>CM057459.1:704777500-709577500 GCA_016271365.2 Neoceratodus forsteri | reverse complement strand
ACATTGACTATATTCAACAACGCATCCTTCCGGCCACTGTGGTATGGGATTCCTTGAAAGCGGTAATAAGGGGGAAACAATAGCATACTCCATTCCAAAGAAACGTAACCTGGAGGTGAAATATGAATCTTTACTTCAACAACTTCAGACCTACCAGCTTCTGTGTAAAGAAGGGGATAGGGAATTACAGATAAAAATTAGGGAACCCAAACAGAAATACAAAAAATCATGGATATGAGTCCAGCAAGCTTTGTTATATTTGAAACAAACCGATTATGAGGGTGGTACTAGGGGAACTCGCATGTTAGCCTGCAGACTTAGGATGTGTAAGAAAGCCTCAATTTTCTGAAAATTAAGCACCCAGTTACAAGACATACTGTATGTTGCATCAGAATGGGGAGATTAAAACCCCTTTTGCCACCACCTATTATCAAAATTTATATCAGGCCAGCCCCCTACAATCACAGGGGATAGATGCCACTTTCTTGACCAATTACTTCTTCCAAAGCTCACAGAGGCACAGCACAATACTGTGGAAGCACCTATAGGAGAGGAAGAGGTATTCAGGCTACTAGTACACAAAAATGTCCAGGGCTGGATGGACTTGTGACTGAGTGGTATAAGAAATGTTCCAAATTACTTATTCCGAGTATGTTGTCAGCCTATATATAGGTAGCAGGGGGTGAACCCCCCCCCTTCCTGGGCTTATGCAGTCCTGGCAGCTTTGCCCAAGCCAAATAAAGATATTACAGACATGGCGTTGTACCATCCAATTTCAATTTTAAATGTAGACTATAAAATTTTGATGGCTATTTGGGCTGCCAGATTGGAGCTTCTTCTGCCCTCGCCCATCCATCCAGATCAAGCTGGTTTTATCACGTATGCCATCGCTGCAGCAACATTTTGACAGCGAATTACATTACAGCTCCAGTTCGCTATTGTCACTGTAGTGTCACCGCGGGAACTCAGCACTGCTTTCTTGGGATCTTGCACCCCTTCCCCAAATCAACTCCAACTTGGAGTCAATTATATTAATTGAGAGGGGTGTGGAGGGCCATGGGGGGCTCGAGGAGTGAAGCCCCTGAAAGAAAACAACGTTTTCTTGGACGGGTTTATGCCAGCCACAATTGCAGTCAACATTAATCCATCACTGTAAGGTGGCGTCGCAGAAAGGTTGTCGCTGCAGCATCCTAGATCCATTTTGTCAGAGGGAGACTCCCCCAGGAAATGACAGCCAGACTCAAATTTAGTGGGTGCTCAACTGGCAATAATTTATTCATTATTCACATCAACATCCATTTTTTTTTTTTATTATGTTTTTTTGTGCTGGCTCCCCAAGCCCTGACGTGCTCGCCAGGCTCCGGCAGCCACCCCCTCATACTCGGGCTTACCCCGAGTAGGGCCACTGATAGGCGAACTTTGGTGGCCAGATAGGATGCCAATGCAGCCGGCCCATTAGTGGGGGCCGGCATTGGTTTTTGCTGTAAACCCCACAGGGTGGGGCTATGCAATGACAACCCGCATCCACCCCAACCCCCCAAACATGCAGGCACCCACCGCAGAAGAACTCCCGGCCTCCACCAGGGGTCCATCATGCGTCGAACACTCAACCCCACCTCCCCCCAGAGTAGGAGAGCAGTCCACCGGATGCTCAATCCTACTCCCCACAGCCGGTCCTCCGACTCCCGGGTCGGTTCCCCAACCTGGGTTGTCGGCACCACAGATGGCGACCATGCCTCTGCACCAGTGGGTCACATCAACATCCATTTTATCACCCATCATTTTCTTTGTTACAAATTTACAATCACCATAATCAAGCTCATAAGTTCTGTGTATTCTCATACGGCATATTAACAAGTCCATTCAAGTCCATACATCCATATCGTAAATTGTCCTCAATGTCTCTGATTTCTTCTTTCGCCCACCATCACTCTTCTCAGGGTCCGGATGAGTGAAACCCAACACCCTTCTCCTGCAAATGCTATGGCCCTACCTGAATTCGGGTGCTGACAAAACCCGACCCTCAGTTTAGTAAATTCATCTTCTTCCCCCCAAGTTCCTTCTGCTGCCTTCATGGCCGGGTGCGCCTGACCCGGCCTGGCCGTCTCTCTCCCCGGGTCTTAGCCCCCTTTTTCTCCTTTCATTTTCCTTCCCTACTACCTCACCCTGTTCCCATTCATACCAGTCTCCCCAGTGGTACTCTTGTTCTGTTGCCCTCTTAAGGCAACCCTTGCCCCTCCTTCCACGTGATCTGCATGACCATTAAACCTTCCATTGGCCTCTTACTGCTAATCCTCTCTGCCTTCATCCGAACCACCCTTATTCTTCTTGTCACCCTCTTCCGGTGATCCAGTACCCTTTGCCTTTGGCACTCCCATGCCCCTTGATCTTTCGCTATCCTCCATATACCTTCCCCCCACTCTCTCCTCCCTCCAACCCATCTATCCACAATAAAAGGGTGGGTCTGAGGGTGGGTGGGAACAAATTCAAATCCAGCAAAGAAGGAGAACCTGGTCTTACATCCCTTCTTATGCCCCATGACCACTTCAACCCCTCGCTCCTTTCCTGACTTATCCCCATCTTTGCCTACCTCTGTCGTATTACTCACCTGCTGACCTCATAACCCCTCCCCTGCCTTCTTCACTTCACCTCTATTCAGGCTAAACCCCCACCTCCCTTCACCCCCCCACCAGTCTACCCATACTGTCCTTTCCCAGGGAGTCCTCCTGACAATTTAGGTTGCCTTTTAGAGACAACCGCATTTGTCAGAGGGAGACCCCCCCAGGAAGTAATGCCCAGACTCAAATTTAGAGGGTGCTCGACTGGCAATAATTTATTTATTATTCACATCAACATTCATTTTATCACCCATCATTTTCTTTGTTACAAATTTACAATCACCATAATCAATCTCATAATCTCTATGTATTCTCATACGGCATATTAACAAATCCATTCAAGTCCATACATCCATATCGTAAATTATCCTCAGTGTCTCTGATTTCTTCTTTCACCCACCATCACTCTTCTCAGGGTCCGGATGTGTGAAACCCGACACCCCTCTCCTCCAAATGCTGTGGCCCCACCTGAGTTCGGGTGCTAACAAAATCCGACCCCCAGTTTAGTAAATTCTTCTTCCCCAAGTCCCTTCTGCTGCCTTCCGCGGCCAGTGTCATGACCCAGCCCATGCCTACTCCCCCACTCCTCCCCGGTCTTAGCACCCTTTTCTTCCACTAGCCCATCTCCAGCTTATCGATGGACGATGGTCTCCCCTTTCTATCCACCTTAGATCTTACCCCTCCTCAACTGCATCACTTATCTGCAAAACAAATGCTGACATCCCCACCGTAGATAGGTGGACCTTGTCTGGCCAGGAGAACATCCTTGTAAGCAATGTATGACCCTCCTTTGACCAATAATGCTGCTACTGTCTGTTCACCTGCTTCCGCACCCTTCAACTGCCTTGATGTCCCTGGCATGTCTCCAAACTATCCTGGATATTATTTCTGTTCATGCCAACCTTACCTCGGGCCACCATTGTTTTATTACCCCTTAATCCCTTTCTATATCCTTGAATAAAGCCCCCCAAGGCCGATCCCCTAAGTCATTCCCCACCAAGTGTAATATTAACAAATTTGGTCTCAGCCATTTCAACTTCTGCTCCTCCAATGTTGGTATGATTTGTGCCAATTTTATGCCCCAGACCCCTTTCGAGTGCACTCTGACTTTATCCGGATCCTGCCCTAGTTGCTTTCCACCTGGTTGAATGGTGACCCACCTCTTAGCCCAATATATGTACGAGTGCTCAATGATCCACACCTGCCTGGTCCGCCTCTGCCCTGTAGAGATTAAAATCGACATATGTTACAACATCTTTCTTACATATCTTTTATAACAAATTGATCTCCATCTCCCTACTTTCTTCAGTTCCTCCTCCGAACCCCTTTGTGCTGCCAACTCAGAAGCTGCACTGATTCTGAATGAGTGTGATGAGAAATGATTTGGGTCTTCCCCTTACGCGGCCATACCCTTCTTTAAAACCCCCGTCACCTGGTAACATGTGACTGGCCTCCCATCTTCATGCACAAAAAACTGTTTGCCCCCCCTTCAGCCTTATCTCCCTGAAATCCCACAGAGAACCTACCAGGCAGAACCCTTGCCCAACCTGCTTGTCTACTATGACTTCAGCCCCTATACCCAACTGGTCCATTTTTGATTGTTCCAACCGGATTAATATCCTTTCTGCCCCCCATTGTATGTCATCCCCCCACAGGCCTCCTTTTCTATCCTTCTGTTTCCGGCCACTACTTCGCCCATCCTAAAAGCTCCCTTTGCCATTAACATAAAAATGGCTTTACATAGACATGCCTTGTAATCTGATGTACATATCTGCCCCAAGACCCCGACTAACCTCTGGAGTGCCTGCCCCGCCACTGGCTTCCTAGTATTACCCAGACCTCCATTCATCCTCTGCCAACCCATCATCATACTGCATATGACCTTAAATTTGTTTGGTTCAGCCCATCCCCTAACATTACATGACCATCCAATCCCTGCTAGTTGCATTCCCATTGTCCCGCTCACCATCCCTGCCTTCCATTTCCGCACCATGTACTTCGCCATCTGGTCCTGTGTAACTGGCTCATTTACCTCAAACCCTTCCCGCTCTCAAAACTCCTGGAATGCGCTCCATGCCCCCTTGTATGCCCTTAGCGTGTTCGCAGACCAGGAGTTCCTATACAGCAGTTGGGCTCCTGCCAGCCAATTTCCCATACTTGATCCGTTATCTGTGTTCATTGTGCGGCCGTTTGTGGTGCCACGGACCTGAACCTGTCCAACTGTAAACGGGAAAGGCTGTTAGCTATGTCATTAATCCCTTCAATATGCTTATCTTTAAATGACAGGTTCAATCTCAGCCCCATTAACACCAGCTGCCGTAATTCCCTGTTTACCGAATCCATGTAACCCCCTATCTATTGATCACTTCCACCACTGCTTTGTTGTCGCACCAAAATACAATCTTCTTGTTCCTAAGGTATTCCTTCCAAGTCATTACTGACACCCATATTGGGAATATTTCTAGAAATGTGATATTACTCAGTATATCCCTCTTTCCCCATGCCATGGGCCATGCCTCTGAAATCCACTCCCCCCTGAAATAGGCCCCCATGCCTACTGCACCTGCAGTATCTGTATACAGTTCCAGGTCATCGTTTCCCAGCCATTCATCCTGCCAAAACTTGACTCCATTATACAGCTCTAAGAACTGCCCCCAAACCTCCAAATCCTGTTGTATTTCTTTGTTATGTCCACCCATTGATGTGGTAACCTTGCTTTCTCCATTGCCCTTGCTAGCCTCCTGGTAAAAGCCCTCCCCAGTGCCACTACCCTACATGCAAAGTTGAGATGCCCCAAAAGTTGTTGCACTGTCCCCAAAGGTACTCTCCTCCTGTCTCTGACCACCCTCAACAATTCCTTCAGCCTAGCTACCTTATCCTGTGGTAACCTAAAAACCTGCATCTCTGCATCTACCTCTATTCCCAGGAATTCCAACTTCTTCATTGGACAGTCAGTTTTTCCCTTGGCTAAGGGGACACCCATAATTCTACACATGTCTGTAAAGTCCTTAAGCATCACCTCTGCCCCCTCCTTGCTTTGCCTTATCAAAAGGAAATCATCCAGATAGTGCACCACTGCCTTATAACCATACCTCTCCCAAAATACGTACAAAAAGTTTGCAAGCTCAACCCCTGTTTTTACAATACAATTTAGTAAAATTTGTGGGGTGGTTCCTGGTGTGTGACCAAACAGAAACATATGGCTAAGGTACCAGGGCTCTACTCCCCCCCACACACACATTTTGCTGCATCAAAGCCTGCACTTTTTTCAAATTAACTCCAATGTTCTTACTTTTCATACTTTTTGGAGGGGCTCTTGGTTCTCATCATTCAGCCGAACCATAATTAAGCCTGCCAGGGGTTGCAGCTGGTTGGGGCCCTGTGATGAAAAACACAACATGCACAGTACACAATATTTGTAATCCAGAGCCAGAGAGGGCTCAGTTCATAAAGGACACGAAACAAGACAATCAGATGACACACTCAGATTAAGCTGTTGTTGAAGGGAGCAACCCTAGTAGTTACTCACGATACCCAAGCCTGGACACAGGCTAGACGAAAATCGAGACTGTAGGTGGTTGATCTGGAATGCCAGGAGAAGCAGGGCCCACACAAGTCACAGAGGCGTCATTCCTGTTCAAGCATGGAGCAGGGGGCTGGTCCCCAGGCAGGTCTCTCGTCGATGGCTTCTCTGTGCAGTGGGTAGTCTGGCTGGGCCCAGACCGCATGGAGACAAATTCGGGTGTAGTCCGTTTTGGGCTGGATACAGCTTCCAGCAAGCAGAACACAGTTCATACAGTGGGGAACTAACTCACAACCACTAGCAGCTCATAGCACATTTACATGTATAGAATTCTACTGTACCGGCAGCGCTCCCGGTCTGTACAATGCAATGTCTCTGCACACACGGGGAGCTTAGGGTAGCTGGAACTCCTGACAGGCGATTGCATTCAGCAAAATCTTTGGTCTTCTTCAGGTTGAGCCTGGCCCACTTCAGTAACTTACTTTAGTCACACAAACTTGGATTTAGTCCAAAATAATTCTCTTCTCTCCCTCTCAGGAGCAGCAGGCAGACATATAGGCCAAACACTCAGCCTTTTCCCAGTTCTCCCATGCAAATCCACTCAGGATTGCTGCTCAGAACTAACTGAAAACTGCAAGCAGCCCGGGACTTCCCCAAGATCCAAAAGATTTGGTTGGCTGATTTGACTGTCAGTCAAAGCAAGAGCTCCCCCTTCAGTTGCAAAAAAGGCACAAAAAGTTCAAACTACAGTTCCTACAGATTTTGAATTCAGACAGCTCCTGTAGTCCGGCTACATTTTAGGTCCCACCAGTACTGATTGGTCCAATTTGCAGTCCAGGACCAAGATAGTGGAAACAAACAAAACAGTCCTTGCTACAAAGAAAGCAGGTTAGACAAACTACATTATCATTATCACTCTAAATGATTTTCAGCAAATAGTTACATCTTTCAACAGAGCTCCCTCTCAGGTTACTTAAGCTGCAATCAGACAGCTCTTAAAGAGACAGTACACAGAGGCTATACAGGCTCTGGTAATCACATTTAAACTGCTAAAACGCAGGACACCAGCTTGGCAGTGAGCATTTAGGCAAACTCAATAAAACCTTTTTTGGAACCCCCATTTGTAGGGGGGTTACACATCCTGTTTATACTTTGTGCTCTCCTCAGTTGCCTCCCAAACGATGAAATCTCCAGCCAGAGAGCAACAGCCTACAGGTATCCCTACACCCCCAGGGCCCATGTTGGCTAACCCACCCTCACTAGGCCCATCGCATGCGACCTACCCTCCCATGCCTCCCTCTTGCTCCCGAACAAGAAATCCAGTCATCTATGCAACCACACAGCCCTCAGAGTACTTTTTCCTTTCCTTCACATATGTATTAAACATTCTGAATGACTCTACTGACAGTGCATTACTGACAGTGCATACCTAAACCTCTACCTACCACTTCTCATGCCCTCTACCTTACCTCTCCCAACTGTTCTTCAATACAAACTTGCCAGCCGATGTGCTGAGATCTTGCAAATTCCAAATCCCAGAAAAAGAAGGGAGAATCTGGTCTTACGTCCTTTCTTATAGCCCCCAGGACCCCTTCCCAGCCCCCCTTGGCTCCTCCCCCTGATCAGTCCCCGTCTTTGCCCCTACCTCTGTCGTATTACTCACCTGCTGACCTCATAACCCCTCCCCTACCTTCTTCACCTCCCTCCCTCCCCTTTCTTCACCTGTATTCAGGCTAACCTCCCCTTTCCCTTCCCCCACCAGTCTACCCATACTGTCCTTTCCGGGGAGTCCCCATGACAATATAGGTTGCCTTTTAGAGGCAACCGCATTTATCAAACACAGGAACACAATAAATAATATTCGTCGTACTCTACTTTGGGTAGAATACATCCAAAGTAGGCAAATCCCAGCTGCCCTTCTTAATCTAGATGCCAAGAAGGCATTTCACAGGGTGTCCTGGGAATTTTTGTGGGACACCCTTTCAACCTTCCACTTCACAGACTCATTTTTAAAATGGATTAAAAATATTTATGATTCTCCACAAGCTTACATTCGCATAAATGGAGCCCTTCCCCCCATACCCCTACAGCATGGTACACGCCAGGGTTGCCCCTTTCCCCACTCCTGCTTGCTCATTACATGGAACCCCTAGTGGCAGCTTTGCAGAATGAGGGAGGGGTGGAGGGTGTTCCCCTGGAGCAACAGGAATGTAAGGTCTCCTTATTCGTGGACGATATTCTCCTTACTGTTTTGTCTCCTGAAACATTGATTCCAAAAATTTGAGAAATACTACATACATTTGAAATGGTGGCTGATTTCAAACTTAATGTTTCCAAGACAGAAGTTCTCTTCACCCCCTAGGAGGCATTGAAACGAAGTTACCCCCTAAGATGGCTTTGTACTAAAATTAAATATCTAGGTATTTATATAACTAAAGATGTTAATAATGTTGATCTTGTAAATTTTGAACCATTAACTGTTCAACTTCAAGATGACTGGAATAAATGGGGAAAACTTTGTTTCATGTTTTTTTCAACGGATAGAAATAATTCAAATGAATGTCCTCCCTCGGTTATTATATTTATTCCAAAACATTCCGTCCCTTCTGGCTCACTTTTATTTCAGATCTTGGATCAGGATGATTTCAAATTTTATATGGGGAGGTCAGAGACCTAGGGTCCATTTCTCAATCCTCCAGCTCTTTTTAGCACAGGGTAGGGTTAACCTACCTAATTTGAAATTATATGTTAAATCTGATTTTCTTAAGGTGCTGTTTCTGTGTTTAACCTCCACTTACTGTGCCCCCTGGAAAGACTGAATTCTCCATTAATGATTAGCATGATATATAAAAGATTTTGTTTGCTACAAAGGGAAAGTCTCCCCAGCTTCGTCTCTTCACTAAATTTATAGCTAAAATTTTAAGGGTATGGCACAATATTAAACTACATCCCAGCATTAAGGAGATATTTTATTACTGTAGACTCTTGTCAGAGGATGAAAATTTTCATCCCGCCCATTCAGATCTTGTTTTTACCTACTGGAGGCGATTGGGGTTGAATTATATTTATCAATTTCTAAACTCCATGGGTATCGTTCCATTTGAAAAATTACAATGGGACTATGGACTTCCCAACTGGGGCCAATTAGAAATGATATTTTATGTCAGTGCCCAGAGCTGTCCAATTTACCCACTCCACTACCCCCATATTAACCATGTTATTGAACTATTTGGTAGGTAACTCTTGGGGCCGCTTAATAGGCTTTATATATAAAATCCTAAGAGAATCCCTGGGAGATTCAACTTATTCAGTGCTGGAGGACTGAAACAAGGATCTGAACCTCTCAGTTCCCTGTGTCTCCTGGGCAAAATCTACCCTGTCAGCTATTAAGATCACTTCCTCCAATATCTGGAGAGAATTTGCATGGAAATGTAGGTACAGGTTCTTCCATTCACCTGCAGTTCTTGCGAAATACCTACCTGCCTCATTTGGAATTTGTTGGAGGGGGTGCAAATGCTGTTTGGCAGATTTAGGCCATATTTTCTGGCTATGCCCAATGTTAATGCCCTTTTGATGCTCTCTACAGGAGGAGTTGCTGGAGTGTTTGGGTGAGCGTGTGCAATTCACGGCAAAAATGGTACTGTCATCAATTTTCTTTGCAAAATACCTACCTGCCTCATATGGAATTTGTTGTAGGGGGTGCAAATGCTATTTGGCAGATTTGGGCCATATTTTCTGGCCATGCTCAATGTTAATGCCCTTTTGATGCTATCTACAGGAGGAGTTGCTGGAGTGTTTGGGTGAGCAGGTGCAACTCACGGCAGAAATGGTACTGTCATCAATTTCCCCGGAACACCATCTCCCCGTGGTACAAATCCTTGCTACTGTTATATCTCTTGGTTGCCAAAAAAAAAACCATCATGTGCAAATGGATACATGTTATACCAACTATTTCAGATTGGAGGAGGATTGTCATAGATATCTACCAGATTGAAAATGTAACTGCTGGACTCCATGATAAGCTTATGTAACCATCCCTACAAATTGGGGTTTACTATCATGTCTTCCTGGGCTCCTTAATGCCCACTGTTAGGCTGGTGTCCTGTCTTTAGTAATTCTATTTATTTGTGTGAGAGTGTCCTAGTAAGCCTCCATGCCTCTCCCTTTAAGAGACTAGCTAATCTGTGTTTGGAAATTAGTCTGGGCTGGGTCTGAGTGATTTAGGGCTTGCGACCAGCCAGACAGTGTGTTATTTTGCTCCATTCTGCAGTCACTACTTGCACAGAGGGAACCCTTTTAGGAACTGTAATTGTTTATTGCTTATGTGCTGTGATAGTATAGATAGAGACGTTTGTCTAACCTGTTTCTATTGCAGCTCGAATATTTGGATGGGAGCCACCATGTTAGGTCCTGGACTTCCAGTATTTGAACCAATCGAACCACTAGGACCTAAAATGGAGCCTGTCCGCAGGGGTCTTGTGGGAAGGAAATTCTGTAGTTTTGTAGTTTTGAGTGTTGGTGCCAAAATGGACCTGGAGAGGGAGCTCTGCCTGTGACTGACAGTTCCCTCAGCCAACCGAACCTTTTGGATTACAAGGGAAATCCCCAGAACTGCCTGAAGCAGTGGATCAGTTAGAGTTGGAAGTGGAGGAGTAAACAGCTCAAGCTTTCAAGCAGCTGCTCCCAGAAGGAGCGTAGGGGAATCAGCAGGAAGAGGCTAAGCTGGCCTTCCTGACACTTTCTCCTGCATTTGAACTGCCTATTGCAGAAGTCAGACTTGTCCGATTTCCAGCTTGGAACTGCAGCAGAGATATAGAAGTGTCATTGCAACTTGCGATTTGGACCGAAGACTTGCTCCTTAAGCGATCGGCCCAGCTTGTGAGAGAATTAGACTCGGATCAAAAGGTTTGCGCAGCAAAGCTGTTGATTTGCAACCGGACTGAATCCGAACTGTTGCTTAGAGAAGTTGGTGATTTAAATGTGCTGAATGTGTTTCGTGGATCGCGATTTGGTTCCCCAAGATCGAATCTGTCATGCCAGCTGGAGGCTTCACCAACAGAAGATCACAAACTTTGCCAGAACTGTTCATCCTGCCTGAGCTTTGCCATCTCGGCCTAGGCCGTTACTCCTGCACCAGAGACTGTTTTGGCAAAAGACCGACTTGGGGATACGGCCCCCTCCTCAACACCATCAAGCAGGTTGCGACCACCCGGAGGTGAGTCGTGTCAGCCAAGCTTCCCTCGGCCCCCTTGATCATCACCACGAGGTCTACATATTGCCTGCAGTGCAGCCAGATCCTGATAGCATGAGTACAAATCAGGGTAGCTCCCTGCAACAAAAGCTAAAATCATTGTGGTACCATCTAATTGTTTTCCTTTATTGGGTTTCTTGCAATGGACTGAGCCATCCAGCTTGGACTACATATAATTGGGTTGTGTGCATGTTTAACTGCCTTTTTCCCCCCTCCTAAGGGCCCCAACATCAGCTGCAACACTGGCCACCCCGGGCAATGCTTCAGGGTAGCCTGCATGACATTCTGTGTACCCAGGGTTGTTGAACTGTCTAACTGGGACTTAAAGTGCATGCCAGCAACTCCTGATACACAGTAAATCAGATTGCTAATTGTTCTACTAGATTCACGCCCCTCCCTTGTGCACTGCCCCTAAATAAACCTGATTGTCTTTTTTCACGTTTAACCTGGTTAGTGTGCATATTATTAATTGGGTTACAGTATCAAGATTGTATTGCTGCTTTGCTAACCTTATTTTCCAGAGGGTCTCCAGGGCAGCTGCTGCAGGTGCAGCCCTGGTGGTAAGTGAGAAGCGTGTGAGCACATTATTACTGCTGTCTAGTGACTGTACATTTGCACCTGTGTTATATTGTAGGCCACTAGAAGGGTTGGAGGGTGGTTGTAGCAACCCAGAGGGTTATACCCGAGCAGATAAGCAACCCCAATACCAATTATTTGGGTGGAAACACCTAGTTAGAGAACTCAGGCCCCTCAGCCCATGTATTGCCATACAGGCAGGGGTAGTAGCCTGTAGAATATGGGTATGATTCATGGTTCAGGTTGATGCTGACTTTGTGCCTTAGTTCCAGTAAGTGTGGGGGAGTTTGGGGTGCGGTCCCTGTCGGGGAGGGTTCCCTTATGGGAGAAAAATTAATGTCTGTTTTCCCCCTTTTTTTCTGTTAAATTAAATCTTAATGGGCTGTTGTCTGTTCTGCGGAAATATTAAGGGTACCACGATCTAATTTTTAGAACTTTAGGGACACAGTTATATTATGTCTTATAAATTCTGTGACTTTAACACCACTCTGATGTAATAATATCCTGGTACAATATTGAATTTATTGCTATGTGTATAATGAACTTCATTTAATAAAAATTGTAGTTAAAAAAGAGGATCAGTCCCAGTACCAATCCTTGTGACACCTCCCTAGTCACCCTCCCATCCTCGGAGAGAATTCAGTTTACCACCACCCTCTGTCGCCTATCCCCCAACCAATTTCTTACCCAGTTTATCACCTTTAGACCCACTCCTAAGCTGCCCAATTTGTTTATGATTCTCCTATGTGGAACGTGTCGAAGGCTTTACTGAAATCTAGGTAGGCCACATCCACCGCTCCACCCTAGTCTAATTCCCTGGTCACCCAGTCAAAGAAATATATCAGATTTGCTTGACATGACCTCCCCCCAGTGAATCCATGCTGCCTCGGATCTTTTAAGCCACTGGATTCAAGATATTCTACAATCCTTTCCTTCAGTGGTGATTCCATTAATTTCCCCACCACTAAAGTCGAGCTGACTGGCCTGTAATAGCCAGCCTCCTCCCTGCTGCCACTTTTGTGAAGTGAGACTACATCTGCCCTCCTCCAATCTTGTTGGGACCACTCCCGTCTCCAGTGAGTGGTTGAACAAGACTGTCAGAGGTGCCAGCCAGCACCTCTCTGAGCTCTCTAAGTATCCTTGGGTGTATCCCATCTGGCCCCATTGCATTATCTACTTTCAGATTTGCGAGTGCCTTCATGACTCCCTCTTCTGTAAATGGACTAGTATCCACCTCCCTTCCTTCAATGCCCTTGCCACTTATCTGTGGTCCATCTCCTTCCCTTTCATCTGTGAACACTGAACAAAAGTATTCATTCGGGCTGTCTGCTTTTTCCTTGTCCCTTTCCTCACACTCCCAACCCCCCCTTCCCTCCTTAGCCTTACAATCTCTCCCCTGGTCTTCCTCCTTTCACTTACATACCTAAAAAATGTCTTGACCCCTTTCTTTACTGCCTGAGCTATTTCTCCTCCGTTTGTACCTTTGTGCTGCTGACCACTTTCCCTGCCTCCCTCTGCTTCTCCTGATACACCTCCTCATCCTTCTCCCTCTGTTTCTCTTTATACCTCCGGAATGCTAACTTTTTTTGCCCTTACCTTCCCAGCCACCTCTTTTGAGAACAATAGTGTTCTCTTTTTCTTCTTGCTTTTGCTTACTTGCCTGATGCAGAGGTTTGTTGGCTTCACTGTTCCCGCTTTTAGTTTCGCCCACTGTTCCTCCACTCTACCCCACCCAAGTCCCCCCACCATCCCTGATGTATTCCCCCATCTTTGTAAAATTGGCCTTCCTGAGGCCCAGGACCCTTGCCTTTGTGTGGTTCGCTTCTGCCACAGCTCTTATATTGAACCACACCGTACAGTGATCGCTGGTCCCCAGGTGACCACCCACCATGTTGTCTGCAACACTGTCCCCGTTGATGAGTACAAGGTTGCTCCCTCATGAGTGGGCTCCTTTACTGATTGCCTGAGGATTGCCCCCTGCAGGGAGTCTAGGCTGTCCCTGCTCCTAGCTGAAGCTGCAGCAGGGATGCTCCAATCTAAATCGGTCCTATTCAACATCTTCATCAGTGACATGACGCAGGACCTAGAAGGTATAATTTCACTGTTCGCAGATGACACAAAGCTCTGTAACATAGTAGACACACCAGAGGGTGTAGACAGAATGAGAAGCGACCTGCGGAAACTTGAAGAATAGTCAGGGGTTTGGCAGTTGAAATTCAATGCAAAGAAGTGCAAGATAATGCATATGGGGCACAGAAACCCTGGCACAATATATCAGTTGGGGGTGAGGATATAGCATGCACCAAGCAGGAAGGGATCTTGGGGTTATCATCTCTGATGACCTCAAGGTATGGAACAGTGTGACAAGGCAGCAGGTAAAGCAAATAGAGGATGCTGGGATGTATAGGCAGGGCATTACCAGCAGGAAAAGGGAGGTCATAATTCCACTATACAAGACACTAGTGAGGCCCCACCTGGAGTACAGTGTACAGTTCTGGAGACCATACCTACATAAGGACATAGACAGGGTAGAGAAGGTTCAGAGGAGGGCAACAAAGATGGTGCATGGATTGCATCACAAGTCCTATGAAGACAGGTTGAAGGAACTGAACATGTACTCCCTGGAGGAGAGGAGGGAGAGGGGATATGATAGAGGCGTACAAGTATCTTACAGGGAGGAACAGGGTGCAGGAAAACACTATTTTAAGCGAAAAGATGTTCCAGGACTAGAGGCATGGGATGAAGTTGGAGGAGGACGATTCAGAGGAAACATGAGAAAGAATTTCTTCACAGAATGGGTGGTGGACAAGTGGAACACCCTGCCAGAGGAAGTGGTGGGGGCTGAAACAATCACGGGATTTAAGAATGCATGGGATAGACATAAAGGAATTCTGGAGGTCAGGGGTAAGGTACAACAGACTTCTAGGAAAACAAACTGAACTTACAAGCTCAAAAGGGCAGACTGGGTGGGCCATAGGCCCTTATCTGCCGACACTGTCTATGTATGTATGTATCTAAATCCTGCAGATTGAAGTTCCCCACCAGAAGCACCTTCCCCTTATTTGCCATCTTTTGGATGGCTTCCACCAGAACCTTATCCATCTTCCCCCTCCCCCTTCTGCTGGAGATCTGTTGATCATGCCAGTGTGAATTGCGGCTCTATTCCCCATCTCAAGGGTGACCCACAGTACCTCCACCCCACCCCTGTGTTCCCTGTACCTCTGTTGCTTTTATGCTATCCCTTATGTAAACAGCCACTTCTCACCCTTTCTTACCCACCCTGTCCTTCCTGAACAAAGCATAGCCTGGTATGGCTATGTCCCAGTCACGATTCTTGTTGCACCATGACTCGGTAATGGCGACATCAACTACAATGATGGTTACTAGATCTGCGATTTTATTTTCCAGACTTCGAGCATTTGCACTTATAACTGTCCAAATTCTGCTACCACCAGCTTGTCAGCACCCCCTTTTGCAACTTGCCTTTTCTCCTTACCCCCTCTGCCCTTGTTCCTATCCTTCTTCATTTCTACCAATTTCTTATTCTTGCTAGTACCCTTGGGGAAATTGCCTCCCTTAGTTTATGTCTCCCTGCTTCCTTCTGCTACCCCCCTTGGCTAGATTAAATTCTCACTAATGTAACATTTAAACCGTTCACTGAGAACCTGAGTTGCCCTCCTGGATGGATACAGGCCATCTGCCCTGTATAGGCCTTTATTTATAGTATCATAGTAATGTGTCAGCAGAAAAGGACCATCCTGGCCCATCCAGTCTGCCCATCTCCCCCTTCCCCTACTTGTCACCGGTACACAAGGAGCCTATCCTCTGTCCTCTAACCAACCCCATATGTCTATCCCATGCTCTCTTGAATCCCTCCACTGTTTTGCACCTACCACCTCCTCAGGTAATCTGTTCCAGGGTTCACCCACCCTCTCAGTGAAATAACACCCCCTTACATGACCTTTAAATCTTCCTCCTTCCCATCTTAAAGTATGACCCCTTGTTTTAACTCCGACTTTCCTTTTAAATAGACTTCCTTCCCTCACTTTATTCCTCCAGATGGGACCCCAGTCCCCAATATAACCAAATCCTTCCCCTCTGCACCACTCCTTCAGTCATTGGTTGTAGCTCCTGGTATGGAGTACCCTATCCTCCCCCCGTCATAGACAGGCAGTACCTCAGAAAAGGTCACTAAGTGTGCTACCTGACTAAAAATCCTCCCCAACTCCCTAAATTCTTCCTGCACTGTCCTAACCTAGTCCCTAGCCAGGTCATTAGTCCCTAGCTCTCTCTCCTGTCCTGCTGCCCTAGTGATCCACTTCCCATGACTCCAAGCCATGGCACTGTGTAGGCACCTAATCGCCCTCTTCCCATCCCTTCCTGCTCCCAAATCTATCCCCCTCACAATGGAGTCCCCCACCAGAAGTTGTTTCCTCCTCCTCTGGGGTCCTTTGCCACCCTCCCTGGTCACTATAATGGGTGCCTCCATGGGACAGTCCCACTCTGCCAGGGCGGTGTATGAATTATGTAGTGGTACCATAGGAGGGGATGTGCCTCTGCCCCACCACCCTCAACCTTTCCAAGCCCACAGTAGTCCAGCCGCTCCTCCTCCTTGGCACCCTTTGAGGCAGCAGCAGCAGACTTGCCGGCCCACCAGTGCAGTGGTTAGATTTCCACTTGCGACGCTGATGACCTGGGTTTGGGAACAGACCTGGGAGTCAGAGGGCCAGATGGGGGTGAAGGATCGAGCATCCTGGGGTCTGCTGTCCTTCTCCAGGGGGAGGGAAGAGTGCCCAGTGCTTATGCGGACCTTCATGAGGCTGGAATACCGCTGTGACCCGGCGCCAGTACATTAGGGGGGCAGGAAGATGCTGGATGTCATTGCACATCCCTGCCCTGGGGAAGCAAGCAGCAAAAAATGCCAGCCCCTGGCATGACAATCTGCTCTGCTGTCCACTGCCTCCGACACCCATCGGGGGGGGCCCACTGCCATAGCCCTATCCCAGGGGGGGTAATCCGGGACTTGTCTGTGGTGTCCGTTGGGAGGGGGAGCCCCCCCGGCAGCCCCGCCCAGGGGGGCAAGCCTGGGCATGGGGTGGCGGGCCGGGCAGATCCGAGGACTGGGGGGGGCACAGAAAAAAAAAGCAGTAGCAGACTTGATGGTCCCTGGGTTGGGGGGAGGCCCCCTAAATCCCAGCGAACTCGACCCAGAGTCTAGCAACCTCTTCCCTCAGCCCAGAGATGTGCACACAGATCGAGCTATACCGCAGTCTCCTGAAAGTCTCCCTGAAAATTGCCGCCCCACAGCCACTGCAGTGCACCACTCCCAACATATCTATTTACTTCCTTGACTCTGTGTTTTTGTTTGCTTGCTTACTTCAATCCCTTTTTTATTCCTACCCTAGACAGGGTGTTTCTTATATTCCCTTACTTCAAAACCTTTTTAACCCCTACAGTAGATGGGGTGTTTTCACCTATTCCCTAAATTTTGTGTGCCTATAACTCTCCTCCCTCCTGTGCAGCATGAGCTACAACATTAGTTTTAAGAGGATACTTGCCACAGCTGTCAGGCTGAACTTCCTAGTCCCCTTCTTCCTGCTGATGCCCTTGTTTCACTCCTCCAATGCTCTCCTGTCTCCCTGCTGCGGTTTAGAGTGCCCGGCTGCCTCATTGGACTGACTCTGTCGGGTCCTCCTGTGCAATGGAAGTTGATCAGAAAGCCATGCATTAGTCTGCACTGCAGCAGTTAGACAATTGTATATAGCCTGTACCCATCAAGTTAATTTCTCCCTAAAACCCATACATTTCATTGTGTGCCAGAGGTGGTCCCACTCGATTCTATCAAACACCTTCTAACTACTGATTGAGACCACCACCAGGCAGTCACTGCCGTTTTCCTGTCATCTTGCTAGGACCTGTAACAAAGTTCTTAAATTTGAGGGGGTGCTCCTACCCTTAACAAAGTCAGCTGGGTCTTCATGAATAAGTTTAGGGAGTACTTTCTCCACTGTCCTGGCTAGAGTGTTAGCATAAATCTTAAAATCAGATTTAAGCAAGGATGTCGACTTGTATGAAGCTACTTGTTCTTGTAATTTTTCCAATTTAGGGAGAACTGTAATTTTGGCTTGAGAGAATGAAGGGAGGAGTTTCCCTGTTTCCAGAGCATTCAGTAGGGTTTCATGGAGGGGGCCTAGTATAGCCAGAGGCAGTCTTTTGTATAAATCAATTTGCAGTCCATCTGGCCCTAGGACTTTTCCCATTGTTAAGTAACCCAGTGCTCCCAGCACCTCCTGCTTGTGAATTTTTTTTTTCCAACTCTGTTTGTAAGCTCCTACTACTCTCTATCCTCGGACTCCCTCCAGTGAGGTTGCATGGCTCCACTTTCTCCCGCCCTGCCTGAAGTCACCTGTACCCTCTTCTGGTGTGCCCCTCTCCATCACCCAGATCGCCTGACCCCCCCCCCGGGCTCTGAGCCCCCCAGGGTGGGACCGCCATCTCCTTACTGGTGCTCAATCTAGAATTTATAGTAATTGAGCAGCCAGATGAGTGGAGCACCAGAGGTAGGCATGGTTGACCCACCAGTGGGCGTGGGTGTGAAACCCCTGAACCCACCTTCGCCTACAGAGAATAGGGTCCTTTTTCCTTTTTTCTCCCCTTCTGGCTCGGACATGCCATGGCATCAGTGCACGGATGGGATGCTCCTGCCCCCTCCCACAGACACCTGCCACAGCCAGATCCCCATTGGCTGTCCCCAAGCTATGGTGCAGTGCCTCCGGCTTCTGCCAGAAGCCGCTACCAGATGGGGAGTCCCCCCGGATCCCACCAGAGGAGAGGACAGCAGTCCTCCAGATGCTCAATCCTCTCCTCCCCCCGCGACCCCCGGCGGCCTGAGCTCACTCCCGAACCTGGGTCACCAGCGTGGCGTGAGGTGTGGCATCCAGTGCCTAAACCCTCAGCACCACCGGGCCGGTTCTGCCTGTGAATTAATGTACTTTGTTGAAATTTCTCGGTAAGAACATGCAGAGGCAGGACCAAAAATACAACTCACAACAAAATGCAGTGCAAGAAACTGTACAGCTCGCATAAGACAATACAAGACCCCCCCACACACACACACTCAATATTATTCCAGACCTACAGTGTTTGACAGGCAAATCGATTAACAAAATAGAGATCACAAGACTAAGGACGGGACGATGACATATTCACTGCCAGAGTTTCAAAGATGGAAATAAGTGGAAATCTGCCATCCCAGGTAAGTAATATAGGGATTCCCAGCATCTTGTGAAGGATTTATATCTATGTCTCAGAGAGGCCAGTATCTTTTCCTTCCGGAGGGCTTGCATTACCTCAGTATGCCATTCCTGAAGTGTAGGTGTATCCTGGTCCAGCCAGTGTCTTAGTATTGTTCTTAACAGACGTGGTAGCTAGGGTGAAATGGTGTTTTCTGTTGCCCACGAGTGTTTCCACCCCCAGCTCTAGAAGACATTCATCAGGGGTAAAGGTGCCCATTAGGCCTAGCATGGGGTCTAGGGCTTGGTGCACTTGTTACCACAGTGGTTGTGCCTTGGCACAATTCCAGATAATATGTTTCAGTGTGCTGGTTGCAGCTTCACACCTTGTATACTGGGGGAGTCTAGGACATGCGATGCATAAAGCTTCTCTGGGGTATCGTACATATTTTGAAGTATTTTAGTTTGCATTAACCTGTAGTGATCAATTTTAACGTATTTATGAGTACTGGACAAGATCTTGCACCATGTGTGGTCTGAAGCTTCCCAGGTAAGAGCTTCTATCCAGTACTTCACAGGTGATCTGAATCTGTGTGGCAACAGAGTTCTAATAGCCCAGTAGAGTAACAAGATAGAATAGGGTGCCAAGGCTTCCTGCAGAAAGTGAGGCAGGATGGGGGTTCTTGTAGACATAGGGGGCAACACAACGATGGTTGTGGTGGCTGCATGCCTGACTCGTAGGAAGAAGAATATGTCTGTGTTGGGAAGGCAAAGCTTTGCTTGCATTTGGGCAAACATTGCCCATTTACCCTCCACCAGGATGTGCCCCAGAGTATGAATACACTTGTCCTACCACTGTTGCTTAAACACAGTTTTTCCTCCAATGCATAAATTATTGTTACACCAGAGTGGCTAGGATGTAACGGGTGACAAATTAGTTTTCATAGCCTAGTAAGGATGTGGCAATGGCAGTACCTTTTTTTTTTTTATTTATGCGCCATGCCGGTCAGCCCCCATCCAACCAACCCCCCCAGCCCCATCCCCTGGAATTACCGGCACTTACCTTGCCCGGCCCGGGAGCGGCGCATGTGGGGAGTCGGTCTTCATCCTGTTGACCGCCATATTTTCCCCTCCGATTTTCTCCCAGGGGCCCTGGGAGTCTGCATGCATGTGCGTGGAGGCACACATGCTCCGTACAGCCCCAGTTCTGACCCCTTTCTCCCACCCCATGGCCTAATGCTTAGGCACCCTCGGGCCCATGCCACCCCCAGCCTCCACTGGGGCCATCAGCCGAAGGATGCCATGCTTCTTCCCTGGAGAGGAGAGCTTGCCTGCCGGCAGCTCTATCCAGCTCCACCCTCCCCCCCCGTGCCGACCTCCGACAACCAGGGCACGTTCCTGAACCCAGGTCACCGGCGTGGGTCAAGGTAAGACACCAGCGCATCAACCCTCTGTGCCACCAGGCTGGCGGCAGTACCTTTTAAGGGTGTAGGTAGTGTTTTTTGACTTGGTGTAGAATAGGGAGACTATCAAGATACCATGTTGCTTACATATGCTGGCCTGGTGGTGCTGAGGGTTGAGGCGCTAGATGCCACACCTCATGCCACACTGGCAACCCGGGTTCAGGAATGAGCCCGGGTCATTGGGGGTCAGCAGGGGAGGGAAGAGATTGAGCGTCCAGTGGACTGCTCTCTCTTCCCAGGGAGCTGTCCCTCAAGAGCAGCCTCTGGTGGTGGTCAGGGGTGCACAATGTAGCAACGCTCGCGCGAGCAAGGGGTGGAGTTGCGGCACAATGTTACCTTGCAGAGCCGAACTCCAAGGGGGCAGGCAATACAAGAGAAAAATCCCCACACCTGGGGATAGGTGAAAGCACCTCGGCCTCTGGGACCACAATCCAAGCACTGGGCCCAATTCCTCTCCTGGATCACTCGTGTAGCCCGGCACTCTATACTATAGATAGAGCACCCTGGGTGGATAGGGCGGCTCTTCCTTCGGGGGGGATTCAGATCCGGGGGGATGTGTCGGGCTGCACAGGTGAGAGGAGATAGAGGTCTCAGGTGGGAGGTAGAGACATGGAACCCCCAAGGTTGCCGGAGAGAGTTCCCCAGGATCGTGGAGCAGAAAAAGAGTTAAACAAAAAAAAAGAAAAACATGTTGCTTACAAAGCTGTTCTATTTCTAGCCAATGCGGGCGGTACTGCTCCTCTGAGTTTATATGGGTGTCCCCCATTTGAAATGCTTGGCACCCTTAGCAGTATGGTAATAGACCAGAAAAATCTGGTAGGCTAAGGCCCCCCATTTGCATTGAGGCTGCTAGTTTAGTGTATGCCCTCCAGAGCTGTTTGCCCAGCCAAAGAAAGGAGGAGATGGTACTATGTAAGGAATAAAGCCATTGCAGTGGGAGCTTAACTGACAACATGCTACTAGGATAGGGGAGTCTAGGGAGGATATTCATTTTAATGATGTTTACCCTGCCCCATAGGATGATGGGTTGGGAAGACCAGCAGTACAGGTCTTGTTTAATCGTGGTCAAGAGAGACATGAAGTTATCCTTAATCATCTGGTTCCAAGAAGCAAAAATATGTATCCCCAAGTACAGGAAGGAAGTTGAGGACCATATCAGCCCCAACTAAGCAAGATCCTTTCGTCTGGTGTTATAGGAAAACTACAGTTTTGGCTATGTTCAATTTATGCATAGAGATTTTTCCAAACTCCTCCCAACTCTTTTAGAACGTCATGCAAACTCTGGGGTTTTGAACATGCAGTAGAATGTTGTCCACATATAAGGACATTTTGTACTGTTTATTCCCTTGTACATTTTTGTTCAGGTTTTTTTTTAGCTCCGTTTCTTCACCTACCATCAACAGCCTCTCTCAGGTGTGGAGCCCCAACTTGATGCTCTACTGCCTGCCTGCCTGAAGCCCTCCGACAAGCTTTCTCCAGTCTAGTCTCACTCCTCCAGCCTCTCCGGCCACTCAACCCCCCGACTCTAAGCCCCCCGGAGTGGGGCCACCCTCTCCTCTGGCGCTCTATCTAGAGTCTAGTGGAGCAGCCATCAAGGAGGAGGCAGACCTGATACACATGCCAGCAGAGCCTGGCACTGGGCATGGGGCCCAGTCACTGCTCCCACCATCACCTACCACCACAGTAGGGTGTTTTCCATGTTTGTTTCCCCAGGACATGGTGTGCAATGGCTCCAGCGTGGCTACTTTCCACACCTCTGCCGCAGGAGCCTGCTGATGTCCTTCCCTCTCCTACGTCCCATACGCTTGCGCTGCCACTGGTCTCCACTAGAGGTCACTGCAGTACCAGAAAATCCCTGGATCCGTCCCCCGGGAGAGGAAAGCAGTCCATCAGATACACGATCCCCTCCCTCCCCTGCCGACCCCCAACAACCCGAGTGCATTCCCGAACCTGGGTCGCCGGCATGGCACGAGGTGTGGCATCCAGTGCCTCAACGCCACTGGGCCAGCTAGGTTCAGATTAATTGTTAAGGGTTCAAAGTATAAATCAAATAAAAAGGGGGCTAGTGGACACCCCTGCTTTGTACCATTAGGCAGGGAGAATCCACGCAACAGCACCCTGTTACAATAAATTTTTGCTGAAGGCTGAGAGCAGAGCAGCCATATCCATTATATGTATTCTAGTAGCAGGCCTAAATGCTCCAGGATGCTAAGCAAATACCCCCAAGAAACCCTGTTAAAGGAGTTTTCTGTGTCCACAGAGGCCAAAGCTGCTGGGGTCCCAGCCCCACTGGATGCAGAAATAATGTGAAACAACTTCCAGAGGTGATCTGGTGACACCTTCCCACCTCCTCTGGTCCTAGAAGGGAGGTCCAAACCTTTTGCAGCCTCATGGGCAACAGTTTAGCTAATAATCTGGCCTTTGCTTCCTCCTTACACGTGAAAATATCTGTGGCTGTCCTACCTAACCCTACCAGTCCCATACTCACCCTGCTTTATTCTACTGTCCCTCCCTGCCTAGCTGCCCCCTCTCTTCTCTTTCCCCCCGCCTAGCTTCCCCCCTTCCCATCTCTTGCCCCGTCCCATTTCTTTCCTGGACCTCATTTCCCCCTTCCTATATTTGTCTGCTCCTCATTACCCACTTTGTATCCTTGGCTACTGTTCCCATCACCTTCTACTGCCTCCCCACGCTCTCTTCTACATGATTGACAAAGGCAATTCAGTAGCTTTTCCCCCTTTTCTACATTTTGCTTGGTTCTTGAACTATGAGTTGCTCTTGCTTTTATCTAAGTAATGCACCACGCTCTAGTAGTGCTGAGATGTTTTGTGAACTGCCTTACTGTAATTATGCTTCAGTCACTCTACTGTAAAGCTTGTAACCATGCATTGTTGTGTTCTGCTCCATATTGTTCAGAATTTCTGTCATATTGTACTGCTTTGTATTGCATTGTATTGTCTCTGCCTGACTTGGAACCTTTGTAAACGAGCCCTTGGCTCAAAGGTCTTAATCCGAATTTGAAATAAATAAATAAAAAATATCTTTAAGTCTATGTTTAGTAAGGAATTAGGCCTATAGTTTTATACTAGTGAGGGGTCTTTGCCAGGCTTAGGACAGAGATAGCAGCCTGCTGTATAAGGACATCCAAGGTCTAGTTTTTATATGGTTCTAAGTTCATGCCCTGAGATGGCCGGAGACTTCAGCCTAGACGGCCTTATAAAAGTTGTTCAAAAAGCCATCTGGGCCAGGAGCTTTATCAAGGGAAATGGAGTCTATTGTCTGTTGGATCTCTAGGGTAGATATGGGGAGCTTAAGGGCTTCCTGCTGATAAAGAAAGAGGCTAGGAAGGGGAACGCTGTTGAGGTTGTTCTCTCTCTGCTGGGGAGAGCAACCAGAGTCCCCCAGGTTGTACAGCATGGAGTAATAATCCTGGAAGGTTTGGGTGATTAGCCTGGGGTCAGTAATCACCTGCTTAGTGTTGGGGTCAACAATGGATTTGATTGTCCGTAGAACCTCTTGTTGTTTAAGCCAGGGGGGCTAACAGTCTGCAAACTTTTCCCCTCTCAGAAACATAATGCATTTTGGCTCTAAAGAGTGTTAGTTTGGCTTTTTCTCTGTTTAGCTCATGATGTCTTTGCCTAAGAATGTCCAGCTTTCTCTGGGTGGTGGCACCTATGGAACTAGAGAGGGTTTCCTCCAAAGTACTAATCTGGGTGAGAAGGGAGGTGGCCTTTTTCCGACTGAGCTTTTTCCTTTTCTCTGTGATGCAAATTATTTCCCCTCTAATTGCACATTTGAAGGCATTCCAGATAGTGGTAGATTGAGGGATGGAGCCTTTATCCTGAAAAAAAAACCTTCTGCAAAAGCTTTAAGAGATTTTAAAGTTTCAGTGTCCTAGAGGATGTTATTATTAAGTTTCCAGGTCCTGTCCACTTCTGAAGTCTGGTATAAGCTAAAGGAGAGGTGGACTGGGGCATGGTCTGATATAACAGGGGAAGAATCTCACAGTTTATAGCCCAGGGACCATATCCAGGCTGATAAAAAAAAGTCCAGCGTAGAACTGGTGCCATGTGGCAAGGAGAAGGTATATTCTTTCTAAGTGGGGTTGAACAATCTCCAGGGGTCTGTACAGTGGAGAGAATCCTGGAGATCTCTCACTACTCTCTGGTCTGGAGACAGACCCTTTTTCTGTGTGTGGCACCTAACTAGATCAGTGTCCATGGCAGTATTCTAGTCTCCTCCTCCACAAGGATTAATGGAAAAGAAGACCAATCCACCATGTGGGTGAACAAAGATGCCAAGCAGGTTGGATTGCTGTTATTAGGGCCATATATGTTGTCCAGGACTACCATAGCTCTAGCTAGTGTACCCATTGTGACCTGTTAATCCTCTACTAGTTATGAATATATTTGTGATATAAAAGTATGTTCTGTGAATTTCTGCTGGGAAAATATGGCAGACAGCAGAAAAGCACTCTGGAAGATGGAATTTCAAAAGTGTGGTGAGGAGGGATGGCCTCTCCCTGACCCAGTGGAAACTCTAAATAAGAACTTCCTTCAGAGACCAGGTTATAACACATTGTAAACCATCCATTTACTTTGAAATCCAGGAATCCATAGAAGACTGCATTTCTTACGACATCTTAGGAAGCAACAATTTCTAACAGATACCTGTTACATTTCTCACCACTAGGAGAAAATAAACTGTCAGGATGTGTTTCTGAAGATCAAAGGGGGAATGCTAGAAAGGAAAGAGACTGTTATAATTTAATATTGCTATCTTTGCAGATTTCAAGCAAACAGTAAAATGACACCCTTTGGGGTATACTTGCTCATGTTACAAATTAATTACAGGACTAACAGAGACCTCATGTGCTGTGACATCACAAGGTGGTTGGAAGATTAACTTTCAGTATTGCCAAGCAGTCTGAGGGCAATGTGGCTCACTCTTATTCCAACTTTGAAAGAGAACACACACTGTGTTCTGGACTTGAGGGCACTTCTATCAAGAATAGGTAACACACAACTGAAAACTGAGTTAGAACTAGCAATTCAAGTACAAAGCGTTTTGTTTTGAAATTTCCATTTCATTTTACTGTAAGCATTTATGTATATATGTTCTGTGTTTTGTAATTATTTACCATTTTTAATTTTAGTAAACTTTTTTTTGGTTTTTTTTAATTCTGCCTGAGTCTTTTCTCATTTTGAATGTGAATGCTGGGACAGTCATTGAGAGGTCTGACAGAACTGTTAAGGGCTTATAGCGTGTTACCATTTGTACTAAGGTAAGCAACATACCTAGGTCTCTATTGAGTCAAAGGAAGAATTGTGAACCAGGCTGGGTGCCCTCTGAGTTAAGTATTACACTGCATTTTCCCGAAGAGGGTGTGGTATTTGATCCTGTTAACTGAGCGTGCTAGCAAAAAGGGTTCATATTTGACCTCAGGACTCAAGACTAGTAGGTATTTTGGACCCAAAACAAATATGAGGGTTATCCTGTCTGTCTCTTGTCCACATAGTGTACTTCGAGGTTTGGCACTCTAGGAGCAGAGGGCCTGACCTGTGAAGTGTGTTTGTGACAGATCTGGTTGGGAGTGGTGCGATTTAAAAGTATTTGGTAACACGGGCATTAACAGTCCTGTGTGTCAGACTGATAACTGTAACAGCTCACATACAAAATAAGGCAGTGATTTAAAAAAATAAAGAACTATATCATTGTAGTTACAGTCTAGTTCCCTACCTGTTTTCTTTTTTTCGGGTGTAAGCTAGTGTAGCCGTAGATTAGGGAAGAAGATTGTTTCCAACTACAGCGAGTACACTGCAGATTGCCTGAGGTAGTTGTGCCAGGAGAGTGGAGTCTGTTGCGAGGGGCGAAACAAACAGCATTTCGTGGAGACTCTTGTGGTAGCTGATGCCCAAGACCTCGAGTCACAGTTGGTGACTGGAAAGGACCAAACCTTGGGTGTGGAGGGGCCAGTACAGTGTCCAGACCCAGGGAGGAGGACAGCGGGACCAGTGTCAGCTGAGAGCCACCGCAGCAGGGGAAGGTCGCCACCATGCTGGAGCCTAAAGGTAAAATAATTGGTAAAAAAAAAAAAGGGATCAGGCTGCAGATGGAGCTGTGGAGAAAAGAGCTGGAGTTTGAAAAGAAAAGGTTTGAAGCCTAGCAGTGAAGGGAGCTTGAACAGAGGATGACAGAGATGGAGAGAGAGAGAGAGAGGAGAAGCAAGAGCAGCGACTGGCCAAGGAGAAAGAGTGACAGCTTCAGAGAGAGGCCGAGCAAGAGGAGAGAGAGTGCCAGAGGCAATTTGAATTGGAGAAGCTACAACTCCAAAGACCAGCACTAGAGCAGGTAAGTGTCATGGGTGAATCTGGGACTCCTGGATTCAGTTACAAATTAAATTCTAAATTAATAGCTGAATTTAAAGGAGGAAAAGATATGGATGCATTTTTAAATTCATTTGAAAAAGTATATATTCACTCAAAAATTCCCAGAGTCCTGGAGCTTCCGGCTATCCCCGCTGCTTACCGGGAAAGCTCATGACGCATTGGATCAAATGGAAAATCAGGACAGTAATGATCATGGCAAACTTAAAGCTGCTTTGTTAAAAAATATGATTTGACAGCAGAAGCATATACAGTTAAATTCTGTAAGCTCAGGAGAAGCCCTGATATGAGCAACGAGGAGCTAGCCACTAAACAACGTCAGTTTTTAAAACATTGGTGGGAAGGGATACAAGCAGTCTCTGTAGAGAAAATTGAGAATGTTGTACTTTTAGAGCAGTTCTTTTGGGCTTGCCCAGCAGAGCTGAAAACCTGGCTGGAGGACTGAGATCCAAAAACAGTGCAGGAGGCTGCCAAGCTCTCGGACCGCTGTGCCAGGAGCAGACCTGCTCTGAGAGGGAGTGGGGTGGGCATGGCAGTGTAGAAAGGGAAAAGCGTGCCTTCAGGGCAGCTAAAATCCTCCCTACCCCACCAAAACCGGTCAGCCCCAGGTTACAAAGAAAAGATTTGCCTGATAAAAGAAATGAATGTTGGGTTTGCAAGCAACTTGGACATCTTGCCAGGCTGTGTCCTAAAAGGGCAGAGAATGCACAAAGTGGTGCTGGGAAAGAAGTGTTTTTTTTTGTGTATCCCTGAAAACATGCCAGTAAACATGAGGGAGCACATACACCCAGTTACTGTGAATGGGGTGCAGACCCATGGGTTAAGGGACATGGGGGCATCCCTGACTTTGGTAAAAGGGGATTTGGTTGCGCCCATACAGCTTATACCCAATCAGTTTGCTACAGTACGGGGATTCATTGGGTAGGAGAAAATGCTGCCACTTGCTAGTGTTCTCCTAGACTGGGGTGAGACAGGGGAGACTGTGCAAAAAGTTGCAGTGGCAGAGACTCTTGCCCTGAATGTAATTATCAGGAACAATCTCCAACAGGGGATAGTGTGTACAGTTACCTGCAGTCAAGCAGCAAAGGTAAATTGTAGTTCCCTGGACCTCATAGAAGCCCCTGTGGAAACCACTGGGAGGCTGGTTCCCCAGCCTGTGTCTCCTGATATGGAGACTAATGAAAGGGAGGTAGAAATTCCCCAGGTAGCAGTTAACAGAACAGCTACAGAAGGTTACTCTGAAGAAGGAGGGGTAGCCAATGGTCAGAGGGTTACGGATGGCAGTGACCTTGAATGCTCTGATGCTAGAGCTAGGGACCCTAGTTTAGAAACTGGCGTGCAGGTCTCATAATATACATGCGGCTTAATAGCGCACAGCATTATGCGAAACCGGACCTGTGTGCTCTCGTGTTGGACCCCTGGAGTTAGAATCCTTAGTGGGGGTCCAGGGGCACAGCCCCCATAACGGGAGTGGGGGAAGAGCCTCTACAAAAAATATATCATCGAATTATGTGAACGTAATTATTTCACATGACATTCTACCGTGCGTGGTATTGACCCGTGCCAGAAACTGGAAGAGACCTGTCCCATGCCTTGGGAATGTATAAATTTTGCAGCTGCTTAGAAGAATGACCCCAGTTTAGAGAGGCTGAGCACTTGGGTAGACTCTGATGGAGCACTGGGAGGTGACGAGAAACATAGACTTTATTGAGACAATGGACTGCTGTATACACAGGATGTACGGACAGAGGGAGGGGCGATGGGCAGTCAGCTTGTCGTTCCCCAGGGGTACTGTGAGCGGTTGCTCAAGATTGCTTACGATATTCCCATGTCTGGACATCTGGGAATCACGTGCACTATGCAGCGATTGGCCCAGAATTTCTGTTGGCCCAACTTCACCCAGCAGGTGAAGGAGTATTGCAGGTCTTGCCACCGGTGCCAAGAAATAGGAAAGGCAGGTAGGAAAACCCAAGCTGCCCTAGTTCCCTTTCCGATAGTGAAGGAGCCATTCCAGATGGTAGGAATGGATATTGTAGGGCCTTTGAATACCCCCAGCTCCTCCAGGAAGAGGTTTATCCTAACAGTGATGAATTATGCCACCCGGTACCCAGAGGCAGTTGCCCCATTGTCACTGAGGACAGAAAAAGTGGCAGATGTCTTGTTAGGGATTGTTTCCGCAGGAGGTTATCACTGATCGAGGGGTTCCTTCATGTCGGGCCTGATGAAATGTTTGTGGGAGAAGTGTGGAGTGGTGCAGAGATGCACGACACCTTATCACCCACAAGTCAATGGGCTTGTGGAAAGATTCAATGGTACCCTAAAAATGATGCTCCAATTGTTTGCTGAACAGCATGAGAGGGACTGGGAGAAATACCTTCCCCA
Source organism: Neoceratodus forsteri (assembly GCA_016271365.2). Classification (NCBI taxonomy): domain Eukaryota; kingdom Metazoa; phylum Chordata; order Ceratodontiformes; family Ceratodontidae; genus Neoceratodus; species Neoceratodus forsteri. Next base: position 709,548,072 of record CM057459.1, on the reverse strand, counting down.
CCTGTTGTTCGCATACAGGGAGATGCCCCAAGAGTCGACAGGGTTTCCCCCTTCGAGCTCTTACATGGATGCAGGGTATGTGGGCTCCTATACTTGATCCAGGAGGACTGGGAAGGCAAGCACGCTACCCAGGGAACTCCCATAGTGGATGTCCTTAAGTTTAGGGAAAGCTGAAGGAGCTTATGGGAACAGCCCAGAGCAGCCTGGCAGCTGCCCAGCAAAAACAAAAGGTATGGTACAATCGCAGAGCTAGAGCTTGCTCATACACTGTGGGTCAGGAGGTCATGGTCCTAATCCCTGTCCGGAAAGATAAACTGCAGGCTGTGTGGGCAGGACCATACAAAGCAGTCAGACAGGTGAATGATGTAAATGACATTATAGAACTGCCTGACAGGAGACATACCCAAAGAATGTACCATGTCAACATGATGAAGTCATATGCCAATAGGGCTGACATGGTCTTTGCAGTGTGTAGTCCTGGGGAGGGACGGATGAAGAAGACCCCCTCCCGGACTTGCTGGAAGAAAGCAAGCGGGAGTCCTCTGTGGAGGCAATTGAAATGTCGCCCCAGTTGACCCTGGACCAGAGCCAGGAAGTAAGTGAGGTTTTAGCAGACTTTGCCCCATTGTTTAGAACCAAGCCTGGACTAACCCCCTTAGTGACACACGATGTGGAGACAGAGATGCAAAGGCCTATACGGCAAACAGCATATCAGGTGTCAGAGGCCGTCCAAAATGATATTAGGAGGGAGGTGGAGGAAATGCTGGATTTAGGGGTAATCCAGAAATCCCACAGCCCCTGGGCCTCACCTGTAGTCCTTGTTCCCAAGCCAGATGGCTGTACTCATTATTGTGTGGACTATCCTGGATTAATGCAGTCACAAAGTCAGACGCCCACCCAATGCAATGGATGGATGAACTATTGGACAAGTTGGGAGGGGCGACATACCTTACCACTATTGACCTGATTGAAAGGGTATTCACAGGTAGAGTTAACTGCCAGAGCTAGGGAGAGGTCAGCCTTCATCACTCTGATAGGGTTATTTGAGTTTAAAGTAATGCCTTTTGGAATGAAGAACGTCCCTGCCACCTTCCAAAGGCTGGTGAAGCAGGTGTTAAAAGGTGCAGAGGAGTACACCATGGCGTACCTGGACGACATTGCCATCTTCAGTGGCAGCTGGGAGGAACACCTGTCCCACCTTAGGGAAGTGCTGGGCAGGATACAGAGGGCTGGGCTCACTGTAAAAGCTGAAAAGTGCCAGGTGGCCATGGCTGAGGTGGCATACCTCGGGCATATAGTAGGCCAGGGACAGCTCTGTTCTAATCAAGCAAAAATTGAGGCAATCAAGGCATGGCCCAGACCTGAGAAACAGAAGCAGGATTGGAGTTTTCTAGGGACTGCAGGGTCTATAGGAAATTTGTGCCAAACTACACTGCTCTGGCCGCTCCCCTATCTGGCCCGTTAAAGAAAAGAATGCCTAAAAAGCTTAACTGGGAACCAGCCTGTGAACAAGCCTTTACACAACTAAAAGAGGCACTGTGCAGTGCTCCTATGTTAGCCAGTCCAGACTATAGGAAACCCTTTGTAGTCCAGACAGATGCCTCATATCTGGGTATTGGGGCAGTACCTAGTCAAACGTCTAACCAAAGGAAAGATCACCCAATAGTGTACCTCAGTAAGAAGTTACTTCCTAGAGAGCAGGCGTATTCTACAGTAGAGAAAGAATGCCTTGCAATGGTGTGGGCACTAAACAAGTTAGAGCCATACCTATACGGGTGGCATTTGGAGGTACAAACTGATCACAACCTCCTGGTTTGGCTGGCACAAATGGGTAAAACAAAAGGTAGGCTTTTAAGATGGAGCCTTGCCTTGCAGTGGTACGACATGACTGTTACTCATAGGGCAGGGGCAGCAAACACAAATGCAGATGGGTTATCACATCAGTTTGAGCAGTGAACTGAATTTGGGGAACTCATCTCATGCCTAGGAATAGGTTTCCCCAAGTTCAGTCTAGGAGGGAGGATTGTGATGTGTTAACCCTCTACTAGTTATGATTATATTTGTGATATAAAAGTATGTTCTGTGAATTTCTGCTGGGAAAATACGGCAGACAACAGAAAAGCACTCTGGGAGATGGAATTTCAAAAGTGTGGTAAGGAGGGATAGCCTCTCCATGACCCAGTGGAAACTCTAATTAAGAACTTCCTTCAGAGACCAGGTTATAACACATTGTAAACCATCCATTTACTTTGAAATCCAGGAAGCCATAGATGACTGCATTTTTTTACAACATCTTAGGAAGCAACAGTTTCTTACAGATACCTGTTACATTTCTCACCACTAGGAGAAAATAGCTGTCAGGATGTGTTTCTGAAGATCAAAGGGGGAATGCTCTGATAGGAAAGAGACTGTTATAATTTAATATTGTTATCTTTGCAGATTTCAAACAAACAGTAAAATGACACCCTTTGGGGTATACTTGGTCATGTTATAAATTAATTACAGGACTAACAGTGACCTCATGTGCTGTGACATTACAAGGAGGTTGGGAGATTAACTTTCAGTATTGCCAAGCAGTCTGAGGACAATGTGGCTCACTCTTATTCCAACTTTTAAAGAGAACACACACACTGTGTTCTGGACTTGAGGGCACTTCTGTCAAGAACAGGTAACACACAACTGAAAACTGAGTTAGAACTAGCAATTCAAGTACAAGGCGTTTTGTTTTGAAATCAACATTTTTTTGACTGTAAGCATTTATGTATATATGTTCTGTGTTTTGTATTTATTTACCATTTTTAATTTTAGTAAACTTTTTTTTTTTTGGTTTCCTTAATTCTGCCTAAGTCTTTTCTCATTTTGAATGTGAATGCTGGGACAGTCATTGAGAGGTCTGACAGAACTGTTAAGGGCTTATAGAGTACTACCATTTGTACTAAGGTAAGAAACGTACCTAGGTCTCTATTGAGTCAAAGGGAGAATTGTGAACCAGGTTGGGTGCCTGCTGGGTTAAGTATTGCACTGCATTTCCCCAAAGAGGGTGTGGTATATGATCCTGTTAACTGGGCTTGCTAGCAAAAAGGGTTCATATTTGACCTCAGGACTCAAGACTACTAGGTGTTTCGGACCCAAAACAGGAGGGTTACCCTATCTGTCTCCTGTTCACATATTGTACTTTGAGGTTTGGCACTGTGGGAACAGAGGGCCTGACCTCTGGAGTGTATTTGTAACACCCATTACCAGAATATAGTCGACCTGTGGTCTATGATAACCTCCTGCTTCTGGAAGGACATTCTTTGGGCTATCAAGATAGCCACCCTGCCTTTTTGGAGACAAGAACTACACCAAATACCTGGCCAACTCATCTTCTCCTAAGAAACGTCACATTTGGTTCACATAGGTGAGTCTCCTATAGAAAGACAACAGAGGGGGCACAGCATTTCAGATGGGTCAGAATCTATACCTGTTTCTGCAAGAAATAGTCTAATAGTCAAGGTGCTGCCTTTCACTTGGCTGGTTGCTACTGGTAGTGGTAGGGGCAACTGTGGGATTAGCCATTAGGTTAGGAAAGAAAGAAAGAAATAGAAATAGATCTTACCAGGACATAGTGCATATACTGCCACTGGCAGCAATACCTGTCAAGCAGCTCACTGAGTGATTCCCCCCCACTCCCAAAACTATCACATACAATAATAGAAAAGCATGGTCCCCCCCCCCATAGCTAGCGGTAATGTCCTTGCCATGAAGTCGGGTTGTATCAGCCTGTGCCTGACTCAGACACCTTCCCTGGATCTGTGGGCATCCCACCTGTGGTATGGGGCTGTGTGGTGCAGTAAGGAAAGCAGGTATTTCACCTGCCTATATGCTCTGAACACCAGGTGGGATGGATTCTCTGATTGCTGTCCCACTCCAAAAACCAGGGCCAACAATGCTGCCTGAGGATGGACAGGATTGACCCCCCCCCAACCACCAAATATAAACTGATGACTGAAAGCGTTACACCAAACATGCATCAGACACAAACCCTGTTAGGTCTAAGTTCAGTGACTTTCGGGAGCTGCTGGAGAAATGTCTGTGAAGGACCAGTTATATAACTTTCTGAAAGTACAGCTGAAGAAAGACAGTCTGTGGAGCAGCAATAAGTAGAAATGAATAACTGGGCTGCCGCCAGCCAGAAACCTTGTCCATATGGAGGGTGATCCTGTCATATCTGCCCATTCTGAGGACAGCTCGTAAAGAGGGTACAGTGCACCTGTAGTAATCTGAAGGGAGATAATGCGGTTGCCATAAAGTGCCTGAAGTCGGAGGAGCCAGTCCCCTCCAGTGATTCCAGAGGTCCAGAAGAGAGGATAATAGTGGAAGCAGGAGACACTGGTCACTGGCTCCAGCTGGGTTGAGAAAGAGGTGCCAACAACTGGGCTGGCTTTGTCTTCTAACAAAGGATGATTTCCGAAATGCATCAAGGTGTTTTTTTACCTGGCACTTGAATACATTTTGGTACGTTTTTGATATATCTTGAGAGCCTGCATGATTTAAATATAGGTGGTGAGTGCTGGATCTTTTTCATTTTTTTTTTGTCTATTGCAATGCTTTCTTAAGCACCCCATCCCAGTGCGATATCCTGTTTGGAACTGTGTAGGAGCCAGTATGTCTGCAAGAACAATGTTACATCTCATGGCTGCGGTCATAGTGACTGTGCCATTGGCACATCTTCATATGAGGATCCTTCAGTGGACACTCAGGGTTCAGTGGGATGAGTTGACAGATAAGCTAGAACAAACGAGTGAGTGTGATGCATTACATCAACAAACAAGGGGGCACTCCCTCCTATCCCTTGTGCAGGGAAGCAATGAGAGTACAGTACTGGGCACTGTCTCATGACCTTCAACTATCAACCATGTATCTCCCAAGTCTCCAAAACGTCTAACCAGACAATCTAAGTAGGTCATAGGTCATAGTCAATGGTTCATGAATGGGAACTGCTGACTTCTGTGGTAAATGACATCTTTGCAAGATGAGGTCATCCAGAGTTGGACTTTTTGCACCCCCAAACAATGCAAAACTGCTGTGTTTTTGCTCGCTCGCTCCAGGGCCTGGAGTTTTTAGTGAGCGGCGTTGTCCCTCTCTTGGAAAGGGAAATTCCTACATGCTTCCCCCTATTCCTCCAATACAAAGAGTTCTGCTCAAACTGTGGGTGGAGAGTGCCACTCTCATCCTCATTGCTCCATTCTGGCCTTGCCAGATACGGTTTCCGCTCCTTCAACATCTGGCAATAGAGTCTTCTGTCCCTCTATCTCTGTGTCGGGTTCTCTTGTCACAGGACAAGGGGTCCTGGTCCATCCAGACCTGAAGTCCCTCCATCTGCATGCATGGCTGCAGAAGACCTAGCCATTGCATGTTTTGGGGTATCTCCTAAGGTTGTTAATATCCTGATTGTTGCTAGGAAGCCATCTACCAGACATACTTACTCCCTGTAATGGAAGCATTTCCCTTTGTGGGCTGCTTCCTGGAATTTGGACCTTTTTACACAGCCTGTGAAGTGTTGAAATACTTGCTTTCCCTATCTGACGCTAGCCTGCAGTATTCCTCACTTAAAGAGCTTTTGCCCACTATTTCAGTTTTCCATGCACCTAATGATGGTCGTATGGTTGCCCAAGTAGAGGTGTCCTGTCCGTTTCTGAGAGGTAGTCTTCATATGAAACCTCCCATCCATAATCCAGCCCTACCTTGGGATTTGAATTTTGTACTTGAGACATTGACATTGGCTCCTTCCTAGCCTGCTGCGAGTTGTGGCTTATGTTTCCTGTCATGGAAAACGTGATTTTTAGTTGAGATTAGTGTTGCTCTGATAGTATCCTACCAGGTCAGATACAATTGGATACCATAATTTTGGTTGGATATCAGATAGCCTCGGATGGCAAAGACATCCGACCAAGGATCCAACCCCCTAGGATCCACTATAAGTATCCAAGGTATTCTTGGATCTGACCATTGGATCCAGTTGATCTGACTATTGGCTCCACTATCTGATTATTTATGCTGAATCTGACTTTCCTAGGTCAGATACCAGTACTATCCTATGGAGGATAGTCAGATCCACAAAAGCACTATCCAAGCAAAACTAGTTGCGATGATGTCTGCGTGGAAGATTTCTGAGCTTCAGGCTGTAATGTGTGATACTCTTTATTTAATTTTTCACAGTGACAGAGTCTCAGCTTTTTGTTTTATTTGCCCTTGGGAAAGAGGGTGTTTCTGAGTCCAAACAGTGCCTGTCCAAATGGCTGGCACATTGTATTACATTTTGTTAGAGGAAGTACTGTAAGGAACTTTCTGTTGCTGTTTGTGGTCACTCCATAAGGGTTATGGCCACTTATGTTGCCTGTTTCAAAAATGTCCATGCTGCTGACATTTGTGCTGCAGCCACGTAGAGCTTTGGTCACACTTTCACTAGATATTAGTCTGGACATTGTTTCTCGTGGATGTGCTGGTTTTAAGCTTGCTGTATTGTAAGGCCTTCTGTCCTGATTATATAACAGACTGTGCCATCCTCACAGTTTATTTTGCACTGCTTTTGAATTGTTCCAAAGGTGTGGCCTAATGGAGAAGATATCCTCAGAGAAGATAGAACATTTACATAAGAACTTAGCATAACAGTAGATCTTCAAGAGAATCTCCTCCATTAGGCCATGCCATCTCTCCCTACTTTCCCCTTTTTTTGCTTTCAGTGAGGGTTATATCAGATGCTGTGCCTAGAGTCTACTCCATGCATCCTGTCTCCAGTCCCATGCCTCTCCTTGTATGCTGGCGCGGGTCTCGTCTCCTGGTTCCCCACCATTGGAGGTTCTCTGAAGCTAATCTCCAGTGGGGAAGTGAGGAGTGATGGGGCCACCCATGTTGTATACACGTGGATGCTGCACGTCATTATGGGCGTCACCCAGCTAGCAAAAGTTTCTATGTGGTCCTGACGCTGATGGCTTATAGTTCCAAAGGTGTGGCCTAATGGAGAAGATTCTCTCAAAGATGTACTGTTATGGTAAGTTCTTACATAACTGTTCTTCCACCAGCCCCCACTCCACCTTCGAGGGAGGCAACTTGGCTGTAAAAAAAAAAAGTATTTTTATTAGTAGCATGATGACTGCTGTAGTTCCAGTAGTAACTTGTACTTTTTGGGTCTGGCACTTCTGTACCCATCTTGCCACAAAGGGATCTTGCCCTTAGCTGCCCCTCTTACCTGCTAGCCAGAGCCTACATGCATACAGGGCTGCTGCTTGCCTCCTTACCCTTATCAGCCTGACTGTCTGCTGGGTAGTGGGTACATTTCCTTATGTTCTCAGGCTCAGTATCCCAGACTTCCTCTTTCTCAGGGCCACCTTAGGTGTGTCCCTCTTTTTCTTCCTGTCTATGAAAGTTGGTAGTCGGATTTTATATGGTTAATTATTCTTTTTTTTATTTTTCCAATATCTTTTATCTGTCCCTTAGAGGTAGATTTTCACAAGCCCCAGACAGTGTTTTTCCCTGCTTTTTGCTTCTCTACTTGCAAACAAAAGTGAGGTTGGTGTGGAGGGCAGTGACTTATTGGCAGGCGTGTGGCACCATGTTGGGGCATGCAGGTGATGTAGCCATAGCCATCATCAGCCCTCTGGCCATAGATTTGCTCCTGCTGGCTCCTAATGTCCCTGGCCCACACCCGTTAGTATACTCAATGGGAAAGATATTCTGGAAGATCACCAGTTATGATATGTAACTTTTCTTTTTGTGCAAGGAATTGGGAACAAACTGAAATAAAATGACTGCACCCGGTGTCAGCTAATTGGTTTCTTTTTTTGTTTTGTTTTTTTGTTTTGTTTTTTTGTGTGTGAATTTGGTGTTTGTGAATTCCTCAGTTTATCATGACAGATACAGCACAGGTGATCGCAGTGCAAGCTTCCCCTCACTGCCCTGCCAATGTGCCTCAACCCTGCCATGAAGGGACCATCACATACATGAGGTGGTAATTCAGACTCCATGCCCATTCAGTCTGTGGCCTCTTATGTGAGACTGCCAACAAGGGTGCCAATTAGTGCCAGTTGTGTTAGTGTTTTTTGTGATGGACATCTGCTCACTGGGAACTGGACTGAGACCACCGCAACTCATTTCACATGGGCCACTGAACAGCCCTCAGGTGATAATAGCATTCGACCACCACTGGTCTGAGCTGCATTTGAACCCATGACCTAGAGGTGAAAGTCTCCTAAACCCATTACAAATCCACTGAGCCATCCAGTTCCCCTACAGCTGATTTCAAATGAACATTTTTAAAGCCCATGAGCTTTTGTGGTGTAAAATGTAGTTTGGAAAGCAAATGATGACTTTTGTGAGTTGTCTGCAGAACCTGATGGCTGAGAATACATTCACATTAATTTGAATTTGAAAATCTAGTGAGCATTATACTGAGAACTGATATAACGGAAAATGGTCATGTTCCAGTTTTGGCCCAAATTTATTAAATGTTTTAACAACAATAATGATTCTAGACCAAATGGAATTTGAGTTTAAACATGAACTTTACAATCATTTGCATAACACATCTGCCTGTATGTGTCTTCTGTAACTTCTGTATGTATGTATGTATTTATGTTTATATCACAAAATATTTTGTAATGTTTTTTCTTGTTTTATTGTCCCCACCTGTGGCTAGAATGGGACCTAGTGACCCAGTTCACTTCGCCTGGTTAAACAAATAAATAAAATACTTATCTGATGGAAATACATTTCACAATATTTTTGTGTGAAAAGTACATTGTTGGTGAACTGATAATATTTATTTTACAAATTCATGTTTGTCATTGTGGCCTGTGTCATCCTCCAAACCTGAAAAAATGTTCAGAAACAAACAGGAGGAATTTGCTACTAATGTCTCAGATAAATGTTCCACAAGTAGTTGTTATGACCTACTCGCCAGACTATTAACTTAGTATTTTATTTTCACATCTACAGTATATGCAGGGTAGGGAAAGTGTGAAAATATACCAGCATTTTGTGATTGTTCATATTGGTTCATCAGACCTGACTGAACACTCTTCTCTGCATAAAAATCAAAGTATATATATATATTGAGACCATAACATTCCCATCCCAAAAAGAGGATTAAACCTTTTTGTAAATATCTTTAGGTTAAACACCTTAGGCAATGCCTTGTCTTAAACTTTCCCATCTTTAGACTGTTCATCCCTGGTTCTCCTTTCACATTTTCCTGTTCTGGTCTCCCCAGGGCCCCAGTGAAACAACTTGCCTTAACTATAAAGCATGATCTTTATCAAGGATATCGCTTGCATCAGGCCACACCTATGGAACTATAGCCACCAGGCACTAAGACCACATGGAAACATTTTTGCTAGCAGTCTTCCAGGAGCCATTCACAATGACGTTAGGCTCTGACGTCGCTCCCCCCATATAAACGTAGGCAGCCCCGTGCCCTCCTCAGTTCTTTTCCTGTTGTCACACATCAGGCTCCACAGAGACAATGCCGCTTCAGTCAACTATGAAATTTTACTTTTCTTTACTTGTTTTTATTTTCTCACCCTGGTCGGTTCATTGCTGTATTTAATGAAGTGATCTTTATGTTTATTTATGCTGAATGAATCCAAAAAACTCTTCAGATACTGCAAGTGTGGTAATAAGATCTACAACACCAACAACCACAACATCTGTGTCTGCTGTCTCAGCCCCGAACACAACGTTAAGGCCTGCGAGGTTTGCCGTGGCTTCAACCAGGCCACCAGGTGGCATCAAGAGAAGGCCCTAGAAAACTTCTTCCTGAAACAGAAGGTCACTGCCATGGACAAGGAGTGCCAGGCCAGAAGCTCCTTCACCTCACCTGCTCCTTTCTTGGGCTTTCACTCTTCCAAGGCCTGAGACAAGCTGTTTGGCAAACACAAGAACAGGGAGGAGTGGAACAAGGAGAAACCCTCCCTGGTGCGCTCTCAGTCACTGCGCCATGCGACGGCCGGGGCTGGGTCATCCAGCTCCTTGGTGGTGACCCCCACTGCTGCCCACACCCTTTCTTCCACAGGGTTGGCCTTGGCAGTGCTTTCTGCTGGTTCTTTTGGTGATACCTCATCAACGTCAGGCCTACTAATGTCCTGAATGATGCTACAACTTCTGTTGTTTAGGCCTGTCTCAATCCGGGGACAAGAAACAGGTCTCTCTGCTGGCCCTTCTTGGGCCGGCATTGGCCCATCAATGTCAGGTTTTTCCTCCTCCCTGTCGATGTCTTGGGCCACTTGGACACACTATGTTGGCGGGCACTGGCCCTTCGATACTGGGCTTCTTACCTCCCCATTGCCTACTTGACCCACCTCTTTGACGTTGGGGACCTTTTATTTATTTATTTATTTAGGTCTAGGATTACAAATACCTTTGCGCCAAGGCTCTTTTACAAAGGTTCCACGTCAATTGAGGAGTAGCACAGAGGATACAACAGAACTAACAACATTGCAATAGGAATAACAACATTGCAGGTGATACAGTACAAATTGGAACAGTTAGATACAATAGAAATAACAACAACATGGGTGATGCAGAACAATTGGAACAGTCATTATTAAAAACTCATTTAGAGAGTGATGACCAATGATTGGCCCGGGGCAGCAACAACTAGGAGAGGGGTACAGAAACAAGGGGGGGAGAGGCATTGGCAGGGTGGACGTAGTAGCAGCCAGAGGCATTTGTCAGACATAATAGGGGAGAAGCACGGGAGAGAGATGGGAAGGCGGGAGATGATTGGAAATGGGGGAGGTAAGGAGATAGGGCAGATAGTGGATAAGTGCTGTGAGGGGGCACTGAAAGGCTGTTGGAGGTGGCAGGAGTGTCTGAATCTAGGTGAGGTGTCACAGGAGCTGGAGGCAGTGAGATGGAGTCAGAGCCTGGTTTTAAACATATCAAGTGTTGGAGCTGAGGAGATGGTGGAGCTGAGACCATTCAGCCAAAAGGGAGCCCTATAGGCAAAAGGACGTTGACCCTGAGTAGTGTGACAGCGGGAGACTTGCAGGAGCTACAATGTGGATCTCCTGGTGCTCCGCGGATTGGTATTATGGTGAAGCAGGGCTTGGACACCGGGGAGGCGAGGCCAAGGTTAATTTTTTTCACCATAGTACAGATGAGATACTTAATATGGTTGGAGAGTTGGCGCCATACGGATTGAGCATAAAGGTCACAAGTATGAGTGAGATGGTGGGCTCCAGTGATAAGCCGACATGCCTTGTTGAGGGCTGTTGATATCCATCTGAGGGTTGTCACCGTGGCTGAGCCATAAATGATGAGACCATAGTCAATAATGGAGACCACGGAGCTCTGGACAGCAATCCTTACCTTCCTCGTCACCATCACCAAGACCCCTGCCAATGCTGGGGCCTCAGCCCCTTTTGCCACAGCCTTCCCCAGTCCTGCTGACACCAGAGCCACAGCCACCCCTGTCAGTGCCTCTTCCTGCTCCAGCAACACCAATATCCATCAACATCCGGAAGGGCGCTGTGGAGCCCAAGCAATATGGAGGCTTCAGCTTTGTGCTCCGCACCAGCAGCATTTAAAAGTAATCAAAGTACTATTTTCAAGTAAGCTCAGCAGTGTTAAAGTGAATGATTTGGTGGTGAAAACCAGTCTGTCAAGTGTGGGCAACCCCCAGAACGAAAAAAACTATGCCCGAAGGCACAAAAAGCAAATCACCACAGAGGCCCCGGCCATGCGGTTGGCCCAAGGTAAAACATCGGACCTACAAGACAAGATGCCCAAAGAAACTCTGCAATCTCTGAGTATAACTGTCAACCATCTTATTCAAATGGTAGCAGGCTTAGCAGATGAATTCGACACACTTACCAATAGAGTGGTTGTATTAAAGACGACCATAGACTCCATCAAATCCTCCACAGCAAAGACCAGCAAGAGGGCGGATGCAGCACTTGGTATAGTGGCTACATTAACAAAGGAAAACACACACTTCTGTGTGCAACTGGAGACTTTAGAGAACCAAGCCCACTAAGCAAACGTTCATCTTGTCGGGATGCCGGAAGGGAGCGAGGGACATCATCTATCTCTCTTTCTCATGGATTGGCTTACTCAACAACCTCGGGATTCAGCCATCAGTCACCCATACTCATTCAGAAGGTATACCAGGTGACTCCTCAGGGCAGGCCTGAGAATCCGGAGGCTCCCCGAACCATTGTCATGGTGATGGATGGCATGGGCAGCAGGGACTTTTTACTGGCCCTCGCTCATCAGAAGGGGCCCTTACTACAAGACAGGCAGGCTGTCCAGATGTATCCTGACCTAAGTTATGTAACCAGACAAAGAAGAAAGAGCTTTGACGGAGTTCGAGCTATGTTAAGAGCAGCAAACATTATCCACAAAATCGTGTTTCTGGCAGGGTGTTTCTCTTCACAGATCCAGCCGATGGACTAAAATGAGCACAGAAAAACACCACATCAACTTCAAATTCCAGAGCCGTACAGGAATCCACATCTGACGATGAAGACACCTGAACTCAGACTGTCCTTTTAAATCACAATATTAAATGGGCCAGTATGGGTGGTAAGTGGTTAGTACCCCAGGTAAGGCCTCATTGTTACAGTTTGTGTATGTTAAGTCATATTTTAGGGGCTTCTCAACCGGGGTGGCCAGCCGCCATACATTGCTAAAGGTTTTAAATGTTGATGCTGGTAATCGTTTACCAGTTTAAAGTACTTTTAACCACTTGTTCTACGTGAACTAGAGAGTTTTTGAAGCTCAAGCTGCACACACCTAAGTACTGAAGTACAACTGACTACTGAAAATGCATGTGGAACTCACCTTCACTCTGTCATGGAGGGGTAGAGACTCTGGAGCTGTTTTCAAAAGACTGATTATTGGGATAATAAGCATGCAGCTCATGGGTTCTGTTCAACAGCAATAATATGTTATCCTGTTTCTTGCTGATATATCAACAGTATTTTCCTTCAAAGATGTATCTGTATTGTACCAGTCTGACTTAATGCATGTATTAAGAGGAGTGGTGTCCTCATGGTGAACTTATAATGAGTGCTTGGTGTTCGAAGCATTGATTGTATGTACCATCATATTTAAGCAATAAAGATAAAGTTAAAAAAAAAACCACCCATCAACGTCCAGACTATGCTCACCTCCTTTTGGGAGTTTATGCACCTGGTTGCAGCCCCTCCAGGCCCACTGACACTGACTCCTGCAAGGCCAGCCCCTACACTGCAACTCATCACAATGTCACACCCTCCGTGTTCCAGGTCATCGATGTCTTCTGTGCCCCTTTCAGAGCCTGGGGCTGAGGATGAGGAGGGGACAGATGAGGACAAAGGGGCTAGGACTCCCTCTACTTTGATTTCCATGGCTTCCTCAGGGGGTGAGGTCTTCTCTAAGTACATCCCTAGGTCCCCCCCTCTGGTGACCCATTCTTCATCTTGGTGATAAGACATCTGCAGGCAACTATGGGGCTAGACGCTGAAGAGCAGGATGTTACCAGGCAAAATCTGATAGAATATCTTGAGCTGACAGATTCTCTCCCTCTGATTATCCCCCCTCTGTATCCTACATTTGAGGATGCCACCATGGCTGACTGGTACAGGCCAAACCTAATCCTTGCAATGCCCAGAAAGGCTGACAAACTGTATCAGGCCTCCACAGGGATGTCTTTCTCCACTGAACAACCAATGGTAGATTCCATAGTGATAAACGTTGCCCATGATAGGACCAAGACACCTCAGCACCTCAGCTTTCTCCCTTCAGATAAGAAGTCCAGAAAGCTGGATCTTATCGGCAAGCGGACCTAGGTCCACTTTGACCATCATGGTTGGTAACTATATTTCCCATATGGTCAAGTTCCAGAGTACTCTCTGGAAAAAGGGTAAAGCTGCAGTTTGGACCCTTCCAGAGGGTCCACAAAGGCAGGAGCTGCTCAATGCCCTCGAGTAGGGAGCAGATGTAGGCAAGCACCTCCTGAGGGATGCCTATTCTTAGAAGACATTCCTGGCTCAGGGTATCCAGTTCGCTGCTGATGTGCAACAATTCTTCCTGAATGCCCCCTTCTGAGGCTATAAGCACTTCAGGGCGGATGTCCAGGACATCCTTTCTGAGCTGCAGGCCTCCAGAAGGACTCTGCGGTCAGTTCAATCACTTTATCATATTCAGCCAAGAAGTGGACAGAAGTGCCCTTTTGTCGGGCCTCCCACAGACATAAGCAGGGTGCCCGACAGCCAGGCAATTACCATGCAGCCACAGCCCTGCCTACCCCCACCTCCATCACCACAAAAGCCCCCGGAGAAGGTGGTGTGGCCCCGGCCGCAGGTGTTACCTCAGCATGACTCCTTGCCAGGTCCCCACCATCCAGCACTACAGGAGGCAGTGGTAGGGGGCCATTTCTCCCTACACCTGGACAGGTGGTAGGAGATCACAACAGATGCTTGGGTCCTGCAGCTCACAGAGCAAGGTCACACTCTAGAACGTATGGAGTGGCCTCCGGATCTACTTCTAGTTCATTCAAGCTACACTCCAGATCACATTCCAGTGCTGCAAGGGGAAATTCATATGTTGCTGCAGAAAAGAGCCATAGAGCCTGTTCCAGAGGAATGGAGGGTTCTATTCTCACTTCTTTCTGGTCCCCAAATCCACAGGAGATTTGTGGCCCATCCTGGACCTGCACTACCTGAATTTCTTCATCCAGTACAAGGAATTCAGGATGGTAACCTTGCGAGGCCTGCTGCCTCTGTTAAACAAGGGAGATTGGCTATGCTCCCTAGACATGCAGGATGTATATTTGCATATAGAGATTTGCACCCAGTTCCTGTTCCAGGGGGAGAACTACCAATTGAGGGCCTTGCCCTTTGGCTTGCATCTGCACCGCAGCTCTTTACCAAGTGCTTAGCGGTGGTGGCAGCAGCCATCAGGAGGGAGGGACTGTACGTCTTCCCCAAGCTGGATGACTGGTTGCTCAAGGCTCAATTCAGGGAACAACTGATCTGCACTCTACTGCATACCAGACAGTTGTTCCACTCACTAGAGATTACAGTCAACCCGCCCAAGTCAGTCTTTTTTTATACTCCATCTTTATTCAAAGCATATATAATCCAACCATGTATAGAAATATACTGGATTAACATTACAAAAAAGTATGTCTCAACATTCAAGATGATACATTTAAAAAAACAAGTTTCTTCTAAGAGCTTATTCCATCAAAACTACAGAGTAAATATAGCTACATTATATAACTCCATCTGAGATAAACTAAAATTGCCAATATAAACACTGCAGGGGAAGAAAAAAGATTGGAAAAAGAAAAATGGGTCTCTGCCATTCTTTCTACAATGTCATCATTATACAAATCTGGACTAGGGTAACCTCTTACATTTCTCTTGACCTCAATGTGTTAAAATTGGTGCACAATACAGATTTGGGAAGAGAGAAACATTTTTCTGCTGGTATCATATGCTGAGAACACACTGGTTAAGAACACACTGGGGAAAAGAAACGGTCAACAACATAGAAGGGTTGGTGCTAACTCCAAGGGAGCCCCCTTAAATAAATTAGGTTAGGGTAAAACCTAACCTAATCCATCATACAACTACCACCTGGTCCAACGATTTTGAAGCTGAGGCAGTCTTTGCTGCAGGGAATATGTAATTCTTTCATATTCCCAAGTCAGTCTTGACCCCTCTGTCAGCGTCTCCAGTACATCGGGGCTATACTTGACATGGCTATGGGAGCGGCCTTCCTGTCCCAGGACAGGGTGGAGCACCTGATAGCTCAGATCCAGCGGCTCCACAGCAACTGGTACACTACAGCCAGGGAATTTCTGAGCCTAGTCAGTTTGATTGTGGCAGCCATCATCACAGTGCCCTTGGAAAGACTGCACATGCAGATCCCCAGTGGAGTAAAAGCCCAATGGGATCATCGTACCAGCAACTTAGAACAGAGAGTTCTAGTCTCTTCACCAGTAAAGAGGGTACTTCAGTGATGGATGGAACCCAGCAGTTTTCTCAAAGGGGTTCCCTTCCTGAATTCTTTCCCTGATCAGATCCTCACCACGGATGCATTGAGGATAGGCTGGAGAGCTCATCTGGGATCTCACCAGACCCAAGGTACCTGGACTGCTATGGAGAGTTCCCTCCACATAAACATCCTAGAGATGAGGGCAGTCCTTTACAGACATCAAGCCTTCCAGAGTTACCTGTCCCTGTGACCTCTACTGGTGCAGATGGACAACATCAGTGTAGTGTGCTACATAAACAAGCAAGGGGGACCCATTCATACCCCCTGTGCAGGAAAGTGATGAGGGTCTGCTATTGGGCCTTGAACCATGGCCTAAAACTGTCAGCAGTCCACGTCCAAGGCACCCAAAACATCTTGGCAGATAGTCTAAGTCAGTCACTGTCCAAAATGCATGAGAGGGAGCTGCTGACCTCTGTAGTAGAAGACCTGTTCAACAGGCGTGGTCATCCAGAGCTGGAACTTTTTGCGTCCCAACACAATGCAAAACTGCCGCTTTTCTGCTCACTCGATCCAGGGCCTGGAGTTTTCTGGCAAGACACATTGTCCCTCTCCTGGGAAGAGAGGTTTTTCTATGTCTTCCTTCCCTTTCCTTCCCCCTAATTCAGAGGGTGCTAATCAAGTTTCAGATGGAAAGAGCGATTTTGATTCTTGTGGCTCCCTTCAGGCCTCATCAGATCTGGTTCCCTTTACTACTTATTTATTTTTTATTTATTTATTTATTTATTTATTTATTTATTTATTTATGTCTCGGATTACAACCTTTGAGCTGCAAGCTCATTTGCAAAGGTTCCATGTCAAGGGGGATGAAGCACACACAGGCAATACAGTACAAAGTAAAAAACATAAGATACATTAATGTCGTACAGGGAGATTGTCAGTCATTTGATCAGATTATACAGGGTAACAGTCTTGGGAAGCACTAAATCTCATAAGGAGCATAGTAGGTTAAGTTCATAGAGTGTAGAATGAGAAGCTCTGGCAGAGACAGAGTGCATGGCAAGGAGAGGAGTGAAGAGTGGGTGTGGCAAGATTCAGAGCAGAGGGCCGTGAGGGCCAAAGTGCCATTTGTCTGAGGTGAGGAAGAGGAGCAGAGGGCAAGGCAGGGAAGCAATGGACACGTGTTTCCTTTTGTCAGTAATGGGGTGCACAGGGGGTTGTGGGAAGGGGGTAGAGAGATTAGTTATATCAGATAAGTGGAGAGGTCTAAGGGGGGGGAGAGGGGTAGAGTGGAGCCAAATTATTGGGTGGGAGCAATGGGAGAAGGAGTAGGTGAAGGGGAGTAGGGAGTAAAGCTGAGTGAGAAGAAAAGGGGGTCTGCGAGGGGGAGAGGAGGATAGGAGCAGAAAAAGGGGCAGCGAAGGGATGGGATCAGTGGGAGGGAGAGGACGGTTGAGGCAGAATAGAGAGTTTGGGAAGCGAGCAATGTAGCTGGGGACTGGGGGGGATGACAGTAGGTGGTATGGGAGCCATTGGGGGGAGGTAGAGGTGTGAAGGTATAGAGAGGGATGGATAGAGTGGGGGTGTGAGTGGGAGGGTCAGTGGGCAGGAAAGGGTAAGAGTGCTGGAGAAGTAGATCCTGTATCCTAGGCCAGGAGATAATTATTATTGGTGGTATGAGCAGACCATGTGGCTTGAGAGGTGGGATCAGAGTTGTTTCTTGAAAGGCCCTAGTTTTGGTTCTGACAGGAGGTCAGATGGAAGTGAGTTAAGCCACTTTGGTGCACGGTAGGCAAAAGATCGTTGCCCTTTGGTCGTTTGGTGGAAGGGAACTTTGTATTGAGAGATCCTCTGGTCTGCCTGGAGGGAACTGTTTGTTGAAACATAGAGTGGACACCTGGTGGGGTAAGACCAAGCGTGGCTTTCTTGGCCAAGAGGCACGCATGGTACTGAATGCAATTATCAAGATCCAGCCAGTCTGTAAGTGTGTACAGGTTGCACTTGTGGGTGAGGAGCGGGACCCCGAGGGCTAGGCGTCAAGACTTGTTTAGGGCAGTGTCAATTCTTTTCAGGGTTGATTCTGGAGCTGAGCTGTAAACAACTAGGCCATAATCTATTGTGGAAAGCACTGAGGAGGTAATTGCTAGTTTAAGGGCTTTGGGAATGAGGCAAAGTCTGTGTCTATATAGTTGTCTGATTTTCCTGTTCACCATCTTAGAGACATTGTCAAACCACTGAGTGTACGACAGGGTGCTATCCAATACAACTCCTAGGTATTTGAAGTTGTGCACCATCTCCAGAGGTTCATTTTGTTTGTTGTGGATAGTTAGCTGGGCTGATTTATTTTTGTTGTGAGGGGAGGTAAAAAGCATGGTTTTGGTTTTCTTATAATTGAGTAGTAACCGGGCGTTGGCAAACCAGTCTTCAACCAGTTTGAAATTACTCTGAAGGTTTTGTTCAAGAGAAGCGAGGCTAGGGTGGCTGGAATAGAGGACAGCATTGTCCGCGTACAACAGGATTTTGTCGTGACTTACTTTGGGCAGATTGTTCAGGAAAAGGCTGAATAGTAGTGAGCCTAATATGGACCCTTGGGGGACACCTGTACTTACTTTTTGTTTGTCAGAGAGAGTTTTGCCGATTTTAACTTGTTGGACCCAGCCGGAGAGATACTTGTGGAACCAGTTCAGTGTGGTAGGGGATACTGTGACCTCTCGTAGTTGAGCTAGTAGGAGTTCATGATCAAGGCCACTGATTTACGGTGATTAAAACAATGAAATTCTGTTTTCAAGACTTAAGATTCTGGAATTGCACTGATGAGTGTTACTCTGATTTCCGGATTTTACCGGGATTCTGCTATCATCCTTTTAGTATGTGCAAAAATAATCAGAATAAAAGAAGGCTTAATACACAGAGCATTACATAAAGCAAATTGAAAATAGTACAGGAAGGAATTATAAGAAAAATACAAGTTTTTTGTAGATTTACTGATCTGACACAAAATGCCAGATTCCATGAAATCTTTGTTTTTACCGGTATTCAGGCAGCTCTAATTCTGGAATTTTACCGGGTTTTCCAGTAAAAACCGAAAATCAGTGGCCTTGTTCATGATTAACTGTATCAAAGGCCTTAGTGAGGTAAATAAAGATAACCCCCACTAAGTGTCCTCGATCCAGTGAGTCATGTATGAAACCGGAGAATTCAACTAGGGCTGTCATCATGCTGTGAAGTTTACGAAATCCATGTTGTTCTTTGCACTCAATTTGGAACTTGTCGAGGTGGTCAATTAATTGGTCATAAACTATACATTCCAGGGCTTTGGAGATTGGGGGTAGAATTGAGATTGGTCGGTAGTTGGTATGGATAGATTTGTCTTCGCTTTTAAAGACAGACATTGCAATTGCTGCTTTTCAGAGTCTGGGGAACTGACCTGAGATTAGCAAGAGATTGAAAATTCTTGTTAAGGGAGTCAGGACCTCATCTGTGGTGAGTGTTAGCAGTTTCAGATCTAAGCTGTCATTACTATACCTAGATTTGCGAAGAACCTTTAGTAGATATTTTTTGGCTTCAAAGGTTTTGATAACTCTAAGATATAAAGGAGGGGTAAGTGCATCCTGGTCAGTGGTGAGGGCAGATGCTGTTCTCTGGGCATCAGTGACAGGGTTGAGGTAATTGGGCGGGAGCACTTCACTAAGGTCAGTGAAAGCTGTATTAAAGATATTTGCAATGGTTATTGGGTCCCGGATTGTATTCCCTTTTAAGTTTAGTAGGTCGGTCGGAGTACGATTTGGGGTCCCGGTTAATGTTTTTATATTTGACCAGAATTTGCATCTGTCTCCCCAGGACTTGTCCAGCATGGCCCTATAGTAGCGTGATTTGGTCTACCAAATTGCCTGAGTACATTTATTGTGGGCTGTCCTGTAGTTTTGGAGGTCAGTTTGCGCACCTGTGCTTTTGCCTGTATGCCAGAGGTTATCTCTGGTATGCATAAGATCAATGAGTGATGGGGTTATCCACATCTTGTGGGAGCCTTTGATCTTTCTTGTGGTGAGGGGTGCAAAGATGTCACAAGCTGAGTTAAAGGCCTTGATAAAATACCCTAATGCCTTGTCAACATCATTTGTCAAGTAGAGGGGGGACCAATCGAGTTGGCCAAGGTGTTCTTTCAGAGGCCCTAGTTGCCTTTTTCATAGGATTCAGGTAGTTACCTCTTTAGCTGGTAGTTTGGGTGACTTGTTTGACCATGTGCAGAGAATAGGAGAATGATCGCTTATGGTGTCAGATGGGACGGCTGAACTGGTAATTCGTTCTGGGTAGTTTGTCATTAATCAGTCCAGCAGTGTACTGGATCCAATTTGGTAGTTGGTGCGTGTCGGGGTTTCAATTAGCTGAGAGATATTTAAGGAGTTGATGGCACCTCTGAATGTTACACCATCCAGGGACAGCCAGTTTATGTTGAGATCCCCTAATATGATTACCTCCAAGTTTAGATGATGCTCAGTGAGGTATACTGTTAGTGCATTGAATCCTGTATCCTGCTCTTTAGGTGGGGTATAGGTGGAGATTAATGTAAGGTTATTTCCATTTGTCCCTATAATTATTTTAACTGGTAGAATTTGGACATTGCTGCTTGATTTTACTGGTGGGAGGGCCTGCTCCTACAAGTGATCTTTGATGTAGACTACACAGCCCCCTCCACGTTTTCCAACTCTGTCAAGTCTAAAGGACTTGTAGCCATCCAGATGGATGACAGTGTCTATGTTTGAGAGGTAAGCCATATTTTTACTACAGATAAGATATCCAGGTTGTATTGGGTTACCCACACTTGTAGGGAGTCAAGTCTGGCAGACAAGCTGCAGATGTTAATAGAGGCTATCCTGAGATAATTCGGTTCGCTGCTTCATTAGTTTTCATGCTACTGGGGTCTGAGTTAGAGTGTATGTTCCCAGATAGGAGTAGGAGTAGCCAGAGCACCTGGGTTGCATGCAGTTTGAGTTGCTTTATGGCTTGTGAGCGACTTTTGCAGGCATGGGTTCTCTTGGGGTTTTTGCTTGTTGTTGGGAGTAGATTTGTGAGGGGTGGAGGGAGGGGGTAGGCCCTACTATGCTGCAGTGGGTCAAAATAGGATCTACTATAGCAGTCATCAAGTGGGGCAGGTAGGAGGGCTGATGTTGATCTTGGGGTGTTTGTTGTAAAGTTAGATGATAGGTTATACTGGGTTATGCAGCTAGGCTGCCCAGAGGAGAGAGAGACATTGGACTGGTTAATTATGTTAACAGGCTTGAGAGGCTCAGTAGAAGCTCTATCATTTGCTGTTGCTGTGTAGCATGAGAGGTCATCTCTGTGGCATACCTCTCAACCTTTTGTCACTGAAATGAGGAACATGGACACTTTTGGACACTCAAAATTAGGGACAATGAGGGACACAGACCCTCATAATGAGGGACACATCCTCAAACATGGAAATACAAGCTCAGAACACTGTGAAAACCATAGTGTTTACTTGTACAAAGTTTATTTTTGATTTAATACTTTAGAATATTAAGAATTTCTGCTTTGAAGTCTGAATTTATAGTACATTCTCTGTGTGGGCAGCACCTTTCCCATCAGGGACGGATGAGGGACAGAGCAATTTTAAGGGGTAAAATGAGGGATGTCCCTCGTAATGAGGGACAGTTGAGAGGTATGCTCTGTGGAGATTGGAGCTTTAATGCCTTTCATGAATCTAATGAATAAGAGAATGGGCAAGGGCTTCAGCAAAAGAGCAGGTCACCTAAAAAATAAGTAAAAAACTGCAGACCAATAATAAAGCAACCCAGAGAGGTTGGAATGCTCTTTTAGGGAGGTGTGTACTTTCCCTTAATTTATGCAGTAACTGTAGACAGTAGTGGGGAAGAGAAGGTAGGCGGAGAGAGGAAGGGAGGAGGGTATTTAATAGAGGCTGGGGACAGGGTGGGAGGAGGGAAGAAAATATAGCCGGGCTTTTCAGTTCTCCCTATACTAGGCACAGCGTTCAGAGAAAGCGAGCAAAAAAAGCACCTCCGAGAGCTCTGCTGGTTGAAAGAACCGCCGAGGACTCACAGTCCAATCAGGAGGAGGCTTGGGTAAAAGCAGCCAATGGCCATTAAGTTTGTGCCGGTACAGGCCAATCAGAGCTGCAGATTATAGTCTGCGGGTCCATCAGTTTTTTGAGTTACCATACCTGGATAGTTTGCTGGGCTACTACAGCAGTTGGTGGTGGAAGTACCAGTACCCCTTCCCCTGTGCATAGGTTTGCTGTCACAGGAGAAGGGCATCCTGGTCCATCCTACCCTCAAGTCCCTCCATCATCATGCATGGCTCCTGAAGACATAGCTATTGCTAGATGTGGAGTGTCCCAAAAGGTAGCTGATGTCCTGGTGGCTGCCAGAAAACCTTCCACCAGGGCCACTTAGTCCATGAAGTGGAAGCACTTTGCTCTGTAGGCTGTTTCGCATCACTTGGATCTTTTCGCTTGTCCAGTGAATCAGATTCTGGAGTACTTGCTGTGTTGTCCTGGGGTGTCAGCATGGCTCAGTTGGTAGCACAACCACCTCTGGACCAGAAGACTGTGGGTTCTCTTACCACACCAGGACTGGACTTGCACCTTAAACACTGGCATCTGAGTGCAGTATTGGGGGGTGCTGTACCACTGGAGTGTGCCGTCCTTCAGCTTGAGACATTAAACTGAGGTCCCTTCTATCCATCCTGGTGTTGTCCTGGTGGGTGTCCAGGTGGAAGTAAAAGAAACAGGGAACTCTTCCCAAAGAGTAGGGGATATTCCCGGTGTCCTGGCCAACATTCCCCTTCTCATAAACCAGTTCAAGCAATTATCCAGGCTGTGTGTGGGTGTCGATGTGCGATGTGGCTGCCACTACACATTCAGTCACTTCACTACCAGTCTAGCATTGCTTGTAAAGTGCTTTGGGATACACTGTGTATAAAAAGTGCTATATAAATGCTGATTCTTCTTCCTCTTCTCCTCCTCAGAAGAGTCTGGCCTGCAATACTCCTCCATTAAAGTGCACCTAAATGCTATTTCAGCCTTCCATGTGCCCATTGATGGCCGTACGGTGGCACAACTGGAGGTGTCCCATACATTTCTGAGAGGCATTCTTCATCTGAAGCCTTTCATCCACAATCCAGTCCTGCCTTGGGACTTAAATTTCATGTTAGAGAAACTTACTTTGGCTCCTTTTGAGCTGGCTGCGATATGCGAGCTACGCTTTCTGTCGTGGAAAGCAATATTTTTAGTTGCTATTACTTCTGCTTGAAGGATTTCCGAGCTTCAGACTCTGATGTGTGAGTCTCATTATTTGGTTTTCCATAAAGACAAGGTGTCTTTGCATACTAACCCTAAGTTCTTATCATAGGTGGTGTCTGAGTTTACCCTGAATTAAGTCCCCCACCTGCCTGTGTATTATCCTGAGCATGCCAATCCAGGGGAAGCATTGCTCCACACTTTAGATGTACATAGAATACTCCGATATTATGTTCATCACATGAGGGATTGCAGGATTCCTTACAGCTGTTAGTTTCTTTCACCCTGGGGAAAGAAGGCGTACCAGTTTCTAAACAGTGCCTGCCCAAATGGTTGGCCAGCTGTATTATTTTCTGTTACAGGAAGTATGGTAAAGAAGTTCCGGGTGTCATGCGTGGCCACTCTACCAGAGGTATGGCCAAGTCTGTTGCCTGTTTCAGGAATGTGCCAGACACAGAAATCTGTGCCACTGCCACTTGGAGTACTGTCCACACTTTCACTAAACACTACAGTCTGGACACTGCCTCTAGAAGAATGGCAGGCTTTGGCCTGGCTGTGCTTCAAGGCCTCCTGTCCTAGGCTTATAGCTTCCAGCCACCCAGACTGCCTTTCTATCAGTACTGCTTGGGACTGGGTGTGGCCTGATGTAAGAGATACCCTCAATGAAGATAGTACAGTTACATAAGAACTTACTGTAACAGTAGATTTTCGAGAGGATCTCTTGCATCAGGCCATGCCATCCCACCATCCATCTCCCTTAGTCTCAGTGCTTCTCACTTTCCTGTTTCTCCTTCTCCAGGGCAGGTTACCTTCTGTTTCACCTTTTTTTAGTGGTGGGAACCCCTGGCTTTCACTTGGTTCCCCAGGAGGAGATTCTCTGCATATGGTCTCCGGTGGGGGGACTGAGGAGGGCACAGGGCCACCCACGTTTATGTGGGAGGAGCAATTTCGGCACCTGACATCATCGTGCATGGCTCCTGAAAGACTGCTAGCAAAAGAGTTTCCGTATGGTCCTAGTGCCTGGTGGCTATCGTTCCATAGGTGACATAAACTCCGGACTCGACTCTGATTTTGACCTCATCCCAATCCTGGCTCAAGGCAAATAAGCTTGTCATCATCCTTCAGAAGACGCAGGCGATGTTATTCGGCTCCCTTGCCAAGGTTAGAGTGTGCCCAGCTGATCTCAAAGTCGTTGGTACTGATGGCATCCCTGTGATGGTGGTTGACTCTTACAAGTACCTGGGGGTAACCCTTGATCTTCAGTTGGCTCTCTCCCTGCACATACCTAACTCCTGCATGGTCACAAACTGCAAACTGGGTCTAGTGTACAGAGCACAAAGCTGTCTCACCCCAGCTGCCAGACTCACCTTGGCAAAAGGGGTCTTTCTCCCCACGCTTTGTTATGGGCTCACCACCTTCATGAATGCCCCTAAATCCTGGCTCTCAAAATGGGACACCTTGTACAACAATTTGTGTGTCACTTCGCCCTATCAGCCCCTCGTCTCACCCATCACTGCCAGCTTTACTCCAGGCTGGAGTGGCTGTCCCCTAGTAACCATCGATCCTTCATAATGGGCAACTTTACAAACGACATCATCTGATCGTCCACCCCACTGGCACATGCTGATCTGCTCCAGCCTGCCTCCTCTGGCTATCAGCTGAGGTTCATCGACTCCCAGGGACTTATGGTCCCCAAGACCCACTCCCATGCGTGGGATCGTGCCTTTGCGACCCTAGCCCTCAGAGCCTGGAACCTCCTTCCTGCTCATGTGAGAGCTGCCCCCTCCCACAGCTGTTTCAGGTCCTCCGTCTGGGGACACCTAAAACAAGCTTCAGACTACCTCTGCTCTTAGACATCCTACCCTCCGTGATGTGCCTGTGCCCAGTCTTGACTGTGAGTGTGCATATGTTCTCTAGTGCATGCTTCATAAATGTACTGCCAATATTTGCCTTGCTTCCTCAGCAGCCTTCCTTGGTTGCCATGCTTTTAACATTGAAATTGCATTGTAATTGTTATCTGCCTGTACTTGTCTGTAGCTCTCTGCCTTCACCTGTCTGTACCATGTCTGACAGTTGCTACCTTGTCACTGTACTTGGGTACTGTCAGTCTTCTTTGCCTGCAACTGACTGTACCTTTATTGAATTGCTGTTATCCTGCTTCTGAATTGTTATTGCCTGTATCTTTGTAATTCTCCTGGGTTGCACCTGAAAATAGGCACTTGACTGTCTAGTGTGCTTACCTGGTAAACAAAAGCTAAATAAATAAATAAATAAATAGGTGTGGCCTGATGCAAGAGATCCTCTCGAAGGTCTACTGTTATTAAGTTCTTACATAACTGTACTTTTTCCTTTATCGCCAAAAGATGGTCCCTACAGAAACTTTTCTCCTATGCTTTAATTTACATAATGTTCCATAATTTCTTGTATAACTCTGTTTTTTTTTTCCTTAGTAAGCCAGGCTGTCCTGCTGGAAGCTGAGGAGCCAGTGGTAAGGAGACAGTGGAGGCAAGGAGCACCACAGACACTGATGAATGCTTTAGCAGAAGCAGAGCTAACCTCTGTCTCCGTTGCCATCTCTGAAGATGAACTAGGTATGACACAGCCAAATTAAACATAACTAACGTTTATATTACAAGACAAGAATTAATCTGAGCTTTGAAAGTAGAAAGGAACCATAACATGGACTTATGAAAGACACTCCCATAGGCATCCAGTTGAGGAGATTTTCCTGGACCCCAACTGGAATTTATTTATTTTGATAACTGGGTGAGCCTGCTATGGCAGATTAACTATTACTAGAGTGAAATGAAAAATCTGAGCACACTCCTACCCCATAAAAGTGCTGCCTTTAAAATGCACAGATAAACAAAGCCAAAAAAAGGTGCACATACCACCACAAACGCAGACTGGCAATGCCGTGTTTGTGGTGGTATATGCCCCTATTACTGAGGCGACCTGGGCATAGAAAAAGCATTATAAACCATGGGAGTGTCTGCGACCAATCCCAGCGTTTTCTTCAGCTGTACGTGAGGTACTCCTAGTACCGTTAGTGTCTCGTGCACTGAGTCACTGCATTGGGCTTCTCATTGACCATTCCCGCCATCAGTATTTTTCATTAAAAAAAGGATTTTTGTACTTTAAAAAGTTAGCGATCTAGAACAATTTAATGGGTCCAGTTGGAGGGCCTTGTATGGATCTAAGAGTGTCGCTTCTTGCATCCTTAGGACCACAGAACTGCTTACCTTCAGTTCGCAGTCCTCTGGTCCTGTAAGAGGCCCTCCAGTTGGACCCATACATTTTTATAAGCAATCGAGAAGCATGACTACGATACAGAGGCTAGAGAGGATGCAGCGCAGCATCAGAGACCGTTGCAGACAGTGTTCACAGACAAATATTTCTTGAGGCTTATATGAGATTTGGTAGTATGCATGTGATGAGGGAGGGAGGGAGGGAAGGAGTTCAGATTTTTGCTGCCCTGAAGCCATAGGCTTTTTGGCCCATGGTAGTCTTCAGGAGAGGAGCACTTATCAGACTTGGGTCAGAGGAGAGGAGAGGAGAGTCTGAGTTCTTCTGTATTAGAGAAAAGAAGCTGGCAGTATTGCCTAGAGGTTAGAGTAACAAGCTGTGAATGAGTTTCGTACAGCCAGCAGACCTGGGTTTGATGCCCACAACTTCCTCTTGCATACTGTGTGACTCTGAGCAAGTCACTTAACCACCCCAGCACTCCCAGGTCGCCCCCGAAAACAGGCATGTGCTCCCAGTGGGCCTTACCCGTGACAAAAAGAATAAAATAAAAATAAAAAAATAAGATGGTTTGGAGACCCAGTCGAGATTGCCTTGTGGGCTAGAGATCTGATATTGCGAATCTGCTTGTTACCCTGCAAAAGCCAGTTTAACCTGGAGTGTAGCAGGCAGTGGTCCATACGATGATCAGCTCTGAGAGCAAACCTTGCAATAACAAAGTTCTTATGGAGCTCAAAGGCTGGTAAAGTGACTCACTCAGGCTCACGTGCTCATTTGAGTTACAAGGTGTGCAGTCATCCTGTGATGCATCAAGGGGGTTTATCAAATATTGTTCTGGTTTAAAAAAAAAATCTTAGTTCCCATGTAATAGTTTTGGGCCACAAAACAAAGTACCTGAGGTTCAAATCTGGATTCAGGAAACTGGGAAGAATATTCAAACCAAACATAAATTATTTAGTTGGTTAATTAAGTTATTTATTTATCTAAAATGTTTTACCAGGAAAGACATACCGAGCTGGTATCAGCTCATTTCCAGATGTGTCCGGGGCAGGGAAATTGAATACAAATAATGAGATACAGAAGTACAGATAATACATTATAAGCATCAAAAATGAACACTAAATTGTGCAAAGGCAAAAGATTCGGAGCTGGATTTTCAAACGTTGGTGTAGGGCTTGCGTCCCACCCTGCGCCACAGGACTTTAACTTTTGCGGGGCACCAACCATCTTTGCCACAACTGCACCCGATTTTCAAAGCTCCGGTGCAGTTGCGACGTTTTACACAGTTCACAGCAGCTTGCGCCAATGCTCTGGTGCAAGCACCGTGTAATAGCCTCCTGGGGGTGGCGTGTGCTAGACCACAAAACCGTGGTCTAAGGAGGGGAACTTGGCGCAAGGGATTGAAAATCCTGATCATCGACAGGGGACTGTGGCAAGCTCCGTGCATCATTTGTTTGGTGCTCCAGGGGCTTGCGCCATCCCTGGAGCTCTGAAAATCCGGCCCCCTGTGTCTAGAGGGCATTACGATGAATAAAGTGCTGAGGGAGAATCCTTGGCAGAGTGCAAACTATGAGAAATTTCATTTAACATTCAAAAAAGAAAACAGGACAGCAACACCAGCTTACCGTATTATTACACTTGAAATAGCCTTCCAAATCAGGTTGCATCTGTTGATTTCTGCAACAGCATGCACGCTCATATTTGACTGCTTCTTCAAAGAACAAGGGGTAGTAAAATATTCACACTGAACTGGTGGGAGGGAGGAACATAGAAATATAGAATTTGCTGGCAGAAAAGGATTGCTTGGCCCACCCAGTCTTCCCAGATGGTCCCTGCCTAATCTGCCTCCACAGACCCTAACTGGTCTCCGGCAACCCTCTCTCCTTTCTGCCTGTTCTCTAATATTTCCTTATGTCCACCCATGCATGTTTGAAGCCTCTGCTGTTTTTGCCTCACCACTTTCACTAGCAGTCTATTCCAGTTGTCTACTGCTCTTTTAGTGAAGTAGTACTTCCTCACTTCCCCCTTAAGGAAGAGGGGTCATAATTTCCAAATCAAAGGGGGAAGGTGCAGGGGAAACATTAGGAAGTACGTTTTCACTGAGAGGGTGGTAGACAGCTGGAATGGTCTGCCAAGGGAGGTGGTGGGAGAGAGGACGGTGGGGGGTTTCAAAAGGACTTGGGACAGGCACAAAGGGATGCTGGCCAAGATGGGAGGGCTAACAGAACAGGCCTAGTAGCTCTAGGCAAACTGGGCAGACTTGGTGGGCCTGGTGAGCCTTTTCTACTGCCACATTCTTATGTTCCCATTAACCCCCATCTCTGTTTCATCACATTCACTCTGGTCCTGGTGATCTAACTCCTTTGAAAGAGCCTTCTCTCCTACACTCTGTTCCCTCTTGTAAGGTACTTGTAGGTCTTTATCACGTCCCCTCTTACTCTCCTCGCCTGTCTTTTATGGTGTACATGTTGAGATCCCTGGGTTTATCCACATAGGACTTGTGGTGCAATCCCTGCACCATTTTAGTTGTCATTATGAACCAATGGGAATTATTCTGTCCTAAAGCTATATGTGAACTGTTAACGCTAAATTGTCTTAAAGTAGGCAGTGTGGCCATGTGGTTAGAACACGGAGATGTGAATCAGGAAACTTCAGGTTTAAATCCCACCACTGCCACTGTCTCACTTTGTGACCCTAGTAAGTCACCTGACCTGCTTGTTCTTCCATCTATGCCAGTGCCAGATTGTGGAAGCAGCCCCCCCCCCCCAGTGAAAATGAGATGTTGCATCTCAGCTGGGAAATGGCTATCTGGGGTAAGTTTACAAAAACTGTCACATGTATTCCTGAAGTACAGTATTTTTTTTTAAGTCTATACTTTTGTCCCTTCCTTATCCCCAGCACCCATCTCCCCTCAAGAGCTCCCTAGGCATATCTGACCAGTAGCCTTTCTCTCACTTGCTAACTACATCCTCCACAGAGGTTTGGTTTACTCCCCAGCTATGGTCAGAGTACGGGGATACACCCCTGACTGGGGTCATGTATCAGCAGGGTCTGTGGTGGAGGCACAGGGTCGATATACCAGTGTCTGTCATTGTGGGCGCTATGGCAGTTTTCGCTTTTTTCTCCAGTGTCCTTCCTTCGAGATGCTGGCAAAGAGGATGCCTTGTTCGAGCATGCAGAGCAAGCTACCAAGTGGTATCAGCCAGTGTCTCCACACCTCCATGGCACCCTGTCCATACAGCTTCATCTATGGTCACCCACCTGGTGCTGCTACAGTGGTGGTGCTCTGTCTCCCTCCCTGGAGTAAGAGAGCATCCCTTGGGACTCTCAATTCTCCTCCGTCTCCCCAGCCGGCCCCCAGTGGTCCCAGCTAGTTTCCAAACTCAGGTCACTGGTGTTAGAAGCAATAGCCCTACTACTGCACCAGTGGGCCAGCTCCTGAAGTGCACCTTTTATTTCAGCATGATTTATTTAAAGGGAAACGTCTATCTAAAATCGGGTCCCACCTCAATGTGAAGCAGGGTCCGATTAGCATTTTCGCAAATAGTTGAATTTTGTTTGCTTACAGCAAGCTTAGTTATTTAGAATTTATCTGGCTGATCCTGCCATTCTTCCCATTGACATTTTGAATGCAAGAGCCCCTAGCGGTGCATCCACAACCTCCTGTGGCTGTCCCGAGAATGACATATGAGGCGGGGAGCAGCCGCCAGAGCGTGCATAGGATCACTGTGTAGTCGGAGCTATTAACAGCTCCGGTTTGGAATGTACATATCTCAGTGCTATACCGAGACCAGGTATAGACTGCTCCCAAAATTTGTTGCTTTCTTCACCTTTAGGGTGTTTGTTTCCTTGGGCTCCAATGATCCTTTTTATGGAGTGTGTTGGATTCATGGATGTTCTGTTATTACTCTGCACCTGTTTTGACTTTCTTTGTTTTGCACACCTTATATTTTTGCTGTTATATTTGTTGCATTTCTTTTTCCTTAGGTAATTTGTACAGTTTTTTTCATTTTCTCACAACCCTGATGCCACGCATCCCTGACGTGATGTAGACATGTGGACGCATGTCACGCCCTTTGGGACGCACCACGCTACCAGTCACTCTATTACCGCCTATGCATGCCACTGGAACTCCATCCGGTGTTGGCAGGACTACGGACGGGAAACCCCACCCCCAGGAGAGAAGAGCCAGTGCTTAATCCTGCTCTCACCCTCCCCCCCTCCCGTGCTGGCACCCCGATGACTCAAGGTCGTTCGCCATCCTGGGTCGCCAGCATAGCGCAAAGTAAGGCATCCAGTACTTCAGCTCTCAGCTCCACTGGACCGGCTTATTTGTTCTATTTTCTTGTGTACTTATATTATTCCTGTAAGCTCCCCTCCCCATGTCTAGGGGTATGGTGGTATAAGTCCAGGGGAGGGGATGCTACACAGCAGAAAGAGTCCACATACCTGGTTGGCCTGGCTTACCAGACCTGATGAAACTGGGATGCCCTCAGACCTCTGGGTACAGAGCTGGCTGACTGGAGAGATGAGACACTGATCTTCACCTGCCTGGCCTTGCCAACTTTGCCACAGAAGCCTCTGGAGGCAGTCTTCACCAGGCAGGTCTCTCGTTGTCTTCCTCGAGGATCCTCTGAGGCCTGACCCCTTGGATGCCACTCTGGAACACACACTAGGAGCACGGGCTGTGGAGGCAACTTCTTGTTAGCAGCCAAACAGTCCATCCAACTGAATGAGGCAAACACTCCAAACTGCAGAAATGGGGTCCCATTTAATGAACAGTTAATAAAACAGGAACAGTCACTCCATGGAGCAGAAAACACACTACATGTTGCTCTTGACTGCGAGGTCACATCAGAAGCTAACTGGATGCTTAGGACCGTGAAGGTCACTTCAGAAACTACATACCAGGCAGCTACCTTACAGGCCAGGCAGACGCAATCCAAACACAGGTAGTAGAATTTATGGCTGAATCAGGCCTTTAACAGTGAACAGCATCAGTCCCCCCAAACACAGAAACTGATCAGTCTCTGGCTGGGGCCATGTGGAGCCAGGGGGCTGTCCCCAGACTCCCTGGAACCCACTGACACTCTTATTCACAGTCTCTCCATAAGGGGTGCAAAAGCAAACAGTCTATGTTTTAGAGGCTTTGCCCTGACCTCTGGATCCCCTCACCTCGCAGGTGCCATTCTCTTTTCCCTCAGTCCATCTGTATCTCCTGATTGATTTCATCAGCTAATCCTCCAAAAAGGAGTCTTGCTCAGTAGCAGTCCTCAGGGCCAGCAGCGCTTAGTCCACCTCCCAGGCTGCAGGTACCAATGGCACTCTCTCCTTTTTTTTTTTTCCCCCTTCTCTCACAAAAACAGCTCTCTTGCATCCTTTGCAAGGGACTGATCTGCAGTCCGGCCCCAACAGGGGAGCTTCCGAGAAAATGGCAGCCACCACAGCCTCCAAGCCGAATCACTGCACTACTGCAAGGAAAGAAAACAAACCAACCATGGCCTCAACAGTCGAGTAGGCAAACGGCCCTGTCCAGACCTCTATCTACCTCTGATCTCTCTCTCTTTTTTCTCCCATGCTCCTCTCTCCTTTATACTCTCCCCACTAGGCTCAAAAAAATCTGCATCGAAAATAAAGGTCTAATCCTGGACCAAATCCCTGGGCGCCAAAACCACCCAATGCCTAAAAGCCCTATGGGACTTGTAGTCCCAAGATAACTACTAACAATTGTGCCACTAATGCACCAGCCATTGCCAAAACTACTCCCCATACCGCTGCAGCAGCCGCTCCTTTAAAATTTCCTACATGGCAGCTATGCGTGCGCATAGCGCAATCTGCCCTAAACTATTTACAATATTTATTTTTTTGTTTCTTCCATGGCCTTGAAGCCCCTGAAAAAATGCACCCAAAGGTGTGGAACAGCATCCATGGTGCTCACCCCCTCTGCCACAGGCCAAGCAACCAGGATCTGGCGGCCAGAGCCACAAACAGCAAAACGGAGCTGCAAGGTGTGAGCTTCCCACTAGCACCAATGCAAAACCGCACTACAACCAGGACCGAGGGGAACAAGGAGCCACAGCTCCTAAAAGTATGCTCATTTGGGGGGGGGGCTTAAATTCTATTGTCCCCATCCCTCAGGATGCATCTTGAAATGAACTGTATAGCTATGTGTGCCTTTCTTGTCAACTCTTTTAAAACCTAAATAAATAGTTTGGCTGAGTAGGTTGGAGAGCACAAGGCTAATATTTTATAGTGTTAAGAGGTATTTTTATCTTACTTCTAAAGACAACCAGTTTAAGTCTGCAGAGGACTGACAGTGGTGAACCCTCCTACTTGCATTAAGCACAAACTAGCCAATTCATGTACAGAGGGTCCTCAGATGTCTCATTTATTTGGCTGAAACAGGGATCAAAAGTGCACACTGTAGTCCAGCAGAGGGATTAGGATATGCTGGGCTTTTGCCATCCAAGCTTCTGTAGATAATATTATATACTTTGACTCTGTAATGGAGTCCAATCATTTGCTTAAATAGTTGGGGGGTTAAGGTGGACTTTATATGACAGACCAGGGTCCCCACGTACTTAAACAAATTTAAAGCCTCTAGTTTGAAACCTTCAGCTGCCCGATTGTCAAAGGAGTTTTTCAAGGCACGTGTAACCCCTAGATGGCGCTATCCCAGGGGCTACTACCCCTGCCTGATTTGCCACTAACAGGTTGAGGGGCCTGGATCCAATGGCGGGTGCCTCCACCCAGAGGTCAGGGTTTGCAATAGTTAAACTAACTTGGTCACAGCCCTCTGGGACACTGCAACCCCCCTTTCTTCCCACTAGTGGCCCACACAATATATCAGAATTACCTTCACAGTATACACTTGCCCCCAGGTCTGGTTCGGCACTGGGACCTCCTGTGAAATGAGATACAGTGCAACAATCACAGTACAGTACTTTAACATAGACAAATACCTCAGGCAGTATAACTTTGCTGAAACAAGCAGCTCTGATTTATTTAGGGATATAACAAGGACAGGGAAATCAGGTTAATTAGCTTATCACTCTAATAATCTACCTATGGCTCTGTGCACAGGCCTATCCCTATCAGTTACTGTCCCTGGGTACCCAAGCCCTAGTGGCTAGTCCAAACCGTGGCAGCTGGTAGGGGCCCTTTCACACAGAGAAAGGAGAATTAAACAGTCAGCAGTACAGTAATTCCATTTGGATTTAATGTGGCAATTCAACAGGGAGCGACCCTGAATTAGTACTCACGACCTCCAAATAAGATAGGGTCCTTCAATGTCAGCAGGGCTACTCTTGAGCTCCAAGAGACTCCTCACAGATTTATATGGTAAACAGTCACAGGCAAAAGTCACTTAATGGCAGCAGGATTCACTTGAGGTACACAAACCTCTTCACACATTTATATGGTAAAAGAAAGCACTATACCAGGCAGGCTGCATCTGTATCCGATCGCACTACTGCACAATACCGGGAGAACACACAGCAGATTCAGTTCCTGACAGACAGAGTGCAATTTTCAAGCAATTCCTCCAGTCTTCTACAGGGTGAGCCTGGTTTCTACTCTTCAGAGATCCTTTGATTCTTTTCACAGGACAGATTCAGTCCTAACAAGCTGTTACACAAGCTGCAGACCGGAACTCTGGGCCTTACACGTTTTTGACTAAAACTGCACACTGAAAAAGCACAGGGCTCCTTCCTTCTTCACTGCCAAAGCTCAACTGAAACTCCAACCGACAAAACGGGCACTTCCTTTGAGTTCCTCCCAGTTCTTGACTGGATTGGCTGTCACTCACAATAGACTGCTGCTGTTGGTCCAAAAGGCACTGAAGTCTAAACTACATCTCCCAGAGTCACTGCCCATACAATCCTCTTGTGGCTGGCTCAGATTATGAGTCAAGTTCTGATTTGTCCAAGGCACCATTTTAGAGCTAGCTTACCCCACACTGATTGGTCCAGTTCAGCAGTTCAAAACTAGAATGGGAACTAGCAGACACAGTTCTGACTGCAAAGAAGCAGGTTAGACAAACTGTAATTTCATTATTACTCTAAATAATTTCTGCAAACAGTTACATCTTTCAGATAGGTTCCTTTGCACTCCTAGTGACTGCAAAATGAAGTGAATTGGCAGCAGCTCGAGTGGTACTCAATCAAAGAAACACACAGTTCCCCATACAAACTAATTATGTCTGCAAGCAGACAGCTCTTAAAGAGACAGTACCAGAGGTTCTAAAACACTCACTGATAAATGGCTTAAATGCCAAACACCATTCAGGCTTGGAGCATTCAAGCAAGCTCCTGGAAGTCTTTGGGAACCCCCATTTGCAGGGGGTTACACCTTCCTGGCCTGGGAAAGCTTGACGTCGCGTCAAGCAAGTACCATAAGTTTCAACTGCAACCATATACATTTGCATTAGGCTCACACATGTAATCATCAGTCAATATATCATTTTACCAAGAACACATTTCTGAAACATTGCAGTATGTCACTCTTTACACAGTATTACACACACATTGTACCATAACTCAAGTTATTACCTCTGGTACATGAAACCTGAAGAGGGGCCCTTCCTATCAGTTACCTTGGGGCTGGACAGGCAAGGGCATCATATAGAGGGCAACACAAGTAACTTGGAGTTAGCACTGGCTCAGTTTGGGCAATGAACTTGGGACACATACACTTCTTTATGGACAACATTGAGAGGCAAATCCACAGGCCTCCCAAGGGAATCATAACTGAGGTGCACCACAGGCTTTACAGCTCGACCAGTCTTTCTAGGGGAACTGTTATAGTCTCTGCACTCTGAGCCTCATTTCAGCATTGTCCTCACTTGTCAGGGAGTCTCCATGGGGTAGAGGCTAGAACTTGGGGCACTTTCAGCTCCAGGAGTTACAGTTTCTGAGTCCACAACATTTGGCTCATGGAGAGCTTTCGGACACTGGCAGTGGACTGTCAGGGCACTCAAAATACTCTTCTTGTTCTGGTGTATCACCAGTCTGCCCCAATCTATCATTTTCCTCCCCTGAAAGCTCAAACAGTTCAACCATGTACAATGATTCCATTTCATCTGATCTGATGCTTTGCACTTCACTTTCTGGGAGCATTGGCTCCAGGGATGAAGCTGGGGGCTTGGACAGTCCAGAAGGCCCAGCTTCATCTCCAGTATTGACTAGGGGATTGCCCCGAAACAATTGACTCAGTTCGTAAGAAGGATAGTATTCAAAGTCACTCTCACTTTCTTCCGATATGGACTGACAGTCATGCTCAACTGGGACTTGTGGAGGGAACACTTTAACTTTGCTTCTGTAGGTGCAGACTTTCTTGATCTTTCTTAGCAGCAGCTCTAGTCACTGGTCCAGAGGGGCATCTTCTAGGGCTCAGACTCAATTAAGATTTGTCCAATGGGCAGTAAATGATTTCTATGCATTGTTTTACATCTTTTGAATTATTCTCAGGCCTTACTTTGTACACTGGCAGATCATCTAGTTTGCCCACTACAATGTGAGGAGATGGTGCCATCTGTCAGCAATCTTGTGCTTGCCATGCAGTCCCAGATTTCTTAGCAATACCCGATCTCCCTCCTGGAGTTCCTGTGCTTTCACCTTTTTATCATACCTTTCTTTGTTGGCCAGATTTCTTTTTGGCAGCCATGGTTTGAGCCAGTTGGTACGCATGAGTTAGCTGGGCCTTTAACTTTTGCACATACTGTAAATAGTTGTCAGCTTGAACCCCATCAGGAGACCCCAAAACACACATCTACTGGTAGTGAGCTTCTCTTCCAAACATCAGGCGGTAGGGGAGAAATCCAGTGGCATCACTTTGGTGCAGTTATAAGCATGTACCAGGGTGCTAATTTGTTGGCTCCATCTAGGCTTGTCCTTTGGGTGCAGGGTGCCTAGCATATCTAGCAAAGTGCGGTTGAAACGTTCAGGCTGTGGGTCCCCTGGGGTGGTAAGGAGTGGTTCTGGACTTGCACTCCCCACAGAGAAAGCATCTCTTTGATCAGGCGACTCTCAAAGTCTCTCCTTGATCAGAATGGATTCTTCGTGGAGCCTCATAGTGAACAAAAAGTTTTCTACAAGTACTTTGGCTACAGTGGATGCTTTCTGGTCTTTGGTGGGAAAGCTTGGGCATATCTCGTGAAATGGTCAGTGACCACCAGCACATTACTGATATTTCTTTGATCTGACTCCAAACTTAGAAAATCAATACAGACCAGCTCCATGGGTGCACTGGTGGTGATGTTAACAAGGGGCAGCCCTCTGGGGCAAAGCTTTCCTCTGTAGCAGCGACTACAAGTTCGAATGTGTTGCTCCACATCAGCCCCTATCTTAGGCCAATAGAATCTGGATCTCACCAAGTCAAGTGTTCTGTCTATACCAAGGTGCCCCATGTGGTTGTGCAAGGACCTCAGTACTGAGTCTCGAAAGGCAGTGGGCAGCACTAGTTGTTGTTTGTCTACTTGTCCCCTCTGTCTACTGTTTCTCTGTAACAGTTTATTGATCAGTTTCAACTTAGGACCTTCTTTGTATAACAGTGCAGTTCTCAAATCAGTGGGCGTAATTTGGACACATCTTTTCCTGCATAGAGGCTTCTAAAGCTGCTTTGATCATGGGATGCGGGTTGAGCCGACGAATACTGTCATTGTCCAGCTGAGGCAGTGCACCAATGTCTATTGCAGAAAAGTGGCAAGCAGCAGGTATGCAATTCTCAGAGGCTCCCAAGCAATCACCATGCAGTCCACTCGTCCGTGGACATTGTTCCTCCATGTCAAACTTCGGCAGAGTGCCGAATGTCAGGTTCTGCTAATCGGACCCAATCATTCTGGGAACAGGCCTCCGGAGAGAGCATCAGCATCTATGTGGTTCAGACCTGCTCGGTGATGAGAGCATAGTCATATGTAGATAATGCAGAAAGCCACCTATGGCCAGTGGCATCCAACTTAGCTGAGGTCTGCACATAGGTCAAAGGATTATTGTCAGTTTTTACTAGTATTTTAGCCCCATACAAGTACTCATGGAATTGGTCAACAATAGCCCACTTCAAAGCTAGGAACTCTAACTTATGTACAGGATAGTTCTTTTCGGATGGGGTCAGGCTTCTACTGGCAAAGGCCACTGGTCTCAGGCCATTCTCATGCTCTTGGTACAACACAGCCCCCAACCCTTGCAAGCTAGCATCAGTGTGCAGGACGTAAGGTTTTCTTGGATCGGCATAGGCCAGCACTGGAGCATGGGTAAGTTGATATATGATCTCATGAAAAGCAGTCTCACAATCAGGAGTCCAGCGGGCCCCAAATACTTCACTTGGATGAAAATACACTCGTTCAGTCTTGAGGGACGCTGACTTTTGGTATTTTTGTGGGTTGGGGATACCCTTGAGTAAGGTTAAGTAAAGGCGGATCACTCTTGAATAGTCCTTGATGAGCGCGATAATAACCACAGAATCCAGGAATCTTTGCAGTTCTTTTAGATTTTGGGCTGTGGCCAGGTGGTCAAGGCCTCAACTTTACTTGGGTCGGTCTCTATTCCCTCGGTGGATACTATGTGTCCCACATACTTTACTGATGTTTGAAAGAATTGACACTTATCAATGGACAGTTTAAGGCCAAAGTCCTCCAGTCGGTCCAGTACCTTAAATAATCTGCTCTCATGTTCCTCCAGTGAGCTGCCAAACACAATAACATCATCTAGGTATACCAGGCACTCTAGTAAGTTCATGTCCCCACTGCCGCTCCATCAATCGTTGAAAAGTGGCTGGGGCACCTGAAATCCATGAGAGCATCCTCATGAATTCATAAAGCCAGCGGACAGATAAAGGCCATCTTCTCACGGTCCTCTGGGGCCATCGGGATCTGGTAGTACCCTGCGGAGATCCAGCACAGAGAACCACTTGCTCCCATTTAGGCAGTCCAAAGCATCCTGAATGCGGGGCATTGTGTACTGATCGAGGATAGTCCGCCGGTTTAAGGTGCGATAATCCACACACATCCTTACTGTTCCATTCTTTTCCTCACTACCACAATGGGGAAGCATAAGGGCTTCTGGATTCTTGTATTACACCAGCAGCTAACATCTCTTGCAGATGCCGTCTCACATCATCTATGTCAGCAGGTGCCAGGCGTCGAGACCTCTCACGAAATGGTCTTTAGTCATGCAGCGGATATTGTGCTCAGCTCCTTGCGCATCCTACATCCCATTCCTTTAAAGAAAACACCTGGTCTCTCTGGGCAAGCTTCTCACTGATCCTCACTTTCATTCAGCTGGCAGCGAGAGTCGCGAAATCAAACAAGTCAGGCGTTACTCTGTCATTCTTCCTTGAACTCTTGCTGCTGGGTAGCACTGCAGTGTCTGCACAATGCACATTAGCCAGGATGCAACCTCTGTTTACTCGAATGTCTCTTTCAGACACATTATGAACTTGGACCATTACCCTTCTGGCATAAGCATGGGCTCTAGCGGGCAAAATACTAGGCTTGACCAGCAGTCCCTCTGGCAATTTTCCATCACCTGGTGCATCCAACATTAATATTTTATTCTTAACATCCTTTCTGATACGGACCTCTCCTGTAAGGTACACTGGGCATTTGGCGCCAGGA
Source organism: Neoceratodus forsteri (assembly GCA_016271365.2). Taxonomy (NCBI): domain Eukaryota; kingdom Metazoa; phylum Chordata; order Ceratodontiformes; family Ceratodontidae; genus Neoceratodus; species Neoceratodus forsteri. The sequence continues at coordinate 709,508,980 of CM057459.1, read as the reverse complement.
TCAGAGACTCAGGATCCTTCTTCCATACAATTCCGACCGGTTCCTCTGGTTCTGTTTTTCAGCATCTCTCTGTGCCTCATAGGCCTTCTTAATTAAGCGGAACTCTTAAAGCTCTACTAGTCTTTGACCCTGTTTTTCATAACACAACTGTGCCAGCCTTCCGAACATATGAGCATTTGTTCCAATCAACAAAGGGACACCATCATACAGTCCAGTGGGGGACACACTAAGGCTAGGGTCTCTACTTGTTCGGCCACTCCAGCCACGGAGGTGGGGAAGACAGCCAAATTGGATATACCGGAATAGGGGTAGGCCTTCTCACTTAACCCCATACATGCAGTCCTTCTAATGGTTGTAAGGGTACGTCCTGACAAATGCTTCTGATACCAATCCTGGAACATAATTGTCACTTGGGAGCCACTGTCTAATACAGCTCTTGTAGACACTCCATTCACCTTTACAGTGGTCTCCATGGGGACCCACTATTCTGGACCAGTCTGGAGGCGGTAGTGGGGGCCTGGGCAACTGACCTTGCCACAAAAGGACGTGAATTAGCATTTTGGTGCCCTCACTGGGATCATGTCGTGCACCTCTTAACCACTGATTTCTTCTCCAAGCTCTCCTTGTAGCCTATATGCAACTTTGTCAGTGTCTTTTGGGGACTGGCATTCCCTTTCATGTGCCCATCTTTCCCAATTATAGCAAAACATACTTTCTGGAGTTTGAGCTGGCCGAGGCGCCACACTGGGAGCCAGGGCAGGGGTACTAACTGGAAACCTTGGTGCCATCTCTGTCTGCGGCATGATAAGCATTTGGAACATCTGTCAGTTTCTCCCTTCCATGGTCAAGGAATCGAGTTCGGAGCTGTTATCAGCAGGAGATACATGGTGGTACTCCACCCCATAGCAGATGCAGTCGGATATAGGTCAGGGCCCGTACTTGCAGGCGTGGCCTTCATAAAGGACTGTTTTGAATTCCCGGATCTCTCTCAACAGTTCGCCCCATTGTGACATATCTTTTCCTTGTCAGAGCACTCATTGACTGCCAACCTCTGCCCTGAACTTCACTTGATGGGTCACCCTCAGTCACTAATTCGTAGCCGCAGCTATTGGTGCAGGTCCCTCCCGAGGTCGTCTTTTCTCAACTCCTCGAATTTCTCTCATTAATTCATCATAGGAGGGTGGGATTCCAGTCGATCTGCCAGGCGTAACTGAAGCAACAGCAGTTCTGAGAAGGGGCAGACTTAAGGATCCTGTCCAGCCTGGTTGGTCCAGTTCAATCGCTGGCAAACTACCTTTTCTGAGGCATTCTTGCAACAATTTTCCAGCCGAGATACATACACAGACAACAACTCCCTTGGTACTGTTGTGCATCTCTTACTGTCCACCATAGGTCCTCATCAGAATCTGGGCTCCCATACACATTCTCCAAGGCCTCAAGATAGGCCTGTGCAGTCGCTTCAGGGTTACTGGCCCGTTTAGCACGGATGGTAGCCGGGCAGGACCTGGGAATCTCACTAACCTCTTTAAACTTTTAGCCTTCGAACATTGCCATTCTAGCAGCGGGGGCAGCATAGATCTATCCAGGTCTCCCAGTCATCCTCCCTTGGGGGGTGGGAGGGTGCCAGAGAAGATCCTCAACCTTCGTAGAGTCGTGACTAATGGCAGGTGCAGAAATAGGAGTCTGCATTGGTTCAACCACCATTACGGGCACTGGAGCAGGAGAGGGTGTTGGGGGAGGAACACCCCCAGGTGGCAAGAATAGTTTCTTCAAGTCCTCCACAGTTTTCCCCTCTCCCAGCAACCATTCAGCAAATTTCTCCTCAAAAGTTTCAGATAGTGGTGGGGGCTGATTCCCCCCCGGGTCTTTACTGTCCTTAGTTATCACTCTCCAAGCAGTGAGGGCTCCCTCTGGGGTAATGGTCTGTGGCACTTTGGAGCTATCTATGGGATCCTTAAACTCTACTAGGGCCAGGAAAGTGTGGGTGAGCAGATTAGCATGCCGACCCCACCACCACAGGGTTTTAAACCTTCCACCTTGAAGTACTCCCTGCACAGTGTCCGTATTGATACCCAGGGGATGTCCAGGATAAGCATAGCATTTTGAGGGTCGATCTCCTCCCCAGTACACCACTCCACCAGCCGGTGCACAGCCACTTCTGTCGGGGTACCCATTTTTTTCTTAACAGTGGTTCGTAAATATGGCCACTAGAGGACACACAATCCCAGCGGTGCCTCCAAGATGTAACCCCTAGATGGCGCTATCCCAGGGGCTACTATCCCTGCCTGATTTGCCACTAACAGGTTGAGGGGCCTGGATCCAATGGCAGGTGCCTCCACCCAGAGGTCAGGGTTTGCAATAGTTAAACTAACTTGGTCACAGCCCTCTGGGACACTGCAACCCCCCTTTCTTCCCACTAGTGGCCCACACAATATATCAGAATTACCTTCACAGTATACACTTGCCCTGGGTCTGGTTCCGGCACTGGGACCTCCTGTGAAATGAGATACAGTGCAACAATCACAGTACAGTACTTTAACATAGACAAATACCTCAGGCAGTATAACTTTGCTGAAACAAGCAGCTCTGATTTATTTGGGGGATATAACAAGGACAGGGAAATCAGGTTAATTAGCTTATCACTCTAATAATCTACCTATGGCTCTGTGCACAGGCCTATCCCTATCAGTTACTGTCCTGGGTACCCAAGCCCTAGTGGCTAGTCCAAACCATGGCAGCTGGTAGGGGCCCTTTCACACAGAGAAAGGAGAATTAAACAGTCAGCAGTACAGTAATTCCATTTGGATTTAATGTGGCAATTCAACAGGAGGCGACCCTGAATTAGTACTCGACCTCCAAATAAGATAGGGTCCTTCAATGTCAGCAGGGCTACTCTTGAGCTCCAAGAGACTCCTCACAGATTTATATGGTAAACAGTCACAGGCAAAAGTCACTTAATGGCAGCAGGATTCACTTGAGGTACACAAACCTCTTCACACATTTATATGGTAAAAGAAAGCACTATACCAGGCAGGCTGCATCTGTATCCCGATCGCAATTACTGCACAATACCGGGAGAACACACAGCAGATTCAGTTCCTGACAGACAGAGTGCAATTTTCAGCAATTCCTCCAGTCTTCTACAGGGTGAGCCTGGTTTCTACTCTTCAGAGATCCTTTGATTCTTTTCACAGGACGGATTCAGTCCTAACAAGCTGTTACACAAGCTGCAGACCGGAACTCTGGGCCTTACACACGTTTTTTGACTAAAACTGCACACTGAAAAAGCACAGGGCTCCTTCCTTCTTCACTGCCAAAGCTCAACTGAAACTCCAACCGACAAAACCGGGCACTTCCTTTGAGTTCCTCCCAGTTCTTGACTGGATTGGCTGTCACTCACAATAGACTGCTCTGTTGGTCCAAAAGGCACTGAAGTCTAAATTACATCTCCCAGAGTCACTGCCCATACAATCCTCTTGTGGCTGGCTCAGATTATGAGTCCAAGTTCTGATTTGTCCAAGGCACCATTTTAGAGCTAGCATCTCCACACTGATTGGTCCAGTTCAGCAGTTCAAAACTAGAATGGGAACTAGCAGACACAGTTCTGACTGCAAAGAAAGCAGGTTAGACAAACTGTAATTTCATTATTACTCTAAATAATTTCTGGCAAACAGTTACATCTTTCAGATAGGTTCCCTTTGCACTCCTAGTGACTGCAAAATGAAGTGAATTGGCAGCAGCTCAGTGGTACTCAATCAAAGAAACACACAGTTCCCCATACAAACTAATTATGTCTGCAAGCAGACAGCTCTTAAAGAGACAGTACCAGAGGTTCTAAAAACACTCACTGATAAATGGCTTAAATGCCAAACACCATTCAGGCTTGGAGCATTCAAGCAAGCTCCTGGAAGTCTTTTGGGAACCCTCATTTGCAGGGGGGTTACACACGTAACCTAGCTGGAGAGTCATACAGCATGTTTGTTAACTTATATTTAGGAGCAGCCTATTAAGGTGAAGCCAGTTGTCGGCCCGGTGGCGCTGAGGGTTGAGGCACTGGACGCCACACCTCGCACTATGCCAGCGACCCGAGTTCGGGAGTGAGCTCGGGGGCAGGGGTGGGTGAGAATTGAGCACCCGCTGGGCTGCTCTCCTCCTTGGGGGGGGGAGGACGGGACATCGCTCAACATGCCAGCGGCTCCCAGTGAAGACCGGGGTGCTGCAGTACGCAGGGCAGCACATACATAGCATGGCTGACACTTGGCAAGGTTGCCATGCGCCGTAGCGTCAGAGACATGCACCATGCATGGGAGGGGAGGAGCGCACACCAGAACAAGGAAAACACTGGTCTGCAGGGTAGGTGATGGCACCTGCCCCCATGCCCACTGCCGGGTCTGACCTGCCTGGCCTTCCAGGGTCCTCTACCCAGGCTCTCACCCACAAGCTGGAGACTGACTGTGTAGGGCACCCAAGAGGAGGGGTGACCCCACCCTGGAGGGGTTAAGCTGGGGGTGCCAGTTGTGTGGGTTGAGAGGGAGGAGAGAGGAGGCTCAGGTAGGCAGACTTCAGGCAGGGCAGGAACAGGCAGGATGCCTGAGAGGCTCCGCAGACCGTAACTGAAGGGAAAAAAATAGGTAAAAAAAAAAGGTGACGCCAGTTTTGGTTTAGAACAAAGTTGAGCTGAAGCCCCAGAGACAGTTCTGCTAGTGAGTCTGAACTCTTATATACAACTGTGTCATTGGCTTTTAACAATTACAGTATTTAAATTTCCACATGCAGTTGATAAGGGGGATAATAAAAATTAAGAAAAAGAGATGGCCTAAATACAGTATACCTACTTTCTAAATTGCACTTATTTTTTTTATTTACTCTTTTCCCTCCTTATTGGGGGGGCTTCCAGGTTGGTACCTTCTTCCAGTGCTCATTCTCTCTGCAGATCTGCAATCTGTCCTGTGAGGTGTCTTAGCCCCCCACCACCACCCCACAGCAGGGCCCAGCCATGAACCACCCTTCTTAGCTGGAAGCCTTAATCCAGGACACAGGAGGAGCCATAGGCTCAGAACCATTATGCGCATGGGGGCCTCAACAAGCCCAACCAGGGCCTTTTTCCCCCCAATCTTTTTCTCCACAACCCTGAAGTCATTGCAATGAGAGCCTGAGCTACCCTGCAGGATGGGGCAAGGCCCCTGACAACTCGCTCCTATCAGAGTGCATTGTTGCCTGTGCCTACTGACTGGGAACGTCAGGGGGCTGTCAACAGCAAGACCCACACTTCCTGGACATGGGAGAGCATATCATGGGATGTATCTCGACCTCCTGTGCATCTAGTACAGCGTCACCGAACATTTTCTTATCTGTAAGCTGCATGATTCTGTTTATTATGAATTCTAATTCCTGTACTATAACAATTACTTGACCTGTTTCTGTAAATCAGAAGGAACACTACAGTCATGGAGAACGAAGGATAAAGCGGAGGAGGAAGAGGAGGATGCTTCTGATATTGATGTAGATGAAGAACGGATGGAACCCAGATCTGATGATGATGACACGTAAGTGAAAAGGCCATTTCCCCCAATCCAGTCTTTGCTGTGCCCTTTTGCAGAACTAAATAAATGGTATCTGAAAGCAAGGAAGGATTCTAATAATTTTCTCACGTGTGAAAGATCAATAACTCACAAATGCTGTTTTAAGTTATTAGGTTATTAGAATTTTGTCATGAGAGAAAAAACAAATAAACCAACTTCACCAGTTTATTCCTTACATTTTTCTTGCATTTTGAAACTTTTTAAAATGTATAGTTTATTACTGTTGGTATAAATATCACACACATAACAATCCAACAAGTCAGATCACATAGGTATAAGCAAGAGTTTTATTTGTTAATTGGGTTGGTTCGTTTCTCCAGTGGGCCTTTTTCAGGCATGAGCCAGGCCCAGAATTACTTACAGTACAGAAATATAAAACAATTGAGACAATACTTAGAGTACAATATAGGAAACACTACGACAACTAGAACACTGACTTACAAGAGGGTAAACTAAGAAATGTAAGTTACAGGCAACAAACTGGGCAATCTCTTAGAGAGTGAATATAAAAATACCTGGGTTTAATTAGCATAGATAAGAATTTGGAGAGCTATGAAAAAATGCCAAATAATTTGTCATGTCAAATATGATATGAGCATATGATACGTATAAGAGTAATTTATAATGTAAAACATGAGTTATGGTAGACTAGGCAAAACAAACCTCACTTGTTACATTCGGAGTGAGCCAAACTTGATACAAGAATTCAAAATGCATTCAAAATTTGAAATGAACTCCAAATTTTGAGCAAGGTCTGGACGGTCAACTGAAAAGTGTCCCAAAGTCTTATCAATACCTCTACGGCATTTAGTGTCCGTAGTCCATAAAATCAGTGTCCCACAGGTATAGTAGACATAAATTATTGGTGAACAGATGTGCCATGAAAATGCAGTTGACGAAGATAACTAACACATACAGCAACATTGTATGACAGGCTGGTCAAAGCTGGTGTAGCCAATGGCAACAGTTTGGCACCAGATAAGAACCCATCCCCCTCCACCACTGCCACCACCCTTGTACATTATACACAAACTTTTAGATGAGTCACTGAAGAAGTGCTTTCCTGCATCTCAGTCCAATGAAAATAGGTTTGCCAGATGTGAGTGAGTGCAAATGGGGTTTTCACATGCTAACATTCTGGGTAGTGGCTCCCACACAGTTTCAGCAGGGCTCACATAGGTTGCATGGTGGTATGCCATTCTACAAAGCTGTGTGAATGGGCATGTCGTTTGGAAGCTCCCCCCAGTACCCTTTACCTTATGACCCCCATAGGCCTACTGGTGCCTTCATTTGTGACCCAATGGCTAAAAGCTCTTGACAGTCCAGTGGATCTCCACCCACCCCCTGAAATTCTGCCCCCACCAGCTACAATGCCCGGCAACAGTGGCTTGGCCACAGCATTTCACAACGAAGTACTTGCTCACCTTCCCCACAGGTTTTGATCCTAGCACCATGATCCTCCACCCATACCACCTGCCCCTGGTAGTTCTGAAGGCAGTGGTGGGGTCACAGGAGGCTGCAACTAGTTGTGCAAGGGCCGCTACACTCGACCTGTGCATGTAGGCCCTGTCCCGCCCTGGTGGTAGCCAGTTGGCAACCAGTTTTGTGATCAAGCAGGGAAGGCTTTTAACTCCCTGTTGCACATAACTAAGTGGGATTATAAGGCTGTGATTGGCACTTAGTCATCACAGTGACCATGTGTCACTAGTCATTGTGACTGTGAATGGGGTCCAGAGTATTTAGTTAAGTAGTAAGGATGGAGGCTGAGGCCCTTAATGGGGAAATAAGGACCTGTTAAAATGCTGAAGTATCCGAGGTGTACAGAGTACAATGTCTAGGAACATGAAGAAGAACCTCATGTCATTTTAAACTGTCTTCTAAACTTGTTGAAGTCATAACTCTGTCCTGATAGCTTGACTCAGTGCAGTTTCTGTTCTGTCCAAGGAAGTATCAGTAAATCTTTCAAGAATCAGTCTCCATAGAGACACACTCTTTGGTCTTACAGCCAGAGGTAGCAGGATTTGGTCAGAACCAGAACTTTTGGGGCCAGCAACATAAGTATCTAGCACTGATGCACGGCATCATGTGCTCATCTGCAGCATATATAGTGGGACCAGCTCCAGCTGCCTCAGTTCCTTTGCCATTGAAGCACAGAGCATTCCTTGTTTGTGATGAGAACTTCAGGTCTTCCAAGAATAAATCTTCAGCATTCAGTCACACTAATGGGTTTTAGCCGGAGGTGCTGAGACCCAGTGGGAACAAAGTCTTTGCAGCTTCGGAAGGGAACCGATGTCGGTGCTGATGCCACCCATGAGGCAAACGTAATGATGCTGCACACGTGATCTAGTCAGCAATTTAAGCCGGCCCCCCTCCTCAGTTCTGTTTTTCCTTTTTTATGTTTGCTTGCACGCATGTGCAAGAAGCGTAATCTTGATAAAGCAAAATGCAGTGCTGTACAGCTGAAAGGGAGAGCACCGCTTGGTGAGCAGCTCCCCTCCCACACACACACGCGTGACGCACATTGCGTGCTCATGGCATCTACCTCCACATGCACACACTCTGCCTGTGGCTGACGGGGGGTGCCAATCCCCGTCAGCTCTACTGTCCCCCACAGTCTGTATGGCTGACGGGGGTGCCCAATCCCCATCGGCTCTACTGTTTCCCCAGACTATCAGGTGCCATGCTGGGAGCCCACCCAGCATGGCAACAGGTCCTATGGCCAACAGGGGTGCCCAATCCCCCCGGCTCCACTGCCCCCAACAGCCTTCCAGCTGCCACGCTGAGCCCACCCAGCGTGGCAAGCGTCCCGCGTAGTCAAATTAAAAAAAAAAAATGAAAGAAAAAAACCTTCCCTAAGCTGCTGTCTTCACCCTCTGTCCACCCGCGCCCACCCTCACGCCTTGCCTCCCCACACCCCACCTCACCGCACTTGCCTCCGGAGCTCAGTCGCGACGATCTTCGGTTGGACCAGGAACACGTCTGCACTCTTCAAAGCCGACCGCGAACTGAGGAAATGCTGGTAAGTTGTATGATGTAATGAATAGGGTTTTTTCAACTTTGCTGCATATCTCAGACATTTTTTGGAATTTTGGCACCACATTTTCAACATGGGGTTTTTGGGACACCTCCTCATGATTTCTGTCACTGTTGTGGTGTTAATCGGGCCCGAAGGGTGATTTCGCGGTCACTGCGTGAAATCACCTTTTGGGACAGATTAACGAAATGACAGTGCTGGTGTTCATAAGGTGGGCTCTCAGAGAAGCCTATGTTGAAAATTTGGTGAAAAAATTCCTAAAAGACTGTTTCACGAGCATGCATTGCGCTGTTCCTACGCATGCTCATAGGTTCGCGAATTTTCAATATTTTCACTCCAGATTTTCAACATTGCCATTTGACCACACTTCCTTATGAGCAGTACAGCTGTCATTTTTCACATATCACCCAAAATCTGTTTCCGCGCATGTAGTGCACAATGGTGCAGTCTGTATGCGAAATCAATGTTCGGAACACATTAAGAAAATCACAGTGACACTCTTCATGAGCAGAGGTGTTAAAATGACTATGTTAAAAATTTGGTGAAAAAATTCCCCAAAATGACTATTTTACGAGCATGCATTGCTCTGTTCCTACACACGCTCGTAAGTTCGCGAATTTTCAATATTTTCACTCCAGATTTTCAACATTGCCATTTTACCACACCTCCTTATGAGCAGTACAGCTGTCATTTCTCATTTCTCACCCAAAATGTGTTTCCGCACATGTAGCACACAATGGCACAGTCGGTGTGCAAACTCAATGTATGGGACACATTAAGAAAATCACAGTCACACTGTTCATGAGCAGAAGTGGTAAAATGGCTATGTTAAGAATTTGGTGAAGAATTCCCAAAAATGACTGTTTTACAGTTTGTTGCACTGATCCTACACACGCTCATAAGTTAGCAAATTTGAATATTTTCACCCAGATCAACATTGCCATTTACACACCTCCTATGAGCAGTACAGCTGTCATTTTCACATCTCACCCAAAACATGTTTCGCCTCATGTAGCTCATATTGAATGGCTAGTCGGTGTACTAAATCAATGTATGGGACACATTAAGAAAATCACAGTGACACTGTTCATAAGCAGAGGTCTTAAAATGGCTATTTTGAAAATTTGTTTAAAAGAATTCCTAAAAATGACTGTTCCGAGTGAGCATTGCGCAGTTTCCACGCACCCTCGTAAGTTCATGAATTTGTAATATTTTCAGTCCAGATTTTCACCAGTGGCATTTTTCCACACTTCCTTATGAACAGTACAGCTGTCATTTTTCACAACATGGACGAAATGTGTTTTCACACTTTCAGCACAGAAATGCGTGGTCGCTGTGGGAAATCATTGTTCGGGGACAGATAAAGAAAATCACAGTGACACTGTTCATGACCGGAGGTCCCAAAATGCTTGTGTTGACAATCTGCTGTAGACAATTCCCAAACTAATTACATTACGGGTGTGTGTTGCACAGTTGCTACGCACGCTCGTGACTTCACCAGTTTTTTAAATATTTTCACTGCAGATTTTCAACATTGCCATTTTTTACACCTCCCCATGAACAGTACAGCTGTCATTTTTCACATCCTGTTCATAATGTATTTTTGCACCTGTGGTGGCAAATGCCGTAGTCGCTGTGCAAAAGCAGCTTTCAGCTAACAAACTGATATTGCCACTGTTCATGAGGTGGGGGTCACAAAAAAACCCATGTTGAAAATTTGGAGTGAAAATACCAACGAATGCCTGAGGCGTTAGGGTTTCCGACCATAACACCCCACCCTGTAGAGAATGACAGGCATCAGGGCTGTGACTTGGGATTGTCACCTGCAATGCTCATACCATTCCACCCCATCCACCCTGCAGCCACTGAGAGGCATCAGGTGTGCCTTGGACTCTTGGCTAAAAGTTCACCCCATTCTCTATACCGCACCCATCTCACAATATTTCCTGATGGAATGGGTGCGCATAAGGGCCAAAGACCTCAAGGCACACCGTGACACTTGTCGGTGTCTGCACGGTAGGGTGTGGTGAATGGTGTGGCCTTTATGCCTGATGACCCAAAGGCATACCCCAATGCCTGTCACTATCTGCAGGGTGGTGATGGGGTTGGCTTCAGTTCAATACTTCACTGCCATTCCTATTATGCAGCTCTGTAACTCCTACACTACCAATGCCAATGCCAGCAAGCAAACATTCGGCATTGACAAATGCTTGTTTTATTTGAGTTTTTATTGAAAGAAGCAACAGTGACATTTAATACATAATATACATTACAAGTAAAGTAGTCTGCATTAAACCTTCAAAGACAGAGCCTGAATAAACAGAAATAGATGTATGGGGAACATCCATTGTTTGAAAACAACAATTCTCTACCCACAGGCAAATAACTATTGGACACTTCCACAGAATAAGTCTTAAAGTCAAGAAATGTTAAATAGGCAGTCCTAGTATTGTCACGGACTCAGTTCTGTTTTTCCCACCATCAAGTGTGCACCATGGGAGCAGTCTGAGCCATTTTAACTGTGTCTCAGTTATTGCCTCAGTTTGTTGTCACCTTTGTTCAGTGCGAATACCATTGTCTGTATTAACGGCACAGTTTTTTCTTCCAGTACCACTTTTCTTTCTCTGTTCAGCACCATTGCCCTTTTCTTCTAGTTTTTGTTACTTTAACCATTGGTACGCAGCATTCTAAGAGGCAAAAGAAAAGCAATGCCGCAATGCATCAGTGCCCCTGGTGGATCCTTTTGCTGTCCAGGACTGGCATTCGAAGTGTTAGACCTGCCGTGGATTGGACCATGATATGGATCAGTGCGATGCCTCCTTCGTGATGGACCACTGCAACCTGGAGGTTCACACATGGAAGTGGGGTCATTCGCCTCTCACGTTTGAGGCAGGACTCACACCAGAGATGCCATGGTAAGGTCTCTGGGCCTTCCCCCTTGGCCCCTTCCCAGTACCTCTTGTACTAAGGAAGACCAGGGTCCTCCCTGTGCTCGTTTCACCAAGATGTCTGAGGTCCTGAGGGGGCTGTGGTAGACAGTCAGTTTCCTCTGGGGGCCAGCTGAGCACCCCCCAATACATCAACTCTTTGAAGCAGCGGAGAACTGCCGGCAGTGAGGCCAAAGCTATACACTCAGTCTACACAGGTGAGTACCTCGTTGTCATGGCATGGTGCTGCCTCAGCTCCTGGTACCAAGCCCAGTATTGGTGAGCTGGGCGATGCCAGCAGTGAGACCAGGCCTCTTTCTGGTACTGCCCGTGGTTCCAGAAGAGGGATGGATTTAGAAATCAACCCTGACTCTGACCTTGAGGTGTTAGTCATCTCCTCTCCTGAGTGCTCTAGTGGCCTAGAGGAAGATGATGGTGCCAACCTTGGGCTTGGAGAAGGGGATGGTGATGAAGGAACCCACCCTGGGCCCAGTGCCAGACCTGGTGTTACCCCTGTTGCTGCCCATAGGCCTGAAAGCAGGGGTGACCCCAGGTCCAGTTCTGGTGCCACCTACAGTGCCAGGTCATGTTCTGATGCTGTCTTGGTGCCAGTGCCGTTGATGGGTCCTGGGCCAACTCCCAGGGTGACCCTAGTCCTGGAGTTTGGCTTGGCTCAGGAGGCAGTGCCATGCATGGTGAAGGGCTGAGGCATGATGCTGGGCCTGCCAGCTGACCCTGTGATCAGTGCAAGGGGAAGCACTGCTCAGGGTGCCAGCACTAGCCCAGTGGCTCATTTCTCCCTGGAACCAGATGGCACTGTCACTGATGGGGATCAGGGCTGCCCTGTGGGACCTGTATGGCTCTGCTCTCCACACCTGGGGGTCTCTCCCCAAGGGCACCATCAAGACTGGTCATTCTGAGGTTGGCCAGTGCAATACAGGTGAGTGTGCCAGGCTCTCCCTCTCGGAGAGGTCCCCTGAGCACTCTCAGAGCCATGACAGGCAAACAAGAGCCATGGACTTCTTTATCCCTCCCTGTCCTCCTCCTCTGTCTCCCCTCCTCAATCTGCCAGGTATTGTGGGTCCTATGGGGCCCGTGACCAGGCAGCAGTACAGCAGAATGGTGGGTGTCTTTCACCAATACCACCTTAAGTCTGACCATGCCCAGTTCAGGCCTGTGGCCCCGGCGCCATCGTTCTCTGAGTCCAGCTCCTCATCTCCCACTTCCCCCTCTGAGGAAGAGGATTTTTCTGTTCACAGGTTCAGAGATGCTGAGTACTCTGCATGCCAGTGATTCCTCATGGAGATGTTGCTGGAGCTGAATGTGGGGTCCTACATTGGTTGCAATTGTAATAATTTGGAATAGGAAACAAAACAGACTCAGACACAGAGCAGCTTGCTTGTGGCCATCTTTATTACACACTGCCAAGAGAATGAAAGGGGCGCCCTCTGGGCAAGACAGGAACTACTGGAAAACTACAAACCCTATGGCTAGGGACTACAGCCCTAACAGGTTCCCATGTACTTCCTATAAGTATATATAGAAGTTAATAACTGTAGTGGCTGGATGTTGGGGTCCTATGGCAGTAATAACAAAGGCAATTACACCGTAAGGGTTTTATTGAAACATAAAATAATTTCCTTTTATGGTAATTAATTAACTAATAAAAGTTTATGCAGCTTGTGGAGAATTATTTTGTCAGAAATAAATACAATCTGTGTAGCTCCTCCATCTTAATTCTACATTTGCCAATTCTCCTCACCAGCTTTGCACTCCCCCCCCAAAAAATGCACTACATATGTCCATAAAAGCTTCATAGTGTACGTTATAAGCAATGTTTCTGTCCATTATAACCTGAGAAAAATGCATTGGATTTGATATATTTGGTTTGGGAAATCATTTTTTTGTCTACTATAACTGATTGTCCGTTATAACAGTGTCCATTATAAGTGGAGTGCACTATATGTGTCTATATACTGCCCTCCTCCTCCATAGACAAAACATTGTCTAAAATACCCAACATTAACATTTCCTAACTTCTTGGCCAAAGCAGACTATCTGGTACCCAGGAAAAAGTTGGGGGGATTATTTTTCTGACCTGCTGGTAGAACTTGTTGCTAACTAAAAAACACAGCAGTTAATGAGTACAGTTGCACAGAGGTGCAGGTTCAGTACATGAAATAAAGGTCAAGTCTTTGTGGTGCTCTTCACTGCCTCATGGGGTATCTTTGGGATGGAACACCTGCTGCCAGTGAAACATTGAGTTATGATAATATTTGGCCCAAGCCCCTGTAGAATTTCATCGTTAGGAGCAAAGTCCTCTGTGTCACTGTCCTTTTCTGGAGTGATGTTTTCTGTTGAATGAGCTGGAACCTGTGAATGTAACAGGTGATCCACATGTACATGAACAAGGCAATGTCCTACATTAACTCTACAGGTCAAAGGTCCACATGTTTCAAACTCCACTTCAGGAATCCAAAGTCTCTTGGGATTCCTGCAGTCTCAAACCATCATCCTCTCCCCAGGACAGAAGGTCCATACTGGCTTGGCCAACTAGTCATGACCCACCTGTTGTTCCAGTTGATGTTTTGCGACAGTATCAGCCAAATCCAGCTTGAGCAATGCCAAACAGGTACAGACTAGATGGGCCTTGCGGTCCTTATCTGCCGTCAACTTCTATGTTTCTATGGTTGATGATTGAGGAACTGTTCAGCAGGTGTTCGCTCTGTGACAGCGTGAGGAGTGTTTCTCTAAGTGAGCAAATAATGAGCCAATCTTTGGGCTTCAGGTAGTGACTAAGAATCTTGTTTGGTCCAAGCTTTTTTGAATGCTTGTACAGCTCATTGGGCTACGCCGTTTGATGCTTGATGGTAAGGTGGAGACAAAATATGTCACACCCCATCCTGCTTTAAAACGTTTTAAGTCTTGTGAAGAAAGCTGGGGACCGTTGTCCGACACTAACTTCTGTGGCAGTCCATTTGAGGCAAAGAGTTGTCTCTGAAGGTGTGCAGACTTTTCAGTAGTTGTCACTGATGTGGGAAGCACTTCCATTCATTTGGAGTGGATATCAAGTACTGCTAAGAAATGCTGTTTGTCCGCTTCTTCATAGTCCAAATGGATGTGTTCCCAAGGTGTGGTAGCCTGTGACCAGGGATGTAAGGGTGCAGTTGCAGGTTGGTTGTGGACAGCCGTACATGGCACACATTAGCTGACAAGATGCTGGATATCTTGATCAAGTCCTGGCCACCAGAGGTCTCCCCGGGCCAATGCTTTCATCCAAGAGATTCCAGGATGAGTCTCATGTAAGTCAGAAAGTAACCTCTTTCAGAACATTGGGGTATCATGACTTGAGTGCACCACAGAACATAGCCTTGATCTGTGCACAACTGGTGCTTCTTGTTAAAGAAAGGTTGGAGAGTCTGGTCTCTCATGAAGTTGTGTCAACCATTTAGGGTGAAATCTAGGACCTTAGAGAGGACTGGATTGCGTCTTGTTTCCTCTGCTACATCACATGAAGCAATGGGTAATTCCTTGATATGTAGAAGGTGGACTACTGCCCCATCATCTTCCTTTTCTGTAGCATCTTTGCATGGCAGTCTTGATAATGCATCTGCATTTGCGTGATCCTGAGAATATCTGTATTTGATGTCATAACTGTAGGACAACAGAATCAGGGACCATTGCTGCATCCTCAGTGCTGCAAGCGTTGGTATTGCTGCTTCGGCCCCAGAACTGCCAGTAGAGGCTTGTGACCTGTTAGCAGACTGAATTTACATCCATGCAGGTACTTATGGAACTTCTTGACATGGAAGATTGTACTCAAGGCCTCCTTTTCAATCTGAGCATAATTTCTTTCACTTGGCCTCAGGATGTCTGAAGCAAAAGCAATTGGGTGTTCCTTCCCTGAAGGTAACGTGAGAAATTACTGCACCAACTCCATATGGGGACACGTCACATGTCAGTCACAGAGGTTTTGATGAGTCATAGTGTGCTAGTCACTTGCTGTTCAGAAGTCATTGCTTACAGGACTCGAATGCTTCCTCACACTGTGGTGACCAATTCCATTTAACTTCTTTCTGTAACAAGTCATGCAGTAGTTGCAGCAATGTGGACAAGTGTTCTAGAAAATGTCCATAGTAGTTCAACAGGCCCAAGAATGATCTTACCTCAGTTACATTTATGGGTGCATTGACAATAGCTTCCACAGTGCTCTCTGTTGTGTGCAGGCCCTGGGCATCAATCTGATAGCCTAGGTACTTGACAGAATCTTGCAGAAGATGATATTTGGTTAGCTTCACTCTCACTCCACACTGCTGCAGTCTGGACAGGATTTGTTCCAGATTATCAGATGCTCTTTTACTGTGGGTGCGGTTACCAAGATATCATCCATAAAGCAGACTACACAGTCTAGCCTGCACAATATCTGGTCCATTGTGTGCTGGAAAATTGCTGCCACTGTCGAAATTCCATAGGCCAAGTAATGATATTGGTAAAGTCCCTTGTGGGTGCTGATGGTGAGATACAGTTCTGACTCTGGTTCCAATTCCTTTTTTTTATATATACTTATTTTTGTGTTGGCTTCCCCGACTCCCCCCACCCCAGGGGCTCATCTCCTAACCATGCCATCTCCCCATGCCCTGGCTTACCCCTCTGGGTGGGGCCACCGGGCGGGCACCCCTTCCCCAAGGTCAGCAGTACCTTGCCCTGGCTTAGCCCCCAGGGCTGGCAGTATAGCCTAGAGGTTAGAGGAACGAGGTGTGAACAAGCTTGGTACATCCAGCAGACCAGACCTGAGTTTGATTCTCACAACCTCCACTTGCATACTGTGTGACTCTGAACAAGTCACTTAACCGCCCAGTGCTCCCAGGTCTCCCCTGAAAACAGGCACATGTGCCTCGTGGGCCTTACCCAGTTACCAAAGACTAAAATAAAATTAAAAAAAATAAAATGGGAGCAGGGCCCCACCCAGCAGACATGGTAGGCAGTGGAAGCAGTGGAGCAGAGCCCCACCCAGCAGACATGGTAGGCAGTGGAAGCAGTGGAGCAGAGCTTCACACTTCGGGGGCCGGCATTTTGTAAGCTGTATTGGGGGGCAGGGATGTGCAATGATGGCCAGCATCCGCCCCGCCCCTCATTGATACAGTGCCGGCACTGCAGTCCCCCAGCCTCCGCTAGGGGTCCATAGCATGCCGGACACACAACCCGCCACCCCTCAGAGAAGGAGAGCAGTTCCTAGGATGCTTGATCCTTCTCTGACAGGCCCTCCAATGTCTCAAGTCCGTTCCTAAACTTGGGTCTTCGGCGTTACAGATGGACGCCCCTGTTCTGTGCCGCAGGCCGGCTACTGGTTCCAATTCCAACTGCTGGTATGCAAAGGATAAGTCCAACTTACTAAAGACCTTTTCACCTGGTATTATGGCAAACAAGTCCTCTGCACTGGGTAATGGGTATGCTTCTGTCTATGTACAACAAGGGAAGGAGAACGGGAAAGGGAACATTGCTTAACCAAGAGTAGCACACTAAGCCAAAGCTTGTTTACAGATGCGACCTGTGAGCACAAGGAAGTTAAGTGACTTGCTCAGGATCACACAGTATACACTTAGGCAGCTGTGGGATTCAAACCCAGGTATCCAGATCTGCAGGTCAGAGCCTTAACCCACTGTGCTATTCTGCCTCCTACAACAACAGTTCACAGTAACCTTGTAATCACCACACAGCCTCACTGCTTTGTCTCACCGGTACCGCAATGATATGGGCAGCCCAGTCACTGCTCTTTACTCATGACACAATACCATGGCTTTCCAGATGATCCAGTATCTTCTCTACCATTTCCTTTAAGGTGTAGAGCAGTGGTCAAGGCCTGTGGAAAATTGGAGCAGCTCTCATTCGCACTCAGATCTTTGTCTTGAAATCCTGGATTGTGCTGTAGCCATCCTCGAAAACAGGACCATGTTTGTCCAATATCTTTCTCATTGCATCTTGTAGTGCCTTGGTCACAGTATTTAAGCTGAAGATCTTTTCCCAATCAACCTGATCTTCCTGAGCAAGATTCTTTCCAGTAATGCAAGTCTTTCCCCTTACACTACCACCAGAGGCAAGTTCCACAGTCCTCCCTCATAGATAACTGGTACCTGAATCTTCCCCAGAACAGGGATTCGGTCTCACTCAGAATTGGGAATTGGCCTACAGTATAAGAGATGAGGCCGGATTTTAGAAAGTGCTGCAGTGCTGCAGCGGACTTGCGGCAGGGTGTTTGACGCAAGTGGTGGCTTGCGTCAAACATTGTGGCAAACACGATTTTGAAAACCACTTGCTGCAAATGCCCTGCTGCAAGTACAGAATATGGGATGCAGTGTGTTAAACCAGCCTCTCCCTGGTCTGATGCTGCGTCTCTGGGAGACACCCTTTCATGGCACTTGCACCAAACCTTTGGCGCAAGGTGCCGTAAAGTGGGGAAAGTGTTGCAACTGCACCAGCCCTTCTAAAATCAGACTGAACTGTGTCTAAGGGGCTTTGGTGCAGCTGCATCAAACTTTGTGGTGGACGCAGGGCTTAACATAAGCCCTGCGTCCACCTTGTAAAATTGACCCCTGAGCTGAATACACAATGGATGCAACAGATACTTCTTAAGGTTCGCTTTGTAAATGTGCTCTGGCACAATAGATATTGATGCCCTGGTGCCAAGCTGCGTGTTAACCAGTTTGCTCACCAGCTCTCAGTCTAGAGGTGGAGGCTTGGCTAGCAACCAAGCTGTGAGCAGCTTCCTAACACAGCTCCACACAGAGGAATTTAATTTAGCATTAAACTTCAAAATAAAACTTGTAAACCTAAATTGACAGATATAGGACGAGAGATTTTCCTCTAAACTACCTAACGATCTAAAAATTTCTGCTGTGCAACCTTCAGAGCAACAAGTATGGGTCGGACTAATAAAGCAGGAGCTGCTACAGAAGGTATCCGCCAGAAAGATAGTAGAGCGGGCGGAAGCAAAGACACACATCTCGAGGCATCTGAACAGGAGGGGCCCCAACCTTCAAATGCAGCGCTTTTGTGAGTGATCCAAGGGCTGACACTGAACTCGAGCAACTACACTCTAAGGTGGCTATAGTCAGTGAGGACACTAAAAGTGCAACCCAGAAGGCTGATAAAGCCCTCACGGTAGCAGCAGGGCTCACTAAGGAAAACAGGCTTCTCCATAAGCATCTGGAAATGCGGCTCGATCCACTCACCTTTGTCTTTTGGGATTGCCAGAGGATTCAGAGGGGGATCACCTTTTGCCATTTCTGCAAGCTTGGATACAGGAAATCTTAAATGTGGACTTTCCTTTTGAGGTGACCAAGGCCTGTCAAATCAAATCCACATGGAGGCAGATGCAAGGCTGCCACAGAAATAGCGTTGCCGAGAACTATCATGCTGGAGGTGCGAACTACAGCAGAAAGGGATAGACTTTTACAGCAAGCCAAACAGTTAAGCCCTTTATCATGGAATGACTGCAGAGTTCACCTATTTCCTGATTTGAGTTACTCGACAAGGATGAGGAGGAAAAGTTCACATGGCATTTGAGGGAGGTTGGGGATTCACCATGTGCTCCTGATGCCGGCTAGTCTTCGGATTGTATACGAAGGTAAAACTTTCCAATTTTTAGAATCGTCGGAAGCAGCTAAATTGATGGACAAAGTAGAAATGCAGTTTAATGTGAGGGAAGAAGTGTCTGATTCTGAAGTAGAACAGGCAACATGAAGTTTTATGAACTTTTATAAGGGATATATGTTTGATATACAGAAGGGAGGGAAGCTGATAATGGAAGATTTGAATATATAATAATTCTACTTTAGGTCTCCTTACTAAGATGTCTTCTGTATACAGAATAGTATGTGGTTCTACTAAGTTTGGGGATTTATTACCAGGAGACGGACTGAGGTAGGGAATTTAAAACCCAACTGTTGGTTGGGCAAGCTATTTTTTCCCCTCTGGTTACTTCTGTTCAGGGAGTGGGGAGAACATATCACGTTTGATTATGTTCATAATAACTGCATTAGGCATACATGTTTAAACAGTTATAATGTTCTGTACTTTATAAATGTGGAGAGTTATGTGTGTGGGAGGCGTTGCTTTAATGTTAAAACCGATTGTAGGCAGGCCCAGTGGCGCAGAGGGTTGAGGCACTGGATGCAGCACCTCGAACCATGCCGGCGACCCGGGTTCGGGAACGGGCTTGGGGCTTGGGGCTGGGTGGGGAAAGAGAGGATTGAGCATCCGGAGGACTGCTGTCCTCTCCTGGGGTGAGTCAGGTGGGAAGCCCCGCTCATGTAGTGGCCCCTAGTGGAGACTGGGGGTACTACAAGCAGCGGCGCAGGAGGGACAACCAGGAAAGCCGGAAAACAACATTGTCGCCCGCCGGATGATGGCCTCGATATCCACCACACCTCTGGAGCCTGCTCCTCCACAGCAGCACCCCAAGTCAGTAAGGAAAAATAGTGTGCTGGGGTTTCCCCCTCCCGCGATGCCTTCCCCCGCGGAGGAGGGGGACCCACCCGGAGATGGGTTACTCCGGGACAACTCGGAGGGTCGGTTGCAATATGTGGTATGAGAGCAGTGCTCAGGAAGAGGATTGCCAGGAAATGGAGATACTAGGAGGGCCAGAAGGACACCGGAGCATCGTAGTAGGTAAACAAGATAATACAAAAAAAAAATGATTCTAGAAGGGGATGCTTAACCCTTTGATAGGGTCTACGATGTGGCTGTTTTTCTCGTTTATATCATCCTAGCTCATGGCTGCATATGCCAGGTTGGACATTAATAATTATAAGATGCGGACATTACTAAGTGCTATAAGCACAGATTTATCACCTGGATTATTCCAGGAAATGTTTATTAATAATCCCCCACATGGGGTGACACTGTTCAGGGGCATACCGTTAGAGGTTACTGTAAAAATGTAGACTACTTTTGAATATTTGAATGCCTACCTGTATGCAGTGGAATGAAATGCTTTGTAATACAGAAATTAATAAAATATAAGTTACAACTCGGTCTAGAGGCAGAGTCCCTCCCATTTCCTTACATTGCATAGACAGTTAACAGGCTTCAATAATTCATCTTCCGTTTCACTTTCCGCGTTGGTGTCTTTAACCTACTGTGCATAAGCAGTCCATGATGCACTGTTTCACACTCCCTGTTGATGACCCATTTTTCCACAATTGTGCCATTTTTCTTATCAAAATTGGCATATGCTTTGCTGATGGTGACACACACACACACATACACACACATCGGTAACACAGATGTTTTGACTTTATGGAACTAGCCTGTGGTGCCAGCTTATGATAAGTTTGTGGTTGCTGATGAAATGGTGGTGGACCACTTCATGGTCTGGAATGTCTCTTGGGTCCTGGCATATTGGTGACCATGTGAACAACACTCCCTTGTGGTTCAGAATATCCCACTAGTTACATGGCATCTTTCCAGGTGAGCTCCAAAGTGAGTGCAATGTCACAGGCTGACTTGAAAGTTAAGTCTTGTTCTAATAAAAGCCATTTGTGATAGCCTTCTCCTCTCAGACCACAGATAAATTGATCCTATAGGGCATTGTCCAGAAACTGGCTGAACATACAAATGCTTGCTAGATGCTTCAGTGCAATTAAGTAGTAGGCATCCCCCGCCTCTTGTTTCTGGTGATGAAAACTAAAAACTTCCGCAATTAGAATCAGCTTGAGCTTGAAATGCCGTGCAGATGTCTTGGCGAGTTGATTATACTGCAGGTCCACCAGTTTGCAAGTGCGGTGAGACTCATGAGCAGTCCATAGACTCTGGGATCCAGAACTGCCAAGAAGGCATCCACCTTTTTGTCATCTTTGATTTTGTTTGCCGCCAACCAGTGTTTAAAATGCTCTGAGTAAGAGTTAGTCTTCATTTGATTCGTCAAATTCTGACACATGTCCAATTGTTGCCATGTCACCAACATTTCCTGATATGGTGCATGATGTGAAGCCCCTTTGACTTGTGACTTGCTGTCTTCAGTGTCACATTAGTGGTCACGCTACTCCATTGCTCTGCTGCCAGAAGAATTATTGTTTCTGCGTATTCTGTGCTCCCTGCACTTACTTGGCTGCAATTACTAACTTTGACCACTGGGTGCTGCTTTCTTCCTTTGATGCTGTGGCTTGCAGTGCAGTCCTCCTGCCTACAGGGCGCTGTAGTAAACTGGCTGTGCTGTTGCTGTGCAGGCTTCAGTGGTGCTGGTGCCTGCTTGCTATTTTGTCTCTATCTTTTGTGTTGCCAGGCAAAGTTGTCCCTGGCTGTCTGGAGCCCCTTCTGTTTCTTTCCTTTGCAGTTACAGTCTAAATATGTTTATTTATTTGTTATTTGCTGTCCTACACAGGCTGACTTGTTGTCTGATAGCATGTTGGGGTTCCAATTTGATCACAGCCTCAGGGAGCAGCAGGGTAAAGCAGCCATGTGGGAGACAGGGCCAAAAGCACTTTCATTTTTTTTTCTCACTTGAGCATGACTATGCCGCTGGTAGCTCTCTGTAGAGCAAAAAGGGACTTTCCCTTTCCTTTCCCGGTCCTGATGCCCTATATTTACCACAGCCATCGGAAGGGTGGGCGATGCAGCTGAGCGGGAATCTAGCAGAGAGAAATGTGGCACTGAAAGCACGATGCAGCAGGGAGGGTTTCTTTTGAAGTATTTTCCAATGGTTTCTGCAGGCACAATGTTAACATACAGAGCAGCAGCTACCCAATTGCACTGGCACCCGTGAATTGCAGTTTGCCTTGTCACCAGTCAGTATAATAATCTGGGATAGGGAAGAGATGGATTCAGATGCACAGCAGCTTGCTTGTGGCCATCTTTTTTACACACTGCCAAGAGAACAAAAGGGATACCCACTGGGCAAGACAAGAACAACTTGAAAACTACATATCCTATGGCTAGGGACTACAGCCCTAATGACTTCTCATGTACTTTCTGTAAGTACAGATATATATATATGTGCATTTATAAACTGGGTAGGAAAAATTATGTCAGCTGATTGGTTGAAACACCTCACATGACCATACGTATATCAGAGCGCAACTGCACACCTGCACTTTCATCCCCTTCCAAAACAATTTTGCCATTTTATAAGATAGATAACCCACTCTAGGGTGTGCAGTCGCACTCTGATATATGCACACCTTGGGTGGTTTATGCACTCGGCCTGCGGCTTCGGGCGTAACAACGCACACCAAGGCGTATGTATATCAGCGTGCGACCACACACCTTAGAGTGGGTTATCTATTACATATACTAAAGTAATACTGCTACCCTGGTGCTGAGATTCAATGGGGTTTTCAGCAATGAACTTTAGATGGGGGGGCCAGCATCGGTTACTGGCTAGCCCATATGTGCGATGACAGTACGTCCACCTTGTGGGCAGTGCGGGTACCGATGTCCCCTCCTGAAGCTGCAAAGACCTTGCTCCCACTGGGTCCTACCACCTCTGGCTGAGACCCATTAGTGTGATTGAATGTTGAAGATATTCTGAAAGATCAAGAATTACGATGAGTATGTAATTTTCATTTTTGGTGCAAATCCATTCTAGTCTAGTTTTTACAATAAAATTACTTTTACATCATCAAGTTCATTGTTTTCACAGTATTGGCACCGTTTTCTCTTCAGGTTTTCTCACAGTTATACCTTATTTGACGACATGTACACTCTATGACCGTTTTTTCAAGGTGAGCACCTGAAAAGGCAAGTTGCTTCAGTAGTGAGTCTGTCTCGAACCACCACTCCTCTCTGGGTGAGTGCTTCGGTACTGAACAGGCTCACGACTGGGAGAATAGGTAAACCTCATGCTGTCATAGAAAGAAATGGTCTTGGCTCTGCTCACATCCAGCATCAGGTTCTAGGAACCATTAGGCCTTGACCTCATCCTCGCACATGAAAAAGAAGCAAAGATATGGGCCTTGCTCTAGTTTCTACCATTCTGTCCAGAGGATGTTGACTGCTAGCTGTGACAAATATGAGTGTCACCTGTTTTATCATCTTTGACGAGGGTTGACATAACTCTGGACTTTTTCACCCCAGTGGTGATGTCGCCTCTCTCTGTCACCCCTGCTGCCTATAGGGGATGTCTCAGATGAGAAATTTGAAATTTGGAGGTAGAGAAGAACTCGCATGGGAGTAATAGTAATAGTACGGGGAAAATGAAGGATAACATGGATAGGGGTGTGGGTTGAAAAGTGGTCTCCACAAATGCGAGAAGCCTGGGAAACAAGTTACTTGAGTTACAGGCACTCTTGGCGAAGGGGGTGGACGTGGCTGCAATCACGTAGACATGGGCCACCCAGCACCATGACTGGGACTTAATACTACCAGGGTACAAAATGTTTAGGAGGGACAGGAAAATTGGCAAGGGAGGAGGGATGGCATTATATGTAAGGGAGAGGATTGAGTGCAGCAGGGAGGAGGTGAGGAAGAGAACATGGAAATGATGTGGGTTACTTTAAAGGATATCAAGGGCAAGAGGGTCAATCTGGGGGTAGTCTATAGGCCACCTACACAGTCTGAAGAACATGACAGGAAGCTGGTGGATAACCTAATAACCCACTGTGGCAGAAGGACGGCAGGACGTTGGTGGTGGGAGACTTCAACCTGCCAGGGCTGGACTGGTGTACTATGTCATCAGCACCTGATAAAGAACAAAGGATAATGGATGCATTCCAGGATGCATTCCTGACACAACTGGTGGTAGAGTCTACCAGAGAAGGAAGCATCTTGGACCTGGTTCTGGCAAATGATGACCAAGTAAAAGATGTGGTGAAAGAGGACTCACTGGCAGGGAGCGACCATGCTACAGTATGGTTCTACATGGACCTGGGAAGGGAAGGAATTCAGACAAGTATGAAGGTTGTGGACTTTAGGGGAGCAGATTTTGGGAGGATGACAGCCACCCTGGAGGGGCACCTAGAGAAGATCCATCCAGATAGGGACTCGGAACGCAGGTGGGCAGTATTAAAGTTGGGCCTGTTAGAGGCCACAAGAACCTTCACTGAGACCCAATACAAGGAATCAAGATCAAGGAAACCCAGTTGGTGGACTAAGGGGGTGCAGGAGTGTGTAAATGAGAAAAGGCTAGCCTTCTGAAAGTACAAGAGAACCCACAAGGAGGAGTACTACAGGAAATTGAGGGAAGTAACCAGGGTGCTAAGGGCAGCCAAGGCATCCAAAGAGCTAAAGTTGGCACAGGGGATCAGGGAGGGGGAGAAGGAATTTTTCAGATACATCAGGGAGAGATGAAAGTGTAGGGGGCAAATCACCAGGTTAAAAAAGGAAGATAGGTGGGCAGAGGAGGGGGTGAGCACACTGAGGTACTAAACGAGTACTTCTGCTCTGTCTTTACAAGGGAAAAGGGTGGATCAGTTCCACAGAGGGAAGGCAAGGCCAGGGATGGGGAAGGGGGAGCACTAACAGATGGAGAGATAACAGTGGTGATAGTGTGGGAGGACCTTAAGTCCTTGAGGATAGACAATGCCCCGGGCCCAGAAAAGATCCACCCTAGAGTCTTGAAGGAACTGGCGGATGTCCTGGCAGCACCTCTGATGGATTTATTCAATTCCTCCCTTCCACCAGGATGTATACCACTGGACTGGAGGATGGCACACGCTGTGCCCCTCCATATAAGCAGTCCTAGGGATGAGCTGGGAAACTACATGCTGGTCAGCCTGACGTCAATAGTGGGGAAACAAATGGAGACCATCTTGAAGAAAAGACTGGTGGGGTTCCTGGAGGTAACTGGTCTTCATGTTGTCCAGCAACACCAGTTCATTCAGGAGAGATCTTGTCTAACTAACCTGGTTGAATTTTTTGATTTGGTGACAAGATCTCTGGATGGAGGTAGGTCAGTTGATGTCCTGTACCTGGACTTCAGTAAGGTGTTTGATTTGGTGCCACATGGAAGACTACTGGGCAAGCTGAGGAACCTGGGGTTGGGGGTAAAAATTGTGAAGTGGATTGAGAACTGGCTGACCAACAGGCAACAGAGGGTGGTGGTAGGGGGGAGTTTTCAAAACCCAGGAGGGTTATTAGTGGGTTCTCGCAAGGATCAGTTCTGGGTCCACTGTTATTTAACGCTTTCATTGTGGAGGGAGTTACAAGCAAAATGAGTCTGTTCACTGAAGACTCCAGACTAGGAGCAGTGGTGGACAGTGAGGAGGGGTGAATGACTCTCCAGAAAGACCTAGAAAGACTTAAACAGTGGTCAGACACCTGGCAGCTGGGGT
The DNA here is from genome assembly GCA_016271365.2 of Neoceratodus forsteri. NCBI lineage: Eukaryota > Metazoa > Chordata > Ceratodontiformes > Ceratodontidae > Neoceratodus > Neoceratodus forsteri. Next base: position 709,483,170 of record CM057459.1, on the reverse strand, counting down.
TTAACGGTAGGAAGTGTAGTGTACTGCATTTGGAGGCTTGGAATCCTGTGTACAGCTATCATTTGAGGGGAGGGGTACAGCTGACAGTCTTGAAGGAGGAAAAAGATCTAGGAGCGGTAATCACGGGCAAAATGAATCACACAGAACAGTGCAGGAAAGCAGTGGCAAAGGCAAACAGAATGCTGGGGTGCATTGCTAGGGGGCTCACTTCAAGAAGGAAGGAGGTTATCCTGCCACTGTACAAATCCTTAGTGAGGCTGTACTTGGAGTACTGTGTGCAGTTCTGGCGTCCTTACTTAAAGAAGGACGTCATGCTCCTAGAGAGAGTCCAGAGGAGGGCATCACAGATGATCCAGGGATTGGGGGAAAAGCCCTACAAGGAGAGACTTAGCTGAATATGTACTCCCTGAAGGGTATTAGGGACAGAGGAGATATGATCAAGTCCTTTAAATATCTGAAGGGCATCCACAGAGTAAACACTGAGGGTTTGTTCAGATTGAAGGGGGAAGGGACAATGAGGGGTCATAGGCTAAAATTGGTGGTGGGGGGGAGTACAAAAGAGAACCGAGGAAATATTACTTCAAGGAAAGAGGGATGGTGCCTTGGAATGCGCTATCAGAGGAGGTGATTTCATTGGAAACAGTGGGACGTTTTAAGAAGGGATGGGATAGGTACAGAGGCAAAGTACAGGTGGGAAGGGAAGTGACCAGCAATGGAACTCAGGGTGGGAAACTTCAGGGGGGAGGGATGAAAAAGGGGAGGGAGGCTGCAGCAGTGATGGTACTGTAGGCTGCAGCGCAAACAGACATTGATAGACCTTAGAAACATAGAAACATAGAAGTTGACGGCAGATAAGGACCGCAAGGCCCATCCAGTCTGCCCATTTCTTTTTCTACCTTATAAATGTGCCATCGGCCTTTGCTCTGTCAGTGACCTATCTATTCATAGTCATTTGTATTGCTCCCTTATGCCTATCCATGCCTGTTTGAAGCCCTGCACTGTATTCATAGCCACCACTTCTTGTGGTAAGCCATTCCATGCATCTACCACCCTTTCTGTGAAAAAATTTCCTCACATTCCCCCTTAATCGGCCTCCCTCTAATCTCATGCTGTGTCCTCTTGTCCTGCTATTTTTCTTATATTTAAACATGGTAGACTCTTTCACCTTGTTTATGCCCTTAAGGTGTTTAAATGTCTCGATCATATCACCTCTCTCCCTCCTTTGCTCAAGGGTATACATATTGAGCTCCGTTAATCTGTCCTCATATGTCTTCTGATGCAGTCCCTGCACCATTTTGGTTGCCCTTCTCTGGACTGCCTCAATTTGGTTAATGTCCTTGTGAAGTGTGGCCTCCAATACTGCCGCAGTACTCCAGATGGGGCCTAACCAATGTCTTGTACAGAGGATTATTACCTCCCTCTTCGACTTGTGATACCCTACTAATACACTAACACCCCCTAGCCTTACCTACTGCTTTAGAGGTCTGCTTGGATGATTTTAGGTCATCAGTGATGATGATGCCCAAGTCTCTTTCTTCCTTTGTGACTGCTAGCAACTCCTCCCAGCCTATAAGTGGCTTCAGGTTTCTCTTCCCTATGTGCATGATTTTGCACTTCTTTGCATTAAATCCCAGATGCCACTCTTCTGACCATTTGCTAGTTTATCCAGATCTCTTCTCATTCTGCCCACCCCATCTGGATCATCTACTCTGTTGCAGATCTTGGTGTCATCTGCAAACAGACAAGCCTTACCCTCTAGTCCATCTCGAGGTCACTAATGAAGATGTTGAATAGGACTGGCCCCAGGACTGATCCCTGAGGTACCCACTTGTGACTTGCATCTCTTCTGACTGTATACCATTTACCACCACTCTCTGTTTTCTGCCAGTCAACCAGTTTGCCACCCAGTTGACCAACTTCTGACCACCCCGAGCCTACCTAGCTTATTTATCAATCTTCTATGTGGAACAGTGTCAAAAGCTTTGCTGAAGTCAAGGTAGGCGACATCAACTGCTCCCCTTGGTCCACCACTCTGGTTACCAGTCAAGAAATCTATGAGATTAGTTTGACAGGACCTTCCTTTTGTAAACCGTGCTGTCTTGGATCCTGTGCCCTATGGTTCCAGGTGTTGCACTATCCTTTCCTTAAGTGCCTCCATAATCTTGCCCACTACTGAGGTAAGACTGACTGGTCTGTAGTTCCCCGCCTCCTCCTGCTACCACTCTTGTGGAGCGGGATCACATAAACCCTTCTCCAGTCTTCTGGGACCTCTCCTGTGCTCAGAGACTCACTAAACAATTCTGCTAATGGCTCTGCTAGTTCCTCCTTTAGCTCCTTAAGTACCCTGGGATGTATGCCATCAGGTCCCATTGCCTTATCCACCCTGAGCTTAGCAAGCTCTTGTAGGACCCTTTCTTTTGTGAAGGAGTAGTGCTCACCTCCCTCCCCTGTGTCCATGATGCTGAGCTGTGGGCCCTGCCCTACCTTCTCTTCAGTAAATACTGAGCAAAAGTATCTATTTAGGATAGATGCCTTTACAGGGTCCTCCTCCTCACATGCTCCCTTTTCTCCATTAAGCTAGCAATACCCCCTCTGGACTTTCTCCTTTCACTAATGTATCTATAGAAAGTCTTGTCACCTTCTTTTACTGTTCGTGCTAGTGTTTCCTCAGTTTGGGACTTTGCCTGCCTTACTGCCTTACCTGCTTCCCTTAGGGCAGTTTGGTATGCCTCCCTATCTTCATCCCGCTGTGTTCCCTTATATTTCCTGAAGGCCAGCCTTTTGGCTCTGACCTTTTCTGCTACTGTATTTGAGAACCTTAAGGCCCAGTCTGCTGGCATTTGCATATGTTCGTATGAGCAGCTTGGTTGATGGGCAGTTATTACGGAGCAGTGGCTCCTCTGCAATGTATTGGCAAAATCTGAGGTTCTTATGAGGCTGTAGGGGTGGCTTTGGACTTATCCCTATTTGTGCCAGCATTGTCCTGTGCACCAGTGCAGATGCTTTCGCAGGTGTTTGTACTAGAGTAGGCGTCAGTGCCAAGTAGGGGGTTCTCTTAAAGTTAGTTGTGCCACTAGTGACTAAAGTGGCAAATTATCAGTTCCAAATTTCAAGGTACGAATACGCCTTCTGGAGCAGGCTCAGAGATCTTACAGAGAGCCATCCTGACTCTGTTTCAAAGCAGGACTTGTTAATGGTTGCAGCTCAAAGTTTTAGTAGTAAATCATTTTTTATTCATATATGAATAAATGGATATATTCAATTGAGCAATGCTCATTTTCAATGAAGTTCCATGTTGCATCAAGATGAAAGTTCCACATCATATAACATAACACCAGATACACACTGCACTAATTAGAAACACATATAATAAGAAAACAACAATACAATTGTGAGGGTAGCCCGTGATTATGTGGGAAGGCTCCTCACAGCCTATTTCATCAAGCAGATGACTCCGCTCTGCTTAGAAGCGGAAGTCGCATTCGCCGTCGTTCGTGCTGGACGAGGCTGCTCTTTGTTCCCCTCCCATGTTTCTCCCGTATCATGGTTTGTCATTTCCTTCTCCTTCTCCTGTGCTGTCGTCCATTATTTCTTTGTGGATTCTAGCCTGTTGTCTCTCTGCTGCTCTCCTCCTGCTTTCGCTCATCCCCCATCTAGCAGCCTCGGCTCCATGCCAGTTCACCACTGCTCCGTTTCTTTCCAGTATTGCTTTCAGCCGGTCCCGCTGTACGTGGATTTTCCTGGCACACTGTCCCACTGGCCATCTCATTGCTACCTGCCTTACCTCAGCTCTCTCCCTATGATGTCTGCCATCTGGATTGGAATATCTGTTTACTGCCCGGACTGCCATGAACTTGACCTTGCAGCTGCCTGCGATTTCTGCTGCACTTCACCCTTCATGTTGCTACCTTCCAGCTTGGTTGGCATCCGCTCCTCACCATCTCCATGCGGCGGACGCTGCCTCCGTGCTGGGCTTCGTCATCTTTATATCGAGACGCGACTGCCCCGCCCCCTTTTACTCCTAACTGCCTCAGAACTTTTCCATTTCCCCATTCCGCTTGCACAGTTACCTGATGTGGCCGGTTGTGGAGTTCAATGCTACGAATTCATTCCCATGTCTACCTCAGCTCCGTTGTGGTACTGGTTGAGACTCAGCATTGCTTTCACCGCCCTATACCTCACCTGCTTCGTAGTAACGTTTGCCGACTGCATCGCCATTCCTCCGCTGTTTGTTCAGTTTGTGCTCCGCAGTGCTCTGCCTGCTTCGTTCATGTTGTGCATTGCTCCGCTGCTACCTGATGCTTTTATACCATGGCAGTTCGTTCTGGGGACACTGAATGCTTCACTACTCTCGGATGCTTAGCTCATTCCTATTACATGGGGCCTTTCCTTCATGGTCAGCTCTCAATCTATATTTGGAGGAATCAGTCTAATTCTCACTATTCATTATTATTCGGTCCCCACTATGTACCGTCGCATTATTCAATGCTCCTTGGCTATTTATTTGCATTCATGCCATTCAATGGCTACTGCTGCCCAGCGTGCAAGTCACTGCTTCCAACTCATATATCTTGCTCACTTTCATTGCATTCCTACCTCTTTTTCCCTGCCTGTCTGCCATCTGCTTACTATCTACTTGAACTTGCTAGTCCTCATTTGAACGCTCCTTCGGATTGACTCATCAGTGCTCCATTTGCTGTTTCGCGAGCCCACCTGCCTGGCTGTCCATGGGTGCTCATTCCCGTGCCCTGTAAGCTCTTCCAGCCCTCAAATGTCTCTGTCTAAGTAACATCGCCTGGCATGCTGCTTCGTTTCCCTCCTGCCCTGTCACTCCTTCTGACTTCCTGGGTATGGATACATCGCCATTGATTTGCCTTCTACATTCTAGAGTTTCTGAATTACAATTCGGATTGTAACATTCACTCCCTTACTTCTACTACTGCTTCACTTGCATACTATCAGGAGGTGTTTAGTTTCCTTCAGCATTTCATTCCCTCAAGGGTCTTCAAGGTTCTGTATCGATTCATTCAATTGCTCTTTACTGCCTCCGCATCCATGCAGCCGTTACTGACCTCCGTGCAGGTCTCAGTGCTTTCATTTGCATTTCCAGATTTGCTACTGCCATCTGCCAGGACACCTTGCTGAAGTTATTCCATGTTGTCTTCCTTGATTGCCTGTCTGCCTCGGACGTGGACTCCTGCAGTTGCGGACGCTTCTTGCCTTGTCAGGTTGCCAACACTTCTTACATGGTCTCATCCCTGCAATCTGCTTCTGACTTGCCTTCCCTCATCGGGCTGGGAGGTTACCTAATCCTACTCTATGCCTGCCTCGCCCAGCTCGGGACCTAGAGATTCGCGGCTTATGACCTGCCTTCACCCTTCGGGCTGGGAGGTTCGCCTTCTTCTACTCTTGCCTGCTCATTGCACTCGGGCCTGGAGCTTCTCAGCTTTGTGACCTGCATTCGCCTATTGGGCTGTGAAGTTTACCTACTTCTAATCTTGCCCGCTCAGGCCTGGAGTGTCGCCGCTTTTGCGACCTGCCTTTGCCTTCGGGCTGGGAAGTTTCATGTTCCTGCTTTGTCTGGCCCTGCTCAAAGCCTGGAGATCCTAATTTTAACATGCCTACTTGCTGCCGTATCAGCTGACCTCAAGCTCCTTACTGGATTACATCTGCTGTTTTCTTCATCGTATGTTCTTGGATAATTTGCCCTGCTGCTTCTGCCATGGAATTCCTGCTGCGTCCCTTTCCAGGACTTAGTTGGCGTCTCTTGTTGACTTTCCTTATCATGATTGTGCTCTACCGCATTTAGACTCTGTGACAACGCTACTTCATTTGATTCAGCCTCTTCAACTCTCTACGTCTGGGAATCTTGGGTCTCATCTGGTTTCCTACCTCGAACTTTGCATACATTCAGTTTTGGGTATTATTCCTCTCGTCCAGCTGCCATATATCTGCCTCAGTCTCTTCCATGTGATCCCTGCCTTCTTTGCTCTGGATACATCGGTCCTCAGCCTCAGTCCTTCTCTATGTCTGCCTTCAAGCTGCAATTCTGCGATGCTCAAGGATGATTCAAGATCGTCTCTTGGTAGATCTATGACAAGCTTATTTATTAGCTGCCTCATGGTGTGGCTGCATTCATGTTACCTGGAGCTACTTGCCTTCGTACCTCTGCAGCTGATGTTTGCCATCCATCTCACCGAAAGACTACCTTCCATGCTCGATTTCTGCCAGCAGACATTCCTAGGTCTGGCTGTGCTTCACATACTGGAATCAGCTGCCTCTCTCATACCTCATCAGCTCTCGGCTCAGCTGCACTTTCTCAGGGGCTGATTGCCACGTCCTTTTCCCTCTCATCTAGCTTAAGTGGGTGCAATCCCTACTCCTACTGCTCTCACTTAGGATTGCAGTCCTACGGTTGTTTTTTTTTTTGGTCTCCATATCCTACTCGCAGATGCTTCATACCTCGTACCAGTGTCTCCTTTATCCTCTACAGCTTGCCACTATTCCAGTCCAGCTCTACAGCCGTTGCCTTCATATCAGTTCCTAAGATTATACTTCAATTATCAGGACTGGATTCATCAATCATGCTCGGACCTCAAGCCTTCTCTCATTCCTCGTCATACAAGCCCTCTATTATTAGAATCATGGAAATTGTACAAATTATATGTTTGCCTCATTGTCGTCAAAGCTTGGATGCAAATATCTTCTGTCTCCTGTATTGAATCGTCAGTCATCAACTTTATCCACTATCAGTCAATTCTATGGATTATGCCCTCTATCAACTGAAGTATGGAAGTCGGTTCTTCAATATTTACTCTCCATCATTCCGAATTATACATGAATTATTGGACTCAGACTTTATTAGAAGGAATTACTTTACTGGACACTTACAATTCAGTTTGTTCTTAAGCTCCATTCATATAATTGAATTCTATAAATTAGAATTCAGAGTTTAACTGATTAATTAATTTAATTAGGATCTCTCTCCTTTAGTATGCCCAGAAGGATGGGCAGGTCAGTAGCCATGGGTCCTCAGAGGTTTCCCCCCAAGGGGGTTTTTCCTCTCCTGAGTGCTACTGGTCATACTCTCCGGAGTTGGAGGAGGTGATCGTCTATTCTTATCATTAAATTATGCACTTCTTCTTCAGCATTTAATTATAGAACAATCATTGATATTTATTCTTTTTGGGCTCTACAATTCTAATCAAGCTCCTTTCTGCAGGTGGGATACAGAGAAAAGCCAAAACCCTCAAATATTATCAAACGACTCTTTCAAGCATCCAAGTACCTAAGCACAATACATTCTATACTATTATCCAGTAAACATTGTTCTCTATGCTGGCCTCTGTATCCATCAATCATATTCATCATTCAACTATACGTTACATAAGCACTGAGCTATGAACCACACATAATAAATAGAAAGAAAATAAAAAGCAGTCCTTTTGGTCCCTGGCTGCACTGTCTCCCGCCCTCACCCACCTCCCCCCCCGTATCGCACTCCTGCCCCTGCCCCAACCACCTCCCGTACTCCCCTTACCCCCTGCCTCCTACCCCCAATCTCCTACCTCACTTCTCCCCCACCGACCCCCACCCTTGTTTTGCTCACAGCTCAAGTCTTCATACTGGTTATTACGTCTGAAGTCAGTGACTATATGTTTGTAACTAAAATGATGACTGTTGCATACGCTGATGTGGAACCTTTGTAAAAGAGCCTCGGCTCAAAGGTATTGTAATCCTAGATTGAAATAAATAAAAAATTAAAAAACAGTTGCATAAGCTGGTTTTATGAGAAGGAGAATTTTGGCCAGGACACCTGGGAAAATCCACTACTCTTGCCATACTAAAGAAGAATTTCACTCCACCTCTAGAGTTAAAACTATGTCCAGTAGACAAAGTAATAAAAAGCCGTTTTTAATCCAGTAGTCACCAAGGACAGCCTGGGATGCCTCTGATTCAGATGCTCATGCCGCAGTTATTGCTGTTTGTGTCAGGACAGCATTCTTTGTCTCCGATGTCCAACAAAAGATCATGAATGTCCCATTTGATGGCACATATTGTATCTCTTTAGACAACACTTGGAAGAGGCCCTTAAAGAGTCTTATAGAAGATAATTACCATTAATACATACATTCCCTGCCCCACAAAAGAAGGGATGTGGCGTCTTTGCTTTTCAGCAACTATTTTGTGGTAAGCACTCCCAGCAAGGCTTCCACCAACAAACCAAGCCTAAACCTCTGTCCTTCCAGCAGAAGCAAAAGCCTCAGCAGAAGGTGGAGACAATGAAGGTGCCTAGTGCTTCCTTCTGACAGAATGTTAGCCCCCATCCACCTCAGCTGCCTCAGGTGGATCCCTCATTGCCATTCAGGAGCACCTAGCCTTACCTACCAGCACTAGAAAGCTATTATCACAGACAGGTGGGTCTTGGAGAATATTCAAACTGGTTACTCTCTAAAACTGATAGAGCACCCTCCGGATCACCTTTCGGGAAACTTGCATCTTATACAAGGTCCTATGGCAAAGATGCTCTCCTTAGTGGTTGTAAGGCTTCTCCCGAACAGGGCAATGGAAGAAGAATTAGCATTTATATAGCACTTTTCATACATATTCGTATCCCAAAGCACTTTACAAGCAATGAGGGACTGATAGTGAAGTGACTGTTAATGTGTAGTGGCAGCCATTTTGCATATCACTCACACACAGCCTTGGACAGTTGCATAAACTGGTTTTATGGGAGAATTTTGGCTACGACACCTGGGAAAATCCCCTACTCTTGCCATACTAAAGAAGAATTTCTCTCCACCTCTAGAGTTAAAACTATGTCCAGTAGACAAAGTAACGGAAGCTACTAGCCAGTTGGTTAATTCTCACATCCTGCACTGCAATGTTGGACATCTGCTGGCTGGGGATACACAAGAAGACGGCAGTCAAGGGCTCTAAAAAAACATTCAAGATTGGAAGAAAGGGAATGTCTCCATATGACATGCACAGGTATCCTGGAAAAGCAACACCACTTTCTGTTGGAATGTCCTTATAGCAAACAGTTTTGGGAGACTCAAAGCAAAACATGGAAGGATCCCTTATTTGAGGCTGTAAATTACCAAACTATCATTTTAGGAATTTACCTAGGAGACTGGAACAAATTCCAGAAAAGCACCCTGCAGATGAGCTGTGCCACCTATAAATATTACATGTGGCAAACAAGATGCACCCTCACTATTCAACAAAAAGCACATCTCTCCACAGATAACAGTAAAAATGATGGTCGACAACCTTAGGAATACCTACTATATGACTCCCCACCCAAAAGGGTGACTTAGCCGTACCAAACTTTAAACTTTATTACTTGGCAGCCCAGATATCTCAAATCCAAGATTGGTTTCCGGGAGAACCCACAAACAACTATAAAACTGAATCTAATCTGCATAAATATGGAGATCCAAAATATATTTTGGAATCCAAGTATTTTTCATCAAAAGAAGTTAAATCATTAAAGCCGATACCCACAACAACCACATGTCAGTGTTGGGAAACAGTACATAATATTATGAAATGGCCAGACTCCTATTCAAAATTCATCCCTATATGAGACAATTTTGGATTTAAGCAATCAAGTTATAGATAACGGGTGGGATATTCAGACTGTGCCAGGCAGGGGCGCAAGCCTGGGCGCAGCGCATCTGGGCTGCACGTGGGCAGGGACCAGGCAATATTCAATGGTGCTGCACCGTGGCTCAGCACCATTGAATATGGCACTGAGGGCACATGCATTGCGCAGAGCGCAGTGGCACTGCGCCAGCGCAAGTGGCAGGAGGGGAGCTGGGGATGCGCAAGTGCGGTTGCGCTAGGTTTGTCAACTGAGATATTCAGAACTGGGTATGCAAATGAGTCCATTATGCATGCAAGGTGCAAATGGAGCCATTTGCATGTCATTATAGCCCCATTTGCATGCGGTGCGCCAATGACATGTGCCTGGCACCCTGCCAGGCTGCAGCCATTGGGGACCGACGCCCCCCCGCCCCTCGGCGGGCACAATGCCCTGTCACCCGTTTGTGGGCACATAATGTAATACTCCCTGGTGGTCCAGTGGGCCATACCTCTTCACCCGATCACGGGCATAAGTGTATATTCTCCCTGGTTGACCAGTGGACTGTACCCGTTCGCCCAATCGCGGGCATAAGTGTATATTCTCCCTGGTGGTCCAGTGGACCCTACCCCATTGCCCAATCACAGGCATATGAATAATAGCTCCCTGGTGGTCCAGTGGACTGCACTCCCTTGCCCGATCATGGGCATGTAATGATAAAGTCCCTGGTTGTCCAGTGGACCGATCACCTTCGCCCGCCTGCAGGTACATGACATACTTCCTGGTGGTCCAATGGTACCCCACTCCCCACCACCCACTAAGTCCCCGCCACCCTGCATCCCCGGTCAGCAGCAGGCGGCAGCTCCCTCCACAAGCCACCCAGCCACTCACTGACTGACAGCGTACAGTACTATAAATGTGAATGAGCATTCATTCACATATCGGACTATGTAGTACAGTATGGTCTGCACGCCCATTGACCACGCAGTGGACCAAGGCGAGGCACAGCCATAGTGATGCTGTCAGTCAGCCGCAGCTACCATTGGGAGCTACCACCCGCTGACCGGGGTGCAGGGGTATGGGGACCCAGTGGGCGGGTGGGGAGGGGGCAACCACTGGACCACCAGGAGCATGTCATATGCTCGTGGGCAGAGGTGAGCAGTCCACTGGACCACCAGGGAATATATCATGACATGCACACAATAGGGTGAGGTCCACTGGACCACCGGGGAATTTATTGTTACATGCCCGCAATTGGGCAAGGAAGTGTAGTCCACTGGACCACAAGAAGGTGTTACAATACATGCCTGTGAGTGGGCGATGGGTGGGGGGGCACATCGCTCCCTGGGCAGGGGGCATGGGCCCACTGTTATGGGAGGTCAAGTGACCACCCACGGCAGGTGGCTGCTGTGTTGTGCCCAGCACTATGGAAGCCCACATGTGGATGTCCCTGACTTGTTCCCAGTTTGAACGGGCTCAACATTGCACCCCCTGAGCAGGCGCAAGGTGGGGTTGTGCCTGCATATGCGCTGCACATCCCGGGCTGAATGTCAGGCTGCCTGCATGTCTTGAGCACGCCCTGCTTGTGCTGCATACGTACTGGTCGCCCAGGTGCATGGGGTTACAGCCGCAACCCTCCACTTTGAATATTGCACCGGGCGCTATGGTGAGTTGCGCATGGTGCAAAACCTTGTTACACCATGCGCAACTCCTTTGAATATCCCACCCAAAGGATTTAAAATATGGCAAGATAAAGGAATCCAAAAACATTGCAGATTTATTCACAGGAGAAACAATTATGTCATTTCAACAATTAATAATAAAATTTGATATTCCCAAGCAACACTTTTTAGGTTCCTATAGATATGAAATTATGGTATCCTGTGAAAATCACGAGTAAAAAACAGCAAAGAAAAGTGAATAAAGAATCACTAAACTAACAGTAGCGAGTGGCATTTAATGGCGATCGTCATTAATGGTGACTTTTACCATATCAAAATGGTGCCATGTGTGAAGATAGCAGCATCTAGCAATTATGGCAGAAGTGTAAGCCCCCTCCCAAAGCCAGGGTACATGATATTCCCCAACTGTTTTAAAAATATATTTTATTGAGTTGCCATTGCATGCAAAAGTCCAAACAAACAACCAGTCACTATACACAAAAAAAACATTTATGCCAAACCATAGCATCAGTTCCCAAAATGAATCCATTCAGGTACAGTGAAAAGAACTAGAGGCAAATCAAGCAAGCTACATATACAAGTCCCCGCTACCCCATTGATGAGACAAAAGCTCAGAGGAAGCCCGATTGTAAGACAAGTTCATGCAGGGGTTCAGCCCAAACCTGCTCATTGGATGACTGAGAAAATCTAGCCTGCTGAGAATACGTGTGTGTTTCTTTTCTTCTGGTGCTTGTTCAGCATACCAAAGGAGACAAAAATTAGTCCTGCTTCAAATTATAATTCCAGACTTTTGTTCAAAAACAGAGTGTTGGCCCAGTGGAAGTATGCTGCATTTTTGTGTTAGCAACCCTAGTTTGAGAGCTGAATCACAGAGTCCAAATCGGAGTTGTCAATGAGTGCTATAATTGTAATGGAGCTATTCTGACACTCGCTATACTTTCGATCGCTATTTTTAGTTTTGCTATTGTATGAGCGCTATTATTGAAATCACTGTTTTATTTTCGCGATTTTGACATAGAACCAAAATTATGTCTCAGGATCCAGGGTTACACATGTACCATCCCCTGCTACAGAGGTCTTAAAAAACACAGCTCCAAATTCTAAATCTTTATCAGGAATATATCATTTATTATCAGAATATAGTTCCACAAACCTCAATCATCTTAAGACTCGCTGGAAGCAATAATTAAATCAAAAACTTATAGAAGAAAAATGGAAGGACATTTTAAGCTACCCCTCACAAGAATTTTTTTGCCCCAAAGCTTCAACAGATGCAGTTTAATATACATCATCGTCCTTATTTAACACCTTCTAGACTGCATAAATTTAATTCAAGTCTGAACGATAAATGTCCCAGATGTCTCAAAAGCCCTGGCTCCTTAGTGCACATGTTTTTAACATGCAAGAAAGTGTGTAAATTTGGGGGACAAATTCAGGATATCTTAGAATTGGCTACAACATATAGAATGCCTTTAGACCATCTATCGATTTTATTAGGAGGGAATTCGGGACATTCTAATTGTACAGAAAAACAATGGAAGCTAGTCTCAATGGGTCTCATGATGGCTAAAAAGTGCATTTTACTAATGTAGAATGATAAAACCCTTCCCGCGATTAATACATGGCTTAATTTTATGATGGACCTTTATAAATTAGAAAGGATCAATTTTATTTATTTATTTATTTAAACTTTTGATAACTGGGAAAGGCACACCGAGCTAGGGCTCGTTATCAGGTGCGACCAGGGAACAGGGTATACATTTGAAACATATGCAAAATAAAGTGACAATACAGTAAACTACAAAGTACAAGGACACAAAAAATAAAAAATTAGTGCAAAACATCAGGATACAGAAAAACAGCAGAGCAGTTTTACAATCATAATTTGGCAAGTTACAATGTTTTAAACATATTGGACGAAGCCTAAGGACAAGACAGCTAAATCCGAGGATATATGGGCTCCATTTATGAGGTATCTGGGAACCAATGCACCCCAGTAAAATAAGAAACTGAGGCCCCTCATTTCCATGAGTAGAATCAAACACTTAGAACATGGTGTAATGAAATGTATTGATGGTGTGTATGATTGGCTTGTCCCATTAATTTTAATTTTGTTTTATCTGTACCATTAGTTATACATGGCTAAGATACAGAGAATACTGGCTGGGCAACTATGGACAACCAATGTGTTCTGCCACAGAGGGGTTTTGATTCCCTCTGACCTCAAGAGCGAAGCTTGAGAGGTCCATGGGAATCAGAACCCTGAAGTGACGGAACACACAGGTTATGCATAAAGTTGCTCATCCTGTATTTTTTATAGTGTATAGTAGTATGTGAAATGTGTGCATTGTTTTTTTTTTCTCTTTTTCATAATGAAACTGACTTTGTGAAGTCTCTAGAGGTACTGTTATCACAGAATTAAATAGAGGAAAGCAACAATGTGCCAGCATTCCAAGTGGTTCTGCTGTAGTAGTGACATCATTACTGCAGCAGGACAACATACTGATGTCACTACTGCAGCAGAACAAGCATATTCCAGGCATGGAATTCCATGCATAACAGCATTCCACTATACATTATATACAAGTAAGGTATCTATCCTCTGTACTTCTACTTGTCTCTAATAAAGAAATTAAAAAAAGGAATACTTACTATAAGGAAAAATCTAAATGATGCAGTGACATTGTACAGTGCTACTGGAAACATTGCATGGGTCTTGAATACAGGAGATATTGTACAACCATAATTAGCCTTGTTCTGTTATATTGCATGTTCTATGCTTTGCCATTTTAGGACACAGAGCAGTGTATCATATAACTAATAATTTAATAATATATAGGATAGTGTATAGTTGCCCATATACAACAATGCTATTCTTATACCGAGTGGTTACTGTGACATCATGGATCTCAAGAGCGATGCTTGAGAGGTCTTTCTGATGTCATAATAACCCAAAAGGTTTAAGAATAGCGATGTTGTGTATTTGGGCTACCATACTCTATTCTGTATATTGTACGGTACCAAAAATATACAATCACTTACTTTTTTCAGCCACTCTCTGCACTCCCTGTTGTCCAGGGCCTGCATTTCTCAGCCATCGCCTGCCAACCACCTCGTGCATGCCACGCTTCAATCACCCTGTCCTGTGAACAGCACTGATGGGGGTGGTTGCACTGTGACATAGCTGGTAATGCAGAATGAAAAGTCGCTCTGCGTTAGTAGCTACGGCACGACTACAGCAGAACAACTTTTTACAGTGTATGGATATCCATACATAATGACGTTCCACCATATACTATATATTAAGTTTTTTTATGTAGGGGAAAAAGTTGCTGGTATTTTCACTACAATTTTTTTCACTGAAGAAAGGTGTTTCTCGCCATTTTGTTTGTATGCACAAATGTCCCAGTGTTCTGTGTATTGTTTTGCTTATGATTTTGTATGATTTTATTTTAAATAAGAATTCCCCTATATTTGTTAAAAATAATGCCTTTTTTTTTTTTTTACTTCAACCTGGACAGCACCATAGATGGGTAGAAGGAACCTTGGTTTAAAGTCTCATCTGAGAGATGGCATACCTCAACAGTACAACACCCCCTAATATTGTACTTGGGTGCCAGTATTTGTGGTATGTGCCCAGTCCCAGTGTGGGTTTAGAAGCCTTGACCATCTGACCCAGAGGCAGATATGCTAGCAACGGAGACACACTGACACCTGGAGATGGTACCAAAGTCAGAGCAGGGCACAGATTTCTATTCAAGGTATTTCCTAGTTCCCAAGAAAATTACTGACGTGTCCAATCTTGAATCTTGGGGACCTGAACCAATATATGCGACACAAAAAGTTAAAATGGTGTCTCTGGGCTCTCTGCTACCATGTGTGAAGTTTCACAAGTGGATAGCCTCCCTAGACATGCAGTATGCATATTAGTACATTTCTGTCAGGGCCAGTTATCACAGGTTCCCCAGGGTCTGTGTGGGACTCAATCATTATTAGTTCAGAGTCCTGCCTCGGGACATGCATCGGTGCAGCGTATCATCACCAAGTGCTCTGCACTGCTTGCAGCACACCACAGAAAGATGGGAATACCAATATATCTTTCTTCAGGGCATCTCCATGGAGCCATATTGTACTGTATTGTACGCCATTGGCATCAGGACTTCATTGCAATGACAGGGCTGCTCACGCTGACGTGCCTATGTGCCGTTCAGTAGCACACAGTGGGCCCCATCCACTACAGTTGTTTTTCTTCCTCTGTCAAGAGGGTGAACACTGGACCAGTGGAAGCTGTTTTTCTTTGCCATTTTTATGCCGTTGAGAATTTCTTTCTTTCTTTCTTTCTGGTAGCTACTACTTCGGAATCGTCAATTGGCAGTATATGTTGCCACTGAATAAGGCGCTTTTTTGCCACTGCCATTGCAGAAAGCTGATTTACAGGGAAGATGCCTACTAGCTATTCATTTGCTGTCTAGGCCTATCTATTCCATGTTATGAAAAACTGTGCAATTTGCTGAAAATTTACCCAAGCTAGCTGGAGACACATGCATAAGGCTTTGAAGCATTTTTTGTTTCCAAGAAACTAGACAATGATACTATAGTGCCTGACCAACTGCAGAAACCACCAATACTGAAACCATTAACCCTGAAGTCGCCACAGTGTAAGGCAGTGCATTGAAACCACAATGTAAATAGACAACATGGTCACTGACAAAAGCTGTTGCGCAGTCTGATTTTTCTTTGTCAATGGAGAGCTGCTGGAGCCAGCTGGAGTCAGATTGCCTGTCGGTGAGTTGACGGTGTTTACCTACTAATTAGCAGTCCAGAGCCCGATTTTCTGAAAGGGATGATAAGTCAGTTGCCAGCAAAGCAGGCAGGTTCAGACATTCTGGGACAGGAACCCTGGCAGCAGAAATAGTGGAAAGGGGTTCCCTAGTGCCAACCCCCAATTTAGCAGGTCTGACACATAGAACCACAAGAAAAAAAAGCTATAAAATAAATATGCTTGAGAAGGCCCCCTTTCCTACTCTTTGTTGATTACTTGAGGACATATGTGGGAATTGGACTTCTCACAGTTTAATTTACCTTGCAGTTTGGGGAACCAGGAGTGCAGCATTTGATAGTAACCCTCCTCCTGACACCATCCCTTCAACCAGGTATCCAGTGATGATAGTGACCGAAAATGAGCGACTACAAAAATAGCGACTAATTTTCAGTGCTATCATTTTGGGCTACCCTGCAAGGGTAGTGATGCAATAGCAAGGATGGCAATCGGAAGGGGAGGGATAGGGAGGAGGGATATGAAAGAGGGTTTAGGTGGGGGGTGCTTGCTGCAGCCAAGTCAGCCCTGTGGTGTGGTGGTGAGGGTGGCTGGCTCTGGTGCAGTAGGCACTGGGTTCGGGATGGAGCAGGGGAAAGAATTTTGCCTGTGCTTGCGGCTGCTTTTTTTTTCTATTCCCACGCTGGAGTGTTGCCCCTCCTCAACAAAATCCTGGTAATCCAAAATCAGGGGTGTGTGGGGTCAAAGCCCCCATGAAGAGGGCAGGGGGCTAGCCCCCACAAAAGCTTCGTTTTCTGAGTGTGGTCACCGAAAAGTGCATATCGCTGATTTGCTTTTCGGTGATATGCACTCACCATAATAGCGATCGCTGTTTTGCAATCGGTATTATGACATGGAACCCTTCAACCACCCATTACATTCCTCAGTCTCCTCCTTCCTTACCCTATCCTTCCCATACCCCCTACCCCACACAGGAAGAACCTAGGAAAAGGCCAGGGGAAACTGAGTGTGCCTTCAGTCTGTCCCCCCGTCTTCGAAAAGCTTGAAAGTTACTCTTGTAACACCTGATTTTCAAGCATATATTCTTTATAGAGCCACAGTCATCCACTCTTCATCCACCAGACTCACTTCTGTTTTTAATTCATAGGAAAATCCAAGTCTGTATGCCATGGGCCTTTGTGACTGGACTTGGTCAAAATTGTTCATATTAAAGCCCCTCCCCCTCCCCGGACAGGTATGGGCTGTGAATACAGCTTCTTACAGGAATTGGTGGGATATCTTTTTTTACAGTTTAGGAATTTTCGTTGCTCGCCACCTCAGTTAAAAAGGTACTGAGATGGTTGGGTCTGCTGCTGTTAAATATGCTGTGTGTGTGAGCATGATGTCATGTGTCAGTATTAGGCACTGGCATCACCAACCCCAAAAGTTCTGGTTGCCACAGTATCCTGCCGCCTCTGGCTCTCAGACCAAAGAGTGCTACAAAGCTCTGTAGAGAAGATATGCTTGAAATTCAAGAATTAAGGTAAGTAACTTTCCTTTCTGGCCTTTGTGGACTCTTCCATTTTTTGATTGATTTACTGTGTGTAACAATTTTCAGGAACTTTGAAGAATCTGAAGATGAGCTGAGGGATGAGCTGGTAAAGTCCCTTCAAAATATCGTCACTTCCACAGAAGGGGAAAAGAAAGTAAAAGAAGAGGAGGTGCTCAAAATAAATCCACCCAATAAAGAGCATGAAGAAGCAGAAGAGAGGTGTGAAGAAGCTTCAGGTTCTGAGATACCCGATGCAGTTAATGACTGCTCAGATGGAGGCACTGCACTTCCAGTTTCTCCAGAAAGTGCTGATGAGGAAAAAACATGCCCTTGCAATCAACCAGTCTGAGGTCTGTCCAACAGAATAAAACACACCTTGGTCCTTAAACCATACACCAGAGATCATGACTTTATAACCAATAAGAAATCCTTATGCACACCATTTTTGCTGATCACTGTTTAGAGTAAATGAGTTACTTCTGAGGGAAAACCACTATGTGGATGTAGTGATCTGAATATGGTAGCAGATTTATCAGAACATACGCTTCCCTATTATAAAAGCCACTTTTTTGGTTTGCGGTTCCCCTCCTCAGGGATCTGAACTTGAAGGGAACCCCTTGATCTTCATTCTGAGGGCAACCCTTTTCTTTTTTCCCCCCTGTAACTCCCCCCCCCCCCATAATGCCACTGGCTCTATCAACCACCACATCAGAATCATAGGGGTTGCAAAGTTCCATTTCACCAGAATCGTACAGGTTGCAAAACCCTATTTCACTGGAACCATATGAATTGCGGGGTACCCTGCTTGCCATAGTTTATATAGTCAAGTCCCAGGGAAACCATTTAGGAGCTTAAATGGGTAGCAACTACCATCATAGAGGTCTCATTCACAACCTGATACCCCTGCACCACACCTGGGCTGCAAGAGGCACAGATGAGCAGCCCCATGGAAGATTTAATGGCAAGTCCTACTTGTGAGCTGGCTAATGGGGTTCTGTTGGAAGATGCTTGCCAAGCTATCATTTGCCCCCCACCCAGAGATCAAATTCATCTACAAGACATACAGACATACCCATCTTTTACTGGGCTGGGTAGTGAAAGATCTTCCAGGAATGAATCTTCACCATTAATTCATACTAATGACTCTGTGCCAGAGGCACTAGGACCCCATGGGAGCCAGAACTTTTCAGGAGGGCTGGCGCTGAGCCAAGCCTTGCGCATGGCCCCACGAGAGTGGCTCCTGGCACTAGGCTTACCTCGGCACCAGCCATCAGCTGCCTCAGTTCCTTTTTTCCCGCCATCGAGTGCACTTCAGTGACAATGCCACTTGCCCACTAGGACTCAAAACTTCACATCTATATGATAGCTAGTTCATCCAGCCACAAAGCAGAGCAAGCAGTGGCCACAGCCTCTCACTTCCTTCCCTACTTGGGGTTCTGTTGAATCTAGAAGTCTCAGCTCCGACCCTCGCAGCAGCTGCTGTTCATAGGAGCTCTGCAGGATACAATCAAGACCCAGCCCTCCCTTTGAGGGCAGAATACAGGAGATCCTGCAGATAGCATGCTACATTATGGAGTGCAAATCTGTTTAAGCCTGCCCCATCAACCCATGCTATGCCTTTTAGCAGATGATCAAGCCCCTGGTTTGATCACTCACTTGGCAGTCAGTGGAGGACAATCTCCTCCAGGGTTTCATTTCTCCTATCCAGAACATTGGTCAACTCTCACTACGGAGGCCTTCTTGTTGGATAGCCCACTGTAAGGACTCCAAACACAAGGTGTCTGGAACCCATCAGAGACTCATCTCCACATCAGTGGGTTGGAGATGCCATCTGTTTTTGTATGGCCTGTGAGCCCTAGTGGGTCTCATCAGCTACAAAACAGTCCTCTTCCAGACATGACCATCTGTGATGCATTACATGAACAAACAACAAAGTGCACACTCTTACCTTGTCTGCAGAGAAGCTATGAGAGTGTGAAAAGAGGGCCTGAAGCAGAGAATCCTACTCCAGGCCATTTATCTGCCAGCAGTCTTGAACACACTAGTGGCTAAACTCAGTCAAACAGGGGCCCATCTTCATGACTGACTGTGAGATTACTGTTCAGTGAGTGGGGCATCCCAGATGTGGACTCTTTTGCATTCCCACTCAATGCTGAAGCACCTCAAGTCTGCTCCAGGAGGCCAGGACATGGCATTTTCTGTCAAGATGCATTTAAACTGCTATGGCAGAATCTTTTCCTGTATACATTCTCTCCAATCCCACTAGTACAGAGGGTATTGCTCAAGCTGGGGGCGCACAAGGGCAAGATCACTCTGATTGCACCCTGTTGGCCTCAGCAGATATGGTTTCCTCTGTTAAACAAGCTACCAGTCAGTGAACCGAGGATCCTTACTCTCAGGTTAGACATATTGATTCAGGGTCTCCTAGTCCATCCCAACCTGCGCTCCCTTCTCCTTTAGCTCTGGCTCCTGAAGAGATGGAATTGAATAGGAACAGGGTATCTCAGAAGGTCTCTGAAATACATTTTGCTGACCATAACCTTCCCCTAAGAAGACTTACACAGCCAAATGGAAAAGGTTTTCCATCTGGTGCTCTAAAACTCACATGGACCCCTTTCAGTGCCCACCTGACTAGGTTCTACAGTTCTTGCTGGACCTTTCTGATGCTGGTTTGCAGTATTCCACAGTCAGGGTCCATTTGTGTGTTATAGCTGCATGCCATGAGACCATTGGTACCCTCTGCCTGGCTCAATTGCCTCTTTTTAGAGATTCCTTTAGGGCATTTTACAAAAAATGCCCCACATCCAGAAACTGGTAGTTTCCTGTAATATCAACCTTGTGTTGCACATGCTCACCCACAAGCCCTTTGAGCCTCTTACGACATGTGAGATAAAGTTTTCACTTGGAAAGTAGCTTTCTAGTGGCCATCTCTTCTGCTCACAGAGTGTCTGAAATTCATGCCTTGGTCACAGATCCCTATTTACTGTTTCCCACAGGGACAAGGTAGTGCTCCACACATAAGTTTCTTTCAGATTGGCATCGGAGTTCCCTCTGAATCAGCCACTGTGCTGCCTACCTACTTTGCCAGCTTCCAGAATGAAAGAGAGCACACTCTCCATTCTCTGAATGTTCAGAGGGTCTTCACTTTTTACCTGGACAGAACTATGGACTTCAGGCAATCCAAACAGCTTTTCGTCTCTTTCCATCCCACTTGAAAGGAACAGCCTGTTCCAGTCAAGTGCATTTCTGCCTGGGTGGCGAACTGTCTGCACCACTGCTATGCCATGGCACAGGTTATATTGAAAGGTCAGGTACACGCTCACTCCACTACTGCAGTTGTCCCATCCCTGGCAGAGGTTTGCCCTGTGCCTGTCAGTGTTACATTGCATAGCTGTAACTTAGACCACAGTGCACACTTTTGTTACGCACTATGCCCAGGATGTCCTGCCAGGCAGTATGCTGCCTTTGGCAGGACTGTTCTGAATGGACTTCATTCCTGAGTGAGCTTTTGACTCCTACCAACCTAGACCAGGGGGTTTTGTCTGAGCTTGGTACTCTGACCCATTAGTGTGAATCAATGGTGAAAATTCATTTTAGGAAGATATGAAAATGACGTACTCACCGTAATTCTTGATCTTCTAGGAATATCTTCGCCATTGATTCACACGCCCACCTGCCATCTCCCAAGCTCACTCCAGCATGTTTATTGGTCTCCTCCCCTTGTTCAAGGCATGAATTGTGAAGCCACTGAATTACTCACATGTTGACCATTCTTACACAGGTCACCAGAGCTCCTTATGCCCTTTGGGTTAGTGCATGAGTACCAGTTAGGTTGTGCTGCACCTTCTCGGTAAAAAAGGGACTGAGGCGATTGAGGCTTGTGCTGAGGTAAGCTTGGCACCACAAGCCACTCTTGCGCATGGCTTGCCTCAGTGCCAGCCCTCTTGAAAAGTTTTGGCTCCAACAGGGCTCTAGTGCCTCCGGCACAGACCCATTAGTGTGAATCAATGGTGAAGATATTCCTAGAAGATCAAGAATTATGGTGAGTATATAGTTTTTATTTCTATGGTTGGTCCCAAACTCAGGTCTACATATTGTGTTGCCTTCTGGCTACTGGACTGGTTTCTACTTACTTTCTTCTTGCCTCCCCTCCCAACTCTCCTTGGTACAACAACTGAGAGTGCAAGGCTGAGAAAAAATGCCATTGCCTGCAAAGGCTTTGAAGAAAAAAAATTAACCAACTCAAAATACATGTGTTGTCAACATGCACCCCCTTGCAGCTAATTTATTGGTCTCATCGCTCACCCACATCCTTTGCTTCAACGCCATGGTAGTATGACATGGCTACTACAGTGAAAACAGGAGACACTGGGGAAAATGTCAGAAAGCATTAAAAATGTATTTCAAGTTGGCCTCATGGTGTAAAGTGATGGGGCATCGCTGTGGCATGCTGGCAACCCAGGTTCGAACCCCGGCATGTCAGGAGCAGAGGCCGGAAGAATGGGTGTCATAGCATCCAAGCAGATGCTGTCCTTCTGGGAAAGGATCAAGCACTGTCTGTGCTTGGAGCAGCTTCTTATAGTGGCTTGTGGAAGTTCAAATGGCTTGGGTGACCACATGTCGAGCGCACTCCTGCCCTATGATGCTGTAGCGGACACACTTCAGTGGGGGGAGGGGTGACAGAAAACCAGGGAAAAACAGCTGGCCAGCCAATCTAGATGACAGGCTCCACTCGCTTGAGCCCCCACACCACCTAACTTTGCTCAGTAGCTCGCACGCTCCCCAACCCTGGTCCTATGGCACAGGGCATTTTCCTCACCTCCCCAGCACCATAGAGAGCCCCCCAAGGAGAGATAGACCCAGATCCAAGGACCAGAACATGAACTGGGAGTCTGGTGGCATGCAGTAGTGCCAGCAGTGAGTCCAGTGGGTAGAGGATCGGAGAGCATAGGAGGACCAGATAAAGAGAGCACAGGCGGCCATGCTCAGGAAATAAATGGCAAAAATGTGTTTTAAATATAGTTCATTTATAAGGGCAGTAAAGACCTTTGTTGTATTTTTTTAGTGGTTATTTACTATCTGGCTGGCTTAAGGGCCCTCAACTTTGTCACAACCCCTCCAGCCAGTCATTAACTGCCATTATAAACCAGATTAAAAAAAAACGTTAAACCTGCAGTGATGTGACCGCAGCCCAGAGCAGCTGCGGGGTACTGCATAGCAGTTTGGATAGAGACTTGCATCATTTTCTGATGAAGGTCAATACTGACAATTCATTTAGTTGTTAAAAAAATGATGCAATAGTGCTGCAGCCTGTAAATCACTTGGGAGACCTGGACTCTTGTGTGGACTCTGGTGCCTTGGCCTGGGACCATAAAGAGTGTGTGTGGATTCTTATCCATATAAATACTTGCACAGTATACTGCATATGTAACCAGCCTCTAGAGAGCACTGAGAGATGTTCTCTAGTGGGCCTTAGCTAGGAGACAGCGTGTCTGGAGTTTGTGCTCTGTTCTTCCTAACTCAGCCAGAAGCAGAAAGCCCAGACATGAATATTCATGCACCTGCCCTTTCACTGTTACACTTTAAGAGGAGAAGGCTAGCTGAGAGTCAGGCAGTTCCAGGGAGATCCAGAGAGGCGCAGGCCCAATGGTGGGGGAGGGATTACAGAGTTTGGATACAGGAACAGTAGAGGAGTGGGAGCTCAGTATGCTCTTTCCCCATCCTAGGGCATGGAGGGACACCTCCGGAGATAGCCAGGAGGGAGACCTGACAGAAGCCTTGTCTAAGAAAAGGAAGATCAGCAACCCAAAAGACACAAGGGAGTAGCCCCCTCTAAAAGAACATCACTGGAATCCTTGTGGATCTGCTTCCACTAGGAGAATGCAAGGGAAGACGTGATTTCTAAGTACACCTTGCATGGTAGAGCTCCAGAGGAGGAAATGGTACCCATAGGAGATTTAACCTCTAGGTATTATAGTGTATTGGTACCAGATGTTCACCAGGATAAGGGGCTTGTAAGAGTTGGGTTCAGTTACATTCCACGGAGATGGGCTGGGCATGGGAGGCCATTTCTGTACAGCAGCAGTGATTAAAGGAAAAATAATATTGAACATGACTAATGTAATGCAGTTGTGGTGTTTGTAATGGATTCATGAGGGTAATGTCCTTAGATGTTGTGTACCACCACTACAGCAAAACATGCAGCCTGCTAGACCCCAGATCCCAGTTTGGACAATATGTTTGTGTGTGGTTTTATGTTATTGGTGCCCATGTTCAAATGTATTTGGGGCCCTGTCACCATCTGCCCTGACCCATGGTAGCAAAAGGAAGGAGACAGGTACAGTGTTTCATGGCATAAGGTGGGTGCCCTTCTGGTTAGAAGTGCCATCATTCATCCCTGTACACAGGGGACCTGGCCCGTACACATGTATGCAACCTTAAGTGTCACTGTTAGTGATTTGGTAGAAGTATTCTTTATTGGGAGAAAAAATATATGTAACCTCGGCGCCACATACCAGCGGGCTACTACACCTGCCTGATTACCACAATACAGGTTAAGGAGCCTGGGTTATGTTCTGGTGACAATCGGGGGTTCTCTCCGAAAAGTATAAAGAAATAGCACAGTGCCTCCACCCAGAGTAAAACTACAAGTGGGTCAGATGTTTGCATAATACAGCCCCCTGGGATGTTGTACCTACCCACCTCCCCTTCCATTCACCCCACACAAAGAATACCACCTTTAACTGTAATACTCTAAAGCACATGCAATTAATGACTATAGCTAATAATATGCTCACAACCACTTCTAACAGTAACAACCATAAATCTTTTATTATGGGGAAAGGGAAATGGGAAAACAGTGAAAATAGTGGCAATTTCAATATGCAAACAGTTGCAATAACAGTGTCCACCTCACAACGTACGTAAGCCTTCCTCCCAACTGATACTAGTGCCCCATTCAGTCTATCTGGGTATCCAGGATTGGTGCAGGCTTGGCCGTTGCCACGGGCTAGCCAGCTACGGGACCCTTGGAACCACTTTGGAACTGTAGTTTTTAACAGCTTTAAACTCATAGGCAATTTTACACTAGACCCCCCTGGACAGGGCAAACCCTGTGTTGCTCATGGTTCAGAAATCACTGGTTTTCAGGTTCTGGCACAATGGGTTTAAGCAGGAATAACCATTGTGCCATGGGGGAGCAAGTCAGGTGGATAGCAAAACTGACTGAATGACGTGGCGGGATCTGTGTGTTTGTCACCTTCTGGCTTGATTGCAGGATCTGGCCGCTTGTCACCTTCAGCCTGACTGGCAGAGTGGAGAATGGGAGCACTGCGCAAAGCTTCCTGGTCCACAATGAGCCCAGACCCAGGAGTGACCCCACGGTCCAACTCCCCAAATGGGTCCAGAGTGCCCTAGCACTCAGGCATGCGCCCATGGCTCCCTGTATCCCAATCCACCCCACTCGATAAGGGCTAGCAGTTCCCTTACCTGGCTCCAGGTGGTGGCTGCGCAGGTTGTAGTCTCTGTCTTCCGCCTGGATTGGGATCAGCAGTCCCATAATGTGGCAACAATTCCTTTGGATCACACCTCTGCAGTGGCAATCTGCGCTAACAGCATACAGTCTCGAGTGGCAGCTCCACCTTTAAACAACTACATTTCAGCAATGCAGGCAGGCTCCCAGGCACTGAAGCCCTGCTGACTTTTTTCCACAATTTCCTTCAGCGTCAGGATAAAGTTGGCAACTTCAGTCTCTGGCACACACAGTTCAAAAACCCTTTTCACAAAGTAAGGGCTCCTCAGACTGCTGCAGATTCAGCTGCAAACACTGGCTCTCCTGGCAGAGGAAAACCTTCTCAAAATTCTCAGGTGTTTGACTGAAGAAGCCCTAGGCCGGCTTCCAAACTTTTCCTCCACACACAATGAGCCCTCTTGACTTGATGAGAGCCCAAGCCAGATTGCCCCGAGTCCAGCCTCCAACTGGCTGAAAACAACTATCCATCACAAATATTACTAAACATTAAGTCTCTTCGATTATTGATTGGTTATTGATTTGGGTGCCTTAATTATGATTCATACCTCTCCCAGCAGTCAGTTCTTTAGGGTTTTGGGTGCCTAAGTCTCTGATTGGCTGTCTCTGTGGGTAAAGGTAAACAGTATGGCTGCCAAAGGAACAGTTCAATGCAGTCTTATACAGTAGTCCCAACTTCTAAGCCTTATTGTTGCCAAACAATAGTCTTTGTAATAATTTGCCCCACAGTCCAGTAGCAGCCTCTTGTAACAGGCCCCTGACTGCAGAATTATAATTTAAAATGTTTTAGTATGTCTGTTGCTGGCTCTGTTTTACTGTCCCCCCCAGGCAGCCAGGTAGCTCATTAATATTAATAGGAGCCTCATTAATATTCATAATGGCACCCATGTTATAGTGCTCATTGGCGCTCTTTAATAAAACAATCTTGAAACTCCTCGGTGGCCTCCTCCGTGAAACCAACCCCGACTAGTTTAACCTGGGGTCAGGGCACGGAGGGCATTTGGAGCTGCTGCAACATCCCAAAATATGCCCAGCACATCAAGACGTGGTGGGCCACCGGGGCTTGCACACCGGTGCAGGCGCAGTGAGGTGGCTCCACGACTTCATTCCTCTGGCCCCAAATAACTTTGGAAACAATGCTGGGGGCTGGACGGAGACTTACAGGGGCAACTGAGACCCAGAACTGGCAGCAGAGTACAACAGGGGAGTAAAGAGGAAAAATAGGAGACTGGACAACCCCTGGGGCAAACTGAGGTAGGGTTACATATATTTGTCACATTGTACCTGTTAGTTGTGGATTAAGGTTCCCCTCCTTGTATGAAACAGATCATACTGTGGTGTTTGTTATGTTGGCAAGTTTGAATTCTACATGCATGTCTGCATGCTCTGCTGTTTTATACACAGCTTGCCATTCAGGAAGAGTATAAAGAATGATAAAAATTGGTAGACCCAGTGGCCCATGTAGGTGAATCCAAATGGAGACCTTGACTTAGGAATGGCCACAGGTCTCTTTTACTCTGAGCTGGGGAATGGTGTGTGCAGAGCTGAGCTGACTGAGGCTAAATCTACAGGGAGGGGAGGGAGGAGGAGAGCTAGACTGCACTGTTCTCCAGGACTCTCTGTTGAAGAGCTATCAGCAGCAATTGGTGCCCTTCCACCTTTACACTTTACATTGTGGATTAGGGGAAACCAAGAAAATAGTGGGCATAAATATTTTGTAATAAAACAATGTCTAAAGATATATATCACGGTTTTACTTCCTTAAACCTCCAACACATAGCAGGTCTGCTGCACTGTGAGTTACACTGCCACTTTTCTTAATGAGTGATGACAGCCCCAAATGACCATGAGAATTTTCTGCAAGCACGGTGGGCATTACAGGCAAATTTAAGCAAAAGTATCTGCCACTTGCACAGTTTACATTATCTGTGAAAAGTAATTGGCTTTACAGATTTCCGAAGATAAATTTCTATCTGGTATCACAAAGAAATGTGATAGTCATGTTAGTCGAGAGAGATACACTTTTCATCTTTACAGTAGCGGTTATCTGGTACAGACTGTGCAGCCTCAGTTGACTCTCTTGAGCTATTTTCCTGTATGGTAACAGAGCAAAGTGTACTAATAAACCAAGGGGCATTGGGCTCTGCAGACCTGCCCAGGGACTGCAATGGGCCTTCCATGCCCTAGACATGACCCTTTGCTGACTGCCTGCCAACAGAGGGTGCACAGTAGCCCTGGACTAAGTTCCCATGCATCCACCTTCGTGTGGGCTTAAGACAGCCAGCTACAAGTTGTTGTATCTGCCTGTGCTCTACCAACTTGTTCTGTACTGATACCAGAAAGTCTGGACTTGTGGGGGTTGCCCCACAATTTAGAACTGGTTAGGGGAGGCTGTCACCCCCTTGGGGCCCCAGTTGCCACAGCTATGGCCTCACTCCCTCTTTCAAGTATTGACCTCTGCTGATGCGGAGATTTGTATTTACAAGGGTCTGGTTTGCATATATGTGGAACATAAACAAACAGAAGAGAGAAATAAATAAGTGCCTTCTTTCTCTCTTATTTTTGTTTTAAATAGAAATGTTCTTAAAGTTATAATATGCTACACAATAAATTCAGACTCTAAGGTACAATTACATTAAAATAATTCAAGTCAGTTACCGAACTCATGAAACATATAACCTTGTTTAACAAATTTCTTTTGTCATTGTACATTCTACCAACAGTATATAAACAATTACAACAAAACATATTCTACTGTTTATCCTGTCATGCCCCTCCCAAGCACAACCTGCCCTTATGCAAAGGCTTCAAGTCAATGCTGATGATAGCCTCCTATGTCTGCCCTAGTACTGAGTCGGCTGGAACATATCTTGTCATTGCAGGATTTGTCAGCGACAGTGCTGGGCATGAAGTCACCTATGTAAGCACACACCAGATGTACTATGTTGCAGTCCCACACTTTGAAGGAAAAGAGTTGAGACTACTGAGTGAAAGCATGCAAGCCCCTCCCCCTTCCATCTGGCAGCAGCCATCTGCTGTAATGACAGACATCAACCTCCCCCCCCCCCACCAAGGCACAGAACATCCTCTTGGAACTGTGCATAGCTTCCTGTCTGCCCGAGTGTGATCCCAAGCTTTTAAACCCAGGAGGACCCTATGTGGTAAGTGAATGTGCAAAACATTAAGTCATTTTGGTGGCCATTGTATTCTGTTAACAAGCCATCCCTTCTATCTCAAACATTTACACATCAATAAGAGGGCAGTGCCCACAGAGGTGATAGTATGAAAATGAAGACTGTTGAGTGGTGTCTAATGGATTCCAAGTTTTATTACTGGTCAAGTTACAGAGAAACAGAGAATTTGTTGACAGAAAAGGACTGCTTTGCCCACCAGTCTACACAGCCGCATGCTATTGTGATGCTAGTACAGCTGAACAGGCCAACAATTATCATAAAAGGGACAGGAAATACACAGCTATTTGGAATGCTCCTATTTTGAGAATATGTAATGCTGCCTCAAAGTAATCACATTTAACTGTACTTGAATAAAACTGGATGTGAAAAACTGCACTTTGTATTATCTTTTCATGGGCAACATTCTGTGCCTTTCTCTTAATAGAACCACATACAGAAATGGATTAGTTGCCGTATTGGTCCTTGTACGAACAGATCCAGAAGCAAATGGTTTGTTACCTTTTATTGGACCAATATAGATGTTACAGAAAGAAAACAATGTCTAAGCTTTCGAACCAACCAAGTCCTTCCTCAGAGACTTACGACTTTATAGAACCAGGAATTCTGACTGTATTTATAGTTTATATTTTTTTTTAAATGCCTTACTGAAAGAGCCACCACAACTGCTGATACAAAGTCCTTTATTTAGCTGTAAGTGGTACACTGTGTCTTGTTCCTGTTTGTTCCAGACCAGCATCCTCCAGTGACAGGTTCTTCCAGGATGTTCTTCAGCTTCTTCCGTGACTTCTGTCCAGCAGCGACCCAGGAAGGGTCTGAATGGGCAGTGACTTCATGTTCTTTAGATTTTTTTTTTCAGTCTATGAGGGTTAAACTGTGCTAGTAATCTACAAGAGACCTGCAGCCAGTGACCTTCACCACTTCTGCCTGTGTCCTTTGCTTCTGCCCCGGTAATGTGTACTGGTGGTCTGTGCCAGGCCTGTAGCCCATCATTAGTATCCTTTGCAGTTTTCTGCTTCCTGTTTCTTTTCTGCAGCCTGTGTGTTCCTCCTGTTCTTCTGGGCTAAGATGGTTTTCTGACCCAATGTTCCCACTTTTGGTTTTTTATGTAATTTATATTTTATTCTCCCACTCTCTGCTCTGACCCCCTTCCTCTGGGTCAGACCCATCCCCTCAAGACTCTGTCTCTTACTTGCTCCTCCTTTCTTTTTCAACTTTAATGTTTATTATTTTTAAGACATGTAGTATACATAAATCATGAAGATGGAACAGACATAATACTGATAGAATCCAAATGTCGCCCAGGCACCATGTGCCAGTGGGCTGCTACCACTGCCTGTTGACTACCACACAGGTTAAGGGGCCTAGGTTCTGTTTCAATGGTAATTGGGGGTTCTTTCCCAGAACAGAAATAAAATAGTGCAGTGCCTCCACCCAGAGCAAGATAACAGTGGGCCAGGTGTTTGAAAAGTACAACCCCTTGGGATGCTGTACCAACCCACCTCCCTTTCCAGTCACCCCACACACTGAATGCCACGTTGTTTGCCAGTACAGTGAAATACATATATTTTATGGCTATAGCTAATAATATGCTCACGGCACAGGATATGTAAAGAACAAATCACAGCTTTATTTTTAGGGGTAGGTCTAGGGAAGGGGTACCTGGACACAGTATTGCTGTTGGGAATAAAAGGTCTAAGTTAACAAGGCCCATAGCCCAAAACATTAACAGTGCCCATCCCCACTGGTACCAGTGCAAAAAAAAAAAGTTTCTGTCCTGACTGGGTACCCAGATTTAATGCGGGTTGGCTGGCATTGGGGCCCTTGGAGTACACTTTACCAAAAGTGCTAACAGCTTTAAATTAATCTCCCTTGGCAGGACAAGCCCTGGTTACTCACGGTTCTGCAGACACTGAGATTTGGGTACTGGCACAGTGGGTTCAAGCAAGCAGGGAACAACCGCTCCGTGGGGCAACGACTACTGGTCTGGAAGATGAAGCAATTGCTGGCAGCTGGTCGACCTTGGACTTGCTTGAAGAGTCTTGCAGCTTGTCACTTTCTGACTTGCTTGTAGATTCTAGTAGCTTGTCACTTTCAACCCACCAAGCAGGCCAGATTACTGAGCACAAACACAAGGCCTGTTAGTCCACAAAGGAACCTAGACCCCAGGAGTGACCCCACGGTCCGACTCCCCAAATGGGTCCAGAGTGCCCTAGCATTCAGATATGCCCCGTGGTCCCCTGCAGCCCAGTCTGCCTCACTCAATAGCAGCTAGCAGTTTCATCAACCTGGCTCCAAGTTGCAGCTGTGAAGATCGCAGTTTTCACTGTTTGCCTAAACAGAAACAATCGGCTCCGGTGTGCAGCAACACGTTCTCCGACTTCCACCTTGCCAGTGGATCTTGGCTAATAATGTACAGTCTCTGGAGTAGACTTTCACCTTTCCACCACTGGATTCCAGCAAGACCAACAGGTTCCCAAGCTCTGGATACCTGCAGACCTTCTCCACCAGTGTCCTCAGTTTCAGACCAAGTGCCAACCTTAGGCCCTGGCATACACAGTTATAACTAACCCTTTCTAGCAAGCACAGGGTTATCACACTGCTGCAGGCTGACTGCAAACTCTGGATTCTCCAAAAAAACTTTCACACAATACCTTGGACCTTCAACTCCAACCACAGTTCCTTCAGGAAGAATAAACCCCTTTTTCCAACTCTCAGGATAATGACTGTTTGACCAAATAGAGTCGTGGAAAGGTGTCCAACCATTCCCGATTCATAGTATGAGCCCCTCTTGACTTGATGAGAGCCCAGACCAGACTTCCCAAACTGTCCTAAGTTCCTGGGGTTTCCCACAAAAATTCCAGCTTCTGATTGGTTAGATCCTGCTGTCATTCACAAATATTAATAAACATCAACCTGGTTCGATTATTGATTGGTAAATGTGTTTTAACGCCTGGAATAAAGTTCACATCTCTCCCATAAGTCACTTCAGCAGTCTTTAGGCACCCAGGCTATTGACTGGCTGGACCTGGGGGTCAAAGTAGCAAAGATAGCTGCTCACATAACAGTTCCATTCAGTTTTAACAGCAGTCCCGACTTTAACCAGCTCTCGCAACCAAATAAAGCAGTTTTTATACACAGCTGTCCCATTGTTTAATAGCAGTACCTCTTAGCTGCCTAGCGACTGTTGTATTGCATTCAAAGGGTTTCTAGTTTGCTGGTCACTGCTGCTGTTTCATTCAGTCTCCCAAGCAGCAAGGCAGCACATTAATATTCATAGAGTCCTCATACATATTCAAATGTGGCCCCAATCTAAGTGCTTATAGGTGCTTTTCAAATAAAGATTGATAAGGCTTCTTATGCACCTCCTCCAGGTGTCTGACCCCCAATTAGCTTAGTTTGGGGGTTGAGACCACAGGAGAGGCATTTAGTTAGCCACTGCAGTGGTGAGAAAATGGGCCAGCGCTACTGCGCAAACCTGGGCTCCACTTATGCTCCTCCGGTCCCTTTAGGACTAAAAACACTACAGGGGGCCTGATGGAGAGTTAGAAGAGTGGCAGGACCTGGACTGGCAGCGGATGAAGTGGGAGCAAGAATGGGCTCCCCAGGGCAACAGGTAAGCCCCACTCACGGGGGGAGGGGTTACACAAACAGGCGAATATAATCACACTAGTAGGATAAAAAAGAAAGAATGAATTAAATAAAGTAAATCTCTTGAGTCTCGGGTTAGTTCATAAAGTCTAGTATGAGTCCAGAGATAGCTCAGGGAACACCCGTAATGGAAAAGGGCCTAAACTTAGGCCCACTGAAAATGGGTGCCTGTACCCGACAATATCTAGAATACATCAAACAAAAATAATTATGGCCATTGACACAAATGTATAACAAGCCGAGAGCTATCAGTGACTAATTGAATAGGAGAGCTTACATAGAACATACAGTAAGTTAGGCAATGTAAACTTTATAATTATCTTGTAAACTTTGTACCAGAAAGAACAGGAGGAAATATAAGAAAAGAGATAGAGAGAAAAGAAAAAGTAGAGGACATAGCAGGAAGTAAGAAGAAAAAGATATGAGAGTGCATGAGGGTGGATAAATGTGGGTACTCCCCCTGGCACAAAATCAGAGTAGTGGTCCAACTGGTATAGCACCCATTTCCTCCAACGAATCTCAAAGAGGGATAGTTTATCCAAATAACTGTAGGTCATGTGCACCATTGTATAAATATCGATCATTAAAGATCTCCATCCCCCCTGGGGTTGGAATTTTCAGGGTGTGCCAAAGCCATGTGATACCTTTTTTTTTTTT
Source organism: Neoceratodus forsteri (assembly GCA_016271365.2). Classification (NCBI taxonomy): domain Eukaryota; kingdom Metazoa; phylum Chordata; order Ceratodontiformes; family Ceratodontidae; genus Neoceratodus; species Neoceratodus forsteri. The sequence goes on along the minus strand of CM057459.1, from coordinate 709,450,567 downwards.
TTTTTGCTGCAATGGCAGAAATGAGTAACAAACAGATACTTGTGCAGTCTGATCTGGAGCCTTCAGGTGGGATTACTAGTAAAAGTAAGGAGGGGGTAACAGCCAGCCCACTGGCACAGTGGTTGGATTTTTGCTTGCGACGCTTGTGACCCGGGTTCGGGAGAGGACTCAGGTGCCAGAGAGCTGGCCGGGGGAGGTAGTCTGAGCATCCGCCGGATTGCTGAGCTCCTCTGGGAGGAGGGGGGTTCCTTGGCCCAGGGATGGCCTGACCTCTGGCATCGGCCAAGAGTTATCACAGCCCCAGTGCTCCACCAAAGGGGAAGCGCGACAGATGCTGGCATAAGCCATGGCGTCACGTGACACATCGAACCCGTGGGGTGTACAATCAAAAAATACACCGCCTGGAGCAACACAGACGTGAGGGCCCGATAGTGGGTCCTCCCTCAGCCAGCCACATTGCTGCACAGGTCCCCCACAAAGATTTGATTCCTTGGGGTGGGGGGGTATAGGGGGGCCCCCCCCCATCTCAACTGTGCCTGGGAGGTAAGTCAGCACTCCATGGGGGGGAGACCTTTGGCAGACAGTGGGATGAGCAGGGGAGTTGGATACAGCACTGGGTGGTGGGGGAAGAACAAAGTAAAAAAAAAGAAGGGGTAACAGTTCCTGGACAATCAAGGTTTGCCTCCAGTTCTCGGATGACATCCTGCTGAAAGGGTTGAAGGGATGGGCAAGCTCAAAAGATATGTGTACTGGATGTGGAAGGTTGACCGCATCCTCCCCAGCGTGCAGCCAGGTCCTCACCTGCATATCTGGCAACAATGTCCGGAGAGCTAAAAAAAACGAGAGTGACATTTCCATGAGAACTTTCTCCAGTAAGTGGAGGAAGTGAGGTGGTATACGAAATAGCAAATTTGTTCCATACAGCTATTGTACAGTATGTGTAGTATGTAACTCTTGAGTTCCATCGTTGCAGAATGGATAATGCGGTTTCCGTGGAGGCCTCCTGGACTGCCTTGTAGGCTTGTCCAATTATATAATCCAGGGTGTTACCCTGCAAGTAGGAAATTAAGAGTTGTATAAGTAAAGGTAGCTGGGCTGGAAGGCTGCAATAATCTACAGGCTTGTCTCCTATGTAGGATCTCAACTGCAAATAATGGTAGTGTTATGAGGGGCAAAGATGGTAGGATGACTGCAAGGTAGAGAAAGGAAGAGTTCCCTGGGAGTCCAGTAATTGGAAAAAAAAAACAGACCCAGTTGAGCCCCGGTCCGTAATGTGCTGTCTATTAGATTTGGCCAGTAATCTGTGTTATGGGCAAGAGGTCGGAGATAAAAGCAATGTTTTGCAGTTAGGTAAATTTTGGAAATTAGTAGCCACTGGCTTAAGGTGGTTGCTGTATATTGGTAGAATTTAGTTAAGGGATGACTGGAAGGGTGGGGGGGGTTAGCAAACAGATAAGGATCATAGTGATGTAAGTCATTTAATGTGAACTCAGTCTGTTTCCAATAGAGTTGAAAGGAGGGAGCAGTCCAAACAAATGAGCAGCTAGAGCATATTTTGTAAGGTTAGGGACACTGGCTCCTCCTTTTTCTTGTGATAATTGTAAAATTAAGATTCAAATCAGAGAGGGGTGGTCCACTCCAAATAAAATGAGAGATAAGTTTATTCAAGGCTCTGAAATACAGTTTGTCAGGCATTAGGGTTAGGGTTTGTAGATAATATAAAATGCTAGGGAGAATATTCTGACGAACAGCTTCCACACATTGAAAAAAGCCTAAAGCTGTGACCGTTGAGAGAGGTCCTCTGTAATTTGCTGTATTAGGGGTTAAAAATTTAATAGCACAGGATGCTCCAGGTTTCAAGTGATCTTGGTCCCCAGATATCTAACAGCTGTTTTGTGCCATTTGAATGGGAAAGCGGATTTGCGTTGTGGGGATGGGGAGTACTGTAAATGTATAAAATAGAGGTGTTAAGCTTGTATCTCGACAACTTCCCAAAAATATTAAAAATGTCCCAGACTCCAGGGACCAAATCTTTGGGAGAGGTGACTGTGAGTAGGACATAAGCAAACAGTGAAATGTTATATTCCCTGCCCCCTAGGGGTATTCCAGATATCAGGGAGGCTTGTTGAATATGAAGAGCTAAGGGTTCTAGGAATAAAGCAAAAACAAGAGGGGATAAAGGGCACCCTTGGTGTATCCCACGCTCCAAGAAAAAAGGGTCGGACAATGAACCATTAAGTCATATATAGGCATGGAATAAGGAATATATATTTTGTAAGGCAGTAATGAAATCGTCAAGGAGGCCAAAGTCAATATGGTGGCCCACAAAAATTGCCAGGCCACCATGTCAAATGCCTTTTCAGCATCAAGACTCAGAAGAGCTAGAGGAATTTTGTGGGTTATGGCATAGTCTAAGAGCAGAAAAGTCCATCTAATACTGTCATGAGCCTGGCAATTGTGGGCAAAGCCCACTTGGTCTGGGTCTATTAAAGTAGGTATTACGTTTTCAAGTCTATGAGCTAGGAAGGTCATGTAGATTTTATAATCATAATTCAAGATGGAAATCGGCCTATAAAAGGAGGTGTATCTCGGGTCTTTGTTAGGCTTTGGTAAGGCAGAGATGACTGCATATTGTCAAGATGGTGGGGGAGGGTCTCTGTGCTGGACAGTATGAAAAACAGGGAGAAGAACAGGTACAAGAGCAGATCTGAATTCTTTAAAGAATTCAGCAGAGTACCCATCTAATCCTGGGGATTTTCAATTACAAGAGTCCTGAATTGCCCGATGAATCTCCTAGGCCAAAATGGGTACTACTAACCGCTGTGCAGCAGCTTCATCCATTTTCGGAAGGGGCAGGGAATGTAAGTAATCAAAGCTTTGTTGTGAGGACACCTCTGAATCTGCATAATAAAGTTTCTTGTTATATTTGGCTAGAATGTCCTGGACAGCAGAAGGGTGAGTGGCAAGAATGCCTGTGTCCGTGCCCAACATCTGAGGGATGCAATCTTGCAGTTTTTGGGCACAGAGTTTCTTAGCTAAATTTCAGGCACCGCTGCACACACACCCCCATCCCCCATAGTGATAATATTTAAGATGTATTGTTTGTTAACATAGAAACATAGAATTTGACAGCAGATAAAGACCACTTGGCCCACCTAGTCTGCCCATTTTCCTACCTAACAGATAAGCTGCAGATCATAGCTTACCAACAGCTTACTTCCTCCTACCCCCCCACTAGGACTGCCCTATGTCTGTCCCATGCATTCTTGAATTCCCCCACTGTTCTTGACTCCACGACCTCCTCAGGGAGGCTGTTCCATGCATCCACAACCCTCTCCGTGAAAAAATACTTCCTCACGTTACCTCTGGGCCGTCCCCCTCTATCTTCAAATTGTGCCCCCTTGTTCTTGCACATCTCTTTTTCTGAAAGATGCTACCCTCTTGGACTTTGTTGATTCCCTTGAGGTACTTGAAAGTTTCTATCATGTCCCCTCTCTCCCTTCTTTCCTCAAGGGTATACATATTAAGCTCCTTTAGTCTTTCTTCATATGTCTTCTGGTGCAGACCCTGCACCATTTTGGTTGCCCTCCTTGGACAGCCTCCACTCTGTCTATGTCTTTGCGGAGATGAGGTCTCCAGAACTGCACACAGTACTCCAGATGGGGTCTCATCAACTGTCTGTACAGAGGGATAACAACTTCCTGTTTTCTACTATTGATGCCTCTCCCTATGCATCCCAGTAGCCCCCCAGCCTTCCTTACTGCCTTCTCACATTGCTTGCCCACCTTTAGGTCATCTGATATAATTACCCCCAGGTCCCTTTCCATTTTTACTGTTGTCAGTATCTCACCCCCCATTGTGTTCTTGTTCTATTTTAGAATCGACTAGTTTCTGCTATTCCTGTTTTACTCGTAGAGTTGGGAGGTGATAGATTGATCTCCTTGTAGGCAAAAGGATTGTAAGGTAGTAAGTTGATGCAGGAACTCGGTGAGGCATTTATCTCTCTCTCTTGTTTTTTAAAGAGCTGCTGACACCTCCAGAAGAACTTTGAAAAGCATAATATTTGGACACACTGCAGCTGATATTTCTCATTAGCTGTCTTCCCACAGCCCCCTAATTTATTACTGAGATAATTTGCAAGAAAACAGGATCTTTGTTCACTGAGGGTTCATCAGCTCCTCCTGTTTCTTACCAATCTGATGTCATAATACTCTGCTTGTGACATCACAGTTATTCCCACGGCAACCAACTGTGATGGCCAACAGAGCATTATGATGTCAAGTAAGGAATAAGCTGCAGGGTAGATGAACTCAAATGGATACAGGTCCAGTTTTGTGGGAGCTTCCTCAGTAATCAATAAGGGGGATGAAAAATATGTAGAAGGTAAATGAAATACAAGTGGAATTATGTCTAAATATTACATTTTCCAAAGTTTTACTAGAGGCATCAGCAGCTCTTTAAGGGAGAAGTACGCAATAAACTCCCCACGCAACACCGTCTTTATGGCATCCCACAAAACAGAAGTAGCGATATCAGGGTCATAGTTATTCCTGTTTTTCCTTTCAACCCCACGGGTTAGCCCACCCCACACCATGGTGGGGGTCTGGCCAAGCCAGATCCACCTCCCACCTCCTCCTGTGTGTGGAGGCAGAAGTTCCCAAGGTGAAGGAGCAGCACACAATGGTAAGGGTTTGCCCTTATGTCATCCTGCGTAGAGCAGGGTTCTTTTCCTTTTTCTCATCCCACTCCCCTTTGGGACACTGACCTGTCCCCCCTCTCTACTGATTGCCACTGCACTGTCACCTGTGGTCACTCAGGTGGCAGTGTTGAGTGGCTGCAGTAATCCTCCCACCCCGGAGAAAGAGAGCATCCTGGGACGCTTGATCTTACTGCCCCTGATGACAAGCTCGTTCCTAAATGGGTCACCACGGTTGCAAGCATCTGCGCTTTGCAACAGGCTGGCTCAACTTTCCCCTTTGTTGACACCACTAGTGGTGGCAGGACTCTAAAGTGGACTAGCAATTTGCAATGGATTGCCTGTTGAATAATGTTTGTTGAATGTTTTATTGCAATTTAGAGTGTTATGGACCAATTTAGTGTTTACATTTTTAATTTAGAATAATTTAGAATGTTTAATGTGAAGAACACCTAGAATTTTAGTACTCTTCCAAGAATCAAACTTCTCCATAGAGGGCAATTTAACCACTGGGCAGTTCTTGTAGGAGTGGTGAGTGCAGCGTAGAAGTGAAGTGGTGCTTCTGTTGGTGCCGGCTCCTGACCTTTCGGGGTCAGTTGAGCTGTTGCCATCTTCAGTGCTGCTTGACTTAGGCACACCACTAACTCTACCTCCAGCCTCTGGGCTGGGGCCTCTGTCAATGCTGCTGATGCCTACCCCACTTGTGGTGTCACCTTCATCGCCTCTGGGGATGGGGCAGCTATGATGCTGCTGGGGTCGTCAACATTGTCAGCAGTGCCGTGTCATGCTTTGGGGTTTGGCCCCTCGGGGCCTGCCTCAGTGCCAACAGTGCGGCACAGCCCTTTGGTGACAGGATCGTTCCCTTCAAAGCCAGTCCCAGGCTTGCCCTTGGTACTGCTGATGGCGCTATGTCCAAGGCTCCATTCGTGGCAGGGTCTGGTGTCAGCGGTGTTGCCAAGGCCATGGCCTGCACTTTTTCCTTTTCAACCTCCTCCTCTTTACTGACCTCCACATGTGGAGGGAGTAAAAGGAGATGAGTCAGATGATCAGATCCTGACCTTATTATCTTCGATAGCGATGACGTGACTAGTACTATGTTCCAGAGAATCCAAATCTGGTTCCTGCCACTGTACCTCCAGAGTATCTCTCCTTTCAGGATCTGCTCAGAAATATGTCAGAAGAGTAGAAGCTTCTCAACTGCAGGTGTGCACAGAATCAAAACAACTCGAACCCAGCAAATCGGTACCACCACCACCACCTCAGCCGAAATTATACTCAGCAGGCAGGTTCAGTTTGCAGAACATTTATTTATTTATTTATTGAAAATGTTTCACCAGGAAAGGCACACTGAGCAAAAAGATGCTTGTCTCACGGTGCGACCAGGGGGGAGGGGTTACAGTGGAGGCAGGTATACATACAAAAGTTGAAATTAGAAGTAGAGCAATACAGATAATGAACATGGTTGGGTGGGATTACATTTGAACTTGTTTCATAAGGAGAACAGTACAGAACATGATCTTCAAGGACAGGGTATACATATCATGGGTACACATCGAGGGCAATACATGATTACATAAGTGCCAGTAACAGAACTTGAGTGCCAGTATCAGAACTTGAGCTGAAGCGAGATGCACCAAGTTGACAGCAGGAATTGGAGAGCGAAGATAGGGGGTAGAGGAGGAATGGACTAGTAAACACTAGGTGTGTGGGGGGTGGTTTAGGTGTGGTGGGGGAAAGGAGAGGGGAGTTAGTAGCTGTGAGTAAGGCTGAAGAGCATAGATTATTTAGGAAGAAGAGGAAAGGGAAGGGAGATATTAGGAGTGAATAAGAGTGAGAGTGTAAGTGCGTAGGGCAGTGTATAAGCCAGACAATTAGGCGAAGGCTGAGCCGCTGGTCTGGTGCTAAGGGGGGACGGGAAGAGAAGCTATCAGTGGGGGGAGGTCAGGGGCAGTTGCAATTTGGTGCAAGGAAGTTAGTGAGGGCAGAGGATAAGGAGTGTTTGGATGAAGAATGGCGGATCTGGGCCGGCAGGCCATTCCAGAGTTTAGGGAAGAGGTAAGAGAAGGCTGATTGGCCGGCGGTGGTCCTTCAGTGAGGGAAGACTAATAGCCTAGCATCAGTAGACCTGAGGGCGTGAGTGGGGGTAGGTGGGGAAGATAGGGAGGATACGAGGTAGGGAGGGAGGGAGCAGAGCCAGAAGTTGGAAGTTAATTTAACACTATGAATTAGGCGCCGGTTACTCAGGAATGGCAGGGCCAGGGAACAGTAGAACTTGCAGTGATGTGAGCGGGGGGGGCATCAAGGGCAAAGCGGCAAAAAGCATTAAAGAGGGGGTCAAGTCTGGCTAGGGTGGTCTTAGAGGCGGAGCTGTAAATGACATCACAGTAGTCGAAGGAGGGTAGAATCATTTTCTGGACTAATTCTCGTCTGACAGGTAGCAGGAGACTAGTGCAGTTTCTATAGAGGGCACCAAGTTTTGGGCGCAGTTTTGAAATGATGGCGTCCACGTGTGTGGGAAAGGAGAGGTGGCGATCAAGCCAAACCCCTAGATACCTGAAGGAGGGCACTTCATCAAGGATGGTGTTATTTAGGGTATGGAAGATCAGAAGGGAGGTGAGTTTGGATAGACGCTGTCTAGTGCCAAAAGACATAATGACAGTTTTCTTGGCATTTAGGGAGAGTTGGTTGGTATTGAACCAGTGTTGGATTTTGTTGAAATCGGTTTGAAGTTTGGAGTTGACTTCTTCGTGGGTTCGGCCGGAGGTAAAGAGGACCGTGTCGTCTGCATACATGTGGATTACGGTAGTGGAGCAAGAGTTAGGCAGATCATTTAGAAGGATGGAGAAGAGGATGGGGCCAAGAACTGAGCCTTGGGGAATGCCAGTGGTGATAGGGAGATGGGAGGAGGTGTGGTCAGCTATTTTAGTGGATTGGGTTCTATTTAGTAGGTAGGCACTGAACCAGTTTGTGGCGGACGCTGCTAACCCAGCCCCTGATAGGCAGGATAGTAGGAGAGAATGGGATACCGTGTCAAAGGCTTTTGCTAGGTCAATGAAAATAGCACCAGTGATTAGCCCTTTATCCATCCCAGTGAGGATGGAGTCCGTGAGTCTTAGTAGGGAGGAGGTGGTAGAGTGGTGTTTTCTGAAACCGGACTGAAATGGGGTGAAGAAGTTAGTTTCTGAGAGAAAGTGGGAGAGTTGGGATAGCACTAGGTGTTCCTGGAGTTTGGCGAGGGCAGGGAGGAAGGAGATGGGATGGCAGTTAGTTGTGGAGGTAGTATCACCACCTTTTGGAAGGGGTAGGACAGTGGCATGCTTCCATTCGGAGGGGTGTGACTCGGTGGTGAAAGAAAGATTTAGTAGGTCCATGAGGGTAGTAGCAATGGCGGGGGCAGATAGGAAGAGGAGTTTGTTATCGAGACCATCAGGGGATTTGCCTTTGGAGGGGTTCAGGGAGTGAAGGGCATCTAGGGTTTCGTTGGGGGAGATGTGTCTGAAGGAAAAGGGGTTCCTACCAGGCAGTAGGGGGATAGATGTCTCAGGAGCGGGTGTGGTTGCAGGAGGTAGGGAATCTAGGAGGGCCAGGGTGCAAGTAGTGAAATAGGAATTAAACTCGGAGGCTACCTTCCAGGGGTCAGAGAGGAGAGTCCCTTGGGTGAGGAGGAGAGGTGGGGGGCTTGCTGTTTGGGGGGAGAAAAGGGAGTTAATGACTTTCCAGAATTTAGAAGGTCTCCCAAGATTTGCATTTAGGGTGTTGTTAAAATACTCAGCCTTAGCTAAGCGGATGGCCTTTGTGCACTTGTTGTGGAGCATGCGGTAGGTGATATAGTCACCTGGGAGGAGCATGGATTTGTAATTTCGCCAGGCTTTGTCACGGGCTTGCTGGCAAGCTATCAGCTCAAGGGATATCCAGGGTAGGTGAGACCCACGGACTCTAGCCCAGCGCAGGGGGGCGTGTTTGTCCCAGGAGGTGAGGAAGATGTTCCGAAAGTGCGTAAGGGCCGAATTCACGTTAGAACAGCTTGAGCTTGGGACTCAATTAGAGTGAGATAGATCTTCCAGGAGGGGGGAGAGGTTGAGGGATTTGTATGACCATTGGAATATAAATTTGGGAAGGGATTTAACTCTGTGGATTTTGCGGACCAGGTAGATTAGGTGGTGGTCACTAATGGAATCAGGGAGGAGGCCTGAACTGATGACGCGGCGTGGGTGGGATGTAAGCGCCCAGTCTAGGAGGGAGTGATTACCGGACTTGTGGTTTGAGCGTGTGGGTTCCGTAATGGTTTGGCTAAGGTTGAGAGTGGTTATCTCAGTTTGGGTTTTGTTAAAAGTGGGTGCTAGCCAGTTGTGGTTAAAGTCACCCATGACATAAAGTTCACCCGACTGGGTTAGAGATGAGAGCTGGCACAGAAGGTCAGTGACTGTTGTGGTTGGCGTGCCTGGGCAGCAATAAATACCAGCCACAAAGATAGGTAATGAGGAGGGAGGGGACAGTTTTACCATAAGAAGCTCGTAAGTTTTGGGTTCAGCTTTTGTAAGAGAGACAGTAAAGTGTAGGGCTGATCTGATGTAGATAGCCATCCCTCCGCCTCTGGAGGGCCGGTCTTGCCGTGTGATGGTGAACCCTGGAATAGCGATAGTATTATCTGGTAGGCTGGGGTTTAGCCAGGTCTCAGATAGGATGATTATGTCGGGGGCATGGTGGGCGGCTAGGACCTGGAGCTAATCGAGCTTAGGTGGAGAAGGTGTAAGCCTCGGGGAAGGTAGCCAGAACGAGTGTCGGTGGTGGCCTTGGCTGAGGGGTTTGGTATGGGGTGGTCAGGGCCTGAGGTTGGGGTTGGGCCAGGTTAGGGTGTATATCCCCTGCAGCCAGAAGGAGTAGGGCAGTGGTTAGGTGACAGCGTAGAACACAGAGAGACCGGGATTTTGCCATACGCTGGTTGGAGGTGGCAGTAGGGCGGGCTGTGTGGAGGGAGTGGGTACTGGAATGGGAGAGAGAGAGGCCAGAAGGCAGCCAAAGGAATAGACCGAGGAGGAGGGGGGGCATGGGGAAATGGGACCAGGAGATGGCTGGGAGGGATGCAGTGGACTTATAGGGGGCATTTGTAAGATGATTCAGAATAGCCGGTGGGGGGGGGTGCTAGGTAGCCACTTAGAGGGGGAGTTAAAATGGGAAGGGACAGTAAAATGGAGGAGATCAGAAGTACAAGGGTTATTGATGGGGACATTTTACCAGAGACGGGAGACACTAATAAGGAGTGAGTAGAGTCCAGGCTAGTGAGGGGTAATGTAGATATAGGGAGAAGTCGAAAAAGCGAGAAGCATTAGGTAGGATAGCTGGGGGAGAGGAGGAGTAGAGCTGTAGGGAGAGGATTTAGTAGGTAGAAAGGGGGGTAAGAAGTGTATTTAATAGGTGGCTAGGAGGAGGCGGGACAAAATAGCCCACAGCAAGAAAGGAGATGGAGAGCGAATCCCCCGGTGAGTGGCCGCAACGATAATCCGGCAGGAGTGCTCCTCGGGTGGGTAGCAGCTTGGCTGGCTTCGGCTGAGCAGACGCTCCAATCGGAGGAGAGGGTTGAATCTCTGGTCCAATCAGAGGCCGTCAACTGGGTAGGCGCACCAATGGGAGGAGGTGGTAGCAGTAGGGTGTTTTACGAGAGTTTAGTGGTATTTACCTGTGTGAGGAGCCAGGAGGCAGGACCAGGAGGGAGGGAGGGAAGCATCTGTTGAGTCGGCGAAAGCGGCGCTGATGCCGCGGGGGCTCCATGGGCACCACTCGGGGGCGCGGTGTTCTTCTGGGTGAGGAGCCAGGAGGCAGGACCAGGAGGGCAGGAGGGAAGTGTCTGTCGAGTCGGCGAAAGCAGCGCTGATACCGCGGGGCTCCGTGGGCACCACTTGGGGTACGGTGTTCTAAGTGAGGAGCCGAGAGGCAGGACCAGGAGGGCAAGAGGGAAGTGTCTGCCGAGTCGGCGAAGGTGGCACTGATGCCATGGGGCTCCGTGGGTGCCGCTCGGGGCACGGTGTTCTTCTGAACATACAATATAGTTGCTACAAAAATAAGCCAGGATACCTGTAGTGTGTCAGGCACTCACAGAGACACTGCCAGGATTGCAGACATTATATTTCCAAAGATTTCACATTTCAGTGTCATTGGGTAGTGCCAGTGCATGTGAACCTGTGGTTTAAATAGGCACTGGCTCTTAAAATCATTGTGCCCAAAGTGCTAGTGCATGACATATAATATCAGTGCAGATCAACATACAATAATAGTGAAAACATCTTAATAAAAAGACCACAAGTAAAACATTACAAAATAGGAACCATGATACATATCTGGTACAATATTATAACATATTCAACATGGCAAAAAAAAAACAGGAGAAAAAACTATAACGGGGTGGGGGACTGGAGAAAAAAGGCAAGAAAAATAGGCAAACACATGAAATGGTAGGAGTGGGGGGGGGTTCAGTGTCGCCGAGGCTGCAGCCTCCACTGTTAGCCCTTCGACACCCTCCTCTTTACTATCTGAGTGACGAGGAAGCAGAGGGGGACAAGTCAGATCATGACCTCAGTCTGATGAAGAGGATGATGATTCGTACTATGGTCTAGAGAACCTGGAACTGGTTCCTGTCACTGTACCTCAGGAGAATCTCTCCTTTTAGGCTGTGCTCAGAAGTATGCATACTGCACTGAATTTTGAGCCAGCAGCCATAGACTAGGCTAGGCCCTCCAAATGGCATTTCTAAACATTCCTAATATTCTGGTGTCTCTAGTTCCTCCCATCCAGACAGCCCTAGAGAGCCTCTCTGAGGCAGCCTGGAAGAGGCCAGCTACTGTGGCAGCTGTCCCCAAGCAGTTGGACAAGAAATACACAGACCTGTGTATTTCACTTAGCCAGTAGCAGATGCTATTGTTATTCTGACTCAGAATGACAAAGCCATAGTGACCAAGGAAGTTACTATGCACCACACTAACAAGGAGTTGTGCAAAGTACACACCAAGGGCAAGTGGGTCTATGCCTGGGCTACTCATGGCATCAGGATAGCTAACTAGCAGGGCCACTTCTCTATGTGCAAGTATGCCCTCTGATGCAAGCTTAAGTTTCTGTCAGAGGCCTTGTCAGACACAGAGGCAAAATAAGAGCTGCCACTTGCAGTTAAACAAGACATTGAATCTAATAGCCACCAGCTTAAAACCTCTTTGGATGACATTGATGCAGCAGCTAGCTCTACAGCTGCAGGTATATGCACATCATACAGTATTCCTGGCTGTCGACTGCTGGCTTCACACCAGACATCCAACAACACATTATGAATGTGCCCTTCAATGGCACCTATCTGTTTAGACAGTAGGTTGAGCAGTCTCTTATGGAGTCTAATGAAACTAGAACGACTCTTTAAGACTTCTAGACCAGCTTCCTACAACCCACAAAGGGGTACAGAATGCAGCTCTTTTCACAACAAGCAGTCTTTTTGTGGTAGGGGCAGGGGATCCCAAAACAACAAGTCCAGGCTCTCCAGGCCCATTAAAAAAGCACAGCTGAAGGAATGGGCACCAAAAGCGCTCGGTGCCATCATCTAACACTCCGGCCACAGGTCCACATTAGCTGCCCCTCACACCTCCACAGTAGGGGGACACCACACCCAGTTTTATCATCAATAGGAATCTATCTCGATAGACAAGTGGGTTCTAAGGATCATCCTCTAGAACTGTTGGACCCCTCCTCCAGACAATCCTCCCTGAAGGCAACTCCCCCTGTCACCTCACAAGTCAGAGCTTCTGACAAGGAAGATTGTATGCCTTCTAAGAAACAGGGCAGTGGAAGTATTGCCAGAGTCAGAATGAAGCAGATTTCTACTCCCACTGCTTCTTGGTACTGCAGAAATCAGGAGGCAGGAGCCCCATTCTCAGCCTCAGGAAACTGAACAAATACATGGATCACAAAAAGTTCAAAATTATTTCTCTGATGAGCCGACCCAGTGGCGCTGAGGGCTGAGGCACTGGATGCCTTACCTCACATCATGCTGGCGACCTGAGTTCAGGAACGAGCCCAGGTTGTCGGACAGCCAGCATAATGGAAGTGGAGAGGGAGCAGGATTGAGCAACTGCAAGGTAGCTCTCCTCTCCCGGAGAGGACCCTGATGGGAGGTCTGCAGGCAGTGCAGGTGAATGGGCAGCAAAGTAGTGGGAGGGTGTCCAGGTATCGCGACATACAAGTGCCTCCAAACGTGCGCATGGCCAGGGCAAAGGGCAGGGGAAAAAAAAACAGGGCAACACATCTAAATAAAAAAACAGTTCTCTGGGATCTTTGCTATATTTGCGATCTTACCTGAAGTATCAGGATTTGCTAGCATCCATGGATATGCAGTACACATACCAGCACATACTGATGCATGCCAAGTACCACAAGTACCTCTAGTTCTGCATGGAAGGACAACACTACCAGTTCGGAGTCCTACCCTTTGGGCTTTCCTCGATGCCATGAGTCTTTACAAAGTGCTTTGCAGTACTCACAGCGCACCACAGAAAGCTAGGACTCCAAGTCTTTCTGTATCTGGATGACTGGCTAATTTCAAGTCCATTCAGATAGCAGACTGAGCAAGCATCGGCCAGTGCCTCTCAATTCCAAGCATCCATGGGAGTTCTGCTGACCCCCTCAAAGTCTAAGCCGGAGCCCTATCAGGAACTACTGTTTATAGGTGCTGTTCTGGACATGACCTGGGCTCAAGCCTTCCTTCCAGGCAACAAACTACAGGCAATCTTGCAGATGGCATGCTACATCATAGAAACATAGAAGTTGACAGCAGATAAGAGCACACAGGCCCGTGTCTGCTCATTTTAGTGCATTTCATACACAGGACTGAGACAGCCCACTCAATGCAAAGCATTCTGGACCTAATAGCCTCCTCAGGATTCACAGTGCTTCTAGCATGGCTGTACATGATGACAACTCAGTAGATGCTCAGTACCCAGTGGTCACATATATCGTACCCTTGAAACTATCCCATTCAGGTGAGAAACCCCTGGTGACGTACCTGATGTGCTGGTCAGTGGAAGAAAACCTCTTTCAGGGTTTCCTCTTCTCCCCACCAGAACCAGAGGTGACTCTCACCATGGATAACTCCTTGCTAGCATTGAGAGACCACTGTCGGAGTCTCCAGACTCAAGGATATAGGACCCTCCAGAAACACAACTCTACATAAATGTGTTTGAGATGCGTGCAGTTCTGTGTGGTCTGATAGCCCTAGTTGACTTGATCAGCCAAAAGACAGTCCTTGTTCAGATAGACAAGTCTTTCATGTGCTATATCAACAAGCAAGACGCACACTCTTACCCTCTCTGCAAGGAGGCAATGAGAGTGGGGAAATGGTGCTAGGAGCAGAGGATCTTGCTCCAGGTACTTTATCTGCCAGGAGTCCAACACTTAGTCTCAGGCAGACAAATCAAGCTGAACAGAGGCAGATCCTCATGAGTGGTCATGAGATTGCTGTTTAACGAGTGGAACACACCAGATGTGGACCTTTCTTGCATCCCCACTGAACTCCAAACTGCCTCGATTCTGCTCCAGAAATCCAGGACCTGTTTTTTTTCTGTCAGGATACATTCAGACTGCCATGGCAAAATCTGTTTCTGTATGCACTCCTGTCAAACCATCTCATCCAGAGAGTAGAGTACTGTTCAAGTTGGAGGCCCACAGGGGCATGATGATCTTAGTGGCCCCCTGCTGGTTTCCGCAGATATGGTTTCCTTCTGTTGAATCAACTGTCAGTCAGCAAATGAATAGGAAATTGATTGGAGGGGAGCAGATCCCTCAGTAGGTACTGAGGGGTCTGCAAACTTGAGCAGACATGACAGACTGCAAGGCCTTTTTCTGCTGGCTCAAATGTATGCTCGTAAACCAAGGATTGTGCCACTCCAAATGGACTTACTGACCCAGTATCACCTAGTTCTCCCCAACCTGTGTTCCCTTCTTCTTCAGGCCTGGCTCCAGAAGAGACAAACGTGAACATGTTTAAAGTATTGTACCTCAGAGGGTCTCTTAAATACTCTTGGCTGCATGTAAACCTTCAACCAAGAAGGCGTATACAGCCAAGTGGAAAAGATTTTCCATCTGGTATTCCAAACCCCTCAAGGACCCCTTCATGTGTCCACCTGAAAAGGTTTTTGGGAGTACTTGCTGGACCTTTCTGATGCTGGTCTGCAGCATTCCAAAGTTAGGTCCACCTACGTGCTATATCAGCATACCACAAACCTGTGGGTACCTTTTCTTTGGCACAGGTGCCATGGTTTAAGAGGTTCCTCAGAGGTATTCTGCACACAGCTATGTTCCCCCTAGGGTTTCAAAATTATTAGTCACCATGGCTAAATGGGCCCCTTATTTTTTAGCCACTGCTGGAGACCCTTAGCCACACACTCCAATTAATAGTAAAAATTTCTATGAGTTTTTTTTTTATACAGATAATATTATTTTTAAGTAGTAATATGTTTACTGTACTTTTTTAGTGGTTAAACACAAATATGCACAGGTCTGAGAAAAATAAATGTTTTGAATATTATCAGGTAGCTGATGAGCAAGTTGTGCAAAGCGCAGCAACATACAACAGTTACGGTCATAGTAACATTGCAGAAAGGAGAAGGATGTGCCCACCAGCCAGCCCAGTTTGAAAAAAAAAAGAGTCATTGCATTAAGTACAGTGTGAGGCAAGCAGTCTGAGTGCAACAAATACACACAAATTATATTATCATATAATAACTATAGGCATAATATTAACTAGTCATTCTAAGCAGTCTAGTGTCTAATATATTTTTTTCATAAGGCATATGGTTGCAGTCAGATATTATTTCAAACTTGTTAATACAGTTTTTTTAACACAATTATATGCACAGATTTGTGTGCTAAAATAAATAATGTTTTTGTAAGTTCAGTTGTGAGGTTATCTGGCAGCTGAGCAAGTCTCTGACTTGCACAGCAATAAAATAATAATGAACACTTGCAGATAGTTAAGATGGGGACTGGCCACTAGCCAGCCTTTAGAAAAATGCCACAGAAGTATGAACATTAATAAGGTAAAGCAGTAGTAAACTGTTTTTAAAATATAAAGGTATTGTTGTCTGAAAGCAGTAATAAGGCACCAGTCATGCCTATTACAAACAAGCATTTGTCAATGCTGAATGTTGTCTCGCTGGCATTGGCTTTGGTAGTGCCGGAGTCAGAGACGCATAATAGGAATGGCAGTGAAGTACTGAAGTGACGTCAACCCCACTCCCACCCTGTAGAGACCGACAGGCATTGGGGTGTGTCTTTGGGTCATCAGCTATAACGCTCATGCCATTGTACCTCATCCTAACCTGAAGACACTGACAAGTGTCGTGGTGTGCTTCCGGGCCTGTGGGTGTTATACGTACCCCCCATTCCATAAGGAAATACGCTGAGGTGGGTGCAGTATAGGAGAATGGGGTGAACTTTGTGGCCGAACAGTGCAAGGCATGCCACGATGCCCATCACTGGCTGCAGGAATGGCGTGAGCATTAAGCCGATGATCCCAAGTCACACCCCTAACGCCTGTCAGTCTGTACAGGGCGGGGTGCTACAGTTGGAAACCGTAACAGTGTAGGCCTGTGTTGGTATTTTCACTCCAAATTTTCAACATGGGCTTTTTGTGAGCCCACCTCATCAAAAGCAGCACTATAGGTTTGTTAGCTGAAAGGTGGTTTTGTACAGCAGCTATGCCATTTGGCGACACAGGGATGGAAACACATTTTGGACAGTATATGGAAAATGACAACTGTATTGTTCATGAGGAGACGTGAAAAAATGTGGAGTGAAAATATGAAAAATTGATGAAGTTATGAGTATGCATAGAAACTGTACAACACACATCCGTGACCCAATTATTGTTTGGGATTTTTTTAACCACATGTTTAACATAGGCATTTTGGGACCTGCCCTTATGAAGAGTGCCACTGTGATTTTGTTAATTTGTCCAAATGTTGATTTTGCACAGTGACCATGCCATTCTACGCCACAGGTGCAAAAACACATTTAGGGCAGGATGTGAAAAATGGCAACTGTACTGTTCATAAGGAGGTGTGAAAAAATGCCAGTGTTGAAAATCTTGCATGGAAATCTTGCAAATTTGCAAAGTTACAAGGGTGCGTGGAAACTGCGCAATGCACACTTGTAACACAGTCATTTCATGGAATTTCATTACCAAATTTTCAACATAGGCATTTTACGACTATTGCTCATGAACAGTGTCACCATCATTTCCTCAAACTGTCCTGAACACTGATTTCGCATAGCGACGGCGCTATTCTGCGCCGGACGTGCAAAAACACATTTTGGCCAGCATATGTAACATGACAGCTGTACTGTTCATAAGGAGGTGTGGAAAAATGCTAATTTTGAAAATCTGGAGTGAAAATATTACAAATTCATAAAGTTACGATTGTGCGTGGATACTGCGCAACACACGCTTGTAAAACAGCCATTTTGGGGATTTTTTCCACCAAATTTGCAACATAGGCTTTTTGAGAGCCCTCCTCATGAACAGTGGCACTGTCATTTCATTAATCGATCCGGAAAGGTGATTCCGAGCAGTGACCACGAAATCACCTTTCAGGGCCGAATAATACCATGACAGTACCTGAATTCATGAGGAGGGGTTCCAGTAACTCCATGTTGAAAATTTGGTGCCAAAATTCCCCAAAATGGCTGAGATATGCAGCAAAGTTGAAAAAACCTATTTATGCCATTATACAGCTTACCGACATTTCCTCAGTTAGCAGTCGGCTTTGAAGAGTGCAGACGTGTTCCTGGTCCACGAAGATCGTCGCGCAGAGTCCAGAGGTAAGTATAGGAGTGAAAAGGGTGTGGGGAGGTGGGGTGCGCAGTGAGTGGGCGCGGGTTGTGGGAGGGGCAAGGAGACATGAGGACCATTTTATTTTTACAGGTGAAAAAAAAACATTGCGGAGCGGTTTTCCTTTTCAGGGGATTTGGCATGCTGGGGTGGGCTCCGGCGTGCCACCTAAGTGTTTTTTTGGGAGATGCTGTAGTCAACGGGGATTGGCACCCCATCAGCACATACCAAAAGGTGGAGGCAACGAGCCAAGGGGATTGGGCACCCCTCGCATACAACTAAAGCGGGGAGGAGGACAATGCCGATGGGGAGGGCTCCTGTCTGCAAAATAAACGGCATGAGGATAAACGCTGACAGGGATTGGGACCCTGTCAGCAAGAAAACTGTTGGGGGTAGGGATAACACCGACGGGGATTGGGCCCCCCATCGGCAACGAAAAACTGTTGGGGGGGCGCATAATGCCAAGGTTGATTGGGCACCCCCTTGGCATACATTTTAAATGTGAGGTGGGTTATTGTGACAGGCACGGCGGCAGTCACTGCCGCCATGTTGCCTGCACATCAGGAGGTGTGTTCTGGTCCAACTGCATGAGAACTTCACTCTCATTGCAGCAGACCTTTTCTTTGTTCTGGTGGCCACATTAGGTATGCATGAGGTCAGTGCCTGCTGCTGGCTGATTGGGGAATGAGGGACACACCTACTGATGCGTGCCCTGCATTTGCCCAACAGTGACCGTGCCTCCAAATCTGCTACTACCACAAGATGTTGGCTGCACAAGTGCGAGCCAACATAAAAATCAGCAAACCCAACAACAGTAACTTTTGAACCTCTGCTCCTCATCCCAGTTTTGACCAAAAATGCCATTGCACAATGTGTTTGAGGCAAGCAGTTTTAGTGCAACAGAATACATATAACATTTTTCATAAGGTGTAATATTAACATGCAGTCATGTCTGAGTGCAACTATGATTTTTTTATAAGGCGTACAGTTTAAGTCAGTCAGATATTATTTCAAAAAATACTAACTTAGTACACTGCACTGGTTTTAAACACAATTATTCACAGATCTATGCTATTTAAAATGTTTTTGTAGGTTCATTTGTGAGAGGTTAGTTGAGCAAGTCTGTCTTGCACAGCAATAATAAACTACCACACTTAAAAGGGGACTGGCTATCATGCAGTCCAGTTTAGAAAAATGCCACTAGCACTGAAATACATTTTTCATTAGGTAAAGCGGCAAGCCACAAAACAGTTATTTGAAATATTTATGTAAGTTGTTGAAAACATTAATACCAAGGTGCCAGATCTATGACAAAAAACAGCCAACCAACAGCAGCAACTTGTGTTTCTTTATGTCAGCCTGTTTAACCACAGAATTTAAAATGCAAGATGTCGCACTGTGGAGAAGAAAAGCAATCCAGCACTGATGTGAGTGAAACACATTTTGCCAGAATCACAACGCAGCAATATTAAATGGACAAAAAAAATGGGTCTGATCTATTTTTCTTTTGCTGTTAGGTCTTTGATGCAGCGGCAGTGCTGGACATCTTGAGAATCTGGAGGTGCATCTTCGGTATTGACAGTTTGAAGGAAACCACACCTGTCCTTCTCTGATGCCCAGATGTCAAATGCAGTTTCAAAATCAAACTGCACATAGAAACATAGACTTTGACGGCAGATAAGGACTGCTTGGCCCACCCAGTCAGCCCATTTCCCTCCCTATTGGATAAGCTGCAGATCCTAGTTAACCAACAACCTACTTCTTCCTACTCCCCACCAGCACTGCCTTATGTCTGTCCCATGCATTCTTGAATTCCCCCACTGTTTTGACCCCACAACCTCCTCAGGAAGCAATGTCATCAGAAGCCTCAACCAGAAGTGTCATGAGAGAGTTCACATTCCACACTTTAAGACAATTCCTGTCTGCGGTCTTTTTTTTTTTTTTTGTAAATATCATTTTTATTAGAGAAGCTTTACAATTCATACACAGTTTGACAGTCAAAATCCATCATAAGTATTACCGACATTACATCAGACATTCGGAGATACAGGCCTATAAATAGGATTGCACTCTATTATTTTAACAACAGTCCTGACCCACTACTATACCCCCCACCATCGTTCTACTGACTATCTTGAATTTGAATCATCTTTCCACCCCCACTACCCTCCTCCCCATGCCCTCCCATTCGCCCAGTCAGTGCCCCCAGCTTCTCCCCTCTACTGAGCTTTTAAGGTCTAGGTAGGGGCCTGGTGCCACTAAACTATGGCCTGAGGAGCCAGCCAATGAGGTGCTGCATTAAGGCACAAAAAGAGGGTCTTTGGCCATAGTATAGATGACCCATCTCCTCCACTTCAAAGAGCCCAGCTCAGCCTGATCATTTAAATTGTGAGTTATTTTTTCAGATTTATATATAAAATGGACTGTCTCTCTCCAGCCCGAAAGGGTAGGGGACTCAACTGTGAGCCAACATTTAGTGATAGGTTTCTTCGCTGCCAGTAGTAGAATATTTAATAGGTACTGGGCATGAAGATCAAGTAGGCTGGGGGGGAAAGCAATGCAGGATAAAGAAATCACCCCTATAAGGTAGGCCAACCCCAAAGAGGTCTTTTAACTCCTCAAATAAACCCTGCAGAAAAGGCTGCAGTTTTGGACAGGCCCAAAAAATATGAGAGTGGTGAGCTGCAGTCTCTCCACATAGGCGCCAACACGCTGCAGATCGGTTAGCACCATAATGAGAGGTTATTACTGGGGTTCGAAGAATCTTATCAGTAATTGCCAAGAAAACAACCTCCAAGAGTGAGAGAAGGTGATTCTTGATGTCATACGGAAGAGAGCTTCCCATTGTTGAGGTGTGATTTGAGAACCCAACTCTTCATTCCACTTTTCCCTTAGCCGCGAGGTGTCTCCCCCTATTGTTTCCAGAAGGGACCTGTACAGCACTGAAACAGCGTGTGGGAGTCCTCGGGATTTTAATACTTGCTGGAGAATTCGAATCACTGGGGGGGGTGCCTCAGGCGAACGAACATTGAGAGGTAGGGATCCAAAATAGTGTCGGAGTTGTAAATATTGGAAAAAATCTGATTGACGTAGATGAAAATCATGGCTGATTTCACCAAACCCTCTAAAGTGGGGGCCGATTTGCAGTTGTGAGAGCTGAAAGAGGCGAGCATGCCGCCAAGTCTGAAAGGTATGATCTAAGAGGGCTGGGGGAAAGTCCTCCAGTAGGTCTATTGGGCAAAGCAAGACCAGGAAAGGGGTAATCCCTAGGGCCTTTCTCATCGAGCACCAGACCTGTGCTTGGTACTCCATCCATGGACCCCATGCAGGCCGTGCACCCCCTTGGCACCCCCTTGGCATTGAGGGTAGGGTTTTATGGAATATCACTTTTTGGTATTCCCGGGGTGGCAGGATACTCTCCTCAATTTCCCTCCACCTGGCCGGAGCCACTCCCCCAAGGCGCTGTATTATAAAAGAGAGGTGGGTAGCCCAATAATAGAGTTTCAGATTGGGGGGTGCCAAGCCCGCCCAAGCTTTAGGGAGGTGAAACGTCTCCAGTTTAATTCTAGGGTGTCTTCCCACCCAGACAAATTTCACTATGGCCCTGTTCCAAACCTTAAAGAGACTGTTCGGCAGATTGAGGGGCAAATTCTGGAACAAATAGAGAATCCTCGGAAGGGTAACCATCCGAATCACCTCTATGCGCTGCATCATATTCAGTGGGAGAATGTTCCATCTTTCAAGGTCCTGTTTCATCTGGAATGTAATGGGGTGGTAGTTATTATCTAGGGTGTCTTCGGCTTGATGTGAGAGGTAGATTCCTATATATTTTAGCTTGGTAAGTCCCCGTGGAAGGGGTACCTTGTCTTAATTGCATCCGATGGGACGTAGTGAAAGGTGAGGGCATCGGTCTTGCTGGTATTTAGCTTGTAGCCTGAATGTGACCCGAATTCTTCCAAGAGGCAGAAAATGGCAGGCACAGACTGCTCGGGTTTAGTAAGAAACAGCAGAACATCATCTGCGTATAGGGCTACCCGGTGCTCCATGCCGTCCACAGTCACCCCCGAAATCTCAGATGACATTCTAATCGCCTGGGCCAAGGGTTCAATAAATATAGCAAAAAGGCCTGGTGATAATGGGCAGCCCTGACGCATACCCATAAAAAGGGGGAAGTATTCAGAGTGGTGGCCGGATGTTTTAACACAAGCCTTCGGGGTCGCATAGATTTTCCTAAGAGTATCGATGAGGGGTCACGGGAAATGCATAGCAGCCATTGTGGCGAACAGAAAAGGCCAAGACACCCGGTCAAAGGCCTTCTCAGCAACAAGGCTGAGAAGGACCGATAAGTCATCCTGGGACTGCATCTCATGGACCAGATGCAGAGCCCTACGCGTGTTATCTGAAGTGGACCTTGAACTCACGAAACCTGTTTGGTCAGGGTCAATCAACTCCGGTAGTATAAGGTCCAGTCGTCGGGCCAGGATGGACATGAAGAACTTGTAATCCGAGTTAAGAACCGATATCGGTCTATATGAACTGCATCGTAGCGGGTCCTTACCTGGCTTGAGGACGACCAAAATTGTGGCATATGCCCAACTGGGCGGAAGGGATTCACCGGCAAGGACCTCATTACACGCTGCAAGTAACAACTTACTAATAGACTGAGTCGAGGATTTATAAAACTCCGCCCCATAACCATCAGGCCCAGGGGCTTTTTGGGTTTTGGACTTGGAGATGACCAACGACAGTTCCTCCGGTGAAATTGGTTTCACCATGAGAGCCTGTTGTTCACGGTTAAGCGTTGGTAACTTTAGGGCCGATAAAAAAGATTTGGCAAATGCCAGATCTGTCCTCTGATCCGGAGTGTACAAGGCTTTATAATATTGACAAAAGGCCTGAGATATGTTTTTAAATTTAGTATGACATTCTCCTGTCCCAGGGTCCTTTATCATTGCAATAGTAGACATCTTACGGTGTTGGCGGAGCTGGTACGCAAGTAACCGGGAGGCTCGGGGGCCGATCTCACCATATCTCTGGCGGAGATACGCGAGAGCAACCTCGGTTTGCTGCAGGCATAGGGAGTCCAGCTCATTCTTAGTCTGCTTTATCTGGGGGAGAACCGAGGCATCACCTTGTTGGTGAGCAAGCTGAAGGAACTGGAGGGTCTGTTCCAGCTGAAGCTGTCTTTTTTTGCGTGCCTTTGCCAACCCGGCTGAATATTTTATTAAGTGACCTCTTAGGACTGCTTTTAGCGTGTCCCACTGAATTGTTGACGGGGTCTCCTGGGTGGAGTTGTTCTGTATAATTTCCGTGATTTTATCACTGAGGAACTCCTTAAATTGTTCACTTTTTAAGTGTACGAGGTTAAATCTCCACCCGGTGTTGCGCCTCTCCAGGCCCAGATTCCACTGAGTGATGAGTGGGGCATGATCCGAGTGGGCTATAGGGCCCATTGTGGCTTCGACCAGTGAGCCGAGCTGTTCCTTCTGGGTGTAGCAGTGGTCAATTCTTGTGTATGTCCCATGGACAGCAGAGTAAAAGGAGTATCCCCTGTCTCTGGGGTGTAAGGACAGCCACGTATCAAGCCATCCCACCCCCTCAGTAAACCTCTTAAAGAATTTATGTGAGGTCTGTTGCACACTGGGCTGGGCCCTGGAAGTGTCTAAGGTGATATTTGGGGCAATGTTGAAGTCACCTGCCAGGATCAGGGTCCCCTTAGTCATCTCCACCACTTTATCCAGCAAATGGCGGATAGTAGGGGTGTTTGAAGCCGGAGGGAGATAAATGTTGGCCAGTGTTAGTTCCTGCTCATTTAAAATATCCTGGACTATAATTAATCTACCGGCAGGGTCTATCCATTCTTTTATTTTCCTGAATGGGAGAAGGGATGAGATCAGAATAGCACCCCCCTTTTTCTTCCCTTTGGCATAGCCGAGGCAAAGACCAGCGCGTAGCCCCTACCCCAGAGTTTCTCATGTTCTCTGGAAGTCAAATGGGTCTCCTGCCAATATACAATATCGGCATATGACTTTTTAGCTAACGTAGTCATTCTAGACCTCTTGACCGGGCTACTCAGACCATTCACATTCAATGAATATATTTTTAAGTGGTTATGAGCCATTCTTACTTCCAGTACGCTCTACTTCTGTACTAAGCCTGAAATTCTCCTGAGATAACATTCTTATCTCTATTATCATTGCTAACGAACTGTGACTGTCTATTTTCTCTTGTAACTTTATCTTCTCTATAATATTCAATAACCATAAATTCTCATAACAAAAGCCCAAAATACACTCTTGTGGGCTTAATTGCATTGTTTTAACAGCACAAACTAGGGAGTAATTTAAACTGCCTCATGTGTCCCACCACTCAACATAACACTCCCAGGTCCCGAGGAACTTAACTCTCAGCCAGTACCAGCCGCGTTCCCCGGTAACTCCAGAAGGGTGGTGGAGCCCAGGTGGCGTACATCTCCCACCCCGCTCAAATGCAGACGGGAACATTAGCAAAGATGAAAAAAATTGTGACGCATCTTGCAAGATTTCGAAAGGTGCCTTAACTATATACAATGCCCAGAACAATACCAGGCCATTCCATAACAGTGGGAGGAGAGCCATCTGGACCGAACCAGAGAATTCCAAACGCTCCCCTCTCCCAAAACTAAACTTAACTTCCAAGGTTTGCTGTAGATGGTAGTTCAGCATCAAGGCAACTGCCACAATGCAGTATGGGAAGGACTCACCTGCTATTGAGGAAGAGGCCCACCAGCTCTAGGGTGCAGTCCCTATATCGAGTGTGCCTTAATATCAGCAGTGGTATGTCCAGGTTGCTCTACCCTGAGCAGAGCCCCAGCCGGACCAAATAAATTATTAATAAAATGAAATCACCAAATTTGTTTTTATTATTAGAGTATAATAAGCTGCCGATCCCGGGGAGTGCCATGGGGAATGGGTGTCCGGGGACACCTCGGGTGGCTCGGGGGGAGGCGACCGCCCCATCATCCACTATTGTCCCATAAGAAGGTAGGCCGTGCAGCCCAGCCCACATAGGCAGATAGGTCCCTCCAGGAATCTCGAACCAGATGGATTCAGTTTGCGGGCAGGGGACCCTCGCTGGGTGCCCGTGCTTCGCCCTGGAACCATCCGGTTATTTGGATTAGAGAGGAGAGTCCCGGAGGAAGTTCCATCCGTCCACTGTGAACACCGGGGCAGGCACCCCCCCACCCCCAGAGCACTCCGAGGGCGAAAGCCAAAGGGGGGCAGGAAGCAGGCTGAAGGCATCCAACATCCCTCCCTTGTACAAAGGGTTTTATCAGTTTGGGTAATTTTAAAGTCCCTCAACCCAGGCCCCGACCCCCAGAAGAGCGCTTCGCTGCAGGAGACGGCTCACCCCCCAAATCGGCCTCCCCAGCATGGCCCCTCCCACCTCCCAGCCCTACCCCAATCCACACATTCTTAAACCAATCATTGTGCACAGTTGGGTCTGCTTACTCCCCGTTGCCAAGTCACAGTTTCACTTGGGGTTACAGAAGCCAGCTAGGTAGGGACAGTCTTGACAGGGCGGGGCGGAGAAAGGGCACAGAACTAAACCATATCGACAGGGGAAAAGGAGAAAAAAAAAGAGGGGGGAGGGAGAGGAACCAAAATCCCACCCCGGGAGTATTGTCCCACCCCAGGAGAGTTCCACAGCTCATCGCCCAACAGGAGAGGGCCACCGGAGGCAGAATGTTCCCATCCCAACACCCCCCAGGCTCTCCATGCATAGGCTAGGAGTATGTTAGTGGGATTCGTCTCCAGGAGCGGGAAACCCCAGGCTCCTAGAGACAAGGTCCACCCACAATCCCCAGGGCCACCCCGCAGTATAGGCCCCCCGGAACCAGGAACCCCACCATTACAGACCTTGTCTGCTGCAGATCACAACATCCCTCTCGGCAGGGTGGTGTTAACAGCCCCCTCCCCATGTGCTCACCCACCTGAGGATCTCTCACTGCAGATGTTTACAGGCTATAACTTAATGTGGTTGAAAGCCCCCCCCCCAACATAAGGAGGGGAGAGCAATCCGGCCGCTCAAAAGGCTCGTAAGAGCCAGTCAGAGAAGAAGCATTATCGCAGGGAGGAGAGAGCAAATGAGAAAGAGAGGGAACCTCTCCTAAGTGCAAACCCGCTCTGAATCAAAAGGATCATCAGGTTGGAGGTCAAGTGTTCGTTGTTGCTGGGTATGTGTCGTTTTTGGATGATCCCTGGATGTCCTCCGACAGGTGCGCAGCCTTTTTATTTATCCTGGTGGAATCACCGTATTTTCTCAACATGGCAGCAACATCTGCTCGCAAGTTCGTGTGTGCAGACCTCTGTGCCGATCCAGGCTTTGCGGCTCCTTTTTGGGATATCGACCAAGCCGAGGCAAGTAAATCTTTCTCTAACCTTTCTTTAATGAGTGGGGGAGAAGTAATCCCTTGAGAACTCAGGAACAAGGAGGCAGCAAGGAGATCTGGGTAGACTTTCGGGCCTGATTTGGTGATAACTTTAAGCCTGCTGGAAACAGGATTTGTGCTTTGATATTTTTAGCCCAGAGCTGTTTCACCACTGGCCACAGGATTCTCCTGGATTCCTGAACTGCTGTCGTGTGGTCGTTGTCTAGTGAAATACGCGAGCCGGAGTAGATCAGTTGACCCTTCTGCCAGGCTTTCTGCAGTAGCTCCTCTTTTACTTTGTAAGACGTTATCTTGGCAACAATCGAGCGGGGTTTTGAATCTGGAGCACTGGGCTTGATGACAAGCGATCTGTGAGCCCGGTCCATTTCCATTGAAAACTCCGGTGGTAGTTCCAACAGGTCTCTCAGCAAATTCTGGAGAAAAGCCATAACACTGGGGTATCCATCCTCCGAACCCTCTGGGACCCCGTAAATCCTGAGGTTCTGCCTCCGGCTCCTGCCCTCCAGGTCGTCCAGGCGGTGTGTAAGCTCGCGATCCCGCGCTAGTAAGTACATAATCAAGCAGTCTTGGCGATCTGATTGATCTGAGATTTGAGTAGTGCATAATTCCAGCTGATCAGTCTTGTGGTTAATCTTGCTTATGTCCGCCTTGAGGTCAGCTAGAGACTGGTCCATCTTATTGACAGTATGGGCCATTTGCTTAATCGTGGCCGCTAGACCAGACAAAGATTACTCTTCATGCGGGCCTGCCTGGAGTGTATCGGAAGGGGCCTCCGAGGAATCCGATGCATCCCCATGATCCCCACGGACTAACGCCCGTAATTTTTGCGCCTGAGTGAGCTGGGGTCTTCCAGACCTATTCTTCTTGCTTTTGGCCGGCGACGACATTCTGATGAAGGTGATTTTAAACTTTTATTACCGGTTGGGGCGCAGAGCAATGGGGCTAGGCAGCCATTACGGCTGACATCACGGAAGTCCCCAGCGGTCTTAATGTTGTTGTATGCACTAAACCCATGTTCACACTTCACAAAAGTTGATGGGGTTGCCAGACATACTAAATACAGTTTGGACATGTTTGGTCAAGATTCCTTGTTTGTGACTACCACTTTGACATTGACTTCTTCAATAGTATACACTCTTTGTCTGCCGAGAATATTCTACGCATTAATGACCATTCAGGTTTGGTTTCATCTGGGTTAACTGGCAGGATGTTACTACCTAGGACTCCTTCTTTAAGGACACCGTAGTGAACAATAAGGTTCTCAATCTCCTGTTCTCTGTAGCTATCAATGTTCTCATCCTCAGGTGCATTGCATGAGTCTAATACCTTCCAATTGTCCAAAAATGTCCCTTTTGAAAAGTAACTTTCAAGTTGTTGAGCTGTTGACTGTATATAAGAAGTTTTCAGATTCTTGAACTGTTCTTTTTGATCCCATGTATCTAGCAGTGTATGCGTTCTAAATATAGATTTTCCCTCCTCTGGTGGTTCACTTGGCATCTCTGACAAAAAAA
Source organism: Neoceratodus forsteri (assembly GCA_016271365.2). NCBI lineage: Eukaryota > Metazoa > Chordata > Ceratodontiformes > Ceratodontidae > Neoceratodus > Neoceratodus forsteri. The sequence continues at coordinate 709,423,067 of CM057459.1, read as the reverse complement.
ACTTTCAAGTGTGGTCCTGAATTTTCAGGAAGTGCCTGAAGTGCGTCAGTGGTGCTAACGAGCTACTGTCTTGCCTTCTAGAAGATGATAGACCATTTCTGGAAAAGTTTCAAAAGAATTGCAAGAAGACCTACGGTATCAGCCAGAAAGAAAGTCATCTAGTGAAGAAAATCTGCTTTAGCTTCATAGAATGTTCCTGGTGTATGTCTTTGCTCTGATCAAGTATTCATCAAAACTTGGCCGAGTACTTTATCAGTTTTCCAAGCTGATTCACTGTGGACATATAACTGACCAAATACTGCTGTTGGTTGGCTGCTTTCTCTGATGCTAAGGCGAATCTATGTGCGAGACAGTGAGTAACAACTAAATATGGATGATCAAGTTTGGCTAGAGTGGTCACGCTTTTTTTGTATCCTGTCATTATAGAGGCCCCATCAGTTACAAGTCCTATCAGCTCTTTATATCCTAGAGTTTTATCAGAGATCATTTGCTTCACAGCATTGTATACTGCTTCTGAATTACATTCTTTTTTTTTTAACTTTATTGAATTTACTGTATTCCAAACACAGTGCATACAACCTATAGGTAGGCATAAATAAATAACGTACATTGCACAAGAATGGATACATCAGTGTTACAGTCAGGATTTTAAAATGCCCCTCTGTATTGGTACAACACGGGGGGGGGGAGGATTGCTATAAATCTATCAAACAGGTCCAACAGTACTTTAACCAAGTGCCGTAACTGCCATGAGCAGGGATTACCAAAATGAGAACAATAAAAATCATGCACCCTTTGATATGGGTATAACATCCCCCAGGCTAGTATTATTAGCCCACTTCATGTATTACAATGCAATACTCTGCATTCCTAAAATAACTCCAACTGTTTCCAGAGAACAAAGTTGTCCCTAATACATCAGCCCCCAGACTAGATGAATAGCCTTATGCTAAGTAATGAACACTAGACACTCCAACAAGCGAAATTCAGGGTAGAAAAGACCATGAACCTTAGAAAATAATAAGTTTAGGTAGTCAGTTCGGTAAAGATTGGATTCATACTGTGCATTTGCCCAAGAACTTAATGGCGCCAAAGTCTGCCCTCGAAATGTAGAAGGAACATGCCATGTCCCAGAAGAAATGGAAATCACCAGCCACGACGCCATTTTGTCCAGATTTCCATGTTTCCCAGAACCAAAGTTCAGAACATCATAACCCAACATTTTTTGAAATAAAACTATAACAAATACCATGGCATGGGAACATATAGGCAAAGATAGTAGTCAGTGTTGCTCACGTCCAGTTTTGCCTTACTCACTGTCCAAAGAGACCACATCAAGACCACGTTCCCTGGATTGAAACTCTTCAATGCAGTCAATTAGCTTTGCGGCTTCTCCAGCGTCTGAATATTGAAATACTTTTTCCCCATAAATGATCCTCAGGCTGGCAGGCATCAGGAGAAAATGGTGCACCCCCAGTTGTCTCAGCCAAGTACGCACACCATCAAAACTTTTCCGATGCTGTCGGGTCGCGTAACTCAAATCTGGAAAGATGTGCACTTTGTTGCCCTCCCATTCTAGACTCGTTGGTGGGTGTGCAACTTTTTACCCCTCTAGAGCTGATCCTGTACATTTGTTTTTTACAGCTATGATTTTTTTCTTGCCGGCTTACATCCAGAGGGCACCCCAGCCCCGTCCCCTGACATCTACCATCCGGCACTGACCCGGCCCCAGGGTTTGCCCCCCCAGCGGGGCCAGTGGGGTTCCCCAACCCCTGTCGGATACTGGATTCAAGGGGCCAGTGCCGTGGCTGGCCAGGAGCAGAGCCTGCGAGGCACCCTCCATCACACTGCTGTGGCATGTATTTTTTTCTGTTTTCTTCCCCTAGGGGTCGGGGCGTGCAGTGACGCCTATGGGGTGGAGCGCACACACATCTGCATGCGCTCCCCTCCAAGCGTCGGTCCCGACTCCTCCCTTGTTTGCAGCATGGCAGCCGTTTCCCCCAGCCTCCGCTACGGGGGCAGCAAGGCACTGACTGCTGAAACCCCCCCCCGGAGAAGGAATTAAGTCTGCCAGATGCTCAATCCTTCCTCACCCCTGCCGACCCCCAGCGGTCCGTGCACATTCCCAAACATGGGTCGCCGGCATTGCGTGAGGTAAGGTGACCAGCGCCTCAGCCCTCAGCACCACTGGGCTGGCCTGATTCTGTACATTTTTAAAATAGTAACTGGGTCCTCCATTCACAGAGAGTCTTTTTTTTTTTTTGTAGACTTTATTTTATCTTCACCGCTGAGGAACTCTCTCAGGCATCCCTGTTGCCCGAGTGCTCTACCTCCTATCTGAAGTCCTCCTTCCATCCTGCTACAGCCAGGCAGACCCCCTGGCTCTGCACCCCCTGAGGTGGGGCCACCGTATCCTCCCAGGGTGCTCTGTCTAGTAATCTAATGTGCCCAGCCTAGGATGGAGGAGAGGCCTGGATCTGGAGTGTGGCACAATGGGGCAGGGTGCCATTGCCTATCCTGTTCAGCAGGGGTTTTCTAGGTTAAGTTGCCCCCAGGCTCAGACATGCAATGACGTCCTGCTCGGTGTGCGTACGCTCTCGTGTGCACCTGAAAGCTGTCCACCACAGCCCAATCCCCTTACATCTGCCAGCCGGGTAGTGCAATCCCCCGGCTACCGCCAGGGGTTGCTACTGCACTGGCTTGGGCAAGTCCCTCCTCCCCAAGGAAGGAAAGCAGTCCCTGGGACTCTGGATCTTTCCCCATCCCCCTGACCCCTGATGACCCATGCTAATTCCCGAACATGGGTCGCCGGTGTGGCGCGGGGTGTGGCATCCAGCGCCACCAGGCCGGGCCGCAGAGCGTCTTGAAAGAAATTGGTAATGAATAGTTTAGGATTCTCTCCCTCACTACCCCAAGGGATACCCAGGATATGTACATTTGCTGCTCGGGAGGCATTTTCCAGGTTTTCAAGTCAGCATCTGAGAACTGCATTTTCTTTAGTTAAGCCAGCTGACACTGCCGTCTCTGCCAATATGGATGCAGACTTTGGTTCCCCTTCCAGCAGTCCAATTTTTTTATCCATGATCTTACACTGTGTTGCAAAGTCCTCCATCATTTGCTCAATCCTTTGTATTGCCTTTAATAGGGCAGCATTTGAGGGCTGAAGCTGTGCATCGTCTCCCGTTCCCTGATCCGGCTCTTTACTCATGTTTGATTTCAGGTCTCTGAGTCGGGTTCCATCTCCTCCTGCTCCTTGAATTACATTCTGCAAGTTCAGTCACACCTAAAAATTTTGACTGAACATAACCCTTGCTATCAATGAATCTGATGTATACCATTAGTGTACCCTTGCTGGCCACATCTGTTCCCTCATCAATTTGTAAGGAAAATATTTTATATGGCGAATTCTCCAATTCCTTTAAACAAACATCCTGCATAGTCTTAGATATTGCTTTGTAAAGGTCATTAATGGATTCAGAATGTGTGTGTAAATGCCTGTGCCTTGGAGGACTGATTGCTTGACAGGCAATAGCAGAGTGGAATCCTGTGTGGAAAAAGAGAAAAAAGGAATTCAAGTGAGTTACTCGGCTGCCCCCACCCCAAAAAAAGTGACTTTTTACATGAGGCAGTGCGAGAGTCAAGACACCAGTTTTTTTAGGAAAGCAGGTAAAAAATATTTACATTGTGAACCTGCAGTTCCAAAAGTTTCTGTATGTTATGATTTGCAGTCAGAATTTTAAACACTTTGCATTTCTGCTATGATGGCACTTTTCACTGATGAATAAGCTGTGCTCACTGTCTTTGTCATTCTTTTTTTCCCTCTTTCTGCCTCTATTGCAAGCCTTATTAAAACAGAGAAAATATTTTTTAAAACCGCAATGTTTAACAACAGACTTACTTAGAAGACAACAATGGCAAACTGGCTGGGTCATCTGTAATGAAACTCACTTGTGATCTTTGGACATCTGAGGTTTATTGAAATTGTCAGCCTTTGGCTTACTGGCTGGTTTCCCTTCTGTGAAGATACTTCTTCAGCCAGTTTCTTTGCAAATTCTGCAATAGAATAATGCAGCTTCTTTATCATGAATGAGCCATGCGTAGTTTTCTTAATTTCCCTATGGCTGTCTCTGTCATAAACTCTGGTTTTCTTGCTTGCAGTTGGAGAGTAGCTGCTCTCCATTGCTGCAAAGGTGCTGCCATGTTCTGCACTGTGTTCTGGCTCAGTTTCGGGGACAGGACTTGTTGATCTGGGTCTTTTGAAAATATCTGTTATCTTGCTTTGTTTTACTGTGGCCACCCGGCTACTGGTACTCTGTGTAACAGTTTCAGAATTTGCTGCTTCTGACATTTCTACTTAGACAGTTTGATGGCACAAGAATATATGTGATACTCAAGACAGAGTTGTTTGCACAAGATATGTAGTGTCTCTTGTTTTACTTTATTTAGACAGTGTGATGGCGCAAGAATATATGTGACACTCAGAGTTGTTTGTACTGTCTCTTGATTTACTTTGGGTAAATAAAATGAGATGCACTGGCTGTGCACCGTCACAAATGTCTTTTTGAATTATGTGACTAATAAAGTTCTTGAAAATGAACTTGGGTCTGAGTTTTATTTTATGGGACAACACTGCAGAATTTCTTCTCACATACACAAGCACCCTAGTACATACACACAAATCGTCAAGGGCAGTATATATGTGTGTGTGAAGGGGGCAGGGGCACATATTTACAGTATTATGAACTGGGTAAATATGTATTGAGTATGCTTCGGCACTTAGTTACACTTGTTTGTTTCTCAGCAGTACAACAAATAAAACACAGCTTGGTGCCAGCAGTGTGTTTGCTTATTTACACACAGTAACAGCAATGTAGTCACACAACGGTCAGGTAAACACTTATAAAATAATTATGTTTCTTTGGCTTAGTTTGTTTCTGCAGATTAAATGTTTGCAGCTGTGTAAACCTTTTTATATATTTTTTCCAGTCCTCTGCCTGTTATGTTCTCCTCCCAGCTTCCTTGCCTGCCCTTGGCTTTTCTGTTTCTGTTCTTAAAACCAGCTGCTCCACTTATTTTACTTGTACCTCTCCGATTCACTTTAGAAGTAGCCCCGACTGTGACTGCTCATTTTGTTTCAGTTCCTGGCTCTTTCATGCACTTTCATGTACTATGTATTAGTACTATTCCCCACCCCCCAGCTTATCTGTCCTGCTTCTTGATAATTTAACACTTTAATTCTTTTAGAATGCTTTCTTGAAAATATCTATGTAGCAGTTTTGTGCCCAGTTCTTTATATCCACCCTGATCCCTATTGTTTTACTCTCCTCTATTTCAGGAGCAGTGCTTGCTTCAATCAATAATGATCTTTCAGTAGACTGAGTATTTGTTCCCAGATCCACTGCTCTTATTTACATTGTTCTCTACCTATCAATCAATCAATCAAAATCTTTATTTAACCAGGCGGACATCGTTGAGCAAACTAATGTTCAAGGTGGACCTGGGAGAACAATACAGAGGAACAGAAGAAAACAACAGGATTGAAATTGTTGCAAAACACGGCAGTATACATAATATCAGATACAAATAGGCTAGCGCAAAGTCAGCCCGGTGGTGCTGAGGGTTGAGGCGCTGGATGTCACACCTCATGCTACGCCGGCGACCCGCATTCGGGAACGGACTCAGGTCAGCAGGGGTTGGTTGGGGGGGAGGACTGAGTGTCCCAATGGATGCTCTCCTCCCTCTGGGGTTGGATACCAGGGGTGCTGTATGTGCCCGATGTCCTGAGAGAGCCGGTGGGAACACGGTCTCTCGAGGGGTGGGTGGCTCCATCTAATGGAGTCGGGGATGGGGGATCTCTGGTGGGCGCTTGGGAAAGACATGCATCAGCACGTCGCCTCTCTGGACGTACGTCCTCATGCCGGCATCTCAGAGGACTGGGAAAAGGGGGGGGACCACAGAAAATGGAAAAAAAACCTCAGCAGTCCTAGATGATGACTGTTCCGAGCCATCCAGACCACCGATTCTGGGACAGACCCCGCTGTGCAGGTGGAAAAAGAAGGAAAGGCACTCTAGGGTAAGATTCTGAGTTCGGGGGCTGTAATGGGATGAACGGCCCGAAGGAGTGGACACTGAAGGTTGGTAGGAGGGATAAAAAGAAAGTAAAAAAAAAAGTATATATATATATATAGGCTAGCGCAGAGCCAACTCACACAAGGAATACAAAATAAAGTACAGCAATAGATATGTACAGGTTAAACGCATGGTATAGTGTAATATACAGAACTGGAATAAACTAGTCACAGTCTTCACAGGGGGGACATCATATTTTATTTTTTAGTAAAGGGGCAGAAGGGCAATAGAATGCATAGAAGAGAGGGGGCAAGGCATGAGCAGGGAGTTGGGCCAAGGGGTGACAGAGAAGGAGCAGGGGTAAGCACAACGGCCGCAGTCCAAGGGATTAAGGGAAGCAGTTGCAGGATTCCTTGAGTTGTCAGATGATTAAAGCTTTAAATGCAGCAAGCCCAAAGGGGAGGTTTATTTTCAGAGTTTTTTGCAGCTTGTTCCACAACAAGGGAAGTACATTACTAACAGACACCCTGCCAAAGCAGGATCTAACCTTAGGTGTTTTCAGTGTTACGTAAGATGCACTTCTCAGAGCACAATTAGTTTGTGGGCTTAACAGCAAACAAGCTGTAATATAGCTGGGCAGTTTATTCGTAATGGCTCTGTAGGTCCAAAGTGTCGCATTTTCTGACGCCTAGGCATAAGGGAAGGCCAGCCCACAGCAGTATATAGGAGACAATGATGGGTGGAGATGGGGAGCTCCATTATGAATCTTAAGGCTCTGTGGTAGAGTGTATCAAGTTTGGCAAGAGAACCAGCAGGGCCTTGGCTAATATAGGAAGTCGGCATAGTCTAACAAGGGAAGAAGTGTTGTTTGGACTAACCGCTTTTTGGCCTCCCTAGGTAAAAGGTATTTTATCCTAAAGATAAATTTCTGATATTTTCTGAAATTTCTGAGAAAAAAGTGCCCTTGTTTTCTCAATTATCCATACTCCTTTTTGTTTCAGTTGCTTAGTTGGTTCTCTCTGCATTAGTTTTCTATTTCCAGTATAATAAATAATATGTAGGGGGAGTATTCCTTTTACTATATATTATACCCCTGCTTCTTTGCATTCTTAACTTGGTTCAAGCCCTTTTACATTCAGGCTTAGTTGCTCAAATGTGCATATCTCTGTCTCCTCATTTTCTTTCAGTATCTGCCCAGTCAGCAATTGATTTGTGCCCAGTTATTCCACTGCTTTCTTTCCTTCCTAGCTAAGCTTCCCAGTTCTTATTGTCTGCCCTTTATCTTATCACCTTTTTATTTCTAAATTCTGTTTCAGTAGGGAGCTGCCTAAATTTTCTTTTTATTTTCATTTTATCTTTTTATTGAAATTCGAGTATATAAGAAAGCACACATCTTCTACAACAGAAGACTATCCTCCATGTAAGGTATAAAATATCACTTAACAAAACACAGTATTTAGGGTAAACATATTGGAGAAGCCTTATATACATGTATTGATAAAACACAAACCTAGACAGGATGTAAGTGGAGAGCAGAAGGGTTACAATCAATAGGGTATTATAGGATCAGAAATAGCAACCATGTACGAAATACATGCTAGGGCAGGCTATGGTAAGGCATTCAGTAAATTGCAAAAAGTGATAAATGTGTTAATATGAACAATGTTCAGTAATAGAGAGGTGAAGATAAGAGAAAAGTGTGCAAGGAAAGAAAGAAGAGAGAAAAAAGCAAGGAGGAAGGGAAGGAGAGAGGGAGAAAACAGGGAAGAAGGGTAAAAAAGGAGAAATCTGTGTATAAAAGTTTCGAGAAAACCTAATCTGAGAGCAAAATAAGAAGGAGGGCTAAATATCCTTAAGAATTAGGGTCTAGAAGAACTAGGTTCATGTACTTGAAGTAATCCTGCCAACATCTGTCATATACAGTGAGTCGGTTATGAGTAACATGAGATCATCGGTCTAGAGAGGCATACTGAGAGAGGCTTTGAAGAACATCTGAAAGAGAAGGCACCAGAGTTGATTTCCATTTCATAAGAATCAGACGTTTGACCAGAAGAGAAAGTATGTTTAGCCACCTAAAATGTGCATGTGAGAGGACAGAGCTACTGGGGATAAGGATGCCAAGAAGGAATAGCTTGGAGTCAAAAGGTAGTTTTTGTCCTGTTACTCTGGAGGCAAGTAAACAGACTTTATGCCAGAGCTTATTAATGGGAGCTCTAGACCACAAGATATGAAGTAGATCCCCGTTGGCCAAATTGCAGCGCCAGCAATTATTATTATTTAATAGGCCCATTCGTAGAAGCACAGAGGGGGTTCTATACCAAAGATGTAGGATTTTAGTTTGTATTAAAGAACTGCGGACATCTTTAAAGGTACTATGTGCAATACACCAACAATTACTCCATTGTGCATCTGAAATATTGTAGTTAAGAAGAGTACTCCATTTATTTTTGACCTGTATAGACCGATCAGGTAGATTATTAATAATGTCTTTGTAAATGGAGCTATTTAATTTTACTGATAAATTAGTCCAGTGTGAGATGTATGGGTTTAGAAGAGTATGCCTATACACTAAACTAGAGACAGAGTTATAAGCTGCCCGAATTTGTAAAAACTTCCAGAAGTCTTGCTTAGGAAGTTTCCATGTGACCTGCAAGTCTGAGAATGATCTAAGAGTGAGTGAATTCTGGTCCAAGATATCTCAGAGAAAGAAAATGCCTTTGTTCCTCCATGTACAACAGAACATTGGATGATCTTCTAGAGCAAGCAGTGGATTGCCCCATAAAGGGGCATAAAACCAGGGTGTTGGATTGGATTTCAGGAATTTGTGGGTTAGTTTCCAATAAAGAACAGAGGATGATACAGTCGGGTGAGATTTTAGTTTAGAGGAAATAGGATTAAAAATGAAGAAAGTGGGAACTCCTCCCAGGCACAATGCGGATTCCATTGCAACCCATAGTGGTGAGTGAGGGGACGGTTTCTAAAACCATTTAATGATTTGGGCTATTTGGAAAGCCCAGAGGTAGCCTTTGAACCAGGGGAGTCAGAATCCCCCTTTTTTCCAATGTGATTGAAGTTTGTTGCAGTTTAATCTCGGTGGTTTCCCATCCCAGATACAGTTACCTATCAATTTATCAATTTTAGCAAAAAAGGAGGATGGTAAGACTAAAGGAATATTGGCAAAGAGGTAAAGAATCTTGGGAGAAATGGACATCTTAATGGCTGCAATTTTCCCCATGAAAGAGAGATTAAGAAGCTTCCATCTGTCCAGAATTGTTTTGATGTTATCAAATAAGGGGTTAAAGTTAATGTCCCATATCTTCCCTAAGTTACTAGTAATTTTGATTCCTAGATATGTTATACCCTGTGGTGACCAGCGGAATCCAAGAGGTATGTTCATAAAGGCTTTACAGTGGTCGTTAAGGGGCATAGTTTGTGATTTGTCATAATTCAAAGCAAGGCCAGAAATTTTAGTAAAATTATTAATCAAATCAACCAACAGGGGCCCAGCCTCATTCAGGTTTTCGAGTAAGATTAAGAGGTCATCCGCATAGGAGAGAGAAACATATCTTGAATTGCTCACAGGTATGCCCATAATGCCAGAAGATTGACATAAACAAGCAGTCAGGGGTTCCATGGCTAAAATAAACAGGGAAGGTGACAGGGGACAGCCTTGTCTAGTTCCCCTTGCTAGATGAAAGTAAGAGGAAAGGGTGGAATTAGTAAGTACTTTAGCAACAGGGGAGTTATGTAATAGCTTGATCCAGGAGCAAAAGGTACGAGAAAGACCAAAATAAGATAAAACTTGATGAAGGTAGTCCCAGTTTAAGGAATCAAAGGCCTTCTCGAAATCAATAGCTATGGCTGCAGCTGGTGTCTTGAGGGATTTGGCTTTGTGAATGAAATTAAATAAGGAACATAGGTGATCAGAACCAGATCTATGTTTAATAAAACCAGCTTGCGAACAATGAGTTAGCTTGGGAATCAAGGATTCAAGTCGAGAAGTTAGTAGCTTAGCAAATATCTTCCCATCCGTGTTTAATAAAGAGATGGGCCTGCAACTTGCGGGGTGAGTAGGGTCTTTTTCTTTCTTAGGGATTAGGGTTATGATTGCTTCAGTGCAAGATGGGGAAAGTTTGCCAGTATTGGAAGCTTCTTGATAAACATTAAGAAGAAGGGGACATAAGGTGTCGCTGCCTAAATTTTCAATCTTTCTTTACTGTAGTCTTTAAAGAACAGTGCCTTTCTTATATCTTCCTGCTTCTTTTCTCCACCTTTCACATTCTTGTGCAAACTTGAGATTTAAAATGTGTTTTTCCATCTCCTGTTTTTTTTGTCAGCACAAGTCACAGTATCTGCAATCAAAGTTTTATGTTCTATCTCCTGTTTTTACATACCCCCGTTGTTTTTTTTGTTGCCTCCACAGTTTCTCTAGTGCCCTCCCTACCAAACCAGAAAACTATGCCAGCAAATATAATTATTTTATCTGCCAGTGATCACCGAAACCAATGAAGCACCCGCTCCCTTTCACCACCGCAGCCCAAGTGACTTGCTCCACAGCGAGAGCCCACCCCAGAATACCAAACTCCCACTGATTGGCCGGAGAAGTGTCTAGGAAATGTCTCCAATCAGACATGACTCCTCCGCGCCAAGAATTCAGTCAGGTGGCTGCCTTCTCCAGGGCCGTCACCAGGTTTTTGTAGCCCCAGTCCATGCACCTCCAGTGGGCCCCCCTCAGATCTATCAGTCCATGTAAAAAAAACAAACCAAAAAACAAACTACAATCAAACCAGGCCCAGGCCCAGCACTTGACACAGAGATGCAGGCAGCCCCCCCATCCCAAACTCGAGCTGGGTGTCAGCAGTGGTGGCACATGGCACTGTTTCATGCTTGGACCACAACCCGCAACTTTAGGCTCCCTTAAGTCAGAGCAAGCAATTCAGCAGTGGCACACTGGCACACACAGTGAACATTTTTACTTACTTGAATGGGAATGGCCAATGTCCCAACAATTTACTGTAGGTGGTTGTGCTCATCAGCAATGACGTTAATACTGCCTGCCCCCCCCAAAAAAAAAAACAGCTGGAGTGCCTTGCCCAGCCAGCACAGATGGTTCCCGACCCCTGCTGCCATTTCTTTTACACTCTCACTCACTCTGCATGTTAGAATTAGGATCGGATTCTTTCTGTGATGTGAACGGTTGAACCAACCATGACCCAGCCCTTGTTTTCCTTACACATCAAAAATTAACACAACCAATTGAAGTCGGATTGATCAGTATGAATTACTGGGTGAGTAAGTTGCCTCATCTGATCTGCTGCCACAACCCCAGATGCTCCAGTGAAGTTCTGTCCTCTGCTGCTGCTCCAACCATCCCAGATCCACTGCTGTTCTCGGTGCACCGTGCTGACCCCTCCCCGGTGACTCGTGACCCAACCCCTGCCAGCCATTTCAAAGCTCAGTCTGCCCCCTCCCCGGCTCAGCTAGCGGCGGCCCCCTCACACACAATGGACTTGAGTGAGTCAGTGACTGACTCCTCTCACGACAACTCGCCCTCACTCGACGCTTGCTGTACTTCGCCAAATCACCGGCCCCAAACCAAAATAGTGCACTCAACACCAGCACCCTGACTCCCACCTTCACAATAATATCTAACCGGCAGCCAGCAGGGTGGCTCAGCCCCTCAGGCCAGTCCCTCCACCACACTCTCCAGCCACTGGCTGCCTGCACTCACACCCTGCCCCATGGCCACAGAATGCTCCCTAGTTGGATTGGAGCCCTGCCGGTCAAGCAGGGCTGGTAGCATTAATTTTTCAGGGCTAGCAGGAAGGGGGGAATTTAAATGTAGTTTCCATCACACAGCAGGTGAGGCTCGGGGTTGTAGCAATGATTTAAAAATAAATTATGTACCACTACCAGGCTGCAGAGCCTGCCTAAGCAGCATAGCATCCAGCCAGCTCAGAAAAAATGAGACGCTGGTGGGCTGGAGGCCCCACTCTGGTATTAGGGCCCCGGGCAGTTGCCCGGGTGGCCTATGTGCTGATGCCAGCCCTGCCCTCCTCCCACAGAATCCAGTCAGGTGGTTGCCAGTGACCTGGTCATGCACAGTACAGTGCTCCCAGAGGTCACCACAGCTTATTCCCATGAAGTTCTGTGAGAGCCATCATGGCGGCTGCTCCCTGTAGTTTTCTGGCCATTCTCTCTGTAGTTCTTCAGGCAGTGTCAATAAAAAAGGCAAGGCTGTTTCTTTTTCACCTCTGTGGTGTGGCGGGAGTCACAACTTTTAGCCACAGGGCTTCTGGCTTCGCTGGTGGTGATGTAGCGAACTGCCAGTGGGAACAGAGACGCAGGGCCTTTCATCAGGAAGACAGTTGCTCCCTGGGATCTCAACCTTGTGCTGAATATGCTCACTTGCATGTCCTTTAAACCTATTGCAACTTGTGGCTTGATGTTTCTTTTTTTTTTTGCATTATCTCTTTCTACCCCCAACGTGCTCATGGCAACCACTCCTTCAGGCTTGCCAAGGCAGTCCTCCGACCCATCCATCCTCCGAGATTCCTCCTCAGATCGCAGCCAATCCCCAGGGTGACCCAGCGTAACCCGGCGTAACCCTTCGCCGGATGGGTCCCCCTCCTCCGAGGGGGAAGGCACCAGCCAAGGGGCAGACCAGCGCTCCTACTTTAGTCCCAGGGATGCTGCTGAGGCAGAGAGCTTGGTAGGACCTTGTTGGCCTCAGAGCACCAGGCAGCCGTCATCCGGCTACCGTGAAATGGTATTTCTGCTTTTTCTAGTTACTCCCTCTTTTCTTACGTGCGTCAGCAGTGCTCCTGGTCTCCACCAGAGGCCGCTGCAGTGTGACAAGACCCCACTACCCACCCCCAGGAAAGGAGAGCAGTCCTACGGACGCTCGATCTTCTCCGGCCCCTGCCAGCCCCCGATGACCCAAGTCTGTTCCCGAACCCGGGTCGCCAGCGTGGGATGAGGTAAGGTGCCAGCACCTCAACCCTCTGCGCCACTGGGCCGGCTGGCTTGATGTTTCTAACCTGGAAAACAGCATTTCTGTTAGCTGTCCCCCTGGACACAGAATTTCTGAAATCTATGCTTTGGTCACTTATTCTCCATATACTGTTTTCCACAGAGATAAGTAGTTCTGCATACACACCCCACGTTTCTACCTAACGTGGTGTCAGAGATCATCTTAATCAGGTTATAATCCTGCCTACCTACTTTGCCAACTTTCAGAATGAGGGAGAAAGGACTTTCCATTCATTGGATGTTAAGAGGGTCTTTAGGTTTTACCTGGACAGGATTAAGGACTACAGAGAATCAGAACAGCTCTCTCTCTTTCAACCCCAATCAAAAAAGGACATCTTGTTACAATCAAGTAGACTTCAGCCTAGACTGTAATTGCCTTCATCACTACTATGCCATGGCTCAGGTTAAACTAGAGAGCAAGACACATGCACGCTCCACCAGAATGGTTGCCACTTTTGTAACAGAAATTGAACCTGTACCAACTGGAGAAATTTGTGGAGTTTCAACTTAGAGCACAGTGCATACTTTTACCAAGGATTATGCCTTGGATGTCCATGCCAGACTACCAACTCCCCAGCCCCGGACTCACTCCAGTATTGTTGTGCTATGGCCTTCATTCCTTTGTACTTAGTTTGGACTGTATAGCTAGCGTGTCACTAGTTTTGTGGCCCTTCATACACGGGCCACCTGGGCTATCTTATGCCCTTAAGTTAAGTGCATAAATTATTATTTAGGTTCATGCTACTCACTTCCTCAGTAAAAAGGTATTGAGGCAGTTGTATGCTTGGGCTGCTGTATACCAGTAGGTGGTTGCGGTGACACACAAGTGGGATCTACTCGTGTCACCATCCCTCCAGAAAAGTTCTGGCTCCTGCAGGGTTCTAGCACCTCTGACTCAGACCCATTAGTGGTAATCTATGGAGAGGATATTCAGGAAGATCAACAGTTACAGTAAGTACATACATTCCTTTTATTGACAGCACAGCCTTAGAGTATAAAGTTCCTCTGTTGTTTTAGAATTGTTTAGTGAATCATGTTATTACATTGCAGTATGATTCATGCCTTTTCTTTTACGTAATGGTAAGTGGTAATTGATGAGGTTTCCCTTCCCTTAAATCTGACATCTGCTGGCTAGGTGCCACGCACAAAAATCTACCTCTGGGTGGTTGGTGTAGTCGGAACTCTCTCCCCCAAGTCATGGCCCTGCAGTCTGCACCCTGAACCAGTTTCAATTTGGTCACACCTTGGCCTTCTACACAACATTAGTACAAACCTTGCTGTCTTATTTGCAGCTTATTCCCCATTATATTGGAAGAGGGTGAGGGACTGGTGATCTGTGGAGGGGACATGAATCTGACCTTTGTCCCATGGACAGATAGCACCTCTACAATACACAAGCAGGAGCATACTGTAGCTAAGAAAATGAGACTGATCTGAGGTTAAATGACATATGGTGACATTTGTATGGACAGTCACAGGTGTATACTTTCTGCTCAGTAGTACACCAAATGTATTCTCGTTTAGATCTCTTCCTCATATCCAAAGAACACTTAGGTAAACCAAGTAACTGTATGATAGGATTGATGAATCTCTCAGATCATACACCTCTCATTATGCCATTAGATCTGAACCTAAAGAAAAAAAATCCTCCTTTTGAAGGTTAAACATGTCACTTTTGCAGGACAGGGAGATAATGGAGCAGATCCCCTGCATCATTAAACAGGCAGTGCAAGAGAACTCTTCCTTGACATCTCCCCAGGGATACTATGGGACAGAATCAAGACAGTATTGAAGACATTATTGAAGGGAAAACTGATTGCCATAGCAATGATATTAGGGATGAAAAACAGAGGCAACTGGAATCTAAAACACTAGAACTGGAAGGATTATTCTTTGCTTACATTGAAGTGATTCAGATGAACATTCTTCCACATCTTCTCTGTTTCAAACTCTTCTGGTATTTTCAGCAACCTTTTACTTTAACTCTTGGAACAAGCTGATATCGGAGGGGGGGGCATAATCCTCGAATTCGCTATTCTCTTTTACAATTGCCCTCTTTGTCTAACTCATTTATAATCTCTAGGGCTCCACCTGGAAATAGGCATTCCTTGTTCTAGTGCTTACCCGGTAAACCAAAGCTAATAAATAAATAAATAAAGGCGGAGTTAATCTCCCAAACCTTCAGAATTATGCCTGAGCTTCACATTTGTGCATAGTATTAAAATGGTTATTGCCCCAAACATCTTCCTAGAAGAAAATTGAATTCATAATAAATGATATGCATGTCACAGGCCTGATTCTTTTGGTACGCAGGCAGCATCCCCTCCATTGGCACACTTTACATGTTTTACAGCCCAAACATTAGAGGTATGGTTTAAACTTAAAAAAAGCACCCTCATTTAGAGCGGATTTTTTATTATTGCAGAATCTTGGTGGTCATTGAGCACTTCCTCCCCTCATAGATAGATCCCACCTTTCAACATTGGAGGAGATAAGGGCTTACATATATATATATATATATATATATATATATCAGTTCCTTGACTCCCATGGTGTTCTCCCATTTGAAATACTCCAACAAACCTTTGGTCTTATGGGTAGGGAGCATTACAGATATCTTCAAGTTTGTACCTAGCTCCTGCGTAAGTAGAGGGAATACATAGGCTTACTGAGACACTCCCGATATTAATGTCCATGAATATGGAAACCCATAAAGATACACCTTGGAGCCACATTATTGGAAATGCTTACTGGGATCTGTGGTACTTAATAAGCAATTCAACTCAGTTGATAATAGACATCTGGAATAAGGAACTGAATACTAAGATTTACCTAACTGCCTGGTTTAAGTATGCATTACTGGTTTTAAAGATTACATCCTCCAACATGTGGAGAGAATTTGCATGGAAATGTAGCTGTAGATATTTCCAAACTCCAGCAGTTCTTATAAAATACATGCCTGAGGATTCTGGCAGAAGTTGAAGAAGTTGTGGTTATTCCCCAGTGGACCAAGTCCATATATTTTGGTCATGTCCAATTCTTGCCCCCCTACTGGGAAAACATAGTAGTTCAGCTGGAAGAACTGTTCAGAGGCCAGGCAATATTGACTCCAGTGTTCATTGTGATGTCGATCCCCCCAATGGACTTTCATCTTCCCCATAGATCACTGATGTGGGTATATATACTGGCAGCTAAAAAGGCAATAACTCATCTCTGAACCACAGCCCCAAAGGTAAATACATGGTAAAAGATAACTGAGAAAATATATAGGATGGAAAAGCTACCTGTAGCTCTGCATGATAGGTCAGGGCAGCTACAGGCAGCTACTTCGGCCAGAAGCAGAGGCATCCTGGATTCCCTGCAGGGGTTGAGTCTCAGACAGCTTGTGCTTGATCCCACCAGAGACAGGGCAATTCTGGACCTAGTACTGACCAATGGGAACAGAACTGCAGCAGTCCGGATAGAAGGACAACTGGGATCCAGCGACCACCACATAGTGTGGTTTAGCATGGACAGGGAATCAGTCAAGTTACACAAGGGTTAGGGTTTTGGATTTCAGGAAGGTGGACTTCACTGAAATGGGAAGTATTAACATTGTCCTGAAGAAGAGGGTGGTAGGAGAGGGGGTGGAAGAGCAGTGGGGACACCTAAAAGGAGCCATACTGGAAGTGACAAACCAATGCATCAGATTGGTATCCAAAAGAAAGAGAAGGAGGAAGCCACTATGGTTCTCAAAAGAGGTGGCAGGCAGGTTAAGGGCTAAAGGGGCAGCTTTCAAGAAATACAAAGAGACCCAAAGGGAAGAAGACAGGGATGTGTACTTGGAATATCTAAGGGAGGCAGGGAAGGCTGTTTGGAGATCAAAGGTGCAGACTGAGAAAGGACTGGCTCAGACGGTAAAGAAAAGGGATAAGACATTCTATAGGTACATCAGTGAAAGAAGAAAAATGGGGGGGCATGGGGGATTGTAAGACTCAAAGGGGAGGAAGGGGAGTGGAGAGATGGGGACCTAGAAAAGGCGGAAAAGGGGAGGAAGGGGAGTGTAGAGAGGGGGACCTAGAAAAGGCGGAAATACTGAACAAATACTTCTGTTCAGTATTCACTGAAGAGGGTGAGGGTCAGGGATTGCAACTCAGCAGCAGATGTAAGGGGGGGGAGGTGGGCACCAGTCCATTCACAGAGGACAGAGTCCTGAACGAGCTCACAAAACTGAAGGTGGACAAGGCAATGGGGCCAGATGGCATACACCCGAGGATTTTGAAGAAACTATGAAGAGAGCTCACAACACCTCTGGCAGCCATGTTCACAGAGTCATTAAACACAGGAGTGGTTCCAGAGGACTGGAGGAGGATGCATGTGGTTCCTCTACACAAATCCAGCAGTAGGGAGGAAGCGGGGAACTATAGGCCAGTCAGTGTCACCTCAGCTGGCGGGAAGTTCATGGAGGCAATGCTAAAAGAAAGAATAGTGGGACATCTGCAATCCAGTGGTGCCCAGGACCCAAGGCAACATGGATTCACAGAGGGTAGGTCATGTCAGACAAATCTAATAGATTTCTTTGACTAGGTGATGAAGGAAGTAAATAAAGGGGGGGTGGCAGTGGGCATTGCCTACCTTAATTTCAGCAAGGTCTTTGACACTGTCCCACATAGGAGGTTGGTGAACAAAATAGATAGTTTAGGCATCGGGCATAAGGTGATAAACTGGGTTAGGAACTGGCTAACAGACAGGAGGCAGAGGGTGGTGGTAAATGGGATACAATTGAGGGAGAGGGGGGTGACCAGTGGAGTACCTCAGGGATCAGTCCTTGGGCCAGTCCTGTTCAATGTCTTCATTAGCGACATTGCAGAAGGGCTGGAAACATAGAAACATAGAAGTTGTTGGCAGATGGGGACCGTACAATCCATCAAGTCTGCCCTTGGCTTCCAACCCCCCTACTTAGTTGCCTGCTTGTGTATCCCACAGTGTCTGTCCCATGCCCGCTTGAATTCCCTCACTGTCTTGGCACCCACCACCCCCTCCGGCAGACTATTCCATGGTTCCACAATGCACTCTGTGAAGAAGAATTTTCTCATATTGCTTCTGAACTTTCCTCCCTTAAGTCGAAGGTTGTGCCCTCTAGTCCTGCTGTAGTCCTTTACCTGAGGTTATGCACATGCACCCCGTTGTTGCCTTTAAGGTATTTGAATGTTTCTATCATGTCCCCACGATTCCTGTGTTGTTATAGGGAGTATAATTTGAGGTCATCCAGTCTTGCCTTGTACGGTTTCTGATGCAAGCCCTTCACCATTTGTGTTGCTCTTCTCTGTACCGTCTCCAGCCTATCTATGTCCTTCCTGAGGTGTGGCCTCCAGAATTGGACACAGTACTCCAGATGAGGCCTGACCAGGGACCGATACAGGGGCATGATTGCTTCATGCCTTCTGCTTGTGATGCCCCTCCCTATGCATCCCAGGATACCACCAGCCTTTAGTGCTGCCTTTTCACATTGTCTACTGACCTTGAAGTCATCTGATATGAGCACCCCTAGGTCTTGCTCCTTGCCTGGTAGCCACCAGCTGCTCCCCTCCCATTGAGTACAGTTTCCCTGGGTTACGCTTTCCCAGGTGCATGACCTTGCATTTTTTGGCATTGAATTTCAATTGCCAGGTCTTGGACCACTCCTCCAGTTTTCAGAGATCAGCTTCCATGCTTTGCTGTCCCTCTGTTGTGTCTACTGGACATCTCCCCAGGGTTTCTTTGTCCCAGTTGTGGAGGGAAAGGTCTATCTGTTTGGAGATGACACCAAGATCTGCAACAGGGTGGATGCACCAGACAGGGTGGAGACAATGAGAAGGGACCTGTGGAAGCTTGAAAAGTGGTCTGTAGAGTGGCAACTAAAGTTCAACTCTAAGAAGTAAAGATCATGCACCTGGGACAGAAAACCCTGCAGAGAGCAACAGGATTGGTGGGGTGCTGACAATCACCAGGGAAGAAAGACACCTAGGAGTTATTATTTCAGATGACCTGAAAATGTCAAAGCAGAGTACTATGGCTGCAGGGAGGGCCAGCGGCATGCTGGGGTGTATAGGCAGTGGTATCACTAGCAGTAGGAGGGAGGTTGTGATGCCTTTGTATAAAACACTGGTCAGGCCTCACCTAGAGTACTGTGTGCAGTTCTGGAGGCTGCATCTTCATAAGGACATTGATAGGGTGGAGGTGGTCCAGAGAAGGGTGACTAAGATGGTACAGGGCTTGCACCACAAGACTTATGAGGGGAGATTAAAGGACTTCAATATGTACTCGCTGGAGGAGAGGAGGGACATGATAAAAACATTTAAGTATCTAAAGGGCACTAATAAGTTGCAGTGGTCAAACATCTTCTAGTACAGGAAGAGTACAAGAACAGGGGGCATACTATGAAACTGGAGGGGGTAGGTTGAGAGGGAATGTGAGAAACTTTTTCTTCACGGACAGAGTAGTGGACACATGGAATAGTCTGCCACAGGAGGTGGTGGGAGCAAGCACTGTGGAGGGATTTAAACATGCCTGGGACAGGCATAAGGAAAACACAAAACTCTAGCACCACCCACTGCAGTCTAGACAAATAGACCCACAAACAAGTAATCAAACAGATTATTTAAGCATATAAAAATAATGCTTTATTCAACACATTCATAGTACAAAAGCAGCCAAAAAGCACTTACATCCTGCTAAAATGAGAGCTCACAGTGAGACCCACAACCTCCTACCGGTTTCACTTCAGAGCATCATCAGGGAGTGTTCAAACAGGTGGTGCACTCTGCTTATAAAGGTGGAACTTAAGGTGACAGTATGCACGATAGACATCACACTTGGTTATATATAATGTATCATATATAACCAAGTGTGATGTCTATGGTGCATCTTGAGCCTGCACCATTTTTTCGGGGGGTAAATATCCATTTGACTGGCCTTTGTATATTAGTGATATGTGCCTTTACATATATACATGTTTATTTTTGTTTTTTGGTGTTGCATACATTGTTATACTTGTGTTCATCTGCACGTGTAGTGTGTTGTTCTGTTTTGTATGTGTTACATGTTTTTTCTTATATGGATTTTTACTATAGGTGTGTGTCACTCTAGGGTAGGATACTATATGTTTTTTTCCTACTGTCACCTTAAGTTCCACCTTTATAAGCAGAGTGCACCACCTGTTTGAACACTCCCTGATGATGTTTTTTGGCTGCTTTTGTACAGTACTATGAATGTGTTGAAGAAAGCATTATTTTTATATGCTTAAATAATCTGTTTGATTATTTGTTTATGGGTCTATTTGTCCAGACTGCAGTGGGTGGTGCTAGAGTTTTGTGTTTTGCTGGTTGTTGCTCTCACTAGCACACCCAGCCGTTTGGGGTGGCTTTTTTCCTTGTTTTACAGGCATAAGAAAACCTTAGAGGTGGGGTAGAGGGAGGAAGGGGAAGCCACAAGCCAGACAGAGTCAGAGGCCGACATCAGGTATCAGGCTTAGGGGCAGACTGGATGGGTCTGGTGGTCCTTATCTGCTGACAGAGTCTAGGTTTCTGTGTTAAATAATTTGGCTGTTGACATGGACTTTGTCCTGTAGGGTAACGTAGATAACATATTATCTTTGCAATCCAGTGGAGTGAGAGGAATCCATTGTCCACAGGACTAAGTTCACCTTTTAATTGAATTATTGAAGGATGGCTGTACTTTGGGTGGGCCAGTTTCAATTGATTTGAGTTTTGCCTGAATAATGTTTTTTTATGTAGGGTCCTGATAGGAACCTAAACTTGTATTAGTAAATGCAAATATACCCTCCCCCCCGAGTCTTCTTTTGTTTAAGTATTAACATACTGTATCTTGAACATGTAACAGATATTGACAGGGAACATAGTGAAGACCTTTACAGAATGTATAACAGAATTTGGCCGGGGTATACAGGACTAAGTTTGATATTTCCAGATATATGATTTTGTTACTCATGAGCAAGAAACCTGGCAAGAAGGTTGTGAGGGCATAGGGTGGCGTCCATTATCACAGTTGCAGTTCCCAAATCATGGCATGATTGTCTCAAATACAACTGATATACTACAAGGATTCCAGACATACTATTCGCAGCAATATGCCACACCCTCCCCCCAGAAGACTTTCATATTACCAATTTTCTTTCCGTCTCCCCCTCCCTACCATCTCACAAGATTATTATGATTTATTAATGGGCCCAGTTACAGCGGAGGAAATACAACAATCGCCAGAAGTAAAACACTTAAATGTCCCGGCCCTGATGGGTTACCATCAGAGTGGTACAAGATCTTTCTAAAGCCTCTGTTTCCCACTCTGATTGTTGCTTTTTGTGAGGTACAGGAGGGGAGTCTCCTCCTCCCTCCTGAGTCTACACAGCTCTTTCCCCCATCCTAAATCCCAGTAGAGATCCTAAGTTACCATCCTTATACAGACCTATATCCATATTAAATATGGATTACAAGATATTTAAGTCTGCACGGGCCCACAGGCTTGAAATGTTTCTCCTGTCCATAATACAATCTGACCAATCAGGGTTTGTCTGTTCCAGGTAGATTGCTGATAACATCCGCAGGACTATCTATTTAATGGATCACATAAACCAGAGGTCCATCCTGGCAGTCTTCATCAGTTTAGATGCTGACAATGCTTTCGACTGGGTTTCATGGCCATTTCTTTGGAAGACCCTTCTTCAGTTTGGTTTTCCCGAAGATTATTTTATGCTTAAACAAATCTACATTACCTCTAAGGCAATTATTCGAGTTAACAGCCAGTTATCCGACCCGATTTTTATTAAGCGTGGCACTCGTCAGGGTTTGTCCTTTATCCCCCCTCTTTTTTGTCCTATATATCAAACCTTTGGCTGCCGCCATAAAGGACCAGAAGGGGTGGAGGGCATTCTGCTAGGAGGACGGTTTTTCAAACTTTCCCTTTATACAGACGATATACTTTTGACACTTTAAGACCCCAAAAGATCTGTTCCGGGAATAACTGAGATACTTCAGACGTTCCCAACACTTTCCAGTTATGTGATAAATGTACAGAAGACAGCAGTCCTAGCGTTCAATTTCTCTCCATCGCAACACTGAAATATTTATTTCCCTCTCACTGGAGATGTATCAAAATTAAATATTTAGGAGTATTTTTACCCCAGACCCTTTGGAATTAATAAACTATGAGCCATTGACTCCAGCAATTGAGAGAGAGCTGAGTAAGTGGGCACATCTGCATTTATCCTTTATCTCTAGAATAGAGGCTGTCCACATGACTATATTTACCCAAATTGCTCCATTTGTTCCAGACCCTTCCCGTGGCTCCCACTCCATATATTTTTTACTCCTGGAATAGAGCACTTTCTTGATTTGTCCGGGCTGGTCGACTCCCCCAAGTCCACTGGTCACTTTCACAGCTGCCAATCAACAGGGGAGGCCTCAACCTCCCTAATTTAAAAGAATATCACAGGGTGGTGACATTTAAAACAATTTTGCAATGGCTTAACCTGTCATACGAAATTTCCTGGAAGTATACTGAATTTGTATTGAACAACTTGTTCGATATTAATACAATAGTTTTTGCTCCCTCTAGCTCCCTTCCAGATCTCAAAGTATTTTCCTTTGGAACAGGGGTATTCTCTGCTGCTGGTATTAAGATAAGAGCTCTCTCCACACTGATGCCAATTTTTTACTTTGTCTGGCTACTGGTAGCGGAGGCAGATTTCACTTTGACTTTACATTTCAAAGATGGCATAGGTTGGGTTTATCCTTTATTTACCAATTTCAGGATATTCTGGGAGTTGTCCCCTTTGCCCAGCTATAATCATCATATCAATTGCCTAACCAAGACCATTTTAGATACTTACAAGCACGGACTTTTTTGATGCAGAAAGGACCCCCTTGGGGGGGGATGTCACCAGCAGCCGAGCTGAGAACAACTTCTCTGTAAAGCTCCACAACTCATTGGGACTAATCTCGATAAAAACCTCTCCTAAGCAGATATTTAGTTTTTATTTTACTAACCTGTCAAATTGGCATTGTCTCCGGATTCCACAGATATAAAAATTTTTAAAAAGTAACACGTCCAACCGGAGATATGGTGTGAGGCAACAAAGTGGCTGCAAGCCAAGACGAAGCCAGATCAAGAGTCTCGACAGCGGGTGGGAGCAAGGACCAGCATCATGGTGGTGGGGAGCACTCCAAGGCCCAACCCTCTAATGCAGCTTCCTATGAGCAATTCTGGGTCTGGATAAAAAAATGGGAGACTTCAGTTCAGAACTAAAAAGCCTAAATGCTAAAATGGCAACTTTAACAGAGGACACTAAAGGGGCAGCGAAGACAGCGGAGAAGGCTCTGGTGGTAACCACAGGACTGATTAAAGGAACACTTTACTCTGCCGGCGGCTAGAAAACTTGGAAAATGCCACCCGCTCTGCCAACATTAGACTCCTGGGCCTGCCAGGAACCACCGAGGGAGAAACCCTTAAGTTATTTTTGAAGGAACTGCTAATTTATTTTATTTTATTTGAATCTAGGATTACAAGAACCTTTGAGCCAAGGCTCTTTTACAAAGATTCCACATCAGTTGAGGTAACAATTCAAACAAGACATTGAATAATAGTATAACAGTGGGTTACAGGCAGTTACGTACAGTTATATACATTCAATACAGTGGCAAAAATGCCAGAAGGAGGTCTGGTAACAGGGTTGGCATGGTATAGAGGAGAGAAACACACTAGTGGGGAGTGGCCATAGGCACTTGTCAAATATCAATTAAAGTGCTACAGGGGATAGGGAAGGAGGGTGGGAGGATGAATGGGTGTATGGGAGAGGGAGTTGAGGGGGGGAGGGTTAAGTGCTAGGTGCATAGATTTAAAATATAAAATCTAGAGGGGGACTTTAAAAAAAAGTACCACATCTTACCACATGAAGGGAGGCCTAGAAACACCACAAGAGAAACAATACCCCAGACTATTCTGATGGAGGTTGGATCATTGGAGGAGAGGGATTTGATTTTAAACTTTGCAAAACAATTTAGTCTGCTACATTGGCAGGAAGCAAGACTGCATATTTTCCCAGACCTGAGGTATGCGACTAGAATGAGAAGGAAAGGATTCTATGGCGTCAGGTATCATTTGTGAGCTTTGGATGTGCACCATGTATTATTGACGCCAGCAAGCCTCCCCATAGTGTATGGAGGGAAGGTCTTCCAATTTTTTAATCCTGCAGATGCTACCAAACTGTTGATTAAATTGGAAAATCAGTTTTACACCAGAGGTGAGCAATCAGATTCAGAGGCAGACGAGGAAGATTAATATTTAAATTGGGAATATAAATCCTATGGAAGTGGGTGAAGATTAGTGACCTAGAGACTGCCTTCCAGAACATTATAGATACATCTAAATAGTGAACCTTAAGGGTTTATGTTGGAAAATATGTTAAATGATGATACTGTTTCACCTTTAATTAAACCCTGCTGTTTTCCCCGGATCATAGTCTTGGAAGATCGCATTTCCTCATTAAGACTTTTAGTCTGTGCCTTACTATTGGTTAAACATATTAGACCCTCAAAGTGCCATTGATTAATATTGTGTTCATGTTTCTTTTCATTTTTCTGATTGCCGCATGTAAAAATTACAATGCTTCTGCCTAAGGTGGAAGAGTAATCTGCTTAGAAGATGAGGAGTTTGTTTTGGGGGGACACCCTAATGATTGAATGGCGCAGAGATTAAAGTTAATAATTTCTGATAAAAGATGTAAGTAGACGGGGACATCTAACCTATTTGATAGGGGAAAGATATGGTCCCACATTTATATAGTCCCTACTCATGGCTACAAGAGTCATGTTAGAATAATAATTCTCTAGGAATTACTGAAGTTCATCTGGATTTATTATCCAGTTTGTTTGAAGATGTTCAAAGGTTGGGCAAATCAGCATATCCCCGAGTGATGAAACAAACTACAGGGGTAAGTTATAAGCTCCGTTACTGTCACAATGATGTACTTGTGTTGTGCAAGTGTAAAAACTCTTATGAAAACCTGCCTGTATGGAAATATGTGTAATGCTCAGTTACATAGAAACATAGAATTTGACGGCAGATAAGGACCGCTTGGCCCACCCAGTCTGCCCATTTCCCTACCTGATGGATAAGCTGCAGGTCCTAGTTAACCAGCAGCCTACTTCTTCCTACCCCCACCCCCTAGAATTGCTTTATGACTGTCCCATGCATGCTTGAATTCCACCACTGTTTTTGACTCCACAACCTCCTCTGGAAGGCCGTTCCATACATCCACAACCCTCTCTGTGAAGAAAATACTTCCTTAAATTACCTCTGAGCCGCCTCTTCTATCTTCAAATTGTGCCCCTTGTTCTTGCACACCTCTTTTTTGAAAGATGCTACCTCTTGGACTTTGTTGATTCCTTGAGGTACTTGAAAGTTTCTATCATGTCTCCCTCTCCTCCTTTCCTCGAGGCTATACATATTAAGCTCCTTAAGTCTCTTCTTCATATGTCTTCCAGTGCAGACCCTGCACCATTTTAGTTGCCCTCTCTGGACAGCTTCCATCCTGTCTATGTCTTTCGGAGATTGGGTCTCCAGAACTGCACTGGCCTCCAGATGTGGTCTCACTAGCTGTCTGTACAGAGGGATAATAACTTCCTGTTTTCTATTGGTGATGCCTCTTCCTATGCATCCCAGTATCCCCCCAGCCCTCCTTGCTGCCCTCTCACATTGCTTGCCCACCTTTAGGTCATCTGATATGACTAGCCCCAGGTCCCTTTCCATTTTTGTTGTTGTTAGTATCTCACCCCCCATTGTGTACTTTCCCCTGGGTTTTTGTTTCCCAGGTGCATTACCTTGCACTTCTTAGCATTGAATCTAAGCTGCCATACATTTGACCATTCCTCTAACCTTGCCAAGTCCCTTCTCATCCTTTCCACTCCACCTTGTGCATCAACTCTGTTGCAAATCTTTGTGTCATCTGCAAAGAGACATACTTTTCCTTCCAGTCCCTCTGCAATGTCGCTTATAAAGACATTGAAGAGGACCGGTCCTAATACTGAACCCTGCGGTACCCCACTACTAACCCCTTTTTTCAGAGTGGACTCCATTTACTATTACTCCTGTGTCCTATTCTCCAGCCAATTTTTACCCAGGCTGTCATCTTGGGACCCACTCCCAGGCTGGCTAACTTGTATATTAATCTTTGTGTGGGACTGTGTCAAATGCCTTGCTAAAGTCTAGGTAGGCCATGTCCACAGCCCTCCCTGATCAACTACTTTGGTCACCCAGTCAAAGAAATCTATCAGATTTGTCTGGCATGACCTTCCTGCTGTGAATCCATGCTGCCTTGGGTCCTGTGCCCTCTAGATACTCAACAATTCTTTCCTTCAGAAGTGATTCCATCATTTTCCTACCACTGAGGTTAAACTAACAGGTCTGTAGTTTCCTGCTTCTGCCTTGCTCCCACTTTTGTGAAGGGAATCACATCTGCCCTCCTCCAGTCCTCGGTACCACCCCATCCTCCCATGATTTGTTAAAGAGGGTAGTCAGTGGTGTCACTAGTTCTACCCTTAGTTCTTTTAGAATTTGGGATGAATCCCATCAGGCCCCATTGCTTTGTCCACCTTCAGTTTTAAGAGTTCTTTCAGAACCCTTTCTTCTGTAAATGGGCTGGTATCAACTTCTGTATCCAGAGTGTTTCTACTGTTTGTTTTAGGTACCTCCTCTTCCTTTGTAAATACTGAGCAAAAATATTTGTTTAGTATCTCTGCCTTTTCACAGTCACCTCTGCCCACCCTCCTCCCCTTTATTAAGCCTCACTATCCTCCCTTGGTCTTACTGCTCCCTGATGTACCTATAAAGGTTTTATCCCCTTCTTAACTGAGTTGACTATCTTTTCCTCGGTTTGGGCCTTTGCTGTTCTGACTGCCTTCCCAGCTTCCTTTGCTTTAACTGATACAGTTCTCTGTCCTGTTCCTTCTGTGATTCCTTGTACTTCCTGAATGCTTTCTTTTCTCTTGAACCTTCACTGCCACTTCCTTTGAGAACCATAGTGATTTCTTACCTCGTTCGTTTTGTTTATTTGCTTTACACAAAGGCTTGTTACCTCTGTGATGGCAGTTTTTATTATTCCCCATTGTTCTTCCACCCCTCCTTCCTGCCCATTTGCTAGTGCATTCCTTAGGCACTCACCCATTTTGACAAAGTCAGCCCTTCTAAAATCCAGTACCTTTGTGTTTGTATGGCTTGACTCTATTGCTGTGTTTATTGTGAACCATACTGTTCGATGGTCGCTAGTTCCCAGATGGCTACCCACTTCTACATCTGTGATCCTCTCTTCATCTCCATTTGAGAGAACCAGGTCTAAGATTGTTCCCTCTCGAGTGGGCTCCAATACTAGTTGTCTAAGGCATGCCCCCTGTACGGCATCTAGAATAACCCCACTCTTAGAAGTGGCTGCTGCAACTGCACTCCAGTTAACATCTGGCATATTCAGATCACCCATCAGCAATATCTCCCCTTTTTCTGCCATACTAAGTATACTTTCTATCATTTCCTTGTCCATTTCCTCCCCTGAGAAGGAGTCTGCTCTAACCCTGTGCGGATTGTGGTGCCATTGCGGTCTCCAAATTTACCTACAGTGCTTCTTCTCCTCCTGTTTACCCTTTTGTTCTGTTGCTTTGATTCCTTCCCTTATGTAAAGAGCTCCTCCTCCTCCTCTTTTACCCTCCCTGTCCCTCCTGTAGATAGTGTATCCTGGTATGTTTTCCCAGTCATGGTTTATGTGTGTACCATGTTTCTGTGACTGCCACGATATCCAGATGTTCCTCCTCCATCAAGGCCACTAATTCAGGAAGCTTGTTACTCAGACTACGGGCATTGGTACTCATTGCTCTCCATTTTTGATGGCTTTACTTTCTGTTGCAGCATCCCCACTGACCTTTCTACCTCGGTCTTTTTCCATTTAGTACCCTGTTTTGTAGGGAGAGGCTGGGATTTTTCTGCTGCTTATCAGTGCCTCCCCCCTTGACTAGTTTAAAAGCTTGCCAATGAAGCATTTAAACCGATTGCTCAAAGACTTGTTCCCTTCCTGGACAGATGCAGACCATCCTGCCAGTATAGGCTGGTGTCCCTCCAGGTGGAACCCCAGTCCCCAATGAAGCCAAACCCCTGTGCTCACACCATTTTTCAACCACTCATTAAACTGCATGGTGCAAAGTACCTCGCCTCACTCATGCCATTTACAGGTAGCACCTCTGAGAAGGATACTGTGTGTGCTACTTGTCTTGAGGCCCTCCCCAGTTCTACAAAGTCCTTCTGCACTGCTCTAAGCTCATGTTGAGCCAAGTCATTTGTCCCTAGGTGGACAATGACATCCAGCTCAGACTCCGTGCAGCTGTTCTCGTGATCCTGAGGATGGCTTCCTGTCCCTACAAGCCATGGCACCAGGCAGGCACTTTACTTCAGTTTTCCCTGCTCCCCAGTTCTATCCCCTAATAATTGAGTCCCCCACCAGGAGCTGCTTCCTTTCCTTGTGGCATCCTCTGCCATAAAGGCCAATAAAATATAAGTTAAAAAAAAAGAAAGAAAGAAAGAAAGGACTCCCTAGGTGCACCTTGTCTAATCCCTTACCTCCAGCCCTGAAGTTGGTGTTAGATGCTTTGGGCAGCCTACAATAACCCCATTTAATTGGACTGTCTTATAAAGCCCTTAGGGAACACTGGACTGAATCTACACAACCTACGCTTAGGGCCTGGAATGCCAAACTTTCTACGAATATATCCTATGAGAAATGGCTTGGGATTATTGCTCCCCCGATGAAACTATCTGAGGCCCCTTAGTGATGATAATTTATTAGAAAATGCTGTATTCATTTTTTTAACACACCAGATAAACTAGTTAAGTACTTACCTTTATTGTGTGGTACTTGTGGAGAGAAACGTGCCAACTCTGTCCATATTTTTGGGCATTGCCCGGCCCTACATGATTTTTGGAAGGATGTGGTGATCAAGTCTGACAGAATTGATGGGTTCGGGTTTGTTTTATCCCCACAATTGATTTTGTTACATGTAGCTCCAGGCAACTCCACTCCTCCGAAGGGTAGTATGTTATACCTATATACAGCAGCGGCAAAAAAAGCCATTATCCAATTATGGCTCTGCTCCACTCTCCCCGTGCTCGCCCATTGGCATAATATTGTAAATGAAATCTACTATTTAGAATGACGAATTGCACATCATATGGATTGAGTTACCCATTTTGAATTAACTTGGAGACCATGGGTGTTCTCTATGTCCCAGGCTGACCCTGCATTTGTTCCTTGATGATTTACAGTAGAAGTATTATATCATTTCTTGCCCCCCTACTCTTTTTAGTTTTAGGATGGTATGGTAGATTTACTGTACCGATGGAACTGCCAGTATTTGAGAGAACTGTATAATTTGCTGTACAAGATGTGTGTTATAGCTGTATTAGACTATCTCTGTGTATATAAACAGAGTTAAAAAAAAAAAGATTTCGTTACTCACCAACTTAGAACTGACCCAGCTAACACAAGACAAAGACAAAGAAGGGATATTCACCCTCTCTAGTCTTGACATTCCATTGAAAGGGGCCATCTCAGTTACATACTATTTTTTTTATTTAAAAATGTTATTACAAACACTTTTATAGATCAGGCGCACAATGAACTGTGTCCATCTTATTTTAAACTAACAATGTATACACAGAAGAAATGTATATTCTCTACATTTCTACTTAGAAACTATCACATATATCAGGGTCATTCAATTGAGACATCATTTCTCCAAGTGGGGCAATAAAAGGGGAGATAACACCAATCCTTATAAATCAAAAGATGTTAATGGGGGTATCAAAGGAGTGTTTCCCCCAATATCTCAATGACTGCAAGTCAAGTGTCCTTTCTTCTGTGAAAAAGAGCTAAAATCTTCCTAAGTAAGACCCACTGGTGGGATCCTGCAGTGTTTGGCAAAAATTGTGGAAAATTGTGGGGGTTCTGCTACAGACCCAAAGTGCTTTACAATAAATCTTTTAATGTTTTCTGCAGCATATATTAGTAAGTATAAATTGCTAAGTGAATACACTGACACCTGAATATGTTAAAAACATAAAAGTTTATGTTCCTAAAAAGAATACTAAACTGATAAGCTATCATAAGTGTTGCCTATCTTCCAAAATTGAAAAGCACCTGCCTCATACAGTGCTAAATGGATTCTATAAAGTGAACCACAGCAAATTAATATTAAATAAAGCCTGAAGAAATATTTTTTTTTGTTTCTGGCTGTGGAATAATGAAGCATAATCAACAGCTGTTTACAGTGCTCTGTCAGCTATTCACTCACTTTGGTAGAAGAAAAAATAAGCAGATAAAGTGGTGAATAATTGAGTTTTATTAAAATGTTGTTAAAGTGTTTAATAGTCATAATTTGTACTGTAGGTACTGCACACTATTTTTGAAATCACATATTTAAACATTAAATCTGGGGGTTATTGGGGCTGGCAGTATAATCTAGCGGTTAGAGTAACAAACTGTGAATGAGCTGACTACATCTAGCAGACCTGGGTTTGATTCCCACAACATCCACTTGCATACTGTGTGATTCTGAGCAAGTCACTTAACCTTCTCAGTGCTCCTGGGTTGTACCTGAAAGCAGGCACTTATGCCTAGTGGGCCTTACTCAGTTACCAAAAAATGTAAAAAAAATACCAATATATTTTTACTTCATCATACAGTAGTCAGGGTACCCTGTAGTTTGCCTTTGTTTTACTCTAGCTGCAATTATTTTGTTTAAAGATAAATGTTCAGATACATTTTGTGTTTTTATAAACTTGTTTTTAGACTTCAGTCAGTTTTTATTTTAATCTTTGCATGTGAGAATCTATTGGGTAGTTGCTAAGAGTGAGATCACTGTTAACAACTAGCTTATTCAAGTTTAAAATTGGCAGGGCCATCCAAAAATCCTCAGCTATTTGAATCAAAACTAGTCTAAATGAAAGTATGCTCACAATGAAAAACTTGCCCTGCCACTTACAAAAAGGCTTCATAGTTAGCACCCCATTTAAGTGAATTGTATAATTTGCACCTTTTCTCCCATCTTTTGTTTCAGTCTGTGTGTCAACAAAAAGTTTTCTGATAGACTGCTTCAACACAAAACAAATGTTAAGTGTTTAAGTGTACTTATGCTTGGCCAGTGGATCTTGAAACCAAATAAGACAAGGATTCAAAAGAAATCAGTGTCACATAAAACCCTTGCCCTACCTTGCACTGCATTGTTTCAGCCAAATCCAAGTCTGCATGCAAAACTGTCAATATATTTGAGAGTATTTTATTAAAAATGTTAATACTTTTTACACAGTTCAATATAAAAACTCAAAAATTGCAACAAAATTGTGGAACATGTCAGTTTTTTCGGAGAATGGTGAAAATTGCGGATTCCTCAAAAAAATTGCAGGTGCAATTATCCAGTGGCCCTGCCAATAACCAATCAGAAGGCAGGAAATGTCATTGCCATTGCAGAATTAATAATACTACAAAACAAACAAAAATATGTATTCCCTTATTTTCACAACAAGACAAGAACGGCAATAATGCAACATGGAGCAAAGCAGCACAGCTAACTACAAAATGGAATGCTAAGGCTCAGACAGATTTGATGTCTAAACAGTGGAATCTTGGGAAGGCTCCTTGGAAGAAGTACTACACCCTCATATCTTATAAATTTTATTTGTATTTTTTTTGTCAACAGACAACACTTTTCCTGTAGCTTTTGGGGATATATGTGCTTGCACATTTTTACTGTTCATACTAGTTCCTGTAACTATCTTGGGGGTCTCCATTTTCTGGTTGTTGAAATCTCATTGTCCATGAGAACTGCATTAACGTATGAGAAAACATGATGTCACAGCACCAATTTATACAGTGTTTATCTATGCTGAACATTCACATAACCTGAAAAAAATCTGGAAACAAACTGAAGACAATTTATACGGGGGGAAAAAAAACAGGTTACTCACCTGTAACAGTAGTTCTTGGAGTGGTACATGATGTTTATCCACACTTCTGGCAGTGTCCTTTCCCTTTAACAGCTTGCCAGAAAGTCTTCAAGCTGGCTCCTCTCACCCACCCGGGTGGTAACTCCCTTGGCTCTGCCCTCTGATGCCAGATCTTGCCCACTGGAAGCAGATGTGTGTGCCAAAGCCAGGAGAGGTCGGGTGGGCTTGTGTGGATGAACATCATATACTACTCCTAGAAAGTTCATTATGTAAGAACTTACCATAACAGTAGATCTTCAAGGTATGGTCTCTTGCAGTAGGTTATTACTCTTGGGAGTCTGCTAGGTGGAGCTGTCACATGGTAGCTTCTTCCAGCAGTCTTCTATAGGGTTGCCCCCATACATCACTTCTTCTGGCTGTGTATAAAAGGGGCGGCCCCAGGTACACACTGTTCCTCGCTGCCTGCAGCACGCAAAATGCTGAGGACCAAGGGAGCAAGGAAAACATCCATCCCAACATCCAGAGATCCAAGGACCCTTAGCAAAAAAGGCAGGGGGATGGAGGGCAGGATTGTACCTACTGCAAGAGACCGTACCTTGAAGATCCACTGTTATGGTAAGTTCTTACGTAACAAACTATCTTCTATGGACAGGTCTCTTGCAGTAGGTTATTACTCTTGGGAGAGTACCAAACAGTTATACAAAAGGTAGGACAGGCAGAGCATAAAGCCGGGTTATAGGCCATGGCAACCAGCAGAGCCAAGAAGACACATCCGTGACAACAGAAAAGAGGTGGCAAACAGGAACCAGGCAGAAGCTATGGAGGAGCCGCAGAACAAGCCAAGAGACAACCATGTGATCCCAGAAAGGGATGGCATCACACAAAGTCCAAGTCAAGACATCTCAAACAACACTCAGTCGGGTGGACAAGTCAAAGGTGTGTGAGGAAGACAGTACTCCATGAAGGGTGAGTAGAAACAGGGCAATGCCAATGATTCAACCTGCTGAGCAGGGGCACAAAAGGCAATGGCATACAGCAAGTCCAGCAGGGCATCCAAAGCGCCGTCAGAGACTGGCACAAACATGTCGATGTAGAACAGATAGATGCAGAAGGCCATGCACGGTGATGCAACCTGACAAGGCAGAGATTGAAAGGCCATGGCATGAAAACATCAAATCCAGGAGAGCACGGCAAGCGCATAGCGCACGTGCAAGGAGTGGAGAGTACCGAGGCAAGGAGCACTGGGCAGGCCACAGCAAAGAACAACTGAGGGGACTCCAGGAGGGAGAACAGCAGGAGTTCCAAAAGGACCACAGAGAGGAAGGAAGCAACCAGGAGGAGGAAGCAGGCCTCTGAAGAAAAGGGTGAAGGGACACCCAGGTGCCTCCAAGGTATGCAGAAGGAGGTGGGGAGCAAGCCCTATAGAGCAGTCGAGAATGTAGGGGCAGGCCCGGCCCCACCAGGAGGATGGGTGGGGGACATGGAGCAGACGCAGCTGCCCCACAAGAGGCCCCACCAGAGACTCAAACAGTACCCCGGGGAGGGGGACAGGAATGGGACATCATGGCAGTCGAGGAAGACGACGGGAACCGGGGGGCAAGGGAGAGGTCCCGGACTGAGCGTTGGGCATGATCAGACGGTGACCAGCAAATCACAAAGGCCTGGGGACCATGACCAAAAATGTAGTACCACAAAAGGGGCAACGGCAGCTGACAGGTGGACTTCAGGTGCCGAACCTGACACCCGAGGCCAGGCGGGGCGCCACAAGGTGACTGCTGTGGCAGACAGATGGGCAGATGCAGCCAAGGCATTGGAGCCCACAAGAAGTCGGTGTCGGGAAGACACAGAAAGGGTGTACATGGGTAGCACCGACAGGGCCGACCCTGGGCAGGGAGGCAGTGGTGGGAGAAGGCACCAAAGCCGAAGCACACTAGACGTGGAGGCACCGTACCATGAGGCCCACATAGGAAAGGCCACGAAGCAGCAAGACATGGGAGGGCAAACCCGCACGCCAAAGCAAACATGGTGCCGGGAACCACATCCGGCAAACAAGAAGAGGCGTGATGGTGCACGTGGGCCGGGCAGGAGTCTCCGAAGGCAGCCAAAGTAGCAACGGTAAATCAGTAAGGTCCAACAGGGCGCAGCACAACCAGGAAGCCCACGCGAGGCAGGACTGAGGGGAAGGGAGTGAACGCCAAAGCCCAGGCATGGGCAGAAAAGGCCCCCCGCAGGGAACCCCCAGGGCCGGACCCCCAGGCATGGACCCCCGAAAACAGGAAGAATGAGGGGGAGCCAGGCAGAGATAATCCAAACCGGACAATGCCAGAAAGGTGGGGGGGGACATCCCAACCCCAGCAGGGTGGCACCGGAGAGAGGTGAGGAACAAGGGTTGAGATCCAGGAACCCCGTCCGAGGGCACAAAAGGGGCACCCAAAGAGTGCAGGAATGGCGACAGAGGGGGGGTACCCCCGGCGACGTAAGAACAGGACACTGGTGCCAGGATGGGCAAGGGGGGCAGGAAAGGGAACCCCCAGACTGGAGACACCAGAGGTGTGGAGCCCCTGCCAGTGATGGGGAACCAGCCCCACTGAAAGGGATGAAAGTAGGGATGTCCCATTGATGGGGAAGCTGCCTCATTGATGAGGAATGGAAATGGGGATGTCCCGTCAATGGGGGAAGCAACCCCATCAATGAGGAACACAAAACAAGATGTCCCATCGATGGAGGAAACAGTCCCATCGATGAGGAGTGCTCCATCGATGGGAGAGGAGCCTCCATCGATGAGAGAGAGTGAGCAGCATGCTCCGTCGACAGGGAATGTGCTCCCGTCGATGAGGGAAGGAGAAAACTTGCTCCATCAATGGGGGAAGCCTTCCCATCAATGAGGTGTGCTTCATCAATGAGAGAGAGCAGCTGCATGCTCCATTGACAAGGGAAGAGCTCCCATCAACGAGAGAGAGAGAGAAAGCAATATGCTCCATCGACGGGGGAAGCCTCCCCATTGATGAGGAACATTCCATTCGACGGGGGAACAGTGCCCATCGACGGGAAACATCCCGGAGAGTGCTCCATTGATGGGGGATGACCCAGTGACGATGAAGGGAACAATGAAGGCTTCAGCGACAGGGGGAGCTGCCCCATCAGCAATGAACATCCCGTCGATGGGGGGGATAGCCCCCATCGATGGTACAAGAGAATCAATGAAGAATGCCCCATCAACAATGGAGGAGCCACCGCCAATGGAGCAGATTGGAGGAGTGAGAGGAGTGTGAGTCCTGCTGCCTCCAATGCCAGGAATGAGAACCGTGGGCCGAGGACACTTAACATGGGTCCCTGAGGTCTGTCCCGGAAAGGCTGCCTTGTCAGCCACAGATGGAGTCCCTGACCTAGCAAGAGAGCGTGAACCAAGGAGCAGCGGGGGGTACTGTGAGTGAACACAGGCCTGTTGAAACAAGGAGAGCTGGGGGTACTGTGAGTGGTTCACAGGCCCAGCCTAGTGAAAGTAGAAGAGCCGGGGTTTGGGAGTATGCCACAGGCCTGGCACAGAGAAGAAGAATCGGGTTCAAGTTCACATCAAAGACTGCAACACAGAAGACTGAGCTAGCTGCCATGTGGGCTGAAGATGGTGGGAAAATGAATAGTGTGTACCTGGGACCACCCCCTTTTATTCACAGCCAGAGGAAGTGATGTATGGGGCAGTCCTACAGAAGACTGCTGGAAGAAGCTACTGTGTGACAGCTCCACCTAACAGACTCCCAAGAGTAATAACCCACTGCAAAAGACCTGTCTGTAGAAGATCTACTGTTACAGGTGAGTAATCTGTTTTTTGACGAACATGGATATGATGTTCTAGCCACACTTCTGGCAGACTCCTAGCAGTTCTCAAGGAGAAAGGAGGCAAGGCACATACCCCCTACTTTGAGAACAGAGATTGGAGAACTGAGGCCCCGAAAACCAGCATCGCGGTGTGACTCGAGGTCAATGTGGTAATGGGAAATGTAGGTGTGTATTGACCTCCAGGTAGCAGCCCTGCAGATTTCCTGGATAGGGACGTCCCTGGAAGCAGCCACCAACACAGCTGTATGGTGGTTGCAATGAGCCCTTAGCCCTCCGGGAGGCTCCCTACCCACCAACCTATAGCAGAGAGCAATGCAGGATACAATCCACCTGCCAATCATCCACTTGGTTGCAGGTCTGCTGGGTGCAGCTTCAGCATAGATGAAAAACAGCTGGCGAACCTCTCCCTGAACTCCAGCCATGCGCTCTTTATAATAAGTGAACACTCGCCGCAGGTCCAAAGTATGGAGCCTGTGCTCAGCCTCTGAGGTGTGATTGGTGAAGTACACCGGGAGACTAATCATCTGGTTAAGGTGAAACTTGGACACAACCTTCGTGAGGAAGTTCAGGTTGGGACGCAGGACAAACCTGTCCCTGTGGAAGAACAAATAAAGGAGATGCCACTAAAAGTGCCTGGAGCTTACTGATCCTTCTGGCTGACGTGATAGCCACCAAGAAGGTGGTCTTCCATGACAGGTGAGACATGTCACACCTGTGCATCAGTTTGAATGACTTGCACATGAGCTTTGCCAAAACCAGCAACAAGTCCCACAGTGATGGTGGTTCATGCACCAGAGGGGAAATGTGGTCAAGGCCCTTGAAAAAGTACCCAACCACCTTCTCCTGCACCATCGACTGCTGACCAGCCCGCACCCAGTAAGCAGAGATGGTGGCCAGGTGCACCTTGAGGGTCGTCGACTGAAGGTCCAACTGAGAGAGGGACCATAGGTAATCAAGGATGCTAGCACTGGACAAGACAAAGGGTCCAACCCCTTGCCCTGACACCAAACTGAGAATCTCTTCCATTTGAAGGCATAGGACTTCCTGGTCAACTCCTTCCGAGATGCCTCCACAATGGTGACGACATCTTCGAAGAGACCCAAAGCCTGGAACTCTAGTCACTCAGGAACCAGGCTGTCAAGTGCAGGGATTGAACATCCGAATGGAGAACCTTTCCATGATCGACAGAAAGCAGATCTGTGTGTAGGGGAAGATGCCTCGGGAGCCTGCTGCTGAGGCTGAGGAGATCGGGGTACCAGAACTGGTGTGGCCAATCTAGAGCCACCAGGATCACCTGTGCCTTGTCCCAACTGGCCTTGAGAAGCACCTTGTAAATCAAGGGAATCGGAGGGAAGGCATAGAAGAGGTTTGGTGTCCAGGGCCTCGAGAAGGAATCACCCTGCAGCATTCCCTGCCGAGGAGCGTGGGCACAATACAGTCTCAGCTTTGCATTTTCCTTGTAGGTGAACGGGTCCACTTGAGGGG
Source organism: Neoceratodus forsteri (assembly GCA_016271365.2). Lineage (NCBI taxonomy): Eukaryota > Metazoa > Chordata > Ceratodontiformes > Ceratodontidae > Neoceratodus > Neoceratodus forsteri. The sequence goes on along the minus strand of CM057459.1, from coordinate 709,385,630 downwards.
TGCCCCACTGGGAGAACAGGCTGTGTAGTACCTCTGGGTGAAGAGACCACTCGTGAGACGCCCCACCCACCCAGCTGAGAGCATCCGCCAGCTGATTGGAGGCCCCTGCCACATGGATGGCTAGGAGATTCACCTCCAGACTGTGCATGAGGGTCCACACATGGACAGCTTCCCTGCACAGAGGTAGGGAGTGCATCCCGCCCTGTTTGTTTAGGTAGTACATGGTCATGGTGTTGTCCATCTGGACCTGGACCACCTGACCCCGGATGGGCAGAGCAAATGCAGTCAGTGCCAGCCAAACTGCTCGGAGCTTTAGCAGGTTGATGTGGCATTGGGACTCCTGAGGGGCCCAGATCCTGTGGACTCTCTGTGTTTCCCCAGATGAGCACCCCAGCCCATGAGATAGGCATTTGTTGTCAGGATGACTGTCAGCTCTGGGTGGACAAACGAGATCCCTTCCTGCAGATGCACTGGGACCAACCACTGGATGGCATCCCACATCCACTGGGTCACAGTGACCAGTTGGTCGAAGTGACCCTTGCGCTGAGACGACTGGTTGGCCAGCTCCCACTGCAGGGAGTGCATTCTCCAGTGGGCCCAAAGGACCATCTGGTGCAGACCGCCATGTAGCCCAGAAGATGCAAGAAGTCCCAGGCAAGGCGCAATCACCAACCCAAAATGATTGGGCAAAGGAGGAGAGGGAGCCCCCACCCTGTCTGCCAGGAGCTGGGCTCTGGCTCTGCAAAAGTTGAGCTCTGCCCCAATGAAGAGGATCACTTGCAAAGGCACAAGTTCAGACGTGGCCTCATTGACCAGGAGGCCAAGGGAGATGCAGGTCTGGAGGGCCAGGTCCCTGGACCGCTCCACCTGTAGCCTAGAGGGACCCATGATCAGCCAGTCATCCAGGTAGGGGTACGCCTGGACCCCTCGTTGCCTCAGGTAAGCTTCCACCACTGCAATGCACTTGGTGAAGACTCTGGGGGCTGAGGAGAAGCTGAATGGCATGGCCTGGAACTCGTAGAGAGTTCCTTCTGCTCGGAAGTGGAGGAAACTTCGATGAGACAGATGGATTGGGACATGGAAGAATGTGTCCTGAAGATCCAGGGAGCAAAACCACATGTTCCACTCTAGAGATGGTATTATCTGAGACAGTTACCATCTTGAAAGTGTGTGACCTGAGGAACTTGTTCAGGTTGTGCAGATCTAGAATGGAGCACCAGCCCCCCCCGCCCACTTTGGCACCAGGAAGTACCTGGAGACAAACCCTGGGTGTTCCAGAGCATCCACAACAGGAATCACAACCTCCTTGCAGAGGAGCTGGGCTATGTCAGTTTTGACAGCATGTCTGGGGAAACCATGTCCTCCCATGGGGCGCGGGCTCACCAAGGAGGATACTACTTGAATTCCAGAGGCAGACACTGACCTACCACTTTGAGAACCACCTGTCCGTGGTGACAATAGACCAGGCAGAAAGGAAGTGGGGGAGCCGGCCCCCCATGGGAGGGTCCAGGAGGGAAGGTGTGATGGGCATGAGGGAGGCACCCCTCATCCCCTCACTGGATAGACTTAGAGGAGGAGGAGGAGGGACCGACTGAGGCACCATTGGAGCCTCCCCCTCCAAACTTGCGAATGACCGAGGCCACTAACTTGGGCCGAGATCACCAGGCCTGAGCCTGGGTGGGTTTGGCCGCAGGAGTGGAGGTGGACAGAAAGGATTTCCTCTTCTGCTGCTGCTTGGAGCGCTAAGGGACCTTCTGGGCAGATGTCACGGAGTCCAAGATGGTACTGGACTTTTCAATATGGGTGAGGTGGCCCTCGACCCCGGGGCCAAACAAATCAACTGTGCTAATTGTCCACCGTTAAGGTCAAGATCCTCAGCCAAGCCATGCAGTGTATGGCCACTGAGGCCGCCACGGAGCAGGCACAGGAATCCCCAATGTCAATGGCTGTCTGGAGCTGTCGTTTGGCTACAGCCTGGTCCTGGTCCTGGACATGCTTCACCGTGGTCTGAAGGTCCACTGGCAGATAAGGAAGCACCCCATCTAGGGCGCCCAGCAGGGCATGGGAGTAGTAGGCCATGAGGATGGCCAAGCTCACCTGGTGGAGACCAAGCAAGAAGGCAGCATAGATTTTTTTAGTCGCATGGTCCAACTTCTTGAACTCCTTGTCGGGTGGCTTATCAACATCCCTGATGTTGTCAGAGCACCTAAACACAGAATCTGCCACCAATCTCTCGGCCAAAAGGTGATCTGTGAATCCCGAGAGGGAACCGGTAGGTACCGCATACTTGTGGACCATCCGGGCAGAAGGTGCAGAGCAGGAAGCGAGGAGCTGCCAAAGTTCCAGAGCAGGACCAAGAATGGCCTCTGCCACTGGGAAAGCCTCTGCAGGAGTGTCTCCTGAGTTGAGGATCCTGGTCAACGGGTAACGAATCCGCTTCTGGATGGGCTCCATTTTCATACCCGTTGACTCAGAGATCAAGCGGAGAAGACCCATGAAGGAAGATGGGCCTTCATCCATTGAGAGATCCCCCATGGACTCCATGTTGACTGGACGGGAGTGCAGGGAGGAACCCTCAGACTCCAAGGAGTCATTAAAGAGTAGTTGACCACCCAAGTCTCTGCTGACCCTCCGCAGATGGTCAGGGGTGACAGTGACCGACAGTCAATGGGGAAGCCCCTTAGACAGCCGACACTCCTTTGTTGGAGAGCTGGTCAGTGGCTGTTTAGGCAGCAGTTCCACCACGATCAGTGGAGATGCTGGGGTTGGCCAAATTGGAACTGTTTCAATTGGCTCCATCGATGGAAAAGGTGTTGGCCTTTCGGGTGACAGCCATGTGTTGGCTGGTGTAGGAGCCAGAGTCGGCTTGATGCCGGTAAGCACCAGCTGTTGCCATATAAGATCCTCGTAACATTGAAACAGTTTGTGCTGAAGCTTCTCCTCACCCGAGGAGGCTGAGGAAGAAGAAAAGCAGTGGCGCCACTTCCCATGGCACTGAGAGCGGAAGCACCCATGTCAGCGGGAGCCACTCGACCCACAGGAGGAAGACAGAGAGCTCGACCTTGATCACCGGAGGGGAACAGCGGTGGGTCTCGGATGGAGTTGGTGAACATTGAGGCTCCTCCAGGTCAGGGTCTGGGACCAGAGACGGTGGGTCATCAGACTGATCCATCCCTCCAACAGTCTGAGTCAGGACTGGAGTCCTGGACAAGGAAGTGTCGGCCTCTTCAGTCGACAACTGGTTGGTCAGTTTGAGAAAAATCTTGTCCAGGACCTCAACCAGCATCTCTGTCAACTGGTCAGACAGGTTTATTGCGGAGCCGGCGGCCAAGGTGGAGGATTTGACTGAAGTCAGACCGGAGAAGCGAGGGAATTGGAAACTCTCGACTGAGAGTACTCTCGATCCCACAACCAATGATGAGTCCTCGCTTTCTCTTTTTTTGATTCTTTCTTGGATTTGGACTTGTGCCAGAGGGTCCCTGACCGAGGGTCGGCAGAGACTGGCACAATTCTTTGAAGGATCCTGTAAAAGTCGAGCCCAGGTGAAGTGGCACGAAGGCAGAAACTGAAGAGGAGAGGGACACGGTTTGGGCCATCTCCTTTTCAAAGGCCGTAAGCTGTTTGGCAGACCCCATGACCGTGGAGACCACCCAACGGGCATCCTTAGATTTGGCCAGTGGGTTCCATTGCACCGTGCAGCCCAGTTTGAGTCATGCAAGATGGTCCTCTAGAACAGTCGGGGAAACAAGCGACAAAAGTCGCAGGCCTGGGGATCTTGCTTGTGCCCCAGGCAGCAGGCAGACATGGCATATGTGTTGGTTCAGGATATCTTCTGCCCACAAGGGCACTGGTGAAACCCGGGAACAGACTTATCGTCCATGGCGGTCACAATCAAAGATCAAGCTCAAGACAGAAACTCGTAATAGTTTAAAATTAAGGAAGAAAATCCAAAGATTTAAGCACTAGGGCCTACTCAACGCGGAAGCAGTAAGGAGGGAACCTGCTTCTTCCAGTGGAAAGGAAGATCTGGCATCAGGAGCAGAGCCGAGGGAGTTACCACCCGGGTGGGAGGAGCCAGCTCGAAGACTTTCTGGCAAGCTCTTAAACGGAAAGGACACTGCCAGAAGTGTGGATAGAACATCATAGCCACATCCCTAGAAACTACATTGCAAAGTTAGTTGAAGGTAAGTGTGGTATCTAACACCTTGCTGCAACTTGTTTTGTTAAATTCTAAGTAAACTGGCAGGCATACTGTGAAATGTAAAGTGTGCTGATACATCATGTTCTCATATGGTAATGCAGTTCTCATACACATGAACATATGACTGACCCAGCAGAAGACGGCCTTGCAGTCTGTCATGTCTGCTCCAATGTGTGACTACTGAAGGATCTGCCTCCCCTCCCCATTATTCACTCCTCCCCTTGCACTCCCCGCCCTGCAGCTTTCCCCTTTACTCTGTCACAACCCCTCTTGAAGCCGTCTACAGTCTTAAGGGAGACAACTTCCTCTGGCAACTCATTCCACTTAGCCACCACCCTTTCAGTGAAAACGTGTCTCCTCATCTCCCTCTTGGGTCTTCCCCCCACCAGCTTGAGGCAGTGCCTCCTAGTGGACCTGTTCCCACAAAGTAGAAGAGACCCTCAGAGCTCACTCTGTTGAAACCTTTAAGTTACTTGAAGGTTTTGATCATATCAGCCCTCACTCTCCTATCCTCCAGGGAGTACATGTTGAGATTTCTGAGTCTCTCCACATATGATCTGCCTTGCTTTCTCTGGACATCTTGGTTGCCCTTCTCTGGACTGTTTCCATCAGGTTGATGTCTTTTTTTAGGTAAGGGCACCAATACAGCACACTGTACTCAAGATGTGGTCAAACCAGGGTTCTGTAAACTGGCAGAATGACCTCTGCTTTCCTGATGGTTATACCCCTGCCTATACAGCCCAACATCCCAATCGCTTTGGCTGCTGCTCTCCTGTAGTGTGCTGCTTTAGGTCACTCATGGTCCTTTAGGTCCTTCTCCTCCTCTGACTTGGTAACTTGTACATCTCCAAGCCAGTATTTAGCCTCCAGGTTCTTCACCCCCAAGTGCATTACCTTACACTTTTTGGTGTTGAATCACAATTGTCAAATACCCGCGCATGTCTCTAGTTTGGACAGGTCTTCCCAGAGATATTGTCTCCCCTCTTCTGTATCTACTCTCCCACAGAGCTTTGTGTCATCCACAGACAGGTATATTTTACCTTTCATCCCATCTGTAGTGTCATCATTGAAGATGTTAAATAACACCGGACTGAGCACCGAGCTCTGTGGGACCCTGCTTGTTACTGGTCTAGCCTACGGGAACTCCCCTGCAACCACCACCCTCTGGCGTCTATCTTGCAGCCTGTTTCTGTCCCTCATAGCCAGTTTTGCTCCTACCCCCAGGGTCCCCCAGATTCCTGATTAATCTCCTGTAGGGAACAGAGTCATAGGCCTTCCTGAAACCCAGATATAGGATGTCCACTGCTTGGCCCCTCTCCACTATCCAGGTTACACAGTGAAAGAAATCAATCAGGTTAGTTGGCAGGACTGTCCTGACACAAACCCATGCTGTCGCTCATCCTGGAGCCTATTTTCTTCCAGAATGCTTACCAGTCTTTCTTTCACTGTGGTTTCCACGAGTTTCACCGCTATTGAGGTCAGGATGGCTTGTGTGTAGCGGCACTACATCTTCTGCCCTCCAGTCCACCACCACCACTAGAGTGAGGTGTCAACAGCTCCAGCAGGTGATCTGCCAGCACATCCAACAACACCCTCAGATGCATGCCGTCTGACAAGCAGGCAGCTAAGTAGGGAGGTTGGAAGCCAAGGGCAGACTTGATGGTCCCAGGACTTGTCTACCTTTAGGGCTTTTAAGCCTTTCCTCGCCCTGTCCATTTTAATCTCCATGTCTGTGACCCCACCTACCCAGTTCCCTTCTCCCTTCTTTCCCTGAGGTACTGGACCATCCATCTCTTTAGTGAACACTGAACAGAAGTACTTATTAAGTACTTCAGCTTCCTCTTTCATTACTCTCCACCCACCCCCCTCCCTTTTCAACCTGACTATCCCATGCTTAGTATCCCACTTCTCCCTGAGGTACTGGAAGAAGGGTGTCTCCCCTGTTTTCACCCCTTCTGCTAGCTGCAGCTCTCTCTCTCTTGGCCTTTGCCAGTTGGACTGCCTTCTCTGCCTCCTTTGCCTTAGTACAGTACTCCTCTCTATCATCCCTCTGGGTCTGTTTCTATTTCCTGAAGACTACCTTCTTGTGTTTTACTGGCTGGGTTACCTCCTTATCAAACCAGCTGGGCTTCTTGGCTCTAGAATTTTTGCTGTTTAGTTTGGTACACTTGTTAATGGCTGCCAATAGCTCTTCCCTGATTATGGACCATTTCTGCTCCACCCCCATTTCCTTCCTGATCCCAGCAAACTGCCCTCCCAGGATCAACCTCATCCCACTGTAGTTTGCCCTCCTGAAGTCTAGGACTCTTGTTTTAGTCATAATCTTCTCCCTGCCCATATCCAGGTGGAACCACATAGTGTGATGGTTGTTTCCTGCAAGCGGTGCCTCCACTTTTATCTCTAGGACATGTGCAAAGTGAGACAGAACCAGGTCCAGCATGGCTCTCTCCCTCTTAGGCTCCAGCACACACTGTGTCAGGAACCCACTCTTGAATGCATCCAGCAGCACTTGAGTCCTGGTACAGGTGGTAGCAGGGATTTTCCAATCTACCCCCGAGGCAGATTAAAGTATCCCATAATCACTACGTCTCCTATGCTGACCAGCTCCACAATTTTGGACCCCAGTTGCCTGACTAATTCCTCATCATAGTTTGATGGCATGTACACCATTCTTTATCCTAAGTTTTCTACCTTTCATTGATTGTACTTGTACCCACAGGACCTCTGTCCTTCCATCTGTCTCCTCCTCTCTTGCACAGGTTTATCCCTTCACTCACAAACAGAGCCACTCCCTTCCCTCTTCCCATCCCCTATCCCTCTTGTACAGCTCGTAGCCAGGAACAGAGAGGTCCCAGTTATGATTCGCATGGCTCATGTCTCCATGATGGCAGCCATCTCCACCTCTCCCTGTGCCACCAGTGAATGCAACTCTGCAATTGTGTTCCCCAGGCTCTTTGCATTCAGAGGCTCAACCTTCCACCATGACTCCAGTCCCCTCTCCCCTGGTCTGCCTGCCTCCCCACCCTTCCCAGCCCATCTACCTACCCTCAATATTCTGTCATTCGTCTGATCCCTCTTCCTTCTACCCTGATTGGGAGAGGCCATCTGGGCTCCTCCACTAGGAGACTATGGGTATCCTGATCCCTGCTAGTCCCCCATCAGTTTAAATTCGGATCCTTGCCTATATAGTCTGCGAATCTGGCTTTCAGCACCCTCGTGCCCTCATTACTAAGGAACAGCCTACTGGTGCATAAAGGGCTTTATTCTCCCATGTGCCCCACCAGCCTCCAATTAGCCCATATCCCTCCTCTCTGCACCACCCCGAGCCAGACATTAGGCAATGCAAATTTTATTTAAAGATATCCAATCCCTGAGACTCTGGGCGCCGTACATAAAAACAGACCAGCAAAAGGAAACACATCAATAAATAACAACAATAATTAAAACTACAATAATAAATAAAGACTTCGTGAATAAATAAAAAAGAAGTCAGGGACATGCAATATAAACAGTCAGAACAGGATGATATTTATACAACAGGGTCAGGGAAAGCCTGCATAAACAGGAAGGTCTTGAGGCGTACCTTTAATACCTCCACTGAGGGGGCCTCCCTTACAGATGGAGGGAGCAAATTCCACAGGATGGGGCCTGTAGCACTAAAGGCTCTGTCACTATCCGTTTTTAGCCTCATCCTGGGAATCGCAAGGAGGCCCATCGAGGAGGAATGGAGGGAGTGGACTGAGGTAGCAGGTGTAAGAAGGTCTGCCAGGTAAACAGGCCCCAGGCAATGTAGGGCCTTAAAGGTAAACAAGCCCACCTTAAAGAGGAGCCTCCACCTGACTGGCATCCAGTGCAGTTCACACAGCACCGGGGTGATGTGACAATACTTAAACTGCCCCGTCAACAACCTGGCAGCTGTGCTCTGCAGTAGCTGAAGCCGGCAGAGGATACCTGTTGAGACCCTGAGGTAGAGCACATTACAGTAATCAAGCCTTGATGTCTCAAAGGCATGCACTAAAGTAAGGAGGTTCAGGGGCCGAATGAGGGGCTTAATCCTGGCAATATTCCTCAGATGGTAAACATTGGTATGGACAATGGCCGGCACCTGAACCTCAAGTGTCTGTCAGCTGTCCAGAATAACGCCCAGGTTATGCACCCTAGAGGAGGACTTCAAAGGCACAGATCCCAGGACAAGTCCTGTCCCTGCGCCCGAGGCCATCCTATCACGCCCTCTGTTTGACTCCACTACCAGTACCTCCATCTTATCGGGGTTCAGTCACAACCAGCCGGAGGTCATCCAGTCATTGATTTCAGCAAGGCAGTTGTTTAGCATGTCCTCTGCACTGGATGTCCTAGGAGCAAAGGAAAGATACAGCTAGGTATCATCAGCATAGCAATGGAAACCCAAGCTGTACTTCCTAATGAGCCTTTCCAGGGGAAGCATGTACATGGCGAACAACATTGGTGACAAGCCCGAACCCTGAGGTACTCCACAAGACAGGAGGCTAGGGGAGGAGGAGGAATTCCCCATCACTACCATTTGTCTCCTGTTTGTGAGAAAGGATTCAAACCAGCAGATGACTGTGCTGGTGAGTTCACAAAATTCCCTCAGGCAGTCAAGTAATAGACAATGGTCCACCATGTCAAAAGCTAAAGAGAGATTAAGGAGAACAAGAATTGCCCCTTCCCCTCAATCTCTTGCCATGAGAAGGTCATTGTGCATGCACATGAACTAACATAGTTTCTGTGCTATGCCTTGCCCGAAACCCAGACTGGAGAGGCTCATATAGATCAAAGGCCACAAGGTGCTCCTCAAGCTGAAGCACCACAATCTTCTCAACAACCTTACCCAAGAATGGAAGGTTGAAGCTGGCCCAGTGGTGCTGAGGGTTGAGGCACTGGACACCACACCTTGCGTCACGCCAGCGACCTGGGTTCGGGAATGAGCCAGGGTCATCGGAGGCCGGTGGGGAGGGAAGGGAGAGGATGTGAGATGCTGCCGGCTGGCAACACTCCGCCTCAGGAGGCAAACCTCAGCTCTCTCGGAGCTTGGCCGCCCCATGGTGGAGGCCGGAGGGATGGTGCCACTCACGAGGAGCTCTGATGTTAGGTAGATGGGGAGGGCAGAAGGGACCTGGTCTGGAGCTGTGGTGTGCATGTGCGCCTCCACATGCATGCGCCACCACTTCCGGGGGTCCTGGGTAGTAGCTACGGGAGAAAATGGAGGAAATTGTGGGGGCCGACGTGGATGATGCCCCCGGACTGACTCTGGGGATCTGCCAGGGCGTGCATGGTGTTAGAAGCCCCTAAAGGACCCCGAGTTCGGTAGGCTTGGCAGACGTAGAAGTTGCCCCGCCACAGAAGGATAAATACAACTGACAAAAAAAAAAAAAAGAATGGAAGGTTGGAGATAGGACGGTAATTTGACTTGACGTCAGGGTCCAAAGATGGTTTCTTCAAAAGGGGTCTCACCAGTGCCGCCTTCATCTGGGTAGACCCCCCCCAACAAGGAGTACTGGACAATCAAGGCAAACACTGGGCCAGTGGAGTCGACACATCCCATCAAGAAATGTGTCAGCACCGAGTCCAGGTCACAATATGTGTGCCTCAGCTTGGAAGTGACCTCAGTCACCTCCACTGGTCTAAACCCACCCCAACCAGACTAAGCGCTCTCCAGGCACCCAAGGCAATCACTGCTGGCCAAAGATTGGCTCACTGGCAGAATTCTCTGCCTGATGGTGGACAATCTGTCCAAGAAGAACCGAGCAAACTCTTCACATAAAGCATTAGAAAAGGCTTTTTCTGCTGAAGACAGGCTGGATTTAGCAGCCTGTCTACAGTCCAAAAGAGCACAGTTGGTAGATTCTTTCCAGCAGCAATCTCCCTGGACAGGAACTCTGCCTTCTTATGGTTGATTGCCCCCTGGTACTCACCATAGTGAGCACGCAGGGCCAGCTTGTCCGCCTCCAGGCCAGTCCTTCGCCAGCAACGCTCTAACCTCCAACCCAAAATCTCCATCACCTTGAGCTCCCCATCAAACCATGGGGACCTCAAGTGAGAAGATTTAGGTCGTACAAGGACTGGTGTGAGGGAGTTGAGCGTGTCAGACATCACCTTATTATAGGTGGCAACTGCAGCGCACATACCCTTAATGCATGCTTTACCCACACTAGATACATCAGCCACTGCCAGAAAACCCTCGGGGGTCAAACCCCACAATGGGCGGTAGCTTACCATCTCAGCAGGGGGAGGGCTCTTGGGGGGGGTGCCCTGAATGAGAAATCCACTGTGCAATGATTGGACCTAATGACCTGATTAGTCCTGAGATTATTTATCTCAAGCTCCAGCGAGAAGACCAAGTCCAGCATGTGACCGCCCTGATGGGTCATGGAAGAAACTTCCTGCATCAGGCCCAGAGATGACATAGTCTGGAAGGAGGTTGTAATCAAGCTTAGATGATTTGTTGTCAGCCCAAACATTGAAGTTCTCCAGAATTAAACATCTGGGGGCCTCCAATGTTTCAACGACAATGAAGTCGGCTACCTCCTGCAGAAATTCTACCACTGCCCCAGGGGGGCGGTAAATCAAGAGAATTCTGCAGCCTGCACCCAGACTCCCACAAAAGCCACACATTTAAAAGAACCCAGTCTTCTCATTGGGTGCACGGTGAATCCCAGCTCAGATCTAAAGCAGATGGCCACCCTCTCGCCCCTGCATTCCACTCTGGGGCAGTGCACTACAAGTGTACCTGGGTGGGATGGCAGCCTTTAAAATTGGCCCAGCATCGTCACCCACCCAGGTCTCAGCAATGCAAGCCAGACCGACTGATGAAACCAAGTCCGCTATAACTGCAGTCTAGTTTCTAATTGATCTGGCATTGCAAAGCACTGCCCGCATGGGACTGGTGGACAATGCAGCCCCTCTGGCTACCAGCCTACTCGGTCTAATGGGAACCCTGGGGATGGGCACCAAACATGTCTGGCCTCTCCCCTGGGCCCGACAAACCCCAGGGTGCCTTCTGCACCTGACCACCCCTATCCTGTCCCCTACTGGCACGCATGAGGTACCCAGCCACAATCGATCAATGTGGTTCCTCCTAACTCTGACCTCCCAACAGCGACGAGCTTTAGTGATGGAAACTGGGAGGTTGGAGAAAAGCAGCAGTTTGAGCAGCTGGGATGCCCTGTACATGATCCTAGCATGCCCCAGGCCTACACCCTTCCCTAAGCAAATCCTGTCTGACTATGATGTCCCCAAACAAACAGAATTCTGACTGACTAAACTCACAAACACACTCCACTCACACATCTAGCCACACACTAATACAAGAACCAGCCTAACACCATCCACACAACATACACACAATAGCTTAAAAATCCCAAACACCACCAATACCCCCACCACCCCTCACCCACAACCAATGAGAGCAAAAGCAAGCTTGGGGTCAGAATCCCTGGAAAATAGGAGCACACCATCCGCAGCTCAACACTCAGTCCTACAAGACAGGACAACTTAGTACAGTTTAAAGTGCAAAAATATCACATGCAAGTAAAACTCACAGCCCACTGCTTAGAGGCTGATGACCCTCACTCCGCCACCAGTCTCTGCAGAAAGATGATGTGGCTGAGCAGAAGTCCCAAATGTCAACCATACAGGATAAACTCCTGGGATATCCTCAGAGCTACTCCCACCAGTTCTGAGATCCCAGGAAATGTTACCAAGTCCGGCGACCGGCCCCCAACCGATGGTCCAACGGGGCAATGCAATCAGGTCCATAGTGTCTTACTCCCCAGTACAGCCATAAGAATAAATGGACAGCACGCCGGCAAGCAAATGCCGAAATTGTCCAGAAGTCCACAAGATCACCCGTTTATGCCCTGGGAGACACAAACGTGGAAGCGCCCTCAGCACCGTGCTGTCCCAGGAATGCAGTCCGGGTGGCAACCAGGATCCACACCATGCTGTCGGTGCTGTCATGTGGTGTTTAAAGAAGCACCTTCGGGGAGTTCAAGGGTCCAAAACTACCACCTGTTCTGCAGCGGTAGAGGCAGATGTCAGTCGGGACAACTCGAGGTTCTTCAGTAATCGGCCCCTCCGCAATGGCACCTCAACATTAAGTGCAGCTTGGCAAAGTTCAGTCCGAAAATCCAACTATGGTGGTAAACGTCAGGCATATAGGGAAGGCAAACCAAAGCGAAGGTCATCAGGTCACAGGCAACACATAAATTCTCCAGGGCAGTTGGAAAGGTAGGTGAGCTGCGGTTACAGATGCTACCTAAAAAACTAAAAATCTGACTCACTAGGCTAGCTCATTCCCCTGCCCTGCCTCACACTAAAAACCCTAGCATTGACCCCTATGCACAAATGGAGCATAGGTACATGTGAAATGCGCATACCCCGCCTGTGGCTTTGCACCTCACGGACAGGTGCGCCCACCATTCACCAATGCTGGCCATCTGTCCATGGCTCCGCCCCCCTGGCACGCAGGACTCCGCAGGGCAGACAGGGGTGGAGTCATCGTTCTGGGTGGGCATTCAATGGGATGCCCCCCTGGGACCCATAGTGGATCCCACGCATAGGGTGGCATGGGTCCAGGGCTGTGCATGCCGATTGCACGCAGCCAGACCAGCGCGGTACCCTGAAGTCCCAGTGCCACCCCTGCTGCCTCCTGCTACCCAGCAGTTGGGGCAGCACGGTGTGCCCTGTCCCGGTCCCCCAATGACTCCAGACCTGTGCCCATGGGGGTGCACAGTAGGTTATGGCAGGGTCTCCCTGGCATACCCTGCACCATCCTCTGCACCCGTGTAGCCAGCACTGCATGGGTTAGTGAATACCGCATAGTGCTGGCATGCCCCCAGAATGCCCCCAGTGCTGAGCTGTTCATGTCCATGGGGGATCAGGTGCGGTGGGTCTGCACAACTCCCCCCTTCGTGCATACCGCATGGAGGGCACAGTGGGTCCGGGGTGGCTACGCGCCCATGTTACCTTTGTGCATAGGGCCCTATATCCCTAACTACCAACTACTGTACTAAATAATTTTGGGATTCTGGTCAACACAAAGTGACCAGAAAACAAGCATTTTCGAAATGAGTAGCTCTCCTAGAGAAATAGCAGAATAAGAAACAGTCTTTGGGGGGGGAGTGCTCACTGCAAGGAGCTCACAAGCTGCAGCTCAGCACTGCTGCCATCTTGATCCTTGCTCCACCCCCACACTCCATGGAAGAAGCTCCTCAATCCTTATCTTCCATGCAGTTCTAGCCTTTGGTACTGGTAGCACCTCCAAGAAGGTTACTGACCTCCCCACCCTACTACCGAGTTTCCTCACTTCCTTGAACCTCTCTTGAACCACCCCACCTCACTCTTGGCCAAGTGATTCATTCACAGGTGAACGATGATGTGTGACTTCCCCCTCTTCTTCTCAGTTATCCATGGACCCACCCTGTCCGCAGTCATCCCTGGCATACACTACAGCCTTCTGGGGTTTGCCTTAACTCCCATGTTACCCCATCTCAACCCTTTAACTATGGAGTCCCTCAAGATCCCTACTCTCCCCTCCCCAACTGCTTCCTCAGTCCCCTCCACCCTGCTTTCCCGGCTGCCCCACCTTACCTGTCCTCCCCTCGCCTCTCCTCCTGTCACTAGATTCCCCGACCCCTACTTCTTCCTGCCTGACCCTATTTCGACTACTGCTCACCCCTACATCCCCCATTCTCCCTGTCTATCTGCCCCCCAACCCTCTCTCTGCCTGCCCCCCTTGCCCCGCTGCCACTTCCCATAACTACCCTCTTTCCCTCCCCTTTGTGGTCATCCTCTTGTACCCAGATCCCTCTCCTGCTTTGGCCCCCTCTCCTTCCTATAGAACTTCTCTGTACCTTCCCTAATCAGTGGGAGAAATCTATTCCACAGTGACCCCACTTCTCTCCTTGCCCTCACAGTTCCTCTTACTAGTGTTGATCACCCCTTCCCTAAGCCTCCTCCACATGCTGAGGAAGAAGGACCCAGGGAGCCTCCCTTAGTTCCTCCTCCTTTCTCCCTCTCTGTCTGACCCCACATTCTGCCCTCAGCTGACCTAAAGTCCCACAGCCCAGACTCCCCTCATCTCCTAGAGAGTACCCAAGAAAACTGCTGCCCCACACCCTCTGCAAAACATTACTCTACCCACCCCTTCCTGTCTCCTCAACAACCCTCCTCTTGACATTCTGATGCTCTAACCCCTCTGTACAAAGTATATAGCCCTGTATCCCAGTACAGTGGTACCCTATATGGGGATTAGCTATGACACCCCTGAAAACCTTTTGTTGGAACCCTATTGTTGAACCCAGGTGGGGATGGCTGTAAAGCTGCAACTCCTTGTTTACCCCGGCCGCTAACCCAAGATAGGAACTTACTAAGCTGAACCCATATGGAGATAGCAGTAAAGCTACAACCTCTCAATTACTCAGCTAGTTGACCCTGGATAGGGACCAGCTGCATTCCCTTTCGGTTCACTGTCTGTCATGTCACTTGTAAGCTGACCCAACATGGGGATCAGCTGCAAGATCTCAGGGACAATGAGATTTCAACAGCCAGAAAATGGATAACCAACAGGATAGTTACAGGGACTGGTATGAACAGTAAAAAATAAACTAAGGCAAATAAATAAATCCCCAACAGCTACACATAAAGAGTTGTCTGTTGAAAAAGAATACCAATAAAATTTATAGGATACAAGGGTGCAGCACTCCTTTAAAGGAGTAGTACACCTCATATCTTGTAAATGTTGTTTCCTTGTCAACAGATAACTCTTCATGTAACTGTTGGGGATATACAGTATGTGTTTGCTTTAGTTTGTTTTCATTGTTCATACTAGCCCCTGTAACTAGCCTGGGGAGTCTCCATTTTCTGGTTGTTGAAATCTCATCATACCGGAGAGCTGCATTAGCATACGAGAACATGATGCCACAGCACCCGTTTACACCTTGGGCCCGATTCAGAAAGCCCTGGTTAGATCAGCACAAGCTGTGACAAACAGCAGCTTGTGCCAATCAGTGTTGCGTCAGGGACCCTGCACTCAATTCACTATCGGAAGGGGTCCTTTTGCCAAACTCTTGCAGCTTACGACACATGTTGTTGTGCTACACAGGCAAGGTGCATAGCAGAGATTTGCCGTGAGCTGTGGCAAGGTCGGGTGGCATCAGCACTCATTGCTAGACACCCGCCTGGAGGCTTGTGGGGTCATACAGGCAGCATCAGAGGCTGAGGAGGGCAGGTAGGGGACATGCCATGCCTGTGGTTTCCGGGGTGGGGGGTACCTCATACCGGGCACCACACCATGGATGTTTCAGGTGCTGTGGAAGCATGGGATACTGCGGATGGGTGGTGGCACAGGTTCCTTCCCACACATCAGTGGCTCCAGGGGTCATGCACAGGCTGTTAAACCAGCCCTGGACTGGTCTAACTGTCATGGCGATGTGTCCTGTGGGTGGGTTTACCGAATCCCTCCAAACTGGATACTGCAGCTTGCACCTGCCACAAGCCCCTAACACCCTGGCACATCTCTGGATCTGGTGCAGGGCTGGCACAGGCCCTGTTTGCCACAACTGGACCCGACATTGCCACAGCCTGCCTTCCTGAATTGTGGTTCATGCATTTTTATATATATATATATATATATATATACACAGAAGTGTTTATTTCTCCTGGTGGGCTGGTGGCTTGTGCCAGCTGTCCATACTGGGCTCCATGGTCCTTCGAGGCCTCCCCCACTTCCAGCTCGGCGGCACCACCGGAGCCGGCCTGGAGGCAGGGTGCAAAATTTCTATACCTCAGGTGACCCAGGGCAGGCACTTTTGTTTCAGGACACCTACTACTGTTTAGTGCCTGCCCAGTGGGGCACCTAAGGTATTCCTGGAGAGCTCCATTTTTTTTCTCTTGCTGTGCTTTTCCTTTGTTTTGGGATGCTTTTTTTCTTCTTTGGGGGTTGGGACATTGAGAGCACATGCACAGAGCTCTGACACTGGGACACGATCATAAGGTGCACTGAACTGCATGTCTTGGTGTCAGCTGACTGGTTGACTAGTTCCCAGAGGAGAGAAGTAGACTGAAGTCCCTTTTGTTTCTTCGGCATACCCAGCAGCCAACCACAATTTAGAAGGGTTTCATCCATCACTGCTGGAGGCGGGTTACAAGCTCAGACACTAATCAGTGATGGTATTTGTATAGTTTGCCTGCCCCCTTCCTTCTGTGTGACACCAGGACCCTGCAAAGTTTGGCATTCAGTCCCGTTGAGTTCACTTGAACTGTTAGGTCGTGTCACATTTGCAGGGAGTGAGAGTGCCAACAGCAATCGGGATTGTCGATCGTGATCAAACTTAAATTGTTTCTGAGCCACAGTAAAAAAAAAAAAAAAGAAGAAGAAGAAAAGCTCTTTTAAGAACTAGTACTACTCCAGTGCAAGCGAGGGGAGTGAAAGTTGGGGGACTTAGGCAGCAGAGGAGGGTGAGACCGTAAAGGGAGGAAACCAAGAAAGAGTCTCCCAGCCAGCATAGTTAGGATTCAAGAACCACAATCATTTGTTGAGGAAAGATTAAAAAAAAAAAGTAAAAGACTAAGGCCCCATCCACACTACACCACTAATACACTGTAGCGGTTCCAAACCGGTACAGACGGTAACCGTCACAGTGTGTCCACACTGCCAGCGAACAGTCCCGCCAACGGAGTGGCACCATGACGGTGCATCCATATTGTGGGTGCTGTGGGACTGTTACAGACGGCACCCTTTCCCACAATGCAGTTCATGCTGCACTGGAGGACGGTTGGAGCAACATGCTCACATGTCCACACTACAACCGGTAATGTTACAGGGGTAGACCCGGTTTCGTAACCGTTTTTGAAACCACCTCATATGTGGTTTCAACAACGGTTACGAAAACGCCTCCTGTAACATTACAGGTGTAAACGCAAACCGTTGCAGTAACGGTTTGGCCCCTCTGTAACATTACAGGGGGGTTTTCGGTGTGTAGTGTGGACAGGGCCTTAGACACACACTAACTCTGTTTCCATCAAGTTCTTAGGGGTAGTAATAACTAACAGGAAAGGGGGGTGAGCGTGACTCAGGAAGGACTGCAGACAGTGAAATTTTGTGAAAAGCAAGCTCTTTATTAGCGAATTAGTTTACCCAAAGTGCTGCCGCCTAAGAATTTATTTTATCATAACAGTTTGTGGTCTAGACTGTACTGTAACAGGCAGACAGCACTGACAAGCAGCAGCTAGACTGAAGCAGATAGAGTCTCAGGGCAGGGGCCATGCTCAGTCACTTTTCAAGCTGCAGCACTAGTCTTTTTTTATTTTATTTATTCAGTTCAGCTACTTAATGTTTACTGGGCTTGGCAACTCAAGGCAACTGATTTGAATTTCAAAGAAAAATATGTCTCCTCTCTAGCAATAAAAAGTTGTGTGTGTATGTGTTAGTTAAAGGAAGCTAAGTAAGTCAGGCAGGTACAGCTATTGTCTTGTAAAATTAACAAGTACCTATAAAGGTTGAGAGGTGATGCTGCCAATCTCAGCATTCAAGGTGTGCAGCAGTATAGAAGTTGGTTGGGACTGAATTTAAAAAGGAAATCTGTCTGAAAAAAACCTTTTTTACCTCTGGCTAAAATCTAATTATAGGGATCTGTTATATAAAGCCTCTTGTACAGGGGAACAATGCAGGGGTGCCCCCTCTCCCCACTGCTGTTTGTTCTGGCTATTGAGCCATTGGCAGCTAGGATAAGGGCAGATCAGAATATAAAGGGAATAGAAAGAAAAATAGGTCATGAGCATAAGGTAATGCTTTATCCAGATGACATGCTACTGTTTGCTGAGGACCCCAAAAGGACGGTGCCACCCTTGTTAGACTTAACTCAATTTGCAGCATTCTCAGGATATAAGATTAGTGTGGGCAAATTGGAATACATGTCACTAAAGGAGAAGGGCAGGGAACAGCAGGCTAATTCATGGGGCTTGAAGGAGATCAGCACATCCTTTGCATATCTCGGGATGAAGGTGGGTAGGAACATAGGTTCTTTATACCGAATGAATTACACCCCTTTATTCAAAACTACTGAGAGTGAATTACGTCATTGGAGGGCACTACCCATAACATGGATGCAGAGGGTGAATCTGTTGAAAATTAATGTGCTGCCCCACCTCCTATATGCCACACAAATGGTGCATGTTCCACTGACTGGGCTGGACATCAAGAGGATGGCGAAAGCATTCTCTGACTTTCTATGGCAGGACAAACGTCCATGTACGAGTCTCCGGTGTCTTAAAGCAAATATGAGGAAGGGGGGATCAATTTTCCGGATATGAAAAATTACTACTGAGTAATTCAATATAGATACATCCAGGATTGGGTCAATAGGCCGAGGGAAGCAGGATGGCTGGATCTCGAAGAGGAAGGATGCCCAGGGCAGCTCTCAGCATATTTGGCCAGAGGGGGTCAGAAGGCATATAACAGATAAGGCCATGGGAATTCAATGATAGCAGCTGTATTGGACAGCTGGGTTCAAATCAGAAAAAAAACAGGGGTGGACGAAGAGGAGACCTGGTTACTCCCCATAGCCAGAAACCCATTTCTCCTACCGGGTTTAGAGGAGAAGGGATATAGAAACTGGGAAAGGAGGGTGCTCACAAGCCTAGGGCTACTGAAGAAGAGAGGGGAGCTATTCACCTTTGAAGGGCTACGGGGGGAACAGGGTTATCACAGACTCATTTTTTTCAATACCTATAAGTAAGAGACTACACGAGGGGATTAGGATGCAGTTCAGGGGAAATTTCTCCTTTAGATCAGGTAGAATTTTTAGTGTACTCAGCTAGGACAGATACGAGAGGCCTGAGAGGAAAAGCTGCCCAGATAAGCAAACAATTTTTTCCAGATCTCACTCAGAAAACTAAAGCACTGTGGGAGAGAGATATGGAGATAAACATCTGAGATGAGGACTGGGAGATGATACTAGGCTTGCATAAAGGCATATTAAGCTGTAACAAGTACAAGAAATTGTTGTACAAATTCATTCACAGGCTATACTGCCCCCTTGTCACAGTGCATAAATTCAATTCAGCTGTGCCACCAACCTGTGGAAGATGCAGGGTGGAGATAGGGACCTACTACCACTACTTCTGGAAATGCCCAGTCATACAGGGATTTTGGAAGGAAATAGCGACAGAGCTGGGGAAGATGGAGGGGGTGCATATTCTTGGTAGAACCCCTCCTGCTACTATTTGAGATAGAGGATCTGGGAGATGAGGGGAGGGAGTTGCTGCCCTGGTGGACAAGGGTATTACTGGCGCTTGCAAGACACTGTATTTTAAGCACCTGGGTATCAGGAAATAAACCAACAGCCCAACAATGGCGTACTCTAGCTATACAGGCACTAGCATGTGAGCAGCTAACATATGGAGTTAAAGGGTATGCAGAGAGTTTCCTGTTATCCTGGAAACCATTCTTGAGCTAGCTGTCTCCGGAGGAGGCACAGCTGCTGCGAGAGGGCCTAACATAGCTGGAGGGGGTCAGGTAAGGTAAAGGCACCACTTGGAAAAGAAGAGACTAGTACCCAGAACCCTACCCCCCAGAAATATGAAATTATATGATATAAAAGATGATATAGGAAATTTGAAGACGGAGGCAGAAGGGCTCCAGGTGATAGAGAAACAGAAGGTATAAAATTGCTACGTATTGATGAACCATGCATATTGGTTAATGATGAAATAGACCCAAGTTTCAATGTTTTAATGTTCTACTGTTTTAATGTTTAAATGTTGTATGATATTTAGTTTTTTAAATGAATTTTCTTTTCTTGTATTATATGTATTATACATAATATGGAATGTTATTACCAAACAAAATCAAATAAACAGATTATGGAAAAAAAATGAAAGCTTCTTAAAAGCTTTCTAATAAGATACTCTATGGACTAGCTAAAATCTAAATACAGGGATCTATTCTGTTAAAGTGTCTTAAACTTAAAAACGGTCTTCTTACAAGCTACTCTGAGGAGTAGGCTGCCTAAAATTGCATACTATGTGACCCTGAGCAAGTCACTTAACTTCCCTGTGCTCCCAGGTCGCACCTGTAATGGTAGTTTACTTACCTGGTAAAGGTGATTGTGGGGGAATACATCTCTGAGGCACTCCACAGTCATGACATCATGGGTTGTATACACCCGATAGGCTGCTCAATGCACATGTGACTTAGAAAGAAGTCCGTCCCCTTTCCCTGGGATCTGCTCCAATCTGATCAGTTTGATGTCTTCCAAAGCTTCATCTGAAATTAAATGCTATAAAGAAACAAATTCTGGCCTATGGTTAAGTAATACTTATGTGCAGCAAGCGTAGTTATTTTCACATGCTGTAGTTTATTTCCTATTAACACATTCTAAATATCCAGCCCTTTACGGTATGCCAGGAAATATCACTTTTCTCTAAGTACATCTACCGGGAGGGGTGTGGAGCGTCTCAGAGATGTATACCCCCACAGTCACCTTTACCAGGTGAGTAAATTACCATTGTGGGGGATAATCTCTGAGGCACCCCACAGTCATGACATCATGGTTTTTTTCTGAAAAGTAGTAGCCTGATCTATGGGTGTGGTAGACGTTTCTTCTTTGGATGGGCAAGAAATTGTAGCTCTTAGTACTGACATACTGAAGTTCGTTTTGTTGTCTTGTGACATGTCTATTCTGTAGTGCCTCATGAAAGTGTGACTAGACGCTCATGAGGCTGTGGCTCAGATCTCTTCAGTGGTAGCCATATTCTTTTCTGCCCACGATGTGGCCACTGCCCTTGTCAAGTGTTCCTTGAGGTCAGATGGTGGAGGAGCATTATTGGCTCTGTATGTCTTTGTGATGGCTGTCTTTAGGTATGATGCAATGGAAGAGTGGGATGCTGTATGACCTATCCTGTAGCCTTGTGGGAAGACAAATAGATGGTTTGTCTTGCGTACACCTTCCTTGCATGAGATATATGTTGACAAGGCTCTCTTCATTCCTAGTGTATGAAATAGAGGGTCTCATTGTACCTCTTCTGCTGACATTGAGGCTGGGATGCCGATAGTTTGTTTTGCATGAAAAGGTGTTGCTACCTTTGGGACAAAGGAGGGAACTGGTCTTAGTGAAATGCTCTCATTGTGGAATGACGGGAATGGTTCTCTGCATGATAGAGCCTGAAGCTCCCCAATTCTTTTTGCTGAGCATATAGCCACAATGAACACTATCTTAAGGTTGAGCCACTTTAAAGATACTGTGTTCATTGGCTCAAATGGACTGGTTGTTGCTGCTCTCAGGTCCATGTTGAGGTCCCATGGTCAAAGCTGTAGGCAGGCATACTCACTGTACACATTTGAGTACAGTTTTGTTGAGTGCCTGTCACAAACCATATGCCTTTCTGTTCACATTTTCATTCTATTCTGTAGCGTTTGGGTTAGTGTAGGCCACTGAGGAGTGTCTCTGTTCAAACTTTTGTTGTTTAGAAGACAGATACATGTATAACCTCTTTAGAGATTAGAAGAATCATCTGACAACAATCTGCCTTATTTGAAAGGGGGTACAATATGAAGAGGATGTGTACATTTTTTAATGTGGGGGGGGTGTAACTGTTGGAGACCGTGTGTACAAAATGGAAATTTCTGGGCTACACCCCAGGTGCCACTGTAAGCTTGACCTTGGGTCTTATGTTGTTGGCTGCTTTTAGAAAGCATATAATGTCTTGGTGTGTGCCTGGGGTGGTGCCTTGTATTTGTCCCCTACCCACGCCAATTGCTGCCACTTGCACTCTGACTGAAGATGGTGACAGTCCCAGGTATAAACCTTCTTGTAGGAATAGTACTATGTCTGCTGTAAGTGGAGTCTTTTGGGTTTGTTTTTCTGCATTTACACCACTTACTAAATATTGCCCAATGTCTTTGATAAATATTGGTTGTGGATGTCTTTCTGGAAAAAGTCATAGTGTTTATTGCCAAGAGGTGGTAGCCCGCTTTTAGCAGTCTCTCCCTTTCAGGAACCAGGCTGTTAACTGCAAGTGTTGAGGGCTGGGGTGACATATTGGTCCCTGACACAAAATGTCATGTTGTACGGGCAATCTCCATGGGTGGTCTAGCCCATCTCAGCCAGTGTGGTGTTATCACGATCACTCTCACTCTAGATGTTCTGATTTTTCTTAGAACCTGTGGTATGAAAGGTAGAGGGGGAAATATGTATGCCACATTGAATACCCATTTTGCCATTAATGAATCCACTCCCATGGCTTGATTGTCCCTGTATCTGAACAGGTATTTTGGACATTGATAGTTTCTGTTGGATGCCATTAGGTCGATTTCCACTGGGTCCCATCTTCTGCTGATGTTTTTGAAGATGTCTGGGTGCAACTGCCATTCTCCTGGGTGTATTTGCTGGTGGCTCAGCCAGTCTGCGGTTGTGTTAAGTGTGCCTGCTAAATGAATCGCTGAAATGCTGATTAGGTGCGCTTGTACTCATGGGATCAACTTTGCTGCTTCCCTCTGCATGGCTATGCTTCATGTTCCTCCTTGTTTGTTTATGTACGATACCGTGACTTGGTTGTTGGACCGTATTAGTACGTGTTTGTTCTTTATGTGTTGTTGGAAGTGCAGGAGTGCTAAGAATACTGCTCTTATTTCTAGTACATTTACTGGTAGTTTTGACTCTCACAGTGACAATTTTCTTTGAGCTGTATATTGTTCAAAGACTGCTCCCCATCCAGATAAACTGGCATCTGTTTCTATGATGGCATACGATTGCATATCTAGTGGAATGCCTTTGGTGAGTTTGTGTTTGTTTGTCCACCATGACAGACTTCTCCGTACTTTTCTGGGTAGTGTAACCCTTTTGTTTAGGTCTAAATTGTATGTTGGGCCTTGTCCAATGAAAAATGACAGTAGTGGGCGCATGTTCCATGTCGCCAAGGGGACTGTGTCAACTGATGATGACATCAGGCCTAATACCTGGGAGATGAGCAACAGAGTCAGTCTGTTTTGACCTTGTAATTGTTTTGCTTGAGTCATTATCATTTGTACTCTTGTTTCTGATGGATAAACTAAACTAGGCCTAGTGATGTGTTGATGATTACGCCCAAATGTTCTATGGTTTGGCTGGGGGTTAGGCAGCTTTTTGAGTGACCCAGCCATGATTTTGCAGGCATTGTACCACTATTCGAGTTTCTCAAGTGGACTGTTGGATTGATCTGGTTCTGATTAGCCAGTCATCCAGGTATGGTATGACTTTGATGCCTCTTTCTCTTAGTTTTGCTGCTAGTACGATTGAGACCTTAGTGAAGACCCTTGATGCCAATGCAAGTCCAAAGGGTAGCACTTGGTATTGAAAGTGTTTCTGTAACCCCCCTGCAAATGGGGGTTCCCAAAAGACTTCCAGGAGCTTGCCTGAATGCTCCAAGCCTGAATGGTGTTTGGCGTTTAAGCCATTTATCAGTGAGTGTTTTTAGAGCCTCTGGTACTGTCTCTTTAAGAGCTGTCTGCTCGCAGACATAATTAGTTTGTATGGGGGGACTGTGTGCTTCTCTGCTTGAGTACCACTCGAGCTGCTGCAATTCACTCCATTTTGCAGTCACTAGGAGTGCAAAGGGAACCTATCTGAAAGATGTAACTGTTTGCCAGAAATCATTTAAGTAATAATGAAAATACAGTTTGTCTAACCTGCTTTCTTTGCAGTCAAACTGTGTTCAAGTTCCCCATTCTAGTTTTGAACTGCTGAACTGGACCAATCAGTGTGGGTTAAGGTAGCTCTAAAATGGTGCCTTGGACGAATCAGAACTTGGACTTCGTAATCTGAGCCAGCCACAAGAGGATTGTATGGGCAGTGACTCTGGGAGATGTAGTTTGGACTTGGCCTTTTTGGACCAACAGGGCAGTCTATTGTGAGTGACAGCCAATCCAGCCAAGAACTGGGAGGAACTCAAAGGAAGTGCCAGTTTTGTCTGCTGGAGTTCAGTTGAGCTCTGGCAGTGAAGAGGAAGGAGCCCTGTGCTTTTTCAGTGTGCAGTTTTAGTGGGAAACATGTGTAAGGCCCAGAGTTCCGGTCTGCAGCTTGTGTAAAAGCTTGTTAGGACTGAATCCGTCCTGTGAAGAGAATCAAAGGCTATCTGAAGAGTAGAAACCAGGCTCACCCTGTAGAAGACTGGAGAAATTGCTGAATTGCGCTCGGTCTGTCAGGAACTGAATCTGCTGTGTGTTCTCCCGGGTATTGTGCAGTAATTGCAATCAGGATAGAGAAGCAGCCTGCCTGGTATACTATTTTCTTTTTACCATATAAATGTGTGAGGAGGCTTGTGTAGCTCAAGTGAATCCTGCTGCCATTAAAGGACTTTTGCCTGTTGCAGTTTGTCATATAAATGTGTGAGAAGTCTAGTGGAGCTCAGAGTAGCCCTGCTGACGCTGAAGGACCCTATCTTGTTTGGAGGTCGTGAGTACTAATTCAGGGTCGCTCCCTGTTGAATTGCCACATTGAATCCAAATGGAATTACTGTACTGCTGACTGTTTAACTAATTTTTCTTCTCTCTGTGTGAAAGGGCCCCTACCAGCTGCCACGGTTTGGACTAGCCACTAGGGCTTGGGTACCCAGGGACAGTAACTGGTAGGGATAGGCCTGTGCACAGAGCCATAGGTAGATGAGTAAAGTGATAAGCTAATTAACCTGATTTCCCCCTGTCCTTGTTATATCCCCCTAAATAAATAAGAGCTGCTTGTTTCAGCAAAGTTATACTGCCTGAGGTATTTGTCTATGTTAAAGTATTGTACTGTGATTGTTGCACTGTATCTTATTTTACAGGGGGTCCCAGTGCCTGAACCAGTCCTGAAAGTGAAAGTGTATGCTGTGAAGGTAATTCTGATATACTGTGTGGGCCACTAGTGGGAAGAAAGGGGGGTTGCAGTGTCCCAGGGGGCTGTGACCAAGTTAGTTTAACTATTGCAAACCCTGACCTCTGGGTGGAGGCACCAGCCATCGGATCCAGGCCCCTCAACCTGTTAGTGGAAAATCAGGCAGGAGTAGTAGCCCCTGGGATAGCACCATCTAGGGGTTACATTTCCGTAAGATGTAAAACCTGAGGTACCTTAAATGAGATGGTCTCACTGGAATGTGAAGATATGTGTCCTCTAAATCTGCTGAGGTCAAATAATCTCCTGGATGGATTACCCTTAAAGTAGATCTGATGGTTTCCATCTTGAAAGGCTTGTATTTTACTGACTGGTTGAGGAATCTTAGGTCTAATACTGGGTGTAGTCCCCCTGTCTTTTTGGGTACCATGAAGAAGATGGACTATACCCCTTTTCCCTGTTCATGTTCTGGAACCTCTGCTATGGCTCAGCTGCTTATTAGGACTCTCAGCAATTGTTGGACCTGTGTTGCTGAGACCTTGTGTTTTGGCACTGATGAGATTATGAGTCTGTGTTGCCATGGAATCTGTGTTAGTTCTGTGGCGTACTCTTGTCTTATTATCTCTAGTACCCACCTGTCTTGAGTGGATTTTTCCCATGCTTGTGCAAATAATAGAAGTCGTGTGCCTACTGGTACGCATTTGTGATGGTTGTCGCCAGGATAGTCATTGTTTTGAAGGTGCTCTTCTTGATGAGTGTTGGGTCCTGCCCCTATTGTATCCTCCACTACCTCGGTATCTAATGTATTGAGTAGTGGGGGGTACAGTTGATGGTAGTCGTTGCCTCTATAACTGTAATTGCCTCTTCTCCTGTCCTGAAAGGAATGCATGTGGGCTCTCTGTCTATCGGGCAGGTATGTTGATCTATGTGACTGTTCTTTGGCTAGGGTCTTTCCTTCTTCTTTGCCCTTCAGATATTTTTCCAGTCCTTCCCCAAACAGTAGAGCACGCTTGGAAGGGAGTTTATGCAGCACTGATTTGGACTTGTTAGATGTGTCCCATAACTTCATCCATAGAGAGCGTCGGGCTCTATTAACTAGTACTGCCACTTGTGAGTTGATTTTTAGTGAATCTATGCTCATGTCCACCAGATATTTAGTGAACAGAATGGCATTTTCTAGGAGTAGTGCCTCATCAGATTTAGCTGGTATCTTTTTCATGACCTCTTAGAGCCATGTCAGTTGAGCACAAGTAGCGTAAATGGCTGTAGTGGCCGCTCTTGCACCTAGGCCTGCCAGTTCTGAATTCTTCTTCAGAATATCCTCCAGTTTTCTGTCTATCGGGTCTTTGAGGCCCAAAGCAGTTTCAGTCGGCAGTACTGTCTTCTTATTCAGAGACGCTATTTGTGGGTCAGTTGTGGGAGGTGCACACCATAGCGCTAGTTTGTCAGCCTGTAGTAGGTACATTTTGTCCCAGAAGCATCTTTCTGGGATGTGTGCTGGGTCAGCAGCTTTCCATTCCTTACTGACCAGCTCATCAATGGATTCACAAACAAGGAACACGTCGACTTTTTTTGCTGATGGCTAAGTGATGGAATGAGTTTGGAGGTGGGCGCCAGAGTCGGAGACTTGAATCCCACTGTGGCCATGATACTGCAGACCAGGGCTGGGATTTGGACAGGAAAGCACCATTTGGCCATGAGCGACTGTGGGTCTACTTTGGATTCTGTTTCCTTGTCTGATTGGTGTTCCGCTTGCGTGGCATGGGACCCTTCTGGGAGTATGTGTCTGAGTGTAGTTTGTGGGCAACTATTTCTGTTGTTGGGGATAGTGGTATGCGAAGGACCTGTGAGTGCTGATATTTTTTCTAGCATCGCTGCTAGGATTTGTTGCTGTGCTTGCATCATTTGTTTATTGTATAGTATGACTTCTGTGGTGCCCATGTAGGTGTTGTTCGTGTTTGATTTGCCTGTCTGTAGTTTTTTTATTTTATTTATTTGTATTTTGGATGACACCTTTGAGCAGAGGGCTCTTTTACAAAGGTTTCACATCAAGGCAATGAGGACAATAAGGTATAAAACATAACATGATCATTACAATGGAACTTACAAAAAAAAAAGACAAATAAGGTTACAATAATAGCAGCCAAAGGCATTGTCAAGGAATTGTGTTGCGAGTTAATTATACAGTACAAGTCATAGGCAGCTCAGTGAAGCTTTGTTAGGAGTGGGTTAGTGGGAAAAGAGAAAGAAGAGTGGTGGTGAGGGGGTGGTATGGGAGACGAAGAGAGGGAGAAGGAGGAGGGGAGAAATGGGGAGGGCATTGCGTTGAGTATGTGGTAGATGGGAAACAGCAAGGGAGGAGGAAAGGGGGGATGAAAAGGAAAAGGAGACAGATTCATCGTATACCCAGTAATGGGGGGTAGGAGAGGAGGAGGAGCTGAGGCAGTGAGGAGGGATGCTTGAGGGTAGTATGCCTGGGGGGGATTATAAGAAGCAATCACAGAAGGCACTAGCCATGAGGAGCTGATGCAGTTTACACTTAAAAGCACCAATTGTGGCAATGTTGGAGATTTCTGAAGGTAGCAAGTTGAACCAGGTGGAGGCTCTGACAAGGTAAGAACACTGAGCTTGAGAGGTCCGACAGCGAGGTATTATAAAGGTTAGACTGTCCGATCTTCTAGTTAGGCGGCGGACATGCTGCAGGGTCAATATTGATTGGACTCCACAAGGCATAAGGCCCAGTGATGTCTTCTTAGCTAGGATGCAGGTCTGGTACTTTAGCCTGCTGGATAGCTGGAGCCAGTTAGCCTGCTCGTAAATGTCACACATGTGAGAAAGGCGGGCAGCTGAAATAAGGAGTCTACATGCCTTATTAAGGGCTACAGCTATGCACTGGAGTGCAGTATCAGTAGCAGATCCATAGATGACAAGCCCGTAGTCAATAGTTGAGATAACAGAGCTCTGGATAGCGAGGTTCAAGGCTTCAGCCATTAGGTAATGTTTATGCTTGTATAGTAGCCCTATACAGGAGTTCGCAGTTTTAGCGATATTGTCAATGTGTTTGGTATACGAGAGGGAGCAGTCAAGGGTCAGGCCCAGATATTTAAACATATCCACCTGCTCAAGAATCACGCCTACATGGTTGGAAATTATGAGCTCATGGTCCTTGTACTTGTTGTGGGTTCCACGGAACAACACTGTTTTAGATTTTGTGGTTAAGGATGAGTTTATGTTAGCAAAACCAGTCTTCAACTTCTGAGAAACTTTTCTGTAGTTGAGACTGAAGGGAGGTGGGGTCGGTGTGGCAAGTTAAGATTACTGCATCATCTGCATACAATAACATTCTGTCATGGCAGGAGGCAGGGAGATTGTTCAGGAATATGCTGAATAACAAGGGACCCAGGATAGAACCTAGGGGTACTCCAGAGTGGATTGGTAGGGATGACGAGAGGAATTCACCAATCCGGACCTGTTGGGTCCGGTTACTGAGGTAGCTTTGAAACCAGAGGGTAGTTTCACTTGAAAGACCAAGGAGGGATAATTGTTTGAGGAGAATGGAGTGATTGACAGTGTCAAATGCCTTAGTCAGGTCAATAAAAGAGGTGCTGACCAACTGGCCCCCGATCAAGTGCATGATGGATATGTGTGGTGAATTCGAGGAGTGCCGTGGTAGTGCTGCGCCCTTTGCAGAAGCCATGCTGCTGGGAACATTGCAGGCTGTATTTTACAAGGTACTCCATGATCTGATCAGCCACTATGCATTCCAAGGCTTTGGATAGAGGAGGGAGGATGGATATAGGCCTGTAGTTGTTTGTGAGAGTCTTGTCACCACTTTTATGGACTGGAGTCACCACTGCCAGTTTCCACTTTTGGAAGAACTGGGAGAGCATGAGGGAATGGTTGAGGATTTTGGTTAGTGGGAGCAGGACTGCATCAATGGTGAAGGCGAGAAGTTTCATATCCAGTGAATCGCCACTGACCCTAAACTTTCCAAGCACTTTAAGAATGTGTTTTTTTAGCTAGGCTTTCCAGGATTGCTTTGAAATGGAAAGGAGGGTGCCCTGGTGGCAAACCTGAACTAACAGGAGCTGGGTTGATTGTGGCGGGATCAAAAAAGTTAGGGGCTAGCACATGACTAAGGTCAGCAAAAGTGGTGTTAAATGTGTTGGCAATGATTACATGGTCAAGAGTGATAGTACCATCTATGTTCAACATTGTGGGTGTTGTTTTGGGATCCTTTCCAGTCACTTCAGCAAGGTTACGCCAGAACTTATTCCCGTCATTCCAGGTGCTGGCTAAGGCATTCCTGTAATAGTTAGCCTTCTCATGGTGGATTGCTCTGGTACATGCATTCCTTGATGTTTTGTAGGCCTGGATATCAGTCTGGGTGCCAGTAGCCTTAGCACGATACCAGAGCTGGTCTCGAGATTTCATTTATGTAAGGAGGCCTAGTGTCATCCAAGGGTTATTGAAACCCTTGATCTTATGCTTCTTGAATGGAGCATGAACATCGCAGGTTGAGTTGAAACAGGTGATAAAGTATTCAAGTGCTGTGTCTACATCGGGGGCTATATCAATTGGTGACCAGTCATGTTCACAAAGGAGTGTTTCAAGTGACTCAAGATGACCAGGAGGTCAGCATTCTCCTGTTAATATTTTTTGGGGGGAGTTTGGTGTATTTGTTGGTCCAGATACACAAAATAGGGGAATGATCACTTAAAGAGTCTGGGAGGACTGTTGCTTCAGAGATGTGCTCTGGACGATTAGTTAGCACCAAGTCTAGAAGTGTACAGGTCCCTGTTCTGTAGTTTACTCTAGTAGGTGATTTGACCATCTGTGAGAAGTTAGCAGCAGCTAGGGCATCCTTATAACTATTCGAGCTGGAGGCCAGCCAGTTGATGTTGAAATCACCAAGTAGGATAACTTCTGTATTCTGATCCAGGGAGTTGATACAGTCAAGGAAGGAGTGAAAGCCCAGATTGCTCAACTGGGGTGGTATATAGACAGAGACAACAGCCAGGATCTTGTTATGAGTTCCGAGAAGTACTTTGGCAGCAAGGATTTGGATGTCATTTCCGGGGATGGGCACGGGCATGACATAACCCATGAGGGACTCTTTAAGGTAGAGGGCACAGCCTCCTCCTTTCTTGGTAAGTCTGTCCTGTCTGAAAACTACATATCCGGGAATTGCTATTGCGGAGTCGGGTATCTTCGGAGTCAGCCATGTTTCCAGCACTGATAGGATGTCTGGATTGTGCTGGGAAACCCAGGCAGAGAGGGTATCAAGTTTGGAGAGAAGGCTGCAGATGTTAATGCTTGCCAAGGAGAGTGACCCTGCATTGCTGTTAACCTTATAGCCAAGTTGTGGTGGGCCGGGGTTAGGGTGAATGTCGCCTGAGAGGAGCAACAGCAGCAGTATTAGATGTTTTAAAAGGGGTTTAAAGTTGCTTCTGTGGGGCAGCAGGGCCCTTTTTCTAACAGGTTCCTTTCCATAAGGATGATGCATGAGGTAGTGACCAGTTAGTAATAGCAAGGAGCTGTAAGGGCACAGCTGCAGTGGTTTTGAGAACAGGCCAAAAGTTTAATTTGTTCTTCAAAATGGTTGTTGGATAGATGGCCCTTAGAGACAAGTACATTAAGAGTCGATTTCAATTGAAAATGTTTGATACCTGGTGGTTAAGTCAAAAGCTAAAAGAAATGATCAGCAGCTGAGGTCCACAGTCATAGAATGTGTTAGAATTCCTGTAAGGGATGAACTCTGCCTGTGCATATGCAGGATGTGAAATCCTTTTGGCTGTATGCGTCTTTGTCATTCAAAGAGGTCTTGAAAAGCCCAAATACAGATCATGGGGCAGGTCAGACGAAAATGTGGATTCAAGCAGGACCCAGAGTCACTGAATTTGTCAGACTTCATTGCTTCACTTATGTTTTGCTTGTTGGGATACCTTCCAACAAGTTGATTTTAAAATGAAAAATGCAGATACCTGGTGATGATGTTTTGTAGAAATCCAGTCCAGAAGACTTTCACAGATGTAGTGAGCAAGAATGGTGTAGTTACTCCAAGCAGAAAACCATGAAAATCCACAAAAACTAAGCTACAGACACAGACAAATACAAGTAGCCACCACACAGACCCAGGAGGCAGAGTAGATGATTACTGTGTGTTCCACTAGTCTCTTCTTCTGGATCTGCTTCTTCATGAACGGATGCTGCTTCCTCAGCACAGGAAGTGCATAACCTCCCCACCTGGCCTGGGGTGAGTGGTACCTTACAGTGGTTGCAATTCTATGTCTTTGCCATGATATAGTCTGTTGAGAACAATGGGACATAAAAAAAACAAACAAAACGAATATGTGGTTAGGGTGGTGTTTGATGTGTAGGTATAGATTACTTTGTAACTGTAAATAAATTTAGGACAAGCAGTGTAATATGACATTGTCAGTGTCCCTTCAAATGGTAAGGATGTTAATTAATTGTGTGCTATCTGAACTATGCTAGCAAAGGAGGGCAGGATGGGAGGGAGGGAAAAGGGTGGAAGGTGGTTACCCTTAATACTAGGAGCCTTGGGAGGAAAACTGCAGAGTTACAGGTTCTCATGGCAGAGGGAGAGGTGGACATTGCAGCCATCACGGAAACATGGGCCACCCAATACAATGACTGGGACCTGTCTGTACCAGGGTACAGGTTATTTCGTAGGGACAGGATGATTGGGAAAGGAGGGGGGTGGCACTATTTGTGAAGGAAGGACTGAAGTGTGTAAGGGAGGAAGGGAAGGAGGGTAGTACGGAGTCACTTTGGATGCAAATCCAGGATTCCAAGAATAAGATTCTTAGAATGGGAGTGATGTACAGGCCACCATCTCAGACGGAGGAGTTGGACAGGGAACTAGCGGACAGATCAGGAAGACCTAGCAGAAGGGTAGTGTGGTGATTGTGGGGACTTCAACACCAGAGTGGACTGGAGCACCCCAACAACCAGGAACAGAAGGGAGCAGATACTGCTGGATGCCTTCCAGGACAGCTTCCTGCTGCAAATGGTCAGTGAACCAACCAGGTTAGGAAATGCACCTTGACCTGGTGCTGGCAAATGGGGACTTTGTGAGAGAACTTACAGCGGAGGAACCGCTGTCAGGGAGTGACCACCGCTCAGTATGGCTCAAATTGGATATGGGCAAGGAAGGAGTGGTATCTGGCACAATAGTGCTGGACTTCAGGAGGGCTGACTTTGGGAGGATGGGGGAAGTGGTAGAAGGGTACCTGGCCAGAATTCAATCTATTATGGACACTAACCAGAGGTGGGAGCTCATAAAGCTGGGGATAGTGGAGGCAACCAAAACCTGCTGCAAAGCCCAGAGCAAGAAGGCTAGGGCTAAGAAACCGATCTGGTTGAGCAAGGAGGTCATGGAAAAGGTAAGGAGGAAAAGAGCTGCCTTTAGGAAGTACAAGAAAACAGGGAGGGGGGGAGGACAGGGAGGAGTACTTGACAGAATCGAAGGAGGTGACAAGGGCAGTAAGGGGAGCCAAAGCATCTACGGAACTCAGGCTGGCACAAGGCATTAAGAAGGGGGAGAAGGACTTCTTTAAGTACATCAGGGAGAAAAGGAGCTGTAAGGACCACATAGTAAGGATTAGGAAGGAGGGGGGTTGGGTGGAAGCAGGGTGCGATAAGGCGGAAGCACTAAATGAGTACTTCTGCTCAGCATTTACTAAAGAGAAGAGGGGGTGACACCCAAGGTGGAGAAATGGCAGCGGGGGAGTGGTGACAGATGGGGAAATCATGGAGAGCAGAGTTCAAGAGGGTTTGAAGGCACTGAGGGTGGACAAGGCGCCAGGTCCAGATGGCATCCATCCCAGGGTACTGAAGGAGCTGGCAGAGGTCCTGCAGCACCTTTGGCAGACCTATTTAATGCCTCACTACATCTGGGTGTGTAACCTCAGACTGGAGGATGAGCTCATGTGGTGCCCCCTCCACAAGAGTGGCCCCAAGGATGAACCAGGAAACTACAGACCAGTGAGCCCCTCACATCCATCGGGTAAGCTAATGGAGACTATCCTGAAGGAGAGGCTGGTGGCCTCCTAGAGGCCAAAGGACTACAGGACAGCAGACAGCATGGCTTCACACGTGGCAGATCCTGCCAAACCAACTTGGTTGAGTTCTATGACTGGGTAACTAGGCAACTGGACAGGGCCATGCAGTGGATGTCCTGTATCTGGACTTCAGTAAGGCATTCAACCCAGTGCCACATGGAAGGCTGGGAAGGAAGTTAGTAGGCATGGGGGCGGTGCAAAGCTGGTGAGATGGGTAGGAAACTGGCTGCAGGAAGGCAACAGAGGGTGGTGGTGGGTGGGGAGCTCACACCCAAGGGCAGTGACGAGCGGTGTTCCACAAGGCTCAGTGTTGGGACCAGTGTTGTTTGGGATATTCATTGCAGACATATCATGGGACATCAAGAGCAAGATCAGTCTGTTTGCTGATGATACTAAGGTAGGCACGGTGGTGGATGACCTAGGGGGATGGCAAGGGTTGCAGGATGATCTGGCAAAGCTTGAAACCTGGTCAGACACCTGGCAGCTGGGCTTTAATGCCAAAAAGTGCAAGGTGCTGCATTTTGGGATGAAGAACCCAAGGAGGAGCTACCAGCTAGGGGGAGTGCAGCTAGCCCAGACAGAGGAGGAGAAAGATCTGGGTGTGCTCATTACAGGGTCAATGAACAACTCGGCACAATGTAGGAAGGCAGCTACAAAGGCCAACAAAATGCTGGGTTGTATTGCAAGGGGTATATCCTCGAGGAGGGAGGAGGTGATTCTGCCACTGTATAGGTCATTAGTTAGACCACACCTGAGCATCAGCAGTACTGGCATCCGTATCTGAAGAGGGACATTAAGTTACTGGAGGGGGTGCAGCGCAGAGCGACAAAGATGATCAAGGGGCTGGGGGACTTATCATACGAGAGGAGGTTGAAGGAGTTGAACATGTACTCACTGGAGGAGAGGAGAGACAGGGTGACATGATTGAAACCTTTAAATACATGAAAGGAATAAACAAGACAGGTACAGAGGGGCTGTTCAAAGTAAGGGAGGGAAGGGCCACCAGGGGCCATGATATGAGACTGGAGCGAGGAAGGTTCAGGAGGGAGATGAGGAGACACTTTTTTACAGAGGTGGCTGGGTGGAATGCCTTACCTGCTGAAGTGGTATGCAGTAGAACAGTGGACTGCTTCAAATGAGGATGGGACAGGACAAGGGGGAGGGTTAATGAAGGGGAAGGGTGGAAGGAAGGGGCAGCTGCAGAATAAGGGGTGCTAGCTGCACATTCAAGAAGACTTGATAGACCTCTAGGCCTTTGTCTGCTGGCAAATTTCGTATGTTCGTATGTATTTCCCTTTTAAATATTGACAGACCATGTTAAGTCATGGCTAATATATGACAGTGACAGCATTGTATTCCTTATGAAATTAGGTGCTGTCCCCTTTAATTGGTGTGGTTGTGAGTAGTACAGCTCCCACATGCGGTATAGTGGAGCGTGATACCACCTGTGTGTGGACCTCCCCGCTGTAGCGCCATATAAATGGCTTGTGCACTTTCCGACACTGCTGTAGCAGTGCATTCTGTGATTTGTTTGCGGCTACAAAAGCATTGGCCGCTACGGGATGTGAAGAAATGCACAGCCGCTTGTTTTGTCATTTCCAACATGGCGGCCATGCGTCTCATGAGGTTTGGAGCATCTCGCGAGACTACCATGTAATCTGCAGTAGTTGTAGTTATGCGGACGCATCCCACGAGATTTGGGCTACAGGAGGAGATGGAGGGCAGCGCAGTGAGTTTAAAAGGCATAAGGTAATAAAATAACAAGCCTTGCATGCCATCTTAACATGTGATAGTAATGTATGAGGTAAAGCTGTTAAGTATGCGAGTGTGCGACTGTATGTGGAATTGATACCAGAATGGAGTGGAAATCATTGCAAAGGTAAGGAGCTGAAATGAGTTCTCTTAACATTGCAGTCAGGTACAGCACTGTCCTTCATGGAAAGGGTCCACTTGCTGGCAGTATTGGGATGTTTTGCTGGTTATATTTGTGACTTTCACCCGGTAATTTTGTAGGAACCCAGTGGATAGTGTGCATTAGGAACTGCTAGCAGGTGTTCCAGTGCAGTAGCAATAACTGGAGTTACATTTCTTAAACAGAGTGCAGTTGCTTGTTGTGTGTGTGTGTGCTGCTATATATATATATATATATATATATATATATATATATATATATATATATAGGGATATGACATGACCTGACTGAAGATATCATATTTATCCTCACGAGGCCAATGATATCATGATATCTCACGAGTGGCGAGTGAAGATAAATATGATATCTTCAGTCAGGCCATGTCATGTTCTGTTTATACATCATGTGTTTTGGACTCGGAACACAACCACATATGTTTATTTTTGGTCCGAGCCCCCTCTCCTACCTCTCATATGTTTTGGACCATGGGCCACCAAGAAAATGTGCCATATCGTCCACTTGAGGCAATTCCCAACATATCTTATTTATCCAGAAGGACCTGCAGTCCTCTTGACACACCAAAAGAAGTGTCTTTGATCATGCTATAGCAGATAACAAAACTGTTGCCAAAAAAAAGTTTTGAGGTTTATTTGCTATGCAGTTTTAGTGTTTATATAGTAAATTTGTAGTATGACTGAGAGTAGTGTCTCCCTATAACCTTAAAAAAAATCTAGGGTTTTAGAAATATTTATTTCAGAAAATAAAATATACCTGGTTGATCCTGCCTTTTCCTT
This sequence comes from Neoceratodus forsteri, assembly GCA_016271365.2. Lineage (NCBI taxonomy): Eukaryota > Metazoa > Chordata > Ceratodontiformes > Ceratodontidae > Neoceratodus > Neoceratodus forsteri. Next base: position 709,349,772 of record CM057459.1, on the reverse strand, counting down.
TGTCTTATTAAATGCAGGTTCACTTTTCTTGTCCTACAGTTGTAGCGTGACTGGGCACATACAGCACAGTAAAAGTTGGATTTGCCAATAAATTTAAATCAGCACTCTCCGAGGTGTTAGAAATGTAATCTCTTTCAGCATGCTTACTGATCTTTAAGACAGGCGACAGAAACAAGAGAGAGTGTGTTGTCGCAGCTTCTAGTGAAGGGACAGAAACATGCCATCTTCCTTGGTTTTAATAATGTAGTTTAACTTTTCCTTCTCCTAAGTTTGTATGGCGTGACCGCGCTTTGTATGACACAGTGTGGTTCTTCTAGTAAACTGAAGTCGAAAGTTACACTCGCCGGGTTTTCGCTCCCTTCACGGCTGCTGTCACCAGCACTACCTTGTTGCTACTGTCAGCTAAGTTTCTTAAGAAAAGCTCAAGTAAGCTTGCTAAAACAAATTGTACTTCTCACACCTCGGGAGAGTCTCGATTTCAGTTTACTAGCAGGTCCACACTGTGACATGCTGTAAGGGCCGGTCACGCCTACAAATTTAGGAGAAGGAAAGTTAAACTACATTATTAAAACCAAGGAAGACGGGCGAAACAACCAGATACTGCTTTGTCTCTGTTTATTTTTAACAGTTTAAAATTATGGAAGATCAACTAGATACTGAGCATTACGGAGGGGGTGGTCATGGAAAGGCAGTGGCACAGCTTGTCAATGCTTTGTCTCATAACAATGACGTATAGAGCATAGAGATATCACCATGACGATAGGAACATGGAGATATTTCTATGACGTGATAGGAACTGGAGATATCAGTGATATCTTCACTGCCTGCCTGAGATATTAGTTTTATCTCTAGATTTATTCCAAAGCACATGTTGTATAAATGTATATATATAATATATGTGTGTGTATATATATATATATATACTGTGTGTATATATATATATACATATATATATATATATATATATATATATATATATATATATATATATAGATAGATATGTCCTGGACTGCTAATAGGGGTTTCAGGAGCCAACCACTGATGACCAAGTTTGTTGCCTGGATGTTATGGTGCTGGTTAGGTCCTGAACCGCTGGCAGGGGTATCAGAAGCCTAGTCTGCAGTTCAAAAGTGGCTTTCTTTGTTTGGAGCAGAATGTTCTATTGCTTCCTCTGTTTGTACCTTTCCTGACTAATAGCCTGTCACAAGCAAATCGCGTTTTTCTGTCTTCATACTAACATACTGTCTAGATGCAGTCTGGCCAGTAATACCAAAAATAGTAAGTCTTACCAAGTCTGGTAAAAGCTGATCTTTTCAAGTCTTGATCTGGAGCTAAAGGGTTGTGCAGCAACCTCTTTCAGATGCACATTTAGAACTGACCAGATTGGAGCAGATCCCCAGGGAAAGGGGACGGACTTCTTTAGAAGTCACATGTGCAACGAGCAACCTATCAAGTGTATACAACCCATGATATCATGACTATGAAGTGCCTCAGAGATCATCCCCCGCAAACAAGCTTTCAGCTTAGTGTGTATCCAGGTTAAACAACAGGGGAAAAAAATCTAAACACAGGGTGAGATCTGTTAAATAAACCCACTCTGAACCAGGGTTTGACAAACTGAATAGCCCGACACCCCGGACTATCAGATTTTTAAGTGGGACAAGCGTTTTTGAAGTCCCAACCAGCCTGTGGACAAGTACTGCCAGAGCTTAAAAAAAATACCTGGTGCAGGGGTGCGCTGTTCTCTTGTTTTGCCAGCAGGGTGCACCGAGTCCAAGTCACCAACAACAGTCTGTCATGTGACCTCCTGGAGTGCTGGGCAGGTGATCAGGCGCATTGCTGATGTTTGTGTAGGGAGGGAGTGCGAGTCTAGTGGCAGAAGAGCCACCAGAGAATACTCGGCACCACAGGGAGGTGCTGGAATAGCGGCAAGCTGGCGAGTAATTGCTAGGTCATACAGCAAATGGTATGATCTGCCAATACAGAGGACCAGAGCCCTATTGGCTGCGGCAGTGAAGCTGGGAGTTTTGACAGACTGTTCTGTTCTCTGACCTTGGCGTACAATGGCACTTGTGGTCTGACTCTTACAGAGAGAGAGAGAAACATAGAAACATAGATTTTGACGGCAGATAAGGACCGCTTGGCTCACCCAGTCTGCCCATTTCCCTACGTATTGGATAAGCTGCAGATCCTAGTTAACCAGCAGCCTACTTCTTCCTACCTCCACCCCCTAGAATTGCCTTATGACTGTCCCATGCATGCTTGAATTCCACCACTGTTTTTGACTCCACAACCTCCTCCGGAAGGCCATTCCATGCATCCACAACCCTCTCTGAAAAATACTTCCTTAAATTACCTCTGAGCCGCCCCCCTTCTATCTTCAAATTGTGCCCCCTTGTTCTTGCACACCTCTTTTTTTGAAAGATGCTACCCTCTTGGACTTTGTTGATTCCCTTGAGATACTTGAAAGTTTCTATCATGTCCCCCCTCTCTCTCTCCTTTCCTCGAGGCTATACATATTCAGCTCCTTAAGTCTCTCTTCATATGTCTTCTGGTGCAGACCCTGCACCATTTTAGTTGCCCTCCTCTGGACAGCCTCCATCCTGTCTATGTCCTTGCGGAGATTGGGTCTCCAGAACTGCACGCAGTACTCCAAATGGGGTCTCACCAACTATCTGTACAGAGGGATAATAACTTCCTGTTTTCTGCTGGTGATGCCTCTCCCTATGCATCCCAGTATCCCCCAGCCCTTCTTGCTGCCCTCTCACATTGCTTGCCCACCTTTAGGTCATCTCGGTATGACTACCCCAGGTCCCTTTCCATTTTTGTTGTTGTTAGTATCTCACCCCATTGTGTACTCTTCCCTGGGTTTTTGTTTCCAGGTGCATTACCTTGCACTTCTTAGCATTGAATCTAAGCTGCCATACATTTGACCATTCCTCTAACCTTGCCAAGTCCCTTCTCATCCTTTCCACCCACCACCTTGTGCATCAACTCTGTTGCAGATCTTTGTGTCATCTGCAAAGAGACATACTTTTCCTTCCAGTCCCTCTGCAATATCGCTTATAAAGACATTGAAGAGGACCGGTCCTAATACTGAACCCTGCGGTACCCCACTAGTAACCCCCTTTCTTCAGAGTGGACTCCATTTACTATTACTCTCTGTGTCCTATTCTCCAGCCAATTCTTTACCCAGGCTGTCATCTTGGGACCGACTCCCAGGCTGGCTAACTTGTATATTAATCTTTTGTGTGGGACTGTGTCAAATGCCTTGCTAAAGTCTAGGTAGGCCATGTCCACAGCCCCTCCCTGATCTACTACTTTGGTCACCCAGTCAAAGAAATCTATCAGATTTGTCTGGCATGACCTTCCGCTGTGAATCCATGTCCCATGGGTCCTGAGCCCCTCTGGCCTCTAGATACTTAACAATTCTTTTCTTCAGAAGTGATTCCATTATTTTCCTACCACTGAGGTTAAACTAACAGGTCTGTAGTTTTCTGCTTCTGCCTTGCTCCCACTTTTGTGAAGGGAATCACATCTTCCTTCTCCAGTCCTCGGGTACCACCCATCCTCCCATGATTTGTTAAAGATGGTAGTCAGTGGTGTCACTAGTTCTACCCTTAGTTCTTTTAGAATTCTGGGATGAATCCCATCAGGCCCATTGCTTTGTCCACCTTCAGTTTTAAGAGTTCTTTCAGAACCCTTTCTTCTGTAAATGGGCTGGTATCAACTTCTGTATCCAGAGTGTTTCTACTGTTTGTTTTAGGTACCTCCCCCACTTCCTTGGTAAATACTGAGCAAAAATATTTGTTTAGTATTTCTGCCTTTTCACAGTCACCCTCTGCCCACCCTCCCTCCTCTTTATTAAGCCTCACTAGCCCTCCCTTGGTCTTCCTTCGCCTCTGATGTACATATAAAAGGTTTTATTCCCCTTCTTAACAGAGTTGGCTATCTTTTCCTCGGTTTGGGCCTTTGCTGTTCTGACTGCCTTCCCAGCTTCCTTTTGCTTTAACTGATACAGTTCCCTGTCCTGCTCCTTCTGTGATTCCTTGTACTTCCTGAATGCTTTCTTTTTCTCTTGAGCCTTCACTGCCACTTCCTTTGAGAACCATAGTGGTTTCTTATATAGTTTTGTTTTGTTATTTTGCTTCACACAAAGGCTTGTTACCTCTGTGATGGCAGTTTTTATTATTCCCCATTGTTCTTCCACCCCTCCTTCCTGCCCATTTGTTAGTGCATTCCTTAGGCACTCACCCATTTTGGCAAAGTCAGCCCTCCTAAAGTCCAGTACTTTTGCCTTTGTATGGCTTGACTTTATTGCTGTGTTTATTGTGAACCATACTGTTCGATGGTCGCTAGTTCCCAGATGGCTACCCACTTCTATATCTGTGATCCTCTCTTCATCTCCATTTGAGAGAACCAGGTCTAAGATTGCTCCCTCTCAAGTGGGCTCCAATACTAGTTGTCTAAGGCATGCCCCTCGTAGGGCATCTAGAATAACCCCACTCTTTGAAGTGGCTGCTGCAACTGCATTCCAGTTAACATCTGGCATATTCAGATCACCCATCAGCAATATCTCCCCTTTTTCTGCCCTTCTAAGTATTCTTTCTATCATTTCCTTGTCCATTTCTTCCCCCTGAGAAGGGGGTCTGTATACAACCCCTGTGCGGATTGTGGTGCCATTGCCAGTCTCCAAATTTACCCACAGTGCTTCTTCTCCTCCTTGTTTTCCCTTTTGTTCTGTTGCCTTGATTTCTTCCCTTATGTAAAGAGCTACTCCTCCTCCACTTTTACCCTCTCTGTCCCTCCTGTAGATAGTGTATCCTGGTATGTTTATGTCCCAGTCATGGTTTTGTGTGTACCATGTTTCTGTGACTGCCACAATATCCAGATGTTCCTCCTCCATCAAGGCCACTAATTCAGGAAGCTTGTTACTCAGACTATGGGCATTGGTACTCATTGCTCTCCATTTTTTGATGGCTTTACCTTCTTTTGCAGCATCCCCCACTGACCTGTCTACCTCGGTCTTTTTCTCATTTAGTACCCTGTTTGGTAGGGAGAGGCTGGGATTTTTCTGCTGCTTATCAGTGCCTCCCGCCTTGACTAGTTTAAAAGCTTGCCAATGAAGCATTTAAACCGATTGCTCAAAAGACTTGTTCCCTTCCTGGACAGATGCAGACCATCCTGCCAGTATAGGCTGGTGTCCCTCCAGGTGGAACCCCAGTCCCCAATGAAGCCAAACCCCTGTGCTCCACACCATTTTTTCAACCATTCATTAAACTGCATGGTGCAAAGTACCCTTGCCTCACTCATGCCATTGACAGGCAGCACCTCAGAGAAGGATATTGTGTGTGCTACTTGTCTTAGGCCCCTCCCCAATTCTACAAAGTCCTTCTGCACTGCTCTAATCTCATGATTAGCCAAGTCATTTGTCCCTAGGTGGACAATGACGTCAACTGAGATTCGTGCAGCTGTTCTTGTGATCCTGAGGATGCGCTTCCTGTCTCTCCAAGCCATGGCACCAGGCAGGCACCTTACTTCAGTTTTCCCTGCTCCCCCTAGTTCTATCCCCTTAATAATTGAGTCCCCCACCAGGAGCTGCTTCCTTTCCTTGTGTCCTCTGCCTCCTTCCTGTGGGCCTCCCTTGTGACAGTTATCCTCAGCCTCCTTAGTCTCCTCTGCGGGTGCATACAGAGGGGAGCTATGCTCCCCCAGAATGGTGTATGGATTGTGGAGTGGAACAACTTACTGGGTGTGCCTCTGTTCCACCATCCTCACCCTCCCTGAGCCCACTGTGTGCCAACTGCTGTGCTTTCTTCGCAACCTCTGAGGTAGTGGTGGTGGCTCTGGTGCTCCCTGGATGGGGGAGGATCACTCAGTGTGCAGTGGACTGCATACTCATAGAAGCAAATTGCCGAATTTAGCTGTGGACAGTCACAACTCACTGACACTGAGCAGCTTTTGATTTGCGGCACTTATTGGGGACTTGGGAGAAAGAAATAATTGTAAGGGAGAGAGAGGGAGGGTGTTGGTGATTGCGTGGTGGTGAGGGAAGGGCAGGAGGCAGTCAGGACTTGGGTCCACAGCAGGGACTCGGTACCATACCAGACACCACGAGGAGTCTCAGGAGACCTTACTGATGATCACTGGTGTTTTGATGTACTAGTCTGCTGCCATTGTGATCCTAAAAAAAACAAAACAAATAACTTAAAATTTAGTAACAGTTTGTGTAGAGAGGGGCAGGCGTTGTATCATGTATACTGCAGGCAGAAGACCTAAATGTGAGCCTTGTGAGGGTGAGGGAAAGGGAAATCTATAATTCTGAATACCAACCAGAATAATGGGTAAAAAAAGTTGAAAATTAAGAAAAAAAGAAAACTAGCTGAAGAGTGACTAGTGTGCAAACTACTTACTGACTGAGAGGAGAAGGACAGAGGGTTGGGGGTTGGTTCTGTGACCACTGCCTCAAAATAGTGAAGGAAGAAAGAAGTGAGCAAAATAAAAATAAAGGCTTTTAGGCAAACTGCATTTGGTGCATTGGACCGCTTGGCTGGCTAGTAGCCTACTGCCTGCCTGAGGGAAAAAAAATAAGAACTTTCAACTACCAGTATTCAGCAGCAGCCAAGACCTGACCAGACAGACTAATCTCTGACCACCACCAGTACTGAGGGGGGGAGGAGGAGGGAGAAGTCAGAGGATTGGGCTTGTTTTGGCCACGGCACACTGGGAAAAAAAAAAACGGATAGTAAAGTAAAGTAAACTGAACTGAGTAAAGTAAAAAAGGCAGAGAAGAAAGTATATGGTTTATTGCATTGAGCAACAAAATAAAGAATAATTTATTAGTCTAGTATACTACATACCTACTACTAGCTACAATAGTACTACAAGACCAGACCTCAGACCAACAGAGAACTACAGTACTACTGTAGGCTGTGTAGCTAGCAGTAAAAAATATTACATGAGAGGTCAGAGGAGCTGTGTGGTGTTGTTGGGAGTGTAGAAAAAGGGATTAATTTGTTGTCTGCCCATCTTCCACTGTCCAGTCCACTCCTGTGGCAGACACAAAAAAACAAACAAAAAAAAAACAAAAGCGAAAACAGATTGTAAAGAAAACAAAAGAAGCCTAGCTGTCTTGAGTGTGGGGTGGGCTGCTGGGAGCAGTGGAGGGAGCGGGAGGAGAAAGGAGTAAAGATTCAAGCAGGGGTGTGACCTGCCCACCCGGTGTCCTGTAGCCAGCTGCCTAATTTTGTTGTGAGACATAAAAGAAGCTTTTAAACAAAAACCAAAAAAAAGGATTTTTACAGAACGTAACTGTGTAGCCTAACTAAACTAACTACTGAAAAACGGTAACCAAAAGAAAAAAGCAAGCAGTGAAGCATAAGCACTAAGCATCAAAGCAAGCAACTACATTGTCCTGGTCCTTTCTAATACTTAGTATAGCTGGCAGTGGCTGCTATGCTCTTGCTATTCCCTACCATTCTTCCCCACATCCTTCCTAACTGACTGATGAGACTCCCCTCCTAAGTTTATGCTGCTTAGTTTTGCCCAAGGCCCTGGAATTCTGCAGTTCTGCATGTCATGGGAATTCCGTCGAATTTGCATCATGTCATAGAATATATATATGCTGCAGAATTCATTGTTTTTGATGAATTTTCATATAAACATACTGTTTTTCCATAGTGTCAGGCTTTCTTTCCCACCTCGTTTATCCTGAAACCCCTCCTCCATGCTCAGCATATGATATCATCGATGACATCGCATCATATTTAGCCAGTGACAGGACTGCATTCTGCCTGAGAAATGAATAAATCATGCCGCAGAAATCAGAAAATGCTGCCGCAGAAGTCAAAGAGACCTGCCGCAGAAATCAGAAAATTCTGCCACAGAACACCAGGGGCCCTGGTTATGCCACAGCCTGTAAGACCTTAGTGCTCTGACATCTGTCTGTCTCAGTGCTCTCCCTGGCTCCCATTGTCTTGTCTACCACCAGTGGAAAAAAGACACACCACACAGTAACTTTAATATAATAACATTTTATTATAATCATCATCACAAAAAAAGTAAGCAAACCACTAGAGCGGACTAGCAGAGCGAGCCAGACATAAGACATTCAATATGCAGAAGAGTATGCAGCAACAAACACTATTATCCCTCTGGTCAGCGGCAGCAGCAGCACCATCCTTAAGTTCTTCTAATACACAAACTACTTCTTTCGCAGAATCAGACGAAAGTAATAAAGTCTGCAGCAAGTGCATCTTCTGCATCTGTGATATTTGATAGAACAGCTTATTCAAGCAGTGAGGCCTTAGCTGAGTCTGTAGCCCCTATATCACTGCCAAAGAAACATTTAGTGCCTGATGAGGTGGTGCATGAGAAAAGAAGTAAAGACAAAAAATATGACCAAGAAAAGAGGGCCAGGCTGTTTCAGCCTCATTGGTTGACCACTTACAAATGGTTGAGATACAATGAAAAAAAAAGTATTGATGTACTGTACAGTGTGCGAAAAGTACCCCAGTATTGCAACACCAGCCTTTTCAAAAAAAAAAAAAAAAATGTGTTTGCCACAGGCTCTAACAATTTTAGAATCGAGTCACTACGTGCACACGAAAAATCCAATCCGCATGTGCTATGCCAGAACCAACATATTCTGGAAAGTGGCAAGCATGTAGTTCAGTGTGATATCCGTGAGTCACCACTTTATCAAGCCTTTGCACAGCTGGAAGAGGCCAAAAAGGTGAAAATGAGATGCCTGTTTAACACAGCATACTCCATTGCAAAAAATCTGTGCCCATTTTCCGACATGGATTAGCTATGTGAATTACAAGACAAAAATGGGATTCAGCTTGGTATGAATTATACCAATGATAAGCGAGCCAGGGACTTTTGCAAAGCTATATCTGCTGTTCTAGCCAAGACCCAGATGCAGACTCTTAAAAATGCTAAACATGTTATAGTTCTTGCTGACAACAGCACCGATGCTGCTATAATTGAATGGGAAAATGTCTTCCTGCGTTTTGTAAATCCTAACACAAAAGATATATGTATATACTTGATCCAGGCTGTACCCTTGGAAGCCTCACATGCAGAGGCTGTCTTGAATGCAATAAGAACTGCATTAGATTCACTACATCTTCCTATCACTGACTTATCGAATGTGAGCAATCCGGGGCCACTTCCGATTTCTGCCAATTTTGATGGGGCATGTGTAATGCTGGGTGGAGCCATCTCAAAGTTACGGGAACACTGTCCTCACGTCATTGCCATGCACTGTGTAGCACATAAGTTGGAACTGGCAGTTCTTGATATGATCAAAACAAACCCCTTCATATCAAAGCTTGAAAATACTCTTAAGGGCATATTTAAATTCTACCATTATAGTCCCAAAAACATGAGAGAGCTAAAAGAAATTGCACATGTGATAGAAACTGATCTGGCACACTTTGGGACATAATGAAGTGGCTAATTTATCAGCAAACTTTATTTTTTTCACAGAAGAACAGAGGAAAATATTAGATCAGAATATGCTGCATCTAAGGTACTGCTGAAATCTGCAGATGATAAACCCTATCTGCAGGTTTTTACAAGATTGCTGAAAGAAAAACCACCCCAGATTGCTCACATTCTAGAGTTAGTGGAAATACTCCTGGCAATGAGTGTGTCAACTGCAAAGTGTGAACGAGTGTTCTCCACTCACAACTTGATAAAGACAAAAATAAGGACACATCTGGCAGATGACACACTACAGTCGCTTCTTCAAATAGCAGTAGAGAGTCCTGAACTATGTGACTTCGATCCAGATCCATCAGTAAACCATTGGCTGCTGTCTGGTCCAGGCACTCGTCATGTTTATGTGCATGTTGCTGCTGATACAACTGATGCTGTGTTTCCTGCTAGTACTTCTGTTGGTCCATCATCATCCTGTCCTAGCACCACTACCACCAGTACACTTGATGTTGGTGACAGTTCTGAATCTGAGTCCTCATTATCTTTGCCCTAATTATTCTCTGCTTCATTCAGGCATGTGGGACTGGACTGGAGTCGACTCTGACTGTCTGGCATGGCACCCACACCACTTGACTCAGACTTAAATCACTCAACCCTGTAACACAAAACAAGTCATGATATACATCTTCATTTTTACTGTTTTATATAGCCTCTTCTACATCTGTTAGTGTTAGTGTTAATAATACAATGCCACAACAACCACTTTCTTTGTCACTGCATAATGTTTTATAAGTTCCCTTTAAAATACGGCCTTTCAACCATTGGACTACCACTCACAACAGTGGGACTACCATTTTTGGACCGATCAGTTGTCCTGGACTACTATGTAAATTTGAAATTTGTCAATCCCTGCTCTAAACCTGTCCTTAACAGTATTGAAATCACACAGACAGTTTTCTTTATCTCGTGTTTATTACTGACAAGAAAACAACAAATTAGTGCAAAATTTCTACTAGTAATGCAGAAAATTCTCATGCTCAGTTTGATAATGACAAAATTGAAATTATGTTAAAAAAAAAACATGGCGCGGCCCTTACCAGTAATGTCACCCCTGCTCTAATCCAGCTCCAAGACTGTCTCCTTTTCCCCTCCCCATATTTTTCCTTCTCTTTGTAAATAACTTCTTGACTACTAGCCCTCCTCCTTGTCGAACCTTGTTGCTGACCATCCACTGTTGTTTTGCCAATTACCACCCCTGACCTTCCTTCTGTCAGTCTTTCTTGTTATGTCTGAACATTCCTCACATTTCTCTCTATATAACCTTACTATCTTATTAACCCTTTCACTCCACAGGTCGGGTCCATGGTTTCTGCACTTATTATATATCTTACTGCCATTATCTGTATAATGCTTGCCATTATTTTTTGTTGTTTCTACCCATTGTATTTTTGTAGCACTACTGTACTGTTCCTCTATTTGTATTATTGTACCCATGTTGCTGTTGTTCAACTGTTCTCCTTTTGTTGTACTCTCCCGGGTCGTGCCTGAAAATAGTCATTTTATGGCTAGTGCACCTACCCGGTTAACAAAAACAAAATAAATAAATAAATGTAAATAAGTTGCTGGGACTATATTTTTACTGCTTATATGCCCAAGTGGGCAGGTACTTTTCTTTAGGAATTTCATACCCTGGCTGCCACCCCTTGCTCCATGATGTGGCGGTAGTGGTACATTGCACTTCCGCCACTGGCTCAGTGATGTGGTAGTAGTAGTATGTTGTGCTGCCACCCCTTGCTCCACGGTGTGGCAGCAGTGGTACATTGCACTTCCACCACTGGCTCAGTGATGTGGTAGTAGTATGTTGCACTGCCACCCCTTACTCCATAGTGTGGCAGTAGTGTTACACTGCACTTCCACCACAGTGATGTGGTAGTAGTATGTTGCGCTGCCTACCCTTGCTCCATTGTGTGGCGGTAATGGTACATTGCGTTTCCACTGCTGGCTCAGTGATGCTGTAGTAGTAGTAGTATGTTGCGCTGCCACCACTTGCTGTACTGTGTGGTGCTAGTAGTACATTGTGTTTCCACTGCTAGCTCAGTGATGTGGTAGTAGTAGTAGGTTATGCTGCCACTCCTTGCTCCATGGTGTGACAGTAGTGGGACACTGCACGTCAACTGCTGGCTCAGTGATGTGGTAGTAGTAAGCTGCGCTGCCACCCCTTGCCCCATGGTGTGGCTGTAGTGCTACATTGCATTTCCACTGCTGGTTCAATGATGTGGTGGTTGTATGTTTTGTAGTCACCCCTTTCTCCATGGTGTAGCAGTAGTGGTACATTGCATTTCCAGTGCTGGCTCAGTGATGTGGTAGTAGTATGTTGCACTGCCATCAGGGTGCAAAATTCCTATACCTTAGGTGCCCCAGGGCAGGCACTTTTGTTTCAGGACACCTACTACTGTTTAGTGCCTGCCCAGTTGGGCACCTAAGGTATTCCTGCAGAGCTCCATTTTTTTTTCTCTTGCTGTGCTTTTCCTTTGTTTTGGGATGCTTTTTGTTTTTTTCTTTGGGAGTCGGAATAATGAGAGCACATGCACAGAGCTCTGACACTGGGACATGATCATGAGGTGCACTGAACTGCATGCCCCAGTGTCAGCTGACTGGTTCCCAGAGGAGAGGAGCAGGCTGAAATCCTCTTCATTTCTTTGGCACACCCAGCAACCAACCACAATTTAGAAGGGGTCCGTCCATCACCGCTGGAAGCGGGTTGCAAGCTCAGACACTAATCGGTAACTGTATTTGTATAGTTTGCCCAACCCCTTCCTTCTGTGTGACACCAGGACCCTGCAAAGTCTGGCATTCGATCCCGTTGAGTTAACTTGGGCTGTTAGGTCATGCCACGTTTGTAGGGAGTGAGAGTGCCAACAGCAATCTGGATTGCCGATCGCGATCAAACTTAAATTGTTTCTGAGCCACATTAAAAAAAGAAGAAGAAGAAGAAGAAGAAAAGCTCTTTTAATTGTAACCCCTAGGTGGCGGTATACCCAATGGCTACTACCCCTGCCTGCTTAGCTAGTAGCAGGTTAAGGGGCCTGGGTAATGAAACGGGTGCCTCCACCCGGAGGTCAAGGTTGTCAGTGGTCAAGCTAACCTGGGCACAGCTCTCTGGGACACTGAAAACCCCCTCTTTCCCTTCTAGTGGCCTGAACAATATTCAATAATTACTTTCACAATGACTCTTATTCACCAGGCAATTACCCACACCAATGTTTGCACTTACCACCCTTGGGACCCCCTGTAAAACAAGGTTAAGCACAGCAAATAGCAACAGTACAATACTTTTGGCACAAACTGGAACCACAGTCAGGTTAAATGCAAACAAAGTTAAATCTGATCTATTCAGGGGACTTGAACAAGGGAGGGGCGTAATTAGGTTGATTTGCTTAAAAGTTATATTAATCAGACAGTTATGCATGCAGTTCAGAGTCCCTACACAGTCACACACTCTGGGTACCCAGATAGGAAAACGGTGGGCTAGCCAGGAACATTGCAGCTGGTTGGGGCAATGTAATGGAAGAAAGCAACATGCACAACACATACTTTTTGTAATCCGGAGCCGGAGGGCTCAGTTCGTGAAAGAAAAGGCAACAAGACAATCAGATGACAACATTTTTAGATTTAGCTGTTGCTGCAGGGAGCTACCCTGATGTTTACTCACGATACCCAATACTGGACACAGGCAGGACAAAATCGAGACTGCAGGCTGTTGAGCTGGAGTGCCTGGAGAAGCAGGGCCCACATGAATCACTGAGGCATTATTCCTGTTCAAGGCGTTGAGCAGGGGGCTGAACTCCAGGCAGGTCTCTTGTCGATGACTTTCTCTGCATAGTAGGTATTCTGGCTGGGCCAGTCTAGCAGGGCCCAGGCAAATAGAAATGGATACGGATTCAGTCCGTGGAGCTGAATACAGCCTCCAGCAAGCAAAACACAGTTCAGACACACAGTGGGGAACCAAATCATGACCCACTATAAGCACACATCACATTCACATGTAAGGAAATTTCACTGTACTAGGCAAATGGCTCTCCAGTTGCAATTACAGAGTCTCTGTACAATCTGGGAGTTCAGAGGTAGCTGGAAGTCCTGACAGGCCGATCGCATTCAGCAAATCTTCGGTCTTCTTCAGGTTAAAGCCTGGTCACAATTCAGTGGCTTAATTCGCTCTCTAAATTCGGATTCAGTCCAAAAAAAAACAACACAAGTTCTCTCTCAGGAACAGCAGGCAGGCATGCAGGCCAAACTCAGGCCTTTCCACAGTTCTCCTGCACGAATCCACTATGGATTGCTGCTCGAACTATCTCGAGCTGTTACTTCTTCACTTCCCAACACAGATCTAACTGAAACTGCAAGCAGCGTGGGACTTTTCCCCAAGATCCAAAAGGTTCGGTTGGCTGATCTGTCTGTCAGTCACAAGGGTTCCCCCTCCAGGCTATTTTAGGCTCCAAAAGCCCAAAACTACAATTCCTACAAGTTTTGGCCCCACCAAGCCCCTGTAGGCAGGCTCCATTTTAGAGTCCCAAATGTACTGATTGGCCCATTCTGCAGTCCAGGACCAAGATGATGGAAACAAACAGAACTGTCCATGCTGCAAAGAAGGCAGGTTAGAACAAACAGCAATATTATTACTACTCTAACAAATAATCAGCAAACAAGTGCATCTTCTAAGAGAGCTCCCTTTCAGATTAATTATGACTGCAAACCAGGCAGCTCTTAAAGAGACAGTACACAGAGGCTAAACAGGCACTCTCTGGCAATACATTTAAACTGCTAAAATGCAGAACACTAGCCTGGCATTGAGCATTTAGGCAAGCTCAAGGAAGACTTTTCGGGAACCCTCATTTGTAGGGGGGTTACACCCTTCCCTGCCTGGAGAAAACTTGGCATCCACGTCAAGTCTGTACCATCATGCATTAGTTAACATAAACTTATTACTTTACTATACATATTCACTACACTTCATGATACTATACGCATAAGGACAATACTTATGCATGTTTCATACAGGTAATACTGATTCCACTATGATTAACATACCTGTGACATCACAATACTGATTCATGTTATAACTTCCTGTACATTAAACAATGCAGGAGGGGGCCCTTCCCTATCAGCTAACTTGGGGCTGGATGGGGCAGGGGCACCATACTGAGAAGGAAGAATAATCAACCTGAAATTGGCCATTAAGCTCAGTTTGGGTAGTGAGCTCTGAAAAATATAAATACCTTTGTGAACCACATTGAGAGGCAAATCCACTGGCCTCCTGGGAGAATCATAACTGAAGTGCAATACTGGCTTGACAGCTCGACCAGTCTTTCTGGGGGGAACAGCCACAGTCTCTGTACGTTCAGCATTAACTTTGGAGCGCTCTATTCGTGGAGGGGTGTCTCTGCCCGGATGGGAATGTCCAAACTGGGAGCACTGTCAGCTCCTTGCTCTGTAGGCTCTGTTTCCACAACACTTGGCTCATTTAGAGAAGGTTCTGGCACAATTAGGCTTTGTGGCACTGAAGTGGGGCTGTCAGCACTCTCGTATTGTTGTTCAAGTTCTGGTGTGTCACCAAGGAGACTCAGACCATCAACCCCTTCTTCGGGCAATTCATACAGTTCCACAAAACACAGAGTCCACAACCTCAGATGTGATGCTTTGCACCTCACTTTCAGGGAGCATTGGCTCCAAGGATGAAGCTGGGGGGTTAGGCAGTCCAGAAGGCCCAGCTTCATCCCCACAATTAGTCATAGGGTTACCTTGAAACAGCTGACTCAGTTCATAGGAGGGTTAATAGCCATTGTCACACTCACTATCGTCAGAGGTGGACTGACAGTCACTGTCATTCTGGGCCTGCTGCGGGGGAAACCTTAACTCTGTAACTACTGGAGTAGGTTGACTCTGTTCTCTTTTTTGCAGCAGCATGAGTCACCGGCCCAGGGGAGGCAATGTCTGCTGGCTCAGCTTCAATAATAACTTGGCCGATAGGCAGCAAGTGGTTATGGTGCATGGTCTTAACAGCTTTGGAGTTATTCTCTGAGTGTACCTTGTATAATGGTAGATCTTCCAACTTTCCAACTACTACATGAGGCAGATGGTGTCACCTATCTGCAATTTTGTGCTTGCCATGTAGTCCCAAATTGCGTAACAACACATGGTCTCCAGGCCGTATCTCTTGCGCCTTTACTTTCTTGTCATGCCTCTCTTTGTTGGTGAGATTTCTTTTAGCAGCCATTGTCTGGGCCAGTTGATATGCATGGTTCAATTGAGCTTTCAGTTTCTGTACATACTGCAGGTAGTTTTCAGCTCAGACCCCATCTGAGAGAGACCCCAAACAGACATCAACTGGCAGGCGGACCTCCTCCCAAACAGATGAGTAGGGGAAGAACCTAGTAGCATCATTTTGCAATTGTACGCTGCAATTACAGTGCTAATCTGCTGGCTCCACTTATGCTTGTTTTTGGGTGGAGGGTGCCCAGCATGTCTAGAATGGTGCATTAAATGTTCTGGTTGAGGGCCCTCATGGGTGATAGGGGTGGTTCTTGACTTCTGCACCCCCCACAGAGACAACATTTCTTTGATTAGCCAACTTTCAAAGTCTCTGCCTTGGTCAGAGTGGATCTGCTGGGGGGCACCATAGTGGACAAAGAAATTTTCCACTAGAACCTTGGCCACGGTAGAAGCCTTTTGATCTTTAGTTGGAAAAGCTTGTGCATACCATGTGAAATGATCCATAACCACTAACACATTGCCAATATTCTGCTGACCAGGTTCTAAACACAAAAAGTCTATGCAGACCAGTTCCATGGAGGTGCTGGTAGTAATATTGACAAGGGGGCAGCCTTCTGAGGCAGGGTTTTCCTTTGCAGGCAACAACTGCAGGTCTTTACATGGTGCTCAACATTGGCCCCCATCTTGGGCCAGTAGAATCGAGATTGTACCAGTTTGAGAGTTCTGTCAATACTGAGGTGCCCCATGTGATTGTGGGGGGACCTCAGTACCAAATCTTTAAAGACCATGTGCAGGACCAATTGCTGCTTGTCTACTTGACCACTGTGATCCACTGTCTCTCTGTATAACACTGATTGTGTAACTTCAACCTGGGGCCTTCTTTAAACAATAGGGCAGTTCGCAAGTCAGAGGGAACGCAACTGGGACACATCTTTCCCTGCACACAGGGCATCAAGTGCTGGCTGAATCATAGGATATTGGGATTGAGCTCACTGGATGCTGTCATTGTCAAATTGAGGCAGTGCACTAATATCTAGAGCAGAGAAATGACAATAGGCAGCCGGTATGCAGGCATCAGGAGGGCCCAAGCAATCTACTAAACAGTCCACTGTGTCCGTAGACATCTGTTCATCTCTATCAAACTTTTGGCACAATGCTCAAATGTTAGGTTCAGACAACCTGACCCAATCACTCTTGGAGACTGGCCTTCATGACAGGGCATCAGCATCAACATGGTTCAGTCCTGGCCTGTATTCAACAGCATAATCATAGGTTGATAAAGTAGAGAGCCACCGGTGCCCAGTGGCATTCAACTTAGCTGATGTCTGTACATAGGTTAATGGGTTATTGTCAGTCTTCACCAATATCTTTGCCCCGTAGAGGTACTCATGAAACTGGTCAACAAGGGGCCCATTTTAGGGCAAGAAACTCCAGCTTGTGCACAGGATAGTTTCGTTCTGACGGGGTCACGCTCCTGCTGGCAAAAGCCACTGGTCTCAAACCATCCTCATGGTCTTGATACAGCACAGCTCCTAGGCCCTGCAGACTAGCATCCATATACAGCACATGGGCTTGGTAGGGTCAGCATAGGTGAGGATGGGGGCGTGGGTGAGCTGGTACATGACTTCATGGAAGGCTGCTTCACATTCGGGTGTCCAGCAGGGCCCAAAAGGTTCACCTGTTCGGAAGTATACTTTCTCGGGTTCTTTGACAGCCCCTTTCTTGTATTTATGGTTGGTAGGGGGGTAACCCTGGGTGAGATTCAGGAGCGGGTGAATCACCTTGGAATAGTCTTTTATCAACCTGCAGTAGTAGCCACAGAACCCCAGGAAATGTAGTTCTTTCAAGTTATGGGGCTGGGGCCAAGCAGTCAGTGACTCGGCCTTACTGGGATCGGTCTCTATCCCTTCTATAGATACTATGTGCCCCACATACTTCACGGAGGTTTGAAAAAGCTGGCACTTGTCAATGGACAGCCTGAGGCTGAAGTCTTCCAATCGGTCTAGGACTTTAAACAGTCTGGTCTCATGCTCCTCTAATGTGTGTCCGAACACAATGACATCATCTAGGTACACTAGGCATTCAAGTTCATATCTCCCACCGCACATTCCATCAGTCACTGAATGGTGGCTGGAGCACCCAAAATCCCCCTGTGGCATTCTCAGGAATTCATAGAACCCCAAAGGACAGATGAAGGCAGTTTTCTCATGGGCCGCCATGGCCATCAGAATCTGGTAATATCCACTGCGAAGATACAATACTGAGAACCATTTGCTCCCATTCAAGCAATCCAGGGCACCTTGTATACGGGGCATGGTATATTGATCTGGGACGGTCCGCCGGTTCAGGGTTCGATAATCAACACACATCCTCACCGACCCATTCTTCTTATGCACAGCCACAATGGGAGAGGCATATGGGCTCCTTGATTCCTGTATTACGCCAGCAATGAGCATTTCCTGCAGGTGTCTCCTCACATCATCTATGTCCGCTGGGGCATGGTGTCGGGATCTCTCTCAAAATGGCTGGTCATCATGCAGGCGTATATGATGCTCTGCACCCTGGATACACCCCATGTCCCATTCTTTTAACGAAAACACTTGGTCTCTCTGGGCGAGTTTCTTGCTAATCCTAGCCTTCCATTCAGCTGGCAGCAGGGAATCACCAAAGTCAAATAACTCCGGGGGTCACTCTCTCCTTTTGGCCAGAGTACTTGTTATTGGGTAATACTGCAGTGTCTGCACAGTGTACTGTAGCTAGAGTGCACCCTTTGTTCACCCGGACCTCCCGATCTGACACATTTTGAATCTGGACCATCACTCGTCATGCATAGGCATGGGCACGGGCAGGCAAGATGCTGGGTTTAACCAATAATCCTTCTGGCAACTTTCCATCACCTGGTGCATCCAACATTAATATTTTGTTCTTTATATTTCTCTTTAGGTGGACTTCTTCATGGATTGTACACTAGGCGTTGGGGGCCAATACCAAGAAGTCAGGTTCCTTTTTCCACACTATCCCCACTGGCTCATCTGGGTCTTCTTCATTGGGTTTCTGTTGTAAGTCATATGCCCTTTTCACTAAGGCTGGAATTCTTAGTGCCCATCTAGTCAGTTGCCCTTGTTTCTCATGGCAGAGTTGTGCTAGTCTCCCAAACATATGAGCGTTTGTTCCAATTAACAGGGGAACCCCATCACACAGTCCGTTGGGGGGACACACTAGGGCCAGTGTCTCTACTTGCTCCTCTGCACCAGTTACAGTTGCAGGAAAAGACAACAAGAGGCGGACATATCCTAGGTAGGGATAAGACTTGTCACTCAGCCCCCCCATGTGTAGGCCTTCCAGGAATTGTAATGGCACATCAGGTAAGTGTTTGTCATACCAGTCCTCAAATACAGTGGTCACTTGTGACCCACTGTCAAGCACAGAAGATTTAGCCACAGAGGGGTTTGAGTTAGGATGGCCAAATCCTTCACTGCAGTCATTTCATGCACCCCTTGACCACTGATTCATTTTCCGAAGCTCTCCTCAAAACCGGTTCACCACTTTCTCTAAGTCCTTTGAGACCAGCATTCCCTCTTCATATGGCCCTCCTTGCTGCAATTGTAACAAATGACAGGCTCTCGGGGCATCCTTGGGGAAAACATAGCAGGGGATACTGGAGCATCAATGGGAGATTGTGATTTGACTTCTGCTGGTAGTGTACCATGTCTCAAAAGTTCCTTTAGGGTGGCAGTCAATTCCTTGACCTCAGCCGAGAAGCCACCCTCAGTAGAGGATGCCTGAGGGTGCACCCCCAACCCATAACAGTCATGTCCTGACAGGGGCCAGGGTCTCTGTCAGCAGGGGATGCCTCAGCGAATGCACCTGGTTGTACTTTTCTGACTTCCTTCAGCAACTTCTCACCCACCGCTTAGCCCACGGTGGGACACTCATAGTGGTCTCCATTTCGGAAGAGCCTTCCGGTGCCATGATCACTTGGGCTGCACTTACTCCATAATTACAATCTCCCTCTTCACCTTCTACCTCCCGGAGTTCTTTTATCAAGTCACAGTAGTCAGGTGGGTTACCTCTCCTATTCTGGAGCCTTAACTGGATGAGCTACAGTTTAGAATGCTTGGCATGTTGCAGCATAGAAACATAGAAACATAGAATTTGACAGCAGATAAGGACCGCTTGGCCCACCCAGTCTGCCCATTTCCCTACCTGATGGATAAGCTGCAGATCCTAGTTAACCAGCCGCCTACTTCTTCCTACCCCAACCCCCTAGAATTGCCTTATGACTGTCCCATGCATGCTTGAATTCCACCACTGTTTTTGACTCCCCAACCTCCTCTGGAAGGCTGTTCCATACATCCACAACCCTCTCCTGTGAAAATACTTCCCTTCAAATTACCTCTGAGGCATGCCCTATCTTCAAATTGGGCCTTGTTTCTTGCCTCTTTTTTGAAAGATGCTACCCTCTTGGACTTTGTTGATTCCCTTGAGGTACTTGAAAGTTTCTATCATGTCCCCTCTCCCTCCTTTCTCGAGGCTATACATATTAAGCTCCTAAGTCTCTATTCATATGTCTTCTGGTGCAGACCCTGCACCATTTTAGTTGCCTCCTCTGACAGCTTCCATCCTGTCTATGTCTCTATGGAGACTGGGTCTCCAGAACTGCACGCAGTACTCCAAATGTGGTCTCACCCAGCTGTCTGTACAGAGGATAATAACTTCTTGTTTTCTGCTGGTGATGCCTCTCCTATGCATCCCAGTATCCCCCAGCCCTCCTTGCTGCCCTCTCACATTGCTTGCCCACCTTTAGGTCATCTGATATGACTACCCCCAGGTCCCTTTCCATTTTTGTTGTTGTTAGTATCTCACCCCCCATTGTGTACTCTTCCCCTGGGTTTTTGTTTCCCAGGTGCATTACCTTGCACTTCTTAGCATTGAATCTAAGCTGCCATACATTCGACCATTCCTCTAACCTTGCCAAGTCCCTTCTCATCCTTTCCACCCCACCTTGTGCATCAACTCTGTTGCAGATCTTTGTGTCATCTGCAAAGAGACATACTTTTCCTTCCAGTCCCTCTGCAATGTTGCTTATAAAGACATTGAAGAGGACTGGTCCTAATACTGAACCCTGTGGTACCCCACTGCTAACTCCCGCTTTTTCAGAGTGGACTCCATTTACTATTACTCTCTGTGTCCTATTCTCCAGCCAATTCTTTACCCAGGCTGTCATCTTGGGACCCACTCCCAGGCTGGCTAACTTGTATATTAATCTTTTGTGTGGGACTGTGTCAAATGTCTTGCTAAAGTCTAGGTAGGCCATGTCCACAGCCCCTCCCTGATCTACTACTTTGGTCACCCAGTCAAAGAAATCTATCAGATTTGTCTGGCATGACCTTCCCGCTGTGCCCCAATCTCACACGATTCAAATCACTGGCGGCTACCCCACCTTTCCGGTAAGCTTTCTGCAGAGCTCTTTCTAGGCGAGTAACATACACAGACAAACTTTCCCCCTTCCATTGTTTGGTACCTTGGAATTTCCACATCAAAGTCTCCCCTGACTCAATGCTCCCAAAATTGCCTTCAAGTACAGGTAGGTACTTCTGAGCAGATGCATCAGGGTTCGTGGACCTCAAAAATTTAATGGCTTCAAGGGCGGGACCCATCAAACTTTCTATGATTCTTTTCCACTTCTCAGCCTCCACACCCTGCCACTCAGGTACCAAGGGGGCAACATAGTCGATCCAGGTCTCCCAGTCATCCTCCCCCGGGGGGTAGGGAGGGTGCCAGAGAAGATTCTCAGCCTTCGGTAGGAGTTGTGACTAATGGTGGGTACAGATATAGGGGCCAGCATTGGCATGGGCACAGAAAGCGGGGCAGTAACAGGTGCTGGAGTGGGAGGGGGTGTTGGGGAAGGAACACCCCCAGGTGGCAGGAATAGTTTCTTAAAGTCCTCTACGGTTTTCCCTTCCTCCAGCAACAACTTAGCAAATTTCTCCTCAAAAGTCTCTGATAATGGTGGGAGCTCATCCTCCCCAGGGTCTTTACTGTCTTTTGTTATCACTCTCCAGGCGGCTAGGACCCCTTCTGAGGCAATAGTCTGTGGCACTTTAGAGCTGTCCCTGAGGTCATTACACTCTACCAAGGCTATGAAAGTCTGGGCGATCAAATTAGCCTGTCAACCCACCACCACAGGGTTTTTTAAACATTCAGCTTTGGAGAGTGCTCCCTCTACAGTGTCCTTACTGGTACCCAGGGGAATATCCAGTATAAGGAGAGCATTTTGGGGGTCGATCTCCTGCCCAGTACACCACCCCACCAACTGGTGTACAGCCATTTCTACTGGGGTAGCCATTAATCTTTAACAATAATTCATAATGTTTGGCCACTAGAAGGCACTAAATCCCAGCGGTGAGCCTCCAAGATGTAACGCCTAGGTGGTGCTATCCCAAGGGCTACTACCTCTGCCTGCTTGGCTAGTAGTAGGTTAAGGGGCCTGGGTAATGAAACGGGTGCCTCCACCTGGAGGTCAGGGTTGTTAGTGGTCAAGCTAACCTGTGCACAGCCCTCTGGGACACTGTAAACCCCCTCTTTCCCTTATAGTGGCCTGAACAATATACAATAATTAATTTCACAATGACCCTTATTCACCAGGCAATTACCCACACTGTTTGCACTTACCACCAGGGCTGGTTCCTCTAGCTTGACCCTAGGGCCCCTCTGTAAAACAAGGTTAAGCACAGCAAATAGCAACAGTACAATACTTTTGGCACAAACTGGAACCGCAGTCAGGTTAAATGCAAACAAAGTTAAATCTGATCTATTCAGGGAACTTGAACAAGGGAGGGGCATAATCAGGTTGATTTGCTTAAAAGCAATATTAATCAGACAGTTATGCATGCAGTTCAGAGTCCCTACACAGTCACACACTCTGGGTACCCAGGTAGGAAAATGGTGGGCTAGCCAGGAACATTGCAGCTGGTTGGGGCCCTGTGATGGAAGAAAGCTACATGCACAACTCACATTATTTGTAATCCGGAGCTGGAGGACTCAGTTCATGAAAGAAAAGGCAACAAGACAATCAGATGACAAGACTTTTAGATTTAGCTGTTGTTGCAGGGAGCTACCCTGATGTTTACTCACGATACCCAATACTGGACACAGGCAGGACGAAATCAAGACTGCAGGCTGTTGAGCTGGAGTGCCCAGAGAAGCAGGGACCACATGATTCACCAAGGCGTCGTTCCTGTTCAAGGTGTTGAGCAGGGAGCTGATCCCCAGGCCGGTCTCTCGTCGATGACTTTCTCTGCATAGCAGGTATTCTGGCTGGGCCAGTCTAGCAGGGCCCAGGCAAACGGAAATGGATACGGATTCAGCCCATGGAGCTGGATACAGCCTCCAGCAAGCAAATCACAGTTCAGACACACAGTGGGGAACCAAATCATGACCCACTATAAGCACACAGCACATTCACATGCAAGGAAATTCCACTGTACTAGGCAAATGGCTCTCTAGTCACAATTACAGAGTCTCTGCACAATCCGGGAGTTCAGAGGTAGCTGGAAGTCCTGACAAGCCAATCGCATTCAGCAAATCTTCAGTCTTCTTCAGATTAAAGCCTGATCACAATTCAGTGGCTTAATTTGCTCTCCAAATGCGGATTCAGTCCGAAAAAAAAAAAAAAACACAAGTTCCCTCTCGGGAATAGCAGGCAGGCAGGCCAAACTCAGGCCTTTCCACAGTTCTCCCGTGTGAATCCACTATGGATTGCTGCTCGAACTATCTCGAGCTGTTACTTCTTCACTTCCCAACACAGATCTAACTGAAACTGCAAGCAGTGTAGGACTTTTCCCAAGATCCAAAAGGTTTGGTTGGCTGATCTGTCTTCGGTCACAACAAGGGCTCCTCCTCCAGGTTATTTTAGGTGCCAAAAGCCCAAAACTACAATTCCTACAAGTTTTGGCCCCACCATGCCCCTGTAGGCAGGCTCCATTTTAGAGTCCCAAATGTACTGATTGGCCCAACCTGCAGTCCAGGACCAAGATGATGGAAACAAACAGAACTGCCCATGCTGCAAAGAAGGCAGGTTAGAACAAACTGCAATATAATGTATGGGGAACCTTTATTAACCATCATAATCAGCAGCAGCAAATCCTTGTTATGCCACTGTTCAGAATGTCAGAAGTTGTTAACCACACTTCGGAACGTCCAAACAGTGACATAGCAAGAAAGAATCATGACTTGCACAATATTCTAGCCCTACAGATCGCGAACGCCATTTTCAGGTAAAAAATTAAAAAAAAAACTAAATTCCCATTAGCGGTAGTTCACTGACAGATCCGATTGCAATGGCGGAATTACACGGAAAAACTAGTGACTTTTCAGACTGCAGGCACTTCATGAATGAGCAACAAAACAAACGTACGATTAAAAAAACAGAATCCGACATAAAGTTGTTCAAATCGTACCTCACAGACGTGGAGGAGCAGCGCTGCATCATTGAAATCCCAGTAGGTGATCTTGACACACACATAGAAGACTTCATCTATAAGATAAAACGAAATGATGGTTCAGATTATGAACCAAGCACACTAAGGGGCATCCTGGGAAGCATAGACAGACATCTAATCAAAAACAGATATGGGCACTCAATTTTCCATGGCAACACCTCTGATTTTAAAGAAACACGTGAAACGTTAGCTGCCAAGCAAAAATTCTTAAAGAAACAAGGAAAAGGCAGAAAGCCTAACAGGGCTGACGCTCTAACACCCACTGACATAGATAAACTGTACCAGACTCGAACCCTTGGCCTTCACAGTCCAACTGCGCTAATGAATATGATTTTCTTCAATAATGGGTTATATTTTGCACTTAGAACAGAAGAACATTATAGCCTCAGATGGTCTGATTTGACCCTGCTTAAAGACACAGATGACCAGGAGTACATCGAGTATTCAGAGAGGTAGACAAAAACACGTACAGGAGAAAACCCAAGGGATACACACACAGTCAAGCCAAGAATGTATCAAAACTCAGCTCTCCCAGACAGGGACCCAATCGCCGCTTACAAACTATACAGGTTGCAGAGGCCACCATCCATGTTAACCCCAGATGCCCCATTCTACTTAACCCCAAACATAAACTTTAATCCAAGCACCTCCCTTTGGTTCAGAAGCATGCCACTCGGCGAGATCAAAATGCTCTCAATAATGAACTCAATAAAAAACTCAGCAGGCCTCCCCACAGAAAAACGCATAACCAACCATTCAACCTGCAAAAGTGCAATTCAGTGCCTTGTCAACAGTGACATACCCCCAACAGAAGTCCAGCAAGTCTCTGATCACAAGTCACTCCAGTCAATAAATAACTACAACTTTCTTAGTGCTGACAAACAAAAAAAGATCTCAACCATTCTCGGTGCTCAAAGCTACTCTGACAACACTCACCCCACTGCCAGTAGCTCTGCAGCTGCAATCTCAATCACCCAAACTGAGCAGTCAACATTCCCAGTTGTAAGATCCCCTCTCAGCGATCTTGGAATTAACTTCAACCTTTTTGGATCAGGAATGACAATCAACATACACCATCATTATGGTCCACAAAAGAGACATAGACTGGCAATAATCCGCGATTCCTCATCAGAAGATTAGTAAGTGAAATACAGTGTAATGAGATTGTAAAAAACATAACCTACTATTAGCTGATGGCGCATATCTCTAATATTTTCTGTTCCCCTTGTAGATATTCTGTCTTGGATCTCAACCTGCATGCATGTGGAAATCATCGCGTATGTTTGTTTGGGCCTCAGAACAAGACGCTACGTTGCATCGCATACACCAGGTGACCATCAGCAACCAACTGAATTTCTTTCATAGTTTAAAAAAACTTAACCCTTGAACCTGGCATAGAAATTGACTGTCTCCATTTTTAAAATGCCCATGCCGATAATATATTTCAATTGCATTTCTCTACTAGCAGTAATAAGTTTATGTAAACGAAATAAATCTTGCCATGGCAAAACATCTCAAAGACTCCAATCGTTGATGTATGGTAAGAGCAAAGCATTCCCTATTGTGTTTTTCAAAGGTTTTTTACCCATACACTATAAAAAATAATGGCTGGGAATCAGGTGTTAACTATGTTGAAATCACCTCTCGTGGTTGCTAAGGGCAGAAGTAAACCTCTCGAGCTACGCTCTCGAGGTTTACAAAGCTACTCGAGGTGATTACAACGTGGTTAACACCTGATTCCCAGCCATTATTCTCTATATTATTACTACTCTAACAAATAATCAGTAAACAAGCACATCTTCTAACAGAGTTCCCCTCTCAGATTAATTATGACTGCAATCCAGGCAGCTCTTAAAGAGACAGTACACAGAGGCTATACAGGCACTCTCTGGCAATACATTTAAACTGCTAAAACACAGAACACCAGCCTGGCAGTGAGCATTTAGACAAGCTCAAGGAAGAGTTTTTGGGAACCCCCATTTGTAGGGGAGGTTACATAAGAACTAGTACTACTCCAATGCAAGCGAGGGGAGTGAGGGTTGGGGGACTTAGGCGGGAGAATAGGGTGAGACCGCAAAGGGAGGAAACCAAGAAAGAATCTTCCAGCCAGCATAGTTAGGATTCAAAGAACCACGATAAGATGTTGAGGAAAGATTTTTAAAAAAAGTAAAAGACTAAGACACACACTAACTCTGTTTCCATCAAGTTCTTGTGGGGGGGGTGTAATAATTAACAGGAGAGGGGATGAGAGTGACTCAGGGGAAGGACTGCAGACAGTGAAATTTTGTGAAAAGCAAGCTCTTTATTAGCTAATTAGTTTACACAAAGTGCTGCCGCCTAAGAATTTATTTTATCATAACAGTTTGTGGTCTAGACTGTACTGCAACAGGCAGACAGCACTGACAAGCAACAGCTAGACTGCAGCAGAGAGAGTATCAGGGCAGGGGCCATACTCAGTCACTTTTCAAGCTGCAGCACTAGTCTTTTTTTATTTTATTTATTCAGTTCAGCTATTTAATGTTTACTGGGCTTGGGAACTCAAAGGCAACTGATTTGAATTTCAAAGAAAAATCGGTCTCCTCTCTAGCAATAAAAAGCTGTGTGTGTATGTGTTAGTTAAAGGAAGTTAAGTAAGTCAGGTAGGTACAGCTATTGTCTTGTAAAATTAATAAGTACCTATAAAGGTTGAGAGGGGGTGCTGCCAATCTCAGAGTTCAAGGTGTGCAGCAGTATAGAAGTTGCTGGGGACTGAATTTAAAAAGGAAATCTGTCTGAAAAAAAGCTTTTTTTTTCACCTCTGGCTAAAATCTAAATACAGGGATCTGTTAAATAAAGCCTTTTAAAAGCTTTCTTACAAGCTACTCCATGGACTACCTAAAATCTAAACACAGGGATCTATTCTGTTAAAGTTT
This sequence comes from Neoceratodus forsteri, assembly GCA_016271365.2. Taxonomy (NCBI): domain Eukaryota; kingdom Metazoa; phylum Chordata; order Ceratodontiformes; family Ceratodontidae; genus Neoceratodus; species Neoceratodus forsteri. The sequence continues at coordinate 709,322,642 of CM057459.1, read as the reverse complement.
TTTAATGTTAAAAACTGTCTTCTTACAAGCTACTCTGAGGAGTAGGACTACCTAAAATCTAAATACAGGGTGGGATCTGTTAAATAAACCCACTCTAAACCTGTCCTCGACAGAACTGAAATCACACAGACAGTTTTCTTTATCTTGTGTTTATTGCTGACAAGAAAACAACAAATTAGTGCACACATTACTACTAGTGATGCAGAAAATTCAATGCTCAGTTTGGTGATGACAGAATTGAAATTATGTAAAAAAAAATTATGGGGGGGCTGTGGAGCCCGAACAAGATGGTTGCTTCTCAGTAGAGCTCTGACAGCTATAATAAATATATTGAGTGCAAAATGTTTTTTCCTGGCATCATACCTGAGCTAAATTCAGTGCTACTGGTACCTGAAGTATTCCTGGCAACAATGGGTAACCCCTGTAAAGACAGGATGACAGGCGAGGACACAAGATCAAAAAATACATCTGGACTGCCTGCCACATAGAAACATAGAAACATAGAATTTGACGGCAGATAAGGACCACTTGGCCCACCCAGTCTGCCCATTTCCCTACCTAATGGATAAGCTGCAGATCCTAGTTAACCAGCAGCCTACTTCTTCCTACCCCAACCCCCTAGAATTGCCTTATGACTGTCCCATGCATGCTTGAATTCCACCACTGTTTTTGACTCCACAACCTCCTCCGGAAGGCCGTTCCATGCACCCACAACCCTCTCTGAAAAAATACTTCCTTAAATTACCTCTGAGCCGCCCCCATCTTCAAATTGTGCCCCTTGTTCTTGCACACCTCTTTTTTTGAAAGATGCTACCCTCTTGGACTTTGTTGAGCCCTTGAGGTACTTGAAAGTTTCTATCATGTCCCCTCTCTCTCTCCTTTCCTCGAGGCTATACATATTAAGCTCCTTAAGTCTCTCTTCATATGTCTTCTGGTGCAGACCCTGCACCATTTTAGTTGCCCTCCTCTGGACAGCTTCCATCCTGTCTATGTCTTTGTGGAGATTGGGTCTCCAGAACTGCACGCAGTACTCCAGATGGGGTCTCACCAGCTGTCTGTACAGAGGGATAATAACTTCCTGTTTTCTACTGGTGATGCCTCCCTATGCATCCCAGTATCCCCCAGCCCTCCTTGCTGCCCTCTCACATTGCTTGCCCACCTTAGGTCATCTGATATGACTACCCCAGGTCCCTTTCCATTTTTGTTGTTGTTAGTATCTCACCCCCATTGTGTACTCTTCCCTGGGTTTTGTTTCCCAGGTGCATTACCTTGCACTTAGCCTTGAATCTAAACTGCCATACATTTGACCATTCCTCTAACCTTGCCAGGTCCCTTCTCATCCTTTCTACCCCACCTTGTGCATCAACTCTGTTGCAGATCTTTGTGTCATCTGCAAAGAGACATACTTTTCCTTCCAGTCTCTCTGCAATGTCGCTTATAAAGACATTGAAGAGGACCGGTCCTAATACTGAACCCTGCGGTACCCCACTAGTAACCCCACTTTCTTCAGAGTGGACTCCATTTACTATTACTCTCTGTGTCCTATTCTCCAGCCAATTCTTTACCCAGGCTGTCATCTTGGGACCCACTCCCAGGCAGGCTAACTTGTATATCAATCTTTTGTGTGGGACTGTGTCAAATGCCTTGCTAAAGTCTAGGTAGGCCATGTCCACAGCCCCTCCCTGATCTATTACTTTGGTCACCCAGTCAAAGAAATCTATCAGATTCATCTGGCATGACCTTCCCACTGTGAATCCATGCTGCCTTGGGTTCTGTGCCTCTCTGGCCTCTAGATACTCGACAATTCTTTCCTTCAGAAGTGATTCCATCATTTTCCCTATCACTGAGGTTAAACTAACAGGTCTGTAGTTTCCTGCTTCTGCCCTTCTCCCACTTTTGTGAAGGGGAATCACATCTGCCCTCCTCAAGTCCTCGGGTACCACCCCATCTTCCCATGATTAGTTAAAGAGGGTAGTCAGTGGTGTCACTAGTTCTACCCTTAGTTCTTTCAGAATTCTGGGATGAATCCCATCAGGCCCCATTGCTTTGTCCACCTTCAGTTTTAAGAGTTCTTTCAGAACCCTTTCTTCTGTAAATGGGCTGGTATCAACTTCTGTATCCAGAGTGTTTCTATTGTTTGTTTTAGGTACCTCCCCCTCTTCATTTGTAAATACTGAGCAAAAATATTTGTTTAGTATCTCTGCCTTTTCACAGTCACCCTCTGCCACGAGGTCCCACCTAGGCTCAGCCGCTGAAACTGGAGAAACAGCACCAGAGGAATTCCTCCAGTCGATCGGAGCAAAACTCAGCAAGCTAATAACATCAGTCAGGGGACTGTCCGACAAGTTTGATACCCTAGCCAAAAGGGTGGCTGGTCTTAAAGCGACTGTGGATGCTATACGAGGGGGCTTTGGTTGAGGCATCTAAATGAGCTGATTCAGTGATGGGAGCTGTGGCAATGACTATAAAAGAAAATACCCACTTGAAGTCTCACCTAGAAACCCTGGAAAACCAGGCAAGGGCAGCGAATCTCTGTATTCTGAGCTTACCGGAGGAATGTGAGGGAGACCATCTCCTACTTTTTATTAAAGATTGGCTGATTCAACAATTCAGGGAGGAGGTCTCCGATTGGGCCGAACGTTTGCAGAAGACCTATTGGGTGACCCCTTCAAAGCAGATCAAATAACACGGAGGCTCCCAGGGTAGTAGTTTTGGTTACAGATGGGATCGGCCCGAGAGATTTCTTTATGGCGCTTGCTCAAAATAAAAGGACTTTGCTGCATGATGGGCAACAGGTCAGAATGTTTCCTGATAGTGGGTATGCAACCCATCAAAAAAGAAAGAAGTTTGACAGAGTGAAGGCGATGTTGTGGGAAGCTGGAATTTCACACGAGCTTATTTTCCCCTGCAAGATTGAGAGTTGTGCACAGGAGCCAAGTCTATCTGTTTAATGACCCTAACGAGTCCATGAAGTGGGCACAGGGACATGCGGCACCCAAGTCTCGAGAACAGGAGCAAGAGGCCTCTTCTTCAGAGGATGAAGATGCATCCTGAGGAAATATTGGGACATTTGACATCTGGTGAGGTTCCTTGAGGAGCAATTGCATCAATGGGGTGTTACGGGACTTGAAATGCGTGACTATAAATATATTAAATAAAAAGGTAACCCTGATATGATCTGTCCTGTCGAACCCTGGTCCTTAGTATAGTTTATTTACTGGAACCTCAGATATGTAACATTTTTGTTTAAAAATTGTAGTGCTTATATCTATAAAAGTACAGTTTATTAAAATTGTTTAAAGTTTTTATTGATTGTAAGTTGGTCTCAGGTTTCTTTTTGCCAGGGAATAATAGCGCCTAATATATGTGGATGCTGTGGGTTCTGCAGGGAAGTACTGCCACCCTTGCTCCATGGTATGGCGGTAGTGTTACACTGCACTTCCACCACAGTGATGGGGTAGTAGTATGTTGCGCTGCCTACCCTTGCTCCATTGTGTGGTGGTAGTGGTACATTGCGTTTCCACTGCTGGCTCAGTGATGCTGTAGTAGTAGAAGGTTGCGCTACCACCCCTTGCTCTATGGTGTGGTGGTAGTGGTACATTGCACTTCAACTGCTGGCTCAGTGATGTGGTAATAGTATGTTGTGTTGCCACCATTTGCTCCATGGTGTGGCGGTAGTGGTACATTACATTTCCACTGCTGGCTCAGTGATGCTGTAGTAGTAGTAGGTTGCGCTGCCACCCCTTGTTCCATGGTGTGGCGGTAGTGGTACATTGCACTTCAACTTCTGGCTCAGTGATGTGGTAGTAGTATGTTGCGCTGCCACCAGTTGCTCCGTGGTGTGGCGATAGTGGTACATTGCATTTCCACTGCTGGCTCAGTGATGCTGTAGTAGCAGTAGGTTAAGCTGCCACCCATGCTCCGTGGTGTGGTGGTAGTGGTACATTGCATTTCCACTGCTGGTTCAGTGATATGGTAGTAGTATGTTGTACTGCCACTCCTTGCTCCGTGGTGTAGCGTAGTGTACATTGCACTTCCACTGCTGGCTCAGTGATATGGTGGTTGTATATTTTGCTGTCACCCCTTTCTCCATAGTGTAGCGGTAGTGGTACATTGCGCTTCCAGAGCTGGCTCAGTGATGTGGTAGTAGTATGTTGCACTGCCACCAGTTGCTCCATGGTGTGGTGGTAGTGGTACATTGCATTTCCACTGCTGGCTCAGTGATGCTGTAGTAGTAGTAGGTTACGCTACCACCCCTTGCTCCATGGTGTGGTGGTAGTGGTACTTTGCACTTCAACTGCTGGCACAGTGATGTGGTAATAGTAAGCTGTGCTGCCACCCCTTGATCCGTGGTATGGCGGTAGTGGGTACATTGCATTTCCACTGCTGGCTCAGTGATATGGTAGTAGTATGTTGTACTGCCACTCCTTGCTCCATGGTGTAGCAGTAGTGTACATTGTGCTTCCACTGCTGGCTCAGTGATGTGGTGGTTGTATGTTTTGCTGTCACCCCTTCTCCGTGGTGTAGTGGTAGTGGTACATTGCGCTTCCAGTGCTGGCTCAGTGATGTGGTAGTAGTATGTTGCGCTGCCATCAAGGTGCAAAAATCCTATACCTTAGGTGCCCCAGGGCAGGTACTTTTGTTTCAGGACACCTACTACTGTTTAGTGCCTGCCCAGTGAGGCACCTAAGGTATTCCTGCAGAGCTCAGTTTTTTTTTCTCTCGCTGTGCTTTTCCTTTGTTTTGGGATTTTTTTTTTTTCTGGAAGTCAGGATGTTGAGAGTACATGTGCAGAGCTCTGACACCGGGACACAATCATGATGTGCATGGAACTGCATGTCCCGTGTCAGCTGACTGGTTCCCAGAGAAGAGGAGCAGGCTGAAGTCCCCTTCGTTTCTTCGGCACACCCAGCAGCCAACCACAATTTAGGAGGGCTCCGTCCGTCACTGCTGGAGGCGGGTTGCAACCTCAGACACTAATCAGTGACTGTATTTGTATAGTTTGCCTGCCCCCTTCCTTCTGTGTGACATCAGGACCCTGCAAAGTTTGGCATTCGACCCCATTGATTTAACGTGGGCTGTTAGGTTGTGCCGTGTTTGCAGGGAGTGAGAGTACCAACAGCAATTGAGATAGTCGATCGTGATCAAACTTAAAGTGTTTCTGAGCCACATTTAAAAAAAAAAAAGAAGAAGAAAAGCTCTTTTAAAAACGAGTACTACTCCAGTGCAAGTGAGGGGAGTGAGGGTTGGGGGACTTAGGCGGGAGAGAAGGGTGAGACTGTGAAGGGAGGAAACCAAAAAAGAATCTCCCAGCCAGCATAGTTAGGATTCAAGAACCACGATCAGATGTTGAGGAAAGATTTAAAAAAAAAAGACTAAGACACACGAACTCTGTTTTCATCGAGTTCTTGGGGGAAGTAATAACTAAAAGAAGAGGGGGTGAGCATGACTCAGAAAGGACTGCAGACAGTGAAATTTTGTGAAAAGCAAGCTGTTTATTAGTTAGTTTACCCAAAGTGCTGCTGCCTAAGAATTTATTTTATCATAACAGTTTGTGGTCAAGACTGTACTGCAACAGGCAGACAGCACTGACAAGCAGCAGCTAGACTGCAGCAGAGAGAGTCTCAGGGCAGGGGCCATGCTCAGTCACTTTTCAAGCTGCAGCACTAGTCTTTTTTTATTTTATTTATTCCGTTCAGCTACTTAATGTTTACTGGGCTTGGGAACTCAAGGCAACTGATTTGAATTTCAAAGATCTCCTCTCTAGCAATAAATAGCTGTGTGTGTATGTGTTAGTTAAAGGAAGCTAAGTAAGTCAGGCAGATATAGCTATTGTCTTGTAAAATTAATAAGTACCTATAAAGGTTGAGAAGGAGTGCTGCCAATCTTAGAGTTTGAGGTCTGCAGCAGTATAGAAGTTGCTGGGGACTAAATTTAAGAAGGAAATCTGTCTGAAAAAAGGTTTTTTTTACCTCTGGGGCTAAAATCTAAATACATGGATCTGTTAAATAAAGCCTCTTAAAAGCTTTCTTACAAGCTACTCCATGGACTACCTAAACTCTAAATATAGGGATCTATTCTGTTAAAGGAGTAGTCCACCCAGATTTTGCAAAAAACATATGTTATTCAGAGTGTTTTGATATGTATGTTAAGTCCTAGTGTGTCCTTCCCTCTGTCTGCTATTAGGAGTTTTTCCTAAATTAGCCTGCTAGCTGTATGGTAGTTTTACGACCCCTGAGGATCTCCGTCACAAATAGGTTTATTGGCTTTCTTTCTCCTACGATGCACCCTGTGTCATGTGACAGTGATGTAGCCATGCCCTTAGATTTAGCATGTGCACTGCTTTAAAATCAATTTAAAATCAATTCACAATAGCAGAGCTTTGTAACTGTTCTTATCCAGGGAGCACAAATGGCAACAGTTAGTTTAGCAGTTGCCTCAGAGCAAGCTAACTGGGGTTTCTGTAAGACAACTACTATTAAATAGCTCTAATTCACTATTTTTGTTTTCTATGTGCATCAGGTCTAGCTAGCAGGAGTGTTTTAATTTTAAAACTTTTAATTTTATCAAACTGTACACCACCATAAAAGCACAGAAACTGCCCAGATCATCAATGCTAACTATAATAAAGACTTTAGTTGTTTTCTTACAGAAAGACAAAGAACCTCTGTGTGCAAACACTGAGGCAATGGTTACCCCAAAGGGCATTTGGCTGGGAAGCCAAGTTTCAAGAAAATACAAAATCACACATGCCCACACAATGCAAAGCATCATGGGCTGCATATGCAAATCACCACAGAATGTTATGCTGGTTCAACTTTAAGCAGAATTGCATGGTGCCGAAAGGCCTCTCAAACAGTTTGCAAAGGGTGCTAACAGATGACATAGACACGTGTTCCATCCTACCAGGACTCATCAGTATGCCTCGTCTGTTTGACACCCCAGTGGAATGAACCAGCTACCCTAAGACAGTGTGTCTTGGTTATATGTATTCAGTGATTCTAATGTCTATCTATGTCCTGCAACAGTTTGTACTATGTGTGGCAGTATCTCTGCCCTTATACAAGCGTTGTTATAGCTGTTTTTTACTGTATCATGCTGTTTCGCTAATGTTGCCATGTATGTATACTGTATGTTTTGTGCTCTCCCGGGTCGTCTCCTGAAAATAGGCATACACTACTTGTCTCAGTGTACTTACCCGGCAAACAAAAAGCTAAACAATAATAATGTTGTGGTGAACCCATTAAATAAAAACTGATGAAGACAGCGACTTTCAGGAAAGAACACTGAGTGGGTGGGTTGCTCAGCAGCAGCTTGTTGGGAAGTTGCTCAAGAACACAAACACACATGCTCACACGCACATGGTTACGCATCACGGTCGTGCCAGTGCTGGTCTGGCCTTGCATTCAGCGAAAGCAGCTCACTGCCTGCAAGGGTGTTAACAGATGACACAGACTATCGCAGCCCTGGCTCAGGACCATCAGGAGCAAATTATCTGTCTGGACAACTCAGTGAATGAACTAGTTACTTCTACACAGTGTGTCTTAAGGCGTTGCTGGTGAACCCATTAAATTAAAAAAACAACATAACCACATTACTGACTGTCTTAGGGGTGGCTGGTTCATTCCACTGGGGTGTCAAACAGGCGAGGCATACTGATGAGTCCTGGTAGGACAGAAACACATGTCTATGTCATCTGTTAGCACCCTTTGCAAACTGTGTGAGGCCTTCGCACCATGCAATTCTGCTTAAAGTTGAACCAGCATAACATTCTGTAGTGATTTGCATATGCAGCCCATGATGTTTTGCATTGTGTGGGCATGTGTGATTTTGTATTTTTCTTGAAACTTGGCTTCCCAGCCAAATGCCCTTTGGGGTAACCCTTACCTCAGTGTTTGCACACAGAGGTTCTTTGTCTTTTAAACAGTTTTTTATTTTAATGGGTTCACCACAACATAACCAAGACACACTGTCTTAGGGTAGCTGGTTCATTCCACTGGGGTGACAAACAGACGAGGCATACTGATGAGTCCTGGTAGGACGAAACATGTGTCTATGTCATCTACTAGTACCCTTTGCAAACTGTGTGAGAGGCCTTTCGGCACCATGCAATTCTGCTTAAAGTTGAACCAGCATAACATTCTGTGGTGATTTGCATATGCAGCCCATGATGCTTTGCATTGTGTGGGCATGTGTGATTTTGTATTTTCTTACAGAAACCCTACTCAGTTAGATGTCAAGTATTTGCTAAACTGTAAATGTATGTATCAGCATTCTGAGAGCAGTTAGTGCTGATTTTGCACTGTGACAAGATTTTCATATTTTTTTTTTATTATTTTTTTTTTTTACAAATGAAGTGTTTGGTAAGAAGCTGCAGCCTAGAAACTGCAAAATACTTTGAAGTCAGCTTTTCTCCTGCCTGTCTGTGGTATGGCATGAAAGCAACTGGTTGACAGTGACTATTCCAGCTACACATTTGATTCCATTTTACAATGGTTCACTGCACTACACATTTAGTGTATCACACTTTTTCAAATAATAAAACGACTATTCTCCAAACTAAGTAACTAACACATACATATTTTTATACTTTATTAAAAAGACAATTCACATTTGTAACAAAAAACAAACAAATAAATAAATGAAAGTGATGTCACAGGGCAAAATCAGCCGTAACTCCCAGTTCCTTCTAGTAGAGTGATGGTACCTACAGTTATGGTTTAGCAAATACTTGAGAGCTGAGTAGGTGTTCAATAAGAAAACAGCTACAGTCTTTATTAATTATAGCACTGATGATCTGGGGCAATTTCTGTGCTTTTTATTGTTGTGTATAGTTTGATGAAATAACATTTTAAAATGAAAACACTTACTACTGCTAGCTAGACCTGACACACACCAAAAACACAAATAATGAATTAAAGCTATTTAGCAGCTGTTTTCTTACAGAAACCCCAGTTAGCTTGCTCTCAGGTATCTGCTAGACTGTAATTGTTGCCATTTGTGCTCCCTGGATCAGAACAGTTACAAAGCTCTGCTATTGTGAATTGATTTTAAACTGATTTTACTGGGCCCCGCCTGGCCACGCAATTTTTGACACAAAGTGCCACTTGCGTCTTAAAGTTAAAAGCTGTCTTCTTACAAGCTACTCAGAGGAGTAGGACTACCTAAAATTAAAATACAGGGTGGGATCTGTTAATAAAAACCACTCTAAACCTGTCCTTAACGGTACTGAAATCACACAGACAGTTTTCTTTATCTTGTGTTTATTATTGACAAGAAAACAACAAAATTAGTGCAAACATTACTATTAGTAATGCAGAAAATTCTAATTCTCAGTTTGGTGATGACAAAATTGAAATTATGTTAAAAAAACATGGTACGGCATGTAAATAAGTTGCTTGGACTGTATTTTTACTGCTCACATGCTCAAGTGGGCAGGTACTTTTCTTATGAATTTCAGACCCTGCCTGGGGGCATTATCCAGATGCAACCCCTGCTTTTTCGCCTGTTCTCCCCTTTTAGTTCCCAGAGCCCCAGACAAGGTCAGGCATGCACATGGAGGTGTGCACGCATGCTTTGGCCTGGCCGACTGTTCTGCCCACTCCTGGCCTAATGCCTGGCTCCATCTCCTGCCTGCACCACCATAACACCTCCACATGGTGGTGGCCTAAGGCCGAAAGAGCCAACCTCCTCGATCCAGGAAAGGAGAGCTGCCTGGTGACCGCTCTATCCCCTCCCTGTTCCCCCCCCCAGCCAACCCCCGGCAACCTAGGCTTGTTCCCGAATATGGGTCGCTGGCATGGCGAGAGGTAAGGCGCCCATCACCTCGGCCCTCTATGCCACTGAGCCAGCCTGGCCACGCAATTTTTGACACAAAGTGCCACTTGCATCAACTCCGAGAGATGCAGGCACCTTGCATCAACTTTTCAGCTTTGTGAATCAGGCCCCATGTATCTCTATGCTGAAAGTTCACATAACCTGGAAAAACTTACTAGAAACGCACAGACTGAATTCAATTTAAGGAAAAATAAACTGCATTACATCTAATACAGTTTGTAAAACTAATTGAAGGTAAATAATACCTTCCTGTAACTTGTTCTGTTGAACTTTATTAAAGCAGACAGGCATACTGTGGAGTCTAAAGGGTGCTGACACATCATGTTCTCATATGCTAATACAGTTCTCAGGCAAAGAGGTTTCAACAACCATAAAATGGAGACCCCTCCAGGATAGTTACAGGGACTGGTAGGAACAGTGAAACAAGGCAAACACATGTATCCCCAACAGCTAAACGGAAAGAGTTGTCCGTTGACAAGGAAACAATTAACATTTACAATATATGAATGTGTACTTCTCCTTTAAGGCCATTTCCTTGCCATGCTGGCATGAATCTGTATGGAAAGTTAAGACTAGGTATTTTAAAATATAATACCAAGAATTAAAGCAAAGTAGGATAGCACTGGGTCAGCCTCCTATTTGAGAGAATGCTGGCAGCAGAGTGGCTGTGTCTATGTGGCGCTCCCATAGATAAGTGCAAATTTTCTATAGATTCTATATTTTTTTCTAGTTTTAAAAAAAAAGTTTGTGTACAGTTTGTGGATTGAGAAGGGGGGTGTTGTTGCCTACAGGAAGGTGTGGGAAGTGTGTGTTTTATGTTAGTTGGGGACAGTATGGTCAGTGTCACAAACACACTCCGCAGGTCAGGTCCTCTGCTCCCACAGTGCCAACCTCAGAGTGCAATAGTGTGAACAGGTAACAGACAGGGTGACCCTCCTGTCTGCTTTGGGTCCATATCACCTTTAGCCTCAAGTTCTGGAGGGACTGAAACTGTGAACCTTATGCTAGCGTACCCAATGTACAGACTCCATCTTAATAGTCTGCCATTTGTTCTTCCCATTTGTGTCAGCCTAACCAGGGGGGTTGTGGTCAGTTTGTACCTCAAAATGCTGCCCGTATAAGTATGGCTCTAACTTCTTTAGGGCCCACACTATGGCAAGAGACTCCTTTTTTCCACAGTAGAGTAAGCCTGCTCCCTGGGAAGTAACGTTTTACTCAGGTACACAATGGGCTGATTGGTTGGATGTCTTGCTCAGTACTGCCCCAATAACCACATCTGAGGTGTCCATTTGAACTACAAAGGGTCTGCTGTAGTCTGGACTTGTCAATACAGGAGCACTGCACAGTGCCTCCTTTAGTCTGGTAAAGGCGTTTTCACAGGCTGGTTTCCAGGTAACTTTTTTAGGCATTCTTTTCTTTACCAAGTCAGATAGGGGAGAAGCCAGGGCACTGTAATTGGGTACAAATTTCCTATAGTACCCTGTTGTCTCTAGAAAACTCCTGACCTGCTTCTGTGTTTCTGGTCTGAGCTATGCCTTGATCACCTCTATTTTTACTTGGTAAGGACGGAGCTGTCCCCAGCCTACAACATGCCCAAGGCATGCCACTTCAGCCACAGCCACCTGGCATTTCTCAGCTTTGACAGTGAGATTGGCCCTCTGTATCCTGTCCAGCACTTCACTAAGGTGGGACAAGTGTTCCTCTCAGCTGGCACTAAAGATAGCAATGTCATCCAGTTATGCCACAGCGTACTCCTTAGCACCATTTAACACCTGGTTCAACAACCTTTGGAAAGTTTCCGGGGCATTCTTCATTTCAAAAGGCATTACTTTGAATTCAAATAACCCTATCAGAGTGATGAAGGCCGACCTCTCCCTAGCTCTGGCAGTTAACTCTACCTGCCAATACCCCTTTGTCAGGTCAATAGTCATAAGGTAGGTCACCCCTCCCAACTTGTCCAGGAGTTCGTCCATCCATGGCATCAGGTGGGCATCTGACTTCATGATTGCATTCAGTCCACGATAGTGCACACAAAAATGAGTAGAGCCATGGGCAGTGTGGAGCCCGAGCAGAGAAGCAGCAGTTTTTTGAGCTCCTGTGATTACTCTTCTAAATTGCTATAAAACCACATTATTTCATCAAGAGACATTAATTTGAGGGCTTCTGTTGGATTAAGCATCCTTGAATTAGTAAAATGGGCAGCCTAAAGAAGGACAGACTGCAGAGTGGAGTGGACAAAAACAAAGGATCTGTTGGGGCTTCGTGATCTCAAGCTGTACAGCAAGCCGAAGCAGAAACCGGATCTCAGGAAACCTTCGCCTCACTGGGACACAAGCTTCAAAACCTAATCGCTTCGGTCTCCACTCTATATCAAAAGGTGAATGATTTTAGTAGCAGGGTTTTGGTAGTGGAAAATGCAGTAGATGGTCTCAAACAAGAGCTACATGATGTTGGGCAGCAAACAGACTCCACTGATACCACCAATGCCCTCGTGGTGAAGGAAAACCAGCACCTTCGAGCACGTTTAGAAGCTCTAGAAAATCAGGCTCGATCAGGGAATGTGTGGATTTTAGGCCTCCCAGAGGGTAGTGAAGGAGACCACCCTATTATGTATCTCCAGGAATGGCTGTCTGAAAAGTTTGTACCTGAAGGAGATGATATTTCTTGGGATATCCAGAAAGCATACAGAATAAATCTGAGAGGCCGCTCACAGAACACGGAGGATCCCCGGACCCTGATGATCGTTACATCTGGTGTTGGTGCCCGTGATCACATACTTCGATATGCCCGGAGAGCAACCCCTACAATGCAAGAAGATCATCAAGTTTATTTCTTTCCAGACATCAGCTACTCTACGCGCCAGAGGCGCAGGCGTTTTGATGGGGTGAGAAAGACTCTAAGGGATGCTGGGATCGTGCAATCCATGATTTTCCTGGCGTGTCTCTGAATTACACACCAAGGAAAGGTCTTTCTTTTTTCAGGCCCTGTTGATGCTGGAAAATGGGCCACCCGCATGGCTGCAACCTCCAGACATCAGGAAGAAGCTGCTGATAGCGATGATACCGATGGGGACACTTGAGCAGGAGGATCCGGTGATAAACTGTTTTAATTCAGTCTGCAGACTTTCCAGCTAAGTGACTCTGTACACTAAATGACTCTTTATGCCTGTTTAATGATGCAAAATCGTTCAGCTCTTTGGTGAAATGACTCTGAATGTTGAAATACCACTTATCTCAGTGCAGTTTAACTCCTGCAAGGTATACATATTTTTTAAATCAAGGATGGAAATGAGAAAGAAAAAGTGTGGCCTACTGGGATTTGAACCTCAGATCTCTGGTATGCCGTTCCAGCACTCTAACCATTAAGCAATTGCAGAGGTTAAACTGCACTGAGAGAAGTGGTATTTCTAACATTGGTTCTTAGTTGCATAATTGCGCAACACTAGAGAAAAGAGTGTGTGGCTGTAAGGAAATTCCTCAGATGCTTTGACCAGTGAGCCTATAGCTTAATGGTTAGAGCACTGGAAGGGCATACCAGAGATCTGAGGTTCAAATCCCAGTAGGCCACACTTTTCCTTTCTCATTTCCATCCTTGATTTAAAAATATGTATACCTTGCAGGGGTTAAACTGCACTGAGAGAAGTGATATTTCTAACATTGGCTCCTAGTTGCATAATTGCGTAACACTAGAGAAAGGAGAGTGTGTGTGGCTGTAAGGAAATTCCTCAGACGCTTTGACCAGTGAGCCTGTAGCTTAATGGTTGGAGCACTGGAACGGCATACCAGAGATTTGAGGTTCAAATCCCAGTAGGCCACACTTTCTCATTTCCATCCTTGATTTAAAAATCTGAATGTTGACTAATTCCTCCCTGTTATGTTTAAAGGCTGAATTTAAAGTTAGGCTAATTTGGCATATTGTGTGGCTTATTTAAATAGGGGAAAAGGTCTAGTATACAACCTCTGTTGTACATTTTGATTTGTCACACTAATAGATTAAAATAAGGAGGGGGTGGATTACAGGCCTACGATTTAAATGGAGGGACTGTGTCTTTTTCTAGCTACTTAGCTGATCCTTTAGAGGAGAAGCTCTTGGTTGATGTTTAAAATGTAACTCGTGGTTGTTCTCTGATGCTGCTGCAAAATGTTTAATTTTATAGCTTTTTTCCTTTAGGTATTAACATGGCACCCTAAGTCCCTTTTGGGGACTTGATTCCTTTTATAAGGCTTGTCACTGATGGACAATCCTATAATGTTAAGCTAGCCGTGTTGCTCATGGACTCATTCCCATGGCATATTTGGAACTTGTATTTGTTAATATGAAGAAGGTACCCTCATATGATGTAACAAAATATAGTGGATGCAAAACTATTATATCCTGTATTGTAGGGGATCACCTTGTATTCCTAATGGTGCTTAATCTATTTGTGGTCTGTTCACTATATGGATTATATATAAAAAATAAAGTTTAAAAAACAAACAAACGAGTAGAGACATCTGGCTTGGGCACAAAGACTATGGGTGAGGCCCAGGGGCTGTGGGATTTCTGGATTACCCCTAAATCCAGCATTTCCTCCACCTCCCTCCTAATGTCCTTTTGGACAGCTTCTGACCTCCAATATGCTCTCCACCGTATGGGCGTCTGTGTCCCTATCTCCACATCGTACGTCACTAAGGGGGTTAGTCCACGCTAGGCGCTAATAAATAGGGCAAAGTCTGCTAAAACCTCCCTTACTTCCTGGATCTGGTCCGGGGTCAGATGGGGTGACAGTTTAACTGCCTCCACAGAGGACTCCTGCTTACTTTCTTCCAGCAAATCCAGAAGGGGGTCTCCTTCATCCGTCCCCTCCCCAGGACTACATACTGCAAGCACCATGTCAGCCCTATTAGCATATGGCTTCATCATGTTGACATGGTACACTCTTTCTGTATGTCTTCTGTCAGGTAACTCTATGATATAGTTCACGTCATTTACCTTTATGACTACTTTGTACGGTCCTGACCACTCAGCCTGCAGTTTGTCTTTCCGGACTGGGATTAGGACCATGACTTCCTGACCCACTGTGTATGATTGAGCTCTGGCTCTGCAGTCATTCCACACTTTTTATTTCTGTTGGGCAGCTGCCAGGTTGCTCTGGGCTGTCCCCATATGCTCCTTCAGCCTTTCCCTAAAACCTAAGGACATTATCCACTATGGGAGTTCCCTGAGTGGCGTGCTTGCCTTCCCAGTCCTCCTGGATCAAGTCTAGGGGCCCACATACCCGGCATCTATATAAGAGCTTGAAGGGGGAAAACTCTGTCGACTCTTGGGGCATCTCCCTGTATGCAAGCAACTGGTGGGAATGGTATTCCTCCCAGTCCCTCCCATGCTGTTCAACAAACGCTTGGAGCATTGACATAAGGGTACCATTAAATCTTTCTACAAGCCCATTGGCTTGTGGGTGATAAGGTGCCGCATGTCCCTGCACCACCCCACACTTCTCCCACAAACATTTCATCAGGTCCAACATGAAGGAATCCCCTCGATCAGCGATAACCTCCTGCGGAAACCCAACGTGGGAGAAAATCCAAAGTAAGGCATCTGCCACTTTGTCTGTCCTCAGTGAGGATAGGGTGACTGCCTCTGGATACCGGGTGGTATAATCCACCACAGTCAGGATGAACCTCTTCCCGGAACAGCTGGGGTATTTAAAGGCCCCACAATATCCATTCCCACCCTCTGGAATGGCTCCTCCACTATGGGCAAAGAAATTAGGGTGGCTTGGGTCTTCTTACCTGCTTTCCCTATTTCTTAGCACTGTTGACAAGACCTGCAATACTCCTTCATCTGCTGGGTGAAGTTGGGCCAATAGAAATTCTGGGCCAATCGCTGCATAGTGTGCATGATTCCCAGGTGACCAGACATGGGAATATCATGTGCAATCTTGAGTAACTGCTCACAGTACCCCTGGGGAATGACAAGCTGCCTGCCTATCGCCCCTCCCTCTGTCTTAGCATCCTGAGTATACATCAGTCCATTGTCCCAATAAACCTTATGTTTCCCATCACCTCCCTTTGCTCCATCAGAGTCTGCCCAAGCCGTCGGTTTCTCTAGACTAGGGTCCCTTTTCTGAGCAGCTGCAAACTCCTTGCACATTCCCAAGCCATGGGACACAGATCCCCATCAGTGTCTAAACTAGGGTCCCTAGCTCTAGCGTCAGGGCACTCAGGATCACTGTCATCCCTAACCCTCTGACAATGGATCACTTCTGCTTCCTCAGAGTAAGTCTCCATAGCTGTTTGGTTGCTTGCTACCTGGGGAATTTCTACCCCGCTTTCATTAGTCTCCATATCAGGAGACCCATGCTGGGGAACCAGCCTCCCAGTGGTTTCCACAGTGGCTTCTATGGGGTCCAGGGAACTACAATATTCCCTTGCCACTTGGCTATGGGTAACTGCAGACACCATCCCCAGTTTGAGATTGTTGCTGAGAATTACATTGACTGCTAAAGTTTCTGCTACCACAACCTGTTGCACGGTTCCCCCGTCTCACCCCAGTCTAGGAGAATACTAGTGAGTGGCAATGTTTTCTCTTTCCAGTGAACCCCTGTACAGTTATGAATTTATTGGGTATAAGCTGACCAGGCTCTACCAGATCCCCTTTTACCAATGTCAGGGATGCACCTGTGTCTCTTAACCCTTGTGTCTGTACACCATTCACAGTGACTGGGTGCATGTGTTCCCTCATGTTCACAGGCATGCTTTCAGGGACACGCAAACAACCCACTTCTTTCCTAGCACCACTTTGTGTATTGCTCATTCTTTTGGGACACTGTCTGGCAATATGCCTAGTTTCTTTGCAAACCCAACATTCGTTTCTTTTCTCAGAAAAATATTTTCTTTGAAACCTGGGGCTAACTGGTTTGGGTGGAGGCAGTGAGGGTTTTAGCTGTCCTGAAGGCATGCTTTTCCCCTTTCTGCACTGCCACCCCTGCCCCATTTGCTCTCAGAGCAGGTCTGCTCTTGGCATAGTGGTCCGAGAGTTCAGCAGCTTCTTGTACTGTTTTTGGATCTCGGTCCTCCAGCAAGGTTTTCAGCTCTGGTAGGCATGCCCAAAAAAACTGCTCTAACAATACAGCATTTTCAATTTTATCTACAGAGTTTGCTTCAATTCCTTCCTACCAATGTTTTAAAAACTGATGTTGTTTCGTGGCTAGCTCCTCATAGCTCATGTCAGGGCTTCTACTGAGCTTACGGAATTTAGCTCTGTATGCTTCTGCATTTAAATCATACTTTTTTAAAAGTGCAGTTTTAAGTTTGCTGTAATCATTACTGTCCTCATTGTCCATTTGACCCAATGCATCCCGAGCTTTCTCAGTAAGTAGCAGGGATAGCTGGAAGCTCCAGGACTCTCTAGGAATATTTGCCTGAACACAAACGTTTTCAAAAGAATTCAAAAAGGCATCCATATCCTTCCCCTCTTTAAATTCGGCTATCAATCTGGAATTTAATTTGTAACCTAGTCCTGTAGTTCCAGTTAAACCCAAGCCACTTACCTGTGCTGGTGCTGGGGGTTGGAGTCGTAACTTCTCCAGTTCATGTTGCCTCTGGCACTCACGCTCTTCATGGTCAGCCTCTTGCTGTTCTCTCTCCCTCTTCTCCTTTGCAGCTTGATGTTCTCACTCCGCTTCTTGCCATTCCCGTTCAGTTTCTTGCTGTTCTTGCTCCTTCTTCTCCTCTGCGGCTCATTGCTCTCACTCTGCTTCTCGCCGTTCTCGCTCAGCTTCTCGCTGCTCTCGCCTCTCTTCTCTCTGGAACTCCAGCTCTATCCTCCGCAATTCCATCTGTAGCCTGATTGCTTCTGGCTCCAGAATGCTGGTGACCTTCCCCTGCTGCTGTAGCCCTTGGGTTGCACTGTCCCTGCTGTCCTCCTCACTGGATCCGGACACTGCACTGGACTCTGGTCCCTCCATGCCCAAGGTTCAGTCCTTTTCAGTCACAGACTGTGACTTATGGCTCTGAGCATCTGCTGACATCAGAGCATCCATGGGGTTCTGCTTGTTGGCTTTCTCCTTATACTGGACTCCTCTGTCCTGGCACAACTGCCTCAAGTAGTCTGCAGTGTACCTGCTGTAGTTGGAAGCCATCTTCTTCCCTAACTATGGCTACTCTAACTTGCACTTGGAAAAAAATAAAACAGGTAGGAACTTTGACTGTAAGCAAAATGATATAGTTCTGTTTTTTTTTGTTTGTTTTTTAAATCACTGCCTTATTTTGCAAGTGAGCTGTACAGCATTAAGCTGACACACTGAACTGTTAAAGCTTGTCTTACCAATACTATATTGCACTGCTGCCAACCAAATCTGTCACAAACGCACTCCACAGGTCAGGTCCTCTGCTCCCACAGTGCCAACCTCAGAGTGCAATAGTGTGAACAGGTAACAGACAGCGTGACCCTCCTGTCTGCTTTGGGTCTGAATCACCTTTAGCCTAGAGTTCTGGAGGGATTGAAACTGTGAACCTTATGCTAGCTTACCCAATGTACAGGCTCAGATATGTACCCTCTTTGGGACTGCAGTACAATCTTTCACCAGGGGCACCCAACCAGGTATCCAAAATGAACCCTTTAAACTCTATAAGAGGCTTTAGGTATATTCTTACCTTTTTATACAAGCTCAGTACACAATCAAGCTTTTAACAGCTGTCAGACTTAACCACCTATACATCACATGCAAAAAGAAACTGAAAAGACACCCAGGCAGTATTTCAAAGAAAAGGTTGTTTACTAAAAGATGATAAAAACATGCAACATTAAACACAGAACAATATATCATACAGCGTACAATCATGTAAAATAAAAAGGAATTACAGACAAAACACTCCTACCACAAAGACTTAATTTCTTTCTAAGTATTAACTTTCTAAGTGCGTTTAAGTTAGAGAGAACTTTCTGTCTCAGAGCTCAAGATGATATGACACATTCCCCAGATACAATGTTACATTTCTAACCCTATCTTCCCACCCCCTTTTGGTGAGTCAGCTAGCTCTTCCTCCTTTTAGAATTAATTCTAACATAATTTCTACCAGGAGGTATTTTTAATTAATGGTAACATCAGAAAAAAAAAAAACATTTCCTAAATAGGATATCCTTTAATCAAACATTTCTCTTTGAACTTAACAATCTTACCATTTGTCACTATTTCTCAGCTGCATGTTAAATTTTGAAAGGAACCTGCCAAATTACTCTTCATCCTGTTACATCATAAACTTTATATTTGGGTTAAACTTCAAAATCCTGGGCAGGTCATAAAATGCCCTCTGGAAGGAAGGCAGTTAATTAAATGGTTTCCCTGGTCAGTTTAATTACATCCTGTAGTTGCAGCTACTGACCTTTAAAGTTACGGGCCAAATCTGCTAACTTATGTGAGACAATTTCATACACAGACCAGTTATTTATAATATAAATATTATACAGGTAACCAGAAGCAGGGGCACAGCGTCTCAGTCAGCATGTTTGTTCTGTGGTGAATCATATCTTGTGTAGGTATCATTTTGTTTATATATAGTAGATAGGCAATTTGAGATTTTTGTTGGGTTTTCCTTGTCACCAGGATTAACTGGCTTGTTGCTGAGTGGTGGCATGTTGTTTAGGTGGTACTGTGACTTTGTTTGTCACTGTTTCATCAGATTTCTGAGTTGGTGATTTAAAAGGCATTTATTAAAAATATTTTTTTGAGCTAGAATCGGGTATGAGAAACAACTTCCTTGGCATAGTATTACCACATTTCTAGTTTTGATAGAACACTGGAAGAAGCAGCCTACTGAGTTCTAGATTATTGAGTTTACTGTTGCATTTTGATGGTAAAGTGAGATAGAAGTAAGCAATAAGACACAACAGGGTGTGGGTTATCGGGGATTTACCCACGTCTTGTGTGGTGTGTCACGAGGCGCAGTCGAGTGACTTAACCACACAAGAAGTGGGTAAATCACCCAATAACTCATACCCTGGAGTGCCTTATTGCGATTATACAATGGACCCATATGTCAAATAAATTTAAAATGTGTTTAATTATGTTTTTTTATAAATGTCATTCCTTAACTGTGGGTTATGCAGGATTTACCAATGGTCATATGACATGTTTTGACCAATGAGGTTACAGGATTTTCACACATCATTGCATAAATTTATATATTTTTGAATTTTATAGTTATGTATAACTGGAGGCTAGGAGAAGCTGGGCTGGGAGGATGTGGGGGAATAGGTACGTGTATGGGAAGCAGGAGAGTGGTAAACTGCAATAGCTGTGGGGCAGCAGTCTTTCTGGGGGTGATATGGAGCAATGGGGGATGTCCTGTGTGTAAGAGCCTGGAGCAGCTAAGGGCTGAAATAAGGCTGCTCAGATGGGAACTGGGGAGGATGGTGTGGGAAGTCAGTGGAGCAGAGCAGAGCAGTGGAGCGAAAGGCAAAGGGGTAATGCCCAGGGGGTGAGGGCATCAGGCAAGGGATGGGAGTGGGGTGAAGCACCCAGTATACAGGAGTATCTCTTCCTCAGAGGACTAGGGGGCCCAGGGTGGAGGAATGGCAAGTGGTAAGGGGAAGGGGTGGGAATGTGAGAGTAGCATCAGGGGTGGGATATTCTAAAGGGGTGCCTTTATTGAATAGATTTGCAACACTGTCTGGAAGAGGGAGGGAGGGGGCAGCAGGAGGTGAGGTAGGAGGTCAGGTTCAGCCAGGGCTAAGAGTAGGAGTACGGGGGGAGAGAGAGGGAACTAATCAGGGTGGGCAGGGAAGAGGAGGCAGGCAAAATGGAGCGGAAGATGGGGGGGAGAGAAAAGGAAAGGAAGAGTGGAGGGAAAACTGAAAGCAGATACAGATAGTCAGAAGGGGAGGGGTAGAGTGGGAGATGGAAAAACTGTTAAGGGGATAAATTGTGGATGTGGAGATAAGTTCACCAGGGTGCAGAGGGAGCAGTTAGATGAGGAAGCAGCTAGTACCGAAGGTAAGAAAGGAAGGACGGGGAGCACAGGTGCAGGGGATGGAAGGGTAGTAATCATAGGAGACTCCATAATTAGGGGTATTCACTGGGGAAGGAAAGGGAACCCAAATACAAGCAGGTGAGTGGTCTGTATGCCAGGGATGACAGCAGGGAAGGTGGACCCAAGAATAAGGGAAATAGTAAGGGAGGTTGGAGGAAAACCTAATTTAGTTATATATTTGTGAACCAACGACCTAGCTGGGGAGGAGATTGAGGAAGTGCAAAGTAGGTTCAGGGAGTTAGGGAAAATCTGCAGGGCCAGCACAGCCAGGAAAAGAAGAACAGAGGATTTTAATGGCTGGCTGAGGAAATGGTGCAGGGAGGAGATGTTTATCTGTATTGGGGACTGGGAGGAGACCTGGTCAAACAAAGCACTCTTTCCACCAGACAGGCTACACCTCAGTAGGGAGGGTTTGAGGGTACTCAGGGACAAACTGGGGGAACACACAACCACTACACTGAAACTACTGGGGAGGCAGTGGGTGTGCAGGTCCACAGACTCTGAGAGGAGGAGGAGGTCAGTGAATCTCCCCCCCACATTGATGGAAGAGGTCTGGAGGGAGGCGGTGGAAGGGGTGAGAATACAGCGAAGGGTGGAGGGGGTGAGAAACACATGTGAAGGGGTGCACACAGAGGGAATAAATGTGAATAGAGGGAAGAGAAGGAAGGTCAGATTCTAGGTGGAGGGTGGTGTCTCTGAATGCGCAGAGTCTTGGAAACAAGATGGATGACCTGCAGGCACTATTAGCAGACAGGAGGGTGGACACTGCTGCAGTAACTGAGACTTGGGCAACATCACACCATGACTGGGACCATGAAATCTCTGGATATAAACTATACAGGAGGGACAGGGTAGTCGGGAAGGGCTGGTAGTTTATATCAGGGAGGGAATAACTTGCACGAGGGAGGAGTCAGAGGAAGGAGAGGTGGAGGCATTATGGGTTCAGTTAAGGTCCAACAGAGGGAGAAAGGTGAGGTTGGAGATGGTTTACAGACCACCCAATCAGGATGAGGAGAGGGACAGGGAACTGAGCTCACAAATACTGGAAGCTGCACGGAAAGGAGAGGTGGTAATTGTGGGGGACTTCAACCTGCCCAAGGTGGACTACAGCATACCCTCCACAACATGTGCTAGGAGTCAGGTGATCCTGGAAGGACTGCAGAGTGTGTTTCTGACTCAGGGCATCACAGAACCAACAAGAGCTGAGGCAATTCTTGATCTGCTGCTTGCAAATGAGGAGCATGTACAGGAAATAATGGTCAGGGAGCCACTGGGTGGAAGTGACTATTGCACAGTGTGGTTCCAGTTGGATATGGGCAGGGAAAGCATCCCAACTAGGACCAAAATCTTGGATTTCAGGAGGGCGAACTTCAGAAAAATGGGCAAAGTGCTAAGGAGCCATCTGGTGGGAATCAAAGCAGATATTGGGGTGGACCAAATGTGGTCCTTCATTAAGGAAGGAATACTGGTTGCCACAGAAGAGTGCATAAGCTCAGGGGTAAGAACACAAGGGCTACAGCGCCCAGCTGGTTCAGTTCTGGGGTTGCCCAGGCAGTAAGGGAAACAAGGTTGGCCTATAGAAAATTCCAGAAGACCAAAAGAGAGGTGGATAGGGAAAATTACCTAAGGTTGGCTAGTGAGGCAAGTAAGGAAGTCCAGGGAGCAAAGGCACAGAAGGAGCTGCAGATAGCTGAAGGAATTAAGAAGGGGGAGAAAGCTTTCTTTCGCTATACACGTGAGAAAAGGGACAAGAAAGAAGGGATTGTTAGGCTTAAGAAAGGGGTGGAGGATAATGGGGAAAAGCAGAGATACTAACTGAATGCTTCTGTTCTGTCTTCACCAGGGAGAAGGATGGACCAGTGCCTTCAGGAGAGAAAAGAGGAGCAGGGAGAGAAGGGAACACAGATGTAGTGATAGAGAAGGATAGAGTGAGGGAGGGGCTGCTGGCATTGAAGGTGGACAAATCACCAGGCCCGTACAGAGTACATCCAAGGGTACTAAAGGAATTGGCTGAAGAGCTGACAGGGCCACTGGCAGATCTATTTAATAGTTCACTAGAGTAAGGCGTGGTACCGCAGGACTGGAGAACGGCACATGTAGTGCCCCTCCACAAAAGCGGTCCTAAGGATGACCCAGGGTATTACAGACCAGTCAGTCTGACCCCAACTGTGGGCAAGCTCATGAAGACCATACTAAAGGAAAGTTGTTTTTTTTTAACTTAGTTTTTGTTAATTTTCATATTCCATTTCAAGTTACATTAAACTTCATTACACCAATATACATACATCTGTGTTAAAATTAATGCTGTAGTAACCAGACATCATGTTAGCCCAGATTGCTCTGAATACAGTCCTTGTTACTGTTTTTAATCATAAAATTTATCACTTATGCTGTGTTTGTTTTGGTTTTTTGCAGGCTGGACAGAATAGTGAAGTCTATTCCAATAGAGCATTTGCCCAATGACCCCCTCATATTTTCACCACTAGAAGATACTCTTTTCTGCTTCTCTTTCCTCCTGTCCAACTGCTCTTGGTAATTCTTTAACCAGTGTTGTCCCAATAAACTAATATGAGATTAAAAAAACAGCCTATTGTCTTGTGTCTTTCCTAGTTCCAGTCCTTTTCTTCTGTATATATCGCTAGTATAATCTGTTCATGAACTTATTTTATCATTTTTCTTAACAACATAAAAAAAAGGGGGGACAGGGGGGTAATAAATTTTCCCCCCAACCCGAATTTGAGGAGTTAAATCAGATTTGGTGTTATTCAGATAACTTATATCTGAAGGTAAACATAAAATAGGGTCTTGCAGGCTGATGGCGGGTATTCCAAAGGTTTTCCTTGGTCTAGTCAGGCCCAACAACCTCACAAGCCTATTTTAGTAGAAATTGATCTAGTACTGGAGTGCCTTTTTTGGTTTCCACGTACTCAAAAAATGGGAGCCACCTTGAATTAAATAGGTCTGTTCGAAGTCTGAGTATTGCTGTGAGAGCCTCCATATTTTTAATATTAATTAATTTGTCCACCACCCGGAATAAGAGACCCTGTCTGAGGAGAGCCATTTTTGTGTAATAGCCTTAGAGGCTGCTGCTATTAGTATATAGAATAAATACCTTTGGGCCTTAGTTTTAACACCGGGCGGGAAGGGGAGCCCTAGTATCATATGTGGAAACCCTGGCAGGCTCTCCAGTTGCAAGATTTCCTTGGTAGCAATGGTTATCTCAGCCCTAAAGTCCCTAAGCCTGGGGCAACTCCAAAGTATATGGAACTGGGAGCCTATAGCTGAGCAACCTCTCCAGCACTTGTTAGTATGGGAGGTTCCATATTTTGATGAAATATCTGGGGTGATAAAATATCTTGTTGAGATTTTCCACTTGAACTCCCTCCATATTGGAGAGTTGGTTGTTTTATGTATTCCCTGCCAAATAAGAGACCATTCCTTGTCTGATATTTGTCCTTCATATTCAGCTTGCCATTTATTTTCCACCGCTTGAATGTGTAAGACACCCGAACCTTCTTGTAGGGTTTGTTGTATGTATGTGGTAAGATTCCTAGTGTCCTCCATGTGACTTTTTTGATACATATCCCTCCCACCCCTTTTCCAGAATGCACATCCACCGTGATTCAGTGTCTACCATTTAAATGTCTATGCAAGTCAAAATATGCGAACTGTTCTTCGCGTACTCAGATCTTTCTCATTCCCTCCCATCCCCTTTAATCCCCGCATAAAGTTTCTTCGAGTCTGTCTATTCCTTCGGTTGTTGGATCCGCCCTGACATGCGTTTCAGGCCTTTCCGTTACTCCTCCAGCGGTTTCATCCCTCGGTCATTTGGGTCAGTCTTCCATCTTCCTGTAATCTCAATTTGGTTCTATTAATCAGTTCTCGAATGTCTGAGGAGGTCTCCTGCGGGCAAGAGCCTGGGACTGCTCTTTTCCTGCCTCTGAAGCTAGGGACTTTGGACCACGTCTCCAACTTAAGGCTATTTTCTAACTTTTGCATCTCCAGATCAGGGAGAGGGATTTCCAAATTTTGAAGAACTTGTACAGCTTCCACCAGGTTAGAGAAGATTTTAGTGCCTGTGTCTAGGTGAATTTTGATCCTAGCAGGAAATAATAGTTGAACCTTGATCCCTTTTGTTTTAAATCTCTGATAACCCCTTTGACCACTTGCCTCTCTGACTGCAAGGCCGCCGAGAAATCTTGATAGAAGAAAATAGGCACCTCTTTGTATTTAAGATCTTTATGCCTCCATGCATCTTGCAGAATCTAGTCTTTGCTTTGAAAAAAAAACATATGAACTATAAGAGAGCGTGGCTTAGCTGTTGGGTCTTGGGACTTTGCAACAAGGGATCGATGCGCTCTGTTGATGTTGAGTTTGATGTTCGAGGGGAGGGATAATACTGACCGCAGTATATGTTGCACAAAGTCAGCTATCGAGAGGAATCCCTCTTCAGCGTCTTCGGGCACTCCATGAATTCTAAAATTATTTCTTTGAGATCTATTCTCTAGATCTTCTAACCGACGCTGAGTCTCTCTGTCTCTCTGTAGTAGAAGCAAAACTAGTCTGTATAGGCACTCCTGGGCCTCTGAGACCGTGGTGAGGTTCGCAGCGTTTAGCGTTACTTTTTTATTTAGTATTTGTACCTCTTTTTTAAGGTCTGCCAGAGACGAATCAATTCTGGTGACTGTTGAGAGGATCTGCTGAAGGGTCTTGTGCATGATTTCTGGATCCGTTGTTTCCATCGTGTCAGTCTCTCCTGAGGATTCTGATGCCGTGCGTCTGCCATGTGTCTGGACCGCAAACCCCTCCATGTCCTCATCGAGCACTAGCTGCTTAAACTTCATTGAATTGCTTAGCACCTTTGAGTTTTTGTTATGCTGCTGTTTTCCTGCCATCTTCTACTGCTTAGGGAGTCGATTGCTAGGTATTTCAGAGTTATACTTTTAACGAGAGTTTATATTGTTAATTCGGTGGGAGAGGAGCTGCGAGGATTAGCTTGCAGCCATCCCAGTGACGTCACTGGAAGTCCCCCTAAAGGAAAGGTTAGTGGAATATCTAGAGGAGCATGGTCTCCAGGATGCGAGGCAGCATGGGTTCTTGGGGGAGATTGTGTCAAACAAATCTGATTGACTTCTTTGACTGTGTCACTAAGACAGTAGACAGGGGCCAAGTGGTAGACATCCTCTATCTTTTTTAACGCAACTACTATTTCTACGCTTCCCCCTGACAGCCCCCTTCTGCCCGACCCCCCCAGCTCTGTCCCCCAGAATTACTGGGGCTTACCTTATGCCCGGACTGGGAGCAGTGCCTGCGGGGAGTCAGGCATCATTCTGTCACCAGGAATTTTTCTCCTTTTTTTGCCCCTTTGCGCCCGCACACCGTGCAATGGGTGCAGCAGCTGTCTCCACCTCCACGGAGGCAACCACACACCCTGGGCGCGGACGAGCCCTGTAGCTCTGCCATTCACAGCACAGACTTCCCCACCCCAAGGAAGGAGAGTGGTGATGCCCAATCCTTGCCCCCCCCACCGGGCCCTGAGTGACCCGAGTCCATTCCCAAACCCAGGTCACCGGTGTTGTGCGAGGTGTGGCGTCCAGTGCCTCAACCCTCAGCGCCACTGGGCCGGACAGACATCCTCTATCTAGATTTCAGCAAGGCATGACTCTGTGCCCCACAAAAGGTTGATCAGGAAGTTGGTGGATCTTGGGGTTTGGGGAAAGATGGCCAAATGGGTGGAAAACTGGCTGAGGGACAGAACCGAGAGGGTGGTTGTGGGGGGAGAGGTAACCAGTGGGGTCCCACAGGGCTTGGTTCTGGGTCCGGTGTTGTTCAATGTCTTTATCAATGACATTGGGGATGGCATTAAAGGCAAAATGTGCCTATTCGCGGATGACACCAAGCTCTTCGGGAGAGTGAACACAGCTGAAGGGATATAGGACCTACAGGAAGACCTGAAAAAGTTGGGGAGGTGGTCCAGGATCTGGCAACTTGGCTTCAATGCCAGGAAATGCCAAGTTATGCATATTGGAGCCAAGAATTCCAGGACAGAGTACTACCTGAGTGGAGTCCGAGTATCTGCATCAGAGGAGGAATAGGACCTAGAAGTGATGATCACTAGTGACCTGAAGCACTCCACGCAGTACAAGAAAGCTGCAGCAAAGGCAAACAAGATGCTGGGATGCATATCTAGGAGGATCAGTAGTAGGAGAGAGGAGGTTATATTGCCCTTGTACTGGTAAGGCCGCATCTAGAGTATGGAGTTCAGTTCTGGTGGCCACACCTCAAAAAGGACATTAACCTGCTGGAGAAAGTCAGAGGAAGGCTACAAAGATGATAGCCGGTCAACAGGGTAAGGCATATGAGGAGAGGTTCAGGGCACTGAACATGTACTCCCTGGAAGACAGGAGAGAGAGAGAGGGGACATGATTGGGACATTCAAGTACTTGAAAGGGATAAATAAGGTTGATAAGGAGAGCCTCTTTAAGCTGAGTTGCAACCATAACACCTGGGGACACAGTCTTAAGCTGGAGGGTGGGAGGTGTAGGAGGGAGGTCGGAAATCACTTCTTCACAGGGAGAATGGTGGACTCTTGAAATGCACTGCCGGAAGAGGTCATCTCGTTGAAGACAGCGGGCAGCTTTAAGAGAGGCTGGGATTGGCATGAGGGAAAGTAAGGATCATGGGTAGGGAGGATGGAAAGAAGGGCAGGGACATTAGCTCAAGCTGTGGACCCTGCAATATGAGCAGACTTGATAGACCAAATGGCCTTCCTCTGCTGGCTTCTTCATATGTTCGTATGAGAGTTGTGGTAAACCTCATGCCACACACCATTATATATTTTGGACCTGCAGGATCATACAACCGTATTGGGACATGGTGGAGAAAAACATCCAGGAGTTATTTGTCTTCCCACAGCGATTATAGTTTGTTAACTTAGTACTGGGACTAACACCTCAGACACTTAAAGGAACAGTGACTAAATATTTATGATATAAAAAACAGGAAAGTTTGGACTGAGAGGGTGGTGCTCTCAGTAGATAACCAGGTTAGACAAACACACAAATTGGGTGCTCACCACTTCCTTGTACTGCAATGACGCTTGTACTCCAAAAGTATTTCTCCAAAAGTGCAAGTAGTGCCTTCTTTATTGAGTGAAAAAATACACATGGATGCTGCCAGCTGGACACCTTACCTCATGCAACACCGGTGACTCAGGTTCGGGAATTACCTCGGTTGTTGGCGCGTGGGTGGGGGGATGGAGGAGCAGGATTGAGCAAGCCGGTAGTCTACTCTCCTTTCCCAGGGGTGGTGGGGGTGGGTTGTCGCCCACCGTAGTTCCACTCCCACCAGGTGGAGGTCCAGTAGGTGGCGTAGGTGGGAGGGGGTGACATCGTTATGGGTCGGTAGAAGGGGCTGAGCTGGCACCACGGTGTGCGTGAATGCCTCCACACACACACACGGACATGTGCCAGGGCCTCAGGCTGGTAACATGAGAAAACCTACAAAAATACCACAAAAAACTATACAGAACAAAAAATTACACACTGATACTCAGCAGACGAGCATTATGGGTGGAGGGAAAGATGAGGTGGTGAGTACGCAATTTGTGCTTGTCTAAATGTTTATGGTATATCTGTGTTGCTGCCGCAGCAAAAGCCATCATAAGACGCTGGCTACAGACAGGCCCACCAAAGTTACAGGATTGGTAGGGGAAATTGCAGCAACATAGAGACTTACTTTCCAAGTACAAGACAGAATGGAAGCATACATTGCAAGATGGAAGAGATGGAAACTAACACTGTAAAAGAGGGAGTTGGAGGAGGAATAGATGGGGTTAAAATTTGACAGGAAACATCATAGGCAAAGGACACAGCCACAGAAGAGGATCCTTATGCTAATTTACATATACAGGGGTGTATGAGGAAAATACAGGTTACTCACCTGTAACAGGAGTTCTAGGAGTGGTATATGTTGTTCATCCACACTGTCTGGCAGGTTTCTTGCCGCTTTAAGATGGGCCGGAAAGTCTTCAAACTGGCTCCTCCCACCCACCTGGGTGGTAAAACCCTCGGCTCCGCCCCATGACACCAGATCTAGCCTGCTGGAAATTAGGCTGCTCGTCAAAGCCGGGGAGGTCGGGTGGGTAGTGTGGATGAACAACATATACCACGCCTAGAACTCCTGTTACAGGTGAGTAACCTGTATTTCTAGGGACATGGATATGTTGTTCAATCCACACTGTCTGGTAGACCCCTAGCAGTTCTCCGGGAGGAGGGAGGCAAGGTGCGCACCCCCGATACTTACTTGGGGAATAAGGACTGGAGAACCGAGGTCCCAAAAACCAGCATCCGGTGTGACTCTAGGTCAATGTGGTAATGGGAAATAAAGGTGTGTGCTGACTTCTAGGTAGCAGCCCTGCAGATTTCCTGGATAGGGATGTCCCTAGAAGCAGCCACCAAAGCAGTGGTATGGTGGGCTGAATGAGCTCTTATCCCTTTGGGTGGCTTCATGCCTGCCAACCTATAGCAGAGATCTATGCAGGAGGTGACCCACCTGCTAATCATCCACTTGGCTGCAGGTCTGCCAGGTGTGGCTTCAGCGTAGGTGACAAACAGCTGGTGAACCTCTCCCCGAACTTCAGCCATCCACTTCTTGTAATAAGTGAGCGTTCTTCTAGGGTCCAAAGTATGGAGCCTATATTCAGCCTCCGAGGTGTGACTGGGGTAGAACACCAGCAGAGTCAACACCTGATTCAGGTGAAACTCCAACACCACCTCCGGAAAGAATTTCGGGTGGAGGTGAAGGACAACCTTGACCCTGTGGAATACCAGATAAGGAGACTCTATGGAAAGCACCTGGAACTCTCCCACCCTTCTGGCTGACATTATAGCCACCAAGAAGGCGGTCTTCCACGACAGGTGGGAGATATTGCACCCGTGCATCAGTTCGAATGGCTTGCCCATGAGCTTAGCCAATAGCAGCAGTAGATCCCATGGAGGTGGATGTTCTTGCACCGAAGGGGATATGCGATCAAGGCCTTTGAAAAAGTGCCAGACCACCTTCTCCTGCACCACCGACTGCTTGCCGGCCCGCGCCCAGTAGGCAGAGATGGCTGCCAGGTGCACCTTAAGGGTCATCGACCGAAGCCCTAGCTGGGAAAGGGACCACAGGTAGCTCAAAATGCTAGCCAATGGACAGGAAGAGGGGTCCAGTTCCTTGTCCTGACACCACATGGAGAATCTCTTCCATTTAAAGGCATAGCAGTTTTTGGTTTACTCCTTACGGGATGTCTCAACGACGCTGAGGACCTCGTTGGAAAGACCCAAGGCCTGGAACTCTAGCCGCTCAGGAACCAGGCTGTCAGGTGCAGGGATTGAAGGTCTGGATGGAGCACCTTCCTCTTGTTGACTGAGATCAGGTCCAGGCGGGCTGGAAGCCACCTCAGCAGCCTGGAGCTGAGGCTGAGGAGATCTGGGTACCAGAACTGGCAAGGCCAGTCTGGGGCTACCAGAATCAACTGGGCCTTGTCCCTCTTTGCCTTGAGAAGCACCTTGTGGATCAAGGGAAATGGAGGGAAGGCATAGAAGAGGCCCGGGGTCCACGATGTCGAGAAGGCATCCCCCTGCAGCGAGCCCTGCTGAGGGGGGCAGGCATGAAACAGCCTCAGCTTCGCATTCTCCTTGGAGGTGAACAGGTCCACCTGAGGGGTGCCCTAATGGGAGAACAGGTCTTGAACTACCTCCAGCAGGAGAGACCACTCATGAGATGCAGCGCCTATCCAGCTGAGGTTATTGGCCAGACTGTTCGAGGCTCCTGCCATGTGGGTGGTTAGGGAGATCCGCCTCCAGGCTGATCACGAGAGACCAAATGCAGAGAGCTTCCTTGCACAGAGGCAAGGAATGCATCCCGTCCTGATGGTTGAGGTAGTACATGGTCGTGGTGTTGTCCATCTGGACCTGAACCACCTGACACCGTACAAACGAAGTGAAGGCGGTGAGGGCTAGCTGTACCACTCGAAGCTCCAGCAGGTTGATGTGGCATCGAGACTCCTGAGGGGACCAGAGGCCATGGGCCTGGAGCTCCCCCAGATGGGCACCCCAACCCATCAAAGAGGCATCGGTCGTAAGTATGATCATCGGCTCGGGGCGGACAAATGGGATACCCCTCCTGCAGATGAGCTGGGACAAGCCACCGCTGCAGGCCATCCCACATCTTCTGGGTCACGGTTACTGGCTGGTCCAAGGAACCGGAGCGCTGAGACCACTGGCAGGCCAGCCCCCATTGCAGGGAATGCACATGCCAGCGGGCCCAAGAGACCATGCTGGTGCAAGCCACCATGAGACCCAGAAGGCACAGGAAGTCCTGGGCAGGGCGCAATTGCCCAATCTGAAATGATTGGGCAAAGGAGGAAAGGACTTCAGCCCTGTCCGCCAGTACCCAGGCTCTGGCTCAAAGAGAGTCAAGCTCTGCCACCATGAACTGAATCACCTGCAATGGCATGAGTTCTGATTTGGCCTCGTTGATCAGAAGACCAATTTAAGAGCAGACCTGGAGGGCCAGATCTCTGGACCGCCCCACCTCCAGCCTGGAGGGGGATGCTATCAGCCAGTCATCCAGGTAAGGGTACACCCGGACCCCTTGGCACCGTAAGAATGCTGTCACCACTGACATGCATTTGGTGAAGACCCTGGGGGCTGGAGAAAGACTAAAGGGCATGGCCCGGAACTCATAGAGGGATCCCTATGCTCTGAAGTGGAGGAATTACCGATGTGATGGATGGATTGGGACATGAAAGAACACGTCCTGGAGATCCAGAGAACAAAACCACATGCCTAGTTCCAAGGATGGTATGATCTGAGCCAGCGTGGCCATCCTGAAGGTGCGTGGCCTTAGGAACTTGTTCAGGTTGTGCAGATCAAGAATGGGGCGCCAGACCCCCCATCCGTTTTGGGACCAGGAAGTACCTGGACACAAACCCCAGGCTTGGAGGAGGATCAATAGGGAGGGGTCCGCTCGAATTCCAGAGGCAGACCTCTGCCGGCCACTTCCAACACCCAACGGTCCATGGTGATGGCAGACAAGGTGGAAAGGAAGTGGCTGAGCTGTCCCCCCACGGGGGGACCCAGGGGAGGAGTGACGAGGTTGGGGGTGGCACCCCTTAACCCATCACTGGGCAGGCTTGGAGGAAGGGCCAGCCGAGGAGCCACCTGGACCTTTCCCTCCAGGTTTTCTGTTGGAGGAAGCAGCAGGCTTGGCCTTAGGGTGCCAAGCATGAGCCTGCTAGGCCTGTTGCTGGTGCTGCTGGGCTGGATGTGCTGCAGGGGCAGAAGGGCGAGAGGGCTTACACTGTTGCTGGCAGCCTTTGTCTTTCTGGGCAGATGTGACTGAGCCCAAGGTGGCAATGGACTTCTCGATCCTCTGGAGACGGCCCTCCACCCCGGGCCCGAACAAGTCGGTGCCCAAGAAGGGGACGTCTGCCAACTTGTGCTGGGTATCTGCCATGAAGGTAGAGATCCGCAGCCAACTACAAGGCCGGACCAACAATGGCCTCGGCCACAGGGAAGGCCTCTGTGGGGGAATCCCCTCAATCCAAAAACTCTGTGAGGGGATATCTGGCCCATTTCTGCACAGGTTCAAGCTGCATCCCAGTAGACTCTGAGATGAGCCAAAGAATACCCAGGAACGAGGATGGGCTCTCGTCCACTGACAGACCCCTGGAGGATTCCAGATCGAGGGGCCTGGAATACAGGGAGGAGTCGTCGGACTCTGAGGAGTCTGCGAACAGCTGCCGAGTGCCTAAGCCACCCTCCACTCACTGAGGCCAATTGGGGGTGAGGGTGACTGACAACCTGTGGGGCAAACCCTGACCTGAACGAGAATCCTTGGTCAGGGCCCCAGTCTTCGGTTATGGGGGGCGGCTGTTCCACCACAATGGGTGGAGCAGCCGATTTCGGCCGAGCAATTGGTGCCGGAGTTGACTCCTCGGCCAAGGAGACGATGGCAAGAGGTTGCTTTGGCTGTTCGGGCGACAGCCACTTAATTGCTGGGGAAGGTGATGGAGTCGGCTTGTTACCGGCCAATAAGAGCTGCTGCCACATCATATCCTCATAGCGCCGACGCAGCTTGCGCTGGAGCCTATCGTCCAAAGAGGATGATGAGGAAGAGCGGCGGCGCCCCATTCCATGATGTTGGGACTGAGACTGCCGATGTTGGCAGGACTCACCCGACACGGAGGAGGACCGAGACCAAGAATGTCGGGGTCACCGACGGTGGGTAGAAGAGGGGTTGGGGGAAACCCGCTCATCCCCCAGTTCAGGGTCCTTGACCAGGGACTTTGACTCGGGAGGCAAGTCCTCGGTAACCACCGGGAGCACCGGTGAAAAAGGGTTATTGACTTCTCCAGTCGACAAGCCACAACCTCGACCTAAGTCGATAAGAGACGCTCCGGGGAGTGAGATCTCTCCCGCTCCCACGATCATCAATGGTGGGACTTACCTTTCGGTTCCTTTTCCTTTGACCCACTGAAGTGAGTCCCTGAGGGCCCCTCTCCATTGGTGGAGAGGGACTGACAAAGCTCCTTAAAGGAAGCAGTATAGGAGGAGCCCAAGGAGAGTGAGATAAATGCAGACACAGAGGAAGATGAAGACGCAGGCCTGGGCCACCTCCTCCTCGAGGGCGATTAACTGCTCCAGCTGCTCCACGGAGCCCGCAGCTGCGAACACCGCCCAATGGGCCACCCTCGACTTCACTGGTGGAAACGTTTTCAGGCATCAGTTGTAGTCGGGCAGCCTTGATCTTCAAGAACCAAACGAAAAAAGACTTGCAAAGATCGCAGGCCTGCGGATCATGGGCAAGCCCCAGGCAGTAGACGCACGTGGTGTGCGGGTCGGTCCGAGACATCTTCTGCCTGCAAGGGCACTGACAGAAGCCGGGAGTAGATTTTGAATCCATCGCAGCCACAAAGGAAGGAGAAGATTTAAGTCTTGTAAATTGTAAGAAGATTTTTGGTAAAACCAAAGGTTTAGGATCCAGGCCTAAAGACACAAGAGCGCTAAGGAGGGAACCTGAGCTTCCAAGCGATAAGGAAGATCTGGCGTCATGGGGTGGAGCTGAGGGTTTTACCACCCGGGTGGGTGGGAGGAGCCAGCTTGAAGACTTTCCGGCCCATCTTGAAGCAGCAAGGAACCTGCCAGACAGTGTGGATTGAACCATAAATCCACATCCCTAGAAAGAGGCCTTTTCTTAGTACGACCGGAATAAGATACAAGCATGCTCCAGTCAACTAAACCATCCACCCACCCTTGCTGCTCAGCCAGAAGTCCTGACACCCCCCACTGTGCAGGGCGAGAGCAGTACAGAATAATAAAGACACTTTTTTCTTTCGAACTTTTTTTATACCCCCTACTCACCAGTGTGGTTGCACAGGTACCGCCTTTCCCCGCACTCCTGAAGCCCTCTGACTGACTCTTGGCTTGGGCCCATCCCCTCTAACCTCTGGCCACCAAACCTCCCCCCACTCTAAGCCTCCGGTGGGACCTCTAACTCCTACTGGCACTCTACCTGCAATCTAGTAGAGCGACCAGGAGCAGAGGAAGTGCCAATCATCATCCGCAAGACCCAGAACTGTGCATGGGGGCCGCCCCACTGGAGCCAACTTTGCCTACCAGGCAACTGGGTTTTTCAGCTTTTTCTGTCCCCCCCAATAGGATTGGCCATGCAATACACACCAACACGAGACGTATGCGCTCCCGCGCACATTCACAGGAGCGCCGCCGCAGCCAATCCTCTTATTGGAGATCCCAACTGCTGCTACACCTCCAGTCTCCACTGGGGGTTGCCAGACAGTGGGATCTGCTACCCCCTCCTTCCCAGGAAAGGACAGCTGTCCACTGGGCACTTGATCCTTTCCTTCCCCACTAGCCCCTGATGACCCGAGTCCGCTCCTGAACCGGATCGCCGGTGTGGCTCGTGGTAAGGCATCCAGCACCTCAGCTCTCTGTGCCACCAGGCCGGCATAAGAACACAACATGCCACAAGTTATGTTCTGCATTAGTTTTTATTGTTCTTTACAAAAACTGTAAAAAAAAAAAAAACACATACATGCTATACATGTACCTTTATACAGTTATGACAACATCTGAGAGACAAGGTTGGGTAAGACCCTGTTCCATTTACTATGCAGAGAGAGAGTTAAAAGCAAGGATCTATCTGTTCTCTCCTGTTCTGTCACTTATCTCTTGCCTGTCTGGTTGTGCAATCAAAATTTCCTTGTGGCACCTAGGAACTGGCCACTCTGACGATCCGACAATTTCCCTGTTTGCTCCCTTCCTTCACTTGCTGTTTCTGCTTTCTTTCTATTCTTGCTTCTCTGTGTTTAAAATATATATATATATATATATATATATATATACACACACACACACACACACACACACACAACAGGGGTGAGACAAATGAGTAGTGGATAAATCCATGTATCTTAGGCCCTGTCCACACTACACAGGAAAATGCCGTAACAGTTCAGAACCATGACAGACTGAAAATGGTACAATGTGTCCACACTATATGTGAAAACAGTGTCAAACTGTTACAGCCCATCCACACTGCTAATGGATCGGAAATGACTTCCAACACGTGCAGAGCTGGGCACATCCCATGACGCAACAGTGTGCAGAGCACCAGTCCCAATCCCAGTATATCCACCCCAGCACAATGGCACTACTGAGCCCCAAGCAAGTGCATGCCACAGTGCCATGCTGCGATGTTGGGTGCAGCTGCTTCAGTTAAATGCCTTGGCAGCAGAACGTCCAGCATGGCAGTTCAGTGGGCTGCCAGTCACTGCTCCCCTGTGCCAGGCACCACTAAATGCTGCCACGGGACATCCTGCAGATAAGGTAGTGTCTGTAGGTGCAGGCAATGAGCAGTCTGGTGCTCATATGCGGTGTGGGGCAAATCCACACCTTTGTGCTGCAGTTCCTCTGCCACAAGCCCGGGATATAGTAGCGATCCACACTGCTCCACACCTCCATGAGCATGTGGCAGAGGAGCAGTGGCAAAGAAGTGCAGAATTGCCCCACACCACAGAAGGGCACCAGACTGTGTAGTGCCTGCATGTACAAGTGCAGACATATATGCAAGATGTCCCGTGGCAGCATTGGGTCCATGACACATCAGCCACATCTGTGCACTCCCCAACATCCCACTTCCTACATCTCGCCCCAGCGCCAGCTCACACCAGTACTGTACATGCCGGTCAATATGCTCCTGCAGCAGTCGTGGTGCTGGGAGATACAGAATGTCGTGTGCCAGGCGTCCAGGTGGTCACAGTGTGAGCCATATGTCCAGTTCCCATTCCTCCCCCGCTGGCCCCTGCCTACCCTTACTCAGCCCCTGACCCACCCTTTCTGTGGTCACAGCTGCTGCACACTCTTCCTACCATCATCCCTCCAACTGTGGCATCTTTCCCAGGCCATGGTTGCTGGCCATGGGCATGTATGCTCCGTATGGCTCTCAGTGTGCAACCGAGTACAATTGCCTACCAGAGTGAGGGCTGTGACAGAGGGATGGGGAATATAGTTGTGTAGTTCATTCACTACAGTCCCCAACATATCCTCTGTGGGACCAGTCACCCGCACTTGGCGGCTGTGTCATGGTATTGAACCAGGGCTGTACAGGACATGTTCACAGAGGCGGGTTGTCGAGGAGCGGGTTGTCTGAGGGGTGTACCAATGTGGAAGTGTATTGTCGGGTGCGGATTGCCGTGCCCACTTCCGTATTTGCCTCCCATGATGGGAGCTGGGTGCTGGCATCATGGAGCCACTGCACAGCATGACGGTAAGCTGGCAGACTGGGGGGGACCGGTCACTGCATGGTTGTGCATTTACACAGCACTCTGTAATGTTACAGAACTGTAAACATTACAGTAACCGTTGTTGAAACCACCTGCTAACAGGTTTCAACAATGGATTCATGATGTAACTTCTGTAGCGTTACCAGTGTAAACGCTATCCGTTACGGTAACATTATAGGCACTTTGTAATGTTACAGAGGGTGTTTTCGGGTGTAGTGTGGACATGGCCTAACACACAGTGATGTAAATCCTGGTAGAAAATCACACTGTGATTTTTTACCAGAAATATTATCACAATGTGATAATATTTTACATTTATACATACTGTGCTTACCTCACAGGCTGATATTATCACTGTGCTGATGCCAGGCTGAAACCCTGTCTAAAACAATCACTATCCTGGTCTCTTTTTTTTTCCCCACCTTACTGCCCCCTCAACTGATCACTCTTTCGGGCCCCTGTAAGCCCCCTTCATCCCTGGATCAACCCCACCTTCACCACCCCACATGGCAGCCTACCCAGGTATCCCCAACATATCCCTGTGTTGGGTGGGTCCCTTATCTTTGTGAGGGATCAGCCTTGCAGCCAGGAGACGCACCCTGGGTGCTGCTGAGGTGGTGGATGCAGGTTGGGGCATCCAGGGGGTGAGGGGATGGAGGGACCATCACCTGATCAGCCAAGGCGCTATTTCCTTCTGTTTTCTCCTGGAGGAGTGGCATGCCCGTGACATCAAGGTGCACGCCGACATCTGCCACTCCCCAAGTGTCTGCAGGCTGGCCGTGCTGCTATGCTCCTGGCCTCTGTCAGGGGCCGGCAGATGCCTAGCTGTATTCCTGCCCTCCCCGCAGAAGGCGAGCCGTCGTCGGATGCTCCAGCCTTGCTCCCCCAGCTGACCCTCCAGCAACTCAAGTCCATTCCCAAACCCAGGTCGCCGGCATCGCAAGCAGAAATCCAATATCCTGATCTCTTAATTACATCCTGACCGATCAAAAAACTCAGCTGGACTCTGCTGAAGTAGATATCATCACTCTAGGAAGGTTTCCCTAACACAGCAATCAAGAAGGAACTCCACCAAACCCTCACTAGCCTAGGAAACTAATCAGTATATCAGTTCCACCTGCAACTCACCTGCTAGCCCTAGAAAAGCACACTGTGTTCCTGGCAGAGAACCAAAGCAAGCTAACAGCAGCCAGTTTCATACTGACAAGATGCCACAAACGAGCAAAGCCTTTCGCATCCATGAATACCTCAGCTACCAGTGAATGCAGCCTGCTTCATCCCAAATGGCAAATTAGTATTTCAGCTTGTTTTAGCAGAAGTTTCTTTTTTTGTCCGGTGTCGTCTTTGTTTATTCCACAAAATAAAGTGAACAAAAAAATACAAAGTTCTGGAAACCCCTATTCTATAAATCGGACACATGATGTGCAGTCGTGTGCTATGGAAAATATTTTCAGGCCTGCATCGTGACCGCTGGATACTCTCACTCATGCCTTCAGCACTCGTGAGTATCCAGAGCTCACTCTGCCGGAGTGAGAATATTTTGCATATCACACTTCTGCCCATCATGTATCCCATATATTTATGCAATAGGTGTGAGACCAAAAGCCATTGAATAAATCCATTTATTTCCACATATGTGGAATAAATCTAACCATCCTAGATTTATCCCACATATGTGGGATAAATGCAAACTGTCAATCAAAGCTTTTTTGTTCACTTTTGACAAACAAATGTGAATAACTTTAAACGAAAATGATAGCATAGTACTGTGAGTACGAAAATGTTCTGGACAAAAATATCTACAAAATGAGTGGTGTTTCATTTATAGATACCTTTTAGTTTTTTATAATTAGCAAAAACAGCAAAAATCCTATTTTCTTTTCACTTTTCAGACAAACAAATATAAATAACTTTAAAATGAAAAATGATAACATGGTACTGTGAGCACGAAAAATGTTCAGCATAAAAATATCTACAAAATGAGTGGTGTTTCATTCAGAGATACCTTTAGTTTTTCAAAATTAGCAAAAACAGCATAAAATTCAGTTTTCTTTTCACTTTTCGACAAACAAATGTGAATCACTTTAAAACTAAAAATGATAGCATGGTACTATGAGCAAAAAATGTTCAGCATGAAAATATCTACAAAATGAGTGGCATTTCATTAATAAACACCTTTAGTTTTTTTTTATAATTAGCAAAAACAGCATAAAATTAAATTTTGTTTCCTTTTCATCAAACAAATGTGAATAACTTTAAAACAAAAAAGGTAGCATGATACTGTCACCATGACATTTGTTCAGCAAGAAGTTCTCTACAAAATGAGTGGTGTTTCATTTAATAGCAACCACCCCGCTAGGCAGACATACACCAGGAAAGTTAACCAAAAGTCCCAGAAAGTCCCAGAAATTGCCATTTAAAAAAAGAACATAAACAGTCAAAACCAAATGTTCCCACACTGATAAGAAGCATCCCTATTGCATAAATGAAATATACAATGGTGAGCTGTCAGATAAATGATTTATCTACACTTGTACTGTTCGACCTCGGACACCTCACTCGTGGCTTACGCCACCGTGAAGTTTCCGGGGTCAAACAGCACTTGTGTAGATAAATCATTTATCTGACAGCTCACCATTGTATATCCATATATATATATATATATATATATATATATATATATATATATATATATATATATATGTTGAAACTGGGATCTCCTGGTTTGCAAATTTATACAATTATAATGTTGAAATCAATACAGAAAGCTTTTGGGTTTCTTTTAAATGTGCACATCTCTAACACAAGGGGTTAACCTTGAGCTTATTTTGACCTCCACAAGCTGTTTGAAGAATTACTGACGACAGGAAACTAGCTCTGGGACAGGATGTCTCAATTGGTTGTACCTGTTAAGATGACTAATGTGCTCTTCAGGCTGTTCACAGGAAGGTCAATAAAAAAAATCTAGTTGCGTTTTGTGAAAAACAGGAGACAAAACTTGCAAGAACAGGATGTAAAGGTTAATTGCCAAGGAAAAACAGCTTATAAAAAGAGAGCAATGTTTTGTTTGGTTAGTGAGGGAGAAAGATTGAGGTTTAAATTGAAAAGTGACTCAGATGAAGGACTTCTGTTTGTTTGAACTGTCCTGTATAATTTTTTCTTGTTAGTGTTATTGATAATAATAAAACACTACTTGCAAATATTATAACTTCTCCTGGTTTGCCTATGCTTCCTGACTTACAGAATGCTTCTATGACAATCTGATACAGTATGGAATGCAACAATCTGTCACTGTATTGTAATATATTTACTGGTTAGGGTCAATAAACCACCGCTGGCAGACCCCTACACACTCTGTAATTCACACTATTCACACTTGTGAATTACAGAGTCCCATAAACCATGGTTGGAAGAAACAGCCGCGAGTCTCCCTCAGCACCTCTCCGAGAAGCTGTGCTCGTGCTAGCGATCCGCTTGCGCTGCTGACAGAAAACTGAAAGAACGAAAAATACAAACTTCTCGGAGAACTGTAATCTAAAAGCCAGGTGCACGATTAACGAGTAAATATAAAAAATAAAACATGGGAAATTGTGCAAATTTGAATTTTATGTACACCCTCGGTGTGTGATGCCCAGTTAAACCCCTTGGGCTTCCCTCTCGGGGTTCATGGGGCATCACACACCTCAGGTGTACATAAAATTTCATAAACCCTCTGCATTATTCTATATATCATACACAGTTGTGTAAACAAAACCATTCAGCTGCCCCTTGAATCATTTGTATGAGACCTGCGCATCCCCAAACCATGATCTCTACATTCCTGGCTTCACTCTCTATAGAAAGGATAGGGTAAAGGGGGAGGGGTGGTGCTGTATGTCAGGGAAGGAATCAGGGCCACGAGAGAGGATATGGGGGTGGGCAAGAGTCAGTCTGGGTACAGGTTCAGACAGCGGCAGAGGGAAAGATAAGGGTGGGGTGGTGTACATGTCTAAGAATCAGAGTGAAGCCATATACCAGGAGCTGAGAAGAGCAATCAGAAAGGTTAAAGTACAGGGGATGTGGTAACAGTGGGTGACTTCACCCTACCAGATGTAGACTGGAGCATCCCTCAAGCTAGAAGCAGCAGCAGAAGACAATTGCTCCCTGATATAGTACAAAATGGTTTCCTAACCCAGGGGGTGACGTAATCGGCTAGGAATTGGGCTATCTTGGATCTAGTACAGACAAACAGTGACCATGTCAGGGACATCACCATGGCTGAGCTCCTGGGCAACAGTGTTCACCAGTCAGTATGGTTTCAGCTCAGTATGGGGAAGAAAGTCCTGAACGCAAAGACATGAGGTCTGGACATCAAAAGGGCAGACTTCATCAAAGTGGGCGAGAATCTGGGCATACACCTGCTCAAGCTGGATAGGATGGGCATGGAAGAAAATGGCTCATAATTTGGGATGGGGTCCATGAAGTCTCAAACAGCTGTCTGAAGCAGATGGGCAAGAAGAACAAGCATAAGAAACACCTCTGGTGAGAGAGAAAAGGGTTTCCTCCAAAAAATAGAGGAAGACCCAGCGGCAATAAGACAGAGTGTACTACCTGGATAGACTAAAACAGCTGGGAAGGTAAGAAAGGCTGGGGTGGGGTGGAGTTGAGAATAGACACAGGAGTCAAGGATAGTGACAAGACCTTTTTTCAGTACATCTGACAAAAAAGGACAATGAAGGAAGGTGTTGTCAAACTGAGACAAGTGGGAGGAGGACAGCAGAGGAGAAGCAGAAGAATTGAATTGATACTGCTCAGTATTCATTAAAGAGAAGGATGGACCAGTACCATAGGGTAAGATAGGAATATGGAGTGAGGAGGTGCAGATGTGTGAGGAGCCAATCACAGAGGACAGGATCCTTAAGAGTTTTATGTCCCTTAAAGTGGGATGCACCCAAGTGTGCTGAGAGAGTTGGCAACTGTAGTAGTAGCAGCAGCCCCTTTGACTGACCTGTTTAATAGCTCCCAAGACACAGATCTTCCAAGAATCAATCTTCTCCATAGATTCCAGTTATGGAACTGAGACAGAAACAACAGGACCCCCCCCCAAGAGACCAGACTTTTCTGGTAGAAGCTGGTGGTA
This sequence comes from Neoceratodus forsteri, assembly GCA_016271365.2. Classification (NCBI taxonomy): domain Eukaryota; kingdom Metazoa; phylum Chordata; order Ceratodontiformes; family Ceratodontidae; genus Neoceratodus; species Neoceratodus forsteri. Next base: position 709,280,824 of record CM057459.1, on the reverse strand, counting down.
CAAGGAGGTCCCATGGGTCTAATACCACATGCGCACACTGATATACAGTGGTACCAGTCCCCAACCACCTGAATTCTGTTATTCCTCTGTCAATGAGTGTGCAGCGCCACCCCTTTCCTTGCCAGGGTCAGAATGTCACCGTCTATATGACAACAGCATTCAGTTCTTCAGTTTTAGTTTCAGATACATTAGTTTGTTGTTGTTGCATCAGTTTTCTCTCAGCCCTACCTTGTGGAAATAGTTGATGGCCATGGAAGGTAGGGACCCTAAACAGGTTGCTCTAGCAATGGCACTGTGTCCGGCCACCACCTCGCCCTGGTTGAGTTCTCTGGTGATGGGCAGTCCAGTGACGGGGGGATGGAAAGTCCTCCTGGAATCGCAAAATAAAACTGTCTGGATCCTGCACATGATCAGCGTCTGGGTCTTTGCACTATTTAACCTCAAACTCTTCCCATAAAAAACATACAGGGAAGAAAAGGCACCAGTCGAGGTCATCCTCTAACCATTCTGCTGTGAGAAATTGGACGCCTATGGATCTGGGTTCCCCACCATCATTAGTGTCACCATCCCCGTAGCCTTCCTCTGTCCAAAAGGTAGGCCTCTGATGGGCAGTTTGACCATTAGACAGCTCTAACGGAGCAGTGGTGTCAGTGCATAAGTGTGGGGGCTCTGTTGATGTGCTGGTTCCTGTCTCTTTGGGGCTGGTTGAGTGGGCACTGGCTTTGGTGCTGTCAGAACTAAGGATGCTGCTGACCTTAACTCTGGCCTCAGTATCTGGCCATCATCAGTGCTGCCAGCGTGGATTTCACTTGCAGTGTTGTCCTCGACCACTTCAGGATGGCAGCAGCCACGGTGCCTCTGCCGAGTCCTTTAGGGCCAGCAGCATCCTTGACACCGTCAATGCTGCTGTTCCCAGTGCCAGGGTCCAGCATTTTGGGGTTTGTCTCAGTGCGGACACCTGTACTGCCCTCGGTGCCATGTGGGCCCTCAGTGCTGGGACTGACCTCAGTGTGGCAGATAGCACCAGTCCCAAGAACCTAGCCAAGGCCAGGTTCAGTTTTTCCTGTGTTGCCAAGGCTGGGGCAGGTGTCATCACCCATTAGGATCCCCTTCTACCCTCCAGGTGAAGGAGACAGGTAGGAGTGGGACCTGCCTTTCACTGATGAGGGCAAAGATGACACCATTTATGGCTCAGAGAACACCAAACTGGTTCCAGTCACCATACCTCAAGAGGATCTCTCTTTTCAAGCTCCGCTCAGAAATATACACAGCACAATGAATTTTGACCCAGCAGCTAAAGTACAGGCTAAGTGCCTCCAATCTGGTTCCTTCCATCCAGTCAGCCTTAGAGAACCTCTCAGTGGCAGCCTGCTACTGTGGCAGCTGTCCCTAAACAGTCGGACAGAAAATACATGACTCCTAAATGTAAAATTACATATTTCACTTAGCCAATAGCCAATGCCATTGTTGTTTTGGCTGAGCTTGACAAAGTCATAGTGCCCAAGGAGGTCACTTCAGACCCCACTAACAAAGAGTCCCGGAAGTTAGACAGCATGAGCAAGGGGGTCTATGCCTCGGCCACCCTTGGCATGAGGATAGCCAGCTACCAGGGCCAATTTTTTTAAGTACAGGTATGCCCTCTGATGCAAGCAAGCTTAAGTCTCTGGCAGAGGCCCTGCCAGACATAGAGGCAAAAGAAGAGATGCTGCTTGCTTCTAAACAATGTATTGAATCTTAACAGCCACCAGCTTAAAGTCTTTTTAGATGCCTTTGATGCAGCAGCTTGCTCTGCGGCTGCAGGTATATGCATCAGATGGCACTTCTGTCTGTGGACTGCTGGCTTAAGCGTGGACATTCAACAACAAATTAGGAAAGTGCCCTTTGATTGCACCTATCTGGTTGGACAGCTGGTGGAGCAGTCTCTTAATCAGTCTAATGAAACTAGAATGATTCCGAAGACTTCTAGGCCAGGGCAGAGGATGCGGCTCTTTCCATAACAAGCAGTCCTTTCAAGGCGGGGAAAGAAGAGACTCCCAAAATAGGTCTTAGCCACTCAAGCCAAAAGAAAGTGGTGTAACTGAAGGTATAGACACTGAAAGCGCTCAGTGTTTCCATCTGAAGCTCTGGCCCAGACCTGCTTCAGCTGCCTGAGGCGGACCACTCCTCCCAAGTCGGGTGGGGCACCTCACTCAGTTTTAGCATCAATGTCAAGCCATTTTGATGGACAATTGGGTTCTAAGGATAACTCAAGAGGGGTACTCCCTGGAGTTGTTGGAAATCTTCCCAGCCAATCTGCCCCCTTCTGCCCAGGAGGCAGTTCCTCCTGTCAGCTCAGATGTCAGTGCTGCTGGCACAGGAGATTGAGGGGCCTGCAGAGAAACTGGGCAGTGGAAACAGTGCCAGAGTCAGATTGGAACAAAGGGTTCATAGGTAGGGTTTCAAGTCCTGTAGCCTCATGGGCCATTTTCGGACTTGCCACTTTTCAGTGGACACTACCACCACTTATTATGACCCAAGAAATCAGGGGCATGTGCCCCATTGTTGACCTCAGAAAGCTGAACAAGTACATGGATCAAAAAAAGTTCAAGCTGGTTTCTCAGAGATCCTTGCTACCATACCTGAAGCAAAAGGGCTGGGTAGCATCTCTGGATATGCAGGATGCATAACAGCATTATATTAGTACACCCTGACCACCACAAGTACCTATGATTCTGTGTGGAGTGGCAATTACCAGTTCAGAGTCCTACTCTTTTGGCTTTCTTCGGTGCTACAAGTCTTTATGAAGTGCTTTGCAGTGCTGTCAGCCCACCTCAAAAAACTAAGACTACAGGTCTTCCTGTACCTGGACAACTGGCTTCTGACAGGCTCGTCCAGACAGGAGACAGAGTAGGCAGTGTCCACCACTTTGTAACTTCTGACATCCATTGGAGTCATGCTGAATCCTTCCAAGTCTCAGCTAGAACCCTCCCGGGAACTCCTGTTCATAGGATCAGTTCTGTACATGACCTGTGCTCAAGCACTCCTTCATGATAGCAGAATACAAGCAATCTTGCAGATGGCATGCTTCATCATGGAGCACAAAACTGTACCAGCTCACTCCATGCAACACATGCTGGGACTCATGGCATCCTTGGTGTTCAGTCCACTTAGCAAGGCTGCTCTTGAGAAAGACTCAGTGGATGCTCAGGACCCAGTGGTCTCAAGCATCACACCCTCAAAACTATCCCATTCGGATGACCAAACCTCTAGTAAGGTCCCTACTGTGGTGGTCTGTGGAGGAAAACCTCCTCCAGGACTTTCCATTCTCCCCACAGGAGCCTGAGGTTACCCTCACCACCCTCTCTTGCTGGGGTAGGGAGCCCACTGCCAGGGTCTCCAGACACCAGAGGTCTTGGACTCATCAGAACATCCCTACATAAATGTGCGGGAAAAGTGTGTAGTTCTTTACAGTCTGAAAGTCCTAGTGGAATTGGTCAACCAAAAGGCAGTCCTCCTACAGATGGACAACAACTCTGTCATGTACTATGTCAACAAACAAGGAGGAGCACATACTTATCCTCTTTGCAGGGAGGCAGTGAGAGTGTGAGAATGGTGCCTGAAATGGGGGACCTTGCTTCAGTACATCTATCTGCCACGGGTCCAGAACACTGGCATATGAACTAAGTTGAGCAACAGCAGACCTTCATAAGTGGTCACTATCTCCACACATTATAAGATCACTGTTCTGCGAGTGGCAAACCCTAAACATGGGCCTTTTTGCATCCCCACTTGACATCAAAATTATCTTAATTCTGCTTCAGAAATCCTGGACCTGGCATTTGCTGTCAGGATGCACTCAGACTGCATTGGCACAATCTGTTTCTGTATGCATTTCCTCCAATTCCTCTCATTCAGAGAAAAAAGGAGCAAGTGGAAAAGAGAGAAAATAATGTATTTGTATTGATATTGTAGGATGTACTTTAGATGGTGGTGTTATATGTACTTTTTAAGGTGGATATGATTTTATCGGATTTATAAGCGAGCACGTGTGTATTTGAGGGTATTTAAAATGTTCTTGTGATTATTATGACATCATGAAAAAATGTCAGAATGATGTGAAATGTTGACGCATGGTGGAGGAGGAGCTATTCTCCTTGATAAATTACATTTTGCATCGTTTCCTAGCTTTGGAAATTTCTTTGATCCTGGAGGTGCAGCCAAGTTTTTCATGTTTGTTGCCTACACTACTGTTTATACTTGGCTCCTCCATGAGGTCCTGAGCCGCTTATATTCTTTTTATAACAGAATACTGACTGCTGTTATACATCATTGTACTTCTGTGCCTGACTCTCTGTGACTGCCTCCGCTACATCAAGCTTCGTGAGCACTCTGTATCCCACTGACTGCTACTCCTCTCTGCCATTCAACTGGAACTCTATTCTCCCCTGAAGCAGCATTGCCCTCCTTTGTGATGGACATCCTCTTCACCATCCTGGGAGCTTTGCCTCTCCTGTGGCAGTTAGCATCTTCACCATCCAGAGAGCACTTACTCCCCAATGACTAACATTCTACCATCTCCCAGGAGCTTCATCTCCTCAGCTGCTGTTACTTCCTTTCTACCCGGGAGCAGTGTCTTTCCTGTGGCTGATATCCTGCTCGCTCCTCGGGAGCATTGTTCCCCCCTGAAGCTGACACCCAGAACGCCTCAGAGTGCTTTCTACTGAGGCTATTATATGGTTCATCACCCATGGAGCACAGTTCTACCCTATGGCTGACTTTCCTACTTCCATCTAGGGAGCGTCGTCTCCCCTGCGGCTGTTATTTCTACTGCACCTACATTTGAGTTCCATCACTTGTTCCTGTCCATTGATCTATACTACATTTGGGGACCTCTTCCCTACACACCTGTTACATGACTCACTCCAAGCCTGGAGCATAGTCTCCTTTGTGGTTGTCTCCCTGTTTTCCCCTAGAAGGTATCTAAATGTTCTAACCTGCCCCTACTCCTGGCCATCTGCCCACAAGATCCACTCATCAATTTCCTGCAGATATCTTCTTTCAATGATAAAAACTTAGTATTCTTAGACAAGCTTCATATAGCACATGCTGCTGTTCTTGCTCTAACAAATGTCTCCCTGTGGATCCTCACTTTCCATAAAACCCATCAATACATCACAATTCGTTAACACTATAATTTGTCATCATCCTCAGTTGTATGTGCCTACTTTCCATCAGCATGGCATTAAGAATTACATCAAATTGGCATCAAGCCTACACCTTCACGTGCTTCCACCAACATCACCACTAAAATTGGTCTGCTGAATTGCTTATCTGGCATCAATAAGGCCCTAGTCTCAGCTTAAAGTGATTTATGCAAGTTTGACATAACAAATGGGAATAGTAACCTGTTGGAGTTGTGAATCAGTCTCCTACCATCCAAACTGCCAAAAAGTGCTGTTTTACATTAAAAAATCCTTTTATTTCTGTGCTCTGCTTCATTTGCATGACCTTGCCTCTTTTGCCTCAGTGCTACAACCCCGAACTGTGACATCATGCAAGGGAAACAAAGTTATTTTTTTTTTATCATTTAAGATTTTCTTACCTGCAGCTACAGTCCTGCCTATATCCAGCCACTACTCCTCCTTCACCACCAACTACGAAGCTGACGTGCCCAGCTGGCATATGCAGCTGTACCGTCAAAAGGGCCCCCCCCATGTACCAGCGCCCAGCTGGATCCATTACCGGCACACACCTTATCCAGACATCATCGGCTGGTGAAGCTGCGCCATCAAGCTGCCATAGGACTATGCTGCCATTTTCCTTTTCCCCTAAGGGTGATGTATACTGACATACTACGCACGGGTGATGCCTGCCATGCTCCCTCCCCATCTTGGCACCCCGCAATTGTAGTACTCCAGGCATCCCAGGGACCACCAGAGCGCAGTGTGCATCCACCCCTTTCTCCAGGACTAGGAGAGCTGTTGTTGAATGCTCAATCCTAGTCCTCCCCTGCCGACCCCAGACAACCCGGGCTCGTTCCTGAACCCGGGTCGCCGTTGTGGAGTGAAGTGTGGTGTCCAGCGCCTCAACCCTCAGCACCACTGGGCCAGCTGGAACCAAAGTTATTAAGGGGACACCGTCAGTTTTCAGTTTTAGATAGAAAAATCAGCGATTTACTGTACCCACAATGCTTCACTATGTAAATTAGTATACATGCTATTCTATTTCTGTGCTCACTGCAGAAATACGAGACTACATCACTTGGTAAAGAAATCTTGTCAGCTAGATACTGTATGCACAATGCTTTGTTTTGAAAATAAACATATGAGAGCTTATATTGTTGAAGCCACTACAGAAATATGAGGCTGCACCTCACAGTAAGGAAACTGGAAAACAGCTTCTTATTGTACCCACAATGCCTTGCTATGTATATCTACATAGTAAGTGCTATACTGTAGTCACCACTACCTAAATAAGACTGCACCTCTGAGTAAGGAACATTTAAGTCAACTTTATTTACCCAGAATTCTTTGTTGCTGTATGTAAAACACTGACAGCTCCCTTGCATGACATCATTCTGGGGGTGTGGCCACACAGAGAAAACTGGAGGGCAGCCAGAAACAAAGTGCTGATAAAACATTAAAAAAAAAAAAAAAAAATTGCCTGACCAGCTCGGTGGCACTGAGGGTTGAGGTGCTGGATGCTACACCTTGCGCTATGTCAGCAACTCAGGTTTGGGTGCAGACTTAGGTCGTCAGGGGGTCGGCTGGGGAGGAGGACTTAGTGTCCCCAAGACTGATCTCCTCCTCCGGGGAGGGTAGGGAGGGATTCCCATGAAGGTGCTGGCTCCTGGTGTGGCTAGGGGGTAGCACAACTCGTGGCACAATGGTACGGTCGGCACGAGCAGACATTCGATGTGCGGCACGCAGGATCACATACCACAGCGTCCTTGGTGTCACTGCACATCTGTGCCATGGGGAGGAATTCAGGGGGAAAAGTAAGCCCAGTACTCCGGCATTCATGACGGTCTGTCCGTGACACTGCACCGGATGCTCCTAGGTGCTCCCTCTGGACCTGACCCCTTGGTCTTCTGTGCCATGGGGAGGGTGCGATGTGGCCTAAGAGAGGGTGAAGGAGGAGGTCATAGCTCGGGCATGGCGCCCGGTGCAGGAGCTGCCAAGATAGACTGGAAGGGGAACCAGAGGAAACAACCCAGCCGAGGAGGTAAGGCACCTAAACAAATATAAAAAAAAAACTGCAGCTTCAACACCTGAAACATGGCTGGCAATGGATTTGGGAAACTTGTATGAATCACTTTAAAATAACCATCTTCTGGACTTAAATCTTGACTTTTTCTGCCTCACAGAAATGTGACTTTCCAGCAATGATCATATAACCATCAACAACCCGGGCCCTCAATCTTTTAACTCAATATTTCTTCCATGTGCCCACTGCACGGTGGGGGGGAGGAGGGGAATTGGCTTAATCTGGAAACATTATCTGTCAGCAGTTAAGACGGCTCTTTACTTTGATGCCTCTGAACACCTAGTTATGCACTTTCTCAAACCATTAATCTGCACTATGATGTTGGTCTACCACTCCTCAAAGCGCCTGTCTTTTTTAGAGGTCTTCTTCGAACTTTTGTCTACCTCAGTTCTCCCTCAATCACATCTTCTGATTCTTGAGGATTTCTACTTCCATCTCAGTCAACCTGAAGACCAAAAGATCGAATGCTTTGTGGTTCGTCTCGATCTCTTCAATCTTTCTCAGCATGTCAGCACTCCTACCTACAATAAAGGTGGCTTGCCTTGTCATCTCTCAGACTTTCCATCTCTCCAATAACTTATTGCGACTGGGCACTTTCCAACCATTCCCTACTTCATTTTTGACATTGATTCCTTTTTCACTCCTACAAATACTAAGCAGGATACACCATGGCTTGGATGTTCCTTCTGTTCGATAGAGCTCCCTGAATTTAATTCCAGTCCAACTGATCTTAGTGGATTACAACTTACTGAATATCTAAGGACCTTGACTGAACAGTACAGTAACAGAAGCACTCCTACCTCTGTTTTGGACAAACTTGCCCCTCCTTGGTGATTCAAAGCCTCAACTCACCCACCTAACCCCTGGTTTTCCCCAAGACTACTTATTGAAAACATGAAATGCAGGCAACTGCCGCACAGAAGGGTAGTTAAACTAAGCAGCCTGGGGGTGAAGGAGAAAGTGACAAGCTGGATGTTAAACTGGTTAAAAGATAGGAGGCAAAGGGTGGTGGTAAATGGTAGTCACTCAGGTGACAGGAGAGTGATTAGTGGAGTGCCACAGGGTTTGGTGCTGTCTTCACAAGCAACATAATGGGGGAGTTTGAGGGTAAGGTTTGTCTCTTACTATAAATTATCACTAAAAAATATATGATGAAAGTTTTTGCTGATTACCAAACACTGCTGCTTTAAGATCATAAGTGATTCTTGGTCCACTACGTCAGCCCTGCTTCATTAGAAGGGTTGAATAAGTATGCGGTGCAAAAATACTAATTTATAGGGATCTCCTACCAACCCTACTTCCCAGGGTACTCAGAGTCCTTTGGTAAGCAAAAATGTGTCCACACTTAATTTTGAGGCCTGCACTGTCTTCATATCCACAGTCTCCTCTGGTAGACAGGTCCACAGGTTCACCACCCCCTGGAAGAAAAAGCGCTTCCTAATATTACCAGTGAATTTACCACCTCTGAGCTTCAGGGAATGGCCCTGCAGTTTGCTAGAGAACACCAGATCAAACCTCTCTGTTTGATCTTGTCAATACCCTTGAGCATGAAAAGGGCTGATATCATGTCCCCTCTCAGTGTCCTTTTCTCAGTGTGAACATGTTAAGGGCCACCAGCCTACCCTCATAGCTTTTATCCCCCAAACCTCTGATCATTTTGTTGACCCTGCATTGCACAAATGCCCAAATAGGAGAAATTCCTTCATATTTACTGTAATTTCCTTTTCTGTTAGCTTCAACATTGTCAATGGGGAGTTAATATGTATGGGGTAATGAACATCCCTACTGGAGTAATGGCACAGCCTAAAGCTGTCAATCAGTATAGATATCTGGGCATATGATCATTCTGAGAGACAAGATTCTCCAGTCACGTCTTGTCCACGCAGTACCCGTATGCTACTATGTAGTCAATAACTTGCAAAACACCCAGGTCAATGAGCTCTCTCCATAACCTAACACCAACAATGCACATGTACAGGCACATGTACAATGATCTGACATTATAGGAAGTGTAACTTGATGCCCTTATGTTACTCTGGAGAGTTGGCCGACATAGTTCTGTCCTTCCCTGAAAGTGATGGACCACTTGTTCCTCAACAAGCTTGGCCTTCTGTTCTGTTGATAACACTTGCAACATAAAGATGTATAAACAGTAATTACAGCAATAACAGTAAACACAAGTGCAATACAAGAATAAGCACTAAACTGTAACAGGGAAAACACCACGTAATGTTCGGAAATCTCCACCTGCTAACCTACGTGTCTGTAACCCAATAAACTGCAACTGTTTTCTTGATTAGCAGATTAAGTGTGGAGCAAGCCTCCAAAAGATACAATCTGTGATGAAAAGCAAAATCCTTAGCTATACTGGACTATATTCTCCAATGGGAGCTATGGACTCCTGGGAGAGGCCTCACTGACAATGTTGGGGCTAACAGAAAAGGAAATTATAGTAAGTATGAAAGAATTTCTCCTTATCTGCTAACCACCATCGGCAAAATTCTGTGACCAAAGGCCACATTGGCAGAACTTTGAACATCCAATCTACAGTGCTTAGTGAATGATTGAACAGAGGACCATGATGCCGCCTTACACAGTTCTGACACAGACACATATCCCTCTCTCTGCCCAGGAAGTAGCCACAGCCCTGGTGGAATGAGCTTTGATGAGGGCTGGAGCCGTCTTCTTCTCTGTTGTATCGTCCTTGGTAATGCAAGCCCCCACCTAGCTAAGGTGGTCTTGGAAGCTTTCTGATCCTTTTTCACTGCTCCAAAAAGAACAAAACAGAATTTCAGACTTCCTAATTTCTGTTGTCCTTTTAAGTAAGGCTACCAGATTTCTGGGAGGGCTCAAGGGGGACATATTAAAGCCTGGGAGCTCTGTGGTACATTTTGGGGCTATTATTGCAGATAAAACACACTTTTGTTACATCCTACCCACCCCTGCTTCATCTGTGACTGGCTGTCTGGGCTTCACAAAGGAGTACTTCTCAGATGAGTGGATCTTCATCAGGAGCACCTTATTCTTGAGTAGTCTTTCATAGAATTCACTACAGGTATCGTTGAAGTTGTACTTCATAATGAGCATTGCTCATAGAGTAGACACATTCAGGTTGGTCTTTTCCTCAGTCCACATGTTGTTAGATAGTAAGAAAACTCTCTCCACTAGCGTACTTGTGCTTGGGAGTGAAAGAGCGTACTCCACCAGAAGGAGTAGATTCTTGAGTGGGACTTCCTTCAAGGAGAAGTGTCGGTAGATGTCCACCCATTGTTGATCTGCTGTCTGTTTTATTAGTGGTCCAGTCACCAATCTTTTCTGGTGTGGCAAATGACCTAACATAGGTAATCTCATCAAAGAGCTCTCCTTCATCAACTGTTAAGTTTGATTTCTTGGTTATGTAGGAAAGTGTTTCATCCACTGCTGCCCACAATGATGGCTCCTTGAGTAGAATCCAGGAGAATGTCTCATAGTCCTTTAGAAAATTCCAGTTCTTTGGGTATTGGGAACAAGTGTCATAGACGCTCTCCACGTGCTTAAGGAAGGTTTCCTCTATGCCCATTTCTTCAGCAAGAGACCGGAGTATTCCCTTCAGTTTCAGTCCCACAACTCTCTCAGCCTTCCTCTCCTCAAGCTTGGTGATGAGGGCTTCAACTTCACCAACTGCTTCAACAGCAGTGCAGGTCTGCCTCTCCAATTCTTTATGATGTTGTTAAAGAGGGACAGCTGATTATGGATGAAAAAAAAACATAGCTCAGACAAAGGGTTGTTGAAGAAATTCTTAATGGTCGAGGGACACGTCTCCTGAGAGAGAAAGTACGACTGCAAGGCAGGATAGAGCAGCGGGATTCGTTCTACCACTGACATGAGGGACAGCCAGCAGGTTGCACAGTGACCAAGCAAGTCCTTGTAGGTGATTTCCACGAAGTCACAGAACTCCTTCAGCTGCTGAACTCTTACAGTGTAGATGTAAAAGTACTTGTATATCTTGACAGCAATGCATTCCACATCTACAGGAAGGACATCTGCTGCTGTTTGTATTGCATTGTGCACAATGCGTGCTGTACATCCAACATCAGCAACATCTCGTCTAGTAGCCGCGTGCAGTTTTTTGTGGACATTGCCAGTCACAGCCCTTGACACACCTCCAAGATTGGTGTTTGTGTTGTCTGCACACAGTACTATACATTTGTTGTCAATCTTTTTTTTCTTCAGGTTACTGATCAGGTATGCTGTCAGTGTGTCTGCAGTTTCTCCAGGAAGTTTATTAAATTTCAGCAGCTTTGTTTGACCCCCTTATCCGGATTGAAGTAATGCATAACGACTGGCACCAGTTTCGTGTGCTTGTGGTTGGAGGAATCAAACATGACACAGATGTATGCTGCCTTGCTCAGGTGTGCCTCAAGTTCTTTTTCAGCTATGGGAGCCAACACGCTGGTTATGATTGCTTCTGTCTTCGTTCGAGCTGAAGAGAACTTCAGTTCATACATTTTTTTGATTAACTTTGAAGTGCAGTCTGTTTACTTAAAGCTGTGTCCGTGAATCACAGTGTGGCAGGCCCACGTGCCCTCTTGGCAGGCCACAAGTAAGTCAGCTTCTGATGTTGCATCCTTCTTGAAGAAGCTAGTAATTGCAGAGCTTGAGCGTATTACAGTCAATGCCTTCTTATGCTTGGTGCACTTCAAATGGTCACTAATGTCTGATCGACTGCCGTGTGCAACAGAAAAGTTGATCTGCACTGTTTGCATCTCACATCATACATTGTAAGTTTCACAAGGAAGGGAAATTCCTCCTGCAGCTTGTCATTAAACACACACATTTTGACATTGCTATTGCTTTTGCAGCTCTTCTCACGTGCACAACCCAAGTCCTAGCCCATCACACTAAACTGCTCAGGAAAGATGCCAAATACAGACCAGCATGTCTGTCTCCTGCTACTGTGCCTCAGCTGGTGTTAAATTAAATCAAATCAATGAGATTTGGTAGGCGGAGTTAGTTTGTGGTCCACACAGACTACGATGACAACACTCTTTCACCGCAGTGTTCTAAATAACTCTGCTCTGGCTTCTCACCTGCAGCCTGCTACCTCTTTTCTGTTCCTTTTCCTGAATTTCTGTTCTCACTCCTGCCTTTTTCTATATATATATATATATATATATATATATCTGACAAACAGAATTCTTCTCTTTAGGACTCACTTCTTTTTACTCCTGAGACCTGGCTTTAATTTCTAACAAATGTAATTATTCTATATTTGACTAGGACTCTGACAGTTACAAGATCTGTTGTCTCAGGATGCACTTTCAGTCCTTCTGATAGATCTTCCCCAGGCCAGTTTATTATCTTTCTGTTACTGTTATTTTTTTCGTCTCTCTTCTAGAAATGAGATTCTAGCTCATTTACTCGTCACAAGCTCAGCTGTCTCAGCCTTCAACATTGGCTTCTCCACGATCTTCCCCTTCACAACTCTAGGACTCTCTCCTCACTCCTTTAGTCCTTCCTTTTAAATTGGTCAAAAAATTATTCTGTCTTCTTGACTGTACCCACTTTGAGGCTCAGTCTCTCTCAGACAGCTCTCACTCCTCACTGACTCACTAATTTAGGCACAATAAGCAAGGCAATTTACATTTAGCAGCTCTGCTGCACAGGCTTACTTCAGCTTCTCGGTCTTCACGGCAGACAACACTCTCCTCGAACAACCAGTTGACAGATCTTCCCGCTGCTAACCCTGTGGCCAAGCAGCCAATCACAGCTAAGAAAGACACAGTCGCACACATAATCGCAACCTGCAATCCATGGCTATTGCAAACCTCCCTGCTGAGACCCCCCCCCCCACTCCTTAGGGCACATGATCAGTGTTTTTTGCAGATGCCAATTCACAATTTGAATAACTACTGCAGTAAAAATACCAACTCCAGGCAGAACCACAGTGAACGCTGTAAAAAAAAAAAATCAAAGAGAATCTCAAAGCCACCCACAGAAAGCCAACAAACACACTGAACTGTCAAATAATTCCAAAAGTACCATGCTGCGTTCGATTCACATACAAACTGATTAGAAAAATGGCAGACCTAAATTTCTTCTCCAGCTCTGCAATAAAAATGGCCGTTACAGGATTTAGGAAGAAAAGGACTTGCTCACCTGTTGTAGTTCTGTTGGGGTGGATGAAGTTCTTGGTCTGGTCGAGAATTGTCACGGTGCCGTCCTTTCATCCAAATGATCTCAGTCTCGATCAACGAGAACAAATCCAGTAGTACTACTAGTTTACTGCTGGCATTACATTAAAAAAAAAGAAATGTAACAGGAGGAGCGAGACACACTATTTAAAACGAGAGCCAGAGCTGTCAGTGCACCACAATGTCACGGCAAGCTTGTGCTGCGTTAGACCAGCAAACCTTCCCTACATTCGACATTGTACTCACTAAACTGCAGCACTGCCACAATCCGATTGGACAGAGGGAGCTGGTGGTACTAAAGAAACGCAGAGACTGTTTCCATTAGGATGCCCAGGTGCAACACTATCCCTACTTGATTTAATTGGTCCTAGCTACTCGGTCCACGCAACTTTGACACTGTGCCACATAGAAGACTATTACACAAACTGGGGAATATGGGTGTGGGCAGGACGGTAGTGTGGTGGGTAGGTAACTGGCTGGGTGGCAGGACACAGAGGGTGGTGGTAAATGGCTGTCACTCCACAGAGGGAAGAGTGACCATTGGGGTACCACAGGGATCAGTGCTGGGACCGGTCCTATTCAACATCTTCATCAGTGACATGGCGCAGGACCTAGAAGGCAGAATTTCACTGTTCGCTGATGACACAAAGCTCTGTAACAGAGTAGACACACCAGAGGGTGTAGACAGAATGAGAAGGGACCTGCAGAAACTTGAAGAATGGTCAGGGGTTTGGCAGTTGAAATTCAATGCAAAGGAGTGCAAGATAATGCATATGGGGCACAAAAACCCTGGCACAATATATCAGTTGGGGGTGAGGATATAGCATGCACCAAGCAGGAAAGGGATCTTGGGGTTATCATCTCAGATGACCTCAAGGTAGGGAAACAGTGTGACAAGGCAGCAGGTAAAGCAAATAGGATGCTGGGATGTATAGGCAGGGGCATCACCAGCATGAAAAGAGAGGTCATAATTCCGCTATACAAGACACTAGTGAGGCCCCACCTGGAGTACAGTGTACGGTTCAGGAGACCATACCTACGTAAGGACATAGACAGGGTAGAGAAGGTTCAGAGGAGGGCAACAAAGATGGTGCATGGATTGCATCACAAGTCCTATGAAGACAGGTTGAAGAACTGAACATGTACTCCCTGGAGGAGAGAAGGAGAGAGGGATATGATAGAGACATACAAGTATCTTACAGGGAGGAACAGGGTGCAGGAAAACACTATTTTTAAGCGAAAAAGATTTTCCAGGACTAGGGCATGGGATGAAGTTGGAGGAGGACGATTCAGAGGAAACATAAGAAAAATTTCTTCACAGAGCGAGGTGGTGGACAAGTGGAACACCCTGCCAGAGGAAGTGGTGGGGGCTGAAACAATCACGGGATTTAAGAATGCATGGGATAGACATAAAGGAATTCTGGAGGTCAGGGGTAAGGGGCAACAGACTTCTAGGAAAACAAACTGAACTTACAAGCTCAAATGGGCAGACTGGGTGGGCCATAGGCCCTTATCTGCCGACACTGTCTATGTATCTATGTAACTTGGATTTAAATATCCCTAGTGGTGGCAGGCATGGCGTCATGATTCCCACCCCAGTTCACATATCGTACTAGCATGCATGAAGGTTAGGTAGGTGTGACAGCAAATGTGGCGCTGGCACATTGTGAGTCCTTTCAACGCTAAACAGACAAAATCAGGATGAAATTCAGAATTACTGAAATGCTTCGGGACACCGGGACAGCCCTTTGGATACTGGGACTGTCCCATTGGGTAGCTTTACTTTTAAGGCACGTCCTGACTGCCCTGCAAAAATCCAGCTTGTGCAGCTCATGTTCCTCTGAATTTGCCAGTTTAGAACAGGACTATAAATAGATTTCCTGAGTTATATGAAAAGCTTTAGGTATCTTATGGACAAAGGATGGAACTGTCATAAATACCACCGTATCCTTATGAATGATAAGGTAAAGTTCTTTGTGGGACAGAGCATGAAGTTTACCAATCCTTCTGGCAGAGCAGAAACACACCTTGTACAACAGGATATCCAATGACATTTAGGAAAAAGGTGTGAAAGGTGCTTTACAAGAGCATTCAACACCAGATTCAGGTCCCATGGGTCAACCAGGGACCAGAGCAATAGTCTGCTTCTGCGAATTGCTCTTAGAAAATGTATAACCTCCCGAATGGTGCCTAGAGACTTGCCCAAGGAACTTCCGAGGGCTGCTCCTCAGGTGGACACCTGACATCTCAGAGTGCTTAGCGCAAGACTTTTGTCTACCCCACCTGCAAATAATCCAAAATCTGCAGGACTGTAGCTTTGGACAGTCTGATACCTTTCTCCCTGGCCCAAGCTGAGAAGGTATTCCACACACGGTCATAGGCTGTGGATGCAAACACCTTCCTGGTGGCCATCAGGGTATCCACCACTTTTTTGGAAAACAGAATGTCTTAATCTCCTCCTCTCAGGAGACAAGCTGCCAGCTGCACTGCCTCTGGGTTTGGATGCAGAATGGGCCCTTGAAGAAGGTCCCCCCTAGTACTGGAGCCGGAATGGAACCTGTTGATCTAGATTCACAAGGTCCGAAAACTATGGCCTTCTTGGATATACTGGAGCAAACAGAAGGAAGCTGCTTTTTGAGCACTTTATCTTGTGAAAAACCTTGGGGAGGAGTGGTAATGGAGGGAACAGGTACACTCCGATGAAAACCCATGATTGGGACAGAGCATCCACTGCTTCTGCCTCAGGACACTGGTACTGACTGAAAAAACCTCAGCACCTGAGCATTTTCCTTTGATGCGAATAGATTGATCTGACGGCAACCAAATCTTCTGCACAGGAGTTCGAACACCTCTAAGTTCAACATCCATTCGCTTGGATGGACTATCTCTTGACTCAGCCAACTGGCCTGGATGGTCAGTTCTCCTGCCAGATGAACAGCCGAGAGAGTCAGGTGATTTCCACCCACAGCAGGACTCTGGTGGCTTCTGCCAGCATTTCCTTGCTTCTTATGCCTCCTTGGTTTTTAATGTACGCCAAAGCAGCGGCGTTATCTGACCTTACTTTCACTGCCGTGATCCACTCTCGAGTGTGGAATTGCGGAAGAGCAAGTTGTACCACCCTCATTTCCAATATGTTTATCTGTAGCCACTATTCTTGAGGGGTCCCAATGCCCTGAACTGGAATGCAGTCCAGAACTGCACCTCAGCCCAAGAAGATGGCATCAGTTGCCAGTATCAGCTCTGATGGATCTTCCAGTACAAATCCCCTGCTGAGGTTCTCAGGACTTGCCCACAAAGTCAGTGATTGCCACACTTGACTGAGGAAGTGCAATTAGGACTCGGTAGTCTTCTGAAGCTGGATTCCAGACCTCCAGCATCCTGTTCTGGAGGAGTCACATATGAAAACAGGCCCACAGAACTAATTCTATTGCTGCAATCATCAGCCCCAGAGTCCAGAGAAGCCTGTGAGCAGAGACCTCCTGTTAGCTGCTTTACCACTGAACCTCTTACCTTGGGGTTTCCTTTCTGGATAAGGAGAGGAAGATTTTCCCCTTGTCTGTCCTGAACACCACACCCAAGTGTTCCAAACTCTGAGATGGAATTAGGGAGCTCTTCTCCTGATTGACAACCCAGCCATGTGTCTCCAGAACCTCCAGGATCCATGACACCGATGTCCTCGCCATCTGAGCCGATGATGCTCGGATGATAAGGTCATCCAGGTAGGGATACATGTGATGTCCCTCTTGTCTCAGTCACACCACAAATACAATCAGGACCTTTAAGAATACCCAGTGTGCTGTCGCCAGGCCAAAGGGAAGCACCTAGTTCTGGAAATACTGTCCCTGAATCGTGAACCTCACAAACATCCGGTAAGACTGATGAAGAGGGATGTGAAGATGTGAAAGTCGATCAAAAAGTTTGCGACCTGACAGAAAGAAATACACTATGAACATAGTATTACTTTATTTGTTAACATAGTCTCCTTTCAGTTCAATACACTTAGTCCAGTGTCATTCTAGCACTGCTATCCCCTCATAGCAGAAGTCTATGTCTTGGCCCCCAAAAAACCCTCCACAGCAGATAAAACCTCTTCATAATCAGTAAATCTCTTTCCATGAAGTTCAGCCTTTAGTTTTGGAAACAGGTAGAAGTCTGAAGGAGCAAAATCTGGTGAGTAGGGTGGGTGAGAAAGCACTTTATACCCACACTCCAGTTCAGGTACTGTTCCCCAGGGCCCCCATTTTCAAAGGAGATGCACGGTGCAGCTCGGCACAAAACGAAGATGAGCTGCACATCCCAGAATATGCTCTGAACCACGATATTCAAAGGAGGGTGGCAGAGATGGGCCCCAACTGTGAATGGGCCATGGCCCAAAAATAATGTATGTGACCCATGAAGAGCAGGCATTCCCATGAATGTGCCGCGCATGGGAATATTCCGAACTGATGAGCCGCCCAAGGGCAAGAACTGTGTGGTGCAGATAGGCTAAAAAAAAACTGGCCTAAATCAGCCAGCCACCCACCCACAGGCAGGCTGCAGAAGTGTAGACATGTGCATAGCAGCCTGTCAGCCCCCATAGTGCAGTGGTACCCCCCCTTCAATTCCCATCCACATAATAAAAAAAATGCAGACTCCTGCCAGCCCTAGTAGTCCAGTGGTACCCCTCCTCCCATTCCTGATTGAAGTAGGAATGTTCCCCAACCCTGTCCCATAGTGTAGGGTCCCCCCAATCCCTGACTGAATGACACATATAGACCGATCTCGTTTTCCATAGTGAACTGGTATCCCCCTCCCAGCCCCGATCCCCAAATGATCTGTCAAGGTCCCCCAAACCCTATTCCATAGTGTAGGTTCTCCCCATTGGCCCGATCACCATTTGAACAACAATCACACCACTCACCTGGCCCGATCCCCATTCAAACAATGATCACACCCCCACCCAGCCCCGACGTCTAAGAAACAAAGGTTTCTCACCCGTGACAGTAGTTCTATGAGTGGTATATGTTGTTCATCCATACTTCTTGGCATGTCCTTTCCCTTTAAATATCTTGCTGGAAGGTCTAAAATCTGGCTCCTCCCACCCACCCGGGTGGTACATCCTTCGGCTCTGTCCCATGACATCAGATCTTGCCCGCTGGAAGCAGTGATTGTGTGTCAAAGCCGGGGAGGTTGGGCTGGTCAATGTGGATGAACAACATATACCACTCCTAGAAAGTGCAGTTACACAAAGACTTTTGCTGTAACAGTAGATCTTCTAGGAATGTCTCTTGCAGTAAGTCATTACTTCTGGGAGTTCCTGATAGGTGGCACTCCAGCACAGAAGTTTCTTCCAGTTGTCTCCATACCAGAGACCATCCACACTACCTCACTTCCTTTGCTGTACCTGTAAAAGTCGGTGGTCCCTGGTAAGCTCCGTTCCCTGCCGGTTTCAGCTTGGAAGCGAGGGACAGAGGGGAACCGAGGTACCGAAGCGTCCCAACCTTACATCGTTTTTCCTATTACATAAGGCAGGGGGCTGGAGAGAGGGAAACTACTTTCTGCAAGAGACACTCCTAGAAGATCTACTGTTACATCAGAAGTCTTTGTGTAACTGCACTATCTTCCACGGAATGGTCTCTTGCAGTAAGTCATTACTTCTGGGAGATTCCCGCCAGTTATATGGCAGTGGGTGGCCACAGATGGCATTCTGTCGTAGGTAAAATGTGGCCATGGGACCAATGAATGCTAAAATAGCACAGTAGTGGAAGAAAGGGATACATGATTCACTGTGTTAAGCACTTTAAAAAACTAGAAGGAATATGTTAAGAGCACTGAGCAATTATGGAGCTTCAGTGATCAGCAGCGAACGCACAATCTGAGGCAAAGGTAACTTTGTTATGAATTGTAACAGTAGCTCGAGTAATACAATGTTATTCTTCAGAGGCGCTACAAAGTAGCAAGTGAAGAACCCCCCCCCCAAGACTTGTCTAGCTAGTAATGAATGTATCCATTTGACAAAAAGTAGGATACTGAAGTAACAGATAATGTAGCAAATGAAACAATGTATCTGTGACCAAACAAAACGAAGCAGTGGATAAAAACATATAATCTCTGTATATGTACTCACCCATTTAGATATGATCTTTGTTCATAATCAAGGGAAAGCGGCGAATAGCAGTGGAAGAGAAAAGAATATAGTAGGATTGATTGTGTCTCAGTATGTGAGTTAATAGTGGATGGACCCGTCCGAGGGAGGGAATAGGATGTCCTGTGTACAACAGGTCAAGAGGCATCTTGATGGAATGGTCGTGATGGTCTATAAACAGTGATACCTGAGAAATTGGCTAGATGTATTGAGCCGATGTGAGAAAGGCCCCAGTCTTATTTGTAGCCCCAAAAGGTCCCCGAGGTCACGAAGAGGAAACTGGGGCGGAGTCTGGAGTCTTTAATGAGGGGCAGAAGCCCCGGAGCGGCCACAGGTCAGCTACGCCGGGATCCTTGTTCTCTGCCCTTAAAGGTGTCACATGGGGATAATTAGTTCCAGTTTTGTATGAATAATTATACTGAGGGTGTGGTTTTTGGTACATGTATTGTACTGTTTTCAGTTGTCTGTCTGAGGCTTGTAGGTTCTCCAGTATCGTTTGAGTCCCTGGGCCAAAAAGATGGTCACCTGAAAAGGGGGCATTAGCCACTTTGTGTTGAATATCAGGTGCTAGCCCTGAGAGACGGAGCCATGCTTGGTGGCATATAAGAATACCGACTGAAGAGGCTCGAGCAGAAGCATCGGCAAGATCATACCCTGATCTTAGTAGATGTCGAGACAGTGAAGTAATGGTCTTATTTATTGATGCAAGTTGCTCTCTTTCAGGGGATGCAGTTAGTCTGTTTGTAACGTCTTCAGCAGAGGTGCTTACCGTACGCAGGTATTGCAGCATGTGTCCCATATAGTTAAGTATTCTGATATTTAGTGTGTTTAGAGTAAACACTCTCTTCCTCATATGATCAAAACGTTTAGATTCTCTCTCTGGAGGTATTGTACTTGTATGTTTAGGCTTGCCGGTGCGGTTGTGGGCAGCCACAATAACCACAGAATCTGCCGCTGACGTATTCGTTGAATATTGATAATCAGGAGCAGCCTGATACAGCCCGTGGGACTTTTTAGGTAACTCCTGAGCTGCTATGGGTTGACTCCAAGCTTCAGTAATAGCATTTCTGAACATAGGTATAAAAAAAGGGATAGCCCAGACAGGGTCCTCCGGTAGGCCCAGATATTCAACTATACCTTTACTTAATCTGTCCTGTTCCGTTGTGGTAAACCCCATTGTTTTTTGTATTTGTAGCATCAGTTCGGGGAATTAAGGTTCACCAGGTGGAGAAATTACCTTTGAGGTTGCATAGCCCTTCTTCCCAGTAAGAGAGTGCCTCCGAAGGGGATTCATATTCTCTTGTGTCAAGGGAACCATCATAGGTCCTATGAAGGTCCGGAGTTATATGATAATCTGAAAAATATTCTTCTGAATATTCTGGAGGAGGCAGGCCTGGGAAGCATTCCAGCTCCATGCGTGCCTGTTTTGATGGAGGTGGGAGATATCATTTGTGTTTGAGGGTTACACCCTGGAGTGAGACTATGGTCAAAACCCATAGAATCCAGAACTCTATTTACTATTTCTTCAATATTTGGAACTTGTGACGATGGAACTGTCATGTAAGCAGGTTCTTAGTCCAGCGTACGTGGGGACGGGGGATCAATTTGCACCTCCTGGTACAGTGATCCAGTGTTTCTTTGGCGTCTTTGTTCATTTCCAACAGGCTTGTGAGCCCCAGGTAGGAACGACAATGAGGCTGGAGGGCCTCTGCATTCAGAAGCATATCGTTTTTTTTTTTTGTAGAAATGCAGCTCCATAAGCATCTTTCGATACGTTTTTAAGAATATTCTTGGTATACTGTGAACTGTGCTATAATTGATTATTGTCTCCGCCTGTACTGACATAATTGTGAGCCCTCAAGCGGGACCCTTTTCCAATTGTCACTGTCACTGTCTAATTGTGTATCCGGTCATCCTCTGTTTCTCCCCCATCCCCCCAGGTCGCACCGGAGACTAGCATCTTCTTGCTCAGTATGTCTTTCCTGGTAAAACAATTTCAATAAATTAAATGTTCATGGTCAACTTGCCATAAGGATCATCCATAGTGGTACTATATGCAGGCAAGGTGGTTGTTCTATGCAGCAGGGATCATCTTGACGATGGAGGCATCAGTCCTGTCAATGGGAGAGGCAGAAAAGCATGCCTCGTCGAAGACGTACTGTGTTTTACAGGTGAAGGGTCAGTAACAGCAAGCTCCGTCAATGGTGGAATATACTCCATTGATGATGAGGAAGGCAGGGCATGTGTCATCAATGGTGGGGGGGTGCTCCGTCGACGATGGAAATGCTGGCGTTGATGATGGGAGAGTAAATGCATGGCCTGTCGACGGTGGCAGACCTCTCGTCAACAGGGGAGCACATGGAGCATGTCCCGCTGACGAGGAAGCATGTAGGATGTGCTCCGCTGACGGAGGAGGCATTCTCATCGATGATGCTGTCTTGTAGAGCCCTCCTGTTGACGGGAGGTTATGCCCAGTCACTAGGGAAGGCAGCAGGACCTCTGTCGTAGACGGTGCAGGAGGCCTGGTTGACGGGGGAGCTGAGGAATGATGCCCCATCGACGAGGAACATTCCTTTTTTAATGGGGTAGAGCCTGCTGTTGATGGGGATGAAGCACCCGTTGACGACAAATATCTTCTTGATGATCCATGTTTTGGAGGCACGACCGTTGAAAGGCGGTCAGGCAGGACTTTAGGTGAAGGGGTTTCCTTCCCAGTGTTATCTCTTGAAGAGGACTCTAAGTTTTTTGAGCCTTTTGGTTGAGCACCCTGTGTGTGTGACAGGGAATCATCTATTGTAGGTATATAGTGTCTGTATGAAGCCCAGGCACCTAGGCTATGGGTTCAATCCACGTCGTAAACTGCTACTAGAAGAGTTGCTGCCAGAGCTGAAGCCGGCAGAAAAATGAACGGAGCTTACCAGGGACCACCCACTTTTATAGGTACAGCCCAGGAAGTGAGGTAGTGTGGGTGGTCCCTGGTATAGAGACTGCTGGAAGAAACTTTCGTGCTGGAGAGCCACCTATTGGGAACTCCAAGAAGTAATGACTTACTGCAAGAGACCATTCCGTGGAAGATCTAGTGTTACAGGTGAGTAACCTGTGTTTCTAGGGATGTGGAAATGTTGTTCTTATCCACACTTTTTGGCAGACTCCTAGCAGTTCTCCAGGAGGAGGGAGGCAAGGCGCACACCCCCTACTTAAGGAACAGAGATTGGAGAACTGAGGCCCCAAAACCAGCATCCCGGCGTAACTCTAGGTCAATGTGGTAATGGGAAATGAAGGTGTTTACTGACTTCCAGGTAGCAGCCCTACAGATTTCCTGGAAAGGGACGTCCCTAGAAGCAGCTACCAATGCAGCAGTATGGCAGGTGGAATGAGCCCTTAGCCCTACGGGAGGCTCCCTACCCGCCAAGCTATAGCAGAGATCGATGCATGATGTAATCCATCTGCCAATTGTCCGCTTAGCTGCAGGGCTGTCAGGTGCGGCTTCAGCATAGGTGACAAACAGCTGGCAAACCTCTCCCTGAACTCCAGCCATGCGCTCTTTATAATACGAGAGTGCTCGTCTCGGGTCCAAAGTATGGAGCCTGTACTCGGCCTCCGAAGTGTGACTGGGGTACTACACTGGCAGAGTCATCACCTGGTTCAGGTGAAACTCCGACACAACCTCCGGAAGGAACTCCGGGTTGGGGTGCAGGACAACCTTGTCCCTGTGGAAGACCAGATAGGGAGACTCAACAGAGAGCACCTGGAGCTCCCCAATCCTTCTGGCTGACATGATAGCCACCAGGAAGGCAGTCTTCCACAACAGGTGCGACATCACATTCTTGAGCATTGGTTCGAATGGCTTGCCCATGAGCTTTGCCAGTACCAGCAGTAGATCCCGCGGTGGTGGTTGTTCATGCACTGGAAGGGAAATATGGTGGAGGCCTTTGAAGAAATGCCAGACCACCTTCTCCAGTGCCACCGTCTGCTGACCAGCCCATGCACGGTAAGCAGAGATGGCTGCCAGGTGCACCTTAAGGGTCATAGACCAAAGATCCCCTTTGGAGAGAGACAAAGGTAGTTGAGAATGATAGCCACCGGACAGGACAAAGGGTCTAGGCCCCTGCCCTGACACCAAATGGAGAATCTCTTCCACTTGAAGGCATAGCACTTCCTGGTCGATTCCTTCCTAGATGCCTCAACTATGATGAGGACATCTTCGGAGAGACCCAAAGCCTGGAACTCTAGCAGCCAGGAACCAGGCTGTCAGGTGCAGGGATTGAAGGTCTGGGGGGAGGACCTTCCCCTGATTGACAGAGCAGGTCTGGGTGTGCTGGAAGACGACTCAGGAGCCTGATGCTGAGGCTGAGGAGATTGGGGTACCAAAACTGGCAGGGCCAGTCTGGAGCAACCAGGATCACCAGTGCCTTGTCCCTCCTGACCTTGAGGTGCACCTTGTGGATCAAGAGAAGTGAAGGGAAGGCACAAGAGAGACCTGGGGTCCACAACCTCGACAAGGCATCCCACTGCAGGAAGCCCTGCTGAGGGGGGTGGGCACAAAACAGCCTCAACTTTGTGTTCTCCCTGGAGGTGAACAGGTCCACCTGGGGGATGCTCCACTGGAAAAACAGGCTGTGTACTACCTCTGGATGGAGAGACCACTCATGGGACACCTCACCCACATGGCTGAGGGCGTCCGCCAGCTGATTTGAGGCTCCTGCCACATGAATGGCTATGAGATCCACATCCAGTCAGCTCATGAGAGTCCAGATGGGGAGATCTTCCCTGCACAGAGGCCAGGAGTGTGTGCCACCCTGTTTGTTGAGCTAGTACATGGTTGTGGTATTGTCCCGTCTGGACCTGAACCACTTGACCCAGAAGGAACAGAGTGAATGCAGTCAGCACCAGTTGAACTGCTCAGAGCTCCAGCAGGCAGATGTAGCATTGGGACTCCTTGGGGATCCAGAACCTGTGTATTCTGTGGTCCTCCAGATGGGCACCCCAGCCCATGAGAGAGGCGTCAGTCATCAAGATGACCGTCGGCTCGGGGTAGACAAACGGGATCCCCTCCTGCAGATGTTCTACGACGGTCCACCATTGAAGAGTGTCCCACATCTTCTGGGTCACAGTGACCAGCTGGTCAAAATGACTTAGTCGCTGAGTCCACTGGCTGGCCAGCTCCCACTGAAGGGGGTGCATTTGCCACCGGGCCCATCAGACCATGGAAGTGTAGGCTGCCATGTAACCCAGAAGTTGCAGGAAGTCCAGGGCAGGGCGTAAGTGCCCAACCAGAAATGATTGGGCAAATGAGGAGACAACCTCCACCCTGCATGCTGGGAGCCTGCCTCTGGCTCGGCAAGAGTCGAGCTCTGCCCTGATGAAGCAGCTCACCTGCGAAGGCATGAGTTCAGACTTTGCCTCGTTGACTAGGAGGCCAAGGTTGATGCAGGTCTGGAGGGCCAGATCCCTGGACCTCTCCTCCTCCAGTCTGGAGGGACCCACTGTAAGTAAATCATCCACATAGGGGTATACTCTGACCCTTCGACGCAGAAGATTGGTCACCACCACTGCAATGCATTTGGTGAAGACCCTGGGGGCAGATGACAGGCCAAACAACATGGCTTCAAACTCGTTTAGGGTTCCCGCTGCCCTGAAGCAGAGGAACCTTCGGTGTGATGGATGGATCGGGACGTGGAAAAATGCATCCTGCAGATCCAGGGAGCAGAACCACATGTTCTGCTCGAGAGATGGTATAAACTGAGACAGGTTACCATCCTGAAGGTGCGAGACCTGAGAAATTGGTTCAGGTTGTGCAGATACAGAATGGGGCGCCAGCCCCCATCCGTTTCAGGACCAGGAAGTACCTGGAAACGAATCCTGGGTTAACAGGGGGATCCACGACTCTGACCACTACCTCCTTGAGGAGGAGTTGGGCGATGCTCGCCTCGAGAGCTAGTGTGCACGTAACACCTCTCCTCCTGTGAGGCATGGACTCAGTTTAGTGGGTACTGCTCAATTTCCAGAGGCAGCCTGGCTGATCATTTCAAGATCCACCTGTCCGCTTTGACAGCGGGACCAGGTGATGAGGCAGGGAGCCGGCCTCACGGGAGGATCCGAACGCCATGACAGGCATGGGGTGGTCATCTCCTTCCGGTCACTGTGCAGGCTTGGAGGAGGAGGAGGAGGAGGAGGAGGATCTGACCGAGGGACTGCTGGGACCTTTCCCTCCAGGCTTACAGGCCGCTGAAGCCCCTGACTTGGGCTGAGGGTACCAAGATTGAGCCTGCAGCCTGATTGGTACTGGGGCTGCTTGGCTGCAGGGGCAGAAGGCTGAAAGGGCTTATGCTTCTGCTTTTTGGAACCCTGAGATTCCTTATGAGCGGAGGCAACGGATTCCAAGGTGGCACTGGACTTCTCGATGCACTGAAGGTGACCATCAACTCCTGGACCGAACAAGTCAGTGCCCAGGAAGGGAATGTCTGCTAGTTTGTGTTGGGCGTCTGCCATGAAGGTTGAGACCCTCAGCCAGGCCCTATTGCACATGACGACTGTAGCTGCCGCTGAATGGGCACAGGAATCCCCAATGTCCAGTGCTGTCTGGAGTTGCTGTTTTGCCACAGTCCAACTCTGATCCCAGATCTGCTTGACTGTAGTCTGAAGGTTCATGGGGAGATGAGGAAGCACCTCATCTAGAGAGCCCAGGAGGACATAGGAGAAGTGTGCCATAATGACAGCTGAACTCGCCTGATGGAGACCAAGTGAAGAGGCAGCATAGACTTTTCTAGCAGAGTGATCCAGTTTTTTGAACTCTGTCTGCAGGTCTATCAGTGTCTCCTGAATTGTCTGAGCGACAAAATACAGATTCAGTCACCAACCCCTCAGCCGAGGGGTACTCTGTGAACCCAGAAAGGGAGCAGATGGAAACCGCATACTTGCAGGCCATCTGGGCTGATGATGCGGGGCAGGAGGCAGGGAGCTGCCAAAGCTCCAGGGCTGGGCCAACAATGGCTTTGACTACTGGGAAGGCCTCTGTTGGAGAATCCCCTTTTGTCAGAATGTCTGTCAGGGGATATTGAGCCCTTTTCTGAACAGGCTCCAAAGGCATCCCCGTGGATTCGGAGATGAGACAGAGAATGGCCATGAAGGACATGGGACCATCCTCTGTCGAGAGACCCCCAAGCAAAACCTTGTCAAAAGCACGAGAGTGCAAAGAGGAGTCCTCAGACTCCAGATAGATCAGCCAACCACCTGAATCACTTTCAACCCGCTGCAGATGGACGGGAGTGAGGGTGACCAACAGCCTATGTGGGAGGCCCTTAGTGGGCCGAGACTCCTTGACAGAAGCCCTGGAAGGAGGCTGTTTAGGTGGCAGCTCCACAACAACTGGCAGAGAGGCTGGTTTTGGTTGAGACGGGAGGGCCTTCACCGATGGTGTCTGTAGGCTCCAGAAGAGTTGCGTCGGCCTAGAGGGCGACAGCCATGTGATGGCCACTGTGGAAGCCGGGGTCGACTTTGGACTGGCCAACACCAATTGTTGCCATGATATCCTCGTAGCGTCGATGCAACTTGCGCCGAAGCCTCTCCTCTTCTGAGAACTAAGATGAAATAGTGGCGACCATTATTCTTGGAATGCCCAGAACGGCTGCTATAACTTCTCCTCGACTGCTAACCAAGACCTAGACCGTCTGGTGGAACGATGGGGGTGCTCAGAAGGAGCCGGAGATACCCGTGGCCCCTCCAGGTCATGGTCAGGGACCGTGGGGAGGTTCCCAGCAGGCTGGATTTCCTCCTCAGTAGGTCCAGTCAGGACTGGAGTCCTGAACAAGGAATTGTCGGCCTCATCAAGCAACAATGGGCCGATAACAATTTCAACCAGGTTGTCGTCCCGCATCTTAGTGGGCTGGCCTGATGGGGGCACCGTGAAGCCAGCGGCTGAGGCCGCAATTTTGACCTTATTTGAAAATGGAGATTTCTGGGAATGAGACCTCTTTCGATCTCAAGAATGACATCGATGAGACTTCTTCTCTCTCTCCCTCTCTCTGGACTCCTTGGAATCCTTTTTACGGAAACGGGAGCTGTGTGAAGCCGCTGGGCCCTCTACCTTGGTCAGGAGAGACTGGTACAACTGCTTGAAAGAGCCTATAAAGGTAGAGTTTAGATTGAGCGGTACGAAGACCGATGCTGAAGAGGACTGATCGGCAGCCCGAGCCTCCTCCTCGAAAGCCATCATTTGCTCGAGTTGTTTAGCGGACCCCACAGCCAGGGAGACCGCTCGATGGGCCTCTTTACATTTGACCGGCGGGTTCAGTTTCTCCAGTCAGCCAAGCTGTAATCATGCGAGGTGATCGTCCAACACATTTGGCTGGAACGAGCAACAAAAGTCGCAGGTCTGGGTAATGTGATCGTGGCCCAGGCAACAGATGCACGTGGTGTGCGGGTCGGAGCGAGACATCTTCTGCCTGCAGGAGCACCGGTGGAACCCAGACAAGGACTTGTCCTCCATCGTGGTCGTGATCGAAAAACAATGTGGTGAAATTCTGAAGAGTTTAAGTTTTGGTAAGTAATCCGGAGATTTAAATGCCAGGGCCTACTCAACATGGGAGTGATAAGGAAGGAACCTGTCTTCCAGTGGAAAGGAAGATCTGGCGTCAATGGATGGAGCAGAGGGATATACCACCTGGGTGGGTGGGAGGAGCCAGCTTTTAGACCTTCCGGCAAGATTTCTCTCATTTTTCACCCAAATTCTGGAACTCCCTTTCCCCCCAGTTTAAAGTGCTCTTTATCTCACTCTTCCTCCTCCAGGTCTGCACTTCTCTCTCACCTCTATGCACTTGATACTTGTGACTGTACCCATCCTCGCTCTGCCCTTTGATTTGCTTTGTGGCTGCCTAGGTTCTATGCTTTCTCTGTACTCCAAATGGTTTATTTTCATCCCTGCGTGGATGGTCCTGCTTGTATGTATAATTCTATTACTATCCTTGCGTGGATTCCTGTTGTAAAGATTCAATGTCTGTATACATGTTCCTGCATTTTGTTTGTAATGCCTGTATCTTGTACTCTCCTGGGTTGTGTCTGAAAATAGGCAGGGTTATTGCCTAATGCACTTACCCGGTCATCAAAAGCTATTTAAAAAAAAAAAAAAAAAATGATATTTAAAGGGAAAGGACATGCCAAGAAGTGTGGATAACAACAACATATCCACATCCCTAGAAATAATGCATACTCCCCCAGTAGTTCCATAATGTAGTGGCCCCCCCTGTCCCAATCACAATGAAAAGTAATGCCCCAAAATCCCTGATGACCTAAGCGCCCCGACCACACACATAATAGAACATATGTCCCTGTATCCCCGGCGGTCTAGTGGCCTCACCCCATCAGGACAGGAACCCCACTCCTGCTCCACCCCAACTCAATTGGAGCCGTAACTCTCTAGTTTCGTCACACCATCACTGCCACAAATGAACTGTTTCATGAGCAGGTACTGTACAGAGTATGCACTCATTGGTTATGCGCATGCATTTGCGTAGAGTACCTGTTCATGGACAGTCTAGTCGGCGCCTGGCCGTGGTGGTGTGAGGAGGGCAGAGCTGGCCGCCAGTCTGCTGGGCTGGGGAGAAGTAAGGTGGGAGTTCCGTCCTGATGGGGCCACTAGACCACCGGGATACAGGGTTGTGTACGGTCGGGCGGGGGCTGCTAGACTACCAGGGATTTCGGGGATGTTATTACGCTTCATCGTGTTCAGGACAGGAGTGGGGCCACTACACTATGGAACTACTGGGGAGTATGCATTATTTCTTAGACATCGGGATTGGGGCTGGATGGTGGTGCAATTGCTGTTTGAATGGGGATCGGGCTGGGTGGGGGAACCTACACTATAGAATAGGGTTTGGGAGACCTTGACAGATCAGTCAGGGGTCGGGGCTGGGAGCGGGGTGCGATCATTGTTTGAAAGGGGATTGGGCCGGGTGGGGGGTGCGATTGTTGTTCTAACAGGGATTGAGCCGGTTGGGGGGAACCTACACTACGGAACAGGGTTTGGGGACCTTGACAGATCGCCGTCTTTCGGATGAGACGTTAAACCGAGGTCCCATCTGCCTGGATTGGTGGTAGTTCAGGTGGATGTTAAAAATCCCATGGCACTTATCGAAAAGAGTAGGGGAATTTCCCCGGTGTCCTGGCCAAATTTCCCTCATTCACTAAAAATACCACCAACAGCTTAATCTGGTTCAATGGTCAGTTGGAATTCATCTGTATCCCCTTCCCCCGGGTCGTGCCTGAAAATAGGCAGGATTTGTCTAGTGCACTTACCCGGTCAACAAAAACTAAATAAAAAAAAAAAATAAAAATAAGATCAGTTAGGGATCAGGGCTGGGATGGGGGTACCACTTCACTATGGAACACGGGATCGGGCTATCTGTATCATTCCATCAGGGATGGGGAAGGGACTCTACACTATGGGACAGGGTTGGGGAACATTCCTACTTCGATCAGGATGGGAGGGGGTACCACTGGACCACCAGGACTTGCAGGGGGACTGGGGTTGTTTTCAATGCATGGGACTGGGAGGGGGCTGGCCCAGCGCATTCAGCATGGCACAGCAATGCTAATGAGCCCATAAATGGGCATGAGGCCAGTTTGTGCCATGCATGCCCAATGAGCTCATTAGCATTTTGTGGTTGAATATCGCCCTTGGGGGACTCAGTGAATCCAAGTATGCACCGCTCATTCCTACACTGGCGGTCTTCAGCCCCAACCCCTGGATGCGCTGCCCACACATGGCAGCCGACCGCTTTGTGACACCCATCCAGGGTCCCATATTCACACAGATTGCGCGATCTGTGCCGATAATGCATTCTGGGTGAATATGGCAACACAGGTGGCCAACACATCTATTTTGCGTAATGCACTGTTAAGCACGCACAACCGTCCGGCTCTGAAGATGTCCCCCTAGATGTATAAATACACAAGTGACAAGATCCAAAGTAAATATGTTTTAAGAATACCTTTATTTAAAAAGGCAATTTGTCAAAAATCACTGCACTATAGGGCATCCACCTTTTACAACTCTATTCCGGATGACATTTCTTGCTGCACAACTGTTAGAACTTTTAAAACTAGACTGAAACAGTGGCTTGATACTACCAATGCTTGCTACTACCAATGCTTGCACTTGCAAATTAACATAATGTGTCTGTTAATAAGTGTTGAGATTTGTAATTGTATATTAAGAATTTTTATATATGTGTTGTATTAATCTTGTGTGTTTTAAAGACTTGTTGCTTGTGAAAATGGGCAGTTTGCTCATCAGCCAACAAGAATAAAAATTAAAAATGAAATGAAAAATAAAAAGTACTGTTACCTAAGAACTTACCGTAACAGTAGACTGTCGAATGGAGCTCTTGCAGAAGGTAATACCAATAGGACTAAGGCCGCCAGGCGTTAGGACCCCATGGAAAAATCTTCTAGCTAGCAGTCTGTGGCAGGGGACTGCCGCCCAACGTCAGACGTAGTATAAAGGGGGCGGTCCCCCAATGCCATCTCATTTCTCCTTCCGGAGACCCGGCTGACAAACAGAATGGAGAACCGAGGAGGGTCTCCCATACCCAAAGAGAAGGAAAAGAGTAATATGTTCCTGGGGGTTGGAGGGTGGGAAAGCCACCTGCTGCAACAGCTCCTCCTGAAGATCTACTGTTACGGTAAGTTCTTACGTAACTGTACTATCTTACTTCAAGGGGGAGCTCTTGCAGCAGATAATACCAATAGGACTGAGTCCCAAGCAGTACCCAAAAAGAGACCCAGATCAGAGGGGGGGGAGGAGGAGGACCTAACATAACTGATAAGGTGGAGCTTAGGAAAGGATACCCTGAAGGACTGCTAGTCCAAAGTCTGCTCTCCTCCTAGAAGCAATGTCCAGACTGTAGTGTCTGATGAAAGTATGGACTGAGCTCCAAGTATCGGCAGTGCAAAGGTCTGCCAAAGACGCATTCTGTAGGGAGGCAAAGGAAGTTGCCACATCTCTGGTAGAGTGGCCCTTAACCAATCCCGACAAGGGCTTGTTATAGTGCCGATAGCAATAGATGATGCAATTCACTAACCACCTGGTCAGTGTCTGCTTGGTGACAGGAGCCCCTGTCTTCCTACAGGCAAAAGAAACTCACAAGAACAGTGGGGGAATTCAAGAATGCACGGGACAGACATAAGGCAGTCCTAGTGGGGGGAAGGAGGAAGTAAGCTGTTGGTTAACTAGGATCTGCAGCTTATCTGTTAGGCAGGAAAATGGGCAGACTAGGTGGGCCAAGCGGTCATTATCTGCCATCAAATTCTATGTTTCTATGCTAAATGGTCCATCTGCTGGACAGAACTAGTTCTGTAGAGGTAATACCTGAGGATCCTATGTACATCCAGAGTATGCAACAGAGCCTCCCCCCCTTATTAGAATACTTTGGAAAATAAACTGGAAGCTGGATGTCCCGATTCAAGGTAAGCTCAGATATCACCTTCAGTAAAAATTAGTGCTTGTATGCAGTGCCACCCCTGTCCCTATGGAAAATGAGGTAAGACTCTTTACACATCAGAGTCTGCAGCTCAGAAACTCTCCGAGCAGAAGTAATAGCACCAAAAAATAATGCTTTCCAAGAGAGAAAGCGAAGCTCGCATGTTGCTGCTGGCTCAAAGGGAGGAAGGGTGAGCTTCTCTAAAACAAAAAGAAGATCCTATGGAGGGACAGGATCCCTCCGTGGGGGTCTGATGTGCAAGATTCCCCTCAAGAAGGTCTTGCACCCATCAAGCTGTGACAAAGTCCTCCTGCTCATCGGTGCGTGGTAGGCTGACAGAGCACAAAGATACACCATAATGGACGAGTAGCTGAGGCCCAAGTCCAAAAGATGGAGAAGGTACTCCAGAACAGATTCTACTGGATAATTCAATGGGTCCAGGGAACAGGATGCTGCCCATAAACAAAAATGCTTCCACTTCATGGCATAAGTTGCTCTGGTGGAAGGTTTTCTCACTGTTACCAGGACCTCTGCCACTCTACGTGACACTCTCAATCTTTCCTCAGCTAAGACTGCAGGAGCCAGGCATGCAGATGCAGGGGCTACAGAGCTGGATGGACAAGCGTCCTTTGTTCTTGGGACAGCAAGTGAGAGGAGAGGGGCAACCGGACAGGTGTTCTGTGGCCAGTTGTTGCAGCAGCGGGTACCAGATCTGACAAGGCCAAAGAGGAGCTACCAGAATCATTCTGGCTTCCTCAGTCTGCAACTTGAGCTGGACTCCGAAGGAGAGGGAAGGCATACAGAAACCTCCCTGTCCAGGAGAGGGACAATGCGTCTTCCCAAAAAATACCAGGCCCTGGATCTAGCGAGCAGAAATTTGGCAGTTTGGCTTTGCACGGGGACACAAAGAGGTCCAGCTCTGGTTGACCCTATCTTTCGAAGAGGTCTTCTGCCACTTCTTGGTGCAACTCCCATTTGTGATTCAGAGATCGAGAGTGACTTAAAACTGTTGGTGGGAACATTCTGGACACCTGGGACATGAATTGCTGTGATGTCCAGATCATGTTCTACTGCCCAGTACCACACTTTCATGGCCTCTCTGCATAGTGGATATGAATGAGTGCCCCCTTGCTTGTTTAGATGGAATATTACTGGGGTGTTGTCTGACTGGACTAAGAGTAGGCCCTGGTAGAGCTGATCTTGGAAAGCCTGAAGGGCATACAGAATGGTTCTCATTTCCAAAATACTGCATTCCAAGAACCCTTCATTCGATGCACATCCAGATGGGCTCCGCAGCCTAGACCTGAGGCGTCCATAGTGAGGATCTGCATCGGGCTTGGCAGCTGAAAGGGAACACCTACCTCGAGGTTGACCAGATTTAGCCACCAATTTAGAGAATGACGGACTGCCTCTGAAATCCGAATAGTCTGGTCCAGGTCATCTATGCCCTGGTCCCACTGAACTCTGAGGTGCCACTGTAGTGTCCTCATGTTCAGCCGTGCCAAAAGGACTGTGGCTATGGCGGCTGCCATATGGCCTAGCAGTTGCAGGATTACCTTCGCTGTGACTTGGTCTGAGGTCTGCACTTTTCGGGCAACTCCTCTCAGCTGTTCTGCTCTGTCTGCTGGCAGAAAGGCCATGCCTTGAATGGTGTCTAAGACCGCCCCAATATACTGAAGCCTTTGGGAGGGCCAAGGGTGTGACTTGGACCAATTCAGAGTGATGCCCAGGGACTGGAACATCAAGATTGTTTCTTGCAAGGCATTGTTCAGCTGGTCTTCTGACTGAGCAGAAATAAGCCAGTCATCCAGGTAAGGGTAGACAAAGTGGCTTTTTCTTCTCAGGGCCGCTTCTACCACCACCAGGCACTTGGTGAAGACTCTTGGCACTGATGAGATGCCAAATGGAAGTACCCTGAACTGATAGTGTGGACCTTGAAAAAGGAAGTGCTGGAACTTCCTGTGTGAGGGAAGGATCGTGATGTGCATGTATGCATCCTGCATATCTAGGGAGCACAACCAGTCTCCTTGATGGATCATGGGCAATAGGCTTGCTAGGGTCACCATTCTGAATCTCCTGTACTGGATATATTTGTTCAGTTGACAGAGATCCAGGACAGGACGGAGGTCTCCCGTTTTCTTGGGAACCAGAAGGAAATGTGAATAGAAGCCTTTGTCCTGCTGGGTAGGTGGAATCACCTGGATGGCCTTCTTCTGCATGAGGGCCTGCATCTCTCCTCTTAGAAGAAGGGCGTGGCTGAGCGAGCAATGGGAAGGGATAGGAGGGTTGTCTGGAGGGCAGCTCAGAAACTCTAGGGAGTAGCCCCTCTCCATCGTTGGAAGGACCCATCGGTCTGAGGTGATACTGGACCACCCAGACAGGTACAGGGAGAATCTCCCTCCTACCATCTCCCCCAATGGTATCTGAGGGTGGGGGAGGGACGGCAGGGAATCATGTGTTTGGGGGGTTGGGGTGTCTTGGGGTGTTTGGGGCTCTGAGCTCCGGAAAGGACAGGGTGGCCGCGTCTCTTGAAGGCTCCTTTGTTTTGGGGTTGCCTTTTCCCTTGTTGTCCTTGGTTTCAGCAAAGGACAATGATAGGAGGCAGGCGGTTCTGACTTGTACATTCTGTGCACATCAACCACTGCCTTGCCAGAATCCTGAAGCCCGAGGATGACTTTCTCTGCCTCTTGCCCAAAAAGGACGGAGCCCTGGAAAGGGGCATCCAGGATGGCATCCTGCAGGTCCTGGCCAGAACCCCGATACTCTGAGCCAGGCATGTCTCCTCATACATATGCCCAAGGCTGCAGCCCTGGCTGTCATGTCCGCTGAATCATAGCAGCACATGAGCATGTGCTTATCTACGTCCATGCCCGACTGGATATATGCCATGAGCTTATTTTTGCTGTCAGAATCTGGCTGAGCTTTTACCAGGTCCATGGTCTTCTCCCAGAGGGACTTATGGTAAGTCACCATGTGGGCTAGGAAATTTAAGGATTGGATAGTCCCAGCAGCCGACATGTATACTTTTCTTCCCATATGGCCCATCTTTTTGGACTCAGGGTCCGGAGGCTGGACACTCATATGTTTAGACTGCTGAGCTCTTCCATGGGTTGCTGTAAGCACCATGGAGTCTTCTTTGGGATTCTCTCCCAAGAATGGCTCTCCTTTAGGGGTTCTGTACAGCATGTCTACCTTCCTTGGCACTGCAGACATGGTGAAGGGGCGCTGCCAGGTAGTGGATGACCAAGGGTTTAGGGTCCCTGGATCCCTAAAAACTTTGACAGGTGGTGCCTTTCTGGATCAACCTCCTCTGTGTCCCACTGGTAGAGGGTTTGTATGTGCCTCATAATATCAAGGAACGAAGGGTCGTCCCGGGGGATCTAGGTGAGTCTCTTGGACTGGGGAAGGGGACCAGAAGATCGTCCCCGGAAGAATAATCAGAGGAAGAGTCCAGAGTCCTCACCTGAGGACCACGGTGGATGACCACTGGAGGAAGGCACTAATGACGGGTGTTTTTTCCTACACACAGGACCAGGTGGCGGGTGAGAGCCCTCATCAGGTGCCCGACCACCAGAGGGCGGAGGAGGCGCTGCAGGGGTTTCCTTGGAAGGGGGCTCCGGAGGCCTGTAGAGCAAGTCCCCTTTTACCGCGTTCCACCAGGAGGTGAACAATGCACCGTCTGCTAGGGGGGACGACTGGGGGAGTGGGTGTCAGGTGCGATGGCTCGGGCGCTGAACCTTTAGGGCCTTATGGGGTGGGTATCGTCAGGAGACTCCTCGATCACCGTATCGGTCTGCAGGTCTGGCTCAGTATCGGGGGAGACCTGTCATCTGACCCAGCATCTGGCTTTGCCTGTGAGTCATCTGGCGACTGATCCCAAGGAGCCGGGGTAGATGCCTGATCCTTGGAGGCCGACGGCCTATCAGCCAGGGGCACCTGGTCCTTGTCCAAGGGTGAGCTAGCCCGGCTTACGGGTCACCTGTCACCCCCGGAAGGTTTCCCCTTCGCAGGGGACGGAGATGTCCAATGCCGGATGGCCTCCTGGCATCTGGTGGAGTCGTCCGAGGGTTTGTACTTATCAGACGAACCACTTCACTTATGGCCTGCTTCTGAAGACCTGCTTGAGGAAGACACCTTTCCATCTTGGGTCGACCCATGAGAAGGTTTGTGGGGTCAGTGAGCCAAGGGGAGCTGGGCTGATGAACGCCCAGAGGAAGAAGACTCTTTGCTCTTGTCGTGGGAGGAGGGGGAGGAGGAGGAGGAGGAGGATGTCTTCTTGGAAACAGTCCCAGAGGCGGCCGGTGGAACCGACCCTGACCTCCCACCGGAGGCCAAGGAAATAGAAGCCTTGTGGGGGGGACTTAGGGCGGGACTCCGACCTGGCCCTGTTTTTCTCCTGGTGATGGTGATGTTTCCCTCCTGATGACTCCTCTGTGGGTCGAGACTCTGTAGCGGAGGACGAAGAACTACGTCCTGATAGAGAATTCTGCATGACTGCCACCTGCTTCTCTAGAAGATAGGCCTTCAGGGCATTGGCTCTTCTAACGCGGGTCTTGTTACTGAACTTCTGGCAGTGCGAACAATCATTGGTTCGGTGGTCTGGGCATAAGCAGATCAAGCAGGCTGCTTTGCCGTCCTTGGCCGGGATCTGCTTCCCACACTGACACTTCGACTTGCACCGAGTGGAAGGAGGCGAAGACATGCAAATTCATCGAATAATTGATGAAAAGACTGAAAACGAATGTTTTAGACAATGAGACAAAAACCATGGTCGACTGTGAAAAACTGGGCATCTGTGGAGCCGAGGTAAGCTGGTCGACGGTTGGAAAAGAACCGAGATGGTGCCGGGGGACTGCCTCCTTTATACTACGTCTGACATTGGGCACAGC
Source organism: Neoceratodus forsteri (assembly GCA_016271365.2). Taxonomy (NCBI): domain Eukaryota; kingdom Metazoa; phylum Chordata; order Ceratodontiformes; family Ceratodontidae; genus Neoceratodus; species Neoceratodus forsteri. The sequence continues at coordinate 709,243,914 of CM057459.1, read as the reverse complement.
CGACACAGACTGCTAGACAGAATATTTTTCCATGGGGTCCTAACGCCTGGCGGCCTTAGTCCTATTGGTATTACCTACTACAAGAGCTCCCCCCTCGAAGCAAGATCATTCTGTTGCAGTAGCCACTGCAACCTGTGTTGTGTTGGGCGAAGCATTGTCTTGCAGGAGCAAAACACCTCCCCTCAATTTTCCACAGTGTTTGGCTTTGATGGCTTCTCTCAGCTTGCACAATTGTTCAGCATAGTACTCATCAGTTATTGCCTTTCCTTTTTCAAGATAATCAATCATAGCCAGCTTGGTAGCACTGAGGGTTGAGGTGTCGGACGCCACACACCACACTGGTGACCCGAGCTCGGATTGCCAGAGGTCAGCTGGGGAGGAAAGGATTGATGATCCAGAGAACTGCTCTGCTCTCCTCTCCTGGGCTGGGTGGGTCAGCAACTCCCCGGCAGCAGTGACTCCCAGTGGAGACTGGGGGAGCATCAGCCAGGGGTGCTCAAGCAAGGAGTGGAGGTGATGGCTGACGTCTGTGAGAGGGGTGTGGGAGTGCGCTCGTCTCGGGCTGGACATCACTGCATGTCTGTGCCTCCGGGGGAGGGGTCACGCTCGAACAAAGGAAAAACCCCACCTCCCGAGTAGACAGCGATGGCACCACACCCACTGCTGGAACCCGTCCACCCAGTCTCTGATATCCTCCGACCCACAGCCTGCCTGTGACTGCTAGATTCAAGGAGCACCGGAGTAGTGGAGGTAGCCTCGGCCCTGGGGGGTGCAAGCCATTGGGCACATACCGCAGGTAAGGTCCTGGGGGTTTGGAGCACTGGGAGAGGCTCGGGATGGGGGGATCTCAGGATGGGCAGGATAAGCCATTCGTCTGAGGGAGTCTTGGGCGATGGTGACAGGAAGAAAAAAGAAGGTTAAAAAAAAGAATCAATCATGATCAAACCTTCAGAGTCCCAGAAGACAGGCAATGTTTTGGCATGTGAGATGGTCTGTTTGAACTTCTTTGGCTTTGGAGATGCAGGACATTTCCATTGTTTGCTTTGCTGTTTAGACTCCGGATCAAAATGGTGAACCCAGGTTTCATCCACTGTTACAATACAACTGATAAAGTTTGCTGGATCTCTCTGGTATTGTGCAAGAAGTTGGCTTGAAATGTCCCTTCTGGCTTTTTTTTTTTTTTTTATTTATTTTTATTTGCATATTTTCTACACACACATCAGTATTTACAATTCCATATATATATATATATAAGCTTTTTGTTTGTTTTTTCCTCCTTTTACAAGGTTGCATGTTCAAAACAATCTTACAATTGTGACATGTTACCTGGAATCGAATCACATCAATCAGCAAGATCTCATTAGGTTAAACCATTATTTCCCAAATTTATCAACCATCTCCCCCCCCAATCCGTATATATCTCTATGGTGTCCTTAATTATCAACATCCTAAGTCCACCATCTCTACATCATCTCTGTCTGCCAGACAGATCAGAGGCAAAATTCCGGGTCTGTCTCGGACATATGGAGAATCCATTTCTGCCATTTAATTGTTAAGGTTTGTGTCTTATTTTGTAGTTTGGCAGTAAGGTGTTCCCTTTGGTATATATTCTTCATTATTATTTTCCAGTCATTAATGGTTGGTATAATGAAGGACATTCACTTCCTTGTAATGGTCTTTTTTGCTGCTAATAAATATACTGGTAGTAGGATTCGGACCCAAGGGGGACAGCGATCCAGATAGATATCTAGTAGGACCTGTTCGGCAGTAAGTTAAATGGATTCACCAAGACAAAGCGTTATCTCTGTCTGTAGGGTGATCCAGAAGGGCACAAGATATGGGCACTGCCAGAAAATGTGCCCCAAGGTTGTCTCTGTACATCCGCAGTTCCTCCAACAGTGACCATACCTGTCTGGGAGATATTTGGTTAGTATTGCAGGCCTTCTGGCTTGTTTCTGATCGGGTGTCAACATTCTTGGCACCTATCTTGCTGACACTTTGCTCATGCCTAGGTTTTCAGTTAAGATTGATTGGGCATTAGTTTTGAGGCAGTACAATGTGCTGGCAACACGCTGTATAGTAATTCATCTATGTTTCATCACCATTTGATGGACTGCGTCAATGTTCTCCTTAGTGGTCACCTCCCTTGGGCGCCCTGACTTGGGATTATCTTCAACACTTCTTCTGCCACGCTTAAATTCAGCAGCCCATTTCTTGACAGTTGAATATGAAGGGGCTTCTATCCCAAGTGTGTTAACCATATCCTCATGGATTTGCATTGGAGTCATTCCTTTGATATGGAGGTACTAGATGACTGCTCTGCTCTCAGTTTTCTCCATTCTCAAATGTTCTTCACCTATCAAACTGTGTCTGGCATGTACCTACAAAAGAAAACATTTGATACTTAAACCAGAAGGTAATTTTCTATTCATATTAGTGTAACTATACATTTAAAATACTGCTAGGCTCACAGTTCATTTCTTTCTGTGTCAGGCTGCAAACTTTTTGATCGATCTTCATAGGCATCTTTCAGATCTACAGATGCCAGATAGTTCCCTGGTTGCATGGCCTGGATGACTGACCGGAAGGACTCTGTCTTGAAGGTCATGTGGTGAACAAACTTGTTTAGGTGCTTCAGGTCCAGAATCGGTCAGAAGCCCCCCCAACTTCTTGGGAACCACAAAGTAAACTGAGTAGAACCCCAAACCCTCCTCGGTGGGAGGCACCAGGACAACTGCCCCAATCTGTAACAAGTAATCCAAAGTCTGGTCTACTGCCTGCCCCTTCACTGGGTTTGGGGCACAGGGGATGACAGAAAACTACCTCTTGCAGGTACTGCTGCAAACTCTATAATTTATCCTACAGCCGGAATTTCCAGTACCCACACATCTGATGTGATATGGGCCCATCTCTGTTAAACTTCTGTAGTCTTCCACCAAGGGAAGGAGGGCAGAGATGGGCCCTTGTACCTTCACTGGGAGTTACCACCTTGCCATCCTGCACCTCCATTATGCCTACAGGTGAAGGATCCTCTGGAACTATTGTTCTTAAATCCAGAATAGGCTCCCCTATTGCACTGGTTTCCAAAATTCTGAAAGGGCCAAAAAACACTTCAGGACTGACACTGTCTTGAAGGTTGTGTGGTGAAAAAACTTGTTTAGGTGCTTCTCTTAATGTCGAGTTTGCTTTCTGTTGCTGTTTTGACATTGGAAGTTGTCCCTTCTTATTCTGGATGTCCTTCAGGATGTTGTCCGATCCAGAACTAAATAATAATCCACCTTCAAAAGCCAGGTTAAACAGCCCTGTCTCTGAAGCCTGATCTGCGACCCAGTGCCTGAGCCAAACACCCTGTGTATCTGCCACGATGTGATAAGCGAATCGTGCCGATATCTGTAAATTGTCCACAGTGGCATCCTCCAGAATGGCAGATGCCACAGACACCAGATGCAAGAATTTCACCCCTTCCAAAGCCGGGGGAATGAATCTACCCAGAGCTGAGACCCATGAGTTTAAGACTCTGGAAACAACAAAGGATCCATATAAGGTGTGAAGATTTACTCCATTTGAGTCGAACGCTCTTCTGTACAAGGCGCCCACACTTTTATTGGGGGTGCAGGTTAGGGCCAATAAACCCTCAATAAGGATGGTTGTGTGCTTAACAGAATTATGTATGACCTTATCTGCCAAGGGGGACACCTTCCACTTCTGGGAGGTCTCCTCCAAAAAGGGGTAACATCTCACCTCAGTCTATGGAGAAGTTTGCGCTTATCTGTGCTGGGCCATTCCTCCTCAATGAGCTGGACGCAGTGCATAAAGTTTGGAAAGCACTTTGATGCAAGGAGGAGGTAGACAGAACTGGATTCATGTCCACGGACTCCATGATTTGCACCTCCTTAAGCTGCAATGTCCGACAAGGCTCTGTTATAAGACAGAGGAGAGACTTCATATCAAATGGGAAAGACTGGAATCCTTTTCTTAGGCTCTGTCTACTCCTCCTCTTCACAGGGATCCTCCTCATTTTTTTTTATACTTATATTTTATTCATTTTTAAGAATACATTGTACACCAATACAAGCATCCCTTGCAAGGAAATACAGGTTACTCACCTGTAACAGGAGTTCTAGGAATGGTATATGTTGTTCATCCACACTGTCTGGCAGGTATCCTTGCCGCTTTAAATCTTGCCGGAAGGTCTTCAAGCTGGCTCCTCCCACCCACTCGGGTGGTAAAACTCTCGGCTCCGCCCCAGGACGCCAGATCTGGCCGCTGGAAGCTCAGGTTGTGCGCGTCAAGCCAGGGAGGTCGGGTGGGTTGTGTGGATGAACAACATATACCATTCCTAGAACTCCTGTTACAGGTGAATAACCTGTATTTCTAGGGACATGGCTATGTTGTTCATCCACACTGTCTGGCAGACTCCTAGCAGTTCTCCGGGAGGAGGGAGGCAAGGCGCACACCCCCTACTTAGGGAACAGAGACTGGAGAACCGAGGCCCCAAAACCAGCATCCCGGCGTGACTCAAGGTCGATGTGGTAATGGGTGATGAAGGTGTGTGCTGACTTCCAGGTAGCAGCCCTGCAGATTTCCTGGATAGGGACGTCCCTGGAAGCAGCCACTGATGCAGCAGTATGGCGGGTAGAATGAGCTCTTATCCCTCTGGGAGGCTCCATGCCCACCAACTTATAGCAGAGATCTATGCAGGAGGTGACCCACCTGCCTATCGTCCACTTGGCTGCAGGTCTGCCAGGTGCGGCTTCAGCGTAGGTGACAAACAGCTGGCGAACCTCTCCCCGAATTTCAGCCGTGCGCTCCTTATAGTAAGTGAGCGCCCTTCTAGGGTCCAGAGTATGGAGCCTATATTCGGCCTCCGAGGTGTGATTGGGGTAGAACACCGGCAGAGTCAACACCTGGTTAAGGTGAAACTCCGACACCACCTTCGGAAGGAATTTCGGGTGGGGGGCGAGGAAAACCTTGTCCCTGTGGAAGACCAGGTAAGGAGACTCGATGCAGAGTGCCTGGAGCTCTCCCATCCTTCTGGCTGACGTGATAGCCACCAAGAAGGCGGTCTTCCACGACAGATGAGAGAGTTCACACCTGTGCATTGGTTCGAATGGCTTGCCCATAAGCTTTGCCATACTAGCAGTAGATCCCACGGAGGTGGAGGTTCTCGCACTGGAGGGGAAATGTGATCAATGCCTTTGTAAAAGCACCAGACCACCTTCTCCTGCGCCACCGACTGCTTCCTGGCCCGCGCCTGGAAAGCAGAGATGGCTGCCAGGTGCACCTTAAGGGTCGTCGACCTAAGCCCTTGCTGAGAAAGGGACCAAAGGTAGTCCAATATGCTCGCCAAGGAACAGGAGGAAGGGTCCAGGCCCTTGCCCTGGCACCAAATAGAAAATCTCTTCCATTTGAAGGTGTAGCATTTTCTGGTCGACTCCTTACGGGACGCCTCAACTATGTTGAGGACCTCGTCGGAAAGACCCAAGGCCTGGAACTCTAGCCGCTCAGGAACCAGGCCGTCAGGTGCAGGGATTGAAGGTCCGGATGGAATACCTTCCCCTGATTGACTGAGAGCAGGTCCGGGCGAGCTGGAAGCTGCCTCGGGAGCCTGGAGCTGAGGCTGAGGAGATCTGGGTACCAGTACTGGCAGGGCCAGTCTGGGGCTATCAGAATCACCTGCGCCTTGTCCCTCCTTGCTTTTAGAAGCACCTTGTGCATCAAGGGGCACGGGGGAAAGGTGTAGAAGAGGCCCGGGGTCCACGGCCTCGAAGGCATCCCCTGCAGCGAGCCCTGCTGAGGGGGCAGGCATGGAACAGCCTCAGCCTCGCATTCTCCCTGGAGGCAAACAGGTCCACCTGAGGTGTGCCCCAATGGGAGAATAGATCTTGTACTACCTCCGCAGGAGAGACCACTCGTGGGGACGCAGCCCCTATCCGGCTTAGGGCATCGGCCAGGGGTGGAGGCTCCTGCCACATGAATGGCTGAGAGATCCGCCTCCAGGCTGCGCAGTGACCAGATCTGGGAGAGCTTCCTTGCATAGAAGCATGGGGCGTCCGCCCTGGGGTTTAGATAGTACATGGTGGTGGTATTGTCCGTCTGGACCGGACCACTTGACCCAAGAAGGAGCAAGGCGGTGAGAACTAGGTGGACCGCCGGAGCTCCAGCAGGTTGATGTGGCATCGGGACTCCCGTGGGGACCAGAGGCCGTGCGCTCGGTGTTCCCCCAGATGGGCACCCCAACCCATCAGAGAGGCATCAGTCGATAAAGAGACCATCGGCTCGGGGTGGACAAACGGGATGCCCTCCTACAGATGAACTGGAACGGTCCACCACTAGAGAGCGTTCCACGTCCCCTGGGTCACCATCACTAGCTGGTCCAATGGATCGCAGCGTTGGGATCACTGGCTGGCCAGCCCTCACTGAAGGGGGCGCATGTTCCAGCGGGCCCAACGGACCACGCTGGTACAGGCCGCCATGAGACCCAGGAGGCGCAGGAAGTCCCGGGCAGGGCGCAACTGCCCAACCAGAAATGACAGGGCAAAGGAGGAAAGAACCTCGGCCCTGTCCGCCGGGAGCCGTGCTCTGGCTTGAAGAGAGTCAAGCTCTGCCCCGATGAAAAGAATCACCTGCTTTGGCTCAAGTTCCGACTTGGCCTTGTTGATGAGGAGGCCGACCTGAGAGCAAACCTGGAGGGCCAGATCTCTGGACCGCTCCACCTCCTGTCTGGAGGGGGCTGCTATCAGCCAGTCGTCCAGGTAAGGGTAAACCCGGACCCCTCAGTGCCACAGGAATGCTGTCACCACTGCCATGCATTTGGTGAAGACCCTGGGAGCTGGAGATAAGCCAAAGGGCATGGCTTGGAACTCGAAAAGGGATCCCTCTGCTCGAAAGCGGAGGAACCTCTGATGTGACTGACGGATAGAGACGTGAAAGAACGCGTCCTGCAGGTCCAGAGAACAGAACCACACGCCGTGTTCCAAGGATGGTATTATCTGAGCCAGAGTGACCATCCTGAAGGTTGAGACCTTAGGAACTTGTTTAGGTCGGTGAGGTCGAGAATGGGCGCAGCCCCGTCCGCTTGGAACCAGGAAGTACCTGGACACGAACCCGGGTCTGAGGGAGGTCCGCCCTCTCTGATCACCTCCTTCTGAGGAGGAGAGTGATGTCGGCTCGGCGAGCTGACAGCGAGGCTTGGACCCGAGGCCCCAGGTGCGGCGGCTCTGAAGGGTGGGGGCCTGCTCGAACTCCAGAGGCAGGCCCTTTCCCACCACCTCCAACACCCCCCGGTCTGTGGTGATAACGGACCAGGTGGAAAGAAAGTGGCAAAGCCGCCCCCCCCACGGGGGGCACCTGGGGTGAGGCGACGGGGTTGGGGGCGACACCCCTCAACCCATCACTGGACAGACTTAGAGGAAGGACCAGCCGAGGGACCTCCAGGGCCTTTACCTCCCTGCTTCCTGGAGGAGGAAGCCGAGGGCTTGGGATTGGGATGCCAAGCTTGAGCCTGCTGGCCCTGACGTTGCTGGGCCGGACGTGCCTCGGGCGCAGAGGGACGAAAGGGCTTAGGCTCTGGTCTGCGGCCTTTGTCCTTCTGTGCGGATGAGACCGAGTCCAAGATAGCACTGGACTTCTCGATCCTCTGCAGGTGACCTTCCACCCCAGGGCCGAAGAGGTCGGTCCCCAGGAAGGGGACATCCGCCAACTTGTGCTGGGTATCCGAAGTGAAGGTGGATATCCTCAGCCATGCCCGACGGTGCATAGCCACTGAGGCCGCTACTGACCTGGCACATGAGTCTTCAATGTCCAGAGCAGTCTGAAGCTGCTGTTTGGCCACTGCCCTGCCCTGGTCCCGCACCTGCCTAACCGTGGTCTGCAGGTCCGCCGGAAGATGAGGAACTACCTCGTCCAGGGAGCCCAACAGGGCATGAGAGAAATGTGCCATGAGTACGGCCGAACTGGCCTGACGAAGGCCGAGGAAGGACGCAGCGTAGACTTTGCGCCCGGCATAGTCCAATTTCTTGGACTCCTTGTCGGGAGGTTTGTCCACGTCCCTAGCGTTCCCGGCGTGCCGGAAAACGCTGTCGGTAACTAGCCCCTCGGCTGAGGGGTGTTCCGAAAAACCGGACAAGGAACCGCTAGGGACCGCATACTTCCTGGCCATCCTGGCCGAGGGCGCAGGACAGGAAGCAGGGCGCTGCCAGAGCTCCAAGGCCGGGCCCACTATGGCCTCGGCCACCGAAAAGCCTCTGTAGGGGAATCCCCTCGGTCCAGTATCTCCGTGAGGGGATACCTGGCCCGCTTAGACACAGGTTCGAGCTTCATCCCGGTGGACTCCGAGATGAGCCGAAGCAATCCCAGATAGGATGAAGGGCTATCGTCCATCGACTGACCTCCAGAGGACTCCAAGTCTACTCGCCTGGAGAAAAGGGAGGAATCGCCGTCGCACTCTGAAGAGTCCGCAAAGAGCTGCCTCGGGCCTGAGCCACCCTCCACCTGCCGAGGTCGATCGGGAGTGAGGGTGACAGACAGCCTATGGGGCAGTCCCTGAGCCGACCGAGAATTCTTGGTCGGAGCCCCAAATAACGGCTGTGGAGGCAGAGGTTCCACTGGAATCGATGGAGCAGCTGGTTTTGGCCGAACAACCAGTCTGGGAACAGGCTCCTCGGGTAAGTCGAGGGGTTGTTTCGGCCGCTCTGGTGACAGCCACTTAATGGCCGGGGAAGGCGACGGTGTCGGCTTGTTCCTGGTCAGAAGGACCTGTTGCCACATGAGGTCCTCGTACTGTCGACGTAACTTACGTTGAAGCCTCCCCTCGTCCGAGGGGCGAGGACGGCCCGGCGGCGCCCGCTACATGATGCCGAGACGCGCCGTAATGACGGGATCGGCGGACCACGAAGAAGTCCGAGACCGAGAACCTCGGCTTTTCCGAGGGCGGTGCGGGAGGGACGGGGAACCGGCTCTCCCTCGGTTCGGAGGGTTCACCGAGGGCTCTGGAACGGAGGCACTGGCAAGCCCACCGGGATCCTCAACTCCCACGGGGCAACCAGGAGAGAGATTCTCGGCTCGCCTGGCGACAACCCGTCCAACGGGTCGAGAAAAATCTCGACCGCGCCGACGGCAGTCTCGGGTCAACTGGCCTGATGGGGACACCGTGAGACCAGTGGCCGAGCCGGTGGCCCACAACTGGGAGAGGGACCTTTCCCGCTCCCAAGAGTGTCGACGGAGGGACTTACCCTTGTCTTTCTTTTTGGACCGAGAAGAAGGTCCAGCAGACGTTGGTCCCTCTCCCTTAGTGGAGAGGGACAGACAAAGCTCCTTAAAAGAAGCTGTATAAGAGGAACCCAGGGAGAGCGGGATAAATGCCGCGGCCGAGGAAGATGCGGCCCGCGCCGCCTCCTCTTCGAGGCGATCATCTGCTCTAGCTGATCCACCGAGCCCGCCGCTGTGGAAACCGCCGACTCGGCCTCTTTTGACTTTACCGGAGGAAAACGCTTTCGACGCCTAGTTGTAAACGGCAGCACGGTTCTTCGAGGGACGAGGGCTGAGAAGGAAGAGCACAGGTCGCAAGCCTGCGGGTCGTGCTCAAGGCCTAAACAGTAGACACACGTGGAGTCGCGGATCCGTCCGGGACATCTTCTGCCACGCCAAGGGCATCTCAAACCGAGTCGATTTGTCCATCGCAGCCGCGAGGGATAGAAGACCGAAGTCTAAAAGTGCAAAAACTTTTAAATTCGCAAAACCGAAGAATTAGGAACCAGTCTTATACGCAGAGCGTTAAGGAGGGAACCTGAGCTTCCAAGCGGTAAGGAAGATCTGGCGTCATGGGGCGGAGCCGAGAGTTTTACCACCCGGGTGGGTGAGAGGAGCCAGCTTGAAGACCTTCCGGCAAGATTTAAAGCGGCAAGGATACCTGCCAGACAGTGTGGATGAACAACATATCCATGTCCCTAGAACAGCACGTTATACATTCTCTTAAAAAGAAGCAAAACAGTTTATACAGGAATTAGTATCCCTTACTTATTTCCTAATGAGGAGGACCAACCGAATGTACATTTACCAGGAGTACAGGTTTCTAGATGCGGTGTATGAACAGCCCAAGAGCTCATGGCCATTACCTTTCAATTTTAGAACTTCGCATGTGAAACTGATTCCCTAGAACCAAAACGGTTACTTGGTGCCATGCAGTTCCCTATATGTAATAGTAACATTACAAGTTATACAGTCGTCGGTACAATTGCGGCTCTAGCAACTGAAATAGCTTAACATCAGATCTGACTAAACATATGTTAGATATTATCCCTTAAACAAGAGATAAAGTTAGTACAACTGACCAATTTAACACTGCGACAAATAGAGGATGTACCCTTGAGAGTAACAAATGCTAAACACAAAGCTCCCCCATTATTCTCATGATGGAAGTACACTTACTTACCCCTCTGACGCGGGTACCTTCAATTTCCAACTTATTTAAACTGAAGAAAACCTCTATCTAGCAAATCTTAGTAAAAAACAGGATATTAGGAGAGATCTCGCAAACATTGCTGTAATAGTTTATTTATGTCCAGTCAGCTAAGCGGCTGCCTATGGGGAACAACAATACAGAGAACCAAAAGTTTTTTCAGGTAGCTTCTCTGTCTTCCGTCACAGAGCCCTTGATGGCTGTCATGGTGGCTGCCATCTTTGCTGCCCATTTCCCTGCAACAGATGGGTCCATAAAAATATATATTTTACTGTCCTGGATAATTCGTAATTTTGCAGGAAATTGTATGGTGTGAGATATATCCAGTTCCTTAAGCTTCGCCTGGACTCCATCAAATCTTTTCCTTCTGAGTCGGGTAGCATAGGAGATGTTGAGGAACAAGTCTACCAATGTGCTTTCAAACGTTAAAGGCCCATACCTCTTTGCCAGATTCATCAATCGATCCCTGGTAGCCATGCTATCTAAAACCACCATCAATGTCCTCAATAGTTCGGCTGGTGGTTTAGAGTGGTGAGGCAAACGATAAGCTTTAACAATGGAAAAGCCCTCATCTAACAGATGCGAATGGAACTGATCAACCAGCCAGTCCTTCACAAAAAGTCGAGTAGAATCTCCCTCAGAGCCTTTTGGCATGCTCACAGTCCTCATATTATGGCTTCGGATCTGATTTTCGAGTATCTTAAGCCTGTTTGTGTGCTGTTGCTCTGTAGCTCTCCGTAACATTGTGCTTTGGCACACCGTGGCATGCCATTTTGTTTCCTCCACATCTCCTTGAAGTGCGTCCACAGCTTTTTCCACTGTGGCAATTCTCCCTGCCATATTATCGAGCTTTGAGTTTGTGGAGGCCGACAAAGCCAGGAACTGTTGCATTTTTTGGCCAAGGGACTGGAGTGTCTCTTCTGGCTCATCCCCTTCATTCGTTCCTCCATGCATTAAGCAAGTGCTTGGACCTAATGGTGGTCCTTTTCCTCCGTCTTCTTTGCCCTCTCCCATCTGCAGATTTCTGCGAGTCTTTCCCATCCTGTTTTCCACTTATCCTTCTTTTTACTATGGCAAAGATTTGCTAGTTCAGTGAGTTAGAAGTTATACATTTTACAAGTTGAAAATTGTTTAGTTGCAGAGCAGAAGTGAACTGAGACTTCTCAGCTCGGGCTCCACAGCGCCTCCCCCCCCTTTCAAATAGCCTGGATGGGTCAGGATTTTCCCCTTGGTCCCTAGAATCTTCCTCTTGACCATCAGCACTGTCCAGTTTGGGGGTTGCCTGCGTATCTGGGTGAGGATTACATTCCACTCTGGCGCACCTGGACGTGCCTGTATGGGTCCCCCTGACCTGAATGGGACCCACCTTGGGTTTGGGTGCATTAGTAAGGCTCTTCTGTGGAACATCAGACCCTAGCAGCTTATGTTAAGAGCAGCAAAAAGGATTTGCGCAACTCAGTCCTGCCATTGCCAGTCGGTACCCCAGATGCACCCCCCCAAACTAGGAAGGACCAAAATAGAAATGTTAGATTGTGTTACACAATTAGGACAGTAACCCTAGGGGAAGGGTCTCATCATCCTCCTGCAGGTCTTATACCTTTTAAAAACTACGGGTCTCTGATTGGCCATGGTGCCAGTATTCTGTGCTCGAACTTGAAATTACACAACAAGGAGCTACTAACAGTTCAGCGTGATACATAGACAGTATCGGCAGATAAGGGCCTATGGCCCACCTAGTCTGCCCATTTGAGCTCGTAAGTTCAGTTTATGTTTTCCTAGAAGTCTGTTGCCCCTTACCCCTGACCTCCAGAATTCCTTTATGTCTATCACATGCATTCTTAAATCCCATGATTGTTTCAGCCCCACCACTTCCTCTGGCAGGGTGTTCACTTGTCCACCACCCGTTCTGTGAAGAAATTCTTCCTCATGTTTCCTCTGATCGTCCTCCCTCCAACTTCATCCCATGCCCTCTAGTCCTGGAACATCTTTTTCGCTAAAATAGTGTATTCCTGCACCTGTTCCTCCCTGTAAGATACTTGTATGTCTCCATCATATCCCTCTCTCCCTCCTCTCCTCCAGGAGTACATGTTCAGTTCCTTCAACCTGCCTTCATGGGACTTGTGATGCAATCCATGCACCATCTTTGTTGCCCTCCTCTGACCTTCTCTACCCTGTCTATGTCCTTACGTAGGTATGGTCTCCAGAACTGTACATGTACTCCAGGTGGGGCCTCACTAGAGTCTTGTACAAGGAATTATGACCTCCCTTTTCCTGCTGGTGATGCCCCTGCCTATACATCCCAGCATCCTATTTGCTTTACCTGCTGCCTTGTCACACTGTTTCCCTACCTTGAGGTCATCAGAGATGATAACCCCAAGATCCCTTTCCTGCTTGGTGCATGCTATATCCTCACCCCCCAACTGATATATTGTGCCAGGGTTTTTGTGCCCCATATGCATTATCTTGCACTTCCTTGCATTGAATTTCAACTGCCAAACCCCTGACCATTCTTCAAGTTTCTGCAGGTCCCTTCTCATTCTGTCTACACCCTCTGGTGTGTCTACTCTGTTACAGAGCTTTGTGTCATCAGCGAACAGTGAAATTCTGCCTTCTAGGTCCTGCAATGTCACTGATGAAGATGTTGAATAGGACTGGTCCCAGCACTGATCTCTGTGGTACCCCACTGGTCACTCTTCCCTCTGTGGAGTGACAGCCATTTACCACCCCTCTGTGTCCTGCCACCCAGCCAGTTACCTACCCACCACACTACTGTCCTGCCCACACCCATATTCCCAGTTTGTGTAATAGTCTTCTATGTGGCACAGTGTCAAGGCCTTGCTGAAGTCCAGATATGCTATGTCCACTGCCTCCCTGATCCACCTCCCTAGTCACCCAGTCAAAAATTTCAATGAGGTTGGTCTGACAGACCTCCCCTGGTGAAACCATGCTGCCTTGGGTCCTGTAGTCCACTGACAACCAGATGTTCCACCAATCTCTCCTTCAGTAGTGCTTCCATGATCTTCCCCACTACCAAGGTGAGGCTGACTGGTCTGTAGTTCCCTGCTTCCTCTTTGTTCCCACTTTTGTATAAGGGGACTACATCTGCTGCCCTCCAGTCTTTGGGTACCTCCCCTGTTTCCAGTGATCGGCTAAACAGAATAGCCAGAGGTTCAGCCACCACCTCTCTTAGTTCTTTAAGGACCCTGGGGTGCACCCCATCTGGCCCCATTGCTTTATCAACTCTTATTACTTCCAGTTCCTTCAGGACAGGACCCTTTCTCGTGTAAAGGGACTTGTGTCCATTTCTGCACCATTCTCACCCCTTGTACTCCCTTCAGATCCATTACCCTCCTCTTCCTCAGTAAAGACTGAGTAGAAATACCTGTTCAATATGTCAGCTTTACTGTTGTCATCCTCCACCCGGCCCCATCCTCCCCCTTCAGTCTCACTATCCTTCCCTTTGTCTTTCTTTTTCACTTATGTACCTGTAAAGGTTTTGTCCCTCTACCCACTGATTTTGCAATGTGTTCTTCTGTTTGAGCTTTGGCTTCCTTACTGACCTCCCTGCCTCCCTTTGCTTCTCCTGGTACTTCTCCCTATCCCCTTCTGCCTGTGTCTTTTGTATTGCCTGAATGCAATCTTTTTGGCTTTCACTTTCTTTGCTACCTCTTTGGAAAACCATAATGGTCTCCTCTTCCTTTTCCTCCTGCTAACCTGCTTAATGCATAATTCTGTTGTTCTTGTAATCCCCATTTCAAATACTGCCCACTGTTCCTCAACCCTGATTCCTGTCCCATTCCCCTTAATGCCTCTTTCAAGTATCTCCCCATTTTCCCCAAAGTCTGCCCCCCTAAAATCCAGGATACGTGTTTTTGTGTGGTTTGGTCCTGCTCTTTCCGTGATTTCAAACCACAATGACTGGTGGTCACTGTTCCCCAGGTGCTCCCCCACTGTTACCCCGTCACACTGTCCCTGTTTGTGAGCACAAGGTCCAGTATTGCCTTCTGCCAAGTTGGTTCCATGACCAGTTGCTTGAGGAAGGCACCCTGAAGGAAGTCCAGGATAAATCTGACCCTAGTTGATGCTGCTGCTGGGATGTTCCAGTCCACGTCTGGAATATTGAAGTCTCCAACCAGTACTACCTCACCCTTGTCTGCCATCCTTTGGATGGCTAGCATCAGCTCCCTATCTGTTTCTTCCTCCTGGGCTGGTGGTCTATAGACCACACCTGTGCGGATGGCTGTCCCCATTTTCCTTTCCAGCTTAACCCACAGTATCTCTCCCCCATTTTGTTTCTCCTGGATCTCTGTGGCCCTTATGTCATTTTTCACATACAGTGCCACTACTCCTCCTCCCTTCCTGCCTGCTCTGTCTCTTCTGAATATGTTGTAGCCAGGTAAGGCCATCTCCCAGTCGTGGTTATCATTACACTAGGTTTCAGTGATGGCCACAATGTCCAGGTCTGACTGTACCATGACAGCCTCCAGATCATCCATCTTGTTGCTAAGGCTCCTGGCATTTGCACACATGGCTTTCCATGATTTGACCTCCCTAGACTGTTTCACTGTTCTACTCCAGCCCCTTCATTGGTTGTCCTTTATCGCTGGTTCTCCTTGCTGTCTGCTCTTCTGCTGAATTTTGCCCCTTTTCTGCCTATCCACCTCTTGGGCACTAATCTCTGATGCTCCTTGCCCTGCTTCAGTCACGGAGTATCACCTCCAAACCCTCCCCACTTACCCCCCACCCCCAGCTGAAGTGCACCCAAAGGAGAAACAAGAACACTTATAGAGGAGAGGAGCTTGCCTACTGTCACTGAAAAGCCTTCCTAGTGAGATGCAGAGTCTCCTATGTCTATAACCTGCATGCAAACGAGGGGTTAGAGAGCTATACGAAAAAGCACGTTAAAGGGAAAACCAAGAGTCTTCAGCCAAATATGGCAATGCATTGCTTCTCCAGATACCAAAAATGCTACAACTGCACTTAGGAGAGAGAGGCACATGCATGGAGAGAGGCGCGTACATACGTCGGGACAGCGATGTCATGCCGATGCACGTGATGTCACCAGGAAGAGCGCACCCGACCTACCAAGGCACAGAAAACTCACATCTGAACAAGTGCTGTGGGAGAAAAAAAACAAGAACGAGAACTTGCTGGCAAGATGCCAGCAATGACTAAAAAGGCACGTAGTTCATCCAAGCTGACAAAAAAGTGATAATCAGCAACAAGCCGCCCCTAGGTAGAGGGAGGCTCCAAGTAGCCTAAAATGCTTGAAAACTGCACTTGAAACCAAAATCAAAAGGAATATGAAAAACAACAGAGCACAGGGACTGCTCTGAGGAACAGTACAAAAAAAAACCAAAAAAAAACCACAACACAATACACACAGTCCACCTAGCCCAACAGCCCCAACGCTGCAACATACTAATTAACTGACCAAAATTGAAGAGAGGGATAAGGGAAGGAGGGTCTGACGCTCAAGCAAAATAGAGGAAAGAAGAAAAAGGCAGGTTAGACCAGATCCCCTAGACTCTGTACTAACTGCACCCCCCACCTCCAAAACAAGAGAAGAGTAACATTCACTTACCTGAAAGGCACCAGACTAGAAGGGGGAAAAAACATTTAAGGAGACCTGCAGAATACCCTACATTAAAATACAGGCATCACTGTGGCCAATTCATGCACAGTACACAGTTAAATGGGTTAAAAGGATAGCAGGTTAGTCAATTTGAAAACCACAGCTTAACAGGGACAATTCTAAATTTTAGGGTGCTCCCTGAAACCAGGTAGCCCCAGCCTCCTTCACAGTTGCACAAATCTGTCAAGAATAACAAACAAACAAACAAAAAAAAAGACTGCAGATCGAAGAAATTCTGAGAGTTCTTCTATGCTGCCTACCCCTGGAGTGGCACAGCAAAGACTGGAAAATCTCAGCTCTCAGAATGCTGATATGCCCAGGATTCTATGCTTATTGACAGCTTTGGACTGCGCCACTACCCCAAGAAGGGGTGTTCATTACCCCCATATGTATTAACTTGCCACTGACAACGTAGAGCGATACAGAAATACTTTTTGTGTTAAGCAGCCCAGACTGCATTCAGTATTCCAGATTGGGCATGGACAGGGCCTTATAAAGCAGCAGGATTACTTCCCCTGACCTGCTGCCCCTCCTCCCTTGATGCCCATCAATTGCTTGATGCTTAAATCAAGTTTTAAGTAACATCTGATCTGCAAAGCTTTAACATAAGATTTAAATTTAAAAATGTTTCCTCCCCCAACTTTTGTACCTTTGCCCCAACCTTTACAATAGGTCCAACCATGGCTGCACCCATCCCCCTGATGTGATGTCGAGCCTGTGCCCTCCATCCTCCTGAAGAATCAAGTGCCTCATCTACGTGACCTTCTTGCCCCCAGTTGGCTCCAGTACAGGCGTCCCAGGCAGGTGGCAGAAGGATGCAGATTAACATTTTTTAATGCAAGCCCCCCAAAAGGTGGTGACATCTTTCATTTGACTAAGAGAGAAATATTGCATTCGTTTTCAAAGCAACGGAAGCTTCTAAAAGAGTGTGTGACCCTACCACCACCACCTGATGAAAAAGCCTCCATGGCTTTGAAAGCTTATGCAATACATCTCTGTTAGTTCAAGAAAAGGTATTGGGGAGTTGCATCAATTCTACTCTCTAACACGACAATAAAACTCTAAATGGTATTAAAAACAACACATTTGGATCAAGTTTGACTTTATTTACGCACCTAAGTATTCAGAGCACTGTTAAGAATAAACAAGAGATATATCGAACAACAGGCAATACACATACATACAACATAATCGCAAATAATTCTTCACTGAAATGACCTGCCTTCAGCCTTTGAAAATTAAACACACACACACACACACACACACACACACACACACACACGGTGCAGGTAGCTCAGTTTCACCACCCGTAGCTGTCCAAATGTCAAAACGGCCATGAGGTAAGACAAGCAGCATAACTACATTTGGAGGATACAGTAGGCACCCATTATCAGTGCCTTCAAAGAATTGCTCCCAACATACCACAAAAGCACCCTGCTACTGCACTGCAGACTGCTAGGGAAAGAACCTTCAGTTTATCCCATAATAACCACTGAACCACTGTTGTAATAATCCTTTATACATATTGTATAGAAACATAGAATTTGATGGCAGATAAGGACCGCTTGGCCCACCCAGTCCGCCCATTTCCCTACCTACTGGATAAGCTGCAGATCCTAGTTAACCAGCAGCCTACTTCTTTCTACCCCCACCCCCCAGAATTGCCTTATGACTATCCCATGCATGCTTGAATTCCACCACTGATTTTGACTCCACAACCTCCTCCGGAAGGCCATTCCATGCATCCACAACCCTCTCTGTGAAAAATATTATTATTAGATAGACTAATATTATTCTGTATATTACAAATGCATTTTGTATTTTGCCATAGAACATTCAACAATGTTGAATTCAACAATGTATTACAGTTTGGGCAAAGCATTCTATAATATCCCTATTATCTGATACATGAATAAAGTTCTGATAATTAACCCTTTTGTGAATCTAGTGCAAATCTTGAAATTATGTGAAAAAACTGTTTGGGGATCATTACACATTAATAAAGAAAGCCTCCCATTACCACATTTATTGTCTTCATGGAAGAAGAATACAGCACCCTTAACATCTCACCGTGGAGAAGTAGTTCACACAACACATGCAGTTCGGTTGCAGTGCTGTTTGAGTGTCCACAGCAGACACATACTGTATGTACTTAGAAACAGGCATGCAGCATTATCTTGGGGTAAATAAAGGCTCCACAGACGAAAGAAAACTGGCTTCAAACTCCTGGTCTGAAAACCTGCTCACAGACTGACGGGCATTTTGCCTAATCTCCAGCCTCTTTTCAGCAGTGAGTGACAAAATACTGTCCATAGCAGCAGCGAAACTATCTTCATCATCAGCCAGGAACCCTGTTTGCCCTCCTTCGTAAGGAACTACAATGTCCAGTTTGGGGCCTCCAGAATTGTGTGCGAGAATGACAGTTCCTGCTGCCATACATTCAACCACTCCTGGGGGAGAAAAGAAAACAGGTTTTACATGTATAAAGCAGTGTCCAATGCAATACAAAAAAAAATTTATTGAAGCTTGCTAGCTCACAGACAGACACCAGTCCTCATACAATTTCCACTGTTGGCAACACATGAAAACCAAAAACAAAAAGACAAATGAAAGCTTCTCAAGGTAAATTATACTGTATGTGGCATATTTAAGACACAATACACAAAAGGATGTGGTATATCATGAGATACTGTCATGCCTTGGGTGTGTTGTGAGGCATGAGGCAATGCTGAGTGCCTTCATCCACTCAAGAAGTGACAATGTCCCATAATATACCGCACTCTGGCGTGTATTATTGCGATTATATTTACTAGTTAGTATCAATAAACCACCATGGACAAAACTTTACAAACTCCATAATTCACACTTGTGAATTATGGAGTTCCATAAACCATGGTTCTATGTTGTGCAAAGTCACGCAAAGCTGTGCAAAGTTGCGCGAAACTCACTTTGCGAGCTATCCACCAGTAACTATGTGGGCAGCGAGAACATGGGAAGTGCGGCTGGAAACTCAGATTTTATGCACACCCTCGGTGTGTCATGCCCAGATAAACTCAGAGGGTGAATGTGCATAAAATCCTTGTTAACACACTTCCCCATGGTATCTACTGTCGGGGAGAACGCACTAATACAGTAGTGGTAGACTTCAGGGAGCAGACTTCGTGGGCATGGGTAGGATTCTACAGGAGAGGTTGGACAAGATTAGTCCAGACATGAAAGCTGGAAGCTTGTGGGAGACCATTAAAAAAGGGGTGCAAGAGGCTACTAGGTCCTGTACAAAAGTAAGGTGAAAGCATGGTAGAATCAGCAAGCCATGTTGGTGGACCAGGGAGGTGCAGGAGGCAGTGAGGGAAACAAAGGCTGCCTATGCACGTTTTAAACGCTCAAGGGGGGACAACGAACCAAGAGTATGAACTATTGGCCAGGAGGGTCACCAGAGTTGTGAGGACAGCCAAGGCAGGGATGGAGCAAAACCTGGCTAGGGATATCCGAGGCGAATTCTACAGATACATAAGAGAGAAGAGAAAGAAGGACACAGATCGATGGGATTAAGATTGTGGGAGAATGGGCTCAGGAAGCAGGGGAACAGGCAGAGGTGCCAAACGAGTACTTTGCCTCAATCTTTGCAGAGGGAGACAGGGGATCCCTACATCCTGATGGGAGGGAAGAGGAGCCAGCAAAAGTGAGAGGTCAATCTGAGACCAGAGGACGGAAAGAGGCTAGGGTACAGGCTGGGCCAGACCCATAAGGGGTGGGGAGGCTGCAGGAGGAGGACGACTCGGGGTGAGAAATCACAGTGGATAGGGTGAGGGAGGCCCTTTGGAAGCTAAAAACTGATAGGGCACCGGGGCCGGATGGGCTACATCCCAGGGTTATGAAGGAACTGGCGGAGGAGCTGGCAGCTACACTCTAACACCTCTCTGCAGACAGGATGGGTGCCTCAAGACTAGAGGGTGGCTTATGTAGTGCCTATCCGTAAAGGGGGGTCTAGTGAGGAGATGGGGAATTATAGGTCTAACGTCTGTGGCAGGCAAAGTAATGGAGGGCTTTGTCAAGGAGAGACTTGGGAGGCAGCTGGAAAGGTTAGGGCACCAGGATGATAAACAGTATGGCTTCGTCCCGGGGAGATCGTGTCAGTCCAACCTCGTAGAGTTTTATGACTGGGTGACAGGGGCCCTTGGACAAACATAGGCTGGTGGACGTCCTATACCTGGATTTCAGCAAGGCGTTTGATTCAGTACCCCATAATGGGCTGATAGCAGATATGGGAGTGGGAGGACAGGAGCTCAAGTGGGTCGAAAATTGGCTTTCGGGGTGAATACAGAGGGTAATGGTTGGTGGGATAGTCTCCTCCCCCAAGAAAGTAATCAGTGGGGTCCCCCAAGGTTCAGTATTAGGGCCACTCCTGTTCAATGCATATGTCTCGGATATAGGGAGGGGGGTTAGGAGTAGGCTGAGTCTCTTTGCGGACAATTCCAAACTGGGAGCACTGGTGGATTGGGAAGAAGTGAGAAAGACAGACCAGGGGGACCTGGATACCCTGGAGGGGTGGTCAAGGAGGTGGGGATTGAAATTTCATGCCAGGAAATGTAAGGTACTTCATTTGGGGGTCAAAAACCCAGGCCATGTTTACACCCAGGGGGGTCACACTGCAAGCCACATTGGGTGAGCGGGATCTAGGGGTGGTGGTAGACGTCAAGATGAATAACTCTGAAAACTGTTAGAAAAAACGCAGCCAAAGCAAACAGGATACTGGGCTGCATAGCCAGGGGAATTACATCCAGGAGGAGGGAGGTAATCCTCCCTCTATATAATGCCTTGGTCAGGCTACAACTAGAGTACTGTGTACAGTTCTGGAGACCTCATCTGAAGAAGGACATAGCACTGCTGGAGATGCCCTTTGGAGGAGAGACTGGAAGAGCTTGGGCTGTATACACTGGAGGAGAGGAGGGACAGGGGAAACATGATAGGGATCTTCAAGTATGTAAAAGGAATAACCGTGAGCGGAACCAAGGGGCTGTTTAGGCTAAAGAAGGGGGGAACAACCATGGGACATAAGTGAAAGCTGGAGGGGGGAAATTACAGGGGGGGAGCGTAGGAAGTATTATTTCACTGAGCCGTGGAATGCGCTGCCCGAGAGTCTGGTGGAAGAGGGCACAGTGGAGGGCTTCAAGAAGGGGCGGAACAGGTACAAGGAGAAACTGAAGCCAAAGAAGACTCTCTCGGGGGCGGGAAGACGAGCCCCCCACTAGGTGGCTGGCTACCGAGCAGACACGACAGACCATTAGGCCTAGTCTGCTGGCGTTTAGTATGTTAGTATGTATTATTCTATATCTATATATATATATAGGATGATTCCAAAGTGTTACAAAATGGCTGATCTTGGTAATGAGCTGTGAATAGGAATGATATACTGAGATATCATCACAGTTCAAAGACTGCTTCAGCCAATCAGCTTCCAGGATTTCTCCTATCCATTTTATAGTACCTCATCACCCAGCAGAAAAACATGTTATATGCTCCTCCTGCTCCAAGATGAGTGGACATACAGGAGTGGAAGTGATTTGCTTCTGTCATGTATTCAGCAGCACTTCCTGGGTCCTCTCCCCATATAGTTAAAAAGAATTTCTAGTTTCTGGATAAAAAATTCACAGCTGGCATCAACAAAATCACAAAATTCAGCCAACATCTATATTTCAGGACATCCATTTTTTATTACTGAATAAATGCTCATTTGCTCAGAGTCTCCCCCCCCCTTACACTTCATCTATTCCTGTTGCTTATCTTGCCTTGAAGTCCTTACCCTCTCTTTATATCACAACCTGATGCAACATACATTATTCTGATACTGTATTATAAGCAGAGAGGACTGTGACCTCAACGCAAGAAAAGCAGAAGGGACAGATGATGTCCACTGGGCCAAGAGACTGTTTATATGCAACTGTCTTTTGTAGTAAACAATGTAATGTCATGAAATTCTAATTTTCTTTTTTTTCTTTTGTTTTTTCCCCCTTTTTTCGCTTGTCACCCGCTCGTCCCTGGCGCAGACGTTCGTGTGTGGAGGCACATGCATATCATGCACTGCAGGATGCCCCACCCTACTAGCTGTCCCACTGCCTGCCTACGCCACCACTGGACTTCCAGCTGGTGGTGATGGGACTACGGGAGGGACAGCGTCCTCCCTGGGAGAGGAGAGCCACCAGTAGGCGGCTCAATCCTGCTCCCACCCTTCCCCCCGGCCAGCTAGCCAACATCGTTCCTAAACCCGGGTCGATGGCATGACGCGAGGTAGCCTACATACTTCAACCCTCAGTGCCACTGGGCCGGCAGGAAATTCAAATATGTTAAGGAATATTTTCAGGTTTGAGTCCTGCCAATAATTGCCAAATACGATTTCTTTTGCACTAACTGGAAAACAGCTTTAGGAGAAGACTAGTGCAGCAAGGGTGGTGGTAAATGCCACAGTATAAGGCATGGTCAGAACTCATTTCGAATAATGTGTACACAGAAACACGGACAATGATGGCAGACAATGGGCAGCAGCCCAACCAGTCTACCAGAGCCTGCCTAATTTTGGGACTGTGCCCTTGTCATTCCTTCCTACCTACCCCCCCCCCATCTGCCCCCTTATGCACTATTCCCAAGTGTCTGTTCCATTCCCCTTTGAACCCTCCCAATATCTAAGTTCCAGTTACCTCCTCCAGAAGCTTGCCCTAGTCCATCGCCATTCTTTCTGTAAAAAAGTACTTCCCGACATCCTTTTTGAACCTTTCCCAGCCAGTTTCAGTATGTTACTCATGGTGCCCATGTTACCATTCACTACAAACAGCTCACTGTTGTCCACTTTATTTATTCTACATAGGTACTTGAACGTCTCAATTATGTCGCCCCTTTTTCTCCTGTCCTCCAGAGTGTACATGTTTCAATCCTCTGAGCACTACTTGTAGGACCTACACTGTTGCTCTAATATTATTTCGATGGCTAATTTCTGCAGCGTCGCCATCCTGTCCCTGGCTCCAAAAACTGCATGCAGTATTCCAAGAGAAAGTGATCCAGGGATCTCTACAAGGGTGGTATTACCTCTCACGTGCTAGTGACCCCGGTCTCCATGCATCCCCCGCATCTGATTTGCCTTGCCGATGCCTTCGTGTTCTCCATTATTAACAGCCTCAGATCCCTTTCCTCTGGTGTGCTCTCTACTACCACTTCATTTCATCCTCTACACCGTTCTTGGCCCTTTTGTGGATTACCTTGCACTTTTCGGAGTTACATTTCAGGTGGCAAACCTTCAACCCCTTCTCCAGAGTTTCCAGATCTCTTTTTATGACCCATAACCCCTTCTTTGTACAATTCTGGGCATTGTACTACAAAATAAAAAAAAAAAAACATGAGGAGTCACAGCCCACAGCTACAACCATGATTAGGGGTCCAGCAAACATGGCCTAAGAGGAGATGTTGAAATACCTGGGGTTGGTCTTCCTGGAGAAAGGAAGTTAAAGAGAGTGCCAAGTGTGCTATTCAAAATCATGAGAATTGGGAGCAATGGGGCAAAGGTAAGAGGTGGAGCATCAGAGGAGGGGGTACTCAAAAGCCTGAAAGTGAATAAATCGTTGGGCCCCAATGGCATGCATCCTACAGTGCTGTGAGAGGTGAATCAGAATCGGTCGGCACCACAGGCTGATCTGTTTACTAGCTCCCTAGAAGCAGTGGTGGTGCCAGCAAACTGGAGGGAGGTTAATTTGGTGCTATTCCTCAAGCGTGGAGTCAGTAATGATCCTGGTAACTAGTACAAGCCGATCAGCCTGACCTCGGCTGTAAGGAACTGCGAGTGACTGGCATAAAGGAGCACCTAGAAGAATTCCTGGAGGCAAACTGGCTACAGAACAAGAGGTGGCAAGGATCTGTGGCAGGCAAATCGTGCCAGACTAATCTGATTGACTTTCTGGATTGGGACATAAAGCTGGAGGACAGAAGCCAGGTAGCAGATGTGCATGTGCTGCATCCGAACTTCAGTAAGGCCTTTGGTTCTGTGTCACACAGAGAGCTGGTTAAAAAGGTGGTGAACCTAGGAGTGAGAGACAAACTCACCAGATAAGATAGGAAACTGGTTTGGGGGCAGAACAATGGACATGAAAAGGGCTCTAGAAAAGCTGGAGAGGTAGTCCAAGGTATAATGCAGCAGCTTGAAATTAATGCCAAGAGTTGTAAGGTTATGCATATTAATATTGGCAATAAAAACTCTAGAAGGGACTACTGGATGGGAGATGGGGGGGGAGGAGGCAATGACGATGGTTCAAACCTCGAAAGACAAGGACCCAGGAGTCTTTTTCAGTGACAATCTCAGGTGTACAGCCCAATGCAAAAAGGAATATGGGAATGCAAGTAGGACATTGGAGTGTACAGGGTCAACGATTTTCTGTTTTCAGCGGAAAATACAGGAAAACCCTAGACTCTGGCATTGTAAACCAGCACTCGGGAGTCCATTTTTCATGCAAAAAAAACCCTTTTTGCACAACTTTATCATGCAAAGAATCCCAATTTGCACCAGCTTTTTGTGCACCCCCCATCCATTTTGAGCCACAATTTTGTACACATGTTGATTTGCCCTAAATTTTGGAATAAAAACAGATGTTTAGATGTTGCCAAACATAACTGGCCATTTTTGAAAATGGAAAAGCACTGGCTCTAGGTTTATATAGTTAGGGCTTTTACTAGCAGAAGAAACAAGGTTACACTGTCCCTGTGCAGCACCCTAAGGCCACACCTGGGGTACTGTGCGCAGTTCTGGAGTCCTCGGCTAAAGAAAGACAGGGACCACCTGGAGAGGTTCCAGAGGAAGGCTATGAAAATAATCCAGGGGCAGCAAGAGAAAGATGTATGAGGAAAGGCTAGAGTGTCTCAACATCTATTCTCTGGAGGTCAGGAGAGAGACTGGGAAGGACATGATAGAGACCTACAAGTTCCTGAGGGTAACAAACAGGGTAGACTGCAGTATTCTGGCATTGTAAACCAGCATTCCCCGTCCAACTTCTGGAAGTTAATCCACTCCCTCTTTGAACCACCACCTCAGCCAGGCCCCCCCACCCCACCTCTCTCCACGTAGATGGCTCACTAATCTCGGTCCACCTTGCTGTCTACTCCCTTTTCAACAAATTCTTCACAACATGCTGCTCCCTCCCAGTCCTCCATCACTTCCTCCCCCCCACCACAACTCACCTCTTCTGCTGACTTTCACTTCTCTCCCGTCTCCCCTTAGGAAGTTCTCCTTGCTCTCAAATCTCTCAACCCCTCAAAATATAGACATGATGGTATAGATGCTAAATTCCTCCACATATCAGCCCTTGTTATTCTCCCGCTTATCCTTCTTCTGAACCTCTCTTTTTCTTACCCCCCTCACCTGGAAAACTGTCAAGGTACTCCCCCCTCAACAAAGGGGGCGATTCTTCTTCCCCTGGTAATTATAGACCTAGCTCTCTCCTCTCTGCCCTTGCTAAACTGCAAGAGTCACTCGTCCACCCCAGATTAGTCGACTTCCTTGACTCCTCTTCCTTCCTATCCCCATTCCAGTCTGGCTTCAGAAAATAACACTCCACAAGCACCTCCCGTCTCCGTGTTACAGACTCCATCTTCACAGGGATGGACCAGGGTCTCATCATGGAGGTATTTTTATAGATCTCACCAAAGCATTCGACTGTCTCCCACCCTCTTATTTTAAACAAACTGGCCTCAGCTGGCCTCTCCACCCCTGCAGTTCAGTGGTTCCACGCCCAGCTTTCTAACTGCCAGCAGTCTGTGCAGGTGGGTGGACCATTATTCCACCCCCCTCAATTCTTGCAAGTGTCCACCAGGGCTCTATCGTGGGTCACATACTTTTCTCAATCTTTCTAAATGACCTCCCCTCCATTTGCATCTCCTGCCTTATCCATATGTATGCCAACAACATGGTCATCTACACATCTGGCCACTCCATGTATGCAGTTGCATCCTCCCACCTACAAGATTTCCATAATGTACTACACTGGTTTGAAGCCATCCACCTTAAAGTAAATACCAAAAAGATGGTGTCCATGACCTTTGGCACCAGCCAAAAGCTAGCAAGGCTATCCACTCTTCCAGTCTTCGCCACCCCTGATGGCACCCAACTGGAGGTAATCCACACTTACAAATACAGGGTGTGTGGCTCAACAGTAACCTAGACTTCTCAGCACACATCAATGCTATACACTTAAAGCTTCACCCAAAACTAGGCATCCTTTACCATAACAAGGATAGTCTCCCTTCTGAGGTCCACAAGGACCTGCTTTTCAAAATGATCCTCCCAATTTGACTATGCAGATGTTGTCTACAGTGCAGCCCCTCCCTCCACTCTCGCTAGGCTGGACACTCTCTGCAATGCCTTCTGTCACTCTGCTACTAACTCTCCTCCCTGCACACATCACTGCTCCCTTTACTTCACTCATTCTACTGCCTCCCCCACCCTCGCACTGCTTTTCCCACTACTCCTCCTTATTGGAAAATACTGGTTCGCCTTGCTCCCCTCCTACCTATCCTCTCTACTTCCCCCCCTGCACCTTCCTCATATCCCCTTCGCTTTAGAGACTCACATTCCTTGTCAATCCTGCACCCTGTTCTAGCGCTGGTCTGCATTCTCTTACTATCTTCTCTCCCTTTGGAACCCGCTCCCTCCTCTCCTTCACCATACCTCACATCCCTCCTATACCCAAAGCACCCCCCAACTTGCTCCTATCCCTCCATGCTCTAACTCCCCACTTTTTACCCCCAGCCTCTCTACTCTACCCTATAACTATGTGCCTCACCCTCTGTCCCTGGTCTGTGAGCTGTTACCTCTCTTAACCTTATACCTGTCTGATCCCAAATGCACACCTCTGTATTTTCTTTAACCAACTCCAATGTACAGTAATCCTGCCTTTTTTACCCATATGTATTCCTACCTTTTTTTTTTTTTTGCTGACACTGTATTGCAGTTTAATTATGCTGGTACTTGCACTTTAGTGGATTGTAACTGCTGCTTATTCTGTTCCCCTTCCTCTTCCCCCAGGTCGCACCTGGAAATGAGCCTCGGCTCAGTGTGTCTTTCCCAGTTACCAAACTTTTAAATAAGTAAATTCTACTTACAAGGTACGAAAGCAATGTAACTAGGGGGCATGGATGAAACTTGGTGGTAGTGGTGGGGATGCAAGGCAAGCAAGTTCTCTTTTACGGAACAGATGATGGATGAATGGACCAGTTTACCTAAGAAGGTGGCTGAAGCCAAGTCAGTGCCAGGGTTCAAGCACAGATGAGACAAGGCCGGCCCAGTAGCAAAGTGGTAGCATCACCCCTTGCTATGCCAGTGACCTATGTTCAGGAACAAGCGTGGGCCAGTGGAGGGGGCTGGCCGAGGAGGAAGGATTGAACATCCGAGGGACTGCCTTCCTTACTCAGGAGCAGACTGTTGGAGACCAGTCGGCAGCACAGTCTGGAATACCAGGAGGGGAAGGGTTGCCACTGGATGCTTGTTACATTCCACACATGCAGGCGTGGCCACGTCACTGCACACTGCAACCTCAGGAGAGAAAAACTGGAGGAGGAAAAAGGCTAGCTGTTCTAATTGGTACCATCGGCAGACACTTGCACAAAAAACACGGCTGGCTCGTACCTTAGGCAGTCCTGGGCAAGTGGTGGATACTGGTAAGTCCATGAGAAGGTCAGTCACGGGTTGGGGGAGGCGGGGTGCCGCCAAATGAGACCAGCACAGAGAAACAGCTTTGTAGGGAGGAAAAAAGCAAGGATGAGACCGACACATGGAGAGGTCTATGAGCCATTAGGGAAATCCACTCAGTAAATCCAGTCTGGCTTTAGTTCAGACATGAAGTCAAGCAAGTAATGGGTAGACTGGACAGCATGCTGGCCCTTTAGCTACTGGCAAAGTCTATGCATCTTTGAAAGGTTATAGAAAAATAGACCCAGATAGAATGTCTAGCTGAATCCAGGCTATCAGATTTAGGATTCAGTGAGTAATGGTGGAGTTGGTTGGCGGTGATTTATGGTATATTTTTTTCACTCAGACAGTAACAGGGTTGTGGAAAATACAGTTACATAAAAACTTACTGTAACAATAGATCTTTGAGAGAGGCTCTTGCAGTAGGTACTCACATATAGGACTAAGCCGCCAGGTGTTAGAACCACACAGAAAACTTCTAGCTAGCAGTGTCCGCCTACGTCACGTGATGGACGTCAGCGTGACACTATATATGGAGCGGTCCCCACACCTGCCTTCCAGTTCTCCTGCCGGAGACCTAAATAGGTGCAACAGGAGAAAAGGAGAGGGCTCCTGCAGTCTATGTCTCATATGAAAAACCACAGAAGGAAACTCAGGGGAAGATTGGGTTAGGGAAAGCAGTACCTACTTCAAGAGTCTCTCTCAAAGATCTACTGTTACGGTAAGTTCTTACGTAACTGTACTATCTTACTTCAAGAGGGCTCTTGCCGTAGGTACTCGCATATAGGACTGAGTCTCAGGCAGTGACCTGAGACGAGTCTGAGACATGGGAGGCAGGAATGAGTTTCCCAGCGACTCCAGGGAACTCATGAAAGGAGTCCCTGTAGGACAGCGAGGCCAAAGCCTGCTCTGTGCCTAGATGCAATGTCCAGACTGTAATGCTTGGTAAAGGTATGGACAGAACTCCACGTTGCAGCTGTGCAAATGTCTGCAGCTGAAACTTTCCTGAAACAAGCAGTAGAAGCAGCCATGCCTCTGGCTGAATGTCCTTTAACCTGACCCAGAACTTAAGGGTTTTGTTGTACTTCTGATAACAGAAAGTAATGCAGTTTGCCAACCATTTGGACAAACACTGTTTAGAAACAGCTGCACCCTCTCCTTTGGGTGCAAAGGAAACAAACAACGGGTCAGTCTTACGGACAGACTTTGTCCGATCCATATAGTACTGAAGAATTCTGTGTACGTCCAGTATGTGCAGAAGTGCTTCACCCCTACTGTAGTGCTCCGGATAGTACACTGGCAAGTCCAGTGACTGATTCAAGGTGGATTCTGATAGCACCTTGGGTAAGAACTTAAGATTGGTTCGCAGAGCTACCCATTCTCTGTGAAAAATCAAGTAAGGATCCTTACACATGAGAGCCTGAAGCTCGAAGATATTTCTAGCTGACGTGATGCTACTAGAAAAAGCACTTTCCAAGAAAGATAGCGCATGTCCGAACTTGCGCCGGCTCAAAAGGTGGCAGAGTGAGTTTCTCCAATACGAAATTCAGGTCCCAGGGAGGAGCAAGGCTTGGTGGTTTCAGATGGAGGATCCCTTTCAGGAAAGTTTTGGATATCTCCGACTGAGCCAAAGTCTTCTGTCCCACAGGAATGTGATAGGCAGAAATGGCTGATAAGTGTACTTTCAGAGTCGAGTAACTAAGGCCCAAGTCATAGAGATGCAGCATGTGATCCAAGACATTCGTGACTGAACAGGAGAAAGGTTCTATCCCTTTCAAGTTTGCCCAGATGAAAAACTGTTTCCATTTCATGGCATATGTGGCTCTGGTGGAGGGCTTTCTGGCCTCCACCAGAATTTGTGCTACCCTTGGGGAAACCCCAAAATGAGTAGCAGCTATGTCAGTAGGTACCACGTGTGCAGATTAAGGGATCTGAGACCTGGATGAACCAGGGTCCCCTGTTCCTGTGACAAGAGATCTTGAGAGAGCGGTAGTGGAAAGGGAGGTTCTACTGACAATTGTTGTAGTAGAGAGAACCATATTTGTCTCGGCCAGAATGGAGCAATGAGAGTCATCCGAGCTCCTGTCTGGAGCTTCATTAGCACTCTCTGAATCAATAGAAGCATAGAAGCGGATGGAAGGCATACATGAACCTACCCCTCCAGCAAAGAGACAGCGTGTCTCGCCAGAAAACACCACACCCTGGAG
Source organism: Neoceratodus forsteri (assembly GCA_016271365.2). Lineage (NCBI taxonomy): Eukaryota > Metazoa > Chordata > Ceratodontiformes > Ceratodontidae > Neoceratodus > Neoceratodus forsteri. The sequence goes on along the minus strand of CM057459.1, from coordinate 709,213,891 downwards.
CGAGTGAGCAGAAGGTTAGTAGTTTTGCACTGAGTGAGGAGGCGAACAGATCTATTTGAGGTCTTCCCCACCTTGCAAAGATGTCATTTACCACTGGCTGTCTGAGCTCCCACTCGTGTGCTCTGGCTTGCGTGTGGCTGAGTGCATCTGCCAGGATGTTCTGAATGCCTGGCACATGAACTGCCTTGCCGTCAAATGTAAACTGTGGTTGGCTGCCCAGTACCATACTATCCCTGCTTCCCAGCAAAGGCGATAAGAGTGGGTTCTACCTTGTTTGTTTGTGTACCAGACTAAACATATGTTGTCCATCTGACTCATAAGACGACCCAGGAGAATGAGATGTTGGAAGGCCTCGAGGGCATTCAGCACAGCTCTCATCTCGAGTATGCTGATGTGAAGAGACAGTTCAACATGGGATCAAAGACCCTGTGTTCTGTGTGGTCCCAGGTGTGCTCCCCATCCCAGACCTGAAGCATCCGTTGTCGGTGTTTGGGAGGGGTTGTCTGAGTGAAACAGAATCCCCTTGGAGAGGTTGTCCTGGTCTTGCCACCACAAAAGATCCTGTGCCATCAGATCAGAGACTAGGATCTCGTGGTCCAGATCGTCTGATTTCTGGTCCCTTTGCACTCTGAGGGTCCACTGAGAGATCCTCATGTGCAGTCTGGCTAGAGCCCTAGCAGCCGAAGAATCGCTCTGGCTGAGATTTTCTTCTGAGGCGCTACCAGGTGTGCCTGGTACTGTAAAGTCACTATCTTGTCTTGTGGCAGGAAAGCCTAGCCCTGGATTGTATCTAAAGCTGCCCCAATAAATTGGAGCTGCTGGGTAGGGACCAGGTGGGATTTGTCATAGCTGACAGTTATACCCACATGTTGGAAAGTGTCCAGGGTAAGATGCAGAGCTGAGACTAGGGCCTCCCTGGATGGTGCCGAGAGCAGCCAATTGTCCAGGTATGGGAAAATTTGGACCCCTTGCCTGCGCAGGAAAGCTGCCACCACCGCTAGGCATTTCGTGAACACCCTGGGAGCTGAGGAAAGGCCAAAGGGTAGTGCCTTGAACTGGAAATGTACCCCCTGAAAGCAAAAATAGAGGACTTTGCGGTGTGGTGGACAGACTGGGATGTGCAAGTAAGCATCCTGCATATCCAGGGCGCAAAGCCACTGACCTTTCTGTAAGAGAGGAAGCAGGCTGGGAAGAGATAGCATTCTAAACCTCTTGTATTGCATGAAGAGGTTCAGAGAGCCCAGATCTAGAATTGGTCTGAGGTTGCCTGTCTTCTTGGGAACCAGGAAGAAATGCGAGTAGTAATCGCTCCCTTGATGTTTTGCGGGAACTGGTTCTATTGCTGCCTTTGCCAGCAGGGATGTTATTTCCTCTTTGGATTCTAACTGACCTAGGACAGATTTTTGATAGTCTCCCATGTGGGCGACAAAATTAAGTGCCCGAATTCCCAAGGTAGAAGAAGAATAAATCTTCTTTCCATACTGGTCCAGAATTTTTGATTCTTTATTTTGGGGTGGGGGCCACTAAGGTGTTTCAATTTTGCAGACCAGTCGTGGGCTGCGTCGATGACCACCGAGTCTGCTTTGGGGTGGAGACTAAGAAAATCCCTGTCGTCCGGAGATTGATAAAGCCTGTCTACTTTTCTGACCAGTGAAGAAGGCAGTTTCCAGATAGTGGTTACTAAGTCCTCATGCGGCTCTATCCAGGGCAGAATGAGGTTTGGAGAAGAGTCTGCCAAATCAAAGTGGGCTGCCAGTCTCTGTCTTTGTGGATCCTGAGCAACGTGTGCCAATCATAGGCTGCTTGAATCTTCATGAGGAGCTCCAAGGAGGAGGGGGGTCCTCCAGAGGGAATTTTGGAGACTCTTTAGGTTTAGGGTCCTCCGGTGTAGGGGTTTCCAAATCGGAGTCAAAGTGGGCGATATCACTGTCCGAGGAATCCTGTTCGCTAGGAGAACTGATGGCTGGAAGCGGAAGGTCTACTGACCTTGAAAATTCTGTTGGCCTGGAAAATTTCCAGGGCCGAGGATTAGATAAAGGTTCAGGTCATCTGCCCTGTGTCGGGCCCCTAGGGCCCGACTACGGGGAAGGATCCGTCGAAGAAAGCCTTGGAGCTGGCGTCGGGGCCATCGGTGGCCGACGCTTTTCCAGCTCCAACGTGAGCTGTGACTTTACTTCCACCCACCAGGACTTAAGGACCGCATGAAGGTCCACTTGTGGCTGTGGTGGAGGGGTATTAAACCCATAGCTGGGGTACCCATAGTAGGGGTAGTTAAAGCCCAACAAAGCGTAGCCCAGCATTTGAAATCCTGACGTCGGATACTGTGGCGTGGGGTATCCTGGCGTTGGGTATTGCGGAGGATAGCCCAGTGTTGGCTGTCCAAAAAGGTTACCAGGTGGTCCTGATGGAGGGGTCGTGTGTGTTCAGAAGGCCCTGATGGAGGAGGCGGCAGGGTGGGTCCAGCTGGTCCTGGAATCGAACCTGAAGGAGGACCTTGGGGGACCGAGACGCCTGAGGCAGTCGGCGGAACAATCGTCTGGTTCGATGATGGCTCTGTAATTTGAAGCTCCGCCGGAGGGGGTGACAGAACCCCCGACTGTGGGTGATCTCCTGGCTCCGCATCCCCCGCAGAGGAAGCTGGAGGCCCCGTCTCTATCGGCGGTAAGGGAGATGTCGGAGAAGTCTCCATCATCAGCTGCGTATCCAATGTCAGCTGGGCTGTCACCTCTTCATCAGGGCTGTTATCAGGGCCTGACAGAGGATCCAGGAGAAGAGTACACAATAGCAGGAGAGGAACTAACGACAACAATAATGGAAAGGGATCTGGGTGTAGTCGTATCAGATGACCTAAAGGTGGGTAAGCAATGTGAGACGTCAGTAAGGAGAGCCAGGGGGATACTGGGATGCATAGGGAGGGGCATCACAAGTAGAAAAAGGGAAGTGGTTATCCCTCTGTACAGACAGTTGGTAAGACCCCATCTGGAGTACTGCGTGCAGTTTTGAAGACCTCATCTATGCAAGGACATAGACAGGATGGAAGCAGTCCAGAGGAAGGCAACTAAAATGGTGCAGGGTCTACATCAGAAACCATATGAAGAGAGACAGACAGCTTAATATGTATACCCTTGATGAAAGGAGGGACAGGGGCGACATGATAGAAACTTTTAAGTACCTCAAGGGAATCAACAAAGTCCAGGAGGGTAGCATCTTTCAGAAAAAGAGATGTGTAAGAACAAGGGGACACAATTTAAAGTTAGAGGGGGGATGGCTCAGGGGTAATGTGAGGAAATTCTTTTTCACGGAGAGAGTGGTGGACGCATGGAACCGCCTTCCTGGAGACGTTGTGGGGTCTAAAACAGTGGGGGAATTCAAACATGCATGGGACAGACATAAGGCAATTATAGTGGGGGGTTGCAGGAAGTAGGCTGTTGGTTAACTAGAATCTGCAGCTTATCCAATAGGTAGAGAAAGGGGCACACTGGGTGGGCCAAGTGGTCCTTATCTGCCGTCAAACTCTATGTTTCTATATGTTTCTATGATCCAGGGCTGGGCATCTATCGGAGGAGCCAGCGGACGGCTTAGCAGCTGTAGCCATGTGAGAACCGGCAGAGCCGGAACTCGACTTACCCGTCCCACTCGTACTGCTAGGCCTTGAAATCTTTGAGGCCATAGAGGAGGTGGGTGCCTCCCAATCCCGGCAGGCTCTAATCAGGCCCGAGCCCAGGCAGGATGAGGGAGCCGATGGCGGTTTCGTAGCCACCAAAGTGGTCATTGAAGGCTGATCCCCGGAAGGGGATGTTACCTTAAGGGCCGCGACTCCAGTGGGAGGTGGTGGGAATCGCTGGGGACCCTTCTCAGTCTCGATGTCTCTCCTTGTCCTTTTTGTGGTGGCCCTCCAGGGAGGATAACAACTGCCCGAGTTTCTTCAGCTCCTTTTCCATACTGGCCATTTTTTCTTTTAAAAGATGGGCCTCCAGGGACTGCTGCCTACGTTTACGTGTGGCCGTGTTAAACTTCTGGCAGTGCTTGCACCCCTTAACCTTATGGCCTGGGCCCAAGCAAAAAAGGCAAAGTGAATGGCCGTTCTTGTGAGGGAGCAGAGTTCCACAGGAGTCGCACTTATTCTTATGTGATTCTGAAGGCGGAGACGACATACATGACGATTTTTGAATACACAAAAAGCGATGAAATACGATTGAAGTACAGTAACTGTTTTTGTAAATTATACTCATCCAAAGATGGCATCAACAGTAGCAGCATTCTTCCATGAGGTCAGACTTGCGCAGGTCGATGGCGGGAAAGAACTGGAAGGCAGGCGTGGGGACCGCTCCTTATACAGTGTCATGCAGACATCCATCACGTGATGTCGGGGGTTCGTCCCCCGCTGGACACTGCTAGCTAGAAGTTTTCTGTGTGGTCCTAATGCCTGGCAGCTTAGTCCTATATGTGAGTACCTACTGTAAGAGCCCTCTCAAAGTAAGATCAACAGATTACCTGAACAGGGGGTAAGTGCTGACAGTGTACTGGGTCTCAACATTAGGCCCAAAAGATATCCAAAAGTGAAAAAGCATTTCAGTTTATATGGCAAGAAGGCAAACCTGAAGGGCCATATGGTCATACTTCCTCCCACCACACCTATGTGCCTAAGAGACGGTATAAAAATGGCAAATAAATTGTTGCTAGATGCAGCCCTAGGCAATGGCACTTGGTAGCTTTTGCTCTCCAGGGGTCAGAGGCTCCCAAAATAAAAACAAATTAAAAAACACTGGTGTCTCAGATCAATATCCTGAAAGTCCAGTGCATCCCACTATAGAGTAGGTGATGGCGAGGCAGTGACGGCGTATTCTGAAGTGCCAACAGTGCATCTTGGGGATGCAATATACTGATGAATGCTTCCTGTCAGGCAAACAGTGTGTAACAGATGAGGGACTCGACATCCCAAGAGCCACATATGTATGCAGGGACCAAGGTTTTTTCAATTTACTCCTGTACCCCCTGTGTCTCTAACAGGTCCCTATCATATAGATCCCCACAACCCTATCACCTGTCGACTCCAGATGAATTCCACTCCTTGGTTCCTCCACATGTTGCCCTCCCTGGCTGGGATGTGGGGGTGCCCCTGCGGAATGAGAATTCATGTTTTGGAGGGGTGCCAAGTGGATGGGGTGGGGACTACAAGGGATCACCAGTCATCCTGCTGCAGTTGTGATTTTGTACCCCCTGACTGGTTTATGTTAACCTGAGTCCCCCCCGGATGTCTGCAGTTAAGGATGTGTATGTGCTCAAACCCACAAATTCATGCTTGCACCCACCACGAAGGAGTAGAGCGTCCACTGGGACGCTTGATCCTACTTCCTCCCGACCAGCCCCTGATGACTACCCAGGCTCATTTCTGACCCTGGGTTACCAGTATCTCGAGCAGTAGTGCTACTGTTGTGCCAACAAGCTGGCCCACAGGGCCAAAGCATGAAAAATAATGCAATCGATAGTAACCAAGATGGGCCAGCCCAGAGCTCAGTTCTGCCATGTGGGTGACCCACTCAGAAGCAACCTTCTGTATCTCTCACTGGGACAGAGGACAGAAGCTGCAGCGTAGGTGTGTTGGGGGGGGGGTAGACTGTTGAGGTCTCTAGGCAGCTGTAGTCAAATTATAAGCAGGCGTGGACAACCTCTCGGAGAAGAAGTTAAGTGCTGTCATGCACTATGCGAGTACCGGGATGGGAGAAAGGGGGATCAGTGAACTATCAGTGAGAGGAATGTTGAATTTAGCCTCAGAAAAAAAATAAATAAATAAGTAGCCAAGATAAATATTTCTGCAATTCATAAGGAAACAATAAAAGGGAGAACATTTAGTTTTAAAAATAGTCTTGTACTTAAAATAAGCCTTATGTTTCAACTAAGATAGTCCTAGTGTTAACAAAACAGAACAAACAAAAAAGTTTTCAAAGCTGAACATGTAGTATGCTAGGTTTTTATTTATTTTTATTTTATTTGCATCTTGGATTGACACCTTTGAGCTAAAAGCTTGTTTACAAAGGTTCCACGTCATAAGTACAAAATACACACACAGGAAGTTATACAACATTTCAAAATTACTACAACAGAGTTACAAAAATGGAACATTATAAAGCTAACAGACTTGTGATGCTGCATTAAGCTGCCACACTAGGAGTGTGAGTAACAGGTAAGGCGGGGGGTAGGGTGAATAGGGAGAGAGGTAGGCAGACATAGGAAAGGCCAGAACTGGGTAGTAGATAACAGCGAGGGGGAGGAAAAGAAAAATGCAGTTAGTTGAGGATGGACGAGGGAGGAGCCACCCTGGGGGGCCTTGTCAGAGTAGGGGAGAAAGTTGAAAGGGGGCCTAAAGGTGGGCAAGGGAAGGGGTAGGTTGGGGTAAGAGGTTAGGCATAGAGAGGTAAAGGGGTCAGAAGAAGCCTAAGGGAGGTGGGAGGGTATGGTGGGGGAAGGGGTGAGGGAGGCAATTGGAATCAATGGGGGCACGGCTGACGTAAGAGGGGGATCGTGTGAAGAGAGGGTGGGAAAAGGTGGGAAGTTGGAAAGAGGGGTTAGGGACAAAGTGCTGGTGCTGGATGGTTGTCTGGAAGGGTAAAGGATTGGTTATTTTGGGGGGTAGAGGTTAATGCAAGAGGTACCATGGGGGTATAGAGTGGGAGAGGGAGGGATGAGGTGGAGGGGGGTATAGAGGCAAGGGGGATGGGGGAATGGGGGTTTTCCTAACCTTAGTGAAAAATCCTCACATTTCAGAACCACAGGAAGAAAGAATTGAAAGATGATCAAACAAAAAAAACCCAAAACATTTAGACATTTTCCCTGATAATTTATTTACCAGGATAACTTACCTGAGCAGCATCTCATTTTCAGAAGGATCCTGCGATTACCCATTTTTTACAACTGGGTGGACTGAAGCACTGAGAAAGTAAATGACTTGGTCAGGGTCACATCCAGTAGAAGCTACAGGGCATGGCAAAACACAGGGGTGCGACCGACTGCACCAGGTAGTGTCAGCATGCATTTTGCACTATACTGTAGCACTTCATTTGCACAGATATGTACTCATAATTGTAGTCTTTCTGCTTTGAACTGCCCTTAGGTGAAATTAGCCAGTAAAGATTCTTGGACCAAATGAGCGTGAAGACTGTGTTTGCTCACACAGTGTGTAAGTGGCTCAGGTGGGATGGGAACATAAGTTTCCTGAGGTTCTATGTTTTCCGTGATCGCCGTTACGGCGAGTGTACATTGCCGAAAAGGAATTTCGGTATGCACACTCCACGGCGAGGAGAAAGAGGGTGCCTGAGACCTACATTTTTGATTAATGGGAGATTGCCCTGCACCCGCTACTAATGGATTCTCAACTCCAGGGGGGGTGTATGTCGGGGGGAATGAAAAACTTACAAATGAAAAGCTGCCTTGCTGGCAACCCCCCAAAAAAAACCAACCCCAAAAACGCTGTGCCGGACCCAAACCCTGCACCTCCCAAATGACCATCCTCCCTAACACGCTAGCGGACCAGCTCGACAGCTGCCCGCCACACCCCTTCCCACATACCATCCCTCCCCTGCCTCTCCTCCCTTGTGCGCATATACGTGCCTCCTTCCCCTCGCCGTATGTCACCTACCCCAGTATCCGGTCGCCCCCTGTCAGGTAGCCCTGAACACAGGCACCGTAACTGAGTTGCCGTTTTTGTAGGCGCTCAATTAGTCATCTTGTTCATAGGTTACTGTTTCCTGGTTCCCAAGCATGTGTTCTAGCCACTTGGTCCTGCTCCTTCTGAGTTGGCCTTATGATGCGGTGCTGCTGCCAGGGAGACTAGGGTTCATGGGCGACATACAGACTCTCACACTGGGGACAGCTAATGGGCAAAGTGAGTCGCGGAGGTCTCTCAAGGAAGGAGAGTGCGAACAGCCTGACATTTGTGCACCTTTTGCCAATCTACTAAGAATTGCATCGGCTGTGAAGAAAGTCTCTCACCCACCTTCCCAGCTGGAGGAAGGGTGCAATCACAGTAGCCCTGAACACCAGGAAAGGTACAAAAGACATAACTGGGGGTGGGACATTCTGTCACTGGTGGGAAATGGCCCTAACATTTTAGCAGCACGCTGGTGTGTTGCTCCTAGACTCTAAGAAGCCAGGGGCCAGAGAGTCAAAACTTAGCCTGGTACTAAGGGGTATCTGCCCACACTAGCTGGGGTTTACACCCTATTTGTGGGTGGGGTCTATAGTTGGACACACCCATTAGTGCCAGTGCCAAGTTACTGCTTTGCCCAAGTAAATGGGGGTCTTCCCCTGCATACAGGCAACAGGGGATATTGAGAGGTTTGCTCAGGTAGTAAATGCCACCCAAAACAAGCGCAAGGTACTGCCTTTGCAAACCCCAACTTAAGGGGGCACAAGGCCTTGGTGGCAGTTAAAGGAACTGAGCCACCCGCCCTGTTGAAGCAATGACTTTCCCAGTGTCCCCCCCCACCCTCCAATTGCCTGCCGCTGTAATAAGAATTCCCTTGTGTCTAGTGGCACCCCCACCCTCAGGTTGCCATCCCCAGCACTGTATTGCTATGCCCTAGTGTCTGGTGGCATTTCACGCCCTCCAATTACAGCCCCATTCTTGGTTACAAAGTCCCTGGTGTCTTGCAGCACCCCACCCACTAATCATCTGCCACTGTAATACTGAGGAGGTTCCTGGTGTCCAGTGGATCCTCCTCCTTCCGATCAGTCCCCACCGCCTCCACATGGTATTCCTGGATATCCAGTGGAATCCCCGCCTCCGAGTACCTGTTCCAGAATACAGCCCACATTCCCTGGTATCTAGCACCCCCGCACACACCGTCCACCCCAGGCACACCACCCTGCCACCCCCCTTACCTTAGTCGCCGGTGCCACATGGCTTCCACTATGATGACCAGCACAGCCCTCTTCTCAGCACCTTGGCTGGGCCCCCATATGCAATGGCAGGGAGTGCATGTACTGTCTACAGCACAAGAAGCATGCTCCCTATATAGCAGACAGCATGCGCGCTCCTGGTCATTGCATACGGTAGCCTACTGAGAGGAGGGCTGTGCTGGTCTCAGTTTCAGAGCTGCACGGCACTGGCGACTAAGGTAAAAAGGAGTGGTAGGGGTGTGTTCCCGTGTGGGGCGCCAGATGTCAGGGAATATGGGCTCTCTTCTGGGACTGGTGTTCTGGGGTTCCAATGGACACCAGGGAATACCTTGTGGAGGCAGCAGTGTCTGAGTGGAGGATGGTGGGGTTCACTGGACACCAGGGACCTCCTCAGTATTACGGGGTGGGCGATCAGTGGGGATGCTACAAGACATCAGGAAATATGTAACCAAGAACAGGGCTGGGGATCAGAGGGCGGGGGATGCCACTAGACACCAGGGCATAACGATACATTGATGAGGACGGGGATCATAGGGCAGGGGTGCCATTAGAAACCATGGCATAATGACACATTGAAGATGATGTAGATCAGAGGGCGCTGGGTGCCACTGGACACCATGGTGGATTTGTCCCCTGCAGGGACAGGTGTACAGGGTGTGGGGGGCCCGCCTGCTGTCATGCCTGATGTGGCGGGCAGTCAGAGGACTGACGCAAACAAGCAGCCGCATCCAATGCTAATGGGCATGCATATGGCCCTTAGCACCTTGCATGTCCGTTGGACTCATCTGAATGTTGCCGGCTGAATATTGCGCCATGAGCTCCCGGTGCTCTCAGGTCTGAGGCGCAGCTGTTCCTGCCCATCCTCATGGGCTGCATACAGCCCAGGTGTACGTCGGGGCAGCGCTACTCACCTTGTGCTGCCTCTGGCATGGCCCTATATTCAGTTGGATAGCGCTGGCGCGTTTGCCCATATTCCAATTATCGGGCCCCAGGACATTAAATCCCACCACAGCTGGGGAGACTAGCATAACTACATCCCCCAACAGATTTTCAGATTTTGACCAGAGGGATACCCTCTCAGGGAGTCACTGATCTCTGGGGAAGAATTAGATTAGGTGAGAGAAAAAATAACCACCACCTGGAAGTATTTAAAATAAGTTATTATTAGGGCACTATCTTTGTCACGGAAGTCACAGATTTCTACGATCCCCATTTTTATGAAAACTCCATGATTTTGATATTTTCCTTTATAACAGCTAATAGAAACTAAGTTGAAACTAGCAGGACTGTAGGTTTGCTAACAGAAACCAAGTCTAAAATGGAGCACGTGCACATTCCTTAGTCACACCACAGTGACACTAACTTTTGTCTGGCACCCTTTTAGACTGCCAACAGCAATGGCAGGCTGTTTATTGATTCTATGATCATAGGGGTCAAATCTGAGGATTACAGTAAATACAAAATCACACATGCCCCCACAATGCAAAGCATCATGGGCTGCATATGCAAATCACCACAGAAAGTTATGCTGGTCCAACTTTAAGCAGAATTGCATGGTGCCGAAAGGCCTCTCACACAGTTTGCAAAGGGTGCTAACAGAAGACATAGACATGTGTTTCGTCCTACCAGGACTCATCAGTATGCCTCGTCTGTTTGACACCCCAGTGGAATGGACCAGCTACCCTTAAGGCAGTGTGCCTTGGATATATTGTGGTGAACCCATTAAAATAAAAAACTATTTAAAAGACCAAGAACCTCTGTGCACAAACACTGAGGCAAGGGTTACCCCAAAGGGCATTTGGCTGGGAAGCCAAGTTTCAAGTAAATACAAAATCACACATGCCCCCACAATCTGAGGATTGTTCACAACATGTTAGTGTTCGGTGTGAACTGGTGGATTTTTCACACTATGCCGATATTAGCTGAAATTCATGGAAATAGTTGTTTTTTTTCCTCTGGGAAGCTCCTTTGCTATAACTTGTGAGGGCTACATAGCTTACCTGTATAATAATTTTATGATGTGAAAGTGTATAGTAGCATGCATTCAGATTTATTTATTTTTTTGAAATTGTAATTTATCTCTCTCCTTCTCTACGCTGGAGCCCCGCTCTGTCGGGAGTCGCTAAGGGTATTACCCCACTGCTGCCTTACCTGGAACCCCAGTAGACCCCCCATGGAGCCATGGCTATGTCCCCCAGGTGGGTACGAGGTGGGGTCCATACACCCCAATCAATCAACTTTCGTCGGGTCCCCTCCGGCGGTCAGGCAGGCAGCAGTCATGAGGGCCTATACCCAGCACTCCTTCCCCTCGGCGCTCCGGTGTGCGATTTTCCCTTGTTCTAAGGGAGTGGCTACGCCCAGATGTCAAGGCGTCCCCGTCAATGTCCTCACTCCCAACCCTCTGTGTGCTCGTGTGCTTGTTGTGCCTCGGCTTCCACCAGAGGCCAGACAGAGTGCCAGTGGCACCACCACCCTCCCAGGAAGGAAAGCTGTCCTCCAGATGCTCAATCCTCTCCCTCCCTGCTGACCCCTGACAGCCCGGGCTCATTCCTCGAACCTGCCGGCATGGCGCGAGGTGTGGCGTCCAGCGCCTCAACCCTCAGCGCCACCAGGCCTGCATTCAAATTTATGATTATAAAACTGTAATATAATTTAAGCCGAGTAACTATGTAGCACTTGCTATTATAATGTGCCTGCACTTTATTCTGTACCAAGAAATGTAACTGTGTTGTGCTCACTATTTCTCCTGTACCCCTTGGAGTCTTACTTGGAGGTATAGGACAATAGAAGGCACGTGCCCATATGAGTTGTCCCCACTGCTCGGTGGAAGTAACAAGTTTATCAACAGCAATATATCTATCTAACCTGGCGAAGGAGTGGAAATGAAGGTGTATTTACCACTTCCTCAGGCAGTTGATTCCACAGCTTTATAGACCTAAACACAAAACCATGTCTCCCTTGTTCTGTTCTGTATTTCCTCTCTTCGATCTGTTGTTTATGGTGCCTCATAACGTATCTGTAATCCCTGAAGATCATGCCCAAATCCTCCCTTAGCATATCATCTTTAAGGATTCTATATATAGTAACAAACTCCCTCATTTACACCTAGCCTCCAGGGACCACAAGCCTAGATGACTAAGCCTATCTGTATAGGATTTGCCTCTACATCCTGTTATTAATTTGTAAGGGCTCTTTGAGGTTTTTCAACCATCTTAATATCTTTTTTTTAAATAAGGACACTTGAAGAGCCGTAGTCCAAAAGCGGTCTTATGTAAGTATTGCATTCTCCTGCGTTGCATCTAAACACGAGCCTTGGCTCGGGAGTCTCTCTACTGGTTACCAGTTTTCAGATAAATAAAGAAAGTGTGGAAATACCTTGAGGTAGTACTGTGTCATCAATGTTTATATTTTTAAGAAAGTATCCACTGAATCCTGATTAAGTGGGGTAGCCATGAAAATTGATGTTCTGATGGTGGAAGTTAGTAAATAGAAGATAACAGAGATACAGAATCGAGTCCTTGTATTTTCCATGACAGCACTGTGATTTTTAGCATTTCCATGAAAAACACCACACTTTTTGGTGTTTGCAAATGTCAAACCTATAACAGTGTGCCTCACCACTGCAGATTGATTGATCCCCGTTGTCATCAGTGCAGAATTTTGAGGCTTGTAAGAGAGACCAGGTCTCCGAGATGGCAGACTAATTTGCTTCCCCCTGCTACTGGATCAGATGGACAATTTTTTATTTATTTATTTATTTTTAAACATTTAAATCGTTGATAAGAATTTGGATCATTTGATTTAATTTGATAACATTTAATCTTTGACATCTTTGTGCTTCTATAAAGATATGCAAAAATACAGGTAATTTGTTAAACACAGACCGGATCCATGACATTTACTATGATTTCTGTCATTTTGGTGATAACACCATGACTTTCTCCGAAGGTTTCCATGGCAACAGTACAGCCCTACTTATTTTATGTCCATGATTATATATTTTTTTCTACTTCTCCCCTCATATACCTTAGCATACAGTATCTCTGGGAAATTGAGTTTTTTGTTGTATTTCTGTTTCTTTTCCTATCATCCCGATTTTTCTGTCCCTAGGCATACAGCACTTCAGACTGCCACAAGTGACCAGCAAGCCCCATTCTGGTTGACCCACCACTTGTTTCTCCAGTACCCCAACAACTATTCCCTGGGTTTAGGTATTGTACTGGGTCAGTATCTGGTGAGAAGTTTGGTTGGCTGGTCAGAGCCAGGGTATGCCAGTCAAAATTTAATTGCGACAGCTGGAGATATTCGCCACATTTTTATGCCGTTGTGTGACAAAGCATATCCCCTGAACAGGTGTGTGCAAATCCCATTCCCCCTGCCCAGGGAAAATAAGTTGATTTAAAGTTAAAGTACAAACAGTTAGCAGATTTCAATGTAAAGAATGAGAGGCAAGTGGAAAGTCAGCTTTTGTTATGGTTGGACAAGCTCTGAAAGTTCTGATTTGAGCAGCCCTGCCCTTGACCCTCCCTCCTTCAAGGCACCTCATGGAACCTCCAGCAAACACGTGCACAGCAGGGTCTATTATGAGGGGTCACTGCTGTGTTGGACGTTGGTGCCAACTCACCCAAGCTGGGATGTACTGCTGTGGACAACACTTCTCCTAGCCTCTCGATTCCAGTGAACAGAGTCTTCTCCTGTAGCCGAAGCATCGACATTTAGTGGCCCAAATTCTTGTCCCCCCATTACATGTTCTGTATGCTTATGCCTTGTCATCACTGGAGGACATGGGGACTTCCTACAGACTGTCTTAGCTCACCTGTAACCAAAAATCGCCTCCTGAATCCAGCATCAGTCCTCAGGGGCCCCTCTAGTAGCCACACCTCCACTGAGCCTCTCCAGCAATAAAGAGGTTCTAAAAGTGGGAGTGAGCAGAGCTTAAATGCCCACCAGAATTCAAAATTCTGCACAGACTTTTTCAAACAGCCCTGTCCTGCCAGAGCGCCGTGGGACATCATCAGGAGACGTGAAGGCTGTCTACAGATTGTCCTGGCCCACCCCACACTAACGAGCGCTGCCCGAATCCAGTGCTCATCCTTGGTAGCAACTCCAGAAGCCGCACCTCCACTGAGCCTCTCCACCAATCAGGAAGCTCTAAAAAAAAATAGGGGTGGATGCAGCTTAAATGTCCGCTAGAATTTAAAACTCTGCATGGACCTTTTCGCAGGCTTCATAGGGACAAGTACAAATCAATAGCTGACGCCAAATAGACTCGCCATTTTTCAACGGAAAGAAGTACTTCCTATATGAATGTCTAATTTCCTTTTGAAGGTACCAGTTCATACAGCCCTGCCCTACTGAAGCACTGTGGGACATTATCAGGGGACTGGAGGGCTGCCTACAGACTGTCGTAACCCCCCCTCCCAAACAGTCGCCGCCTGAATCCAGCGCCAGTCCTTGGGAGCCTCTCCAGTAGCTGCATCTCCATTAAGCCTCTCCACAAATCAGGGGGCTCTAAAATCGGGAGTGGACAGAGCTTAAAGGCCTGCCAAAATGTAAAACTGTACACAAACGTTTTCGAACAACCCTGCCCTACCGGTGTGCTGCAGGGCATCATTGGGGGACCCTTTACAAAGGGTGCCTAACATTCTCCCAATCTGGGTGCTCTTTATAAAACATAGTTTAAAGGGGACAGGAAATAATTTCTAATTAGCAGCGGTTTATAAAGTTCTTATTCTCAGAAATGATATTCAACCCCTTCAATTAACCATATTTAACTTTACCTAAATAAAAAGTGATATGAAAAACTGTATTTTGCATTGTTTTGTTTTTATGGGCAGCCTTCTTTTACAGTTCTCTTCATGGAACCAGTAATTTGAAGTTTTAAGGAAAAGCTGTCCAAAAAATCACGCTCCTGCCTCCCCAAAGACTTAACCCCCTCCAACCCCCCAATTAAGCTTTTCAGGAGGAAAAGCCTTCATTTTATAAACTTCAACTTACTGTATTTTAGTTTTGAAAACTCTGGGAGAGGGAATATGGCGGACTGTGGCGGCTCCATTTACTATTAAAGTGTGGCGCTGCACAGCTTGCTTCAATACAAAGGTATTGAGAGAGGCGGTCGGCGCCACACTGTCACATTAAATGGAGCCAGCGTAATCCACCATATTCCCCATTCTAAAGTTTTCAAAACTAAAATAAAGTAATATGATGTTTATAAAATGAAACTTTCCTCCTAAAAGCTAATCGGGGGTGTGGAGTGGTAAGCCTTGGGGAGGGCGCAATTTTTTTGGACAGCTTTCCTTTAACCATGTCACAGTCTGCGTACAGAACTCGAAGCATAGTTCCGATGGGTCAACAACTCAGAATTAGCATTCTGTTCACAAACTGTTACAAGATAAAAACTCCAAATTACTGATTCCATGAAGAGAACTGTAACAGAATGCTGCCCATTAAGGCAAAACAATGCAAAATACAGTTTCTCTCACTGTTAAGGGCTCTCGGGGACACGGGCGTCAATGTCCTTTATGCACATTTTGTGCTTCACGACAATCTGATTTTTTTTTTCCCCAGATCACAAAGTCGCCAAGATGCTCACAAACAAGGCCATGGGAGTCCATCCACTTCCCTCTACTGAGCCACACCCTTTCGCCTGCACGCTTAGTGATGTAAGAGTCTGGAGAGTGGAGGGGCGTGCTCTTTTGGTTTCTATGGGGCAGTTTTTTAAACTACTATTTTTCTTGCATTAGACTAGAGGGCCAGTTCAAACAAATTCAGTGCCTTGTTAATTAAGGCGTGGCTTTAATTTGTTTGAATTTGCCCTCTAAAACACTAAAAATCGTAGGACGTTATTGTGGGTTTTTGGATGAATGGGTTGTTTACATAAATATACGTTATTTTATGGTGTGCTTTGCTGCTAGTTTTACAAATGTGCTGGGAGGGCTTAAAGACAGTCAGGCAGTATTCCTCCACCAGACTCAGGGGGAATTGCATCCTTTTGACTGCCCCTACTTACCAACCGAGACCTACAATTGCTATCAAGCTTTAGGGATTGCCAGGAGGCGTAGGAGAAGGGGAATGGAAGGGGGGTGCGAATTGGGGTGGTGGGAACCAGGAGTCGCCCTGGGGCGAAATGGTGTCAGGACGGGGTAATCCCCGTCTCGTCCCCATACCCAAGGGCTCAGCAGATGCTGGGCAGGAGTTGAGGTCTTTCTCAGCATCCCATCCAACTCGAGCGGTGTTATGCAATGCCAGATCCATTAGAAACGAGAAGGCTATTGTAGCCTATCTTGTTGAAATTGTGGCTCTGGCATGCATCACTGAGACCTGGCTGGATGAAAATGCAGGCTCAGTATTGGCTTCTGCAGTTCCAGCTGGGTTCTCAGTGATTCACTGCCCGAGGTTGGATCGTAGGGGCTGGGGTGTAGCCATTTTCTTTTTTTTTTTTTTTTTTTAAAGACCAAACTGGTCCTTGTGGATATTCCAGTGGGGTCCACCAGATCCTTTGAGTGCATCATGGGAGAGGGTGTAGGTTGCAGGATACTCCTCATCTACCGTCCACCAGGTGATGGTGGAGAATTCATGCAGGAGATAGCGGATTTCGTCATCGACATGGTATTGGAATCTCCCAGATGGATAATTCTGGGGGATTTCAATGCCTGGGTCGATGTTGAACTCTCGCAATTTGGTCAAAATCTCCTCCAGCTAATGACAATGCTGGGCCTTACACAGGTGGTTACCTCCGCTACCCATATAGGATGTCACTCACTGGATTTGGTGTTCCTCCTGGGGAGGGAATTAGTCAGTTGGTCAGACCATCACACCACAGGGTTCAGTTTCGGGGCTCCCCCAAATGGACCTGCCCCTTCGGAGATGGTCCGGTACTGCCCTTTAAGGGGAGTTACCCCAGATGGTATATCAGCAGTCCTGGACCTATCGGGATTGCTGGGTGAAAGCTCGAGTCTAGGGGATCTAGTACTGGCCTATAATAAGGTGGTGGGAGAGGCCTTGGAATTGATTGCTCCTGCTTGTGTTCGACCACTCACTCTTCGCCCAAGTTCCCCTTGGTATCATGGTTCCTTGAAGGAGCTGAGGTGAGTTGGCCGAAGGATGGAGACAGCATGGCGGAAGTCTGGCCTGGATGCTGACAGGCTTAGATTGATGGAACACTGTAAGGGCTATCAATCAGAAAACACCCGTAAGAAGGCAGAGTTCCTGTCCAGGGAGATTACTGCAGCGCAGAATTGTGCAATCCAATCTGTCTCCAGTCCAGAAGAGCCTTTCCACAGGTTAAGTGTGATGAGCTAGCTTGATTCTTCACAGATAAGGTTGCCAGCATTAGGGTTGGAATCAGCCCGGCTCTCCCTACGAGGGTTCCGGAGGTCGATGGGAGGTGGTGAGCACCCAGTCTGTCTGGATGGATTTCAGCCGGCTGAAATTCATGGACACTGTGAAGACTGTCCAGACTTTGCGCCCAACCAGTTGTAGTTTGGAGCCGGGCCCTACCCTTTTAGTGGGGTGTGTAGATGTTATCTTCCCGATCCTAGCTGAAACGGTCTAGAGATCCCTGGAAAGGCTTTCCTGATCCCCTAAAGGAGGCGGTCATACTACTACTCCTTAAAAAACCCTCCTTGGATCCAGACTCCCCAACTAACTACCAGCCTGTCTCTAACCAGCACTTTGTGGGTAAGGTTATTGAGAAGGTGGTTGCGTTGCAACCGGGCGATCACCTTGTGACCCACAATGTCTACGAAGCTCTCCAGTCTGGATTTAGGAAGAAACACAGCACAGAGACCGCCCTGGCCCGGGTATTAAATGATCTCCTAATGGTGAGAGAGAGATCGAAAGGCTCGTACCATCTCGGTCCTTCTCGATCTCTCAGCAGCCTTTGACACTACAGACGATGGTGTGCCATTGAAGTCCCTGCAGATCCTTTGTGGACCATCAGGTACAGTCCTCAAATGGTTTCTATCCTCCCTCGTTGGCAGGTCTCAGAGGGTGGTCACCGGAATGTAGTCCTCCGATGCCCTTCCCCTGTCCTGCGGGGTGCCGCAGGGCTCCATTTTGGCACCCATGTTGTTTGAGGTGTATATGCTGCCACTGGGAGATATCATTAGGCGATATGGCTTGAGTTTTCACTGCTATGCAGATAATACTCAGCTGTATATGTCCTTTATGCAAAGACAGGTTGATGCGATTTCCGTGCTAAACAACTGACTCTTCGAGATCAAAGACTAGATGAGCACTAGCTGGCTGAAACTGAATCCAGATAAGACTGAGGTGTTGGTAGTGGACCCGGGTCGCCCGGGGCTGGGTTTGGGGCCTGGGCATGCGTTGGGCCTATGGCTTGATGGTGTTTGGCTCACTACCTCAGATCAGGTGCATAACCTGGGTGTTATTTTTGTCGACGACCTGACCCTGAAATCTCAGGTGTCAGCCATTGTTAAATCCTCACTCTACCATCTGAGGAATATCGCCCAGGTGAAACACCTGGTTCCGCCGGGCGACCTCCCACCACTAGTCCATGCCTTCATTACCATCAGTCTTGACTACTGCAATGCCCTCTGCCTAGGGCTGTCTGGGGTTGATATTCACCACCTGCAGCTAGTGCAGAACGCTGCAGCCAGGTTGTTGACTGGTACTTCCAGGACCAGCCACATTACGCCTGTGCTGCGCGGACTGCACTGGCTGCCGGTTTAGTGACAGATCACCTATAAGGTAGGCTTCCTTACCTTCAAAGCCCTACATGAACAGGGACCAGACTACCTGAAAGATCTCCTGACTCTACTCCCCCATTCGTACTCGTCGATCCGCCAACGAGGGATTGCTAGAGATTCCCACGGTTTGCTTAAAAACTTCTGGCGCTCATGCTTTCTCATTTGTAGTACCAACCCTTTGGAATTCTCTACCTCGTCGGTTTAGAGAACGCCTGACTATCAGTAGTTTTCAATCTATATTAATAACATACTTATTTACAACAGCCTTCCCCGATTGTTCTTAACCAATTTGTATTATTGTTTTATTCAGTTTTTATATTTGTGTATTTAAAGTGTACAGTGCCTTGGTTTTTGAAAGGCGCTATAAAAATAAAGTTTTGATTGATTGATAAAAAATGTCCCCATTGTGTCCTTGTGCTCTCCAGACTCTTACATCCTGAAACATGCATATGTGTGTATGTATGTGTGTGTGTGTGGGGGGCTCACATCCATTTCAGTGGTGACGCCCAGATTTTAGCTGAGGATTCCTTTTTTTTTTTTCCTCCCTTTTTTCTTTTCAGAAAGCCCAGGATCCCGAAACAAAAAAATCCTACTGAGAGCCCTGACTTTTTATTCAGGTACAGTTAAATATTTAGAAAATAAGTTACAGGCCTGCATCTGGGAGCTGTGCTTGGCAACGACAAGTAAATATATTAGAAAATGAATGCCAGCACAAGCATACCACAAATAAAAACCTTTTAAACAGCCTGGAAGGTTGTCACCATTAACAAATGAAGCAAAAACTTGTTCTTATGGTACTAAATAAAAGTGCTTCATTTTATTCAAAAAGTGCACCCTGCTTCCATAAAAAGCTGTTCCTTCAACAGAAACCTCCCAACGCGTTTCACGCCCCCTGGCGCTTAATCATATGACAACCTTCCAGGCTGTTTAAAAGGTTTTTATTTGTGGTATGCTTGTGCTGGCATTCATTTTCTAATACAGTTAAATATTTATTTACTTACTTACTTACAAGTTTTGGTAACTGGGAAAGGCACCCCCGAGCCGAGGCTAGTTTCCAGGTGCAACCTTGGGAAGGGGGATAGGGGAGTACGCAAACAGGCAGTTACAGTCATCAGAAGTGCAAATAGCAGCAATTACAAAACAGTGAATATACATAAGTTGCAAGTGAGCTGGGAGGCTCACATTATATATCGGTAAGGCAGTGCAAAATCTAGTAGATTAGTCTGGGTGAGTTGAGCCCGCCAGTGGGAGCAGACTGAGGGCCAGGAGTATAGGGATGCCAGGAAATAGGAGTCTTTGCCAAGATGGGAAGTAGGAAGCAATGGAGTGAAAGGGAACAGAAGAGTGAGAAGGTGGGAGGGGTGACAGGTACATGGAGGGGGAGGAGCGAGTCCTTAGATCATTTCAGTGGTAGAAAGGAGGGGGCTAGACGAAGGGGAGCAGGTTCCAAAGGGAGGGGAGCCGGTAGGAGAAAGCCGCTTAACCAGTGCCTGAGCAAGGGTGAGGAACAGAAAAGGTGCGGGTGTCTCTTTAACATAGAGAGTAAATGGGGGGTGGACAGGAGAGAAGATAAGTAGGAGGGAGGGAAGGGAGTCAACCCAGTATTTGGCAATGAAGGTGTAGCAGTGGGACTGGTGACATAAGGGGAGGAGGGAATTTGAAAGGGAGAAATAGAGAGAGGAACAATGGTGGGTGTGGAGAGAATAGTTGGAGACAGAGTGACAGAAAGCATTGTAGACGGTATCCAGTCTTGCAAGAGAAGCGGGAGGGGCGGAGCTATAGATCACGTCTGCATAGTTGAAGATAGGAAGGATCATTTTGGTCAGCAGATCCCAGTGGACTTCAGTTGGAAGGCAGTTCTTATTATGGTATAGGATGCCAACTAAGCTTGGGGTGAAGTCTGGAGTGTATGGCATCTATGTGGACACATGAATCTAATTTACTATCAAGCCACACCAAGGTATTTGAATGCAGGGATGACCTCCAGTTGGGTGCCATTCAGGGTGGAGAAGACTAGGCAAGGTGAGAGCCTTGCTACTTTCTGGCTGCTGCCAAAGGTCATGGACACAGTCTTTTTGGTGTTAACTTTGAGTGGTTGGCATGGAACCAGCATAGCACACTGTTGAAGTCGCTCTACAGTGAGGCTTCACCCACAGACGCAGAAGGACCAATGAGTAATTGACCGTGTCATCAGCATACATGTATATATATATATGCAAGAACACACAGGTGGAGGGGAGATCATTAAGAAAAGTGGAAAACGTTATGGGGCCCTGGAAGACACCTGCCAGGATTTTGGTGGGGGGGGGGAGAAGAGAGGATGTGGACAATATGGGTAATTTAGGGGAATGCATAGGATTTCTGAGAACAGGAACTTTATAAACAGATGCCAAGTAGCATAAATTTCCTGCCACACTCAAGTACTATATGGCTTAGTTGCTGTCTTGGTGTCCTTGTTTTTGCATGCCATAAGTGTATCTTGGCTTACTCCCCATCTTGGTGGCCATACATTCTTAAAGCTCAGGTGCTGCCTATCATATTTCCTTCCCTTTGTAGTCCTATTCCACAACTGCATAGTGTTTACCATAGCTTAGCACTATCCAGTTTACTGGGATTCCTAATTCCTAGATTCTAGGCTTCCCCCCTTTTGGGCAACCCTTATACTTTAGTAGACTTTTCTCGGCCCCTACCCTGCTCAGTAAGGTCACTCAGTGCATCTACAATGAGTCATACTATGAACTGGGTCCTTGTTTGTTCCTGTCTGCATGCAAGTCTGACTCTACTTATTGGTCAAATGCCTTTGATACATCCTCGCTTAGCACAATTCAATGATGATGATGAATCAAGCTTTGTAATGTCCAATCTTATGCTCCATAGACAAATGAGTGGTGATAATGTGTGTTTATTTATGCCTCAGTGTCTGTGCCAAATTGCCTCTATTCTTAAAAGGCGTCACTGGACTTTTGTCTCCATGCATCCCCATCCAAGGCCCAGCCCATTAGTACTGACGACCCCTCTCTCTCGTCCGTGTTGCTGGAGACAAATCCTAGGCCAGTATAGACTACCCGCTTCAAGTCATTTCGGCAGCCTTGGAATGGAAGCAATGATCTAAAAATAGGTCACATGACCATCAGGAGGCTTATTCCTAACCATGCTGACCTCATAGCATGGGTCAATCACTATAGCCCAAATGTATTTGGTATCTCAGAAACCTGGCTTAAGCCTTCTATCTCAGACAGCCTCTGTGCTCTGCCTGGGTATACCTTTATAAGAAACAATCGCAATGGCTCTAAGAGGGGGTGGAGGCACCATAGTGTACTTTAAGACCAATCTAAGCATCTCCACCCCAGGCACCGCTGTCCCTTCTGATACTGGTTGTGAACTCTGCAATGCTGTTCTGCTGCTTGGAGGCACAAAACAATTGCACCTATATCCCTCCAGCTGGTAGTCATTGAGCATTCCAACCCCCCACGAGTACTACTGGACCCCTTGTAAAACATTACAAGTTTTTACTCTTCACAGCCTTCAACATAGATTGGCTTAGCTTGAAAAGCAAAAATGCTGATCTGTCCCTTAGTAAGTTTCAGCTTACCCAAATAATCTCAGACCCACCAGGATCTCACATAATGGTAGTAAAGCCACATTAACTGACTGGACAGTCACACCCAGGGCTGACAGGATCACCTGTTCCAACGGGCTCCCTGAGGTTATCAGTGACAACTCACCCCTGTATTGTATCCAGAGAGCTAAATAATCCAAGGCCCCTCCTAGACTGCTTCACTTCCGTGACCACGCTCACCTTAACCCACCGCTGTTTAAACATGATGTAGCGTGCACTGACTGGTCATATCTTTGGAACACTAATGATGTCAATTTGGCTGTCTCTCACTTTAATCAAGCTTCCTCTGGCCTCCAGGACAAGGATGCCCCCTCCCCCAAAAAAAAAACAACTAGAAGAGTACTGGGCCTAGGTCCAGTTACCACATGGTTAAATCGCTAATTCCTCACCTTGATTAAAGCAAGGGGAAAATGCTGGTCAGTATATAAGGCTCCTTAAGCTGGTCTCTGATAAGGTAAAATATTGAACCTTCAAAAATGAATGCAATAAAGCGAACTGTCAGAAAAAAACAAGAGTGCACACTACAGAATGCTCCCTGGCTCATCAATCAGTAATCCACAACACTTCTGGAATTGTATTAGATAGGATATGGGTCAGTCTGGTAACTTTCCCCTGTACGTTACGTGGATAAATATGGGATATGACATGGGCGAGAGTGAGATAGCAGAAATATCTCCATGAGCTGTCATTAAGCTTTTGCTATCCCACGAGTGGCGAAATCACAAGTGGGATATCTAGAGCTCAATGACAGCGAGTGGAGAGATTTCTACTATCTCACTGCCACCCATGTCATATTCGATTTATACAATTGTGGGTCTCTCTCTTTTTTCAGTTTTATAGTTATTTGCATTTATCTGTTGCCAAAAGTGAAAAAAATTGGATTTGTGCTGTTTTTTGCTGATTATAAAAAAACTAAAAGGTAGCTATGAATGAACCACCACTCATTTTGTAGATCCTTTTGTGCTGAACAAATTCCGTGCTCACAGTACCATGATATCATTTTAAGTTATTCACATTTGCCTGTCGAAAACGTTATTTGCATTTGAATACGGTTAGTACTGCTACTGAGGCCGAACATTCTACATGAGTTCTGAGCCTTTTGTGACATACCTAACTGGCCAGGTAACCATTGTGACATACCCAACTGAACTGTGAATATATAAATGATATCTCACATATGGTTAGTGAGATATCTTTTTTATCTTCCTGAAAAGAGATCCACACATGTTGCATAAATGATGTTACTTTACTTGTGATAACTCCACCACCATAAGCAAATGCATTCAATGGATTCTTCTCTGACCTCTCTGCATACACAGGGGCCTTCCCACCCTCCTCACTGACCTCACTGATAGATATGGGTATTTCAGTTAAGTTACCCACAGTTTCACGTTAAAGCCACTAAAATCTTGGAGGTGCATACACACCTACAACATAACCCAATGTCCAAACTGCAGGCTCAGACAAAAATCAACCCCAAACTCCTTAATGGTCACTGCTAATGAACTAGTATCACCAATTACCAGAATTATTAATTTGTCCCAAACGTCTGGGGTGGTGCTTGAGCTATGGAAACTCTCCTATATCATTCTGGTGTTCAAGAAAGTAACGTTAAACTAGTCAATAATTATAGGCAGACTGCCATTCTTCCAATTTTCAACAAAAGGTGTGTGGTGATACTGTAGTAGGGAAAAATGTGAAGACGGGGCATGCCAAGTAATCCTAATCTGCCAATAGGTTCTAGGTTTCATAGAAGAGACCTGAGAAAGCATTACTTCATGGAAAGGGTGGTGATCCCCTTGTAATTCATTACTGGAGGAGTTGATATCAAGGGAATCAGTGGAAGGTTTTAAGAAGGGATGGGATAGATACATGGGCAGGGTACAGGTAGGGCAGGTAGAGACCAGGAGGACTCCAAATGGAAATCAGGGGAGGGATGGGAGAGAGGACGAGGTGTGGGGGCCAGCAGCAGTTATCAAACTGTAAGCTGCATCTTGAGCAGACGCAATAGACCTCAAGGCCCAATCTATTGGCATTTTTGTATGTTCATACGTTTCAAAATACTGGAAATTACAATTGCCTCTCAATTAAGTGAGTACTTTTAGCCAAGTACAGTATAACTTAATGTCTCCTGGCACAGCATGGGTTCCGTAAAGGACACAGTACCACCACTACCCCCCTGATCTCACCTCACATGTTGCCAATGCCATGAATAGGGGTGACTTCACTGGGGTTGTTTCCATTACCTTTACTAAGGCCTTCTATTTGGTTGACCACTAGCTATTGTTTATCAAGTTATGCAAACGTGGGGTATCCCCCTCTGCTTGACCTTGGTTCAGGAATTATCTGCATGGTAGGAGTTAATGGGTGAGATTTGGAACCTGTTCTCAGACCTTGCCCCTACCCTGGTAGGAGTGCCAGAAGAAGTGCTACAAGGAGTGCCACAAGGATCCATCCTCGGTCCTCTCCATTTCTCTCTCCTCACATAAATGATATACACCTGGTCTTCTCCCATAGCACCCCCATCCTATATGCAGATGATCTGGTGCTATACCTTAAATCTCGTAGCATGACTACGGTCAATAAAAGGCTGTCCACTGACCCCCAGGGAGTGCAACAATGGTAGCAAACAAACTGCTTTAAACACAGTAAAATCCCAGGCAATGCTGTTTGGCTCAACACACAAACTTGAAGGTTGCCACACCCTCTTAGTGTACTGTGATAGAACTCCCCCTGCATCAGTGTTCTCATTCAAGTACCTAGGTGTGACACTAGTTCCAGCCCCCAACTTCTTACAGCATGTCATGGGCGTCTGTAAATTGGTCAACACCAAACTGGGGATATTGTACAAGGTCAAGCATAATCTCACCCCTTCTGCCCACTCAGCCATTGCCCGCTGAGGTTACTTCTTAAACTTACCTATCCAGGGGGATCTGGATACCCTGGAGGGGTGGTCAAGGAGGTGGGGACTGAAATGTAATGCCGGGAAATGTAAGGCATTTCATTTGGGAGTCAAAAACCCAGGCCATGTATACAACCGGGGGGGGTCACACTGCATGCCACATTGGGAGAAAGGGATTTAGGGGTGGTGGTAGATGTCAAAATGAATAACTCTGATAACTGTAGAAGAACTGCAGCCAAAGCAAACAGGATACTGGGCTGCATAGCCAGGGGTATTACATCCAGAAGGAGGGAGGTGATCCTCCCTCTATGTAATGCCTTGGTCAGGCCGCAGCTCGAGTACTGTGTACAGTTCTAGAGACCTCATCTGAAGAAGGTCATAGCGCTGCTGGAGAGGGTCCAGAGGAGAGTGACCAAGATGATTCAGGGCATGGAGGGGAGGCCTTATGAGGAGAGACTGGAAGAGCTTGGGCTTTACTCACTGGAGGGGAGGAGAGGAGAGATAGGGGAGACATGATAGAGGTTTTCAAGTATGTAAAGGGAATAACCAGGAGTGGAACCAAGGAGCTGTTTAGGTTAAAGAAGGGGGGGAACAACCAGGGGCCATGAGTGGAAGCTGGAGGGGGGAAATTACAGGTGGAGCGTAGGAATCATTTTTTCACTGAGAGGGTGGTGGAGCCATGGAATGCGCTGCCCGGGAGGCTGGTGGAGGAGGGCACAGTGGAGAGCTTCAAGAAGGGGTGGGACAGGTGTAAGGGGAAACAATCTAGAGAAGACCCTCTTGGGGGCTGGGGGAGTGGTGAGGCGAGCAGCCACTAGGTTGCTGGCTTTCGAGCAGACAAGACAGACCGTTTGGCCTATTCTGCTGGCTTTTAGTATGTAAGTGTCTCTACTTCAGCCAAAATCTACTTTGCTAAAGTGGGATGTAACATATAACATCTATCACTTTGCCTTGTCACTGAACTGCCATACCCATCACTGCATGTTATACTTTAGACAAGAACGACTCCCCCAGCAGCCCTGTGTGATTTAATGTCAAGTGGGGTCATTTTTGACATATTGCACAAAACAGCCCCCATCATCTCTCACAAGGCTTCTCCGGTCCCCAGATGGTGCTTATCCACTAAGGTCCTCTAATCTAGATCTGCTATCCATACCTAGAACTGAAAGCGACTTTGGGGTTGGGAGCCGAGAGTGCTGTGATACAACAACATGGAGGCAGGAATTTAAATTAGATCCATTTACTGCAAACTTAAAGCGAATAATAATTCACCTAACTTGCTCGAACTGTCTTCAGCATCTGTCAGGCGCTCTCAGGAAAAGATGGGCATGAAAAAGGATGCTACACATGCGATTCACAACCTGGATGTATTCTTAACCTCCTCCAGCTCCTCGAAGGGATCGGGGCCTGCAGGAGCGAGCAGTGTGGTGGCACCTGAACTCCCAGCATCGCAAATCCTAGCGATGCTCACCAAATGACAGGCTACTGGGGATGAGACAAATAAGAGGTTGGTGGCCGTGGAAACTAACCTACAGGACACCAGCAACAAAATTAATGAAAATGCAGCGGCGATTAGTGAACTCCAAGCAGTGAACATTCGGCAGGCGGACTGCCATGCCGCCTATATGCGGGACTTTATACACCTAAAGTCAAAAATCGAGAGCCTGGAAAACGCACAGTGCCAGGCAAATGTTCGTATTGTTGGTTTTCCATCGTGTTTTGCAGTGCAGACAGAACTTTTATAGGAGGTGAGCAGACTGGTATTCCAGGACCCAAAACTATTGCCACTTAAATCCAATGTGAAAATTACAAAGGCATTTGCCATACCCCAGCAATCAAAGCCACGAAGAGACCCTTCACGGAGGCCACTGACTGCAATAATCACACTATCCTCCCCAGAGACCAGGATCTCCTTACTGCAGGCTGCTCATTTCAGAGGGGATATCATCTGGGAGGACAGCCAGCTGGCCTTTTTTCCTGACCTGGCAGTGCAAACTCAAGCCTGGAAAAAGGAGCTTCAGGCTACTAAAAAGGAACTCCTGAAACATGGGATAGAAGCCCAGCTCAACTACTCTGCTAGACTGCAGGTGCGCCACAACTCCAAGACACGTCTTTGTGGACCCGATATCAGCTGCCATATTTGCCACTCAAGTACTGGCCCCAAAGCAACTGTGAGAAGCAGCTTCGAACGAGGAAGACGAGTGAAGCAGGATTTTCATGAAATGAACTATCAACTTGTACTGCGTAACCGGGACTGGCCTAATATGTGCAAATTAAATTACCTGGTGAGTGCATGTTGCAGGATGCTGGCCAAATGACCTCAACTGTCCACCAGCCCCAAGTTAAAACCAGACGCTGCATTAGTTCTTTAATGCAGGAATACAGTTAATAGTAAGAGCCCTTAAGGTGATGTTGAGGCTAGTTTGTTTAGTAAGTGTTATAGTGCTAACAAAAGCTGGTGTAAATATACAGCCCTTCAGTTTGTGAACAAGAAACAGCGCCTATAATAAATGTTAGAATATCCACAGGGCAGGTCGCTATGCCAAGCCTTAAGCTGTGGGGGAATAAAAATAACAACCAAGCCCAGGCCATCAGGAGTTTAATACCCAACTATCTGCACTTATGGGCCTGCCCCCCACCAGGCTTTAGTTCTACAGGGGACCTGTTAAATTGGTGTGCAAATTTTTATATGACCAGCGAACAGGTGATAGTGAGATAGCCCTACAGCTTACTCGGCTCAGACTTTACTCCTTGAAGGATTAAATGGCAGCCCTCCCAGCTGCATGGATTGACGGTCATCTAACACTATGAAACTAGTAGAGAGAAAATGAGTTGTAACCTGTACATCCAGCAGGGAGGTCTGCGAACCTCATACGGTTATATTTTTTTTTTTTTATGTACTATGTATTACTATAAAATCTGTAAATAAAGTAAAAAAAAAAAAAATGACTAGGGGATATTGCTTTCTCCATCATTGCCCCATGGTTATGGAATTCTACACTGGCTGATCTCCATCAGTGTCAGGTAGTGCCCACCTTCACAGAGAGAGATACCACGGCTACCTCCTCATGTTATCAGTGTGTTCCTGTGCCTAGCTCACTACGTTAGATTCTGGTTGTAATTTCAAGACTAGCTGTACTACAGAAGGTTGATATATTAATGTAATGTATTCTTATTATATGTTTGCCATGAACTATAATGCCATGTACTCAGTGTATATATTCTCATCGGTTTTTATATGCCTTTTGCATTTTATTTGCTCTTTGCCGACTGTAACCTGCTGTAACCTCCCAGGTCATGCCTGAAAATAGGCATTCATTTGTCTAGTGTACGTAACCTGGTTAACAATAACTAAATACAAACAAACACTTACAAAGGAAACCTATGCCTTGTCTATGATATAATACGAAAGAAGTTACACCATCAAGCAAAGGAAATTTACAAAATAAAAGTTTTTGGAGGCCAGCTCCATGGTGCAGAGTGATAGGAAATCGCTCGGCACACTGGTGACCTGGGTTCGCGCCTGAACCTGGGATGGCAGGAGTGGAGACCAGCAAGGAGGGTTAGGAGCATCTGTTTGATGCTCTCCTCCCTGGGGAGGAGGGGGCAAGCCTGCAACACTTCACATGCGGCTCCAGGTGGCCCGTAGTGGCAGCACACTTTGCAGCGTGGGAGACCACCTGCGCAAGTGTGTCTCCCAGATTATACACTATGCAGCAACCCAATAAAGGAGGTGGGCGGGTTGAGGGAGAAAACAGAAAATCACCCGCTCGGCTGACCAGATGATAGTTGCTGGGTCCCCTCGTCCCATGCAGCCTGGGCAAGCGCCTTCTACAGACAATCCCCCACAGTGTGCCTGGTGTAGCGGATTCTCAGTGTCCCCTCCCGTGCGTGCCAGGAGGGGGGCCCCCCAGTAAAGGGATACATCGGGCTGCCAGGGCACGGCATATGGGGGAGAGCAAGGATGGCTGAGAGGGACGGCTAGGTGGGCGAAGGGGGTCCCTAGGCGGCCTGAAGGAGTGGCCAGTCGAGGGGAGCATAAAGAAATAAAGCAAAGGGGTTTTTCATTAAATAAAGTGTTACTGTTCTCTGCTTCACCTTTCAGACAGATTGCGGGAGTGTGTCCAATGAACTGCAATGCTCCTTTCCCTGTGCATGAGACATGCTTATTGTGTAAAAAGAGTATCTCACGTGCATGTACATGTTCGGAGGAGGTTTTTGAAAATGTTAATATATTACTTATTGACCTAACATAATTTACAATTTCTCACTCCAACTCTAGTTGCCCCAGTGAAGCTCAAACCCGATCCCTATGTATTTGACACTAGTCTCCCTCAGATTTCAACCCCATGTAACTCCCCCCCCCCGTGGTGACGGTCGACCAAGCCAGACGCACACGTCCCTACCTCCTCCTAAGTGTGGAGGCAGTTCTTGGGGTTCACAGGAAGATGGCAGTAGCAGGGGTTTGAACCCATGTGTGCTCTGGATCATCCTGCTTAACCTGGGTGATTTTCTCGTTCTGTTGTCCTGCCCCCTTGGACATCTTGCACGTACTAAATAATAAACTGCGACCTGTGGTCACCCAGGAGGCAGCAGTGTAGCAGAACCAGCGTCCCTCCCTGGATCCCTGGAGGAAAAGAATATCCTCTAGGATGCTTGATCTTCTCCCCCAGGTGTCTCCCATGAACCGAAGCTTGGTACTGAACCCAGATCTCTGGCGCTGCAAGTGGTTTGGCTACTACTCTACAGAAGGGCACGCCTGAGGAGATCACATTTACAGTCGTAAGAGTTATATCATTTACATTCTTATGTAACCCCCCTGCAAATGGGGGTTCCCAAAAGACTTCCAGGCGCTTGCTTGAATGCTCCAAGCCTGAATGGTGTTTGGCGTTTAAGCCATTTATCAGTGAGTGTTTTTAGAGCCTCTGGTACTGTCTCTTTAAGAGCTGTCTGCTTGCAGACATAATTAGTTTGTAGGGGGGGACTGTGTGCTTCTCTGCTTGAGTATCACTCGAGCTGCTGCCAATTCACTCCATTTTGCAGTCACTAGGGTGCAAAGGAACCTATCTGAAAGATGTAACTGTTTGCCAGAAATCATTTAGAGTAATAATGAAAATACAGTTTGTCTAACCTGCTTTCCTTGCAGCCAGAACTGTGTTTGCCTAGTTCCCCATTCTAGTTTTGAACTGCTGAACTGGACGAATCAGTGTGGGTTAAGGTAGCTCTAAAATGGTGCCTTGGATGAATCAGAACTTGGACTCGTAATCTGAGCCAGCCACAAGAGGATTGTATGGGCAGTGACTCTGGGAGATGTAGTTTGGACTTGCGCCTTTTGGACCAACAGGGCAGTCTATTGTGGTGACAGCCAATCCAGCCAAGAACTGGGAGGAACTCAAAGGAAGTGCCGGTTTTGTCTGCTGGAGTTTCAGTTGAGCTCTGGCAGTGAAGAGGGAAGAAGCCCTGTGCTTTTCGATTGTGCAGTTTTAGTCGGAAACGTGTGTCAGGCCCGAGTTCGGTCTGCAGCTTGTGTAACTGCTTGTTGGGACTGAATCCATCCTGTGAAGAGAAGCAAAGGATATCTGAAGAGTAGAAACCAGGCTTACCCTGTAGAAGACTGGAGAAATTGCTGAATTGCGCTCAGTCTGTCAGGAACTGAATCTGCTGTGTGTTCTCCCGGGTATTGTGCAGTAATTGCGATCGGGACAGAGAAGCAGCCTGCCTGGTATAGTACTTTTTTTTTACCATATAAATGTGTGAGGAAGCTTGTGTAGCTCAAGTGAATCCTGCTGCCATTAAAGGACTTTTGCCTGTTACTGTTTACCATATAAATGTGTGAGAGTCTCGTGGAGCTCAGAGTAGCCCTGCTGACGTTGAAGGACCCTATCTTGTTTGGAGGTCGTGAGTACTAATTCAGGGTTGCTCCCTGTTGGATTATACATTAAATCCAAATGGAATTACTGTACTGCTGACTGTTTAACTAATTTTGTTTTTCTCTGTGTGAAAGGGCCCCTACCAGCTGCCACAGTTTGGACTAGCCACTAGGGCTTGTGTACCAAGGACAGTAACTGGTAAGATGAGCCTGTGCACAGAGCCTTAAATAGATGAGTAAAGTGATAAGCTAATTAACCTGATTTCCCCTGTCCTTGTTATATCCCCCTAAATAAATCAGAGCTGCTTGTTTCAGCAAAGTTATACCGCCTGAGTATTTGTCTATATTAAAGTATTGTACTGTGATTGTTGCACTGTATCTTATTACTTTACAGGGGTCCCAGTGCCTGAACCAGTCCTGGGGTAAGTGTATACTGTGAAGGTAATTCTGATATACTGTGTGGGCCACTAGGTGGGAAGAAGGGGTTGCAGTGTCCCAGAGGGCTGTGACCAAGTTAGTTTAACTATTGCAAACCCTGACCTCTGGGTGGAGGCACCCGCCATCGGATCCAGGCCCCTCAACCTGTTAGTGGCAAATCAGGCAGGGGTAGTAGCCCCTGGGATAGCGCCATCTGGAGTTACATCTTGGAGGCTCACAGCTGGATTGTGTGTCCTCTGGTGGCCATATTTATGAACCACTGTTAAGGAAAAAAAATGGGTACCCCGACAGAAGTGGCTGTGCACCGGCTGGTGGAGTGGTGTACTGGGGAGGAGATCGACCCCCAAAATGCTATGCTTATCCTGGACATCCCCCTGGGTATCAATACGGACACTGTACAGGGAGTACTTTCCAAGGTCGAAGGTTTACAAAACCCTGTGGTGGTGGGTCGGCATGCTAATCTGCTCACCCACACTTTCCTGGCCCTAGTAGAGTTTAAGGATCCCATAGATAGCTCCAAAGTGCCACAGACCATTACCCCAGAGGGAGCCCTCACTGCCTGGAGAGTGATAACTAAGGACAGTAAAGACCCAGGGGGAATGAGCCCCCACCACTATCTGAAACTTTTGAGGAGAAATTTGCTAAATGATTGCTGGGGGAAGGGAAAACTGTGGAGGACTTGAAGAAACTATTCTTGCCACCTAGGGGTGTTCCTCCCCAACACCCTCTCCTGCTCCAGTACCCGTAATGGTGGCTGAACCAATGCAGACTCCAATTTCTGCACCTGCCATTAGTCACGACTCTTACCGAAGGTTGAGGATCTTCTCTGGCACCCTCCCCACCCCCCAAGGGGAGGATGACTGGGAGACCTGGATAGACTATATTGCCCCCAAGTGCTAGAATGGCAATGCTCGGAGAGAAAGCGAAAGAGGGTTAGTGAGAGCCTCGAGTCCTGCCTTGCTACCATCCATTGCTAAGCAGGCCAGTAACCCTAGGCGACTGCACAGGCCTATCTTGAGGCCTTGGAGAATGTATGGGAGCCCAGATTCTGATGAGGACCTATGGTGGAGAGTAAGAAATGCACAACAGTACCAAGGGAGTTGTTGTCTGTGTATGTATCTTGGCTGGAAAAATTGTTGCAAGAATGCCTCAGAAAGGGTAGTTTGCCAGCGACTGAACTGGACCGAACCAGGCTGGACAGGATCCTTAAGTCTGCCCCCTTCTCAGAACTGCTGTTGCTTCAGTTACGCTTGGCAAATCGACTGGAATCCCCACCCTCCTATGATGAGTTAATGAGAGAAATTCGAGGAGTTGAGAAAAGGCGACCTCGGGAGGGACCTGCACTAATAGCTGCGGCTACGACCCGAGTGACTGAGGGTGACCCATTAAGTGAAGTTCAGGGGCAGAGGTTGGCAGTCAATGAGTGCTCTGACAAGGAAAAAGATATGCCACAATGGGACGAACTGTTGAGAGAGATCCGGGAATTCAAAAACAGTCCCTTTATGAAGGCCATGCCTGCAAGTACGGGCCCTGACCTATATCCGACTGCATCTGCTATGGGGGTGGGGGTACCCACCCATGTGTCTCCTGCTGATAACGGCTCCAAACTCGATTCCTTGATCATGGAAGTGGAGAAACTGACGAGATGTCTCCAAATGCTTATCACGCCGCAGACAGAGATGGCACCAAGGTTTCCAGTTAGTAATACCCCCGCCCTGGCTCCCAGTGTGGCGCTCGGCCAGCTCAAACTCCAGAAAGTATGTTTTGCTATAATTGTGGGAAGGATGGGCACATGAAAAGGAATGCCGGTCCCCAAAGACACTGACAGAGTTGCATATAGGCTACAAGGAGAGCTTGGAGAACAAATCAGTGGTTAAGAGGTAAGAAAATGATCCCAGTGAGAGCACCAAAATGCTAACTCACGTCCTTTTGTGGCAAGGTCAGTTGCCCAGCCCCACTACCGCCTCCCAGACTGGTCCAGAATAGTGGGTCCCTCCATGGAGACCACTGTAAAGGTGAATGGAGTGTCTACAAGAGCTGTATTAGACAGTGGCTCCCAAGTGACAATTATGTTCCAGGATTGGTATCAGAAGCATTTGTCAGGCGTACCCTTACAACCATTAGAAGGACTGCATGTATAGGGGTTAAGTGAGAAGGCCTACCCCTATTCCGGGTATATCCGAATTTGGCTGTCTTTCCCCACCTCCGTGGCTGGAGTGGCTGAACAAGTAGAGACCCTAGCCTTAGTGTGTCCCCCCACCGGACTGTATGATGGTGTCTCTTTGTTGACTGGAACAAATGCTCATATGTTCAGAAGGCTGGCACAGTTGTGTTATGAAAAACAGGGGTCAAAGACTAGTAGAGCTTTAAGAGTTCCGGCTTTAATTATGAAGGCCTATGAGGCACAGAGAGATGCTGAAAAAATAGAACCAGAGGAACCGGTCGGAATTGTATGGAAGAAGGATCCTGAGTCTCTGATCCTGGCGCCAAATGCCCAGTGTACCTTACAGGGAGAGGTCCGTATCAGAAAGGATGTTAAGAATAAAATATTAATGTTGGATGCACCAGGCGATGGAAAACTGCTAGAGGGACTGCTGGTCAAGCCTAGTATTTTGCCCGCTAGAGCCCATGCTTATGCCAGAAGGGTAATGGTCCAAGTTCATAATGTGTCTGAAAGCGACATTCGAGTAAATAGAGGTTGCATCCTGGCTGATGTGCATTGTGCAGACACTGCAGTGCTACCAGCAGCAAGAGTTCAAGGAAGAATGACAGAGTAACAGCCTGACTTGTTGATTTGGCGACTCCCGCTGCCAGCTGAATGGAAAGTGAGGATCAGTGAGAAGCTTGCCCAGAGAGACCAGGTGTTTTCTTTAAAGGAATGGGATGTAGGATGCGTACAGGAGCTGAGCACAATATCCGGCTGCATGACGAAGACCATTTCGTGAGAGGTCTCGACGCCTGGCACCTGCTGACATAGATGATGTGAGACGGCATCTGCAAGAGATGTTAGCTGCTGGTGTAATACAAGAATCCAGAAGCCTTATGCTTCCCCATTGTGGTAGTGAGGAAAAGAATGGGACAGTAAGGATGTGTGGATTATCGCACTTAAACGCGGACTATCCTGATCAGTACACAATGCCCCACATTCAGGATGCTTTGGACTGCCTAAGCGGGAGCAAGTGGTTCTCTGTGTTGGATCTCCGCGGTGGGTACTACCAGATCCCGATGGCCCCAGAGGACGTGAGAAGACAGCCTTTATCTGGCTTGGCTTCTATGAATTCATGAGGATGCCTCAAGGATTTCAGGTGCCCCAGCCACTTTTCAACGATTGATGGAGCGTGCAGTGGGGACATGAACTTACTAGAGTGCCTGGTATACCTAGATGATGTTATTGTGTTTAGCAGCTCACTGGAGGAACATGAGAGCAGATTATTTAGGTATTGGACCGACTGGAGGACTTTGGCCTTAAACTGTCCATTGATAAGTGTCAATTCTTTCAAACATCAGTAAAGTATGTGGGACACATAGTATCCACCGAGGAATAGAGACCGACCAAGTAAAGTTGAGGCCTTGACCACCTGGCCACAGCCCAAAATCTAAAAGAACTGCAAAGATTCCTGGGATTCTGTGGCTATTATGGCGTTTCATCAAGGACTATTCAAGAGTGATCCAGCCTTTACTTAACCTTAATCGGTATCCCCAATCCACAAAAATACCAAAAGTCAGCGTCCTCAAGACTGAAAGAGTGTATTTTCGTCCGAGTGAAGTATTTGGGGCCGCTGACTCCTGATTATGAGACTGCTTTTCATGAGATCATATATCAACTTACCCATGCTCCAGTGCTGGCCTATGCCGATCCAAGAAAACCTTACGTCCTGCACACTGATGCTAGCTTGCAAGGGTTGGGGGCTGTGTTGTGCCAAGAGCATGAGAATGGCCTGAGACCAGTGGCCTTTGCCAGTAGAAGCCTGACCCCATCCGAAAAGAAATATCCTGTACATAAGTTAGAGTTCCTAGCTTTGAAGTGGGCTATTGTTGACCAATTCCATGAGTACTTGTATGGGGCTAAAATACTAGTAAAAACTGACAATAATCCTTTGACCTATGTGCAGACCTCAGCTAAGTTGGATGCCACTGGCCATAGGTGGCTTCTCGTTATCTACATACGACTATGCTGTTGAATACCGAGCAGGCCTGAACCACATAGATGCTGATGCTCTTCCCGGAGGCCTGTTCCCAGAATGATTGGGTCAGATTGGCAGAACCTGACATTCGGCACTCTGCCGAAGTTTGACAGGGAGGAACAAATGTCCACGGACGCAGTGGACTGCATGGTGGATTGCTTGGGACCCTCTGAGAATTGCATACCTGCTGCTTGTGCCACTTTTCTGCAATAGACATTGGTGCACTGCCTCAGCTGGACAATGGCGGTGTTATGAGCTCAATCCCGCGATCCCATGATCAAATCAACTTTAGAAGCCCTCTATGCAGGAAAAGATGTGTCCAAATTATGCTCCACTGATTTGAGAACTGCACTGTTATACAAAGAAGGTCCTAAGTTGAAACTGATCAATAAACTGTTGTACAGAAAACAGTAGACAGAGGGACAAGTGAGACAAACAACAACTAGTGCTGCCCACTGCCTTCGAGACTCAGTACTGAGATCCTTGCACAACCACATGGGGCACCTTGGTATAGACAGAACACTTGACTTGGTGAGATCCAGATTCTATTGGCCTAAGATGGGGGCTGATGTGGAGCAACACATTCGAACTTGAGTCGCTGCTTACAGAGGAAAGCTTTGCCCCAGAGGGCTGCCCTTGTTAACATCACCACCAGTGCACCCATGGAGCTGGTCTGTATTGATTTTCTGAGTTTGGAGTCAGATCAAAGAAATATCAGTAATGTGCTGGTGGTCACTGACCATTTCACGAGATATGCCCAAGCTTTCCCCACCAAAGACCAGAAAGCATCCACTGTGGCCAAAGTACTTGTAGAAAACTGTTTTGTTCACTATGGGGCTCCACAAAGAATCCATTCTGATCAAGGGAGAGACTTTGAGAGTCATCTCATCAAAGAGATGCTTTCTCTGTGGGGAGTGCGAAAGTCCAGAACCACTCCTTACCACCCCAAGGGGGACCCACAGCCTGAACGTTTCAACCGCACTTTGCTAGATATGCTGGGCACCTACACCCAAAGGACAAGCCTAGATGGAGTCAACAAATTAGCACCCTGGTACATGCTTATAACTGCACAATAAGTGATGCCACTGGGTTCTCCCCACACTTCGATGTTTGGAAGAAGCTCGACTGACGGTAGATGTGTGTTTGGGGTCTCTCTGATGGGGTTCAAGCTGACAACTATTTACAGGTATGTGCAAAGTTAAAGGCCCAGCTAACTCATGCGTACCAACTGGCTCAAACCATGGCTGCCAAAGAAATCTGGCCAACAAAGAAAGGTATGATAAAAGGTGGCACAGGAACTCCAGGAGGGAGATCGGTATTGCTAAGAAATCTGGGACTGCATGGCAAACACAAGATTGCTGACAGATGGCACCATCTCCCTCACATTGTAGTGGGCAAACTAGATGATCTGCCAGTGTACAAAGTAAGGCCTGAGAATAATTCAAAAGATGTAAAACAATGCATAGAAATCATTTACTGCCCATTGGACAAATCTTTGAGTCTGAGCCCCCAGAAGATGCCCCTCTGGACCAGTGACTAGAGGTGCTGCTAAGAAAAGATCAAGAAAGTCTGCACCTACAGAAGCAGAGTTAAAGTGTTCCCCTCCACAAGTCCCAGTTGAGCATGACTGTCAGCCCATATCAGAAGAAAGTGAGAGTGACTTTGAATACTATCCTTCTTGAACTGAGTCAATTGTTTGGGGCAATCCCTAGTCAATACTGAAAAATGAGCTGGGTCTTCTGGACTGTCTAAACCCCAGTTTTGTCCCTGGAGCCAATGCTCCCAGAAAGTAAGTGCAAAGTATCAGATCAGATGAAATGGAATCATTGTGCATGGTTGAACTGTTTGAGCTTTCAGGGAGGAAAATGATGGATTGGGGCAGACTGGTGATACACCAGAACAAGAAGAGTATTTTGAGTGCCTGACAGTCCACTGCCAGTGTCACTCTCCATGCAGGCCAAATGTTGTGGACTCAGAAACTGTAACTCCTGGAGCTGAAAGTGCCCCAAGTTCTAGCCTCTCTACCCCATGGAGACTCCCCTGACAAGTGAGGACAATGCTGAAAATGAGGCTCAAGTGCAGAGACTGTAACAGTTCCCCTAGAAAGACTGGTCGGAGCTGTAAAGCCTGTGGTGCACCTCAGTTATGATTCCCTTGGGAGGCCTGTGGACTTGCCTCTCAATGTTGTCCATAAAGGAGTGCATGTGTCCCCGAGCTAATGCCCAAACTGAGCATCAGTGCTAACTCCAAGTTACTTGTGTTGCCCTCTAAGTATGGTGCCCTTGCCCGTCCAGCTCAAGGTAACTGATAGGAAGGGCCCCTCTCTTCAGGTTTCATGTACAAGAGGTAATAACTTGAGTTATGGTACAACGTGTGTAATACTGTGTAAGAGTGACGTACTGCAATGTTTCAGAAATGTGTTCTTGGTAAAATGATATATTGACTGATGATTACATGTGTGAGCCTAATGCAAATGTATATGGTTGCAGTTGAAACTTATGGGGTACTTGCATGGACGTCAAGCTTTCCAAACCAGGAAGAGTGTAACCCCCTGCAAATGGGGGTTCCCAAAAGACTTCAGGAGCTTGCTTGAATGCTCCAAGCCTGAATGGTGTTTGGCGTTTAAGCCATTTATCAGTGAGTGTTTTAGAGCCTCTGGTACTGTCTCTTTAAGAGCTGTCTGCTTGCAGACATAATTAATTGT
Organism: Neoceratodus forsteri; assembly: GCA_016271365.2. Taxonomy (NCBI): domain Eukaryota; kingdom Metazoa; phylum Chordata; order Ceratodontiformes; family Ceratodontidae; genus Neoceratodus; species Neoceratodus forsteri. The sequence continues at coordinate 709,175,567 of CM057459.1, read as the reverse complement.
ATGGGGGGACTGTGCTTCTCTGCTTGAGTACCACTCGAGCTGCTGCCAATTCACTCCATTTTGCAGTCACTAGGAGTGCAAGAGAACCTATCTGAAAGATGTAACTGTTTGCCAGAAATCATTTAGAGTAATAATGAAAATACAGTTTGTCTAACCTGCTTTCCTTGCAGCCAGAACTGTGTTTGCCTAGTTCCCCATTCTAGTTTTGAACTGCTGAACTGGACCAATCAGTGTAGGTTAAGATAGCTCTAAAATGGTGCCTTGGACGAATCAGAACTTGGACTCGTAATCTGAGCCAGCCACAAGCGGGATTGTATGGGCAGTGACTCTGGGAGATGTAGTTTGGACTTCGGCACCTTTTTGGACCAACAGGGGCAGTCTATTGTGAGTGACAGCCAATCCACCAAGAACTGGGAGGAACTCAAAGGAAGTGCCGGTTTTGTCTGCTGGAGTTTCAGTTGAGCTCTGGCAGTGAAGAGGAAGAAGCCCTGTGCTTTTTCGATTGTGCAGTTTTAGTCGGGAAGCGTGTGTAAGGCCCAGTTCCGGTCTGCAGCTTGTAACTGCTTGTTAGGACTGAATCCGTCCTGTGAAGAAGCAAAGGATATCTGAAGAGTAGAAACCAGGCTCACCCTGTAGAAGACTGGAGAAATTGCTGAATTGCGCCGGTCTGTCAGAACTGAATCTGCTGTGTGTTCTCCGGGTATTGTGCAGTAATTGCGATCGGGACAGAGAAGCAGCCTGCCTGGTATAGTACTTTCTTTTTACCATATAAATGTGTGAGGAGGCTTGTGTAGCTCAAGTGAATCCTGCTGCCATTAAAGGACTTTTGCCCGTTACTGTTTACCATATAAATGTTTGAGGAGTCTCGTGGAGCTCAAGAGTAGCCCTGCTGACGTTGAAGGACCCTATCTTGTTTATGGTCATGAGTACTAATTCAGGGTCGCTCCCTGTTGAATTGCCACATTAAATCCAAATGGAATTACTGTACTGCTGACTGTTTAACTAATTTTTCTTTTCTCTGTGTGAAAGGGCCCCTACCAGCTGCCACGGTTTGGACTAGCCACTAGGGCTTGTGTACCCAGGGACAGTAACTGGTAGGGATAGGCCTAATGCACAGAGCCTTAAATAGATGAGTAAAGTGATAAGCTAATTAACCTGATTTCCCCTGTCCTTGTTATATCCCCTAAATAAATCAGAGCTGCTTGTTTCAGCAAGTTATACTGCCTGAGATATTTGTCTATGTTAAAGTATTGTACTGTGATTGTTGCACTGTATCTTCTTACTTACAGGGGGTCCCAGTGCCTGAACCAGTCCTGGGGGTAAGTGTATACTGTGAAGGTAATTCTGATATACTGTGTGGGCCACTAGTGGGAAGAAAGGGGGGTTGCAGTGTCCCAGAGGGCTGTGACCAAGTTAGTTTAACTATTGCAAACCCTGACCTCTGGGTGGAGGCACCCGCCATCGGATCCAGGCCCCTCAACCTGTTAGTGGCAAATCAGGCAGGGGTAGTAGCCCCTGGGATAACGCCATCTAGGGGTTACACTTAGAATATCAGAACCGTTCTCAACTTCGATCTGTGGTTCTTATACCCTAAGAAAGCATGTGAGACCCAGCTTACAACAATAAGAGTGGTCTTCGCGGCAGTATTAACATACTTTAAAGCTGTCACATGTATAGTTTTCACTGCCCCTTGAAAGGACCACTGTAGAGTGGAGAATATCACTGCTGTTTAGCAAACAGACAAAAAAATACAAAAGTAAAGCGAGATATAGGGGTTACAGCTTACCGATGCCAAAATGCTCATTCCACATGGTATGTAATCCGATTGTTGCCTCTGCCAGGTGCTTCTTTAGTTCCTCAAAGGGAATGTTTATTTTAAATTCAACATTTTCTTTGATTCCCAGCTTTTCGCTAAGGTCTTTGAGGTGGAACACACGCTCTTCATCCTCTTGGTTACGACACCCTCCAATCAGAATGAGTTTCAGCTCAGACTTCTGCTCAGCATTTTTGTTCTCTAATAATTTTTTGAAGGCTCTGATCTGTAAAGGGTGGTCCTTTTCTGGCCTAAACTGGCCCACCGAAACAATGGTCCGCTGAACCTGCTCACTTCCACTGTTCAGTGGAATATCAAGAAATGTCTGAACATCACATGGTGGGTATACAACACTAGTGCGGTCCCCTGATTTCCACAGTACAAGAATGTGATTTTCAGTCCATGTAGAGTTTACCATAATGACATCACTGCACGAACCAACCAGTCCATACAAACAAGCGAACATATAATAATAGATGAGTTTCGCTTTACTCAGAATAGGGTTCTGTGAAATAAGAGAAGAATTGTTGAACCTTGCATTTCGGTCCCTTACCACTGATAACATGTCAGTACTAATAGTAGGGTAATGAACGTAGCACCCAATGCGACATCCTCCTATATACTTGAACAGAGGAAGGGTGAACGCATAGCCCATGGAGTCGATGTAAATATCAGGGATGCATTTTGTAAGTGCTTCCCAGCCAAGGAAAATGGACCCAAAGCTTTGTCCCAATAACGTGAAGTGTGGATATAGACTGGCTTCCACCATGTAACGCTTTTCTAAGAAAACAAACTTCACGGGACGAGGCAGTTTGATATTGAACCTCCTATAAGCTCCATTTAGAACCTGTTCTCCAGTGACACCTTGATCGCCTGTATAAACCACATAGGTAGCGTCTTTGTACCTAATAAATATAAGAGTAATAAAAAAATCATTAATTTTTGTTCTTGATGGCAGTGCAAAATGTCTTCAGTTCAGAGTGGACAAAGTTTTATTATACAAGTTCAAATTAAACATGTTACGCTATTAGTATAATTGGCAACTGTTGTAGACTGTATCTAGGCAGAAACAGCAAAAAAGATCAGCAATGGAAAAATAGTTGCTCTGCTTATATAAGTTTGAAGCTGAAGTTTGAAGTTTGTTTATTTATTTGGGATAATTTCATTGAACAAGCTAATTTACAGTGATGTCCCATTTTACCAACTCAAAAATAAAATGTTATAGAAACTTAGACAAGGACAGTAGAAAAAACACACAGTGGTCCATCCAGCCTATCTGCCACACCCCTTCATACCCACAGACCTTCTGTCAATATGGGGTTTCTGCCTCACTAGCCACCCCCTTACTCCTTGTCTTATTACTACCACCTTGAGTAACTACTGAGCCTGTAACCCCGTCCCAACTGTGCTTGAAACTAATAATGGTTTTGGCCCCCACCACTTCCACTGGCATACTGTTCCATGGCTCAGCTTCTTTCTCTGTAAAATAAAACATTCTCACATCCCTCCTGAACCTCCCCGCACCAGGTTCCACTCCTGTCCTTGTGTTCTAGATCCACTACTTCTGTTGAATAGTTCCTTGCAGTTCATTCTTTTCAGGAACTTGTAGGTCTCCATTACATCACACCTCTCTCATATGACCTCGAACAAGTACACGTTCAATGGCACAGGCCCGATGGCATTGAAGGCTGAGGCGCTGGATGCCACACCTTGCGCCATGTTGGCGACCTGAGTTCGAGAACGGACTTGAGCCATCGGGGGTTGGTAGGGGATTGAGTGTCCGGAGGACTGCTCTTTCCTCCAGGGGTGGGTAGTAAGGTTTGCACCATTCCTCAGTGGTCCCCGGTGGAGATCGGCGGCCTTGGAAGTGCCATAATAGGGGGCGGAGAGGTGGGAGATGTCAGCATGTTGGTGCGCAGACATCCGCGCACCAGGGGGAACCTGTGCAAGAGAAAACCCTGGAGGATTTGGGGAGATGACAGAGACCCTGGGTGCCAACGCCCGCATCCCAACGCCGGACCATCCATCCACCGGCTCTCCTGATCCCCCAAACTGACCCTAGACTGTCCCACTAATCACAGAAAGGCCACCAGGTAGGTGGGGCAGATCTTCCACTGGGGGGTGATGGTGGGGGGGGGCTGGACTGATCCAGGAGTCTGGGAAGGGGCTGCTCAGTAATCGTACTCCCGGAGGATGGTGGTTTCAGGGAGGGAGTAGAGGCCGCGGCTGTGTGGGTACTCCCGAGAGATACCTCGATCCCCCGGTAAAAGAAAAAGAATTTACACACAAAAAAAAAGTATTACATGCTCAATGCCCTAAGCCAGTCTTCATAGGATCTGTCCTGCTGGCCCTGAATCATTCTGGTTAGCCTATGCAGCACATTCTACAGCCTGCCCTTGTCTTTCCTTAGGTGAGGACTCCAGAACTGGGCACAGATCCAGATGTGGCTTCACCAGTACTCTACAGAGAAGCGGTAATACCTCTTTCCTCCTGCTGTCAAAGCCCTTCCTGATACACCCAGCATCCTGTCTGCATTACTGTAGGCCTCGTTACACTGGCTAGATTGTTTATGGGAGGCTTCCTAGGTACCTTTCCACAAAGGTGGTACCCAGCTTAACCCCTCCCATTCAGTACCCTGTTCTGGGGTTCTTGTTCTCTCTGTGCATCACCTTTAACTTTTCTGAGTTGAATTTCAGCTGCCAAACCTTGGACCACCTCTGCAACCTCTGAATGCCCCATCTGCATGTCTTTTAACCCCTGCTCACTGTCTACATTACAATAGAGCTTAGTGTCATCTTCGAAGAGTCATCTTGCCCAGAATTCCTTCACATATGTGGCCGATGAACAAACTGAGAAAGACTGGACCCAAGACTCATCCCTGGGGCACCTTATTGGTGACCTCTCTCTCCTCTGATCTGATTACCATTTATCACTACCCTCTGCTGTCTGCCTTCCAACCAACCAATTTCCCACCCATTTAACTATGTCCTTCACTACAACAAGATTCTCTACCTGTTTCAGCAACCTTCAGTGAGGCACAGAGTTGAATGCCTTGCCGAAGTAGAGTAAATTCACTGTATGACCCTTATCCGCTGTCTCAGTTACCCAGTTACAGAACACTATTAGGTTGGTCTTAGAAGTCCTCCCTGCTACAAACTGGTGATGTTTATGATCCTGGAACCTGCTCTTCTCCAGGTAGTCTACTAGGTCCTCTTTGACCAACGTCTCCAATCAGTTTAACACAATGGAGGTAAGACTGACAGGTGTGTAGTTACCTGGCTGCTCTTTGTCTCCACCCATGTGAAGCAGAACTATGTCTGCCATCCTCCAGTTTTTCAGAACCACCAATGTCTGAACAGACCTTCTACATAGCCCTACTAGGAGTTCATTCAATTCTAATGCCAGTTCCCCGAGCACCCTCAGATGGATCCCAGCCGGCCCCGGGGTCTTATCTGTCTTCAGGGCTACTAGCCCTTTTCTGACCCTTTCACTAGTAAATATCTGCTGCCTTATTTCCTGGAAACCCCTTTCAGCAGCCTTTATGCCACTCTCTGGCAAAGGCTCACTGTCCTCCTTTGTGAATACTGAGCAGATGTAGCCTTCAGAACAGCTGTTTTCTGCGCTACCTCCTCTATTGCTCGGTCTCCATCTGTTAGCCTAAAAATTCCCCCTCTCATCTTTCTCTTTTCCCCTTATGTATCTGAAAAGCTTTTTCCCACCCTTGACCCCCTCCACAATATGCAGCTCTGTGACTGCTTTTGCATCCCTGAATGCCCTCTTGGCCTCCTTAGTTCTTACTTGGTTGCACATATTTATATAAAGTCTGATGTGTAAAGTCACACTGCAACTAGGTGTTTCACTATAGCCTTTTGCGATTACCGCTATAATTTTCAGTGGTGATACGGATATTAAACGTTTTCCTATAACATGAAAACAGTTCTATTTTTAACAATATATTGATAAATTCTGACAATGGAGTTTTTCAATCCACTGCCCTATATCCCCTTCAAATTTAGGGTGCCATGGGTCCCTTCCACAAAATGCAAACCAAACACAATACTATTTAGGACTCACAGGGATGCAGGTATCTATACCCTTTACCCACTGCTCAGGATGCCGATGCCCCTCCCCCACCCCCAAATACCTCTCAACCTCCTGCCTCATAAATCAGGGACAAAGGACCAAAATCAGGGACACATCTTCAAAATTGGAGATATCAGCTCAGGAAGCTGGTAGAATAAGGGGCTTAGTGTAAAATGCATTTTCTAAGTAAGAACAAGTCTGCAACTTTAACGTGTCACATTATTTTGTGTTTACAACCCCCACTGTTTGGTCATGGAAACACAATTTTTAGGAGGGACAGAGTAAAATTTTGAAGCAAAATCAGGGACAGTTGAGAGGTGGCCAGAACTGCAAATTTCAGCAACTGCAGAACTAAATGCCAAATCAATTTAACACTGTTCAACAATTCAGTGCTTATTTTCCAACAAAGTGCAGTAAGCATCCGCACAAAAAAAGAGCTGAACTACAAAATTATTTTCTGCAGGTCGGCATTTTTTACCACAAGTGAACTCTTCAGGGTTCTCACACCTGTTTATGAGATACCCAGTTTTTTGGGAGTTCATGATCCTCAAACTGAAAATCCTACTAGAGCCCTGATATTGTGATATAAGCATCATCATTTTATCCAGTCATCACACCATGAAATGTTCATATTATGACACCACTGGTTGAAGCAACTTTAGCTCAATGAAAAGTGAGTTCCACTGGCCGTCCATTTTAATCTTTCTCTTCTCCTCATTTGGATCACTTATTAACACCGAGGTGGGTGAAAATGTTCATACCACTATCTGCATGGATTAATGAGTCCAGGCCAGAGGCAGAAGCATCTTAGCCGATTTTTCCAAAATGCTGTCCCCCTTGTCAAAACACTTTGGCAACTATGGGGGTCGTAACAGACATACTAGACAAAGGATTAAAACTTGATAATCAGGGGGTGCTGTGGAGCCCGAGCAAGATGGCAGCTCGATTTAGAGCTCGGTTAATTCAGCCATATTTAAACCTTAAAAACCCAATTTTTTGATCACGGTTACTAAAGAAAAGACTCATCCTTTAGTGGAAACCCTCCTGTGCAGATCTGGGGAACCCAAAGAAAGATAAAGCTACGTCTGAGGGTGGTAAAAGCAAAAATGTTTCTCTCCCTCAGACCACGCACTCCGTGCTGGGCTGCGACCCCGCAGATTCATCAGCTGTAGGTGAGGAAACCATTCAATCCTTCGGCCACAAAATGGCTCAACTATTAGCCTCAGTGGCTAACTTGGCTGGCAAGTTTGACTCACTAACCAACAGAGTCACTGGCGTGGAGACAGATGTGTCACATTTAAGAATTTAAGCCACCGAGACGAAAAACAAACGGAGGCAGCCCTTGGAGCCACGGCCACTTTGGTGAAAGAAAATACACATCTGCGATCCCGCCTGGAGAGCCTAGAGAATCAGGCCAGGGTGGCGAATCTCCGAATTATCGGAATGCCTGAGAACAGCGAAGGGGACCATCTGGGCCTGTTCCAGAGAAATGGCTGGAGGCAGCTGGGTGCGGCAGTTGGCAGAACATGCCTGGGCAATTCAGAAAGCTTGCAAGTGGCGTTCATGATGCGACCAATCCCAGCGTAGAGCCCCAGGACCTGTGATTTCCTCCTAGCCTTGGTAAGGCAGAAAAAGTCCTTGCTGTATGATGGCCACTGTCATCCATGCACCCAGACTTGAGCTACGCTACCTGACAGCAAGGGAAAAGATTCAATGGCATCTGTGCCATGCTTCGGGAGGCAAGGGTGCCTCATGGCCTCTTGTTCTCACCACGTCTTTGTGTGGTTTAGTAGGGGAAGATCTTTATCTTCACGGATCCCTCGGAAGCACTTAAATGGACATAAAATCATGTCCCTACCCAGAGGAGAAGAGATGTTGGCTCTCCATCAGACTCAGAAAATGGCAACCTGGACACTGGATTAATCCAGTAATAATAATATGGTGCAGGTTTGCAAAGTGGGGCTATGTTTTATCTTTATGCAGCCCTCATACTGTAGTTGGAGGTTAAATTTTACTCTAGGATGTGTTTTATTTGGAGAGGGTCTACAGAGATAACTCGAATATATTTGCAATTAAGAGTTGTAATCTTTTGCCCTTAGTTAATAAGTGGACAATATAGAGTAGGCTGTTTTAGCCAGCCCGGTGGCACTGAGGGTTGAGGCGCTGGACACCACGCCAGCGACCTGGGTTCGGAAGCGAGACCGGGTCGTTGAGATTGGCGGGGGAAGAGATAGGCTGGGCGTCCAGAGACAACTTCGCCTTCTCTGGGGGGGCAGGAGGCTGGGGAAGTGACAGCAGCTGTGTCCCTGGGTATGATTGGTTGTAGGCGTGAGGCCGACAGCCAATCAGCCTGAGGCTGCTCCTTCGCCGGAAGGGGGTGGGGCGGTACGGTTGCCAGCAGGGCGCCTTGATGCACGCATGTAGCGTCCCATGGGGGAACATGGGGAAAAATCCCCTCAGAGCCGGGGATAATGGAACGCCGAGCCAGGCGCCGATGTGCCAGCATCTGCCTGCGACCCAGGACCCTGACGAGATTGAAGATTCGGGTGGTCCCCAACCCCGCCCAGGGGGTTTCCGTGGCTGATGGAGGGACCAGAGGTTGCAGGTAAGGTGCTGGCAGGGGCAGGCTTAATGGGCGTTCCTCAGGGGCACAGCTCTGTGGGGGAGGAGGAAAAAGAGAAATTAAAAAAAAAAAAATAGAGTAGGCTGTTTTAAGTAGAGAGCTCCAAGTCTGAAGGTGGGAGTGTCCTTTGGCACATTTAATTTTGGTAAAGCATGCATTATTTTTCATCTTCCCCTCTACTGGATAGAGGGGTATGTACTTAAGGTTTTAATTACTTTGGGATTTGGTATTAGCATGCAGCTCATGGGCTCTCAATGCAGCATTTATTTCATAAGAAGTTACTAAATTGATAATTTCAGGATTTCTCCCCCACATGACATATCCTACTGATGTGTTACGAACTATTATTTGCGTGTATTGAGAGGGGTGGCACCATCATGTGAATTTTATTCAGAATTCTTATGCAATGCATCTGGAGGATAAACTTTGTGTTTGCTATGAAAATTAATAAACAGAAAGTTAAAAACAAAACAAAAAAAAAAAAACACAACCGGCCCAGTGGCGCTGAGGGTTGAGGCCCTGGATGCCACACCGGCGACCGGGTTTGGGAGCAAGCTTGGGTGCCAGCAGTGGAGGGATTGGATTGGGTGCCTGCAGGGCTGCTCTCTTCTCCTCTCCCGGGGGGAGGGTTCTAGCGATGTCCGGTGCCCCAGCGGCTCCTGGAGACCAGGGGTGCTGTAGAGTGCTGGACTGCACGCAGACAGCATGGACCGACGTACGCAGTGTTGCCGTGCGTCGCAAGGTCAGGGTGTGCACCATGCACGGGGGGGGGGGAATACAAAGGGAAAAAGCCCCTCCAGCTGAATAGGCGACGGCTCCTCCAGTGCCACCGACACATACCCAATGCTGATCCCCCACCACTGCCCCTTCAATTTCCCCGGGGCTGTAGCCCCCCGTGTCCTGGGGAGTCTTAACGACTTTGAAGATGGCAGGGAACACAGCGAGTGGTACAGGCGAGAGAGGTAGCCTGAGAGAGTTCTGGTCTGGAGAAGAGAAAGAGAATTGACAAAAAAGACCCCAAAACCTGATAATCCATGGCTGGCTGATGTCAAGAATGCTGGGTGCATCAAAATGGGGAAGGGGGGTGACCTACAGATCAGGGAAATCATCTCGCCTTTTAACAAGGCCATGGTCTGGCCCCAGATAAGGTACTATGAGCAGGCTGGGCTCCCAGATACAAAAAGTACATCAAGGCGGTAGAGGGGGTGCACTGCAGGGCCACCAAAATGATCAGGGGTATGGAGGATAAATGCTATGCAGGGGTTTAAATAAACTCAAAAAACTGATTAGCAGTTTGACGCATGAAAGTGCTATTCACTTGTGAAATGCATAGCACTTGGCACAGACTGATTAGCAGAATTTTAAAGAATTACATACTTGTATTAATGTTGTGCACTGTGTCATGGACTCACTCAAAAAATGGTTAACAGTTTAGTGCTAAGCATTTCTGAAAATGGTTAGCATTACCCCGTTTTGCTGTGCTGCACCAGGTATTTAAAACCCTGCTATGAAGAGAGACTGAAAGCCTTTAACATGTTAACTGTGGTGAAAGCAGACTGCAGGGGTACATGATTTCAGTCTTCCACATGCTGGACAGTATAGACAAAGTCGGACAGAGGTTTGATCTGGTGAGCTCCAGCAGCATGAAGGGACATGCACTAAAGCTCAGGGGTAACGTTATGACACCCTTCTTCTCCCAGAGGGTGGTGAACCTATGGTAAAGGCTACCAGCAGAGGCAGTGAACTTCAAGATAGTACAGGCCTTCAAGGTAAGCCTGACCACATTTCTGTTTACCAAGGGAACTGCAGGGTACCCTGGCTAGTAGGAAAGGTGGGAAATCCCCTAGAAATTAGTGCCAGCGTGGCTCAGTTGGTAGCACATCTGCCTCTGGACCAGAAGGTCGTGGGTTCTCATCCCACACTGGGATTGGACTTGCACCTAAAAATCGCTGGCATCCGAGTGCAGTATTGGGGTGTGCCGTCCTTCGGATGAGACGTTAAACCGAGGTCTCTTCTGCCCATCCTGGTGTTGTCCTTGTGGGTGTCCAGGTGGAAGTAAAAGAACCCAGGGCACTCTTCGCAAAGAGCAGGAAACATTCCCGGTGTCCTGGCCAACATTCCCCTTCCCATAAACTGGTTCATGCAATTATCCAGGCTGTGTGTGGGTGATGATGTGTGATATGGCTGCCACCACACATTCAGTCACTTCACTACCAGTCTAGCATTGCTTGTAAAGCACTTTGGGATACGGTGTATGAAAAGCACTATATAAATGCTGATTCTTCTTCTTCAACTGTTAGAACAGCAAATGTTTTGATCATTGCGTATGAAGTGTGTGTGTGTGTGTGTGTGTGTGTGTGTTGGGGAGGGAGCAACTTAATAAACACAGAGCCCCCTTCCAATCTTAGATGACTATGTTACCCTTGTAACTCGAATAACTTCCTGTTAGTACCATCCAGTCCATGGGTGAGCAGCTATTTGATGCACTAGTCTGTGACTAACGCAATAGCATGTCTGGCTGTGGGACTCCCCGATGTAACAGACTTTTTTTAACTGGTTTTGTGGCTTTCCCCAATTTCTAGGCCAGCCTCTGCCAACCATCACCCATACAAACCTGACATACTCCTGTCCAACAATGATACTTTCAACTCTTGCTGCCTATTAAATAAATTTCCAATGCTCATTTATACATAGTTTGAATTTCTGTTGGAACCTGTAAAATGACATTGTTCTAGGACACTAACTGACCTCAAAGGAGTGTTTTCTTCTGGTCTTCTTGACACGGTTTATTCTTAGCATGATTTTAATTTTTATAGTGCAAAGAATTATAGGTTTATGAACATACAGTAAAAAAGGACAACTAATCTTTACTCAAAAGAATTATTAGACCTTTACACATACCTAGACTGCATCGCCCTCAAAGCACACCACAAGACTCTCTCACCTCCGCCACCAGCGTTACAGTAAGGGTGAAAAAAGGCCACAACCAGGGGAATTTTTCCATCGCTTCCTGGAGAGGACAACTGCTTTTTCTTGTACTTGATCCACAAGCGAACTCCCCACAAGGAGATTATTAGAAAAAGTAATATAATTCCACTGACGATCAGTCCCGGGAGGAGCATCGACCACATCAATCTGAAATAAAGAAAAGCAATGTATGTTCAAGCTAAAAAAAATAAATAAGATTTTTTCCATTTTTTTAAACAAAGGTTGATGGTTTGTCAGGGTCATGTCTACCTCACCTTTGGTAAAACAGTGGCTTGCCTACTACTGAAAGGAGGCAGTGTGGTCTGGTGCAGCACCGGCTTGGGAATCAGGAGATCACACGTTCAAACCTTGCTAGAGACAAATACTTACTGTGTGACCTTGGGCAGGTCACTTAACCTTCCAGTGCTTCAGTCAACCCCACTGTGGAAATGGGCAGAATTAGGATCCCACTGGAAATAAGAAAGCTGCATTACAGCTGGGTTATCCTGACTAAATAAATTGTAAAATAATGAAAAATAAATAAATAAATATGGGGGGGGGGGGCTTTCAGGCTAGTATGGTGTTTTGTAATTCATGGAAGGTATCCTCAGTTCTGAGAGTCTTAAAATATGAATTAAACACAATAGGAAAGCACATAATTAACAAGCATTTATCAATGCCAAATGTTTGCTTGCTGGTATTGGCATTGGTACTGCAGGAGTTAGAGAGATGCAGAATAGGAATGGCAGTGCAGTACTGAACTGACGCCAACCCCCACCCTGCAGAGACCGACAGGTGTTGGGGTGTGCCTTTGAGTCGTCGGCCATAACGCTCATGCCATTCCACCTCACCCCACCCTGCAGATAGGCGTCAAGGTGTGCATTGGGGTCTTCGGCCCTTACGCTCACCCCCATTCCATAAAGAAATTTGCGGAGATGGGTGCAGTACAGGAGAAATGGGGTGAACGTAAGGCTGAAGACTCCAACGCACACCTCAATGCCAGTCAGTGGCTGCAGGGTGGGGGTGGGGTTGGAAAGGTGTGAACATTACACAGTGAACAATACACTACAAGCCTGTCAGCCTGACATCGGTGGTGGGCAAGGTGATGGAGGGCATTGTCAAGGAGAGGCTAGGGGGGGACCTGGATAAGTCAGGGTGCCTGGACGATAGACAGCATGGATTCATCCCGGGGAAATCGTGTCAGACAAACCTGGTGGAGTTCTATGACTGGGTGACAAGTGCCTTGGACCTGGGTAGACCAGTGGATGTCCTCTTTCTAGACTTCAGCAAGGCATTTGACTCTGTTCCTCACGTGGCCTGTTGGATAAGCTGGGAGAAATGGGGGTGGGGAACCAGATGATCAGATGGATAGGCAATTGGCTCCAGGACCGGACCCAGAGAGTCGTAGTTGGTGGGATAGTCTCATCCCCAAGAAGGGTCATTAGTGGGGTCCCACAGGATCAGTCCTGGGCCCTTCTGTTCAACGCCACGTATCTGACATAAGGACAGGAATCAGAGTGAGATGAGTCTCTTTGCAGATGACTCAAAACTGAGGCGGTGGTGGATGGGGAGGAGGGAGGGTGGCCCTACAGGGGACCTGGAGGCTCTGGAAAGATGGTCTAGAAAGTGGAAGCTGAGGTTCAATGCAGGGAAATGCAAGGTACTCACCTGGGGCCAGAAACCCAGGTCAAGTGTACACCCTGGGAATGCTACAAGTCTCGATGGCTGAGAGGGACCTGGGGTGGTGGTGGTGGATGTCAAGATGAACAACTCTGAGACTTGTAGGAGGGCAGCAGCCAAGGCCAACAGGATGCTGGGATGCATCGCTAGGGGATCACCTCCAGAAGGAGGAAGTGATACTCCCTCTGTATAACTGCTTGGTGAGGCCGCACCTTGAGTACTGCGTGCAGTTTGGAGGCCACACTTAAAGAGGGACATTAACCTCCTGGAGAGGGTCCAGAGGAGGGCAACCAAAAATGATTTGGGGCTTGGGGACAGGACCTATGAGGAGAGGCTCAAGAGCTAAATATGTACACATGGAAGAGAGAAGGGACCGGGGACATGATAGAGGTCTTCAGGTACATGAAGAGGGTAAATAGGGAGGAACAGTCAGGGTGCTTGAAGGAAGGAGGAAGGGCCACTAGAGGGCATGGGCGGAAGCTGGAGGGAAGATTCAGGGAGAAAGGAGGAGGTGCTACTTCACTGAGAGGGTGGTGGAGCCATGGAATGCACTGCCTAGGGGCTGGTGGAGGCAGAGACAGTGGAGGGTTCAAGAGGGGTGGGACAGGTACAGGGGAAGGGTTCTGGAAGCAAAATCCAATGCAGCAAGAATATCCGGAACTGGGAAGGGAGAAGCCAGAGAAGGCGAGGGGGCCAGCAAGGTCAGCACCCAGGTTGGGGGCTGACCAAACGAGCAGACACGAAAGACCGTTAGGCCTATTCTGCTGGCATTTTAGTAGGTTAGTATTACAGTTGACAACCCCAAGCCACACTCCCAACTCCTGTCAGTCTGTACAGGGTGGGGTGTTAAGGTAGGAAACCCTAATGCCACGGGCGTTTGTTGGTATTTTCACTTCAAATTTTCAACATGGGCTTTTTGGCACCCCACCTCATGAACAACGGCACTATCATTTTGTTACTCAATCCCGAAAGGTGAGTTCACACAGTGAATGCGCCATTCAGCGCTACAGGTGTGAAAAGACATTTTAGGCAGGATGTGAAAATGATATCTGTACTGTTCATGAGAGGTGTGAAAAAATGGCAATATAGAAAATCTGGGTAATCACGAAGAAACTGGCGAAGTTACGAGCATGAGTAGAAATTGCATAACGCACGCTTGTAACACAGTCATTTGTTGGAATTTTTTCACCATACTTTCAACATGACCTTTTTGGAACCTCCCCTCATGAACAGTAGCACTGCGATTTTATTATTCTGTCCCAAAAGTTGATTTCTCACAGCGACTGTGCCACTCTGTACCACAGGTGCGAAAACATGTTTCAGGCAGGATGCAAAACATGACAGCTTTACTGTTCATAAGAAGGTGTGAAAAAAAAATGGCAATGTTGGAAATTTGGAGTGAAAATATAAAAAATTAGCAAAGTTACGAGCATGCATAAAAACTGTGCAATGCACGCTCGAAACGCAGTCATTTTTTGGAGTTTTTTCACCAAACTTGCAACATGGGCTTTTTGGGACCCCACCTCATGAACAGTGGTGCTGTCGTTTTGTTAATCAGTCCTGCAAGGTGATTACCTGCGGCAACCACAAAATTACGTTTCGGGACAGAGAAACGAAATGACAGTGCTAGTGTTCATGAGGTGGGGTCCCAAGAACCCCATGTTGGCCGGCCCGGTGGCGCTGAGGGTTGAGGCACTGGACGCCACCCCTCTCGCCACACCGACGACCCAAGTTCAGGAGGGAGCTCGGGCGCTGGGGGTAGGCAGGGACGGAGCGAGGATTGAGCATCCACAGGGCTGCTCTCCTCCCCCAGGAGGAGGGCTGGGGCTTGTCCAGCATACCAGCGGCTCCCGGGGGAGATCGGGGGAGCTGCAGTATGTTGGCAGCACGTCAATCGGCATGGCTGATGCAGGCAGGGTTGCAATGTGCCATTGCGTCAGGGGTGCACCACGCCAGGGGGAAGGTTACCAGAACACAGAAAAAGCCCGGCTTCATGGGGTAGGCGACGGCATCTGACCCCCATGCCCACCGCCTGATCCACCTCGCCAAACCTTCAAGTTCCTCCGCCCGTGCCCTCACCTACAGCCAGAGTCTATGTTGCAAGAGTGCTCAAAGAGGAGGGGCAGCCCCACCCCGGAGGGGTTAAGCTGGGCAGAGCCGTAGGAAGACATTTTGGTGCCCTGGACAAGAGATCATTTGCATCCCTCCCAAGAAAAGAGTTGGGGGTCTGAAGCCTGCAAGGCTCCCAGAAGCTCTGAGGTTTACATGCTCTGTGGTGACTTGTGGGGCTTTTCTTGGAGAAAAAAAAAATACTTTTGTTATATATCCCTACCCCTAATTTCAGGGAATATTTTGCTCCCATGGGGTATGAGATGTGGGAGACTCCGGATAAGCTTTTTTCAGAAAAGCACAATTTTCCTTTTTTATGTGCAGGAAAGAAGTTTAATTTAAGAACAAAAAGTCCGCTACCCGGAAGTATGGCGGACTATCAGGCGGCTACATTAACTGTAAAGGTGCAGCGCCATACCCCTGCGCTTCAGTACAAATGCACTGAAGCCCAGGGTGCGGTGCAGCCCGCACCAACACAGTTAATGGAGCCACCTGATAGTCCACCATATTCGAGGTAACGGACTTTTCGTTCTTAAATTAAACTTCTTTCCTGCACGTAAAAAAAAATGCAGTTTTCTGAAAAAAGTTTACTCGGAGACCGGAGGGTAAGGTTTGCAGGGGCGGGAGCCCCTGCAAATGACAGCTTTCCTTTAAAAGAAGTTGGAGAGACAGTGGACATTTGATGCCATGCCAGGTAAACCAAACACAAACCCCAGCAAACTCAGTCATTTGCATCTTTTGATAGTTATTGGTTGATAGTACTCAGATATGTTCAGTCTAACTCTGTGTGAGCACTGCAGCAGTCCCCTAACTCCCCTCTGGCACATCAGCCCCCACATCCAGTGGTGCCACCACCCCCATACAGCACAATTACACTACAGTATCACTGCAACACGTCCCCAGGACCCCAGTCAGCTAGGATGCAGTAATTGCTGGCTGCAGGGCTCCTTGGTAAGGGTACGGCCGGGTACCAGTCCATAAGGCACACAATATGGCAGGAAATTGCCAATAAATTTCTTGAGAGTCAGGACTAGAGTAGAAGACAAGGTTTGACTTGACCACTTATTTGTTTGTGAGGTGATAAAAATGCAGTTTCCCTTTATTTAAACAAGACTGAAGTTCATCATCTTATGTAGACATTCAACGGGAAACTGCATTTTTATTACCTCAGCCTCAACAATGAAATTACCGTGGTGTTCTCTGTGCTTGACCGTGTGCAGTAAGTTTGTCAGTTTATTTGGTATAGCCTACCCCTAATAAGCCTATGCCCATATCATTATTCCACCGTTAAAATGCGGGTTAGCCAGTCACCAGCCTTTTAAAAATGGTGCTTAGTTCGCGGTCCAAATCCAGTCCAAGACTGAGTGAGTGACTCTCTCTCTCTCCACCGTCTGTGCCAGTGGCTGCCACACATATCACCCGTGGGATGGTCCCCACCCACTACAGTTTCCCAAAGGGGACTACAAAATCAGAAATTCAAGGGGGGGGGGTCAGCTGAAGGATTCAGTGAGGACTTTGTTGTATGAGCTGTGATACAGCCCCTCCCGAGGTGGCTAAGACTAGTCTTATGTACATCCTGTACTCAGTCATCTCCCTCTCCCCACTCGCATCCTCAAGTAACATAGAAATAATATGATTAGGCCTTCAGCTGCCCCTTCCCCCCAAAACACCATCTTTTAAAACACCACCAACCAACCCATATGAAATGATTTGATTGGGGGAAGAGACCATGTCATGCTGGACTCCATGTGAAAGGGGTCCAGTTTCCACACTGGCACAGTTCAAATTCAAAATAGCTAGTCTGCCAGCCCCTGCACCCTTTTCATTGTTAGCCTTCCCTGGCCTAACCTGACATCCCAGTGCCAGACAGCCAGTCTCATATAGTCTTCATGGACCAAAGACCCAGCCAGTGGTCTTCTCTCTCGGTCCAACAAGCACAGTGAACAAAGTCCTGGCTCTGGCTGTCATCCATTTTCATTTGATTTGCCCTGCCCTGGCTCAATGAGGGATTGGGATGGGTTTTGGTTGGTAATGCCGCATGCCCGCACTGCCGCCGCCCATTGCTGCCTGGCTGGTGGACCCGGCCACCCTGCCCCAGCCCGACCCGCCTGCCCTAGAGAAAGCAGCATGGTTTGGTGGCCTGGCCCGGGAGAGCTCGACTTGTGTCGAGACAGATGTGCTACAAGGTAGTTGAGTGAGGACTAGGAGCAAGGACTCGGAGGAGGAACAAATTAACAAGCTCATTGTCGGCTGTCGCCCGCCCTCCCTCACCACACAGACACACATTAAATATATTTAAAGTTGATATTCAAGAGCTGAACTAGACTGCATGCCGCTCAGCTCAGCTGCTGCTGGGTGTGGATGGACTTGTCTTGTGGAGAGGAGTCGGGGACTGTCTCTGGCTGGCTGCTATGTAGTGAAGTGTAGTGTAGTGTGGCAGTTTGCATAGTAAAATTTGCACAGTTTCAAATTTCCACTCTATACTACTGTATGTGCTGTGTTACAGCTACCTTTGGTTAAACATTCTCTTACAGAAACTTTTTTATTTAAAGTGTTTTCTTGGTGCCTTGTCCCTCCTGGAATACCTCACCTGCCCTCTGCCAATTTAAATGCCTCTGGCAACTGTTTCATAATCATGCCCAAACTCAGTGATACTACAGTCTCTAGTTTTATCAAAGTCCCACGCTAAATGGATTCACATAAGCCATTCTTGCCCAGACAATGCAGGGTTACTACTGGATATAACGCACAAATCCAGCCCCAGGAAATTATGTAGCATCATTATACACAACTTTTACAAATTCCACTCCTTGGCATTAGCGTTTCTCAAGCAGCACTGGCATTGGTTGTACCATTATAGTGGCGGAGAGCAAGCCTACACAATACCTGTATAAGATAACTAGTACTGCACTGCCATTCTAATGTCCAACACAATTTTTTAGTGGCTCTCCCTGCACCTGGTGTATGACCCATATCACATAATATCTGATCCTTACATACTAGGCACTTCTAGTCCTTTCATATCTCTTCAAGTTCACGCCACGGCTATTACTGTCTATGGCATGATGCACCAGGCTTTTTTTTTTCTGTTCTGTGCACACTTATCCATTAGTGCTGCAAAAGACATCTAACAAATATGACCCCCCCCACTTGTACTTCCTGCAGAGCTTATCTTTAAACCAACAGTCATGCGGGCCAGCTATTATTTGCTGTTCTACACACCTTATGTGCCTGACCCTTGTCACTGGCTTCATTTAGCAGTTCTCGTGCACCATTATGTTCTGCAGCTGTCTCCATGGACACACTGCAATAACAACGGTGCAAATCGCAATTCAAGGTAAAATCTGCCCCTTTTAAAAGTAATCTCTAGCTGCTTTTGTTAAGCTTCCTACAGGACCAACACACAGACAGAACCCTCCAGACATCTTCTCAGATCACCAAACTGAAAATATACAGTCTCTTCTGTTCAGTGAGCTACATATTCTCTCTGATGATAGATTTATTTGTCTGCTGACTGGGTTAGGAAAGCAGAACAGAACCATTATGATAATGGTTCTGTTCTGCTTTCATAACCCAGTCAGTATTATGTGTGTCATCACTCATTGTTTTGAAGAAAAGCTGTTTTGCTGCAGCCTGTCTACAATTTCAGTGTAAGGATTTTTAGACAGCAGCCAGACAGGTTTTTTTTTTTGTTTTGTTTGTTTGATCTCTTTATTCCTCATCTCTGGCTTACTTTGTTCACCCGCCCCAATCCTGCAGGCTATCCAAGGGCTCCGTTTCAGTGTTTCAAACAGTCAACTCAGACTCACTTTATTTACACTGCACATCTGATTCTGTGCAATCACCCAGATCCCTCATATCTTCCACTGAGGACCCCCCCCAAAGTATAGCAAAAAAGAAACCTGACAGGGAGCCTCTTGGGAGTCTGTAGAGGCATGAACCAGCCGGTGATTCAACTGTGAGGAACGGAGCACTGGAGAGATCCCTCGGCAGGCCCGTGGGCTGGCTCCCGCCCGGGAATCGGGACTGGCGTAGCCGCGTAGGCCATGGAATCCTTTTCCATTGTCTGAATGATGCCGGGTCCCGGCAGGCGGGACGGATACCCCCCCCCAGCTGAACTAAACAAAGGAGGAGAGTGTGGAGGTTGGAGGACGTCGGATGTAGGACGAAATAAATCAATTCCGATCATCACCATCAAGGCAGGCTGGCACATTGGGCGGGACACTGGGGCACAGACAACTAAATTAAACTAAAGCAGAAGGTAATAAAATTATTTAGTTTAAATTCTGACATTCGACTGACCCCCCCCCCCATGCGATCAGTCATCAACAGGAAGAACATGCTCATCATGCTTACTAGTAGGTACTAGTTTGCTGCAGCCTGCTTGGCTAAGGCCAGTGACTTGACTGCAACATCGACATGCTTGCTTCTTTGCTTTTAAAAATGCGCCAAGTTGCCTTACACATACACAAATAAATCTCAGACCTCCTCCCGAAGGCTTCTGAGAAGCAGTTTCTCTAGCTAGCCTCGCTTGCTCCTCACCTCCTCCACTGCCGCACTCCAAGTCCACTTCTCTACTCTAAGTCTGTCTATCCACTACATCGAGTCTCTCTAACTGCTACTAGCGCCTCTCACAACCACATGCTGTCTGCCCCTACCTTTTATACTGTCTGTACAGGATAAAGTCACAGTGCATGGGACCGCGGCACAGTGGGCGCACCACATGATTTTTTCATTGCAGAACCATGTGATCCCCCGCTGGTCCTTCCGTGGATGCGCGCACCTGCTGACAGGCATAAGAATTACATTCTGTGAAAAAAAAATTTAAAGCGACATCTGCTGGCTGTAGTGCAAGTGAATATTAATTGAGTTGGGAAAACTGTGCCCCTCGGAGGCACGCGCCTGGAGCAGGTGCACTACCCGCCCCACCCTTGTTACGGTACTGAAGCTGGGGGTGCTGGCTGTGAGGGCAGAGGGAAGACAGAAGGCTTGGGGCCGAGGGGACCTCAGGCAGGCAGGAACAGGCAGGATGCCTAAGAGAGGCTCCACGGGCCGCGACTGGAGGGAAAAAGAGTTTAAAAAAAAAAAAAAAAAAAAAAAAAGAAGAACCCCATGTTGAAACTTTGGAACCAAAACTCCCAAAAATGGCTGAGATAACCCAAGTTGAAACCCTCAAACTGATTCCCATTATAGGGCTTACCGTGATTTTCTTCAGTTCGCGGTCAGCTTTTGAAGCATGCAGATGTGTTCTTGGTCCACAGAAGATCACAGTGCCGGACCTCCGGAGGTAAATATGGGTGAGGAGGGGTGTGGGGAGGTGGAGTGTGCAGTAAGGGGGTCGGGATGGGAGACGGGCAGCAAGGACAACAAGGGACCTTTTTCTTTAGGTTTAAAAAAAAAAAAAGAAAAGACCTTGTAGGATGGTTTTCTTTTTTCAGATGAAATAGTATGAAAAATTAATTTCGGCACACTGGGGTGGGCTCCCAGTTTGCCAGACTAGTGGGGGAAGAGAGGATCAATGCCAACCTGGGATTGGGCACCCGAGGTTGGCTGAAAAAAGGGTTGGTGGGTGCATCCGACACCAGGAGTAGGCATCCCGTGTCGGGAAAAAGATAAAGACTACTTTGGCACACTGGGGTGGGCTCCCAGTGTGCAAATAATCAGGGGGGGTGGCATGCCGACACAGGACTGGGCAACCCATTGTTGGCAAAAGATATGTTTGGGCTGGGGTCACCAGACACTGGGAGTGGGCATCCTGGTGTCGGAAATATAATTAGTTTGGCACACTGAGATGGGCTCCCAGTGTGCCACATTAATGGGGGAAGGGGAGATAAATGCCGACACGGGGACTGGGCACCTCGATGTCGGCTTTGGGGGGAGTGTGTGGTGGGTGGCAAGAGCTGCCAATTATGCAAAGCTGCGGCTCATTCATTCATTTATTAACATGTTTCACTGGGAGACTTCCGGTGACATCATCACCCTGATAACTGCCTTTGCTTAGAGCTCCTACACTCGCGTTCAAAAATATCCTCCAGAACAGCACTATTCAACATTTAAAGCCACTAAAATGGCATCCGGTATAGCTGGAGGGAGAGGACCCGACAGATCTCACTCAAACAAGTATAAGAACAACAAGAATGGCAACAGATTAACCGAACAAGACTCTGTCAGCAGAAGCCCATTCTCAGCTAGCAGCGTGGCCATGGAAATAGATACTGACCAAGAAAGTAAGCGTCTATCTAGATCTCGCTTTAAGACCGTATTAACAGAAATTTAAGCTTTCAGAGTGAAGAACAGGAAGGAATTACAGACCCTAAAAATGAGAATGCAGGTCAATGAAGAAAAGCTAGAAATATCTGAGAATCAGATGGGGGAGATTGGAGAGGAGCCCGAACAATTGCATCATGCGGTTGATTTCCTCACTGAATATCAGGAGGCTACGTAGGATAAAATGCTGGACTTAGAGGTATGCTCCAGGAAAGAAAACCTCCGTATATATGGACTCCCTGAGGACGCGGAGACTGGTAAAATGGAAGATTTTTGACCTGCTAAAGGATGTTTTGGATCTACCCCCCACATTTCAGTTCCGCTTTGAACGGGCGCATAGAGCGCTAATACAGAAACCCAATGATACAATGCAAGAGCTCGCTCGATTGTCCTAAAGTTTGCAAGCTATACAGACAAAGAGTACATCCTGCGTACAGCTTGGCCAAAGAAAATCATACAGTATAATACCGCTAGACTTTTATTCAATCAAGACTACCCTACCGAGACTGTCAAGCAGAGAGCAGCATATTCTTCAATTCTGAAGACCCTCCAAGAGCATGGGATATGTTTTCAGACCCCATATCCAGCAAAGTTGTGAGTATTTTGGGAAACAGGCACAAAGGTATATAATATGCCAGAAGAGGCTCAACAGGACCTTAAAAGCAGGGGATGAAGTTCCTTCCCGAAGCGCCTGCCGGACAAATGCCCCAACCCCCCTGGTTCACAGTGGCAAGTGAATTCTCGGCAGCAAGGTGGAACTTAAGGATGAGGGCACGCTGGAACACTGAAAACCCTATAAGAAGTAAAGTGGCATTGCAGAAGACTGCAACCGGAAAAGCAGCAGCAGTAGTAGCAACAGCACAGAGCAATGTGGCAACCTGATGGGACAATCTTTCCTCCGGTGGATTAAAAATTTTTGCTGAATATCCCTGAGGCATACTGAGGGGTAGGGATCTGGTAAGGCCTCATGGCACTCCATAACCGCACCGCAAAAAACAGTTTAGGTTTTGTTCTACAGTTATCCCGGAATTGTACCAACGGCATAAAGACTTAAGACACTGGGACAGACTATCCTGAACATTGAAACAAACCCTATCTACTGTTCATGTTGTTTTGCAAGAGCTGTTAAATGGGGGAAAGAAATATGTTAAGCTTCTGTGGATAAGTCTCATTACCAGTCATTCTGCTGGGTATTGTTATGATTACCACTAAATGCCAAACACTCTTATTTTGGGCGGAGATCATACAGAACATAAATCGAAGAGTGTCTTTCTACTCCTTTTGCATTTGAGCTGCGCAGTGAGAGGGAAAGAACTGATACTGCCGTGTAGCTCAAAGAGGGGCCTATTTGAGATAAGACTTCTAGATGACGACGATGTTACAGATGCGAGAAGCATCTGATCCCGAGATACTGCGGGATCTGGGGGGCCTGGTAGCTGTTTTTACCACAAATCCCCCCTCCCCCCGGATTGAATTTCCACCAAACACTCGATCCTTTAACTGAAGAGGTTGACCTCTGAAGCCCCCCTATCTTGGAAGCACAAATGTAAACGTTATGTTTTTTGTTATACTGGTTGTTGGCTTAACAGACATCTTTCAGTTACAAATATACGAGGGGCTTGACGAGATCAAGTATCAGGAAACTGCAGTAAACAGGGCTGTGACATTCTTGACCCAGGGGAAACCTAACTGGAGCAACAGTCTCTGGTGCCCAAGTTCTGGAACTGTAGCGGAGAGGAGAGAGGCATACAGAGGAAATCAGGAATTTATTACAGTCAAGCAGGATTTATGTGGCAGAAATGGGTAGTAGGTCCCCGGTAGTTATATACTTACATAATGTCAATGGGTTGAACAACCCAGTTAAGAGGTACAAAATCATATCTGCTATTAAGAAACAAAAACCAGCATTTGTCTTACTGCAGGAGACTCATCTAGACAGAGGGGAACACCTTAAGCTGACCAAATTTGGGTATGGGACAGTGGTGGCCTCCTCGTATGGGGGGGGGTAAAAGACGAGGGGCTGCTGTGCTAATTCCGAAGGCCACCACATTTAAGCCAATGACATCGTATATTGACCCCAAAGGGAGACTAGCAATAGTAGTGGGATTGCTCGAGGGGCAGATGATAACCCTAGCATCTATTTATATACCACCAGGTGTTGGGGCAGATGTAGTTAGAACCTTATTCAGGAAAATTACCGAAATGCATAAAGGGGTCCTGGTGGTTGGTGGAGATCACAACCAGATATCTTCATGCCTAGATACTTCTAATCCCCAGGTCCCCCCCCCCCAAAAAAAAAAAACACTGCACACAGGGCGGCTCAGGTTTACATGTCATAAGCACAGTGAGTGGATGTCTGGCACTCCTTATACCCGAAAAATAAAGAATATACACATTATTCAGCCCCACATGGGGTATATACAAGAATAGATTACCTACACATAAGTAAAGAGTATTTTTATAGGGTGAGAAATTGTTGCCAGACCCTGTCCACTCTGTCGGACCACTCACAAGTGATCCTTAGCTTGGACTGGGAGAGGGAAAAGGCTGAAACTCTACGGAGATTTAATAATTTTTTGCTAAATCGGAAAGATTTTAACGATATACTTGAGGAGAGAATCACACAAATCATACAAGACAACCAATCCCCAGAAACCCCGGTACATACCCTTTGGGACACCCTTAAAACTGTATTAAGAGGAGATATAATAAAGTACCCCTCTAATTATAAGAAGAACAACAGAAAAGGCTGGAACATCTCCACCAGCAGCTTAAGGACCTGAAGGTTCAGCACGCTGATGGAGATACGGGGGTTTTCCCCTCTAATCCAAGCCACAAAAGAACAAATTTAAAAGATTATTAACATCCAAACAGAACAGGCGTTACAGTTTTTGAGGCAGAAATACTATGATGGAGGCCCGAGGGCTACTCGATTATTAGCACATAGGCTTAGACAAAGGAATACCCAATTCAATATTACTCAGATTAGAGACCCCGAGACAGGGAAGGTGGTCAGTTTGCCCTCGCAGATCAAACAGGCATTTCAAAAATTTTATAAAACATTATATACCCCAGATCACACAAGTGACCAAGATGACATAAGGACCTTCTTATCGGGGGCAGACCTTCCTTCCCTTACATTAGACCAACAACAGGCCTTAGACTGGCCAATCTCAGAAAGAGAGTTACATAGTGCCATAACTAATCTGAAGTCGCTTAAGAGTCCTGGGCCAGACGGATATACTGGGGAATTTTATAAAATGTTTCAAAATAAACTGACCCCCATCTTGCTGGACACCTGCCGCAGAGTTCAAAGGGGGGGACCCAAGCTACATTGCGATATGCTTATATTTAAAGCATCCTAAAACCAGGGAAAGATAATATTTTATGTTCATCATATAGACCTATCTCTGTCCTTAATATTGACTATAAATTATTTACGTCAATATTGGCAAAAAGATTAGAACCCCTTCTACCTAACTTAATAAATTTTAGATCAAACAGGTTTTGTCCCCGGCAGGCAAACACAGGACAACGTGACAAACTGCACTTGCTTCACCATGCGGCCCAGTCGGAGGCCCCTTTCTTGCTCATCAGTTTGGATGCCGAGAAGGCCTTCAACCGGGTTGCTTGGCCTTTTCTTGGGGCGGTTTTGAATGCGGTGGGGATGTTGGAGGGGTTTATTAAAGTGATTTCCTCAATTTACTCCAGCCCACTGGCATACATTAAGGTTAATGGGTCTATCTCCACTCTGACCCTACTTCAGAGAGGTACTAAGCAAGGGTGCCCACTGTCACCCCTACTATTTGCCTTATACCTCGAACCCCTAGCGCAGGCTATACGACAGAATGAGCTAATAAAAGGTTATGAAGTAGGAGGGGAGGAACACAAGCTGGATCTGTATGCACACGATCTACTGAGATGTATATATACACAGTATATATATATGTATGTATGTATGAAAAACATATGACAGACCCAGAGCTCTCATTGGGACCTCTCTGGAACCTAGTGACGGTATTTGGCACACCTGCAGGTTACAACATAAATTCCACAAGGAGTGAAGTGCCTAAAATAAATTTTGACCCACCCACATATTGGGGGCATTTCCTTTCAAGTGGAATTTAAAACGTATAAAATACCTGGTTATTCAAATAGGAATGGAACATGAACTATATGATCTTAACTATGTCCCGCCGATGAATAGATTGTCCACGGATTTGGAGAGATGGCGGACACTCCCGTTGATACAAAGGATAGAAGCAGTTAGAATGGTTATTCTACCACAGTTTTTATATTTAGCACAGACGATCCCAGTGCAGATCCCGGAAGAAAACTACAGGACCCTAAATAAAAAGATCTCAAATTACATATGGGCTGCACAAAAACCAAGGGTTAGGTTAACTATTTTACAGCTCACCAAAAAACAAGGTGGGCTTGCCCTCCCACATTTAAGAAACTATCATTTAGCAGTTCAACTTAGAACTGTCCTATACTGGCTACATAATGGGTATATGGCAAAATGGAAAACACTGGAAAAACAGGAGGAGGATCTCTGGGACAAAAATAAGGTGCTTCTGTCGTATCCTCCCAGTATAAATCCTAACAGCATGCCTAATTCTTACACACGCACCAGTACACAGTGCTGGCAGACAGTTTTAGCCCTGAAAGGGCTTTCCAGGTGGAGACTTCTCCTGTTCTCACTACCCTATGTTGGGCACTTCTTACCAGCTAAAATGGATATGGGATTCTGTAGATGGGAGAGACTAGGTTTACACTTGATACATCAGTTTGTACGACAGGGCAACATCTTATCACAAGGTGACCTAGAGCAACAGTTTGGAATTCTCCCAAGGGATAGATTTAGGTATTTCCACATGAGAGATTTTGTAAAGTCTCCTAATGAGAACTTATGGGCTGACACACCACCCCCACAGTTTGTAGAGATACTCAGTGGGGCAATACAAGGAAGAGTGTCCCTAGATCATATGATCTCTGCTTTGTATGCAGCACTGAGATCATTAGATGGGGATTCTCTGGAGTCAGTCAGACAAGCATGGGACTTGGGAAGGCAAATTTGAGAGGCAGTGTGGAACAAACATATAAGCAGCATACAATGGGGGCTCCCTTCTAAGCTTTGGAAAGAATTCTCATGGAAGGCAACTACCAGATACTTTAGACCACCGACGATTTGGGGAAAGTCCTGGAAGGGGGTACAGAGTGCTGGAGGAGACGAGGATACACCCCAGCGTCACACACCCATATATTTTGCCAGTGCCTGAAGATTGTGCCTTTCATTCTTGACTTACAAAAGGCTTTGAGACAGATATTGACCCCATCCTTAGACCTAGAGCCATTACTATTTTTCTTCTCCGACTACCCCCCCCCCACGGATTGCAGAGACCCTCAAATGAAAAAGTGTTTGAGGATAGCTACCCTAGCAGCGAAGAAAGCCATTACAAAACAATGGCTAACTACTAATGTACCTACATTGACTCAATAACAAGATATTATATATATATAAATGGAGAAAGTCACAGCTTTTTTAAATAAAACACAGGAGCAATTTGAGATCTTCTGGAGTTGCTGGGTGTTATATGCATCTCCTATCGGACCAGAATTTATTCCCTAATTAGAGATAGGCAGGAACTGTTGCTATCTTGGTGCATTAGAGGTTGATCTCCATCGAAATACTTTACATGCAGAACTATATTTCTTTTGAAGCACTTTTGATTGTCTGTAAATTAATTACACATATGAACCGTCAAGCTCACTGTACATAGTATCACGTGTTAAACATGTCTGTCTGAATTGTATGTACATATGTTGTATGTTTAAAAACAAAACACAAATGCATAAAATAAAGAAATATATACATATAGTTTCACCGGGAAAGGCACACTGAGCAAATGAGTCGCTCGTAAGTCCAGCCATGTGCAAAACTGTGCACCGTAATGCACATGGCTGGAATGTGCCTGGTTGCCGGGGGGGGGGGTAGGTAAGACATTTGCCGCTGCAATGATGAAACTGTCCCTGACTGGAGCAGCAGATTTTCAGCAGCTTCCCTGTTGATTAGTGGCTGAGGGATACGCCCATTAAAGCATCCCCTACACTGGCCACAACACTGCCACACCTGCAATGCTCTACAAACCTCAACATGTTTCTTGTGCACTGTGCGTGCAAGCAAACATAAAAAGCATTCACAAAAGTCACCATAACATTGCTTTCTACTTAATAAAACTGCAGTCACTTCAAATGAACTCGAACTGAAGGATGTCTATATGCTTTCAGTTTTATACTTTTTTTTTAACTGTAGAAATTAGGAAAAATCTGGCCAATGGCAGACAACTGCTTTTATTTTCGTTGTGCACTCCATCTGACAGGACTCACTAGTAAGCATTATGTTTTTTATATTAATCTAATTATAAGACATCTATAACAGAGGCCCCTGTGTCAGCAAAGTGGAAGGTTTACCATTGACAAAGGCAATAAAACACTTCCTGCCCTTTATTTCCGTATTTCTGTTCTCACTCAGTTGTAAGACCAGAGGCCCCCACCCCAGTCAATGAGATGTAGCATCACATTTAGACCCCTACAGACAGCAATAGTAAAGTAACATTTATAACAGATTAACTTTTACACACATCTAAACCAGACAACACCTATGTTATTCCCAGCAGACATATGGAACTGACAGGCAGATATCCTGAAATGCAGGAGAGCAGCATAGTGTAGGTATATCATATGAACATACAAAAATGCCAGCAGATACAGGTCTTTAGGTCTATCAAGTCTGCTCGAGTGTGCAGCTATCCGAGTTTACTCCACAGCTGCCTCCCCTCCCAATGTCCCAGTTTCCCTCCCAATTCTATCCAACCCCGTCTTAAAGCTGTTCATTGATTTCAGAGACATCACCACTTCGGGAAGTGCGTTCCACCCTGTCACCACCCTCTCTGTGAAGCAGTGTCATCTCAACTCTCTCCTGTACTTGCCCCCTCCAGTCTCAGACTATGCCCCCTAGTGGCCCTCTCTCATTTTAGTCTAAACATCACCCTTGTGCTGACTGTTTATGCCCTTCATATATCTGAAGGTCTTGATCATATCCCCCCTCTCTCCTCTCTTCCAGGAAGTACATATTGAGCTCTCAGCCTATCCTTGTAGGGTTCCCCTCCATACCTGTTAACATCCTGGTTGCTCTGCGTTGGACGATAGAGTTAGATCCTCTATCCTCTTTCCTGACTGTGCTAGCTCTGGGTACCGGTATAACTTCGGAAAAGGTGACTGAGCTCCCTGCCAACTCGCATATTCTACCCACCTCCCTAAGCCTTCCTTGGACCCCTGTGGCTGTGCCCTCTGCCAGGTCATTTGTGCCAAG
Organism: Neoceratodus forsteri; assembly: GCA_016271365.2. Classification (NCBI taxonomy): domain Eukaryota; kingdom Metazoa; phylum Chordata; order Ceratodontiformes; family Ceratodontidae; genus Neoceratodus; species Neoceratodus forsteri. The sequence goes on along the minus strand of CM057459.1, from coordinate 709,146,650 downwards.
ATGCACTACGATGCGAGGTTTGTCCTGTCCCTTCCCCACAATTTTAGGCAGAAATTGCTCCCCCTCTCCCTCCCATCATGCCAGGCATGCACTCCACCCATATACGTCCCCTCCTGGTATTCTTGCCTTCCCATTTCACATCTTTCAGAACCGAGTCCCCTAAGACTATGACTGTACCTTCCCTCCCGCCAGCCTCTGCCAAGCATCACCCATACATTTGGCCAAGGGGCACATGATGAGTCAGTCGAAGGTAGTGACATCATACATTTTTTTTTTTTGCCCCATTCTCACCTTGGATGTGTCTCTCTCTTCTGGGGATCTTATGCTCACTCTGCCCTCCCCTGGGTATCTCTCGGGGAGCTGCCAGATCTGCCCCCATGCTGCCTCGGCATACCCCCCCCCAGGCGGGGAGGAGGGGGATCCCGGGACTTCCCCCTCCAGTCCATTAGTGTGTGTGTGTTGGGCGGTCTGAGTGGTCCCCCATGAGAGCCGGGTTATGGTGTCTGGGAACTAGATCCCAGTTTACGCCAGCATCCAAGGGTCCATTTTCCTTGTTTCTGGTGCCATCCCGATGAGCGTTGGTACTCACGGGGAGCCAAGGGGCAGAGCACGTCATAATGCGGTGACGCTCCAACTCCCAGCCGATGTCCTCCCTCCCTTACAGACTGTCCCGCTGCACTGCCACCCGTGGTCACCCAGATGGCAGTAGAGTAGTGTAACCAGGCAGCCCACCTCCCTGGAGAAGGCGTGAGCCTATGGGCTCAATCCCCCGGCCGGCCCCCCAGCCACCCGAGGTTGGTTCCCGAACCCGGGTCACTGGCGCCCGAAGCCATAACCCTAACGCTGTGCGCAGGCCGGCTCACATCATACATATCTGACGTACTCTTGCCCAACAATGGGGGTAGGGCCAAATAGGTTCTCTTATTTACTGAAACTGTACCACCATGAGCCTTACTTTGCTTTATTTGTTGTCCCTCAACTACTGCCACCATGTACTGCCAAATGTAACAACTGTAACCTTTTACTATGCATTACCTGCTCTTGTTATTTTTATGTTTCTACTTTGTGCAGCCTTACGTGGCTCGGGTTGTGCCTGAAAACGGTCCCTGGGATCAGTGCACCTACCCGGTTAACAAAGTCATAAATAAATAAATAAATAAATAAATAAATAAAATGATACTTTCAAATCTTGCTGCCTATTAAATAAATTTCCAATGCTCACTTAGACACATACTTTGAATATCTGCTGGAACCTGCAAAATAACATTGTTCTAGGACACTGTCTCAAAGGAGTGTTTTCTTCCAGTCTTCTTGACACTGTTCATTCTAAGCATGATTTTAATTTTTGTAATGTAAAAAATGATAGGTTTATGAACAAACAGAAAACAAGGACAGTTAATCTTTACTCAAAATAATTATTAGACCTTTACACATAGTTAAGCCTGCATCACTCTCAAAGCACACAAGATTCTCACTTCCGCCACCAGCGTTAAAGTAAGGTTGAAAAAGGCCACAACCAGGGGGATTTTTTCATCACTTTCTGGAGAGGACAACTGCTTTTTCTTGTGCTTGATCCATAAGCGAACTCCCCACAGCGAGATTATTAGAAAAAGTAATATAATTCCACTGACGATCAGTCCCGGGAGGAGCATCGACCACTCTCCCGTTCTCCCCCACTGCTTGTTCCCTTCTCTCCTGGTTACCATCTCGTTTATTGTGCCCATTGTCCCTACCCTTTACTTCCAACCCCTTCCTTTGCTCCCTCCTGTGTTTACCCCCCACCCTCCTTGCCCCCTTCCCCCTCAGTTGGCCTCGCCTCCTCTCTCCTCAGCCCATTCTTCTACCGATCCCCCACTCCCCTTCCCACACTGCTTGGTTAAGTCTCAACTCCCCTTCACCTTCCCTACTGCTTGTCCTCCCACTCCCCCTCCTCCCCTTTCCCTCTGCCTGATCCGGCCTATCCACCCTCGTTTGGCGCCCCCTCCTGTTCACCCCTACCCTTCCCTCTCCTCTACACCAGCTCCTTAGCTGGTGTCACTGTAATGTATTTACATAGTTGTATATTTTAGTGTTTATAACTAAAACTACTGAATTTGTCCTCCGTATGCAATGTTTTGGCATTCTGTCTGTACTGTACTCAACTTATGCTCTTTATGTCGCCCTCATTGTAACCACACTACTTGACTGGCTGTATTTTGTTTGTAATTGTGCTTCTGCCCTTTCCCTTTCCCCTTCCCCTGGGTTGCACCTGGAAATGAGCCTCAGCGCAGTGTGCCTCTGTTGTCGAGGCATAGGTCAGGAAGCATAGGCAAACCAGGAGAAGTTACAAAATTTGCAAGTAGCGTTTTGTGTGTAGGATAGCTCTTACACACTCAGGCAGTTCAGGCAAAACAAAGTTCTTCATCTGAGGGCATTTCTTAAATTTCAATCCTCCCAAAAACAGATTACTCTATATATATATATATAAAATTTTCCTGGCAATTAATGTCTGCATCCTGAGCTCATTAAAGAAGAACTATGGGGATACATAAAGCCCAACCACTGCACAGATTGAGGCTTCAGTACCCCGATTCCCTACAGGTACAATATTAATCAAACCAGTTTTCGTACCTTAATGGTCGTAAAACTAATCTGCGAAAGCTCTGTACCAGATGCCATTTGTGATCACGCTGCACCCCGGAGATCTTACCGATTACATAAGATGATGATGCATCTTTGTCCCTTCTAAACTGTGCCCTTATTAGAGGCGTGGAGATTTAATAATCTCCATATCTGCCATGCCCTGCTTTATTTTACAGACTTTGCCTAAATGCCACGTGCGTACATGGCATACACATAGCATTTAGGCAAAGCAACAAGCAGATTGAACTTGACTGCCCAACCTCAAACGGGGGGTCACAATCTAATTTAGAGAGCACCTACATCTCTCTGCACTAACGGTGAATACCCAAAGCGCCTGTGAAGTTCTGCACTCTCTGCTAGTCCTTGGAAATACCAAGGAACTGCATATTCAATGTGTCTATAATCCTTCCCAAATGCGGACTGGCCAGCCTAACTGATGTTTTCCATTACCTACCCTTTTAGTACCAGAAGGAATAAAATCCTCCTATCGGGTGAGTTAAACCTGGATTGGTTGGCAGTAGAACAAGCTCATTTGATTCTTTGCTAGGGAAGCTCCATCTGACTCGCCTTATTACCTATCCCACTAGGGTCATGATGAGGAGCAATCACCAGTCCCTGACTGACTAGGATGGATAGGCAATTGGCTTCAGGACCGGACCCAGAGGGTCGTGGTTGGCGGGTTAGTTTCAACCCCAAGGACGGTCATTAGTGGGGTCCCTCAGGGATTGGTCCTTGGGCCCCTCCTGTTCAACGCCTACGTCTCTGACACAAGGAAGGGTATCAGGAGTGAGATGAGTCTCTTTGCGGATGACTCAAAACTGGGGGCGGTGGTGGATGGGGAGGAGGGGAGGGTGGCCTTACAGGGGGACCTGGAGGCTCTGGAAAGTTGGTCTAGAAAGTGGAAGCTGAGGTTCAATGCAGGGAAATGCAAGGTACTGCACCTGGGGGCCAGAAACCTGGGCCAAGTGTACACCCTGTGGGGGGATGCTACAAGTCTTGATGGCTAAGAGGGACCTGGGGGTGGTGGTGGATGTCAAGATGAACAAGTCAGAGACTTGTAGGAGGGCATCGGCCAAGGCCAACAGGATGCTGGGATGCATTGCTAGGGGGATCACCTCCAGAAGGAGGGAAGTGATACTCCCTCTGTATAACAGTTTGGTGAGGCTGCACCTAGAGTACTGCGTGCAGTTTTGGAGGCCACACTTAAAGAGGGACACTGAACTCCTGGAGAGGGTCCAGAGGAGAGCAACCAAAATGATCTGGGGCTTGGGGGGGACAGGACCTATGAGGAGAGGCTCAAAGAGCTAAATATGTACACATTGGAAGAGAGAAGGGACCGGGGACATGATAGAGGTCTTCAGGTACATGAAGGGTGTAAATAGGGAAGAGCAGTCAGGGTGCTCTGAAGGAAGGGTGGCAACTAAAGGGCATGGGTGGAAGCTGGAAGGGGGGGGAGATTCAGGGGAGAAAGGAGGAGGTGCTACTTCACTGAGAGGGTGTTGCAGCCAAGGAATGCACTGCCCAGGGGGCTGGTGGAGGCAGATTATGGTGGAGGGGTTCAAGAGGGGGTGGGACAGGTACAGGGGAAGGGTTCTGGAAGCAAAGTCCAGTGCAGCGAGAATATCCGGAACTGGGAAGGGAGAAGCCAGAGAGGGCGAGGGGGGCAGCAAGGTCAGCTCCCAGGGTGGGGGCTGACCAAACGAGCAGACACGAAAGACCATTAGGCCTATTCTGCTGGCATTTTAGTATGTTAGTATGTTAGAACAGGACCATTACTTCCGGCACTCTACCTGACTTCGTCAGTAATCATTCACCTGTCTTCTGCATTTGGAAAGACCGAGCCCAGTCTAGGTTTCCCAAAGAAATAGTGTTTCGGGATTTATCCCAGAGTTAACCACGGCGACCTTTCTGTGGACATATGCCTGGTAGACTGGTCTCCTTTATATCATACAGCCAATGTATATACAGCTCTAACCTAATTTCGTTTCTAAGTTCCAGGACTTACTGGCCAAGCATATTCCTCAAATAAGGCTTAGGGTTAGAGGAGCAGCCGCTTGACGGCTGCATAGTGAACTGCTTCCATCACTCAAAGTTAGGGATAAATGCAGGTCTAGATTTAAAGTTTCAAGTTTAACTTCTGAGCAGCTGGATGGTAGAGAAATGAATATTAAAAAAGCTATAGGGGTTGCTAAAAGTAACTATTATAATGAGCTCCTCCAGTCCTCTGTAGGTGAATCCCATAGGTTCTGTAGTCATTAAGGGTTTTAAGGAGTTAAAGATGCAAACCACAGACCACACACTGCCTGCCTGACATGTTACTGGATGGTAGAAATTAAAATAGTGCTGTGATAATTACTAATGTTTTAATTCTCACTTTATTGACCTTATCAAGTATACCAAGATGTCCTGCTGTGCCAGAGACCAACACTCCCCTACAGAGCAACCAGCCCCCCTCCTTTCTACCTCAGGGCTATCACTTACAGTGAGGTTTTATGCCTTTTGAGGTCTATATCTTCCTGCAGTAGTGCTGGTCATTATAGCCTTGAAGCTAGGCTTCTCAGGATTGCCGCACCACAGCTGGCCTCCCCAGAATCTTAACAGTTTAACATGCCCAACACTTTGGGGTTGGTGCCCAGACTCTGGAAGGCTGCAAAAGTGGTGCCAGTCTACAAATAAGATGACCCAAAGCGCAATAAAAATTAACAACCTATTGCAGTCCTGTCAGTGCTTAACACGTTGCTGGAGAAACTTTATATAATTTTATTTATTTAGTTTTTGCTGACCGGGTAAGTGCAGTACACAAATTCTGCCTATTTTCAGGCACGACCCGGGGGAGGGGGATACAGAAGAATGCCAACTGACCTTGAACCAGATTAAGCTGTTGGTGGTATTTTTAGTGAATGGCAGTTGTGGTTGCTCAGGTCACTGAGCACCTTCAAAAATACAACCTGTAATCCAAAGCTCAGCATGGTTTCAGGCAGGCCCATAGTATGTCAACTACCCTCATCCAGTTTACTAATGATGTCAAAGTAGCCATGGACGGGGTATACTCACAGGGGCCATCTTCACTGAACTTACTTAGGCCTTTGACTATGTGGACCACTCCCTAATCAAATCTAAATCATCTGCCTTTGGTTTTTCACCCTCTACTTCTACCTGCTTTTCAAGTTATCTTGGTGATCAACAACAGTTTGTTAAATTCAACTGAGCCAGATCTGACCTCTCCACCATTAACACTGGTGTTCCACAAAGCTCCACACTGGATCCACTACTCCCCCCCCCCCCGTTTATCAATAACCTGTCCAGATCCAGTGCTTCCTGCTCCACCCTGCTTTCTGCAGACAATATGGTGCTATATACAACCTACAAGAAAATGAATGAAATTAACTTGTGGCTTAATGCTGACTTTGGGAGTGTTCATTCTTGGCTAACTCAAAACAGGCACCTCATCAACTCTAGCAAAACCCACTCCAAGCTTTTTGCCCCCCATCCGCCCGATCACCGAGTGTAATAATAAAATATCCACAGTCCCCTTTTCAATAGTGTAGGCCCCCACCCCGCCCCATAGTGTAAGGCCCCACCCCACCCCACCCCAATCACTGCAGGAAATTCATCAAACAAACAAGTCTCTGTTTTCCATAGTGTATAGTTCCCCACTGTGGTAGGCAGTAACCCACCACCCACACCCCCATCCTGTCAGTGCCAGCAACTGGCACAGCCCCCTCACCCTGTCATGACCAGCGCCGACTGATCGGTGCAGAGCATGTATAGTTAATAGTACGTGCTAACTGGTAGAGGCAGCTTGCTACAAGAACAATGTGAAAGATTCACAGAAGGATGCAAAATGGAAGAAATGTCCAATTCTATGTGTGTGTTTTCATTCAGCTCTTCAAACCACACCATTCCAGTGCAAGGCATCATGGGTACGTAAATCACTGTGCAATGCAGGATGATAAGATTTCACTCGAACAGATACTGCCTTTTAGACAGGCTTGTAAGTTTTATGCAGTATAGATTGAGAATGAAGCACTACAGACATGTGTTTAGTCCTGTTTTGGGACTCCTCAGTACAATGCTATCACTGTCCCAGCCAGGTATGTCAGTCCCAAAGGCATCAGGCATTTAGTACACTCGCAGGTAGCACAATGAAGAGGCAGTTTGCAGGAACAACAGTAAGAGCCGTAAAAAGATGTTTGGAAAGAAAACATATCCAAATTGTTTGGTTTCTGTGAATCTCTCTAACTCACACATACAACAGGATGAAACACAAGTTTGTAATGCATTGTTCTCAGCCTACAGTATCCTGGATGAGATGCACAAACCTGTTTAAAAATTAACATCCATTTTGGTGAATCCTAGTCAGGCAGCCCTGTGTAAGAATTTGCCTACCCATGATGCCTTGCACTGGGACGGAGGCATTCATACATAATGTCGTTTGTGGAGTTACTGACTGCGGGGACATGGTTTATGGGGATGCCCCCAAATTCTTCCTTGACAGACAACCCAATTTAAGCTTTTCTGCCACACTGTCCTTGACTGCGCTCTGTACATCAACCCTGGCTGGTCACTGCGGCAGGAATAAGGTGCATGCATGGTGCAACTCTTCTCTTTAAACTCTGGACAAATAAACTTATCAAAGAACTTAAGGACAGCAAAACATGCAGTCATTTGTTTCTTCTAAAGCCCAATATATTCCAGCTTTCAGTGGGGTCCTGGTTTTAACCACATGTATAGCTGGTTGGACTGAAGCAAGCAACCAAGTGATTTGCTCAAGATCACACAGCACTAATGTGGGTCTGGTGAGACCTGAACCTTGTCTTCTTGTGTCTCCTTGCTTCCAAGTCTGTGTGCTAGACTCTACTAGACCATACTGCCTAATCCCACCTTGTTTTGCTCCACAGAGCACTCACCTCCCTCTCCACTTCCCCCGCCTTGCTTTACCCCGCAGGGCACCTACTACCCTCTCCCCACCACCTTTCCCGCTTTTTATCACAAATATTACCCCTCCTCATATTCACCCCCTCTCCTCATTGGTTCTTCCACACCTCAATTCCCCTACCTTAAAACCTGTTCATATCTCTACCTCTCCTCCCACCCTACCCAACTCCACCCCATCCCTTACTTACAAAACCCTTTGGGTGGATTCCTAGCCCATTCCACCCCCCCCGCCCACTCTACCCCTTTATCCGTCATCCTGTTTCTGCTTCACACTGTCCCCTTCTCTCATTTATTCTAAACCCCTCCTACCTCTGGCAACCCCTTCTTCTGAGCCTCCTAACTCAACCTGTATGCTTTAAGATTCAGTTACCTCTATAAATTGCCTATCCACATTTGGGTAACTATGTACAGTACTATCACAAAAACATTGTTCACTCCTACCTGCTGTATTTAACTGTACTTGCTTGCTATGTTCTCCCTAATTTGTAATGTAAAGTCTATGTATCCTGTCTATTGCCTTTTGACATGCAACCTTTGTAAACAAGCTTTTTTAGCTCAAAGCTGTTAATCCAAGATTCCAATAAATAAATACCGCCTTCAAACGTTTCATATTCATAGTTTGCATGTGTTTTTCTCCCTTCTGAGACTTCAGATTTAATCTTGCCATGTCACTGCTTGCCCGCTCCATGATATTTATTCATTCCAGACTGTCAGAAGTGTAAGAAAGCATATACAGCTGAACAAGTGGTTTGAAAAAGAGCAGGCACACCATACATTTTTGGTGGACTTTCTTTATGCCCCTCTTTCTGGCCACTCACATCTCTCTCTCTAGAAGGACACCCGGCTCGACCTTTTCCCACCTGCCTGAAGTCCCCAGCCTTACCTTGCTGGTGTGTGTGTGTGTGGGGGGGGACGACTCCGCTCCTCTCACACTGATCCCCCAGATCTAAGCCCCATGGGGCGGGACTGACTCCTCCTGGCAACCTTTCCGGGAATCTAGTTGGTTGACCAGGGAGCACTGGAGGCAGACTGAAGAACCTGACACTGGGTGTGGGGGCCGGCCACTCGACCCACCTCTGCCTACCGAGGGCCAGGGTATTTTCCTTTTTGTTTTTCTCCCTCCCCATTGGCTCGGACGTGCAATGCGCCCAATGCATGTGTGCGCATTCCCACACAGGCACACAGGATTGTCGCCGCAGCCAATCCCCCGACAGAGGAACCACAGGCTGGTGTACCCCAGTTACCACCGGGAGTCACCAAAGCCCGGGATCTTGACTCCCCTTTCCTCCCAGGACAGGAGAGCAGTCCTCCGGATGCTCAATCCTGTCCTCCCCCACTGGCAGATGCTGACCAGAGCTCGTTCCTGAACCTGGGTCACCAACATGGCGCAAGGTGTGGCATCCAGCACCTCAACCCTCAGTACCACCGCGCCGGCCCTCACCATACACCATGCACAAATATGTGGGCTTCAGCATAGGGGGCAAAATGTATTTATGTATTTATTTAAACGTTGATGACCGGGAAAGGCTCACAGAGCAGAAGCTCATTTCCAGGTGTGACCCGGGTACAGATACAACAAAGTGTGAGCAAACAAACCGATGCAGTGTAATACAGGGTAGACAAACTGAATATTTACACAATACAGAAAAGACAAACTTATTTACAGTATAATACAAGAATGTGTCGTAAGTAACAGTACAGTACAATGAGCAGATAAATTTGCATTTTAGGAGTGCAAAATTGAGCACTGTATAGGAGATTCAATGTGTAGGGAGAGCCAGCAAATGCTGGTAGCAAACAAAACAAAGTGGCAGCAACTGGTTTGGGAAGTGGAGGAGAGGGAGGACGACAGCCATATTGTGAGAGATTAGGGCCGTGGACAGTTACAGGATGTAACGGGAGGACAGACATATCGTGAGAGATTAGGGCTGTGGACAGTTACAGGATGTAACAGGGGAGGGCAGCCATATTGTGAGAGATTAGGGCCGTGGACAGTTACAGGATGTACCGGGGGAGGACAGTCATATTGTGAGAGATTAGGGCCGTGGGCAGTTACAGGATGTACTGGGGGAGGACAGACATATCATGAGAGATTAGGGCCATGGGCAGTCGCAGGATGTAATGGGGGAGGACAGCCATATCATGAGAGATTAGGGCCGTGGACAGTTACAGGATGCAACAGGGGAGGACAGACATATCGTGAGAGATTAGCGCCGTGGACAGTTACAGGCTGTAACAGGGGAGGACAGACATATCTTGAGAGATTAGGGCCGTGGACAGTTACAGGATGTAACGGGGGAGGACAGCCATATCATGAGAGATTAGGGCCGTGGACAGTTACAGGATGTAACAGGGGAGGACAGACATATCTTGAGAGATTAGGGCCGTGGGCAGTTACAGGATGTACCGGGGGAGGACAGCCATATTGTGAGAGATTAGGGCCGTGGGCAGTTACAGGATGTACCGGGGGAGGACAGCCATATCGTGAGAGATTAGGGCCGTGGACAGTTACAGGATGTAACAGGGGAGGACGGACATATCGTGAGAGATTAGGGCCGTGGGCAGTTACAGGATGTAATGGGGGAGGACAGACATATCGTGAGAGATTAGGGTCGCGGGCAGTTACAGGATGTAACGGGGGAGGACAGCCATATCGTGAGAGATTAGGGTCGCGGGCAGTTACAGGATGTAACGGGGGAGGACAGCCATATCATGAGAGATTAGGGCCGTGGACAGTTACAAGATGTAACAGGGGAGGACAGACATAACGTGAGAGATTAGGGCCGTGGACAGTTACAGGATGTAACAGGGGAGGACAGACATATCATGAGAGATTAGGGCCGTGGACAGTTACAGGATGTAACAGGGGAGGACAGACATATCGTGAGAGATTAGGGCTGCGGGCAGTTACAGGATATAACAGGGAAGGCCTGAGGAGGTTCTTGAGAGCAGGAAAGGAGTGGGCGAGACAGGTTTGGGGTGGGTGGGGGGAGGTTGATCCAGAGGGATGGGAGTCTATGAGACAAAGCTAGTTTTTCTGCTGAAGTGCGTGCCCGTGGAAGGGCGAAGGAATGAAGGCAATCTGTACGTGAACTATAGGGGGAGGGAGTAGTAGGATATAGGAATATAGGAGGGAAGAGTTCCAAACCAGAATTTGGAGATGAAGACGGAGCAGTGAGACATGCGTCTCTGCACTAGGGATTGGAGGAATAGGGAGGAGAATAGGTCACAGTGGTGAATCATGGGGTGGGGGGAGAAAGAGTTTGAGGAGAAACGACAAAAGGCATTTAAGAGGATGTCTAGTTTGCAGTGAGAGGTAGCTGGAGCAATGCTGCAGACCACACTGGCGTAGTCAAAGGCATGGAGTATCCATCTGACCAGCAGGTCACTCCGGACAGGGATGGGAAGACTACCCTTATGTCAGTAGAGTAGACCCAGTTTAGGGCACAGTTTGGAATGCAGGGCCTTAAAGTGGGAGGAAAAGTCAATTGAGGGATCTAGCCACACCCCTAGGTATTTGAAGGCTGGGACATCATCGAGGGGAGTGTTGGCTGAGGTAGAGCAGGCAGGGAGGGTGAGGAGCCTGGCAAGCTTTTGTTTGGATCCAAAGGTCATGGCCACAGTCTTTTTGGTGTTTATTTTTAGGCAGTTTGCCATGAACCAATCAGATACTGCGGTAGTTTTGTTGGAGTGGGGTTTGGACAGCCTGGGTAGAGAGGGACCAGACAGGAAAAGGACAGTATCGTTCACGTACATATGGATCTCGGTGTGGGAGCAAGCAGAAGTGAGGTCACTGATGAACAGGGAGAAGAGGACAGGTCTGAGGATCAAGCCCTAGGGATGCCTGCAAGGATTTTGTGGGGGTGGGGGGGAAGAGAGACAGGATGTTACCGATTTTTACTGACCAAGTCGGACGGTTAAGTAGGAGCTGAGCCAGGAGACAGATAAAGGTGAAAGGCCGATGGTGCTCAACTTATTTAGAAGACAAGAGTGAGAGACAGAGCTGAAGGCCTTGGCAAGGTCAATGAAAATAGCTGAAGTGACCTGCTCTTAAAACACTGCAGAGTGGATGGCATCTGTAAAGCGAAGCGAAGAAGGGAGGATGTGGTAGAGTGAAGTTTCCTGAAGCCTGACTGGACTGTGGAGAGAGAGCACTGGAAGTGGACAGTAAAATCATTTAGCCTAGCGAGGACCAGTGATTATTGGACCCTGGCAAGAGAGGGGAGAAGAGGTATGGGGCGGTAGTTGTCAGGAATGGTGGGAACGTCCCCTTTGTGAAGGGGTATGAAAGTAGCAGACTTCCAGGCTGAAGAGACGGTAAAGGAGGAGGAAGAAAAAGATTGAGGGGCTGAGTTAGAGGGGTAAGGATAGAGGGTGCAGAGATTTTTAGTCTGGGATGTAAGCCGTCAGGTCTGGATTTCATACAGTTTAGGGAAAGTAAAGTTCGAAAGACTTCCATTGGAGTAACCAGGGGCAGTAGAAAGCCAGAAGAACATGGGGAGGGGGAGGAGGGAGGGGCTTGGGAGCGGGTCGTGCAGGATGGCACAGGTAGTGAAGAAATTATTTAGGGCATCTGCAAGAGAGGTAGGGTCCGATATTAGGGAAACAGACATGCAAAGAGTGAGGTTCCAGCTGAGGGGCACAGGAGCGATTGTAGAGCATTCCAAAAGGAGGATAGGCCATTGTTAGAGGTGTGCAACTGGGTTTTGAAGTAATCAGCTTTAGCCTGCCGAATACGCTTGGTGCAGCTATTGCGGAGGGTTCTGTAGTTCTGCAGGTCAGCAGGGTTGCAGGTGGCTTTAAAACAATGCCAAGTGAGGTCGTAGGTTTTGCAGGAAGAAAGGATTTCCGAGGAGATCCAGGGATTGTGTTGACGCTTTACCCTGACAGATCTCAGAAGAGCATGGGCATCCCAGATTGTTAGAAAGAGATCAATAAAACAGTTCCTGAATGAAGTTCTAAGCTGCATGCTGTAACAATGCTGTCCGCATCACAAAATGACTGGCAGGATCCAAATTTTCAATGCCAGAGAAATCAACAAAACAAAGCTGCCCTCATACCTTACATAGCGATGTCAGTATATGTCCTCATTAAAGCATCACAGCACTGTTACAGCACGCAGCCTAGCACGTCATTCAGGAGCCATTTTGCCCCACCCCAAGCTGAAGCCCATGTATTTGTGTATGGTGAGCCTGCTCTTTTTCAAACCCCTTATTTTGCCCTTGTTTTGTTTTGCTATATATGCCTTCTTACACTTCTAACAATCTGGAATGAATGAATGAATATCATGGAAAAGGTAAGACCTGTTTGCTTTCCTTACATTTGTTGTTGTGCTGACCCACCTCTGCACAGCAGACAACTGACTTCGCTGTTTAACCAGTAGCATTTCAGGGTATGTGCACTCAGTTGTTTGTGAGCTCCCACTAACTTGCTTGGCACAAAAGTACAAGCATACCCAGGAGGAGGAGAATAGGGTGGACTACGCCAAGTCAAGAGAGGTGAGCAGGGCGGTAAGGGAGGAAAGGCCATGAGATAGGTACAGCTAGCCCAGTAGGTAAGAGTGTGTGGGAAGGCCTTTTTCAGGTATATAAGGGAGAAATGAAACATAAAGGGCAAGACTGTCAGGCTAAAAAAAAGAAGGGGGGGTTGGGTAGAGGGTAGTGAAGAAAAGGTGGAGGTGCTCAGTGGGTACTTCTGTTCACTCTTCGCTCAGAAGAGAAGGACGGACTAATACCACAAGGGAGTAGGGGGGTGAGGAATGGGGGGTGGGGGGAGAGTCAGAGATGACGCACTTCAAGCTGACATGGTACTTAATGGCCTAAGGGTGGACAAATAATCACGGCCAGATGGTGTGCACCTGAGGATCTTTAGAGAACTGGTGGCGGCTGTAAAGAGTCTCTTGGCAGACCTGATTAACACCCCTCTGGAGTCCGGAAACGTGCCCCAGAACTGGAGACAGCATGTGTGGTGCCGACGCTCCATAAAAGTGGGCTGAAAGATGAACCAGGGAACCACAGCCCAGTCAGCATGACCTCAATAGTGGATCAGCTGATGAAGACCATCTTGAAAGACAGACTGATTGGCTTTTCTGGATGAAAATGAGCTCCAGGATGACAGGTAACATGGGTTTGTGACAGGGATGTCCTGCCAAACTAACCTAATTCACTTATTCGATTGAGTCACTAGGACAGTGGACAAGGACCAGGCGGTTGATGTGGCCTTCGACTCAGTGCTTCACTGGAGATTGATCAGGAAGCTAGAGGAACTAGGGGTGGGGGTTAAGTTCGAAGGATGGGTCAGAAGCTGGTTGCAGGACAGAAGTCAAAGGGTTGTAGTCAGGGGAGAATTCTTTGAAGCGAGGCATTTAACCACTGGGGTCCCTCAGGGCGTGGTCCGGTGTTGTTTGACATATTCATAAGGGACATCACTGATGGGATCAAGGGTAAAATCTGCCTGTTTGCGGATGACACCAAGCTCTGAGGGAGGGTGGACATGGAGGAGGGAGACAGGAACTCAGGAAAACCGGGCTAGGCTAGATAAGTGGTTTGGCATTTAGTAGCGGAGGTTCAATGCTAAAAAGTGCAAGTTATGCACTTGGGGGCGAAAATTCCGGGGACCAGATACCTGGGTGGACTGCAAGTAACCAGGATAGAGAAAGAAACGGACCTGGAAGTGATGCTCACCAGTGACCTGAAACACTGTGCACACTGCAAGAGAGCAGCAGCCAAAGCAAATCAGATGCTGAACTGTATAGCCAGGAGAATTACCACCAGGAAGGCGGAGGTAATTCTGCACTGTACCGGTCACTGGTAAGACCACACCTGGAATAATGTGCAGTTGTGCTGCCTGTAGGCAACATCTACGAGGAGAGGCTCAGGGAGCTCAACATGTACTCTCTGGGGGAAAGACAAGAGAGGGGAGACATAACTGAGACCTTCACTTACCTTAAGGGTATTTACAGGGTGAGCACTGAAGGCCCCTTCAGTCATAGTGGGAACAAGACCACTGGGGGCACAGCCTAAGGCTGGGGGGGGAGGTTAAGGAGGGAGCTGAAGAGGCACGGTTTCACTGAGAGGGTGGTGGCTAAGTGGAATGAGGTGCCAGAGGAGGTGGTATCCCTAAAAACATCAGACAGCTTCAAGGGGGTCTGGGACAGAGAGAGGGGAAAAGTTGCAGATAGAAGGGCGGGCAAGTGGAGGGGGAGAGGGGGAAGTTGAGAGAAGGGAAACGGGTTGGGGGGTCAGTTCCCTTTGTAAAAACACAGGGAGCTGCACAACAGAGCAGATTAGATAGGCAGTAAGGTATTTTTCTTGTGGCATGTTCATGTGTTCATAAGGCCCCACTTTTGCCCCACACTTGACTAAGAGAAAAAAACTGGCTCAGAAATTGTCACAGAACTACTGCCCTTGGATCCCAAAAAAGGCTAAAAGAGCTATTTAGCAAGATGTAGGTAAGCAATCAGTAGAAGTACGGGGCTCAAGATCATACTGGAAGCAGATTAGAAGGGGAGTTCTGTAGGGGGTCCATATTATGCCCCCTGTTGTTTTCCCTATATTTGAATGATGTGGAACACAGGGGTGGAGGTACACATGTATGCGAACGATACAGCTGTGTACACTGTGGGTCAGACTGTTTGTCATATACAGGTGAACCTCCAGCTGGCCTTTAATTGGCTACAAAACTTTCTGGGCCAAAATGATTTGATTTTAAATACAAAAAATTTGAGGTGATGTTATTTTAGTGACACAGGAGGACAGCCACAGGGGAGGATCAGCTGGCAAGAGTAACAGAGGATGTCGACCATTTCTCTCAGGTCCTTGCGTATAAACACATGTATGGCTGGACTCATATCTCACCTAGGAATATCATATTGATAGGGCTGGCCCAAAGTTATTTTATTTATTTATTTATTTATTTTTTAGTTTAAAATTTTGTTGACCGGGAAAAGCACATTGAGCTGAGGCTCGTTTCCAGGTGCAACCCGGAAGGATTCCTCTACAGACACCGTGATTCATTATCACTGGATACAAAAGAGTACTGTAGAGCTAATGATTATGCCAATTACATAGTACAAGATATTATATTGGGGGGGTGGTGGCTGGTATTGGTCAATTAAGCAAACTGGAACAAAAAAAAAAAAAAGGACTTCCAGTTCCGCTTTCATGTTGAGTAGCCGTTGATTTTCAGAGCTCCATTCCCCAGCGAGTATTCATCAATAAATATACCACTCCCAGCACCAGCTAACACACCAAAACAAGTCGGATATTTGCTACAACCTACCTGCTTCGTGATGCCTCCAAAACCTAGGGCAAAGGACGCGCTAATGGAGTACCTTAAGCCGCCAACAGCTCCAGTCTCGGGTGACCCCAAGGCCCACGGCGAGGCTATGCCTGCGGCTGCTCCACAGCCGACACCAGAACAAGCAGAGGAGCTCCCAGAGGAAGAATTTACAATAACATCCCAGAGGCTCTTAGAGCTGGCAAAACTGAGTGACACCTTGGGCTCAATCCAGCAATCAGCAGCCGAAAACAAACAAACAAACAAACAAAAAAAAAAAACACTGCCGAAGTGGAAAAGCACACTGCAGACCTCGAGGAAGGCCTGATGAACACAGACAGAATAATCAACCACTACGAGGGGATGCTGCGGTATCTCTTGCGCCGAGAGAAGGATTTAACAGACAAGCTCGACGATCTTGAGCTTCGATCCAGAAGAGATAATTTAAGGATCTATGGGGTACCAGAGGATACTGAGCAGGGTAAGATGGAGGATTTCTTGAACTTATTTTTGAAAGAACTGCTAGACCTCCCAGCTGATCTCCCTTTGAACATAGTCCGGGCACATAGGGCCTTAGCTAAAAAACTTAGTGGCCCTAATGCTACACCCAGGTCTATGGTCCTTAAATTCCTGGACTACAGAATTAAAAATAGAGTGCTACACGTTGCCTGGGCAAAAAGGAGGTGCTATTTGGATACAGGAGATTATACTTTGACAACGACTATACCCCTATCACTCAGCAGAAACGGAGAGTGCTTCTAGAGATTAAAAAGGTCCTGGCCACAAAGAATATATGGATGCATCCGATTGCTCCTGCCCAGCTCAAGATCTTCCTACCAGAGGGTCCACAATTTTTTCGGTCATTGGGAGAGGCCAGGCAAATACTCCTGAAATTGGGAATTCCTCAGGATCTTTTGTCGAGACCAGCGGCCGCGGATAAAGGCTTTGGGAGCAGAGAAGAGTCATGGACAAAGGCTACAGGCACCAGGAAGTGAGGTAGATCAACCTCTGCAGACCCTTCTAGCAGCAAAGCCCAAATGAGGTAATCTGGAATGGCTCCCCAGGGGGTGAAGGAAAACCATCGTTGATATGTGTCTAGGCTGGAATTGGTGAATTCTTGAATGGACTTGTAGCAAAGGGCCTCCTGAGTGGGCGCTCTTGACTGGAACAATGACCCCTCCTGACCCTATACGCTAACCTTTATCATGCCAACCAGTATGACTCGGACAGCACGGGTCCGGCCAAGAAGGAATTTGGTAACGATAACAAGGGTGGGGTGGGGGGGAGTAAATGTTGCTGGGGGTGGAGTACTTTTTTCGTACCGGGAAGGAGGAGGGAACATTCCCCAGGTGGGACCGACTGTGGTAGACTCTTCCCTCTCACTATACTGTTACAGAAGAGTCTCCTCCTTGTCCAGTCTCCTGCTTACGTGATGTACATGGGTCTGAGGTGTGCTGGTTTCCTCTCTGGGGGAGGGGTGGACCGGGGGTGGCTTAAGGTGGTCGTTGGGGGGCGGCTGTGGGCCTTCTCCTGGGGGGGGTACACCTTGGTTCCACATGGGCCTCGCCCCACTGTTTGCCTTTCATTTTGGGCAGGGGGGTGCATTTCTAAAAGACAGGTCATTTACGAGGGAGAGTGCAATGGTAATAGAGTGGCCCATGACAGGAAGGGGGTCACCTGGGACCTCATGAATCCTTCAGTTGGCTCAGCATCTAGGACAGGACCCCCCTCACCCACATATTACTCTACCGGGTGCGGATTATTTGGAAGGGTGTATAGTCGGAGAGTTCTGACAGAAGGTGTTGTAGAGAGGGTTAGACATTAGCGACAAGCTTCATCACCCATAAGCGCAAGTTTAGCGCAGGGTACCCAATAGGGCGCACCGTCCAGTTGGCACAGGGTCATCCAGTATACTGACTGGACGCTCCATCTTTCTCATTTTACCTTGGAAGTTCTGTTATTGATAACCATTTCTCAATGTTTGTAAACTATGCTGTTCATAGTGTTTATATTAGTGTTGTAGAAAAGGAAACCATGCCGCCCGCTTTCGGAAGAATACAGGAGGGTTTTGTGAATGAATGGCTGAGGGATTAGTTGCATCGTACAACATCAGGGGATTGGGGAACCCAATTAAGAGAAAAAGGGTTTTGAACGAATTGCGAAAGGCCAAAATTGAGATAGCGCTGCTTCAAGAAACCCACTTGGATTCAAAAGAAAGTGCTAAGTTAAAGCGCTCCTGTGTTGGCCAAGCTTACTATGCTACATATAAAGCCCACTCCCATCAAAGGGGAGTAACAACACTTATTCACAAAAACTGTCCCTTCCAGTTATTTAGTAAACAGGAGGACCAAAAGGGGAGATTCCTGCTACTTAAGGGTATATATAGGGAGATATCGTGCTTGATCCTCAACTTATATGCACCAAACCAGGACATAAAGAATAGTGTCTTTCTTAAAGATGTGCTCTTCAGAATGCCCCCAGCCGGGTGAGTTTTTAATAGTAGGAGGGGATTTCAACACTGCCCTTAATCCTGCTCTGGACAGGTCGGATGCTCTCAAGGGCTGCACAGACACTGACTAGAATGAGCAGAGAACTGGGATTAGTGGAGGTCTGGCGGCACCAGCACCCTAAGGTGAGGGATTACACCTGTTGGTCAGCCCCACATGCGGCCTACTCTAGGCTGGACATGCTGTGGATATCATCAGACTGGCTCCACAGGGTAGAGTCGTCGAGGATTCATCCCAGAACCTTGTCTGATCATGGGATGGTCTCTATGAGCTTATGGCCAGGTCCTAAGGTCAGGAACTCTTCCTGGAGGTTAGACATTTCCCTCCTTAACAGGGATAATTATAAAGATTTCCTGAAGGAATCCCTGAGAAAGTTTGAGGTAGATAACCCTCCTCAGGACTCCACGGCAGTTCTCTGGTGGGACAGCTTAAAGATGGTCATTACAGGGGTTACCATAGGTTATGCCTCAAAATTGAAAAGGGAGCAACAGAGGGAGATTTTGGATCTAGAGAACCGCTTATTTGATTTAAAAAGCAGAAAATAAAATTGTCCTTAGCGAGGAAGTAAAGGGGAAGTTGGAAGACACTCGGAGGAAGCTCAATAAGATTTTAGATGACAAGATTGAAGGGCAATTAAGGTATTCTCGTCAGTTTTTTTGAGGCAGGAAATAGGGCTGGTAGGCTGCTAGCCTGGCAACTCAGGAAAGAAGCAGCCAACAGAATGACTGTCCACTTAAAAAAAAAAAACAAAAAAAAAAAACAGGGAGGCCCTAATCACTTTGTGACTGACCCCACGGAAATAGCAGCACAATTCTGGAAGTTTTATACAAAGCTTTATAGCCAAGAGGGTATGGGGGAATATCATGAGAAGCTAGAAGATTTTTTTCAAAAGGTCAGGTTACCCAACCTTTCAGCAGTGGATAGGGAGAGATTAGAGGACCCTTTGTCTGAAGAAGAGCTTCAACGAAGCTTTAGGGAGTTGAAAACGGGAAAGGCTCCTGGGCCAGACTGGACTGCTGGGGAGCTCTACAAGGCCTTAGAAGCGAAGCTGGTTCCCTGGCTGGGTAAAGTATGTCAGGGTATTCGGGAGGAGGAGGAGGGAACCCCTCAGAGCTGGCACTATGCTCAGATCTCAGTCAACCCTAAGGAAGGCAAGGATCCAGAGGTGTGTGGCTCGTATAGGCCCATCTCGCTTCTGAATGTAGACCAGAAAATATATGCCATGACTTTGGCCCTCAGGTTGCAGGGCTGTGTGGTCCACCCAGATCAAACAGGCTTTATTAATAGTAGGCTAATACATGATAACATTAGGCGCCTGCTCAACACTGTTTCTTGCCAACAGGCCTCAAAGGAACCGACCTTAGCGATATTCATGGATGCAGAGAAGACCTCTGACCAGGTGGACTGGAGGTTCCTACACAGGACCTTAGAAGAGATGGGTATGGGCCTCAAGTTTAGGACAGGGATTAAAGCCTTGTATGCAGCGCCACAAGCCACGGTGAGAGTTATTGGATTCACAAAGGAGAGGTTTCACTTGTCTAGAGGGGCTAGACGGGGTGCCTGCTCTCTCCTCTGCTTTTTGCCCTTTGCATAGAACTGCTGTCTAGGGCAATCAGGGTTAACGATAATATCAAGGGGGTCCACGTGGGGGTAGAGAACATAAAATCTCCTTGGCAAGGCATTTGACCCAGACTTTAGCAAGGCATTTAACACAGTCCCACACAAAAGATTAATTATCAAATTAACCAGCCTGGGAGTGGGTCCCAGGGTGGTGGCCTGGGTAAAACATTGGCTGGACAACAGGACACAGAAGGTAATTTTAAATGGAGTCCACTCTGAAGAAAGAGGTTTACTAGTGGGGTACCGCAGAGTTCACTACTGGGTCCAGTCCTTGTTAATGTCTTTATAAGTGACACTGCAGAGGGACTGGAAGGAAAAGTATGCCTCTTTGCAGATGACACAAAGATCTGCAACAGGGTTGATATACAAGGAGGCATGGAAAGGATTAGAAGGGACTTGGCAAGGTTGGAGGAATGGTCAGAAGTATGGCAGATTGGATTCAATGCAAAGAAGTGCAAAATAATGCACCTGGGAAACAAAAACCCAGGGGAAGATTACACAAGGGGGAGGTAGTAACAACAACAAAAATGGAAAGGGACCCGAGGGTAATTTTATGAGATGACCTTAAGGTTAGCAAGCAATGTGAGAAGGCAGTAGGGAGGGCTGGGGGTATACTGGGATGTATAGGGAGAGGCATCGCCAGCAGAAAACAGGAAGTTGTTATCCCTCTGTACAGACAGTTGGTGAGACCCCATCTGGAGTACTGTGTCCAGTTCTGGAGAACCCATCTCCGCAAGGACATAGACAGGATAGAGGCAGTCCAGAGGAGGGCAACTAAAATGGTGCAGGGTCTGCAAGAGAAGCCATACGAGGAGAGACTAAAGGAGCTTAATCTGTACACCCTTGAGGAAAGGAGGGAGAGGGGGGACATGATAGGAACTTTTAAGTATCTCAGTGGAATCAATAAAGTCCAAGAGGGTAGCATCTTTCAGAAAAAGAGATGTGCAAGAACAAGGGACACAATTTAAAGATGGGGTGTCTAGGGCAATGTGAAGAAGTATTTTTTCACAGAGAGGGTAGTGGATGCATGGAACAGTCTTCCTGAAGAGGCTGTGGGGTCTAAAACTGTGGGAGAATTCAAGAATACATGGGACAGACATAAGGCAATTCTTGTGGGGGGTAAGAAGAAATAGGCTGTTGGTTAACTAGGATGTGCAGCTTATCCTGTAGGTAGGGAAATGGGCAGACTAGTTGGGCCAAGCGGTCCTTATCTGCCGTCAAAGTCTATGTTTCTATGTGGACGACACCCTTTTCTTTGTGACCTCTCCCAGAACCTCGCTCCCAGCGTTGACAGGGGAATTGCAGGAATACGGTCAGGTCTCAGGTTATAAAATTAACTGGGATAAATCAGAGGCAATCAGGTTTGGGGGAACACTTCCCAGCGATATAAAACAAAATTTCCCTTTTAAATGGGCTGCTGCAAACACGGTTCGATACCTGGGGGTCAAGATCTCGCCCCAACTCTCTAAATTTTTTAGACTGAACTATAGTAAGCTATGGGGAGAAATAAAGGCTGACCTGGTGAGGTGGAACATGCTCCCCTTATCAATCGGGGGAAGGATAAGGACGATTAAAATGAGCATCCTCCCCAGGCTCGTTTTTATTTCAAACCCTCCCAATAAACATCCCCAATTCCTTTTTTAATCTGTTAAACTCGACCCTCTCGACCTTTATTTGGCAAAGGGGCAGGAAGCGAATTAGCAACAACTTCTTAACACAGCCCAAATGCAGGGGTGGTTTAGCCTTCTCCGATCTTAAATTATATTATATGGCAGCGCAGCTGGTCTCGGTTGTGACGTACGTTAAACAAAAGAGAGACACTGGATGGAGAGAGATCGAGGCACAACAAATGCAGCTAATCTCCCTGGTATCCTTGCCACAAGCTCCCCGACACCTGAAGTGTGGAAGGCCATACGAACCCCCTGGACAAAACACACATTAAGGGTGTTGGTGAGGGCGAGAAAAATAACGCACACTCCTGAAGGAGTGGGTCCTCTCACGTCTATTGTGGGTGACCCTCACTGTGCCCCCCCCCCACCCCCGTTCAGACACTAGATACCAAGGCCGAAATAGATAGGCCCTCACACGGTTCCACAATCTCCTACAAAACGATGGAGTGGCATCTTTCGAGTCATTTCAGAGTAGATACCCACTAACAAAAGTAGATTTCCACAGATACCTATAAGCCAGACACTATATAATGTCAAACAATTTGATTCCAAAGATTAATTGGGACCTGACGGGATTAGAACACTTTTTATATTGGGCAGTTCACCTAGTAACAAAGGGCAAACTCATCTAGGGTGCTTATAAAGCACTTCAAGGTGAAGAGTGTGCACAATTTGAAATATTAAGACTAAAATGGGAACAAGACAGCGATCTCTCAGTCCCTGGGGATCAGTGGGTTGAGGCATGGGAGAGGGGTTGGAGGACCATGTCCTCTCTGGGATGGCGAGAGTTCAGCTGGAAGTGTATATCTCATTTTTTCCATACTCCTTCAATAAAATATTTTGGTGGGAGTACGTCAGACTTGCGTTGGAGAGGCTGTGTACAGGTAGGCACCCACTATCATATTTTTTGGGGACTGCCCGGGGTTCCGGGATTACTGGAAGGAGATCCACAGGGTGTTGCAGAGGGGATGGGGCACGGTTCCCCCTGAGCTTCCAGGTGTTAGTCGTGGGGTGTAGACACCCTACTTTAGGCAATGCACAACAAAAAAAGCTTTTTGCTACACTCTGCTTTGCAGCTCTAAAGGAGATTATGGGGAATTGCTGAAGACCCCTCACCGGAAGTTAGAGGCATGGAAGAGCAGAGTGGAAAGCATCAGGAGAATGGAGGAACTCACAGCCAGGCTTAGGCTCTCCTTAGATAGGCACTTGGAGCAATGGCAGAAGTGGGATTCCCCGCGGGTATAAACTAGAAAGGGGTGGCGATGGGGTTGGAGGTTGACTGGGAGACCGTCTCCTCCTGCCCTTTCCTCCCTTCTTATCCCCCTGATAGTTTTTTATCTACCTCTTCTGTTTCACTAATTTCAACCGGTACTTTCAGAGGTGTGGCATGGTTTCCTAGTTCCAGTTTGGAATGAGTTTGATTCCAGTTGAGTCATTTATAGCATAGAAGGGTACATATTTGTACCTGAGAGAGGTGTTCACCTCCAGATCTGCCAATCCGATCCAGCTACTGCAAAATTCGAAACCTTCTTTGCTTTCAGTAGGCCACTACTGTACAAATCAGGCTGAATAGCTATATACATTGTAATAATATTTGGCAGTAGTTTAAAGTCAGTTCATTATTTTCTAAATCAAGACGTCATTGGTGGGTTTTCACACTGTCACGGCGGCATTTCAATAATGGACATAAGAAGAAGCCAGAAACCAGAGGGACATCTTGAGTGGCTACAGAAGGACTTATAACTAAGAGACCTATGATTGTTATGTGATATGGCTTAAGTGTTTGTATGTCATCATAATGCCTTTGCAAAATAATAAAGCTGAGTTTAAAAAAATAAATAAATAAATAAATAATCGACTGACATGTTTTATATTAGAAGCAGCTCGTACTACCAAAAATTGTGAGGTACCTAACTCACTAAAATGGCTCTCACAGGAACAAGGAAGGGAGCTTTGTCTATAGTTATTAATAAAAATATAGATATCAACAAGAAAGCCCCTGTTTATTTATGAGATCGGGTGCCTGTGAGGAACTCCAGTGTGGCCACACGTTCTTCAAACACACTTATTCTTCAAGTACCCCACATGCTCTCTATTAAAGCGAAGCCAATCATTTGCTGTTCATGGTCCCAAATGTTGTAACAGCCTGTCTGTTACATTAAGTTGGCTCCCTGGCACACTACCACCAGCCCAACATTAAAAGGAGCAATTTGTGACAAACGGCACTCAAGGTCAGTATTAATTTTTTTTTAACCATTATGAAGTTGAAATTGTTATCGTTAGCATGAAATTATAACAGATTTATGTTTACAGTACTTACTATTATTTTTATATACAGTGTTTTAAGTTAGTTGGGATGCTACAGGACATGAGCCTAGGCTCAATGGTAAACATCCCAAGAAACAAGAACTTGTATGCGACTATGTTTGTGACTATGTTTGTGGCTGGAAGCAGAACTTTCAACTGTCCCCTGGTTTTCAGAGACATCCCTGATTTTGCTTTACAAATTTCATGGAAACACAGACACCCTGTCTTTCACCACTAGTGTGGACAACCTAGTACTCATGGTTAACAGTCGACTGGGAGCCTTGCATAGGAACCGTACTAACCTCACAGCAGAAGCCAGACGTCTGATTGTATCCAGTTCTATACGGTCACTAACAGATTACAACCTCACTGTCTTACTCAGCTGCAAACAATTCCATGTCAAACAGAATCCATGTGATGTGTAACAAGGCCTGTCGATTTGCGCTTGGGCTGACATCTGTGCCCATAGCTGCTCCTTGTATGCACAAACTGGCTCCCACTAGCAAGCAGAATAAAGTATCAAACCTGCCTGCTAGCAAAAAAGTCACTGCTTGGATTTACCCCAGGTGTTAAGGAACTGAGGCCCCTATATTCAAAGGGGCTCAAACCCGGGTTTGCACTGGTGCTCCCAGCCATGCCATATTCAGAGGCCTCAGGAGCGCCCATGAAACCCACAGTGCCAAAGTGCTTAAATACTGCTGAGCCCATGCAAATGAAGAGGTCCTCTCGTGCATACCAGTGCAGTGGTATATACAAAGGTTTGCAGCAGCGGTAAACAGACCCCTAAGCGGTGCTATTTACCGCCGCAGAAAATCACGTCTAAATGGGGTGCTAAGCCCAGGCCCCAATGCCCAGAGGCAGGGCATCTGACTTTCTGTCCTTCGCATCCACCTTACTGACAGTAAATTAACAGATTCTTAACAATACAGTAGTTAACTTGTGACTTCCCACGAGGCCCATTTAATTACCTCCATCTCTACCTTGTAGTCAGTAAGCAACCAATGCCACTGTACTACCTGTGGCATCTCACTAGACTCATGTAGGTTTCTCTCCTGTTCCATGTCTGTGAGTGAAGTGGACAATGATGACTGGTCAAATTCAACTGCGATACTTCTCTCACTCTTATGCTCTGATCCCAGCTGGACCCCCTCCAGTCTCCAAAAGAATCAGTCTCAGAAAGAAGAGTTCACAACATTGAGAAATATTACTCCAAGCTATGTGAAAGGAAATTCTGCAACTTAGTACCACCCTTGCAAGAATCATTAAAAATAACACATGTAGTGGTTGTGGCTTGGACAGCAGGGGACCCAAATTAAAATTCCATCAGAGCCTACAAACTCCAATTCACGATTCAACCTGAAGCAAGTCAGTTGTCTCAAATGAGAAACTGAGCAGAAGAAGGGCCCAAGTGAAAACAAGATAATACATGCAGAACAAGAAAATCCCATGATTCTGCAAGTTAGAAGGATTGAGCCTGCAGGTTGGAACACCAAGTCTCTACAAATCTCACCACAGGTACCAACGAAAACAAGTTGGCTTGCACTAATGCTGAAAGGGACAGACGTATCCCCAGACAGCTGCCGGGGTGGGGTTGCTTCAGACAATCAAATCAAAAAATCATATACAACACTGCTTCTAAACTCCCCCACAGACTCCTCACCCACATACCTGCTGACATCCCATTTCCCTGCATCCCCTCTCACCCTGGTGGCCTGCGCTTCTCCCAGCGAGATACAGTGACTGGCAGAGCCATCCTCTCACCTCCATGGCCAGCCGCCATATGAAATGTCAACAAGTGTGCGCCATTCTGTAGAAACAGCTATTTCTGTGGCCACGGAGGTGAGAGGAGGGCTGTGCCAGCCATTATATCGGCCTCTTCCTGACAGGTATGGGGGAGTTGGCTGGGTGATGGGCACAATTCTGGTGGTGTGATGGGGGGGCGCTAGCCACTGGGGTCTGCTTTAAGGGACCTCTGGCATGGCTCATCGGCAGACAGGGGGTACCACTAGTCCCCAGGGACATGGACTGTATTATAGCAGTAAGTGACCAGATGGTGGAAGGTTCCAGTAGACACCAGGGAACTGTTTCATAATATGGTGGTGGATGACTGGTGGGTGGGGGATGCCACTAGGCGCTAGGGAATGTTGTACTGCTACAGCAGCAGGAGACCAGAGGATGTGGGTGCGACAGCAGACTACTTTATACATAGATACATAGACAGTGTCGGCAGATAAGGGCCTATGGCCCACCCAGTCTGCCCACTTGAGCTTGTAAGTTCAGTTTGTTTTCCTAGAAGTCTGTTTCCCCTTACCCCTGACCTCCAGAATTCCTTTATGTCTATCCCATGCATTCTTAAATCCTTGATTGTTTCAGCCCCCACTTCCTCTGGCAGGGTGTTCCACTTGTCCACCACCCGCTCTGTGATGAAATTCTTTCATGTTTCCTCTGAATCGCCCTCCTCCAACTTCATCCCATGCCTCTAGTCCTGGAACATCTTTTCACTTAAAAATAGTGTTTTCCTGCACCCTGTTCCTCCCTGTAAGATACTTGTATGTCTCTATCATATCCCTCTCCTCCAGGAGTACATGTTCAGTTCCTTCAACCTGTCTTCATAGGACTTGTGATGCAATCCATGCACCATCTTTGTTGCCCTCCTCTGAACCTTCTCTACCCTGTCTATGTCCTTACGTGGGTATGGTCTCCAGAACTGTACAATGTACTCCAGGTGGGGCCTCACTAGTGTCTTGTATAGCGGAATTATGACCTCCTTTTCCTGCTGGTGATGCCCCTGCCTATACATCCCAGCATCCTATTTGCTTTACCTGCTGCCTTGTCACACTGTTTCCCTACCTTGAGGTCATCAGAGATGATAACCCCAAGATCCCTTTCCTGCTTGGTGCATGCTATATCCTCACCCCCAACTGATATATTGTGCCAGGGTTTTTGTGCCCCATATGCATTATCTTGCATTTCTTTGCATTGAATTTCAACTGCCAAACCCCTGACCATTCTTCAAGTTTCTGCAGGTCCCTTCTCATTCTGTCTACACCCTCTGGTGTGTCTACTCTGTTACAGAGCTTTGTGTCATCAGCGAACAGTGAAATTCTGCCTTCTAGGTCCTGCGCAATGTCACTGATGAAGATGTTGAATAGGACCGGTCCCAGCACTGATCCTGTGGTACCCCACTGGTCACTCTTCCCTCTGTGGAGTGACAGACATTTACCACCACCCTCTGTGTCCTGCCACCCAGCCAGTTACCTACCCACCACACTACTGTCCTGCCCACACCCATATTCCCCAGTTTGTGTAATAGTCTTCTATGTGGCACAGTGTCAAAGGCCTTGCAGAAGTCCAGATAGCCATGTCCACTGCCCTCCTGATCCACCTCCCTAGTCACCCAGTCAAAAATTCAACGAGGTTGGTCTGACATGACCTCCCTGGCGAAACCATGCTGCCTTGGGTCCTGTAGTCCATTGACAACCAGATGTTCCACCAATCTCTCCTTCAGTAGTGCTTCCATGATCTTTCCCACTACCGTGAGGCTGACTGGTCTGTAGTTCCTGCTTCCTCTTTGTTCCACTTTTGTATAGGACTACATCTGCTGTCCTCCAGTCTTTGGGTACCTCCTGTTTCTAGTGATTGGCTAAACAGGATAGCCAGAGGTTCAGCCACCACCTCTCTTAGTTCTTTAAGGACCCTGGGGTGCACCCCATCTGGCCCCATTGCTTTATCAACTCTTATTACTTCCAGTTCCTTCAGGACCCTTTCTCGTGTAAAGGGACTTGTGTCCATTTCTGCACCATTCGCACCCCTTGTACTCCCTTCAGACCCATTACCCCCCTCTTCCTCAGTAAAGACTGAGCAGAAATACCTGTTCAATATGTCAGCTTTACTGTTGTCATCCTCCACGCGGCTCCCATCCTCCCCCTTCAGTCTCACTATCCCTCCCTTTGTCTTTCTTTTTTCACTTATGTACCTGTGAAAGGTTTTGTCCCCTTTGATAGGTGAAAGCTAGTGCTCAGCCAGTACAAGGCAGGGTGTAGACAGGACCGGCTAACCCTGATTTGAACTGGAGCTATGCAAGGAGGTCTGCACTCCAACGGCCATTAAAAAGTAAATTGCTGAGTCACAAAATGTGATTAAAATACAAAAAGATTTATTGATAAATACTAGTGGAGCCGATACCAAACTCATAAAACCAGGTGCCTTAACGCTTGCGCTTCGCTCAATTGGAGCTTCGTGACATGGCAATTTATTTATTTTTTAAGGCTGTTGGAGTGCGAACCGCCTTGCTAGCTCCAGGGTGACACTAGAAACCAGGATATACATATTCCATACAGAGACAGGGACTGGAGAGTGAAGGGGTGCCACTATTCACCAGGGTTCTTTGATGATTAGGGGCACCACTAACCCATGGCTTACCAACTCCCTGATTGGTCTGAAGAACAGAGACAGTCTATGGCACAAAGCTAAAGCTGCAGGAACGCCTGCTGCTCATAGCACCTACAATGCGGCCAGAAACATCTGCACCAAACTCATACGTCAGGCCAAAGCAACTTATTATAGGGAGCTACTATGCAAAACCTGGGGCTCGGGAAAAGAATTTTGGAACGCCATTAAAGCACTGACGGGAAATTCCCCTAAGACACCTCCTGACCTAATAATCACCGAGGATGGGACACTACAGGAACCTACTGAAATCGCCAATGAGATTAATAACGCATTCACAGACCTTTCCGGCATACTCCCTGGAGACTACCTTAAGGATTTGATGGGTCACCAGCACCATACTGCCCCACAAAATCCCCCAAGGAGTGACCTGCCACCTTTCTATTTCAGATGAGTCACCTTGTCCAAAACAATCAAGCACATTAAAAGGGCCCTAGGCAAGACCAGGATGGGAGTGGATCTTGTCGACATGAAGCTTGTTGGTCTGCTTCTGAACAAACTTGCCAATCCTCTAACCATGGTATTTAATGCCTCTCTAAAAATCAGGGGTGTTTCTGAATGCATGGAAGTTAGCCTGTGTCACACCTATTTTCGAAGCTGGGGACAAAACACTAGCGTCCAACTACAGGCCAATATCCATCCTGCCCCCACTCTCTAAAGTACTAGAAAGAATGGTCTTGGAACAGCTAACAGAGTACCTTGAGAACTATAAACTACTCTGCCCACAGCAACATGGGTTCTGTAAAAAACATTCCACACTTACGGCCCTTGTTGACTACGCCTCCCAGTTATACAATGCCTTAGATAGTGGGCAGGCTGTGGGTTCAGTTTTCATTGATCTTACAAAGGCCTTCGACTCTGTGAACCACAAATCTTCTCTTGAGCTGCCTTCAGTCAACATGTCTATCTCCTAACTCATTGTCATGGTTTGGCAGTTACCTCTCAAACACATCACAACGTGTCAAAATAGGGGATACTCTGTCAGCATCTAAAGGGGTGTCCCTTGGGGTCCCACAGGGATCCATTCTTGGACCTCTCCTCTTCAGTCTCTTCATCAATTCTGCCCCATCTGTTTGCTCAGCACGGACTGTACTGTATGTGGATGACGCAGTTATATTGGTTGCTGGAAAAGACTGTTACTCCATTACACCTGAACTTCAGTGCAGCTTCCTCCAACTTGAATCCTGGTTCACACAAAACAAACTACTCCTAAACCACGAAAAAAACAAAACAAAGGGCATGCTTTTCTCTACAACCCAAAGCAAAAAGAAATATCAACCACTGCTCACACACAATCACAAGGGGTTCTGAGTCTTTCTGACATCTCGAGTTTCGCTCTCGAGGTTAGAGGGAATCAGAACCCCTCTGTGCAGGGTTCTGATTCTCTCGGACACCTAGAGCTTTGCTCTCAAGGTCACAGGGAATCAGAACCCCTGTGTGGCAGTACAGGCTAGTTATGCATAGTTGCCCATCTAGTAGTGCTCTCCATTTATCACTAACCCACTTATTGTAACAGCTTTGTATTGTAGACTGATAGTACCCCCCCTTTTTTTTTTTTTATTATTAATTAGTACTTTTATTTTTTCCTTTTTCTCCTGTATCTGGGACCCTTGCAGACACATACGTGTCACGTGCATGGGGTACAAGCATGCCAGAGTACCGTCTCAGCCCTTTGCCCCACCCTGACATTGCCACCCATCTTCGCGCCTATGCTTCCTACCAGACCTCCACCCGGTGGAAGCGGAACTACGGATGGTGCGGGCATCCACACCGGGGGGGAGCAGCCTTGTGGCTGCTCAATAGTACCCATTTTTAAGAGGTATCCCTGAAGCTGTTACAATAAGTGAGTTAATGTAACAATTTCGTTAACTGTTCCCAATTCTTTTTCATGTTCCCTAATTTTTTGAGGCAGGGAGCCGAGAAGTATGGCTGGAAGGACATACGAAACTGCCAGCAGATACAGGCCAAATGGTCTATTGCGTCTGCTCGATTGTGCCACCCTCCTCCAATTGGACTGCTGCTCTCTGCTCGGCCACTGTTTGGCCCTGCCTTTCCTCTGTCGGATTATCAGTCTCTGGGCTTCGGCGCCCTCTGCTTTGCATTGACTTTTGCCGAAACTACTGCTGCCTAGTCTCCCATTGGTTCCCTATAAAATTCCACTACTAGGGGTGCCATCTAACATATCTTGAATAGGTCTTCAATTCCTCATTGTAATCTTTACCACAAGTAGAGCCTCCGGCTGGTCTGCTTTCCTAATTAACCTTTGTGGAGCTTTACTTTCTGCTTCTCTGATCCACTTCTTCTAAATAATTGCTACACTAGCAGGAAACACTTCGTTGTTTTTGCTCTATCTCTAATTTCGGCCAAGGGTTAAAACGGTGGAACACGGTCACCCTTGGTAGTCTTAATTTTACACACACTATCTCTTTATCCCTAAGAGCTAATCCTCTGTCTCAGTATACCACTAGCCTTCCTACTCAAGTCAAATAGTAACACTATGGCGAAGTATAGTCTGCTATGGGCACTCTTGTCATTTGTCCTTTTACTCAGCCTGGACACTGCCACATGGGCTCTCCCATGTAACCAAATGGCAA
The DNA here is from genome assembly GCA_016271365.2 of Neoceratodus forsteri. Taxonomy (NCBI): domain Eukaryota; kingdom Metazoa; phylum Chordata; order Ceratodontiformes; family Ceratodontidae; genus Neoceratodus; species Neoceratodus forsteri. Next base: position 709,115,666 of record CM057459.1, on the reverse strand, counting down.
AAGACTCCTCAGAGGCTTACCGCAACTATATTTTCTCTAACTTGATTGCAGAGACAAAGCCTGATCTGCAACCTAACCCTATCCTCCTTGTTAGAGGCAGCATCTATTACCCTCTACATGCCAGGAGGAAGCTGCCATGGAGATGTGCTCACCCTAACCTGCCACTATGCAAGGCTTTGGTTCCTAGCCATGATCATTATTCTGCTATCTGGGGACGTCAAACTAAATCCAGGTTCGCCTACCTGTTTCTTTTCCCCAAATGAGTTATCTGTCACGTCCAAGAAAGGATTATTAATTGCCCATATCAACATCAGAAGTCTTACCTGTCAGCATGCGGAACTCGAGGCCTGGGTGAAACTCTACAATCCTGATGTACTCTGTCTCACAGAAACTTGGCTAAAACTCGGAATACCTGATGACGTGTGCTCCTTGCCTAACTATTCCCTGTTCCGGCGGGCCAGATCCTTATCCAAGCGTGGAGGTGGAGTTGCCCTATTCTTCAAAAACCACCTCAACATCTCTATTGTCCCAGCATCTGCCTCTCCCGCAGTGTGCGAATTCATACAGGCAACTATTGTATTGGAGGAAAAGAAGCTTCATATTATCTGTGCCTATAATCCCCCTGCTGGGGGAATAGTAGGTCTTCAAGAACTCCTTGACATCACCTCCCATACTGTAAATCATAATGAGGCTGTCATCCTAGGTGATCTTAACCTCAATTGGTTAGGGCCAGCTCAAATATCCTTGCAATCACTCATGCTTAGCTATAATTTTCACCAGTTGATCTCTGAAGCAACTAGAGCCACGTCATCCCATCAAACGGGTACACTCCTAGACTGGGTGATGGTTAACCATAAGGAACACGTGTCAAAAGCAGGAATCCTTGCAGATGCACTAACAGACCACTCACCCACTTTTTGTATCCTATCTAAGGTTGCGCCTCCATCTCCTCCATCAAGACTAATCACGTTTAGAAATCTAGCTCATATTGACCAGGATGCATTTCTCTATTATGTCCCCAATATCGACTGGGCAGTTATCTATCAAACAAAGGATGTGGAGGTTGCTCTACAGATATTCATAAATGAATTTCTCACCATTCAATACAAACATGCCCCCAAGACTACTAGGAGGGTCAGAGGAAAACAGACGAGGTGGCTGCATAAAGACCTCCTTGCTAATCTGCGCCAGAGGGACAAGCGCTGGATTCGCTACAAACAAACTGGCCTACAGTCAGATCTTATTGTCTATCGTGAACTAAGGAACAGATATAAGAGACAAGTTAGAGCTGCTAAAAGCAAATACTGCAAGGACCTTCTACAAAGCTCAGCCTGCGACCCGAGGAAATTCTGGGCCCATGTCAAAACATTTCTCGTACCTCGAAGTCGGTCACTCCTGATGAAATGATCATAAATGGGGCACATTGTAATGACCCTAGGACCATCTCAAACAGTTTTAACAATCTTTTCTCTGATCTGTCATACTATACCTTGGCTTTACAACCTAGTGGATCGCACTCCAATCTTCCTACCACACTACCATCAGACAACCATACTGCCCTATCATATGATGCTCCTCCAGTGCCACCATTCTATTTCAAGGCTATATCAAGAGCGGAAGTTCTGAAATTACTAAGATCCATATCTGCCAATACCAGCTCTGGTTCTGACTCACTGGAACCTCGTCTTCTTAAGCTGGCTGCTCCACTCATTGCCTCTCCGATTGCCAGAATCTACACTTTATCCCTTATCCATAGCACTGTGCCAGACCTATGGAAATCTGCAACAATAACGCCCGTCTTTAAAAATGTGACCCAAAGGACATGGCCAATTACAGACCTATAGCAATTCTCTGTCCTTAACAAGATCCTAGAAAAATAGTTGCATCACAGACCATTGACTACCTTACACGCTACAATCTCCTCTCAGACACCCAGCATGGTTTCAGAAAGGTCATAGCACCACCACGGCTCTTCTTCAACTAACTACTGATATTCTGTCCAACATGGACTCTGGAAAACTCACAGGTGCCATCTTCATTGACCTCACTAAGGCTTTCGACCTTGTAGACCATCCCTGCTTCTCTCCACTCTCCATAAATTCCATTTCTCTACCCCTGTTGTGGACTGGTTCTGTAGCTACGTGTCAAACAGGTCATAAGCTGTCAAATTTAACTCCTCCTGTCCAACACATCTACTATCAACCTTGGGGTCCCCAGGGCTCTATCCTTGGGCCCTTCTGTTCTCAATTTTTATCAACAATGCATCTGAGGTCCTGGAATCCTGCTCAGCTATTCTCTCACCTGATGACCTGATCATCTACACTAGTTCTTCTAGTATTACCTGCATAAACACATCACTTACTTCCAGACTTCAATAAGGTCTTAGACTGGCTACTAGACCGTAACTTGTATTAAATGAAAAGAAAACGAAAGCCATGCTCCTAGGTTCTGCAAGTAAGATTAAGACCTGTTCTAGTTTGCTGAGGTTCTTCACCCAGGAGGATTTCCACTTGAAAATGTTACTTCCTTCAAGTACCTTGGGATCCTCCTGGACCAGTCCCTGGATTTTAATCTTCACATTCAGTCCTCGTGCAAAGCTGTAAACTCAAAACTAGGAGTAGCTTACAAAATGAGCTACATGCTTACACCCTCGGCCAAATTAGCAATTGCCCAAGGTATTCTGCTCCCAACCCTTACTTATAGTGCCTCTATTCTTACCTCTGTCCATAAAACCTCCCTACTAAAATGGGACGTAACTTATAACAATATATGCCGATTTGCCTCTTCTTCGCCTGGACTCAAACATCACTGCCTTCTTTATAAGGATCTGAACTGGCTCTCACTCTCTGCCAGTAGACAATACTACCTTGGATCATTAATGGACTCGATCATCCGGGAAAAAAACCCATCCCAGCTGGCGGCATTGCTGGTCCCTCAACCATCCTCCCATGGCCTGCGATCAGCTGACAAATCCTTGCTCTATGTTCCGAGATGTCGGATGACTAAAGGCACAGGGCCTTCCAATTCTCTGCTCCCAGGCTATGGAATGCTCTTCCACTCAACCTCTGGCTGTCTCAGTCTCACTTTGGATTTAAAAGTGAATATCGTCGCTATCTATCCTTAGCTGATGCTTGTACATGCTTTGACCCAACCTGAAGCTCCTGAGACTTACCAGTAATGTCACCCCTGCTCTAATCCAGCTCCAAGACTGTCTCCTCTTCCCTTCCCCACATTTTTCCTTCTCTTTAAGTAGCTTCTTGACTACTAGCTCTCTTCCTTCTCGAACCTTGTTGCTGACCATCCACTGTTGTTTTGCCAATTACCACCCCTGACCTTCCTTCTGTCAGTCTTTCTTGTTATGTCTGAACATTCCTCACATTTCTCTCTATATAACCTCACTATCTTATTAACCCTTTCACTCCACAGGTCGGGTCCATGGTTTCTGCACTTATTATATATCTTACTGCCATTATCTGTATAATGCTTGCCATTATTTTTTGTTGTTTCTACCCATTATATTTTTGTAGCACTGCTGTACTGTTCCTCTATTTGTATTAGTGTACCCATGCTGCTGTTGTTCAACTGTTCTCCTTTTGTTGTACTCTCCCGGGTCGTGCCTGAAAATAGTCATTTTATGGCTAGTGCACCTACCCAGTTAACAAAAACTAAATAAATAAATAAAAACCGAGGTTATAATCCTGCTGCTCCCCCCTCATCTTCCCACTGACTAGTATCTTGCCTGTAACCCTATCCCACCCCCTTTTAAAGCTTTCCAATGTTTTAAGAGATACCACTTCTTCAGGAAGTGCTTTCCATCCCCTACTACCCTCTCTGTGAAGTAATGCTTCCTCGCCTCCCTCCTGACTCTACCCCCCCAACTTCAGGCTGTGCCCCCTAGTAATCCCGTCTCCCTTTAAATCGAAACATGCCCTCTGAACTAACCCTGTTGATGCCCTTTAAGTACTTGAAGGTTTCGATCACATCACCCTTTTCCCTTCTCTCCTCCAAAGAGTACATGCTGAGGTCCCTCAGCCTATCCTCATAAGGCTTCCCCTCCATACCTATGATCATTTTAGTTGCCCTCCGCTGTACCCCCTCCAGTAACCTGATGTCCTTCTTTAGTACGAGTTCCAGAACTTTACACAGTACTCCAAGTGCGACTTCACCAATGACTTGTACAGTAGCAGAATGAATTCCTCCCTCCTAGAGGTGATTCCTCTAGCAATGCTCCCCAGCATTCTATTGGCTTTGGCCGCTGCTTTCCTACATTGAGACGAGTGGTTCATATTCTTTGTGACCATTACCCCCAAATCCTTTTCCTCCTCAGAGACGGACAGCCGAACCCCTCCCAGATAGTAACTGTACCCATGATTCCTCGCTCCGAAGTGCTTGACCTTGCACTTCTTAGCACTGAAACCCAGCTGCCAAGTGTCTGACCACTGCTCAAGCCTTCCCAAATCTTCTTGGAGGCCTTTTCTTCCCTCTACCCCATCCACAACTGCCCCTATCTTGGTGTCATCCACGAACAGACAGATTCTGCTCTTAACTCCAACTGCTGTATTGGTTATGAAGATGTTAAATAGCACCAGCCCCAGCACTGAACCCTGTGGGACACCACTGGTGACTGCCCTATGAGTTGAGAGTCCCCCCAACCAATTACCAACCCACTTAACTAGTTTCTTCCCTGCATCCAGGTTCTTCAATTTACTAGTTAATCTGCTATGCGGTACCAAGTCAAAAGCCTTACTAAAATCCAGATACAGGATATCAACAGCCCGATTGGTGTCTACTTCTTTTATCGCTCCGTCAAAAAAGTGAACCAGGTTTGTTTGACATAATATCCCAGAGATGAACCAATGCTGTATGTCGTCCATAAGACAGTTCACCTCCAAGAAGGTCACCAACCTTGCCTTTAGGATCATTTCCATGAGCTTACCCACAATGGATGTCAGACTGACTGGTCTACAGGCTTGTCCTTGGGACCGCTGTCATGCAGGGGTACCACATGTGCCATCCTCCAGTCCTGAGGCACGCACCCAGTCTGCAGAGAGGTACTGAACAAGTCTGCCAGTGGTGCTGCCAGGACCTCAGCCAACTCCCTCAGGACTCTAGGGTGCAGCCCATCTGGCCCTGGAGCCTTGTCCATGTTCAGTGACTTAAGGTCCTCAAGCACTCTGCTCACAGGGATCTCCCCATCCGTTATCCTATCTCCTCCCATGCCAGTGTTGTCCTGCCCCTGTGGTATTGGCCCATCTCTCTCCCGTGGTAAGAACTGAGCAGAACTACTCAATGACCACCTCTGCCTGTTCAACCCCCTGCTCTACCCAACCTCCATCCTTCTTTATCCTGGTGATTTGCTCCTTGCAGTTCCTCTTCTCCCTTATGTACTTGAAAAAGGCCTTGTCCTCCTCCTTAACCCCCTCTGCTAGCCTTAGCTCCTTTGTAGCCTTGGCAGCCCTCACAGCCCTGCTCGCCTCCCTGGTTTTCCTTGTGTACACCTCATTATCCTCCTCTCTTCTGGGCCCTTTCTATCTTCTGAAGGCCATCTTTTCCTCCCTCACCCTTATCCGTACCTCCTTTGACCACCAACATGACTTCTTGGTCCCTGCCTCCTTACTGCATTTCTTTGTGCAGGTGTCTGTGGCCGCTAACAGGCCTTCCTTTAGGAGGGACCATTTCTGAATGGTATCCATGTCAGAGGTGATGCTAGTCAAATGCCGCCCCCCCATGTCAGTCATCCTGCAGAAGTCAATCCTTTTGAAGTTCACTGTCTCGGTTTTTGTAGACGGCCCCTCCCCACCCACATCCAAGGAGAACCACACTGTGCCAAGGGGTCCTCAGTCCATGTGACCTGTACGTAGTTGCCATCGGTCAGCACAAGATCCAAAGATAAACCAGAGAAATCACACAATCTTGAACACTTGTTCTCTCCTTGCATCTTGTTGGTTTCTACACACAGCTCTTTTAAACAACCCGTTCTGTATTTTGCTACCTCTGAATGAACTTCCGTTGTGTTCAATACAACCAACCAGTTGCGGATCTAATATAAGCTATTTAGCACATCCTCTTCAGCACGCCCCCTCTCTCCCCTTCTCTTCTAAACTGAAGATAGAGATTTACCTCTATGAAATATAAACCACCAATGTAGAAGGTTTGTAACTACTTGCCTAATCAACCCGCACAAACATAACCCGTGCTCCGCCATAATTGACAACACCGCATAACCCTTCACACAGGAACCACAACTTGTCAACCGGGAATATTTACATATTCATGATGTAGTGGGATCTGATTGGCTCTCGTTTTTTTCTTCTCTACGTACCGCCTACCGCCTACGGTAAGTATCCCTGGCAAGCCCATTTGGCTAGCGTGGTGACGTTATCACACCTGGCTGGCGGCAACGTGATTTCTATCATTCCTCGGCTGGAAAGCGGCGAGTGCGCTGAGAAATGCGAGTGTTGAGTTCAGTTAGACTGTGAGTACCTGTCGCCACAACTTAGGGACGTAATTGCAGTGGGCGGGCAATGACATTGAAAGTTTAGGAACAGTTCGTTTAAGTAAGCTAGTTGCAGGTCGTTTCTTTTTGTTTTAAAACTGTGGATGTGGTTTGTGCTCCTGGGTTCCCCTCGAGTGATTGACAGCTGTGAATCATTCGGTCTAGAGTCCATCATTTGCTGAGCCTCTGTTGACAGCTGGTGCAGCGATTTATCTAAGAGGTAGAAGACCTAGTAAGTATACTTTCGTCAGATACGCGAGAAAATGGGAAGAGTTTGTTCATAGGACACTTCTGTCAAATAAATGGCTGTGGTCCTACATAGCAAATAAAAAATAACAAACCGAACAGGTTAAAATGCACTTTTTCAACTGGGGGGACGACCAGTGTCAGTCAGTCACCACCATTTCAATAAGTTGTATTTTTCCTGGAAAACTGAATTGGAATCGTAGGTCTTAGACATGCATTACACACCCCAAGGACTGATTATCTGAACGCACAGTCTGCAACTGCTGTTATTAATTCCGTTTTTTTTTTTTTTACCAGTTTATGTTTTATATTTTTTATAGCAGGTGTAAGAAAAATCCAATGCTGTGAGTGGCTGAAATGGCTTCTGAATTATGTGCCAATAATTAAGCCCTGGCACTTCTTGCAAGGTGTCAGCCTCTGCACAGCGCAGATCAGCTTGGCTGTTCATGTCCCAGTGGCCCCCAGATAATGGTGCAACACTGAAGAAAAACCCAAGGGAAACCAGTTACCCAGTGGTGGTGGGGAGTATGGAGAGGGCAGGAGATAGGAGGGTTGAGATGAGCTGGAACTGAGGCTGGGTAAAATGCTAGAGAGGGTGGGCAGAGGGAGGATAAGAAGAAGGACAGTAGCAATGAAAAAGGTAGAGTGGAGGATGGACTCAGTAATGGAGGGACAAAAAGAGTGGAGAGCCATGTGCACCAATCTAAGGAAGCTAGGAAACAAAATTCCTGACCTCAAGGCTACCACTGCGGAGGCGGACCTGGATCTGGTGGCCATAACAGAAACATAGTGCATCGACAACCACAGCTGGGAGGTGGCCATACCGGGTTACACCAGGTTTCTTGAGGAGAGGGTTGTTTTATATGTAAGGGAAGGTATAAAGGCCACGGAAATACAAGCACATAGCAGGGAAATAGGCTACAAGTTCTTTGGGTTGGCTCAGAAATGGCGTCCTGGGTCTTTATGTATGTGGGGTGGTGTGCAGGCCACGATTACAGGGGGGAGGAACTGGAACAGAATTTTGGGGGAGGCCATAGGCAAAATGGCAAGCAAAGGGGAAGTAGTATTCATGGGTGACTTTAATTTGCTGGATGTGGACTGAAACATCCTGGCTGTAGCTACGACTAGATTCCATGCAGTGGTCATTTATAAGGCAGATGGTTACAGACTCACTAGAGAAGGGGCAGTGCTGGATCTGGTACTTACAAACAGTGACAACATAGTAGACAGCTGGCCCACTGGCACAGTGGTAGTGCTACCGCTTGTGACGCCGACGCCCCAGGTTTGGAAGCTAGCCTGGGTGTTGAAGGGCTGACTGGGGGATTGAGCATCCCATGGACTGCCTTCCTTCTCTTGGGGGGGATGGTGGGGAAGCTCCTGATGTTAGCCTGACCCCTAGTGGAAGCCAGGGGTCTGACAGCAGGCGCTAGCCGTTACTGCAGGCAGGGGCAGACATCTGCACATGTGCCTATTGACATCTGTGCATGTCCTGCCTCCCAGGCCAGAAAATGGGAAAATCCTCCACTGCATAGGATGCCAGCCAATGCTTGTCGCAGGCTCTGTACAGTCGACTAGGCTCTCTGCCTTGCTGACCAACTACCTGTACCCTGCCAGGGGTTGCGAGGGGAGGACCCTGGTAGCCCTTCCATGGGGGGGGGTCATCCGTGTGGGTACACAGGTTGCAGGTAAGTCCCAGTGCTGGCAGATGATGGGGTTGGGTGGGTGGACCGATGGGGGCTGGTGGAGTGCAGGTGGGAAAAAAAAACAAAAACTGTAGACATCACAGTGAGTAGCCCCCCGGGTTCAAGCGATTATCGTGGATATGGATTGGGCAGGGGAAGAAAACAGAGTAGGATGATAGTTCTGGATTCAAGTGGTCATCGTATAGTATGGTTTGGCATATTTATTTATTTAGCTTTTGTTTTCCAGGTGAGCACACTAGACAAGAAATGCCTATTTTCAGGAGCGATCCGGGAGAGTACAAGATAAAACTTACACACAAGATAACAGCATAACAAGGAAGTGTAGTACAGGCATTGAACAGTGCAACAATAAAAAATAGACATATACAATAGTGATAAAAATCAGGCAAGTAGTGAGTAGGTATATACATGTCATGGAAGGGTACAAGAGCATTAAGGTAACACAGTAAACATGTCGTGAAATGTATGCAGGATCAGTTTGGGCGGGACATGGTGCATGAGCCTATGCTTAAGGGCAAGTGCTTCAGTGCCAGGGAGAAAAAAAAAAAGGGGGGGGGGATCTTTCATAAGTTAGGGCGTTTGGGGTCCGATGGACAGGAAGATGGGTAGAGTACATCAAGGTGGTTAAAGAGATTCTAGGGAGTTTAGGGATAGTTACAGGCAGAGGTGGATTTCAAGTGAGACCACAGGGAGTTCTTAAACAGGCGATGGGAGGGAGTGCATCTGGTGGATGCAGAATGGGAGTTCCAGGGGACAGCGTTTCAGTAGACCTGAGCTGGTATGATGGTTGTGCAGGCAGGAGTAGCTGAGACAGGGCAGGAGGGGAGGCATTGCGGACAGTTTTGTCTATGAAGCAACCCGGAACAAATGGACGATAGTTACTTGGGGTCAACTAGTGAAGCTTCTCATATAGCTCACAGTGATGGGTGAGTCAAGGGGCAATGAGAGCAAAGCAGCAAATATTGTTATAAGCCACATCCCATTTAGCAAGGCTAGTTTTGGTGGTGAGGGGAAAGTTTGTCAGACCATAGCTCAGTGAGGGGAGAAATACTTCTTTGGCGAGGGCAAGACGTGCAGTTAATGTGAGGGACCCTTGAGCCCTATAAGCAAGGCCGAGTTTGATGTTTGTGTGCCCTGCACATATTTTGAATGTGGAGGGAGAGGTCTAGTTGAGGGTCAAGGGTGACACTCGGGTATTTGAAGGAGCCTGTTATGCCAACAGGGACCCCTTGAAGACTTGAGACCTTTAACGGGGCAGAACAACGCTTAAGTTTCGTCGAGGAGCCAAAGAGCATGAGTTGAGTTTTCTTTATGTTTAGCACAAGCTTATTTGACAGAAGCCAGTGTTGCAGTTTATTCAAGTCGGCTTGAAGATGATGATTTATAGTGTTATCACTCGAGCTATACAGGAGGATCACGTCATCAGCATATAGGGTCATGTTGCTATGGGAGAGTACCGAAGGAAAGTCATTAATGAAGAGAGAAAATAGGATGGGGCCTAGGATGGAGCCCTGTGGGACACCTACCATGATGGGAACTGGTTCCGAGAGAGCTTTATTATACTTAACAAGCTGAAGCCTATCAGAGAGATAGTTTGAGAACCAGCTTAGGGCTGAACCAGACACACCGAGGAGTGTAGCTCTGCGCAGAGAAGGGTGTGATCAACTAAATTGAAGGCCTTAGGTCAATGAAGATGGCCCCTGATAACTTGTCTTAGTCCTAGTCCATGGAGGTCCTGATTTTGAATGTCAACTTAGCAAGGGATGTGCCAGTACTATGATCTTTGCGAAATCTGTGCTGCTCGGGGGACAGTAGTGCATACTTAGACAAGTGATCTGACAGCTGTGCCTCCACCACTTTCTCCAGTAATTTGCTGACAGCAGACAGAATGGCGATAGGGCGGTAGTTTTCTGTGCATTTCTGATCACCCTGCTTAAAGATAGGCACCACCATAGCTACTTTCCAGATGGGTGGGACAACTCCAGTGGTGAGGAATAGATTGAGAATGTGGGAGATGGGTAACGCAAGCAAGAGGGCCCCAGTCTTAAGGAGTTTGGGCTCAAGACCATCATGACCAGCACTCGTATAAGGAGAAAGCCCAGCAAGAAGTTCGTGAGTGTCCCTAAGATGGAATGGGGGGCAGAGTGGGGATGTAGAGGGGGGTACAGTTGGGGGAAGGTGGCTGGATATTGTTGGTGCCAAACATGGACGTATAAGCTGAGAGATCAGCGAATTGTTTGTTGAAGGCATTGGCTATGGTAGCAGCACTATTGCAGTTTTGGCCAGCAACAATCATGTCCACAGTGTCACACCTACTATAGCCACCAACTATGGTTTTGATGTGCACCAAAAGTTTCGAGGATCATGGGTGGAGGAAAATAGTATGGTCTTGCAGTGCTCGCTCTTGGTGAGTCGTTGAGCTTTTTTGCAGTTGTTACGGAGCCAGCCGTATTCATGAAAATCAGATGGGTCGTTTGAGGCTTTAAATTTGTCCCATTGCTTGTCTTTAGCTTTCATGAGAGACAGCAGATTACCATGTAGCCACTTGGTGATGGTACCTCTAACCCTCTTTCTGATATGAAGGGTGTGTTTATCCTGTAGAGGGGGGGATGTTAAGAAGGTTATCAAGTGCAGCTGAGGCCACAGTAGCGGAGAGAACTGGGGACCAGTCGGTGAGAGCAATGTCGTGAAGGAAGAGTTTGGGGTTAAAGCGTGAGAAGTCCCTCACTTGCAGGATCCTGGGAGGGACTTTAGGAGAGGAAACTCTGCAGACACAGTAAGTGGGAGAGTGGTCAGATATAGAGTCAGAAAAAAACCCAGACACAGAAATCCTGTCGGGTTGATTAGTCAGAATCCAGTCCAGGAGTGAACTTCGGCCCCCAGGAGGGGAGATGCGCCTAGGGACATTGATGACTTGAGTAAGGCCTGAGCTGCCAGCAGAGGCTCATATAGTTTGACATTGTCGCCGCACCAATTTAAGTTGTGGTCACCGCATATAAGTATCTAATTTGTGGAAGTTTTATGGCTAATATTATCGAGCAGGTAGTGAGCCCATTGATACCCTGCTTGGGGGGGTTGTAAATGCAAATGATATGGAGTTTTCTGGAATTTCCTAGGAGGAGTAGCCCAAGAAGAAACTCACAGGTCATGGACAGAGGAGCAACATCATATGGTAAAAGAAATAAGTTGAAGTGATTCTTATAATACATTAAGAGACCACCACCTCTTTTTTTACCAGCAAGATCACAACGCAGTAGGCTGTAGTTGGGGAGTGTGAAGGCAGAGTCAGGGGTGGTAGATTTCAGCCATGTTTCTGTGAGGCACAGAATATCAGGGTTGTAGTGGGATACCTAAGCAGTGAGCTCAGCAAGATTATGGAGGAGACTGTGAATATTAAGATGGGCAGCCTTGAGGCCTTTATAAGAAGACTGAATGCCTGTTGTAGAACAGGTCCTGGGTTCAGTTCTGTGTCTCCGGCAAGGAGGATAAGGAGAACTGAGAACCAGAAGAGGCGGGGTAACCTGCCCCACCTATTGGATGGCTTGCTGTGTGGGTAGTGCAAGTGTCTGAGTACACGAAATGCAATTTTCAGGAACTTAGGAGGGAAGCATCCGAGGGGAATGAGATTAGTATGCCTTGTGGCAATAAGATTCGAATAGGTATAGTTGTAGAGGTTGTCTGACCCCGGGGTCCAACGTGACTGGGAGATAAACGGTAATGAGATGCAAGGTCCATAGGGAAGAAAGTAGACAGGCAGGGGCATGCATCACAAGGACCTGAGATAACATGCGTCAGCAAAGATGACGGTCAAGGATGCAGGCCAGGTGAGAGACTGTGTGTCAATTTAAGAAAATACAGCAGAAAAACATAAATTGGAGAGAGAAAGGTAAAGCTCAATTTACATAAGTAGTGAGAACATAAGGTAGACGATTTGAACTGAAACAGAATGGTTGCCGCCCTCTAGTGGGGCAAGTGGGGGAGCCTGGAAGATAATAAAGAGGTATGGGGGTTAGGTAAGATCGGGAGGAGGGCGGGAATTAGCTCAAGTTACAGGACTGGATTGGGCAGGGGGAAGAAAATACACTAGTATGATGGTCCTGGATTCAAGAGAGCAAATTTTAGAGAAATGGGAGGCTACCTTGGAAATACTGTGAAGTGGGGATAGCCAGGGGGAGGGAGTGGGGTGGAAGCACAGTGGAACAGAATGAAGAAGGGAATAAGTGAGGTAACGGCAAACTGTTTAAAGATAATAAGCAAGGTAAGAGAAGAAGAAGCCAGTGTGGTTCTCAAAGGCGGTGGCTAAAGCAGTAAAGGAGAAAACAACAGCTTTTAGAAAGTGCGAGGAAACCCAAACAGAGGCAGACAGGGAAGTATATCTAGAGAAACAAAGGAAGGCAGACATGGAAGAGGGTAAGGGCAGCAAAGGCTCAGACTGAGGAAGTGATTGCCCTGGAGATGAAGAATGGGGGTAAGACTTTCTTCAGGTACGTGAGCGAGAAGAGGAAGACAAGGGGTGGTATTTATTTATGTATTCACAATGCAGATTTACAACCTTTGAGTCAAAGACACATTTACAAAGGCACCTCGTCGCAGGGAGGGTAGACAACATTTTGGTGGAGTACAACAATGGAGAACATTACAGGTAAGATACAATAAAAAGAGCATACAAAGCAAAAGGACATTCAGAGCAATTCCAGTGATACAGTGAAGCATACAGGTTTCAATTCGTGGTGTACAGGCTTCAGTTAAGCTAATCTAATTAAACTAATATACGTATAATACTATGGGATCCCTAGAGATACTGGGTAGCGAATACCTGGGGGTGTGTGTGTGGAGGAGTAGTTGCTGGGGAGAGGGGCAGACCAGGAAGACTTTGTCTGTGGATTGGGTCAGGCAGAGCTCTAGGTATGGCCCAGTCATGGGCATTTGCAGCTCCAAGTGTCAGTGAGGTGTTTACGGAGGGCGATTTTGAAGGGGCCGATTTTGGGGATGTTTATGATATGAACAGGGAGGGAGTTATACCAGGAGGGGGCTCTGGAGTGGAAAGATCTTTGGATGAGCAAGGTCCTGGCTCTCGGCACCTGGAAGGTGGCTTTGGTTGCATTTCGGGTGGTGACCGAGTGGGTGGCCCATTTTAGGGATGTAGTAATCCCCGTTGGGGAGAGCCCAAGTAGTGTTTTTTTGGCCAGTATACAGGTGTAGTATCGCAGGTGCTCTTCAAAGGTGAGTAGGTTCGAGGTGGAGTAAAGCTGACGTGTGTGCGTTTGTGCTAAGGGCACCGGTCAAGAGCCTGCAAGCCTTGTTGATTGAGATCTGGACTTTGGAGAGGGCAGTGGGGTCAGCAGCTGCATAGATAGGGAGCCCATAATCAACCAAGACAGGACGGAGGAGGTGATAGCCAGCCGGAGGGCATACTCAGGGAGGCAATCTTTGTGGCGGTAGAGGAGTCCAATCTGGGCGTTCATGGCAGAGGACAGGGAGTTAAGATAGGAGTGGAAGGAGAGAGCCAAGTTGAAGGTGATGCCCAGGTATTTGTATGCTGGTCCCTGTTCAAGGGGGTGTAGGGTCCGGGGGAGGATGAGAAGGGGGCCATTTCTGGAGTTACTTTGGCGGTGGGCAAAAATCATAGATTTCGTCTTCTTGTGGTTCAGAACCAGATGATGGTTGAGGAACCATTTTTCAGCTTGGCTGAAGGTGAGTTGCAGAGAGCTCTGGAGTGTGAGTGGGTCAGGGTGGGAGGCGACGAGGACCGCATTGTCTGCATATAGGAACATTCTGCCTGAGCAGGAGCTGGAGAGGGTGTTTAGAAAGCGACTGAACAATGTGGGGCCCAGGATGGAACCCTGAGGGATACCAGAGCGTTCAGGTAGGGCAGTTGATAGGGTACCTTTGATTTTGACCCCTTGGGATCTGGCGTGGAGGTAGCTGGAGAACCAGGCCAGAGGGCCAGATGAGAAACCAAGTTGATGGAGGAAGTCAAGCAATAGAGAGTGACACACAGTGTCAAAGGCCTTAGATAGGTCAATGAACACTGCCCCGGCGATATCCCCAGAGTCAAGTGTAGAGTGTATTTGCTGAGAGAACTCCAATAGGGCTGAAGTGGTGCTGTGTCCAGGACGGAAGCCATGCTGTTCTGGGCAAAATATGTTGTACTTTTTTTTTTTTTTGTATTTCGGATGACACCGAGGGCTGTTTTACAAAGGTTCCATGTCAAGGCAATAAGGACAATAATGTACGAAACATAACATGATCATTACAATGGAACTTCCAAAAAAAAAAAAGACAAATAAGGCTACAATAATAGCGGCCAAAGGCATTGTGTTGCAAGTTAATTATACAGTACAAGTCATAGGCAGCTCAGTCAAGCTTTGTTAGGAGTGGGTTAGTGGGAAAAGAGAAAGAAGAGTGATGGTGAGGGGGTTGTATGGGAGAGAGAGGGAGGGAGGAGGGGAGAAATGGGGAGGGCATTACGTTGGGTATGTGGTAGATGGGAAACAGCAAGGTAGGAGGAAAGGGGGGGGATGAAAAAGAAAAGGAGACAGATTCATCCTATACCCAGTATTGGGGGGGTAGGAGAGGAGAGGTACTTGGATAGATAATCCATGAGTTGGGTGGTTACTATTTTTTCCAGGGCTTTAGAGAGTGGGGGGAGGATGGAGATTGGTTTGTAGTTGTTTGGTAATGTGCGGTCTCCATTCTTATAAATTGGGGTAATTTCAGCTGATTTCCATGTGCTCTGTAATTGGCCGCGGCATAGAGACCGGTTAAAAAGGTCAGTGAGAGGGGCTAGCATGACATCAAGAGTTAGGCGGAGAATCCTGGAATCAACGGGGTCACAACTGGGGTTGTGGCTGGAGAGGGCTTTTAGTAGGAGTGGTTTGGCGTCGTGGGGAGATATGGTGTGGAGGAGAAATGGGCGATTCATGGCAGGGGGGTTTGGAGGCATAGATAGGGCCAAAGAAGTGGACAGGAAGGACTGCACTTAGGTCAGAAAAGGGCGTGTTGAGGCAGTCGGCAACAAGTGGGGGGTCGGTGGTAATAGCGCCGTTAACAAGCATCTGGGGGGAGCGAGTTTTCCCATTCAGCTCCTTAATATTATCCCAGAAAGCGCGTGCAGAGCCCCATAATGAGGCCAGGGTGGTTTGGTAGTATCTTGTCTTGGCTTGCCTTATGGCCCAGGTGCATTGGTTGCGAGCGGCATTATAGGCTTGTCTGTCTACTTGAAGATTAGGAGATGGGGGCTGTGCAGAGGAAGACCAGGAAAAATGCTAAAATTTTAAGTGATTACTTTTGCTCGTATTCACAGTGGGGGCTGACAGGCACTGGGATATACAAGTCCATTTACGGATGAGAAAGCCCACCATGGTCTGGAAGCCCAAGAGGAAAACAAGGTGATTGTGTGGAACGGGGTCCACCCAGGGTTACTTAAAGAACTAAGCACAGTACTAGCCACAGCTCTGACAACACTATTTAGCACCTCATTGGAAATGGGGTGGGGGGGGTTCCAGAGGAATGGACAAGGGCCGATGTGGTCCCTTTGCACAATAGTGCAGCTGGGGGAAGGCCAGTAATTAGACTAGTCAGTCTCACATCAGTAGGGAAGTTAATGGAGTCCTTGCTGAAAGAGAGACTGATGGAGTACCTGGAGACAGATGGGCTGCAGGACCACTAACCGCATGGCTTCACGGGGGGGAGTGTGACAGGGAGCTCCTGCCACTCTTGAGGATCGACCTTTTCTTAATTCTGTTGCAACAGTTCTTCTGTTTTCTTAGCTTAATCTGTCCTTTACAATTTCTAGTCCATAAGCTTGGCCACTTATGGGCATCCCCTTCCCTTTCTTGCCTGTGCTATAGTGTCCGCTTTAATTTTTCTTTTCCCTCTCAGGTCCTCGTACAGGGAGGTTATTGTGGTGACCTCCAAGCGTATGTAAAACAGGTTGTGTTTATCGTTGTTGAATTTAGCATGTAATAGCACTATGTCATAAAATACTTTTGAAGTATATATCTTATGTTCATGAAACCTGTAAATGTTGAAAATACCATGGCACTATGTTTTTGGTTTTAGGTCACTATTATAGAAATTAAGTTAGTTGTGCTATTTAAAATGCATGTAAATTGCTGTACGTTGAACAAGTCTGAAATGTCATGTTGGTTTGCATATATCCTATGATGCTTTGCATTATGGAAGTATGTATGATGTTGTATTTCTTTGAAACTTGACTTGTTGCCAATGCCCTTTGGGGTGACCCTTTTTTCAGTGATTCTGCGTTGAGATTCTTTGTCTATAGGTTTTTTTTTTAAGCCCCCACTACCCAAGCAAACAAGACCCACATAGAGATGAAGGGTTTCACTAGAAATGTTTTGGTCAGAGATCAGTGTCAGTAGGTGCTGGCTAAGTGCAGAGAAAGAACATACTTAGTCTGTTGCCGCAAACTGATGTACTGAAAAAGGAATATGTTATTGTTGAAGGTTATTACCTGTATTTTGAATAAACATCACACAGAGATTTTGTGTTGAACCTGAAGTTCGGTATCTGGTCCATCTATCCCTCCACAGACTTGGTGTGGGAAGTGGGATAACTTGCTAGAAGCATCGGGACCGGCCGAAGATGGATGTTTTCTGGTGGATAGTGCCCAGATATCCCAGGTGGACTGATGTACCAGGAGTTGCCAGAGAAGAAAGTCTGGGAGTTCGGACCAGAACCATGGCTGACAGACAGAGAGAAGCTGCTGCCTGGACTGGACTTGGGAGCTCGGAGGAAGGCCAAGCCTGAAGACGATGAAGAGATGTAGGTCGAAGCAGACTGGAGGTGCAAGAGATAACACCCAGGAGGTGGAGACCCTGATGAGGATGATCCACTGGATGAGTGGGCAATGGCTGGAGGCAGACCGACTATGCAGAGAGGCAGAACACCAGTGCCAGGTGCTCGAGAGTTCTCTGCTGGAGAGTTTTTTATAAAGAATCATACTAACATACTAAAATGCCAGCAGAATAGGCCTAACGGTCTTTCGTGTCTGCTTGTTTGATCAGCCCCCACCCTGGGAGCTGACGTTGCTGTCTCCCAACCCCCCGGCTTTTCCCTTCCCAGTCCCGGATATTCTCACTGCACTGGTTTTTGGTTCCAGAACCTTCCCTGTACCTGTCCCACCCTCTTGAACCCCTCCACTGTCTCTGCCTCCACCAGCCCCTGGGCAGGGCATTCCATGGCTCCACCACCCTCTCAGTGAAGTAGCACCTCCTCCTTTCTCCCTGTATATCCCCTCCTCCAGCTTCCACCCATGTCCTCTAGTTGCCCCCCTTTCCTTTGGAGCACCCTGACTGCTCCTCCCCTATTTACCCCCTTCATGTACCTGAAGACCTCTATCATGTCCCCCGGTCCCTTCTCTCTTCCAGTGTGTACATATTTAGCTCTTTCAGCCTCTCCCCATAGGTCCTATCCCCCAAGCCCCAAATCATTTTGGTTGCCCTCCCCTGGACCCTCTCCAGGAGTTCAATGTCCCTCTTTAAATGTGGCCTCCAAAACTGTGCACAGTACTCGAGGTGCGGCCTCACCAAGCAGTTATACAGTGGGAGTATCACTTCCCTCCTTCTGGAGGTGATCCCCCCTAGCGATGCATCCAAGCATCCTGTTGGCCTTTGCTGCTGCCCTCCTACAAGTCTCCGAGTTGTTCATCTTGACATCCACCACCACCCCAGGTCCCTCTCAGCCATTGAGACTTGTAGCATTCCCCAGGGTGTACACTTGGCCTGGGTTTCTGGCTCTCAGGTGCAGTACAGTCGAAGCCACTTAAAGGGGACACGCTTAATGGGGACGTTCGCTTAAAGGGGACGATCCCCAGGGCACCGATTAAGTGCCTATGTAATTCAATGGATTCCTCACACCTTTAAAGGGGACATAGGAAGCCTGTTAATAGGGACGATTTGTGCTGTCACTGCCATGAAAATCACCATTGAAATCACCTGAACAATTAAACAATTAACACATACACTGCTGTGTCTTTATTATAATTAATATTATCTGTTGAATGGGGGCTTTCGCTTGGAGTGTTTAGGACACAGGGGATAGTTTGGACACTGAGGGAGCAGAAGATGGTGCTGCTGTATTAATCCACAGTGAAAACCCATTCGCAGATGTTCCCCTGCCCGACGTTCTGATGACTGATTACATTCACCAACGCAGAAAAAACAACCGAAAACTAAGAGAATCCAATCAATGTAAATAACGTCAGCTCCCATCGCAAACAAAGAAGCTATTGCTCACATTCCCTCCTCCGTATCTGGTGGCTACAGAATGGAGAAATACAGCAGTGGGAGCATTGGTTTGCGCTTGTGGGAAACAAAAGAAGGCATCACCCTATCAGAGAAATACAGCAGTGGGAGCATTGGTTTGCGCTTGTGGGAAACAAAAGAAGACATCACCAGATCGGAGAGATACAGCAGTGGGAGCATCAGTTTGCGCTTGTGGCATCTTTCCTGAGACAAACAGCACTCATTCAAAACAGAGCTGTAATCATATGTATGCTGTATGTCTGCTGTTTGTGTTTTACCATGTGCCCCTAATTTGTGTTTCGTTTTGTTTTGTTTTTTACTTCTCCGGCAGCACTTCTGTTAAAAGAGACGCCCGTTTAAAGGGGACAAATATTCCGCCACGGAGCCATCCCCATTAAGTGGCTTCTACTGTACCTTGCATTTCCCTGCATTGAATCTCAGCTTCCACTTTGTAGACCACCTTTCCAGAGCCTCCAGGTCCCCCTGTAGGGCCATCCTCCCCTCCTCCCCATCCACCACTGCCCCCAGTTTTGAGTCATCCACAAAGAGACTCGTCTCACTCCTGATACCCTTCCTTATGTCAGAGACGTAGGTGTTGAACAGGAGGGGCCCAAGGACCGATCCCTGAGGGACCCCACTAATGACCCTCCTTGGGGATGAGACTATTCCACCTCTGGTCCTGGAGCCAGTTGCCTATCCATCTGATCATCTGGTTCCCCACCCCCATTTCTCCTAGCTTATCCAACAGGCCCCTGTGAGGAACAGAGTCAAACACCTTGCTGAAGTCGAGAAGGAGGACATCCACTGGTCTACCTAGGTCCAATGAAGTCGTCACCCAGTCATAGAACTCCACAAGGTTTGTCTGACACGATTTCCCCGCGACGATTCCATGCTGTCTATCATCCAGGCACCCCAACTTTTCCAGGTCCCCCCCCAGTCTCTCCTTGACAATGCCCTCCATCACCTTGCCCACCACCAATGTCAGGCTGACGGGTCTGTAGTTCCCTGCCACCTCCCTTGATTTCCCCCCCCTTGTGGATAGGCACTGTATACACCACCTTCCAGTCCTGGGGCACCCACCCTGTCCTCAGAGAGATGCTGAAGAGCTCCGCCAGGGGTTTCGCCAGGACATCCGCCAGTTCCTTCAGCACTCTGGGATTTAATTTATCTGGCCCTGGTGCTTTCTCCATCTTAAGGGACCTGAGGGCTTCCCTCACTCTCTCTGCCATGATTTCCACCTCCGCTACCTCGTCCCCCAGCTTTACCTTCCCCCACCTGCCAGTGATGTTCCCCTCTCCCCAGACCCGCCATTGGTAAGGGACCCCTCCTCAGTTTCACAGTCTCCTCCCATGTATGATGCAGCCCCCATTTTACTTGGTGAAACTGGGCTAAGTACTAATTTAGTACCTCAGCCTGCTCCCCCGGTCTTGTGCCCATCCTCCCCTGCTTTAATCCTGCTAATCTGCCCCATCACCCTTCGTTTTTCCCCACTGTATCTAAAGAACCCCTTGTTCCCTCTCCTAATTTCCCTGGCCAGGTTCTGCTCCTGCCTTGCCTTAGCCACTCTCACCACCCTAGTGGCCCTTCTGGCCAGCAGCTCGTACTCCCCTCGCTCCCTTTTACTCCTTGAGCACTTGAATTGCCTATAGGCTGCCTTCTTTCCCCTCACCACCTCCTGAACTTCCCTGGTCCACCAGCAGGGTTTTCAGGCCCTACCGACTTTCGCTCCTACTCTTGCGCAGGTGCTGGTAGCATCCTGCACCCCCTCCTGATGATTTCCACCCACTGTCAGCGTACATGTCTGGCCCAATCCCATCACAATTAACCCTTAAGGATCCTTCCCATTTCCTTAAATCCACCCCCGTGAAGTCAGTTACTTCCATCTTTGTGCAGCCTTCTACCCCTCCTAGGTTCAGGCAGAACCAGACCGTGGCATGGTCGCTCCCCGCCAATGGGTCCCTTACCTCCAGGCCCCCAATCTGGTCATTGTCTGCCAGGACCACATCCAGTTTCTGCTCCTCCTTGGTTGGTTCCCCCACCTGCTGAGTTAGGAACACATCCTGAAAGACATCCAACAATCTCTGTTCCCTGGCCACTGAGGATGTCATAGTCTCCCAGTCTGTTCCTGGCATGTTTAAGTCCCCCAACATCACCACCCTTCCCCTGCCCAATCTGCTGTGTCTCTGAACATCTGCCACCAGACTCTCCTCCAGCTCCTCCACCAGCGTAGGGCGCCTATACACCACTTCTATTTTTACTCTCTTACCCCCCCCCTTGTTATCAAGGTGACCCAAATCGCCTCCACAGTTCCCTCCACCTCTTCCACTCCTCCTATGGCAATGCAGTTTTTGACTATTATTGCTACCCCTCCTCCCCTTCCCTCCCCGTCCTTCCTGAACATGGTGTAACCCTCAGGTTCAGGTCCCAGTGATGCCCTACGGTGGCCCAGGTCTCAGTGACTGCTGCCACATCCACCTCTCCCTCAGTTAGCATCGCCTGGAGCTCAGGCATTTTATTACCCAAGCTCCTGGCATTTAGCAGGACTACCTTCCATCCTTTTCCCTATACTTCTATTTCCCCTGCTCGTGCTCCCGTGGGGATTCTGTCTTCCCCTGGTCCGCACCTTACCAGTCAGCCTTTTCCTGCATTCCTCCAGCTCCCCAGGGGAGGTGGAGACAGAGTCCTTCCTTTATCGGACCCCCCTCGACAGCCTTTTCTCTCATCCCTCCCCCCTTCACAAGTTTAAACCCCCCTTCACCAATGAACCCCTCTATTTTCAACTTAAGGATTTCCTTCCTCTCCGAATTGAGATGGAGCCTATCTCTAGCATACAGCCCCTTATCCTCCCAGGTCTCCCCCCAATCCCTCATCAACCCATACCCTCTGAGGATTCTGGAGGTGGACCCCTGACTGAGCAGGATATTCCTTTGTCGCCTGTGTTCCCAGGATGTTACCTGTTGGAGATCAGAGATGCAAATATGGAACTTGAATGTGAGACCCCAGGTAAGACTGTGCCTAGTGACATTGTGCTGGGGTCGAAAACTCTAAGCAAGCAAGATGAAGCCTATGAGGCTGAAGGAATTTTTTCTTGTATTGATGCAGCTAAATCTATTAACAGTATTGATTGGGATATACTGCAGGCTAAAGATGCTAATATTGTCAAAATAGTATGGTATGTTAAGATCAAGGAGCTGGTATGTGTGTTTTAATTTTTTTGATGAAAAACCTAGAAAGGAGGAGGTGGGTGGAAAATGGATTGGAACCTGTGTTGGGGTGACACCACAAGAGTGTCTATTCTCAGGTGTCTGTATCAGTAGCAAGTGAAATTAATGAATCAAAAGACATAGTGGGTTTATGTAGAGGGGTTTAACCTAGGACTGGGCCCTTGCTTAAAACTGACATGTCTGGTGGGGTTGGAGCAGGTAATTACTCACCCCAGAGAAAGTCTTTCTGTGGTACTGGACTTTACAGCCGTCCAGATTTTTGATTAAGAAATATGACAGACTTTCCTTAAAAGGAGATGGGAAGGTACCGTTAGTCTCTGTTGAGAAATGTGTTAATGCCTCAGGGTACATAATAATGATATCCACTATGTTTATGATAGAATGTTTATCGTTAATAGGGACCCTGAGACAGAGCTTCTGAAGATGGATGGGTGGAAGCTCCATCCCTTCCTGGGACAGGAAGGTGGTAAGCAGTCTGCAATAACTGCTTCCGTCTTATGGTGGGGGATATGTGACAGGGAGCTCCTGCCACTCTTGAGGACCGACCTTTTCTTAAATCTGTTGCAGCAGTTCTTCTATTTCTTAGCCTAATCTATTCTTTACAATTTCTAGTCCATAAGGTTGACCACCTATGGGCACCCCCTTCCCTTTCTTGACTATGCTCTAGTGTCATCTCTAATTTTCCTTTTCCTTCTCAGGTCCTCGTACAGGGAGGTTATTGTGGTGACCTCTAAGCGTATGTAAAACAGGTTGTGTTTATCATTGGATTTAGTATGTGATAGTGCTATATCATAATATACTTTATGTTTATGAAACCAGTAAATGTTAAAAATACCATGGCACTATGTGTTTTTTGGTAATGGTGAAAAGTACTAGTTGACTGTTACAGAAATTAAGTTAGTTGTGCCATTTATGATGCATGTAAATTGCTGTAAATTGAACAAGTCTGAAATTTCATGGTGATTTGTATATATCCCATGATGCTTTGCATTATGGAAGTATGTATGATGTTGTTTTTCTTTGAAACTTGATTTGTTGCTAGTGCCCTTTGTGGGAACTCCTATTTCAATGATTCTGCATTGAGTTTCTTTATCTATAGCTCCATTTCTTTTAATTTTTTTTTTCTTTTTGAGCCCCCACTACCCACGCAAACAAGGCCCACATAGGGATGAAGGGTTTTCACTAAAAATGTTTAGGTCAGAGATCAGTGTCAGTAGGTGCTGGCTAAGTGCAGAGAAAGGACATACTTAGTCTGTTGCTGCAAACTGATGTACTGAAGAAGGAATATGCTATTGCTGAAGGTTATTTGCTGTGTTTTGAATAAACATCACACATAGTGTGTGTGTTGAACCTGAAGTTTGGTGTGTGGTCTATCTGTTATCCCTCAGCCCCTCCACAGGGAGGTCACGTCAAACAAATCTCATAGATTTCTTTGACTGGGTAACTAGGGAAGTGAATCGGGATGGCAGTGGATGTGGCCTATCTGGAATTCATTAAAGCCTTTGACACTGTACTGCACAGGAGACTGATAAAGAAACTTAGCAGCCTGTGGGGGAGAAGGTGGTGTGCTGGGCATTAAACTGGTTGAAAGATAGGAGGCAGACAGTGGTGATAAACAACAGACACTCAGAGGACAGGAGAGTGACCTATGGAGTACCACAGGGATAGAAACATAGAAGTTGTCGGCAGATGGGGACCATATGATCCATCAAGTCTGCCCTTGGTTTCCAACCCCCCCCCCCCCTTATTTAGCTGCCTGCTTGAGTATCCCATATTGTATGTCCCGTGCCCGCTTGAATTCCCCCACTGTCTTGGCTCCCACCACCCCCTCCGACAGGCCATTCCATGGTTCCTCAACACGCTCTGTGAAGAAGAATTTCCTCATATTGCTCTTGAACGTTGCTCCCTTAAGTCTAAGGTCATGCTCTCTAGTCCTGTTGTAGTCCTTTACCTGAAAGAGGTTCTGCACATGCACCCTGTTGTTGCCTTTAAGGTATTTAAATGTTTAGATCATGTCCCCACGATTCCTGCGTTGCTCTAGGGAGTATAATTTGAGGTCCTCTAGTCTTGCCTCATATGGTTTCTGATGCAAGCCCTGCACCATCTTTGTTGCTCTTCTTTGTATCATCTCCAGCCTATGTCATTCCTGAGGTGTGGCCTCCAGAATGGGACACAGTATTCCAGGTTAGGCCTTACCAGGGACTGATACAGGGGCGTGATTACTTCATGCTTTCTGCTTGTGATGCTCCTCCCTATGCATCCCAGGATGCCACTAGCTTTTAGTGCTGCCTTTTCACATTGTTTACTGACCTTGAGGTCATCTGATATGATCACCCCCAGATCTCGCTCCTGCCTAGTAGCCACCAGCTGCTCTTCTCCCATTGAGTACAGTTTCCCTGGGTTACGTTTTCCCAGGTGCATGATCTTGCATTTTTTGGCATTGAATTTCAATTGCCAGGTCCTGGACCACTCTTCCAGTTTTCGGAGATTGGCTTCCTGCTATGCTGTCCCTCTGGTGTATCCACCCTGTTGCTGATTTTGTTGTCATCTGCCAACAGGCACACCTTTTCCTTCAGTCCATCTGCAATATCGCTGATGAATATGTTGAAGAGGATCAGCCCCAGACCCGAGCCCTGCGGGAATCCACTACTCACCCTCCCCTCTTCTGACAGAGTGCCATTCACTAATACTCTTCGAGTTCTCCCACATAACCAGTTTCTGACCTAGTTCGTTATCTCAGGCCCAACTCCCATGTTCTCCAGTGTTTTGACTACTCTCCTGTGTGGAACAGAGTCAAAAGCTTTGCTGAAGTCCAGGTAAACCACATCCACTGCCCCACTCTGATCCACTGTTTTTTGAGGACCCAATTGAAAAAATCAACCAGGTTTGTCTGGCAGGACCTCCCTGCCGTGAAACCGTGTTGATTTTTGTCGAGCTGACCAGTTTGCTCCAAAAAAGGTATAATTCTTTCCTTCAGCAGGGACTCCATCAGTTTTCCCATGACTGACATTAGACTAGCTGGATGGAAGTCTCCTGGCTGTTCCTTGCTTCCGCTCTTGTGGAGTGGCAATTCTTTTGCTCTCTTCCAATCCTCTGGCACCTCTCCGCTCCTCAACAGTTTGTTGAAGAGCACTGCTAAGGGGGTAGCCAGTACTCTCCCATGTTCTTTAAGTATTCTTGGGTGTATCCCATCTGGCCCCATAGTTTTATCTACCTTGAACTTGTCTATTTCCTCTAGGACCCTTTCCTCTGTGAAGGGACCCATGTCTGTTCATTCAGTTGGACACTTTTTATGCCTATTGTTGGTCCGTTTCCGTCTGCTTCCTGTGTGAAGACCAAGCAGAAGTACTCATTGACTGCCTCTGCCTTCTCCCTGTCTTGCTCTGTGGGTTGTCCATCCTTTTTTTGTGATTCTAACAATGCCACCTTTGGTATTTATTTTTTCTTGTATGTACCTGTAGAAGGTTTTGTTACCCTTTTTTACTTCCTAACCTCTGTCTGAGCCTTTGCATTTCTTATCACTTTTCCTGTCTCTTTTAGTTTCTGTTTGTATTCTGTTTTGTTAGCCTTGTTCCCTGACTCCTTGTACTTTCTGAAGGTTGTGCGCTTCTCTTTCCCCATGGTTGCCACCTCCTTGGAAAACCGTAGTGGGCTTTTCCTCCTTTTGTTCTTACTAACCTGACGGGCACACTGTGATGTGACCCTGGTTATTGCATCCTTCAGCCTTGTCCAACATTCCTCAATGCTCCCTTTTGTTGTGTTACCAAGGTTGTCCCTCAGGCAGGCCTTCATTTTTGTGAAGTCTGCCCTCCTGAAGTCAAGGATCTTCCGTTTGGAGTGAGTGGAGTCTTCAGTCCTTCTTACCCTGAACCATACACTGATATGGCCACTGTTGCCCAGGTGGTTCCCTGCTTCGACGCCCAGAGCCCTGTCGCTATTTGTGAATATCAGATCTAGAATCGCGTTACCCCTTGTGGGTGATGTCACTAGTTGACTTAGGCCTGCTTCATGTAGTGTGACTAGGAATTCCCTGAGTTTTTTTGATGCCGGTGTGTGGGTACTCCAGTCTATATCCGGTAGCTTGAAATCTCCCACCAGCACCATGTCCCCTTTGCCTGACATCTGGAGGATGGTTTCCAGGATTTCCTTATCCCTAGCTTCCTCCTGATTTGGGGGTCTGTAGATTATTCCTACCTGACTGGATTTCCGGCTTCTGGCCCCAATTGTGATCCATAGATCCTCTGTTTCCCCTTGTGCCTGCTTCATTTCTGTAGCATTGATGGTATCCTTAACATAAATAGCTACCCCCCCCCTTTTTCCCAGTCCTATCTGTCCTGAACAAGTTATACCCTGGGATAGTCACCTCCCAACTGTGATTGTTTGTGAACCATGTTTCAGTCATGGCAACCCAGTCTAGTCTTGCCTCAGCTATTGTGGCAGTGAGGTCAGTCATCTTGTTAGCCAGACTGCGTGCATTGAGGCATAGCGCTGACCATTCTTGATGTGTCACTTTGTTTCTCATGCCCCTCCTTGATCTTATTGTTTATCCCTTTGCCTTTTTTTATGTTTTTGTTTTCTCCCTTTCCTTTGCTTTGGTCATCTGCAGAGTTGGAAAGGGTTTCATCTTTCCTGCTATCTGCTTTTGCTATCCTGGAGTATGTAGATATGGTGCTAGCTGCAGGGGGAGAAACGGCAGGCTTTGTGTGCTTCTCCTAGAGCTACCATCATCTACCCTTCCGCTAGTTTAAATGTCCCACGTGGACATCAAATTTCTGGCCCAGTGCCTTGACTCCCTCCTTAGTCGGTTGGAGGCCGTTGAATTTGAAGAACTCCCTTTCCCAGAAGTTGCCCCAGTTTCTGACGAAGTGATGTCCCTTTGTGTGGCACCAGTCCTTGATCCATGCATTGAGCTCACTTATCTCTTTCTCTCTGTTTTTCCTGCCTGTTCTTTCCCTTTTCCCAAACAGGCAGAATTTCAGAGAATGCAATGCTGGAGTAAAATAAAACCAATTTCTTGCTGAGCTGTGCAATGTGCTCCTTAACCTCCTCGACTGACCGGCTAGCAAGGTCATTGGTCCCTAGGTGGACCAGGATGTTTGAGCCCACTTCTTCCCTCTTAACTGTGTTGACCATTTGGTCAGTGTCCCTCCAAGCGGATGCTCCTAGGAGACATCTGACTTGCACATCTGCATGTTTGTTTTGTCTTAGGTGGGGGTCCGCACTGTGAATCATGGAGTCCCCTATGATTATGAGTTTTTTCCTGTTGTTCTTGAGATTTTGTTTATGATGTTGTTTTGCTAGCCTGTTGCATTCGGCTTTTTGCCGGCTCAAAACATCCTCTGTCCTTTCGGATGGTACGGATGTAAGAGGTGTGTATCTGTTTCCTGTGTTTTAGAGTGCTTTGTTTGGGAGAGTTGCCAGAGTGCTGTCCCCTTTTCCTGTAACCAGTTGTCATCCCCCAGGCTTGGTCGTTTTCTGGGGGAGTGGTGTGCTGTTTTGGTGTTGGCAATGTGGAGGTGCACTCCTCTAAGAAATGTTTCCCCGTAGGTGGTTACATAGGAGGCTGATCTCACCCCATGCACCATGGAGCTGAGCCCCGAGGTGACATATATCCCAGCATATGGGACAGTGGCCCTGCCTCCGGGCAACATGACCATTAAAGAGTGTCCCGCAGTGTTGGCAGCGAATGATACCCATGTCCATGCCTGTGGACGGAACAAAAGAATACAGAATTAAAGGGAAGACCATCTGTTGTCCTAAGCGGTCTGAGCTGTTGCTTCCAGCTGAGAGCTTTATATATTCGTCGACCACTATTTCAGTAGTGGTACAGCAGTACAAATGCTGATTTACACACAGCAGCCAGGAATTCTGGGTAAGTGTTCCTACTGCTCCTTATGCTGAGAGAGCAGCCACTGGCTGGGTCTGAGCAGTTGCCAAGTTTTATAACCTGGTCTGAGTAATTAGAAGGAAAATGAAAGCAAATTATTATTTTTTTTTAATACATTTTTATTTTGTTTGTTTTTGTAGTACTTTTTATAACAAGTTAAATTACTTGTGCTCCTGTAAGTGAGGTCACTGTGTGGATACCCCTCTGATCCTCCCCTTCCTGCTTTGCTACAGGAAATGTCATGACTGTGCTACTCTATAAAAGGAGTGTAGCATTGGGTGGTTGGGCCCTTCCCCTGCCAAAAAAAGAACAACCACGGATGAAAGAAAACAAGGAGGCATGAGCATTAACAATCCACCAACAACAATGCAGTAGCCCTGAAAGCTTAGCCTAATGATAGATAAAACTGTAAAACCTGTAAGCACCACCTGTAACAATTTCACAGAAGATATACCCTGCAAAAAACACTTTGCTGCAGAGAAAAATAAAGCAGTAGCAGAAGATATACCTTGCAAAAAACAGTTTGAATCAGAGAAGATTACAGCAGTAATCTGTAAGCACAAAACAGTAACAAACCTGTAAAAAAGCAGCAGAAAGTATACCCTGCAACAGCAATTTGAATTGGAGAACAATAAAGCAGTAAAATGTAAGCAAAAAACAGTAACAAAACCCGTGAGCACAAAAGAAAATAGTAACACAGTAAATCTGCCTAGGCAAAAGAAGCCTTAATCTTTTTCCTTGCTCTGATAATGTTTTTCCTTGCTCTGTCCTTACAAGCAAACCAGGTGAAGCTAGGTGCATTTGCCAGCAAACCTAGTCTTCCACCTCAAAAACACCAACTAACGTGACCTTTTAACTCTTCCCTCTGTTGGAAGTTACTAAGACTTTGTCAGTTCTACCCCCAGTTGTACTCCTAATCCCCTGAAGAGCTGTGGGAGGAAAGCAGCATTAGCTCATTCAGTGTGAGAAGGAGACTGCAACACTTCTGAGACCAAACCAAAAAGCTTTCGCCAAAAAACATAAAATAGTTGCAAACAGTAATTTTGCTTAGGCTAATGACGGGTACAAAAAAAAGTCACAAAACCTGTAAGCACCACCTGTAACAATTTCACAGAAGATATACCCTGCAAAAAACACTTTGCTACAGACAAAAATAAAGCAGTAACAGAAAATATACCTTGCAAAAAACAGTTTGAATCAGAAAAGATTACAGCAGTAATCTGTAAGCACAAAACAGTAACAAACCTATAGGCACACCCTGTAATAATGCAGCAGATAATATACCCTGCAACAGCAATTTGAATTGGAGAACAATAAAGTAGTAAAATGTAAGCAAAAAGCAGTAACAAAACCTGTGAGCACAAAAGAAAATAGTAACACACAGTAAATCTGCCTAGCCCAAACGAGCCTTAATCATTTTCCCTGCTCTGATAAAGTTGTTCCTTGCTCTGTCCTTACAAGCAAATCTAGAAGAAAAGAGCTCAAAAACTAGGTGCCTTTGCCAGCAAATCTAGTCTTCCCACTGTACTGGGCCCTGTCCTCTTCAGTGTCTCATAAGTGACCATTGCTGAGGAACTGGAGGGGAAGGTGTGTCTTTTTGTAGATGACGCACAAATTGGCAACATGGCGGGCACCCGGGAGAGGATGGAGAGAATGCAAAAGATCTGAAGAAACTAGAAGAGTGGTCCAGGGAGTGGCAACTGGGATTCATTGCCATAAAAAGTGCAAAGTTGTGCACCTGGAGCAGGTGACTCTGGAAGTGTGTACAAGATGGGGAGGGGGTACTTACAGTTACCATGCAAGAGAGGGATCTTGGTATGATTGTATCTGATTATCTCAAGGTGGTAGGTCAGTGCGACAGCAGTATGCAAAGCGAGCTGGATGTTGGGATGCATAGGGAGGGGGTCTCTAGCAGTAAAAGGGAGGTGGTGTTGCCTCTGTATGGATCACTAGTGAGACCCCACCTGATGTACTTTACGTTCTGTAAGCCACACCTTCACAAGGACATTGATGGGGTGGAGGTGGTCCAGAGAAGGACCACTAAAATGTTGAAGGGGTTGCACGAGAAGCCATACCAGGAGAGACTGCAGGAGCTCAGTATGTACTCCACGTACTCCCTGGAAGATAGGAGAGCAAGAGGGGATACGACTGAGACTTAAGTACCACACAGAAGTGAACAAAGTGTAAGGGGGAGTCTCTTTCCAAGGAGGAGGAACACCAGTACATGGGGGGCATGCTATGAAACCTTGGGAGGTAAGTTTAAGAGGAATATGAAAAATACTTCTTCACAGAAAGAGCAGTAGATGCCTGGAACAGCCTGCCAGAAGAGGTGGTGGGGCGAAGACAGTGGGGAGCTTCAAACATGCGTGGGATAGGCACATGGGTATTATAAGCAGAGGTGAGGGAGGGACACCTGTGACCAGGTAGGGTCCAGGGTGTAGAGTTAGCCAGGGAAAATAGGGCAGACTAGATGGGCCTTCCGGTCCTTTTCCAACGAGCTTTTTCTATCTTTCTATGTAAATTCGGACGCTCATGATCTTGAGCCTGCCAGCGAGCCGTTCCAGCACATCACTCTGTTGGTGAGTGAGGGAAGTGTGGGAGACTGTTGTAGAGGCAAAGGTCAGTAAGCATAGGCAAACCAGGAGCAGTTATAAGATCCACAAGTGGTGTTTTAAAATTCATTAAAAACAAATTAAATATACAATAATGGATGGGGAGGTGGTTTTTTTTTGGTTTATGATCCCTTCTTCGCTGCACCAGGATCCTTTCTTCGGGGAGCCCTAGGTCGTGCACGCTCCCATAGTCCCGTCCCAGGTGCCTCCCTCTGGGTACCGGTGAGCCTGTCCCCATCCTGCTCGGCTTGACCCGCTGGGCGGGAGGAGGGACTCCAACTCTCCAGTCCTTGAGGTGTGTCGGAAGGCCCTCGCCAGCCCCTTCTATGGAGCCTGGTTATGGGTGTTCTCGGTCGACCGGGTCCGTCTACAGGAGCCTGGTGCAGGGTTTTCCATTTTCGTACCACCTGCCTCAGGGCGTCCGCACGCATAGGAAGCCTGGGGGCGAGAATCGTCACGATGTGCTGGCGCTCCCAGCTCCCAGCAGACATCCTCCCACCCTGCTGTATGCAGTCTCACTGCACCTCCACCTGTGGTCACCCAGGTGGCGGTGTAGCAGCGGGACTTGCATCCCACCCACCCAGAGGAGGAGAGCAGCCACTGGGTGCTCAATCTCCCTCCCCAGCCGGCCCTCCAGCTGCCTGGAGTCAGCTCCCGAACCCGGGTTGCTGGCGCCATGACCAGTAGCCCTACCCTTTCACGCCCGGTGGGCAGCAGGTGGTTATTGTGACATAGACAACCAGTTCTGAATGCTGTATCAGTTTTTTTATTACATATACTGTGTTACTGTACACCTAGTAACAGAGTTACTGGTGCACAGTGGGACTGTCTCTAAGATTAGTGGGTGACCTGATTAGGCAGTAGGGGTATCTTGGACTAGGGGGGAACCTGGTGGCTCACCCAAGGAAACCTATTTGGAAGGGGATGGAACCACACATCCTTAGGGCCGGCATCTTTGGGAGGGTGGTGGGGTGCACAGGGTGTGGAGCAGCCATGATACTGGACTGGGCTTGGAAGTTCGGTGGTTGCCCAGTGTGCTACCAGCTAGCACAGCTTAGGGAGGAGGTTGCGGGGATTAGGAGAAAGCTGGGGAAGGGGTGGTATGGTTGGGGAAGGGGGCTGAGAATCTCCCACAGGGTTGCACCAAGCACTGGGGGTGGGGCATAGGAAAGGAGTGCAGGAGAATACTCAGGGGTCACATAGGGACCCTGGCAGAGGGGGTCCAAAAGGACACTACCAAGGAAGCAGGTAGGTAACTGGGGACCCTCACAAAGGGGGGACAGAAGGACAACATTCTCAGGGAAGTAGGCAGATGGCCAGGGCTGGACAGAAGGAAGCAAGGCGGGGAGGTGGATCAGACCTTACACTAAGTAACCGCTTCAATTCTCTTCTTCTGCTCAAGGATGAGGGGGGTGATGTAGCCACGACAGAGGTGGTTAGAGACGGAAAGGGAGTGGGAGGCAGGAGGCAGGGGCCAGATAGCAGGAAGAACAGGGGGGGACCTGGAATGCAGGAGAATGGGGGGAGCAGTGAATCAGAGCAGGAGGGCAGGAAGAGGAGGAAAGCGCAAGGAGAAGGACCAGTTGGGAGGAAGAGTGAGGAGAAGGACCAGAAGTACAAGGAGGATTTAGTAAAAGGGAGCTGAGGGTTTAGGCCAGGGAGCACGGCGAGCAAGGAGGAACTAAATGGAGACAGGAAGGAAGGGAGGATGAGCCAGGCTAGTTTAGCAGATGGGAAGAAGGACCAGTTGCGAGCAGTGAGGGAGAATGAGCAAGGTACAGAAGGATACTCAGGAGGAGGAGAGGCATAGGACTGGAGGGAGGGGTGGCCATGGTAAATATGGAGGGTGGCATGTGGCACCCAGATAGGGGAGAAACAAGGAGCCAGCTGGGTGGAGGGCCTGTAGAAAGGATGAGGGACATGGAAGGGGGAATGGAGGAAAGGAGTGGTCAGAGTGCTCCTGCTGGGGATTCTATGATCAGGGGTATCAAATGGGATAGGGAGGGAGAAGCCTGGCCAGTTAAACAAGATGCTTCCCTGGACTAACAGTGCTGGGAGCTAAACGAGGTATATCAGCTGGCAAAGGATTGTGGGGGTTCCCAGACATACTGGTCCACCTGGGTACAAATGACATTGAGAAATAGCGAGCTAGAGATACAGGCAAGATTCAGGAGCTCGCCAGGGTCTGTCATGACATAGGATGCACAGTTTCCTTCTCAGAAATCCTGCCAGTGCCAAGGGCTAGTTGGGAACACAAAGGAAAATCAGGAGATAAACCAGTGGCTCAAGGAGTGGTGTGAGGCCAGAGGTATGGATTGATGGGGATTGGGGAGACCTGGGAGGATAAGGAGCTGTATGCTGAGATAGACTACATCTCAATTTGGAGGGAGGAATCCTTAAGTTGAAAATAGAGGGTTCATTGGTAAAGTGGTGTTTAAACTTGTGAAGGGGGTGGGATGGGAGAAAAAGACTGTCAGGGGTGCCGATAAAGGAGGACTCTGTCTCCACCCCCTGGGGACCAGGAGGATTGCAGGAAAAGGCCAACTGGCAAAAGTGCAGACCAGGGAAAACAGAATCCCCATGGGAACACGAGCAGGGAAATGGAACTATAGGGAAAGGGTGGAAGTAGTCCTGCTAAATGCCAGGAGCTTAGGTAATAAATGCCTGAGCTCCAGGCGATGCTAACTGAGGGCAGTGGATGTGGCAGCGGTCACTGAGACTTAGGCCACTGCAAGACATGACTGGGACCTGAACCTGGAGGGTTACTATGTTCAGGAAGGACAGGG
Organism: Neoceratodus forsteri; assembly: GCA_016271365.2. Taxonomy (NCBI): domain Eukaryota; kingdom Metazoa; phylum Chordata; order Ceratodontiformes; family Ceratodontidae; genus Neoceratodus; species Neoceratodus forsteri. The sequence continues at coordinate 709,082,444 of CM057459.1, read as the reverse complement.
GGAGGGAAGGGGAGGAGGGTAGCAATGATAGTCAAAAACTGCATTGGCATAGGGAGTGAGAGGCGGAGGGAACCGTGGAGGCGATTTGGGTCACCTTGATAACAAGGGAGGGCAAGAGAGTAAAAATAGGAGTGGTGTATAGACCCCTGCTCTGGCGGAGGAGCTGGAGGACAGTCTGGTGGCAGATGTTAGGAGACACTCAGACTGGGCAGAAGAGCAGTGGTGGTGGTGTTGGGGACTTAAACATGCCAGGAACAGACTGGGAGACTATGACATCCTCTGTGACCAGGGAACAGAGGTTGTTGGATGTCTTTCAAGGCGTGTTCCTAACTCAGCAGGTGAGGGAACCGACCAGGAGACACAGGTACTGGATGTGGTCCTGGCAGACAGTGACCAGATTGGGGAGCCTGGAGGTAGGGACCCATTGGCGGGAGTGACCATGCCACGGTCTGGTTCTGCCTGGACCAGGAGGGGTAGAAGGCTGCATGAAGACGGAAGTAACTCGACTTCAGGGGCGATTTAGGAAATGGGAAGGATCCTTATGGAGCATTTGGATGGGATTGGGTCAGACATGGGCGCTGATAGTAGGTGGGAAATCATCAGGAGAGGGTGCAGGATGCTAGCAGCACCTGTGCAAGAGTAAGGCAATGCGGTGGGGCCCAAAAACCCTGTTGGTAGAGCAGGGAGGTCAGGAGGTGGTTGGGGAAAGAAAGCAGCCTATAAGCAATTCAAGTGCTCAAGGAGTGAAAGGGATCGAGAGATGCAGGCTGATGGCTAGAGGGCCACTAGAGTGGTGAGGGCAGCTAAGGCAAGGAAGGAGCAGAACCTGGCCAGGAAATTAGGAGAGGAACAAAGTTCTTTAGATACACTGGGAAGAAGACGAAGGGTGAAGGGGCAGATTAGCAGGATTAAATCAGGAGAGAGATGGGCACAAGACCGGGGAGCAGGCTGAGGTACTATAGAGTACTTCACCTCAGTTTTCACCAGGGAAAATGGGGTGCTGCATCATACATGGGAGGAGACAGAGATACTGAGGAGGGGACCCTTACCGATCGGCAGGTCTGGGAGGGAGGCATCACTGGCAGGTGGGGAGGGCTAAGCAGGGAGAAGAGGTGCGGAGTGGAAATCACAGCAGAGAGAGTGAGAGCCCTCAGCTCCCTTAAGACGGAGAAAGCACCAGGGCCGGATAAATTACATCCCAGAGTGCTGAAGGAACTTGCAGATATCCTGGCGAAACCCCTGGCAGAGCTTTTTACCATCTCTCTGAGGACAGGGTGGGTGCCCCAAGATTGGAAGGTGGTGCATATAGTGCCTATCCACAAGGGGGGATCAAGGGAGGTGGCAGGGAACTACAGGCCTGTCAGCCTGACATCGGTGGTGGGCATGGTGATGGAGGGCATTGTCAAGGAGAGGCTGGGGGGGGGACCTGGATAAGTCAGGGTGCCTGGACGATAGACAGCATGGATTCATCCCGGGGAAATCGTGTCAGACAAACCTGGTGGAGTTCTATGACTGGGTGACAAGTGCCTTGGACCTGGGTAGACCAGTGGATGTCCTCTTTCTAGACTTCAGCAAGGCATTTGACTCTGTTCCTCACATGGACCTGTTGGATAAGCTGGGAGAAATGGGGGTGGGGAACCAGATGATCAGATGGATAGGCAATTGGCTCCAGGACCGGACCCAGAGGGTCGTAGTTGGTGGGATAGTCTCATCCCCAAGGAGGGTCATTAGTGGGGTCCCACAGGGATCAGTCCTTGGGCCCTTCTGTTCAACGCCTCGATCTGAACATAAGGACAGGAATCAGGAGTGAGATGAGTCTCTTTGCAGATGACTCAAAACTGGGGGCGGTGGTGGATGGGGAGGAGGGGAGGGTGGCCCTACAGGGGGACCTGGAGGCTCTGGAAAGATGGTCTAGAAAGTGGAAGCTGAGGTTCAATGCAGAGAAATGCAAGGTACTCCACCTGGGGGCCAGAAACCCAGGCCAAGTGTACACCCTGGGGGGAAATGCTACAAGTCTCGATGGCTGAGAGGGACCTGGGGGTGGTGGTGGATGTCAAGATGAACAACTCTGAGACTTGTAGGAGGGCAGCAGCCAAGGCCAACAGGATGCTGGGATGCATCGCTAGGGGGATCACCTCCAGAAGGAGGGAAGTGAAAATCCCTCTGTATAACTGCTTGGTGAGGCCGCACCTTGAGTACTGCGTGCAGTTTTGGAGGCCACACTTAAAGAGGGACATTAACCTCCTGGAGAGGGTCCAGAGGAGGGCAACCAAAATGATTTGGGGCTTGGGGACAGGACCTATGAGGAGAGGCTCAAGAGCTAAATACACATTGGAAGAGAGAAGGACCAGGGGACATGATGGAGGTCTTCAGGTACATGAAGAGGGTAAATAGGGGAGGAACAGTCAGGGTGCTTCAAGGAAGGAGGAAGGGCCACTAGAGGGCATGGGTGGAAGCTGGAGGGGGAAGATTCAGGGTAGAGAGGAGGTGCTACTTCACTGAGAGGGTGGTGGAGCCATGGAATGCACTGCCTAGGGGGCTGGTGGAGGCAGAGACAGTGAAGGGGTTCAAGAGGGGTGGGACAGGTACAGGGGAAGGGTTCTGGAAGCAAAATCCAATGCAGCAAGAATATCTGGAACTGGGAAGGGAGAAGCCAGAGAAGGCGAGGGGGACAGCAAGGTCAGCACCCAGGGTGGGGGCTGACCAAACGAGCAGACACGAAAGACTGTTAGGCCTATTCTGCTGGCATTTTAGTATGTTAGTATAAAATATGTGATGGGAAGATCAGTTTGAGGAAACTATAGTCTTGCTGAACTGAGATATCAAAACCCCCAAGGGATAAGTTCAAAGGACAGGAGGTATTTTAAACTACAGAAATCTGAGGTTCAATCAGCATGTTAAATTTGCTTTAATCCCAGGAAATGAAATTAGCCATTCGTGGCATCCCCAGAGAAATCCTTTGATTTTGCTCTAGGTATCATATGGAAAGAGCATGCATGTGTTTTTAATATCAGCCCAGGAAACCAGCTTGTTTTCATCAGAGAGGTTGATGTCTGGGCAAAACAGGACCTAGACGAATTTGGAAGGTCCAATATCCATTCCTGGGAAACCCTTGAATTACATCAGAGAGACTTTTGATGTGTAGATACCAAGGCCCAAACGGGATTAGAGAGTCAAATACACTTTTGCTTTGAATACAGTGACTTATATCAAAGAAAACTTTTGATATGTATGTGTAGCAGAGCACAAACTGGTTTTGTCTGATTAACCTGAGGAGAGGAAAGTCAGTGAGGTCACCTATTATGTTTTTTTTTTAATATTTTATTTAGACATTTTGTGTTGTAATAAATATAGATTTTGTTACACCAAGGCAGAGTTTGGTGACCTCAGAGAAGGCCAGCTCAGAACTGTGTTTAATTGCTGAGAGAACCTTGACAGTCACACTTTTTTCATGTTATCTGACTGAGGAAGAAACATCACAGCACTGAAAGAGAGTAAGATTAGACCAGTCTGAATGTATGTATTGTAGAAACTTGCACTTTAAACCTGTTTGTTTTTAAGGCTGTATGTGTTGGGATATTTTGTTCTGTAATTTTACTGTTTTCCTATTTTAAAGTAAAGATATGTATTTTAAAACGGAAACTGCCTGGAGTGCCTTGGCATTTCTTTTTATTTAAGTGAAGCTTTTAAAGGTTACAGTTAACACTGTGTATGAGCTTATTGTATACCAAACTGGGAAACGGATAGAGTTCTCTAAAGTCTTGCATAGAGTTCTAAGGGTTAATTTTAAATACCTGATTAGGTGCCCGTAGGCAAAGACATCTGGCCCCCTGAAGACAGAATTGTCTCAGCCTGATAATTGGGTGCGCTAACAAGAGGTTATCAGATTGAGTCCCTCCAGAACTTGAGACTAAGGTGACTTGAACCCACAAAACAGACAAAAGAGTTACCTTGTTCTGTTCACTGTCCAGAAATCATACGCTCAGAGGTTGGCCTTTTGGGAGTAGAGGGCTGAGCGAGTTTGTGACAGTTATAACGAGAATGTTAGACACCCCCAAGGTGTGGGATGCCATATAAACCCCAGGAGCGAAGCTCGAGGGGTTTGTACAGGCATCCCACACCGAGGGGGTGTCTAACAATAGAGTTTTACACACCTCCCCAGCTTTTATTTTATATAATTGCATGGGGAGCTTTTTAGCCTTAGCAGTTACATAAAATACATTTAAATTAACTTACCGCTGATTCCAACTGGCGGCGAACTGCGGCGTGTTGTGTACTGAAGAGGACTGGAAGAGCACTTTTTTCCGCATGCTCACACACGTTATAACCCGTGGGTTATAATGGGAAATTATAACTCCCTTCCCCATGGGAAAAAGCGGTCCCCAGTTATTATAAAATAAATAACATGGATAAACAGGATGGCTTTTCAATATAGGCAGTTTAGACCAAAGTCCTGAGTGCATCTCCATATCTAAATCTCTGTTTCTCTCTAAAAGTTTTCTTTGTAAGGTCTCGTTCTCTCGCAGTGTAACTCTTGCATCCTGTTTTTGACAAAATGTAGCAAGTTGTTAGTTTCTTTCCTGAGCCTAGAGAACATCCAGGTTCAACAGATGTGGTAAAAATAGAACAGTCTGTCTGGGGCTGGTCTCCCATTTCTCAGAAAAATTTAACAAGTCTGAACATTGTGTCAGGGGCTGATGTCCTGTTGGCAGTTCTGTCAACAACTGAATGCACCTGGGTCACACCTGGAAATGAGCCTCGGCTCAGTGTGCCTTTCCCAGTCACCAAATATTTAAATAAATAACAAGCTTGTGGAGGTCAAAAGGTTTCTGAAGGTCAACTCCCATGGTTGTAGATTTCCACCTTTTCTAACAATTCGCAAATAATATATATGCATATGCAAACCAAGGGATCTCAGTTTTACTTAAAAATACATATATGTTTTAACCACAGAAAAGCAAGAGAGAAAGAAGAACATCAAGTGCAGGAAACGAGATAGGAGTGGGAAATTATGCGACCATTGGGGTGGCCAGTACCTAAGTCCACAAAGAAAGCTGATTGCACAATCAGACAGAGAGAGAGAGAGAGAGAGAGAGAGAGAGAGAGAGAGACAGACAGAGACATGGCACCCTAGGGCTCCCGTCCCTAGGGTTCCCGCCGGACCGCGTGGGCAGGTAGTCAGAGGATCTACAGCCAACATGGATCCCCTTCTGGCAGTGCTATGCAACGCCAGGTCGATGAGGAACAAAACCGCAGTCATGTCGGACTTGATTTCTTCAGTCGACCTGGTGTACATCACAGAAACCTAGCTGAGTGACGATGCGGGGCCAGTATTAGAGGCATCGATCACAACTGGGTATTCTGTGGTGCACTGCCCAAGGAGGGATCGCAGAGGTGGGGTTGTGTCCATCTGTTTTAGTTCTGACCTGAACTTCTCAATAAATCTGGTGAGTTTCACCAGGTCGTTTTAATGTGTGGCGGTGCATGGGGGTCCAGGTGCAGGTTGCAGAATTCTCTTCATTTACCAACCTCCAGGGTTGGGGGGGATTCTTGCAGGAGGTGGCGAACTTCATTGTCAACAGGGTATTTGAGTTTCCCAGATGGCTTATCCTAGGTGACTTCAATGCCTGGATCAACGGCGAATCCTTGCAACTTGGAACCGACCTCCTTCAGCTGATGACATCGCTGGGTCTGGCACAGGCAGTTGCCTCTGTGACTCACCATCATGGCCACAGCTTGCACCTGGTATTCTCACTGGGTCTCGAGGTCACTGGCCTCCAGATTAATTAGGTTGTTTGGTCCAATCACTGTATGGTGAAGTTCTCATTTGGGGCTCCCCCTGATGGTCCCTTCCCTGTTGAGAAGGTCAGCTACCGCCCTTTGAGGGGTTTGACCCTGGAGGGACTGATGGCGGTGACTGATTTCTCTGGTGTCAGTGCTGCAAGTGTGATTGGCTTGGGTGAATCGGTGGCAGCCTATAATCGGGCTGTTTCTGAGGCATTCAATGCCATTGCACTGGTCAGTATATGACCTAGGTCTTCTTGCTCGAGACTCCCACGGTTTGACAGTGGTTCTCCGGGAAATGAGGACCATTGGTCGGAGATTGGAGTGTTGCTGGTGGAGAACCCAACTAGATGAGGGCAGACTGGCTTTGAGAAATCACTACAGCGACTTTCAAAGGGCAATCAACCATAAGAAGGCAGAATTCAAGTCCAGGGAGACTGCTACAGGGAAACATAGACCAGCTCAGCTCTTTCGGACTATAGACAGGCTTCTCCATCCTGTCTGTTTACAGCCGAAAAAGCTTTTTCAGCAATGTAGTACGAAGAGTTTGCTCTATTTTTCTCTGACAGGGTGTTCTCTATTCGGTCCGGGATCTCGCCAGTGGGAATGGGCCAGACCCGCAGGGTGGGGTCTGGTTGGAACAGGAGCACTCCTATTGCCTGGGAAGAATTTCGGCCGGTGGGGGTGGCTGAGGTCTCCGAGGTGACTTCAAAGCTGTGGCCCACTTGTTGTGAACTGGATCCATGCCCGACGCGTCTCCTAGTGGGATGTGTTAGGTTATCAGTTCAGTGTTTGCTGGGATAGTCAGGTGCTTGCTTTTGGTGGGGGTATTCCCCGATGCCTTGAAGGAGGCGCTGGTGAAGCCTCTTCTGAAAAAAACATATCTCGACTCCGACGTACTAGCGAATTATAGACCAATCTCCAACCTCCCATTCTTAGGGAAGGTTGTAGAGAAAATAGTGGCTTTGTAGCTCTAGCTCGAGGAACATCTGGAGGTCTGTAACATCTGCAGACAATTCCAGTCCAGGTTCAGGGCGAGGCATAGCACCAAGATGGCACTGGTCTGGGTTCATAATGACCTCCTCATGGCCAGAGATCGTGGAGAAGGGTCAGTTCTCATCCTCTTTGATCTGTCATCTGCATTTGATACCGTGGACCACATTGTGTTGCTAGATCGCCTTAGAAAGTGGTGTGGACTTGCCGGTGTTGTCATCAACTGGTTTGAGTCCTTTCTCTCAGAGAGGAGGCAAAGGGTGGTGAAGAGGAAATGTCTCTTCCCCCCCCCCACCTCTTACCTGTGGAATCCCTCAAGACTTGATCCTGTCACCGATGTTGTTCTCAGTATACATGCTGCCCCTGGGGAGAATCATTAGACGAGTACAGTTTTAATTTTCACTGCTATGCAGATGATAGTCAACTGTACATGTCTTTTGTTCCAGAGACAAGTGGTGATGTCAAAGTGTGCCGTGCTGTGATCCAGCACTGGATGAACTCTAACTGGCTGAGACTCAACCCTGGCAAGTGGGAAGTACTAGTGAGTGAGCCTGGCCGTGGACGAAATGAAGGCGCCTCCGGAGTGACTACAGGCTTAGTCCTGGGGGTCAACACTGTTGACTGCGTCCTCCAGGGTGTGAAATCTGGGCGTGATCTTCAACGATAGGCTGACATTTGAGGCTCAGGTGTCGACTGTCGTCAAAAACAGCTTTTACCATCTGAGGAACATTGCTCGGATCAAGACCCTAATTCCACCTGAAGACCTGCCATCACTGGTACACGTTTTTGTAACATCAAGCTTGACTGCTGTATATCTCTGGGTTAGAAGGGGGAACCTCTGCTGACTGCAGCTGGTGCAGAATTCAGTGGCCAGGCTGCTGACAGGATTACCCAGAGTCTGTCATGTAACCTCGGTCCTATGGGGTCTGCACTGGCTGCTGGTTAGGTGGCGGGTTCTCTTCAAGGTGGGCTTGTTCGCCTGTAAGGCCCTATATGGACTGGGCCCTGGCTACCTGTCAGACCGCCGAACTCCAGCCATTCCAACTCACTCCCTCTGTTCCTCCACCCAGGATCTCCTTGTGGTTCCGAGAACTAGGCTGAAAACCTTGAGTGAGTGCTCATTCGGAGTGGCTGGCCTGATCCTCTGGAATTCACTACCAGGATCCTTGAGGGAGGCTCCTATAGTGGAGGCACTCAGGAGGGTCTGAAAGCTCATCTGTTTAATCTAGCGTACTCTAGCTGGCCCAGTGGCACTGAGGGTTGAGGTGCTGGAAGCCATACCTTGCGCTACGCCGGCGACCTGGGTTTGGGAACGAGCTCGGGTTGGCAGGGGAAGGGAGGATTGGGCGTCCCAACGGATGCTCTCCTCCCTCTGGGGTGAGATACCAGGGGTGCTGCACGCACCCGACGTCCTGAGAGAGCTGGTGGGAATGCGGGCTCTCGAGGGGTTGACGGCTCCGTCTGACAGAGTCGGGGAGGTGGGACGTCTGTAGGTGCTTGGGAGGGACATGCATCAGGACGTTGCCTCGCTGGATGCTCGCTGTCCCTGCGCTGGCGTCTCAGGGGACTGGGAAAAAGGAGAGACCACAGAAAAATGGAAAAAAAAACCTCGGCGGTCCTACATCATGACCGTTCCGAGCCATCCAAGACCACCAATTCCGGACAGACCCTGCTGTGCAGGTGGAGAAAGAAGAGAGGCACTCTAGGGGCAGATCCCGAGTTCGGAGGCAGAGATGGGATGAACGGCCCGAAGGAATGGGCACCAGGGGTAGACAGGCGGAGATAAACAGAAATTGTTTAAAAAAAAAAAAAAAACAGCTAGCATACTCTGAAGATATACTGTAACACTTGATGCAGCTTGAATGTTTGGATTTTATTGAGTACTCTAATTTTATTGTGATTTTATTATGATTCTGGAATTTTATGTACGGTGCCCAGAGCCTCCGGGATTGGGCACTTAAATATTTACTTATTTACTAAATAGGGGAGTACAGAACAGATCCCTGGTTTTAACTCTCTCTGCATAACAAATGGGACTGGGTCTTATTCAGCCTTGTCACAGGGACATCGAGGGAACCTCACTAACTGATTTGTAGTTAAAATAAATAAATAAGTACATGAAAACTCATGGTTGCACCTGCTCTGTCCTTATAAGCCAGTGAAATATCACTGCCCCAGCACATCGCTGCTGGCCAGCGGGAAATTGCCACCTCAGCATTTTCCTCTCGACGAGTGAAGGAAAGATCGAGGTCCAGGACAGAAACTCTTTTTTTTTTTTTTTTTAACTTTTACTTCTAGTGAGAACTCGCCATCACACTTCTCTCTCAGGTGCTTAAAGCAGCAGTACTACCCGACCAGGAAGTGAGCCGTTTTAGCGCCACAGAAAATAGGGCAGCCGTTGTCTAGTCAATGGAGTGGGGGGGCAGAAATGTAAACAAACACAAAGGATAACTGAGCAAATTACTCGGTAATAGTACACTGCCGGCGAGAAAGAGTACCAGGTACATGCTCAGCAGAGCACAGGGAATAAACTGTCACAAAAGTGCAGATTTTTTTTTTTTTTTAATTGCACTGCTGCTTCAAAGGCACCCATGAGAGATGTGTGATTATTGACCCATAGTTGCAAACCCTGTAGTGCATTATTGCATTATACAGTAACATAAGATTGAATGATATTTTCTGGATCTATGTTTGAGCAATTTAGACTCCATTTGATACTACTCACAAAGGACAAAAAGGTGCAGAATATGAAGTTGAAAATGGAAACCATAAAGTGGTATGGTTCATGCCCTGTTGCCTTTTCTGTTCTCAAGTTATATATAATAAAATCAAGGGTAAGCCCGTGTTTAAGGGTTTAAAGCAGTGGTACACAAATGAGTTACAGTGGCGTGAAAAAGTATTTGCCCCCTTCCTGATTTTCTCTATTATTGCATATTTGTCACACTGGATGTTTTCAGGTCTTTAGAGAAAATGTAATATTAGATAAAGGGAACCTGAGTGAACAAATAACACTTGTTTTTTTTTTTTAATTTCACTTATTTAATGAAAAAAAGTTAACCAACACCAACTGGCACTGTGTGAAAAAGTAATTGCCCCCTTACACTTAATAACTGGTTATGCCACATTTAGCTGCAATGACTGCAACCAAACACTTCCTATAATTCAATATCAGTCTTTCACATAGCTGTGGAGGAATTTTAACCCACTCTTCCTCGTAGAACTGCTTTAATTCAGTAACATTTGGTAGGTTTTCGAGCATGAACTGCTTCGTTTCAGGTCCTGCCACAGCATCTCTATTAGGTTTAAGTCTGGACTTTGACTAGGCCACTCCTAAACTTTAATTTTACTTCTTTTAGCCATTCTGATGTGGACTTGCTTTTGTGTTTTGGATCATTGTCTTGCTGCATGACCCAACTACCTTCAGCTTCAGCTGACGGAAGGATGACTGGACATTCTCCTTAAGAATTTTCTGGTACAGAGCAGAATTCATGGTTCCTTTAATTATGGCAAGTCATCCAGGTCCTAAGCAGCAAAAGCATCCCCACCATCACACTACCACCACCATGTTTGACTGTTGGTATGGTGTTCTTACTGTGGAATGCTGTGTTTGCTTTACGTTAGACATTATAGGATCCATGTTGTCCAAAAGTTCCACTTTGGACTCATCTGTCCATAGAACATTTTCCCAAAAGGCTTGTGGATCATCCAGGTGCTTCTTGGCAAATGAGAGATGAGCATTTATGTTCTTCTTGGTTAGCAGTGGTTTCCGCTTTGCTACTCTCAAAGCCCATTTTGCCCAGTCTCTTTCTGATTGTGGAGTCATGAACACTGACCTTAGCTGAGGCAAGAGTAGCCTGCAGTTCTTTGGATGTTGTTTTAGGATCCTTTGAGACTTCTTGGATGATTTTACACTGTGCCCTTGGAGTAATTTTGGCAGGCCCCACTCCTGGGAAGGTTCACTACTGTTCCAAGTGTTCTCCATTTGGAGATATAGCTCTCACTGTGGTTGATGGAGTCCCAGAGCCTTAGAAATAGCTTTGTAACCCTTTCCAGACTGATAGAGGGCAACAAATTGTTTTCTGATCTTTTCAGGAACTTCCTTTGATCATGGCATAATGTGCTTGTTGAATCTTTGTGCTGGCAACGTGACTCTGATGGTAAGGGCCAAAATAAGTGAGGTTTATATTGAGCAGGGCTGGCTGTAATCAAGCCTGGCTGTGTTCAATCAGCTGACTCTAATTATCCCTTTAATTGGGTTGATTTAACTAGGGGGCAATTACTTTTTCACACAGTGCCAGTTGGTGTTGGTTAACTTTTTTCATTAAATAAATGAAATAAGTAAAAAAAAAGTGTTATTTGTTCACTCAGGTTCCCTTTATCTAATATTATATTTTGTCTAAGACCTGAAAACATCCAGTGTGACAAATATGCAATAATAAGAGAAATCAGGAAGAGGCAAATGCTTTTTCACATCACTGTATGTGCTGGGCTGTGGTGGAATACACTATGTGTCTGCATGAGTGGACATGACCTCGGTAACCTCCGCAGTGGCGGAGGCTGGCGGAGCCACGAGTGAAGGTTCCTGACGTCAGTCTCCACAAGTGCCTCCTCACCTGCCCCCCATCTCTGGTGCCGAATCCTACCCAACTGGATCTTGTCTCGCTCGTCACCTCCACCTTGGGAACTTCAGAAGAGGGAGTGCTGAGGAGCAGAAGGCGGCCTCACTCTGGGGGGCGTGGACCGTGGGACTCTCCTAAGGTACATTGCAGGTGTGTGGGGACAGAGTGTCCAGACATGGGAGGATCTCGGCAGGAGGGGAGAAAGACAGGACGACCGATTGGGGCCCCAGCCAGCAGTGACCGGAGGGGAAAATAATTGTGTAAAAAAAAAAAAAAAAAAATATATAAATAAATAAATAAATAAATCTGTAGAGGCTGAGAACAGAAAACACTCATTTGTTTCATTCTTTTCAGGACTCATCAATGTGCCTCATCTGTATCTAAACACAGAGAAAGGATGAACCACTCCTAAATATCAGACCTTGAAGCCAGTATCAAAAAGAAAATAACTAGGGGAAAAAGAAACGGGGTAGGGGCTGACTTGACAGTAAAGCAGAAAGGCCAAAGTCTCTGGGGATAACACTAAAAGTCTGTTGGAGCTGCAAAATTTCTCATTAACCTGTCCTATTAGTTTAGTGTCAACCATATCTGGACACTGACACTTGCCAGAAATCTTGTTTCCAGAGTAAGGGTCCCCTACCAGCGTGTCTGGGGATAACTGGCTGGTATGTTCACCTGGGAGGGGTCTTGCATCTAAGAAATCACAAGTATAAGCACATACTTGACCTCCTGGGGTTGACCTCCGAGAATCCACTGGCGCACGGCTGGGCCAGCTATGCTGCGAAATCAAAAAGGGTAGCGAAACTTGGAAACAGAATAAAGTTGATGTCCAAACCGGGGATAACTTTCAAACAATCTGCACTGCTTGAAATTGGCACTGGCCCATGACCAGATGCTGGTAGATTTTCCTTTAACTAGCCCTGCAGGCTTGTACTGAAGAAAATAACATTTCCATAAGTACACTACCTGGGCCAGTGGAAAAGTCTGTGGGACTAATGGATTTTCCCTGTCCCTAGCCCTGCTGGGTAGTGGCTGCAAAACTTAATTTAGAACCCTGAATCAGGATCCTTTATTGTGAGAGCTCTCAGATCGGAATGCCAACTGGCACATTGTATAGCTCTGACTACTGCATAATTGATTCACTTCTCACCATTTTCCTCTGAGTTTCACAGTCTGTCGCATCCTCTAAATGTTGTATACTCCTTATTCAGCCTCATGAAGACGTGCATTCACAGGTGGGGTCATCCCATTTTACATTGTGCTTCCTGTTCGGCTTTGTAAAGAAGCTCATTCACTGTTTGGGGTTGGGGGGCCTCTTTTTTTGAACCCATTCTGGCTTCATAATCTCTATTCAGCCTCGTGAAGAAGTGCATTCGCAGGTGGGGGGCTCCCTTTTCTTGAGCCCCCTTCAAATTCATAACAGGCATTTGGAAGTCCACTTTTCCACTTGGGCCCACGTTAGGCATTCATCAGCCCACATAGGCTCTTCACCCACAGTCTCAGGCATATGGCACCGACCACCTTTTCTAAGGCCATTTCTCTGGCCGACTGGAATTTGGCATCCTGTCCAAAAATGTTTGCTTGGGCATGAGACATAGCTGAAGACCAACAGGCTCCCCGGCTTACAGGAAAGTTCATTCTTCACCTCAAGACTGGATCCTGGTTCTCCTTAAATGGGAGAGGGGTCTTCCCCTGGCTGGGGTTCACGTTCAGCGGCTGCCGCCATGATTCAGTATTTCTTTTTTTTTAGCTGCAACCCTCTACCGAGAAGTTCCATGGAGGCTCCTCTCCCAGCTCTGGCCCCCAGACTTCTCAGTTCTCTCTCTCTCTCTCTCTCTCTCAGATTTTGACTCCTCCCCACCAGAACACTCATTCAGGCCAGCTGAACCGGTCCTCCCGAGAGGGGTGGGTTACTCAGAACTCTGGAGTCAGATCATTTTTACTTGTGCATTCCTGTTTTAAGGGTGTGTGAAATAACTGGAGAGAAAAAAAATTACAGTATATTTTTTTTTTTTAAACTTCTTTTTTTTATTAAAAGGTTTTTCATATATCAGACAAATAGAACAACAAATATCTGCATATGCTCAGTTCCATATTACAAAATTGATTGCATTTAGCACATCTGATAGTTTCATTGCGCGTCAGGTCTTGAGAAGATAAAAATTGCTTCTAGCTAAGTTCATATACTGTGCATGGAACATAAAACAACAAGTGTTAACCAGAACAAATGTGAAACACTCACATGTGTGTTCAGCTCGATGTGATGCATTTTAGGTTTTTTATTTGCATCATCTTTTTATTGAAGTTTTTTAGTGTAGACAAAAAAAAAAAACAACATACATCACATACAGAACAAATTCATCAACCTATATACAGTTGGGTCCAGTCAATTACATACTGTATGTAAAAAAAAAAAAAAAAAAAATATTACATTTAAATCACATTCTCTATCACACATGTAACATTCCATGCAAGTTATGGCATCTAGTGCCTAATGCTTTTGGCCTAATGACGGTGGGTGGTGTAGTAGGCTCTCCCTACTCTGCAATGGTCAGGGTAACGTCAGCTATTATATCTCTGGTACCTGGAGCTGCCCTGAGGGAAGCTTCCAATATTGAGGTATTCACCTCTTCTTTTAAATCTCCCCACCCATCAGGACCATCCTTCACACAGAATCTGGATCTCCCCAAGGGTTAATGAAGAGAGGAAGGGCTCCCATGTGTTGTAAAAGCACCCCTTTCCCTACAGGACATGAAAGTCATTCCTTCACCAAGGCCTTAATGGCCAGACTCTGACCACCTCTGAAACCCAGGTGTTCAGGATGCAGTGTCGAGCCAATATGAGAAGCACTTGGGACCAACGTGGCAGTGGGCACCATCCCTCCTCCCCAGGTCCTCCAGTCCAGACAAGAGGAGTAGAGGGTTCAGTGGCATCACCCTCCCCATTAACTTTTCCATTTCCCCTGCCATCTCTTCCCAGAAGGTCTGCAGGATTGGGCAGGCCCAAAAACAATGATGGTAGGATCCCAGATCACTTGCATCGCCCACATATTGGTGATCTGGCTGGATTAAATTTGTGGACAGTGAGTGATGGGCAATATAAACTGCGAATAAATTTATAGTAAGATTCCTTGTATTTATTGCAAATCAGTATTCCTGTATGTAATTTTAGAATCACCTGCCAATTCTCATCAGAAATCCCTACCCCCATGACTCTTTCCTATTTGTAGGACTGTGCCCCCTGTCGTCAGGACCACACAGAAACTTTTGCTAGCAGTGTCTGATTGGGGACTGCCCACCTGGCGTCATGTGATGGACGTCAGCATGACACTGTATAGTGGGTGGTCCCCATGTCCACCCTCCAGTTCTTTCCCACCATTGACCTGTGCACATCAGACTGACTGAAGCTCGTCACAGCAGTTCGAATGCCTAATTCGGATGAGTATCCGTTTTTTCTCTATCATTTATTTTCCAACAGTCGTTTATGTGGTCCTCTTCTTCCACAGAATCGCATAAGAACAAGTGCGGTTCTTGCAGCGTCCAGTTACCACATAAGGACCAGCATAACCTCTGCCTCTTCTGCTTGGGACTGGGTTACAACGTCGAGGAGTGTGAAGCCTGCACTCAATTCAACCAGACCACACGGAAAAGGCGCCAACAGTCACTCGAAGCCCATCTACTGAAATTGAAAATGGCTTCTATGGGAAAAGAACTTAAGAAGCTTAAAAGTGCCTTCTCCTCTCCAGCTAACCTGCAATAAGAAGAAAGAGGGACGAGGAAAATCATTGGGATCAGAAGCATCTCCCCCCCCCCGAAGCTGCCTACGGGCCATTCGGAGGTTTGGCCTTCTACCTCCGGGAGGATCAGCGCCATGGCCAAGCCTGCGCTCCCGCCAAAAGAGCAGGCTTTGGCCATCCCGCTGCCACTGGTTACGATGACGGCCGGTACCTCTGATTCCTCGAAGCCGCCACCGCACATAGGCCCATCACTACTCTGGGCTCTAAGTCGGCTAGCGCGGCCGATAAGCTGTTCATTGGACCTTCCGACAAGTGCCCGGCTGGGGTTGGTAAGTCGGGAGTCGGCGTCTCTGACTTCTGCACGATCCAAGTCGATCAGTCTATTGTCAAACCCTCTGAAGATCACATGACCATGTTGCGTCCATCAGGTGCTGACGACACGCTGCCGGATGTTGGCTCCATTCCAGCTGGTGGGCAAGGGTCTCCCCGGACTCCATCCTTGGAGAACCCCATCTCCTCCTCCGTCAGAGATTCCTCTGCTGTCACCTGACCAGCAGGTCCCGATGGAAGAGGAACTTCCATCAGATATACCTGACGTAGGGGTGACAGAAGGCATTTTGGTGACTCCGCCACCCTTGGTTGAAGTACCAGACCCTACCCCTGCTCAGTGCCTGCAGGTCCCCTTGCCTCTGTCAGGACTGCCAGCAGGCTGTTCCCCATCAGGGCCACCAGCAGGTTTTGCACCTTCAGGACCCCTTCGGACTTCCACTTCAGGCCCTTGAGCTCCCCCCCACAAGACCTCCGGGCCCCGTT
This sequence comes from Neoceratodus forsteri, assembly GCA_016271365.2. Taxonomy (NCBI): domain Eukaryota; kingdom Metazoa; phylum Chordata; order Ceratodontiformes; family Ceratodontidae; genus Neoceratodus; species Neoceratodus forsteri. The sequence continues at coordinate 709,066,499 of CM057459.1, read as the reverse complement.
GGTAACCTACCTTCTGTGGAGGCCTGTCAAGCTACCCTCTGTCGGGTCCACTGTCTGGCTTTCCTACGTTGGGGACACGGTCAGGATTTCTGTCATCAGGCTATCCTCCGTCAGCCCCGACACCGGACCCCTTTTCAACTGGCTATTATTACTCTGGCTCCCTTGGTTATCATTCCTACCCTCCACCAGGTTATTCTCACTATCCTTCCACCAGTTTCTTGGGACATGGAACTGGGTCAGGTTCCCTCCTTGTTGTCCTCCACCTCCTCCCACTCAGCCACAGGTGGATTTTAGGGAGATTTTGAAATCTTCATGGTCTGAGACGAAATCACAGTTGGTCACAGAGTTGGACAGCAGGCATCCGCAACCTCCGGACACAGGCTGCCCAGACCCTACCCCAGGGCGCCCTCTCTGGTCATCCCTCGCACCTCGATGTGAGGCCAGGTGACAGCCCGAATGCAACCCCTGATGTCAGACGGGACCCCCAGGGAGCCGGAACCTCCGATTCCTGAAAAAATTCCGATGATTCCAAAGCAGATTCAGATTCCTCTTCTGAGGGTTCAGGTTTTGAGACTCTTCTCCATGAGGAACCAGTCCCTAGGAAGTCTCCCAAATCCACCCCTGAAGATCCCTCTTTTGTGCATCTCTTCCGACAAATGGTGGAGGCTCAAGGATGGAAATCGGATGCTCTGGACCCAAAATGACAAAAAGTGTCAGAGCATCTGGATTTCCTAGAGATGAGTCTGGTGCACACACGCCCATGACTGGAACTACATGAGGATTTATCCTCTACCATTTGCCAGAGACCTTCCTCTATCCTGGCTATGGCCAGGAAAGCTGACCAGGTTTACAGGATGCCTGAAGACAAAGACCACCTCAGCGTGCACCCTAAGGCTGATTCGGTGGTCATTACTGCAGCCCATGATTGGTCTGCGAAGCCAAAGTGCCTTAGTACCTTCCTCCCGACAAGGAATCCAGACAAATGGAACAGCTCAGGAGGAAGTTTTATTCTTCTTCTACGTTAGCCATTCATGCTCTGAACTACGTCTCGCAGATGCTAGTGTACCAGAAGTCTTTGTTCCGCTAGCTCAAGCCCGTTTTTGAGGCCCTCCCAGACTGTGAAGCAAAGACCACTTTGGTGAACACTTTAAGACTTGCCAAGGTGGCAGGACATCATTCTTTACAGGCCGTCTATGACGCGGTGGATTCCTCCGCTAGAGGTACGGCCACAGCTGTGAGCTTTCACCGATATTCTCGACTGAGTTTCAGGCCTAGCCCCTGATGTTCAGTCGGCTATCCAGGTTGCCCCTATCAGAGGCTCTGTCCTGTTTGGCGGAGCTGCCCAGGACATTATCACAAGCCTGCAGGATAAAGGCACAGCTCTTCAATTGGTTCACATCATGTACTGCTCGAAGTAACAGCAAAAATTTCCTTTTTGTCGACAAAACAGACGCCAGGCAAAACATCAACAAGCGCCCAAACATCAGCGGCTACAGTGTATTGGGACGGTACTGGACATGGTACAGGGTATTTCCTTCCTCCCCCTGGACAGTGTGGAGACTCTGGAGAGGCAAGTCAAGCTGGTATCCTTCAGTCGGCACATTTTGGCCAGGGCGGTTCTCCGCCTACTTGGCCTCATGGCAGCAGCTATCCCTGTGGTCCCAATGGCTAGACTCCACATACGCATCTCGCAGTGGACTCTCAAAGCACAGTGGGATCAGAGGGCGGACGACTTGGACAGTCATGTCCTAATTTTCAGTCGTCTGCAGAAGGATCTGCTATAGTGACAGGACTCCAACAACTTGAATCAAGGAGTCCCTTTCCAGGCCCCTCCTTACTCCCAAATCCTGACCACTGATGCGCCGGGAATGGGATGGGGTACCCATCTGGGATGTCACAGGACCCAGGGCTTGTGGTCACCTGTAGAACTGCACTTGCACATAAACGTGCTAGAAATGAGAGCAGTGCTTTATGCTCTTCAGGCCTTTCAGTGCATACTTCAGCAAGATACCCTGTTGATCCATTTGGACAACATGTGCGTAGTGTGGTACATCAACAAACGGAGGGCACCTGCTCGTATCCTCTTTGCAGAGAAGCGATGCGGGTCTGGAATTGGGTGGTTCTGCACAAGATCAGTCTCTTCTGGTGGTCCACGTCACAGGCATGCAGAACATTCTCGCAGACAGTCTCAGCCACGTGAGAGTAAGAGCCCACAAGTGGGAGCTAAAGCAAGAAGTACTGGAACACATCTTCGACCCTTTGGGGTCATCCGGAGGTGGATCTATTCACAGCCCCATCAAATGCAGAACTTCCCAAATTTTGCTAGCTCAATCCCGGGCATGGTGTTTTTTGGCAAGATGCGCTGTTGCTTCTTGGACAGGGAGATACCTGTATGCATTCATTCCCTTTCCAGTCTTACAGGGTATCCTGTGATAAGGGCGTCTGCTACTGAGCGCTTACAAAAAGGGCAACTTGGTAGCGGCGCCTGTTCACAGGGCTACTGGACGGGGGGGGGCGCAAATACAATTATAGCGACATCCTGTCGCTATATGTACACGCACATGGGGGAATGAGGACGCCATGCTATGGGCGGAAGGGGAGGGAGGGTTTGTGAGGTGTAGCACAGTGTTGGGCTGTCGAGCTGGCTGTGTGGCATGGTGGGTTCGTGGCAGACTAGGATTGGGAGGGTGCGAGTTGAGTCTGGTGTCGTATTTTTGTGCAGTCCGGGATTTAAATATTTTGTTTTCCTCCCCCAACATGCACCCCTGGGTTGAGAATACAAGAAAAAATGTTTTGGCACCCTTTTGTTCAGCGCTGCAGAATGTACATCGCTGATGTACACTCACCTTGATGGCGATTTGCTTTCCGCAATCGCTGTTATCACATAGAACTGTCTTACAGAGAGTGCTGATCAAGCCACAGACAGAAGGAGCACAAATGATATTGATAGCTCCGTTCTGGCCTCGACAAATTTGGTTCCCGCTGCTCCAACAGTTGGCAGCAGAACCTCCGGTTCCTCAACCACTTTCCTATGATCTCCTGACCCAGGAGGGGGTCATGGTAGTACATCCAGGGCTAAAATCCCTTCATCTTCACATGTGGCTCCTTTAGACATAGTCGCTTCAAGGTATGGGGTCTCCCCTCGGGTAGCTCAGATATTTTTAGAGGCAAGAAAACCCTCTACCAGAAATAGCAGTTACATAAGAACTTATCATAACAGAAGATCTTTGAGAGCGGTTCCTGCAGTAGGTTTTCACATATAGGACTGCACCCCTTGGCATCAGGTCCGCACGGCAAACTTGTAGATAGCAATCATCAGCGGGGACACTGATGTTGAGGCGTCAGCGTAAAGCCCCAAGTACAAAGGGGCGGTCCTGCGCCCGCTCTCCAGTTCTTTTCCAACGGAGACCTAAACATAGGTAAAGAGAAAACCAGAGTGAACTCCAAAGGCCCCGCTTCCACTCTAGTCCAGCCAGACTAGAAAGAATGGAAAGTTTCATCCAAAAACCGGGGGAAGGAGGGAAGGAAACTAGACCTACTGCAGGAACCTCTCTCGAAGATCTACTGTTATGGTAAGTTCTTACGTAACTGCTATATCTTACTTCGAGAGGGTTCCTGCAGTAGGTCTTCACATATAGGACCGAATATCAAGCAGCCCCTAAGAAAAATGAGGCATAGGTGCATCCGGGAGGAGGAGAAGTCACCAGGAGTGGTCATGACTGAAGGCCTTGCAGGACCACAAGTCCATATCCAGTTCTGCGCTGAGAGGCAATGTCCAGACTATAATGCTTAGTGAAGGTGTGAACAGATGACCAGGTGCTGCGGCACAGATCTCTGCCATGGACACATTCCTGAAAAAGGCAGTAGAGGTCGCCGTGCTTTGGGAGGAGTGGCCTTTGACTGCCCCTGGAAGGGACTTCCCATATTTCGTATATGAAAAATAGATGCAGTTACGAGCTATCGGGAGATGGTCTGCTTGGAAATAGCCTTGCCCTGGCACTGAGGGGCAAAGGCTACGAACAGTTGGTCAGATTTCCTAACCTCTTTAGTCCTGTTCGTGTAGTACCTCAGGATCCGGTGCACATCAAGCGTGTGCAGCAGGTGTTCCCCTTGTTAGAATACTGTGGGTAGTATACCGGTAATTCCACACTCTGATTCAAAGTGGTTTCTGAAACAACTTTGGGGAAAAAAGAAGGGTTAGTCCGAAGGACTGCTCGGTCCTTATGAAAAATCAAATAAGGTTCTTCACATACGAAGGCCTGTAATTCAGAAACCCTTCTGGCTGAAGTGACAGCGACTAAGAACAAGGTCTTCCAGGAGAGGAAGCGCAAGTTGCAAGAAAAAGCTGGTTCAAACAGTGGTAAGGTCAGCTTCTCGAGCATGAAATTCAGGTCCCAGGGAGGACAAGGATTCCGGATCCGAGGTTTCAAATGAAGGATGCCTTTCAAAAAGATTTTGGCAACCTCCAGTTGAGCCAAGGTTTTGCCCTCCACCGGGAGGTGATAAGGGGAAAGGGGAAATTGTTTAACCAGGAAAGGCACACTAAGCCGGAGCTTGTTTCCAGGTGCGACCTAGGAGCACAAGGAAGTTAAGTGACTTGCTCAGGGTCACACAGTATGCAAGTGGAAGCTGTGGGATTCAAACCCAGGTCTGGTTTGCTGGATGTCACCAGATTTGCAGCTCAGAGACTTAGACCACTGCGCGATAGGCCGACACTGCAGAGAGGTGGACCTTAATGGAGGAATAGCTAAGGCCCACCTCAGACAAATGTGCAAGGTACTCTAGAACCTGGGATGCCAAGCACGAAAATGGATCCCAGCTCCTTGCTTGGGCCCATATCGTGAATCTCTTCCACTTCATAGCGTAAGTGGATCTAGTGGAGGGCTTTCCTGCCTTCACTAGAATTTGCGCAACCTTTAAAGAGACCCCATAGCGAGAAATCGCTATGTCCACAGGTGCCACGCATGAAGGTGGAGAGACAGAAGGCTTGGATGCACCAGGGTGCCCTGCTCCTGAGTCAGAAGGCCATGAGAAATGGGCAGAGGAACAGGAGGTTCCAATGCCAATTGTTGTAGAAAAGGGAACCAAATTTGGCGTGGCCAAAGAGGAGCAATCAGGATTGCGTGGGCCCCCTCTTGTTGAAGTTTCACCAGGACCTTCTGAATTAGAGGAAAAGGAGGAAAGACGTACAGAAACCTCCCTGTCCATGAAAGAGACAGCGCATCTCGCCAAAAAAGCACCGTGCCCGGGAACGAGCGAGCAGAAGACTGGTAGTTTTGCATTGTATGGGGAGGAGAACAGATCCATCTCTGGCCGACCCCATCGAAGAAAGAGATCTTCGACTACCTCTGACTTTAGCTCCCACTTATGGGCCCGGGCCACTGATCGACTGAGACTGTCCGCCAGGACGTTGGAGACTCCCGGAATGTGAACTGCTGTCAGATAAAAGCTGTGCTGAATCGCCTAATACCACACCCTCATGGCTTCTCGGCAAAGAGGGTACGATTTGGTTCCCCTCTGCTTGTTTATGTACCAGACAGTGGACATGTTGTCCATCTGTACCAAGATGGATCCCAGAACCAGCAGCGACTGGAATGCCTGGAGTGCATAAAGAACTGCCCTGGTCTCCAGAACATTGATGTGGAGCATCAGCTCCTGATTGGACCAAGGCCCCTGTGTCTTGTGAGACCCCAGATGAGCACCCCAGCCCAGATCTTACGCGTCCATAGTGAGAATTTGAGTTGGAACTGTCAGAAGGAAAGGAACCCCCTTCGACAAATTCGAGAGATCCTGCCACCAGCATAGATCTCTCTGGAGGCTGTTGGAGATCATGACTTTTTGGTTCATGTCGTCCATCCTCTGGTCCCATTGGACTCGAAGAGACCATTGGGTGACCCTCATGTGAAGTCTGGCCATTGGAACTGTCGAAATGGTGGCCGCCATCTGACCCAATAAACAAAGCACCGAGTGTGCAGGGATCCATCAGGCCTGTGCCACCAGTGTGGCTTGAGAAGCAAGGGTCTCGGCCCGATCCGATGGTAGGAAAGCATTGCCCTGAACTGTGTCTAGTACAGCTCCAATGAACTGGAGTCTCTGTGAGGGTACTAGCTAGGACTTAGGAAAATTGACTGTTATGCCCAATGAAGCAAACAAGCTCAGAGTGAAAGAGAGAGCCTCTTTCAGGCTGGTAGGAAAGGGTGCTGAGAGGAGCCAGTCGTCCAGGTATGGGAAGACATAAATGCCCTGGCAGCGCAGAAAGGCCGCCACCACCGCTAGACATTTGGTGAACACTTGGGGGGGGCCGAAGAAAGGCCAAACGGGAGTGCTCGGAACTGGAAATGTTTCTCCAGGAAAACAAAGTGGAGAAAGCGGCGGTGGGCCGGGAGGATAGGGATATGCAGGTAGGCAACCTGCATGTACAGGGAGCACAGCCAAAAGTTTTGATGGAGCAGGGGATGGAGCCCCTAAAGGGTCAACATACAAAACTTCTTGTACTCGACGAAGATGTTTAGTGTGCTGAGGTCCAGGATCGGTCTCAGGTCGCCCGTTTTCTTTGGAACCAGGAAAAAGTGGGAGTAGAATCCCCTTCCTATTTGGCTTAATGGGACAGACTCTGTGGCTTCCTTTAGGAGAAGTGCCTGAATCTCTTGAGAGACTATGGGGACCTGATCCCAGGGACAGAAGGACCGTTCTGGTAGTTGAGGGGTTGGAATTACATAGAAACATAGACTTTGACAGCAGATAAGGACCGCTTGGCCCACCTAGTCTGCCCATTTCCCTACCTAGAGGATAAGCTGCAGATCCTATTAAACAACCTATTTCTTCCTACCCCTCGCAAAAATTGTCTTATGTCTGTCCCATGCATTCTTGAATTCTCCCACAGTTTTAGACCCCACAACCTCCTCAGGAAGGCTGTTCCATGCGTCTACCACCCTCTCTGAAAAAATACTTCCTCACATTGCCCCTGAGCCGTCCCCCCTCTGTCTTCAAATTGTGTCCCCTTGTTCTTGCACATCTCTTTTTCTGAAAGATGCTACCCTCTTGGACTTTGTTGATTCCACTGAGGTACTTAAACGTTTCTATCATGTCCCCCCATCCCTCCTTTCCTCAAGGGTATACATATTAAGCTGCTTTAGTCTCTTCTCGTATAGCTTCTCTTGCAGACCCTGCACCATTTTAGTTGCCCTCCTCGGAACTGCCTCCATCCTGTCTATGTCCTTGCGGAGATGGGGTCTTCAGAACTGGATGCAGTACTCCAGATGGGGTCTCACCAACTGTCTGTACAGGGGGATAACAACTTCCTGTTTTCTGCTGGTGATGCCTCTCCCTATACATCCCAGTATCCCCCCAGCCCTCCTTACCGCCTTCTCACATTGTTTGCCAACCTTAAGGTCATCTGATATGATTACCCCCAGGTCCCTTTCCATTTTTGTTGTTGTTACTACCTCCCCCCCCCCATTGTGTAATCTTCCCCTGGGTTTGTGTTTCCCAGGTGCATTATTTTGCACTTCTTTGCATTGAATCCAAGCTGCCGTACATCTGACCATTCCTCCAACCTTGCCAAGTCCCTTCTTATCCTTTCCATGCCTCCTTGTGTATCAACTCTGTTGCAGATCTTTGTGTCATCTGCAAAGAGGCATACTTTTCCTTCCAGTGCTCTGCAGTGTCACTTATAAAGACATTAAAAAGGACTGGACCCAGTACTGAACCCTGTTGTTCCCCGCTGGTAACCCCTCTTTCTTCAGAGTGGACTCCATTTACAATTACCTTCTGTGTCCTGTTGTCCAGCCAATGTTTTACCCAGGCTGCCACCCTGGGACCCACTCCCAGGCTGGTTAATTTGACTATTAATCTTTTGTGTGGGACTATGTCAAATGCCTTGCTAAAGTCTAGGTAGGCCATGTCCACAGCCCCTCCCTGGTCTACTACTTTGGTCACCCAGTCAAAGAAATCATTTAGATTCGTCTGACATGACCTTCCCACTGTGAACCCATGCTACCTTGGGTCCAGTGCCCCACTGGCCTCTAGGTACTCAAAAGTTCTCTCCTTCAGAAGTGATTCCATCACTTTCCCTACCACAGAGGTCAAACTGACAGGTCTATAGTTTCCTGCATCTGTGTTGGTCCCACTTTTGTGAAGGGGAATCACATCAGCCTTCTTCCAGTCCTCAGGTACCCCACCATCCTCCCATGATTTGTTAAAAATGGTAGTCGGTGGTGTCACTAGTTCTCTGCTTAATTATTTTAGAATTCTGGGGTGAATTCCATCTGGCCCCATTGCTTTGTCCACCTTTAGTTTTAGGAGTTCTTTCAGAACCCGTTCTTATGTGAAAGGACTGGATGCTTCCCAGTGCTTCTTTAATGGATTAGGCACCTCCCCACTTCCTCTTTTGTGAATATTGAACAGAAGTATTCATTCAGTATCCTTGTTTTTCACTGTCACTCTCTGCCCACCCACCGTCCATTCTGTTCAGCCTCACTATCCCTCCCTTTGTCTTTCTACGCTCCCAGATATACCTATAAAAGGTTTTTGTCCCCCTTCTTAACCAAGTTGGCTATCTTTTCCTCAGTTTGGGCCTTTGCTATTCTGACTACCCTCCCTGCTTCCTACTGCCTTAACTGGTACAGTTCTCTGTCCTACGCCTTCTGTGTTTCCTTATACTTCCTAAATGCTATCTTTTTCTCCCTAACCTTCACCGCCACCTCTTTTGAGAACCATAGTGGCGTTTTCTTTTGTTTTTTATTTGTTTATTTGCTTCACACAAAGGCTTGTTCCTCTGTGATGGCAGTTTTTATATTTCCCCATTGTTACTCCACCCCTCCTTCTAGCCTGCTTGCTAGTGCTTTTCTAAGGCATTCTCCCATCTTGCCAAAGTCAGCCCTCCTGAAGTCCAGAACCCTCACTTTTGTATGGCTTGACTGTATAGCTAAGTTTATTGTGAACCACACTGTTTGGTGGTCACTTGTTCCCAAATGGCTACCCACTTCTAGATCTGAGATCCTCTCACTGTCACCATTTGAGAGTACGAGGTCTAAGATTGCTCCCTCACGAGTAGGTTCCAAAACTAGCTGTCTGAGGCATACCACCTGAAGGGCATCAAGAATGGCCCTGCTTTTGGATGTGGCTGCAGCAAAGGTGCTCCAGTTAACATCTGGCATATTAAGGTTCCCCATCAACAGTATCTCCCCTTTCTCTGCCATCCTAAGTATGCCTTCTATCATATTCTTGTCCATTCCCTCCACCTGACATGGGGGTCTGTATACAACCCCTGTGCGGATTGTGGTGCCATTTCCAGTCTCTAAGGTGACCCACAGTGCCTACTCTCCTCCCTGTTTACTCTTTTGTTCAGTTGCTTTTATCCCTTCCCTTACATAGAGAATTTCGCTGAATTCTATCGAGTGACCTCTCTGGATGAGCTGAAGCACCCAATTTTCTGCGGTGATGGACCTTCAGCCTTCCAGGTGGAGGCCGAACCTCCCTCTGACCAGTTCCTCCTGATGTACTGGAGGTAGCGGAAGGAGGGGAAAGGAGTCAGGATGCCGAGGGAAGGGGAGCTTTTGCCCCAGAGGCCTGTTTTTGAAATTTGGTCTGTGGGGTTTGAGCTCCTGACCCAGGTGCACATTTCTTTGCCTGATGCTTAGCCTGGGATTTGTTCCACCTTCTTTGGCGGCGAAAGGGCTGCTTTTTCTTTGCCATCTTGTATAGGGAATGGACGTCCCGCAAGGAGCATCCGCTCTCCTGCAGCCCAGTAGTAATGTCCTTAGCATCGCCACCAAAGAGGACGGAACCCCTGAAAGGGCATCCAACAGAGAGGACTGCATGTCCTGCGCCAGCCCCACTATATGGAGCCAGGAGAGGCATCGGAGGCAGATCCCCATGGCAGCTGCTCTTGTCACTGAATGCAAGTCGTAGGTAGCCCGAAGGGCGTGGCGACACGATTTCCCATCCGTACTTTATCCAAGAGCTTCTTCCTCAAGGTTTCATCTTGAACATCCTGGAGGTCCCTTTCTAGATCCAAAAGAGAAGCTTTCTGAAAGGCGACCATGTGCGAGACATAATTAAGGGAACGTATTGCACAAGAAGAAGAAGAAGAAATTTTGCGCCCAAACTGGTAGAGTTGACCCGAGTTCTTGTTGGGAGGCGAAGAACTCAGATGTTTGGGCTGGGCTGAACGGTCATGAGCTACCGTGGTGACCATAGAATCAGCCTTGGGATGGGAGTTCAGGTGAAAAATCCCTTCCAGGGGATGGTAGGTGTGGTCAGCTTTGCGGGAGACCGTGGGAATGGAGGACGGTTGTTGCCAGAATGTGGTAACAAGGTCCTCATGAGGTCCCATCCACGGAAGAATGGCAGTAGGGTCCGAGGTGTCCAGATCCAGGTGCTCCACAATATGTTTTCTTTGGGGATCAACCTCTTTGGATGGCCAACCACCAGCCACCTGAATAGAACGTAGCAGGTCTCTGAAAGAAGGATCCTCTGGAGGGGACTTTGGGGAGTCTTTCGGAGGAAACTCCACAGGAGATCTGGGGTCCGACACATCCGAGTCGGAACTAGTGTCAGAGGAATCGGAGCCAGAAGCAATGGAAGGGTCTGGTTCAGTAAGGCCTACTGCAATAGAGGTAGATTCTCTGGTAGTAGGAGGCGGTGGACAGGTCATCCTAACAGAGGGTGTCTCCCTCACCGGCTGTCTTAACTCTGACACGAGCTGCGCTCTAACCTGTTTCCACCTCCGAGGGATAGACTCAGGTTCCGGCACCGGAGGAGGAGGAGGAGGAGGTGGCTGATAACTTGGACAACCCGGGTACTGAGGATAGTGCCAGGACGGATAATACGAGTACAGGGGTTGAAAAATTTTTTGGGGATGCATAAGTCCAGGACTTATGGTACATTTTTTGGGTAAGTCCATATCAGGATCCAGTAAGTCACAACATTTTTCATATTATTACGAGAAAAAATAATTATTTATTTTTCCCCCTTTTAGGATGCTCCAGTGACAGTCAGAGAAAGGTTACAGAGAGGAGAGAGTATTATAAGACAGCAATAGTACTGCAGCTTGCTTCAGGCTGATTTTCTTCTTCTTTGATGGACATTTGTGACCAGAGGAATGGATAGTACCAGACTACTGTCAAGCCAGTACTTTATTGATGGCAGTGGATCAAATTCAGAAGCGGATGGTCCTGTAGTCATGATAAGCAGCTGGTTCTCGAAAGACTGTTGTGTCAGGTTGTTAATTTGTTTTAAAATTAGCTTTTGAAAATCCTCTTTCATTCACTTGTGGAAGGGAAATTGTGAGCAGAATCTCAATGAGCTTTTGCATAGGGCCCTTCGTGTAGTCTGGGCCACGTTCACCAATTTTCATTTGTAACACCAACTGGTACATAGTTATGAGAGGTTTGGTTCGGAATCGAGAAAGGTATAACTTCAGCTGCACCCACTCATCTATAGCAGAATCTTTATCAACTTCGAGAAGTGAGAAGAGAAAGGGCTATCTGTGGTGAGTTCAATTAGTTCAGCATTGCCAAATGTTGCTAGATCTTCCTTTTCCAGTGGCCAGTTGTGATAATTCAAAATCTGGAAGTAAAGACAAAGGTTTCTCTGAGAGAACACCAAACCTGTTCTGGATGTACGTGACAGTATGAATTAACAAATGTGTGAAGTTCAGCTTCACTTCCAGGTGTTCGTGAACTTTTGTTTTGCCAAACATACGTTCTTCTACGTTATACTGTTCCTGGAATTTTTTAAGATATTTTCCAGGAGTACTTTTAAGTGCTTCTAGCTGCAGAATGGCTTTCTCTATATGTTCTGGTATCTCAACAATTAAGTAGTCTGCCAGCTGGAAAGTTTTTGATTAATGTAGCAACAATTGGCAAAAAATCTAATAAGAAATAAAGAACTTTAATGAAATGCATAGAGGTCAGTTCTTTGAAGTACCCCTTAGCTCTGTTAGCATCGTCTGCCCTGTTGCCATCCACAAATCTGTGCTCCAGATGCATTGTCACAATGTCCAGGTTTTTTTCTAATGCCACAACTGCTCTCTCTTTGCTTGCTAGCCACCTGACTTGCTTTACAGCCGTGAAATGTGCAAGATGCTCATCGAGAACTTCAGCAATTTCTTTAAGTTCTCTCCTGCGCTTTGGAGACCAAAGATAAAAACTGAAAATGCCTTTTAAACACTCTTCAAATTTGGCCATGTATTTGAAATGTTTATTTGCATCCAAAATGGCAAGCTCAAGTTTGTGGGCAACACAGTGAATGCCAATAATGTCTGGCAAAAGTGATTTGAGTCTAGTAATGACTCCTGTCCGTTCACCAAGATTAACTGATGCACCATCAAAATTAGCACATACAAGTGCTGGATGTCCACTGCCTGTCAGTTCTGGTAATGGCAAACCCACTGATTGTAAGGCTTTCTCAATAGCATTAAATACGCCCTCAGCACTTGCAGTTTCAAGTGGTGACACAGATATTAGATGTGTGACTGGCAAACAGCACCTACATATCTCAGGTAGACAATTTCTTGTTCAACGATGGAGTGGTCTGTACTTCCATCTGCAAGAATACTCACAAAGGAGGCATTTTTTACCTCTTCAATTATTGCTGAACGTATTGTTTTAGCTATGTTGTCCACAAACAAGCGGCAACCTGCTATATTCATGTAGTTGTTGCCAACATTTAAACCATTTTTACGCTGGATCTCACAAATGATTTCAAAATCAGAAAAAGGTTTCCCATTCTTTGCCACGGTGTATGCAGTGTTAAATAAAATTTGTATTTCTCAACTTCTTTTGTTGTCATGTGTCTTTTTTTGAAATGACTGACCCAGAGCAGTTTCTGACAGATGAATGGGTGGTATTTTAGCAGTATTCTTTAAGTAATGTTTTGTGCAAATGATGTGTTCCCTCGTCAAATCATGCCTCTTTATGGGATCTTATTTAAGATCTCCTGAACCTTTTACCATAGCTGAGTTAGGATCACAGATTTGGGGGTAGGCTTTACAATATATGCAGTACATTACAGATTTTTCTTCACTGTGATCCAGCCATGGAAATTCTTTTTTCCATTCAGGATGGAAATTCCTGACCCTTTTTTCTCTGTCATATCTTTGATCCTTGGTAAGGCCATCGTCAGAACTTTTACGTTTAGCAGAACTGGATGTTGTAGCACTACTAGTACTTGCTCCACCAGATTTTGAGAAACCATATTTTAATAAGCTCATTTTGCTGTGAGAAACTGCTCTGGGTAAGAAGAAGAAGTTTTTGTAATAGAAATGTTTTATGAGCAAGGATGGAAATACACGTGAGGCACTATTATGGCCCAGAAGTATTGGCTTAGGTTAGCAAGTAAGGGCAGACAGACAGAACACAAATGTCTAAATGACTGACAATGAGATAAGACGGTGACACTATGAAAATGTTTTATTTATCAGTCACAAGGGAGGTGTGCTTCTGCAAACTTTTTTAGTGACACACTGATAACTTCAGAAAAATATTTAGTGTGACTTCACTGACTCAAACTGATAGACGCAGGTTTTGCTTCAGCCCAGAAAAATATTTAGTGACTTCTCTCTCAAACTACTACAGACCGAGACAGGTTTTGCTTCAGCCCAGAAAAATATTGTGACTTCACTGACTCAAACTAATAGATGCAGGTTTTGCTTCAGCCCAGAAAAATATTAAGTGACTTCTCTCTCAAACTAATACAGACTGAGACAGGCTTTGCTTCAGCCCAGAAAAATATTTAAGTGGCTTCTCTCTCAAACTAATATAGATGCAGGCTTTGCTTCAGCCCAGAAAAATACTTAGTGACTGTAGTGACTTCACTGACTCAGACTAATAAACGCAAGCAGGCTTTGCTTCAGCCCAGAAAAATATTTAAGTGGCTTTTCTCTCAAACTAATATAGAAGCAGGCTTTGCTTCAGCCCAGAAAAATATTTAGTGACTGTAACTGTAGTGACTTCTCTCTCAAACTAATTATAGACCGAGACAGGTTTTGCTTCAGCCCAGAAAAATATTTAGTGACTGTAGTGACTTCACTGACTCAAACTAATAAACGCAAGCAGGCTTTGCTTCAGCCCAGAAAAATATTTAAGTGGCTTCTCTCTCAAACTAATATAGACGCAGGCTTTGCTTCAGCCCAGAAAAATACTTAGTGACTGTAGTGACTTCACTGACTCAAACTAATAAACGCAAGCAGGCTTTGCTTCAGCCCAGAAAAATATTTAGTGACGGTCGATGCAGACTTTGCTTTAGCCCAGAATTAGTCTCAAACAAAATGATCTGATCCTGTGGTTGCTTCCAGAGACTGAAATAATAGCAGAACTTTTTTTTTTTATATCATGTCCCCTTAAACTCTTTTTTTTTGTGCCAAACAAAATAATGTCACTTTCTGACTTTAATTTAAGCCCTATCTGATGAGCTGAACCCCCAGTTCACTTTTGTTCAACTCCCTTCGGCGTTCCACAGTAGATTTTAAGCCCCAAAATTAAACTGCAGCCCCAGTTCACTTTTGTTCACTCCCTCCCATTTTCCCCTGCACTGCAGACTTTTCCACAACAAAAATAACCCCAAACCCCATCAGGCAGTGTAGTTGTGCTAGCTTGTTTTATTTTTTTGACCCCCGAGTATCCTAACAGCCCCTGAATGCGCCATAGTCAGCCTACACAGACCGAACGTCCGATTCCTCTCACAGACACATCGAAAGTGATGGCGGACTAACGATTGTTCTATACATGCGCAGAACAGCCACCACATGATCACAGTTAGAACACTCATGTGATCTCCCTGGTGGCTGTTCTTGCAATTCGCGTGAGTCTTCCTGCGTCCTGGGCATGCCACAACCTTCGTAGTCACCCGATCAGGAAGCCAGTCGGAAGTTCCCGAGACATCCAGCACTCCGCCTTCCAGGACTACATTCCCCAGCCCCCCCCGGCACGTCCCTGAAGTCAACAATGTCAGGAGAGTGTAAGCGCTTCCCAGTGGGGGTAAGAATCTGCCTGCCAGCACAGAGAGACACTGCACATGTGTGCAATTACACTGAACTGCACAGTCAGGAGCCAAGTCCGCCGGACTGAATAGGGCTGTGCAGTTCAAGTCCTCCTGCAGTTTAAATGAGTCCCGGACCTCGGACTTGGGGATTTTTCATCCCCTGGAGTAGCCTGGGTAACCCGGCGTGGGATGTCCTGGAATAGGATAACCCGTCGCCGGGAATGATGACATCATAAAGGCCGGCATCTGAAAACTCGGCATCGGGTAGCCTGGCGTGGGAAACCTGGCCATGGAGGCACCTGGCCCGGCGTCGGATATTGAGTAACCGACGGAGGGGTGCCCGCAGGTGAGAAAGAGGGTTCCTGGGCAATGAACCCAGACGAAGGACCCGCAGGGGGAGGTGCCGTGGAGCCCAAAGGGGGCATCGGGGCCTGGAGCGCGCCTGAAGTATTGAGGGGTGGAGGCTCCATACCCGGGTCCTCTGTCAGCAGCGGAATGAAGTCCGGCGACTGAGGAAGACCTGGCGGGGGGGAGACACGAGGGGCCCCCGACGGCAGGTCTGAATGTGACTTTGCTAAAGCAAACAGCAAAGGGTCGGGTGGCGAGTCTCTAGGGTGGAGGACCCTGGGAGACGACAGGTCGACTGGTCCCTCACTCTGTCCAACGTTGGGGGCCAAACTGGAGCCCAGCGGGAGAGTGGATGGATCTATGTGGGCGTCGGTGGAACTGGCGTCCGAAGGAACAGATCCGACCGGGATAGAGATGACTGGAAGGGTGCCACTAGTCTGATCGGTGGAGGCCATGTGCCTTTCACCAGAGGCGAGGAGTGACTTACTGGCAGGATCAGTCGACAGAATTGCCACCTCCAGGGAGGCAACCCCTGGCTGCCCGCTCACCTTGACAGGAGGGGGAGAAGGGGCCCAGTTCAAAGAAGCGGACGGGGTGCCCGAAAAAGTACTCACGGTTGCAGGCCTCTCAGATGGCGACGGACTCCTGTCCCGGCGCTTGTCCTTACTTTCTTTTCTTGGGGCTATGCATTTACCTATCTTCTGAGTTTTTGTTGCTCCTTTCCATAGACGCCAAACGTCTGGTCAAAAGATGGGCCTCGAGGGTCCTCTTGCACCTGGTTCTGGTCACCTGGTTGAAGGCCTGGCAGATGGAACACTCCTGGACGTCGTGCTTCGAACCGGGGCAGTGGAGGCAGTGGGAATGGTCGTCCCCATGTGGGATATGCGCACTGCACTTTGAGCACTTTTTCTTCTGTCTAGAAGACATCAAATTGAAGAAAAATCTTGAGAATTTTACAAGAGGCGAAGAAATACTTCGAGAAATATAATGCGGACGTTAGATTGCTGTTCTGACACGAGCTGAACGTGACTGAGCCAACGGGAAAGAACTGGAGAGCAGGCGTGGGACCGCCCCTTTTGTAGTCGGGCTGACGTCATGACGCCCCGACGTCAGGGGCGGTCCCCGCTGGTGATTGCTATCTACAAGTTTGCTGTGTGGACCTGACACCAGGGGGCGCAGTCCTGTATGTGAAGACCTACTGCAGGAACCCTCTCAAAGTAAGGTCTACCTATGCCATGAAGTGGAAATGCTTTTCCATATGGGCCGCCTTGAAGACTTGGGATCCTTTCTCATGCCCCGCTCCCCAGGTCATGGAGTATCTTCTCCATCTATCACACTTGGACTTGAGTTATTCGTCACTGAAGGGGCATCTAGCAGCCATCTGTCTACCATGATTTAGTAGGGGGCAAGACTCTGGCTCAGTTAGAGGTGTCAAAAACCTTGTTAAAAGGTATATTGCATCTGAAGCCCCCGGTATACAACCCTGCTCCACCATGGGATCTTAATTTTCTTTTGGAAAAATTGACATTGCCTCCTTTTGAACCGACAAGGACATGTGACATGCACTTTTTGTCCTGGAGAGCGCTCTTTTTAGTTGCAGTCACTTTTGCTCGAAGAATTTCTGAGCTTCAGGCCCTGATGTGTAAGGTGCCATATTTGATTTTTCACAGAGACCGGGTGGCTCTGCACACAGATCATAAGTTTCTTCCAAAAGTTGTTTCAGAGACTACCCTGAATCAGTCTCTTCAATTGCCAATGTATTACACTGAAAATTCTAATTGGTGGGGGTGGGGTGGGGGCATTCTGCATCACGTTGGATGTTCTCAGAATTTTACGTTATTACACAAACAGGACAAAAGCTGTCCACAAAACGGATCAGCTTTTTGTTTCTTTTGCACTGAAGAGAAAAGATGCAGCAGTTTCCAAACAGTGCCTTTCCAAATGGTTGACCAACTGCATAACTTTCTGTTACCAGAAGTATGGTAAAGTCCTTCCTGGTCAGGTGAAAGGACATTCTACCAGGAGAATGGCTGCCTCTACAACCTGTTTCAGAAACGTATCTGCCGCAGAAATCTACGTGGCTGCTACTTGGAGTTCCATCCATACTTTCATGAAATACTACAGTTTGGACATTGCCTCTAGGTTCAGGGCTGGTTTCAGGAGTGGGAAAGTAAAGGAATCGCTATTGAAGGAAAGGATTGGAGAATATCTTGTTTCCAGAGGTCTACAGGATCTGAGGCAACATTGGATTCACTGGGGGGAGGTCCTGCCAGACCAACCTGATCGAATTCTTTGACTGGATAACAAAGGAAGTGGACGTGGGAGGGGCGGTTGAAGTGGCCTATCTGGATTTCTGCAAGGCCTTCAACACCATTCCACATAGAAGGCTGGTAAACAAACTGGGTAGCCTTGGAGTAAGCCCTACAATAGTAAAATGGGTGGAGAGTTGGCTTAGTGATAGGAGCCAAAGAGTGGTGGTAAATGGGGTACACTCTGGGGAGGGCAAGGTGGCTAGCAGGCTGCCACAGAGGTCAGTATTAAGCCTGGTCCTCTACAATGTGTTTAGTAGTGACATTGCAGAAGGACTGGAGGGGAAGGTGTGCCTATTCACGGATGACACAAAAATCTGCAATAGAGTAGACACACCGGGGGGGGGGTGCTGAAAGAATGAGGGAGGATCTTAAGAAGTTAGAAGTATGGTCATGAGTTTAGTATCTATAATTAAATGCAATGTACCAACTCGGGGGGGGGGGGTATTAGCCTTCACAAAACAGGAAAGAGACCTGGGGGTTATCATTTCTGATTACCTGAAGATATTTAAGCAGTGTGGCAAGGCAGTGGGAAAGGCTAGCGGAATGCTCGGATGTATAGGGAAGGGTATCACCAGCAGAAAGAAGGTAATAATACCCCATATGGATTGCTGGTGAGACCCCACCTTGATTGTTGTGTACAGTTCTGGAGGCCCCATCTCCGAAAGGACATAGACAGGGTGGCGGCTGCAGTGCAAAGGAGGGCAACCAAATGGTACACGGCCTGTATCAGAAGCCCTGCAGAGAAGGGCTGAAGGATTTAAATATGTACTTCCTAGAAGACAGGAGGGAACGGGGGGGGGGGATATGATGGAGACATTAAAGTACCTCACAAGAATAAACAAGGTACGGGAAGGGAGCATTTTCCAAAGGAAAAGATGCTCAGTGACAAGGGGCCACAATAAGAAGCTGGAAGGGGGAGGCTGAGAGGAAACTTGAGGAGGTACTTCTTCATGGAGAGGTTGGTGGATGTTTGGAACAGCCTCCCAGATGAAGTGGTTGGGGGCTAGAATGGTCACAGGATTTAAGAATCCCTGGGGATAGACACAAGAGAATCTTAGCGGCAGGAGGTGGGGTGTAAGCTGTAGTCCAGTTAGGGTCTCCGGTAGCACTGTAGTAAGGGAATTTAGGGCAGACTATGTGGCCCAAGTGGTCCTTATCTGCCAACAACTTTCATGTTTCTATGTTTTCTGAGGGTCACGTAAGAATGTCAGCTTACAAAACAAGATGTTGGACTAAGTTTTTTTTTTTTTCAGTTGTGTTTCATGAGCAGATTTCTTGTTTCATGAGGTTCACGAAAGAAGAATACAGCATTAGGAAACAAGATTCTCTGCTCACGAAACAAAAAACATGGACTTTTTTTTTCTCAATCTTGTTTTTGTCAGCAGGTTTGTAATTTTTGAGACTCACAAAAAAAAAAAAGTCACGAAGAAGACGCCCATCTCACAAATCAAGATTTGGGACTTTGTTGTTTTGTTTCATGAGCCTGTCTTCTTTCATCAGCTATGAAACAAGATGGTCAGCTCATGAAACAAGATTGTGTGAAAAAAAAAAAAAAATTATTTCCAAATTTTGTTTTGTGAGCCAGCCTTCTTTTTTCATGAGTCAAGAAACAAGAGGCCTGCTGACAAAGCAAGACTGGAAAAAAAAAAGAACCCTAGGGCCACATTCTTGTTTCGTAAACAGAGAATCTTGTTTCGTGAGGCTGTATTGTTCTTTCATGAGCCTCACGAAACAAGAAAACCGGAAAACCGGCCTATGAAACAAGCCTCACTAAGGATTTTTGGGATGTCCCAAAAATCATATTTCGGAGTCTTTTTTTTTTTTTTTGTTAAAACGCTAACTAGAGAGTTGAGCTAAATGGTCTGTTTAACTAGTGTCACCTGTTGCTTTCTTTCCAGGACATCATTTTTATAGGTTTTCAAAAAAAAAATTTAAACTGAAACAAAATGGCTGTTGTATGAAAGAAAAATTATGGCTCACAAAATAAGAACCTTCTTTCGTAAGCAGAACTTTTTCTTACGGATGAAATCTCTATCTGAAAGAACCTACTAAGCATGTTCAGAACTGAAATTTCAAATCCTCATAACTTGGGAACAGATTATTTTTACTAAACTGATAAAAAGGCACCATTGTAGGGCAAGCCCTTTCTACCCTGAAAATTTCAGAGCAAAATTCCAAACCATCTAGGCTGTAGGTGAGACCCCCCCCCCCCGATTTGTCCTCTTTTTGCATTATCCAGATCTCAGAATCCTCGCATCTGACCAGAATGAAACTTGCCATATCAAGAGACCTTACCCACCATACTACATTGAACAGGGACGAAGCTATGAAGGTGCAAATTTAGGGGTTTAACATTAAACATCCTACTCAACCCTAACTATAGTGTGCTAGTGCGCCCCTATAATATTTGTATCATAGAACCCCAGGATGGCATACTGGATGGGAGGGGTTAAGCTGGCCACTGCTTAAGAGTAAAGGGACCTGGGGGTCATCGCATGCCTCCCCAAAACAAGCTAGACAGTGTAACAAGGCCTACAGCAAGGCAACAAAAATGTTGTGGAGTATTTGAAGGGATTTGGTAGCAGGAGGAAAAAAGTTATACTACCTCTCTGTAATTCACCATGAGACCTCCTTTTGAATACTGTGCTCAGTTCTGGAGTCCTCACCTGAGGAAAGATAGAGACAGGCTGGAAAGAGTGCAGCACAGAGTAACCAAAATGAGTCAGGGCCAACACAGCAGATCCTATGGGGATCGTCTCAGGGCACTGAACGTGTACTATCTGGAGACCAGAAGAAAGAGAGGGTGACATGATAAACTGTGAAGAGGTATTTAATGTAAGGGTCCCCTCCCTGCATGTCTAGGGATATAAAGGAAGGTATGCCTGCCAGGGAGGGGTCTCACATCAAGAAGCAGAAATCCAACATACCTGACCTTCCGGGCACTGGGGTTGACCTCCGGGCATCCGATGGCACACTGCAGGGCTGGCTAGGCTGCAGATTTAAAAGGGTTAAGCAACTTGGATGCAAGGAGATTTAATGTCCAAACAGGGAGTAAAATTTTAAACTAGGATTTTTTTTTTTTAAACAGTTCATTAGCCATGGCT
The DNA here is from genome assembly GCA_016271365.2 of Neoceratodus forsteri. Taxonomy (NCBI): domain Eukaryota; kingdom Metazoa; phylum Chordata; order Ceratodontiformes; family Ceratodontidae; genus Neoceratodus; species Neoceratodus forsteri. The sequence continues at coordinate 709,045,750 of CM057459.1, read as the reverse complement.
ACGGTCTAGACTCCCAGTTGGACTAGCCCAGGACCAAGGGGTTACAGTGTCATATGAACATTTAGACATCTCAAAGACTGATACTTTTCTTATGCATTTATATATTCCTGCCCCAGTGGGGTAGATAGAGAATCACTAGCCATTTGCCACTTGGCTAATAATCATAGTCTCCTGGTATGGCAACAGCGTGATGCCATTTAGAGCCTGTGTGGCTTTTCTAAATATTCACTCCATTTCCACAGAGTGCATCCTTTCTTCCCAGGTCTTCACTGAGATTAGAATCACAGACTCTGTGCCCAGACTGGGCATGGCTTTGGTGCCCACCCAGGCACATCACAAACACGCTCAGGCTGGAAGCATCCAGCAGCATGTTTTTGATGCCTTCCCTTTTGCTGACAGGAAATTGACATCCTGAAAATTACCACCTTGGTTGAGGCTTGAGGCACAGCTGAGTGCCACTGGCTTCACACTTTAAAATAATATTAAATGTCACCTCATATCTTCCCTTTACTCATTGACTGGCAGGCTTTCATACTGAAGAACCCCTGAAAGTCTTTAAATGGGTTTTTCCTCCTTCAGGAGAGGGGCACCCCCTTTGAATGTCCTTGCTTAAGAGCCGTTGCCAAGAACTAGGAGTTTTTTTTGATGCCAGTCTCTGAGACAAGGTTTCAGTACAGTGGAAGTTGGCACTGTGTGCCAGGAGCTAGTCTCCCACCAGCTGACTTGGAACATTCTCTGCTCTCCAGCAGAGAACTCTCCTCTTTGGAATGTCCAAGGCGGTCCAGCTGTCCTCGACCTCCAAGGGCATAGAGGCTGGCACCATTGTAGAGGTCATAAACACTCTTAAAGAAATAGTACTCATAAACCCTATGGGGATTACATAAGAATGGCAGGTTGAAAACAAGGGGACCTGTTGGGGGTGCAGCCTGATCCTGGGGACCTTTATGACTAATTACAAGTGGACGAGGACCATGACTGCCACAGACATGCACATACACACACACACATATACTCTCTCTCTCTCTCTGACACTCACCAGGACAGGGCTGGGTGCATCATACCTTAAAACACCAGTGCCCTTCATACCTCTCAGCTGTCGCACAATACAAGGCATGCTACTTATTTTACCCTTCCAAAACACTCTTCCACATTCTTCAAAGAAGCGCTACAGTCAAAATTTGCAAAAATATATATTGTGCAACGTGTTTTGATTTGTGTCTTTAGTCCTGGTGTGTCCTCCCCTTTATGTGGTATTAAGGGTTTTTTATTTGCCTACCAGTTTTGTGGCCCTAGGGATCTCCATCTTAGCATGGTTTATTGGTCTTCTTTGTTCTACAGTGCCTCCTGTCTTATGTGACAGTGATGTACAGGGACCAGTGATGGAAAGTACTGCAGCAGTAATCTGAAGATAGGAGACTGATGTTCTGGCTTCGGCTAAATAACTCTTGCTTCATTGTTTTTGTTTTCTATATGTTTGCCTTGGTCTAGCCAGCAGGAAGAACAGGTTACTCACCTGTAACAGTAGTTCTAGGAGTGGTATATGTTGTTCATCCACACTTTCTGGCATGTCTCTTTCCCTTTTAAATCTTGCCAGAAGTCTTCGAGCTGGCTCCTCCCACCCACCCGGGTGGTAAATACCTCGGCTTCGCCCCATGACACCAGATCTTAGCCCGCTGGAAGCAAGGTTGTGCACCTAAAGCTGGGGAGGTCGGGTGGGTGCGTGTGGATGAACAACATATACCACTCCTAGAACTACTGTTACAGGTGAGTAACCTGTTCTTCTAGGAGCGTGGATATGTTGTTCATCCACACTCTCTGGTAGACTCCAAGCAGTTCTCCAGGAGGAGGGAGGCAAGGCACACACCCCCTACTTGGGGAAATAGAGATTGGAGAACCAAGGCCCCAAAACCATCATCCCGGTGTGACTCAAGGTCAGTGTGGTAGTGGGTAATAAAGGTGTTTGTTGACTTCCAGGTAGCAGCCCGACAGATTTCCTGGATAGGAATGTCCCTGGAAGCAGCCACCGATGCAGCTGTATGGTGGGTAGAATGCCCACCAACTCGTAGCACAGACCTATGCATGATGTAATCCACCTTGCAATGGTCCGTTTGGCTGCAGGTCTGCCAGAAGTGGCTTCAGCGTAGGTGACAAACAGCTGGCGAACCTCTCCACAAATTTCTGCCATTCTTTCCTTATAAGAGGAGAAAGCACGTCTCCGGTCCAAAGTATGGAACCTGTACTCTGCGTCCAAGGTGTAATTAGGGTAGTATACCGGCAGAGTTAACACCTGGTTAAGATGAAACTCTGACACCACCTTTGGAAGGAATTTCGGGTGGGGGCACTGGATGACTTTGTCCCTATGGAAGACCAGATAAGGGGAGTCCACTGAAAGCACCTGGAGGTCTCCTGTCCTTCTGGCTGATGTGATAGCCACCAGGAAGGCTATCTTCCATGGCAAGTGTGAAAGCTCACACTTGTGCATGGGTTCGAATGGCTTGCCCATGAGCTTTGCCAAAACCAGCAAGAGATCCCACGAAGGTGGAGGTTCACGCACTGGAGGGGATATGTGATCCAGACCTTTGAAGAAGCGCCCGACCACTGTCTCCTGTGCCAATGTTGGCTGACCGGCCCATGCCCAGTAAGCAGAAATGGCTGCCGGGTGCACCCTAAGGGTTGATGACCGTAGATCCCCTTTGGAGAGAGAGAGAGACCAAAGGTAGTCGAGAATGTTAGCCACAGAGCAGGATAAGGGGTCCAGACTCTTACCCTGACACCAAATGGAAAATCTCTTCCATTTGAAGGCATAACATTTTCTGGTCGATTCCTTTCGAGATGCCTCCACCACGGTGTAGACATCCTCGGAAAGACCCAGAGCTTGGAATTCTAGCCGCTCAGGTACCAGGCTGTGAGGTGCAGGGATTGAAGGTCTGGATGGAATACCTTCCCCTGGTTCAGAGATATCGGGTCCGGGTGTGTACAAAGGCACTCTGGGGGTCTGCAGCTGAGGCTGAGGAGATCTGGGTACCAGAACTGGCGCGGCCAGTCTGGGACAACCAGGATCACCTTCGCCTTGTCCCTTCTCACCTTGAGTAACACCTTGTGGATCAAGGGAAATGGAGGGAAGGTGTAGAGGATGCCTGGGGTCCAAGGCCTCAAGAAGGCATCCCCCAGCAGTGAGCCCTGCTGAGGGGGGCGGGCATGAAACAGCCTCAGCTTGATGTTTTCCCTGGAGGCAAATAGGTCTACCATCGGTTTGCCCCAACAGGAGAACAAGTTGTGAGCTACCTCTGGATGGAGAGACCACTCGTGGGATGTCTGGCCTATACGGCATAAAGCATCCACCAGCTGGTTCGAGACTCCTGCCACATGAATGGCTAGGAGATCCACCTCCAACTGGCTGATGAGGGTTCAGATACAGAGCTTGTCCTTGCAAAGCAGACAGGACTGCGTGCCGCATTGTTTGTTGAGGTAGTACATGGTCGTGGTATTGTCCGTCTGGATTTGAACCACTTGACCCTGGAGCTGAGGAGCGAAAGCTGACAACGCTAGTCTGACTGCTCTGAGCTCCAACAGTTTGATGTGGCATCGGGACTCCTCGGGGGTCCAGAACCCATGGGCTCTGCTGTCCCCCATGTGGGCTCCCCAGCCCAAGAGAGAGAGGCATCAGTCGTAAGAAGGACCGCTGGCTTGGGGTGGACAAACGGGATCCATTCCTGCAACCGTTCTGGGGGGTCCACCATTGGAGAGCGTCCCACATCTTCTGGGTCACAGTGATCAGCTGGTCGAAATTACTGTGGCGCTGAGTCCGCTGGGCGGCCAGCTCCCATTGGATGGGGCGCTTGTGCCATCTGGCCCAGTGGACCACTGAGGTGCACACCGCCATGTAACCTAGAAGGCGCAGGAAGTCCCGAGCAGGGCGGAAGTGCCCAACCAGAAATGATTGGGCAAAGGAGGAAAGCACCTCTGCCCTGTCCACTGGAAGCCAAGCTCTGGCTTGACAAGAGTCGAGCTCTGCCCCAATGAAGCCCATCACCTGAGAGGGCACGAGTTCTGACTTGGCCTCGTTGATCAGGAGGCCTAGTTGGGAGCAGGTTCGAAGAGCCAGATCCCTGAATCTCTCCACCTCCCGAAGGGAGGAACCTGCCAAGAGCCAGTCATCGAGATAAGGGTAGATTCGAACTCCTCGATGCTAGAGATGGGCTGCCACCACTGCGATGCACTTGGTGAAGACCCCTGGGGCCGATGACAGGCCGAATGGCATGGTTCGGAACTCGTACAGGGTTCCCTCAACCCTGAAGCGGAGGAACTGCTGATGGGACGGACGGATTGGGACGTGGAAGAACGCGTCCTGCAGATCCAGTGAACAGAACCACATGTTTCGCTCCAGGGATGGTAAGATCTGGTTCAGAGTTATCATCCGGAAGGTGCAAGACCTGAGATATTGATTCAGGTCGTGGAGATCTAGGATGGGGCGCCAACCCCCCGTCCGCTTGGGCTCCAGGAAGTACCTGGACACGAAGCCTGGGTCTGTAGGAGGATCCGGCACTGGAGCTACCGCCTCCTTGCAGAGGAGCTACCGCCTCCTTGCAGAGGAGCTGAGCAATGTTGTCTCGAAGAGCTGACTGAGTGCAAACTGAGATCCTTTCCTCCCGAGGGGCATGGGCTCGGCTGGGAGGGTGCTGCTTAAATTCCAGAGGCAGTCCCTCGCCTACCACTTCTAGAACCCACCTGTCCGAGGTGATATCGGACCAGGCGGAAAGAAAGTGGCGGAGCTGGCCCCCCACTGGAGGACCCAGAGCATGCGTGACGGGTGTAGGGGTGGCAACCCCCAACCCGTCACTGAGCAGGCTTAGAGGAGGAGGCTCCTGGACCAGCACCTCGGCCTCCTGTACGGGGCTGTTGAGGACCCTGCTTGGGCCTGGGGCGCCAAGCTTGAGCCTGCTGTTGCTGCTGGCCTCCTTGATAGGAGGGCTGCCTAACCACAGGGGAAGATTGCCGAAAAGGCTTCTTCTTGTGCTTCTGCTGGTTCTTGCCTGAAGAACCCTTCACAGAGGTAGCATCCAAGGTGGCATTGGACTGCTCTATGCGCTGGAGGTGACCAGCCACTCCTGGACCAAAGAGGTTGGTGCCTAGGAAGGGCACATCAGCTAACTTGTGCTGGGTATCCGCCGGGAAGGAGGATAGCCTTTGCCAAGCCCTGCGGCGAGTGGCCACTGCGGCTGCTAAAGAGCAAGCACAGGAATCTCCAATGTCCGGGGTCGTCTGGAACTGCTGTTTTGCAAAAGCACGGCCCTGATCACAGACCTGCTTCACTGTGGTCTGCATGTCCGCCGGGAGATGAGGGAGGACTTTGTCCAGTGACCCTAGGAGGACGTGAGAGAAGTGTGCCATGATAACAGCTGAGCTGGCCTGACGAATGCCTAAGGAGGAAGCCGTATAGACCTTACGGGCAGAGTGGTCCATATTCTTGGACTCCTTGTCCGGGGGGTCGATGAGTGTTGGCTGAGCTACCAGTATGTCTGAACACAGAAGCAGTCACTAGGCTTTTGGCCGAAGGATGTTCTGTGAACCCCACCAGGGACCCCATGGGCATCATATACTTACGGGCCATGCGGGCAGATGGAGCTGGGCAGGAAGCAGGACGCTGCCAAAGCTCAAGGGCCGGGCCAACGATAGCTTCGGCCACTGGAAAGGCCTCCATCGGGGTATCCCCCCTTTTGAGGATATCCGTAAGGGGGTACTCCGCCTTTTTCTGGATGGGCTCCGGGGCATTCTGGTGGATATGGAGATCAGGCAGAGGATGCTGTGAAAGGAGGAAGGGCCTTCCTCCAATCCCGCCACAGATGACTCATCATCCCCAGGATGAGAGTGGAATCCAGTGTTGTCCAAGTCCAAAGAGTCGAGATACAATGGTCTCCCGCCTAGGTCTCCCTCGATACACCGAGGGTGATTGGGGATGACCGTGGTCGACAGACGTGGGGGAAGCCCGGTGTCTGGTCGGTCCTCTTTCGAGGGAGCCCCTCCCCCTAGGCTGCTTAGGCGGTGGCTCCACCAAAATCGGTGGAGAGACTGGAATAGGCCGAGCCAGGATACAGGCCGGCCCCATAGGTGGTGGATCCGAGGCCTTCGGGTTCCAGAGAGGTCGGCATCGGCCTTGTAGGTGGGAGCCAAGTGATGGCTGGGGCAGCCTGTGAATCCGGTTTCTGCCCGGTTAAAATCAGCTGTTGCTACATAAGATCCTCATAGCGTCTACGGAGTTTCTGTCGAAGCCTGTCCTCGTCCGAGGAGGATGAGGATCTGTGGTGGCCCCTCTTTAGAGTGGTTGTGGCCCTTTTTCAGCCGTTCGACCGAAGGGGTCCTGGTCCTCAATCGAGACCGACTGGGTCGGTTCGGTCAATCAGGAGTCACCGGAGTCGTGAAAACCGAGGTTCCAGCAAAGTTTCCACGATCGGGACACCCGAGGTCAGTGTCTCCTCATCGGGAAAGGAAAGGACAGGAGTCCTTTCTAAAGAATTGTCAACCGGAGTCGGTGATAAAGGCTCGATTGGGTCGAAAGTAATCTCGTCCGGTTCAGCCGTTTCCTCGGTCTCGCTACCTTGGCCAGACGAAGGTCCGTAAAGCCGGTGGCCGAGGAAGCGATCTCAACTGAAGTCGAGACAGCGTGTTCCTGGAACTCTGACCTCTCTTGGTCCCAGGAGCGTCTCCTTTTGGTAGAAGACTTGGGGTCCTTATCCCTGTTCCAAGGGCGGGAGGAGTGCGAGCCCGAGGGTGCCTCACCCCCTGGTGGGGAGAAACTGGCACAGCTCCCTGAAGAAGCCCGTAAAGGTAGAACCAAGGTTGAGTGGAACAAAAAAGCTTCGACTGGCCGAAGCTTAAGCTGCTTCCTCCTCGAATGCCTTCAGCTGCTCAGCAGATCCTGCAGCCGCAGAAACGGCCCACCTCGCCTCTTTCGATTTCACGAGCGGGTTCCTACTCTCCGGTCTCCCCAATTTTAGGTGCACCTTGCGGTCATCCAGAACATTGAGATGGAAGGTCAGGCAAAAAGTATAAGATGTGGTGTCACATCCGACACCTAGGCAATAGACGCACGAGAGGTGGGGATCAGTGCGCGACATCTTCTGGCCTCAGGTACACCGGCAAAATCCGGGGGACAATTTGTCCTCCATGTCCGATGCGCTATAATTGGAGTTGTTAACTCTGATGAGTTTTAGAGTAATTTGCGTTAAAAACCGACGTTGCGAATCCAGGACCAACGAATTGCTAAAGTAGCATGAGGAACCTGAATCTTCCAGCGGAAAGGAAGAGCTGGTGTCATGGGTGGAGCCGAGGTATTTGCCACGGTGGGTGGGTGGAGGAGCCAGATTGAAGACTTCTGGCAAGATTTAAAGGGAAAGGGACATGCCAGAGAGTGTGGATGAACAACATATCCACGCTTCTAGAATAAATATTTTGATTATAAAGATTTTAATTTCATCAAACTACACCCAGTCATAAAAAGTATACAAGGCACCTAGGTCATCAGTGCTATAATTAGTAAAGACTCTAGCTGTTTTCTTACAGCATACCCACTCATTTAGATCTCAGGTGATTGATAACCTTTAATGTAGTCTTCAGTGCCCACTGGATAGGGAAAGTGACTTAAAATCACAGCCATACTGCTACAACATTGACTGTAAACCAGTAGTTACTTAATCTGTGGTCCTGAATTCGTCGCTGTCACGTGGGACAGGAGGCATTGTAGGAAACAGAAGAGCCGTAAACCTTGGTAATATGGAGATTACCATAAAACTAGTAGGCAAATAGAGAAAAGAAACATAAAACATAGACTTTGACAGCAGATAAGGACTGCTTGGCTTACCCAGTCTGCCCATTTCCCTACCTTTTGGATAAGCTGCAGATCCTAGTTAATCAACAGCCTCTTAATAGCAAACAAAGGGAAGGACACACCAGGACTAAACAGAAAATCAAAAGCACTCTTCGCAACATATGTTTTTTTGCAAATTTTGACCTTAGCACTCCTTTAAAATAAAAATTGTTGCGTGTCAGCTCCTTTAGACAGGCAGAACTGGTATGGGCCGTCTTCTACTCTCTGCTGGGACAGTTTGAAAAATTCAGAAAATGTTAGATCCCGCCCCTCCACATAGGGTTACCACCTTTTAAGAAGCCCAAAGTGGGACATTTCTTACTGAAACATGATTTTTCACAGGACAATATGTAACCTTGACCAATGCAACAGACTTGTTTTCACTAAATATCATAATTAAGACTGAAATGTTGTAGCTTTTTAGTTGTTTCTAGTGTTTCTTATCATTTTAAGGTATTTTTGTAAAGGTATTATAGTTTTTTGCAACATTTAGAAGAATGTCAGAAAATATGTTTTCTACTATAATGTCAGGACAAGTAGTATTTTTTTATGATTTTTTTTACAGGACACAGCTGCCCAAATCAGGACTGTACCTCGAAAAGTGGGACAGGTGGTAACCCTACTCCCCAAATATGCCCTAGCTGGTAGATGGCTCCCTGACTTGCAGTGAAACTTCACCACAGTGAACTTTTTTCCTTAATTTTTCTCTTCACAGTCATTGGTTATGATTTTCAAAAGGGGCTTAGATCGACGAATGTTGCGGCAAACAGCAGCTTGCGCCAAAGCCTGGTGTGCAAGGGACCCTGCACTAAATTTTGGTATAGGAGGGGTCCTGGGCCTAAGTCCCAATACTTGCGGGAACCTCTCTTGTGCGACACACACCTGGCGCATGGGAGGAGTTTGCCACAAGGCAAGGCAGAGTTTATTATTCTAGGCACCCAATCCCGGAGGCTCTGTGCACCATACAAATAAATACAAACTATTCATAAAATACAACACATACACTGTACGGTATAGAACACTAATAAATAATGCAGATAATATAAAATAAGTAAAATAACAGTAGTCATTGAAGAGGCTGTCCCAGAAATAAATACTAATAGACAATGTCTGGGAAAGCTTGACTAAACAGGAAGGCCTTGAGGCAGGCCTTGAACACTGCAGTTGAAGGGGCCTCCCTTACAGATGGAGGTAGCGAATCCTGCAGGACAGGGCCGGCGACATTAAGCGTTCTGTCGCCGGCGGTCTTCAGCCTTGTCGTGGGAATCACAAGGAGCCCCTAAAGGAAGAACGGAGAGAGTGGACCGAGGCAGCAGGTGTTAGAAGGTGAGACAGGCATCCAGGGCCCAGCCCTATGTAGGGCCTTAAAAGTGAGCAAGCCCACCTTAAAGAGGATCCTCCACCTGACCGGCAGCCAGTGCACTTCACGCAACACTGGGGTGATGTGGCAGTACTTGGACTGCCCCATCAGCAACTTGGCAGCTGCATTCTGCAATAGCTGCAGCCTGCGGAGGGTACCTCCTGAGACCCTGAAGTAGAGCACATTACAGTAATTAAGCCTTGATATTATGAAGGCTTTTACCAGGGTGGGGAGGTCCATAGGCGGAACTAAGGGCTTGATCCTGGCGATATTCCTAAGATGATAAAAGCTGGTCCGGACAATAGTTGACACTAGAGCCTCAAATGTCAATCTGTTGTCGAAGGTCACACCAAGATCAGGCACCCTAGAGGAGACCTTCAATGGCCTAGACCCCAGGAATAACCCGGTAGCTGGGCCAGAGGCCATCCTATTAAGCCTCCTGTTCGATTCCACCACCGGTACCTCCGTCTAATCGGGGTTCAGTCTCAACCAGCTGGAGGCCATCCAGTCATTGATCTCAGCAAGACATCTGTTCAGCACTTCCACCTCATTGTATGTCCCGGGGGCAAAGGAAAGATACAGTTGAGTATCATCGGCATAGCAATGAAAGCCCAAACTGCATTTCCTAATGAGCTCTCCCAGGGGCAGCATGTACATGGCAAACAACAATGAGGACAGGACCAAACCGTGAGGTACTCCACACGACAGGAGGCTAGCGGAGGAGGAGAAATTCCCCATCACTACCTGTTGCCTCCTGTTCGTGAGATAGAACTCATACCAGCAGATGACAGTGCCAGGGAGTCCACAAAATTCCCTCAGGCGGTCAAGCAACACACAATGGTCACCGTGTCAAATGCTGAAGAGAGGTCGAGGAGAACGAGAATTGTCCCCTCTCCTCAATCTCGAGCCCTGAGGAGGTAATTGTGCACCTGAACTAATGCGGTTTCTGTGCTATGCCTCACCTGGAACCCTGACTGGAGGGGCTTATAAAGGTCGGAGGTCACGAAGTGCTCCTCTAGCTGCTGCGCCACAGTTTTCTCAACAACCTTCCCTAGAAATTGGAAGGTTGAAGATTGGACAGTAATTCACCTTGACGTCAGGATCTAACGATGGTTTCTTCTGAAGTGGCCTAACCAGTGCCCCCTTCAAAGCATCTGGAAAGACCCCCTCTGAGATTGAGCACAGGACAATCAAGGCAAACACCGGGCTAACAGGGTTGACACATCTCATAAGAAAACGCATCGGCACCAGGTCCAGTTCACAATAATGTGCTTTAGCCCGCAGGCAATCTCAGTGACTTCTGCCACCTCCACTGGTTTAAACTCCCCCCAACTAGGCGGAGTGCTTTCCGAACCCCGAAGGCGATCACTGTTGGCCATACTATGACACACTGGTGGAACGCCCCGCTGGATGGTGGACACCATGTCTGAGAAGAACCGAGCAAACTCTTCGCATGAAGCATCAGAAAAAGCTTTTTTCAGCTGCAGGCAGGCTGAGTTTAACAACCTGTCCATAGTCCAAAACAGCACAGTTGGTCAATTCTTCCTGGCACCAATCTCCCTGGACAGGAACTCTGCCTTCTTATGGGTGATTGCCCCCTGATACTCAACATAATGAGAGCACAGGGCCAGTCTGTCCACATCGAGCCTGGACCTCCACCAGCAGCGCTCTAACCTCTGACCCACATTCTTCATTACCTTGAGCTCCCCATCAAACTGTGGGGAGCTCAACTGAGAAGACTTGGGTTGTACATGAACCGGTGTGAGAGTCGAGTGCAGACGACATCTCCCTGTTATAGACGGCAATAACCTCGCTCGTACCACCTATGCATGCACTACCCACACTGGATAGATCTGCTGTCGCCAGAAATCCCTCTGGGGTCAAACCCCTCAAAGAGCGGTAGCTTATCATCCCGACAGGGGGAGAGCTCTCACGGGGGGCCCTGAATGAGAACTCCACTGTGCAGTGGTCGGACCAAATGACCCTATCAGTTTTGAGATTACTAATCTCAAACCCAAGCAAGAAAACCAGGCCCAGCATGTGGCCACCCTGGTGGGTCACGGAAGAAACTTCTTGTGACAGGCCCAGAGATGACATCGACTGGAGAAGGTTGTAACCTAGCCTAGAAGGTTCGTCATCGGCCCAGACATTGAAGTCCCTCAGAACTAAACATTTGGGGGACTCCAGTGTCTCGTTGCCGCTGACGTCATCTGCCTCCTGCAGGAATTCTCCCACCGCCCCAGGGGGCGGTAAATCAGTAGAATCCTGCAACCTGCGCCTGGACCCCCACGTACGGCCACACATTTAAAAGAACCCTATCTTCCCACTTGGTGCACAGTGAAGCCAAGTTCAGATCTAAAACAGATGGCCACTCCCCCGCTCCTGTGTTCCACTCTGGGGCAGTGCACCACTGAGTAACCAGGGGGACAGCGGCCTCTAAAACTGGGCCAGCATTGTCACCCACCCACCCAGGTCTCAGTAATGCAAGCCAGACTGACCGAAGAAACCAAGTCTGCTATAGTAGCAGTCTTGTTCTTGATCGATCTGGCATTGCAAAGCACTGCCCTCAGGGGATCGGTGGGCAGTGTAGCGCTTCTGGATACTAGTCCACTCGGTTCAGTGGATACGTCTGGCCTCTCTCTAGGACCTGTCGACACCCAGGGTGCCTTCTATACCTGATAATCTCAATCCTACCCCAGCCCGAAGTGTACAAGGCACCCTGCCAAAATCGATCGGTGCGAGCCCTCTTAATTCCGACCTCCCTACAGTGATGAACTGTACTGGTGGAAACTGGAAGATCGGAAAAGGACCACAGATCGAAAAACTGGTATGCCTTGTACACAATCCTGGCCCGCCCCAGAACCGCCTCCCCCCGACTTCCCCAGACACATACAGTCCCAACCAGAAAGCCTCAATAAGTAGCTGACAACTATCAATCATACAAACATTCACACAACTAAAATCCACAGGCCTAACCAGTCATACTCCACGCACACTCATTAAACTAAGACCTCATACCCTAAACACCCCCACAAGGAGTTAAAATGGACAAGGAGCCAAGCTTTCCAACCTTCCAGGAGCGCGACCTGCAGGATTTAAACTAATGCCCTACAAAACAGGGCTAAATTTCTCAAAATATGGAATAAACAGTCTGAATGCAGAAAATCAGTTCCAGCCCGGAAAAGTCATGAGGCCATGGACCTGCCCTTAGTCTCTACTAGGCAAGATGACTGTGGAACCAAACAATGTGCAGAATACCTGTACAGTCCACCTGGAGAAGACACCTTATTCAACAACCTGGAGTTCCTCTCACCAGCTCCAGGAAAGATGGAAAACATATATTAGATGTAAAGTCTACAGATAATCCTGGAAACCGTCTGTTACCACATAATATTCCTCGAAAAGTCCCTGATATTCTCTAGCTGGTAAAACTCCAGCCAGGTGGAAGTGTGTGTAAGAGAGGAACTAGTCGTGGCAAAGTTTCCCCAACCTCACTTCAGGGTCGGAAATCTCTGGGAAAGGAACCCCAGACGATGCCCTCTATACGTCAGAGTTCCCCAGGGATGGATGTCCAGTTGCAACAGATGCCAGATGCTCCTTCGGCCCCCTCGTATGGTGACTAAAGAGGCACCTCCAGCCATTTCTTCTTCTTCTTTTTTTTTTTTTTTAAATTACGACTTATTTTTCCGCATTTTGCAGCTCGACCGGCAGGGGCATCCAGCTGCCGGCTCCCAGCGCCCGGGAGTCAACAGGGTCACTGGCATGATGGGGGTCCGGTGTGGCCACGCTCCAACCTGCTGGGAGGCTCCCCTCTGCCTCCTCGTGCCGGGCCGGGACCAGACCACCCAGCGTGATTCCACGGCAGACCTCCGGGCAGTGCGAGTGTGTCCGTCAAGCTGCATGATCCTGCCCAGCCATTTTTCCTCTTTTCTTGTGACCCCATTAGAGTGCAGACGCGCAATGACGTTTAGAGCACTACGTGCCTACGTCCTCCGCATTCCACCCATCTGTACACCGCTACCTGCAGAGCACCCGACCTCCATCGGGGGCCGCTGCAGAGCGGTGGTCACTCTCATCCCTCCCTGGGATAGGAGAGCAGTCCTCTGGACACTCAATCCTATCCTTCCCCTGCCGACCCGGGTGCGTTCCCGAACCCAGCTCGCCAGCGTGGCGCAAGGTGTGGCGTCCAGCACCTCAACCCTCCATGCCACTGGGCCGCTACCTCCAGCCATTTCTGAGGCTTCCGTCTCTGGTTCCTCGAACTCCGACTTCAAGAAACGTAGCAGCAGTCCAGAGAATCAATTTTCCACCCCAATGGCAGTCTGCTTCGCTGTAAAAGCGGGCACCATCTTACACAGGCCAGACACTGGGACAAGTACCACTCCGTCGTCAATCACTTGCAGATGGAACAGGATACAGACAAAGTCCAGGCAATGGCAGCTTTCAACAACTCCAGCGGCCATACAGGTAAGATGAGGCAAACCAGCAGGCCAACTCTAGACCTCAAAATAAAAAAGCTAGGTTCTACGTCTGTCTCACTCCCGTGCCCTGCCTATAACTAAAAATCCTAACTAAAATATTAGTTACAGTATGGGAGCCAACTTCGCAATTTAGGTGCTCTAGTCGACTCTGTCAGACTTAGGCACACACACACGTCAAATAACGCTCTCCTAAGGTAAAGATTTAAATGAAATAAATAATTGAGTGAAGAGAAGCAGGAAACCCCAAGCATAAAAACTGCTCTCGAAGCCAGTTCAGTGGCGCTGAGGGTTGAGGAGGTGGACGCCACACCGGCGAACCAGGTTCGGGAATGGTCTCGGGGTTGGCTGGGGAGGGAGAAGATCGAGTGCCCGGAGGACTGCTCTCCTGTCTCTCGGGAGGGTTCCAGGAGCAGTTCGGTGTCCTAGTGACCCCTGATGGAGATCAGGGGTACTACAGGCATACCAGCTCAAGTTGTAAGAGGGTGGGGAGTGTGGCAGATGTCAGCAGGGCAGCCATGCGCAGCCGTCCTGGCACGTCGCCTCCCCAGGGGGCAACAAAAAGCTAGAAAACCCCCATCCACGGGGATGGGTGACGGCACCACCACCCGTCACCAGACTCCACCTGCCGGACTCTTTCCACCCTTGGGCCGAGCCCCGCCCGGCCTACCAAATTGTAGATAGAGTGCCCTGGGCGGAAAAGGGCGGCCCTACCTCTGAGGGCTCAGAGCCTGGGGGATTGCTAGGCTGGTGCCAGGGGCTGGAGAGTTTCAGGCATGGAAGCAGAGCGAGAGAGGTGGATGCATGAGAGAGTTCCCTGTGAGTATGGAGTATAAACAGAGTTTAAAAAAAAAAAAAAAAATGCTCTCAGTCAGAGAGCAGACAGACAGCAGCCCATCATGGCCGCCATCTTGCCTGAGCCCCCGATCTCCAAGCTCCTGCGGCAAAGGCAAGCATTCCCCCATCCCTGGGTAACAGAATTAAACCCCCATCCCTGGTGGTCTAGCTGCCCCCGGCCCCGGTCCCTGATGCCACTGTGTTTTAATAAGTTGTATATTCTCCCATCGCTGGTGGTCTAGTGGCCCCCCCGCCCCGTTCCCCAGTGCCACTGTGTTTTAATAATTTTGGATATACCCCTAACCCTGGTGCTCTAGTGGCCCTCCCACCACCCACCTCAGCAGGTAGTGCCCACCACCCCGCTCCCCCCCAATCTCGATACAGAGCCGTCAACCGGCACAGCCCTCCTCTCATCTCTGCAGCTGGCTGCTGACTGAACTGTCAGATAGCGTACTGTAAAGTGTATGCGCTCATTGATTAAGGACGTGGACATTGTACAGTACACTGTGTGACAGTTTAGTCGGCGGCCAGCCACGGAGGTGAGAGGAGGGCTGTGCTGGTCGCCGGTTCTGTATCGAGAGGGGAGAGTGGGGTTGTGGGCACTGTCTGCTGGGGTGGGGGGCCACTAGAGCACCAGGGTTGGGGGAATATCAAAGTATTAAAACACCGGCGGCATCGTGGATCTGGGTGGGGGGGCCGCTAGACCACCAGGGGTGGGGGAATATATCATTTATTAAAACACGGCAACATCGGGGATTGGAGCAGGGGGCCACTAGAGCACTAGGGAAGGGGACTTGTGTAATAATATGAAAATGGGATATATCAGGGATCAGGGAAGGGGGCCACTAGAGCATCATGGTTAGGGAATATCTAAATTATTAAAACACTGGCGGGATCGGGGGGGCCACTAGACCACCTGGGATGGGGGCTTGTGTAATAATCTGAAAACAGGATATATTAAGGCCTTCTGGCAACATCACGGATGGGAAGACAAGCATACTTAACTAGCTCTGGCTGCCTGTGAAACTGAAACTCCCTAAAATAACTTTTTCATGAAAAATCTTTATATTCTTTACTCTGGGAGTTCTTGACATCAGATGGGCAGAAGGAAGAAAGTGGTAGCAAAGGATATTCAGGCAGATTCTTCAAATAGATTGGATTCGGACATTATCGACCAAGTGGCAAGCACATCGAAGGAGCTGTCATGGCCTGCGTCCCTGCCATAGTCTTCACAACCCTCCAACGCAGCTATATTAAATGAACTGAAAGATTTCCGGGCAGAAATAAGTCTCTTTATGCAGAACTGAGGGACAGCCTTGCAACAGTGGAAACTCAAGTCACTGGCCTTGAATCCCAGGTCACTGAATCAGATACACGTCCGGATCATCTGGAGTGAATAATGCTGCACATGCTTGATGAAAACAAACAACTCGCTGCAAAATGCAATGATTTAGAGAATTGCTCCAGTTGCAACAATTTAAGGATTAATGGGGTCTCAGAGAATGAGGAAGGCTGGGACATACTTGTTTTATGGACTCTTTTTTTTTTTTTTTTTTTTTTAAGAGAGACCCTGCGATTAGATCATCCCTGCCCCTCGACATAGAGCAGGCCCATGGAGCCCTGGCAGCCAAGCCCAAACATCCAGAAGACAGACCACACTCTATTGTGCTCCGACTACTTTTTTTTATTTTTTAATATGTAGTTTATGCTCCTTGTCTGCCCCCAGCTGTCCCCTTCTGACCCACCCCCAGCCCCATCACCCCAGTATCACCAGGACTTGCCCCTGCTCGGCAGCCAGGTGCGGAGCCTGCGAGGGTCGGTCTTCATCCACAGCCGAAGGTGTTTTTCCTCCATTTTTTCCCTTCCCACTGCTGGGGCACACACGCAGGACGTTTGTAGGTGGAGGTGTGCTGACATTCAGAAGTCCCAAGAGCACCCCTCCTTCTTCTGGCCCTTTCTGACCCACACTACCTCTGGCCTCTACCTGGGGGGCAGTCGCTTACGGGAGTGCCAGTCCTCCTCCCCAGGAGAGGAGGAGAGCTGTCCTCCAGACGCTTGATCGTCTCCCTCCCCTGCGACCCCCGGCGGCCCATGCTCATTCCCAAACATGGGTCGCTGGTGTGGTGTGGCATCCAGCGCCTTAACCCTCCACGCCACCAGGCCAGCTATACTCCGACTACTTAATTTTGCCACAAAACAGGATTTACTACAGCGTGCATAGAGAATGAAACAGATTTTTTACAAGTTCAAAAGCATTTTCATAAATAGCGACTACTCCCACCTTCTTTTGGCAAAGCAGCAGGCTTAAGCCTCCAATACTATATGTCCTCAGATCTTAGCAATTAAAATTCCAGACTCCATACCCAGCGAAGTTGGTTGTCATGTTTTTGGACAGCCCATGGACATTCATCTCACCTGAGGAGGCCATACATGAGTTGAAAGTACAGAACATTGACGTCCCGCTACCCCGGAGATCCACTCCACAAGCTGACCAGCAGACTCTGATACGGGACACATTGAACAAGGCCCCATGTGCAGCTGAAAAACATTCCCACAGCCAAGCTGCACTTTGAGACATTAAGCAGTTACTCCGGTCATTTGAATGATCTCCAAATGCCTGAATCATTACATCTGTGTGGTATTGTATTGAAATTTAGAGGTGGGTGAGGGGGAGGATGGGGAAGTGGGCCTTGCTTACCCCAGATCCAAGGACTACAGTGTGTGGGTGCCCCAGGGTACTAAGGGAACTAGTTACACGTATTTGAAACTCTCAGCTATTTGATGGCTGCACATCTTAGAAATTGATGCTGTGATGTTGCCCTGTGATCACAAGGATACCCCTCTCTTGTTTATTCTGAAATGTGGCTCTTCAAACAACATGAAGTCTTGCTGTATTCTGACAAGTGCAGTTAGCCCCAGCCTTTAAACTGCCCCAGAGAACAATGGGTTAACTTTTCTATGCAGGGCATAGAATGTTGATCTCGAGCTTGGTTGATGTCTCTGCCTGTTGTATTTTGAACTGCAACCGTCAGATTCTTTACTCCGCCTCACTGAACAGTCGCTCCGGTGATTTCTCCCGCAGCTCGGTTCGAAGTCGGTTGAAGTGTCGGTTTTCGGTCCATTTTCTACCGAAATTTAGTTTCCGCATAGTCGTTTCAAGTCTCTGTCTGTGGTACCGTGAGTACTAGATAGCTTTTGTTCTGTTTTCTGTGTGGAACTTATAAAAAAGTGTGGATCGGTTCGGCTGAACCGATCGTTCAGGTAATTTCTGTATCTTACTTTAGTGTGTGGTTACTGGTCCATATCAGTTCTGAAAAAAACACGGGTTTTAGTACTTTTTTTCCAAGACCCGTGACACGGTCAGGAAACGATAGGGGAGTCTTGCCTGGTGGTTGCCGAAAAAAGGGTAAGTTTGGTTAGGTTGGCCATGTCTGAGAAACCCAAGAAAAAATCCGGGCCCACTGGGTTTCAACACTGCAGTGAGCGTGGGGAGGTCTTTGCTAAGGCCGATCCCCGCACCACCTGTGTTTATTGTCTGGGGTTTGACCACCTCGATTCAGACTGCCAAATTTGTAAAAATTTTCCCAAATCTACCCTTGAAAAGAGATTAGGTAGACTGAGGGAAAGGGTGGGTGAGAATTCCGCTGACCGGATGGCCAGCCGTTCGGTTCCGACGAACCAGAAGAGTACCCTCTGACCAGGCGATACTTCTTGGGCAAAGGAGATCCGATCCGAGGGTCGGTTCCGCAAAAAAATGCAAAGAAAAATCATCCGTTCAGATCCAGAATCTCATACTCCGACCGCAAGAAATAGCCGCGATTCATGACGGAATCGCTTACCGTTCCAACTGATCCGCACCTTTTGGCACGGGCTCAGTTCGGTCGGTTCCCCCGGTTCATGTTTACACCCTGGAAGAATTTTATGAACCGGAGTTTGAGGAGGAAGGAGAGTTGCAAGATGAATATGGTGATGGTGAAAGTCTGGATGTGCCTATTGACCTGGACATCTCCCCAGACAGACCTTCAGGTGTTTCTCCTCCTAGGCTTTCGGAGTCCCCTTCCCACTTATGTTTTACAGAAAGGTGGCTGAGACCTCCAGCTTCATATGGAGGAGGCAGTGGAGGATCAGGAGGAGCCTGACTCTGTAGAGATGATGGACATCCCAAAGTCCAGGAGACTGTCTATTCCCCTCCACAAATCTTTTGGGAAACAGACACAAAAAATTCTGAAGTCTCCCAATTTCATTCCTCGTGTGGATAGAAGAATGGACAAGAGGTATACACTTTCAGGCTCAGATATGGAGTTCCTTTATCAGCAATGTAGCCATGTTGGGGTTGTACAGGCTGCTGCCTGCGATAAGGCAAATATTCCCTTGGCATCACACCCCCAAGACAAGGACTCCAGGAAGATTGATGCCATGGCAAAAAAGCAGTACATGGCATCTTCCTTGGGACTCAGGCAGGCGGATTATATGGCCTATACGCCAGATACCAGAAGTCCAGGTGGGACACTGTACTGGCACTGGCTAAACAGGCTTCCCCCCAGCTTGTCAAGGAGCTGGAGGAGGTGGCTGCAGATGGGATTGAGGCATCGAAAGTTCAGTTTCATGCTGCTGCTGTGGACTCCAGTGATGTGTCATCAAGAGTCATGGCTACATCTGTGGCTCTTCGGAGAATGGCTTGGCTCAGATGTACTAGCCTCTCACAGGATACCCAGGCTAAGGTCATGGATTTTCCTGTATTGGGTAATTCTCTGTTTGGGGAACAGACAGAGAATTACATGAAAAAAATGGACGAGTACAGGACCACTTACAGGAGTGCTCAGGCCAAGGAAAGGCAGGCAACTCCTCAAAGGCAGCAGTCTAGGGGTAGGGGCAGGCCTTTTCAAAGGCCTTTTTACCAAGCACATGCTTCTTCTTCCTTTTTGCAGAGGGGGTTCTTAAGAGGGAGAGGCAGAAGGGGGATGAGCAGGACTGCATCCACCCCTCAGCCCAAAGCCCCTGCCAAGCAGACACCCTGATGGGTCTGCCCGGGTCGACTCTCCTATCCCAGTAGGGGGCAGGCTGGCTTACTTTCTCCAGGACTGGATGTCTGTTACATCAGACAAGTGGGTCCTGGAAGTAGTAAGCCAGGGACTGGTTCTCAGCTTCAAAAAATTTCCAAAGATGAGAGCCAGATCTTTTCCACCTGCAAATCTTTCGGAAACCCTTGCCCTAGAGGCAGAGGTTTCTTCTCTCCTAGCTTTAAGAGCTATAGAGAGAGTACCTACCCTACACTGGGGCAAAGGACTGTACTCCAGGTACTTCCTGACCCCCAAAAAGACAGGAGAGTGGTGACCCATCGTGGACTTAAGATATCTGAACAAACATCTTTTAAAGCCAAAGTTCAAGATGATAACTCTGGGAATTATCCTTCCCTCTCTAAGGCCAGCAGACTGGCTAGCCTCCCTGGACCTCAGAGATGCCTACTTTCACATTCCCATCAGGTGCTCCCACAGAAAGTACCTCGGGTTCGAGTTGCCCTCAGGCCACTGTCAGTTCAGAGCAATGCCCTTTGGCCTAACCTCAGCTCCAAGGGTTTTCACAAAGTGCCTGGCAGTAGTTGTTGCCTTCCTAAGAAGACAAAAGATTTCCATTTTTCCGTATTTGGACAACTGGCTCATAGTGGGCCAGTCCCCAGACCAAGTCAAGTCAGACCTGCAAGTGACCCAGCAAGTGCTCACTTCTTTAGGATTTCTTCTCAGCCTACCAAAGTTGGTTCTCGAACCAGTGTAGCTCCTCACCTTCATAGGGGCAGAGCTGGATATGGTAAAAGCAAGAGCATTTCTTCCCCTGGAAAGGGCAAGAGCTCTCATGGAGCTGGCCTCTTAATTCAGCCTTCAGGTGTCTCAACCAGCAAGGCATTTCCTTCAGCTCTTGGACCACATGGCAGCTTCTACAGCAGTGGTCCAAGGCGCAAGATTCCAGATGAGGGACATTCAGTTCCACTTAAGAGCTTTTTGGTCCCAAAGAAAGGATTCCTTTACCAAACTAATCCCAGTGACTCGAACTCTGATCCAAGCCCTGCAATGGTGGCAGGATCAGGACAATTTGAGGCAAGGGGTTCCATTTGCCACTCAGTCTCATTCAGTGGTCCTTACCACAGATGCTTCCCTTCTGGGCTGGGGAGCCCATTTGGGGGACCTCACCACCCAGGGACTGTGGTCGCCTAGGGAATCTCTTCTACACATCAGTCTCTTGGAACTCAGGGCAGTGTTTCTGGCACTACAAGCTTTTTCCCAATCAGTACAGAACAAGGTGGTTCAGGTCAGAGCAGGCAACACCACCACCATGTGGTACATCAACAAGCAAGCAAGGAGGCACACGGTCTACGGCCTTGTGCACAGAAGCAATGAAGTTGTGGTCCCTGGCTTATTCCCTGCAAACCTCTCTGATAGCAGTTCACCTTCCAGGGAAGGACAATGTCCTAGCAGATGCACTGAGCAGAATATCTCAGGGCCATCACGAATGGGCCCCGGATCCTCTGGTGTTGAAGGTGATTTTTTTCAAGATGGGGCACTCCAGAGATAGATCTTTTTGTAGCCCCAGACAATCACCAGCTTCCTCTCTTTTGTTGCAGACCCCCAGTCTTGGGCTCAGTCCCCCTGGATGCTCTGATTCTGAACTGGGAAGGGAAATTTCTGTATGCTTTTCCCCTTCCCTCTCCTGTTCAAAGTTCTAGTCAAGATAAGGTCACAACCTTGCAAAGTGATTCTGATTGCTCCAGACTGGGCCAGGCAGCCATGGTACCCCTTGTTGCTGTCCCTAGCAGTCCATCTTCCCCTGTCTCTTCCCAGGAATTACAACCTGTTAACCTCCTCTCAGGGGAGGATTTGGTACCCCAATCTTCAGTCTCTCAATCTCAAGGCATGGCTCTTGGAAGAGTTAGGGTTTGCAGATTTGCATCTGTCTCAGATTTGCATCTGTCTCAGGGAGTTCTGGATATTCTCAAAGCTTCTCGAAAGCCTTCCACCAGAAAGACTTATAACTCCAAATGGAAGAGATTCAGCATTTGGTGTTTCAAGAGGCATATCTCCCCAGATACTGCTGAAGTGCCTACAGTTCTGGATTATATAGTCCATCTTAATAGCCTGGGCCTCAGAACAGCTACTCTCAGGGTACATGTGTCTGCTGTTTCTGCTTTCCTGTCAGTAGGCAAGTCTTTCTCACTGTCATCCCACCCTGTATTCTGTAAGTTTTTCAAGGGATTGCTTCACACCAATCCCCCCTTTAGGGATCCTGCTCCTGCTTGGTATCTTTAATGTTTGCATTGCTCAGCTTATGCAACCCCTTTTTGAGCTTTTATCCTCAGCAGAGCTTAAGTACTTGACTTGGAAAACTGTGTTTTGGTAGCCATTACTTCTGCTAGACGTATCAGTGAATTGCAAGCCCTGTCAGTGGAACCTGATTTCATCTCTTTTCACAGAGATAAAGTGGTCCTTAGAACTAACAGAAAGTTCTTTCCTAAAGTGGTTTCAGATTTCCACCTGAATCAGTCTGTCTCTCCGTTTTCTTCACTGATCATTCTTCCTCAGGAAAGAGGAGGCTACACAGTTTGGATGTTAAAATAGCCCTTAGCTACTACATAGAGCATACCAAGGGTCACAGGTTTGACTCCCTCCGGTTGTTCCTCACTTATGGAGAAGTGGGAAAGGGCAAACCTGTCAACAAGAGATCTATTGCCTGGTGGATTGTGTCTTGTATATAATTCTGCTGTGAAAAACTGTGAAAAACTCCACCCTCAGGCCTGAGGGCTCATTCCACAAGAGGTACAGCTGCTTCCCTGGCTGCTGCCAGGGATATCCCTCTCTTAGAAATTTGTCAAGCAGCCACCTAGAAAACAGTCCATACCTTCACCAAGCATTACTCTCTGGATATCCAGGCTAGGAGTGATGCTCGGTTTGGCACAGCAGTACTTCAGAGCCTGTTCCCAAAGTAGGTTCTGTCCCTCCTCCATGGAGGTACTGCTTGGTAGTCTGCACTTGTCAGAATACAGCAAGACTTCATGTTGTTTGAAGAAAAAATTACTCACCTTAGAAATTATGTTTCTTCTAGTGGAGTCTTGCTGTATTCTGACCTCCCCCCGCCTCCCCTCTCAGAACGTGGATTTTTTGGGATGTGGGTGGGCAGGCGCAGTGTTGGCACCCCAGGGGTGCCCCCTTACACCCTCTGTTACTCATGGGGTGAGATGTTATTTCAGTTTTATTGGTTTTTGTGTTTTGGGTTTCCTGACTTGAGTCTTTCTTGGAGAACCCATAAGATTTTTTCTGCCAGTTGGCTAGTAAAAATTTTACAGTTTCCACACAGAACACCTAGTGAGTTTTGCTCGTAAAAATCTGACGGTTGCAGTTCAAAATACAACAGGCAGAGACAACCGAGCTCGAGATCAACATTCTATGCCCTGCATAGAAAAGTTAACCCATTGTTCTCTGGGGCAGTTTAAAGGCTGGGGCTATCTGCACTTATCAGAATACAGCAAGACTCCACTAGAAGAAACATAATTACTAAGGTGAGTAATTTTTTTCTTCTCTGATACTCTACCCCCAGTGTTTGTGGGTAGCTTGGCTGCCGCCCTCCGATTTTCTATCCCACCTCCCTCACTGCAAGAATGGTGCTTCCATAGCGACATGCAGTGCCGAGTACCCTACAGATCCTCTTAAGAGGAGAAAGGCAATTTACTAAATTAAGTTATCTAAGGGGCCCTGGTAAAGAATGGTCATTGTGGTGAATGCATTTACCAGCAAACACAAGTTGCTCCTCAATTAATTAGGCATTTATTTATTTATTTAAATTTTGGTAGCCGGGTAAACCCACTGAAACCATGATGGTCCCTTTTTCAGGGGTGACCCGGGATTAATCACAGTTAAAGACGTTCCATAAAGCTACAATACATTTACAGGTTGACCTTGCCTCCCTCCACCCGCCATCTTGCCTAGCTGTAATATGAGCTAAAGTGCATGCAGTCCCCACTTGAATGTGCAGGCCATGAACTCCTTTTGCATATCATCTCCTTCCTCAGCTTTGTTTAAAGGGACACCACGGAACAAAGCTAGGGCTTACCTCGGCTACGTGATGGCTGCATACATGAGACATTGTGCCTTGGACAATGTCCTGTGTCCATAAGAGTACCCACCCTTGTCTATCCTGAGCTGTAGCTCTTCTCCAGTGTCTCTGTTCTCCCCCAAGTATCTGACAGCGGCTTAGCCACAAACTCTCCAGCCTTCCACCCCACCTCCCCAGTAGTGCAAATGGAGCCTGTATAACAACATGCAATGTCACTAACCCAACAAAGCAGGATCAGCGGGGAAAGGCAGTTCACTAATTATGTTCACAATTGGGGCGCTTTTGAAGAGAGATTGATGTTAAGACCGCACTTACCAGCAAACGCAAGTCGTCCCTCACTTGGTTTGACATCACCTCTCTAAACCTGCCATCTTGACCCACTCTAATGTGAGCTAAAGGGCATGAGGTCCCCACTTGGAAGTGAAGGCCCGCAACTCTCCCGCTTATCATTTAGATCCTTATCCCTGCTTAAAGGGATATCGCATTATATAGAGAGGGCTTACCATCTAAGAGGGTCAGGGGGCCCCTTGATGGGATCCAATTGAGCTGCTCTTCTGCTCGCATAACAAGGAGATTATCTCCCCCTGGCCGGTTTAATGGGGAGTGGGGCTTGTGAAGCCAACTCGGATCCAAAAGGCTCCCTTGAAAGTAGTCCCACCTGGAGGTGTGGATAGGGTGAGCAGACGACTTGCTATTTTTCTCTTCTGCCTTGAGGTAGGCCTCCCCATTTAAATTAACAGTGGCTGTTTACATGCCTGGATGAGACTTGAGATGAACGCACGTCCCCCTTAGCCATAGCGATGGTCGGCTCTGCATGGGAAGTCTACCAGATCGCCTGCTTTCTGCGTCAGCCGCTAAATCGGGACTATATGCTGCTCAAACAGAAAAGAGCTATGAGTCTTCATTCACATACTACTCATGCATATGGAGAGGGAGGCCCCAAGCCTATGAATATATAGTCTTATTCGGCACAGCAGACTAGTACCTGGTTTGTAGTAAGCTCATGGAGCAAATATAGATTTGGTTTGGCTCACCCCCGCCCCCCACCCTTTCTGTCTCTCACATGAGGCCTTGTTTTCTAAATGAAGACTTAGAGTATTACATGAAGATGTAATTGAGCTGGATGTAGGGGAGGCTTCCCCACTCTGCAGCTAGCTTCTGAAGGGAGTTGGCAGCTCAGCCAGGGACACCTGCTAGATGGGGCCATTAATAAATTACATTATTTGCAGTTAGTTGCTTTCTTCTCTCCTAGGCAGCACTTCTTCTAGCCTGATCCCCAGCCCCATCTCCCGCTTGTGGCCTACCGTCCGCTGTCCTCCACAGCTTGCTTCCGTGGCGGGGCAGCGGGGATCCCTCAACCCGCCGGAACATATTTTGTGCGGAGCGTACCGCTGTTTGCGAGAGTGGGGCCTGCGGAAATTGGCTGTCATCATGCTGCGCCCAGGACTCTTTTTCCACTTTTCTGCCCTTAGAAGAGGAGGTGTTCAATGACGCCCTAGGGAGAGAGCATGCACGCGTCTGCGTGTGCTCCTCCCAGGATCTGCCTCCACTCCTCCCCCTCTCTGAGGGTCAGTGTGCTGTCCCCTTGCCACCACCAGAGGCCAGTCTACACCGACTGCTGGTGGCCCCACTTCCCCAGGGAAGGAGAGCAGTCCCTCGGACGCTCGATTCTTTTCCTCCCCTGCCAACTCCCGGCGGCCATGCTTGTTCCTGAACATCAGTTGCTGACATAGTGCAAGGTAAGGCACCCAGCACCTCAGCCCTCAGCACCACCGGGCTGGCTTTTAATAAATTACATTAGAAAAAAAAAAAAAGCAGTCTGAGCCAAGGGGTTAGAAAACTGCAGTAACTCGGACTGGTATAAAGCAAGGGAGCAATAATAAACCCCTATAAAGCTTGACACAGCTACCCTGCACAGCTTCACCTGTCTGGCTACAAACCCCTACACCTTGATCACTATTGCATCTACATGGGAGGTGAAGCTTGATCGTAAGGGGTGCACACAATGGGAGAGCGAGTGCTTGCTGTGAGCTCGAACATTACGCTAGGAAGCAGCCTTGTGGCATCCCCTGTGGAGGGGGCATGCAGTGGGGGGGGAGTGCGTGGATGCGGCAGTCATCCTCAGGGTGGTGGGCCATCACCCTGGATGGCCCGTTGTCTGCAGCCTCCTCTCCACTCTTAAAACCCCTTAAGGTATAGTGTGTTGGGGTGGGGGGGCTCCTCTCTTCTATTTGGTGCTGGTCAGGAGAGGGGTGGATCCTGTTGTTGACCGAGTGAGGATGGAGAGCTTCTCTATAAAGAAGTGGCCGTCTGACTAATGCTACACCTGGACCAAGGGGCAGGAAAAAACTGCACTCAGTGGAGGGGGGAGGAGGAGAAGGAAGAAAAAAAGGAATTTTTTTTTTTCTTTTCTCTCATGACTGTCTAAAAAGTGCCGTCTGTTTGTTTGAAAGATCCCTATTGCTTAAAAGAAGCCCTGGATACTACCGACTCCTTATTTAATGGAGGTCAGGGAGCCAGCACCACCCCCCCCCCCCAAATCATTCCTGTCTGTGACTGTCTTACCATTATTGAGGTTGGCTAGCTAGTGTAACATCTCTGCCACCCCAATACTTCAGTGACAGGATTCTCTGTCACGAGGGCTCGGTGCATGTAGGTGTCTGACTTACACTCCAGGAATGGATTCCGTTCCCAGTAGGAGAGGTGTTTTACTCTTCCTCCTTGGAAGTTTCACAATCCTTAATGTTTATAGTTCCATTTGTTCTTCTACAAGCTGCCATGTTGGCACATCAGTTGGCTTCAGTTGTAGCTTTTGATAGTAGTCTATGGCTGTGTGATAAGCTCAGTGTTATGTATGACAGAGCTGATTTCCGATTAGTTGACCTACGTACAAATGCTGATCTCTGTCTTTCTAGCGCCACCCTACAACTCTATCTCGCTATCCTCCTTTATCTCCTTCATCACCATCCTACTATACCACTTGATCTCCCTGACTCTAAAGGCAGGAGGAGGTGGCCTGTCACAGTAAATTTTTTTTTTTTTTATTTATTAAAAATAAAAATGGCAGGCCAGCCCGGTGGCACTGAGGGCTGAGGCGCTGGACGCCTTACCTCGCGTCACACCAGTGACCCGTGTTCAGGAATGGACACAGAGTGCCGGGGTTGGCAGGGAGGAGAAGGATCAAGCATCCCCAGGACTGCTGTCCTTCTTCGGGAAGGGGGGGATTGCAGGGTTCGGTGATTGCCTGCCACCTAGCAGAGGCTGGGATGTGGCACATCAGCACTGGAGACTGTGGGCGAGAGTTGCAGCAGGCGCTTGGAAGAGGTGTGCACGAATGCGTGTGCGCGCGCTGCTGGTGCCATTACCGCGCCCGCAACCTCGAGGAAGTGAGGGGAAAAAAACAGAAAATGGAGAGTCCTCTGCGAGGATGACGATGGTCCCCTCCGCAACAGCCCAGGAAGACACCTCCCGGAACACTAAGTCCGGTCCAGTGGGTTGAGTCACTCCCAACCCCCTGCCATGAAGGGTAAGTCGTGGGGTCAAGGGAAGGGAGTCTCATACCTGGTGCCTACGCAGCGGGGACGTCAGATGTAGGCAGAGGGCTCTGGGGGAAAAATAAGTAACTATAAAAAAAATAAAAATAAAAATGGCTAGTATAACTGAAATACTTACCCTCAAAATAAATGGGATACATAGTCCCATAAAGCAGAAGCGGCTACTTCAGTATCTTGAGACCGAACGACCTGGTATTGTTACACTCCAGGAAACCCATCTCTCTAAAATAGAACATGATAAATTCCAGTCGATGGGCTTTGCCATAGCAGTAGCCTCATCTCATAAATTGGGAAGAAGGCGAGGGGTACTGACTTTGATTCCTAAGTGCGTCCCTTTTCAGCTACATGAACAAGTGATAGACTCAGAGGGTAGGTTTGTTGTTGTAACAGGGACACTCTACGAGTCACCTCTAATGATAGCCAATGTGTATTTTCTTCTGGGATCATGCAAAAGGGTAGCCCAAATCTTTCTTAATAAACTCCTCTGTATCTTGAAAGGACAACTGATCCTGGGAGGGGACCTCAACATCACTTTAAACCCAGCCCTAGACTCCACAGGTCCTCGTACCCCATGCCAAACTCTGATGCAAAAATATCTTAGTCACCCTACCTCACCTAGGGCTCATAGATATCTGGAGACACACATTCCCTACATTATGACAATATACACATCATGCCCCCAGAACCAATACATCAGCCAGATTAGACTACCTTATAACCATAGTCGAACACCTTTGTTTTTTTTCTCGCCTGCTGCCACTTGAACTTGCTCGGACGATTCCCCACACACCACCAACTGCGCTACCTCCTGCCTGAAGTCCACCCCACCGGGAAATCGAGAACGGACACTCCCCCACTTACCTGGTCCGACAACGAGCCCCAGTTTGCCGAAGTCAGGTAGGTGAGTGGATGGGGAGAGCCAGTGGAGGGAACCTGGTGTGGGGAGTGTGGTAGAGGGGCACCGGAGGACGCAGTCACCTATCCGTGGAGCAGGGGGTTTTCTGCTTCTTGTGTTGCCAGGACATGGACATGTAGTGGTGCCCTGCTCATGTCAGGCACTCTCCTGCACCTGAGTGAAAGACACCCACCACTACCCAAACCCTTTATACGTGCCCACGCAGACTGCAGTGCTCCCTAGGATCCCAGGGGTCACTGATGCTGCATAGAACAGAACCCACCCACCCCAGGAGAGGAGAGCAGTCCTCTGGATGCTCATAGATACATAGACAGTGTCGGCAGATAAGGGCCTATGGCCCACCCAGTCTGCCCATTTGAGCTCGTAAGTTCAGTTTATGTTTTCTTAGAAGTCTGTTGCCCCTTACCCCTGACCTCCAGAATTCTTTTATGTCTATCCCATGCATTCTTAAATCCCGTGATTGTTTCAGCCCCCACCACTTCCTCTGGCCAGGTGTTCCACTTGTCCACCACCCGTTCTGTGAAGAAATTCTTCCTCACGCTTCCTCTGAATCGTCCCTCCTCCAACTTCATCCCATGCCTCTAGTCCTGGAACATCTTTTTCACTTAAAAATAGTGTATTCCTGCACCCTGTTCCTCCCTGTGAGATACTTGTATGTCTCTATCATATCCCCTCTCTCCCTCCTCTCTTCCAGGGAGTGCATGTTCAGTTCCTTCAACCTGTCCTCATTGGACTTGTGATGCAATCCATGAACCATCTTTGTTGCCCTGTTCTGAACTTTCTCTATCCTGTCTATGTCCTTACGTAGGTAAGGTCTCCAGAACTGTACACTGTACTCCAGGTGGGGCCTCACTAGTGTCTGTATAGTGGAATTATGACCTCCTTTTCCTGCTGGTGATGCCCTGCCTGTGCATCCCAGCATCCTATTTGCTTAACCTGCTGCCTTGTCACACTGTTTCCTACCTTGAGGTCATCAGAGATGATAACCCCAAGATCCCTTTCCCGCTTGGTGCATGCTATATCCTCACCCCCCAACTGATATATTGTGCCAGGGTTTTTGTGCTCCATATGCGTTATCTTGCACTTCTTTGCATTGAATTTCAACTGCCAAATCCCTGACCATTCTTCAAGTTTCTGCAGGTCCCTTCTCATTCTGTCTACACCCTCTGGTGTGTCTACTCTATTGCAGAGCTTTGTGTCATCAGCGAACAGTGAAACTCTACCTTCTAGGTCCTGCGCAATGTCACTGATGAAGATGTTGAATAGAACCTGTCCCAGCACTGATCCCTGTGGTACCCCACTGGTCACTGTTCCCTCTGAGGAGTGACAGCCATTTACTACCACCCTCTGTGTCCTGCCGCCCAGCCAGTTACCTACCCACCACACTACTGTCCTGCGCACACCCATATTCCCCAGTTTGTGTAATAGTCTTCTATGTGGCACAGTGTCAAAGGCCTTGCTGAAGTCCAGATAGGCCATGTCCACTGCCCTCCCCTGATCCACCTCCCTAGTCACCCAGTCAAAAAATTCAACGAGGTTGGTCTGACATGACCTCCCCCTGGTGAAACCATGCTGCCTTGGGTCCTGTAGTCCATTGACAACCAGATGTTCCACCAATCTCTCCTTTAGTAGTGCTTCCATGATCTTGCTCACTACCGAGGTGAGGCTGACTGGTCTGTAGTTCCCCGCTTCCTCTTTGTTCCCACTTTTGTATAAGGGGACTACATCTGCTGTCCTCCAGTCTTTGGGTACCTCCCCTGTTTCCAGTGATCAGTTAAAAAACAGGATAGCCAGAGGTTCAGCCACCACCTCTCTTAGTTCTTTAAGGACCCTGGGGTGCACCCCATCTAGCCCCATTGTTTTATCAACTCTTATTACTTCCAGTTCTTTCAGGACCCTTTCTCGTGTAACGGGACTTGTGTCCATTTCTGCACCATTCTCACCGCTTGTACTCCCTTCAGACCAATTACCCTGCTCTTCCTCAGTAAAGACTGAGCAGAAATACCTGTTCAGTATGTCAGCTTTTCTGTTGTCATCCTCCACGCGGCCCCATCCTCCCCCTTCAGTCTCACTATCCCTCACTTTGCCTTTCTTTTTTTACTTATGTACCTGTAAAAGGTTTTGTCCCCTCTACCCACTGATTTTGCAATGTGTTCTTCTGTCTGAGCTTTGGCTTCCCTTACTGACCTCCCTACCTCCCTTTGCTTCTCCTGGTACTTCTCCCTATCCCCTTCTGCCTGTGTCTTTTTTGTATTGCCTGAATGCAATATTTTTGTTTTTCACTTTCTTTGCTACCTCTTTGGAAAACCATAATGGTCTTTTCTTCCTTTTCCTCTTGCTAACCTGCTTAATGCATAATTCTGTTGCTCTTGTAATCCCCATTTTAAATACTGCCCACTGTTTCTCAACCCCGATTCCTGCCCCATTCCCCTTAATGCCTCTTTCAAGTATCTCCCCATTTTCCCAAAGTCTGCCCCCCCCCCTAAAATCCAGGATACGTGTTTTTGTGTGGTTTGGTTCTGCTCTTTCTGTGATTTTTCAAACCACAGTGACTGGTGGTCACTGTTCCCCAGGTGCTCCCCCACTGTTACCCCCATCACATTGTCCCTATTTGTGAGCACAAGATCCAGTATTGCCTTCTGCCGAGTTGGTTCCATGACCAGTTGCTTGAGGAAGGCACCCTGAAGGAAGTCCAGGATAAATCTGCCCTAGTTGATGCTACTGCTGGGATGCTCCAGTCCATGTCCGGAATGCTCAGTCCTGCTCCTCCCTTGCTGACCCCTGGTGACCTAAGTCCATTCCCGAACCTGGGTTGCCGACGTAGTGCGAGGCCCCTCAACCCTCAGTGCCACCGGGCCTGCTCCACAGCCAAACACCTTGACACGATCAATGATTTCTACTTAGGAGCCACTCTGCTATCTGATCACTCCCCAGTTTTTGTAAAATCGGCCCTAGGTAATCGGGTAAACCACATCAAACCACTTTTTTGGAGACTAAACCTCACTACACTGAAGGACCCGGCCCTAGTTCAACATTGGAAAGAGTGTATCTCCCAAAATCGTAGCCGAAAATACCAGCCCTGACATTACTCCACCTATTTTATGGGACACCCTTTAAATGGTCCTACGGGGTGAGTTAATTGCGTATCCGACTGCACAAACCAGGAAACGCCAAGCTTGCTATGTAGAATTGCAACAGACTGTACAAGCTCTTAAAAACATTTGTCTGTCAAGTAGATGTCTCCATTCTACCTCAGTTAAATCAGGCTAAACAAGATCTACAAAAACTCTTCGATGTTCGAATAGAACAAGCATTACTATATTTAAAACAAACCAATTACAAAAGGGGTGCCCAAGGTTATAAAACTATAGCCCAATGCTTAAGGAAAAGATGAGCTCAGACCTACATCTTGCAATTATTTAACCCACATACAGAAACTTATACAGGCTGCCTGCAGGACATTCAAAATAGAATGTTATCCTATTACCGCTCTCTCTACCGAAGAAACGCCCTCCTTAGAAGCAATACGAAGTTTCCTTAACTGCCTTCTTCTCCCTAAATTTGACTTCAGCTGAAGCAGAAAAACTTCACCTCCCCATTCCCTGTTCCCTCTCAAAAGTCATAATAGCCCTTAAAGATACTAAATCCCAGAAATGCCCTGGCCCTGATGGCTATCTGGCAGAATTCTATTAAACATTTCAGGATGATCTCTTTCCCCTGCTTTTACAAACCTTTCAAGAGATACAGACTGAAGGTATTCCTCCCCCTTCTTGGAACTATGCAGCAATCTCAACCATTTTAAAACAAGACAAAGACCCCCTAGGGCCACAAAAAAGGCCCTTACTCGTTTATGGCATCGACATACTCCCCCTACACTTGCCCAGTGTTGTACAGCTGTGAATATCTATTATATAGAAAGACTAATAGCCCGCTGTAATGGCCAGCTTGTTTATTTTGAGTTACGCTGGAGGGCTTGGCGGTTTTATGTATCGCAGGAAGACGCTTCATTTGTCCTGTGATTATTAATACTTACGGGTGCTGATTTAGGACCAGGAAGGGAAATTGGTTTGAGACAGGGGTTCTTATTCAAAATTGGACCTATGGAATTGTTTTTATTCCCTACATTTGGGGATACCATGATATGAAATTGGGGGGGTTAACCTTATTATAGGAAGATCTTCCATGCGCCTCCTTTTCTTTTTATGTTTAGGTTTTTTAATTTATAGCATAATGCTAGTTAATGTTGTATATCAACTGATACGTGATTTTGTTTTTAGAGTTTTCTTACCAACTGTATACATTGCATATACTTGAATGAAAGATCTGTGTACTCTGTTTTCTCTGCAGATAAATAAAAAGTTTAAAGAAAAAGACCCCCGCCTTCCCTCTTCCTATCGCCCAATCTGAATTCTAAACTTTTCATGGCAGTATGTCCAAACTAGTAGATCCAGACCAGGTGGAGTTCATTAGGACCCGACAAGCCCATGATAGTGTACGCTGCACTCTGCTTTTGGTTGAGTATCTCACATCCAGACATATCTCGTCAGTCATTCTCAGCTTAGATGCTGAGAAGGGCTTTGACAGAGTAAACTGGCCCTATCTGTGGAAAACTCTTTCAACCTTTGGGATACTGGACTTGATTATTTCAGTGCTGCAAGGTGTCTACTCCTCCCTTGTCTCAAGGTAGTGTTGCTCTTACGGCCCCTGTCGTCTTGGGCAGGGGCATGCGGCAGGGATGTCCTCTTTCACCTCTCCTTTTTGCTCTTTTCTTGGAACCCCTAGTAGCGGTAATATGAGTACACCCAGCAATCATGGGAGTCCCATTGGGAGGAAGGGAATACAAACTCTTGCTGTTTGCTGACGATGTCCTCCTGACGTTAACCTCACCGGAGCAGTCTATCCCTACTCTATGGCAACTTCTTAGTCAGTTTGGGGAATTATCTGGCTATAAGCTAAACGCTCAAAAAAATGACGTGTAGGCCGGTCCCATGGTGCCAGGCAATAGGGGTTCGCCTGGCACACTGGCGACCTGGGTTCGTGTCAGAAGCCTGGGGCGACAGGAGCTGAGGCCGGCAGGTAGGGCTTAACTCCTTCCGGGGGTCATGGATGCACCACCCTTTGCCGACTTCTGGTGGCAGAAGTTCAGTGTCGGCCCGCCGGCGCAGCAGTGGGATTTCCGCTTGCGACGCCAGCGACCCGGGTTCGGGAACGGACTTGGGTCGCCGGAGGGCCGGCCGGGGGGAGAAGGATAGAGCGTCCTATGGACTGCTCTCCTTCTCCGAGGGAGAGGATGGGGTAGTGCTCAGGGGTCTGCAGCGACTCTGGTGGAACCAGGTGTGGCGCGACTACTGACCTCAACAGTGTGTATCGTCAGAGGCGGGCAGGACGCCTCCGCGTCATTGGGCGCCGCCTCCCCGAAAAAGGAAAATGGGAGAAGTGCCGATGGGGCTCCTTGATGAAGCCGGTCACAGCTTCAATTAGCCCTCAGGCCAGCCCCTCCGACTAGTCCGACGCTCGGCATGTGTCCCTCAGTGCCGAGCCCCACCGTGGGGGTAAGCCACCGGTATCGGAGGGCGCGAGGCTGATGTGGGGGGGTGGAAGCATGACCGGCAGATGGTACCGGGCTACCGTCGGCTTGGGCAGAAAATATAAATAGAAAAAAAAAAAGAAGTTCAGTGTCATGCTTTGTGGCGTGGGTGACCACACGCCACATGCATGATCTGCCAGGACGCCACAGTGTGCGTCCAAAAATGGGCAGGGGATGCGGAAACCAAGAAAATGGCTGCTTAGCCGCCTGATTACTGCAGCCCATCACCACGGTAGCCCGGGTATGTCCTGTGCTATGCTCTCACTGCCGGCGAGTATTGAAGAAGGTGCTACTTGAAAGTCTCCCCGGTCGCCCTCCATGGGTAGAAGGTCCCCCCTCCATGAAGGGATATGTCTAGTAGGCCACAGTGGTCGGCAAAGGGGAGGATCATGGTGGCAGATGCTGGCCGCCCAAAGGAGAGGCCAGCTAGGCTGGCACAGGAGAGGAGGTAAAAAAGATAATACACCCCCCCCCACAAAAAAAAACAAGGGTTGTTACATCACTGTATACCATCACCATCTTTCCCCTTCAAATGGAATAAGGGAGCTATTCGTTATTTAAGGGTCAAACTAACAAAAACCTTCAGTATCTAGAATTACTGAGCTATGAACCGTTGTCCCAGCATATTACTGCCGATTTAGCCAGATGGTCCCAACTCCAAATGACTTCCTTTTCCCGATTAGAGGTAATACGTCAAAACATACTTCCCCGAGTTCTTTACTACCTTCAGACACTCCCAATAATGCCTGTCTGCTGTTACTTTCAGTCTTGGAATAGGATTATTTCCCGCTACATCTGGAATGGGAAGCAACCCTGTTTCAAATTCTCAGCATTGCACCTTCCTTGGAACAAGGGTGGTGTCAACCTCCCTAACTTACTCTAGTTTGCCCAAGCAGCCCATCTTTGAACATTTCGCCTATGGCTATCTGCATCTCAACAACTTTACTGGAAACAAATTTAATTCCTTACAAATGACCCTTTTAAAGGGGACATGCAAATTAAATCATGCAGCCCGCTCCCGTCTCATGTAACTTTTGTAAGCTGTGGCAGGAGGCTGCTGTCAGTTCCATTTTTTGAATAATCTGCACATTTTAAAATACTGGCAAAACTTTTCGGTGAATACGGAAGTGGCGTTTGGTTCCCGATCGAGCGGGTGCAAGTTTACCTGGGAATTCCAACCAGTTTTGTGACTTGTAAACACCATTGCTCTCAATGGAGCAGTAGGGAAGGGGAGACTCAATATGCTTATTTTATTATCTTCGCAGGGGTCTTGATGTCTAAATTAATACCTACTGCAGTGACCCGCTCTGGTGTTGCTGTAGATGTTAATTTAGGCATCTAGACCCCATGTAAAATAATAAAAGAAGTATATTAAGCCTCCTCCCTGCTGCTCCATTGAGAGCAGTGTGTTTGTAAGTCACAAAACTGTATGGAATTCTCAGGTAAACTTGCGCCCGCTTGATCGGGACCTGGCCACCACTTCCATATTCGCTGAAAAGTTTTGCCTGTATTTTATAATGTGCAGATTATTCAAAAAATGGTACTGACAGCAGCCTCAGACTCCCGCCACAGCTTACAAAGGTATGTGGGACGGGAGCGGTCTGCACGATTTAATTTGTAGGTCACCTTAAATGTTGACTTTTTTTAGTCACCCGCCACAAGATAAACCATATACAAAATTTACCCCCTTTACTGCAACAATGATAAAACAATGGGAAGTAATAGCTACCCGCTACCTTAAATCTGCCCACATTTTCCAATTGAGAGCGCTAGCTTATGACCAATCTTTCACTTAAAACTCTTTCGATACAGGCCCGTTAGCCTGACATTGGTGGTCGGCAAGGTGATGGAGGATATTGTCAAGGAAAGGCTGGGGGTTACTGGAGCAAACTGAGTACTTGGACAATAGGCAGCATGGCTTTGTCACGGGAAGATCATGCCAGACAAACCTTGTTGAGGTCTATGACTGGGTGACGAGGGCCCTGGACCAGGGTGGTCCTGTGGACGTCCTCTTTCTGGACTTTCGCAAGGCATTTGATTCAGTACCCCACAGTGGCCTGCTGGCTAAGCTGAAGGAGATGGGGGTAGGGAGACAGTTGTTAAGATGGATAGGAAATTGGCTCTCTGAGCGTACTCAGAAGGTGGTGGTTGGAGGGTTAGCCTCATCCCCAAGGTGGGTTACTAGTGGGGTTCCCCAGGGGTCAATGCTGGGGCCACTCCTGTTCAACACCTATATCTCAGACATCAGGAGGGGGATGAGAAGTGAAAGGAGTTTCTTTGCAGATGACTTAAAGCTGGGTGCAGTGGTGGATGTGGAGGAGGCGAGGGTGGCCTTGCAGGAGGACCTGGAGGCTCTGGAAATGTGGTCAGGAAAATGGAAACTAAAATTCAATGTGGGGAAGTGCAAGGTTCTGCACCTGGGAGTCAGAAATCC
This sequence comes from Neoceratodus forsteri, assembly GCA_016271365.2. NCBI lineage: Eukaryota > Metazoa > Chordata > Ceratodontiformes > Ceratodontidae > Neoceratodus > Neoceratodus forsteri. Next base: position 709,009,621 of record CM057459.1, on the reverse strand, counting down.
AGGCCAGGGGTATTCCCTGGAGGAGACATGATTCAGGTCACGGAGGGTGAGAGGGACCTGGGGGTAGTGGCAGATGTCAAAATGAACAACTCGGAGACCTGTAGGAGAGCAGCGGCAAGGGCAAATAGGATGCTGGGATGCATCGCCAGGCGGATTACCTCCAGAAAGGCGGAAGTGATCCTTCCACTGTACAACTGCTTGGTTAGGCCACACCTCGAGTATTGTGTACAGTTTTGGAGACCACATTTAAAGAGGGACATTACACTCCTAGAGAGGGTCCAAAGGAGGGCAACCAAAATGATCTGGGGCCTGGGGGAGAGGACCTATGAGGAGAGGCTCAAGGAGCTTGACATATACACCCTGGAGGAGAGGAGGGACGGGGGGACATGATAGAGGTTTTTAAGTACATGAAAGGGATCAATAAAGGAGGCCCAGTCAGGGTGCTCCAAAGGAAGGAAGGAGGGTGGGGCAACAAGAGGTCACGGGTGTAAGCTGGAAGGGGGCAGGCTCAGAGGGGAGAGGAGGAGATGTTATTTCACTGAAAGGGTGGTGGAGCGATGGAATGCACTGCCCAGGGAGCTGGTAGAGGTGGAGACTATGGACGTGTTTAAGAGGGGATGGGACAGGTACAGGGGGAGGGTAAATCTGACCAGGCCCAATACAGGTGGGACATCTGGGACTGGGGACAATATAACCTAGGGGAAGGGAGGGGCACCAGAATCGGCCCTCCGTGCGGGTGCTGAAAATCGAGCAGACTCGAGAGACCGTTAGGCCTATTGTGCTGGCATTTTAGTATGTTACTGCTATGAAGCGTTGGAACAGGCAAGGACTCTGGTTCTTCTTCCAGCTTATGGATTACTTCCATTTGAGGTGCTTGGCTTACGTTATCAACTCCCTATTTCTGACCATTATTGCTACTTTCAACTCCGGTCTTGTATCCATAGCAAGAAAAAATCATACTCTGCTATCGCGGAACCCCTACCCTTATTGATGCAAATGATTTCTAAACATCTCCAGGGGGATTCAGTTCCCCATTTAATTAGTCACTTAGTGCAGGCCCTACAAGGGCTTCATCCCATAACAACCAAACATATTTTGCTGAAATGGAACTTTAAACTTGAAGATAATGCTACCCCCTCCCCAAATTTGATGTCAGTATGCCCTCCCTACTTATTGCCTGACAGCGGCCACAGCGTGGCAGAAATTCTTATGGAAATGCAGATATTGCTTTTTCAGAACACCAGATGTACAGTAGTAGCCAAATTTACTAGTCTGGACTGAGCACTTTGCTGGCGGAATTGCGGAGTTAGTCCAGCGAACCATACCCATATTTTCTTGTCCTGCCCCTCCTTGTAACCCTTCTGGTTGGCGGTAATACAAGATCTGGAAACCATTTTCAGTGCTCAAGGAGCAATCACCCCTTCGTTGATACTGCTGGGAATCCCTCATCGCAGCAGAGGGCTCCAAGGAGAGACCCTTAAACTGCTACTTACTTTACTCCTAGTTGCCAAAAAGGGATAACCAGACTGTGGCTAACCACAACTATCCTACAGTAATTAGTTGGCGATCCTTAGTAGCCAAGATATACATTCTAGAGAGACTAATATACTCTCTCTACAATCAAATCCCTAAGTTTGAGCTTCACTGGAGACTGGTGTGGCACCACATGCATGTTGAGCTATCCTTCGTGCCTTAAGAGTACCCCCTTTTCCTCTTTCCCCCCTCCGTTTCTTTTTCTGACCTTGCTGGCTGTCCTCTATCTCGCTCTCTCTGTCTCTCTCGCTCTCTCTCTTCCTCACTCTTCTTGTCCATTTGCTTTTTATTTACATCCTTTGGACACATCCACAACTCTGTCATTTCTCTGGTAGATTATGGGCTGGTTATCTATCGTTCGGCCATTGACACGTCCTTCCGATGCATCACAATGGTGCTTAACAAAGCCTGCAGACTCCTCACTGGATCTGCGCGCGTTACGCATACCTGTGACCTCTATGCTCAGGCTAACTGGCTGCAATTAAAAGGCAAAATCACCTACCAAACTTGCCTGCTTGCAAAAAAGGTTAGCCTAGGTCTCATGCCCCCGGGGATTCAGAAGCTCCTTAGCCCTTACAGCAACCCTCGTCGAACCAGAGGCAAGACAACCAGATCTTTCTGATCCCTAACTACCTCACTTCCTTAGGACAAAGATCATTTGCCTTTTGAGCCCCTTTCTGGTTTAACTCTTTACATTATGAAGTCTCCACTTAAACTGCACTGGGCGTGTTCAAACTAAAGTTCCATCAGCACCTAGTAGCTAATGCCTGCTGCGGCTGCTTTCATTAACATTTACCTACCCCTTCTCATAGGCCCCAATTAGCACTTAGTACCTGCTTTCTAAGCTTGCCCTTACTGCCACTGTCCTGTATACTTCCTCACTCAAACTCTACTCCCAACCCCCCCACCTCTACACCTTGCCCCTATCCTGCCCCTCCACTTTTTCCTCACTTCCTCACCTCCTACCCTAACTTTCACTCCCTCCTCCCACCTGAATCCTTCCTGGACAAGGCCTCATGGACTGATCTTACAGTTACTTCGAGGGGGAGCTCTTGCAGCAGGCTATAACCATTAGGACTAATGCCGCAGGCCTTAGGACCCACTGGAAAAAAACTTAGCTAGCAGTACCAAACAGGGGCAACCCCTGACATCGGCTCCACCCCATCGGTCATGCCATAAAAGGGGGCAGTCCCTAGCTCCACCTCAGTTCTTTTCCCGCCGCAGACCCCGCTGTTGTTGAGAAAGTCTTAGTGTGTTCTTCAGCAGTTCCAACAAAATTTGGTGACAAATTTTCGTTTTCTCTCCGCTTTCTTGTTTTTTGCAGTGGTTTCTCTTTTCCTCTGGTACTTCTTTCGTCGCATGTTGTCCCTGTCTTTGGTCTCCTCCTCCGGTCCCAAGAAGACTGTGTGTGCCTGTGGCTGCCAAATTCCATTGAAGGACGGCCATGAAGCCTGCGTCTTCAGTCTGGGGCCAGACCACGACCTTCATTCCTACATGATCTGCAAGGGCTTCACCAGCAGGACTCGCATCCAGTGCGTGAAGGCCTTAAAAGCCCACCTTTTGGAGAAAAAGATGGATGTCCTGCAGAGCTCTACTGGGGAAAAGGGCAAGCACCAGGACAAATCCAGCAAGTCCTGTGAGAAGGACCGTAGCCGGTCCCGCCATCGGTCCAAATCACGTACTCCCCATTGGAAGGCCTCCTCTTCCAGCTCAGGTGGGTCTGACCACTCTAAGCACTCCAAACACAAGGAAAAGCTGAGGCCTGATGCCCTCTCCAAGACACCGGCCTCGGCAGGGACTCCTTCAGACAAACCGGCCAAGGTGAAGGCTACACTGCTGCATATCTCTTTGACCTCGACAACTTCTACCAAGGCCTCTACCTCTGGGCATGCTTCGGCCCCGCTGAAAAAGGCCTCAGTCATGGCCTTACCCGGGTCGGGTAAGCCATCAGTCAAAGACCAGGACTTTCAGGTTAAGGCCTCTTCTGGGTCCCGCCCTTCCAAATCAGTCAAATCGGAGCCAACCCCGGCCAAGACACCAGCTCTGGCTACTGTGTTTAAGGCTGATGGGACTACAGGTTAGCCGGCGCCGGTCAAGGTGCCATTACTGGCCCCAAAGTCTTCCACTCTGGAGGGCTCTTCTTGGAGTTCTTCCCCAAAGGCCCTGTCGGACCTGCCGGCTTCACCTAGTCCCCTGAAGGGGTCAGCGGCCTCTGTTTTCAACAAGGAGAAGTTGCAGGAGCTCTTCTCCTTCTGGTGGAGCCAAGTCAAGAAGGACAAGGCTACTCCGAAGCTGGACCCGACACTGGCTCCCGACTGACTGGACATCCAGGACAGTGGGGATCTCCCAGTCGAGTCGCCAGCCAAAACCCCCATCGAGCGGTGTAAGCCTTCCAAGTCCCACTCGCCCTCGGTGGCTCGATCCCGGTCTCGGTCCAGAGACTGCCAATGACACCATTCATGATCCTCCAGCCGTCGTCGGTCCAGGCCCAAGAGCAAGTCCTGCAGCCTCCATAGGTCTGTCTCTAGGCAGGCACGCTCTACTAGCCAACGTCAGCTCCCCAACATGCGCCGGTCTCTGCTCCGTCGTCTGTCCCAGGACTGACGTCGGTCTGGAATTACCTGACGCTTTAGGGAGGGTAGTCCTTACAGGCACTGTTCGGACTCTTCACGGTCCAGGAGCCAGTCTGCCTCTTCCTCCTCATCCCTTTCAGGAGTCGGGGTTTCTCCTGAAAATAAGGAACTACCCCATTCGCCTCCTAATGATCCAACTTTTCATGGACATCATGAGGCACATCCAGGCCTCCAACGAATGGGAGATGGAGGACCTGGATCCGGAATGCCAGAGGCTGGCACGTTACCTGAGGCAAAAGGAGCCGAAACCTTTGGTGGTGCCTCCTATGTTGGATATGTTCCAAGACCTTACCAGGATAACTTGGAAGCGTCCAGCCACAGTCCCGGCAGTTCCTAAAAAATCAGACATGCTGTATAGAGCGCCGAGGGATGAGCCCTATCTGGCGGAAAACCCTCAGGCTGACTCTATAGTTATAGCGGCTGCTCATGACAAATCTCGGCAGTCCAAACACCTCAGCTCTCAGCCTACTGATCAGGAGTCCTGCTATTTGGACCAGATGGGTAGAAAGGTATACTCTGCATCCACCTGCTCCAAACATTCCCTGAACTTCCTGATGCACATGGTCCAGTACCAGAATGCTCTTTGGGAGAAGGGACAGGAGCTAGCCAGTGCCTTGCCAGACTCCGCACAAAAAACAGAGCTTCTGGACATCCTAAAATCGGGCTCGGATGTAGGCACCCATGTTCTGTATGCCTCGTACGACACTGCAGATACGGCGTCTAGGATGGCAGCGTCAGGTGTCTGCCTAAGGCGCCATGCCTGGCTCAGAGTTTCAGGATTCTCCCAGGATCTGCAGACCGGAATTGGGGACCTTCCATTCCATGGTTCCATGCTGTGTGGGTCAGAGACCGAGGGCCTTATCTCTCATCTCCAGGAGTTGGGCAAATCCATCTCATCCGCTGACACATGTATAAGGGGAACCAGAAACATTTTCGAAAACGGCCTTTTCATAAGTCCTCAGGCCAATCTGCCTGGGGAAACCAATCGGCCCAGGGAGGTGTCTTTAAAAGGAAGGCCGGAAACCAGCAGCCTGGAGACTCTCCTTTCCGAGGCCCAAAGTCCCCCCAAACCTCTCTGCAACCCTCTGCTCTTCCCACTGACTCCCTGCTGTCCCCCCTCCTTCCGGTGGAGGCACAAGGGGAGGCTGTAGGGGGTTGCTTCTCCCTTCACCTGGAGGGATGGAGCAGAATCACTTCGGACCATTGGGTGCTAGATATTATAAGGAGGGGACATGCCCTGGAGTTCACTCGGATCCCCCCCAGAACTCCACCATGATCCTCAAGGTATCCTCCTTCTCACATACCTCTCATAGAAGGAGAAATCCAGGCCCTCTTGCAAAAAAGGGCAATAGAGCCAGTCCCCCTGCAGCAGCAGGGAAAAGGATATTACTCCCATTTCTTCCTGGTTCCAAAGAAAACTCAGGATCTTCGGCCCATCCTGGACCTCAGCTCCCTAAACGATTATATAGAATATCGAAGGTTCAGGATGGTGACCCTTCCAGGTCTAATTCTTCTACTGCACCAAGGAGACTGGCTCTGTTCCCTGGACATGCAGGATGTGTACATGCTTATCGGGGTCTTTCCCCCTCACAGGAAGTACTTGAAATTCCACTTCCAAGTGGGGCATTACCAGTTTTGGGTTCTGCCGCTCGGCCTCTCCTCTGCGCCTCAAGTCTTCACCAAGTGCATAGCAGTGGTAGCTGTGGCTCTAAGGCACAAAGGGAATTATGTCTTCCCTTACCTGGTCGATTGGCTCTTGGCGGCCCTATCAAGAATGCGCCTTATTCGAGCTCTCTGAGACACTTATACTCTATTCCGAGAGTTGGGGATTACCCTGAACGTGCCAAAGTTATCCCCTGAGCCCAGCCAAAGACTCGTCTTTATAGGTGTGGTCCTGGATACGGTCCAGGACATGGCCTTCCTCCCTCAGGAAAGGGGAGCTCGCCTGCGAGAAGTGGCCCGAACGGTCCCCGTAACCCCTCAGGTTCGAGCCAAGCCAGACTTCTGGGGCACATGGTGACGGCCATCCCTGTAACTCCCTTGGCCAACCTCCACGTGAGGGTCCCACAGTGGATGCTCAGGATGCAGTGGGACCACAGCTCTGGTGGTTTCGACCATCTGGTCAGGATCTCCGAGCCAGTCAGAATGTCCCTCCTTTGCGGGTTGGACCCCCTCAATTAGAAAAAGGGGTCTTGTTTCAACAGGAGCCACCAAGTCGGAAACTGACAACAGATGCCTCCGACTTAGGCTGGGGGGCTCACCTAGGGGACTGCCAGACTCTGGGCGTTTGGTCCCCAGAGAAGCGCAACCTCCACATCAATGTTCTGGAAATGCGGGTGGTCCTCAGTGCTCTATGGGCCTTTCAGGAAGACCTAGTGCCAGGCTCTCTCCTCGTTCAGATAGACAACACGGCTGTTGTTTTCTACATCAACAAGCAAGGGGAACACACTCCTACCCCCTGTGCAGGGAGGCGATGAGAGTCTTGTATTGGGCACTGGAACATCACATCTCTCTGTCTGCTGTTCATGTTCCAGGAGCCCAGAACGCCTTGGCAGACAGCTTAAGCCGGTCTCAGTCCAAGGCACATGAGTGGGAACTACTCCAATCAGTAGCGGACCAGCTCTTCAACACTTGGGGTCATGCAGAGTAGGACCTCTTTGCATTTCCACGCAATGCCAAACTGCCAATTTTTGCTCGCAAGAGCACGTGCCTGGTGTTTTTTGGCCAGATGCATTGTTCCATTGTTGGGCAGAGAGGTTCTTTTATGCCTTGCCTCCCTTCCCTCTCATTCAGAGAGTTCTGTTGAAGGTACAGGCCGAGGGGGTGTGACAGGGTGGAATAGGACCCTATCCCATTTGTTTTGTAGAAAGTGTTTGAATTCAGGGATCTTTCCTTTTCTGTCTCTCTCTGGTTGCGTAACCAAATTTTCCTGTGAGACCTCGAACTTGATGAACCCGAACAGTCTCGCAGTTCTTTGCGCCTCTCTGTCTTTCAGTTTTCTCTTGCTATCTGTTTTCTCCCTTGCATATCTAGATCTGCTAGGATATAAAAATATGTGCAAATCAATGTATGAAAATGTAACCGATAATGAAATCACTTGTGTTTGGAAAATATATAGCATTACTGTTAAAATATATGTAATTGTATTTTGTTATAACTGAAAAAGATATTGAGAATTAGAGGTTATCAGAGTTAAATTTTTAGGCTTTTTTTCAAAAGCTGCAGAAAGGGCCCCTCAGCAAGAACACTGTTCTTTGTACCTGAAACCTACAAGGACAGGATGTTTGTTTAGAGTGGAGGTTGAAATTACTTATAAAAGAGAGATCCAGAAGCAAATAATTTGATACCTTTTAATGGACCGACATAGATGTAACAAGGACAAAGTGCTCTAGCTTTCAGACCAACCAGTCCTTCTTCAGAAGCGCAATGCAGTTATTTAGAAAAAACAATACTTTTAACAGCTAGATGATGCTGAGAAAATCTCCATTGGTTTAAAATACTCATTTAAAAAAAAAACAGAAGATGATGTCAGAGAAGTTTGGCAGTACCATGGTACCTTAAGCTGGGAGGGTCCCAGGGTCACAGGTGCTTGGTGCAAAACACATACAAAGAATCCTACTGCATATAAATTTGATTGAGATAGGATAACACTTCTCAAGCAGATGACTCTTAAATCAAGCTTGAGTGTCACAATGTGTATAAGGGTGCGATTACTGAAAAACAACCCCCACCCAGATTAAAGATATACTAAGATAGTCCTAGGACTCCAAGAAGTTTCAATGTATGTATTACTGACAGGAAATTACCAGTAAAGCTGCCTTAAAAACATCAGTGCACACTGTATGATGTGTAAAACTTAGCTGGACCCATTACCCAGCTATACTCTCCAGCTAGATATCATGCCCCATAAACTTCCAAAACCTCTAGTGTAGTGACAGGACTTTATAAATGATAATTTAAATATAAATTGACAGTGTTAGTGTCAAGCAAAAAACTCTTGTCAAGGACCACCAAGGAATTAAGACCATGCAGCCTGATACGTACTGATGTCAATAAATTCTCCGTGTATAACAACTTGATGTACCGGAAATGTCTAAGGAATCTGAAAAAGAGAGAACATTTTTTATTTCTCTCCTCCTCTTCACACACACAATACACCCTACCCCACCCCACATCACCATAATGCAGGGAGGAATAATTAGTTTTAAGGAGATATACACACACATACACTCCTAATGAACCTTCATTCACATCAGTCACTGCAATTGTTCCCTAAAGGAATAAACTTGTCATGAAATCCCAAGTAAAAGGGATCATGTATCCTAATACCTACAGAGCAAAAATGTGACAGTATTTAACCTTACCCCTATCTGCATAGTAACATCTACAAGGATTCTGGCTAGAACCACACTGAAATAAAACGGCCACCCTCCCCAGGGTAAGGTAACTAGAAGTAAATATAAAGTATGTGTGTAAGACCAGAGGTCTAATATACCTACATTTCCATAAATCACTACAATATTAGCCTAATGTAAAAAGATCTGTCCAGGACCCCCATGCAAATGAGATCTCGCACCACAATATGTTCAGAGTTTAAAAAAAAAATGTGACAGTGTATGATAACACTCCTGTATGTACAGTAACAAGCTAGGTAATCTGAATATGGCGCAATGGAATCAACCCTACTCCCGGGTGAAGGTAAAAAGTAAGGAGGAATTAATATTCATTATGTGTGTGAAGTAAGAGTAGTAACACACTGTAACTCCATGTATCTAAATAGAAGCCTACCTCAATGTGACAGCAAGCCCCACACCTGCTATATTCACATACCTCACAACACATACCCACACGCGTACACCCATATGCGCACACACACACACACCACACATGTTGAAGTGCTATAATATGCCAGTCTGAAGAAGAAGAGATCTGTGGACGTCAATTTCTGTAATGTCCCATGAAACCCAGATCTATGTTCATCCCATCTGCTACCATACTGAGATGTAAAATAAGTTCAATCTCAAAAGCTTGTGTCTCTTTTAAAAAGGCTCCTTAGTTTCGTTAACTTCTTCGCTACAGATCAATACCAAATTCGACTATGGCACGCAATAGAAATGCCGTGCTTCAAGCTTCTGGATCACAGCGGCCTGCTACTTTGAACACTACCTCAAGCAGGGAAGCGGATTTACCGGACTATGCTACTCAGACAGGCGCTAAAGAACCACCTTGGCAGACAATATTGGAATCGGTCCGTGCTATGAACTCCAAAATAGAGAGAGCTCTTACTTGGCTGGAAACACACGATGCTGCTGTCACAGCACTTTCTTCCTCAGTAGTGGAGACAGACAAATGTTCCCTAACAACACAAGCTACCGTGGCCCAGCTCACAAAGGAAAACCAGCAACTAAGAGGTAGAATGGAGTACATAGAGAATACAATCCGTGGGCCTTGCTGAGGGTACCGAAGGCTCGAATTTACTATCTTATTTTAAATAATGACTCGCAGAAACTTTGAGCCTTACAGAACACTTTGGCTGGTCTGAAATGCGGCAGGCCTTTCGAATCACGCCCGGAGTCCGGCCTTTAGATCCCAATACTCCCCGTACTGTGGTTCTGAAAACAATGGTCCAGAAATTTGGGACTTGCTGATTACAGCTGCAAGAGTGGTTTATCTTCTGATGGTTCAAGGCATGGATGTTAAATTGTTCCCCGATTTGTCCTTCCAAACACACGCCCGCTGCAAGCAATTTGATGCGGTGCGACAAAAGTTACGCAATCTGGGGATAGTTAATTCTTTTCTTTTGCCTGCCCGGTTAAGAGTGATCTACAGGGGAAAGTCGTGGCACTTCAGTGATCTTGGAGACGCGGGCCGTTGGATGGAGAAGACAGCACTCGAGTTTCAAGCGCATCCGCCCAGGCATTCGGAGACTGAGAGATCGGACTCAGATGGGGACTAAAAATTGACTCTGTTCTCTCCTTTGTTCATAAAATCAATGTTTATTAATAAACGTTTACTCTGGTTATATGCTGTTACTATGAGAAAAGGGATTGGTGATTTCCTTGGGATATGGGGATTACTGAATATCAGTTAAGTATTTCTTTCTTTCTCTATTCTATTATTACAGTTATGTCCAGTTACCCCATTTATTTTCCGGGGACATATGTTCTTTATAGCGTAACTTGACCAGTGTATTAAAATGTAAAGGGGCTCTAAAGATTCTACATAAGTGCCTTGTTTAAATGCGCTAAATGTATTGTTTACATAATTGTGTGGTGGTGTGTAGGGGAGATGGGAAAGAGGAAGGGCTGCTTTTGTGTATAGCACAGGGGGCAGTTTTTGACGAAGGGTGCCACTTGTGCCATTTATGTTTGGTGCAGGCACCTTGCGTCACTCTCAGGGCTTTGAGAATCGAGCCCACTGTGTTTGAACATCTGCAGCCTCAAAGGACCTTGTTTTCTGTGTGGAGTTGCAGGATTCATGTGGGGCTTCACAACAGGAACCCAAGGCGGCAGTTCCTGGTAGGGCTGTGGTACACTGCACTCCCTAAGTGCCTGGTGGCACATTTTTCCCCCTACACTGCATCAGGATCACCTAAGGTAGCATCAGGGATGTTTTAGTAAGGGACATGGAGTGCCCCACAGTCAAGAGGTTGATGTGCATTTCCCTGAGCAACTGATTGGGCTCCGTTCTGGTTAACCACACGTCCACAGCTGCACCATATTGGGAGGCCTCCGAGTGTTGGCGGCATCAGCGTGATTACCTGTGCTAGGAGGGTTTCCGAGATGCAGGCTTTGGTTGCATAGCAGTACATATCTTGTGTTCAACCTACATCGGGTTTCCTTACGTATCCATCCTAGGTTCCTTCCTAAGGTAGTTTCTGCGTTCACACTAAAGTCAATTATCCACAGACCTGTGTTTTTAACTTCCCCTCAGACTGTTGGAGAAATTATCCTTATTTTTTTTTTTTTTTTTTTTAAGATTTCCATCTGGCTTTATGCTATTACTTGGACTGCACAAAAGACTGAAGAAAGTCCTTGAAGCTTTTTGTTTCATTTGCCACCAGGATAGTCTGTCTCAAAGCAGTGCCTTTCCATACAGTTGGTATCCTGTATTTCTTTTTGTTACTGGAAGCACAGTAAGGAGTTTCCCGCTCCAGTCTGTGGGCATGCCACTCATGTGGCTTGTTTTTGTTGTCTCGACAGCTGACATAGCTTTCTTGCCCCATGGAGTTCTGTCCACACTTTTACTAAACACTATACAGTCTGGCTTGGTGTCCTGTGGATGGGGCCTTGCTGTCCTCCAAGGTCTGCTTTCTTCAGGGTCTTGTATGTCTCTGCTGTTTGGCCTTCCTCACACTCTACTGTTTTCGTACTGCTTGCAAATCATTTCAAAGGTGTATCTCTATGGAGAGAAAGAGACGTCCTCTAAAATGCTAGTTTTGTTACTTACTGGTAACAGCAGATATTCAAGAGTATTTCCTCCACAGAGCCACAGCCCACCCTCCACCTACTCCCCCGTCTGTGTTTCAGGTGGCACACTCTGGAAGATGAACCGGTTACTGCAAGCTTGGTCTTCTCCTATTCTGTGCCCTTTCAAAGGGGCTTTTTCTTTCCAGAACCACCTGGTCTCACATTTCTGCTGGTATGGTGCAAGTCCAAGCTTGTTTTTGGTGGGAAACTGAGGAGATATGGGGCCAGCCACATTATATAGGCCGCACCACTGTATGTCAACGTGAGTGGCCCCAACTAGGTAAAAGTTTTTGAGTGGTCCTGACGCCAGTGGTTTACAGTTCCAAAGCTTTGGTTCTGTAGAGGAAATTCTCTTGAAGATCTATTGTTACTTATAAGTTACAAAACCTTCTTTCCTGTTTCTTCCATGTGAACCTTTTTCCCCGTTAATCTAAACTTGTGGTCACTGGCTCACTGCTGCACTGGCTTGCCCCAATGCTCAGATTAGGCACATTCACTTCCCACTTCTTTTCCACTGCATCTGTCCTTCCTTCCACTTCCTGAGTCCCGTGCAGTTTAGTCGTTATGTATTTTAGCTTTTGGGGGATTAGTTGACTGTTCTTTGTCAGGCAAAGAAACTCGCATTCATTTAATTTATTCTGGGCAACGTACTGTAGAAGGGAGGTGGATGAATTGGAGAGAGTCCAAAGAAGGGCAGCAAGCATGAACAATGGACTGAAAAACCTGGAAAGATTTAGTTGACATGATCTTATTTTCACTAGAACAGAGGAGACTGAGGGGGATATGATAACTTTATAAGATCATGACCTGACATGTTACGGTCAGTAAGTGGGACTTCTGGACAGTGATTCAACATGTGAAGACCCACAGGTATGAAATAAGATTAGTAGCCGAGTTACTAGACTAGGACAGATTAACAGATGGAGTAAGCCTAGCTAAAATTGTAATGACTTTCAAGAAGAGATTGATGTTTTCTTGACTATGATGGGAATAAAAGATCGTAACTGTTAAGTCTATAGGAAAGTGGACAAACTCAATAGTCAGTGCCTCTTTCTGTCCTAACACATGTAATGTATTTCTTTAATATTTTATCAGCTGAGGTAGCCTCTGAGATCTGACATCTCATTTTCCCAGAGTTCCAGCAGATTGAGGCAAAGGCCCGATTTAGCCCACTTTACAAGTGATTACAGTTACCTGTTGACTAATTCAGACATTGTTTTACCTTTACTATTGTTTAACCTAGGTTTTAGCCTTCTGAACTCTGTGTGTATCTGGAAAGGTAATAGTCTAATATACACTAATGGTGATATTTTATATTGAAGGAATGGTAAACCTCTTCAGAGTGTTATGAATTGTACTCTGTATGTGTTGTGTTGTGTAAAACCAAAAATATTGTAATGTTTTTAAAAGTGTTCTTCACATTGTATTTCGCTACAGAAATGTGAGAGCCAAACTGAACCTTGTGATCTAGACTTTGTTTAGTCTTGCAGTATCACTTACAACATTTTAGCATCTGTGCCATTTCAGTCTGGTATCGGGTTGTGCCATAATTTTTTATATTTATAACCAGGAAAAATGGACAGAGACTAATAGTACCATGTCCTGATGTAAGATATTACTGGCTTGAAGAAGTGTGATACAGCTACAATATCACATTTATCAGTTGTAACAAGTGCAAGAATATTTAGGAGAAATGAAATTCTGTAATTTATTTTTAAAAGTCATGAAGTTTTTCAGGTTTCTCAGAGATGACTATAATTAACCACCATATCTTGAATTAATTATTGAGACGTACTGTAACTACATGATCAGAGTAATTAAAATTAATAATCTCCTCACTGCGCGAGATAAAGGTAGTATTTAGCTGATGGTCTTTCTTGACCTGTTGGCAAAATGAAACACATATAGGATAGTGTATGGTTACCCATACACTACAAGGCTATTCTTCCACTGAGTGGATACAATGCCGACTGATGACCTCGAGAGCGAAGCTCGAGGGGTCTCCAAGTTGTCATTGTATCTACGAGGTGAAAGAATAGCCGAGTAGTGTTTGGGTAACCACACACTGTTCTTTATAGTGTATGATGCCCGAAAAAAAGACAAAAAAAGAGACTCACTTTTCCATATTTTCACTCTGTTCTGCCGAGGCCCTCGATTCACAGCTGCCGCTGCCCAGCACACTCGCGCGCCCCTCTCACACAGCAAGGGACGAATCAGGACGTCTGCTGTAGCGCCTTGTATTATGATGTTTTCACTATCACAGAACGAAAAGTCGTTCTGCGTTAGTGAGGACATCACTACTGCAGCAGAACAACTTTTTGCGGTGTATGGATTTCCATGCACAACCGCATTCCACCATACACTATAGTTGATCATTTGGTTTTGATATTTTGTTTCGGGAACATGGGCGTGTTCTCTGAAATAGTGTTACCTTGGTTTCATTCACTCTAGATAGATAGATTGATTACCTTGTGTAGTGATGGGGATCCACTCATCACTCGCCTTCATTAGAGGCTCATAATTTCACAGGGGTTGATATTTACCTCAGTGTTGTTTGTGGTGTATGTGCTTCTGTGGGATGAGATTCTATGAAGGTTTGACTTCTGCTAGCTGAGTATACCCCGCTATATACTGAGCAATATTGGTGCTGGCTCAGTGTCTAACTGAAATTCACAACTGGATCACCTCAGGCTGGTAATGTCTCAAAGCAGACAGAATGGAAATGTTGGTAGGGTCTGGCTGCCACATATAGGAAGTTAGCAGGACATTGGCACTTCCTGTCTTTGGATCAGCTGTTAAGTTAATGAAGAAGGTGCGCAGCCTTAAAAATAATTCTAGGTGATTTGCTTTTACTTAAATCCCAGGTGTTTGCTGTTGTCAGGAGTGACTTTTGTAGGTTAATAAGTGTTTCAGACAAAAAAATAGGCCATGGCCCATCTAGTTTGTCTGTCACTATCCCAGTGAATTATATCTCTGTAGATTCTTATTATTGATGAGTTAATCTAGTCTTGTGATGAACTTAGCAGGTGTCCCACAATCAACTACTTCTTGTGGGAGTGCATTCCACACTGCCATCAGTCATTGGTTAAACCATGATCTTTTCCTTTCTGTTCTGAACTTATCCCCTTTCAACTGCTGATCATTTCCCCTTGCATTCAGTCAATTGTGACATTTAAGCGTTCTATCAGTTTTGTGCCCTTTGTTGCTCTGTACACTAAAATAAACTCTCCCCTCATTCTCTTCCCTCTAGCCTATGCAAATCAGTTTTTTTGATACTCGTCTTGGTGGCATGTCTCTGGTCTTTCTTCAGTCTTGCCACATCTTTCTATTCCGAGGTGACTAAATCTGTGCATAGCAGTACATGTATGGCCTAACCAGGACCTCATACAGTGGCATGATTACCTCAGTATCTCTTGACACATTATTCCTCTTAATGCATTCGATGATTTGGTTGCACTTTTTAGCTGCTTCCTTACTTTGTTACCCCTGTTTTACTTTATTTTGAGACCATAATTTCTAAATCTCTCCCAGTTTTATATTTGCAGGACTTGTTCTCATTGAGGCTGTAATCTGCTCTCGGATTCTTTTAGACCAAAGTATAATACTGTACATTTCTCAGTGTTTTTTTTTTTTTTTCAACTTTCTTTCCCTCTGGTCGTGGCGCCCTGGATCCTCTGTCAGGCAACCTGGTCCTTTCCTGCCCAGCCTGAAGCCTCCCCAATCTGCACCTCCTCTCTCCTTCCCCTACCCGAAGCCAGTACCCCCGGTTTAACCCGCCCAGGGTGGGTCGCCCTCTCCTCTTGGGTGCACTTAAGAGTCGGACTGTGGCTCGGGCAGGGCTGGGGAACGGAGGACCTGGAAGGCCAGTCGGGGAAAGGCCCGGCTGAGGACATGGTGGACCACTGCCATTGCCCAGCCAGAGCGCAGTTATTTTCTGTGTTCTTGCGAGCTCCACCCACTCCCTCCCTTGCGTGGTGCACAATGACTTACAGCAACCCTGCCAGCTCCGACCACGCTAATTACGTGCGTGCCTGGTTGCTGTAGTACCCCTGGTCTCCACCGGGGTTCACCAGCACACCGAGACATCCCTCCCATGCTACCCGGGGAGGAGAACACCACACGGGCACTCATCCTCAACCCTCCCCAGGCCGACCCCCGGCGACCCGAGTGCTCTCCCGAACCCGGGTCGCCGGCGTGGTGCAAGGTGTGGTGTCCAGCGCCTCAACCATCAGCGCCACCGGGCCGGCTACATTTCTCAGTGTTGAAACTCGCCTTGCCATTTTTGGCCCAGTCATCCTGTCCTGCTCTTGCACATACATTTGATATCCTCATCTGAGCCAGTAACCTAACCCATCTTTTAGTCATTGGCAAATTAAGCCTCATTCATCGCCTAAGAAGCATCACAAGACTGGTGCTATCCTTGAAAATCAATTACTTGACCAGTCTTATTCTTACATTTGTTCCATCACACTTCGACTGTTGTAATGTGCTCTACATGTGTTTACTGAAAAGTCCACCACCTGTGGATGGTGCAGAGTATGGCAGCTAAGCTTTTGACATCCGTTGGGATTAGGATTACCGCCAGTGCTTCATAAACTGCACTGGCTCCTCGTGTGGTGGACGGTCAATTTAAGGTACTATATTGGTTTTAATATACTATGTCCTTAATGGGCTGGGTCTTCTTTACCTCTGTGGACGTCTGTGCCCCTGTGTCCCTAGTAGCACTATATCTGAAGACCTCACAGTCTCAAGACCTAAACTGAAAACAGAAGGAGAACAAACATTCCCCGGTATCTTCTCTGATCGGCTGGAATGCACTGCTATATAATTTGCATACAGACCCTATAGACACACACACACACTTTAAAGAGCTAGTACACTGCCAGAGATTAATATTATTTTTTTAAAGTAGCTAGGTATTGCTATTTATAGACTGAAGTCCTTTTCTTTTCCATGTTCCTAATTAAAAGATTTTCTACCTGACAGTACTAGATGTGATGTGAGGAAAATGTACACCTACTTGCAGGTTGCCATATCTAGTTCTTTTACCCTTCATACCTCATCAGCTGTGTGACCTCACTGTCTGTGACATCACAACTGACCAAGAAGGGTCAGTTAAATGCTACACGATTGGTAACTAGTGATGTCGCCATCAGTGATGTAATGCTGATGAGGTATGAAGAGGAATAGAACTAGATAATGTCATTCTTCAGGAAAAGTACTGCTCTTCACATCTAATACTGTTTGGTAGAAAACCTTCTAGTGAGCAAATGGAAAAAGAAAAATACTTAAAGAAATAAAAAGTAACAACTCACTACTTTTAAAAAATTAATAACGAGATGTGGAGCTTGCAGCCTGCTGGAAAGAATGCTTCCTGTGGAGCACCTCTGTACATGCCGAGCATTTTTTAAATTTAAGCCGGCTCGGTGGTGCTGAGGCTGCTGGATGCCACATCTCACGCTGCACCGGCGACCCAGGTTCGGAAACGAGCCTGGCCTGTCGGGGTAAGGCTGGGGGGGGGGAGCAGGAGCAGGACTGAGCAGTCACTTAGCAACTCTCCTCTCCTGGGAGGATTTTGTCACCCTCCACGGATCCCACTGCCCCCAGGTGGAGGCCTGAGGATAGTGCAAGTGGGGAGGCAGCACGCAGGGACAGTGCTGCAGAACTGTGGTGTGTGTATGCCTCTGTGACATAGGGTGGGAGAAAACCGGTGGAAAATGGGAGCTGGCAGGCTCCATGATGCCCCGATGCATTCCCCGTGGGCGCCTTGACTTCTGGATTGTGCTTTGGGGGGGTCAATGCTCCTCTCCCTGGCCCCACATCAGGGAGGCAATCCATGGGGGAACTATGGGGTCAGCAGTGCGGGGACTATCAGGTCTGGAGGATGAGCCCCTCCTAGGGAGGGCCAGGGCTGCCTGCAGCTCCGAGGAGGAGGAGTATAAACAGATAATAGAGACAAATTTAAGCGTTTAACAAATTCTTTTTGTGAAAGTGGTGATACTGTTTGAAAGAACTTGCTTCCCTCTGCAGCCAGATGGGATGACTTCAGCTTCGATGTGGCTTGGAAAAGTAGCAACAAAGTCCCTCACAGGAAACCAGGATGGGACATGCAGGGAGGTCGCATGATGTGCTGCTAAGACTGGAGAAGGGAAGCTGGCCCGCTGGTGCAGCAGTAAGATTTCCACTCACAGCTCTGACATCCTGGGTTCAGAAATGGACCTGAGCATCAGAGTGCTGGCCAGGGGGAGGATTGAGCGTCCCTTGGACTACTGTCCTCCTCTGGGGTGAGAGTTGATGTGCGCTTGGTGCGTGACTGACCTCAGGTGTAGGCCGGAGGATCAGCAGCTCCCGATGCCTAGTTGGGGTGGGGGGCATGCTGGATGTTGGTGCTTTGGCACCTTATGTCATTGCATGCCACACCCCCTGTGGGGTCCTTGCAAAAAAAAAAAAAATGGTGACTGCCATTAATGACACCCTGCTCATCTGGTCCTGATTGCCCACTGCGGCTCCTGCCGGCGACCTAGTACCAGTGTCCCTCGACCCCTACCCGACTGCATGCCCTGTCTTGGGGGGGGGGAAGCCAGGAAGGCAATGCCAGTAGGTGACCCCTGCCGGTATCCTTGTACTGGCATCGTGATGTATCACATCGGCAAGACGGCCCCACCCTGGGGGGCAAACTAGGGGGATCGCCGAGCAGAGGTAATTCTCAAAGAGACGAGGTGGGGGCTTGGTGAGAAGGCAAGGTGGGGGCCTGGGGCTGAGCTCCTAGCGTGACCGCAAGGAACAAAGCATACTAAATTAAAAAAAATAAAATAAAAAAATAGAGCAGGGAAGCACTTGCTGGAACCGACAAATGCAACACTACTGTTAGCAGTGCAGGACTTGAAACAAGATTTGCAGCAGATAGTCTGGGATCTAGATAAAAACGTGACTCTTTCAGTTCTCAGGTACTTACTATTGAAAGTCGTATGGATTGGATGCAGTATCAGCCGACATGAAAACCGCAGCTGACACTGTAGGTAAATTTGCGTAGTCATCTCTAATTTGGTAAAAGAGAGCAAGACTGTATGTATAAGAATGGAGCATCTCGAAACCGGGATGCGATCTACCTACCTTTGTCTTCTGGGAATAGTGGTGGGGGCTGAGGGTCAAGATCCTAAGCAGTACATGAGTGGGACACTTCAGATTATGCTGGTCTAGGCACATTAGGTATGATCCTTAAATTCTATAGGATTACCCCCTGTAAAAAGCCCTCCAACCCGGGTTTGCTCCAGGCTGTGCTTATATTGTTACAGTCAGAGCTCACCTCAGAGTTGAATTGCTGTATTTGGCCAAACTCAAGAGTGGAAACATAGAAACATAGAAATTCGATGGCAGAAAAGGACCTCCAGGCCCGTCTTGTCTGCTAATTATTCCCTGCCACATAGGGAACTCTAGACCCTTCTTTGCCATCCCCCGCCCATCCCTGGCAAATTCAGTCCCTGTTCCTTTTCCAGGTTCCTCCCCCTCCCTCTTCTGGTCATTCCCATGTGTTTATCCCATGCCCTCTTGAATTCCTCAACCATTTTGGCCCCCACCACCTCCACTGGTAGACTGGTCCAGGGGGCCACCACCCTCTCCATGAAGTAGTACCCACTCCTGTTCCCTCTGAACTTTCCACCCTTCAACTTGAAATTGTGCCCTCTAGTTTTTGTACTTGTTTTCCTACAAAAGATGCTCCCTTCCCGTGCTTTGTTAATCCCCTTCAAATATTGAAATGTCTCAGTCATGTCCCCCTTCTCCCTCCTTATTTCTAGGGGGTACAGATCCAGCTCTTCCAGTCTCTACTCATAGGGCTTCCGGTGCATGCCTACACCATTTTGGTCGCTCTCCTCTGCACTTTCTCCACCCTGTCAATATCCTTGTGGAGGTGAGGTCTACAGAACTGGACCCCATACTCAGGGGAGGTCTCACCAGGGATTTGTAAAGGGGCATAACACATCCCTCTTCCTGCTAGTTACACCCCTCCCTGTGCATGCCAGCATGCGAGTTGCCTTACCTACTGCCCTGTTACACTGATTTAGCTACCTTTAGGTTATCTGAAATTATAATCCCCAGATCCCACTCCTGTCCCATTACCGTAATTTCTTCCCCTCCCAGTGTGTACATGGCCTGTGGATTTTTGTGCCCAATGTGCATTGTTCTGCACTTCCTCATATCAAATCTCAATTGCCAAATTTCTGACCACCCCTCCAGTTTTTCAGGTCCACCTCCATTATATCCACCCCCCCCCCCGGTGTGTCCACCCTATTGCATATTTTTGTATCGTCAGCAAATAGGCACACCTTCCTGTTCAGTCCCTCCACAATATCGCCGATGTAGATGTTAAAGAGGATGGGCCCCAATACTGACCCCTGGGACACCCCACTTGTCACCCTTTCCTCCCCCGAGTGAAACCCCTTTACCACCACCCTCTGTCATCTGCTGCTAAGTCAACTCTCTACCCATTTAGTTATTTTTGGCCCCACTCCTAAGCTGCGTAACTTGTTCATCAGCCTCCTATGAGGGACAGTGTCAAAGACCTTACTAAAGTCCAGATAGGCCACGTCCACCGCCCCTCCCTGATCAACCACCCTCATCACCCATTCAGAAATTCAGTCAGGTTTGTCTGGCATGACCTCCCCTCAGTGAACCCTTGCTGTCTGTCGTCATGGAGACCACTGACTGCAAGGTAATCAACAGTTCTCTCCTTCAGGAGTGACACCATACTCTAATGGAGCGGCACCACATCCGCTGTTCTCCAGTGACCCGGAACCCTCCCCATGTCCAGCCACAGGTTGAACAGTTTTGTCAACGGTGCTGCATGTTCCTCCCTTAGCTCCCGTTTCACTCTAGGGTGTAGGGCATCCAGACCCATTGCCTTGTCTCCCTCAACTTGCACAATTCACCAGCTCGGTGGTGCTGAGGGTTGAGACGCTGGACACCAAACCTTGCACCGTGCCAGTGACGGGTTCGGGAACAAGCTTGGGTCGGCAGGGGAGGGAGAGAATTGAGCATCCTAGGACAGCTTTCCTCTCCCTGGGGAGGGATCCAGGGAGTCTCTGAATTAACAGCAGCCCCCGGTGGAGACTGGAGGTATATGCTGCAAAAGGAGCTGACTAGGGTGGAGCAAGGTGGACATCGACGGTTCTCCATCCTAACATCATTGCATGGCTGAACTCCAGGGGGCAACACTAAGGAAAAAAGTCCTCCTAGACCTGGTAGGCGAAGGTGAGGCCAGGGACCACCTCCCCACGCCAAACGTCGAGTGCGCCGGCTGCCTCTGGTGCTCAATCCGCTCCCAGAAGCCAGCCCAGATTTCAGAAGGGTCACCGAGGGAGTATGGCGGTCCCACCCTGGGGGCTTAAATCCAGGGGATCAGGCACCGAGCAGTGGATTTGGAACTTGGGAAACCAGATGGCAGGACTGAGTCTGCGGCAGGGCAGGATAGAAGGTAAATCCAGATCTGGGTGTATAAAGAGAGTTCCAAAAAAAAAAAAAATTGTACAGTTCATCAAGTACCCTTCCTTCCTTGAATAGGCTAGAGTCCACTTCCCTGCTCTCTGTAACCCTTCTGCATAACTCCAGTCCCTTACCTTCCCTTTCCAATGTGAAAACTGAACAGAAGTACCTGTCAGCAAGTCTGCAATCTGGACATCACCCTCTACTGGAACACCCAACTCCCCTTGAAGTCTTACTGTCCCCTGCTTGGATTTCCTTTTCTTGCTGACATATCTATAGAAAGTTTTATTTCCCCTCTGGACTTCCTTGGCTATTCTCTTCTCTGTATCTGCCTTAGCCTTCCTAATTGTCTGCCTGCCACCCTCAGTTTCCCTGTATACCTCTCTATCCTCCTCCTCCTTCTGAGTTCTTTTATACCTCCTGAATGCTTGTTGACTTTCTCTCACTGCCCTCCCCACCTCCTTGGAGAACTAGAGTGGCCTCCTTCTTCTTTTGCTTTTGATGATCTTCCTTATACAATGTTCTGTGGCTCTCAGAATTCACCCCTTTATTTCACTCCACAGCTCCTCAACGACCCCTAGTTCCTCCTTGCCCTCCATAGCCTCCCTGAAGATCTCCCTAATTTTGTTGAGGTCCGCACGCCAGAAGTCCAGTATCCTTGTGCTAGTACGACTCGTTTCTGCCCCACGTCCTAATCCTGAACCTTACAGCTCAGTGGTTGCTGGACCCCAGACTGTCCTCTGTGATGCTTGGCTAGCTGGTTACGATTATTGTATGATATTTGTAAAATAAAAATATAGTATGTGATTGTCTCACATAAGACAGCCTGTGCTTCAATGGGTGCCCCCCCCCAGGTTTTAGTAAAGCTGCAGGACATGTAAACTGACCAAGAGATCTCTGTAATGTAATTAACTTCCTTGAGAAATTGCATTTTATGGCCTTTTTATGACCTCATGCTTTTGAAGTTGGAAACTAAATATACATTTTATTACATCAGGACAGGACATCATTTAGCTTATTCCTGTTGGCTGTATCACACCTAGGTGATGGACTGCAGGGTTGTAAACCTCAAAGGAACTGGCTGATCAAAGACTCATAATTTGGGAAATGAGTTTTTGTTGATGTCACCTTATTTAAAATACCTCGTGAGAGGAAATAATTTTTTTTTGTAATTTTATATTCTAAAAGGAGGAGCTAGATGACTCACAGAAGGGGTGTGGAGACACAGTTTAAACTGATACTTGTGTCTGAAATGAATAATGTATCATTTTGGGGACTATAAGCACTTCCAGAGGTAATACCTTAGACAGCAAAGGTCTAAATGTATTGTGGTAGGAGTTTGTTTTGTACTTTTCCCTTGTTCTTTTATGTGATTGTAAGCTCTTTGATATATTGTTCTGTGTTTACATTTTTCATATTTTTATCATCTTTTAGTAAAGTACCTTTTCTTTGAAAGACTGCCTGGGTGTCTGTCAGTTCTTTTTTTTTTTGCATTTGACATATAGATGATTAAGTCTGACAACTGTTCAACAGCTTGATGGTGTTACTGAGCTTGAGTAAAAAGGTAAGAATGTACCTGAGGTCTCTTATAGAGTTTTAAGGGTTCATTTTTGGAAGCCTGGCTTGGTACCCCTGGTGAAAGATTGTACTACAATCCCGGAAGAGGGTACGTACGTATCTGAACCTGTACATAGGGTACATTAGCATAAGGTTCACAATTTGAATCCCCCCAGAACTTGAGACTAAAGGTGATTCGGACCCAAAAGCAGACAGGAGGGTACCCTGTCTGTTACCTGTTCACACTATTGTGCTCTGAGGTTGGCACTGTGGGAGCAGAGGGCCTGACCTGCAGAGTGCGTTTGTGACATCCCCTACCGAAACATCAGCTACACTCTCCCCATTCGTCAGCACTAAGTCCAGTGTTGCCCAACCTTGAGTATGTTCCAGAACCAGCTGCTGAAGGACGTTCCCCTCAGAGAGTCCAGAAACTCCCTACTTCTTGCTGATGTCGCTACCAGGATCCTCTAGTCCACACCAGGAAGGTTAAAGCCCCCCCCCCAGCAAAAGTTCCCCCTTGTGGGCCATCCTTTGCACCATTTGCATTAAATCCCTGTCCGCTTCCTCCCTCTGCATGGGAGGCCTGTAGATCACACCTATGCGTAGTACTGCTCCTGACTGCTTTTCAAGTGTGACCCACAGGCCCTCCACCTCCCCTTGTTCTTCCTGCCTTTTTGTCATCCGTATATTGTCCTTCACATAAAGTGCAACTCCCACCTCCACCTGTCCTGTCCTTCCTAAAAAAGACTATACCCTGGGATAACCACCTCCCAGTCCTGGTGCTCTGTCCACCAGGTTTCTGTAATGGCCACCAGGTCTAGTCCCTTGTCTACCTCCAAGTCAGTCAGTTTATTGTCCATCCTCCTCATGTTGGCGGACATTACCCTCCATCAAGTTCCTCCCTCCCTATTTTGTCCCCTGCCCCCTCCTGCAGGGGAGTGCCAGCTAGACAGGGCCTTCTGGGCATGCCCACCATACCTTCCCTAGTCTCGTACTCCCCCTCCCCTCAAGTTTATATTCACCTCCAAGATCCTAGCTACATATTCTTGTAGTTTTCTCCTCAGCATCCTTGAACCCTCTCGGGGGGTCAAAATTAAGTTTTGCAGCCACTAGCCAGCAGGGCTAGTGACTGGGAAAACCCACTGGCCCCACAGACATTTCCTCTGGCCCAGTTGGTGTATACACTGAAGTGCTGCCTTCTCCAGTACAAGCCTGCAGTGCTAACTAAATGAAAATCTTACTAGCCTGATACAAAATCTACCAGCATTTGGCTAGCGGGCCAGCGCTAATTTCAACCCCTTCCTCCTCATTTATGTGTAGTCTGTCCTTTGCGTATAAACCCTTGTCTGCCCACATGTCCCCCCATCTCCCCTATGCAAGTAAAACTCTCTCTCTTGAATCAATCTCTGAGCCATCGATTGAATTCTACAGTGCGTTGCTGTCTAACGGTACTGGCACAAGGAACCAGCAAGACTTCAGAGAAAGGCCAGTGAGATTACCTCTTACCTTCACCCCTTAGCCAGCTCTCTGAACCTATTTTGTACCTCCTCTACTTCGTCATTTGTACCTAAATGAATATAGTGAGTGAAGTGAGTAGAGTACACTTACAAGAGGTATCCCCAATTTACCTGTTCCCTCACATCAGTTTTGCCACACAGCGAAGGAGGAAGGGATCTGATGTTGTGTGGTCCGGCCTGCGAGAGCTCGGCATCACCCAGTTAGTGCAATTGCCAACCAAACTGAATGTTTTCTGTGCTGGGAAGACATATTTATTTACAGGTCCCATGGAGGCTGGTAAGCAACTTAGTAAGATAAAAAGTGACTTTACTGCTAA
Source organism: Neoceratodus forsteri (assembly GCA_016271365.2). NCBI lineage: Eukaryota > Metazoa > Chordata > Ceratodontiformes > Ceratodontidae > Neoceratodus > Neoceratodus forsteri. The sequence continues at coordinate 708,985,115 of CM057459.1, read as the reverse complement.
GGAAACCGAGCGGGATTCACAAGGGGAGGATTATGGGGACCATTGTACTGTGAGTTGAAATGCTTCATATAGCAGTCCTTTAATGGTTATTCTGTAATTTGTGTTTACAAGTGACTTTTTTTTTTTCTTTTTTTATCCCTGACTGTTGATTAGATCCTGGAGGGTGGTATTTGCCTGAATTTATTTATTGAAATGTGTTAACCGGGTAAGCTCACTGAGACATGGTGTCCCTTTTTCAGGGGCATCCCGGAGCTAACTACATTCAGTGTGAACCAACAGTTTACATACAGAGACAGGGTAACAGTACGTCAAAACTTCATATAAATGTATGTTAAGCTGCAAGATTTAGAATCATAGAAATCCAACACAGAGTGAAGTACAGACAATAAAATACATTTATGCTATTAAACTAAATTTAGAAGGCATAAACCAGGAGGAGAGGTTTGGTGGGGCGGATTTGGGTGGGGTAAAAGGAGAAAAGCACAAATGCTAATTTTTGGGACACATGGGCGTGACCCCCTTTATGGATTGCCGTCACAGATGAGATGCGTGCTAGAAGAAAATGGATTTTAGTTTGTATGGCAGGGTTAAGTGCCATAGAGTTGGAAGGCCCAGGGACATTGGAGTGGGCCAAGAGGTCATGCTGCTATACTGTGGAATAAGTCTGCTGCATTAATTGCAATTACATATTCTGTACACAAAGATGTGGGATTTGAGAGCAGCGTTGAAGGCATTTAAGGTAGCGCCATTTATCACATCCTGTGGTAGGCTATTTCAGAGGACTGGGGCAGAGATAGCAAAGGACTTGTCACCTGTACATGATCAAGACCTTGGGACTTCTAGAGCAGTATTCGTGGATGACCGAAGCTCCCATTTGTGGATTTTGTATTGTAGTAGTCTGTTTAGACTGGGGGAGGCTGCAAGTTTAAGCGTTTTGAAAGCTAGGCAGAGGGTAGGATAGTCAAGCCTCGCCTTAAGTCCTGGCCAGTTTAGTGAAGCGAGTACACTACTTTGGTGGTCTCGGGGGTTACAGCAGCTACAAATCGAGCGATCTTGTGGTAGAGAACTCTGAGTTTGGCGAGTTTGGTGCTTTGCAGAGGTTGTAGTTGGGGGGGCTCCATAGAGTATTACGGGAAGGAGAGTTCCTGTGGCGATGGTCAGCCGAGCTTTGTTGGTTAGCTAGCTACCCAGCTAGCTTATACAGCAGACCAGTTTTTTGGTGGAGAGATTTAGTTAACGCCTACTTCTTAGTGTGATTTTCCAATTCGGTTGGAACTGCACTGGTTCATCTGTGGAGCACAGGAGTCGTTCTCCATAAGATGGTCGGCACCATGTGGTGAGTTTAGTCCAAGGTATCGCTATGCAATTTGTGTATGAGGCACCACCAACCTTCAGTACATAGCACAACAGTACTGTTCTGTGCATTGGTGTATACCTACTGCATTCACAATTATGTTTTTGACATGTATGTTTCTTGTTTAATGCTAGGAAGCAATGTTGGGTCCGGGGGATATTCCACCTCGCTAGCTTAGTCATGTGTGTTTTGGCTTGGTTACTTTGCAGCAAGGTTGATAATATCAGACTCTGGTCCATTTGTGGACTCATGGACAATTTGATGACATTGTGACCTTTCTGAGTGTACTGACACTCAGGACTACCTGTTTTTTTATATACTTTACTTGTCGTTCCATGGTCTTGCTACAGTAGCTTGGTTGGTGGATTTTTACAATTTAACAGAATAGTTAACTGCATTTATTTAGCTGTTCCCCTCTATGGATACTAGTTATGATGTTTCTTCGGTACTTTTACTGTTACTCTGAACCAGGTTGTTTCGTGTTTCTTGTTTACACTCAGAATGATTAAATAAAATGTTTAAGGAAAAAATTAACACTCTATCTGCTAGTTTTTGGCACTACTACCTCTTTAAGAAAGGGCTAAAAACAATTATGTTTGAACGGGCATTTCTGCAGTAATTTACCTCGTAATATTTATATATTTGTTTTAGTTGTCACTAATTGTTTAATGCCCGTTTTACTTGTACGTGGTACAATGCCGTTGATCTTGGAAAGACGCCAGATGAATTAACTCAACCTTAACCTTTTTTCTAATAAGCCATCAGATCCCCTGAAGCTGGGGGTTATCCCATTCAAAATGGAAATTAATGCTCTTCATTTACTTGACAATTGAAATAGAGTATTTTAAACTAAGAGGTTTAATAACTCTGGTAATTCTCTGCTTGTATGTAGATAATTATAATGATGATGGAAGAAGGAGCAGGATCTGCTACATTCCATATGAAGGAATTAAGTCCAGTTAAAAAGACCTCCCCAGGAGACCTTGCTGTACAAGTAAGTTACAATGGTTAATACAGCAATATACAACACTGTACAATGCATTGAAAGTTACTGTTGAGATACTATGGCGTGGTATCTGCCCCCCATTTATTTATTTTTGGGTAGTGCTTTTCTAGCCTTGGAAGATTTAAATGTATAGTATACGTATATAATTACCAGACACATTCTTAAAGGAAATTTCCGATGTAAGGCAGCCACTCACACACAGTGGTAGCTGCCCTCATCGGCCGTTATTCTAGCCCGGTTTTATTCAATAAAAGCAGTTGGTACCTGAATAATTTCACTCGTAAGTTTCATAAATGCACTGGAAGCCCTCTTGTCTTTTTAGTGCCGGTTTGGCCGCCATGCCCCCGCACTCAAGCACGTAATGACATGTGGCCAGGGAGAGCACGGGGGCGCGTCCCATTCAAATGAATGGGGCTTGATTTCTCATTAAATTTTAAGCTTCAAAATGGTCACTTGGCAATTAATGAAGGACACCACTCGGCTAACATGGCCCATGTTAGTCGAGCAGTGTCCTTCATTAATTGCCAAGTAACCATTTTGAAGCTTAAAATTGAATGAGAAATCAGGCCCAATTCATTTGAATGGGGTGCACCCACGCGCTCATCCTGGCCACACGTCATTACATGCTTGAGCGCGGGGGTGTCACGGCCGAACCCAGCACTGAAAAGACAGAGGGCTTCCAGTGTGTTTATGAAAGTTAGGAGTGAAATTATTCAGGTACTGACTGCTTTTATTGAATAAAACAGAGCTAGAATAACAGCCGATGAGGGCAGCTATCACTGTGTGTGAGTGGTAGCTGCTCTTAGGTAGGTTGGAAACTCTCTTTAATAGCATTGCAACCTTGCACCGTTGTACCCAGGTGAAGTTTGGAAGCAGAAGTATTGGATTACATTGGGGGGGGGTTGCAGTAGTTGCTACTTATAGCTAGCAGCCAGTCAGAGATAAGCAGTGAACTCAAAGGAGACAAATGATCTCGCTATTGCTCTCATATACAGTATGTGAACTTATTACTATTTATATATTTTATATTGGATCCGAGTAATCCTTACTAACTACAGAATATTAATTGCCAAAAACTGTGTTTAGGAACCAGTTAAAGCATGACAAGGCAGTTTTATGTTTTCAGAACCCTTTCTCTAAGGCTCAGGGCACCATACAGCAAGTAAAGTGTTCACAACAGCAGCATAATAAATAAGATATCAAACTGTACAAAATGAATGATAACAAATAGGGTCGAAGCACAACACCACAAAAATAAGGAGATGGAGTAAAACGTTCTCCAAGTCTTGGTGAATTTGTTGCGGTGTTGCTGCATGTTTGTTTGGAGCAGTGTTACTGCTACCCCAACTTCAACACTGTCTTTAATAGCAAGGAAATTTGTTTAGATTAGGGTAACACAACCACTGCTTCAAGTAATCATTAAAACCATAGGAGCACCACAACTCACATTCGTCAAGATTTAGGAGAATGTGGGCCGGCCCGGTGGCACTGAGGGTTGAGGCGCTGGACGCCACACCTCACACCACGCTGGTGATTCGAGTTTGGGAGCAGACTCGGGTTGCCGGGGAGAAAGGCTGAGCGTCCGACGACAGCTCACCTTCTCCGGGGGGAGGGTGGGGATCCAACCCGGTGAGCGGTGACCCCTAGTGCAGGCTGGGGGCACGACGGCAAGAGCTGGCACCTCGGGGGGGTCTGATTGGTCACAGACAGAGGCTTGTGGACCAGTCACCTCTTGGGGCTGCATCATTGAGGGTGAGGACGTTGTGGATGTCGGCGCTCGCGCCTTGACGTCAGGGCTAGCAACATCCTAATAGAAATAGGGGAAAACCCCTCCAGAGCCAGGAAGATGGAGCGCCGAGCCTGGTCCTGATGTACCAGGGTCTACTTGCATTCCTGGGACCGTGACGAAGCTGGAAGAATCGGGGTGATCGGCCCCACCCCCGTCCGGGGGACAATCCGCAGCTGGATGGAGGATTCCAAGCTGACAGGTAAGACCCTGGCAGGGACGGGCTTCATTGGCGACTCCTGATGGGGCGGATCTGGAGGGAACGTAGGAGAGATAAACAGAAAATTAAAAAAAAAAAAAAAAAAAAAGATTTAGGAGAATGTTGTGTATGTGTATGTGGGGGTGTTTTTGGATGGGCTGACAGTGACAGACTTTGAGCTTGGAGTGGTGGTGGTGGTTGCTGCCACTGGGGATTGACTCATGGATTAAGTTTGGGGAGTGATCTGCTGAGCTGGACAGGGAATTTTGGGGGGTCAAAGTGGGGGTGGCACTTGGGATCGATTCCTGGCATTAAATTTAAAGTTGGGGGTGCTGGTACGGGGAAGAACTCCTGCAGAGACAGCACTAACATGCACAAAAAGGGCAAAAGTTGCATCCTGTCTGTAAATGGCCCCTCTTCCATTTGACAATGGGTCTGAATTGGTGCACCTGCTCTATAATAATATCTAAAGGAAGGGAATGTGAACTGCTCAAAATCTGCCATTGGTTTTGTGTGTGTGGTTTTTTTTTTTTTTATAATTTTTTTTAAATGTAGTATGCTTTATATATCCCCTTTGCGCGATTGGCTGACATCAGTCCTGCTGCTCCATCCAGCCCTGTCACCTGCCATCTTGAGGACTTACCTCCACTCCGTGTTCTCCCATGGATGACCCCCACAAGGGAAGGGCTGCTAGGGGTCAGGCCCAATTCCCCCTGAAAGACCTGAAGTGCCAGTTCAGGAGTAGGGAGCCCTGTCGATGGTGATGGGCTTGTGGGGGGGGGGGTGTGGAATTCCCCACGGTCGGGGTTTTCATTTTTAATTTTTTGTGATCTTTCTCCAGCCCACAAATGTCAGAAGGCCTTGGCCAACACAGAGTATGTCAGAACGCCGATGTCCCCCTCCCTCAATTCCTGGCTCCAGCTTGCGATGCCATATGTTAACACCCCGGTGGCGGTATTGCAGTGGAGTCCAGACGCTCTCCCACCCTTGAGCAGGCAAGCATCCATGGGATGCTCTACCATCCTGCCCCGGCTGACCCTCCAATGACCTGGGCTCGTTCCCAAACCTGGGTCACCAGCATTGCAGATGGTAGCATTACTGCTGTGCCAGTGAGCTGGGCTTGTTTTTATCTAGTTGTTTCCTCTTTAGACCCACATTTTTCATACCAGTGGGTCCAGTTTGACCAACATTTTAGACACCCAGCGCTGTCACTGTACTCCTGGTGCCAGAATGTAACTTTGGAGGGTTGAGTGAACATTTATAGATAGGAGGGAGTGCAACAGCAATAGTGTTGGCAATGGTCATGTCCCTGAATCCCATTCCACTTCCACAAGGAATTAGATAATGGGGTGGGAAACAATTTATAATCCCTGAAAACATTTCCTGTTCTTCTTTCCCCAAAAAAAGCATTTTGAAACTGGTGCATTTTTCTGTTTTGACCCCCCACCCCACACACACCTTTAAAACTAATAACTAAAATGTCACCAACTTTGCAGGGTTTGTAGGTCCTGCCACAAGAGGTATGCATGCTAATTTTTATGTCCCTGTGTCAAGAGAAGGTTGAATTATAAGCAGCCTAAATTTACTGTTTAACATAGAAGTGCCTACTCAACCCTAACTATAGCATGTTTGAACCGCCAACTGTAGTTTGCTTGAACTCTTGCAGATAGTATGTTTGAAACTCTAATTATGGTATGTTTAAAACCATAACGATAGTATGTTTAATCAACAGAAACGCAACCTCTGGGTCACAGAAGAGGGAGCTCACCCACTGTGCACAATACCTCGGAATGTATAACCAATGTCAAGAAAACACAACCACAAAACGGGTTACCCTGTCAGTGTATGGAGGTCAGCACCAAGTTCCATCTGGTAACAGTTAGGACTCTCAGCTACTGTAAACTATACCAAAGAACTTTATTTAATGTAGTAAAACAACACACATGGATAAGCTGACAAACATAAAACCTCTCACCCACTATAGTCCAGTACCGCCTGTGTAAGGAATCCATATATGGCTTGCCACTTCTAAAGTTGTTGTTGCTGCAAAGCTCCAGCTAATTCCCCTTTGTTTCTGGTTTGCCAAAGAAACCTAAAGACCGACTTCTACTGAAGTCATAAAAATCCAAAGACAACAGAAATAAACCGGTGGCACAGGACACCCATCTGGCAGGCTGAAAAACTGGAGTGCTCAAGAAGTTACATGCTTACATATGGACCCACATGGTTTAAGAAGATAGTCAGTTTGGGGTCAGTTTGAGTACTGGCACCCAAAACAGAAGTTTGGCAGTCGGTGCAAGAAAAATGGGGGTTGGGTGTGCATCTGGTGCCCAGCAGGCTGGAGCACCCACCAAGGCTGCTAAGTGACGGGTTGCATGATGCCATTCCCAGCTCCTGGGTGGATGTTGATGCCCTCACTTCTTCCACAGTGATCTGCCTTTATTTTGGACAGGTGGTTTCTGGAATTGGTGAGCAAGGGCCTACCTTTGTATTTCCAGGTACTCACACCATACTGACACGGGGCTCCAAGGGAGTCCAGGGTGCCCAAGGAAATGCCTACACTTCCGAGCAAGATATCTTAGCTCCTGGAATGGAGCACCATGGAGCGGGTTCCAGATGCCCTGGCTTCACGGGGACACTCGTGTCATTACTTTGTTGCACCAGACTGGAAGGGGGGGAACATGGCCAGCAGCCGAGCTGTGTGTAGGTTTTCATAGCTCTGCAAATCCCTTATGTCAAACTTTGATTGTGGCTGAATAAACTAAGCAGACTTAGAAAGAAACACTAGCCTTTGACGGAGCTTACTAAGCTGAACATTTTGGCAGCAAAAATATTGCAGTTTACATTGATTCTGAGAGCTGTTGCTCCACCAAAAATGGCAATGGGAGGAGAAGGCGCCAAGCAGAAAGAAGCACACCAGGGTAGGCCGGCCCAGTGGCACTGAGGGTTGAGGCACTGGGCACCTAACCTTGCGCCACACCGGCAACCAGGGTTTGGAAACGAGCTCAGGCTGTCAGGGGTTGGAAGGAGCAAGAGAGGATTGAGTGTCCAGAGGACTGTTCTCCTCTCTCAGGGAGAGAGGGAGGGATCGTCATCCTACCCGTCGATCCCCCTCTAGTGGGGACTGGGGGGCGATGCAGGCAAGGAGACCAGCAGCTGGCAGGCTTGGCATACATGTGCCCGCACACACGCACGCTGCACCTTGCGCTCTGAGGGGCACAGAAAAGTGGAAAATGGCAGCTGGGGGCTCTATTAGGTCCCGCCCCCATTCTGCCAATCCGCCGTTGTGGCCTCCCCGGATTTGGATTGTGCTCCAGGAAGGGAGGTAGCTTCCTTCCTGGCCCCGCAATGGGGGGAGTAATCTGTGGGGGGGTCTCTGGGATGGTCGGGGCGGACGGGTTGGTGGATGGATGGTGTGGGATGGAGTTCCTGCCCCCAGCATGCCCGGGAAGCATAAGTAGATAACTGGGGAGGGGGGGAGCACGCCTGGGCCCAACCAGAGCCAGTCAACAAATGATGCTTTGTTAAAAGCAATTCAAGCTTTAGATAAAAAAGTGGAAGACTATGCTTACAAAATGCAGGTGTTGGACACAAAAGTATAGGTGACAGAGGAGAAGCAAAAGGAGCAGCAAAGTCGGCAAACAAGGCCCTAGCAGCAACCACAGGTCTTACCAGAGAGAGTTACGGAGACGCTTGAGAACCTTGAGAATGGAGCGAAGGCATCCCACATCCAAATCCTTGGTTTAGCAGAGATTGTGGAGGGTGACTTGATCAATCAGTTTATAGAAGGCTGGTTACAGGAGATGTTCCAGCTGGAGCACCCAATTGTGATCCAGAGGGCATACAGAATTAACTCACCACAAGGGTGTCTTCAGGCAGCAGCCGCAGGGAATCGTGTCCACATGATTTTGATGATCCTGGAATCATTAAAAGAATGGAAGAGGCAAAGGAGAGAGACCCATTGACTTGGCAGGACTCCTCCATTCAAATCTTCATGGACCTCAGCTCTGCCACCCACTAGCAGCAAAAGGGGTTTGATGGGGTTTGGTTATGACTCTACCAGCTTGGAGTTCACCACCTGCTTCTCATGCCTACACTCCTTAAGATCATGTACAAAGGTAGGGCTTACCAATTCTGTGATCCTGTTGCAGTGGGGATGGGACTGTTCCACCCATGAGGAGGGAGTGGAATCGGAGACTGAGGAAGCAGCCTGATGTAGTGACATAATTTCAGACAGTCTGGGCAGCTGTAGTGAACTTTTAAGTAAACCCCCCATTTTTGGTGATGACTCTTAGTGCAGATGCATGGACATTTTGTTTTTTTATTAATCTGCAGAGTTAACAACATTCAACTCTAAAGGGTTTGGTTACATGGGGGAATTCAGCAATGGCGCAGTTTTAATTCCAGTCTCTCTAGCTCCCTCTGCAGTGTGACAGTTCTGTGTTCTTTACAAACCACTCAGACTTTTCTTGCTGCATCGATTTGAGTATGGGACACTTGCTGAAACTAAGACATTCTATGCAGAGACTATTTCTTTGTACCAGTCATGAGGGACTTATTGTCAAAGTGAGTACCTGTTTGTCTTATCCTCACTGCTCTCGTTTACAGTAGTTTCCAGCTCCAGAGTTTAGTGTTCGGTTAATAAAGGCCATATTGTGGACCCATAGCTGTTCAGAATATAATTCACTAATATTACTATAAATGGAAGATTGTTCTACTCAGGTGAATTATATTTGCTCTTGGTTTATATCAATTTCCAGCTGATCTGCGAAGAAGTGTAAATTGTTAAGTTAATGTAGTTTGAGTTCTCCTTTGTGGTATGCATAGTTTTTATCAAGGGTGCACTGTATATGTGTGTAAATTTTGATGTTGGATCATCCCTGCTCATGGCAGTGTCAGGGGTCTAAACCCTTCTCAGGTTCTTGGTGGTAATAAACCAGCAGAAGAAACAGACAAGTGGCATATGTGGTAATAAACTTGTTTATTACACAAAAGCAGACTTATGCCCTAAAAACAGGTCTTACCAAACAGACACTGGGAGCCAGTTTCCCCAATCCCCCAGGGTATGAATACAGTCTCGGAGGGAACATGTAATGCAGTAACTTATATGTGGTGATAATCACCATGGCAACTATTGCTTGTTGCAGGAGTTAGATACATAAAACAAGCCATATTGGCCAAAAGTTAGGTGGCTCCACAGTGTTATCTAGGGGTATACAAAATGTGTAAAATCAGCTAAAATGAGAACACAAACTTTTACAGACAACAGGAAATAAACGCGGTGTTGCATAAATCCGTATGATGGCAGTGTAGGCTATACAATGACTTCACAGGAGAATTTACAAAGAACACAGACATGTATTCTCAGCACGTAACTTTTGCATTTCTATAATAAGCAGAATAATAATATTGGCAATTACAATTATAACATGGACAAGAGAAATACTGTCACCTGATTGGCAGAGAGCCATCAGGTGACCACGCATTAATCTCTGTTACCCTCACAGCTTGTGGTGCTCAAGCACGCTTGCCAGATTAGGGGACAGAGCTGCACTTGTCATTGCTGAGCAACTTCAGTCATGAGCGTCAGCCATTTAAATGTCTTGCTAAGCGAGGCATAGTATTCCGTTCATAATATGTAGCAGCGAGAATGGTGTGGTTGCCAGTGTGAAGTCCCCGAAGCCAGCACACATTTGTCCCTAATGCTGGCCATGTACCCACCCTGCTGACAGCTGCATGAGAGAGAGTCAGAGAGTCCGTAACAAATTCACTGTTCCTGTGACTCCAGTACCGTTACACAGACAAATGGTCCTGCGTCCTTGCAGTATGGGCAGGGAGTGCAAGTCCTCCAGTGTCATCTCTGTCTCTCTTACTCTCTCTCTTGCTGTCACTAAAGCTGTGCCTGTTCCCACCCACCCACCCTGCGGATCTCTACGAACCCACACCATCATGTTATCTGTCGTGGTCTGGGGCGTAAAGAAACGACAGGAATGTCTGCCACCTCAAGAAATGTAGAGAGAGAGAGAGCGCTCTTCACAACAGCTGAGACAGAGACAACAATAATCGTGCAACAGTGCAACTCACTGTGCAGCGGGAGAATGGGAAGTGGTCTCTCACAATGTCTCTTGTTTGTATAGAATGGGAACAGGACGGGACAGAGATAATCAAGATCACCAGCCTTGTGGGAGTGGGATAGCAGATTTCTGACAGTCTGTGAGTGTAGGGTAAGAGAGATAGAATGCAGTCTACAGCAGTACCTCACAGTATTACAGTGGAATAAAAAGTTCAGTTGCTCTTTGATTCCAGTGTGTGGACCTGATTACCACAAACTTGTCTTAATAGAACTATTTTCCTGTGGCAGAACACAGATCAGTGTGGTACTGCACCCAGTGCTAGTGGAAGAACGCAAAATAGTTCTCACAATTATTTGCTGTTATTCCATTAGTTTTTGTCCATTTCTGTACACATGTGGCCCATGTTATAAGCACAATAACACACTCCAGGGTATGCTGTTATTGGGGATTAATCAACACCCCAAGTGCTGTGAGGACACTCGGCCTGCGACCTCGTGCTTCACAACAGACCCGTGGTGTTGATTAATCCCCAATAACCGTACACTCTGTCATGGGATATTGCTTACTTATGTCCCTGGTAACTTACATATATACGGTAAGTGCCAATGCCCTAAATGTTAGGACTGATTATGCATATATCATAATAGATATGGTCATCGGTGCACAGTGAGTTGCCAGTAAAGGTGTGGGGACCAAGGGTAATATCCTCCCCGTTGCTCACGGAAAAGGCAACAACACTATTGGCTAAATAGTGGGTGCAGTATCCATTGTTTACAGACCTGACGCATGAGTATTGTAAAGGAATTTGAGTTCAGGGTGTTATTTTACAGTGCATCATAGACAACAAAGTTTGTATCAAAAAGATAATCAAACACAGTTGTATAAGAACAAAACCTCGTTAACTCAAACTATGTATTGGAAAGTGCGGTACTTAAATCACCGTTATGGATAAGGGTGTTAAGTGCTTCTCCAGCTTTGGAGATATTATTGCTGATGTAGATGAGATGGGTATTCTTTCTCTCTAAAAGTGTCGTAAGTGACAAAGTCAAGGGATCAATATGGACATTAAAAATAGGTAAATACTGAGATAGAGCAAGCAAATATTTAGGGTCAGTATCAATAACGTCTGGTTCCGGAATGGGAACAGGAGTAATCACTGTATGACCAATCACAGTAGTTTGAGGAGGAATAAAACAAAAATTAGTAAACTGTATGTCACAGGTTTTAGACCCATATGCGAAAGTTATGATTAGTAACCACACAATACTGCCCATAAGAGTTATATGACACTCTAACTGTAGGAATCCTCTGTTTATGCAGTCGAATTGGGCAGGTGAAAGATTGATTTGTGAGTCTCGTAGTGAAGCAATGAACTTCTTCTGCGTAGTTCTGGTAGAGACATCCGGGTTTGCCCACTGGTGATGAGGTACTTGAAGCTAAAGATGCTGTTGCCCTAGGGGTACCAGTTGCATTTGGAGAGATGTCCAAGTCCAAAGTAAAAGACCAGTCAATGCTGTCCAGTGAGTATCCACAAACTGGCTTTATGACGTTGAATAAGTCACAGCGACATAAGTAGTGGTACCCCTTTTTGGTGCAGTAGTCTTTATGATGCGCCACCCAAACTTCTAGGGTAGGATGGAAGACCAGAAGAGTTGGAAGGTCGATCCTCTCTCAGTAGATGTCCTCGTCGAGATGACCAGCGGAATTGATGGAGGCCAGTTTGTCAAAATGGCAGTCTCTGGATCAAAGTATGGCAAGGGGACAGTGAAGGTAATGAACATGGTGTCCTAGATGGTGCAATGGTTGGCAGTGTAGCATGAGCTCCTGTTGGGATGGCGTGACGCGGGGTTTTAAATAGCTGGTATCGCATCGCAGTTTGCGAGACGAACTGGCTCGTCATGCGAGGGCAAAAGCGTGGAATGGATCATAAAAGTGCAATCCATTTCAGATATATATATATATATTTTTTTTTTTTTAGCATTTCCACGTGTTCTGCAAGAAGATTCAGGCTGCCCTGCCCCATCTCTGCTCTCTGCTCTGCCTCGTCTTAAAAATCATTGCCTCCTGAATCCCGCGCTGTAAGGAAAGAGTGACCCATGGCACAGAGGAGAGCAGAGTGGAGCATGGGCTGAGCTGCAGTGCCGACGAACAAGAAGAGCAAGGTGGGTACACATGATTTTTTAACAGCAACAAGGGCAGCTTAGGTTTAAGGGACTGCAGCTTTGGGATGTCGGCAAAATCACTGAGGGTAGCTGAGCAGCTAACAAAAAAGTATGGGACGGCTTGACAAAATCCCCATGCAGGCTGCCATGCCCCCCCCTTCCCGGTTTGTGAGTTTAATGCTGGTAAAATTAAGTGCACCAGTCATGGGGGGGAGGTCATGCTTCAAGAGGCAGTCTGGGTCTTTCTGTGATTGGCAGGTGCCCTTTTTGTCTGTTCCCTGTAGCGTGTGTCCCATCCTGCTGTTGTAAGCTGGTTCCCCTCCTTTTCCTCGTCCTGTGTGAGTTTGCCCCCCACCCCCAGGCCTCAGCTGCTGCTCCATGCTGTTGGAGGGGATCGAGGGCTGTTGTTTTTAAACCTTCTGCCCTCCATTGTCGGTGCAGCCCACGGCCTGCCGATTTGATCTTCCTGGAATCCTCTCTCATGCTGCAGGAAGCCAATTGGATCCCTCTGGTGTGAGTTTGTTGTCCCCTCTCCACTGGTGTGCTCTTGTTGTCTGAGGAGGTCAAGGCCAGGAGATCATGGTGACTCTCACCCCTTCGATTGCCACTGCAGGCCCTGACATGCCGATGATCCTGGTTGGAAAGATGTGCAGCCAGATGTCCCCTGGCTTGCTTGGCTACAGTTTACTCGGGACCTGTGTTTCAGGGAGATCACAGTAGGCAAAGGCTCTCCCTCAATACCCATGTAGTTTTCTGACCTTTTGACCATTTGTGCATGAGTTGTGGGGGGGGGGGGCTTCAGAGGCAAGGTTTTGGACCACAGTGGATTGGTATGTGCCTCCATGTGAGTAGCCAGGATTTGAGCAGCCAGACTTTGCTTTAGGTGAGATGGATCCCGGTCAGCAGATGTGTGTGTGTGTGTGTGCCTGTGTGTGTGTGTGTGGGGGGGCTATGCTGCCATAAGTTCTCCAGCCCTGCTACATGAGGGGGAGGCAAAGTCTGTCACCAGCAGGCAGCTTAGATGTTCTCTGGGCCCTTGGGTGGGTGGGGAGGCAAGTATGTGCCCTGCTGTGTGTTCTGTTCTCTGGGCCCTCAGACATGCACTACTGGGAGGAGGGGGTTACAGTCTATAGCCACTAAATCATGTTCAGGGCAACTCTGGGGACAGTGGTCATACTCAGTCTAGCACTGCCCTATGCTGAGAGAGAGAGAGTGCATGGGGACTTGGACATTTCTCAGCTGAGCAAAGGAATCGCCAAGTGAGTCCAGCAGAGCAGGGGTGGTGGGGGGGCTGTGAGCTGCATGCACCTATCGTGAGACAGAACTCAAGTTCTCCGGCCTGCTATATGGGGGGGACTGGCAAAGTTTTTCTCAGTGTGCCCTGCTGTGAAAGCTAAATCTCCCTGGGTCCATACCACCATTACAGGGGGGGACTTTGCCAGCTGTGCTGGAAACTGTTGAGCAACCCAAACATCATCAGGGCACTGAAGTCTGGGCAATGCTGAATCCATTCTGTGTATTTATAGTGCCAGTGTGGGGAACCAAGAGCCACAGTTCAGCGTGATCTTGTGGGAGTCATGGGCCCCCAGTGCCGGTAATAAATTGCTATGGCAATGCTCTTGGTCTAGTGCACTTACCCAGTAATCAAAAACAAAATAAATTCAGACCACCTGGAAGTCTGTTGGCCTGTCCTGCCACCGGGGGGGTGGGGGTTAGCCACATATACTAAAGCTATGGCAATGCCCACAGTTTTTTATAGTTGGGGGCAAGTTGTGCCATGTATTTTGTAAATATAACCACTTTTTAATTTTGCTAATCAGTTTGTTCCCATCGCTACACATTAGCTACATTGAGTAGCACTTTTCCTCGCGAAAGTGCTAATCAATCGAAAATCCTTATTTAAAACCCTGGCATGTGACATAACAGATTTCTAGTAGTAGACATTGGTATAGCAACAGATCTGAACATACACATTGTAATACAAGTAGTGAATCTGCAATGTGGACAGTACCATTTAGCAAGTCTCTTGTCATGGATAATATCTGGAATATGTCCAGATTTCAAATCCCAGAATGGATTATTGATAGTGGTTATGACATAAGAGCCATAAGCAGAGCATAAAAGTTCCCTGGCAATATATTGCTTGTCTGCCTCCCTGTTATTTTGGAAAACAAGTTAATTGATTTTATTCTTAGTGTCATTAAAACTTTTAGCAATGTCATGCATGTTGTACACAGTGTCTCGCTGTTCCTGACTAAGCCCATCTACACTATGCAATAAAGGTGATAAAACGTCATTCTTCTTGCCAGTCTGGAATTTAACTGTTTGGATTTTAATGGCAGCAATGTCTGCCCGGTTCCAGATGGACATGCCGGAACCGAAGAGTCTGGAGTTGGTGCCAGTTACACCAGTGACATCAGCAGTGGCATGCCTCCTACATGATGAGGAACTTTTCTTGTTGTTGGGGTTAGGTCTAGACTTGAATAATCCCAAGTTCTCAGTAGTATGTGGACCAGCCACAGGGTCTTGTGTGCATGGCTGATATGCAGTAAGACTAATAGCATAGTGCTGAAAAATCTAGAAGTGTTAGTCTTGGAACACATACCAAATTCAGCCATGTTCCAATGTGTGAGATTAAAAATAACTGGAATGTGCATACATTGCACATTATTCACAACTGTGCCTGGAAGGGAGGTGGCAGTCAGACCACTAGGTGGGTCAGTTTCCTGTGCAGGACAGTCGGTAAGTTATGCCTCAGTAGGGGGTACTACAGACAGAAACTTGACTGCTGTAGCCATGTAATTGCAAACACAAAAGTCTCTGGCAGAGTCTTCTGGGAATTTATCACAAAAAGTGGGATCAATCCAAGCAGTAAGATTGTATAAACCAGAATGTTTGTAATTGGATTGGCAGATGGACAGGGTGCCATTTGGGGCGATTCTGGTATTAGGCCAGCCTTGGAAGTTGCCTTTGTAAAGGCAGGCAACAGGAAGTGTCTGCCCATGATTGTCAGTTTGCCATTCAATTTGGAGGGACGATTTGTCAGGTGCCACAACTATGGCGGTCAGGTAGACATCCGTGCCTTCCTGAACAGTGATTATTTTGTTGGGAACATCTATGCTGACTCTTCGGGATGGTGGTGAGTTTGTTTTGTGGGGTGATATATCTTACCTCTGGATGTTCGAGAAGTGGAAGAAGTCGCCTTAGACATTGGTTGTAGTCGGATATAGTTTTCATAGCCTTGCCATGGACAAAGGGGAGCGCTTCTAGAAGGAGGATCAAATGCAAGATAGCCATGTCACGTGGGTACCTGTAAGGAAGAAAGAAAAGGTCAGTTGGTATTATTCCGCCCAGTGGGGTTAGGAAAAGTAATTATTTTCCTTTGTACAATTTGAGCTGATTAGCATATAGCCATTTATCAGTAGGTTTCTTCTGGTGGATAAATCTAACTTGGTAGACTGCGGGACTGAGTTTGTTAATAATGGGGTATGGTCCTTCCCACATATTGGAGAAGGAATGAGCAGGGTGTGCAAATCTGAGTACCATTACCTGAGCTCAGATTTGCCAGTCCACCTCTAGTGCGTGTTTGTCAAAGTGAATCTTAGATTGCTGTTGGCCTTTGCCCATATGATGTGCAGCGTATAAGTGGGTCTTGAGGATGTCATCTCTCAGTTTTGCGAGATATGTGTCCACGAACACTGTGTCTGCAGTGGGTGTGTTTAGATCAACCAACAGGTGTTCAGGTAATCTCATGGTTCTTCCTGTCATGACCTCGAAGGATGTGCACAGGGTGATGTCTGAAGGAGTACCCCTAATTGCCATAAGGGGTAAAGGCAAAAGGGAATCCCAATCCTTGGGATTGTCTTTGATGAATTTGGATAGCATTTGCTTTATCCATCTGTTGGCCCTTTCTACCTGACCTGAAGATTGTGGGTGATGGGGAATGTGAAACTTCTGGTGTACACCAAGAAGTTTAAGTGTTTCTTGCATCGACTCACCTGTAAAGCGGGTTCCTTGATGAGAGTCCACCTTAAAAGGTAGACCCCACCTGGAAAACAGTTGTTCTACCAGGACTCTTGCAGTTGCCTTTGCTGTGCATTGTCGAGTAGGGAAAGCCTCGACCCATTTGGAGAATAGGTCAGTGACCACAAGGGTGTACTTTTTGTTTCTGCTGGTGGTGGTCAGAGGGCCAGTGAAATAAATTTGAATTGCATGCAGGGACCAGATTGTCTTTGGGGAAGTAAATTAGCATTTCTTTTGGTTGGGGCAGGATTGTTCTGTGCACAGACTAAACAGTTGTGGACGTAATGTTTAACATCCCTAGTGACAAAAGGCCACCAACCCACAGATTTCAGTTTTTGGACTGTATGTTCCACCCCCTGGTGTCCACCAGTCTCAGGGTGTCATGGACCTGATGGATGAACTTAGATCGCAATGATTCGGGGACTGTCCACAACCTGTGATTCAGGTCGTCAGGTTGATACCATATCAGCTTGTTGTCATGTGACAGATGCAGTTTGTCTGCATGTCTTTCGTAGGGTTTGTTGGTTGGCAGTTCTTGTTCAGTTCCTATTGTTTAGAAATCTGAACACTTCTTTCAGCTGAGGATCATTTTTTTGTGCTGTGGACAAGTCCAGTGGCACAAAACCTTCAGTTTTCTTCTTTTTCGTAGCAGCTATGTGTAAAGCTGCCAGAGCTACAGGGTGAGCCATATCCCACGTCCCCCCCCACCCAGCACCCTCTTTTGCAAGAGTGTCTTCTCGGTCGTTGAAGATTTTGAGTGGGCCTTCACCTTGAGAATGAACAGTTTGTGTTTTAAACTATTGAGTGAGATTGTGAATGTATACAAAGAGTGCTTTGTATTTCACAGGGGTGCCATCAGAAGATGTGAAGGAGTTATTCTACCAGAACAGTAAAAATTCAGTTTGACAGCAACAGACCCAGTTAGAGTTTGTGAAGATGATGGTATCTGTGGTACCATGGTGTATCAGTTCAAGGGCACAGGCCACAGCTGCCAGTTCTGCATATTGAGAAGATGCAACACTGCAGCATTTGGATGCATGGACAGTGTTACTATTAGGGTACATGATGACCACTCCAAATCCAGCTATCTGTTCTCCTTGGTAACACGAGGCAGAGCCGTCAGTAAAGACATGACACAGGGAAGTGTCAGTAAGGAGTTTTGGAGTAGCAGGAAGAAACAGTCCTGAATCGGGCAAATCAGGAGGTTGGAGTGATCAGTCATGCGGGTCTCCTTGGTACAGAAGACCATGGGCTAAAATTTGAGGGCATTTTGGCAGTGTGGACCTGTATGTCATGGTCCTGGAGAAGAAGGGACCAGTGAGTCAATCTGGTATTAGACAGAGCCATCCTTCACTCTGTCTGACAGCAAAAAGTTTGTGGGGGTGTGATTGGTGTGCAAAATGATGGGTGAATACACTATGATGTAAGTGCTTAACAGACCAATATGTAGACAGAAGGTGCCTTTCACAAGGACTGTTCTTCTGTTCCACTGGGAACAGCATCTGGGAAGCATAGGCAGTAGGTCTCAGAATGCCATTAACTTTCTGAGCAAGTACTGCAGACGTGGCGATGTCTGAAGTAGCAGATTCCAGATGAAAGGGCA
The DNA here is from genome assembly GCA_016271365.2 of Neoceratodus forsteri. NCBI lineage: Eukaryota > Metazoa > Chordata > Ceratodontiformes > Ceratodontidae > Neoceratodus > Neoceratodus forsteri. The sequence continues at coordinate 708,966,908 of CM057459.1, read as the reverse complement.
AGGCTGGATTGGAGTTAACCAATGCTGGAGCAGAGGTCAAAGCCTGTTTCAGAAGGGTCACAGCATTGGTGTGAATGGGACCCCATGTCCAGGGAACATCCTTTTCCAAACGTTCATAGAGAGGCGGCCTTTTGTGCAAAGTCATAAATGAAGTCTCTGAAATAGTTGACCATTCCCAGGAAATGTCTGAGTGTTGCCACACAAGTGGCAAATCTTGTAGACCTTGGATCTTCTTCTAGGCCAGGCTTCTGCCTTGTTTTGTGATACGCAGACCAAGGAAGATAACCTCTTTCTGGCAGGATTGTACTTGAGGCCTGCTCTCAGCAAGAGAGTCAGTAACTCATCAAGGAGGTTAAAATGTTGCTCCTTAGGGGGGGTTGCCAGAAGTAAGTCATCCACATACAGCAGAAGGCATTGTGGAGCAGAGGAGCCCTGCAAGGCGTCCATCATATGTAGATGGAAGAGGGAAGGGCTATTGTGGAATGCCTGCAGTAGGCAGATCCAGGTGTACAGACAACCCTCAAAGGTGAAAGCAAACTTGTGTTGGCTCTCCTGAGCAAGGGGCAGTGACCCAAAACTCATTGGAGATGTCGAGGGCACTAAACCATTTATGATCTGGTGTTAGCAATTTGAGCACATCTGGTGCTGAGGCTACTGTAGGGGAGCAGCTAGGAGTGACTTAAGTCTTCTGTTATCAGTAGTGAGTCTCCAAGATCCATTGGGCTTTTTCACTGGCCAGATGGGTGAGTTGAGGGTTGAGACACAAGGCCTGATCACATCTTGCTGAAGAAGCAGCTGACTGGTTTCTCTGAGTGATGGTAAGGCCTCTATAGGAAAAGGATATTACCTTTGCCTGTCCTGTTCAGGGCCTGGAACTTCAGTGGTGGTTTGCATTCTCCCACAATCATGTTTGTGTGTGGCAAAAACATCAAGGTGCTTCTGCAGAACGGGTAGCAGTTCTTCAAAGAATTCATGTGTCTGGAATAGATCTATGATGTCATATTCCTTGTAATTAACAGCAGTGGTGGCAACCATGTGGCAATCAGGAATCATGACAGTATGGTATTGTCCTCTGATCTGGATCAAGAGCTGACTAGCCAAATCTACTACACAGCCGTGTAGTGCTAGGATGCTGGGGTGATGCCGTAATACCATGAAGTCAAAAGTGTGATTCATGTTGAGGGTACCCAACACCATGGAGAGTACAACAGAGCGATAGGTAGGCAGTCTAGTGCCATCCACACCCTGGGCATTGGCTCTCCATCCAGTGGACCAAGAGGAATTGGCTGGATCCTCATCATGTAGTACAGATACAGCCATGCCTGTATCAAGCAATACAACAATCTGGCTGCACCCGACCATAGTCCGAGTAAAAGGCCGTCCATTTGTATCAGTGGTAAGATTGTTCACAGTACAGACTGGGGCCCGTAATTGTCAATCCGGACTATTAGTGGTGTATTCAGGTGGTTCCTGAAAATGCATACCAGCAGGATCTCACCTAGCATCTTCCAGGTCCTGCATAGGATACAGGGAAGTTTGGGTACTGGTAGTAGCTGCAGTGGACAAGGCCTCAAGATCTGGGTCTGCTGCAGCCTGGCCAAAGGAGGTTCCTGTGTCTCCTTGGCTAGTAGGGACTGGGTTACTGGAGCTAATGTTGCAACGGTCTGTCTTAGGATGGCCTGGGCCACTGATTGGACCTTCCCAAGCAGTGTATGGAGGTTATTATTCTCTGCCACTACATCACAGTAAGAAGGGCCTTGTTGATCGTTTCGATTGCCCTGGTTGTCATTCTGATCGGAATTAGGATTATTCCAATTTATTTGTCTGTTCCTATTTCTGTTGCGGTTTACTCCCCGTCTTATAGGCCTGTTTGTTGTCAGAGGGCGCGGCCTTGATGTCCTGGGTCTTGCCCTCCACTGTGTAGTGTGGGTTATGGGCTCACTGGTAGATTGTACCACGGCCACTTTGGCTTTTGAGCCAGAATTCAAATCTCTGAGGTAGAGCTGGTAGACATGCTCCGTTCTTCTGAGAATGTCCAAAAATGTACCAGTTCTGGGGAAAACCACTGGTTCTGTCTTGTTGACCTTATCATGCACGGCTGGAATCATGTTCCGAATAAACAAGGTCTTGTGTTTAATTTGGTCTTTGTCCGCTATCTCTTGTGAGAGCACTTTGCCAGTGTGGTAGGCCAGCCATAACCTCTGATGGTATGACGTTGGTCTTTCCTTGGCATACTGTTTAATATAACACCAACCATGCCTAGGGAGTGTGCAGCAATGAGGTCCGTAGCAATGCTATCAAAAGTCACATGCTCGGCTTGGCGAACAGCCTCTGAGAGTTTTGCCCAGAGGCCGGGGTCTACGGTCTGCTGGAGGATCTGTACTTGGTAGCCTGCTGGTAGACTGAGCATCTCGCATTTGGAACGAACCTTCTCTAAATGACAGTTGAGATTGCCATTGGGGTCATGCGGCCTATGCTGTCAGCGATCTGCTGTACAGAGTGAGCCGCCTGAACGGGATTGTTCTGAACTATGGGACGCAGATCAGGAAAAGGGTTATGGGATTGTGTGCCATGAAGAGCAGCTTCCGCTGCAGCGTCAGCCATAGAGCAGACAAGCAACTGCTTTGTAGTGGCCTCCTTCAACATATTTTCCATGTGTTCTTGGAAGACCTGTCTCTGCTCCCCAGTCATTTGTGTCCTAGTGAGGGCTGCCTCGATCATCTAAGCAATCTCCCTCCTGTCCCCCTTTTTCAAGATGGCAATCTGAGGGGCAAGGCCTCAACCCCAACCCCCCATCATCAGCTGTCATCACGAGAACAGCTGCACGGGAGTCTGAGCTGAACGTCATTGTCCACCTAGGAACAAATGACTTGGCTCATCATGAGATTAGAGCAGTGCAGGAGGACTTTGTAGAGTTGGGGAGGGGCCTAAGACAAGTAGCACACACAGTATCCTTCTCAGAGGTGCTGCCTGTCAATGGCGTGGGGGAGGCGAGGGTACTTTGCACCATGCAGTTTAATGAATGGTTGAAAAAATGGTGTGGAGCACAGGGTTTGGCTTCATTGGGGACTGGGGTTCCACCTGGAGGGACACCAGCCTATACTGGCAGGATGGTCTGCATCTGTCCAGGAAGGAACAAGTCTTTTGAGCAATCTGTTTAAATGCTTCATTGGCAAGTTTTTAAACTAGTCAAAGGGGGAGGCACTGATAAGCAGCAGGAAAATCCCAGCCTCTCCCTACAAAACAGGGTACTAAATGAGAACAAGACCGAGGTAGAAAGGTCAGTGGGGGATGCTGCAACAGAAGGTAAAGCCATCAAAAAATGGAGAGCAGTGAGTACCAATGCCCGTAGTCTGGGTAACAAGCTTCCTGAATTAGTGGCCTTGATGGAGGTTGAACATCTGGATATCATGGCAGTCACAGAAACATGGTACACACAAAACCATGACTGGGACGTAAACATACCAGGATACACTATCTACAGGAGGGACAGGGAGGGTAAAAGAGGAGGAGGAGTAGCTCTTTACATAAGGGAAGGAATAAAGCAACAGAACAAAAGGGTAAACAGGAGGAGAAGAAGCACTGTGGGTAAATTTGGAGACAGGCAATGACACCACAATCCGCAAGGGGTTGTATGAAGACCCTTCTCAGGGGAGGAAATGGACAAGGAAATGATAGAAAGTATACTTAGAATGGCAGAAAAGGGAGATATTGTTGATGGGTGATCTGAATATGCCAGATGTTAACTGGAGTGCAGTTGCAGCAGCCACTTGAAGAGTGGGGTTATTCTAGATGCCCTACAGGGGCATGCCTTAGACAACTAGTATTGGAGCCCACTGAGAGGGCACTCTTAGACCTGGTTCTCTCAAATGGAGATGGAGAGGATCACAGATGTAGAAGTGGGTAGCCATCTGGGAACTAGCGACCATCTAACAGTATGGTTCACAATAAACACAGCAATAGAGTCAAGCCATACAAAGGCAAAGTACTAGACTTTAGGAGGGCTGACTTTGCCAAAATGGGTGAGTGCCTAAGGAATGCACTAGCAAGTGGGCAGGAAGGAGGGGCGGAAGAACAATGGGGAATAATAAAAACTGCCATCACAGAGGTAACGAGCCTTTGTGTGAAGCAAATAAACAAAACAAAACGATGTAAGAAACCACTATTGTTCTCAAAGGAAGTGGCAGTGAAGGTTCAAGAGAAAAAGAAAGCATTCATGAAGTACAAGGAATCACTGAAGGAGCAGGACAGAGAACTGTATCAGTTAAAGCAAAAGGAAGCTGGGAAGGCAGTCAGAACAGCAAAGGCCCAAACCGAGAAAAGATAGCCAACTCAGTTAAGAAGGGGATAAAACCTTTATAGGTACATCAAGGAGCCGAAGGAAGACCAAGGAGGGATAGTGAGGCTAATAAAGGGAGGAGGGTGGGCAGAGGGAGACTGTGAAAAGGCAGAGATACTAAACAAATATTTTTGCTCAGTATTTACAAATGAAGAGGAGGTACCTAAAACAAATAGTAGAAACACTCTGGATACAGAAGTTGATACCAGCCCATTTACAGAAGAAAGGGTTCTGAAAGAACTCTTAAAACTGAAGGTGGACAAAGCAATGGGGCCTGATGGGATTCATCCCAGAATTCTAAAAGAACTAAGGGTAGAACTAGTGACACCACTGACTACCCTCTTTAACAAATCATGGGAGGATGGGGTGGTACCCGAGTACTGGAGGAGGGCAGATGTGATTCCCCTTCACAAAAGTGGGAGCAAGGCAGAAGCAGAAAACTACAGACCTGTTAGTTTAACCTCAGTAATAGGGAAAATGATGGAATCACTTCTGAAGGAAAGAATTGTTGAGTATCTAGAGGCCAGAGGGGCACAGGACCCAAGGCAGCATGGATTCACAGCGGGAAGGTCATGCCAGATGAATCTGATAGATTTCTTTGACTGGGTGACCAAAGTAGTAGATCAGGGAGGGGCTGTGGACATGGCCTACCTAGACTTTAGCAAGGCATTTGACACAGTCCCACACAAAGATTAATATACAAGTTAGCCAGCCTGGAGTGGGTCCCAAGATGACAGCCTGGGTAAAGAATTGGCTGGAGAATAGGACACAGAGTAATAGTAAATGGAGTCCACTCAGAAGAAAAGGGGTTACTAGTGGGTACCGCAGGAGTTCAGTATTAGGACCTGTCCTCTTCAATGTCTTTATAAGCTACATTGCAGAGGGACTGGAAGGAAAGTATGCCTCTTTGCAGATGACACAAAGATCTGCAACAGAGTTGATGCACAAGGTGGGTGGAAAGGATGAGAAGGGACTTGGCAAGGTTAGAGGAATGATCAAATGTATGGCAGCTTAGATTCAATGCTAAGAAGTGCAAGGTAATGCACCTGGGCAACAAAAACCCAGGGGAAGAGTACACAATGGGGGTGAGATACTAACAACAACAAAAATGGAAAGGGACCTGGGGGTAGTCATATCAGATGACCTAAAGGTGGGCAAGCAATGTGAGAGGGCAGCAAAGAGGGCTGGGGGATACTGGGATGCATAGGGAGAGGCATCACCAGTAGAAAACAGGAAGTTATTATCCCTCTGTACAGACAGCTGGTCAGACCCCATCTGGAGTACTGCATGCAGTTCTGGAGACCCAGTCTCCATAAGAACATAGACAGGATGGAAGCTGTCCAGAGGAGGAGCAACTAAAATGGTGCAGGTTCTGCACGGAAGACATGAGGAGAGACTAAAGGAGCTTAATATGTATAGCCTCGAGGAAAGGAGGAGAGGGGACATGATAGAAACTTTCAAGTACCTCAAGGGAATCAACAAAGTCCAAGAGGGTTGCATCTTTCAAAAAAAGAGGTGTGCAAGAACAAGGGGGCACAATTTGAAGATGGGGGGGCGACTCAGAGGTAATTTAAGGAAGTATTTTTTCACAGAGAGGGTTGTGGATGCCTGGAACAGCCTTCTGGAGGAGGTTGTGGAGTCAAAAACAGTGGTGGAATTCAGGCATGCATGGGACAGTCATAAGGCCATTCTGGGGGTTGGGGGGTAGGAAGAAGTAGGCTGCTGGTTAACTAGGATCTGCAGCTTATCCAGTAGGTAGGGAAATGGGCAGACTAGGTGGGCCAAGTGGTCCTTATCTGCCATCAAATTCTATGTTTCTATGGGGGTCACCATCTTGGCATCGCACATGATACTTATCATATTTCTCATGATGTAGGGTTGCGCTGGGACAGCGTAGGGAACCACCATCTTGTGGGTGGCGGTTGAGGGAAGCACCATATTGAGGGTGTGGTGGGGCGTCGTCTTGGCTGTTGTCACCAGAATCATCATCTCCGGATGACGCAAGGTTGATGGGTGCGTAATGGAACCCGCCCATCACTTTGACGTGACCAGCTAACATCTCTTGCTGATGACACAGTTTCGCCATCTTAGCTGTGCACTGTATGTGACTGCCTTTTGCATTGTTCTGCCCAACACCTTTTGAAACCTCATTCTGTAACACTCTATATGCGGCGCCCAATTCACAGTTGTCCCTAAGCTCTCTAGCCAACTCATGACTTAACTGTTTCGGGTCCTCTCATAACTCCTCAGTCTCCTCACGCAAGGACTCTTTCATCTCACTCAACAAATCATTAATTTGCAAAACCTGCTTCTTATCCTGCTTCAGCCTATCACAATCCTCTCTCAACATGCATAACTCTCGATCAGTATTTTGTACAGTACAATGCAAAAGAGTCTCGTTCTTACTACGCAGGGACTGAAGTTCCTCCTCCAGCCTCTGCTCTTTCTTAAGACACTCAGTTGCCTGCAAGCCCATCTCTTTCTTAACAGCTGAGTGTTGCAGTTCAAGGGAATGAAACCTAGGAGACTTCCATAGCAGCATAGAGAGCCATGACCAACAGCCCTGTTCAAGTTCAGGTTTATTGCAGGAAAACTCCATTGAGCAAGCTCATTCCCAAGGAGGTCCTGTGAAATAAACACTTAAAGTACAAACACAGATGGATAATAACAGTATATACATGAAATGCACGTTACATGATACAGGCTGGATATACATACAAGGGTACCACATAGGGTGACCGCAGGTGGTAAACATTGATATGAGACAGGGAAGCGACTTACAGGTTGCATACTGATAAATGAAACATGATGACTGGTGTGTGCAATACATATACAGTATTTGGCAGCTAGAACAAACAACAGTCTACAACTGATATGGGGAGGGTGATTAGATAGAGTAGCAGTGGGCGTAAGCAAAGATAAAGCCAGGAGTAGAAGGGAAGGAAAGCAGTTAATATGACAAATCAATTATACCTTGCCAGTGGATAAATATGGCACACATGGGGAAGGAAGAACTTAATGACAGTTACAGGTGTCTTTTATTTTGGCTGAACTTAGCGATTTGTAGAAGTTTATTGAAACTGTGCTAGTTAGTTTCAGTACGGTTTGTAATTGGTTCCAAATGGAGGGAAGGGCATATGCAATATACGTTTACAAAAGGAAGTCCGCATCCTTGGTATGTCAAGCATAATAAAGTCAGATTTTCTTAACAGTATGCACTATGTGAAATACTAATAAGGGAAGAGAGATAGCTTGGCAATTTCTGCAGGAGCAGTTTAAGAGTCCATAGCCCAGCATGGAGCAGGCGTCTAGTAGTAAGGGATGTCCAACCAACAGCTGCATATAAGTCACAGTGGTGCAAACAGTAAGGGGAGTTGGTAATGAACCATAATGCACGGTGATAAAGGATGTCCAGTTTACTTAGATTTGCAAGAGTGGTGGAGGAATAGATTACATCGCCATAGTCGAGTATGGGGAGAAAAGTGGCCTGTACAAGCTTGTTTCAAGGGGGAAAAGGGGCCTATTTCTGTAGAAGAAACCTAACCTTGCTTTTAACCTTCTAGAGACATCTTCGACGTGGTCACTGAAAGATAATTTATTGTCGATCCAGATACCTAGATATTTAAATTTGGTTACAACTTCCAGAGGCTCGTTTAGCGTGGTGACAATGAAGTCTTGGGCAAGGGTATTGGGGGGGCCTGAGACAGCACTGCGGGAGAATATCATCGCTTTAGTCTTCTTAGCATTGAGCAGAAGCTTTGCCTTTATTAGATTATGGTCAAGTTGTGAAGTCCACTTGAAGCACTCCTTGACTTCAGATAACGATGAGCCAGAAGTATACAACACAGTATCATCTGCAAAAAGTGCAGATTGGATGTAGATATGTTAGCATCTAAGTCATTAATGTACAGAGAAAACAAGATAGGGCCTAAGATGGATCCTTGGGGACTCCTCTTGCAACTGGCAAGGCAGCAGAAAAAAACCTTCCCTTTACTTTTGGAATCTTCCAGTTAGGTAGCTAGAGAACCACTGGGTGGTATGGTATGTGGCACCCAACTTTGCAAGGCAATTGACTAATAGTTTGTGATCAACAGTATCAAAAGCTTTGCTGAGGTCAAAAAGACTGCACCAGTTACCTTCTTAGCATCTATAGCAGAGATCCAATCATTGGTTACTTTGCTAGTGCAGTGATTGTGCTATGATTAGCCTGGAAGCCAGATTGAGCTGGGTTAATGAGAGAGAAGGTTTCAGGTGAGATTTTAACTGAATATGGATCAGTTTTTCGAGAACTTTAGAAAGGATAGGCAATATGGAGATAGGCCTATAGTTGTTTACATCGCATGGGTCACCAGATTTAAATAGAGGGAGGATATGTGCTGATTTCTAGCAGGACGGCACAGTAGCAGATGTAATGGAAAGATTGAAGATGTGGAGAATTGGGGCAGTGAGATGGGCGTAGCCTGACCTTAGGAAAAAGGGTTCCAAGCCATCATCCCTCGCTTTTTGGTGTCCAAGTTAAGAAGAAATCTTCTACTTCTTTATAAGTTATCTCAGCAGTTGGAAGGGGCTGGGTGCAGGACTAGATGTGTGGGAGGGTATGCTGGCTCACGCAGCACCAGCATAAGGTGACGAAGTCAAAAGCTAATCCAGCTGTGGCAAAGTGGGAGTTAAGTTCCTCCAGGATTAGGGACTTGTTTTCCCCAATCTTGCCATTGCAACTATCTTTGTTGGGATAGAGGGCCATGGGCCGTCCTTCTATAGCTTTGATAGTCTTCCATATTTTATGAGGGTTACCTTTAGCTTGTTCAGAGTAGAAATATAATAGTTAGCTTTAGCAGGAAGTTTTTCACTCAGTTATTCCTGGCTGTTCTAAAGGCCTGCCAATCCGAAGATTCTTTGGAATGTCTAGCTTTAGCCCAGAGCTTATCTCGAGCTATAAGGGCTGCCTTGAGATCCGAGGTGAACCAGGGGTTGGAATTGTTCCGTACCCTTACTTTGATGAAAGAAGCATGCTTATTTATTATTGTAGTGAGTTTGTCATTAAGGATGCTAGCTGCCTTGTTGACACCTTTGGCTAGGTAAAGATCTTGCCATCTGATCATGCTCAGGTCAGATAGGAATTTTACTGCACTGAATTTGCGAAAGGATCTTTTTGTTATAAAGATGGGTTGCGGACGGGCCTTAATTTGAGATCTTATGCAAGCAACAATTCCATGATCGCTCATGTCGTTGTGAAACACTGCCAAATGAGATATTTTGTGTGGATGGGTGGTTAGTACCACATCTAGAATGGAACTGTTGGCAGTATTTAGAGTGTTGTTCCTAGTAGGTTCACTGACTAATTGCCAAGACCTAGCTCGTCACAAAGGGATTTGAGGCCGTGTGATTTAGGTGACAGCCAGTCCATATTTAGATCTCCTAGAAATATTGTTTCAGTTTTGCATCTGAACATGGATTTCAAAGATTAAGGACTTCATCACCACCAGATGGGGTCTATAGCCACCTAGGATAGTGATACATTCCAAGGAGGGGAGATGAAGGCTCAGCGAAACTATCTCAAATTCCTTGGCTAGAGATTTGCAACTAATATTGGTGACCAAGTACTTAGATTTGGCGTAGATAACCACCCCCCCCGCCTCTAGACTCTCTGTCTGCTCTAAATAAATTGTAGCCCTGCAGTGTATTTGTTAATCAGTGTTCGTCTTTTTTAACCACGACTCAGTAATTATGATAAGGTCTGGGTTAACGTGTGCAGCCCAGGCTTGCAGCTTACAAGTTTTTAGGCAGGCTTAAAATGTTGACCATCATCATTTTGAGACCTGTGGCCTCAACAAAATCGATGAGTGGCTATAAGCTGTAGGGGGGGGCCAGGTTGAGTCTACATTTCCTGAGCAGAGAAGAAGCAGAAGTATAACTTTCTTTAAGGAGCTTATAAGAATGGAGACTGCTTTTATTTCTTCGCAACCCATATCGCGTTGGCGCAAGAGGCACACACTGTAATGACAGTTGATCGTGATCAATGTAAGTGCTTGGGTAGACATAGGTGAGGACAGTAGCAAGGGGGTGTAGGCTAACTGGGGGGAATAGGCTAAAAGGGGAGAGGAGAATGACATAGTGACTGCACAGTAGACTGTTATAACATTAGGTATTGATAAGGTACATTGGAGAACTGAATTGCATTGAGGTACTCCGAATTGCACTGTATTGCTGAAAACTCTGCACCTTAGGAGCAATAAAAACACAATAAGGAGAGCCATGGTCCCAGATTGAGTGGTCTAGTGATTTGTATTAGTGCAATATTTTTTAGGCAAGAAATTTGCCCACCTAGGTACTCACTTAAAACCTAGATGAGAAAATACAGCAGAAAGGGGAACAAGGAGAGCAGGAGCAGCTTAGTTAGTGGCCATCCACCCTTCAGACTCCAGTCCCCTTGTAGCAGCACCGGGAAAGAAGTAGAATGATAATGCAGGCCATATTGCCCACAAATGAATACAGTGATTTATGTAGAAGACCAAGAATCCCTCTAGTGGCAGGTCTGTATAACCTGCTAATGGAAAACTAGCCACAAAAAAAAAAAAAGGTAGTTAGAATTATCGGCACCAAGGCAGAGTGCTTGGATGGGGGCGCTGCAGGAAGAGCAGTCAGACAGAAGAGGTGTAAGCACTTTAAAACAGTAGTAGAAATTACAATCCAGCTAATACAGTTGAAAAACTCCTAATAACACAGTTGAAATGTGCTTAGTTCTATCGAAAATCTAACAAAGTGCCAGGTGTCTATAGCAGGGGAAAACTCCTGGCCAATCAGAGTGGGTTTGCTGGAAGCACCGTGTTCCGATTGGCTGCGCTGTCCCGTACCTTCCAAGAAGCTGCAGGCGGGTGTCCTGGTCTTGGTCGGTGGCTGGCTGGGTGCCGGCCGACCGTGGGTGAGCTGGAGCAGCCCTGTTCAGGGACAAGCAGCTAGAGAGAAGAAGACAGAGCAGGTCTTAAATAGCATAGAGGTAAAGGGGTTAGATTTGAGCAGTTTAGTAAGACAAAAGGTAGTTAGACTTATCGGCACCAAGGCAGAGTGCTTGGATGGGGCGCTGCAGGAAGAGCAGTCAGACAGAAGAGGTGTAAGCACTTTAAAACAGTAGTAGAAATTACAATCCAGCTAATACAGTTGAAAAACTCCTAATAACACAGTTGAAATGTGCTTAGTTCTATCGAAAATCTAACAAAGTGCCAGTTGTCTATAGCAGGGGAAAACTCCTGGCCCAATCAGAGTGGGTTTGCTGGAAGCACCTGTGTTCCGATTGGCTGCGCTGTCCCGTACCTTCCAAGGAGCTGCAGGCGGGTGTCCTGGTCTTGGTCGGTGGCTGGCTGGGTGCCGGCTGACCGTGGGTGAGCTGGAGCAGCCCTGTTCAGGGACAAGCAGCTAGAGAGAAGAAGACAGAGCAGGTCTTAAATAGCATAGAGGTAAAGGGGGTTAGATTTGAGCAGTTTAGTAAGACAAAAGGTAGTTAGACTTATCGGCACCAAGGCAGAGTGCTTGGATGGGGCGCTGCAGGAAGAGCAGTCAGACAGAAGAGGTGTAAGCACTTTAAAACAGTAGTAGAAATTACAATCTAGCTAATACAGTTGAAAAACTCCTAATAACACAGTTGAAATGTGCTTTGTTCTATTGAAAATCTAACAAGCCCTGTAGAATCACACTTTTTGGCAGTTTGTCTTGCCTCTGAGTACTGGGTTGGGATCCCCAGTACAGGGTTATCGGAGTTTTACGCATCCAGTCTGTGAAATTACTTCAGCCTCCAATGGAAGCGAGAAAGTTAGAGACATCGAGTCTCAGATCTGGGCAGATATTGGACATGGTAGAAAGGGTTGGGAAACCCAAATGGACCCATCAGTGGTTGCCCTGCTGTGTATCGATCCACAGTGGCCGAACAGATGGTCAGGCGTCTGTGCTCACGCAATCCTGCAACTCAAAATTGCCATTGAACAAGGTGAGACGGCATCAACCTTGCCCAGTAAGCAGCCAGATTTTGCACGATGCTATGGAGTGAAAATTGAAAAACACAGGCGAGGTGGTACGGGTGTCTACACCTACTTACTACCTGCAAGGGGAAAGCCAGCAAACAGTGAATTTTTGCTAGTTTAGACCACCTGCACATAGTCGCCAATAATGTGGGGGATGTAAGCCCTTCTCAGGTTCTTGGTGGTAATAAACCAGCAAAAGAAACATACAAGTGGCATATGCGGTAATAAACTTGTTTATTTACACAAAAGCAGACTTATGCCCTAAAAACAGGTCTTACTGTACTCCAGGGTATGAAGATGGTCTCGAGAATATATATAATACAGTAACTTATGTATGGTGATAATCATCATGGTAACTGTTACTTCTTGCAGGAGTTGGATACATAGAGCAAGCCCTATTGGCCAAAAGTTAGATGGCTCCACAGTGTTATCTAGAGATATACAAAATGTGTAAAATTGGCTAAAATGAGAACAAAGACTTATACAGAGAACAGGAAATAAGAAAAAATTACTCGCCTTAGTAATGTTGTTTCTTCTAATGGAGTTTTACTATATTATGACAATTGCAGTATGACCACAGGTTAGAACTGCTCCGGAGGTGAAACAGTTAACTTTCCATGTAGGCATGGAACTTAGAGCGCGAGTTCGGTTGAAAACACTGTCTGTTGTGCTTCAAACACAAACTGTCAGATCTTTACGAGCTAAAACTCACTAAAATTCTATGTGGAAGCTGTAAACCTGCACTAGCCAACTGGCTACTAACATAAACACCCATTTTTGGGCCTAAAACAAAGACTCAAGTCAGGAGGCCCAAAAATGCAAAAACACAACACCAATTCACCCAAAAAGGTAGGTGAAAAACAACAAAGTGGGCATCAAAAAAGTGCCAACTCCTGTACTGCCCACCCACATCCCAAAACAGAGGTTCTGAGAGGGGCAGGCAGGAGGAGGTCATAATATAGCAAGACTCCATTAGAAGAAACAACATTACTAAGGTGAGTAATTTTTTCTTCAAACAACATGACGTCTTGCTATATTATGACAATTGCAGACTACACAGCAGTACCCCCATGGAGGAGGGACAGAACCTACTTAGGAAATAGGCTCTGAAGCACAGCTGTGCCAAACCGAGCATCACTCCTAGCCTGGATGTCCAGGGAGTAATGCTTGGTAAAAGTGTGAACTGTTTTCCAGGTAGCTGCTTGACATATTTCTAGAATAGGAATGTCTCTGGCAGCAGCCAGAGAAGCAGCTGTACCTCTGGTAGAGTGAGCCCTCAGGCCTGAGAGGGGAACTTTACCCAACTTCTCATAGCAGAATTGGATACAAGAGACAATCCACCTGGCAATGGATCTTTTAGTGGCTGGCTTCCCTTTACCAACTTCGCCATAGGTGAGGAACAGTTGGAGGGAGTCAAACCTATGACCTTGGTATGCTCTATGTAGTAACTAAGGCTCTCTTCACATCTAGGCTGTGCAGCCTCCTCTCCCCAGAGGAGGTGGTCAGTGAAGTACACTGGAAGAGAATGGATTGATTAGGGTGGAAATCTGAAACCCCTTAGGCAGGAACTTTCTGTTAGTCCGAAGGACCACCTTATTTCTGTGAAAAGAGATAAACTCCTGCTCCACTGACAACGCTTGTAATTCACTTATGCATCTGGCAGAGGTGATGGCTACCAAAACACAGTCTTCCAAGTCAAGTACTTGAGCTCAGCTGAAGACAAGGGCTCAAGGGGTTGCATAAGCTGAGCAATGTAAACATTAAGATCCCAGGCAGGGCAGGATCCTGAATGGAGGGTTGGTGTGAAACAACCTCTAAAAACTTGGAAAATACAGGATGAGCTGAAAGAGAAGAGGATTTACCTGCTGAAATAAAAGCAGACACAGCTGCCAAGTGCACCTTCAGGGTAGCTGGTCTCAGCCCCAAAGAATTCAGGTGGACCATATAATCCAGGACTGTGGGTAGATCAGCAGAGACTGGGGAAATATGCTTTCCGAGCACCATATGGAAAAACCTTTTCCATTTGGAATTGTAAGTAGCCCTGGTGGAAGGCTTCCTTGAGGCCTTCAATATATCCATTACACCTTGGGAAAGGTTTAAGTCAGCAAACTCTTAACTCTTCAAGAACCAAGCCTTGAGATTGAGAGATTTGAGATTCGGGTACCAGACCCTTCCCTGGGCACAGGTTAACAGATTGTGATTCCTGGGAAGGCACAGGGGAGGATGGACTGCTAAGGACAGCAGGAGTGGATACCAGGGCTGTCTGGCCCAATCCGGAGCTATCAGAATGACTTTGCAGGATTGGGATCTGATTTTGACTAGCACTTTGAACAGGAGAGGAAAGGGAGGGAAGGCATAGAGAAACTTCCCCTCCCAACTGAGGGCTAAGGCATCCAGTGGGAGTGAGCCCAACACTGGGGGCCTGCAGCAAAAAAGAGGAAGTTGGTGATTGTCTGGGGCTGCAAAAAGATCTATCTGCGGGGTGCCCCATCTGGCAATTACTACTCCCAAGACCAGGGATCCAGTGACCATTCGTGGTGGCCCTGGGAAATCCTGCTGAGAGCATCTGCCAGGACATTGTCCTTGCCTGGGAGGTGAACTGCCGTAAGGGAGGTGTTCAGAGTAGGCAGAGACCAAACTTCATCGCTCGTGCACAAGGTCAGACCGAGTGCCCCTCGTTTGTTGATGTACCACATTGTAGTGGTGTTGTCTGTTCTGACCTGAATACTCTTGTTCTGAACAGATTTGGAAAAAACTTGAAGTGCTAGAAAACTGCTCTGAGCTCCAACAGGTTGATGTGGAGCAGAGATTCCTGGGGAGACCACAGACCCTGGGTGGTGAGGTCGCCCATGTGAGCTCCCCAGCCCAAGAGGGACGATCTGTAGTAAGGATTAGAGAATGAGACTGAGTGACAAAAGGAACCCTTGTCTCAGGTTGCTCTGATCCTGCCACCACTGTAGGCTTGGATCAGGGTTCGAGTTACTGGGATCAACTTGGTAAGAGGATCCTTTCTTTGAGACCAAAAGCTCTCAAATGGAACTGGATGTCCCTCATCTGAAATCTTGCTCCTTGCACAACTGCTGTGGAAGCAGCCATGTGTTCTAGGAGCTGCAGAAAATGCCTTGCTGGCGGAGACCTGCAGGGTAAATGAGGAGGCCAGGAGACTAGGGTCTTTGCCCTGTCCAGGGAAGGAAGGCCCTGGCCGTGTGTGTTCAGTTCTGCGCCTATGAAGGTAAGAAGCTGGACAGGCTCTAGAATTGACTTTGAGAGATTCAGAAGGAAACCTAGAGAGGTAAGCAGTTGCTGCGTTATCTGAAGGTGTAAATTGACCTGGTCTGGGGACTGGCCTACTATGAGCCAATTGTCCAGGTAAGGAAAGATGGCAATCTTTTGCCTTCTTAGGTAGGCAACTGCTACTGCCAGGCATTTGGTGAATACCCTTGGGGCAGTAGTGAGGCCGAAGGGCATTGCTCTGAACTGGTAGTGGCCTGAGGGCAGCTCGAACCTGAGGTACTTTCGATGGGAGCTTCTGATGGGAATATGGAAGTAGGCATCCTTGAGGTCCAGGGAAGCTAGCCAGTCCCCTAGCCTTAGAGAGGGAAGGATAATTCCCAGAGTCACCATTTTGAACTTTGGCTTTAAAAGGTGCTTGTTTAAATATCTGAGATCCAGGATGGGCCGCCATTCTCCTTTTTTTTTTTTTAGGGTAAGGAAGTACCTGGAGTACAAACCTTTGCCCTGATGTAGAGGAGGAACCCTTTCCACAGCTCTGAGAGCCAGGAGGGTAGAGACCTCTGAAGGAGTTGCAGGTGGAAAAGATCTGGCTCTCAGCTTTGGAAATTTTTTGAAGCTGAGAACCAGTCCCTGGCTTACTACTTCCAGGACCCACTTGTCTGATGTTAAAGACTTCCAGTCCTGTACAAAGTAAGCCAGCCTGCCCCCTACAGGTAGAGGAGAATCGGCCCTGGCAATCCCATCAGGGAGCCTGCTTGGCAGGGGCTTTGGGCTGAGGGGTGGAAGCAGACCTGCTTGTACCCCGTCTGCCTCTCCCTCTAAAGAACCCTCTCTGAGCATAGGCGGAGGTGGAGGCTTGGGCTTGGTAAAAAGGCCTATGAAAGGCCTGCCCTGCCTCTAGGAAGCTGATTTTGAGGAGTGGCCTGCCTTTCCTTGGCCTGTGCACTCCTATAGGCCTATATTCATCCATTTTCTTCATGTAATTCTCTGTTTGCTCCCAAACAGAGAATTTCCCACAACAGGAAAATCCATGGCCTTAGACTGAGTATCCTGAGACAGGGTAGTACATCTGAGCCCGCCATCCCTGCAAGTGCCACAGATGTAGCCATGACTCTTGATGAAACATCATTAGAGTCCACTGCAGCATGAAATTGCACCTTGGATGCCTCAATACCATCCATAGCCACCTGCTCCAGCTCCTGGCAAGCTGGTCGGGGACTTGTTTTGCTAGGGCCAGCACAGTATCCCATCTGGATTTCTGGTACCTAGCAGCATAAGCCATATAATTTGCTTGTCTGAGTCCCAAAGATGCTGCCATGTACTGTTTCTTTGCCATAGCATCAATCTTCCTGGAGTCCTTCTCAGGGGTGTGAAGCTAGGGAATATTAGCCTTGTCAGGCTGCAGCCTGCACTACCCCACATGGCTGCATTGTTGAGTGAGAAAATCAGTGTTGGAGCCTGATAAGGTATACCTCTTGTCCATCCTTTTATCCACAGGAGGTATAGTATGAGGAGTTTTTAAAACTTTTACTGTCTGTTTCCGAAAAGATTTATGCAAAGGAATAGACAGTCTCCTAGACTCTGGAATATCCATCATTTCCACATAGTCTGGCTCCTCTAGGTCATCAACAGCTTCCTCAACAGGGAGCTGGAGAGTTTCAACAACTTTTTATAAAACATGAAATGAGAGGGGACTCAGAAAGCCTTGGAGGAGAAACCCTAGGGTCTATCTGGAGAGATGTCCGGATCAATGGGCACATCAGATCTTCAAAACCATATTCACTGTCCTCATATACCTCTTCCCCTCCCCAGTTCACAAAAATCCTCAAATCATAATCTAGATCGGCCGAACGAGCGCTTACCTGAAGGTATCGGATTCGGTCGGACTGGAGAGAGACTGGACAATTTGAATTGCTTAGCTATTTCCTCAGCAGTTGGGGAGAACTTTAGCTGACTTTCTGGTCCTTTTGCTGGAACGGCTCCTCCAAAACCCGACTCTTCGTTTGCCAGAATAAGCCCTGGTCAGAGGGACACTCCCTCCGGTTCAGTTGATACCGAACGGGCGGCCATCCCGGTCAGCGGACTTTGGCCTCCCTTTCCTGAGCCTACCAACTCTCTTATCTATGGTGGCGAGGGAATTGTGACAAATCTGGCAGTCTGAATTGAGGTGGTCAAACCCCAGACAATAACACATGTGGTGTGTGGGTCAGCCTTAGCAAAGCTTCCCCACAAACACTACAGTGTTGAAACCAGTGGGTCGGTTTTTCTTTTGGGTTTCTCAGACATAATGCCAGCCTAACCAACTTGCCCGTTTATGGCAATCCACCAAGCAAGACACCCTTATCGGTTCCCAACCGTGTCACGGGTCGTGGAAAAAAACGTAATGAAATCCGTTTTTTTTTTTAGAACCGATGAGAACTGGGAACCACACTCTAAAAAAGGACCAGAAGATTTAAATACAACCTGATCGGTTCAAACCGAACCGATAAAGAATTACAAGTTCCACACAGAAAAACTAAATGTAAAACCTATCTATTACTTACATTGCCACAGACAGAGCTTGAACCGACCGGTTGCGGTTTAATTTCGCCAAAAAACAAAAAATAATACTTTTAAACCGACAAAATGAACCGAGCAGAAGGAGAAATCTCTGGAGCGACTGTTCAGTGAGGGGGAGTAAAGAATCTGACAGTTTGCGTTTGAAGCACAACAGACAGTTTTCAACCGAGCTCGCGCTCTAAGTTCCATGCCTGCATGGAAAGTTAACTATTTCACCTCCGGAGCAGTTCTAACCTGCGGTCATACTGCAATTGTCATAATATAGCAAGACTTCATGCTGTTTGAAATGTGGTGTTGCATAATCCACAAGATGGCAGTGTAGGCTATACAGTGACTTCTCAGAAGAATATACAAAGAACACAGACATGTATTCTCAGCACGTTACTTATGCGTTTCTATAATAAACATAATAATATTGGCAATAATCATAATTATGTTCCTGGTAAATTACACTTATATGGTAAGTGCCAACACCATAAATGTTAGTACTGATTATGCTTATATTGTAATAGATATCGTCAGCGGTGCACAGTGGGTTGCCAATAAAGGTGTGGGGACCAAGTGTAACAGCAGCAATAGCCTTTTGGTACATTTGTTTATTTTCTAAATGCTTCTTGATAAACCCCCTATGATGTAACATGTTCAGGAGTATGCTCTTCCTTTACTGTGTAACACTGCTTTTACAAAGTATGCCTGTATACTTGCCTTTTGTATAGACTTGTATCACATTGAAGTTAAACTCAATAAAATATAAGTAAAAAAAGAACGAACATGGGGCTGGCACCCTATTTGGTATTTGCATAATCCCAACAAATTTGTGCACAGAAGGAATTTCCGAATGGTCGCTCTGAACCAGATCATACCCTCTCTAGAACTAGGGGCTTGGTTCTGCTTTATGGAGTACCAGGATACATTCTTTCACATTGCAGTCCATCCATCTCACCACCAATACCTCTGGTTCAGGGCAGAAGGGGCTCTACACTAGTTCAGTGTCATGCCTTTCGGCTTGTCATCAGCCCAGGGTCTTTACTAGGTGCTTCTCGATGGTGGTAGCCTACTGTTGGCATCCCGGCACCAGGGTATACCCATACCCAGACGACTGGCTGAGAATGGGTGTCTCCAGGAAGGCAGTGGAGAGGTCCAGGGATCTGGCCCTCCAGACCTTTCTGGACTTGGGCCTTCTAGTCAACCCAAGTCAATACTGTTCCCCATGCAGGTGATCAGATATACCAGGGCAGATTTGGATTTCCTCCAATCAGTTGCCTGCGGAGAGGGCTTTGGTTCATACCTTCTTTGCCCAGTCATGGACGATTGTGGCCAGCTTGGGATTTCCGTTACTGACGATGAATTAGGCTCTAGTGGGCTGGAGGGCTCACCTGGGAGCTCAGAGGACCCACAAGTTCTGGTCAAAAAAGGAATCCCAATGTCCCATCAACCTGCTTGAGCTCTGTATAATACATTTGGCATGGACTGAATTTCCTGCACTGATTAGGAGTCAGGTCATTCAGGTCCAGATGACCACCATGTTCTATCTGAACAAGCAGGGCAGGATGCACTCAATTCTGTCAGGAGGCTCTCTACACATGGTCACTGTTACTCATCCTGTGAGCAGATCTCCTGGTGGTTCATGTCGCAGGAAAAAACAACCAGCTGACAGATGCTCTTAGCCGAGTTGGAGAGACACTGCACTATGGTACTTGCATCAAAACATAGTAGAACAGCTATTCTCCCATTGAGGAACACTCTAGTGGACCTTCTTACCTCCTGAGAGAACAGAAATTTGAGGCTATTCTGTGCCCGCCCACCTCAGAATGGGACACTGCAAGGGGATGCCTTCTGTCTGCCCTGGACCCCAGGCTTTCCGTACTCCTTTTCTTACTTATTTTTGATCCACAAGGTGGTGCTCAAGGCTCTTTGGGGCAAGGCGCAGTTGATCCTAATTTCTCCAGACTGGCCCAGACAGTTCTTGTACTAAGATCTCTTCACTCCCAGCAGCAGGTCTCCGTGGCAGTTTCCTCTCCACTTGGACCTGCTGTTGAGATGTGAGAAACGGTCTTGCATGCGAACCTTCAATACCTGCATCATTTGGCCTGGTTCTTGAGTGGCTACAGGCACATGCTGGAGTTTCTAGAATGGCCTCCAGAAAATCCTCCAATCACGCTCCTTTAACCCCGCCCACCTGTCACTCGTCTGGGAGGAGATTCAAGCTCTCCTACAAAGAAAGAGCCATGGAGCCCATTCCTCTGGCTCAATATGGAAGGGGGTTTTACTCTCACTTCTTCTTCCTCGTCCCCAAAAAGAGTGGGGATCTTTGGCCCATCCTGGACCTGAGCCATCTGAATCTGTACATAGAGTACAAATGCTTGAGTATGGTCACTCTCTGTGGACTGTTACCCTTTTTTGCACCAGGGGGATTGGCTCTGCTCTCTGGACATGCAGGATGCTTACCTGCACATTCAGATTTTTCCTGCCCATTGTCGCTTCCTCTGCTTCCATCTTCAGGGAGCCCATTTTCAATTCCTGGCCAAATAGTGATGTGTGCCTTTCCCTTCCCCCTGGAAGACTGGCAGGAGTCTGCCAGAGTGTGGCTAGTGAACTAAATCCAAGTTCGCAGAAATAGAGGTTGCTTACTTGTAACTACAGATCTTACTTCGAGAGGGCTCTTGCAGTAGGTACTAACCATTTGGACTAGAGCCATCAGGCACTAGGACCACATGGAAAACTTTAGCTGGCAGGGGATCGCCCACCTACCGTCACGTGAGGGACATCCATGTGACGCTATCTAGTGGGCAGTCCCCACACCCGTCCTCCAGTTCTTTCCTGCCATTGACCTGTGCATGTCGGGCCTCGTGGAGAACGCTGCTTCATTCGACTGCCATTTTCGGATGAGTATTTCATCGCTTTTATTTCTTTCTGTAAATTGTTGAAAGGTATTACTTTTTTCATGCATGTCTTTTCCGAGGCCATCCGGATTGCATAAGAACAAGTGCAATTCTGGCGGCACTCCGCTCCCTCAGAAGGACGGCCATTCCCTCTGTCTATTCTGCCTGGGACCAGAGCACAAGACCGAGGACTGTGAGGCCTGCCAGAATTTCAGTCAGGCCACACAGAAACACTGCCAACAGGCCCTGGAAGCCCATGTTTTTAACCTAAGGATGGCTTCTATGGAGAAGGAGCTGCAGAAGCTGAGGGGATCATCATCCTCTCCAAGGGGTTCTTCAGACAAGAGGAAGGGCAAGGAGAAACATCGGGACCATGATTGGTCTCCTTCCCACCCCTGGCCTCCTTCAGAGGCTTTGGGTGACGAGCGGTCTCCCGCTGCTGCGAGTACCACTCCTCTGACCAAGCCTGTCCCTCCTTATGGGGCGCAACCCTTGGTTCCCCTGCTTGAGCTGGTCACAGTTCAGGCAGGGGCCTCCGATCTGTCAGAGAGCTGTGCCACCCTTAGGCCCCTCAAAACCCTGGGGCCCAAGCCTGCTGGTGCGGCTGATAAGTCTGTCATCAGCTCCTCTGATGAACGCCTGGCCCTGGCTGATAAGTCGCATGCCAGCTTCCCCGGCATCTGCCCAGCCACTGCACTTCCATCGAGCCCCTATAACAGCCCTGACACCGATCCTCTGTATCAGCGCACACTGCTGCTCTGGCCGTAGCCCTCCCCAGAGGGTTCTCCCTCTTGGGATCCTCCTTCGTCACCTCCCCTGGTGACTCCAGGCTCTCCTGCACACACTGAGCCAGAGTCCGAGGAGTGTCCACCCGACACAACCCTGGTGCCGGAGCTGGAATGCCAGATTCCGGACCTCCCTTGGGAGCCAGCATCCCCTGCACCGCAGGCTCCCCCATCTGGGCCAGTCCCCTGCCCCAGACTCCGACGGGACCTTTAACCCCCCTTAGGGCTGATGTCAGAACCTCCAACAGACATTCCAGCACCACACCTGACGTTACCAGGCCCTTCTAACCCTCCATCAGGACCACCGTCAGGTCCTTTGGGTCCTCTTCCGGGGCTTACGCCTGGCTCCCCGCCGCCTGGGCCCCCAATAGGACATTTGGCTCCTCCATCGGGTCCTATGCCAGGTTACCCACTGTCAGGGCCCTCGGCTTCACCGGGCCCTTCGCTGGGCTTTCTGACGCCAGGCTTCCCTGTGCCTCACTACTTTTCGCCAGGGTATCTGCCGCCAAGGTATAACACGCCAGGGTACCCCACACTACGGTATCCGACGTCCGGCTATTTGCTGGCAACCAGCCGATGCCCACTGGCCTTTTGGCGGATCTTAAGCTGGCGCTGGGCATCCCTATCCCTGGGTACCCAATGCCAGCCCCGCCACCGTCATACTCTTACCCGGCATCTTCCTATCGCTACTCACTGGTGTACAATATTCTACCCCCAGTGGACTATAATACTTTGTTTTCAGCATGGTGGTCTTTTGTCCAGAGGCAGATCCCCACTCCTCAAGGACCACCCTGGAACCAGCTGCCTCAGGATCTGGGCGGGGCTGGCCCTAGTGAACCCCGGACATTGGGGTCTTCTGGGTACCGACCCGGCGTCAGTTCTGGCCATCACTGGGATGAGCATGTGCCACTGGCATCTGACCCAGAGAGCAAAACCACTGAGGATGACTTGGACGGTTCTGGGTCTTCCTCCTTGTCCAGGGAGTCTTTGGATGGGGAGGACCCTCCCATGGAGGTCCCGGAATCCATTACCCCCCCCCCGATGACCTGACATTTATGGACATCATGCGCCACATCCAGTCAATTATGGGCTGGGAAATGGAGGAGCAAGACCCAGAGTGGTGTCGCCTGGCTGTATATTTAAGGCAGCAGGATTCCCTCCCCGTGGTGGGGCCACCCATGATTGACTGCTACGAAGATGTCACAAGGGCAGCATGGAATCACCCCTCTTCCACACCTCCTTTGCCCCAGAAGGCGGACCACCTTTACCATGCCCCTACTGGTAACTCTTCTTAGAGAGTCACCCCAAGGCTGATTCAGTGGTCATAAATGCTGCGCATGACCGTACTAAGAAGCCCAAACATCTTAGTGCCCTTCCTTCAGACAGGGAATCTCTGCAGCTGAACCACCTAGGTAAGTGTGTGTACGCTTCTGCTAACTTTGCTATCTGGGCCATTAACTACCTGGCCCATATGGTCCAATATCAGAATGTCCTCTGGGACTAGGCCAGGGACCTGGTGCAGGCATTGCCAGAAGACCCCACCAAGATGCAGCTCACCAAACTTTTTTTTTTTTTAACTTTATTTTTTTCCTTTTATCTGATACTTTACAGACAAGAAGCATGTATCTGATAGTCCAATAAAAATAATGTTCGTTACCATTTAGAAAAAGAACATCTTTCTCCTTAATCATAGGAGTACTATGCATCAGCTGCATTATGGAACATCATACGGAGGAATCTTATATTTATAATAGACAAGATTAAGTAAATCTCCCTGAT
Organism: Neoceratodus forsteri; assembly: GCA_016271365.2. NCBI lineage: Eukaryota > Metazoa > Chordata > Ceratodontiformes > Ceratodontidae > Neoceratodus > Neoceratodus forsteri. Next base: position 708,943,315 of record CM057459.1, on the reverse strand, counting down.
TTTTATGCTGTGTAAAGCAAGCCCAAGAGCACGTGGCATTCACTAATGTTAGTAAATTGTCTGGCAATTCAGTCCAAAAAAAAAGCAGTGCCCCTGCAATAGAGGCTATTGGTGTCATGTTCTAGCCTAGATGATAAAGATTGATACTACATTTAATTAAATTGCAGCTAGGGATTCTGAAACATGAAGAGGAAAAATAATACAACCTGTTATTCCTTAAGGCTTAACATTTTAGGACGTACAATAGAAATTATAAACCCCGGTTTTTAAGCATAACGCAAATTGACCTGTTCAACTTCCAAACTGAGGTATAAGCTCCAAATAACAGTAGGACTAAACATTTTGTCCCAGAAATTCAAAGAGTTGAACAAGCTACTCCGATTTTTAAAATTAAAGTCTGCAGGGTAAATGTTAGTGTTACCAGTAGTTAGAATGCCCCAAGTCCCAACAGATCCTTCATGTTGTTGCCTCGTCGTCCTCTACATCTGACTCCTCGGTTCTCCTCCGCTATTCTGCAGCCCTCCGATCTGCCCATTTGCCAGCTTCAATGGGATCCGAAAATAATTATATTTTGCTGTGATGGACGATCCAAAGCCTGGTGGGGAAAAGAATTGTATGCGGCACTCCCAACTCCCTCAAGATTCGCCGCATGCCATCAAACTTCTTTCTTCGCTGCCTCATGGCGTAACTGATGTTCGGGAAAATGTGAACCGGGCAGTCCCCCTGAAGCAATGGTGCCACTCTTCAGGCATACTGGAGGATTTTATTCCGGGCCGAAACTCCTGATGTTATCAGCATTAAGGTACAGGATTCTTCCGTATTTTGTGATCTACCACATAGAGTGACCCTGTAGACGTTTTGAATTTCCCAGATGTTTGGCGGAGCTTCCGGATTTAGCTTCTCTGTTAGCCAGTCTTGGATATTTAGGACTGGATGGTCCCCCTCTGAATTCTCCAGTAAACCGACAATCCGAATATTAGCCCCACAGGCTTGATACTCGAGTGCTTCCAGTCGAGCTTTGAGGTGCTGGGTTGCCTTGATGAGGAGTGTGGTTGCACCAGTCGAGGCTTCAGCCTGCTTGCGCACCTCTTTAATATCCTCTTTGATACCATCCACTGCCTTCTCCACAATTAAGACCCGATTGTTGAAATCGTCTACTTTCTGATTGAGAGTAGTGACGGAGGCGGTCAAAGTCTGAAGTTTGTGACCTAGTGAGCTAATGGTTTCCCCTGAGTCAGGCTGCTCCTCGGTAGATATGGCATCTTCATTTCTCCCCGGTCCTGTTGCTCCTTTACTTTTTCCGGCACCCCCTGACATTTTATCTTTTTTGGGGTTACCCATCTTGGCAGATTTAGGGTTGCTCATCTCGATGGTGAGGTCAAAGAACCTCTAGGAGGCTTCTAAATTGGGGATTAAAGTAGATTTTCCCCTCTAGTTGTTAAGAGCTGTGAGAAGTTGCTGCTTGTTGCTTGGGCTCCACAGCACCCCCCCCCCAGCTCACCCAACTCTTGAAGTCAGGCTCTGATGTTGGCAACCATGATCTCCGGGCTGCTTAGGATGCTGTAGATGCCTTTGGGCATGGAGCGGCTGCTGGGGTCTGCCTCCGGTGCCATTCTTGGCTTTGGGTCTCCGACTTTGCCAGAGATGTGAAAGCCAGCATCTTGTATGCCCTCTTCCAGGGCTCTGTCCTTTTAAGGGGGGATGTCCAGGACATCATCTCCACCTTGCAAGAGTCTGGGCGAGCCCTTAAGTTGGTTAATTTGCTCTACCACACTCAGCCTAGAGCGAGCCAACGTCATTCCTTTTGTCGGTCCTCCCGTAAGCAGTCCCGAAACCAGTCTGCCAAGGGCCAGAACAAGCGAAAGGCCATGGTGGCCCCTAGCACCTTGGGCACCTGTGGTCACCTTGCCAATGCCCGCTCCACTTCCTGACTCCATAGCCCCCCCCCCAGTCGAGGCTCTGGAGGAGGTGATCGGGGGTCAGTTCTCCTGCCACCTGGACGAGTGGTGGGGAGTGACCACAAACAGTTGGGTGCTCCAGATCGTAGAGCACAGGCACATGCTGGAGTTTCTAGAATGGCCTCCAGAAAATCCTCCAGTACACTCCTCTAAACCCCCGCCCACCTGTCACTCGTCTGGGAGGAGATTCAGGCTCTCCTACAAAAGAAAGAGCCATGGAGCCCATTCCTCTGGCTCAATATGGAAGGGGGTTTTACTCTCACTTCTTCCTCGTCCCCAAAAAGAGTGGGGATCTTTGGCCCATCCTGGACCTGAGCCATCTGAATCTGTACATAGAGTAGAAATGCTTCAGGATGGTCACTCTCTGTGGGCTGTTACCCTTTTTTGCACCAGGGGGATTGGCTCTGCTCTCTGGACATGCAGGATGCTTACCTGCACATTCAGATTCTTCCTGCCCATCATCGCTTCCTCTGCTTCCATCTTCAGGGAGCCCATTTTCAATTCCTGGCCCTACCTTTTGGACTTTCTTTGGCCCCCAAGGTGTTTATCAAGTGCTTGTCGGTCGTGGTGGTGGCTCTGAGGAGGCAGGGCTTCTATGTATTCTGTTACCTGGATGATCGGCTGCTAACAGACCCCCTCCAGGGACCACCTGGGTCAGACTCTAGACTACACCTTTTGCCTATTCCAGGCCTTGGGGATCACCATCAGTCTGCTGAAGTCCTGGTTCTCCTTGCCAGTACCTTCGATACATAGGAGCGATCCTAGACACTATCCAGGGCAAGGCCTTTTTGCTCAGGGACAAGGCAAAGCAAATGATGGAGTAGGCCCGTCTGGCTTCCTCCAGTTGGCACGTCCCCACCAGGGTTTTTCAGTGCCTTCTGAGCCATATGGAGGCAGTCATAGCCATGGTTCCCCAAGTCCACCTGCACATTTGAGTTCCTCAGTGGACCACCTTGCGGGTACAGTGGGACCAGCGCATGGACAACCCAGTCCGGAGGGTTCTGTCATGGTGGCTGGATCTGGCCAGCCTCCTTTGGGGAGTCTTCTTTCAGCTGTCGAGCCCCCCCCCCATCAGATTCTCATGACAGGCGCATCCGGTCTGGGATCAGGGTGCTCATCTAGCCAGTCACCTGACACAGGGTACCTGGATGAATGTAGAACAGGGTCTCCATATCAACATCCTGGAGCTGCGAGTGATCCTTTATGCTCTGCATATTTCAGACTCATCTCTTCCCCGGGCCAGTGCTGATGCAGACAGACAACACGTGGGTGGTGTATTACATCAGCAAGTGGGGGGGGGACCCATTCTTACCCCCTGTGTCAAGAGACGATGACAGTCTGGTATTGGGCCATCACCGAAGCACAGTCTGGAGCTCTCGGCCATACATGTTCCAGGTGACCAAAACATCTTGGCCAACAGTCTCAGCCGCTGCAGGTCACAGGCTCAAAAGTGGGAACCTCTAACCTCAGTGGTCGAAGATCTCTTTGACAGGTGGGGTCGCCCAAAATTGGACCTTTTTGTGTCCACACTCAATGCAAAACTGCCGCTTTTGTGCTCACTGGATCCCGGGCCTGGGGTTTTCTAGCGAGATACATTGTCCCTCTCTTGAAAGAGGTTTCTGTACATCTTTCTTCCCTTTCCACTTCTACAGAGGGTTCTGCTCAAGCTCCAGTTGGAAGGGGTGGAGATGATTCCCATAGCTCCCTTCTGGCCATGTCAGATTTGGTTCCCCTTGCTGCAGCAGCTGGCTTTGGACCCTCTGGTGCCCTTTCCCTTGTGCACAGTTTTGCTGTCCCAGGACCAGGGCACTCTAGTCCATCCAGACCTCAAGTCCTTGCACCTCCATGAGTGGTTCCTGCAGACTTACCGGTAGCTGTCACCTGCTTTGGAGTGTCATCTAGGATCGCAGATGTCCTTATGGCTGCTAGGAAGCCCACCACCAGAGCCATTTACGCTATGAAATGGAAGTATTTCTCCCTTTGGGTTGCTCCTCACCAGTTGGACCCTTTCACCTGTGTAGTGAATCAGGTGTTAGAGTACCTTCTTTCCCTTTTGGATTCCAGCTTGGGGTACTCCTCGCTCAAGGTGCATCTTTCTGCCATCTCTGTGTACCATGCATCTATCGAGGGAAAGGTTGTCGCCCAGCTGGAAGTGTCCTGTACCTTCCTGCAGGGCATCTTGCATCTGAAACCTCTCATTTGGGCCCCGCTCCCTTCATGAGACCTTCATTTTATGTAGGAGAAACTGTTTATCTCCCTTTGAACTGGCCTGGAGTTGCGAGCTGTGCTTTCTGTCATGGAAAGTGCTCTTTTTCGTTGCTGTTACTTCTGCTTGAAGGATTTCTGAGCTCCAGGCTCTTATGTGTAAGGAGCCTTATTTGGTTTTTCACAAAGACAGGGTGTCTTTGCATACTAATCCTAAGTTTCTACCCAAGGTGGTGTCGGAGTTTACTTTGAATCAATCCATCCACTTTCCAGTTTATTTTCCTGAGTATTCCAATCGGGAGGAGGCTTTGCTCCATAATTCGGATGTACATAGGATTTTACTGTTTCTTACAAACTCGGTCTGTGGTTTGTGTTTGGATAGATTAGCTTAAAGTCTGTCATTCTCTTCTTATTATAAAAGAGGATCATTTGAGTGTTAGTGCTGAATTGAAGTAGTGGAAATCTTTCTCTGTGAGAGATAAGCTTATGTGTATCACAGCTCTCAGTTCTTTCTCATCGAAACTGATCTTTTTCTAACTACATAACACAGCGTTGCTTAATGAATGTAAAATAAATCTAATGTTTGTTCATTTATAGAAATAGTTTGTTCTTGATGTAGCCTTCATAAATACATTCATGTAAGAACTTTTTTTTCTTGCCCGAGTGTTACACTCTACTATTTCAAGCACATGTACTGTCTGAACTCACAAATTTCAGTTCTTTGGTGGTTTCTGTGTGAAAAGACATCATGTATGTGTGTAAATAGAAACATTATATGGTATCCTGATGCACCATGTCTCTTCCTCACAGTTTTTAGGCAGCTGAACTCTGCTGCCACCTGTCCCCTGTCCACAAGACACCTGCCTTCTGCTCCACCCTGCTGCCCACTGTCTTCTCCCACACAGTTGGGGATTGTGCACCCTGCTGCATCCATCCCCTGCCTAAAAAATCAGGGCTGCTGCTGCCCCCTGCCTGAACAGTTGGGGTTGCTGCACCCTGCTGCCCCCTCCCCCCCAGTCAGGGACACTGCATCTGTTGCCCCCTGTTCCTGTCTCCACAGTCAGGGCTGCTGTGCTCTGCTAAATCCTAGAGTCCTAGGACTTCTGCCTCCACAGTTGGGGCTGCTGCACCATGCTGCCCTAGGCCACCTGAGGTGGGGCTTTTGATGCACCCTGCTACCCACTTCCAGTGCCCCACATGGGCAGGGTTGCTGCACCATGCACATCTTGTCTCACAGTCAGGCTGCTGCACCCTGAGTCCCCCTGTGTCCTGCCCCACAGTTGAGGCTTCTGCGCCATGCTGTCTTCTGTCCCCTGTCACCACAGCCAGGGCTGCTACACTCTGCCCCTGTCTACACAGTTGGGGTTGCTGTGGCCTGCTGTGCCCTAGAGCCCTTTGCCTCCGCAGTTAGGGATGCTGCACAGTGCTGCCACTTTCCATAAGAGTCAGGTCATTTGCTGCACTCTGTTGTGTGCCTCCACAGTTGAGGCTGTTGCACCCTACTGCCCTCTGCCACCTGAGTCAGATCCTTTTCCTCTCCCTGCAGCCCACATCCCTTGTCACAAACAGGCATGGCTGCTGCACCTTGCCCCACAGTTTGGGCTGCTGTACCCTGATGACACCCCTATCTCCTGTCCAAACAGTCGAATCTGCTGCAACCTGCTACCCTCTTTCCCCACCCCCACAGTCATGGCCACGGCACTCTGTTGCCCCTTGTTCCTGTAGGAGGGAGCAGCATAGTGCAGTAACCATAACTGTGGAGGCAAGGGGCTTCATGGTGCAGCAGGGCACAGTGGTGATGGGACAGAGGACAGCATGGTGCAGAAGTCTTGAATGTGGGGCAGGACACAGGTGGGCATAGAAACATAGAAATTGTCAGCAGATAAGGACTGCTAGGCCCATCCAGTCTGCCTGTAGGCCCTATACATTGTATGTGGCCACTGACCATATGTGACTAATGGCTTTTCATCACTCCCTCCCTCTCAAGCTTCCCTTGTGCCTGTTCCAGGGATGCTTAAGCCCCTCCACTGTGCTTGCTCCCACTACCTCCTGTGGCAGAGTATTCCAAGTATCGACTACCCTTTCTGTGTAGAAAAACCTCCTCACATTACCTCTTAATCTACCCCTTTCCAATTTCATATTGTGCCCCCTTGTTCTAGTACTTTTTCTACATTGGAAATGGTCCCCCACCTGCACCTTGTTTATGCCCTTGAGGTACTTGAAAGTTTCAATCATGTCCCTTCCCCCCCCACTGTCTCCTCTCCTCCAGTGAGTACATATTTATTTAGGAAATCGGAATTACAACCCTTTGAGTCATAGACTCATTTCCAAAGGCTCCACATCGGAATGAAACATAGACATTCATACAGTACATACATAGAATAAATGTGGGTGAGCAATCATGCAGAGTATAAATACAATGAGCACGGGTTAATGCCTATACATTTGGTAGCTAAAACAGGGCAGAGCTATCAATGTATTTACCTAAGCGGTTAAGACCTCTACAGTTGGTAGCTAAAGCAATGCATGATATGAGTTGGTAGTAAGCCACCTCAGGAAGGCCTTGTCTAATACATAATACAATGAATTCAAAGTCCGGTGCAACTATATGGTAACCGAGGGAGGTGAGGAGCCTGTAGGCTAGAAGTAGTGAGGGCTCTCCAATGCCTGGCCAAGGGCAGGTGCGTGGCCCAGCGGTGTGGTGCAGGATCCATGGGTTACTGGTTACATTGGCATTGAGGTGAGGAGAGGATATGGGCCCTTAAGGCAGCTTTAAAAGGACCTAGATTGGTGATTGATGTTACAACCAATGGGAGGGCATTGTACCAGGATGGAGCTCTAAGGGGGAAGGATCGTTGGGCCAGGGTGGTCCTGACCCTAAGGCACCTTCCAGATAGTTTTTGGGGCAGCCCGTGTGGACACTGAGATGGTGTCTGCCTGAAGAGAAGCCATGACACCTATTGGAGTTAAACCCAGGTGGATTTTTTTGGTGAAGAGACAGGTCTGGTATAATAATCTTTCCTCAAGGGAGAGGATATTGGTGAGCGCATATAGGATGCAGGTACGTGTATTTCTGTCGGCACCAGAGAGGAGCCGGCAGGCCTTATTGATGACTACTTTTATTTGATGAAGCTCCGTAGGGTCGGCGGCAGCATAGATTGTGAGGCCATAGTCCACCAGCGATAAGACTGAGGAGGTAATGGCTAGGTGAAGTGCTTCAGGTGGCAGGCAGTCTTTATGTCTGTAAAGGAGACCAATGCGGGTGTTGGTGGCGGAGGTGAGGATTTTTATATGTTCGTGGAATGAGAGGGAAGAGTCAAATGTAATACCTAGATATTTATACTTTTGGACCTGTTCCAGTGGTATGAGAGAGGTTGAGAGTATTTCCAGGGGGAAATCCTTTGATCTGTTTTGGCGGTGAGCATAGAGCATCATCTTTGTTTTTTTAATGTTGACCACCAATCTGTGTTCAGCAAACCAGTGTTCAATCTGAGAGAAGGAGTTTTGTAAGGTATGCTGGGGAGAGAGGGGATCAGGATATGCGGCATAAAGAACAGCGTTGTCCGCATAGAGGAGAAGGTTGCTAGGGCAGGATTTAGGCAGGGCGTTGAAGTAGATGCTGAATATCGGGGGACATAGGATAGATCCCTGGGGAACTCCTGAGTGCACAGGCAGCATAGTGGATATGGTATTATTAATTGTAACATATTGGGTTCTAGATGAAAGATAGCTGGGGAACCATGAGAGTGGACAATTGAGGTCCCTTAGTCTCTCCTCCTATGTTTTGTGGTGCAAGCCCTGTACCATCTTTGTTGCCCTTTTCTGGATAGTCTCCACCTTATCTATGTCCTTGCGGAGGTGTGGCCTTCAGAACTGCACGCAGTACTCCAGGCAAGGCCTTACCAATGTTTTATACAATGGCATCACCACCTTCTGCTTCCTGGTAGTGATACCCCTGCCTGTGCATCCCAGCATGCCACTGGCCCTCCCTGCCACCTTTGTGCACTGCTTTGATACCCTACGGTCATCAGAGATAACTTCTAGGTCCCTTTCCTCTTTGGTGACAGTCAGCTCCCACCCCCCCAAATCTGTAGCTCTCCCCAGGGTGCCCTCTACCCAGGTGCATTATTTTGCACTTCTTTGCATTGAACCTCAGTTGCCACATCTCCAACCATCTTTCAAGCTTTCCCAGGTCCCTCTTCATTTTCTGCACCCCTTCTGGAGTATCCACCCTGTTGCAGGGCTTTGTGTCATCTTCAAACAGGCAGACCTTTCCTTCCAGCCCCTCTGCAATGTCACTAATGAAGACATTGAACAGGACTGGTCCTAGTACTGATCCCTGTGGTACCCCACTGGTCACCTCACTCTCCCCAGAGAGGCATCTGGGTACATCAGCCCTGGCTGTGGCACAGGATACACATGGTACAGCAGCCCAGCTCATTTGGGGCAATGAGTGTGTAGCAGGGTTCAGCAGCCCCAACTTCAGAGGCAGGGGGCGTGGGACTCTACGGTGTAGCAGAGCATAGCAGCCCTGACTGTGGAGACAGGAACAGGGGGCAGCAGGGTGGTGGGAACAGAGGGCAGCAGGGTGCATCAGCCCTGACAATGGCACAGGATGCACATGGTACCACAGCCCAGCTCATTTGGGGCAGTGAGTGTGTAGCAGGGTTCAGCAGCCCCAACTTCAGAGGCAGGGGGCGTGGGACTCTACGGTGTAGCAGAGCATAGCAGCCCTGACTGTGGAGACAGGAACAGGGGGCAGCAGGATGGTGGGAACAGAGGGCAGCAGGGTGCATCAGCCCCGACTGTTCGGGTAAGAGATAGGGGTGGCATCAGGGTACAGAAGTTCAATTTGAGGGACAGGATGCAGTAGCAATGCCTGTTTGGGACAAGGGATGTGGACAGCAGGGTATAGCAAAGGATCTGACTCTGGTAACGGGGGCAGGAGGGTGTAGCAGCCTCGAATGTGGAGCAGAAGGCAGGCGGCATGTGCGGCAGGGGACAGGTGGCAGCAGAGTTCAGCTGCCCAAACTGTGGGGAAGAGACATGGTGCATCAGGATGCCATCTAGTGTTTCTGTTTATACACATACAGAGCATGAAATTCGTAAAAAAAAAAAAAAAAGTACCTGCCCACTGGGGCATGTTAGCAGTACAAGTAGATGCCCAGGAAACTTTTTACATGCCACCCATATTTTTCACATAATTTCAGTTTCATTGTCATGGTCTGTCAGCTTGTAAATAATAAACAGAAATATTAAGAAATTAAACCGTCTCTGTGTGATTTATTTCAGTGCCACTACCCGTGCATGATCCAACAAGCACTGATCGTAACTGAGAAGGTTTTTTTAATTTGAGGACGAATCAGTATGCAGTGTTGTGTAGACTAGTATAGCTGTCCAAAAGAAAGGGTTCTATTTGTTTTCCCTTCTCTCTAGCCACTCAATGGCTAGTGCCCTCAGACCTCAGTAGTCCTTAAGAAGAGAGGACAGACCCCAACACACAAAGGGTGACAAAGTGTAATGTATTTTTAGGAGGAGATGACAATCAGTCGCCACACAAAGGGGCACAGCTTTTTTAAAGGAGAACTGCTGGGAAGGGTGCTCAAGCCACTGGTGCATAGATTGTGGCTTGAACACCCTGATCCCTCCCAGAGTCCCAATATTTGTTTAATAAATAAAATACCTCATCACTCATAACATTGTATTTCTCGGGGGGGGGGGGGTGTAGCTGGCATATTGATAACAGGAGCGCAGCCCCCTAGGAGATTGCGGTATTGCCTCTTCGGCTCTATTGCCCACATAGTTGGAGATATTAAATTCTCCATATTTTGCATACCCAGTGCTATTTTTACAAAAGGCGCATATATGCCATGTCTGAGCATTCACCCATGTGGCATATATGTGCCTTTTGTAAAAATAGCACTGAGTATGCAAAATATGGAGATTTTAATATCTCCGACTATGTGGGCAATAGAGCCGAAGAGGCAATACTGCGTCATCATCTCACGGGTTTTGCCACTGTGATTTCCCAGGGGGCTGCGCTTCTGTTATCAATATGCCAGCTGCCCCCCCGGGAGATTAAATTTTATGAGCGATGAGGTATTTTATTTATTAAGTAAATATTGGGACTCTGGGAGGGATCGGGGTGCTTGAGCCACAATCTGTGCACCAGTGGCTCGAGCACCCTTCCCAGGAGTTCTCCTTTAATTTATTTTTATTTCCTTCTCCCTAACCAGTAGCCACTGACTACCCTCTGTGGTGTGCCCTCCTTCAGTCAAGAGGACAGATCAGTAGGCACTAGGCAGGCTGCGAGCCCAGCAGTCACAAGGGGCTTTTAATTTGCTATTTTAAATTGGATCACAGTATAGATCTAGTCTCTTCCCAAACATTTGCTATTTACTCAAGCTGACTTCTTCAGCTGAGCAGCTCCCTGTAATTCTTAATTTAGATATTTGAGGGCTTAGTTTAATTAGTTAACTCCACTTAAGTAAAGCAGGCAGCTTTTTATCACCCTGAAATTAATGTAAGGATTTTTTTTTACTTTTGATTTCCTATTCCGACTTGCTACTATAGAAAAAAGAGCCTGCAGCAGCTATAGAGTTTAAACTCTGGGAACATCGGACCCTTGTAATCTGCTGTTTTAGTTCACTCTGTGGCAACTGGGTTTATGCTCCGAGTCTAATTATATTAAATCACGCAGCTGAGTTCTAAGGTAGAGCTTCCACAACTCTCTCAGTCACCTCACCACCAAATTTAGCTTTGCTGTACTGTGCTCCTGTTACTTTTTTTTTTTTTTTGTACCCCAAACAGAAGTTTAATCTTGTCAGGCTGCTAATTTTGGTTGTGTGAGTGACTGACTGGAGTTCTTCACTTTGTGGTCTGACTCTCTCCTCCCCACTAACACTTTTGCAAATTGCAGGCAGATCTGACTAGGCACTGCTTTAGATCAAGAATAGCACTTAAGAGTTTTTTTTTTTTTTTTTTTTTTATTTCCTCCCAAGTTGTGACTGAGAGTCCATCCCTTCATGATCTCCCCCCTTATCACTTGCACACACTTCTCACTATAATATAAAAAAAAAGTCATAAGTAATTCAGTATTTGATTTTAGAGCTGATGGACAATAGCTCTTAAAAGAGCTTTCTAATAAACTATTTGATCGCTGATCGCGATCTCAAACAAATGGATTTAATGGGCAAGCTGTAACACAGACAGCAAGACACACTGTGTGAGGGGGCGGGTGAACTGTGCAGAGAGACTCTTCTGATTTGGTGTCAGTCTCCTGCAGCCCGCCTCCACCAACAATGTTCTGACCTCTTGCATATGCAGCTGGCTGATAGCCATGCCAGTCAAACATCAGCCCGTTGTTCTCAGCATGTCAGCTGGTCCCTGAAGGGCTTATCTTGTGACTTGGCAATGGCATCAGCTCGGGCTGCTCATCGCTTCTCAAACGGCCACCTGCCCAGAGGAAAATGACGTTTGCGCGCCTCAGCGAATGAGTATGAGTACAAAAACAGAAATGGATGTGCCGACGTGGGGTTAAACAGAGCTGCTCAGCAGTGGGAAAAGAAACCGGGACTCGATCTGATACCTTAGGTGCCCCACTGGGCAGATACTAAACTGCATTAGGTGTCCTGGGACAAAAGTGCCTGTCCTGGGGCACCTAAGGTATAGGAATTTCACACCCTGTACACATATATGATGTATTTTCACACAGAAACCACCAAAGAACTGAAATTTGTGAGTTCAGACAGTACATGTGCTTGAACTAGTGTAGTGTGACATACGAAGAAGCCAGCAGAAGAAAGCCATTTGGTCTATCAAGTCTGCTCGTGTTGCAGGGTCCACAGCTTGAGCTACTGTCCCTGTCCCCTCTCCCCACTCCTCCCATCCTCCTTACCCATGACGCTTACCCTCCCCCTATACCTGTCCCAGCCTCTCTTAAAGCTGCCCACTGTCTTCAATGAGACTACCTCTTCTGGCAGTGCATTCCAAGTGTTGATCATCCTCCCTGTGAAGAAGTGCTTCCTGACCTCCCTCCTAAACCTCCCACCTTCCAGCTTAAGACTGTGCCCCCTTGTGTTATGGTTGCCACTCAGTTTAAAGAGACTCTCCTTATCAACCTTATTTATCCCTTTCAAGTACTTGAAGGTCCCAATCATGTCTCCTCTCTCTCGCCTGTCTTTCAGGAAGTACATGTTCAGTGCCCTCAACCTCTCCTCATATGCCTTACCCTGCTGAACAGCTATCATCTTTGTAGCCCTCCTCTGGACCTTTTCCAGCAGGTGATGTCCTTTTTGAGGTGTGTACACCAGTACTGAACTCCATACTCTAGATGCGGCCTTACCAGTGACCTGTACAAGGGAAGTATAACTTCCTCTCTCCTACTACTGATCCCCCTAGATATGCATCCTAGCATCTTGTTTGGCTTTGCTGCTGCTTTCTCGCATTGCATGGAGTGCTTCAGGTCACATGATCATCACTCCTAGGTCCTTCTCCTCCTCTGATGCAGATACTTGGACTGGGATTCTTGGCTCCAGTATGCATAACTTTGCATTTCTTGGCATTGAAGCCAAGCTGCCAGATCCTGGACCACCTCCCTAGCTTTTCCAGATCTTTCTGTATCTATGTGTGTGTGTATGTGTGTGTATATGTATATATATATGTGTGTGTGTATATATGTATATATATCTGTATCTGCCAAGCCAGTCAGAAGACAGGAAGTGGGGGGTGAGCTGAGTGAGAGCTGTTGAAGGTTTCAGAATTTTTTCAAGGAAAAACTAGGGCTGTTGCCCCGAAAAAGAATCAGCAGGATTAAAAAAAAACATGCAGATGTCCACAAAAAGTGGAAACAGAAATGAGCAACATGAGCTAAAAACTCATCAAAAAGAAAGTCCAAATTTGGTAAAAGGTGACATAAAGAGCCCGTCTCCGACAGGTGAACCGGGGAGAAAGGGTGGAAGCTTACTGATGACAGGCATCTGTTTGTCAATCTGACATGAAAAAAGTTCTTACATAAATGTATTTATGAAGGTTACATCAAGGACAAACTATTTCTATGAATGAAAACAAAATTCATTTATTTCATATTCATTAAACAACCTTGTGCTATATAGTTCGAAAAAAATCAATTTTGATGAGAAAGAACTCAGAACTGTGATACACACAAGCTTATCTCACACAGAGAAAGATTTCCACTACTTCAATTCAGCATTGAAATGCAAATGATTCAGTTTTATAAGAAGTGAACAATAGATTTTAATGTAATCTATCTAAACACAAACCACAGACTGAATTTGTAAGAAACATGGTGAGCAAACCATTAACTCTACAGCCTGCTGTGATTGGGAATCTGAAGCAGCAAGCTACAGTACTCCACAATGATGTCATCACTCTCCATACATGACTAAGAAACAGAAATAACTCCACTGTTTTCAGTCACTGTAGAGCAAGTTAACAAATGATGTTGTTTTTTTTTTTTTTTGCATTATATTTTTATTGAGCTTTTCAAGTAAGGATGCACACAATCACAGGTAAATCCTAGATATCAAGTACAATCACAAAGATTGATTAGAAAGTGATGCATATAAATGGAATCACCCCTCTTGAAATACGATGGAGGAATTAGCCACTTAATAACAAACTAAGAAATCCATAAGCCTACAGCACAGGGAGAGCCCCAGAGAGAAAATAAACCACCAGCCAGTCCCCTTAAGAACCAGTTAGTATGTGAGCCACCCTCCACAACTCCCTCTGCAGAGTTTCAAGCAGACACAGCAAAAAAAAGAAAAACATGAGCCCCATATCGCATTAATAGATACCCATATTTTACTACATAAAGTTACCTCAGGCCCCCCTCTCTAATTCTGAGAGCATGCTGAGAACATAGTAGATATTCAATTGGATCTCGGGGCCCCTATTCAAGAAAGAAGCAAAAACAGCTGCAGTGCTATGGGTGAAGCTAGTATACTATATAGCCATTGGAGACTGTGCAGATTCAGGTACAACAGTTCAAAGCCGAGTCCCAAAAAACTGTACAATAGTAGGTTGTTAAGACTAGGAATATTCAGTAAAAAGTCCCTACAGTGCCTAGAAGCAACAAACCCAGCATTACATACCACCCATAATTATTAGTGGGCTAACCAGTGATCCTCCAAATGGGATAAGAAAAGAGAGAAATACTTTACAATGATTCATATTGTCCCACAAAACAGTCGCTCTCCTTCTGACTCAGCATCCTCATCCTCCTGAGACCCCTCCTGTTCCACAGTGTCCATGGCCTTTTCAGCATCTTTTGGATCATTAAATACGTAGACTTTATCCTTCCACGATATTCGGAGTCTGGCTGGATACAGAAGCTGGTGGTGAACTTTAAGTTGCCGCAGACGAGCCTGAATCGTATCAAACGCTTTATGCTGTTGCCTGGTTCCAAAAGATAAATCAGGAAAGATGTGTAAATCCAAATCTCCATATTTGAATTGTCTTCGTCTTCTTGCGGCAGCCAGTAGCTGATCCCTGTCTCCTACACCAGAACAGACCACCACAAACATGCGGGGGCCAGTGAGACCTTTCTGCGCTCTATGGGGAGTGAGCCTATAGGCCCTTTCCAGGGACAATGGCAGGTCCTCCTCTGTAAATTCCATTAAGCCTGGTAAGAAGGTGCAGGCAAAGTCCAGAAGGTCGTCCCCTTCAGCCAACTCCGGTAGACCTAGAATCCTGATATTCTGTTCATGGACCTGGTTCTCCAGGATCTCCAGGCGTTGCTGCAACCAAGTGTTATCACCTATTAATTTTGTGGTAACATCCATAGTTTTATTTAGATTCTTTTCCAACTTGGCCACCGACTGGTTATTTAAGTCCACTTGTGTCTCCAGAGCCACAACCCTTGGAGTGAGGATGTCAAATTTGCAGTCTAAGCCCTGGACCGTGTGCACTAGTTGTTGCAGAGTAAAGTTGATTGTGGCTAGGGACACATTTTCAGATTCCTCAGTACTGGAGGTCCCTGCCGCTCCACCTCGAGGAGGCCCAACGTCCCATTTGCCTCATGGTTGAAAGAAGTCTGCGGAGGTGGCCGCTGATCCTTTATTTTTCCCCATTTTGCTTGCAGATAGGGTACAGGAGCTCTACTAATGCTAGAGAACCGGCCAGACACAAGAAATTATATCTAATAATATTAATAATATCGAATAATAGATCTTCAGAAATGAGCTGTCTCCTGCGTGGCTGCTCAGCAGCGTCCCTCGACATCTTCCACAAATGCTTTTTAAAGAAAACAACAAAACCAAACAGCATGACATGTTCAGGAAACTCTAATCATGACACAGGTACTTGAATTCAAGCTTTATTAACAATATGCAAAAGCCTTTGCACATGATCTTTAAACTTTAACAGTGAAGCTACTGTATATAAACATCCAAACACACAAGTCAACAAGGACCAAGAGGATCGGAACCCCTGGTCCGGGTGGAGGAAACTGACCCAGAGGTGATTGTAAGGATACTAGTCCAGTGTTTAAAAGAAAACCAACGAAACGAGAAACTCTCTTACCTGGGGCCGTTTATATTTTTATTTATTTGTGTCTAGGATTACAAAGTACCTTTGAGCCAAGGCTCTTTTACAAAGGTTCCACGTCATGCTGGTTACAGGGTAACAGACACTAAAACATAAAACAGTTACAGGTACATGGTTTTAGACAGTAACTTTGCTTGACAAAATCAGACTGAGCGATGAGTAACTCAAGAAACAATAGGAGAAAGAGGGCAAGAAGGGGAGAGGGCTGGGGGGGAGGCATAGGTGTAGAGGATCAGGGTGAGGCAGCCGAGGGGCCTTATCAGGACACACACAGGGCAAGTGCATTAGAAGTTGCATTGGACAGGTAAGTGCAAGAAGAGAGGGCAGAAACTGACACCTATAAGGTCAGAAGCAGCGTAGGGAATGAAGATGTTATGGGGTGCAAGCACAGGTGAAGGTGCCAGTTATGGAGTGGCAGAGCTTTTTTTTTGAACGCTTCAAGCATTGCTGTGGATGAGGTGTCACTAGAGAGCTCATTCAGCCAACTCGGAGCCCTGTATGCAAACGATCTTTGGCCTTGGGACGTGTGGCAGCGGGGGATTTGAACGATTTGGGGCTTAGAGCTCCTGGTGTTGCGGTTGGTGATTTTGGGTTTGAGGAGGGTGCTGACTCCTGGTGGTGCCTTTCCCATCATGATTTTCTTAGCAGTGATGCAGGTTTGGTATTTGATTCGGTTGTTCAGTTGCAGCCAGCCTGTTTTGGAGTAGAGGTCACCAGTGCGGGTGAGACGGTGGGAACCAGTAACGAGTCGGCAGGCTTGATTGAGGGAAGT
The DNA here is from genome assembly GCA_016271365.2 of Neoceratodus forsteri. Taxonomy (NCBI): domain Eukaryota; kingdom Metazoa; phylum Chordata; order Ceratodontiformes; family Ceratodontidae; genus Neoceratodus; species Neoceratodus forsteri. The sequence continues at coordinate 708,926,812 of CM057459.1, read as the reverse complement.
CTAAACACGCCTGAGAGATGAGGTTGTGGCAGATCCATAGATAATGAGACCGTAGTCAATGATGCTGATGATGGAGCTCTGGACAGCTATGGACAGAGCTTCTGGAGTTAGATGTTTCCTATGTCGGAATAGTAGGCCCATCCTGGTGTTGGCCACTTTTGCCACGTTATTGATGTGTGGGACATAGGAGAGATTACAGCCGAGGGTGAGGCCGAGGTATTTGAAGGTATGAACTTGTTCGAGGGTGATTTCTTGCTTGGTTTTAATGGAGAACCGATATTGTTTGTGTTTGTTTTGGGGACTGCAGAAGATCATGGTCTTTGTATTTTTCTGGTTAAGTATAAGTCTGTGTTTTGTGAACCAGTTTTCGACTGCAGAGAAGGCCTGTTGGAGGTTACCTTGTAGACGGACTGGATCATGGTGGGATGCCAGGATGACAGCATCATCCGCGTAGAGTGGGATCTGTTCAGGGCAGGATTCTGGCAGTGAGTTCAGAAAAAGACTGAAAAGGAGGGGGCCCAAGATTGAGCCCTGTGGGACACTGGACTGGACTGGTCTTTGGTCTGAGAGTTTGCCAGCAATTCTCACTCTTTGGGAGCGGTTGTCTAAGTAGCTTTTGAACCAGTTCACCGAGTTAGGTGAGAGCCCTGCTAGTCGAAGCTGGACAAGTAGGAGATTGTGGTTGACGGTATCAAAGGCTTTGGTTAAGTCGATGAAGGTGGACCCAGTAAGATGACTGTTATCGAGTGAGTGATGGATTGCACCAGTGAATTTAAGTAGCGCCGTGGAGGTGATATGGTCTTTTCTAAAGCCATGTTGCTCCTTGCACAGGATGTTGTGATTGTCTAGGAAGTCGGTGAGCTGGTCTGACACAATCCGTTCTAGGGCCTTGGAGAGTGGAGGTAGGATGGAAGTTGGACGGTAATTCTCAGTAGCTGTTTTGTCACCACTTTTATGAATTCAGGTTACCATGGCAGATTTCCATAAGTCAGGGAACTGGCTGAGGCTGAGGGTGAGGTTGAAAATCCTGGTCAGTGGTCGGAGTACTTCTTCAAGCATGAGTGATAGCAGTCTGAGGTCGAGGGAGTCACTGCTGGCTCTGGAGATGCAAATGGCTTTGGTAACGTAGCTGCGGACTTGATGCATTTTTACTGCTTTAAAGTAGAAGGGAGGGTGGCTGGGGGAGGGGCAAGGGGAGCCACCTAATCGAAAAAACCCTGTGGGAGTACAGCACTGAGGTCCGTGAAAGTGTCATTGAATGTATCAGCAATGAGTTTCTGGTCAAGTGTAGTTTCACCATTTATGCTGAGTACTGATGGGGGTGATTTAGACTGCTTCCCAGTGACTTCTTTAATGTTATTCCAGAAGTCCCTACCATTGCCCCATGAGTTAGTGAGAGCATTATGGAAATAGGTGGTCTTCTTATCCCGGATATATTTGGTGCAGTCATTTCATGCATGTTTATAGTTAGCAATATCGACTTGTCTCCCGGTGTTTCTGGCAATCTCCCAAAGGTGGTCTTGAGCTTTTAGTCGTCTGAGTAGGTCTCCGGTGACCCAGGGGTTACATAGGGCTTTGGCCTTGTGCTTCTTGAAGGGTGCAAATATGTTGCAAGCTTGGTTGAAGGTCCTGATGAAGTGTTCCAGTGCGGTGTTCACATTGGTTGCAGTGAGAATTGGGGACCAATCCTGTTGTCGAAGGAAGGTTTTGAGATGAGGTAGCTTGCCTCTAGGTAGAACCCGGCTAGTAATGGTTTTTAGATGGTGGGCTTGATGAATTTATTGGACCAGTAGAAGATGACGAGGGAGTGGTCACTAAGTGTGTCAGGGAGGACAGTGGTGTTTGTGATTCTGGCGGGATGGCTTGTTATGATCCAGTCCAGAACGGTGATGGTACCCGTTTTATAGTTTGTCCTGGTTGGGGAGCTAACCATCTGAGAAAGGTTTGCTGCCGCTATCAAGCCCCTGTATGCCCCTGCCTCTGTAGCAGGCCAGTTAATATTAAAGTCACTGAGGAGGATGGTTTCTGAATCAGGTGAGAGAGATTTGGTAAACTCCAGGACTGCATTAAGCCCATTACCTTGCTCCCTCGGTGGAATGTAGACTGTGACAACTGTGATGGCATTATTGTGTGCACCGAGAAGGATCTTGACGGGAAGAATCTGTGCAGTGGTGATTTTGGGGGGGTTAAGTTGATGAGGTGCCCCCAGATCGTGTCCTTAAGGTACAGGATGCAGCCACCACCTCTTTTTGATGTTTGATCAAGCCGGTAGACATTATACCCAGGAAGGGTGATAGCATGGTCGGGAACCGAAGGTGAGAGCCAGGTTTCTATGACTGCTAGTATGTCTGGGTTATGCTGGTAGGCAAAAGTCTGAAGGGTGTCAATTTTGTGAAGAAGACTGCATATGTTAAGTGAGATTATTGAGAGGGATCCTGGTTGATTGGTCTGAGTTGTTCTTATTGTAGGGGCTGGTCTGGGATTGGGATGAACCCACTGAAGTCTGTGGGCACAGAGCCCAGCAAAACAGTTTGAATCAGTCAAGATTGCAGGGCCAATCAGTGGCCGCGTGGAACCCAACAGTCCAACAGGAGATGGAAGCAACAGGCAGCGGCCAGTGGGAGCCTTTCAGCACTTCCCAGTTCGGCCTGGGAGCTTACCAGCAAGAGGAGGGTTCCTTGGCGGTGAGCAGTGAGCAGATTAAGTAATTACTGTACTGCCTCTTCATAAATCAGGTGGCTTCATCTTCGGAGGACTGTCCTTCAAGAACATGCAATGCTGAAGGAGCACATTTCTGGCTCCATTTTACAGCATCGGCGGGATCTGTAAATAGATATTCATAGTCTGGCCAGAAAGACCATGCCACACGGTGCATGGGCTGCACGGAGCATGGCCCTTACACCATCGGAATTCTTTCGCTTTTGCCTCATGGCATAACTAATGTCCAGAAACAGTCTAGCGTGCTGCCCATCTTTGAGAAGTGTTCCCTTCTGTCGCACTAGAGCCATGAGGTAGTCTCTGGTTCCCACTCCATCAGTAACTGCCACAATAGTGCATGGGGCATCTGGGTTGCCTGGACGTCCCCGAGCTGTAACTCTATAGGCCTTCTGTAGTTGCTGAGTTTTTTGTGTTGCCTTTTCTCCCAGTTGTTGTACCAGCCGCTCACGGAGAAACAGCAGGAGGTGATCCCCCTCAAAGCCGTACGGCATCCCAAGTATATGGATATTCGCCACTCTGATTTGATTTTTGAGCGTCTCCAAACAGGATTTCATATGTGCACTTTCTTTAATCATGGAGGAGGCAGTCCCCATTGCTACGTCTGACCACTTAGTGGCTTCTATGGCCGCCATTTGGATTGAATCTATAGTAGTTTCCAGAACTGCAACTCTATTAGTCAGACCATCAGATTTGTCTGACAGTCCCGATACTGATTTAATTAACTTGTTTTGCTTGGCCCTGATAGTTTGCAGGGTCTTCTCTCCTGGTTCTGCAGCATTTTGTTTCAAGGCGGCCCTGTGTTAACCACATGGTAGGTGCTGCAGATGCAGTTTTGATCTTAGCTCCGGTACCAGACTGTTGTTCCTTTTGTGGGTTCCCCATTTTGTGCCTAGTAATATCAGACACAGTCCGGAATAACTTTTGAGCAGAAAACAATATTGTTCTCAGCATTTTAGAGGAAAAATTCCAGGTCTTGTTGCAGAGTGCTTTCATATTGCTCAGGCTGCACAGCGCCCCCCCGCCTCCAGATGTTTAGTCGCAAATGGAGTTTGTGACCACAGACACTGTCATTGTGGCACCCACAGACATTTGGCATGGCAGTGCACCAGTTCCATGACAGCACACCATGCCCAAATGCCTCTCTCACAGTGTTGCCACCAAAACCATCCCCCACCCCACCGACTCCATATCTTTTTGGCCTGCTTTTGGCTCATGCTGTTTTCAGCGTTATTTCTTCCTTGATGGTGCTCTTTGTGGTCCAGTGGAACCCAATTGATCCTCCACTCTGATGCTGTCCCTAGTGTTCGGTGGAACCCCCGCCATCCACGTTCCACAGTGCTGTTAAAAAGGAACTGGTCCCTCACAGATCTTGGGGCTCATGTTGCCACTGCTTACATGAGTCTTGATCCTCTGCTGCATGCCCTTTGCAGTTCCGTGGCACTGCTTTCAGCCATTGTCCAGTAGTGCTGCACTTTGTGGTGTGTGGCAGTGGACTTAGGAGCCAAGAAGTGACTGTTCAAAGCACAGTGCTTCATTAACATATAGGTCCTGTCCCCCCCCCTTTATGTATTGCACAAAGGGGTGCAGGATTGAATTGTGCCATAGAGGGCATCCGATCAATTTGATGAAACAAAGAACGCACTGTCAAAAACAATGTGGGAATAAAAGAGTGTGTGGTCCCAGAGTTGGTATGTGTGATCTAGCATGATTTTGGACCGCGCATAGATTATGGGACAGCGCTGCGAGGTTTTTGCTGGCACCGTTTTTCATTTTAACAAATTGACCCGGTGCTGCCACAAAGTGGTCCTTTCATGGCACAGCTTTGTGACTGTGTATGGGGGGCCCAGGTGCACCATCTGCAGTCGGTCATGAGTGGCAGATATTAGGGGTGTACAGAGGCTCCCTGTACTGCCACCAGTGAATACTGCAATACACAAAAGGCTGGTGCTGCTAGCAGGTGGCGGACTCCGCCCTGCGACAGTGGTGCACAGCCTTATTATAAGGGATGAACAATCCAGATGTTTGTAGTTGCATACAGGGTGTGCTACCACTTACATGGTGGATTGCAATAGCTGCAGGGGTCAGACCAAGGTGCATAGCACAAGTCTCCCAGTGCCATGCCATGATATGTACCCTGGGAACCCTGCCCAGTACCTCAGTTCCTGCTCAATGTCAGCTGCTGATTAAATTTGTACATCCCATGCTGGTCTTCTCTGGTTGTCCAGAGGCCTCAAATATGCTTAATTCGGTGGAAAATATGTCCCTGGTGTCCATTGGATCCCATCTCTCTAGCCTCAGTCTTGTTATATCTTACCATTGGCAGTGCTGTGCTTCACCTAAGCCTTCCCCCGGCTGGAACATACATTCTGGCATGCAAGGCAGTGGTACCGGTTGAATATAGTGCAACAAGAACAGCTGTGCTGTGTAACGCATGAATCCTTTCAGAACGACGGGTATAATAGCAGTAGGAAATAACCACTACCCCTGTTGCTGTATGGAGGAATGGGAAGGGATGAAGAGGCTGCAGGTCTGGGGCTTGGTTGAGCCAATCCCATGGCTGAGTGGCTAAGGCACTAGACTGTGCAGTGGGGATGACCAGGAGATCAGGGTCTGAGTGCCTGTCTCATAAAAACATAGAAGTTGATGACAGAAGGAGACCGCTAGGTCTATCTAGTCTGCCCATTTGTTTTAGACCGATTTTAACACTCTAGTTGCCCTTTGTAGTCAGTGCTCTCTTTTGTCTATCCCATGCATTCTTGAATCCCCCCACAGTGTTGACCCCCCAACCTCTTGGGGCAGGCTGTTCCAGGCATCCTCCACTCTTTTGTGAAGAAAAACGTAATGCTGTTGGTAGAGAACCGTCTTCTTTGCAGCCTGAGGTCATGTTCCCTGGTCTAGGAGCCCTTCTTGAAGTGAAAAAGTTCCTGTTCCTGTACCTTGTTAATGCCTTTTATTTATTGCATTTTGGTAACCGGGTGAGCCCAGTGAGACCATAGGTCACTTTTTCAGGGGTGACCCAGAGTTAATTACATATATAATTTATACAGTTTTTCACATACATTACTCATAGCTTAGCAGTTCACAAATACATTTGACTCCTCAATTACACCAGTATAGCAAAAGACATTGGGTTTACATATGAAGTACTGCAAAATTAGTCACAAAGGGAGGAGACAGTTGAACAGCGACATTAGAGTGACAACATCATAGAAACCTTCCTCGAGTGCTTATGCTAGGAGGAACATGTTCCAAGTGTCAAAGCCCTACTATAGTGCACAGGCCATATTAGACCGATAGTAGTGTAAGGAGAACAGCGATCAGTGCTAGGAGGGGAGTTAATGGTAGCAGCCGCAGACACACTGCACCAGCATGTATGCTTTTAGGCTGGATTTGAACCCTTCCAGGGTAGAACTTCTGGTCAGCTCTTCTGTGAGTGAGCACCAGAGGTAGGGCGCCGAATACGCAAAAGATCTCTTGCCTAGGTTGGTGCGCACACGAAGGATATTGAGGAGGCAGCTCCCTGATGTCTACAGTGTCCGTTGGGGAGCTTTTAGTTCTAGGAGGCCAACTAAGTTGGGGGGGTGCTAACATGGGTGAGTTAGTAGGCCAGACATAGTAAGGGATATGAGAGTTTATGCTCTATTGGGGGTCAGTTAAGGTCTGCAAGGACCTCACAATAACGCCTGCTGGGCGGAGAGTGGGTGGCAGAGTGTGCGACCCTATTATAGAGGACAGACAGCTTGTGGTGTTCACTCTCCTTGAGTAACTATAGGAGGGGAGCACCATAGAGAAGGGTGGGAAGTAGCGTGCTTTTGGCTATAGCGAGTTGAGTGTTGTCTGTTGGAGAGTTCCCGAGTCTCTACAGAGGGGCCAAGCTTCTGGTGAGTAGTCTTAGCTACATAGTCAATATGTGGTTTGTAGGACATTTCTTGATCTAGGTAAGCTCCCAGGTATTTAATCTTGTCCACAACTTCAATTCGTGAGCCTGAGGCTGCATAGAGCGGGAGCAGGTGCTGTCTGTCAACTCCCAGGCGTCTAGTCCCAAAGAGGATAGCCTTGGTCTTTTTATCATTCAGCACCAGTGAGTTAGAGGTAAACCAAGCCTCTATTACCATGAGACTAGCCTGCAGCTTTGCAGTAATGACACTTGGTTGAGGATTACTCCAGTAAGCCACTGAGTCATCCGCATATAGGATCAGGTTTTCCAGACCACAGTCCTGCTCAATGTCGTTGACAAAGAGGGTGAATAGTAGGGGGCCTAAAATCGAGCTCTGGGGTACTCCAGAGGTCATAGGTCTGAAGCCTGATTGTACCCCTTTCCATTTTACCTTTTGAGTCCTGTTGAGCAGATAGCTTTCAAACCAGGTAAGCTAGAGCATGTCTAGCCCTAGCAGTTGAAGTTTCCTGAGAAGTAGTTTGTGACAAACCAGGTCGAATGCCTTCGACAGATCTATGAATATAGCCCTAGTGGGGGACCCACTGTCTATGGCACCCAGGGTGTCAGCCGTGAGTTTGATTAGGGCTGTGTCAGTTCCATGGCCACTTCTGAAACTATGCTGATTGTCGGTACTTGAATGTTTCAGTCGTGTCCCCCCTCACTCTTTTCTGCTCCAGGGAGTACATATTAAATTCCTAAGTCTCTCCTCATAGGACATGTACTGCAGACCCTGAATAATTTTTGTCGCCTTTCTCTATAATGTTTTCACCCAGTCAGTGTCCTTCCTGAGGTGAGGCCTCCAGAACTGGACTTCGTATTCTAGGTGAGGACTGACCAGTGATCTATACAGTGGTAGTACCACCTCTCTCCTCCTGCTCATGATTCCCCTCCCATTGTAGCCAAGCATTCTGTTGGCTTTCAGTGTTGCTTTCTCACACTGCTTACTAACTTTTAAGTCATCTGAGGTTATGATTCCCAGATCTCGTTCATGGTTTGAGGCTGCCAGCCTTTCGCCTCCTAGGTAATACTCCTTTCTTGGATTTTTCTTTCCTGTGTGCATGACCTTGCACTTTTTGGCATTAAATCTCAGCTGCCACACTCCAGACCATTCTTCTAATTTCTTGAGGTCAGCTTCCATCTTTCTCACTCCTTCTGAGGTGCCCACCCTGTTACATATCTTGGTGTTGTCTGCGAACAGACACACCTTCACTTCCAGTCCATCAGTGATGTCCGCTACAAAAACACAGAAGAGCAGAGGCCCCAGCACTGAGCCCTGGGGCACCCCACTGGTCACCCTGCCTTCTGTTGATTGTGTTCCATTTACCTGTACCCTCTGGGTTCTGCCTTGTAACCAGTTTTGCACCCATCGGACTACTTCTGGACCAATCCGTCTGTTCAAGCTTCTTTACCAGCTTTCTGTGTGGGACTGAGTCGAAGGCCTTACTAAAGTCTAGGTGGACCACATCTACTGCCCCACCATTGTCCACTATTTTTGTAGCATAGTCAAAAAACTCGAGCAGATTTGTCTGGCATGACCTACCTGCTGTGAAACTGTGCTGTTTAGGGTCTTGTTGGCCGCTAGTTTCGAGGAATGTTGTGATCTTCTGAGTAGTGTCTCCATTAGTTTCCCTACTACAGACGTGAGGCTCACCGGTCTGTAATTACTGGCCTCTTCGCAGCTGCCTAATTTGTGAAGTGGAACCACTATTGCCTTTTTCCAGTCTTCAGGTACCACTCCGCTCTTCAAGGATTTCATGAATAGAAGTGCCAGAGGGGCTGCTAATTCTACCCCCAGTTCCTTAAGGATTCTGGTGTGCATCTCGTCTGATCCCATGGCTTTGTCTGCTTTTAGTTCATTTAGCGCCTCCCATACTTCGGTTTCTGTAAAGGGACTAGTGGCTACCCCTGGTCCTGGGGTGTTGTGTTTTGTTAGGGCTGGGCCATCCCCTGGGTCCTCTTTGGTAAACACCGAGCAGAAGTATTTGTTGAGGATTTTGGCTTTCTCTGGGTCATGTCTGGTGCATTTCCCTTCTTCAGTAGCAATCTTTACTATCCCACCTTTTGCCTTCCTACATTCCCTAATGTATCTAAAAAGATTTGTCTCCTGTCTTTGCCCCTTCTGCTATCTTTTCCTCTGTCTTTGCTTTTGCCTTCTAATTTGTTTGTTAGACTCTCTCATTTTTTCCTTGTACGACTCCCAGTCTTTCTCAGTTTTGGATTCCCAGTATATGCTGTACACCTTCTTTTTTTCTTTGACTGTGGTAGCCACTTCCTTGGAAAACCATAGAGGATTTCTTTTCCTTTTTGCTTTGCTGATCCATCTGGCACACTGCTCTGTGGCAGTCTTTATTGCTTTCTTGAGTCTCCCCCACATGACCTCCACCTCCTCAGCCTCTGTTTCCATTAACTGGCTACTTATGATGTTCCTCATTTTTTGGAAGTTAGCCTTTCTGAAATCTAGCACCTTTATCTTTGAGTGGCTGGTGTCCTGTGTTATGTTTACCTTAAAGCTTACCATTTGATGGTCGCTGTTGCCCATATGACATTTCACTTCAATGTCCTTGATCCTTTCCGAGTTTGTGAGGACTAGATTGAGAATGGCATCTCCCCTTGTTGGGGTTTTAACAAGTTGGCAAGTCTCCCAATGTTTTATTTTTTTCTGTTTCGCCGAGAAACAGTTTTCCCCCTCCCGAGTTGCAACATACCGCCGAGGTCCACACACACCTCAGAGTTGATTATAATCATTCCGGGGTGTGTGTGGGGAGGGGGTAAGCCCCCCTCGAAACAAGAGAGCTGTTCTGTCACCCCTGTTGTTTGAATGGGTGGACGGCATTTCTGTGTTAGGTGGCCATCCCTCCGCCTCTGTTCCTGTGCTAGAAGCATAGAAAATGTTGGCAGATAAAGGTCAGCTGGGCCATCTAGTCTGCCTAGTTATGATTGTATGCCCTCCCCCCCCCCACTGCCCCCCATACACACTTTTACCATATACATGTCCCACCCCCTTTGGCACCCCTCTGCTGTTACAGCCCAGAAGACCTCTTTTCCGGAAGTTTGTTCCAGTCTGCCACCACTCTTCTCGTAAAAAAACAAAAAAAAAACAAAAAAAAAAAAAGTACTTTCTGACATCCTTTTTGAACACCCCCACTGCCAAATTTCATGGTATTTCTCCTGGTTCCTGTGTTACCACTCATTTAGAAACGTAGAAAATCAGTTCTGGTGCTCTGACCTATATGATAGCCGGACAAAGACTTGAAAACCTTTTGTGTGTAGTACAAATGAGTGCAAGGCCGAAATGTGCAGCATTAACTTGTGACTGCGTATGGGACCCCAGATCTGCAAGTGTTAAGTTTTTTTATTTTTTTAGTCAAGTTTTCACTGGAGCAATAGAAGCTTAGGAGGGGTGGTGAGAGTACCCTCATGACAGTCATGTGCCTTTTCATACTATGTAGTTCATTCATTCTTTCATCTCAGCAACTTGATACCTTCATTCTGGTCCCTGCTGGAGCACAGTATTCTGGGGCATCTCTTTAGTTAACTGCAGAACTCTAAACAAGCCAGGCATTACTGCCACAGCACTAACAATGCACAGCATTTTAGTTGATAGAAGACGGAGCCGATCCTCTGTACACCAAGTGAGTTTCAGATTTCCTAGTCATCATTTTATTTTGGATGAGTTTGTCTTCTGTGCCAGAAGGCATCAGCACGTAGTAAACTTGTGCAGGGCAGTGCAGTAGGGTGTCAGTTTGTTGTTGAAGTAATCAGGCACTGGTGCACCATGTGAGTTTTTTTGCTAAGGTACTGTGATTAGATTTGTATATTAAGGAGCCGTAGCGCTACTGCTTAGAACGCTGGTGACCTGAGTTCAGGAACAAGCCTGAATCGCCGGAGGCTGGACAGCGGGAGGAGGATTGAGTATCCCAGAGGACACTCCTTCAGGGAAGGTACAAACCACAGCTGCTATGAGCGGGGGGGATGCCTCTTGATGGTGGCTTGAGCATGCCTGCATACTCGTGCTATGGCTGTCTGCATCCAGGGGTTACAAGGAGCAAGAAATACAGGAACCCCCCCCCCCCAGACTGCAGTAGGATGACGGGGTGACCCCTCACAGGCTCCACACAGCCTACTGGGCACACTACCTCCGACCAGGTATTACGTCCAGAAGGGGTTTGGGGAACCCTGACAGCCACACCACAGGAGTCAAGCTGTGGAAGAACTGAGGTAAGGGAAGATAAGTCCCTGAGATGGTGGGTGATGAGGCTAGGAAGTTGTCAGTGGAAAGGGGCCTGCTTTGTAAATATTAACAAACAAACAAAAAAAGCATTTGCTTTGTAGGCTTGTGGGAATAAAGGCAGATTTTAGCCTTGGTTCCCAGAAGTTTCTGCTACTTGTGCTTTTTCTCGCCTTAGTCCATAAAATGTGCTGGAGATGGGTAGCAGTTCCCACAAAACAGTGGTTACAGCTTGGGCGGGCCCATCAGCACAGCAGTAGTACTACTGCCTGCAGTGCTGGCAACCAGGGTTTGGAAGCGAGCCTTTGTTGTCAGGTGTCAGCCAGAGAAGGAAGATTGAGCATCTCAGAGGATCATGTCTTCCTCCGGGGAGAGAGTGTGGCTGCTTCTGCTACCAAACTTCCACCTGGCTAACCACGGGTGGCAGTGCAGCGGGGGGGGGGGACATCAGCTGGGCTCTGCTGCAGCATGCATGTGTGGGCTTGGAACCCCTAGCACAACGACGTCTCAAGGGGAGCGGAGCACCAGAGCACAGAAGCAGCCCTGGCTAGTTTAAGATGATCTCCGGTGTTCTCAGGCCCACCCCCTGCCACTGGCCGCTCTCCACACTCAGGGGTCTCCTGCGTCTGTACTCAGGAGGAGGTGGGAGGTTTGTGTCTGGTTCTTTCAGGCCCCTCATGGGGGGGGGGTAAACCCAAAGATTTGGAAGACAGAGAAGATAATTGCCAAAGATGTTAGAGGAGGGAGATGAGCCTGTCCCAGGAGGAAGGGGGCCAAACCACGGGGGGGGGGGCCCTAAACAATAAATAACAAAAAATAACAACTACAGCTGTTTCACATAATATTGAATGCTGCAGCTACCTGGATAGCAGGGGACAAACACGATGGACACTTGGTCTCTGTTTTTTTACTGTGTACTGTACAGCACACCAAAAAAAAAAAAAAAAAATGCCTGGGACAGCGATCAGCTTCTGTAATGTTGCTTACTGATTTGTGTGATGGTGTAGTGTGTCATTTATAAAAGATCAAGCAATGTTCCAGTTCTGAGTGTCAAAACCCGATGCAGACCCAGGCAGTTATTTTCTTGCACAGTAGTATGGAATTGCAACTTGCACCAAACGAGTTCCTTTCATAAACGTTTGCCTTATATGGACTATGCTTTATAATTCCTTACCTATGTTTTTAATAAAGATAAATCTAATGCTAACTAGTTTTAGAGACTTTAAATGCAGCTGAAGTTGAGGGTAGTTAATCACATAGCAAATTCTGTTTTAGCTTGTTCAGAGTATTGTATTTAATTGATTATTATTGTGACATGTTGCATTTATTGATTGATGTACAGCACCCAGAGTCTCTGGGATGGGCGTCTTTTTAAATAAAATGTGCCTTGCCTTGTATTGTAAGTGTTATATCATAGTATATGTTATCAGGTCGGTACATTTTGTGCAGGTATGAACTGCTGTTCTGCGGAATGTTACTGTGCTGTTGCACATGTACATTGTGATTGAAATACCTATAATTGGTCCTTGTTGTCTCCTCTGAGTTGCTGCTGAAACATAGGCTTGGTTCCTTGTGTTCTGGCATGGTTACCAAACACCAAATAAATATCTTAAAGAGCATTAAGATACCTGTAGTACAGTGACTGCATAGGCAGCCGTGATTTTGCAGTTAATCCCACATACAGAGCCATCTACACTAACCCTGGGTTTTAGTCCCTTTAAACTAAAATGTGGAGAGGGGTTGAGTGTCTGGACACAGAATACAGCAAACCCAGAAGGAAGAGATGTCCAGATGATGGTGGCAGTAGATAGGAACACAAGCCTTCACATGTGTGACATCAGCCTCCGTACTAGATGGTCTATGCTTTTGCAGTGTGCATCAGGTGTCCCTCTGGATATCAGAAAGGCTGCTGGGAAAAGGGAAATTACAGCTGGGGGCCTCCAGGGGCAATCATTGCAGTAAAAGGAGATGACCTCCCTTCCTGAAAGAGTTGCACCTTCCAGGTGAAGTGTGCTCAGCCTCCCGCCAGCTCATCTAGGACCCTGGGCTCGGGAATTAAACTCTTCTCTCGTGACATGGCACCAGAGCCGTAGGAAGGCGTTTTGGTGCCCTGGGCAAGAGACTAATTTAGTGCCCCCCGTCCAGAAAACAGCCGGGAGTCTGGGGGCCGCAAGGCCCCTAGAAGTTCTATGGGGTTTACATGCTCTATGGTGAGTTTTGGGGCTTTTCATGAGGTAAAAACATAGTTTTGGTATATGTTCCCTACCTCTGATTGCAGGCAAAATGTTGCTCCCATGGAATCTGAGGTGTGTGTGAGACTCTGGCTGGCTGGCATTAGAGTGTGAGCTGTAAAATGAAGTTCTCTTTTGCTGATCAACCAACAAATAAAATGTACTAGTCTACACTTGCCTGATGCCAGCTAAGGTGGCAGAGGGAGACTAACTGAATAAGAAGAAACAAATCCTGATTGATTTAATTGTATTGTATGTATTGGGTATTGTATATCTATGCTCGTCTTAAATACAACTGACTGCAGTATCTATAAGTGTTACTTTCCAGTGCTGGCTGCCTGGCCTGCTGCAGCTGATTCTTCATTCAGTAGCAGCCTAGCAGGTACTGAGTACTAGGGTAGTAGTAGGGGTCCCTGGTTGAGGGGGAGTCAGAGCAGTGGAGTCAGAATGAAGAACTGTCTCAGGTCTGGAGGCCCTGTCTGCCCTGGGACTGGGATGAGAAGGCCCACTGCCAACAGCCACCCTCCTGGAATATTAGGAAACCAGTGCGGGAGCCTGCCTGCCCTGTAACTGGAGCAGCCAGAGCCAGGCCTGCCATCAGGCCAACTAACAACTTCCATCCAAGGCAAGGCAATGCTTCATTTTCTACAGCAAGACTGGTGTCGGTGGGGTGGGGATAACGGAAGACATGAAAAAAAAAAAATAATGGCAGTGGAATGGGAGTGCAAGGGATGGGTCAAGAGGAGAAGAAAAATTAAAACATGTAACATGTGGGCGGGGGGATGGTGCCCCGTGGCCCGTGTCACAGAAGTCAGTCCAATTTAGGAAGGCAACGACTTCTGTTCTTCACTCCCAGTCGCTCCCAAAAGAAACTCACAAGTAAGCACTGTATGGGAGTGTGATTATAAAACTTAACTTAACAACATGCTGAGCAAAACAATTCACTGTGGACAGTACAAGTTAAGACTTCTTTTACACGGATGGTCACAAAAGTGAACTGAACGCACTCCTCAATCGTGAAATAATACACAGCAGCCGCCAGCCAGCCCAGCAATCAAATTCAAAGCAGATTTCCTGAGTTTGCATTTTTTCCAATCTAGTACCTCCCACCTGGTGCCACTGCTACCACATACACCATAATTCATCTCACTGACACAATACGACACAAGTTCTCATTTAAAAAAAATCATTTTGGGTCACACACAGGATGGACGTGGATGGAAATGAAAAATGCTTGCTGTTGCTTTTACTTAATGCAGTCCAGTCAGGCTACTACATTATAGACATCACAGAAGGCAGTAGTGCATTGCTTACACAAATCCAATATCTCTCTGTCTCTTGGTCTTGTCTCTCCTCTCTACACTCTATAGTTTATTGCTGTTTTTTTGCTGCTAGTTTCTCTGTCTTGTCTCAACAAACTACTGTATCTCCAGCCTCTATTTAACCACCTCTCAGTGCCACGTGCTTGAGGCGCTCCACCCAGTACCTTTTATACTAATGGGTTGGGCGGCGGTGGCCCACCCACAGTTTCTCTTTCTGTGTACCACCACCACATGATTATATTGTCTGCAGCAGACTGCGCAACCATGTGACCCCCCCCCAATTTTCTGATCTTTGGTCCACAGATGTGCCCCTGCTGACAGCCAGTTGTAATCACAAAACCAAAATATATGTGAAAAAAACCTTAAAGCGACAGCACAAGTGAATTAAAAAGTGAGCTTTAGACTTGAAAACTGCGCACTTCAGAGGCGTGCGCCCGGGGCGGGAGCACCACCCACCCCACCCTTCCTACGGCACTGCATGGCACACTCACAACTAAACTGTTGGGCCTGAGCTGTTTTTTTTTTTTTTTTTTTGTAAATGTATTTGTATTGAACTTCCAGTGCATATAGTCTGTCAACACTAAAAGCATTATCAAATGATGAAAGTGTTGGGTATTATTGAATGAAGGACTATTCCACTGCATCACAGTGAATAGGTGGTACCTATGACGTGGAACTCCCTCACGACCCTGAATTTACTTACTAACATACTAAAAGCCAGTAGAATAGGCCTGACGGTCTTTCGTGTCTGCTCGGTAGCCAGCCCCTATTGGGCACTCGCTCTCCCACCACCCCTAGCCCCAGAGAGTGTCATCTTCGGCTTCAGTTTACCCATGCACCTGTCCCACCCCCTCTTGAAGCCTTCCACTGTGCCCTCCTCCACCAGACTCCCAGGCACTGCATTCCATGGCCCCACCACCCTCTCAGTAAAGTAATTTCTTCTGTGTTCTCCCCTGTAACTCCCCCAGCTTCCACTCATGCCCCCTGGTTGTGCCCCCTTTCTTTAGCCTGAACATTTCTTTGGCTCCGCCCCTGTTTATCCCTTTCACATATTTGAAGACCCCTATCATGTCCCCCCTGTCTCTCCTCTCCTCCAGTGAGTACAGCCCAAGTTCTTCCAGCCTTTCCTCATAGGTCCTTTCTCTCATGCCGTGAATCATCCTAGTTGCCCTCCTCTGGACCCTCTCCAGCAGTGCTATGTCCTTCCTGAGGTGAAGTCTCCAGAACTACACGCAGTACTCGAGATGCGGCCTGACCAGGGCATTATACAGAGGGAGGATCACCTCCCTCGTCCTGGATGTAATTCCCCTGGCTATGCAGCCCAGAATCCTATTTGCTTTTGCCGCAGATCTTCTGCAGTTTTCAGTGTTATTCATTTTGGTGTCTAACACCACCCCAGGTCCCTTTCACTTGTTGTGGCTAGCAGTGAGACCCCCAGGGTGTATACATGACCTGGGTTTCTGACCCCCAGATGCAGCACCCTACACTTCCCTGGATTAAACCTCAGTCCCCACCTCCTTGACCACCCCTCCAGGGTATCCAGGTCCCTCTGGACTGTCTCTCTCGCTTCGTCCCCATCTGCCAGTGCTCCCAGATTTGAGTCATCCGCAAAGAAGATCATCCTACTCTTAACCCTCCTCCCCATATCCGAGACATAGGCATTGAACAGGAGTGGCCCCAATACCGAACCTTGGGGGACCCCACTGGTGACCTTCCTAGGGGAGGAGACTATCCCACCAACCACTACCCTTTCTGTTCTCCCTGTTAGCCAGTTTTCTACCCATCTAAGCAACTGTTCTCCCACCCCCATCCCCCTCAGCTTTGTTAACAACCCAATGTGGGGCACCGAATCAAACTCCTTACTGAAATCCAGGTATAGGATGTCCACAGGTCTTTGTCAGTCCAGGGTCCCCGTCACCCAGTCATAAAAATCTATGAGGTTGGTCTGACACGATCTCCCCGGGAACAAAACCATACTGTTTGTCATCCAGGTGCCCCAACCTTTCCAGTTGCCTCCTGAGCTTCTCTTTGATGATGCCCTCCATTAGTTTGCCCACTAGAGACGTTAGGCTGACAGGCCTGTAATTTCCCATCTCCTCCCTAGACCCCTCCTTTGTGGATAGGCACCACGTAAGCCACCCTCCAGTCTTGAGGCACCCATCCTATCTGCAGAGAAGCATTGAAGAGTGCAGCTAGTGGAGCTACTAGTTCGTCCGCCAGTTCCTTCATAACCCTCAGATGCAGCCCATCCGGTCCCGGTGCCTTATCAGTTTTTAGCGCCCGAAGGGCCTCCCTCACCCTGTCCTCTGTGATTTCTCCCTCCCAATCCACCCCCTCAATTAAGCACCCATCCCCTTCTAGGTTTGGCCCACCTGGTACCCCAGCCTCTTCTGGTCCTCTAGACTCCATCTGACCTTTCCGCTCAACTGTCTCTCCTACCCTCCCTTCAGGCTGAATGGATCCCCAGTCTCTCTTCATAAATATCGAGGCAAAGTACTCATTTAGCACCTCTGCCTGATCCCTTGCCTGCTGAGCCCATCCCTCCCCAGTCTTAATCCTGGAGATCTGTGCTCTCCCTTTTCTCTTCTCCCCTATGTATCTATAGAATCCCTTTCCACCCCTCCGGATATCCCTAGCCAAGTTTTGCTCCATCCTCACCTTGGCTCCCCACACCACTCTGGTGACCTCCTTGCTGTCAACTCGTATTTGGGAAGACATCTCCAGCCAACGAGTTTCTACAGCAGAGCAGTTAAGAAGGTCCATTGTAACATTCAGTAATTGTAGTTTTCCCTGCAAGGCTGGGAGGGAAGGGGCCCACCTCTAGAATGGAGGGAAGGGGGGGGACAAACCCAGCGCTGCCCAGTTACTATAATCCAGTGCCTTAGACCAGAGTTAAAAATCAATGCAAGTATGAACAAATGTTAAAGCCGGCCCAGTGGCGCTGAACGCCACACTTCATGCCACGCCGGCGAACCGGGTTAGAGAATGGACTCTGGCTGCCGGGGGGCGGAAGGGGAGGGAATTGATAGAGCACCCAGAGGACTGCTCTCCCTTCCGCCGGGGGAGGGGAGGGGATCCGGGCCCAGCATCACTCCTTAGCGACCCCTGATGGAGATCGTGGGCAGTGCAAGGAACTCACAGTGCAGAGTCAGTGTCCGTGTCAGTGACTCAGCAGGTAGCACACTCGCCTCTTAGGCCGGAAGATCGGTAGGTGGTGGGTTCTAGCCCCACACTGGGAACGTGGGATAAATCCCAATACTGACACTGTAGTGCATCAAGAGGTGGGTGCTGCGCTCCGGAGGTGCTGTCTTTTGGATGAGACATTAAACCGATGTTCCGTCTGCCTGTTCTGGTTGTTGTCCAGGTGAATGCTAAAGATCCCATGGCACTTCTCAATAAGAGTAGGGGTGATTTTATTGTAATAGAAACATAATTACACATCCAAAAGATAACATTTGTACAAACAGAAAATGAAAAAACCTTCAAAATCAAGCAAACACTATACATATATCTTCAAACGGTAAAGAAAAAAACCCATAATAATATACCCAAATAATAAACAAAGCAAATAACGCAGAGGAGAAATAAAACCAGAGAAACACTTGCAATAAACATTCATTAATTACAACATCTCCCGACATTCCCCTAAAAATCATTTATCCATAAAACCCAACCTCATTTATAAGGAAAAGAAGGAAGTGGGAGGGGGCCGGGGGAATAAATATCTACCTGCTATTTATATCTAATAATATGTGTAAAACCCTTCCACCATTTCCTAACTTTATCAACATTATACAATTGCATATCTGTAAGAAAGATTTTGCTCAATTCATTTGTCACATACAAACTATATCCTTCTAAAGAGGTTTTCCTTTGATATAAGACCCATTGGCATCTTACTTGCCAAAGACAAAATCGTAAGCATGCAAGCAGTATTCTCAAAGTACCCTTCTCATACTGCTTTAAGGATGGGGGAAAGATACCAATTACCAAAATATCATAGTTTAGCTCAGCCAACCAAGGTAGTTCCCATTTCTTAGCCAAATATCCCCATAATTTTGTCGGGAAAGAGCACTGTAGAAAAAAGTGTTCCATGGTTTCCTCTTGGTTTATACATTCAAGATAAGGACAAGACCTCTCTTCCTTTGCTTTATATTTCGCGGTTCCCCTAACGTTCAATCTCCCATACATCATAAGCCATTGAACCTCCCACATATATACTGGTAGCCTGGGATTATTAAGTTGTTCCAAAACATCAGAAGTCCGACCTATAGGGCAATTTTTGAAGCTTGGCTCTAAAGGATAAATCAAGGTCATAATTTCATTATATAATTTCCTCGGAGAACCTCCTATAATTTGATTTTTGGTTACCTTCCACTTATATAATTTCCGTGCCGCAGGCTTAAAATATTCCGGCAAGGACAAGTGTGGGGATAATTTAGGTGCACAATGCAACCAAGCTGTTGGATAACGACTCAGCAAAGATTTGAAAAGGGAAATCTCCTGAACCCCTGAGGGTCCCAAACAATGTTTTAATGAAAAGGAAAAAAATAACGAAAAACAAAAGACTACTGGGTCAACCATTCCCAAACTTCCTTGTTTTCTATCCAGGTAAGTAAAACCCCTTTTGACGGGGTTTAATCTATTGCCCCATAACAACTGGAAACAAATGATATAAAGCCTAGTTTCATACTGGGCAGGCAGGGGGTAAATAACTGCCAGGTACTGTAAACATGGCAGAATAAATTGTTTTAAAACTTGAATCCTTTTTATTTTTGCAAATTTAAACCTTTTCCATTTATTCACTTTTAATTCTATTTTATCCAAAACCAAAACCCAATTATACTCAGGAAGATTTTGGGGTCCAAAAACTACCCCTAAAATTGTCAAGGGATCTGTAGAAACCAATATAAAATTGTAATGAACAGGATTCTGATAGGAACAACCCAGTAACAAACCTCTAGACTTAGACAAATTAATCTTGGCATTTGACAAACTTGCATATAAATCAAATACTGAAAAAAAATCCCCATTTGTGTAAACTCTTTAAAAAAAAAAAAAAAAGGCAAACATCATCTGCATACGCCTGTATGGTTATAAAAGAATTTGTACCAGGGATACGCACTCCTGACCACTGAGGGAACTTACTCACTGCTCTAATTAGGGGCTCTAAAGAAAGAATATAAAGGAGGGGGCTTAAGGGGCAACCCTGTCGTACTCCACATGTCATGGTAAACCCTGTCCCTAATTCCCCTTTAATTAGTGGGTACACCTGAGCAGAGGCATATAATCCTTTAATTAGATTCAGTAAACCCACAGGGACCCTAAAAAATTCTAAAGTAGAGAACAAAAAAAAATGACTAACTCTATCAAAGGCCTTCTCCAGGTCCAAAGACAGTAAGCACCCTGACTCACCTGAGTCATTCAGATGATCAATTACATCACGTATAATACAAAGAACTGACTGAATTCTTCTATTGGGAAGCCCACAATGCTGAGCTGGAGAAAAAATTATCTCAGACATAACTTTCAATCTATTGTTAATCAAAGTGGTAAGTATTTTATAGTTAGAGTTTAACAATGTAATTGGTCTCCAGTTAAGGAAATCCCCGTTATCCCCTGTTTTGAAAATATATGTCTGTAACCCTTCAGAAAAAAACCGCGACATCAAAGCACCCTCTAAAAAATTATTAAAAACTAAAGCCAAACAGTGAATCAATTCCAACTGAAAAGTTTTGTAAAATAAGTTAGATAAACCATCTAAACCTGGGGAGACGTTGGGTTTCAGAGTTTTAATTACCGTTGCAATCTCTAAATGGGAAAAGGGTTGTTTGATGATATTTAAAATCCCTGGATCTAATTCTGTATCAAAAGGGGGGCCTAAAAACTGATTAACCTGTTGCAACGTAGGAGTATGATGGGAACGAAGCTCCCGAAAATGCTCAGCGATCTTATACCCTATAGATTCCACTGTAACCACTCTACCATCTCCGGGGTTCAAAAATTCTAAAGAGGAATGATCCTTAAGAGATTTACACAACTCAAAAGGATCCCCAACCATAGATTTCATCATATGATTTGATATTACTGCTTGTAAAGTTTTCGATCATATTGTAACACCCTCATTTGTGCCTTAATTGCTTCTATTTGTATAGAAAAATCCTCTTGAGAGGAATTTGCCAATGTAAGCACATATTGTAATTGGGCTCTTAATTTCAAATAGGCAAAAAACGCAGAGTTCTGACGACGAATCCCATGTTTTTTGAACCATAAAATACAGTCATCTTTAGTTTCTTGCCACCATTCTCCCAAGCCTGGATACAAAAAAGCCACAGATAGTCTAGCTTGTAAAATCCGTCTGATGGAATTCAATACTAGCTGTTCTTGTAAGATAAAAGTGTTCAGCTTCCATCTATTCCCCTGTCTGCCATGTCCAACTAATTCTCCTACCTTTAACCTGCAAGAGAGCGTGATCTGAAAACTCTACTGGAATTGTGAGTGGATTAGTTACAGGAATTGTTTTAGAAATAAAAAGATAATCAATAGTAAAGCCTTTTCCACCTTTGAAAAAGGTACCCTAGGACAAGTAGTCCTGCAAGCATCACAGGAAACTAAATCTGCCGTTTTAACAATATCCCTCAGATGGTTAGAATCACAATAGGTTTTTTTATTGTTGGAGCCTCTCCCTGACCCTCCCATACTGCAGTTGAAATCCCCTCCCCAAAGAATGGGAATGGACGTCACCAAGAAATGTTGTATCCCTTTCAAACAAGCTACCCTTTCTGACTTTGTTTGGGGGTTATAAATATTAATAAACCGAAAGGTATTAGTATACCATTTCCCATCCAAAATCAGCACCCTGCCTGGAACCAAATCAATCAATTTATACAAAGCAAAACTATAAGAATTGAAATCCCCACCCCATCAGCTCTGTCTTCCCCAAAAGACCAAAAGGACGGTCCCCATGGCCAATCCTTCGTAAATGAAACAATTTGTTCTCTGGAAAACATCCAAGTTTCCTGCAAAAAACAAACAGAAACACGAAGATCATGAAGTAAATGAAACACTGCACGTCTCTTCTGTGCATTTAAGAGACTGAGTGTTTAAAGTGGCCCATAAAAAAACCATTTCCATTTATTTTTTTAGGCTAAGGGGAAAAAAAACACAAACTATCTCTCATTTTTTCCTCCTTTTCTCCTTTTTTTCCTTATACTCATCCCTAGGGGGTACCAAAGAATCCTGTAGTGACTTTTGGGAATCTGTATCCCCAATATCCATCTCTGAATCTCCCCAAAATAAGGCTGCGTAGGAATTTTTAGATTCAATGGACTCTGGTTCTGGAGGCGAGATGGCCTTGGAATTTCTACTAGATCTTCTAGGGGGTAAAGGAGGTTGCAAAGGTAGAACCATGTCAGCCACTGAATCCTCATTTGGGGCTATATAACAAACTGGCTATAAAAGGTCAGAAACTTCCTCTAAAATTTCTGCTTTCATCTCTTTAAGATGTGGAGCTGTAGGCCTGGTGGCAACTGCCTTCACCTGAGTTTCTACAGTGCTCTGGGGTACAGAAGGGGGCTTTGAGATACCACCCTCCCTCTGCTGTTTTTCTCGGGCATCTTGCGCCTTTTGGATAATTAAATCCAAATTCCCACAACTGACCTTATTCTGTGTTGCCCATGGACAATTCCGAAAGGCATGGTTCTGTTCCTCACAAAGATTGCATTTTGTTGAGTTAATGCAAAACATGGTAACATGACCAACTTCCCCACAATTATCACAGCGTGGCTGGTCACATGTACTAGACAAGTGTGTCCTTGATCCACATTTATAACACGCTCTGGGCTGCCCGCTATAAAAACAGACCCCCCTATCCCTTCCCAACAAAAAGGAATTAGGGGTATGTTCCACTCCCAAATTAGACTGTCGTAATTTAACTTTAAATTTCCACCCTCCCGTCCAAAACTGCTTGGAATCCAAAATAGACTCTGGGTCACTCTGAACCTCTCATCTCTGAGAGAGCCAGTAGGAAATATCTTCAACATGTACCCCCTCATTTCTGAACATAACCGTGACATATTTGATTAAAGGTTTTGTAAGAGGGATAACCAGAAAGGGGGACCACAGAGGGGAGAATTTCACCTGATTATACCTTTCCCAAAATAATTCTAATAAAGCAGGGGAATGAAAACTGATATCAAAGTTACCTTCCCCCGAGATGTTTATAAAAGCAAAAACATCTCTCGGGGGGGAAAAAAACAAAGAATCTTTTATCAAGGATTTACCCACATAATACCTGTCTGGTCTTTCTTTAAACCCCTTTATATCTAATACGAACAGCGTTGCGCCGGAGTGCAGCTTCCTGTTTGCTTTGAGCAAATAAACTAGACATAAGGGTTTTCCAGAGGTAGGCCCTACCTCAGATTTACTACTCTCAGTACCCAGTTCTTGTGGTGCTGTAAATTCAGCCTGTTTTGGTAACATGTCAACCTTCTTTTCACCCTCATGTCCTTTCTCATCTCCCCTTTCATTATTATTTGTAGTTACAAGCTCAATACCAGGCTTCCACACAGGAGAAGATTTATTAAAGTCCAAAGATGAATCCCATGATAAGTCTGGAGTCCATATCCCCTGCCCTAATTTTTTCCACCCTGCTGCCACTAAGGCCTCCTGCGGGGACCAATTTACATCATGACCCAAAGAATGGAGAGGAGAAACAGGGCATCCCTTAGGTATTACAGGGGAAGCTGCACTTGCCTCCTCAGGCAGTTTTGAGGCAATTTGTCCCTGCTTCTCAGGACTTTTAAAACTAAATTCTGTTACCCCTTGTTGGACATCAACCTCAGTTTGATAAATTGCAGGGTGCTTTGCTTTTAAACCCACAACTCCCACCTTAGAGGGTTGAAACACAAACCCAGTCTCTTTATGAATTTTAAACGTTGGAAATGCCGTTTTCGGCATCACAGTACTCACGACCTTTTGGCTGTATAGCAAGACATCAGTTGAAACTACCCCAGTTCCTTTTAACATCGATTGCCTTTGAATAACCAACTGTCCTCTTTCCACCGCCTCCTCTGCGATTCTTTGCAGCCACGGTGTAATTTCCCAACTCGGTTTCCACCTAGTAGTCTCAGTGTAGCCATCGATAGATCAGCTAATCGTAAAACGTCCCTTCTCTTCGAACGCACTTCCGCGTTCACTGTACCCAGCGTTCCTACGAAAGCCGGTCTTAAAGCTGCAGCACCTTTCAACTTCTCCAACCTCGCAGACGGAGCCTCCGCCTCAGCCATCAAGGAACTCCCTGCGCTCATCGTCCCGCACACCTTCTCCATTGAGAACGCTTCAGCAGTCGAGACTGCATCGTGGAACAAGTCGTTGGATTCCAAATCCACACCAGCGGCCATACTCGTCTCAGTATGACTTTCCTGCTCAGCACCATTTCCAGCAACAGACACAACCACCTCCTCCACGCACTTAGCAACAGTGGCCATCCTGTAACAGATACCAGCTCCCCTACTGGCCACAGAGCGCCAGCAGAGCAGGGGAATTTCCCTGGTGTCCCGGCCAAATTCCGCCATTCACTAAAAAACCACCAACAGCTTAATCTGGTTCTGTAAGTCTACATCTGTACACATACTTCCCTTCCCTTGCCCCTGGGTTGCACCTGGAAACAAGCTGCGGCTTAGTGTGCCTCTCCCAGCCACAGACTTTCAAATAAATAAGACTAGGGGGTGGAGCAGCAGCGGATGTCGGCATGTCAGTGCCTGGATGTCATTGCATGACCGCGCTCAAGGGGGAAACCACAATGTCAGAATACTCCGTAGGACGAGGGAGGTGACAAAGGCTCCAGGGACCTAGTCCACATCTCCAGTGCCAGACCATCCCTCCAACGGTCCCCCAGGCCCCGACCAGGACTGACCTTCTAATCACAGAAAGGCCTCCAGGTAGTTGGGGCCTGGTGGGCCCTCCCATGGGGGGTGATCCAGGGGGCTGGAAGGTCCTGAAAGGGGGTCCCAGAGGAGAGGGGTATCAGGCAGGGAGTAGAGGCAACGGTCGAGTGGGCACTTCCGAGGGATGCCCTGGTCCACTGGAACAATGAATAGAATCTTAAAAAAAAAAAAAAAGAAATATTAACATGTACTCCCCACGTGGTCAGCTATTGGAAGAGATGCTAGCCCATACTGGCTATATACAGCTTCCCGGGGGTATCATGGTATAAAATACAGGTCTCTGGTCATGATATATATCACCTAACCATTCCAACAGGAGGCAAACGGGTCTTCTTCATATTGGGAGAACGTGTTATTTTCTCTATGTAATAGATTTGATTAACTATGTTCTGCAAGGTGGTAAGGGAGGGGAGCTCAGGAGTGAGCCACAGCTTAGTGATCGTCTTTCTAGCGTCTGTAAGCCATGTAGCCAGACAGTAACGTGCAAGGGGGTTACGGAGCTCCTTAGTGTAGTCTAACAACAGGAAGTTCTCTGCAGTGAGCTGTCATTGTTTTTAAAGTTCAGAAAACACAGAATACAATTTTGTATTGATATTTTAAAAACTGGGTTTTGTTATGTTCAAACATTTTAAAATAGCACAATGAGCTGCATTGGTGAGGTACCGTCATAGTGCCTTGTTAATTATATTTAGCACACACTTAGAATGTACCATTGTGCTAGTTTTTTTTTTTTTTTTTTTACATTTTCATTTTTGTTAGAAAAGAAACCTTGTGTTAAAATATGGTATGTGGCAAGATACAGACTGCATGACCACTTCTGCAGAGACTGGTCGCACCTGGAAACAAGCTTCGGCTTAGTGTGTCCTGGTCAATGATTTCTCTCTTCGCTTTCCTTACTGAACCGCTGAATTACAGGGGCATATATAATATATTTGTATCTACAGTACAGTTTTAAATGTTTGCTAAAAAGTGGTTTAAAAATGTACTCTTATTAAAAGCAAAATTGATGTATTTCTTTAAATTAAATACTTTTTCTGTCTAAGTTGGGATATGTGTCCATAGTCAAATATGGTATCATCACTGACATGGGTCAGGAGGGTCACACAAGATGGACCTGAAGTCCCTTCTGTCACCCCAGTACTTTGTTACTGTGGTTACTGTTATATTATTGCAGTTATTGTAGGTTTACCTGTTTTTAAGGCTGCTTGGCATAGCCAGCAGAATGCTGGCTGGCACACAAGAGTAGGTCTACCATAAAGAAGCAGAAAAACTGCCCAATAAGTGATGGACTACTTTTAAGTAAGCCTCCGCCATCCCAGATATCCCCATAGAGATTACATATATCCCCACAGAGGGGCGCATGGCAGAAAAACTTATATGCGACCAGAACTACTATGGGGAGGGTTGCATGGTTTTACTTCAACAGTCAGTTTTTGGTGGAATGCCAGTCTTCACACTTCTTGTAGATCTTGCATTGTGAAGTTTATTTTTTGGCAATAATTTTCTCATTAAAAAATAAAAAGGTTCCCTTCCCCACCCTCTTAGAAACATAGAAACACAGAAATTGTCGGCAGAAAGGACCACTAGGCCCATCTGGTCTGCCCGTCAGTCCTGTACTTGATTACAGCATCCTATACCACCATCCAGTCTTACCCATACCCCGTTTCAATTAAATAATAATGAATGACAGGGTGTGTGTCATACTGGAATAACATCATGTCTTTTGGGGGGGGGGGGTGAAGTACAAGGCCGCAGGCTGAATGTGTTAAAGACTCGAGAAGTGATGGTACCCCAACATGACTGCATTACTGCTATTATGTAGTGGCTTGTTTGTAAAGAAAAAAAAATTAAAAAATGTTATTTTTAATGTCAATTTTCAGCTTTTTTTTATATATATATATATATATACACACACAGAACGTTTTTGGTTACTGCTGTTGGCCAGTAGATGGCATTCTGTGGCAGTCTCTGGTTTTCTTGGTGATTCTCTGCCCCTTATTTAATTTATTTTTTTTATTTTTACTGTGTTCCCTATACACGGTCTCATATCCCCCCTATCCTTCTCCTGGTACGTGGTTATGTTAATTTCAGTGGTAAGTGAAGCCCCGCTGAGGAATGGATATTCAGGCTGAGCAGGGGCTGTGCGACAGCTTCCACTTTCACCTGTGGATGTTTGGGTGAGCTGCGGAGTGTGTGACGACTCTCAGTTTCATGTATGTTCAGCGGGCTGCTGAGTGAGGACTGCATGCAGGACAGTGGATTTAAAAAAACTGAATTCTTGCTCTCCATGCCTCTCGGGTAAAGAAACATGGGAAGCATAATTAGTTGGAACACCAGCGATCGGTTAGTCATGCACAATGTGCTTTAAAAAGCGCATGTGCTGACACAATGTTATCAACAAGAGCGAGCGGGTTAGTGCTGACAGTGAGGCCAACTGAAAGGATGGCTTTATTTCAAATTAACATGTTAAGCAGTGTATTTTGTTGTCCTAACTTCCATATGTGCTTTTGGGGAATGGGGCAGGTCCTTTGACGTAGGTTTTTATATGAATTAATTGCAGAGTTGAGGCAGGGTGTGGGAGATGGAGTGATTATTTATTTTTTAATTGTTATGCGGTTGTGTGTGCCTGGTCGTGACCCAGTGATGTTATGTTCAGATAACACCACTGTGTCGTGGCCACACTGACCAGTCGGAGTGCAAGAAGTGTTCTTGCCATTGTACAATATAACATAATCTCCCTTTGCCCATCCAGTGGTAGCACCCATGCAACACCACCCTCCTCCCCGGCAAGAAAGAGAACCCTTCTTCTCACCCTCTTGGAAAACCGAGTTTTAACCTCCTCCCCACTGCAGCACCTGTCCACCCTCCACTGCAAGAAAAAGGAAGTGTTTGAAGAGGGATGGCAAGCTGGCACAGACCCTCCTCTCACTGCCTCAGCTGACCACTGGCTGAATGAATGGTTATTCATGCTTATAGTAAGAACAGTTTTTGCTATGATTGTGTGCTCTAACTCATCCGGATGATGCCTGGCCGAGGTGGTGGCCTTAGTGCAGTGACAGCAGTGTGGGAGTGTGAGTATGAGGGATCAGCAGACCGCAGCAGCTAGGGGAGATCTGGTATCTGGTGGGAGTCACTCAGGGTCACTTCAAGGACACAGGGACAATCAAGGGGATGGAGGAGACTGAGCCCTTATGGGTTGCAGATGGGCTGTTCACTGCTGGGCGGCTAGACTGAGCTAATTAGCTCCATACATTGTTTGTTTGTTTATTTATTTATTTATTTATTGATTGATTGAATTGTTTCATCAGGAAAAGCACGCTGAGCAAAAAATGCTCATCTCCCGATGTGACCTGGGGGAGGGGGACAGTGGGAAGATAACATGCAGGTTATCAAATAATATACATTTAACAAGTTTACAGTGGCATGAAGTTACATATTGGACAAGTCTAACAGTGGCAAGAGGTTACATATTGTGCAAGTTACAGATACGATAACTCTTTGGTTGCAGTTAGGCACATAGCACATTTATTTATTTAGTTTTTTATTAACCAGGTAGGCACACTAGACAGCATAGCTGCCTATTTTCAGGTACGACCCGGGAGATTACAACAAAGGGTACGTAAACAACAGTAGATACAAGAAAACATCATGGGAACAAGTAGAAGTCAAGTCAGACATAGTACACTTGGCACAAAATTTTCAACGACAGTACATTTGCAGGAATCTGTATGTAGTAACAAAACAGAACTATAAGTGCAAATAACTAACTGTCATAAGTCATACACTAGTGAGTAAGTGCTGAAAGAGAGGAAATAGCATGATTTCCAGGCAAGTTTGAGAGTAGTAGAGGTTGGAGCTGTTAGGAAACTAGGAGGAACCAGTACAGGAGTGGGTGGATGGAGAACAGGTGCAGGGCTCAGAGCTTAGAAGAGCCATACAAAGCCCCTGTTTGAAGCTGTGTAGATAAGGGGAGATTCTTGGTCTCAGTGGAAGGCAGTTCCATAGTTTAGGGGCCCAGCTAGAGAAAGCATTCTCCCCCATTTTGGTTTTACATCTCGGTTGGACAAGAAGGGATTTGTCAGCTGATCTCAGTGGGTAGGCAGAGGTCACAGGTTTGAGCAGTAGAGCCAATTTGTCAGGTATCTGGGAGGAGATTATATTCTTTATGAAACAGTAGGAAGTAAACTGTCGGAAGGCTGAGGTGGTAAACCATCCCAGACTGAAGTATAGGTGCATCGGTGAGTAAGTTTGGGCAAAGACAATGCAAAACGACAAATGCTGTTGTAGCAGACATCCCACTTTTGGAGGAGCCCTCCAGTAGTTGCTGGAAAGGCTATTAACCATTCGCCAGTTTGGGTCTAAGGATAGCCTGTGCAATGGCCATCCTCGCTGTGCATGTTAGGCTATGTCTCACCTTATATGCCAGCCCAAGTTGAATATTGACAGATTTAATGACTGAGGCTAGGTACAGGTCAAAATCCAAGGCAGGATCAAGGGTTACTCCTAGATATTTAAAAGAGGTAACTGTGTTAAGGGGAGAGCCATCAAGCACTCTGATACTTAATGGTTGGGTGCAGAACCACATTTTTGAACCTGACCGAAGAGCATAGTCACCATTTAATTTTTATTTAAGACAAGCTTATTTTGCAGTAGCCAGCTCTGAAAGGTATTGATTACTATTGAGATTCAGGTGGATATCTGAGAGGTTTGAGGAGGATGAGTAAAGAACAAGATTGTCGGCATATAGCAGACCTGAGCAAGCACCAGTGAGCAGTGGGATGTTGTTTATGAAGACTGTAAACAGTAGAGGACCAAGAATCGAACCCTGATGCACTCCGATCCAAGTAGGAGCAAGAGGGGACTTAGCATCTCCGATCTGGACAAATTGTTGCACCTAGAATACATATCAATGAGGTGCATAGCACAAAGAATAAAGTCACTTAAGCAGTTTAAGACAACAAATAACAAGTGTCATAGGACAGAACAGAAGGGCGCGAGACAGATAAGAGCTGTAGTTGGGCCCTAGCAGTGCAACGGGAAGGAGGAAGAGGTAAAAATTAAAAATAAATAAATGAAGGAATGGC
This sequence comes from Neoceratodus forsteri, assembly GCA_016271365.2. NCBI lineage: Eukaryota > Metazoa > Chordata > Ceratodontiformes > Ceratodontidae > Neoceratodus > Neoceratodus forsteri. The sequence goes on along the minus strand of CM057459.1, from coordinate 708,897,345 downwards.
TTGCTTACCTGCTTGCACTTGGCTTGAGAGAACTGAGGGAGAAAGTCCAGAGTGGAAGCAGGAGCAGACCTACCAGAGTGGCAGACACAAAGCCAGGACCAAGCAAACTGGAACACAGGGCAGACATTCCAGGCAACACTTGAGAAATAAAGAGCCAGGATTACAAGCCAAGGAAGCACTGTAAGGATCGGGCATTGATTCAGTGACTGGTGTCACAGCAAGTCGTTTGCCACAGGAAGAACAGAGAAATATATAGGTACATAACATTTGTCAGCAGATAAAGATCCAGTGCCCACCCAGTTTGCCCGTTACCTGCCTGACACCATGTCCAACTTAATACCAGACTGACTTTACTGGATGATTGGCCTGTTAGTCTCTCGATGCCCCCCTTCCCCCAGCTGTCTGTACTCCCACCTTCCCATAAAACGTATTATCCCCTTGTGTGTGTTGCATCTGTGTTTGAACCCGGTCACTGACTTGGCTTCATCCACCTACTTGGGTAAACTGTTCCATTCATCCACTACCAGCTATGTGAAAAATAACTTCCTTACATCTCTTTTGAATCCCCCCCCAGAAAAACCCTCCAACTTCCATCCATGCCCCCTGGTTATGGTGCTTTTGTGCCTCACCAGTAGGTAATTGTCAGTAGACCCTGTATTCCCTCAAGAATTTGTAAGTCTGTATCTTGTCCCCCGACTGTCTTCTGGCATCCATAGACTACATGTGGAGACACTCTAGCTTCTCCTCTTAAATGTTCCCTTGCTGCTCCAGGATAATTTTTGTTGCTGTCCTCTGAATCGTCTTTTAGTGGTCCCTATCTTTCTTTAGGTGGGGACTCTAGAACTGCGTAAAATACTCCAGGGGTTGCCTCACCAGGGACATATACAGAGGCAGTGTCAACGCTCTCTTTCTGCTAATGAGTGCCTTACCTATACACCCTAGCTTACTTTATTTCAAAAGTTTCACCAGGAAAGATATACTGAGTTGCTAACAGTTCGTTTCCAGATGCGTCCTGTGGGGATGGGGGAGGGAGTATACAGTACAGGGCGAGCAAGTGCAAATACATAGTGTGAGATGCAATATAAAAATTACTTTACAGTAAAAGTAAAACTACTCAAGTGTGCAGTGATGATTTATAGGCAAATCGTGCAACACAAAGTAGAGATGTATCACATGCAAATTAAGGTGACGTGCTGTACAGAACTTGGAGCCATACCAGTTAGTAGCAGATTACCACCACCCAGACTGCGGAGGTGTGAGAGCCAAGAGCTGTCAAAGGCAGTGCAGAAGGTAGGTTTCAGGAGCAAAATAATACCAGATATGACTAACTGATTTAGGAGCAGTTTAGCGGGGGTGGGGTGGGGGGATTGCGCACAACCTGGGTAGGCAAAGGGGTGGGGGACATCAGCAACACAGGAGAAGGGAACACAAGGGTCTGGGGTCAGGAATAGTTGCAGGAGGGGCTAGTAAAGTCATAAAGAAGGGATATGAGGGAGTAAAGAATGAGGTTGAGTGGATGGTTGGGGAAGAGAAGACCAGTGCTTAGGAAAATGCTATGAGAAGGCAGCTTGGAGTACAGAAATTTTCCTGGAGGGGAGAGAGGGGAATATGAAGCAGTGTTCTTGGGGTGGGGGGAGAGTGGGGAGGAGGAGGAGAGAGCCAAACCAGAATTTGGAGGTGAATGTGGCACAGTGGGTAAAACATCTGGCATTGAGGGAGAAGGAGGTGTAGAGAGAGCAGTGGTGTGTACAAAGAAAGCAGTCTAAGGCAGAATGGCAGAAAGAGTGGAAGAGGAGGTGTAGTCTGGCAAGGTAGGACTTGGGAGAAATGCTGTAAGACAGTGTCGCCGTAGTCAAAGGGTTCCACCATTCCGCATCGACAGGAGTCCTGTCGAATGCCATTACAGCGACGGCACCATCCAGGAACACGAGTGGTTTCTTGCTGGGGGCGGCTTTGCCCCTTGCAACCCCCCGCACTAAAGATTACCAACTCCAAGTTAGAATTGTTTCGGGAAGGGGGCGAACTCTCCGGAGACAGCGGCATCAGTAAGACAGCGGACCAGTACAGCAAACAGCCGATTCTGTCGCTGTACTGGTCTGTGCTGTCTTACTGTCACTGTAGCAACAGTATATGAGTCGAAGATGGGGAGTATCATCTTCATGACTAGCTCCTGGCAGGCAAGGAAGGGGACTCTAGCTTTGTTTCCATGCAGCACACCCAGTTTGGGATGTAGCTTGTGGTGGATGGCAGGGCTCCCAAGTATAACATTAAATGATTATGATATTGATTCCTTTGAATGAACAATGTCCTCTTAATGTTTACCTTTCTTTTAGTTACCTAGTCGATTGTTTACCTAGGAGAGTGATACATTACAAAACTTGATGACAGCTGAACCCACACTACAGTTTGTCTCTACACATAAAATGCTTCAAATGTGTCCATTTTCTAAGTACTTTTCCTTTATATTAAATACAAATGAATACTGCTGTACTACCTAATCTTGTACATTGAATGCTAATTGTGGGTTCAGTATCTCAGTATCTGTGTTACTTCACTGTATTGTATTTTTCTGTTTCTGTACATTGTATTTTGTGTGTTTCGACTGTCCTACCCAGGACCTCCTTGTAAATGAGCTTGCTAAATGGAGCCTTTTCCTGGTAAAATAAATTGAATTGAATTAATGTGCACTGTAATGTCGGGGTGCTGGTCCAGCCACACCCCAGTGCACCTATAGAAGGAGACATCCTCAATCACAGTAGCATCAGGGGTATGAAAAGAGGGGAGAGAGAGACTAGCAAGCCTTGCTGGGAGCCAGTGGTCACGGAGACCGTTTTCTTAGTGTTGATGGACTGAAGGTTGGAGTGGAGAGTCTTTAATGGGACATAAGATGGGAGGCAACTTCTTTGGGAAATGTAATGCTGTGACTGAGAGTATCCTTCACACTGACTGTGCCTAACAGGTATTGTATCTGTTATTTTAGGGACACTGTTGTCCACCTTCCTTGCACACTGAAAAATATGTGTAACTTGTATCTGACTGTATGGAAAAAATTTCAATAAACTTTTTATAAGTTTTAAAAAGAAGGTTGGAATGGAACCAGCACTGAGCACTATGAAAATCCTGTTGGAGACAGACAGTAAGGTAAGCAGCATAGGGGCCAGAGGCAAACAGCAGTGTCATCTGCGTACATGCAGAGGGACAGTCTGAATGGAGATCATTTAGGAAGATGGAGAAGAGTATGAGGCACAGGACGAAACCTTGGGGAATGCCTGAGCAGAAGGGAAGTATGTGGAGAAATGATGTCTCCAGTACTGATAGCTTGTGACCTGCCCTCTACATAGAAGGGGAACCAGCTGATTGAAGACGTAGAGAGACCCACTGCCTAGCATGTCTAGGAGAAGGGGGTGTGACGCAGTGTCAAAAGCCTTTGCTAAGTCAAGGAGGAAGGTGGCAGTGGAGTGGAACTTCCTGAATCTAGACTGGAAAGGAATGAAAAAGAAGGGGGCGTTGAGGAAAGGGGAGAGTTGTGAGAGGACAAGATATTCCTGGAGCCTGGCCAAGATGGGGAGGAGAGAGATGGGACAGTAGTTTCCAGTAGAAGATAGATCACCCGCTTTAGGAAGGGGGATGACACTGGCATGTTTCCAGGCATCGGGGACAGAGGCAGGGGAGAAAGAATGGTTAACAAGGTGGGTAGTAGGGATGTGATGGTGATGGCAAGTGCAGAATGATGAAGCTTGGGGTCAAGGTCATGCGGGCTTGTCTCTTCCGGGGTTTAAGAGGAGAAGGATGCAAGGTAAAGAGGTAGGTTGGGGCAGGAGGGGAGGGAGGAGAGGGGTACGTGGTGAAAATGGAATTAAAGGAAGTAACAACGGTAGCAGTGTTAGTGATGTTGGAGTTGCCATCCTTGGGGCTGGGAAGAAAAGGGAGTGGATGACTTTCCAGAATTTGGAGGGGTGATTAAGGTTGTTTGTTCTAGACTGTGGATATAAAGCGCTCATGGCATGGTGGCTTCAGTGCAAGCATTGCGAAGGGTTCAGTAATTTAACAGGCCCGCAGGAGACTCTGTGATCTTATAGGACCACTAGGCTAGGTCACTGGCTCAAAGGCAGGCCAGTTGTTCAGCAGAGATCCAGGGAAGGTGGGAGCCCCAGACCCTGGTTTTCTTTTTTTTTTTTTTTTTAACTTTAATCTTTATTCATGTTCTGCAGTAATTTAATTACATGTTCAAGGATCACAGGAGCAGACTTAGTATATTATATACACATCCATGGCATATTTCATTATTGTACAAGTTATGTGTACATTAGAGAGACTCAGGAGTAATAGATTTACTTCTAGTGACAGACCATATATTGGTTTAAATCTTACAACCAACTTACGTACGGGACTCCCAAGCCCAGTGGAGGGACCCCTACCCTTCCCCAAGTCCTTGCTGCTGTTACTTCAGTAGAGTGATACCAATTTGTCCACCTGGCCCATCTCTGAGCATATAAAGGAGTCTTCTGATTTAATTTAAAGGTGAGCTCCTCTAATTCAGCTAGGCCCTTAGTAATCGAGATCCAGTCCTGCTTTTGTGGTATTACTGGGCTTAGCCATGTTCTGGTTATCGCTTAAAGGGCGGCTGCTGTTAAAATTGCCCAGAGGTAGTGCAAGTCTATTCCCCTGAGCTCCTGTGGGGAGACCCCCAGTATCATTTCGTACCAGTTCAGTTGCTGAGTAATGGCTAATATTTCTTTTATTGCCGATATAATATCAGACCAGAACCTGGCCAGCCTGGGACATGCCCAGAAAATATGTAGGTAGCCTGCTTTGTCTTCCCTGCGTCTTCTCCAACAACCAGCCAGAAGGGAGGGGTCTCTCCTGTTCAGCATCTCAGGGGTAAAGAAAAAGCGCATCCTAACCTTCCAGGCAAATTCTTGCCAGAGAGGTGACCTGGTAGTTAGCCTGGCTATACTAAAGATTAATTTCCAATTGAGGGGTGAAGAACCCGGGCTCATCTCCTCCTGCCACTTATTTTTAAGTTTTATAAGAGGGTCTGATTTTATAGTCCCTAAGGCCTTATATAAGGTGGAAATTTGACCCTTCTGATCCGTTGAGGTCTTTATTTGTGGGATAGTTTCCAGAAGAGGAATAACCCTTTCGGAGTCTTTCACTTTCCTCTGAAGGGAATTTATATATGTTCGAACCTGAAGGAACCTAAACAAGTCTGTGTTCCTTAGGCCATATTTGTTCTTCAAGGAGTCAAAGTCCAGGATAGAAGCTCCTTGAATGAACTGTCCTAGGTAGGACAAGCCTAACCTAGTCCAGTGTTTGTAGGTAAGGTCAGTGCGGTTTGGTGGGAAGTCTTCAGCCCAGGCTAGCTTTTTGAGAGGCCACAATGTTGGTAGCAGTTTATATTTTGCAAAGTCTATGTACCGCTTGGAGGGTCTCGCCTACTGAATTTAGTTTGGGAATGGGGTGGTGGCGAGTCAGCTGTGGGATAACCACCTGATCTTCAAGAGGAAGCCCCCCCCCTCTTCCCCCCTCTCCATTTCCCTCCAACTCGAGGTGGAGCTGGGACCGGACCACTGAAGAGACTGTTTCAGTTGCACCGCTAGGAAGTAGTCTTCCAGGTCAGGTAAAGATCTGCCTCCATCCTCCCTCCGAGTCTGCAGTGTTTTTAGTCTGATTCTTGGTCTTTTATTCGACCAGATAAATCTAGAGACCATCTTATTCCAGACCATAAATATAGATTTGTGGATATACAGGGGTACACATTGGAACAGGTATAGAAATGTAGGTAGTACATTCATGGTTATGGCTTGGATTCTTGCATGCATGGGTAAATTAATCAGAGCCCATTTCTCAATGTCTCTCTTCAGGGAGTTCGTTAAGGGGGTATAGTTCACTTTAAACAACTTGGATGAGTGTTTGGTGATGTATGTTCCCAAATATTTCATCCCCTCAGCTGCCCAGTTCAGGGGAAGAAGTCGATGAATGCCCTCAGGGGGGGTTAAAGAAAAAAACTCAGTACCTCTGTTTTTAATCTATTGAGGGAGTAGCCTGAGTGCTTCCCGAAGCTCTCCAAAATGGACCATGCTTGTTCTATAGATTTATGTGGCTGAGATAGTATCAGTAAAACATCGTCCGCATACAGCAGGATTTTCTTCTGGACACCCCCCACCTCTATTCCTGTCACCTCCTGTGCCCTTCTGATGGCCTCAGCCAAGGGTTCAATATATAGGGCAAAGAGGAGAGGGGAGAAAGGGGACAACCTTGGCGGGTTCCCCTGCCCAAGGAAAATCTCTTAGGCAATCCCCCACTGACGCTGACGTAAGCTTGAGGCCCTGTGTATAGGGATCTCATGATACCAATAAATAGTTCAGGGAATCCCCTGTGTTCGAGGACTGAAAACAAGAAGTCCCATGAGACCCTATCAAAGGCCTTTTCGGCATCTAAACTCAGTATACAAGAGGGAGTCCGGATTCGTTGAATCTTATCTATCATGTTCAGGGCTGAACGCACCCCGTCGGGTGCTTGTCGACCCATCACAAAGCCAGATTGGTCTGGGTGTATTAAGTCTGGGAGAATGGGGTTAATTCTTGAGGCTATTATGGAGAGGTAAAGATCTTATAGTCCTGGTTTAGTAGGGATGTGGGTCGGTAAGATTCACATTTCGATGGGTCTTTGCCCTCTTTATGTAAGATTGTAATGGTGGCATATTGCCAGGAAGGGGGAGGGGGACCGCTCCCCAACCAGATATCCTGAGAAAGCCTTGTGGAGAAGGGGCACTACTTCTGGGGCCAGAGTTTTATAAAGTTCAGGACCAAATCCATCTGGACCAGGGCATTTGGCTGATTTAAGCTTTTTAATTGTGAGAGTGATTTCTTCCTGAGTGATGGGCCTCATTAGGGTTTGGGCTATGTCAGGTGACAAGGAGGGAAGGGGGCTGGAATTTAAGTAATCGAGTTTATCTTGCTTGGAGGTGGTCTCCGATGCCCTATATAGGTTGGAATAATATTCCACAAATGAGTCAGCAGTCTGGGTAGTCTGTCTAACTAGTTGTCCAGTGCGGGGAGAGACTATTTTGGTTATAGCGGCTTTGGCTGCGAAGTGTAGCAGTCTATATGCCAATAGTTTGGTGCCTCGATGCCCACCTTCGTAATATTTTTGTTTTAAGTAAAATAAAGCTTTTTCTACCTCTATTTTTTGAAGGTTATGTAGTGATTCCCTACACTTCTGTAGGTCCCTTTCCCTAGTTTCCTCCCATTTAATCTTCTGGGCGTCTTCAAGCTCTTTAATTTGTGTTATTAGTTTCTGTTGGTTTTGCTTTAGTTCCAGCTTTTTATGGGATGTTAGTGCAATTATTTTGCCTCTAAGAGAGGCTTTAATGGTATCCCACAGTATTTGTGGTGAAACTTCTTGTTTCATATTTTCAGCTAGTGTAATCTTCATGAAGTCTCTAAGTTCCTTCATAACCCCTTTGTCTTGAAGTATGGATGTATTCAGTCTTCAGTGCGTTGTCCGTTTAGGCAGTCCCAGCTCCACCTCCAGAAACACGGGACTATGATCGGAGAGGACAGTTGTGCCCACCCACGCGGATGTAAATCTATTCAAGTCTCTCTTAAAAGTAAAAAACATATCCAGTCTGGAAAAGACCCTGAACCTAGGGGAAAAGCATGTATATTCTCGTGCCTTGGGGTATTTTTCTCTCCAGATGTCACACAGGCCCATCTGCTGTAACTGGATTCTAAGAGGTATGGCTTTAGCTGCATCCAGTTTCGGGATCTTGGAGGTTGAGTCATGGGCTCTGTTTAAGACTATGTTCCAATCACCCCCAATGATTAATACCCCTCTGGCCTTTTCTGCCACCATCTGTAGAATATTCGAATGTATTGTAAATGAAGAACCTGTGGGGACATAAATGTTAACTAAGGTTACTGGTGTATCTTGAATGGTCCCTACCACAATAATAAACCTAGCTTCTGGGTCCTCTATCACCTCCTGTTGTTGGAAATGCAATTTGGCTGACAGTAAGATCGCGACCCCCCTCTTTCTTCCTTCTGGGAGAGAAGATGCATATATCTCTGGGAAGGACTTGGATTTAAGTTTCTGAGTTCCCGAGGAGAGAGATGAGTCTCCTGCAAGAAGACACCCTCACAACCCTGAGATGCAAGAAAGTGTTGAATCCTCTTCCTCTTCACTGGGCTTGACGACCCGTTTACATTCGGAGATAAAAATTTAGTGGTATTACTAGCCATGATCTATCCAATCAGATAGGTCATTCTTTTTCTGAAACCTGGATTCCTTCTGCGATAGCATTTTACCTATATATAAAAACTGCAGAGTTTTTCTAAAAAGGTGGTAACTTCTAACATAACAACATAAGTAACTTGTAACTGTTTTAGAACAACAAACCTTTCGCTCCGGCTTCATATAAATTCGAACCGAAAGCTGAATTGAATGGTGGGTTACCTCAGCCGAGACTCCTCTCGGCCTGGTTGCCCAACTATGTGAGAATGACTTCCAAGGAGAGCCTGGTCGGTGTTTGCCAGTGAAGGGGTGTCTGTAGTAACAGGACAGTGAGGAGCACTCCAAGGTTCCATGAGTGATCTCCAAAGGGTCTTGGTATGACCAGGAGTATAATTCCTTCCCCTTCTGTCAGTATTAAACTGTAGGGTTAACGAAAAGAGAAAAGGAAAGGGAAGAGGTGGAATCTCCACCTATGCCCATCACCCGTTCACCCGAACTTACAAAATGTACATGTTAGGAGGGAGAGAACAATATCTCACCTCATTATATGTTTATAATCTGCCCCGGTTTTTATTTCAGTATCGGGTCATCATTGTCAGTAATATTCCCTTCGGTCCTCAATACCTTAGTATCATACCCCCTAAGTAGTGGGCATTCAGACTACGCCCCGCAGTGTTCCCGATTCCCGGCGACGGAGGAGGGGGACTCCTTCACTCAAGCCCCAGGACCCATCGGTCAGTTATTCCTGAGGGAGATGAAGTTCAAGCCGGCATGGGAGGAAACCCAGTCAATTGTGTACTGTTTTCAGCCTGGACGAAGACATGATCTCGGGTCCCCCCCAGGCCGAAATGCCTGTTGGAGCCCGAGTCAGGGGGGGTCCGAGCCGGAGGCATGTCCACCCGACCAGTGTATATGTTTATGCAGGTTCCCTACATTGCTTTATACAACAAACCATGAGTTTCATGTGGTTAGAACCAGAACAGTTTGAACAGCAGTTGTTAGGTAACATGAGTTGTTGTTTCAAGTGCTCCTCGATCAGCAAATAAAATCATTTTTAACTACAAATCCCCAGCCGGCCTCCTGCATGTTAAATTAGGCATTGCAGGGTAGTGCATGACATGTATGTGCTATCGACCACGGATGTCTGAATGAGCGTGTCCGTTCCCCCCCCCCCTCGGAGCCCCATTCCCCCCACCCGAAAGACCCATGAGCCAGCCACTAAACTTATATGACTCTCCGGGCCCGTTATAATGGATCCATTTGATTTATATTGTACCCCATCCTCTCACGGTGGTGCACCCAGGCCGGACCGATTTAAGCCCTAGTAAAATACAGTACATTTCACCCTGTCTTTAGGTACAAGCGCCTGGGAAATAAAAAAAAAAAAAAATAAGAGGGAGCTTTAGGCAAAGTTGCGAGTTCTGGCCAGTGTCTCTAAGTATGTTTACTCACTGTGGTCCCAGCACCTGGTGGGGGGGGGGGTGGACGGGACAGTCCTTGAAAATTATAAATGGTGAAGGTCTCTGGAATACAGAGAGGTCGTGTGGGTCCATCAGTTCATGGTAGGGCAGTTCACAAAGAGTCTCGGGAGCCAAGGGGGGCCTCTTCGGATTATACCTTTCTTCACCGTGTCTTCAAGTGTTCGTGGGACGTGAGGGTACAAGGACCTCTGCTTCATTTACCTCCAGCGACTGTTTCAGGTATGAGGCGTTTTTGTTCATTAGGGTGGGATCGTCGAGTTTCTTCAACACTTCTCCGATGTCTGCTCGCAGGGAGGTCTGTGCCTGTTGCGCCGAAGAGCCTGGCCTGAGAATACTTTTCCTTGCCACGGACCATGCCGAAGTCAGTAGATCCCTTTTAAGCCTTTCTTTTACTAGAGGGGGGGTCGTGATCCCCAAGTCTTTCAGAAATGTGGAGGCGGAGAGAAGATCTTTAAAAATTGTTGTGCCTCGGTCCGATATGATCTTTAGCCTTGCTGGGAATAGTATTTGGGCCTTAATGTTTTTTTGCCCTTAGTAATTTCACAATCGGCCATAACGTCTTCCTAGCCTCCTGGACCTCGGTCGAGTAGTCATTGTCCACGAAAATCTTGTGGCCTTTAAACATCAGGGGACTCTGTGTCCATGCTTTCCTAAGCACTTCTTCTTTACTAGCATATTTAGTAAAACGGACTACAAAGGATCGTGGCCTGGCTTCTGGGTTGCTTGGTTTTGGGGCCAGCGAATGTTGTGCGCGGTCAAGGCCAAGATCCAGGCCCTCAGGGAGGTCCATAGCCATTCTGAGCAAGTCCTGGGTAAAGAGTATGGTATTGTTCATTTTGTCCTCAAGCCCTTCAGGTACCCCATGTATTCTGAGATTTTGTCTTCGGTTTCTATCTTCAGGGTCGTTCAATTTTTGAGTTAGCTCGCGATCTCAGGCTAGCAAATATAACAGGAGTCGGTCTTGTCAGTCGGATTGTTCTGAAACAGCTGAAAGGCATAGTTCCATTTGATTGGTTCTGTGTTCCATCCTGCCCAGGTCGGACCGGAGTTCAGACAGGGTTTGTTCTATTTTAGATACCGTGCGAGCTGTTTGTTTAATCGTTTCAACAAGCTCACTCCCTGTAAGGCTGCCATGTGGCTCAGTTTGGTTCGGTTCCCCAGCAGCTTCCATTTCAGGTGGGTTTTCTCCCTCCACCTCTTGCAGAAGAACTTTTAACTTTTGTGCTGGTGTTAGATGCAGTTTCCCCGCTTTGTTTCTTCTGAATTTAGCTGGGGATGACATTCTTCTCAGGGCGATTAATCTGGATGATGCTCGGTGAGGGCTGGAGCAAGTGGATCAAGCCGCCATATCGAGCCCTGATGTCACTGGAAGTCTCGACCCTTGTTTTCTTGATGGGGCATGGTGGATCCAGAGAGCCAGACATTTGGTATGGAAGAAATAAAGGGTCAAGTTGGCGACTTCCGGTGATGTCACGGATCTGCAAGGAGCTTAACCACTAGTGCTCCCTGCCCAGTCTACACATCTAACCTACTAAATCTTAAAAATCCAACACAAAAATGTCAAGAAATTCAGGAGGAATGCATATGGAAGGCTACAGAGGTAGAAATCTAAATGGGGGGGGGGGGGCAAGAATCAGGATGGCACCCGATTAATAACAGATCCACCCAGCAGGTCTGTCTCACTGGCAAGCTCCCACACAGCTGGGTACGACACAGACGGAGAGATGGAACAAATATCCCGAACTAGATTTGAGACTCTCCTCAATGAGATCCATGAATCCAGAACAGAGAACAAACAAGAATTTAAAGCTGTACATAAACAGCTGACTACATTGGAGACACACATAGGATCAATCGAGGAGCGGGTGTCGGAAAACGAAGAGGCCACAATGCAACTCATAGAAATCATTCAGGCCCTAGTACAACAAACAGAAGAGCTGCAATCCAAATGCTTAGATCTTGAGGGGCGCTCCCGCCGCGACAATCTCCAGTTGTATGGCCTCACTGAAGGCATGAAAACCACCCCAGTAGCCCCCTTCATCGAAAATCTGCTAAAGAACATACTGGATCTACCAACCTCTTACAAATTCCAGATAGAGAGAGCCCACAGATCTCTGCAAGCGAAGCCCACCGATCCTACAGCTCGCCCACACACCATCGTCTTTAAATTACGCTCTTTCAGTGACAAGGAAGACATACTAAGATGAGCTTGGGTGAAAAAAGAAGTTAAATACCTGACACATTGAATATTCCTGGACCACAGCTATCCCTAGGAGGTCCAGCAACAGAGGCTTCGATATCTTCCTATTTTGCGGACACTCCTCGAGAAAGCTATTCGCTTCCACACCCCATACCCTTCTTGGCTGCGGATTTTTTGGGAGGATAGGGTCAAGATCTACTCTACGGTTGAAGAAGCGACTGAAGCCTTAAAAGGAAGGAAAATACAGGTGATAGAGAACTGGAACCAGAATGAAGGGAAGAGTGGACAGATTTAGCAACGCAACATGAAGAGGAAGAAGATGGGATCCAAAACACTGCAACACAAGGAGGCCCTATGCTGATTGCAAAGCATACTCAGCAGGAAGAATGTAATGGCAGACAAACCCACCTGAAATGTCTTAGACTGACTTGTTTGCTCAACAAATATGTGACGACTGCTGTGGCAACCCCTTGGGTCTCTCCCCTACCACCAGAGGACTACCAGGAGCTAAGTACTTTTATAATCTTGCCACAAACAGCACGTTTTCTAGTCCGCACTGGGGAAGCTGCATTGGGGGGGGGGGGGAGCTGAATGAAGCAGTCGCCAAACTGACACATCTCTCTGAGCTGCCACTCGTTTTTGTCATTTAATCTATCCTGTTTGCAGATAAATACCGTGGGTTTGCTTACTGTATGGGACTCAGATTAGCTTTGGTCAGATAATCATTCTCCCCTAAGAAGATCTGAAAGGCATACACTACTCCTGAACAAATTCTGTAAAGGTTATAAATGGCAGGAGGGGAGAGTTTTGCATGCTACATGCCCTTGGTGGAACCAGCATAGTCAGAGTATAAATACCTGCTTTTGGATCTTAGTTAATACACATAGTGGGGGGGAGGTAAAAGCTAAAAAGCAAAACAATAAGGAGGAGTGTGCCCTAGTTGTTGGGGCTATATACTAAATGCAAATAAGGTTCCCTGCACTCAGGATTTAAATATGTTTTTTCTTGGGCTCCTCTCCTGCCATCAGACGACTAACCTGAACTAAGAGCTTTTAGTATCCCACTTTAAAGGGACACTGTCAACCCCATTTGGCCTCAAAGTGTCCCTAGTTTAAAAAAACACATTTTATGATTGTTCTCATTCTATAGAGACTGCTGATGTAGCTGGTTGCTTGATTTAGACTCCTTTTTCCTTTTAAAAAGTAAAAACTGAGTGTCAACCAAACTGGTGTTACCACACCAACAGGGCCGGATTAAGGCATAGGCAACATAGGCACAGGCCTAGGGCCCCTGTCTGCTAGGGGGCCCACAACAATTCCCAACATATATTTTCAGTTTATGTTTTATTTCCTTCCTAAGCCTTTTTTTTTTTTTTTTTTGTAAAGCAACAAGCCAGTAAGTAATCTGAACAAGGCAGGGGCTGAACTTTGACGTGACTCTCACCTCCCTGATTAGGTGTTAAGTGCAGCTGATTGCTTAGGTGGCACTGGCCAGGCTGACCGTTAAAGTGTGAACAGGCCCATTTCCCTTGCTTTGTCTACCACACCCACTTAGAATCCCCATTTAGAATCAAGTCTTACTTTTAAATATAAAAGATTAACAGTGCAGTTTAATGTGTATGCTTTATATTTAGTCATACTGCTAAAATTAAGAAAACCAGAAAGTGTTTCAATGGTACAATTAAATATCATACTTTTTTTTTATTCCCTTATCTCACTCATATTGAAGTTCTGATCTTGATATAGCTCCATTTTCATGGTGAACAAATTAGTGTATTTCCTGATTCCCATCAGTAACTCTTGCCATGTATTGATCCTGGCTTTATTTATTTCATTTTTGTTGACTGGGTAAGTGCACTAGACAAAACACTGCCTATTTTCAAGCTCAGCCCCTACAGAGCTATAATACAACAGTAGGAAACAATCCAGTTTCAGGAAGGATGAGTTACAAAGCATAACATTTTGAACAATACAGTTTCAGGAGGATGAGGAACAAAACATAACATTTTAAGCATCGTCTGAGTCAGTCAGTACAGATAACTCTGGTACAAAAGGCTAGTGAATATATTCACACAGTCAGCAGAATTTAGAAGCAAGGTACACTTATTACTTATCAATAACAGAAATGTTTGATCCCAGGAATGATTTAATCCAACAGTCACTTGCTTAGTGATATAATCTCTAAAATTCACAACTCCTCTAGTAATCCACAGATTTAACTCTTAACACCTGACAGGACCTAGCCTCTTTTGAAGATGGGTCCCTACCCTACCCAACAAAACTCCCACATCCTGGTTCATACTACCTGACAGGACAAATTGATAACACCCACACTACAAGCACACACGTGTGTGTTTGCAGGAGGAGGGGAGCCTTTGGAGAAGTGCAAATCATGGTAATTCACACCCCAAAAAAGGCCAATTAGTAATTATTTTCTCTAAATGATCAAAACTCAGACTACTGTTATTTTTTCATACTGATATTATTAGTTTCAATAGTTTTGAAGCATTTTAGTTAGGTTGTTTACATTTTATGCAACTTTTTAGGGGCAGTAAGATCTTTTGTTTTCAAATTTTAGTAACTGATATGCAGTGGCCAACTTGGTACAGTCACAGTGAAGGGACACAGTTGTGGTTAAGGGGCATGGTTGCAGTGAGGGGGGGCCCCAGATTTCTTTTGGGCCTAGGGCTTCAGGTTGTCTTAATGTGGCTCTGCACACCAAAACATGTTTGTTTACATTTCTCGTCCAACTACAACTGCATCTTTCCTGGACTCAGGAGCACCCCGAACACTATCTAGGTGCTCGTTGTGCAGTGGGTGTAGATGAGACTATTGTATCATGAGTGGCTGCACTGTTTGAGGGTGTTGCTAATGTTCAGGAAGTATGCAGTAAGCTTAGGTAAACAATTTGGAGCAAAACAAGGCTGTGTATAACTGTACATTCCCATGCATTTCAGTTCTAATAAGCAAGGAAGCTGATTAAAGAAACAGCAACATCAATGAGTTTTAGAGAAGGTAAGCAATCATAAAATGTGGTTTTTACCTAGAAATAATATGATGCAAAAAAAGGTTGACATTGTCCCTTTAAACAGCATGATTTGATCCTGTACTGGGGAGACTATGCTACAGAAAAGGGGAAGGGGGGAATGCTAGATGAATCAATGGTCTGAACTACATGGCAATCTGGCTTGCCACTGGTTCAAGGGTCATAGACCGCTTGAACCACAAATACACTCCACGGGCTCGCTTCCCCAATGAGTTTTAAATTGGGTTTATTCGCACTACCACTTTCACCCCAAAACTGAAATGAGCGTACCTCTCTCTTGGGTAAAATCTATGTAGTAAATAAACGACAGAAGAGGGAGCTCTATTTGTAATGGGCATAGAATAAAAACAAAATAGTTCCTTCAAATTAGCTGATCCTGACCCTGGTTAAGGAAGATGGTTGGGGGGTAACAATAAGGGGAGGGAGCTCAGGGAGTTAAATTCAAGTTGGTAAAGTGTTACCCTGATTACTTCAGGGACTTCTGTACTCTGAGTCAAAATAAGTTTGTTTTGTGTATTTTACAGTAAGTAGACTGGAAGCAGTGGCATGATTGACTCAGTGCAGTCCCTGCTGTAGGTGCCTGTCGGTACCTGATTTTCCACAAATATGTTTTTCTTTCTTAGGAGCCCAATACCAACTGCGGCTCTAGAAGAGGTCTTCTGGGAATGGAAGCTCTAGCATTCCCCCTCAATCTTCTCTAAATAGAGAAAGGACACAGGGGCTAATTTAATATATTAGCCCCCAGCCTTGGAAGCAACCAGTTATTGTTCTCATAGTAGTTATAGTTCTTGTTGAAGCCATGTTGGCTTACTTGTATAAACTCTTATTCTTTGGGCATTTTAAATCTATAAATGGAGACTCTGAAGTACAATACTGGAGTAGATTTCGAAGAAAGGGGAGGCCACTGCATCCGGGGAACCAAAAATTACAGGGAGGGCACCAGAAAGGAAATATGGACAGTATATGAATATGGCACATTTCTATACCATATGCACATATAATGTGGACGGAGTAACCAGTCCCATCAAGCGGAGCAAAATTCTCCAGAGCATGAAAAGAACAGGGTCTAGCATTGTATTGATGCAGGAGACTCATCTCTTTCTAGCTGAACGTAAAAAAAATTTGAGCTGCTGGGTTTCTCCCACGTGGTGGCCTCCTCCTATGAAGGGGGAAGAAGAGGAGGGATGGCAGTAATGATTAGACAGGGCACACAATTTGAAATAAAAGACTGGATAGTCAATAGGGAGGGGAGATTTCTTATGGTAAAGGGCTATCTTGATGGACAAATAACGATTATAGCGTCCGTATATATCCCCTCTGCCTCGGAATATGTAGTACATAGAACCTTTTTTACGTGATTAGCTGAATGGGCTGAGGGACAAGTAATTTGTGGGGGAGACCTCAACCTAAATATTTCAGAAGGAGCCACGAACCAACAATCCCTAGGCCGGGTGAATAAAACGACTAGACAAGTTAAAAAAAATTATTGCAGCAACTCTGATACCAGGATGTGTGGAAATATATTCACGGCCCATTACCCAGGCATACCTTTGACTCTCAAGCCCACGGCACTTAGTCATGCCTGGAATTTTTCCTGGCCCCTCAGGAACAACTGGGAGAAATGCAGAGGGTCTGGGTCGGAGACTTTGTGTTGTCAAATGATGCCCGGAATTTCTGCCAATTTCGACCACAGTTAACCAGGAAAACAACTTTTTGGAAACTAAACCTTTCCCTAGTAAGAGACAAGCAGGTCCAGGAGTCCATTGAAGACACGATTGCCCAAGCCCTTATAGAAAATGATAATAAAGATACTACTATATCCACTCTCTGGGACACCATCAAAGCAATCATTAGGGGGAAACTGATGGGTATCTCAGCATACAAGAAAAAACAAAGGGAGGCACACCACCTCTCCCTAGAACAAAAAATAAAAGAACTAGAAGAACTCCAAGGCATTAAAGCAAACAAAACCAGGAGTAAGGAACTTGTTTCCTTGAAGAAGGAACTTAATAAAATTTTAGATTATGCTATAGAGCAGAAGCTAGTTTACTTAAGACACAGATATTATGATGGAGGTCCCCGATTTTTAAGAATAATGGCTAGTCAGTTAAGGACACAAAGGATAAAATCTAACATTACGAAGGTTAGACATCCCCACTCGGGTCAAATACAGAATACTGTCAAGGGGATATCAGAGGCATTTTTTAATTACTACACCTCACTTTATTCAGCAGCCCCACCCCTCTGAACAAAAGATTCAGGAATTCCTTTCGCCCTTGAATCTCCCTACCCTGTCTGAGGAGCAGTGTAACCAACTGACCACCCCAATAACCTTAAAAGAGATAGAAACAGTATTCGGTAGCCTAAAAACAGGGAGATGCCCAGGGTCTGACGGACTCCCAGGAGAATTTTATAAGTCTTTTTCCAAAACCCTATCCCCACTACTGAGTAGGGTGTTTACTTATGTCTCTACAAAAGAGGGGATGATCCCCCCATCCTGGAATGAGGCCATAGTCTCAGTAATACTGAAGACAGGCAAGGACCTCACCTATTGTGCATCCTACAGACCTATATCGGTATGGAATATGGACTATAAAATTTTAACATTCATTTTGGCCAGAAGATTTATTCAGTTCACCCCAAGTAAAATACATATGGATCAATGTGGTTTTATTCCAGGCCGCCAGGCCCAAGACAGTGTTAGACGCACTATATATTTACTGGAGCAGATTCAGTCCCAGAAAATACCTACTCTCCTGCTTGGACTCGATGCAGAAAAAGCATTTGATATGGTCTCTTGGAGTTCTCTTAGGGAGGTCCTTGTCTGCTTCGGTTTTCCAGATCAATTCATAGAAACCATATTTAAATTTTACAATGGACCCTCTGGCTACATCAGAGCAAATGGACATATATTGGAGCACTTTTCTCTTTTCAGAGGAACCAGACAGGGCTGCCCTCTATCCCCTCTCCTGTTTGCTTATTATATTGAGCCCTTAGCACAATACCTAA
The DNA here is from genome assembly GCA_016271365.2 of Neoceratodus forsteri. Classification (NCBI taxonomy): domain Eukaryota; kingdom Metazoa; phylum Chordata; order Ceratodontiformes; family Ceratodontidae; genus Neoceratodus; species Neoceratodus forsteri. Next base: position 708,879,375 of record CM057459.1, on the reverse strand, counting down.
GGCAATCTCCTGATATTAAAGGTGTTACAGTTTCAGGAATAGAGCGTATGGTAGCCTTGTTTGCGGACGACCTTTTAATATACTTAACCGACCCAGACTCCTCTATGCCTGCCATTTTTCAGAAAATACAGGACGTCTCCTATTTATCAGGGTACTCCCTGAATGTTAATATGTAACCCCTCACCCCTGCCTTTTTGCAAACGACAGGTTGTATGCTGTTGAAGCTGACAGCAGTACCAGGTGGGGGGACTGAGTTCGGGGAGGACTAGGTTACTCGGCACAAGGGCTTAAGTTTGGCTACTCTGCACAGGGGCACCCAAGTAAATCCAAACACAGGCAGCAATAACTGTAATGTCCAATACCAGGAATGGGATTCTAAAGTGTGGCTTTTATTCACATCCAAACTGAACAAAGCATAGACGGACCCCCACAGGACTACATTCCTGGTAATGCAGAGAAGCGAAACAGAACACTTCCTCAACACTTCAGCCCTCAGGCTCTGGACCCACCAGGCACACAGCCCGGACTTGCATGCTGCTTTGGGTGTACAGACCGACTTGTACACTATTTGGGTTTTCTCTGGCCCAGCTCCCCTGCCGGCCACTCGAACCCCGTCCATATGACATGGACACATTTTCCTGGTGGCTCCCTAAACCACCTTAGAGCCTTCGACTCCTTAAGGGAAATTTCCTTTCAATCCCACATCTGGGTACTTCCCTCAGCACTGGCCATGTGCCTGAGGCAAAGTAATAGGGCCACAGAGCAAATCCGTAGAGGTGAACCTGGTTACTAAAGATGGTGGGTTTCCCACCTCTAGCTTCCACAATCCATACCCGGCCATTTCTCTGGACATTAAACATCTCTTTCTGGAAAGCTTGGCAATGTAGATTAAAGGGTAAACGCATAGCACATTTCCTCTACATGTCTTGACCTTCCCCTTGTACAAGACTCAAACATACTTAAACAACTCTTTCTGAAAAGCTTGGCAGTGTAGATTAAAGGGTAAATGCATAGCACATTTCCTCTACATGTCTTGGCTTTCCCTTTGTGCTGGACTTGAACATACTTTTACTTTGGCTTAGCCTATTCCTCTGGGCCTCCCACTGATTAAGCAGTCCAGTCCCCACTTTACAACAGTTCAGGTGAAACATAGGCCCCATGTAAGAGCAGAACTCACCCTTTGGTTGCAGGTGCCCCACAGGCGATTCTTCACAACTTCTGGTGCCGCAGCACAACTTAGGAAAATAAGGCAGCTTCTTCCCTAGCAGGAACCAGGAGGTTGCCCCTGGAATAACAGGCAAACCTTTTACCCCCATCCCTGACCAGAAACAGTGGTCTCCACCAGTTTATGAACAGCTTACTGTGTTCCTCTTTTAGCGGAAACACACACCTCTCCCTAAAAGTAGCTATATATCAGAGCTTTAGGCTCCAAGAGCCTGTGCACAGACTGCTGTGCTCCTCTCTTCAAGACTGCTCACACACAACTGCTGCCCACTGTTCAAAAACTCCCAACATTCTAACCTAACTCCCAACTGCAGATTCCAATGTGGCTCATGCAGCTGTGATAGTTCTATGGTGATGTCATCCCTCAGTCTCAGCTGAGACTGAGAACAGACTGAGAACAGAGTGAGACAGTGTGAAATCCATTTAACTGGAGTTTCACAAACTGCCTTCCCTGCCTACCACTAGATCTTACTGGGATTCTAGTAACCCCGCGTAACAGGGGGGTTACAACTAAAACTGAAGCCCTCTCGGTAGAATATGACCCTACACCCACACTTAGATCCAGATATCCCATCAAGTGGGAAAGATCCACCCTCAAACACTTAGGAATACAGATCCCAAATGACTTATCTCAACTGTTTATGCAAAACTATAATCCCCTGGTAATGGCCCTGCAACACGACATGAGACGATGGAACCTTCTCCCATCCTCTTTCTGTACTCGCACTCTATCTCTCGAGATGAATGCCTTCCCCCGCCTTTTATACCTTTTTCAGTGTGTACCATGTACAATCTCACCTAAGGAACTCCTCTCATGGCAGAAAGCATTTAATGCCTTTCAGTGGAACCGAAGAAAACCCCGGCTTAATTTGCAAAAACCTTCTCGCCCAAAGACTATGGGAGGGATTGCTCTCCCTTCCTTGGCTGACTACTGGATGGTTGCACAGATGCGTTTGGCATTGCTCTGGGATACTAAAACTTACCAAGCAGCCTGGAAACAAATAGACTTGGCCAGAGGGATATCTCCCCCATTGCTGGCCGTCTTGTTCTCCCTACCCCTATTAAAAAAAAAAAAAAAAAAAGCAGCTAGTCCCTAAAGCCACGACTACAATATTAGAAGGTTGGAGGAGGGGGATTAGAAGTAAACACTCTCGACATCACTTTTGGAAGTACCAATGGTTTTTTGTGACTCCACAGTTTGACTCCCCCTTACTGAAACCATGGCATGACACACAAGCTGCGAGGGACTTGGTAGCCCCATGGCAGCTTATCAAAGGGAGTATGGTAATAAATTTCAAAGAGGGTCAAAAAGGATATTCCTGGAGGGAGAGAGATGGGATCTATTACTGTCAATTTAGAGACCATGTAAATAAACAAGTCAGAATTAGAGAGAAAGGATCTCAGATGTGGGAGGACCTTACCCCATTTATACAAATTTGGATCTCACCGTGGGTAGATAAGGCAATATCAATCATATACAAATTCTTAATCCAACAATATACTCACTCCATGGACCCAGTTAAAGCTAGCTGGGAGAAAGAGAAGAACCAGGCAATAAGCAATAGGGACTGGCCTAAAATATGGAAAGGAGCATGGTCCACTGCCTCCTCCCCAACCTGGAGAGAGTTCGTCTGGAAGGGCCGAGTGAGGTTTTTATTAGTACTGACAACAGTAGCCCGGAGAAACCCAGGCACCTCCTCAAGCTGTTGGCGAGAATGTGGAGATCCCTTGGCATCACATAAACATATTTTTTTATGATTGCCCGAAAATAAGTACCTTTTGGACTTTGGTCTCCCATCACATTGCTAATATATTGGGCCTTCAGCACCCTCTCTCTGGGGTTAATCTTTTGTTAGGTATTCCACCACTCGGAATAAAGGACAAAGCTGTTCTATACTTATGGTTGATTATGCTATGTGCAGCATATAAGTCCATCACAAAAAGATGGCTCCAGAACACCCCACCTACTGTTGCTGACTGGAAGTCCTTGATTCTTATCATCCAACGTTATGCTCTACATATCCGGTTGGAAACATATATGTCTCCTATTGGACCAGATGGGAGCTAGACCAGGATCAAATCCAATAAGATAGGTGGGTAGGAGTCGAAAGGGGAGAGAAGTAGACCATTAGCCAGGATACCACCCTCCCTCTAGACTTGCACATCTAAATAACTTAACTACAAGGTGCTTAGTTGACTAACAGATACCAGAAATTAACTTAAATCATGAGGAATTGACACAGAGTATCCCCTAAGAGAGAAAATGGTTTTATTCACTGAATCTATTTATTTATTACAGGTTTCTGGCCCAATACTGTTATAGATTTATTTTCATTTATTTTTAATTATTTTCTTAGCTTTTAAATTGTTAACCTGTATATTAACTATTATATGCAATAGCTATAATTTTAGATAGCGATGAATTGTTAACTGTATGTAAAACTGAAACAATTGAACTGTATCAATGAAGACTTGTCTTTAAACCCATTTATTAAATAAAGGAAGTATTAAAAAAAAAAAAGGGTCAAGTTGATGTTGGTGGCTATAGAGATGGAGGACCAGTCAGTGGTCAACAGTTGGCATTGAGAAGGTCAGATCCAGCTACCTGAAAGACTGAAGGAGGATGATTTTGGGGGGAATTAGGGTGATGGATTTTATGTACACAGTAGACCATATGATGATCCCTAATGTCATCTGGGAGGGTACCTGCATCCATCATACGGTGGGGGAGAGAGGAGGGTACCCATTCCAGGAAATGTGGTTCAAAGATTTATGATTAAGACTAGTGGGATCAGAAGTCACTTGGGATAACTGATGGGGCCGTGGATGGAGGAAGGGAGGAGAGGGAAAAGAGAAGGGAGAGGAGTGCAAGGATGTAGTGCAGCATGGTAGATGAACAAGCAGTGAAAAGGAACACCAGGAGGGCTATTGAGATAGGGATCTGGTGCAGAATAGGAGGAAAGGGGAGCATAGCCCTGACACAGATAGGGAGGAAAAGGGGAGTAGTCCAGCAACACAAAGGGAACCTAAAGGGGGGAGGCTCTGTGGTGTAAATAGGAAACAGTGGAAGCAGTACACAACAAACATATTGGAAGAAGCCCTAGTGAACTAGTTTAGAGAGTAAGAGCTACAACAATTCTCAACCTTAAGCATCACTAAGCAAGTACATAACCTTAGGCAGCAGTAGAGGAAACAGTTACCAACACTAGGCAGTAATAAATGGTACTTAGAAAATGGGTATGTAAATTCTCCTATTCTGATTGGCTAGCACACTTGCTTTGCCAGGTGGGTATTTTTTAATAGAGCTTGCTAAAAAAGAGCCAATTTGGGGTGTCCCACTACTGCGAGGATCCTTGGGCACCCCAAATTTTCAGACCCACCAACTGCCCTTTTTTTTTTTTTTTTTTTTTTTTGGTCTTGCTTAGCGAGACTGACCTTACTGACATACTAAAATGCCAGCAGAATAGGCCTAACGGTCTTTCGTGTCTGCTCGTTTGGTCAGTCCCCAACCTGGGTGCTGACCTTGTTGTCCCCCGCCTTCTCTGGCTTCTCCTTCCCAGTTCCGGATATTCTTGCTGCATTGGATTTTGCTTCCAGAACCCTTCCCTGTACCTGTCCCACCCCTCTTGAACCCTCCACTGTCTCTGCCTCCACCAGCCCCTAGGCAGTGCATTCCATGGCTCCACCACCCTCTCAGTGAAGTAGCACCTCCTTTCTCCCTGAATCTTCCCTCCAGCTTCCAGCCATGCCTCTAGTGGCCTCTTCCTCCTTCCTTCAAGCACCCCAACCGTTCCTCCCCATTTACCCTCTTCATATACCTAAAGACCTCTATCATGTCCCCCGGTCCCTTCTCTCTTCCAATGTGTACATATTTAGCTCTTGAGCCTCTCCTCATAGGTCCTGTCCCCAAGCCCCAAATCATTTTGGTTGCCCTCCTCTGGACCCTCTCCAGAGGTTAATGTCCTCGCTTAAGTGTGGCTCCAAAACTGCACGCAGTACTCAAGGTGCGGCCTCACCAAGCAGTTATACAGAGGGAGTATCACTTCCCTCCTTCTGGAGGTGATCCCCCTAGCGATGCATCCCAGCATCCTGTTGGCCTTGGCTGCTGCCCTCCTACAAGTCTCAGAGTTGTTCATCTTGACATCCACCACCACCACCCCCAGGTCCCTCTCAGCCATTGAGACTTGTAGCATTTCCCCAGGGTGTACACTTGACCTGGGTTTCTGGCCCCCAGGTGGAGTACCTTGCATTTCCTTGCATTGAACCTCAGCTTCCACTTTCTAGACCATCTTTCCAGAGCCTCCAGGTCCCCCTGTAGGGCCACCCTCCCCTCCTCCCCATCCACCACCACCCCCAGTTTCGAGTCATCTGCAAAGAGACTCATCTCACTCCTGATTCCTGTCCTTATGTCAGATATGTAGGCGTTGAACAGAAGGGGCCCAAGGACTGATCCCTGTGGGACCCCACTAATGACCCTCCTTGGGGATGAGACTATCCCACCAACTACGACCCTCTGGGTCCGGTCCTGGAGCCAATTGCCTATCCATCTGATCATCTGGTTCCCCACCCCCATTTCTCCCAGCTTATCCAACAGGCCCACGTGAGGAACAGAGTCAAATGCCTTGCTGAAGTCCAGAAAGAGGACATCTACTGGTCTACCCAGGTCCAAGGCACTTGTCACCCAGTCATAGAACTCCTACCAGGTTTGTCTGACACGATTTCCCCGGGATGAATCCATGCTGTCATCGTCCAGGCACCCTGACTTATCCAGGTCCCCCCAGCCTCTCCTTGACAATGCCTCCATCACCTTGCCCACCACCGAGGTCAGGCTGACAGGCCTGTAGTTCCTGCCACCTCCTTGATCCCCCTGTGGATAGGCACTATATGCGCCACCTTCCAGTCTTGGGGCACCCACCCTGTCCTCAGAGAGATGGTGAAAAGCTCTGCCAGGGGTTTTGCCAGGACATCTGCAAGTTCCTTCAGCACTCTGGGATGTAATTTATCCGGCCCCGGTGCTTTCTCAGTCTTAAGGGAGCTGAGGGCTTCCCTCACTCTCTCAGCTGTGATTTCCACTTCCGGTACCCCTTCTCCCTGCTTAGCCCTCCCCCCACCTGCCAGTGATGCCTCCCCCTCTCCCCAGACCTGCCGATCGGTAAGGGTCCCCGTCCTCAGTATCTCTGTCTCTCCCATGTATGATGCAGCACCTCATTTTCCTGGTGAAAACTGGAGGTGAAGTACCATTTAATACCTCAGCCTGCTCCCCGGGTCTTGTGCCCATCTCTCCCTGATTTAATCCTGCTAATCTGCCCTTCACCCTTTGTTTTTCCCCAATGTATCTAAAGAACCCTTGTTCCTCTCCTAATTCCCTGGCCAGGTTCTGCTCCTTCCTTGCCTTAGCCGCCTCACCACTCTAGTGGCCCTTCTAGCCATCAGCTCATACTCCCCGATCCCTTTCACTCCTTGAGCACTTGAATTGCTTATAGGCTGCTTTCTTTCCTGCACCACCTCCTGGACCTCTCTGGTCCACCAACAGGGTTTTTGGGCCCCACCGTATTTTCGCCTTACTTTGCACAGGTGCTGGTAGCATCCTGCACCCCTCTCCTGATGATTTCCACCTACTATCAGCGCCATGTCTGACCCAATCCCATCCAAATGCTCCTTAAGGATCCTTCCCATTTCCTTCAAATCCGCCTCTGAAGTCGGTTACTCCCATCTTTGTGCAGCCTTCTACCCCTCCTAGGTCCAGGCAGAACCAGACCGTGGCATGGTCACTCCCCGCCAATGGGTCCCTACCTCCAGGCCCCAATCTGGTCACTGTCTGCCAGACCACATCCAGTACCCGTGTCTCCTGGTCGGTTCCTCACCTGCTGAGTTAGGAACGGCCTTGAAAGACATCCAACAACCTCTGTTCCTGGTCCAGAGGATGTCATAGTCTCCCAGTCTGTTCCTGGCATGTTTAAGTCCCCAACACCACCACTGCTCTCTGCCCAGTCTGCAGTGTCTCTAACATCTGCCACCAGACTGTCCTCCAGCTCCTCCGCCAGGGCAGGGGGTGTATACACCACTCCTATTTTTACTCTCTTGCCCTCCCTTGTTATCAAGGTGACCCAAATCGCCTCCACGGTTCCCTCCGCCTCCTCTACTCCCCCTATGCCAATGCAGTTTTTGACTATCATTGCTACCCCTCCTCCCCTTCCCTCCCCCCTGTCCTTCCTGAACATAGTGTATCCCTCCAGGTTCAGGTCCCAGTCATGTCTTGCAGTAGCCCAAGTCTCAGTGACCGCTGCCACATCCACTGCTCCCTCAGTTAGCATCGCCTGGAGCTCAGGCATTTTATTGCCCAAGCTCCTGGCATTTAGCAGGACTACCTTCCACCCTTTCCCTATAGTTCCATTTCCCTGCTCATGTTCCTATGGGATTCTGTTTTCCCTGGTCTGCACTTTGCCAGTTGGCCTTTTCCTGCAATCCTCCTGGTCCCAGGGGTGGAGACAGAGTCCTCCTTTATTGGCACCTCTGACAGCCTTTTCTCCCATCCCACCCCCTTCACAAGTTTAAACCCCACTTTTCACCAATGAACCCCTCTATTTTCAACTTAAGGATTCCCTCCTCCAAATTGAGATGTAGTCTATCTCTAGCATACAGCTCCTTATCCTTCCAGGTCTCCCCAATCCCCATCAACCCATATCCCTGGCCTCACACCACCCCTGAGCCACTGGTTTATCTCCCTAATTTTCCTTTGTGTTCCCCTACTAGCCCTTGGCACTGGCAGGATTTCTGAGAAGGAAACTGTGCATCCTATGTCATGACAGACCCCTGGAGCTCCCCTGAATCTTGCCTGTATCTCTAGCTCGTATTTCCCTCAATGTCATTTGTACCCAGGTGGACTAGTATGTCTGGGGAACCCCACAATCCTTTGCCAGCTGATATACCTGCTTAGCCTTGTGCACCGTTAGTCCAGGGAAGCATCTTGTCTCTAACTGGCCAGGCTTCTCCTCCCTATCCCATTTGATACCCCTGATCATAGAATCCCCAGCAGGAGCACTCTGACCACTCCTTTCCTCCATCCCCTCCATGTCCCTCATCCTTTCTACAGGCCCCTCCACCCAGCTGGCTCCGTGTTCCTCCCTTTCTGGGTGCCCATGCCCCCCTCCTTATTTACCATGGCCACCCCTCCCTCCAATCCTATGCCTCTCCTCCTCCTGAGTATCCTTCTGTTCCTTACACCCCTCACTGCTCCGTAACTGGTCCTTCTCCCCATCTGCTAAACTAGCCTGGCTCATCCTCCCTTCCTTCCTGTCTCCATTTAGTTCCTCCTTGTTAGTCGTGCTCCTGGCCTAAACCCTCAGCTCCCTTTACTGAATCCTCCTTGTACTTCTGGTCCTTCTCCTTTACCTTTCCTCCCAACTGGTCCTTCTCCTTGCACTTTCCTCCCTCTTCCCCCTGCCCCTCCTGCTCTGATTCACTGCTCCCCCCATTCTCCTGCATTCCAGGTCCCCCCCCTGTTCTTCCTGCTATCTGGCCCCTGCCTCCTGCCTCCCACTCCCTTTCCATCTCTAACCACCCCTGTCATGGCTACATCACCCCCTCATCCTTGAGCAGAAGAAGAGAATTGAAGGGTTACTAAGTGTAAGGTCTGATCCACTTCGCCTTGCTTCCTTCTGTCCAGCCCTGGCCATCTGCCTACTTCCTGGAGAATGTTGTCCCTCCCGCCCTTTGTGAGGGCCCCAGTTACCTGCCTGTTCCTTGGTAGTGTCCTTTGGACCCCTCTGCCAGGTTCCCATGTGACCCCTGAGTATTCTCCTGCACTCCTTTACCTATGCCCCAGCCCCAGTGCTTGGTGCAACCCTGTGGGAGATTCCCAGCCCCCTTCCCCAACCATACCACCCCCCGTTCCTCAGCTTTCTCCTAATCCCTGCAACCTCCTCCCTAAGCTGTGCTAGCTGGTAGCACACTGGGCAACCACCGAACTTCCAAGCCCAGTCCAGTATGATGGCAGCTCCACACCCTGTGCACCCCACCACCCTCCCAAAGATGCCGGCCCTAATGATATGTGGTTCCATCCCCTTCCAAATAGGTTTCCTTGGGTGAGCCACCAGGTTCCCCCCTAGTCCAAGATACCCCTACTGCCTAATCAGGTCACCCACTAATCTTACAGACAGTCTCACTGTACACCAGTAACCCTGTTACTAGGTGCAGTACAACACATTAAACTTATAAGGGAAATGAACAACTCCCAAAGCTCCTCTCTCCCAGCCTTTAAATCCTACCCCCAGTGGCTAGAACTACATGAGCTGCACCTGCAGCCTTTTCCTCCAATTGCAGGACAGGTGTTCCCCTATAAATTCACAGACTTCTGGGGAGGGAGGGTTTTGGGAAGACACCTGACTCGAGAGAGAGTGTATCAGCCCTGTGTCTCCCCTCCAAGCCCAGCAGCCAAAGAACTAGGCCCAAGCAAATCCCACCAAATAGGTTTTAAATCAGAAGAAATAGGCCTCTACCAGCGCAGCCTCGTTACACAGTGAAACATCCACAAAATGAGCCCCACTTACAGCCACCAAATCAGTTTACAAACATCCAACAGCACCCAAAACAATACCCTGCTAGCCCCTTAGAAGTAAGAAAGAAAAGAACTAACCTACCAAGTAAAATCCACAAGAACCCTGTGAAAACAACAGCAGCAGCTACTGTCCTGGAACACAACTGATCCTGTCCCCTTCCAGTTCTTTCTGAGACTGTGACACAACCCAGACTGCCCCAGAGCACACAAACAGGAAGCAGTCATTAAAACGTTTAAAGACAACAGGTTTTTTCTTGTTTTATTCTGCAACTGAGCGGCACCACAGTTTTGTCCGTTTCTTCCAGTGCCCAGTTTCGGACGTTGCTCATGCTTGTCTTGTGCTGTTCCCTCTTTCTCTCACTGCTTTTTATTTATTTATTGAAATGTTTCACCAGGAAGGCACACTGAGTAACAAGTCTCTTGTTTCCCGGTGCAACCTGTGGGGAAGGGGTACAGTAGGAATGAGACATTAAACATTAAAGCTACAAGGTCAACATTAACATACAGTTGTAAGGCGGGTGTTACAAACAGTGTTACAACATTGTTGCACATAATAGGTAGAAAGAGTGGACCATAATACATGCCAAGTTAATAAATAAGCAAGTGCTTACGTGAAAGAAAAGGGGGAAGGAGAGGGAGGGGGTAAGTTGGGGAGGGGGAAGAGTCATGTCCCTGGAGACCCCTTCAGGGTGCAAGGAACTCTGCAAGGGGACCAAAGAGAAGGGGATAAGGCAGTGTCCCAGAGAGACCCCTTCAGGATGTGGGGAACCCTGCAAGGGGGCTTTGGGGCTAGATGGAAAGGGGGATAAGGCTGTAGGGATTTAAAGAGGGAGGAGAGAGAGAAGGAGGAGGTGTGACTTAATGCTAGGAGGGGGAAAAGGACCTAAACCAAGAGAGGACCCTTCAGGATGTGGGGTACCCTGCAAGGGGGTTTGGGGAAGGTCAGTAGATGGGGATTAAGAGAGTGATAGGAGAGGGAGGGAGTGAGAATTGAACCCTTGAGGAGAAGAGAATTTGCAATTTTGGAGGGGATGGGGCCTAATCAGTAGTCCATCAGGATGCATTGGACCCTGCTAGTAGTCATTGAAAGCCAAGATAGAGGCTAAATAGAAGAGGGGAGATGTGCTTAGGCTCAGTTGGACCCCTTCAGGATGATGAGAACCCTGCAAGGGGACTGTGAAGGCTAGGGAGAAAAGGTAGAATGGGAAGGGAAAGGGAGAAGACGTGCCTAGGCGCAGCAGGGCTCCTTCAGGATGGTGAGAATCCTGCTTTCTCTGCACACAGACACAAAAGTGGGAAAACATAGCAGCTTCGCCCTTTTTTTTTTTTTCTTCAAAAACATAAAGGTACCTCTTCTCTGTTGCTGCCTTGCAATTTCCTTGCTCCATTCTCGGCACTGCAGAAATACAGTTTGGGGGGTGGTGGTGGAGAACATATCAATGCCAGTAAAAAGCAAAACAGAGAAAACAATCAGATCATGACCTGCATATCTTTCCAAGAGTATGGGGGACAGCAACTATGACCTGAATCTCTACCTGGGGGGGGATGGGGACTAACCATGACAGTGAGCTCCAGTCACAACTGTGGAGGCTCCTCTAGGACAAAAATGCCTAGCTCAAAAAAACATATACACACACACACACACACACACATTGTAATACAGGCGGAGGAACTGTTTTATTATAAAACTTGTTTTAAACTCAGTTTTTATTAACCTTTTTTTTTTTTAAACTAATTTTTTTTTACAGTGCCCATTTTCTAAATGCAAGAATACTCCCCAGGGTGAGTGGTATTGGAAAATATCGGACCTTCCAGGGGCTATAAAGCCGTCCCCCTGCAGCGCTGGGCTCCATTATGCCCCTGGGTGGTCCAGTATCTTCCAGTACCGCCCATCCTGCCGGGTATTATTGCTTATCTAAACACTAGATAGCACTATGGGTAACAGTTGTCAACACTAAGCAGAACTAATGAGCCCTAACACTAGACAACAATAGAGGTACAGATGGGTCTAATTTATTTAATTGACTGGGTGACCAGGGAAGTAGATCAAGGGAGGTGAGTGGGCATGGCCTATGTGGACTTTAGCAAGGCGTGCAGCAGTGTGCCTCACAGGAGACTGATAAAGAAATTGAGCAACTTATGGGATCCAAAGTGGTGAACTGGGTTAGAAAACTGGTTAATGGATAGGTGACATAGGGTGGTGGTTAACGGCACTGACTCTGATGATGTAGGAGTGACCAGCGGGGTGTCGCAGGGCTCAGTACTGGGACTGGTCCTCTTCAATGTCTACATAAGTGACTTTGCAAACAAACTGAACGGGAAGGCTTTTTTTTTTTTTTTTTTTTTAGATAACACCAAAATCTGTAATAGGGTGTGTCGCAAACTCACTCAGCCAGTCAGCCCTCTACTCCCAAAGTGCCAACCTCTGAGCATGTAATTTGTGTACAGTGAACAGACAAGGTAACCCTCTTGTCTGTTTTGTGGGTTCAAGTCACCTTAGTCTCAAGCTCTGAAGGGATTCAAACTGATAACCTCTTGTTAGCGTACCCAATTATCAGGCTCAGATAATTCTGTCTTCCGGGGGGGCCAGATATCTTTGCCTATGGGCAACCAACCAGGTCTTTCAAATGAACCCTTAGAACTCTATGCAAGACTTTAGAGAACTCTATACATTTTTCAGTTTGGTATACAATAAGTCCATACACAGTATACTTATAACCTTTAAAAGCTCCACTTAAAATAAAAAGAAATGTCAAGGCACTCCATGCAGTTTCGTTTGTAAAAAAAATACTTTAAAAATATCAAAACAGAACAAATACATATCCCAACACATATAGCCTTAAAACAAACAGGTAAAAAAAGTACAGTTCCTACAATTTATAACTTCAGATTTGTATAATCTAATGCTTACTTTTTTTCAGTGCTTTGAGGGTCTCTCTCTTCTCTCGGTCAGAAAAATATTGTCTTGTGTCTCTGTCAGCAGTTAAACACACTTCTGAGCCGGCCTTCTTATGAGGTCACTAACTCCGCCTTGGTGTATCAAACTCTATATTTTACAATACAGGTCTCCAAATAAAATGTTTAAAAAAACATATGAGATGACCTCACTGACTTTCCTCTCCACAGGTTACTGGTCAGAACTGGTTTTTGCTCTGCTGCACATACATCTCAAAAGCTTCTTTGATCTAAGTCACTATATTCAAAGCAAAAGTGTATTTGTCTCTATAATCCCATCTGGACCTTGGAATCTACACCTCAGGTCTTTCTGATGTAATTCAAGGGGTTCCCCGGGAAATGTATATTGGACCTTCCAAATCCGTCTGGGTTCTCTCTGGCTCAGACATCAAACCTCTTCAATGTCCATTCTGGCCTCTCTTCGACGCCCCTCCCCACAAGTCCTTCCTGGTAACCATGCAAGTCAAAGGATCTCCCTGAGGGCATTATGCACCGAGGACTGGAGGAAGGCGGATGTGATTCCCCTTCACAAAAGTGGGACCAAGACAGAGGCAGGAAACTACAGACCTGTCAGTCTGACCTCTGTGGTAGGGAAAGTGATGGAGGCACTTCTGAAGGAAAGAATAGTTGAGTACCTAGAGGCCAGTGGGGCACAGGACCCAAGGCAGCATGGGTTCACAGCGGGAAGGTCATGTCAGACGAATCTAATAGATTTCTTTGACTGGGTGGCCAAAGTAGTAGACCAGGGAGGGGCTGTGGATATGGCCTACCTAGACTTTAGCAAGGCATTTGACACAGTCCCACACAAAAGATTAATAGTCAAATTAACCAGCCTAGGGAGTGGGTCCCAGGGTGGTAGCCTGGGTAAAACATTATTTATTTATTTATTTAGCTTTTGTTAACCAGGTAAGTACACTAGACAAGCAATTTGCCTATTTTCAGGTACGACCCGGGAGAGTACAGGGAAATTACATACTTACACACTTGGGACAACATGGTACATAATTAAGAACAGGTCACACATCATGAGACTACAAGGTAAGATTACACATCACATAATTAGGAACAGGTTACACATCATGAGACTACAAGGTAAGATTACACACCCCATGATTAGGAACAGGTTACACGTCAAGAGACTACAGGTAAGATTACACATCTTGCATCAAGTTTGGGGCAGTACAGAAATACTACATTTTACGGGCCAGCAGTTTTGTATGGGTGCAAGTGCTAAACATATGTCATGGGGGTTTCTGACATCCGCAGGCCGATGCACTTTTAAGATGGCTCCATAGGGAAGAGCGCAGGCTGCCCTGCGAGGGGGCAGCACGGACCTGGGTTGGGAAGGTATTCCAAAGTTTAGGGGCACATGCTGCGAAGTCCCTTTTACCCATCTTGGTCCTAGTCACAGGTACCTTGAGTGCGGCAGACCCCTGAGACCTAAGGTGATATGACGAGGGGGCAGTTTGGGCCAGCAAGCTTGCCACCCCTGGAGGGGTACCCGTGTTGAGGACCTTACCAGTGAAGCAACCAAGGACAAAGTCAATGTACTTTGTAGGTGAGAGCCAGTATAGCTTGTTGTAGAGCTCACAGTGATGAGTGAGCTGGGGCCGATAGGGCGGAGCGACAGATATTGTTATAAGCCGTCGACCACCTGGAGAGATGGGCCTTAGTGGTGCTAGCAAACAGCAGGAGCCCATAACACAAAGAGGGGAGAAGCATCCCCTCGCAAGGGCAGCACGCGCGGCTGGTGTGAGGTTGTTTTTTGCCCTGTAGGCCAGACCCAGTTTACAGTTGACTGTTTTACATATCCTCTGAATATGAAGGCCTAGGTCGAGCTGTGGGTCCAGCATTACTCCCAGGTATTTGAAGTTGTCCGTGATAGGGATCTGGACATCTCCCTTGCCGGATACACAGAACGGCACACGGGCGGCCTTAATCTTTGCCCGGGACCCAAAGAGCATGGCCTGGGTTTTTTTTAGGTTAAGGACAAGCTTGTGGTTCAGGATCCATGCCTGAATGTTTATAAGGTCTTCACTCAGTTGTTGATTGATGACCACCACCTCATGGGAGTGAGACGGGATAACCAGATCGTCTGCGTAGAGAATTGGTTTACAGTGGGCTGTGGTTTCGGGGAGGTTATTTATAAAAGTGGAGAAGAGCATTGGTCCAAGGACGGAGCCTTGGGGGACCACTACCGTTACTGGGATGGGACCCGAAAGCTGTTTGCCAAATTTGACCCGCTGCGTTTTACCATATAGGTAGTTGTCGAACCAGCTAAGAGCAGTAGTGGAAAGACCAGTTGCTCTAAGCTGAGTCGATAGTATGGCATGGTCGACCAGGTCAAACGCCTTCGAGAGGTCGATGAAGAGGGCCCCCGAGAGTTTACCCTGGTCCATGGCCTCCCTGATCCATGATGTAACAGTAACTAGGGCTGATGAGGTACCATGCCTCTTCCTGAATCCATGCTGTACAGGAGTCATTATGTCATGCATGGTCTGTTGATCAGGGAGGGTGGACAGGTTTAGATGGTTCCTGTAGTAGACCAGGATGCCACCACCTATCTTACTTCCCGGACGATCTTGGCGGATAAGGTTGTAACCAGGGAAGGCACATGCTGAGCTGGGGGTGGAAGGCTTCAGGCAGGTTTCTGTAATTCCAAGAATGTCAGGACTGTGCCGAGTTACCCAGACATGAAGTTCTATTAGGTTTGGGAGCAGGCTTCTGACATTTAGATGGGCCACCTTCAGCCCTTTAACCACTGGCCAGCCCGCCCGTGTAGGTATGGACTGGGGTGGCGGTCCTGGGTTTAGTTCATTGTCCCCTGCTAGCGCAAGTGTCATCAGCAGGAGCCAGAGTAGATGCCTTAAGGGGGGGAGTTCTCCTTGTTCTGTGACCTCCGGTCATAACGCCTGACCTGATGAGAGGGTCTCCGAAGGTACCCTAGTTTCAGACCACCAAGGACCACAGTCAGGGGACAGCCCTCTGCTATAATGTTTGAGAAGGTAAAATCCGACTCCACTGGTTGGACATATGTACACCATGGAGCTATTTTTAGGGGGTCAGCCGCCCCATAGATCCAGGGGATCCAGGAGACAGTAAGGCTCACAGTGGCTATAGTGGCTAGTGCGCCCATGAGTAACTGGCACAGGACTAGCTTTGATGGGAGCTCAATGAGTCCCATGCTTGCTCGATACAGTTTTCCGCTGGGACGGTACCACCTTGGGTCACAAAGTGTTAGGCCTAATAGCTGCACTCTGTATCTTTTAAGAGGAGTTGCAATATTAGAGAGAGGGGGGGATGAACATTGCTAGGGGTGGTGCCGAGGGGGGAGGGAGAGTATTTAATAAAGGCTGGAGGTGTGGGATGCGAGGGTGGGCATAAAAATTCAAGCAGCAAGGAGACAGAAGGACAGAAAGTGAAAGAGAAATTGAATTATTTGCAGGGCAAAGCTTACAACTGTGACCCAAATGGAATCTGGTCTAAACAGAAAAAACTGTATCACTTTAAACTTACTCTCTGGTCCAGGGTAGCTTACCACTGGACCTTAAAACAAAGAGAGCTGTAATATTTTACAATCTGCAAACCTGCAGCCTAAATGAACTTGCACTTCAAATTACCCTTAGAGTGCAAAATTGCTGTAAACAGGCTTAGGTTCGCGTTTAAGTTAGGATTTACAAGACATTTTGGAGAGAATTAACAAGTACCACAATCAGAATATAACATTAGCTTAAGGTCCAGAAAGGAAACAGCAGTAGCAAAGAATTAAAGAACTGCAGCAGCCTGTCAGCAGGCAGGGTCGATGGTTCTGGACAGTCCACTTTCTGCAGCGTACCTTCAGTCTGGTGATCAGCGGGCAGTGCAGCGAGGAAGGCAGCTGGCGGACAGAAGGGGTCTGCCCGGCTGCTCGAAGCAGCAGAGGCACCCGTGTCAAGGGTGAAGCTTCAGTCTGGTGATCAGCGGGCAGTGCAGCGAGGAAGGCAGCCGGCGGACAGAAGTTGGCTGCACAACAGGACACAGAAGGTAATTGTAAATGGAGTCCACTCTGAAGAAAGAGGGGTTACTAGTGGGGTACTGCAGGGTTCAGTACTGGGTCCAGTCCTTTTTAATGTCTTCATCAGTGACATTGCAGAGGGACTGGAAGTAAAAGTATGCCTTTTTGCAGATGACACAAAGATCTGCAACAGGGTTGATACACAAGGAGGTGTGGAAAGGATGAAAAGGACTTGGCAAGGTTGGAGGAATGGTCAGAAGTATGGCAGCTAGGATTCAATGCAAAGAAGTGCAAAATAATGCACCTGGGAAACAAGAACCCAGGGGAAGAATACACAATGGGTGGGGAGGTAGTAACAACAGCAAAAAAGGAAAGGGACCTGGGGTTAATCATATCAGATGACCTTAAGGTTAGCAAGCAATGTGAGAAGTGAAAAAGAGAACCAGGACCAGATGGCACGTGATAAAGCTGGAGGGTGGGGGAAGTTTAAGAGAGATGTGAGGAAGTACTTCTCTGAAAGAGTGGTAGACCCTTGCAGTAGACTGCCAGTGGAAGTGGTGGAGGCGAAAACAGTAGGTGGCATCAAGCATGCATGGGATAGGCCTAGGGGAGTATTAGTAACGGGATCCGTACTACTGCCCGACTGGCAACTTGCCGACAATCTACCGCCCGACTGCAGTTTACCGACTGGGTTGCTTTGCCGACAAATTATATCCTGAAACAACCATTGACTGACAAACACTGAATTTGCAGTTGGGTGGTGCATTGTAAGGAGTTTGAGCTAAATTAAATGAATGAACTGAACTGATGAACATTGGAGGTACAGGACGAACACTGGGGGTAAGTGTACACAGCTCCAACAGTAGACATTGAAAAGTATATGATGTAAAACTCATAATGTCGCTCACAGCCTGAAGCCCATTCAAAAGAAGTCGCTAAATGTATGGACCAGACATTGTAAATTCTTGCTACAGTTTGGCGTAATGTGTAACCATTTTAAACTGACCAGACAAACATGCCAAACTCTTGCTATGCCTTGGGGGTAAATGTTTCTTACCTTTTCCATGTTGCTTGTTCATTCACTCAACTTTATTAAATCCGACTGGTTTGATATTAAAAACAAGTACAGCTGTGCCTTTAAACCTCAGTACAGTCAATCGCATGTTTGCTATTTTGTTTTGCGTTGGGAGGTTTTAGAAGGTTTTGCGACGACACTCTGAGTAAATGAACAATCAACAAGCTTATCAGATGGAAAACGTAAGAAACATAGCTACATAGATACATAGAGAGTGTCGGCAGATAAGGGCCTATGGCCCACCCAGTCTGCCCATTTGAGCTTGTAAGTTCAGTTTATGTTTTCCTAGAAGTCTGTTGCCCCATACCCCTGACCTCCAGAATTCCTATATGTCTATCCCATGCATTCTTAAATACCGTGATTGCTTCAGCCCCCACCACTTCCTCTGGCAGCGTGTTCCATTTGTTCACCACCCGTTCTGTGAAGAAATTCTTTCTCACATTTCCTCTGAATCGTGCTCCCTCCAACTTCATCCCATGCCCTCTAGTCCTGGATCATCTTTTTCGCTTAAAAATAGTGTATTCCTGCACCCTGTTCCTCCCTGTGAGATACTTGTATGTCTCTATCATGTCCCCTCTCTCCTCCAGGGAGTACATGTTCAGTTCCTTCAACCTATCCTCATAGGACTTGTGATGCAATCCATGCACCATCTTTGTTGCCCTCCTCTGAACCTTCTCTAGCCTGTCTACATCCTTACGTAGGTAAGGTCTCCAGAACTGTACACTGTACTCCAGGTGGGGCCTCACTAGTGTCTTGTATAGTGGAATTATGACCTCCATTTTCCTGCTGGTGATGCCCTGCCTATGCATCCCAGCATCCTATTTGCTTTACCTGCTGCCTTGTCACACTGTTTCCCTACCTTGAGGTCATCAGGGCGATAACCCCAAGATCCCTTTCCTGCTTGGTGCATGCTATATCCTCACCCCCAACTAATATATTGTGCCAGGGTTTTTGTGCCCCATATGCATTATCTTGCAGTTCTTGCATTGAATTTCAATTGCCAAACCCTGACCATTCTTCAAGTTTCTGCAGGTCCTTCTCATTCTGTCTATACCCTCTGGTGTGTCTACTCTGTTACAGAGCTTTGTGTCATCAACAAACAGTGCAATTCTGCCTTCTAGGTCCTGCGCAATGTCACTGATGAAGATGTTGAATAGGACCCGGTCCCAGCACTGATCCCTATGGTACCCCACTGGTCACTCTTCCCTCTGTGGGTGACAGCCATTTACCACCACCCTCTGTGTCCTGCCGCCCAGCCAGTTACCTACCCACCACACTACTGTCCTGCCCACCATATTCCCCAGTTTGTGTAATAGTCTTCTATGTGGCACAATGTCAAAGACCTTGCTGAAGTCCAGATAGGCCATGTCCACTGCTCTCCCTGATCCACCTCCCTAGTCACACAGTCAAAAAATTAAACGAGGTTGGTCTGACATGACCTTCCCCTGGTGAAACCATGCTGCCTTGGGTCCTGTAGTCCATTGACAACCAGATGTTCCACCAGTCTCTCCTTCAGTAGTGCTTCCATGATCTTCCCCACTACCGAGGTGAGGCTGACTGGTCTGTAGTTTCCCACTTCCTCTTTATTCCCACTTTTGTATAAGGGGACTACATCCGCTATCCTCCAGTCTTTGGGTACATCCCCTGTTTCCAGTGATCGGCTAAACAGGGTAGCCAGAGGTTAAGCCACCACCTCTTAGTTCTTTAAGGATCCTGGGGTGCACCCCATCTGGCCCCATTGCTTTATCAACTCTTACTACTTCCAGTTCCTTCATGACCCTTTCTCGTGTAAAGGGACTTATGTCCATTTCTGCACCATTCTCACCCCTTGTACTCCCTTCAGACCCATTACCCTTCTCTTCCTCAGTAAAGACTGAGCAGAAATACCTGTTCAATATGTCAGCTTTACTGTTGTCATCCTCCACGCGGCCCCCATCCTCCCCCTTCAGTCTCACTATCCCTCCCTTTGCCTTTCTTTTTTCACTTATGTACCTGTAAAGGTTTGTCCCTCTACCCACTGATTTTTGCAATGCGTTCTTCTGTCTGAGCTTTGGCTTCCCTTACTGACCTCCCTGCCTCCCTTTGCTTCTCCTGGTACTTCTCCCTATCCCCTTCTGCCTGTGTCTTTTTGTATTGCCTGAATGCAGTCTTTTTGGCTTTCACTTTCTTTGCTACCTCTTTGGAAAACCATAATGGTCTCCTCTTCCTTTTCCTCCTGCTAACCTGCATAATTCTGTTGCTCTTGTAATCCCCATTTTAACTACTGCCCACTGTTCCTCAACCCCTGATTCCTGCCCCATTCCCCTTAATGCCTCTTTCAAGTATCTCCCCATTTTCCCAAAGTCTGCCCCTCTAAAATCCAGGATACGTGTTTTTGTGTGGTTTGGTTTTGCTCTTTCTGTGTTTTCAAACCACAATGACTGGTGGTCACTGTTCCCCAGGTGCTCCCCCACTGTTACCCCCATCACACTGTCCCTGTATGTGAGCACAAGGTCCAGTATTGCCTTCTGCCGAGTTGGTTCCATGACCAGTTGCTTGAGGAAGGCACCCTGAAGGGAGTCCAGGATAAATCTGCTCCTAGTTGATTGCTGCTGCTGGGATGCTCCAGTCCACGTCTGGAATATTGAAGTCTCCAACCAGTACTATCTCACCCTTGTCTGCCATCCTTTGGATGGCTAGCATCAGCTCCCTGTCTGTTTCTTCCTCCTGGGCTGGTGATCTATAGACCACACCTGTGCGGATGGCTGGCCCCATTTTCCTTTCCAGCTTAACCCACAGTATCTCTCCTCCATTTTGTTCCTCCTGGATCTCTGTGGCCCTTGTGTCATTTTTCACATACAGTGCCTCTCCTCCTCCCTTCCTGCCTGCCCTGTCTCTTCTGAATATGTTGTAGCCAGGTATGGCCATCTCCCAATCGTGGTTATCATTACACCAGGTTTCAGTAATGTCCACAATGTCCAGGTCTGACTGCACCATGACAGCCTCCAGATCTTCCATCTTGTTGCTAAGGCTCCTGGCATTCGCACACAAGGCTTTCCGTGACTTGACCTCCCTAGACTGTTTCGCTGTTCTACTCCAGCCCCTTCCTTGGTTGTCCTTTATCCCTGGTTCTCCTTGTTGTCTGCCCTTCTGCTGAATTTTGCCCCTTTTCTGCCTATCCACCTCTTGGGCGCTAATCTCCATCTTTTGCACACTGCTTTGTAGAGATAGCCACTCCTCTGGTTCACTGGTTCCACTGCTAGCTGTGGGGGGTGAGCAAGTAGGTACCCTCCCTGCTGGCCTGCCCCCCCCCCCCCTTGCTAGTTTTAAGTGCTTGTCAATGTAGCATTTAAACTTATCATTGAGTGCTTGGATTCCCTCCAGGATGGATGCAGGCGTCAGGCTTGAACAAATCTCTACCTCCGGGTGGGTCCCCAGTCACCAATGAATCAAACCCTTCCTCACAGCACCAGTTCTTCAACCATGAGTTAAAGTTCCTGGTGCATGCACCCCATGTTTCCTTTGCCTCTCGTGAGGTAGTACTTGGAGAAAGTGACAGAAGTAGCTACTTGCTTGAGACCCTCCCAATTTCCTAAACTCTTCCTGAACTTCCTTCGGCTCCCCATTTGCCAGGTCATTAGTACCTAGGTGGATAATGACATCCAGTTCACCCTCCTGTCTTGCCTCCCAGTGATCCCCAGGATCTTCCTTCCATCCCTCCATGCCGTGGCACCTGGTAGGCACCTCACCTCCCTGTCCTCCCCCTCCTATGTTCCTAGCTGGATCCCTCTTATGATGGAGTCCCCAACCACGATTCGCTTCCTTCTCCACTGGGGTCCACTGCTTTCCCCGATGAGGTCACCTCCTTGGCTAACCTCCACATCCTTTCCTTCCACTTCTCTGGGTACCTCTATTTGGTTGTCTCCGTTTGCCAGTGTGGCATATGAGTTCTTGAGTGGAATAGGATCTGGGATGTGCCTCTGCCTGACCGCTCTAACCCTCCCTGAGCCCACTGTCATCCAAGTACTCCTCGTTCTCGGCATCCTTTGAGGCAGTTGCATTGGACTGGATGGTCTCTGGATAGGGGTGATGGTACTCCTGACCCAGTTTACTTCCACTCTGAGTCTGGCTACCTTATCCAGCAGTCCAGAGAGATGCATGCAGATAGGGCAGTACCTCAGTGCCCAGAAGGTCTGCCTGAATATGGCTGCCCCACAGCCACTGCATTGCACCACTCTCCACATTATACTGCAATTATACTGCTATTCCACTACTTGTCTGCTACTGAAGCTCTCCTAGTTCCCTTTTTATTAATTTACTGTCCTAAAAATCCTGCCACTGATCCTCACTTTTCTTTTTAAAAAAAAGAAAATAAGCCAATAAATAAATAAATGAGTCAAAACACTTGTGCTGAGGGTGGGCTTCTTCACCCTTATGCCCCTCCCACTCCACACCCCTTACTATACCCTGTGTTTAGCTCCTGTCAATCAGATTTAACAGGGCATATAATTAAGAGTTGGGGGGAAGGGGGGGTGAAAATTTGCAGCAATTAAAGACAGCAAAGAAATACACCACCACTACGTTTTAAATTTTCAACAGCCCAAAAACAATTCTAAGTAAAGACAACAAAGAAAGTGCAGTGTCACTAAAAGCCAACAATCTAAGTTTAAAAGAAAAATAGCAATTACCAGTTACTGTAAAGCACTGACTTGAATATGTTTCCTTCCCCTTCTGGCTTCTTCTGAGAAAATAGGTAGATGCTGAATAATAGAGGGACGAGGATGAAGCCCTTGGGAACCCCAGAGCAGACTGGCAGGGTGGCTGTGAGGGTGTTTATTTTGACACATTGTGATCTAGCTGTGAGGTAACTGGTAAACCAGGAAACGGGTCCTTGGGACTGATCTATGTGGCGGAGTGTGGTTAAGAGTAGGCTTGTCACGGTATGAAATTCTGGTGGTATGATAACTGTCACATGTAATGCCGCGGTTATTATCATACCGCATTATTGCAGAACAAATAATTTTTGCACAAAAGAGAAGCTTCCTCTAATTGAGTTGTCCCTAAAAATGCAAAAAAAAAACTAGTTGAAAGGTCCCAATACCGCGATATACCGTGAATCACGGTTCTGACGGTATCAGAAATTGCCACGGTATACCATGAAACCAGTATACTGTGACAGCCCTACTTATGAGTAAGGGGTGGGAGATTGTATCAAAGGCCTTTGACAGGTCGATGAAGATAGCTTCAGCTAGGTGTTTCCTATCCAGGGCAGAGTGAATTAAGTTAGAGAACTCAGTGAGAGCCGTAGTTGTACTGTGCCCAGATCTGAAGCCATGCTGCTTCCTGCAAAATAGGTTATGAGCAACCAGGTATTCAGTGAGTTGGGTGGCTGTAATTTTTTCGAGGGCTTCCGAGAGTGGTGGGAGAATGGATATGGGACAGTAGTTATTGGGGGAGGTGCTGTCACCACTCTTCAGTATTGGGGTGACTGTGGCAGGCTGCCGGGAACTGCCCCAGACTTCGGGAGCGATTAATGAGGTCTGTCAGTGGGGAGAAGACTGTATCTAGTACTAGATGTAGGATTCTCACAGCAAAAGAATCTTTGCAATAGCAAGAGCCACTGAGTGCTTTAATGAGATAAGACCTTGCCTCATTCATGGAGCTCACCCTGAGATGGAAGGGGGGATGCTGGGTGTTGGGGGCGGGGTTGCAGGAGTGGGGTCAAGAAGTTATTGGGGAGTACTACACTAAGGTCAGAGAGTGATGAGTTGAGGCAGTTGGCGATGGCCAGTGGGTCAGTGGTAGGGACATTGTTGACAGTTGGGGGTTGGGGGGTGCTGGGATTTGCCGTTGAGTTCCTTGATATCGTCCCAGAACAACTGAGCATTCCTCCAGGAGGAGGCAAGGGACATTTTGTAGAAGCCTGATTTGGCCTGTTTTATGGCCCAAGTGCATCTGTTACGAGCCGCTTTATAGGCTTGCCTGTCTGGCTGCATGCCAGGTGCGACTGCTTTATGCCAGAGATCATCTCTGTGCTTTAGCTGTTGGAGCACAGCAGGCGTGACACAGGGGGCATTACGTTTCTTGGATTGCACTTTTGCTACTGGGGCATAGATGTCACATTCTTTACTAAAGAACAGGTGAAATAATCAAGGGCTTCATCTATAGTAGGGGCCCAGAAGGTGGGGGACCAATCCCATTGAGTTAAGTATTTTCTTAGTTTTATGAGGCCTCTGGGTTGGAGACTACGCCGGACAATATAGTTTGGTTTGGGTTTCTGCTGATGACACGACCAGGAAAAGAAGATGGGTGTGTGATCACTTAGGGAGTCCAGAAGGACCACCAGGTCAGAGGTTCTGTGGGGACGGTTGGTGAGGAGAAGATCAATTAGGGTGCTAGAGCCGTTAGTGGGGTTCACCCTGGTAGGTTGGCTGACCAGCTGGGTCAGGTCCAGCGCAGCGAAGGTGTCCTTGGCGTGTGAAGCCGAACTGGCAAAGTCTCCAACTTTGATGTGTTCTGTTTGGGGGGGAGCCGGAGATGTAGTTGG
This sequence comes from Neoceratodus forsteri, assembly GCA_016271365.2. Taxonomy (NCBI): domain Eukaryota; kingdom Metazoa; phylum Chordata; order Ceratodontiformes; family Ceratodontidae; genus Neoceratodus; species Neoceratodus forsteri. The sequence continues at coordinate 708,855,044 of CM057459.1, read as the reverse complement.
CAAGGGATTGTATAGCAGGAGCTTGGTTTCTTGAGGGGGGTCATATGCGACAGTAAGAGTTACAGGGGCTTTGGAAGGATCTGGAGTAAGTTTTAACGATGAGGCTTGGGTACCATGGTTTAGTGGAGGTGTTGGAAGGGCATGGCATTTCATGGAGTCACGGACGTACACAGCACACCCCCACCATGTTTGCCCACTCTGTCGGCACTGTGAAGGGAGAAGCCAGGGAGGGCGACCAAGGAGTCAGGTGTTTTTTTTGGAGAGCCAGGTTTCTGTAAGGGCTAGCACATCTGGCTGGTGTTGCAGTATCCAGCAATGGAGACCTGACGTCTTTTTGGGTAAGCTGCAAATGTTCAGTGCAGCTATTCTAAGCCCATGGTGCAAGAGGCTAGGGTTGGGCGAGATGGGGCCTGGGTTAGGATGAACATTTTCTGAAATTAGTAGGAGTATGACAAAGACTTTAAAGCGAGCAAAAGATTGTTGCCTTATTGTCAAGGATAGCTGCCGCCTAGTTATAGTGCGGGTAGTACATGGGATGGCCAGGGTGATAAGGGTTGGAAAGGATAGGAATGTGATCCGGCATGGAGGTTGATGGTGGCGCATGACTGCAGGGAGATTTGTGGGGGGGATGGGGGATGCATGACAGGCAGGGCAGTGTGGGTGGCAGTCGGTGATGGTTCGTGGGGTGGGAGGTGTGGGAAGGAGACCCTTGAGGGGAGGGCTGAGGGGTCCAAGAAGTAGGATAGAAAGAGCGATCAGTAGGAGTCTGGATGGTCTGCATGACAATGGGTGCCCAGCAAGTGACGATAAGGGGGCAGTGGCCCAGTGTCGGTATAAGGGGGCACCCCGATACCCATAATTGTGGTGGTCTCTATTACACAGTGGTAGGGTGACAGACTGTGGTTTTATAGGGTGTAGTAATTTGCTTTAGGTAAGAAGGACCCAGGATGAGAAGTGGTAGGGGAGAGCAGTGGGAAGAGGAATGCAACCTCCAAGAGTCATTGCCCTCTAGTAGCTTTGCAGTATAATTTGCAAATGGAAAAGTAGGCACTTAATCTGGCCCTCCAGACTTGCTCAGTCTTGGGGTCTGCTCATTAACCTGGCCAAGTGAGAACTCAACCCCCTTGCAGGTTATCCACTTTATTGGGGCAGAGTTTGACTCCCTCCAAGCTAAGGTCCGTCTTTGAGTGGACCGGGCAGTGGACCTTACCTCTTTTGCCTGATCATTTCAGATTGGGCACTTGCACCCTGCCTGGGACTTCCTCTGACTGCTGGAGTATATGGCATCCTTTTCCAACGTGGTCCAGTGGGCCTGCTGGCAGATGCACCTCCAGCAGTGGGATCTGGCCCTCCAGTGGTTTCAGCGCCTCGGTCACCTGGACCAGTCGGTCATGGAAAAACACAGTCAATGTGGGATGCCATCCAGTGGTGGCTAGTCTTGGAACACCTGTAGAAAGGAGTCCTGTTCGTCCACCCAGAGCTGACGGTCATTCTGATGACCGATGCATCTCTGGTGTCTTGGGGAGCCCACTTGGGGGCCCACAGGCTCTGGACCCCCAAGGAGTCACAATGCCACATCAACCTGCTGGAGCTCAGTTTGCCTAATGGTGCAGTGGGTTGAGGCGCTGGACGCCACACCTTGCACCTCGCCGGCAAGCCGGGTTCGGGAACGGACTCGGGGCACCGGGGGTTGGCAGGGCAGGGAAGGGATTAAGCATCCAGAGGACTGCTCTCCCTTCTTGGGGAGTGATCCGGGGCTAGCACTGCTCCTTGGTGGCTCCTGGTGGAGATATGGGGCACTGCCAGGAACTGCAGTGCTGAGAGATTGGGGTGGAGTGTCGGCAGACATTGGCACGCTGTGCCTGGATGTCATTGCACGTCCGTGCTCCTAGGAGAGACCGACATGGAAAATCCCTCAGCGGATCAGGGAGGTAACTGGGCTCCAGGGACCCTGCCCACGTCCCCTACACCGAATTATCTCTCCTCTGGTCCCCCAGGCTCTCCACCAGGAACAACCCTCCAACTACAGACAGGCTGCCAGGTAGGTGAGGCGAGCCCTCCCCAGGGGGTGATCCGGGGAGCTTGGAAGTCCTGGGGAGAGTACCGGAGTAAAGAGAGGTCTCAGGCATAGCAGCAGTAGTCGAGAGGGCACCCCTGAGAGATGCCCTGACACCGAGAGCAAAAATAGACCATACAAAAAAATAAAAAACCTGCTGGAGCTCCATGCAGTGCGTCTGGCTCAGACAGCATGTGCTCCATCAGTTCAGGGTCAAGTCATGCAGGTCCAGGCGGACAATACCACAAGCATGTACTACCTCAACAGGCAGAGCGGAATGCATTCCCTTTGGCTATGTCGAGAAGCCCTCCGCACCTGGACTCTTGTGTGCAGCTTGGGGGCTGATCTCCTGGCAATTCATGTGGCTGAAGCCTCCAACCAATTGGCAGATGCCCTCAGCAGACTGGGAGAGGCATTTCCCGAGTGGTCCCTTCATCAGGAGGTGGTGAACCACCTGTTCTTCCAGTGAGGCACTCCCCGGTTGACCTGTTCATCTCCTGGGAGAACGTAAAGCTGAGGCTGTTCTGTGCCTACTCCTCTCAGTGCAGGACACTGATGGGGCATGCCTTTGAAAAGCCTTGGAACCAAGGTCTTTTTTATGCCTTCCCTCCCTTTCCCCTGATCCATTGGGTGTTGGCTTGAGATGTGGAGGGACAAGGCGCAGACGATCCTGGTAGCCCCAGACCGGCCACACCAATTCTGGTTCCCAGATCTCCTTAGCCTCAGCAGCAGCAGGCCTCCATGGTGCTTGCCTCTATGCCTGAATCTGCTCATCTGTCACAAGGGGAAAGTCTTACACCCGGACTTTCAGTCCCCGCACCTGACAGCCTGGTTCCTAAGCAGCTAGAGTTCCAGGCTTTGCGTCTCTCCGAAGACGTTTCCCCAGGTTGTGGAGGCCTTCTGGAAGGGGTTGACCTGCCAATGCTACACCTTCAAATTGAAGCGCTTTTCCATTTGCTGCTAGGGCAGAGAGCTTAGACTCTTGTCCTGCCCCTGGCTAGCATTCTGGGCTACCTGTGATCCCTCTTCCAGTCAGGCCTGAGGTCGATGACCCTCTAAGTGCACCTGGCAGCCATCTCTGCATACTGGGCGTGGGCTGGTATTCCAGCGGTGACTCAGGAGAAGGTGGTCTGGTGCTTCTTTAAAGGCCTTGACACCCGTCCCCGTCGGTGCATGAACCACGGCCACCACCATGGGACCTGTTGCTGGTCCTGGCAATGATCATGGGCAAGCCATTCAAACCAATGCACAGGTGTGACAGTTCTCTCCTGTCGTGGAAGACTGCCTTCCACAGGGACTAGGTTGTCCTCCACCCCAACCCGTAGTTCTTTCTGAAGGTTGTTTTCTGAAGTTTCATCTTTACCAGGTGATCAACCTCTCGGTGTATTTCAACAACCGAACCCCGAAGGCCAAGCACAGGCTCTGTACATTGGACCTGAGACAAACAGTCGCTTATTACACGATGTGCAAGGCTGAAGTTTGGGGAGAGGTTTGCTAGCTCTGTCACCTACGCTGTAGCTCCACCTGGCAGACCAGCAGCTAAGTGGATGATTGGCAGGTGGATTGTCACCTGCTTCGACCTCTGCTATAAGTTGGCTGGTAGGGAGCCTCCTATAGGGCTTTGGGCTCATTTTCACCAGACATGCCTCTGCCTCGGTGGCTCCTCCCAAGGACGTCCCTGTCCAGGATATCTGCAAGGTTGCCATTGACCTTGAGTCACGCTGGGATGCTGGTTTTGGGACCTCAGTTTTCCAATCACTTTTTTCCAAGTTGTGGTGTGCACCAGCACCATATCCACATCCCTACAAATGAGGGTTAGTCAGCCGTAACCGTAGTTCTAGAAGTGGTATATGGTGCATATCCACACAACCCACCCAACCTCCCCTGGCAAGTGGCACATGGATCCCTGCTTCCAGCGTGCAAGATCTGACATTATGTGGCGGAGCCGAGGAGGATATCACTGGGGTGGGTGGGAGGAGCTTACACAGAAACATAGACTTTGACGGCAGATAAAGACCGCTTGGCCCACCTAGTCTGCCCATTTCCCTACTTATTAGATAAGCTGCAGATTCTAGTTAACCAACAGTCTACTTCCTCCTACCCCCCACTATAATTGCCTTATGTCTTCCTCATGCATTCTTGAATTCCCCCACTGTTTTTGACCCCACGACCTCCTCAGGAAGGCGGTTCCATGCATCCACCACCCTCTCCATGGAAAAAAATACTTCCTTACGTTGCCCCTGAGCCATCCCCCCTCTCTATCTTCAAATTGTTTTCCCTTGTTCCTGCGATTCTCCTTTTCTGAAAGATGCTCCCCTCTTGGACATTGTTGATTCTCCTGAGGTACTTGAAAGTTTCTATCGAATGTCCCCCCTCTCCCTCCTTTCCTCAAGGGTATACATATTAAGCTATTTTAGTCTCTTTTCGTATGTCTTCTGTTGCAGACCCTGTACCATTATAGTTGCCCTCCTCTGTACTGCCTCCATCCTGTCTATGTCCTTGCGGAGATGGGGTCTCCGGAACTGCATGCAGTACTGCAGATGGGCTCTCACCAACTGCCTGTACAGAGGAATAACTTCCTGTTTTCTACTGGTGATGCCTCTCCCCTACACATCCCAGTATCCCCCCGACCCTCCTTACTGCCTTCTCACATTGCTTGCCTACCTTAAGGTCATCTGATATGACTACCCCCAGGTCCCTTTCCATTTTTGTTGTTGTTGGTACCCCCCCCCCAACCACCACCACCATTGTGTACTCTTTCCCTGGGTTTTTGTTTCCCGGGTGTATTACTTTGTGCTTCTTTGCATTAAATCTAAGCTGCCATACTTTTGACCATTCCTCCAACCTTGCCAACTCCCTTCTCATCCTTTTCACCCCCCTTGTGTATCAACCCTGTTGCAGCTGTTTGTGTCTTCTGCAAAGAGGCATACTTTTCCTTCCAGCCTCCTCTGCAGTGTTTCCTATAAAGACATTAAAGAGGACCGGTCTTAGTACTGAACTCTGTGGTACCCCCACTAGTAACCACCATTTCTTCAGAGTGTACTCCGTTTACTATTATCCTCTTTGTCCTGTTGTCCATCCAGTTTGTTACCCAGGCTACCACCTAGCGACCCGCTCCCAGGCTGGCTAACTCGTTTATTAATCTTTTGTGTGGGACTGGGTCAAATGTCTTGCTAAAGTCTAGGTAGGCCATATCCACAGCTCCTTCCTGGTCTACTACTTTGATCACCCAGTCAAAGAAATATATTAGATTCGTCTGACATGAACTTCCTGCTGTGAATCCATGCTGCCTTGGGTCCTGTGCCCGGCTGGCCTCCAGGTACTCAACAATTCTTTCTTTCAGAATGTTCTGGCTGAAATTAAAGGGAAAGAAAGTCTGCCCAAGTGTGGATGTGCACCATGTACCATTCCTAGAATTATGGTTACAGGTGGGTAACCCTCATTTCTGTTAGTACAATTCCATGTATTTGTTAACATAAAGCAAACAGGTTGGATAAAAAAACAATCCTCTGTCAGAAGTGGGATTTAAACCCATCCTCCATTCGGAGACCAGAACACCCATAGTTACGAAGGATAGTATACCTCAAGTCTGGTGCCTTAGACCACTCAGCCATCCTGACAGCAACAGGTCTGGAGTTGTACTGGAGTATTCGACTGTCAGTTACTGTTTTACAATTGAAAGTTGGGGTGCTGTAAGTAGGGAAGTTAACTCCGAAAAACAACAACGTTGTTACTGGTTTGACAAGTATAGGAGTGTCTTGGGTAGAATTTGCTCAGCTAACACACCCTTCCATCCCCATGGCTTTCCTCCCATGCCACAATGGAGACTCCCAGGTGTGGGGGGGGGGGCTAATAAGTGTTGCATTGTGCTCTTCCTCATTATTCCTCATTTTGAGACCCTCCCTAGCAGGGTCTCACTACGTGTGAACGTCATGTGCTCACCCACTCTGTCAGTGCCACTCTAAATCCCCACTGAAGTAGGTGCTCAATGAGACCAGGTGAGCGATTCTCCCCTCCCCCCCAGGTCTGAACACACTACCCCTGCAGCACAGCCAAGACTTGACTGGTGTACTGAGGGTCTCAGACTTGGGATGCCCCAGGGTAGCAGATGCAGGGGCCATAATTAGATGTTTCAATGATTTTGGAAGCAGTGGGGTCTAACTGTTAGAGCACCGGCATGGGAACCAGGCAATCACAGGTTCAAACCCCACTAGAGCCAAATATTCACCGTGTGACCTTGGGTAAGTCACTTAACTTCCCAGTTACTCCAATTCACCCAGCTGTGGAAATGGGTAGAAGTGGGACTCCACTGGAGATGAGTTGCATCTCATCTGTCTTATCCTGCGTAAATAAATTGTACAATAAATGGCAGGAGCATAACCCAGGTTAAACACTTTGTTTGTAATAGAAACAGCCTTAACAGATAGTCTGTTGATACTTTTTGTGCAAGTTAACAAGAAAAAAAGACATGTCTGATTGCTTTATTTAATTGATAAATGAAATTATGCTAACGGAAAAAAAATTCTTTGTCAGAAGTGGGATTTGAACCCACGCCTCCATTTGGAGACCAGAACACCCATGGTTGGGAAGGATATAACACCTTGAGTCTGGCGCCTTAGACCACTCGGCCATCCTGACAGCTACAGTTGTGTAGTTGTACTGGTCTATTTTAACTGTTTTACAAAAGAAAGTCGTGGTGCTGTAAGTAGGAAAATTTAACTCAAAAAAACGTTACCAGTCTGACAAGTGTAGGAGTGTCTTGGGTAGAATTTAGTCCGCTAACACACCCTTCCATCCCCATGCCACACTGGGGATTCTTAGGTGATTGTGTGTGTGGTGGTGGGGGGGGGGGGAACAAGTGTTGCATTGTGCTCCTTCACATTATTCCTCATTTTGAGACCTTCCCTCGCGGGATGCCGCCACCGCTATGTGTGAATGTCATGTGCTCACCCACTCTGTCACTGCCACCCTAAATCCCCACTGAAGTAGGTGCTCAGTGAGACCAGGTGAGTGATCCTCCCAACCCCCTGAGTGTAAACACACTGCCCCTGCAGCACAGCCTAGACTTGACTGGTCCGCTAAGGGTGTCAGACTTGGGACGCAGACCCACTTCTGTTACACGGTAACAGATGCAGGGGCCATAATTTGTTGTTTCAATGATGTTGGAAGCAGTGGGGTGTAACTGTTAGAGCACAAGCATGGGAACCAGAAGATCATGGATTCCAACCCCACTTATGAACATACGAAATTTGCCAGCAGATAAAGGCCTAGAGGTCTATCAAGTCTGCTTGAATGTGCAGCTAGCACTTGAGCCAAATATTCACTGTGTCACCTTGGGTAAGTCACTTAGCCTCCCAGTACTCCAGTCCACCCAGCTGTGGAAATGGGTAGAAGTAGGTCCACATTGGAGATGAGATGTTGCATCTCGTCTGGGTTATCCTGGGTAAATTACGCGATGTTATTTTATTTATTCTTTGGTAACCAAGTAGGGCCCACGAGACACAAGTGTCTGTTTTCAGAGGTGACCTGGAAGCCCTGGGGAGATTAAGGGACTTGCTCAGTCACACAGCATACAATGGGAGGTCGTGAGAATCGCACCTAGCTCTGTTGAATGTACCAAGCGCATACACAGCTCATTATTCTAACCTCTAAGATATACTGCCAGCAGGAGCTTAACCTAGGTTTAACATTTTGTAGTAGAAAAAGACACAACAGATATTCTGTTAATTCTTTTTGTATAATTTAACAAGGCAAAAAATTTCTAATTTAATTAAAAAACGCACTTAAAAGATTGTTTGTCAGAAGTGGGATTTGAATCCACACCTCCATTTGGAGACCAGAACACCCATGGTTAGGAAGGATATTACACCTTGAGTCTGGCGCCTTGGACCACTCGGCCATCCTGACAACTATAGTGCTTTAGTTGTATTGGAGTATTTGACTACCAATTATTGTTTTACAGCAGAAAGTTGTGGTGCTGTAAGTAGGAAAATTAACTCAAAAAACAATGTTACCACCAGTTTGGCATGTGTAAGAGTGTCTTGGGTAGAATTTACTGAGCTAACACACCCTTCCATCCCCATGGCTTTCCTCCTATGCCTCAATGGGGACTCCCAGGTGTGGGGGATAAGTGTTGCATTGTGCTCCTTTACATTATTCCTCATTTTGAGACCCTCCCTAGCGGGATGCCGCCACTGCTATGTGTGAATGTCACGTGCTCACCCACTCTCACTGCCACCCTAAATCCCCACTGAAGTAGGTGCTCAGTGAGACCAAGTGAGTGATCTTCCCAACCCCCTGAGTGTAAACACACTGCCCCTGCAGCACAGCCTAGACTTGACTGGTCCGCTAAGGGTGTCAGACTTGGGACGCATACCCACTTCTGTTACAGGTAGCAGATGCAGGGGCCATAATTTGTTGTTCCAGTGATGTTGGAAGCAGTGGGGTCAGTTAGAGCACCAGCATGGGAACCAGGAGATCATGGATTCCAACCCCACTTGAGCCAAATATTCACTGTGTGATCTTGGGTAAGTCACTTAACCTCCCAGTACTCCAGTCCACCCAGCAATGGAAATGGGTAGAAGTAGGACCCCACTGGAGATGAGATGTTACATCTCATCTGGATTATTCTGGGTAAATAGATTGCACAATATTATTTTATTTATTCTTTTTTATCCAGGTAGGGTCCACAAGGCCCTAAGGAGATTAAGTGACTTGCTCAGTCACACAGTATGCAAGTGGAGGTTGTGGGAATCAAACCTAGCTCTGCTGAATGTACCAAGCTCATAGATAGTTTATTATTCTACTCTCTAGGCTATACTGCCAGCAGGAGCATAACACCGGTTAACACTTTGTAATAGAAAAAGACACAACAGATATTCTGGTAATTTTTTTAGTACTTTAAAAGTACAATTAAAAGATTTTCTGTCAGAAGTGGGATTTGAACCCACGCCTCCATTCGGAGACCAGAACACCCATGATTAGGAAGGATATTGCACCTTGAGTCTGGCGCCTTAGACCACTCGGCCATCCTGACAGCTACAGTCTTGTAGTTGTACTGATCTATTTGACTATCAGTTACTGTTTTACAAAAGAAAATTGTGGTGCTTTAAGTAGGGAAATTAACTCAAAAAATTACAATGTTGTTACTGGTCTGACAAGTGTAGGAGTGTCTTGGGTAGAATTTACTCAGCTAACACACCTTTCCATCCCCGTGGCTTTCCTCCATTGCCACAGTGGGAACTCCTAGATGTGTGTGTGGGGGCCGGGGCTAAAAGTGCTGCATTGTGTCACCCCTGGAAGTGAGCCTCAGCTCAGCGTGCCTTTCCTGGTTATCAGATTTAAAATAAAATAAAACATTATGCTCCTCCACATTATTCCTCATTTTGAGACCCTCCCTAGCAGGATGCCGCCACCGCTACATGTGAATGTCATGTGCTCATCCACTCTGTCAGTGTCACCCTAAATCCCCACTGAAGTAGGTGCTCAAGTGGGACCAGGTGAGCGATTTCCTCCCCAAGTCTGAACACACTGCCCCTGCAGCATAGCCAAGACTTGACTGGTGTACTGAGGGTCTCGGACTTGGGACGCCCCAGGGTAGCAGATGCAGGGGCCAGATTTTGCTCTTTCAGTGATTTTGGAAGCAGTGGGGTCTAACTGTTAGAGCACCGGCATGGGAACCAGGAGATCACAGGTTCAAACCCCACTAGAGCCAAATATTCACCGTGTGACCTTGGGTAAGTCACTTAACTTCCCAGTTATTCCGATCCACCCAGCAGTGGAAATGGGTAGAAGTAGGACTCCACTGGAGATGAGTTGCATCTCATCTACCTTATCCTGGGTAAATAAATTGTACAATAAATGGCAGGAGCATAACCTAGGTTAAACACTTTGGTTGTAATAGAAACAGACATAACAGATATTCTGTTAATACTTTTTGTGCAAGTTAACAAGAAAAAAAAAGACATGTCTGATTGCTTTATTTAATTAATAAATAAATGCAGTTATGCTAACAGATAAAAGAAAAAAAAAATTATTTGTCAGAAGTGGGATTTAAACCCACATCTCCATTTAGCGACCAGAACACCCATGATTAAGAAGGATATTACACCTTGAGTCTGGCACCTTAGCCCACTCAGCCATCCTGACAGTTACAATTATGTAGTTGTAGTTGTACTGGTGTATTTGACTATCAACTACTGTTTTACAAAAGAAAGTTATGCTGTAAGTAGGAAAAGTAACTCAAAAAAACAACGCTGTTACCAGTTTGACAAGTGTAGGAGTGTCTTGGGTAGAATTTACTCCACTAACACACCCTTCCATCCCCATGGCTTTCCTCCCATGTCACAATGGGGACTCCCAGGTGTGGGGGGGGGGCTAATAAGGGTCACATTGTGCTCTTTCACATCATTCCTCATTTTGAGACCCTCCCTAGCAGGATGCCACCACCAGTACGTGTGAATGTCATTTGCTCACCCACTTTGTCCGTGCCGCTCTAAACCCCCACTGAAGTAGGTGCTCAATGAGACCAGATGAGTGACACCCCAGTGTTAACACATTCCCCTGCAGCACAGCCTAGACTTGACTGGTCCACTGAGGGTATCAGACTTGGGACGCCGAGGGTAGCAGGTGCAGGGGCCATAATTTGCTTTTTCAGTGATTTTGGAAGCAGTGGAGTCTAACTGTTAGAGCACCAGCATGGGAACCAGGAGATCACGGGTTCAAACCCCACTAGAGTCAAATATTCACCATGTGACCTTGGGTAGGTTACTTAGCCTCCCAGTATTCCAGTCCACCCAGCTGTGGAAATGGGTAGTAGTAGGACCCCAATGGAACATCTTGTCTGGATTATTCTGGGTAAATAAATTGCAAAATATTATTAACCAAGTAGGGCCCACGAGGCCCTGGGGAGATTAAGTGACTTGCTCAGTCACACAGAATGCAAGTAGAGGTTGTGGGAATCAAACCTAGCTCTGCTGAATGTACGTAGCTCATAGATAGCTTATTATCCTACTCTCTAGGCTACACTGTCAGCAAGGGCATAACCCCAGTTAAACACTTTGTAATAGAAAAAGACACAACAGATATTGTGGTAATTCTTTTTGTACCTTCAAAATGCATGAAAAGATTTTCTGTCAGAAGTGGGATTTGAACCCACGCCTCCATTCGGAGACCAGAACACCCATGGTTAGGAAGGATATTGCACCTTACGTCTGGCACCTTAGACCACTCGGCCATCCTGACAGTTATTGTTCTGTAGTTGTACTGGAATATTTGTCTGTCAGTTACTGTTAAACAAAAGAAAGTTGTGATGCTGTAAGTAGGGAAATTAACTCAGAAAAAAAACTGACAACGTTGTTACTGGTTTGACAAGTGTAGGAGTGTCTTGGGTAGAATTTACTGAGCTAACGCACCCTTCCATCCCCATGGCTTTCCTCCCATGCCACAATGGGAACTCCCAGGTGTGGGGGGCTAATAAGTGTCGCATTGTGCTCCTCCACATTATTCCTCATTTTGAGACCCTCCCTAGCAGGATGCTGCCACCACTACGTGTGAATGTCATTTGCTCACCCACTCTGTCAGTGCCACTCTAAATCCCCACTGAGTAGGTGCTTAATGAGACTGGGTGAGGTGACCCCTTCCCGTGTTAACACGTTGCCCTGAGACAGCCTAGACTTGACTGGTCCACTGAGGGTATCAGACTTGGGATGCATGAGGGTAGCAGATACAGGAGCCATAATTTGCTTTCTCATTGATTTTGGAAGCAGTGGAGTCTAACTGTTAGAGCACCAGCATGGGAACCAGGAGATCACAGGTTCAAACTCCACTAGAGTCAAATATTCACCGTGTGACCTTGGATAAGTTGTTTAGCCTCCCAGTATTCCAGTCCACCCAGCAGTGGAAATGGGTAGCAGTAGGACCCCACTGGAACATCTTGTCTGGATTATTTTGAGTAAATAGATTGCACAATATTATTTATGGTTTGGTAACCAAGTAGGGCCCACGAGGTCCTGGGGAGATTAAGTGACTTGCTAAGTCACACAGAATGCAAGTAGAGGTTGTGGGAATCAAACCTAGCGCTGCTGAATGTATCTAGCTCATAGATAGCTTATTATTCTACTCTCTAGGCTACACTGCCAGCAGGAGCATAACCCTGGTTAAACACTTTGTAATAGAAAAAGACACAACAGATATTGTGGTAATTCTTTTTGTACCTTCAAAATGCACTAAAAAGATTTTCTGTCAGAAGTGGGATTTGAACCCACGCCTCCATTCGGAGACCAGAACACCCATGGTTAGGAAGGATATTACACCTTGAGTCTGGCGCCTTAGACCACTCGGCCATCCTGACAGTTATTGTTCTGTAGTTGTACTGGAATATTTGTCTGTCAGTTACTGTTGTGCAGAAGAAAGTTGTGGTGCTGTAAGTAGGGAAATTAACTCCAAAAAAAAAACGATGTTGTTACTGGTTTGACAAGTGTAGGAGTGTCTTGGGTAGAATTTACTGAGCTAATGCACCCTTCCATCCCCATGGCTTTCCTCCCATGCCACAGTGGGGACTCCCAGGTGTGGGGGGCTAATAAGTGTCGCATTGTGCTCCTCCACATTATTCTTCATTTTGAGACCCTCCCTAGCAGGATGCTGGCACCACTATGTGTGAATGTCATTTGCTCACCCACTCTGTCAGTGCCACTCTAAATCCCCACTGAAGTAGGTGCTAAATGAGACCAGGTGAGCAATTTCCTCTCCCAACCCCCACCAAAGTCTGAACACACTGCCCCTGCAGCACAGCCAAGACTTTACCGGTCCACTGTGGGTGTTAGACTTAGAATGCAGACCCACTTCTGTCACAGGTTAGCAGATGCAGGGGCCATAATTTAGGTAAATTGTACAATAAATGGCAGGAGCATAACCCAGGTTAAACACTTTGTAATAGACATAACAGATATTCTGTTAATTCTTTTTGTGCAAGTTAACAAGAACAAAAAACATGTCTGATTGTTTTATTTAATTAATTAATAAATAAATGCAATTACGCTGACAGGGAAAAGAAAAAAAATTATCTGTCAGAAGTGGGATTTGAACCCACGCCTCCATTCGGAGACCAGAACACCCATGGTTAGGAAGGATATTACACCTTGAGTCTGGCGCCTTAGACCACTCGGCCATCCTGACAGCTGCTTTGAAGTTGTTCAACTGGAGGATTTGACTGTCAGTTACTGTTTGAGGAATGAAAGTCGTGGTGATGTAAATAGGGAAATGTTTCAGAAAAGGACTTTGTTACCAGTTCCAGGAGTTTAGGAGTGTTCAGCTAGAACTTAGGTCACCAATTTGTGGGGGGAGGGGTTAAGAGTGTTTCAGTTATCTCCCTTGATTACGGAAAATGTATATTATTTAATGGACTTTTTAACAGTTCTGTTCCCACATAGCAAAACAGAAGGCAGGCAACCCAAGTTTTTTTGTGGCAAGTAAATTGCTAAAATACGTATTTTCTTCTTTTGCTGCGATTCAAAGGGCTGTTTCCAGGAAGAAGCCATGCAGAACACGCACCCTGTCGTTTATTGTTAACTGGCTTCTCCAGTTTCATCCAGCCCTTTATTCAAATGAGTTAGGATGGCATGTAAGACCCCCTTTTGACTTCCTAAGTGTATTATCTCTCAACAAAACAGTGAACAAGGCAGGAACAGCAAGTTTGTTTGTTTTTTTGTTCTGTTACGGAATACTGAAAGAGATGGTAATCAGCGACACTCTCTTCTGTTACCGTAAAGGAAATAATACTGCTGAAAAGTGACGGTCTGCACCTTTGATTTATGCAATCAGCTGTTGCTGCTTCTGGTACTGAAGTGGAAAGTAATGAAGGCTCCTTGTGTAAGAACAAGGGCTCACAACAGTGACAGCTTGTGGTGGTAAATGAAAACGGTAATAAAATGAATACACCCTTTCTAATGCCACTTTTGGGCTTCATTTCAAGCTCTGCAGTCACCTCACCCCTAGTCTGTTCCAACTTCCCCTGAGGGAAGTAGTGATCTGAAATCAAACTCACTTCCTGGGCCACTGTTCAAGTCTCTCTGCTTAGCTGGCCATTTTACTTTGCTTCTACGTAGGGAAGTTTGTAAGCCATAACAGACCTTGGAAAACTACAGCCATTTCTAGTATGATACCTTTCACTGAACTAGCATATATATATATATATATATACACACATACACACACACACACATATACACACATTATGATGTTATTATTGTACAAGCACTCGGGAGCTATGGTCCCTTCCCTATCTGACTTACTTTTTGTATTTTCTACACCTCAGTGAAGCCATCATGTTACAAATCTGAGGGGTGTGCACACCCCCAAAAAATATGAATTCCCGAATACCACTAAAAATAGAGTTCCTGAATATTTGGCCGAATACCAAATAATTTTCATTATTTGTGTCACAGTTATTCAGAAATAAAAAAAAAATCTGCTTAGATGGCCAGGGCTAGGCTCCTGGTCACCCTCTCTTCCTATTCTTTCCCCACCCACTTCCATCTTTTCTGGTGTCCTAGACTTTAACAAACCAACAAACAAAAAAAACTTCTCCAAAAATGCCAGCATATGGCAGTGTGCCAGGAGTCGACAGCATTGTGGTGATTTGCATATACACCCCATGATGCTTTGCATTATGGGGGTATGTCAGGGAGTGACCACCACTCGATATGGCTTACATTGGATATGGGTAAGGAAGGAATGGAATCTGGCACAAGAGTGCTGGACTTCAGGAGGGCTGACTTTGGGAGGATCGGGGAAGTGGTATAAGGGTACCTGGCCAGAATTCAATCTAGTATGGACACTAACCAGAGGTGGGAGCTCATAAAGCTGGGGATAGTGGAGGCAACCAAAACCTGCTGCAAGGCCCAGAGCAAGAAGGCTAGGGCTAAGAAACCGAGCTGGTTGAGCAAGGAGGTCATGGAAAAGGTAAGGAGGAAAAGAGCTGCCTTTAGGAAGTACAAGAAAACAGGGAGGGGGGAGGAGTACTTGACGTAACGAAGGAGGTGACAAGGGCAGTAAGTGGAGCCAAGGCATCTACGGAACTCAGGCTGGCACAAGGCATTAAGAAGGGGAAGGGGGACTTCCGGTGACGTCATGAAACGAGCTGCATCCTAAGACGAGAGGCTCCCTCTGAGACCTTACAAACTACCTCCTAAAAACAATGTTTAACTCACAGATACCTTCCAGAACTGCCAAAGGAGGTAGCAACATGCCAAAAAAGAGAGGAGATGCGAAATATAGACTCCTGGAGCACCTGGATGGGGGGGTGATCTCAGGACGAAGAATCGGAGAGCGGGGACTCCCGGGCCTCGTCGGCCTCCGGCCGCAGTACTACTACTACAACAGACCAGGTACCTTACACGCTGCTACCGAAACAAACGACACAAATGCTGGCTGAAATCCGTGCCTTCAGAAAGGAGATGAGATCTACTGTGACCGCCCTCGCACCGACATCGGCAAGCTTGAAAAATGCCAGGATGCTAGCAAGAGCCAGGTGACTGAAATAGACAGATGGGTGGAAGAAGCGGAGCGGGCCATTGTGCAGCTACACAGCAATGTAAAGGCCCTGCAAGACCATGCGGAGGATGCTGAAAGCAGGAACCGCCGAAACAACATTCGGTTGTCTGGCATCCCTGAGGATGCTGAAGGTACAGAAATGATCCAGTTTATCCAGAAAACACTGAGAGAGCTGCTTCACTTACCAGAAATTGCATCCCTTGAGATAGAGCGAGCACACCGTACCTTGGGTCTGAGGCCTGTGCCAGGAGCCCGACCCCGAACGATATTGATAAAATTCTTGAGACACCAGGACAAGGACACCGTATTACATACAGCCTGGAAGCTCGATGCGGTCCATTTCAACTCTCAAAGGCTGTATTTCAACAACGACTACGTGCCCGAGGTTATGGCATGCAGGACAGCATACATCCCAATAATGAGAGCTCTTAAAGTGGCAGGCCTTCGCTTCAGGACTCCCTACCCCTCCAAAATGGTGATCTGCTTTAAAGAGGGCCCCCTCACCTTTGACAACGTGGCAGCAGTGACCGCAGAGCTGAAGACAAGAAAAATAGAGGTGACACAGCAGCGCCCTAGTGCCGAAACATTAATCGCAGCCAAACTCGCACAAAGGGTCTGGAGCAACCATCAAAGAGACTCTAGACATCTGCAGGGCATTGAAACCATACAGAAAATTGTAGGCACACTGAAGGTCAAACAGATACCCACGAAGAACACAGAGGAAGACATGCAAGCTCCTGAAACCTGAAAAACAGCAAGTATATAATATGGACACAATCTAAGACTGCCTGTTTGGCTAGCTAAAAGCTTAGTAATTAAGTCGGAGATGGGGGGATTTCAGTTCTCAATTAAGAAGCCACCCGGGGCATGTGGAGGGGGGGAAGAGGGGATGGCAGGGAAGTGAAGGATGGTTAGAATGGGGGGAGGAGCCCAACCGATCACTCTACTATTGCTGCTACCCAAATCACACGTCACTTGAGTTATGCCAGAAACCATGAGACTCTCGGCTGAGCCCCGCGAAAACTGAAACAAGGGAACAGATACCAGCTGAGAAGCTGGACTGAACGTCTGTTGATTAGTTGAACCTTGTGGAAACCGTCGTGCCTGAGGAGGCAGAGAGAGAGAGAGAGATATGCCCAGGCTGCCGTTGACCTCAGGGGAATGGGGAAGATTTGGGGAGATTTACTTAGGGATGGAGGGGTTCACATAGGCTGAAGAAGATTGTGGTTGGGCTGAGGGAGGACGGGGGGGAAGGGGAGCTGGGCTCATTCGACTACACCCTCCATGCCGCCTCTCGGATAGTGGGATATACATGTGACCCCGGCACAGCACAGGGATTAAAGAGCCAGGGGAACAATCACTCCTTGACTAGCTCAACGGAACTTCTGCACAACCGTTAGGCCACACTGGTATCAGCACGAGAATGGAGGGTGGGGGAGATAGTCTTGGGTAGCTCGGGAAGCCCAGTGAATACAACCAAAACTAGTGCTGTTAAGCTTGCTGGACTCATGAAGAGGCGGGAGTCCCCGAGAGAGACCTTATCTCGTGGTCCCTTAGGCCTACCACTGATACCGTGAGAGAGAGGGGAGGAGGAAGATCGGAGGCGGGGGACCCGATACACCCAGTCATCTGCAGGAATGCTAGCCCAAAAGGTTGACTCTGCTGGAGACACGGGGGGCGAGGGGGGAGAAAAGGGGGAAGCACTATGGGGCCTCTTAGGAAGTCGGACAGATTCCGAGGCCTGACACGATGCGGACTTGTGCCACTTCAGCTGAGATGAACCGCGACGCCGGGTTCCTAATTAAGGGAGTTGTGCACTTGGTTCTTGATGTCCTCCATACATAAATACAACCAATGATGTCACCCCTGGGGTGGAGTCTGGATTGGTGGGGGGAGGGGGTGGAAGGTGAAGGGGTTGGGGGGCTGAAGGGTGACAGGGAAGGAGGATAAGAGGGGCGGTGGGGACGGGGTTGAGGGGATACCCTAAGCAACTACTACCCATTCTAAAGACCCGGGTCATCGAGTTCTCCCAATCCAGACAAACCCCTGTGAGATCTGAGACAGATTTGTTAGCATGATTAATGAAAGAAAGCTACCACCAGGCCTGTCCTCCTGACTGCCTACTCATTCCCTAATCCACATGGAGACCGGCGAACCTGATGGAAGGAACTCCCTGAGGCCAACCGAAAAACTCTATCGAGTGGGAGATTTAGAGCTGGTCGGACAGCGCAGACCCCGGAACACCACAGGGATGTGGGCACTTTTTAACAGATGTCAATATTACGGGTCCCACATCATCCCTCGCAGGTCAGGTGGAGCGATGGATGGCAGGGGAAAGGAGAGATGCCATGGGGACGTTTAGGACCGTCTGCCACCCAAGCTGACCTGGAAGGCGGTAGTGAGCGGGGAGGAGGGAGGGAACATACTCAAGACCTGTTGTGGTACGGGTGGCTCTGGTTTTGAAGCTAAGCAACTTCAGAGATGTCACGGCTGACTTCGGTGGCGTCAGCAGCCTGAATGGCAGCTTAGAGCTGGAGAACCTCCTAGCCTAAAATCAAATTGATAGGCATCCACAACAAATGAAGATGCAGTCCCCAGCTAAAATAACAAGATCAAAAGCAGGGGTCAATAAGAACATACAGACTCCGGTCCAGAAACGACAATTTATGTTGCAAGTTGAAAAAGGATCGAGACTTCTGGGGCCTACCGAAGATGAGGATACCATGGTGGTGGATGCAGGGCCAGATGAGGAATGCTCGCAAATAGTGGCCTCAATTTTACAGATGGCCAAAACGGTACAGAAAATAGATACCTCATTGACTGAACTGCGATCCGACATCAGAAAAATCAAACACAGAACAGATAAGTTGGAGCTGGGGCTGACTACGGTCCTAGAACAAACGGATCACCACGATTGTCTATTGCTGTTTTTAATGGCAAGGGAAAGGGAGATGCGGGCCAAAATTGACGATCTGGAGGACAGAAGCAGGAGACAAAACCTTCAAATTTATGGCATACCTGAGGGAGCTGAAGATGGAGCTACTGATGCAATTGCTTTTCTACAAAAATTGCTGAAAGATTTATTAAAACTACCTCCAGAACTTGACATTTCTGTGGATCGTGCGCACCGTTCCCTCGCTCAGCATCCTGTGGGCCCTAACGCTCGCCTGAGGTCTTTCGTGATAAGGCTAACCAACTATGCTTCAAAGGAGGAGATCCTTAAAAGAGCTTGGAAACAGCAAAAAATTATGTTTGGAACCCATCGCATAACGGACAATGATTATATGGCAGGGGTCCAAGAAGCCCGCCGCACCATGTGGTCCGTCTTGAAACAGCTCAGATCCAGAAACTTAAAGGCGCAGATGTTGTTTCCAGCGCGCCTACGAGTGGAGACCAGACAAGGTACTAAAACTTATGAAGATCTTTTGGAAGCCAGGGATTTTCTGGAGGAGATTGGAATTCCTGTCCCGGGACTCGAGAAAGAAAGAATTGAAAAGGAGTTGAAGCGCTCAGCATGGTCGGTGGCGCGTAAAGGGCTGACATTACATGCTAACCCACACAACACCAATCTGCGAGCGGACGTCACGGCACTCCTCAAACCTTATGTGTCGGCTGTGCAACTGACTGATTTGGTTCCACGAGAAACTCCGGTAGTCGAAGCAAGATACTGAATAGTAAACAAACACTGAGGGCTGCGACGAGATGTGAGTACCAGTCATTGGGGACCTATAATATGAAAATGCAGTTGGAGACAACAACAAAGTTGGACATGTTATTGAGAAGTGGGGCCTGAACTGTTGCGGGGTAAGGAGTCACACTTATCGAAGAGAGGGCTCTCACTGGAATATCGGGGGCTCTGGAGGATGAACCCCTTCCTCCTTGTTCTTTTTTGTTGTTTTGCCCTTCCCCCTTCCTGTGAGTAACGTGTCATGATGGAGGCTTCAGAGAGGAGGCGATAGAGACTGGATTTTAGAAGGGGCAGAAGGCTCCTACTCACCCTTCTCCTCTCCCCTTCTGCATGTTAGGTTTAGAGACGATGAAAGACTTAAAAGAATTTGAAAGGGGCATTGAGATTCAGATATAGCTGGAACGCTTTAACGCAATACGGGCAGATGTGTAAGCCCTGCATCTAGACACCAGAGACTAGCGAAAGTGTTTGGGGGGGGTATGAAATAAGTGACAGCGGGGAACACATTATCCGAGAGAAGAGGAAAATAAAACGATAATGTGAGATGACCTGGCCTTCACAGCTGAGTAGCTGGGAGGGCACAACTCTACGTTTTCCTAAGGAGGTTCTCTTTCTCCTGGAGTCACTTTATGGGGGGCGAGGGACTGGAAAAGACTGTCCCACTTAGATCGGGGAGTTCTGGGTCTCTTAACTGCTCCAAAAATGGGGATAAGGCTGGAAAAGAGGTATTTCTGTAGTTCGAAATGAACATTGCCTGTCTATTGGTGTTGCTGACGTCTGTATTACCTCAGAGCCCTGGGCTAAGACCCAAAAGTGGTGCTCTCAAGAGGGTAAGCCCAGAACAACATACAGGGCTAAGTGTCCCAAGTGGGATACGAACCAGTCCTACCACACGGAGGTGGACTGACCTAGGAAGTTGGAGTTTTCCAAAGGGGAATATTACCTCTCTATTGGGTTTCACAGTTTTAAAACATAAATTATTCAAGGAAAAGAACATGAGGGAAGGGATATTACCTAACTGTTTACAGAAGGTTTTCAATATGTTATTGAAACTTGTGAAGTTTGATTTAATGGTTTCCTGCTTCTATATTGTTAAAAGTTTTATACTCTCATTTGAAGAGGACAGTGTTATATATGTTCTTAATTATACACAGGTTGGCTGGCCGTTTAAGGCCAGTGGATTGTTACTATTAATCAGTTATAAGGTATGGCACAGGGACGTTTATAAACGAATGTGTATAACAACCAAAAAGGAAGGGAAGGAATGGGGAGCAGTCTCGAAGCAGAAAGAGATTATACAGATTGGGGGGGTGAAGAATAGATCCTTTAAAAACATCAGAGGACATGAAACACTAAGGAAATTTAAAACTTTAAACTATGGATAGGGTCAAATCTAAGATTGGCTCTTTTAATGTGAATGGTATAAACCATCCTGCTGAAAGAAAACAGCTTCAGAAATTTTTATAAAAAGACAGAAGTGTGAAATTCAATTTCTGCAGGAAACACACCTATCCCCGAAAGAAGCCCTAAAGCTAAAAAGCAGAGACTTCCCGACTGTTTACCATGCGTCCCTTGCAAAGGGGAGGAAGAGAGGAGTGGCTATATTACTGTCGTCCTCTCTCCCATTTGAAGAGGACGAGGTGACAGTAGATACAGGAGCCAGGTATGTGATGGTGGTGGGACGCGTGCAGGACCTGCAGATAACATTATTAAATGTTTATGCTCCCCCAGGTTCAGACATAGGTTTTTTTACAGATTTATTTAAACTACTAGCGGAAAAGGCAAGGGGGTGTCGTGATTGCAGGTGGGGATTGGAGTGTCATTATGAATAGGGCCTTGGATACGACTTCAGGTATCATGGCACCTAAAGAGAGAGTCTCCAAACTAATGAAGAGACTCATGAGAGATACGGGCCTGGTGGATGTCTGGAGGGAGAGGTAATCATTAGCGCAAGACTATACATACTACTCCCCAAGATACAAAATCTACTCGGGGCTAGATATGTTTTTCACATATAATAAGGACTTGGCAGTTTTTGAGTCTGTCTGGGTGGGCTCCGAGAGCTTATCGGACCATAAACCCATATACGCGCAAATTGATCTTCAGTTATCTAGAAAGCCGACACATTGGAGACTGAATGTCAGTTTGCTTAGAGATGAAAAAGTAAAAGAGGAAATACGGGAAATAATAAAACAGACCATTGAAATAAATGATAGCCCTGACACCACGCCCCAAATACTATGGGACACAGTTAAAACAATGATTAGGGGTAAGCTCATTTCAATAGCTATGTATAAAAAGAGGGAGAGAGGCAAACAAAGAGACTAGCTAAGCCAGGCTATTAATAGCCTGGAGGAACAACGGAAAATAAAACTATGTAGGAAGAGAGAAAGAGAGATAAAGGAACTCAAGCAGAGACTCCAGAGATTACAGATCTTGGAAACTGAGAAAGCTCTCTTATATACAAAACAGACCTATTATGAGGGAGGACCAAGGGCCACCGGTTTTTTGGCGTATAGGCTGAAACAACAGTCTGCCAGGGCAAATATCACGGGCTCAGGAACCCGATCACTGGCTGTATCTCATACAAGTGGGAACAAATAGCAGAAATCAAGAATACTTTTTATAAACGCCTATACCAACCCAACCGGAATCGTACACAAAGGAGGCCTCAGGATTTTTAGACACCTTAAAGCTACCCAGGCTCACAGAAACCCAAAGACAGACCCTGGAGCACCCAATTACTCAACAGGAGATTTTGGATACAGTGGGAGAACTCAAGACAGGTAAATGCCCAGGACCAGATGGGTTTGGGGGGGAACTATATAAAATGTTCATGATAGATGTAGCCCCTATACTTAAAATGGTTTATAATCAGATATGGTTGGAAGAAGTAATTCCCCCTTCGTGGAATTACACTACTATAACAGTGATCCCGAAAGAAGGTAAGGACCCGAAGGAATGTGGCTCGTATAGGCCAATTTCCCTCCTTAATGTAGATTACAAAATCTTTACGGCTATAATAGCCAAAAGACTTCAGTCTCTTCTTGTAGGCCTGATCCATCCAGATCATACAGGTTTTGTAGAGGGTAGGCAGGCTCCAGAGGGAGTAAGACGGACTATAAACATAATTGATATTATTAATAAAAAACGTATTCTAGCTTGTCTCATGAGCTTGGACGCTGAAAAAGCATTTGATAAAGTCAACTGGAATTTCCTTTTTCTGGTTCTTGAGAGATTGGGTTTTCCCTCACAATTTTTAGAGGCGATTAAAGCTATATACGCCTCCCCTCGGGCCTACGTAAGGGTGAATGGGGGCATCTCTCGGAGGTTTGATTTGGGCCGGGGTACTAGACAGGGTTGCCCGCTGTCACCCCTTCTTTTTGATTTATATATAGAGCCCTTGGCTCAGGCTATAAGGGAGGCAGAGGGGGTGGAGGGAGTGAAGGTTAACTGGGAAGAACATAAAATTTTCCTATATGCGGACGATGTCCTCCTCTACATAACTAATCCGGATAGATACATCCCTAAATTGTGGTCCATCATAGACAGATTCAATCAATACTCAGGGTACACACTAAATAAAAACAAAACAGAAGTTTTGAAACTTCATTACAACCTCCCAGCTCATATAGCGCAACTCCTCGATGTGAACTGGAACAAGGGGAAAATGAAATACTTAGGTATCCAAATCCCAAAGAATCTAGTAATGCTATACTCGGCTAATTTTGAGCCAATTGTAACACAGATCAGGCAGGATATTGAGAGATGGGAGACTTTACAATTACCCCTATATTCAAGACTACAATCAGTGTCAATGAATATCCTCCCTAAATACCTGTACCTTTTTCAGTGCCTTCCAATAAAAATTCATAAGAACCAATTCCAGATATGGCAGAGGTTGCTGGCAAACTATATTTGGAACAAT
Organism: Neoceratodus forsteri; assembly: GCA_016271365.2. NCBI lineage: Eukaryota > Metazoa > Chordata > Ceratodontiformes > Ceratodontidae > Neoceratodus > Neoceratodus forsteri. The sequence goes on along the minus strand of CM057459.1, from coordinate 708,831,821 downwards.
AGGAGGCCGAGAATTAAAAATATAATTATGCAAACAAATAAAAAGTATGGAGGCCGAAATATCCCTAATCTAGAAGATTATTTTCTAGCTACCCAGTTAAGATGGGCTCTTTTATGGTCGGCTAAGGCACACTCGACTCGCTGGAAGGCTATAGAGGAAGCCCTGACAGATGGCATCCCCCTGGGGGCAAGGGCCTTGACACCAGGGATCCAAACCTTAGGTGAGAACATTTCACTTATGTCAGTACATAACACCCTGGGGTCCTTAAAACGGCTCTGGACTAAACATAACCTAGACGAAGAGCTTTGGCCCTTGAGGTGGTTTGCTTGGGACCCGGGTTTTTTATCCGCCCAGACAGGACCTTACCTTTAAAAGATGGGGGAGGTTTGGTTTAAATTCTCTCAGTCAATTCCTGAATGGAAACAATGTCGTGGAATTTAATCAAATTAAAGAAGTTTTCTCTTTGAGACAGGCAGACTATTTTAGATATTTACAAATAAGAGCCTATATACATAAATTACAAAATCTGTATACACATACTAGAGCCTCATCAGAGCTTATACATATCATAGGTGAAATCCTCAATTCACAAAGACTCAAGGGACTGATCTCAAATATATATGGTGCTCTGAGAGATGGAAGAGGGAATAAGACCTCCCAGATTAAACACAGGTGGGAACAGGAGATGGGGGAACCCCTGGAGGATAAGGACTGGACTTCCGCTTTGATATTGGCCTCTAGGACCACATCATTCCCGATATGGAAAGAGTTTGAGTGGAAGGTTAGACTAAGATTTTTTACTGTACCAAATATCCAGTGTAAGTGGGATAAGAACTGTTCAGGAGAATGCTGGCGGAGCTGTGGGACGAAGAGGGCGGACTATCTACATGTTTTCTGGTCATGCCCGACCCTTATAAATTTTTGGACAGAAATTGAGCAAAAGATAAGACTGATACTCTCCATACAACCTATACTAGGCCCTAAGAATCTAATACTGGGTATGAAACCAGAGGAGCTCAGGGGAGCAGACAAAATCTATCTATGGAATATTTTTCTTACAGCATCCCATAAGGCCATAACCAGAAGATGGCTCTCATCATGTCCCCCGACAACTCAGGATTGGGTGGCAATTATCAACGAGATTAAAGACATGGAGGAAATCACATATAAAATAAACCTGAGGACACAGGTTTTTGTAAGATGATGGACTCCATGGCTGATGATATAAAGTTGTCGGCTGTCATTCAGGGGGTGGGGGACCAGGGTAAGGACATAAGGAAAGATGTCACCAATAAAGAATAAGGATATATTGCTTCCAGGCTGCTCTCCACAAAGCAAAGTGGGATAAAAATAAAGTTAGAGGGGTAAAGGAACCTAAGATGTATGAAATGAGACAATGAATCAAGATTAGTATGTAGTAGAATATAGATAACTGTATTTTAAGTTGAAGGTGATGGCAATGATATATAATTATTGTAAACCTGTGCCAAATATGCAATAAACTTGAATTTAAAAAAAAAAAAAAAAAAGATGTCACGGCTTGCGTGGACCTCGAGCCGAAGTCCACTGGCTACTGAGGGGCACAGGGGCAGGGCAGATTGCTGTCTCCCTCTTGATCCTCAACAATGGTTAACCCGAAAATAGCCTTGCACATACAAGTTGGGAAGGCTAGGAGACTACTGTGAGGTTGAAGCCCTGCTATGGTGCAGGTGCGGGGAAGGGCAGGTCCGGGACCTAAATCCTGAAACATACATAAAAAAAAAAAAAATACAGCCTACCTGAAGGCTGAATTTATGTTGGGGGGGGGGGGCCGCGGGAGCCCCACTATTACTCCTGGGGTGCTGGCGTTCATGTCCCCCCCTGGGGCTCCCCCCCCCGTTCACGCCCCTCTTGGGTGGGGCAGGGGGGGGCTGGGCCTCGGGACGGATGTGCCCCACGTCCGGCTGGAGGTCTGCTTTCTCCAAAACACAAGCACCTCCTCTAGCTCTCTTGCAATCTCAGAGGCGTCTGCAGCTCGGCCATATTCGCCTGTCCCACTTACCTTTTGCCTGATAGGCACTTTAAGTGCCAAAAGCCCAAGATTTTCTAGGGCTCCTGAGGTGAGGACATATCCTTACCGTAGGATCAGTGGTGTGCCCTGATCAGTGGAAGTACCAGGTTATCTAAGTTACTGTTAGAGAGACCATGTTGGGTCTGGTATGTTTGTTAGTGACTTTTTTTGATTATCAATGTATGTTGTCATGTTGTTGTATTTGTCCTAAAAAGGTCATTGGGTCTTCTCAAGGTTCCATACAAGTGCTTAATCTAAATCAAATAGAGGGAAAATCCCACAAAAAAGTAGGAATGATGGGGAACAACTGGCTAAATGAGTCACAACAATGTACATGCCCAAACTGAAATTATTGTCCCTGAATATCAATGGCCTTGCTTCGCCTATTAAACGATCCAGGACACTAGCCTTTATTAGAAGGTCTAAAGCAGACCTAGTATACCTCCAAGAAACCCATATGAATTCTGCCGAATACAAAAAGCTAACCAAGTTTAGCAGAGGACAGGTTTATCACTCCTCCAGTAAAGAAGGTAGAAGAAGAGGTGTGGCTATAATAATACTACCTCCAAATACAACATTCAAGGCGGAATGCACCTGGTCGGACCCGGAAGGTAGGTTGGTCATGGTACAAGGAAAACTTAATGATCAGCAGGTGACCCTGGCAAATATATATCTACCCCCGGGCATATCCGTCTCCATGCTGAAACCCTTATCAGACAAAGTTATACAAAAAACAAGGGGAATTCTCCTGCTGGCAGGTGACTTCAACCTGACTGTTGATCCCATAATTGATACCTCCAACGGGAAGCCCCCTAAATTAACAGCCACTCAGAAGTTCTTTAGGAAGTTTTTGACGGAGATGGGATGGTGTGATGTTTGGAGGAAGCTGCATCCTCAATCAAGGAACTACTCCTACTATTCCTCTGCTCACCACACCTACTCACGTATAGACCACATGTACACCCAGGTGGAAAACCTGGGAGCCCTATGGGATGCCCGACTGGTTGATATTTCTAACTCAGACCATGCTCCTCTGGTTTCCCTTTGGAATCTGGGGCTTCAACCTAAAAACACGCAATGGAGACTAAACCCATACTACCTACGCTCTAAACAATTTTGTGAATTCCTCTCAGAAAAATCACTGAAATTATAACTGGCAACCACTCCGCGAATGTACCCCCGGCGATTCACTGGGACACTATCAAGGTAGTACTTCACGGGCACATAATTAAGCATACTGCAGAATTAGGGAGACAACGCAAAGAACATAGATCCAAGCTGGAGGACACCCTCCACTTCCTGCAAATGGCTCATAAACAAGGGGATGAGTCGATACTCCCTCAGTTGCAACAAACCAAGCTTGCATTGGACCACGTGATCCAACAGCAAACCGAAATTGCCTTGACCTTTCTAAAGCAACGGTTTTATGAAGTAGGCCCAAGAGCCACACGATTGTTGGCCTACCAAATTCGAAAACAAAAAAAGGCATCCATGATTGCATCTATTCGACACCCGACAGGCGGCCAACCTCTCACCAAAACGCACGATATAGCAGAGGCCTTCACCTCGTACATCAAAGCTTTATACACTCCTGAACAATCATTATCCCCACAGCAAATGGCGGACTATCTGCGCTGTATTACACTACCGATACTCACGGAGACACGTAGGGAAACCCTCATATCCCCAATAAAGGAGGTGGAGATAGCCAACGTTATTGCCAATGCCAAGTCCCTCAAATCGCCTGGGACGGACGGCTACGTCGCAGAGTTCTATAAAACTATTCGGGCACAAATCTCCCCTAGACTTTTATACGTGTTCAACTCAGTTTTGCAGGGAGGTCCCCCCCCCCATCCTGGTCATATGCAACTATATCCGTGATCCCCAAACCAGGTAAGAATGCACAACTCTGTGCCTCATATAGACCCGTATCAGTACTCACTCAAGACTACAAATTATTCATAAGCATACTAACTCACCGGCTGGACCAGGTTCTCCCTCTGTTAATACATAAGGACCAAACAGGATTTGTGAGATCCCGCACCACTACTGACAATATCAGACGTTCCCTTCATTTGGTCCACCAAATGCAAACAAACAAATCCACATCGATACTAGTAAGCTTAGACACTGAAAAGGCATTCGACAGAGTGGCCTGGCCCTTTTTATATCTAACACTTCATAAATTAGGCTTCCCCGCTCCCCTAATCAAAGTCCTCCAAAACATATATTCTGCACCCCAAGCATGTGTAAAGGTAAATGGACATCATTCCAACTACTTCCGCCTACAAAGAGGGACCAGACAGGGATGTCCACTATCTCCCTTACTATTCGCAACATTTATCGAACCGCTAGCTTAACAAATCCGGGAATGCCAAAAAATAGAAAGACTACAAATAGGAGGCTCAGAACGCTGCATTGCATGGTATGCGGATGATATACTTCTATACCTCCAAAACCCCAAAGAATCACTCCCCACAGTGAAACAAATCTTGGTCACTTTTGGCCGGGTGTCAGGGTACAAACTAAACCTTGCCAAAACAGAAATACTCACTTTTCACTACACTCCCTCATCGAGTACACAAAACACCATCCCAGGTAGGTGGGACCTGCAAAAACTGAAGTACTTGGTATATATATATATATATATATATATATATATATATATATATACACACCTCGAACAACCATAGCATATTACAAACATAACTAAGCCCCCTTTATGACTCAGTTGAAATCGGTCCTACAGTCATGGTGACTTTACCCTTAAGTTTAACTAAGAGAATTGAACTGGTCCAAATGATTGTCCTCCCAAGGGCTCTGTATTTATTTCAAAATATACCCATATATATACTGCTAAAGGCCTTTCCGAGAAATGAACCGCTTAATGTCAAAATTCATATGAGCCAACCAAAAGCCCCGAGTAGGCCTAAAGATTCTCACCCTGCCACGCCAAGACTGGGGCTTAGCACTCCCTGATCTAAAACTATATCAACAGACGGCGACCCTGTCGCACATAATGGCCAGGCAAAATAAAACTTCCAGCCCACGTTGGCTGGAAATAGAGAGAATTCTATTGAATGACCATGCTTACTTTCGAATTCTGTACCAACAAACTACCGACAAGAAAACACACCAGCCCGTAAATCCTTGGCTCGCAGACCATTTTAAAAATTGGCAATCCATTAAAAAAAACCAACAACGACTTCTCCCCGAACAACATAGATAACAGCTTCCAGCACTGGGAGAGATATGGCCTAAAATACCTGTTACAGACAATGACACAAGGCAGAATTTGGGTGTTTGCAGATGTCCAAAAAAAGTATAATTTGCCCCACAAGGATTTCTTCCGCTATCTTCAGCTCCGTCACTACGCTGAGAATCTTCCACAGGTGTTGTGGAACCCTGAACAATACCCAACCTAAATCCGTAGCCAAATCCATCTGAACAATACTCTGAAACAAGATCACCTGATATCATCATACTGTCAAGCACTTAACTCACAGAGGGATACCCTCACTAAGAACATACGCCTGCAGTGGAGCCAGGAATCGGGGTACCAAATCTCGCTCGAGGATTGGCGTCAAGCATGCACTCTTTCATCTCGAATGACCAGCTCGCACCAGTGGCGTGAGTATGCATGAAAGAATCTGATAAGATACTTCAGAACGCCAGTGGTCACAAGTCACTATTTACCAAACAAGACAGCAATATGCTGGCGCCTGTGTGGAGAACTTGGGGCAAACCACACTCATATCATGTGGTCCTGTCTGGCCCTTAAACCATTTCTTTCACACCTCCAGTCTCACCTACAAGAAATAAAGGACCCCCAACTCCACCTGACACTGGAGATGTTCCTATTCTTTATCCTCCCCAGAACACTAAGCGGTCCTAACACCACATATCTACTCCTTCTTCTCATTACGGCAGCAAAGAAGGCAATCACAAAACTATGGCTGACTGCTAAAGCCCCAATGATACAAGATTGGTGGGACATCACAAAACTGATATATAACATGGAAAAAGTAACACACAATCTGAATGAGCAAGAGGAGAAGTTTACCATTAGATGGATCAGATGGCAGATATACTATATGCTAAGAGATTCCACCTTCACGCCTTAGGAAACCTGAACATCTCTGATTAACCTACCTCTAGTCTGAAACAGTCGAGCCGTTGATGCCAGGGACGGGAGGACAGGTTATGTCTTTCCTTTTGATACTGGGAAGCCAATACAGAGATGCCCAGCTCAAGGTAAGAGGGCGGTACAACAGGCAGGATGAGGAGTGTCTTGAGGTAATGGGCACGAGGAAAAAAAAATTATGAGGCCACACTACCTACAGACTGTAACCCGGAAAGGGGGGCCATTAAAGGTTTCAGCTGTTCCCAGCGGGAATGGTTTTTCCAGACAAAATCAAAGAACTCTATTCTAGGTGCTACTATTGAGTGACTAGTTACAAACAACTTATTATCCTTATAAGTTAGAGAATAGACTAAGCCTATGAGAATAAGCCAACAGGGACCTAAGAGCTAAGAGAGACTCATCTTTCATTATTGATTTACGATTAATTACCAATATCCCAATCCCCATATGTAAGATAAATACATAAACAACCCTCTTTATGAATGTATGTAAACCTACATATTTTGCCTTTTAGCCAAGGAGATGTAATATATAAATGAAATGAAATGCATGAGACCTGATGACATGTATGTATGTATATATGTTGAAAACTCAATAAAAATGATATTTAAAAAAAAAGAAGGGGGAGAAGGACTTCTTTAGGTACATCAGGGAGAAAAGGAGCTGTAAGGACCACATAGTAAGGACTAGGTAGGAGGGGGGTTGGGTGGAAGCAGGGTGTGATAAGGCTGAAGCACTAAATGAGTACTTCTGCTCAGTATTTACTAAAGAGAAGGGAGTGACACCCAAGGGGAGAAATGGCAGAAACGGGGGGGGGGGGCTGACAGATGGGGTAATCATGGAGGGCAGAGTTCGGGAGGGTTTGAAGGCACTGAGGGTGGATAAGGCGCCAGGCCCAGATGGCATCCACCCCAGGGTACTGAAGGAGCTGGCAGAGGTCCTTGCAGGACCTTTGGCAGACCTATTTAATGCCTCACTACATTCGGGGTGTGTACCTCAGGACTTGGAGGATGGCTTATGTGGTGCCCCTCCACAAGAGTGGCCCCAAGGATGAACCGGGAAACTACAGACCAGTGAGCCTCACATCCATCATGGGTAAGCTAACGGAGACTGTCCTGAAGGAAAGGCTGGTGGCCCTCCTATAGGCCAAAGGACTACAGGACAGCAGACAGCATGGCTTCATACTGGGCAGATCCTGCCAAACCAACCTGGTAGAGTTCTATGACTGGATAACCAGGTAACTGGACAGGGGCCATGCATTGGATGTCCTGTATCTGGACTTCAGTAAAGCATTCGACTCTGTGCCACATGGAAGGCTGGGAAGTAAGTTAGTAAGCACAGGGGCAGGTGCAAAGCTGGTGAGATGGGTAGGGAACTGGCTTCAGGGAAGGCAACAGAGGGTGGTGGTGGGTGGGGAGCTCTCACACCCAAGGGTAGTGACGAGCGGTGTTCCACAGGGCTCGGTGTTGGGACTGGTGTTGTTTGGGATATTCATTGCAGACATATCTTTGGACATCAAGAGCAAGATCAGTCTGTTTGCTGACGATATTAAGGTAGGAGCAGTGGTAGATGACCTAGCGGGATGGCAGGGGTTGCAGGATGATCTGGCAAAGCTTGAAACCTAGTCAGACACCTGGCAACTGGGGTTTAATGCCAAAAAATGCAAGGTGCTGCATTTTGGGATGAAGAACCCAAGGAGGAGTTACCAGCTGGGGGGAGTGCAGCTAGCCCAGACAGAGGAGAAGAAGGATCGGAGGATGCTCATTACAGGGTAAGTGAACAACTCAGTACAATGTAGGAAGGCAGCTGCAAAGGCCAACAAAATGCTGGGTTGTATTGCAAGGGGTATATCCATGAGGAGGGAGGAGGTGATTCTGCCACTGTATAGGTCATTAGTTAGACCGCACCTGGAGTACTGCGTGCAGTACTGGCGCCCGTATCTGAAGAGGGACATTAAGTTACTGGAGGAGGTGCAGCGCAGGGCGACAAAGATGATCAAGGGGCTGGGGGACTTATCATACGAGAGGAGGCTGAGAGAGTTGAACATGTACTCACTGGAGGAGAGGAGGGACAGGGGGACATGATTGAAACCTTTAAGTACATGAAAGGAATAAACAAGACAGATACAGAGGGGCTGTTCAAAGTAAGGGAGGGGAGGGACACCAGGGGCCATGATATGAGACTGGAGGGAGGAAGGTTCAGCAGGGAGATGAGACACTTTTTTACAGAGATGGTGGTGGCTGGGTGGAATGCGTTACCTGCAGAAGTGGTATCCAGTAGAACAGTAGACTGCTTCAAAAGGGGATGGGACAGGACAAGGGGGAGGGTCAAAGAAGGGAAAGGGTGGAAGGGAGGGGCAGCTGCAGAATAAGGGGTGCTAGCTGCACATTTGAGCAGACTTGATAAACCTCCAGGCCTTTATCTGCTGGCAAATTTCATATGTTGGTATGGGTGATTTTGTATCGTTTAGGTGATACCCCACTCCTAGCCCAATTCTTAGGCTGTTCCCCTGAATATATTTACATTTCTGTTCCTCCCCACTTCTTGACACTGATCCTTGGTTAAAAGTGGGCAAATCCATCTAGCTTTGTCAGCCCCCTCCCACAGCGTACCATGCTAGCTCCATAGTACTGTTTTGCATCGTTGATGAATGGAGAGAGTGGGGGTATGATTGGGAGGGAGAGGGCGGACCAGTAGCATCATTTATTATGGTAGGCAGCCTGGTCAGTTGACTCACCAGTGTTGATAAACTCATGCAAGACACTACTTGAGCACAATTACCAGTATTTGAACTTGGTGGTGAGAAGTGGAGGATGAGGATCTTTGCCCTGTATTGGACATGAGTAAAAATATTAATTTTGCTAAACTGGATGACTTTGAAACATGGGCACTAGAACCTATGGGTGTGTAGAGCTGTAGCACCCCTACTTTTGCCCATGAGCATTTAGAATGCTCTTTTGCTTGCAGAAACTACCTTTTACACCCTATGCACTTTTGAACTTTAGCATCCCCATTTTGCCCCATTTTCTGGCACCCATGCTTTGGTGCAGATAATGACTTGGTGGGGAGCGTGGTGGGGCTAAGGGAGTTGGAAAGAGTGTTTTGAGGATGGAGGGGGGCTAATAGTGGGAGTGCTTGCCAGGAAAGGGTGATTATATTTCGTACCCATTATAGTTCTCCGCAGTCAACACCAGTGGGTATTCTTCATCCATCCTATAGGTTGATGCACGATCCAATCAAAACAAAGGTGGGCAAGGACATCCCTCTGTCCTCATCAGATTATCTCCAGTTCACTCTTGCATCAAGATAGCTTGTCACATTCTCACTGTTCCAAACAGTGTTACCCAACTCAAACATCTGTACAGGTACTGTAAAAAAATTACTTAATTCTACTATATTAACACAAGCAGCCTGGGAGACAGCTAGACAGCATATTACTAACTGCATGCAGTACTAGTTGAAGCGTCTATTCTAACAACGGTTATCTGTAGCTTTAAGGCTCAGATAAACACCAGACAGGAAACGGAACTCAAACAAATGTATGTGGATCAGGATCCTCTCCTGTAGCGGGTCAAGAACACACAAATGCTGCTCATCGCTGCCATGCCATGCCAGGCTGAGGTCCCTCCTGTAGCGACCTCTGCCCATACGGGACAACGCCCCACCCAAGTGTGTGACAGCAATCCCATCACAGTATCTGGTTCTAACCTATCGATTCAGCTCTGGCAGAGATCCTCTCCAGCAGCGATCCCTGCACAGAACATAAGCCCACAGCCTCAGTCTGGCCCCAACCTAACAATACAGCTCTGGCAGGGATCTTCTCCAGTAGCTATCCCTGCACGGTACAGAAGCCCACAACCTCAAGGGCTAATGTGACACAATCCAGGACCAATGCCTGGCTTACAACTCCCATGAGGCTCCCCAGCAGCAGGCTCCAGGGAACCAACTAGCCCACAAACGCAGGGCTCAAAAGCAAAAAAACACCCTCGGTTAAGCAGCACAGAGAAAGAGCGTTTAGAACAAATGCCAGCCATTTTCACGTACCTGCAGTGCAGCAGTAACGATGGATCCCCCTTCCTACTCAGGTTGGGCATTTTCCTTCAGATCCTCCATTCTCCAGCGCGAACCAGTTCGTGCCTCGCTGCACCTTGAATTTCCTTTGTCTTGGGGGTTGCAAAATCATCTCCCCCACCCCTCTGAGACACTATTTGGCTGCACGCTGCTCTCTCGACTGCTAGAGCAGACAAAGCCTCATGACGCTTAGCGGCTCCAGTGAGAGCTTACGACTCTCCCTCAGGAAATGCAGTTCCCTGTGCAGTTCTCGGTAGAAATCCCGCGAGACTTCGGCGGCCATCTTAGGGACCTATACAGCAGTCCCAAATCATTCTCAGCGTTTCTCGTGAGATCTCATGGCTGCCATCTTGCCTGGGCTTCCCATTCAGTCCTCCTTTGATACAGTTCCCTATTCAGGACTGCAGCAAAGCTTTTACTAAAAACTGATAATTATGTGACCTGCTGCCTTAAGGGGACTATACCTCATACAATTTTCTCTTGATTCCCCCAGATTTTTACACATCATGACAAAATGCAGGGAGTGTGGAGTGTTGTTCACGGCCATTGAAGAGGACAACCAAACATGTGCGGTGAGTACCCTTGGCCTGCACAGGGGGTTAGCAGAGATGGAAGAGGAATACTCCATCTTGGAAACACAGCCCCCTCCAACTGCCCCAATCGCACTGGATGCCAACCAGGCTCAATTGCTGTTCAAACTTCTCGAACGCATGAAAGCAGGTGACAGCATCATTACCGCATCACAGAGGGTCATGGATCAGGAGCCCACGAGAAAACACCCAAGGCTGGATACGGATAGCACTATGTCCGACACCACCGCCGAACAAGAGGAGGGCACTTCGGACAGGTCAAACCGAATGTGCCATGGGGAAAACGTCGACGAGCTGATTACTGTGGTACGGGCAGCGCTTAAAATATCGCATCAGCCTGCCCAACCTTCCACATCCGAAGACCCCCTTCTCTCTATGGGCGAACCAGAGGAGAAAGTTCATTTTCCCTCCTGTAAGAGCCTCGACACACTTCTGACCCGGGAATACGAGACATCAGACCTGACCAGAATGGCCGAAAAGAGCATGGTACACAGATGGTACCCCATCAGCCACCAAAGAAATGACCAGTGGGGAAGGGCCCCCAAGATGGACCAACCCGTCTCGGAGCTCTCCAAATGCACAACCATTCCAGCTGAATGTACAGCAGCACTAAAGGACCCGATGGATAAGAAGGTGGAGGAACACCTATGGAAAATTCACGAGGTGGCCGGCATGGCATGTTCGGCAGACACGGCCATGTGGTTCACATGCAGGGCACTCCACAGATGGCTAGACATACTTACTGAGGACGTCCCCATGGACTCCCCGCGCCCCCCAAGCGGATGCAGCGGAGTGCGCCATCCAAGCCGAGAAATATATGATGGACGCATCATCCGACATTTTCAAATTTGGGGCTTGGACAGCAGTGCTGGCCAATAGAGCCAGAAGAGCATTGTGGCTAAAACTTTGGCAGGCAGGCAACGAGTCTAAAACCACTCTTCTGAAACTACCCTTCAAAGAGGGTACGCTTTTCGGGGAAGGCCTAACCCCATACCTCAAACAAAGGGGAGGGAAACGGGTGCAGGGAAACAAAGACGTCTATTTCCCCACAGACAGACCTTTTCATCCTAAAAGCAAGTTCTTTAAACCCAAAATGCAGTCTTACAATCCACAGCCCACAAAGCAGTGGCACCAAAGACCACATTTTCAACACAAAGCATATAATAACAGAGCAAGAGGCAATACAGAGGCCCAGTACTCCAGTGGCGGTCGAAAGCCAAACTTCAAACTCCAAGGTAACAAGAAATGAAGGCGTGTGGGCCCAGACTAACCTACCGCTGGCAGGGAGGCTGAGCTGGTTTGCACATCTACGGGCCTCAGACAACATCACACAAATGGGTGCTGGAAGTGGTCACCAAGGGTTATGCAATCGAGTTCACCAGCAAGCCGATACGGCACAGACCATTCATATCACCTATGCTGAGGGACCAGATCAGAGTACAAGCTATAAAGGAGGCAATACAGGACTTGCTCAACAATGGGGTTGTCACGCAAGTCCCCACAGGAGAACAAGACACAGGGGTCTACTCCTTGTTCTTTGTTGTCCCGAAGAAAACGGGAGGGATGTGCCCCGTACTAGACCTCAAGTTCCTCAACTGGACAGTGACTTACAAAAAATTCAAAATGGAGACCCTCTGGTCAACACTGGCATCCATTCAACCGGGGGACTATCTGACCTCCGTAGACCTCAAGAATGCTTATCTTCACATTCCCATTCGTGTCTCGCACCACCGTTACCACAGATTCAACATCCAAGGACAACATTTATAATACACCTGCCTACCTTTCGGACTGGCATCTGCCCCCAGGGTGTTCACCAAGACACTGGTGGTTCTTGCAACACATCTCAGGAAACAAGGGGTTCATGTCATCCCTTACCTGGATGACTGGCTGATAAGGGCAAGAACGGTGGAACAGGCCCAGTGAAGCACACAACTAGCAATCAGCTGTTTAAAGCAACATGGATGGATAATCAACAAGGCCAGGAGTCAACTGATACCTGCCCGGTCCATTACACATTTGGGCGCAGGAATAGACACAAAAAACAACAGCATAACCCCCACACACGAAAAAGTCCAGAACATCTGGACACTGGTTTCGGCCTTGATCAGCAGACCACACAGGGCAGTATGGGATTACCTGCAGGTACTGGGAATCATGGCAGCACTGATAGACCAGATTCCATGGTCCAGAGTACACATGCGAACACTCCAGAGATATCTAATAGACTCATGGGACCAGATGACCCAAAACTTCAAATTCCAAGTAACACCACCCCCTCCCGTACTAGCCGGGCTACGATGGTGGACTCTGACAACTCACTTACTGAAAGGCAGAACACTAACACAGGCGACAGCAGAAATAATCACCACAGACGCAAGTCTATCGGGCTGGAGGGCAACATACAAAAATCATGTGACACAGGGCCTATGGACTCAGAAGGAGTCCAAGCTACTGATCAGTGTACTAGAAATGAGAGCTGTTTGCCTGACACTACTCTTCTTCGCACCTCTCCTTACCAACAAACCAGTTCTGGTCCGGTGTGACAACCAAGTGACAGTAGTACATATAAACAAACAAGGGGGCACAAGGAGCAAGGCAATGATAAAGGAGTCCTTACAGCTACTCCACTAGACAGAGCAGAATCTGCTGTCCCTAACCACAATATACCTAGCAGGAGAGTCCAACCAACACAGAGGCAGACTGGCTAAGCAGAGTCACCGTGAGCCACTCCAAGTGGAGGCTCCACAAATATATTTTCAAGAGCCTACAGTCCAGATGGGGGCCCCTCCAAGACGATTTTAATGACGTCGTGGATGAACACACAACTACCCAACTATCACTCCAGGTTCTCGGACCCCAAAGCCCAGGAGATCGATACGCTGTCAGCACCATGGAACTTCACACAGGCCTATCTATTCCCGCCAGTCTCAATGATATCCAAAGTGCTCCACAAGATTCGACGCACGGGAGCATCAGTAGTACTCATGGCCCCCAATTGGCTGAGGTGGTCATAGTTCTCACTCATTCAGCCATGGCGGTGAGCCCACTGATGACTCTACCACCTTGGCCAAACCTACTATCTCAGGGACCAGTTCTCTACCCGAACCCAGCCAGCCTGAATCTAATGGCATGGCTATTGAAAAGAACAGACTGTTGAACCAGGGACACCATACCAGGGTCGTAAACCGATTGCTACAATCCAGGAAACAGTCTACAAATAAGACTTACCTCAGACAATGACAAATCTTTCACAGATGGTGCAGGGGAATGAGTACCTCACCTTCAGTGGCGGGGTTACCACAAACTCTAGATTTTCTCAATGAAGGGGCAAACAAGGGTCTAAGTCCAGCCTCACTTAGAGTACAGGCATCTGCTGTATCTTCCATCAGGGGACCACTACCAGGAATAGGTCACACTGGCTCACACCCCAACACCATCCGATTGCTTAAGGCAGTTACATTAACAGCACCTAGTGTGAGGCAGAGATGCCCACCATGGCGACTAAATTTAGTGTTAGATGCCCTACAATCACCCACTCTGCAACAAGATTCATTACACTGGTGCACTATTAAGACAGCATTCATTGTAGCAATTTGTTCAGCCAGGAGAATAGGAGAGATTCAGGCCCTCTTCTGCAGGGAGCCCTTTATCACCTTTCATAGTGATAGGGTCTTCCTGCGAACAGTACCATTCTTCCTACCCAAGGTGGCATCCCTGTACCACAAGGACCAGGATGTACTGCTGCCCTGCATTACCCCGACTAACCACCCAGACAGGACAACCCACCACCCCCTAGACGTGGGCCGTCAACTGGAAAAATACCTCAGTATTACCAAGGACATTCGGAAGTTGGACAGATTATTCATCCTAATAAGGGGGCGCAGAGTAGGATAGGCAGCCTCCAAAGACACCATAGCCAGATGGATCAAGCAAACCATTAACAAGGCCTATAGGGCAGTAGGGCAGACACCACCAGAAGGCCTCAAAGCACATTCTACCAGGGCAGTAGCAACATCCTGGGCAGAAAGGGGAATCGTGTCTACACAAGACATTTGTTAAGCGGCCACCTGGTCATCAGTACGTACTTTCACCAGGCATTACCAACTAGACATAGCATCTGCCGAGAGGACCACATTTGCCAAGTCAGTACTGGGGCAGGGGAATGCCTGGGTTAGTTCGGGGCTAATCTGGCTTCTCCTTACCCACCCAAGACTACTCACCATAAGGGTACACTGCTACTAATGTCCCACTGGTGTTGACTGCGGAGTACTATATAGGGTACGAAATATAATGGGATTTACTCACATGGTAAAGGTGATTATCTGAGTACCCTTCATAGTACTCCGCAGGCCCGCCCGGGATGGCAGATTACCCATCAGGTCGGGTTAGCATTACCAGCTAACACCACATGGCAGACTGGGAAAGGTCAAAGTACTACCAAGGTTGACTAAGGTTTTGTTACAGGCAGGGTACGGTGACACAAAATGTACCATTTCTATGTTAAAACTTATGTCTATTTCAGTGGTTAATGAAAATTACTAAAATTAAGGTGATGGGTGAAAAGCTATGCCTGACTAACTATTCTGTTACATCACACAGTATAAGTAACAGCTCCCAGGCAATAATCACAGGGTCCAGCACAATAGAACACTCAGCAGTCGATGACGCCACCTTTGGCTGGACGTATTAGTGGCTTGTATGTCCTTCTCTTCTCTCTCATTTTAAAGCTATAGAAGAGTCGCACTGGAGATAATCTGATGAGGGCAGAGGAATGTCCTCTCCCACCTTTGTTTCGATTGGATCATGCATCAGCCTATAGGATGGACGAGGAATACCCACTGATGTTGACTGCAGAGTACTATAAAGGGTACTCAGATAATCACCTTTACCAGGTGAGTAAATCCCAGCATTGCTTATCCTTAAGAGGCCACCTAGGGGTGGGGAACTCCTGGCTCCATCCTCAGCCCTACTGCACTCTCCAGGGTCACAAAGCCAGAAAAGACATAAAAAGCACTAGTCAAAAGTGGCTGTTTTTGTAGCAAAACGACTATAAAAAAAAAAAAGCCTACTGGCTCAGTGCCTAGTACATACAGTGGAGCTAAGACTGGACCAAACTGTTGCTTCTTCTGGGGTCTTCCAGCAGCCGTAATTAGCCTACATAGAAACAGTGGGAGTGTGTCAGCAGAAAAAGACCCAGATGTCCATCCAGTCTGCACATTTTCGTGCCTAGCTCAATGCTCAGCCTAACACTGGGGTACTTTAGAGATCCTATAGTCTGCCTAATGGCTGATTGTCACCCCCTTCACCAGGTATCCTTTACACTCTTCTGCCTGTGGGTCCCACTACTCCCTTTTATCTGCCCCACCCATGTTTATACCCTGTCACAATCTTTGCTTCAACCACCTCTCAGGCAGTCTTTTCCATCTGTTTGCCACCTGCTCTGTGAAGAACTTTTTCATGCCCCTCCTGAACCCCCCCAACCCATGTGCTCAATTCCAGGTATTAAATTGAGCAGGAACCCTGAATAACTCGGTTCCACTGCCTCTTACACAATTGTAGGGGGGGTTCCCACACCTCTGTTATCTTTCTTCTTTGGATACTAATGGAGAGTTCCTCCCCCTAGAAAGGACTGTTCCCCGATCTAAAAGTCTGGATGTGAGAGTACTCCCACCTCAACATTTCAGATTTAACCTCCGCTCTAGTCACTGTGCTGTTCTTCTTCATGAACAAGTAGGGACTGAGATACGCCAGGATGTGGGTTTCTATTTGTGAACCGTGCGCTCAGGTGCATTATGACGCACGAGGTGCTAACGCAGAGTGCCTTCAACTGGGTATATGGTTAACAAATAAAAACCCCACACTCTGAAGTATCTTATTGTGCTTATAAAATGGGTGGCAGGCATGATATTAAAAAAGGTACGTTCAATGTGGTAAAGTTTTTCATCTCTCTTTTTGTAGAACCGATGATAAATTATGAAAAATAGAGAAGCAAATGACTGACACTAGAGGGAACAATAATGGTGGCGTTTGTGGCACACAAGTATAACCACCCCAAGCACCAACAAGCATTTGTCAATGCCGAATGTTTGCTTGCTGGCATTGGCATTGGTGGGGTGTGCCTTTGGGTCGTCAGGCATAACAGCCACGCCATTTCACCACACTCTATCCTGCAGACACCGACAAGTGTCATGGTGTGCCTTGGCCGTTTGGCTCTTATGCTCACCCCATTCCATCAGGATATACGGTGAGTTGGGTGCAGTATAGGAGAATGGGGTGAACTTGGGGGCTGAGGAGTCCAAGGCACACCTCGATGCCTCTCACTGGCTGCAGGGTGTGGGTGGGGGTGAAATTGTATGAGCATTACAGACGACAATCCCAAGTCACATCCCTGATGCCTGTCAGTCTCTACAGGGTGGGGCGTTATGGTCGGAAACCCTAACGTCTCAGGCGTTCGTTGGTATTTTCACTCCAAATTTTCAACATGGGTTTTTTGTGACCCCCACCTTATGAACAGTGGCAATATCAGTTTGTTAGCCGAAAGCTGATTTTGTAAAGTGACAACGGCATTTGGCACCACAGGTGCGAAAACACATTTCGAACAGGGTATGAAAAATGGCAGCTGTACTGTTCATGGGGAGGTGTAAAAAATGGCAATGTTGAAAATCTGCAGTGAAAATAGTGGAAAAAAATGGTGAAGTCACAAGCTTGCGTAGAAACTGCGCAATGCACACCCTTAATGTAATTAGTTTGGGTTTTTTTTTACAGCGGATAGTCAGCACAGGCATTTTGGGACCTCCGCTCATGAACAGTGTCACTGTGATTTTCTTAATCTGTCCCGAACAGTGATTTGACACAGCGACCACGCATTCTGCGCAGAAAGTGTGAAAACACGTTTCGGCCATGTTGTGAAAAATTGCAGCTGTACTGTTCATAAGGAAGTGTGGAAAAATGCCAGTGGTGAAAATCTGGACTGAAAATATTACAAATTCATGAACTTACAAGGGTGCGTGGAAACAGCGCAGTGCTCACTCGTAAAACAGTCATTTTAGGGACTTTTGTCACCAAATTTTCAACATAGCCATTTTAAGACCTCTGCTCATGAACAATGTCACTGTGATTTTTTTTAATCTGTCCCAAACATTGAGTTTGCACAACAACTGCACCATTGTGCGCTACATGTGCGGAAACACATTTTGGGGGAGATGTGAAAAATGACAGTTGTACTGCTCATAAGGAGGTGTGGCACCTGGGAAGTGCCTAATCCAGTTAACAGACGCACTCTTGATGGGGGGTCGATCCCAGTCCTTTCACAGAAGAAAGGGTTCTGCAAGAACTCCTAAAACTGAAGGTAGACAAAGCAATGGGGCCTGATGGAATTCACCCCAGAATTCTAAAAGAATTAAGGGGGGAACTAGTGAAACCACTGGCTACTCTTTTTAATAAATCATGGGAGTATGGTGTGGTACCCAAGGACTGGAGGAAGGCAGATGTGATTCCACTTCACAAAAGTGGGACCAAGACAGAGGCAGGAAACTACAGACCTGTCAGTTTGACCTCTGTGGTAGGGAAAGTGATGGAGTCACTTCTGAAGGAAAGAATTGTTGAGTACCTAGAGGCCAGTGGGGCACAGGACCCAAGGCAGCATGTGTTCTGGCCAGGGAAGGTCATGTCAGATGAATCTAATAGATTTCTTTGACTGGGTGACCAAAGTAGTAGACCAGGGAGGGCTGTGGACATGGCCTACCTAGACTTTAGCAAGGCATTTGACACAGTCCCACACAAAAGATTAATAGTCAAATTAACCAGCCTGGGAGTGGGTCCCAGGGTGGTAGCCTGGGTAAAACATTGGCTGGACAACAGGACACAGAAGGTAATTGTAAATGGAGTCCAGTCTGAAGAAAGAGGGGTTACTAGTGGGGTACTGCAGGGTTCAGTACTGGGTCCATTCCTTTTTAATGTCTTTATAAGTGACATTGCAGAGGAACTGGAAGGAAAAGTATGCCTCTTTGCAGATGACACAAAGATCTGCAACAGGGTTGATACACAAGGAGGCGTGGAAAGGATAGAAACATAGAAACATAGAAGTTGACGGCAGATAAGGACCGCAAGGCCCATCCAGTCTGCCCATTTCTTTTTCTACCTTATAAATGTGCCATCGGCCTTTGCTCTGTCAGTGACCTATCTATTCATAGTCATTTGTATTGCTCCCTTATGCCTATCCCATGCCTGTTTGAAGCCCTGCACTGTATTCATAGCCACCACTTCTGTGGTAAGCCATTCCATGCATCTACCACCTTTCTGTGAAAAGAATTTCCTCACATTCCCCTTAATCGGCCTCCTCTAATCTCATGCTGTGTCCTCTTGTCCTGCTATTTTTCTTATATTTAAACATGTTAGACTCTTTCACCTTGTTTATGCCCTTAAGGTGTTTAAATGTCTCGATCATATCACCTCTCTCCCTCCTTTGCTCAAGGGTATACATATTGAGCTCCGTTAATCTGTCCTTATATGTCTTCTGATGCAGTCCCTGCACCATTTTGGTTGCCCTTCTCTGGACTGCCTCAATTTGGTTAATGTCCTTGTGAAGGTGTGGCCTCCAATACTGCACGCAGTACTCCAGATGGGGCCTAACCAATGTCTTGTACAGAGGGATTATTACCTCCCTCTTACGACTTGTGATACCCCTACTAATACACCCTAACACCCCCCTAGCCTTACCTACTGCTTTAGAGGTCTGCTTGGATGATTTTAGGTCATCAGTGATGATGATGCCCAAGTCTCTTTCTTCCTTTGTGACTGCTAGCAACTCCTCCCAGCCTATAAGTGGCTTCAGGTTTCTCTTCCCTATGTGCATGATTTTGCACTTCTTTGCATTAAATCCCAGTTGCCACTCTTCTGACCATTTTGCTAGTTTATCCAGATCTCTTCTCATTCTGCCCACCCCATCTGGATCATCTACTCTGTTGCAGATCTTGGTGTCATCTGCAAACAGACAAGCCTTACCCTCTAGTCCATCTGCGAGGTCACTAATGAAGATGTTGAATAGGACTGGCCCCAGGACTGATCCCTGAGGTACCCCACTTGTGACTTGCATCTCTTCTGACTGTATACCATTTACCACCACTCTCTGTTTTCGCCAGTCAACCAGTTTGCCACCCAGTTGACCAACTTCTGACCCACCCGAGCCTACCTAGCTTATTTATCAATCTTCTATGTGGAACAGTGTCAAAGCTTTGCTGAAGTCAAGGTAGGCGACATCAACTGCTCCCCTTGGTCCACCACTCTGGTTACCCAGTCAAAGAAATCTATGAGATTAGTTTGACAGGACCTTCCTTTGTAAACCCATGCTGTCTTGGATCCTGTGCCCCTATGGATTCCAGGTGTTGCACTATCCTTTCCTTAAGAGTGCCTCCATAATCTTGCCCACTACTGAGGTAAGACTGACCGGTCTGTAGTTCCCGCCTCCTCCTGCTACCACTCTTGTGGAGTGGGATCACATGAGCCTTTCTCCAGTCTTCTGGGACCTCTCCTGTGCTCAGAGACTCACTAAACAATTCTGCTAATGGCTCTGCTAGTTCCTCCTTTAGCTCCTTAAGTACCCTGGGATGTATGCCATCAGGTCCATTGCTGTATCCACCTGAGCTTAGCGAAGCTCTTGTAGGACCCTTTCTTTTGTGAAGGGAGTAGTGCTCACCTCCCTCCCCTGTGTCCATGATGCTGAGCTGTGGGCCCTGCCCTACCTTCTCTTCAGTAAATACTGAGCAAAAGTATCTATTTAGGATAGATGCCTTTACAGGGTCCTCCTCCTCACATGCTCCCTTTTTCTCCATTAAGCTTAGCAATACCCCCTCTGGACTTTCTCCTTTCACTAATGTATCTATAGAAAGTCTTGTCACCTTCTTTTACTGTTCGTGCTAGTGTTTCCTCAGTTTGGGACTTTGCCTGCCTTACTGCCTTACCTGCTTCCCTTAGGGCAGTTTGGTATGCCTCCCTATCTTCATCCGCTGTGTTCCCTTATATTTTTGAAGGCCAGCCTTTTGGCTCTGACCTTTTCTGCTACTATATTTGAGAACCAAAGTGGTTTCCTTCTTCTTTTGCACTTCCTTTTCTGTCTAACACAATGGATGTTGCTTCAAGTATTGTATCCTTAATGCTTGCCCACTTTGCCTGTACCTCTCACCTGTGTTTCTTTTGCCAGGGCTAGCTTAACTCTGTTGGCCATCTTATCAAAGTCAGCTCCTCTGAAGTCCCATATTTTGCCTTGGAATGGGATGATTTAGATGTAGTAGCCAAATTGAACCATACCATGTGATGGTCACTGGCCCCAGGTGACCTTCTACCTGGAGATCTGTGATCCCTTCTTTGTTAGTCAGTACTAGATCTAGGATAGCCCTGTCTCTTGTGGGTTGCTGTACCAGTTGTTTGAGGCCCTCCTGCAGGAATCCACTATGAGTCTAGTTCTGGCAGATGTTCCTGCTGGTATTGACCAATCTGTATCTGGCATGTTGAAGTCTCCCATTATCAGAACCTCCCTTTAGCTGTCATGTTTTGTATATCTTCTAACAGTAATGTGTCTATGTCCTCCCTCTGGTCTGGGGCCTGTAGACAACCCCAGTTCTTATGGCTGTCCCATTACCTGTTTCAGGGTGACCCACAGTTCTTCTGGCTCCTTATGTGTATTCTGAATTTCTGTAGCTTTGATATTTTCATTAACATACAGGGCCACCCCCCCCCCCCTTTTTGCACCTCGGTCTCTTCTGAACAATACATATCCAGGTACTGAAGTCTCCCAAGTGTGGTTACTGGTAAACCACGTCTCACTAATTGCTACTATGTCCAGTTTAGCCTCTGACATTATTGCCTGCAGGTCTGGGATCTTATTTCCCAGGCTGTGAGCATTCGTGTACATGATTTTCCATTGGCCAGATTTTGGTGTGTTAGTTGTTGGGTGAAGTTTGGCATTACCCTGTGCATCGTATGGGAGACAAACCTTTTTCTTACCTGGTGATGCAAATGAATGGCAAACACACGCTGAATTCCTGTTTGACCACTAGCTGAGGGGGGAGGGGTGTTCTTCCCATTCGACGTATGGGGTGCTGCACCCCTCTCCCCATTTGCTAGTTTAAATATTCTGCAAAGACGTCAAACTTCTGCCCCAATGCACTGACTCCCTCTTTAGTCAGATGCAGTCCATCAAATTTAAAGAAGGATGAGAAGGGACTTCGCAAGGTTGGAGGAATGGTCAGAAGTATGGCAGCTGGGATTCGTGCAAAGAAGTGCAAAATAATGCGCCTGGGAAACAAGAGCCCAGGGGAAGAATACACAATGGGGGGGAGGTAGTAACAACAACAAAAAAGGAAAGGGACCTAGGGGTAATCATATCAGATGACCTTAAGGCTAGCAAGCAATGTGAGAAGGCAGTAGGGAGGGCTGTGTGTATACTGGGATGCATAGGGAGAGGCATCACCAGCAGAAAACAGGAAGTTGTTATCCCTTTGTACAGACAGTTGGTGAGACCCCATCTGGAGTACTGCGTCCAGTTCTGGAGACCCCATCTCCACAAGGACATAGACAGGATAGAGGCAGTCCAGAGGAGGGCAACTAAAATGGTGCAGGGTCTGCAAGAGAAGCCGTGCGAGGAGAGACTAAAGGAGCACAATATGTATACCCTTGAGGAAAGAAGGGTGAGGGGAACATGATAGAAACTTTTAAGTACCTCAGTGGAATCAGCAAAGTCCAAGAGGGTAGCATCTTTCAAAAAAGAGACGTGCAAGAACAAGGGGACACAATTTAAAGATGGGGGCGGTTCAGGGGCAATGTGAGGAAGTATTTTTTCACAGAGAGGGTAGTGGATGCATGGAACAGCCTTCCTGAGGAGGTTGTGGGGTCTAAAACTGGGGAGAATTCAAGAATGCATGGGACAGACATAAGGCAATTCTTGTGGGGGTAGGAAGAAATAGGCTGTTGGTTAACTAGGATCTGCGGCCTATCCTGTTGGTAGGGAAATGGGCAGACTTGATGGGCCAAGTGGTCCTTATCTGCCGTCAAAGTCTATATTTCTATGTTTCTGTGTTTTGGTAAATGACAATGTTGAAAATCTGGAGTGCAAATATTAAAATTCATGAACTTATGAGCTTAGCGTAGGAACTGTAACACTGCGTAATAAAAGCAGTCATTTTGGGAATTTATTCCCAAATTTTCATCATAGGGTTTTTGGGGGCCTACCTCATGAACTGTGACACTGTCGTTTCGTACCTCGGTCCCGAAAGGTGGTTTTGCGCAGTGACCGCAAAATCACCTTTCAGGACTGAATAACAAAAAGACAGTGCAAGCATTCATGAGGTGGGGTCCCAAAAAAACCCATGTTGAAAATTTGGTGAAAAAAATTCCAAATAATGCCTGAGATATGCATCAAAGTTGAAAAAAAACCTATTTATTCCATTATACAGCTTACCGGCATTTCCTCAGTCCGCGGTTGGCTTTGAAGAGTGCAGACATGTTCCGGGTCCACCGAAGATCGTCACGCCGGAGTCTGGAGGTAAGTACGGGGTGAGGGGGGGTGAGGGTGTGCAGAGGATGGGCGCAGGTGGGAGAGGGGTCAAGACAGTCAGCGTGGGACCGTTCTTTCTTTCTAGGTTTCTTTTTTCATGTAGTAAGACGACGTGGGACATTTGCCATGCTGGGGTGGGCTCCTAGCGTGGCAGCTGGAAGTTTTTTTGGGGGGTGCCAGTGGAGCCGATGGGGGATTGGGCACCCCCATCGGCCATAGAGAGCTTTGCCATGCTGGGGTGGGCTCCGAGCGTGGCACCTGGAAGTGTGTTTGGGGAGGCACCAAGCGGATGTTTGCACGCTGGGGTGGGCTCCCAGCGTGGCACCTGAAAACTGTTTTGGGGGCACTGGAGCCGACGGGGATTGGGCACCCCATTGCCATACTATCTGTGTGTGTGTGTAGAAGTGCGTGGAGCACGCTGGGGTGGAGTTCCCAGCGTGCTACTTTGTTGGGGGGCTGTCTGCGACAGCTCTTTCACTGCAGTGCCGACGTGGAGGCACTTTGCATACTGCCGATGGTGGCAGTATGCAAATTGCCTTCACACTGCGGCTCGTTCTTTCATCTCTGCACCACTGCATTTGCACATGCTATCATAGACAGCTCTTACATTCATTGGCGTGGTGGGGCCGCACCTGCAAAAAGCAGCAGGGCATTGGAAGTAGGGAGGCACACCTACGAATTCTCGTATGTTGGCACTATGTTTCTTACATATGCGTGCAAGCAAACATAAAAAGCACATTATCTTCCCACATTGCATTTCTGTTCCCAACACTGCCAACTACAGCAACAAAAGAGAATCCTTCCTGCCACATCTCCATCCCTTCCCCCTTCCACACCCAATACACAAATCCACTAATCTGTTTATTTTTGTTGGATTTTGGCAACTGGGTAGGCTCACTGAGACAAGCTGTACGTTTTTCAGCAGTGACCTGGAATTGAAGTACATGGAGTACATAGACAGTATACGTACAGATACTAATTATCGCTCCCACCAATGCTTTAAAGCCTCCCTCTGGGGCTTTCTCAAAACGGCCTCTGCACTAGATAAACCCCCTCGGCCTATGCCGCTCCAACTAACTGAGACACTACCTAAATAATATGTCATGGGCAGTGGCCCTCTGCACTTTATGCACTACCTGTGCTCACAGCTTACTAGAAGGATTAGACCGCTTAGGCCCACCTGCCCAGCAGGGAGAGCATTGTTACTGTACAACTTCCTTATCTTGCTCTGGGCCCCCTCTATCCCAGTTTGTCTCCTCTCTGCCTACCTGCAACCCTTGCAGCATTGCTGCCTGGCATGATGATCACTGCCTTTCATAAGAGTACCATACTGTTATTCTACCTACTGCCTGCATTGTAAACCCCTGTTGTTATTTGTATTGACCCTGCCTGCTAATGCTCTTGAATGTAACCTTCACTTGTTTTTGCCTGATGTTCATGTATGTACCTTGTAATCTCCTGTGTCGCACCTGAAAATAGGCACTTGGCTGTCTAGTGTGCTTACCTGGTTAACCAAAGTAAATAAAAATAAACAAAATTACATACAGTGCCTAAGTAAATGACAGAATACAGTGAACTCAATGGATTTATAGTACAAAAGAAAAATTTGTGCAACAGATCTGGTTATTAGATGCAGGATACAGACAAAACCTTTTTGTCAGTTAGTACTATAAAAACATAGACACTACACGTGTGAAAATATTGATCTTAACTTCAAAAGGGCTCCTGCAGTAGGTAATTACCTTGAGGACTGCGCCCCCTGATGTCAGGACCACACAGAAACTTCAGCTAGCAATGTCTGACAGGGGACCTCCCACCCGATGTCACGTGACTGACATCAGCGTGACACTATGTAGTGGGCAGTCCCCACACCCGCCTTCCAGTTCTTTGCTGCCATCGACCTGAACAACTTGGACCTCGCAGAGATGGTCGCTGCAGTTTGACTGCTTTAACCGGATGAGTATCCATTTTTCTGTTTCTTCAGTGATTTATTTCATTTTGTGCGTGTCTTCACCATCTTCCGCCGAGTCGCATAAAAATAAGTGTGGTTCGTGCAGTGTGCAGCTACCGCATAAAGACTCTCACTCCCACTGCCTCTTCTGCCTAGGCCCAGAGCACAAGTCAGTCAATCAGTCAGTCAGTCATCTTTATTTTACCAGGTGAAAACACCACTGAGGACAAGCTCATTTACAAGGTGAACCTGGGGTGGTCAACAAAGACAGTACATGAAATACATAATACATAGTTGGGAGAGACTCAGATGCATGGCAGTAAGCAAATACAGTATTCAACAACATATTTTTGGACTAGACAGTTAATAAATAATAAATTTACATGTGTATACATGGCACTAGATTAAGGACAGTAAAACATATTATTCACCCATGACAAGGAAAGGAGAGTAAGGAGGGTTAGGAATTATGGAGATAGAGAGGAAGGGGGGGGAGTGACCAGGGTAGGCAGGAAGAGAGGGGGAAGGTAGGGCAAGAACTGGGGTCGGGGATGGGGATAGGTTGGGGAACTCCAGAGGAAACATGGTAGAGGACTGTAAGGCCTGCTGCAGCTTGAACCAGGCCACATGGAAGCACCGCCAGCAGGCCCTCGAGGCTCATTTATTAAAACTCAAAATGGCCACGATGGAAAAGGAGCTCCAGAAACTCTGTAACGCTTCCTCCTCTCCAACTGACTCTCACAGGCAGAAAAAGAGGGACAAAGAGAAGCACAGGGACCAGGACCAGTCCCCCTCTCACCCACGGCCACTCTTGGGCCCTCGGGTGAGCAGCAACCCTCTTCCTCCAGGATGTCGTCTGCTGCCTCCAAGCCTGCCCCGCCTACCCAGGAGCAATCCTTGCACAGCCCACCCCTACTAGTTACAGTGGCCGCGGGTGCCTCGGCTTTGTCCGGGGCTTCTACTGCTCTTCGTACCCTTTCAGCTGGTGGGTCTGAGTTGTCTGGCGGGGTCGGTAAGCCGCACATCAGACCCTCCAACGAGTGCCCGACCCAGGCTGTGAAGTTGGGGCTCTGGGGTCTCCGGTGCCTATCCGGCCGCGGTTGATAAGCCAGTTGTCGGTTTGCCTGATGTCTGCTCAACCACTCCGGTCAATAAGTCTGCCGTCTGTTCATCCGTCACCCGACTGACCAGCTTACTTTGGGGTCTGTCGAGGGCCTTGATGATGCTCAATTGCTGGAGCTACCACAGCTTTCGCTGGTTGGGTCCTCCCATTGGCCCAGCCCCTCTCCTCCTCCCGAGGAGTTTCCTCTGCCCTCCCCAGATCTTTGGGGTGCGGAGGATGGGGGCCATCCATCAGGTGGCACCTTCCCTGGGTCACCTCAAGACCGGACATCGGGTCTTCCAGAGAACCCTGTGGGCTTCCTCAGCCAGATCCTCAGCTGAGGATGCCAGCTCTGATGCTGGCCTTGCCTCCTGCCAGTCTGGCATTCAACCCGGTTCTCCCGGGTCCTTCAGGGCCAGGTTTTGGACCTCCTCAGGGTCCTCCTTTGGGCCCCTTGGCACTGCTATCAGGTCTCCCGTCAGGTTACCCTCTGGGGCACCTGACGCCACACTATCCACCAGCTTATATTCCTGCCGGCTACTCGCTGTCAGGCAGTCAGACGATGGGGTTTTCGCCTGCCTACCCCTTACCGGGTTACCCGATGCACACCTACCAGACGTTGGGTTACCCGTTTTCAGGGTTCTCTCAGGGCTATACTCCAGCCTGCTCCAGATTTCTGGGCTATCCTTCAGTCCTGATGGTAGGAGACCAAGGCCCAGTTGATGTCGGAGCTGGATAGCTGCCACCCCCCCAAAGGATGCCCCCTGGGTTCCGGTGGACTGGACACCCGGGTCTACCCCATCGTCAGATTTACGTCAGCTGACTTTGGGCCTGTCAAAGGAGCCTATGGTAGGGTGGTCGTCAGACAGAGCCCTTCCTGGCTCTCGGGAAGCTTCCCGCTCCGACGTCTGGTCTTAGGAGTCCTTGGATCTGGGTTCAGACTCTGATTCCTCTTCTTCTGTAGGGTTGGGGTTTGAAACTCCTCCCACAAAGGAGCCCAGGCATGAGGAATCTCCAGAATCTCTGCCTGAGGACCCTTCTTTCGCAGACCTCCTCAAAAAGATTGGAAGTCAGACACCCAGGATCCAAAGCACCAATGACTGTCAGTGCATTTAGACATCTGGGAGGCAGCTCCCGTTATCACCCCTCTTTGGTTAGAGCTGCATGAAGACCTAGCATCGACCATCTGAATGAAGCCCTCTTTAATCCCAGGGGTAACAAAAAAGGCAGACCAGACTTACAGAACACCAGAGGGGAAAGATCACCTCGGTGTTCACCCCAAGGGAGACTCTAGTCATTGTGGCTGCTCATGGCAGGTCCACGAAGCCCAGACATATGAGCACTTCTCCTCCTGATAAGGAGTCAAGACAGCTGGATCAGTTTGGCAGGAAGTTTTATTCTTCCTCCACTTTAGGCATGTGTGCCTTAAACTACATGGCTCACAAGCTGGTTTACCAAAAATCTCTCTTTAGTCAGCTGGAACCTGCCATCAGTGCTATGCTGGACTCAGAGTCCAAAACCATTTTGGCCAACACTATCAGATCCACCAAGGTTGCCTGTCGACACTCGCTGAGGGCCGTGTACGACACCTTGGATTCCTCAGCCAGGGGCATGGCCATGGCTGTTAGTCTTTGGAGGTATTCTGGCTAAGGGTGTCTGGTCTGGCACTGGACGTTCAGGTGGCCATCCAGGATGCTCCCTTTAGGGGCTCCATCCTCTTTGGAGGTGACACCCAGGATATCATTACCAGCCTCCAGGACAAGGGTAAGGCCCTTAGGTCGGTTCACACCATGCACCAACCTAGATTTCAGGCCAAGAAACCTTTTCATCACCAGACCAAATGGCAGATGAAACTACAGCAGGCGGCCCAGACGTCAGCCAAAATATTGGGCCCCTGCCACAACAACCACCCCTACAACAAAAGCTCAAAGGGCCTCAGGCGGGGCTCTCCCCTACCCTCCTTCCCTCTCTTGACTTGCGATCCACCCCCCCCCTCCCTATCCATTGGAGGAGCTGGTAGACAGAAGGCTCGCCAGTCACCTGCCAGGATGGGAGGCAGTCACCACCGATTTGTGGGTCCTTCAGCTGGTCAGACAGGACCACATTCTGGAATTTCTCAGAAAACCTCCAGACAGGCCATCAAGGATGTCCCATTATCCAAAAGTGCACATTCCCCTTTTAAGGGAAAAAATTGAGGTTGTATTATAGAAGGAGGCAATAGAGCCCATTCTGTCAAACCAGATCAGAAAGGGATGTTACTCCGACTTCTTCCTGGTCCCAAAAAGGATGGGAGAGTTGCGTCTCATCGTGGACCTCAGCACCCTAAACCTGTACATCGAGTACAAACGGTTTCAAATGCTGCCCCTCCTGCACCAGGGACAGTGGCTCTGCGCCCTTGATATGCATGATGCCTACCTGCATATCCTGATTTTTCAGGCTCATTGCCGCTACCTCAGGTTCACCTTTTTGGAGGAACATTATCACTTCAAGGCCCTTCCCTTTGGCCTGTCCTCTGCACCTTGGGTTTTTACCAAGTGCCTTGCAGTAGTGGCAGTGGCCCTGAGGCACCAGGGCCATTATGTGTTCCCCTACCTTGATGGCTGTCTTCTGTCAGTCCTGTCGTGAGAGGTGTTGGAACTGTCCCTCTCAGTTACCCTGGATCTTTTTGCTTAAGTGGGGATTACTGTCAATTTTCCCAAGTCCCAGCTTGCCCCTTACCAATGCCTCCACTTTACTGGTACGGTGCTGGATATGGCCCAGGGTAAGGCTTTCCTCCCTTTGGACAGGGCGGAAACTTTGGTGCATCAGGCTCATTTAGTACCCTCCAGCTGGTGGGTCAGGGCCAGGTTGGTTCTCCAACTCCTTGGCCTTATGGTAGCAGCCAACCCCACTATTTCTCTGGCCAGGCTCCACATGCGAATTTCACACTGGACGCTCAGAATGCAGTGGGATCAGAGGTTGGATGACCTGGACCACTCAATCCTGGTCTGCAGTTTGATGCAGTGAGAGCTCCTCTGGTGGCAGGATCTCAGCAACCTCACCAAGGGGGGCCCCTTTCAGTCCCCTCCTCCCACACAGACCCTAACAGATGTGTCAGGGTTGGGTTGGTACTCCCACTTGGTGAACCACAGGACTCAAGGGCTGTGGTCCTAGTCAGAAGTCTCTCTGCACATAAACATGCTGGAGATGAGGGCAGTACTGTATGCTCTTCAAACCTTCCAACATCTGCTTCGCCAGGGCCCACTAGTAGTCCAGTCAGACAATATATGTGTGGTCTGGTACCTCAACAAGCAAGGGGGCACTCGCTCGTATCCCCTCTGCAGGGACACGATGCAGGTGTGGAATTGGGCAAATCTGCATCGAGTTCACATCACAGCTGTTCACGTGCCGGGCGTGCAAAATGTCCTAGCGGACAGTCTCAGCAGCAACAGAGTACAAGTGCACGAATGGGAGCTCAAGTAGGAGGTGGTCAAGCATATCTTCGACCTATGGGGTTGTCCAGACTTGGATCTTTTCGCCTCCCCATACAACACAAAACTACCCAGGTTTTGCTAGTTCACTCCTGGGTATGGTGCTTTCTGGCGAGATACACTATTTCTATGCTGGACAGGGAGGTTTTTGTATGCCTTCCCTCCCTTTCCAGTTCTGCAGAGGGTACTGCTTAAGCATCAAGCGGAGGGGCCTCATATGGTTCTGATTGCCATGTACTGGCTTTGGCAAGTTTGGTTTCTGCTTCTTCAGCAGCTTGCAGTGGAACCTCTGGTCTCTGTCATGATCTTTCGACACAGGAATGAGGCTCGCTGGTCCATCCAGGGCTGAAGTCCCTTCATCTTTTTTTTTTTTTTTTTTATTTTTAAACTTTATTTTGAAAGGTTTTATGATTGTACAGCAAAACTGTATCACACTTAAAACAAAAGAAGACATGCAACAGCCTTGCATCATGAGTATACAGAGATTTGACATTAGGTCTAAGGTCATAGGATTATAATTCCAGGCAACATGCAAGACTATCAGGATACAATTAATGGAGTAAATATTGAACTAGTTATCCTGTAGGTCTATGTTGCTCTCACCACAGAATTAATAGCTATACATCAATAGAGCCAGGATAGAAGTTCACTTGCAGAATTATATTTGAATGGTGGGCTGAATGACTAAATCATCAAAGGGCAGGATATATAGAAGATTGCCTGGTCTCAGCTAAGTTATAATTAAACCCTTTAGTCTATTGCAGAACTCAGTCTGCACTAAAGGTACAGGATAGACAGCAAGTAAAATTATTAAGCCCACAAACAGACTGGTGATCATAATCACCATACTAAGTTAACCCCTGTTATGTTAGTCAAAGCAGATATAAGGTTAGGTCTATTAACTGGAGCAGCAAAACATTTAACTTGTACAGAAACCAAATCTTATGTTGTACATACAACGGCATGCACTCTAAAGGTGGTCCAAAATAGAAGAAGGTACTGAACAATGACCCATCTTTAAAAACAGGGCATAATATCTTGAAAAGTATTTAAACTTTAGCCTTAGTCATTAAGGACTTTTAGTAGTGTGATCTAGTCCTGATTCCAGCAACTAACACAGATTTAAATCCAGTAAGAAGAGACAGGACATCACTCCTCTTCGTCTGATGTAGGATCTGCAGGATTCAGACTCGCCGTGAGTTTTTCAGCAAATTGAGCAGCTGCAGTCAAATCGAGAAAAACATACGTTTTTGAGTCATGCTTTACTTGGAGCTGTGCTGGGAAGTTTAATCTGGCTACTGTGCCATGTCACAAAAGGTCTTTTTTGACATTCTGCAGTTCTTTCTTCCTGCTTTGTGTCTGGGACGAAAGGTCCGGGAAAAATCCCAGTCGGCTTCCCTCCCAGACAATCTCTCCTTGGGCTCTGGCCACCTACAGAAGTGAGATCCTTGCCTCCAGCGCTGATAAAGTGACAGTCGCCGTCGTCGGTCTCGGCTGTGTGTTGCCTCTCGGTCTGCTTCTCTGAGGAATGGCAAACACCCTCACTACGTGAATTC
The DNA here is from genome assembly GCA_016271365.2 of Neoceratodus forsteri. NCBI lineage: Eukaryota > Metazoa > Chordata > Ceratodontiformes > Ceratodontidae > Neoceratodus > Neoceratodus forsteri. Next base: position 708,800,334 of record CM057459.1, on the reverse strand, counting down.
CAGAGTCAGACGGCAACAGCTTCAAGTCGTTGAAGATTAATTGGTTGACTACAGGTAGAAGTTCAGCGGCTGTAGCGTGTCTCGGGGGAACCCACAATGCGGACATTGGCTTGTCGTTGGGCATTTTCAAGGTTCTTCACCCTAGCTTTCAATAGGGATAAGTCCCAAACATAGGCTGCATTGCAGTCGGCCTGATGAGTTTGTGACTCTTGTAGGTTTTTTAGAGCAGAAGTGTTTTCCTGTATATTTATTTATTTAGTTTTTGTTGACCAGGTAAGTGCACTAGACAAATCCTGCCTATTTTCAGGCATGACCCGGGGGAGGGGGATACAGATGAATGCCAACTGACCTTGAACCAGATTAAGCTGTTGGTGGTCTTTTTAGTGAATGAGGGAAATTTGGCCAGGACACCGGGGAAATTCCCCTACTCTTTTCGAAAAGTGCCATGGGATCTTTAACATCCACCTGAACTACCACCAATCCAGGCAGATGGGACCTCGGTTTAACGTTTCATCCGAAAGATGGCACCTCAGCAGTACAGCACCCCTCTCATGCTGCACTACAGTGTCACTACTGGGATATTAACCCAAGTGCCAGATGGGGGAACTGAACCCACAGCCCTTTGATCTCCCGGCCTCAGAGGCAAGTGTGCTACCTACTGAGCCACTGACACTGCTACACTGCTGCTATATGGCGATCATTATCTGTGATTTTTGACTCCACAGCTGTCACTCACCTGTTTGTATCTTCCCCCATCTCTTGTATCTTAGATTGCGTCCGGCAATCTCTAAGGGTGATGTTGTGGAATAGCGCGAGCTCACAATACCTCAAGTCTCTTGGAGTTCCTTTCACCGACTGGAAGACGTGGATATTATGAGGATCATCCATAGTGTGCGGCCTACGAGCTGTAGTTTGGACCCTGGACCAACTCCCCTAATTTTGGGTTGTTTTGAGACCATCGGTCCAGTTATGGTGCAAATAGTCTGGTGTTCCTTAGAGTCTGGGGAGTTTCCTAACTCCCTGAAAGCGGCGGTGGTGACACCCCTCTTGAAAAAGCTACTCTGGACCCAGGCTGTTTTCAAACTACAGACCTATCTCTAATCTTCCCTTTATTGGGAAGGTTATTGAGAAGGTAGTGGCAGCCCAATTGGAAGACCATTTAACCATCCATAATGTCTACGAATCCTTCCAATCCAGTTTTAGTAAAGACACAGCACCGAGACTGCACTGGTTCGGGTGCTTAATGATCTTCTGAGGGCGAGAGATCAGAAGAAACGTTCCATTCTAGTTCTTCTTGATGTCTCATCAGCTTTTGACACTGTGGATCACTTGGTGTTAGCACGCCTGAGGTCAATTTGTGGAATGTCAGGAACTGTTTTAAAATGGTTCACTTCATTCCTTACTGGGAGATCACAAAGAGTTGTGTTGGGGGTTTACTCCTCCGGCCCAACTCCTTTGTTGTGTGGGGTGCCTCAGGGTTCAGTGCTGTCACCCATGTTATTCGCAGTGTATATGCTGCCCCTCAGAGACATTATAAGACAGTATGGGCTGAGGTTTCACTGCTATGCAGATGATACCCAGCTATACTTGTCTTTTGCACCTGACCAGGATGGAGCACTCTCGGTGTTTAACAACTGTCTGTAAGAAATCCAAGGGTGGATGGATTCTAGTTGGTTAAAGTTGAACTCAGAGAAGACAGAGGTGTTAGTGGTGGACCCGGGTGGTCAGATAGCGAGGTCACATGGTGGCACACCTTCTGGAATTTTTCTTGGCGTGTGTCACTTCTGCCCTCTGAACAGGTGCGCAACCTTGGGATTGTCCTGGACGATAGGCTGACCCTTCAATCTCAAGTGTCGGCTATTGTCAGGACTTCCTTTTACCACCTTAGGAATGTTGCCAGGGTGCGTCACCTTGTTCCGTCTGACTCCCTACCAACGTTGGTCCACGCTTTTGTGTCCTCGCGCTTGGACTACTGCAACGCCCTTTACTTTGGGCTTTCTGGGGTTGAAATCCGTCGCCTTCAGCTGGTGCAGAACGCTGCAGCCCGGGTGTTGACTGGGACAAGGAGATCCAGTCATATTACACTGGTGCTGCGTGAACTACACTGGCTTCATATACGGTGGCGGATCACCTTTAAAGTCATTTTATTGACTTTCAAAGCCCTTCATGATCAGGGTCCGACCTATCTGAAAGAACTTCTGGTGCCTTACTGCCCCGGCCGATCGCTCCGCTTGGCCGACGAGGGGTTGTTAGAGATTCCAAGAATGAATTTAAAATCTTCGGGTAGCAGAGCATTTTCTTATGCCACACCCACTCTTTGGAATTCTCTACCACGCCGGTTAAGGGAGTGCACCTCCGTAGAGGTATTTAAAAAAGATTTAAAAACCTACTTATGGGACTTGGCTTATCTGGACGATTAATGGATTATTATTATTATTAATATTGCCAAAATTTGGGTGGTGGGGAGTTCTAAAGCCGAGGACGTCACCATCGCTGTAGGCCCTGGTCTAGTTACAGACATAGTTGGGGACAAGAACGGCTCTAGGTTATGCAATACTTTCTTGCCGTCCCTTTTAGGTCCCATCTTCTCGCCAATACTTTCCTGCAGACTTTTAGCTGGTTTACAGTCAGTGAAATTAAGAAGAAATGGGTTGTTCAGCGTTTTTAAATTAAAAGTGACTGGGAACTATTCTAAAGTGCTGCCACCATCTTGCTGCTGCACAGCGCCCCTCAAGTCCCTTTTATCTTCATGCATGGAACCTCATGACATAGCGGCTTCACATTATGGAGTTTCCTCCAGAGTGGCTCAGGTCCTGGTAGAGGCCAGAAAGACTTCTACAAAGACAACATGTCATGAAGCGGAAGCGTTTCTCCATTTGGACCACTTTGAAGGGTTGGGACCCTTTTTCATGCCCCGTTCCCAGGTCATGGAGTATCTGCTACACTCCTCTGACCAGAGTTTGAGTTACTCCACGCTGAAGATCCACCTTTTGGCTATTTCTGCCTACAACACCTTAGTGGAGGGCAAAGCTGTGACTCAGCTGGAAGTTTCCAAAACCTTCCTGAAAGGGATCCTCCATTTCAGACCCTTGGTGCGCAGTCCTGCGCCTCCTTGGGACCTCAGTTTCATTTGGGAGAAACTGACCTTTCCTCCTTTTGAACCAACTGGTAGTTCTGATTTGTGCTATTTGTCATGGAGAGTGCTCTTTTTAGTTGCTATCACTTCTGCTCGAAGGATTTCTGAACTTCAGGCCCTGATGTGCAAGGAGCCTTATTTAATTTTTCATAGTGACCGAGTGGCTCTGCATACCGATCCTTAGTTCTTACCGAAGGTGGTTTCTTTTTTTTTCAGTTTTCAGTTTTTGTAATTTCTTTTTATTAAATATTTTTCCGCATGGTTACCCAGTAGACAAATCTGAATTCCAATGTATTCTTTCTGAATAAAATAGAGTATTTGGCATTTATAAAATACTTTTTTTATTAATTCTCATAGTAAAGCATAGTGAGTTATCTTATAGGTGAAACCACAGTTCTATGGGTAGACAGGGAAAACATGACTTTATAATTTTTTCTCCAGTTAGGTTTCATATATTAAAGTCTAAACGTTGTGAGGTTACATATTGGATGCACTGATTCTACTTCTGCATTCGTAAAATGGATCCCCCTTGTTGCTCAACATTAAAGGTCTCAGTTTTATAGATTTCAGACATTATTTGTCTCCCGTTTTGGACAGTAGGGATCTGGGGTTTCGTCCAACACCTCGTGATTGCCTTCTTAGCAGCTATAAAGCATATCGGGTAAGGATTTTTCCCAGGGAGAGCATGGTCCAGATAAACCCCCACAAGGAACTGTTCAGTAAGCTCCACTGGTTCAGAGAAAAGAGTAGTTAGCTCATTTTGAAAGGTTAGCCAAAGGCATAGGGATGGACAGGACCAAAAGTGTCCGAGAGTTGCTCGGCGACAACCACAATTCCTCCAGCACCTCCCATATTTGTTCGGGAGATATTTCATTAATACAGAAGGTGCTCTGAAATATCTGGAGCGACATTTCCATGCAAACTCTCTCCAGTAAGGAGAAGAAGTGGACTTTATCTCAATTAAGGATGATCTTAACACGATTCAGGGAGATTTGTATTTGGAGGTCTTTATTCCAGGAGGTCAAAATTGGTATTGTAGTAATGGGGAGACCCGCATGCAGCTCTCTACGTATTAGGCCAATTAAGTGAGCTCCTAACCTTCCCTCACTAGCTTCAATGAACAATTTAAGCAAATCAGAGATAGGGACAGGCATTCTGGGAGGTATTATGTTGTTACAGAGGATATGATTACAAACCTGGAAATATCTAAAATGATCAGAAGTCCCAAGGGAAAATGAGGACTGGAGTCTATCAAAGGGGATAATCCCTTCCATGGACAGAAACTGATATATGTGTGATAAGCCCACTCCATGCCACCTGGAAAAGGCTTGGTCCATATAATTGGGGATAAACTTTTCATCTTGTGATATTAGCTTACAGTACTCAAATATATTTTGAATAGGGCCTGCTTTTCTTAGCTGTTTCCAGAGTTTATATGTTTGAGCCGTTATTTCTGTTAAGGTTGAGGGGTTAAGGGATTTATTGTCAGAGGAGAACAGGATCTTCTTTATGTCATATAAATCATTGAGTTGAAATTCTATGGTTTTCAAGGGGGAATTGTATGATTCAGTGAGCCATAATATTAGGATTCTTAGGTATGCCGCTTGGGCAGATAAGCGGAAGTCTGGGAGATTCAGCCCTCCCTGTTTTAAGGATAATTTAAGGATGGGTAATCTGATTCTAGGATGATTTTTCTCCCATATAAAGTTTTGTATTATTATATTCCAAGAAGTGAAATACCGAAGGTGGTTTCTGAGTTCACGTTAAACCAATCGATTCAACTGCCAGTGTATTACCCTGAGCATTCAGGTCAGAGGGAAGCGATTCTGCATACCTTGGATGTTCATAGAGTCTTGCATTATTATGCTAACAGAACCAAGTCTGTCTGGAAAACGGACAAACTTTTTGTTTCTTTCGCACCCAAGAGGGAAGGTGCAGTAGTTTCCAAACAGTGTTTATCCAAATGGTTGGCAAACTGTATTGTTTTCTGTTACCAGACGTATGGTAAAACTCTCCTGGAAGAGGTTAATGGGCATTCTACCAGAAGCGTGGCTGCCTCTACTGCTTGTTTCAGGAATGTGGCAGCTGCTGACATGTGCTGCAGCTACTTGGAGCTCTGTCCACACTTTCACCAAGCATTACGGTCTGGACATTGCCTCTAGGTGCAGGGCTGGCTTTGGTCTAGCCATCATCCAAGACATTCTGTCCTAAATTTACGGCCTTGCTGCAGAACTTTCCTGCCTCCCGTATTTCAGTTCCTTCTGATTCACACTGCTTGGGACTTAGTCCTCAAGTAATTACCTACTGCAAGAGCCCTCTTGAAGTAAGATAGTACAGGTACATAAGAACTTACCGTAACAGTAGATCTTCGAGAGAAGCTCTTGCAATAGGTAACCTTTTTCCCTCCTCCTTCCCCCATCTTCTGCTGCTTTTTTTCCGTCTCTTACTTAGGCTTCAGGAGCCTCTTCTTCCCTTCTGCTGTCACTCCCTTGGGAGGTCTCCGTCGGGAGAACTGGAAGGTGAGTGTGGGGACCACCCACTATATAGTGTCATGCTGCTGTTGATCATGTGATGCTGGTTGGGTGGTCCCCCATCGGACACTGCTAGCTAAAGTTTCCATGTGGTCCTGACACCAGGGGGTGCTGTCCTCAATGTAATTACCTACTGCAAGAGCCTTTCTCGAAGATCTACTGTTACGGTATGTTCTTACGTAACTGTACTTTTCCTTGCTCTTTGGGTCTCAAGTACTGAGCTCGAAAATCGCAGTTTTTTTTATTCTCTGTTTTTATGCCTCCTTCTACGCTGTAGCTGAGCCATTCCTTCAGGGTCCACCTAGGTACCTCTAGCTGGGTGTACTGTTGTACTACCCTGGTACTCTGCCTCCATGCTGAGTCAGATTGCCCCCCTGGGCGGGGAAGGAGAGAGCACCCCTTTCTCTTCCCCCTTGTCTACACAAACTTTGTCAGGTGATGGCCTTGGGTTTCCAGATTCGGTCCTTTGTTGTGATACCAGAGGCCATCATCGGGCCAGCTGTGGAGTGTTTTCCATCATTTCTCTCATCCCTGAGGGATGTCTGCATGCATGGAGGTCCAAGGAGCATGTACATGCAAGGCATGCTGCCGCTATGGATCTCAGCCAGCTCCTTCCCTCCCACAATGCCCTCAAGCTATATCGCCACCTGTGGTTATCCAGGCGGTAGTATTGCAGCAGGGGTGGTGACTCCCTCCCCGTAAGAGGAGACTATCCCCTGGGACGGTCAGTCCTCCTTCCCCGGCCAGCCCGAAGCAGCCCGAGCTTGTTCCTGAACCTGGGTTGCCGGTGTCGCAGGTGGTAGTGCTACTTCTCTGCCAATGGGCTAGCCTAGTTTTGTTTTTGATATAGTGTGGTCCTTGTGCTTCCTTTACAACAGCTTATGTAATTATTCGCCCACTGCAGCACTAGGCCGAGAGGTAAGGTAGTACCAGTTAAGGGCAGACTTTTCTGCCATCAGCTTCTATGTTTCTATTTATTTTTACTATTATTGCCAGTCATGCCTCTCATAAAAAACTGAATGGATCATTTTGTTGCACTGGTGGAGCCAATGCAGTTAAGCTGAGTGTGGCACGGGACAAAAGAAAAACAAAACTGTGTTTTTTGTAGGAGGAAAGGGCAGTAAGTTGCTGATCGCATTTGTTTTTTTAACTCTTTTTCTGGCTCCGCTTGGATCCTGGAGAACTCTCTCGGCCATCTGCACAACCTCAGCTCTACCTCTGAGCCTAACCCCCCCCCCCAGCTCCTGGCACCAGTCTGGCTATCCCCTCAGCTTTGAGCTCTCCCAAGGTGGCGCCGTCCTATCTGCCCAGGGCACTCTATCTTGTAATTCAGGCAGGGCTGGGCTGGGCTCGGCCCAGAAGCTGGGTGGGTCTGGCTAGTGGATTGTGGTTGAGGGGGCAGTGCCGTCGCCTATCTCCAGGAGCGGGGATTTTCTTGGCTGCATTGCTTCCCTCCCTCCCTCCCCCCGGCGGAGCTCGGACGCAATGGTGCCAGGCACGCCACGAAGGCCACTCTTCTAGCAAGCCTGCTCATTGCAGTGCCTCCGTTGCCACTGGGATGCTGCGTGTCGGCACGGAGCCTGAATTCCCCGAGGGAGAGAGCAGTCCTCCGGATGCTCAATCCTCTCTCCCTTACTGATCCCAGTGGCCCAGGCTCTTTCCCAAATCCGGTCACTGGTGTGGCATTCAGTGCCTCAACACTCCGCGCCACCGGGATGGCTGCTGATTGCATTTGTGCCATGTTGCAGTCGTGTGTGTGGCTGAGTGTGCTGCGTGTGATGTTACAGAGTTTTAAACTCTTCATAATTATTAGTCTGCTTGTGCTCTACTAAAAGGAAATTTGGGGGACTTTACAATGATTAAAACATTTTAAAATGTGATTGATTTCGAAAAAGGGGAGTGTTTGTCAAAAAACCCTTCGCTAGGGACTTTTTGTTCACTGCCACCACCAGGTTTTTACCAGAACAGGAACCAGGAAACCTGCTTTTTATCTCCCCCTTGCACAAGGTCAGGAAGATCAACACAATAACTGTGGGCAGAGTGCCCTTCAGAGATGGACTGCAAACACAGTCCAGCAGAAATAGTAGAATTTCTTTTTTTTTTTGCTTAAATCTTTTATTAAGATTTTGTACATGTAAAAACAGTAACAGATATTGTAAAAACACAAAGACTATATACGCTAAAAACTCTACTAACTATTTACATAGGTCCACATATACCAAGTAAATCATGTTCTCTAGTCCATTCCAATTACTCCATAGCTTTTGTCCATTTCTTAAGCTTACATTTAGGTTTAAATTCATATATGCCACATATACCCTTTCTCACTTTAGGCTATTCACTATTGATCCCACCGCTTATGACTTAGGTCCCCGTCTGTAAGATCACTGCTTCTTCCATAGTTAATGTTGTCAGGAAGGTGCTCCACAGAGACATGAAAGCCTCTATTCTACCTCTAATCTGATAGGACCTCTTTTCCATTACCAAAGCCCCTATGGTCAGAGCACACCACTGCTCAATGGAAGGGTCTCTTGCTGACACCCAGGTGTTCAAGATGACCTGTCTGGCCTGTGAGAGTAGAACCCTGACCCATTTCCTGTGTGGGGCCCACTCCTCTTCCCTTCCCGTCTCTATACCAAACAGAAAATCAATTGGATTGAAAGGCATGTCCAACCCATATTCCTACTCATAGTCTGTGCTACCTTTTTCCAAAATATTTGTAGTCTGGGGTAAGCCCAGAAGCAGTGTAGGTATGTAGCCCTCTGTTCTTTGCATCTGTTGCAGATATCAGACACTTCTGGCTGGTATCTGTGTAGTACCACCGGGGGGCAGTAGAGCCTATGTATGAATTTATAAGCTGATTCCTTATATTTAGTTGACAACAAAAGGCCCATATGTGTTTCTAACGTGATTCCCCAGTTGTGGTCAGAGAGTGGGAGTCCTAAGTCCCTTTCCCATAGGCCCCTGGTATTACTTGTCCTATCTCGGATTATATGGACCATAGTCCCCACCATACCCTTGTGGTCCCTCCTGGCTTTGCAAATCAGGGCCTCTGCCTGTTACAGTGAAGATGACTGCGGCCCCTGCTTCCTTATCTGTTTACAATAATCCCTGGCCTGGAAAAATCTAAACAAATGATTGTTAGGTACCCCTCTGCTCTCCTTAAGCTCCTGAAAAGAGCATATGTCCTTCCCCCTAAGGAGGTCACCTATACAATGCACTCCTCTGGTGTTTCATTCCTCAAATCCTGGGTCTTCCAGTCCAGAATGAAAGAAGGGTTCCTAGCTAGCTTGGCAGGGCACCCGTTACTCTAGGCTTCCCACAGAGCTTTCTAAGTCTAAGCAGCTCTCAATACCATTAGCACTCAGAGGGTTTATCCCAGCCTGAGCTACATATGCTTTCTTTCCTTCCTAGCTAAGTTATGCACGATAGCCTGCCCTGGGCTTCCATTTCTTCAGGTCTATCCAGCTGGCTGCTTCAGGTTTGGCAACCCAGTCCTTAACAATTCTCATTTGCGCAGCCAAATAATAGCTCTTCATGTCAGGAAAATTGAATCCCCCCACTTTACATTTGGCTTTAGCCTGCCCAAGCTGATTCTAGCCCTTTTCCCTTGCCATAAAAATTCAGAAAGGCCCCTTTCCAATTTCATATCTCTCTTATTCAAGCCCATTGGGAGCATCTGCAACAGGTAGAGGATCCTAGGTAAAATAGTCATCTTTATGAGATTCATACGCCCAATCCAAGATAGCGGCAGTGCTTTCCACCTCCTCATTTCTGCTACCATGCCCCCAATCAGTGGAGTATAATTCAATCCATAGAGTTCCGGGATAGTCTTTCCTATATTTACCCCCAGATATTTAAAGGATGAACTGACTTCTCTCAACCCCGAGGACTCCTTCCCTCTTACCATCCCCTTCCACAGATACATTATCTCTGACTTATATAGGTTTATCTTGTATCCTGAGAAGATAGCGAACTCCTCTATAAGTTCTAATAGAGGGGTCATGGAGTTTTGTGGATCACTTAGATACAAGATCATGTTGTCCGCATAGAGCAACAATTAGTGTTGTTTGTCTCCCTACCCTCCTACTTCTTTAATATTTGGATTTTGCCTTATGGCTATGGCTAAGGGTTCAATTGCCAAATCAAATAGTAGTGGGGGAAGCGGACATCCGTGCCTCATCCCCCTAAACAGGGCGAACCGCTCCGATAGCACCCCGTTAGCCAACACCTCGGCCTGTGGAGATCCATACAGAGCCCTCACCATCGCAATAAATCTTTCGCCCAGTCCAAATCTGTTCAGCACCTCAAAAAGGTATCCCCATTCGATTTGGTCAAAAGCCTTCTCAGCATCTAGGGACAAAACCGCTGTCATCCCTGGACACCGAGAGGAGCAATGCACCACGTTTAACACCTTCCTCACAATATGGTAGGAGTGCCTACCCTGTATAAAACCTGTTTGGTCTGGATGTACTATCTGTGGTAGCAGCACATCCAAGCGGGTGGCTAGGACCTTAGCGTAAATCTTAGCATCTACATTCAACAAGGATATAGGCCGATATGCGGCACAATCCTGGGTGACCCTTCCGGGTTTCGGTATGACACAAATCATCGCCATCTCCATGGTGGCGAGTGGGTTTCTCTGGGCTCCTGGAATACTTCCCATAGCACCCACCACCTCTGTCCCATTCCTTTATAAAACTTAGCTGGAGGCCATCTGGCCCAGATGCCTTACCCGGCTTCATGCGCTGTATGGCCATTCTGATCTCTTCCTTAGAAATTTCTCTGTCCAACTCTTCCCTCTGCTTTTCAGTAATTCCCTGAATTTTGACCCTATCTAGAAATTCTCTTGCTCTATCCAATGTACCTTCACGCTTGGTCTTATATAGGGCCTAGAAGAACTTCCTAAACCTATCTCCTATAGCTTGGGGCTCTCTGATTAGAATTTCTCCTTCTCCTCGTACCTCCTGGATTCTTGCTATCTCCCTTCTACCTCTAATAAGGTTCACCAGCATGGGCCCTGGTTTATTACCCCATTTATAAAACTTTTGTTTCATAAACCATGTCTGATTTCTTGCCTGCTCATCCAGCATATTATTAAGTGTCCCTCTTGCCATTGCCAGCATCTATATAACCTCCTCACCCCCCCGACTGCTTTACGCTCCAACTCTTTGACCTGCCGGTGTAGCTCCTCTTGGCGCTTAAGCTGCTCCTTCTTATGTCCTGCTACATATCCTATAATAGCCCCTCTTAAATAGTCCTTCCCCGCATCCCAAAACACCTGTCTGGATGGTGCCGTCTCTCTGTTGAACTCCACATACCTCCCCAGCTGTTCTTTCAGAAAGGTCCGAAACTCCTTCCTTCCCATCAGGTACAGTGGGAATCTCCATGAGGCAGGCTTTGGCCTATGGGCCTCAAATTATAGTGCCACAATCACCATGGCATGGTCTCGAAATGTGTATGGGCCCATGTCTCACATCTGCCATCTTGTGGTACCAGCCTCCATCAATGTAAATATGGTCCAACTTGGACCACGTCTTGTGGGGATTGGAGAACTGAAAGTTATATTCCTTGAGTGTGGGGTTGGCTGTTCTCCATGCATCTAGCAAATCTAAATCCACTATGCCTTCCCTCCATTGTTTCATGCAGCTTCCCCCCCACCCCTTCCTCCCGAGTGATCCATGATTGGGTCTGGTGTGCAGTTAAAATCCTCCACCATTATCAGCCCCTGAAACTGTTCCCTTATAAGCAAATCTAGGATATTCCGATAGGATGAGGGCTCAAACACAGCAGGAGCATATATACTCCCAGATGTAACCTGTGTCCCATGCAGTATTCCCTCAACAAACACATATCTCCCCTCAGCCTTATCTTGCACCACTCTTGTAACCTTAAAGGGGAGGTGCTTGTGTATCAGCATCGTCACCCCCCTCTTATGCGAAGAGAAGGAGGAAGCATGACATGATCCAGCCCAATTCCTCACCAGCTTCTGGTGCTCTAAGGGAGTCAAATGTGTCTCTTGTAATAAGGCAACCTGAGCACGCACCCTCTTAAGGGCTGTCAGAATACTACTGCGCTTGATCAAGGAGGAGAAGCCTTGCACATTCCATGAGGCAACATTCACCCTCTCCTTCTGATCCATCTTACTAATAACAAATGCAGCTCTCCCATCTTCGAACCTGGGTTCAACTCCATGGCCAACTTAATATGTAGCGTTTCTTTCCATATTTTATCTAGCATTGTGGACCTAGCATACAATTCTAAAACTAAACACATAACATATAACATTTGAACTCCCCCCCCCCAACCTACGTACACTATAGTCTCTGCTTCCCCCTTTCAAAACATACAGCATTATACAATTGGTATGTTCTCTACTATTAGTTTCTAAAGGGTTTGATACAAAAAAACAATTTTGATCAACCCCCCTGTTATTACATTCTATTTTCCACCTATCCCACAATCCTCCATCCCATGTAGGCACATAGTTAGACTTAATCCCTTGTTGGGCCTTTTCTCATCACTCAAAAAATGGTAGCATGCTTAATCATCTGCCCTTTCCTCTAGGTATCCCCTCTTGGCTTTTCACGGGCCTTTCCCTTCCCTCTTGCAGTCCGCTCTAATCACTGACACACATATCTCTGCCCCCACATTCTTTTTTTCAGATTGCCTCTCTTATTCTTCTCCTCCCCCCACTGACAAGGCTAGGCCCCAGTTTCAGACATAAGCGAGGCCCCCTGCCAGTTGATTCTCACTACCCTTCTCGTTTGGCTGCATGGGGACCACGATATACAAGCCACATTTAAAGGTTTCTCTCCCCTCCATGGTCCTTCTCAGTGACCCCTCCAAGATCTGGAACCAGAGCGGTCATGCCTCTTCAACCTCCCCGATACTGCCAAATTTAAATCCCATATTGGCATTAGGCCCCTTCCCTTGCCCCCTTCTACCCCTCCTTTCCTCGCATGATATCCAGATTCCTCTCTCAAAGGATAAAGCAAGACTGCGTACCTTTTTCCACTCCACCAGGCTAGGCCGCATGAATCAGTTTCAACGTGCAGGCCCCACTCATGGATCTGGGCTCCGCGGCCTTCCAGATCAATGGCACCGGGGCTATTCTTGCATATGTCCCCACTTCCAAACGATTCTTGAGGCCAGTCTCAGACAGCTCGTAATTGGGACATTCTCCCTGCTTCTTCTCTTTCTTCCCAGTCCCAGTCCTGATTAGCTCGCAGGGAGACCAGTGAGTTTTCAGTCCAGTCAGACGCTCTTAAAGGGGAACTCCCGTCGACTGCAACCCTCGAACATCCGAGGCAATGTTCGGACTAGGCAATCTCAATTCCTCCCTCCAACCTGCTGCAACTAAATTTAACTCGCCATTTTGCATAATTTCTGCTACTATTTACAGGGCAAACCGAACATCTTCTCCACCAAACCTACATGGTCTCTCCTTCTTTCTTTCAGGCCAGTCAGCCTATCTTCTTCTGCAACTCCTTCCAAAATTTGTTTACCTTCTCCGCTTCCCAGAAGCTAAATGTAGCTCCTTCATGCCTAATCTTCGTGGTAGCCAGGAAAATCGTGTACCATTCCAGCTTTAAGCGTTGACAGGCAGCAATCACTTTGTTAGATTCCCTCTCCTCTTTTTGCCAACCCTAGCAGAGTGATCCTGAGAAATGAACAGCCGTGCTCCATCAAATTTCAGCTCAGGCATGCATCTTATGCCTTCCCACATCTCCTGTCTGTCCTAGAAATTGTGGAATTGAAATATCACTTGCCTCGGCGGTTATCCCTCCTGGGTTCGCGGTTGCACTGCCCGGTGTGTGCGCTTCAATTTATAGCAGCCCCCCTTCGGCTTCAGGCCCATTAATGCTGGCAATATCTTCCCGCAGAACCCAAGCATGTCTGCTCCTTCTTTACCTTCGGGTAGGCCCCAGAGCCACAAATTGGACCTCCACTGGTAGTTTTCCTGGTAATCCAGGGCCTCCCTTAGATCTTGTATCTGCTTCTCTAGGCCCTCCACTCTTCTCGCCAAGGGGTGCAGCATGTCCTCTGCAGCTGAGATACAACCCTCCACCTCCTCCATTCATGTTGCTGCTGTAGTTGAGCCTCCATGGTGACTAGCCTGCCTTCAATTTTGTTTTCCAGCCTCTCTAGTTGTGGAGACAAGGCATCCATGAGTTGTTGTTTTAATTCTCGGCCTGTCACTGTCATCTCGTCGGCTGAGGAAAGAGATGGGGCCTGCATTGTTCGTCTGACCCATGGCTGGCGGCTTTCTGTTATTTTTTGTGCCTGCCCATTGTGATGTACTCCCTGCTGGCACGATATACTCATCCATGATGCAGCGTAAGTCAATTACTCTGCTATCTGCTTTCTATATATAGGGGATTTCGATGGATTCACTATTTTTATTCACCCGGGGAACGGAGCTCGAAAAAGGCACGTCCTCACGCCATGAGGCGGTCACGTGACCCTGACTTACCTTTTTAAATAAAAACAAGCAATCACTGATTCTATAAAAAATGGATTCTTTACTAGTGACTACAAGTATTTGCAAGCAGGATATAGTTATAGGACAACAAAATGTTTTCACATTTACTAAGAAACAGAAAATAAAGCAAGTTAAGCAGCTGGTGTACAGCAAAGTTCTGAGCTATCCTTACCTAAAATCCTTCAACAGCCCTAGTTACAGAAAGCACTGTCCCTCACTGTACTATCTGACCAGTCAGCTAGTCTTTGTGTGGCAGGGACCTGATCATCAGATTTTCCAAGTCCAAGAGGAAGAGCTGAACCTCAGCTCGCGATTTATTCTCTTCAACTGTGGGAGGTGATTTCGCCCCTTGAGTGACAGTTCACCCTTCCCCCCAGGTGTGTGTGTGTGTGTGTGTAGGGATGACATCATCCAGCTAGCAGGCTTACTTCACACCAGACATCATCAGTCCAATTTTATGATTCTGTTTTCCAGGATGTCCGAGGTGTGCAACCCCATACCTCTGCCTTTCAGGATGACTGAGGTACTCAGAATGGAACTCTCCCATCTGCCTTTCAGGATCTGTGGCTAAATGTTCCCAAGGGAACATTTCCCTGCAGATGAGTTGGCTAATATTTCCCATGAGGCCTGCTTGGACATGTGACGTTGGAAGCCATGATCTTCTTCGGGTGTATCTCAGTCATCAGGTTACACCATAGGAACTTGACCATCGGTGAATGGGGAATCCACATGAAAGATTGTCAGCAGTACAACTGGAGCCCACGCTGTCGCCCAATGTTGCCAACCGTATAAAGGTGCAGACGGGCTTGCACCCTCCACAGTTCTTCCTGCCGTTGACTTGCAAGCACACTCTCCACGGAAGAGCCATCGTAGTGTTCATGCCTTTTTTGTATCCTACAGCCTTTTTTCTATAAAACCCTCACAAATCTCTTTTCAGAGATTTTTTTTTTTCTTTTTCATCGAGAGCTAAACCTTCAACTTCTCTCTTCCGCCACTGCTGCTGTGGAAAGAAGATTGCCTCCAATGACGAGCACTCTATGTGTGTTTGTTGTCTTGGGCGTGATCACGACACCTCAGACTGTGAGCTCTGACAACAGAGTAACCAAACCTCTCTTAGGCGATGCAGAAAGGCTCTCCATACCTTCATGGAAAAGCAGGTAGCTGGCTCCGAGCCGGGGTGCTCCAGGGCACTGGCCAATCAGTCGCTCTCGTGGTCCAAGAGCTCCAGATCTGCCAGGCCAAAGACAGGTTCTTGGGAGGGGGTGGGGGAGTCATAAAAAAGACCGGGATCATGACCGCTCCCCCCAGCGGCTGTCCCATTCCCCATCGGCCTCTCCTTCTTCAGGGGGCTCTTTGTCATTGGCGGCTTCCCTGATGAAGAGACCTGCTGTCCAGGTCCTGGTTCATGCCTGATCCATACTGATAGCTCCTCCGTCTGAATCTCGAGTGCTTACCGTCGACCTCCAGGTCATCAGACCCTCCTTCGTCGATGATGTGCTTGTTGTCATTAATGGCCTTTTGGAGACCTGATCCTTCCCCATTGAAGGCTACAGGCTTGTCGGGCGTGGAGTCAGATTTGGTGACATCAGTGCCGTCGACTCTTCCTCCAGAGACCATGGATTTGAACAACATTCTAGTCCACTTCACTAATGTGATTGTCCAGCAGTTTGCTGTCTTTAAAGGCCTTGGTCGACAATGACTTCGCTGATGCCTTTGTCATCGACTCCTGTTCGTCAGCCCTGGGAGCCAGCCCGAGGACTGTGGATGGTACATCAGATGTCAGACCCAGGTGAAGAGGTTGACGTCAAGGAGGAATACCACCCTGACCTCATACTTCCAAATGAGGTTGAGGAGGAAGGGGAGGAAGAACAGCATTACACCTCAGACAAGTCCACTGCCTCCTCTGTCAGTAAAGAATTTGTCAAGCATACCTCCAGGTTTCCGCCTGAGGATGCTTCATTCTGCAACATTATGAGGCAACTATCTTCCACTGTGGGGTTTCAGACAGAGGAGGAGGATGCCACCAGGAAGGACATGACCGATTACCTGGAGATCCCTGAATCTCCACCAAAGATTATTCTTCCCATGCTTCCAGCTCTCAGGAATACTGCCACAGCGGCCTGGCACAGAGCAGATATGGTGCCAGCTATGCCTCGTAGAGCTGATAAGCTCTACAGTGCCCCTCAGGGCATTCCTTTCTTGGCTGCCCAGGCTGAAACTGACTCTGTGGTCATCGAGGCAGCACATGACGGGTGAAAGGTGCCCAAGCACCTTAATTCCTTGCCGCCGGACAAAGAATCCCGCAGGATAGATCTTTGGAGCAAAAGAACATATGCTTCCTGTACCCTTGGCCTGAGGATAGCAAATTACCTGTCCCACATTGTGAAATTCCAAAACACCGGTGCCAGAAAGGGCAAGACTTCTGCCCAGGCCCTTCCTGATGCTGCCCAGAAACAGGAATTGCTGCAATGCTTCTAAACTGCAGAGGATGTTGGGAGGGATCTTCTAAGAGCCATCTCTGATTTATCTGGTACTATTGCCTGGGTGGTGGCCACTGGCATCTGCCTCCATAGGCATTCATGGCTCAGGGTTTCTGGGTTTGCTGCTGATGTGCAAGACAAGGTGCTGAATGCCCCTTTTAATGGCACTAAACTCTTTGGTCCGGATGTCCAGGACATCATTAATGATCTGCAGGCCTCAGATATGGCCATTAAGTCTGTCCATTCCCTCTACCATGCTCAACAGCATGGTAAGGGAGCACCCTACTTTCTGAAAGCAAATTAACAGACCAGGTTCTGGCTCCCATCCTCAGTGCAAACATAGAGCTCAGCCTTCCTTGCCTGCCTCCTCCCATACTGAGGGTCCAGCTTGGTCTGCTGGCTCCATCTCAGCTTGACTCCTTGCTGGACCCCCTCCTCTAGTCCAGGCCCAGGAAGTGGCAGTTGGAGGTCGGTTCTCCCTCCATTTGAATCCGTGGAGAACCATAACATCAGGTGCCTGGATCCTGCAGAGCATAGAGTGTGATCATACTCTGGAGCTTGTACAGCAGTCTCCAGATACCTCCCCATCTCCCTCAAATTACTCCCCCCCGGCTTATCTCTCTGTTCTCTGGTAGGAAGTACAATCTCTCCTGTGCAAGCAGGCGATAGAACAGGTGCCAAAGAGGCAGAGAAACCAGGGGTTCAAGTCACGATTCTTCCTGGTTCCCAAAAACAACGGAGATCTGAGACCAATCTGAATAGTAACCTTACCAAGCCTGTTCCCTCCACAAGTCTGGAGATTGGCTCTGCTCACTGGACGTGCAGGACGCCTACCTGCACATTGCGGTCTTCCATCCTCACAGTAGGTTTCTCTGCTTCAACTTTCAGGGAGAGCATTACCAGTTCAAGATATTGCCCTTTGGCTTATCTTCTGTGCTGTGTGTCTTTACCAACTGCTTAGCAGCGGTCGCAGCAGCCCTCAGAAGAGAGAGACTGTATGTCTTTCCGTACCTGGATGACTGGCTTCTCAAGGCCCTGTCCAGGGAACAGCTGTTGCCCACTCTGGAGTGTACTCTTCAGCTTTTTCTGTCTCTGGGCATAACAGTCAATCTGCCCAAATCTGTGCTAGTTCCATCCCAAAGACTACAGTACATTGGGGCGGTCCTGGACTCTGGGCAGGGGAAGGCCTTCCTACCCCAGAGTAGGGCAGAATGCCTCATATCCCAAGCGCAGGAGGTCGCTCAGAGTCGGTACATCCATTCTAGGCTGTATCTACAGTTCCTAGGACTCGTGGCTGCAGCCATTCCTACTGTTCCGCTAGCCAGAATCCACATGCGCACCCTGCAGTGGACTCTCAGGGTGCAGTGGGACCAGCAGATGGATGAGTTGGACCAACTAGTCCTGGTCTCCTCCCAGGTATGCAGGGTACTTCAGTGGTGGATGGTCCCTTCGAACCTCCTTCAAGGGGTCCCTTTCCAGCTTTCCTCCCCAAGTCAAATCCTGACCACGGATGCCTTGCGTCTGGGCTGAAGAGCCCACCTGTGTCCCTTCCAAACTCAGGGATTCTGGTCCCAGTGGGAGATGCCCTGCATATCAGTGTCCTAGAGATGAGAGTGGTGCTCTGTGCCCTGCAGGCCTTCCAGAATCATCTGATCCCAGGCCAGCAGTTGGTGTAGTCAGACAATCTTGAGTGTTGTCTGCTATATCAACAAGCAGGGCAGGACTCACTCATACCCCCTTTGCATGGAGACCATGCGAGTGTGGTACTGAGCACTTGACCATAATCTGACACTATTTGCTGTACACGTGCCAGGCATCCTAAGCACCCTGGCGGACAGCTTCAACAGGACTCAGGCCAGCATGCACGAATGGGAACTTCTCTCATCCGTAGCGGAAGATCTGTTCGACAGATGGGGTCGTCCAGGGTTGGATCTTTTTGTGTCCCCATACAATGCAAAATTGCCCATTTCTGCTTGCTAGATCCAGGGCCTGGAGTTTTCTGGCCAGATGCGTTGTCCCCCTCTTGGAGTGGAAGATTTCTGTATGCATTCCCTCCATTCCCACTAATACAGAGGTGCTGATCAAATTGCAGATGGAAGGGGCCAGCATGATCCTGGTGGCTCCGTTCTGACCTCACCAGATATGGTTTCCTCTACTTCGGCAGCTGGCAGAGGAACCTCTGGTCCCTCTGCCCCTTTGCAGGAATCTGCTCACCGAGGATCGGGGGACCCTGGTCTGTCCCAATCTGAGGTCCCTCCATCTGCATGCATGGCTCCTGAGGACGTAGCCATTGCCAGGTTTGGTGTCTCCAGCAGGGTGGTGTAAATCCTAGTGGCAGCTTGCAAGCCCTCCACTCGTGCCACTTATGCCATGAAGTGAAAACTGTTTGCCATCTTGACTGCCAGATGTTCCCTTGACCCCTCCACCTGCCCGGTGAAGCATGTCCTGGACTACCTGATCTCTTTGTCTGACTTGGGCCTCCAGTATTCCTCCCTCGAAGTCCACCTTTTGGCTATTTCTGCCTTCCACAAGCCCATTGGTGATTACACTATTGCTCAACTGGATGTCTCCTGTATCTTCCTCTGGGGCATCCTACATCTGAAACCCCCAATCTGTTCTCCTGTCCCAGCTTGGTACTTGAATTTTATTTGGAAAAAATTGACCCTGTCTCCTTTTGAGCCAATTGTAACTTGCGATTTGCACTTTCTCTCTTGGAAAGTGCTCTTTTTAGTTGCAATTACTTCTGCCCGAAGAATTTCAGAGCTTCAGGCCCTCTGGTGCGAGGAGCCTTGTTTGATTTTTCACAAAGACAGGGTGTCTTTGTGCACAAATCCTAAGTTTCTTTCTAAGGTGATATCGGAGTTTACACTTAATCAGCCAGTCCACCTTCCTGTTTATTTTCCGGAGCGTGCCAATCCGGGGAAGGCACTGCTCCATGCTTTAGATATGCACAGAACTTTGTATTACACTGCTCAGGACTAAGGAGTCCAGAAAGTCTAAGCAGTTGTTTGTTTCGTTCACCCCAGGTAGAGAGGGTGCTTCAGTTTCTAAGCAATGTTTATCCAAATGGTTGGCAAATTGCATTGTGTTCTGCTACAATAAGTATAGCAAATAATTGCCTGTTGCTATCAAAGCTCACTCCACCAGAGGCATGGCTGTCTTTGTGGCTTGTTTCAAAGGAGTCTCAGCCACTGCCATTTGTGCTGCTGCCAGCTGGAATACAATCCACACCTTCACCAAGCATTACAGTTTGGACATCACTTCTAGAGCCCGTGCAGGATTTGGCAGGGCTGTTCTGTAAGGACTCTTGTCTTAAGTTTACGGAGTTCCTTGATCAGTTCAGTTTTCAAGGTCTTCGGTCTTAAGTTTAAGAAGCTCCTTGATTAGGTAGGCTATTCCACCTCTCCTGTCTCAAGTTTATGGAGCTTCAGCTTCCCAGACTGTCCCTATACTCTATTTATTTATTTATTTTTTATTTCACCAGGAGAACGTCCATTGAGCAAGCTCATTTTCAAGGAGGTCCAGGATGGACAGGATTATACAGACTGACAGTTTACAACAAATAAGTTTACAGAGTCATACTAACTACATAAAGAGCATTGTACAATGAGTGCAACATTCAGAGGAGAACAACACAGGTAGCAGTACATTACATATAGAGTCAGTTACATATTTGGTAGACGAAACTAGGGTTTTAGGAAAGAAGGTTAGAAGGGGAAACGGTGGCCGAGTTGAGAGGAGGAGAAGATGGAGAGGTGCAGGGTTAAGAGTGACAGTTGCATTTTTCTTGGACGGCTTTGTCTGAGAGATTTGAAGAACCTTATAGAAATGGTAGAGACTAGCTTAAACGAGTGCTGAAAGTTATTCCATAGTGAAGGGAGAGAATGTCTGATAGCAGCTTCACCATAACGTGAAGCGACCCTAGGTGTCTGCAACTGAAGGTAGGAATGCCTCCTCAGTGAGTAGGTACTGGAGGACAGGTTAAATAGGTCAGTAATGTAATGAGGGAGTTTGCCTATGATGGCTCTGTAGGTCCATAACAGAGCATTTTTTAGTCTTCTGTTGGAAAGCGAGGAACAGCCAATTTTAACATAGTGCATGCAGTGGTGTGATCTGGCTGGGGCATTTGTTATGAACCTTATGACTCTATGATAGAGCAGAAAACTGTGCTGTGGCAATATATAAGGTCAGCATAATCGAGGAGAGGGTTGAATGTGGTTTGTACCAGTTTTTATTTCTAAAGAAAAAGCCCAGTCTTTTTTTTTAGTTTTGAGTTGAACTCTTCCAAGTGCATTGCGAAGGAGAGCTGGTGGTCTGTCCAGAAACCTAGATATTTGAACCTATCCACCACTTCGAGTGGTTCATTTAGCAAGGTTACTGTTTGATGAGGGGGGCTTTGGCTGCTTGAATGTGGGGGAGAAGAGCAAGACCTTTGTCTTTTTTGCATTTACAACCGATTGAGATGGAGTACGTTTAGCTGGAGCCTGTTGAAGTCATCTTGTAGACTGGTACAGGCCGTAGCAAGGGAAGGGCTGGATACGCATAGTACGGTTCCATCAACGATGAGATGTGTGGTAACACTGGTGACATTTGCACTGATGTTGTTAATGTAGATTAGAAACAATAAGGGCCCAAGTATGGAGCCCTGGGATACTCCCCTGGTCAGAGGTTTGAGAGGGGAGAGATCACCCTGTGCTTTAATTTGCTGTTGCCTATTTGAAAGGTAAGTGGAAAACCAGCACATGGCAGTAGGGTCTAGTCTGAGGTTATTTATAGGAGTATATCATGGTCAACAGTATCAAACACCTTACTAAGATCTAAGAAAACTGCGCATACGTGTTCTTTATTGTCAAGGGCGGTTTACCAGTCATTGGTAACTTTTGCTAGTGCTGAGACTGTGCTGTGGTGTGGACAGAAGCCCGATTGTAAAGGGTTGAGAAGATCTGAAGATTCCAGATGTTCTCTGAGCTGTGAACTAACCAATTTCTCTAGAAGTTTGGATAAGATGGGAAGGAGGGATATGGGGTGATAGTTATTGAGGTCACAGGTGTTCCCTGATTTAAAGAGGGGTAATATGGGCGATCTTCCAGGGTGTTGGAAATTCCCCTTGGGCAAGCGATTTATTGAAGAGGTGTGTGATCGGTGCTGTGAGATAGCGAAAGCCTAGTTTCAGGAATAGAGGTTTGACTCCATCAGCACCTGCAC
Source organism: Neoceratodus forsteri (assembly GCA_016271365.2). Taxonomy (NCBI): domain Eukaryota; kingdom Metazoa; phylum Chordata; order Ceratodontiformes; family Ceratodontidae; genus Neoceratodus; species Neoceratodus forsteri. Next base: position 708,778,497 of record CM057459.1, on the reverse strand, counting down.
TTTTTTTTGTGTCCAGGGAGACCATCGGCTCCTCTACTTGTTTGTAGGATATAGGGTTGAAGTGGAACATGCTCCCATGCTGGGTGTCTGCATGAGCTGTTCGGTCTGGTCCATTAGTGGTGGGCGCAGGAAGAAGGTTGCTAGCTGGAGAAATGTCAGAAGCAACCCAGCAGTAGCAAAATGGTAATTTGAGGCTATTAAAATAAGGCTCTTGTCTGTGATAGTGGCCCCATGGGAAACTATTTTTGAAGGAAAAGATGGAGAGGAGCTATGGCCTTCGATGTCATGGAGTGTTTGCCAACACTTGGAGGCATTGCGTTTGGTTAAGTTCAGCGTGTTCTTGAAATACTGTTTTTGCAGACCTTACAAGTTTTGTGCAACTATTCCTTGCTGCCCAATAAGCTGCCCAGTGGGGTGCAAGCTTGGATTTACATGCACTTACCCAAAGCTTATCTCTAGCTTGCAATGCTAGTTTTAAGTCTCTAGAGAACCAGGGGCAGGTCCTTTTCTGTATTCTTATCCTGACTAATGGGGCATGTGTGTTTATGACGTTGAGCAAATTGCTATAGAAGTGGTTACTGTGGGCGCCAGGTAGAATTTCTGCCAATTTATGAGACTCAGGCTTGCCAGGAAGTTGTCAGGGTTAAGTTTGCGGAGATTTCTTTTTAGTACGAATCTATGCAATGTATTTGCTTTGACGAAGCCCCTCATACATGCAGTGATATAGTGGTCACTGAGATCATTATGGAACGCTCCAACATGTGAGACTTTGTGAGGCTTGTTGGAAAGAATCAGGTCAAGTAGGCTGCTACTAGAGGGTTTTTTGGCATTAGGGCGCATTGGCTCGGGGACTAGCTGGGTAAGACCTAGCGAATCACATATGTCTTTTAGGAGTGAAGATTTGTGACTGTACCAGTCAAGGTTGATATCTCCTAGGATGAGGAATTCATGCAAGTACGTACCTATCAGGTTGCGGAAGTGAGGCAGAAGTTCTAGACCCCTGAGGGAGGTCTAGAACAGCCCACGATACACAATGTCTCGCTGGTGGATAGTGCGTAACCATTAGGCATTCATATTCATTTGTTTGGAGGCTCAACTAGCCACGGAGACTGTGTGTTTCTCCCGTATGTAAATTGCAACTCCCCCTCCTCTGGTAGACCAGTCCGTCCGATAAACATTATAACTCGGGATAGCGATATCATGGTTTGCCGTGGATTCTTTCAGCCAGGTCTCAGTGAGGACCAGTACATCTAGTGTAGTATGACATGCCCAGGCTTGTAGGGCATCCAGTTTCCTAAGCACGCTGCAGACATTGACATGAAGGAACTTCAAGCCTTTCAGTTGTTGCAGCTCCAAGGGTGCATTAAGAGGGATAGTGTGGCCAGGGTTTAATTCTGTATTCCCAGAACAAAGCGATAATAGTAATATTACGGACTTTAATCTAAAGGTTACGGTTCTGGCTGTAACAGTATGGTGCAACTCTTGTCACTGCTTGGAACTTATTCCTACCGTGTAACCTGATAACTGAGATACCTCCGAAGAAGATAGAACAGTTACGTATGAACTTACCATAACAGTAGATCTTCGAGGGATCTTGGTCATTAGGTCTGTTCCCTCCTACCATCCCCCCCTTTTTTGGCTCCTGTTCAAGACCTGGCTGTCTACTATTTCCATCATTTCTCTGAGAGACGGGTCCCCAGGGCATCAGCCTTGTTTCCTTTGTCTCCAGAGGGAAAGAACTGAGGTGGGCACGAGCCCGCCTGCACCTTTATAGGGTTGGTGACGTCGGCCGATGTTGACGGCATGGGCGGGCCCAGTTGCATTGTTGAAAATCTTCTGTGTGGATTCCGGCTTCACCGACTGTGAAGTTCCTATGGAGTAACCTGATGACTGAGATCTCCTCAAAGATCTACTGTTAGGGTAAGTTGCCAGTCAGTCTGACTTTGATTTGTCTGAAGCTGAGAACCTTGCTACACTGCAAAGAACAAACTATAACTCCATTTAGGAGCTGGAAACTTGGTAAGGCATAATATTGTAAAGCAGGAGGAGCTACTTTACAAAATTTTTTTTTTTTTCCTTATTGGCATTAAGCAGAGAATTGCAGGATTCCATTAAAAGTGTAGTAATTTTATAACAGAGGGAGTGAGATACAACTGAATTTTTTGATTGTTGGAGTGAGACCTAGGATTTGGAAGGATATTTTGCAACATTTTAAAAGTGTCCTGCTGGCTGAGAAGTTAAGTTTTATCCCTGGTTTCACTGAAAGATTTTGTGTATTGAATCAGACATAGCAGACTGCCTACATTGAAAGGCCTGCTTACATCGCAGGTGTCACTAGTCAATCAATTGGCTTAATTCTTAAGATTTTCAGTGCAGGAAGAGTGTAAGCACAGCTGACTTATTTTGGGGCTGACTGTTTAGAGCACAAACCACCAGGCTGTTTTGGGGCTGGGGAGGTTTACCTGTGTCTGACTTGGATGTCTGGATTTTTCTCTGTTTGATTAGCAGGGTATTTTCTCTGTCAAATTGTTGTGTAGGGCATCTTACTGACAGGAAGGCACCTATCGTAGCGCTGGGTCAGAGCTTTTAGCTGATTTGTTTTGTGAGGGCACAGTTTAGGCCCAACCCTTCCCACCCTCACCCCACCCACCCTGGAAATAGTTCCTTATACCTGGGGTTCTGACATAATTTCCAAAAGTGCAAGGTATATCACTGTCATATCCTCTCTAGCACACTGCACTGACAATATGAGCATACACATTGTATAATATATATATTTCTATATAACAAACCAATCACACACACACAAAAATAAAAATGTAGATAAACATGTGGGGAGTAGTACAATGTAATGGCTGTGGGGCAGCAGTCTTCCGGGAGTCTTTCTGCAGGCTGAGATGCTGCCCTATTTGCAGACAACTCTCTGCCCTGAGGGAGGAAGTTGCCCGTCTTCAGGCCATGCTGGACAGTAGTAAGTGAACCTTTCCCCAGGCCACACTGGATGGTAGGAAGGGAAACTCCCGCATCCAGGGAGCACCAGAGCCACCACCAGTACCTCAGAGGTTGCAAAGAAAGCACAGCAGTTGGACTACAGTGGGCTCAGGAAGGGTGAGGATGGTGGAATAGAGGCACACCCAGTCAGTTGTTCCACTCCACAATCCATACACCATTCTGGGGGAGCATAGCTCCCCATGGATGCACCCAAGAGAGAGACTAAGGAGGCTGAGGACAGCTGTCACATGGGAGGCCCACAGGAAGGAGACAGAGGACACCACAAGGAAAGGAAGCAGCTCCTGGTGGGGACTCAATTATTAGGGGGATAGAAATGGATGGAGCAGGGAAAACTGAAGTAAGGTGCCTGCATGGTGCCATGGCTTGGAGGGACAGGAAGCGCATCCTCAGGATCACGAGAACAGCTGCACGGGAGTCTGAGCTGGATGTCATTGTCCACCTAAGGACAAATGACTTGGCTCATCATGAGATTAGAGCAGTGCAGAAGGACTTTGTAGAATTGGGGAGGGGTCTAAGACAAGTAGCACACACAGTATCCTTCTCAGAGGTGCTGCCTGTCAATGACATGAGTGAGGCGAGGATACTTGCACCATGCAGTTTAATGAATGGTTGAAAAATGGTGTGAGCACAGGGTTTGGCTTCATTGGGGACTGGGGTTCCACCTGAGGGACACCAGCCTATACTGGCAGGATGGTCTGCATCTGTCCAGGAAGGGAACAAGTCTTTGAGCAATCGGTTTAAATGCTCATTGGCAAGCTTTTAAACTAGTCAAGGGGAGGCACTGATAAGCAGCAGGAAAATCCCAGCCTCCCTACAAAACAGGGTACTAAATGAGAAAAGACTGAGGTAGAAAGGTCAGTGGGGATGCTGCAACAGCAGGTAAAGCCATCAAAAATGGAGAGCAATGAGTACCAATGCCGTAGTCTGAGTAACAAGCTTCCTGAATTAGTGGCCTTGATGGAGGAGGAACATTTGGATATCGTGGCAGTCACAGAAACATGGTAACAATAAAACCATGACTGGGATGTAAACATACCAGGATACACTATCTACAGGAGGGACAGGGAGGGTAAAAGAGGAGGAGGAGGAGAAGCTCTTTACATAAGGGAAGGAATCAAAGCAACAGAACAAAAGGGTAAACAGGGAGGAGAAGAAGCACTGTGGTAAATTTGAGATCGGCAATGGCAACAATAATCCCGACAGGGGTTAGATACACAGACCTTCTCAGGGGAGGAAATGGACAAGGAAATGATAGAAAGTATACTAGAATGGCAGAAAAGGGAGATATTGCTGATGGGTGATCTGAATATGCCAGATGTTAACTGGAGTGCAGTTGCAGCAGCCACTTCTAAGAGTGGGGTTATTCTAGATGCCCACAGGGGCATGCCTTAGGCAACTAGTATTGGAGCCCACTAGAGGGAGCAATCTTAGACCTGATTCTCTAAATGGAGATGAAGAGAGGATCACAGATGTAGAAGTGGGTAGCCATCTGGGAACTAGCACCATTGAACAGTATGGTTCACAATAAGCACAGCAATAGAGTCAGCCATACAAAGACAAAGGTACTGGATTTTAGGAGGGCTGACTTTGCTAAAATGGGTGAGTGCCTAAGGAATGCACTAGCAAATGGGCAGGAAGGAGGGTGGAAGAACAATGGGAATAATAAAACTGCCATCACAGAGGTAACAAGCCTTTGTGTAAAGCAAATAAACAAACGAAACGAGGTAAGAAACCACTATGGTTCTCAAAGGAAGTGGCAGTGAAGGTTCAAGAGAAAAAGAAAGCATTCAGGAAGTACAAGGAATCACAGAAGGAACAGGACAGAGAGCTGTATCAGTTAAAGCAAAAGGAAGCTGGGAAGGCAGTCAGAACAGCAAAGGCCCAAACTGAGGAAAAGATAGCCAACTCAGTTAAGAAGGGGGATAAAACCTTTTATAGGTACATCAGGGAGCGAAGGAAGACCAAGGAGGGATAGTGAGGCTTAATAAAAGGGAGGGAGGGTGGGCAGAGGGTGACTGTGAAAAGGCAGTGATACTGAATAAATATTTTTGCTCAGTATTTACAAAGGAAGAGGGGGAGGTACCTAAAATAAACAGTAGAAACACTCTGGATACAGAAGTTGATACCAGCCCATTTACAGAAGAAAGGGTTCTGAAAGAACTCTTAAAACTGAAGGTGGACAAAGCAATGGGGCCTGATGGGATTCATCCCAAAATTCTAAAAGAACTAAGGGTAGAACTAGTGACACCACTGACTACCCTCTTTAACAAATCATGGGAGGATGGGTGGTACCCAGAGACTGGAGGAGGGCAGATGTGATTCCCTTCACAAAAGTGGGAGAGGCAGAAGCAGGAAACTACAGACCTGTTAGTTTAACCTCAGTGGTAGGGAAAATGATGGAATTACTTTGAAGGAAAGAATTGTTGAGTATCTAGAGGCCAGAGGGGCACAGGACCCAAGGCAGCATGGATTCACAGCGGAAGGTCATGCCAGACAAATCTGATAGATTTCTTTGACTGGGTGACCAAAGTAGTTGACCAGGAGGGCTGTGGACATGGCCTACCTAGACTTTAGCAAGGCATTTGACACAGTCCCCACAAAAGATTAATATACAAGTTAGCCAGCCTGGGAGTGGGTCCCAAGATGACAGCCTGGGTAAAGAATTGGCTGGAGAATAGGACACAGAGAGTAATAATAAATGGAGTCCACTGAAAAAGGGGGTAGTAGTGGGGCACCGTAGGTTCAGTATTAGACTGGTCCTCTTCAATGTCTTTATAAGTGACATTGCAGAGGGACTGAAGGAAAAGTATGTCTCTTGCAGATGACACAAAGATCTGCAACAGAGTTGATGCACAAGGTGGGTGGAAAGGATGAGAAGGGACTTGGCAAGGTTAGAGGAATGGTCAAATGTATGGCAGCTTAGATTCAATGCTAAGAAGTGCAAGGTAATGCACCTGGGAAACAAAAACCCAGGGGAAGAGTACACAATGGGGGGACATACTAACAACAACAAAATGGAAAGGGACCTGGGGTAGTCATATCAGATGACCTAAAGGTGGGCAAGCAATGTGAGAGGGCAGCAAGGAGGGCTGGGGGATACTGGGATGCATAGGAAAGGCATCACCAGTAGAAAACAGGAAGTTATTATCCCTCTGTACAGACAGCTGGTGAGACCCCATCTGGAGTACTGTGTGCAGTTCTGAGACCCAATCTCCGCAGAAGACATAGACAGGATGGAAGCTGTCCAGAGGAGGGCAACTAAATGGTGCAGGGTCCGCACCGGAAGACATATGAAGAGAGACTTAAGGAGCTTAATATGTAGCCTGAGGAAAGGAGATGGGGGGGACATGATAGAAACTTTCAAGTACCTCAAGGGAATCAACAAAGTCCAAGAGGGTAGCATCTTTCAAAAAAAGAGGTGTGCAAGAACAAGGGGGCACAATTTGAAGATAGAAGGGGGGCGGCTCAGAGGTAATTTAAGGAAGTATTTTTTCACAGAGAGGGTTGTGGATGTATGGAACGGCCTTCCAGAGGAGGTTGTGGAGTCAAAAACAGTGGTGGAATTCAAGCATGCATGGGACAGTCATAAGGCAATTCTAGGGGGTGGGAGTAGGAAGAAGTAGGCTGCTGGTTAACTAGGATCTGCAGCTTATTCATCAGGTAGGGAAATGGGCAGACTGGGTGGGCCAAGCGGTCCTTATCTGCCGTCAAATTCTATGTTTCTATGTTTTTAACTGTTCTTTTTGTGTCCACTTCGCAGATAGCAGAATTTTTAACAGAAGCATGATTACATTAACAAAGGAAATAAAAAAAAAAAAAAATTAATAGATCAATCTGGTCACATGTCCATCACAGGGAGACTGGCACAAAGTCTGCATTTGGAGGCTGGGGGGGGGGGGGTTGTGATCACCAGCAACACAGAAGCCTGTCAGGCATTGTGAACAAGGCTGATAAAAAAACAGTGGAAACTTTAAAATGAGATCAATTGTGTAAATGTATTCTGAGGTAGGGCAGAGCCAGGTTAAGGAATAGGTCAACAAGGCCCAAGCCTAGGGCCCCAGTCCAAGGGGTCGCCAGCCCTGAGTGGATAATCCTCACTACAGAAAGCAAGCTTAGCCAATCTAACATTCCTGACTGGGACTTTTCAGCCTATTCTCTGTAACAAAACACCACTATTCCAGCACCTCTGAGTTATCTGGCTGTCTGCTCCAGCTGGAAAGGAAATCTGATTTACCTGCAGTTTCTGTGATGCCAGGTTCAACACAATAAAGGTTCAAACATTTAAAAAAAATTATTGTGATTTCCTAGCTACTGTAGTCAGTCTGAGGGAGACATTAGCAGGGCTGCAGCTGCTTTTTTTTATTTCCTTTTGCTTTCTGTTGCCTGTCTAGAGCTGGCATCCCTCAGTCCCAGCAGTTGCTGGGGTCCCAAACTTAAAGAACCCTACATCTGACTTGGAGCAAGGTTTCAGACTTCAAGATTAATTTTTTTTTTAATTATTTTGATGTTTTGCTCTGCCCTGTTGAAATAGCACACAAGGGGAAATTGGTGAGATGGGTAGAAGCTTTCAAAATGGCATCACAGTGGCATGAGGATGCCTAACCAGTGTTGGAATTATGGGAGGGGGGCTCGGCCCCCTAATAGCTCACACATCACTGCCATTGATTTATAATGGGAAGGGGGGGGGGCTCAGTTTAAAGATAGGACCCTTATGGGCCCCCCCAGCTCCCAAAGCTCATAAAGTGTAATTCCAACACTGTGCCTACCACAATAGAGTGCGTGGAAGGGCCCCAATGACTAACTTTGTGGGAAGTCTCCAGAAACATAAGGCCACCTTTCTGACTACCCAATTGAATTTAAACCCCAGTGTGTCTGTGATTAATCTTGTTCCAACTTTCTCCTAGGATTCTTGATCCTTTTGTAAGTTGCAAGGTTATTATTTATTATTAACATTTTAGGTTTATGTTAAAACGGTTCCAGAAGCAAATGGTTTGATACCTTTTATTGGACCAACATAGATGTTACAAAAAGAAAATGTCTACACTTTCGTTCCAACCAAGTCCTTCCTCGGAGACTTAACTGTTGGAAATTTACATGGCTCACACCTAGAATGGATATAGTTTTCCAAGTTGATATGGATAAACTCGTGGATTTAAGAGACTGAAGAAATTTGATAAGCAAATTGCTGCTGCTGCTTTTGTTGTAAAAATAATTGAAGTGCATACTGTTTGATTTATATATATATATATATATATATATATATATATATATGTAGTGCGGTAGTGCCACTATAGTTAGGGTTGAGTATGCAGTTTAATGTTAAACCCCAAATTTTGCACTATAATTACTGCAACAGATTTGCATGAAATTTGGTATGCACGGTCCCATTGGGTAGGTCTTTTGACTTGCCAAGTTTTGTTTTGATCAGATGTGCAGCTTTTGTGCAGCTCATAGTGAAAAAGTATGATTTTCACTTTTTTTTTTTTTTTGGCCAGTTTTTGCTGATTTTTGCCCATCACACTGCAGCTACACTGTTTGGAATTTTGGCCTGATATTGAATGAGGTTGCCACAAGGAAGAAGCCAGTGTTGGTTTGGTGAAAATGCATTCCAAAGTTATTCAATTTTGACATTTCGGGTTCTGAGTATGCTCAGTTCAGCCTTTTGGATAGGGGCATTTTTTTGCAAACAAGGATTTGCCTCACCAACAAGGATTTAGACCGCTCACAAACACGGATTTAAAAATTCCTTGATCGTGAGAAAAAATTTCTTGTTCATGAGCCACCATCTTGTTTTTCAATTTTACTGACAAACAAAACCTTGTAACTTGCCCCAGGGTTTTGTTCAGGGTGACACCCTCTACAAACCCATGGCTTTGGTTTCTTTCAGTTTTGTCAAAAAACTGCCGTTTTAAAATGGAAATCCGTGTTCGCCACTCTCTTCCGATTCTTGTTCGTGAAATTTCAAAATCCTTGTTTGTAAGCTGATCCTTGTTCATGAGAAGTCAAAATCCTTGTTTGTGAGATCAGGACCAGATGGCCGTATCTCACGAACAAGGATTTAGACACCTCACGAACAAGGATTTCTCTCGAACAAGAATTTTGACACCTCATGAATAAGGATTATAAAAAGGAATCCTTGTTCATGAGGTGTCAAAATCCTTGTTCGTGTGGTGTCAAACTCCTTTTTTGTAAGGTGTCAAAATCCTTGTTCACGAGATGTCAAAATCTTTGTTCGCAAGGTGTCAAAATCCTTTTTCATGAGAGGACAACTAGATGGTCCTATCTCACAAACAAGGATTTGGCTCACTGACAAGGACTTTTGACACCTCACAAACATGGATTTTTAAAGGTTGATGGTTGTTTGCCAGTTCACTGCAAAGAAACAGAACTTTTGGCTTGAAATTTGTGGGGTACAAAGGGGATGTACACAGATGTGACCTGTGCTGGTTTTGTGTATAAATTGGCATTGGTTCCATAGTTATGGCATTCCAAAGTTGAGAAATTTCCCATAGGATGACATTGTGGCGAATGCAGTGCCTTTTGGTGGCTATATCTCGGAAACGGTTCAAGATACAGATTTCTTGCTAACTGCAGCTTCACACGTGTAGGTTGTCAGTCCATCATTGCAACTGCAGCGGAATTTTGTTTTTCCAAGGTTGCTACAGTTACTGAGCTATTGTGCCATTTGCAGCACAAAGGTTACTTGGAATGTGTCTAGGTTTGCGCTGCATCTCTACAGTTATAGATATGTGGCAGCACAGGGCCTGGAGGGACCTGTGCTCCCACATATGGATACTATTATGCAGTAATGGGACTGCTGCAGGCTCTGTGCTCCCACAGGAAGATGACAGTTCATTATGGGTCCTGCACTCCAAAAAATTGATACCATGGGAGCTTCCAAAACCTTATAAGGGTAAGAGTACACCTTATCAAAAAATAAGGAAATTAATTGCAAAAAACTTCATTAATGCATCAGTTAGGGTTGAAGTGACAAAAGTAGAGAAATGAGGAGTTAGGTTTGAGACCCTTACCCCCTAATCTCTAATCATTTCTCATAGACCAAAGAATAGGCCTTGGGGTCATTGGAGTTTAACCTCACCCCATTCTCCTATACTGTACCATGTCAGCTTTTTACATGGAATGGGCTGAGAGTTGGGGCCGACGACCCCAAGGCACACCCTGTTGACTGTTGGTCTGTGGAGGTGGGGTGGGTGGTAGGTGGAGGTTAGGATCTCAACTCTAACATCTCATTTCCTACATTTATCGTTCAACCCTAAATGATGCATTGATAACGTTTTTGTATATATATATATATATATATATATATAATACACACACACACACATACATACATATATTTTCATAGCAAAAACTTTAAATGCACTAGTTAGGGTTAAAGCAACAAAAACAGGGAAATGTGGCATTAGGATTTTCAACCCTAACAGCCCACTCCTACTCTACAGGCAGCAACAGGCATGGGGTGTGTCTTGGGGTTGTCAGCCCTGTGTGTGTACGTGTGTGTGTGTGTGTGTGTGTGTGTGTGTGTGTGTGTGTGTATATATACACATATGTATAGCTCCAAATCTGGCCAAAAACAGTCCACCAGCTCGAGACGTTGAAAGCTGCTGTGTCGTTGAACAACAGGTAGTAATTAAGGGTGTGCATCAATCGGAGGATGGGGGGGTGCCACTAGACACCAGGGAACTGACACATAATTACGGGGTAGTGGTCAGACGTTTGGGGGGGGTCACTAGACAACAGGGAGAAATATAAAGTATTACATTATTAAAGAAATATGGGGAGGTGAATTGGAGGGTGGGGGACACCATTAGACACCAGGGGAAAATGGTTTTATTACTGAGACAGCCATCAGAGGGTGGGGTTGCCAATAGACACCAGGGAAAGCCATGCCAGCTAACAAAAAATGAGGTTTTCCTCATAAAAAAGGATCTTTTTTTGTTACTTGTGATATGAAAAAAAATGTTTTTTCGTATCATACAGTACGAAGAAAGATTTATTATCTTAAAAAAAGACATTTTAAGGGAATTTCTGGAACAGTAAAGTGCAAAATCCAGCTAACGGGGTCCCAATAAGCAAGGTGCATGTCTTGGTGCTCCCCAGAATGTAATTTTTGTGGGTTTTCAAATGTGAAGTTTTAGGAAAAACTGATAACAAGATGGTGGCCAAACGAAAAAGGATTTTCCAGTCATGAAAAAGGATGACGTCAATACAAAAAATAATTCTTTTTTTCGTTTCATACAGCCATCTTGGAAGGGCTTACTGAGCATGCTCAGCATTAGTTTATGAAAATTCAAAAATTACATAACTTTTGAACAGATTAATATTTTCTCACCAAACCAGCAAAAGGCAACATCTGTGGGCTAGCCACTTTCTACTCAGAAAATCTTGCATAAAAATTCCAAACCGTCTGGGTGCTACAGATGTCAAACGAAACCCCCATTAAAACCAATGGGAAGCACCGTCCCGCCGGCACAGCGGTTGGATTTCTGCTTGCGACGCCAGCGGCCCGGGTTCAGAAACGAGCCCGGGACACTGGAGGGCCGACCGGGGGAGAAGGATGGAGCGTCCTATAGACAGCTCTCCTTCTCCTGGGGGAGGGTAGGGGACTGGTCTGGCGCCTGCTGGCTCCTAGCAGAGGCTGGGAGTATCACAGGATGCACGGCCCAAAGTTAACGTGGGGAGGAGCGGACGTCGGCATATGCCGTGACGTTACTACGCTGCCCCAACAGAAAAACGGAAAAATTGCTCGCTGGCTGCCGGATGACGGCTCTCCATTCCCCAAGTGCCTCCAGTACCTTCCCAGGGCCTCCTGTTTCTCAGCAGCATCCCCGGGCTCTAAGTAGTGTGTGCTGGGCTATCCCCTCTCTCCCGGTGCCCTTACCCCTCAGAGGAAAGGGGACCCACCCGGCGAAGGGATACGCTGGGATATCCCGGGGATCGGCTGCGATCTGAGGACCAGAGGAGGGCTGGGTAAGGTCGGTGGGGCCGGGGGGAACTTGTGGAGCCTGAAGGAGTGGGGACCAGTGAAGCATGGGAGGCGGGGGGGAAAATAACCAATGGGGAAAAAAATTAAGAAAATTTAGTTTTTTAATTATCCAGAACTCTGAATCTACACATCCGACTAGAACAAAACTTAGCACATCCAGAGATCTACCCCATGAGACTGTCCATGCAAAATTTCATGCAAATCTGTTGCACGGCTGCAAAGTTATTAAGGTGCAAAAATTGGGTTTAGCATTAAACAGCCTACTCAACCCTAACTACATTGGTGCTCATGCCATATGTATATATATGTGTGTGTGTGTGTGTGTGTGTGTAGATATATATATATATATATATATATATATATATATATATATATAAGTAAAACTTCATTATCGTTTGTTATTAGAGTAAAGTTGGGAAATGAGGCGTTAGGTTTCTCAACACTTTCTAACAGGCAGAGAGTGTGGTGTTTTGCTTCTCACGCTTAACGCCACCCCATTCTCATAAAGCTCCACACATCTGACCTTATTTACAGATGGAATAGGGTGAGTGTTAGGCTTGAGAAGCCTTAAGCACACACCACACCTGCTCTCCTGCCTGGTTTGGGAGGGTAAAAGTTAGAGGAAACTCTAATGCCTCATTTCCCAACTTTTGTCGCTACTCCCAACTGAGCATTAATGAAGTTTTTGCAACTTATTTTCTTACTACAGTGTAGTAGTATCCTTATTCTAATCAGGGAGCACAGAGTCCTTCAGACTTCTGCATTCCCATCCCACTGTAGGTGGGTGGGTGGGGTGGGGTGGTGGTGTATATATGTGTGTGTGTGTATATGTGTGTGTGAATATATATATATATATAACCCCTGCAAATGGGGGTTCCCAAAAGACTTCAGGAGCTTGCTTGAATGCTCCAAGCCTGAATGGTGTTTGGCTGCTTAAGCCATTTATCAGTGAGTGTTTTTAGAACCTCTGGTACTGTCTCTTTAAGAGCTGTCTGCTTGCAGACATAATTAGTTTGTATGGGGACTGTGTGTTTCTTTGATTGAGTACCACTCAAGCTGCTGCCAATTCACTCTCATTTTGCAGTCACTAGGAGTGCAAAGGAACCTATCTGAAAGATGTAACTGTTTGCCAGAAATCATTTACAGTAATAATGAAATTACAGTTTGTCTAACCTGCTTTCTTTGCAGTCAGAACTGTGTCTGCTAGTTCCCCATTCTAGTTTTGAACTGCTGAACTGGACCAATCAGTGTGGGTAAGCTAGCTCTAAAATGGTGCCTTGACTAATCAGAACTTGACTCATAATCTGAGCCAGCCACAAGAGGATTGTATGAGCAGTGACTTGGGAGATGTAGTTTAGACTTCAGTGCCTTTTGGACCAACAGCAGCAGTCTATTGTGAGTGACAGTCAATCCAGTCAAGAACTGGGAGGAACTCAAAGGAAGTGCCCGGTTTTGTCGGGTTGGAGTTTCAGTTGAGCTTTGGCAGTGAAGAAGGAAGGAGCCTGTGCTTTTCAGTGTGCAGTTTTAGTCAAAAACGTGTGTAAGGCCCAGAGTTCGTCTGCAGCTTGTGTAACAGCTTGTTAGGACTGAACTGTCCTGTGAAGAGAATCAAAGGATATCTGAAGAGTAGAAACCAGGCTCACCCTGTAGAAGACTGGAGGAATTGTGAAAATTGCACTCGGTCTGTCAGGAACTGAATCTGCTGTGTGTTCTCCCGGTATTGTGCAGTAATTGCGATCGGATACAGATGCAGCCTGCCTGGTATAGTGCTTTCTTTATATAAATGTGTGAAGAGGTTTGTGTACCTCAAGTGAGCCCTGCTGACATTGAAGGACCCTATCTTATTTGGAGGTCGTGAGTACTAATTCAGGGTCGCTTCCTGTTGAATTGCCACATTAAATCCAAATGGAATTACTGTACTGCTGACTGTTTAATTCTCCTTTTCTCTGTGTGAAAGGGCCCTACCAGCTGCCACGGTTTGGACTAGCCACTAGGGCTTGGGTACCCAGGGACAGTAACTGATAGGATAGGCCTGTGCACAGAGCCATAGGTAGATTATTAGAGTGATAAGCTAATTAACCTGATTTCCCCCTGTCCTTGTTATATCCCCCTAAATAAATCAGAGCTGCTTGTTTCAGCAAAGTTATACTGCCTGAGGTATTTGTCTATGTTAAAGTACTGTACTGTGATTGTTGCACTGTATCTCATTTCACAGGAGGTCCCAGTGCCGGAACCAGACCTGGGGGTAAGTGTATACTGTGAAGGTAATTCTGATATATTGTGTGGGCCACTAGTGGGAAGAAAGGGGTTGCAGTGTCCCAGAGGGCTGTGACCAAGTTAGTTTAACTATTGCAACCCTGACTCTCTGGGTGGAGGCACCCGCCATTGGATCCAGGCCCCTCAACCTGTTAGTGGCAAATCAGGCAGGGGTAGTAGCCCCTGGGATAGCGCCATCTAGGGGTTACATATATAATATATATATATGTATATACAGTGTGTATATATATATATATATATATATGTATATGTGTATATATATGTGTGTGTGTGTATATGTGTGTGCATATATATATATGTATATGTATATATATTGTAGCTGTGGAAGCACAGGGCCCTCTGGGTCCTACGCTTCCATTTATAGGACAACAGTAACCAAATTGCCAGCATAGCCTTATTACCCCACCTCATGTACCTGTTACAGAAAATCTTCAAATCCTCGCCAAAACGTAATTCTGTGGAACTGTAACGCCATTCCATGCCACAGGTGCGAAAAAACATTTTGAACAGGATTTAAAAAATGACAGTTGTGTCATACACGAGGTGGGGTAATAAGAAGGCTATTTTGAAAATCTGGTGTCAAAATATTTAATATTTTACAAGTTACGAGCGGGCCTAGCGAAATTGCAATGAATGGTCATAACTTTGGCATATTGTCATATTTTGACTCCAAATTTTCAATATTTAATTTATTATTTATATATTGAAATGTTTCACCAGGAGGGCACACTGAACAACAAGTTGCTTGTCTCACGGTGCGACTTGGAGGAAGGGGTTACATAGGGTTGTGAAGGATGATCAGTTACAATAGTATGTGGGTAGTACAAACAATATAACATTGTAAGATTGTGCAATAGTTGGAACTTTGTACAATAACCAGTAGTGAAACATTGGGTAAATTACAATACCTGTCCAAAATCATACAAAAGAACACATAAATGTACAAAACAATAGAGCCTTCTTATGACCCTACCTCTTAAACCCCGTAGGCAAAAATGTTCTAATCCGTGCCAAAATGCCATTCTGCTCCGCAGGTGTGAAAATCTGTTTCAGAGAGGATGTGAAAAATGACAGCTGTGCTGTTCATCAGATGGTTTGAAAAAATGGCTATGTTGAAAATTTGGACTAAAAATATTGTAAATTACCAAAGTTATGCGCGTGCGTAGAAAAATTTCAATGAACGCTGTTAACACGGCCATTTTTTGGGGAATTTTACACCAGATTTTTAATATGGACTTTTTGGGACCTCACCTCATGAATACTGGCACTGTCATCTCGTTACTCGGGCCTGAAAGGCTATTTCACGCAGTGATTGTGAAATCACCTTCTGGTTCCGAGTCATGAGATGACAGTGACAGTATTCATAAGGTGTGGTCCCAAAAAGGCTATGTTGAAAATTTGGTGTAAAAATTCTGAAAAGTGACAAAGTTATGAACCTATGTTCAAAACGTCAATGACAGCCATTATATGGCACGTACCTTGATTCTTCAGTTTGTGGTTCGGCTTTGAAGAATGCAGACATGACCCGGTCCACAGAAAATGACAGCCCTTGACTTCCGGTGGTAAGTATAGGGTAAGGGGAGGGTCAGGATGGGGAGGGGGCAGTGGGGACGATAAGGGACCGTTTTCTTTTTTACAGGGAAAATTAAAAAAAGATGTCTGGGACTGTTTTCTTTTTTTCAGGTGTATATAAATACAATAAAGATTTTGGGACACTGGGGTGGGCTCTCCAGTGTCCCACATTTTAGGGGGTTAAATGCTGACATGGGGATTGGGCCCCTGATGTCCTTGATAATCAAGCCCAGACTCTTGAGGTAATCATCTGATGACAATGGGGGTGGGCATCCTGGTGTCGGAGTATATAAATTAAATATAAAAGTGAGTAGGGGAAGGAAACTGGAGGGGGTGTGCCCTAGACAGCAGGGTATGGGGACAGTGATCGGGGAGTGAGGGGTTCCACTAGACACCTGGGAAAACAGGGGCTGTTGAATTAGAGCTGAAGGCTCCTCTCGCTAAGCTGGGCACTGGGAAGGCCAGTGGGTAAATAACACTGTTTATTTGTCACTTGCTTACATCACAGTCAACTTAACAGCCCATTCTGCCAGTCCCACAATGAATCTGCCCTCAGTTGTCACACAGAACACAGACATTGTATACACAGATTGCCACAAGTGAGTTATAAAAGTCCTGCCACCTCACGAATGGAAATAAATGAGATATTTGAACACAGACTATGTTTTTGTTTTAGTTTTTGATGACTGGAAAGGAGGACTAGACAGTGTTCTGCCTATTTTCAGCCTGGTCTCGGGGGATGGGGGAGACGAGGATACAGATGGATGCCAACCAGGGCCAGATTAATGCAACCTGGGGCCCTAGGACCAGGAGAAATCTGAGGTCCCCCCTCACCGCACCAGTGCCCTTTCACTGTGACCACACTCTTTGGTCACTGCATATCAGTTACTGAAATTTTTAAAATGTATTTTTTTACTCCCCATAAAAAGTGACATAATAACTAAAAAAAAAACCTAACCAAAATGCTTAAAAATGAATTGAACTAATATCAGCATGAAAAAAATCACATTGGTCCTAGTTTTGATTATTTAGAGAAAATAATTTTCTAATTTGCCTGGTACAAATATTGTTTCGGATATGAAATGTCTTGATTTGCATTTCAGACCCCCAAACAGATGCACGTGTGTAACCCCTCACCCCTGCCTTTTTACCAAAACGACAGGTGGCATGCTGTTGGCGCTGGCAGCAATACCTGGTGGGGACCTGGGTTCGGGGAGGATGAGGTTACCTGGCACAAGGTGACCTAGGTTTGGCTACTCTGCACAGGGGCACCCAAGTAAATCCGAACACAGGAAGCAATAACTGTAATGTCCAGAACCAGGAATGGGATTTTACAGTGTGGCTTTTATTCACAACTAGCTGAACAAAACAAAGCACAGATGGACCCCCATGGGGCTACGTTTACTGATAATGCAGATCAGAGACTACAAGGCGGTCCACTGGAAGAATGGACCATTTCTACTGTTTTCAGGCTCTGGACCCACCAGGCACACAGCGCTTTGGGTACACAGCCCGACTGGCCCGTCTCCCCTGCCGGCCACTTGACTGATGGTCCATTGGAAGAATGAACCCATTTTACTTGTTGTGGCTCCCCACACCACTTAGAGTCTGCGACGCCTAGAGAGATTTTCCAAGATGACAGCCTGGGTAAAGAATTGGCTGGAGAATAGGACACAGACAGTAATAGTAAATGGAGTCCACTCAGAAGAAAGGAGGGTTACTAGTGGGGTACCGCAGGGTTCAGTATGAGGACCAGTCCTCTTCAGTGTCTTTATAAGCGACATTGCAGAAGGACTGGAAGGAAAAGTATGTCTCTTTGCAGATGACACAAAGATCTGCAACAGAGTTGATGCACAGGGTGGGGTGGAAAGGATGAGAAGGGACTTGGCAAGTTAGAGGAATGGTCAAATGTATGGCAGCTTAGATTCAGTGCTAAGAAGTGCAAGGTAATGCACCTAGGAAACAAAAACCCAGGGAAGAGTACACAATGGGGGTGAGATACTAACAACAACAAAATGGAAAGGGACCTGGGTAGTCATATCAGATGACCTAAAGGTGGGCAAGCAATGTGAGAGGGCAGCAAGGAGGGTTGGGGATACTGGGATGCAAGGGAGAGGCATCACCAGTAGAAAACAGGAAGTTATTATCCCTCTGTACAGACAGCTGGTGAGACCCCATCTGGAGTACTGTGTGCAGTTCTGGAGACCCAATCTCCAAGCAAGACATAGGATGGAAGCTGTCCAGAGGAGGGCACTAAAATGGTGCAGGGTCTGCACCGGAAGACATATGAAAAGAGACTTAAGGAGCTTAATATGTATAGTCTCGAGGAAAGGAGGGAGAGGGGGGACATGATAGAAACGTTCAGGTACCTCAAGGAATCAACAAAGTCCAAGAGGGTAGCATCTTTCAAAAAAAGAGGTGTGCAAGAACAAGAGGGCACAATTTGAAGATGGGGGCGGCTCAGAGGTAATTTAAGGAAGTATTTTTTCACAGAGAGGGTTGTGGATGCATGTAACGGCCTTCCGAGGAGGTTGTGGAGTCAAAAACAGTGGTGGAATTCAAGCACGCATGGGACAGTCATAAGGCAATTCTAGGGGTTGGGGGTAGGAAGAAGTAGGCTGCTGGTTAACTAGGATCTGCAGCTTATCCAGTAGGTAGGGAAATGGGCAGACTGGGTGGGCCAAGCGGTCCTTATCTGCCATTAGATTCTATGTTTCTATTTGCGACCCACGTCTGTGTCTGCGCACTTCCCTCATCACTGGCCAAGCGCATGAGGCAAGTAGCAATCACAGCAGAAATCTGGACCTGGTTACTAAAGATGGGGGGTGTTCCCACCTCCAGCTCCCACAGCCCATACCCGGCCATTTCTTTGGAAAAACTGAAACTTCGGAATGTAGATTAAATGGTGGATGAACTGTCGCACCCCCTCTACAATATTACTTGAATTCACACAGCACTCTAGATTTTGACACTACTCCATTTGTTTGTCCTAGTACTATAGGCCTCCCAAATAGTAGTTCAAATCCTGGATTTCTTCACATATCCCAGGCTGAAGAAACACATTTTTGGCCCTCGCATATTAGAGCAAACACTCACCCTTTGTTGCAGGTGCCCCACAGGCGAAGTACAACTCTTCCACTTTTCAAACACAGACTGAAACTGAAATAGGCAGCTTTCTTTCTTCTGCAGAATTTAGGGATTGCCCTGAATCTACATGGGGATCTTTACTCCCCCTCCCCTCCCGAGGGAGGGTGCACTGAGACCCGAACAGCGGTCTCCACCACTTGAAGGCAAAACTGGAACTGCTCCTTCCTGTTTGAAAGCACACAGGAGACTGACTTTGAAAACTCCCAACATTCTATCTAACTCCCTCTGCTGCAGATTCCAATGTGGCTTATGCAGCTGCGACAGTTCTATTGGTGATGTCATCTCTCAGTCTCAGCTGAGACTGAGAACAGAGTGAGACAGTGTGAAACCCATTTAACTGGAGTTTCACAAGCTGCCTTCCCTGCCTACCACTAGGTCTTACTGGGATTCTAGTAACCCCGGGTAACAAGGGGTTATATGTGCACTTGCAGTGTGGGAGTTAACACTCATCTCTGAGGCTGGAAGAGCAGAAGGCTGTGGGTTCTATCCCCACACCAGGCACTTGGGTTAAATCCCAATACTGGCACTGTAGTACAGCATATAGAGAATACTGGATGGGCAACTATGCAGAACCAGTGTGTTCTGCCACAGAGGGGTGCAGATTCCCTCTGATCTCGAGAGTGAAGCTGGAGAGGTCCATGGGAATCAGAACCCTGAGGTGGCAAGACACACTGGTTGTGCATAGAGTTGCTCATCCTGTATTTTTTATAGTGTGTAGTACTGTGTGAAATATG
This sequence comes from Neoceratodus forsteri, assembly GCA_016271365.2. Lineage (NCBI taxonomy): Eukaryota > Metazoa > Chordata > Ceratodontiformes > Ceratodontidae > Neoceratodus > Neoceratodus forsteri. Next base: position 708,758,748 of record CM057459.1, on the reverse strand, counting down.
TGTTTGTGAGTTCTTTTGCTTTCAAAATGAAACTGACTCATGCAGTCTCTAGAGGTTCTAGAATGCTTTCCTACCACAGTAGGGTAGAATCACATTCCATAACCTTTGACTGTGGTACAACAGCATTTTGAAAGGGGTGGGATTCTATACAGAACAACACTCTACTATACATTACAAGAGGGGTGCTGCACTCCTGAGGTGCCATCTTTCAGATGAGACAATAAACCGAGGTCCCATCTGTCTGCTCTGGTGGTAGTTCCGGTGGATGTTAAAGATCCAACGGCACTTCTCGAAAGGAGTCAGGGAATTTCCCCACTGCCCTGGCCAAATCTCCCCTCATTCGCTAAAAATAACACCTACAGCTTCATGTGGTTCAAGGACAGCTGACATTCATCTGTATCCCCCTCACCCCGGGTTGTGCATAAAAATAGGCAGAATTTGTCTAGTGCACTTACCTGGTCAACAAAAACTAAATAAAAAATAAATAAACTATTTTGTCCTGTCAGGTAGTATGAACCAGTATTTAGGAGTTTTATCGGATAGGGCCCATCACTGAAAAAGCATAGGTCCTGGGTGGCGTAGGATTTAAACTGGTGGTTTACTAAATGAGTCATGATGAATGATAGAGATTATGTTGCGAAGTGAGTGACTGTTGGAAGAAATAATTTCAGGGATCATACATTTATGTTATTAATAATAAGCCAGGATCAAATAATGGCAAGATTTATTGATGGGACTCTGGAATGATACTCAGTGGTTCACCCTGAAAACAGAACTACATCAGCACCAGAACTTCAGGATGAGTGGGATGAGGGAATTAAAAAAAAAAAAAAAAAGTATAATTCCTAATATTACAATTAAAATGCATTGTAGATTTCATGTTTTTAGGAGTGAGAATAAAGAGTTCCTGACACAGTTGAAACAACTTTGAAAAATTGTAACATTTGGGCATAGATGTAGCTTATATTTTGTATTTTATTACTAAGGGTATCTGTAAGAATACAGTATCTCTGCCCGTTTTAGCTCTGGCTGCCTGTCTACACCTGACATCATAATTGTCACATTAAAATATGTTACTGTGAAGATATTTGTGTTATCATAAATAGGGGATTGTGACTCAATATGTAGAGAAGCAGTCAGAGTAAATACTGTATAATTCTCTAGTCTGACAGTTTCTATATTCTGTAACGTATTCTCAAAGTTTTACTCTGTAAATATTGCATTTATCATGTGTTACTTGAACATTATTTACCCCATTTTATTTATATGCTAGTACTGTATGTATTTATTTGCCTTGTATTTGTATGTGTTCCTGATGTATGTCCTCAGGACCTCTTTGTGGATGAGCCTGCTCAATGGAGTTATTCCTGCAATAAACTTGAAACGTGAACTAGTCTACTGGATAGGGATCTTGTTTCCATGCAACTGTTTTCAGTCACAAAGAAACTGAGAATTAAGTATTTAAATATATATGAAATAATAAAGAAAATGGGATGGAGCTGAATATAAATCTTACTTTTTTTTAAAGTTTTCCTAATGCTCTCAGGGGCTCCTTAAATATAAAGCATACATATTGAATTGCACTGTTAATGTCTTATATTTAAGAGTAACATTTGATAAGTGGAGATTCTAAGTGGGAGGGTGAGACAAAGCAAAGGAAATGGACAAGTTCACACCTTACAGGTCAGCCTGGCCATGGGCCCCTGAACAATCAGCTACACTTAACACCTAATGATTTAGGTGAGAATCATATCACAGTTCAGTCTCTGCCTTGCTCAGGTTACCTAGCAGTTCAGTCATTTACAAACAATGCATCTCAGGTAGAAGAAAATGAGATATAGTAAATATATGTTGGTGATTGCTGTAGGCCCTCTGGCAGGCAGGGCCCCAAGGCACATGCCTATGTTGCCTATGCCTTAATCCGGCTCTGATGCCAGCTGAAATTGAACCAGATTTTTTAAGCTGTTCGTGGTATTTTTTAGTGAATGGGGGAAATTTGGCCAGGACAGGATACCATGGAAATTCCCCTACTCTTTTCGAGAAGTGCCATGGGATCTTTAACATCCACCTGAACTACCACCAGAACAAGCAGATGGGACATTGGTTTAATGTCTCACCCAAAAGATGGCACCTCAGGAGTGCAGCACCCCCCCCCATGTTGCACTTTGGTGTCAGTATTAGGATTTAACCCACGTGCCTGGAGTGGGGATAGAACCTATAGCCTTCTCATCTTCCGGCCTCAGAGGCGAGTGTGCAACCTGCTGAGCCACTGACACTGCATATCTGATATCTAATAATGGTTCATGTTAATTGCCACACAAGTAGGGAAATGTGGTGTTAGGGTTTCCAACCCTAACTCCCCACCCCCCAAGCAGCAAAAGGGAAACACAGTAGGACTGTAATCCCTGGAGTCTTGGCGAATCAGTGGTGGGGTCTTCCTTGGGGCTGTCAACCCTAATGTTCACCCATCCCACCAGCCCCTAGCCTCCTGTCGGAAGAACAAGGTACAGCTCCAAGCCAGTGCTTCATGCTGATACATTCTTCAAAGGTAGAGGAGTATGTCTCGCCACATGTTGCCAATCAATGTGTTGTAGCTTTCTTCATGTGAAGAAAGGAGATCACATCTGACTTTGCTTGCTCAGGGAACACATGGGCATTAGGGTTGACAACCCCAAGGAAGACCCCATCACTGATTCGTCAAAACTCCAGAGTCCCAAAACCTCAATGTATTTTCCTTTTGCTGCTTGTGGGAAGGGGGAGTTAGGGTTCGAATCCGTAACACCACATTTCTCTACTTTTGTGGCATTAACTTGAACCCTAACTGGTGCATTAACAAAGTTTTTTGCAAAGAATTCCCTTTCTTTCTGAGACAATGGAATTGTATCCTTATTCACCCAGGTCCCTTTGGGATCTTTGCAAAGACATTCATATATGCAGGGCCCAAGGGAAGAAAGGGAAGACTCTGTGCCTATGGAGGTGCAGGGTCCTTGCATGCCCTGCAGTTCCATGCAGTGACGGATGCAAAGAATTCATGGGGCTGTCATGTAGGCTGCAGAAACACAGGGATACGTGTTCTCTGCACTTATATGTAGCTGCAGATGCACAGGCGAATGAGTCTGTTAGCCAACGCACAGGGCCCTCTGCCACCCATGGGTGCAGACGTGCAGGGCCCCATGTGAAGGGAAGAGTTGTCTTCACTACAGTATATGTGCATGACCAGGTGGCCCTCTGGGTCACTCCAGATACATTGTTCTTGAAATGGGGTGTGCCTTGGGACCAGAATTGCTACCTCACATCTCCTACCCTTTTTTAATGAGGAGGAAAATGGCAACTAGGCTTCCAAGGGTGAGGCCCAGGAAATCTGGCCCTGTGGGACAGTAGATGTACGCTGTCCTAGAGAAACTCTATTGTTCTTTCTGCCCTTCTCGTCTCTCTTTCCCTCCTTGGGATTAGTTCTCTCCATAAGCAAATCTGGTGACAAATGGTTCACAAAAACAGCATTGTAAATGTTCGGTTATTACGTTTTCCAGGCTGTCTGTAATTTACAACGACGGGGTATGTCAAAATGGTATCGTCGTGTAGCAGAGATTTCGAGAGTGTTACCCGACTGAGAGAGAACCGTTTCATCGTCTTCCAGCGGAGAGAATTTAGAACTTGAAGAGTCTTGTATGAGAACTTTACCTAACCAGCAGTGGTGCTCTGGGAAAGACTCTTTAACTACAGTTGCCAAGGGGACAGGTAGCCCCCTGCCTTGGGAAGGTCCAGCACAGGGGCTCATTTTACTATAAAATTGCTTTGGATAATGCTGCTGCATTTTTGGATGATAATAAAACATATACCCTTATGTCCAGTATAAAAGCAAAGAAAAAAGGGAGACAATCTAAATTAAAGAACTCTGCGGAAAACAAAGCGAAAAGTCTCCATACAGCTGAGGTCCTCGCCTCTCTGACCTGTTTTTATATTATTTTTGATAAAGGGGGAAAGGAAAATTCAGTACTCATGGCTTCTACATCGAAACCTAGAAGATCTCAGAACAGGGATGGGGGAGGGACTACAGAGTTCTATAAAGGGGGGAAGAATACTATTATGCCAGATGAAACATCTAGTGAGAGTGAAGAAAGTATAAAGGAAACCCTGTTAAAAGAAATGAAGCAAGGGTTCTCTTCAGTCAATTCGCTGTTTCCTCATTATCAAATAAATTATCAGAAGCTGTGGAGAAATTTGAGGGACTGGCCTTACGAACTACAGAATGTGAGGACCGTTTGGGGTAAATGGAAGATATTATACCCGGACTTAGTAAGAACGTGGAAGAAGGTAGCAAAGAGTTGGAATTGCTGAAAGCTAAATTAGAAGATCTGGAAACCAGATCCCAGTGGGGAAATTTAAAGATCAGGGGCCTGCCAGAGGGGTCAGAAGGCCCAGACCCATTATCTTGCTGTGAAGAGCTTTTAACTACAGCTATGGGGCTTCGGTACCCTTTGCAAAAAATCGAATTGGATAGGGCCCATAGAGCTTTTGGTTTAAGGAACGATCAAGTTAGACCAAGATTTTCATATGTTAAAACTCTAAAATATCAGGATAGGGAGAAAATCCTTTCGAAAGCAAGGATAGATAAGGGCTTATATTATAGGGGTATGAAATTGCAGATTTATCCAGATATTTTCCCAGTGGTCTTACAAAAGAGAAAAAACTTTGATGATATTAGGGATAGACTTAGGAAAGAAGGTATTTTGTTCACGATGTTGTACCCTGCTAAACTTAGGGTGAATTTGGATGGCATAGTGGTGTTCTTTTTCCCCCGGAGGAGGTGGAAGAGGCTTTAGCTTCCAGAGAAAAGAACTCTAATAATACCCCAGAACATGAATCCCAGAACCAAACATCATAAAATAAAGACGGGTTTACACTAAGTTTGGATGGCTTGTTCAGAGGAGATATTGGGGAGGATGGGGAGAAAAGTTTTAAGCAAGGGAAAACAAACATGTATAGAAAGATCTCTTGGAGTGGCTGAAAGGAATTCTTCCGCTTTTCTTCTTTGAGTGACTTCAGTTGGGGTGGGGGTGAAGGGATGTCCGTTTGTTTTTAAGATGCCCAAAAAGGGAGGAGGGGGGAAGGGTTTGGCTTCAAGTTATTTTTCTTTCTTTCTGTTATTGTAGTTTTTTTGAAAATAGGATATAATAAAAAAAAAAAAAAAAAAGAAAAGAAAAAAGGAAAACAGAGTGTGGGTGCAATAGTTTATTTTTTGTGTGGACTTTTTGGCCTGGTATTTTGGCCTATCCCGTGGAACCACTAATAAAATGAAAAACACTCTTCTATATTTTCTTCTTTTCTCCCTTTCTTTCTGTTACAACAAAAATTTATAAAATATAATTATAAAAGAGAGTTAATAATAAAGGTTATGGGCCCTTCCAGAGGCACTAGCAATATTATTAGAGAGGAACAAATAAAGACACCGGGGTACAAACAAGAAGGGGTTTAACAGTTTTTTCATATGATGGACTTTAATGTGCTGTTTTGGAATTTGAATGGGGCAACGGACAGAGCCTAAATTAGAAAGATAATTGAAATAGCCAATAAAAGGGATATATATTGTTTACTTCTTCAAGAAACACACTTTACAAGTGCAAACGCAAAGTTTTTGGGAAATAAGTTTAAAGCTACAGGCTATTTTACAACTTATTCTGCCTCGGCTAGAGGGGTGGCTATATATATATATATATATATATATATATATATATATATATATGAAAAGCATTTGGATTATAAACTTTGTAAATCGAAGGTGGATCAAAAGGGCAGATTTGTAATACTTGAAATCACATTCTTGAGAATGAAATATATATTGGCTTCTATATATGCTCCAAATATCGAAGATCCAGTTTTTTGGGTTTTTTTTTTCAGATTTTATGTTGGAAGTAGTTCAAAGGAGTTCATCAGTTATTATTGGTGGGGATTTTAATTTAACCCTTCATTATCTGTATAGCATACCTTCTGCATTAGATAGAAAGAAAAGGGCATTGGCCCTGTTAAAACAAATCATGAAGGATCAGCAGCTTCAGGATCCATTTAGGTCCCTTTTTCTAACATTAAAAAAGTTCTCAAATTTTTCAAAAGTTCATAATACTTTCTCTAGGTTGGATTTTTTTCTGATCTCTCAGTCCTTGATCAAAGATGTTGCAGATATAACATATGAGCCTATCAGGGTATCAGATCATGCACCAGTTTGGTTAAAATGTAAGATCTCTTCAATATACCCATTACCTATGTATACATGGTTTATGGATAATTCCTTGTGGCATTTTCCAGGATTTATAGAAAAAATAAAGCAGGAAATAGAATGGTATTGGGAAATTAATACATTTCAAGAATAAAATCTTTTGATAGTTTGGGATTCAATGAAAGCTTATATTAGGGGCTGGATTGCAGCACAGGTAGGGGTAAGGAAAAAATCTTGGGCATCACAGGTATGAAGATTAGAACAGGAATTACTCTTAGCTCAAGATGAGCATGCACTTAGTAGATCAAAACAGAAACTAAAATTATGATAGTTAGGGATAAATTTGAAAAAGTATTACAGGAACAGGTGGATATTGAAACATATCGGGTAAGGGCTAAATATTATTATGCAGGGGACCTTCTGGGTAAACTTTTAGCTTACCAACTCAGAAATGATGCAAAGAAGAACTCTATTCTAGAAATAAGGGATGAAAAATAAATCTTAATATCAACGGAACAAGGAATTAATGAGACTTTTACACAGTTCTATAAAAAAATATATACCCCTGAGCAGCACATAGATAATACTCTAATCAGAGAATATTTAGGAGCGTTAGAATTACAACCATGGTCTGAACAGGAGATGGAAGGGTTAAATAAAGATCTAATGGAAGAAGAAATTATAGCAGCGATTAGAAATTCCCCAAATGGTAAGAGCCCAGGCTCTGGTGGCTTACCTTTTGAATTTTATAAATATTTGTTGGACGTATTGGCTCCAAAACTTAGGGAGGTTTTTTCTTACATAACTATGAGTAAAAGACTTCCGCCATCTTTTGATCAGGCAGATATTGTATTAATTCAAAAAAAAAGGGGAAGGCTTCGGATCAGTGTGGCTCTTATCGTCCCATATCGTTGTTAAATAGCGATTATAAAATTTACACAAAGATGTTGTCAAAAAGATTAGCAAAACTTATGGGTAAAGTTATACACTCCGATCAAATCGGGTTTATGGAAAATCGGAGGTTATATCATCATATTAGAAGGGCAATTAATCTGATCCAGGCATGTGCAGGAACGGACACTGCACTTCTCTCGTTAGATGGCGAGAAAGCATTCGACAGAGTGCAGTGGCCATTCCTGTTGGAAACCCTGAAATGCTGTGGGATGGAGGGAAACTTCCTGGATCAGATAAGGTTACTTTATAAAAATCCACAAGCAAGAGTTGAGACAAATAGAAATTATTCATCATTTTTTTCAGTTATTCAGAGGGACTAGGCAGGGGTGTCCATTCTCCCCATTATTAGTTGCCCTATTTATTGAGCCGTTGGCCATCAATATTAGGTCTTTGGAGTCATCGCTGGGCATATTAGTAGGAGAGGTATTTAATAGTATAATGCTTTATGCAGATGATATTCTGCTTACAATAAAAAAAATCCCAATAATCAATTATCTATTATTACGTGGATATTGCAGGAATTTGGGGTGGTTTCTGTATATCGGGTGAACTGGGATAAAACGGAAGCTTTGTATCTTGGAACTCCCCTACACATAAATAATTCTAAGCTCTTAATAATAAATAAAGAAAATATAAAATATTTAGGAGTACACCTAACTCAGAATATGAATAAAATGATACAGTTGAATTATTATCCATTAATAGATGCTTTTAAAAAAGATCTTGATAAATGGCAACATCTTCCATTAGCGTTAAAAGGTAGAGTAAGCATTCTCAAGATGAATGTTCTACCTAGATTGCTATTTTTGTTTCAGACTATTCCAGTAATATTGAAAGAAACTTTTTTTTGTTAAATTAGAATAATTAGAAGTTTTCTTTGGCAGGGAAAACGTTCTAGAATAGCACTTTGACAATTATATTTGCATCAAACTAAGGGGGAGCTGAATTGACCAAACTTCCGTTTTTATTATGTAGCAGCTCAATTGGAGATGGTCTATCACTGGTTTCATAAATTAGATAACCCCTCAGTGGCTGGTTTGGCAGTAGAACAGAAAGCTCTTGGGGGATTAGAGTTATTAAATATTCTTACTGTATTTTTCCAGAATGATGAAATGTTGGCGACAGCTAAGTCAGTTAAATATGCCTGGTCTATGGCTCTAAAGTATATGAAAATTCAAAACAGATTATTTAAATTAACCCCAATGTTTAATAATAAAGAATTTTTGCCCTCAGGAAATTACATTACTTATCATACTAACGTACTTAAAAGCCAGCAGAATAGGCCAAAATGGTCTGTCTTGTCTGCTTGAAAGCCAGTAACCTAATGGCTGCCCGCCTCACCACCCCCGAGTCCCCAAGAGTGTCTTCTCTAGATTCAGTTTCCCCTTGTACCTGTCTCATCCCTTCTTGAAGTCCTCCACTGTGCCCTCCTCCTCCAGCCTCCCGGGAAGTGCATTCCATGGCTCTACCACCCTCTCAATGAAAAAATGCTTCCTACGTTCACCCCTGTAGTTTCCCCCCTCCAACTTCCACTCATGGCCCCTGGTCACTCCCCCCTTCTTCAGCCTAAACAACTCCCTGGTTCCACTCCTAATTATTCTCTTTACATACTTGAAACCTCTATCTTGTCTCCCCTATCCCTCCTCTCCTCCAGTGAGGAAAGCCCAAGCTCTTCCAGTCTCTCCTCATAAGGCCTTCCCTCCATGCCCTGAATCATCCTGGTTGCTCTCCTCTGGACCCTTTCCAGCAGCGCTATGTCCATCTTCAGGTGAGGTCTCCAGAACTGCACACAGTACTCAAGCTGCAGCCTGACCAAGGCATTATATAGAGGGACGATCACCTCCCTGCATCTGGACGTAATTCCCCAGGCTATGCAACCCAATACCATGTTTGCCTTAGCTGTAATTCTTCTACAGTTTTCAGAGTTATTCATTTTGACATCTACCACCACCCCTAAATCCCTTTCTCCCAACGTGGCATGCAGTGTGACCCCCCCAGGGTGTATACATGGCACGGTTTTGACTCCTAAATGAAGTACCTTACATTTCCTGGCATTAAATTTCAGTCCCTACCTCCTTGAACACCCCTCCAGGGTATCCAGATCCCCCTGGACTGTCTCCCTCGCTTTCTCACTATCCAACAGTGCTCCCAATTTTAAATCATCCACAAAAAGACAACCTATTCTTAACCCCCCTCCCTATATCCGAGACGTAGATATTGAACAAGAGTGGCCCCAATACTGAACCTAGAGGGACTCCACTGATTACCTTCCTGGGGGAGGATATTATCCCACCCACCATTACCCTCTGTAAATGCCCCAAAAGTCCGTTTTCAACCCAATTTAGCTCCTGTCCTCCCACCCCATCTCCCCCATTTCTGCTATCGGTCCATTATGAGGTACTGAATCAGACACCTTGCTGAAATCTAGGTATAGGACATCCACCGGCCTATGTCTATCCAAGGCCTCCGTCACCCAATCATAAAACTCTACAAGGTTGGTCTGACACGATCTCCCTGGGATAAAGCCATACTGTTTATCGTCCTGGTGTCCTAACCTTTCCAACTGCCTCCCAAGCCTCTCTTTAATAAAGCCCTCCATTACTTTGCCCACTACAGACGTCAGACTGACCTGCCTATAATTCCCCATCCCCTCCCCAGACCCCCCTTTATGTATAGGTACCGCATTAGCCACTCTCCAGTCCTGTGGCACCCATCCCGTCCGCAGAGAGATGTTAAAGAGTGCAGCCAGTGGGGCTGCCAGCACATCCGCGAATTCCTTCATAACCCTCGGATGTATTCCATCCGGTCCCGGCGCCTTATCAGTTTTCAGATTCCGAAGGGCCTCCCTCACCCTATCCACTGTGATTTCTCCCCCCCAAACCAGTCCCTCATGTAACCTTCTTACTCCTTCTTGGTCTGGTCTAGCCTGTGCCCCAGTCTCTTGCCATCCTATGGTATCAGACTGAGACTGACCTCTTGCTTTTACTGACTCCTCATTTCTCCCATCAGGCTGTAGGGATCCCTTATCACCCTCTGCAAATATTGAGGCAAAGTACTCATTTAGCACCTCTGCCTGTTCCCCTGCTTCCTGAGCCCATCCCCTTACAATCTTAATCCTGCTGATCTATGTTCTCTCTTTTCTCTTCTCTCTTATTTATCTATAGAATCCCCCCCCCCAGATATCCCTAGCCAAGTTTTTCTCCATCTCTGCCTTAGCTCCCCTCACCACTCTGGCGACCATCCTAGACAACAGTTCATACTCCCCTCGCTCCTTATCCCCCCTAGAATGTTTGAAACATATGTAGGCAGCCTTTTTAACCCTCACGGCCTCCTGTACCTCCCTGGTCCACCAACATGGCTTGCTGGTTCTACCATGCTTACGCCTTATTTTAGTACACGACCTAGTAACCTCTTGTACCCCTTCTTTAATGGTCTTCCACAATCTTCCAGCATCCATATCTGGTCTAACCATGTCCAACCTCTCCCTCAGAATCCTACCCATACCCACGAAGTCTGCTTCCCTGAAATCAACCACTACTGTATGAGTGCGATTTTCCTCCCAACCCCCAGATACAGCAGGAACCAAACTGTGGCATGGTCTCCACCCACCAGTGGTCTGCACACCTCCAGGCCCCTAATTTGTTCACTGTCCAATAGGACAACGTCCAATGTCCACCCCTCTCTAGTAGGTTTCCCCACCTGCTAAACCAGGAAGGAATCCTGAAAGACATCCATCAGTCTCTGTTCCCTGGTTACAGAGGATGTCATGGTGTCCCAGTCCGCCCCTGGCGGATTGAGATCACCCATGACAACCACCCTTCCCTTTCCAAGGTCACAGTGAGCCTTGATGTTCTCAACCAACTTATCCTCCAGAGCCTCCTCTATTGCAGGGGGCCTGTATACCACCCATATCTTCAATTTCTTCCCTCCCCTCATTTGCAGTGTTGCCAGATCGCCTCCACACCCCCTCCAGCCTCCTCCACTCCACTAACCATTATGTCATTTCTGACAATCAGCGCAACCCCCCCTTCCCACTCCCCTATCTTTCCTGAATATCTTCTAGCCCTCTAAGTTTAGGTCCCACTCATTTCTCTGATTGGCCCTTGTTTCTGTAATTGCTGCCACATCCGCTGTTCTCTCAGCCAACATAGCTTGGAGTTCAGGCATTTTATTGCTTGTACTCCTGCTGTCGATCAGGACTGTCCTCCACCCCAACTTCTCCCTCTCTCAGTCCCTCAACCCTCATGACAGTCCCTTTTCTGCCCAGTTTTCCTAGAATTCCAACATGATTTCTCCCACTCCTCCATACCCTAGACCTGGACCCTCAAGCGGCCCCCCTGGGGTCTTTTTGTTAATATTAGCCCCCCCTTTACAAGTTTAAACCCCACCTCTCAGCTATAAATCCAGCAAGTTTTAATTTCAAGATTTCCTTCCCCTCCATATTAAGGTGCAACCTATCCCTGGCATATAGCCCCTTATCCTCCCAGTCTCCTACCAGCCCAATACCCCTCTGCTCTGCACCAGCCCCAAGCCACTTATTCACCTCTCTAAGATTTAGCTTAGTCTCACCAGATGCCCTAGGTACCGGCAGAATCTGAGAAAGAAATGTTACTTCCTATAGAGTGACAAACCCTTGCCAGCTCCCGGAATCTAACCTGCATTTCTAGCTTACTATTCCCTTCCAAATCGTTTGTCCCCAAATGTACTAGGAAGTCTGGGGATTCCCCATAATCCAATGCCAACGAGTATAGGTGGAATTTGGCCTTGTGTACGGATAGACCTGGCATACATTTAGCCTTGACAGGGCTGCTTTTATTCTCCCCCTCCCCCTCCCATTGAATACCCCTGATCATGGAGTCCCCCAGCAATATCACCTTCACTTCACCCCCCACTTTATTAGCCCTCTTTAGTCATTCCATACTGCTCCTTCTATCATCGAACCCTTGCTTGCTCCTACCTTTCCCATCAATCTGAGGGTCTTTAATAGCCTGTTTAGTACCATCCAGGCTCCTCCTTCTGTCAATAACCCCTGCTTGGTCCCCCCATAATCCAGGGCCACCCCATTCTGCGAGCCCTACCATACTCCATTTACCTGCAACTGACAGTTTACTGCCTCCGATCTCTTGGGTGTCCAGAGTTCGCCTCCCCAGATCCATCCCCGTCACCTTTTTTGATCTCAAATACTCCAATCATCCACCCGAATAACCTCCCACTGCTTCTCCCACCTCCTTTGGACCTGCACCTCCCACTCCATCTGCTGTATTTCTCCCTACCCTAATCTCCACCTCACCTTGTGATACATTTCTGGAATCTGACCTAACTAGGGAACTCCCTACTGTCCCCTCCTCATTGATTAAATTCCCCAACCTTGTCATCAGCATATCCCCAATCTTACCTCCTTCCACCCTATCCTCGCTCAGTGCCCCCCCATCTATCACATTTCCGTCCAACAAAGGCTCATGTCCTTCCCTCTTCCATCCTTTCCTTTGGTTCAATCTCCCTCTTCTGTCACCCTCCCCCCTCTGCCTACTGACCAAACCCTCTCTATCCACTTGCTCCCCGCTCCCACCATCTTCCTCCACATCATCACCCGGGTATAGTATGGTGAAACGGTTTGTAAGCCTTATGCTGTCCCCATTTTGCTCACTCCTAACAATCATCATTATCAATCATGGTACTTTGGGAATGGACCATGAACTAGAGGGGATTTTATATCTTTAAATTCAATTAAAACATTTAACCAGTTAAAAATAGAATTTGATCTACTGGACAGGCATATATGGCACTATTTACAAGTTAAGAGCTATATTTTAAAAAAAAATCAAAATTTCTTTAAGGTAGAAGGAATATTATTGGAGGATTTTTTTAGGGATTTGGATTCGAATAAACATTTATTGTCCAGGATCTGTGCCACTCTGAGTTGGGAGTTAATATCTCCTGACCCCTCCCTCAGAGTTGCATGGGAAAAAGAATTGTCAGCTCCTATTCTCGATCATGATTGGACCCAGGTTAGTAATTTGGAGGCCTTGCCCATAAAGAATAAGCTTTTTCAAATTCACTTCAATACATACCACAGGACTTATTTGACCCCTAGTAGGTTACACAAAATAGCAAATAACGTATCTCCATTTTGTCAAAGATGTACCGAGATTAAAGGTACTCTGATTCATATGATGTGGGACTGTGATAAGACAAAACTCTACTGGGAGAAGATAAGAACAACTATGGGAATAGTAATGGGACACGATACTCCCTTTGACCCAGGAATTATTATATATGGCTATCAGATACATCAGAAGGATAATAGGAAGTATCAGAAGAGTTTTCTGAACACAGCTTTAACTGTGGCAAAGAAAGTATTGTTGCAGCATTGAAGGACCCAGAGCCTCCAGATAACAAGGAGTGGGCTGCTCAGATGTTAGATAGTAGTAAGGTCAATAAAACATTGTATTTCTTGGAGGATAAAAAAGAAAAATATAATCTAATTTGGATACCTTTTATAAATAATTTGGAAAATAGGGAGTAATAGGGGAAATTAAAGTAATTTGGCGGGAAAGTTGGCTATGATGAAGAGATGAGACTTCAGGAGTGGACACGATGATTGAAGCACCTACGCTCTAAGCAACAAAAAAGAAAAAAAAAAGATGTAAGCTGTTCAGAGGATATGCTTCTCAGTGAGGGGCCACCAGTGGCGTATCATTTGGGATTGAGGGAATGGGAAATTGACTGCTTTCCACCCCCACCCAACCATTTATAACTTTAAAGGTCTGAAAATAGGAGATGAGAAGTGAACTGGTCCTTACCTGAGAAGAAGGACTCTCAGGGCCCCTAAGGAGGTATGCTAAGGATAGCTCTCTGCCACTCTGAAAAGATGAGGGGGGAGGTTCACCTTCCCATTCCCTTACTTCTCCCATGATATTACTGTGGGAGCAGAAAATCATCATGGACCCATGTCTAGCCCGGAGGCTAGTAACACCTTTGTTCTGTGCCATGGGTAGTGAAATGGGCCACCAGTAAGTTGCCACCAGGGCTAGCTACTGGCACAGATAATGCCCAGCCATCTGAGTAGGCTGGCACGGGCCTCCTAGCCCAAGGGGTGGCGGGATAAACATTCAGACCATGCACTTTTTTTTTTTTTAAATTACTATTTTTCCTCCTTCCTGCCTGCCATCCCTGACCCTTCAGGAGCCTCAAGGTAGACATCCCTCTGCCATCCACCCTGCCCGTATAACCCCACAGGAACCCCATAGAGCTTCGGTTTACCCCCCGAGTGGGGATGGGGCAGAGCCCCCTTACCCCAACAATCAGATTTCGTCGGTCTGGGGGCCATCGGGCGGGCGGAGGCACTGCGAGCACGTCTCTGGAGGCTCCATCTTCCAGCGATGGCAGGCGTTTTCCCTTTCTCCACCCCTACAGCGGCCGGACTCCCTGACATCAAAGGCGCAGGCGCCGACGTCACGCTGTATGTCGGCAGCCCTTCCCTCAACATTGGGGCTTGCAGTACCCCGAGCCTCCGCTCGGAGTCAGACAAGTGTTTGGGCTAATAGCCTGACCCTCCCCGGAGTAGGCGAGCTGTCGTGGGACGCTCAAGCCTAACTCTCCCCGGCCGGCCCACCAGCAACCTGAGTCCGCTCCCGAACCCGGGTCACCGGCGTGGAATGAGGTGTGGCGTCCGGCGCCTCAACCCTCAGCGCCACCAGGCCGGCCAGACCATGCACTTTACTTAAGGTGCATAATTAGTACATTTTGGTCCTCCCCATGGTGGCTAATCTCAGAGTCCTTAGCATTTGTCCGATATCTGATAAGCTGTGTTAACTATAGAAACATGTCAGTTTTCAGTACTTAGTCCTCCCTCTTCGTGTAAGAGAGGAATGTTGAGTCACCCAGCCTAGGGCCCAGTCAGAATCAGTCAGTCACATCAGGAGCCACTAGCAGTGGACTAACAGATGTTATAAAATGGCTAGAAAATGTCCAAGATTCTGATTGGCTGAAGGGCATATATTGGTGTGTTCTTATAGAGCCATAATGTGAAAACCAGTCCTAGTTAGACCCAACAGGACAGCATCACAGACATAAATCCATGCCTCCCAGACACTTTTTTTGAAACCACGTCTATGCTAGAGATGGCAAACAGCATAGTGACCACTACTTACCAGAACACGTTAAGAAACCAGAAACGAATCACTTTTCAAATGTCCATGTGCATTTTCTGTTTCTAGGCCTCTAAGTCACGGCTGCTGAGTTTGTTTACCACAAATACCTTGCCCGATCTCACCACCACCACCACCAGCCTTGCAGTTCATGAGTTGGCCGACTCTTCGTCTGAAACACTGATGCTGCACCATCGTATTATTACTTTTTTTTGCAATTGATTATTGAAACTGATATAAAACAAATGTTACCTCAGTCCGCAACTTCATACAGTACTTCATATTGTACCGTGACCTCCACAACTGACTGCAATCTCCAAAGCCGATCGCAAAACCGAAAGTCACTGTTTCAGGGGTTGGCTTACTTGGCAGTTGGCTGTAAATATAGAAGGCCTTTCACACATATGCTTTCCATGTAACAAACACACAGGACAACACAGCAAAACTAGACAAAAGCAGCAAAAAGGAAAAATCTCGAGCGTAGGGGGGAGGGCTGATGCAGCATCATGTTAACATTAACACTGCTGCCCTTTAGTGGCTAAACTGGGAGTTCTTCATTATCTTCGCATAGAAAAGTACTCAGTATAATGACTATTTAGCACCTTTTTCAGTTTCGTTATTTTATTTTTTGGGAACTAAAATTCCTATGAAGTAAGAAGTTGATACTTAGTGTTGAAAATTTTCTAGCCATTTTGTAAGTGGAATAAGACACTTCAAAGTGTAGTTAATGGACTGATAAAGAGCATTTTCCAGGTGCTAAAGGCACTCGGCGCAAGCGCCTCATGCCTCATTACGCACCTGGGGTGTGCTCTTATCAGCCCATAAACCACACCTCATTGTGTCTTATTCCTTACATAAAGTTCCCCAGGGATTGAAATCCTGTAGAAAGCTGTAATTTAGCTGTATTCCACTGTAAAAGTTCAGAAACCATATTACCATCCGAGTGTTCATCTCAGTCTCTTGTCCCTCACCCTTGGAAGTGCGTATCTGGTTGCTCAACTAGGTTTCTACTCAGTGATGGCAAGTCAAATCAATAGTCAAACTAGTAATGAGCAAAGAAGAAAACTGTGCAGTCCACCAGTGTTTAAATCTAGCCTCAGCAATCTGAAAGCTGCGCTTTCCTAGAAAAGCCCAGATAGTGCTCTGCCAGTTACTACCCCTCCACCCTTGCCCCTCCACAAGGCCAATCCTCCCCTCTAGTGAAGGACAACAAGCTCGACCCCCTGGCACCCCACAGCCCAGGAACCAAAGCCCTCCTGGCCTCTTGGACAAGTGATTGCATTGGTTTAAGGTAATAAAGGTAAGGAGAAGAGTCAGTCCTGTACCCTCAGCCCACTGACACCAGGTCCTAATCTGCTCAAGAGAAGCACACTTACTGACTCAGTCATCATCAGGTGACTAGATAAAGCTGGTGGAATTGAGGTGCCATTTTGGAGAGTAATACCAAGTGCATATTGGGGTGCACCTAGCATGAGACAGACCATGGCTGTTCACAATCACTGTCACCATCCAGCACAACCCCCCCTAGCTCCAGGAAGTAACATAACTAATCACTGCCTGGCAGGTGGAGGGCATGCGAGGGATGTTGGGAAACAAGTCTCATATCCCTCCTCCTGGCTCCTCCTGGGCCTCATTAAGTTGCTCTGCTTGATAGCGACAGCCGTGCCATCTGTGAGTTGTACTCCGGTGCACTATTTGGTTTTACTGTCTAGGTCATCATCATCAGTTTATGTGTAGCAGACCTGCTGTTTATAGCTGGGACAGGGCCAGAACCTCCCCTTTCCATCATAAGCACTACTACATCACCCTGATCTGCAAGTTTATGTAGTGTTCCCCCTCCTCCCCCGAACCCTGAACTGCCACAGGGACCGGCAGGAGAGCAGAATCCCAAAGGGGGGGAAACGGAGAGAGCAGCAGACTGAGAGCAAAGGCACTTACTTGGGTGGGACATAGCAACACTAGTTACAAAGGCAAGACATGTTGTAGGGTATGAATCTCATGGTGGAGCGGTTGGTTGCTGGGGAGTAGGGGCCTGTGCTGCTCTTAAATTGGGAGATTATTTGCTGTATAGTTTCTGGCAGGTCATCTTCCAGATTTGTTGTGCCAGTTTTCCAGGCAGAATACAAGGTGGAGGCTCATGGTGGCCTGCATGCCCCAAGATCCCAATTCTTTTGCTGCCACCTCAGCCGTCTGGAAGATCTGTTTCCTCTCTGGGGAAAACAAATCACCATGTTAGAGGGGTATGAAATCTGGAAATGGATGTTCTGGGAGCAGAGTGTGACACTCAGACAGCTGGTTCTGATTAATCTATGATTTTTGTGATATAAAAATGTGTTATTGAATGTCTCTTATGAGAGATGCTGACAGCATGTGGAATGACAACCCCCCTCCCAGGTTTTAGCTACAATGTGTTACTTGGAAGGCCAAGAGATAATTACAGGCTAGAAGAGACTTAAAAATGTAGGATCTCCTGTTTATGTGACTAATTGCAGCTTGCTAACTGCCAAGATAGATCATAAACTTTTATGACTTTCAGATGAAACACAATTAATATTCACATGGTGATACAAAGCAAGTTGCACCTCTGTGAGATCTGGCCGAGAGTCATAACAAGTCCTTTGATGTCCTGGAAAGGGGAAGCTGCTCATAGATCAAAGAAACTCATTAAAAAAAAAAATGAGTTTTGCTGAGGTCACAGAATTTAAATTTACCTTCTGAACAAGATATCCTGTTGGTATGATTTTTTATATTCTGACAGGGAGGAGCTAGGTAACCTCACGTAAAAAGGTTGGCAAAGCCAGTTTTTAAACAGTATTCTGTTTTCCATTTACACAGATATGGTTGGACTCTGAAAGCTATAACATGCTAGCAGCACTGTAAGAGATACATTAGATAGATGAAGTCTAATTGTCTGGTGGTAGGAAACTGCACTTTTAAAATCTTGTTTTTTTAAGTGATTGTATGTTTTTGTGATATATGGTTCTGTGTTTTACATTTTACATTCTTATCTATTTTTAAGTAAACATCTCATTTTTAAATAGACTGTTGTGTCTTCCAAGTCCTTCTGTTTTTACCTGTGATGCGTGGATTGTTAAGAGTGTGACAACACTGTGCATGAGCTTATATGGTAATACCAAACTGGGAACAGGTTAAGAGTTATCTGAGATCTTTATTAGAGTTTTTAAGGGTTCATTTTGTACACCTGGTTAGGTGCCCATAGGAGAACGATATCTGCCCCCCCCCGAAGAGCAGCATTATCTGAGCCTGTACATTGGGTATGCTAACAAGAGGTTCACAGTTTGAATCCCTCCAGAACTGAGACCAAAGATTGATTCGAACCCACAAAACAGACAGGAGAGTTACCCTGTTTCTGTTTCCTGTTCACAATACTACGCTTGGAGGTTGGCACTTAGGGAGTAGAGGGCTGACCTGCTGAGTGGGGTTGTGACACAGAGTACCTTCATAACAGGTACATAGGCCTGCCAGTGAGTCTGGATGCTAGTGGGGTAATCATCACCCACATAAATGTGGGTACTTTGAAAGAAAACCTCCTTTTGCTGCCAAGCTTTTGGCAGAATGTCCTGTTTGTCCGGATCCAGAAGCAAATGATTTGATACCTTTTATTGGACCAATATAGATGTAACAAAAATAACAAAGTGCCTTAGCTTTCGGACCAACCCAGTCCTTCCTCGGAAGCGTAATCCATCTGATTGCCCGGGTAATGTAGAAAACGGACAGTGATGGAGGGGGTCTGGCGGTCAGTGATATTGGGTGGGGGCTGAAGGCCCAATGTGCTTGCTCAATTTCAAACGTGTAGTTTATTGGGAAATCCAAGGCAGTGTGAAAAAAGTCTTGTAGAAATTGTTTAAGCATCTGCTCCTCTGTACCCTCCGGAAAGTCAGGTAGCCTCAGATTATTTTGCTGATTGGGACTTTCGGTGTCCTTGGCTTTCTCTTGGAGTGCTTTCACTGCTTGGTGGAGCTGCAGGACGGTGGCCTTGGTAATATGAAGATGGCCATTTGATTTTTTTTTTAATTAAGTTTATTGAAAAGCTTGGGTACAGAAAGAGAGTAGGATTAACCCAACATTTAAGAGGTACAGCAGCTTAATGGGCTACCATACCTCTCAACTGTCCCACATTACAAGGAACAGTTCCTCATTTTACTTCACAAAACCTCCCAGTTCCACATTGCAAGGACTTGTCCCACATTCAATGTTAAGATGTGAAAGCATAAATCTATAGTAAATGAAGCAAAAACTATATTATTCAAATAATGACAGACTTTCTGAACATAAAGGCAAACATTTTAACAGTGTTCTGAGCTTCTAGGTAAAGATTTAAGTGTTCCACATTTTGCATGTTTGTTCCACATTTTGGGAGGCAATATTCCACATTTGGGGGACAAAAGGCTGATAGGTATGTGGGTTACAGTAGATACATCATTTACTGATAGTATTATGACGAGGTTATGATAATGGCATTTCATTTCTTATATCAAGTGATACACATTCCTTTTACGGCTGTTTGCTGCCTTTGAGCCCTGCATAATGACCATAGGGTGCCCAGTGTCTATTTTTATGGAAGGCCAGGACAGTTATTAACAAGTTCTTGCAGAGCCACTATAGGTGCAAATGCATTAACTAGATAAGGGCGTTTCATGGGCTTAAACATAAACATGAATTGCATTTAGTAAGGCCTACGATACCGTTCCACATATGACTTGTGAACAAGCTGGGCAGCCTGAGAGTGGGTCACAAGGTGGTAAACTGGGTTAGGAACTGGTTGAATGATAGAACACAGAGTCATGGTAAATGGTGCTCAGTGTAAGGAAAGGAGTGTGACCAGCAGGGTGCCACATAGATCAGTCCTGGGTCCAGTCCTGTTTAATGTCTTCATAAGTGAAATTGCAGAGGGGCTGAAGGGGAAAGTGTGCCTCTTTGCGAATTACATTAAGATCTGCAACAGGGTGGACACTCCAGGAAGGATGGAAAAATGAGAAGGGACCTAGGTAAACTGGAGGAATGGTCCGAAGTGTAGCAGCTGAGAGTTAATGCAACAAAGTGCAAAATCATGCATGTGGGTTGCAGGAACCCAGGGGAGGATTAGAGGAGGGGGGAGGAGAAACTGATGGTCACCAAACAAGAAAGGGTTTTGGGGTAATCATACTGGGTGACCTAAAGGTGGCTAAACTATGTACCAAGGCTATGGGGAGAGCCAGTGGGATGCTGGGGTGCATAGGGAGAAGTATCACCAGCAGAAGGAAGGAGGTGGTGATGCCACTGTGCAGATCAGTGGTGAGGCCTCATTGGGAATATGGTGTCCAGTTCTGGAGGCCACATCTCCGCAAGGATGTAGACCGAGTGGAGGCAGTAAAGAAGGGCAACAAAGATGGTGCAGGGCCTGCACTAAAAGTAATATGAGGAGCGACTGGGAGACCTCAATATATATATCCTGGAGAAGAGAAGAGACAGGGGTGATATGATAGAAACCTTCAGATATCTAAAAGGCATAAATAGGGTGCTTGAGGGTAGCATCTTTCAGAAAAGGAGATGTCCAGGAATGAGGGGGCATGACATGAGATTGGAAGGGGGTAGACTAAGGGGTAACATGAGGAAGTATTTCTTCACAGAAAGAGTGATGGAACCTCAAGAGACTTCACAAGTCAGTTTCATTATGAAAGGGAGAAAAAAAACACAATTGACACATTTTACGTAATACTGCTACACACTATAAAAAGTATAGGATGAGCAACTTTATGCATAACCAATGTGTTCTGTCACCTCGGGGTTCTAATTTTCATGGATCTCTCTAGCTTCGCTCCCCTGGTAAGAAGGAATCAGAACCCCTCTGTGTCAGAAGACACTGGTTGTGCATAGTTGCCCATCCAGTATTCTCTATATTTAGTGCTGCATTGAGGATTTTTTTTTTTTGTGTTATCTTTTTATCCTCCTTCCTTGTCCCCGGTGTCCCCCTCCTTCCGACTGCACATACCCCGAAGCCCCCCTTTCAGGATCTGCCCCTAGAGTGCCCTTACCTCCTCCTATTTCCTTGCACAGCGGCGTCTGTCCTAGGTGGGCTCGGGATAGGCAATCTTCATCTAGGGACACCATGACACCATTTTCGCTGTTCTCCCCTACTTCCCCGCCCCTAGGGCCTTGGCACACAAGGGCGTACGTCCTAGAGAAGTGACGTGCTGACGCCGCCCTGCAAGCGCCACAGCGTCCCCTTCCTCGGACTCGTGACGGAGCCACAACACTTCGAAAGTGCCAGTGCTCCCACCGACAGTTCAGGGTTGGGAATCCCCCTCGGAGGAAGGAGAGCATCCGTTGGGGCGTCAATCCTCCCTCCCCGTCCGACCCCCAACGACCCGAGTCCGTTCCCGAACCCGGGTCACCGGCGTGGTACAAGGTGTGGCGTCTAGCGCCTCAACCCTCAGCGCCACCGGGCCGAGGATTTCTAAGTAATAAACCTGTGTCATTCAATTGCTTTAAATTAGACCAAGATTCTGGTCTATTCAATTCAAATTTGTTAAGATGAGGAGCAAAGGTTTTGGAAGAAACCAAAGGAATAACAACCCTATAAGTCAGGAGGTAATGTCTTATAAATTATTTTCTATGTAGGTGTGAAGGGCTACCCAATTGTCAGCTACCAGCAATATCAACTTTGACATCTCTGCAACAAAGCAGTAAAGAAAGGCAGAAGACATTTCACAAAACCTTGAGACAGAAATTGATTCGAAAGTTTAGCTAGCTATATGCCCAGCACAGCTGTATCAATTGCAGAATCAGTTTGTCTCATGGTTCTATGAAATGGCTACTGCCTTGATTTATGATAAGACTGATTTAGACAAGGATATACCTGGACAGTTGACATCTAAAGGTAAGCCCAAAACCTCATCCCCTTTGCACCTATACTCCATTCTAGAAATTGAGTATTTTAATAACTTTTTTTAGTTCACTACTTCCTACCGGTTGTACAATCACAGTAATCCACTGCACAGTGTGGAGTGCACTGGGACTTATACACGCCTGGTGTTGTTGGTCACTTGCCAGGTGTGGGTAAATCCCAGCCCAACCCACACCTTCTTGTGGATTATTAAAGGAAAACTGCATGTTAAAATCAGGAAAACATGTATTATTACCTTTTTTGTGTTCTTACTTCATTCCAGTGTTTTTTTTTTCCTGCTTAGGCTGTAAGATGAGTTTTTTCTAACTTTCACTGGCTATTTTATGGCCCCTGGGGGGGCTGCCATTCAGGTTTCTTTTATTGCATTTTGTCCCAGAGAGTCTTCCCAGAGTGCCCTTTGCTCTGATGTCTAATAGCCCCTGCAGGAGGCCAGTGTCTTGTTACAGGGTCTTTATTACAGCTCAGCCAAAGCAGAGAGATCGCAGCAGCCAGGAGTCACACTGCTAGTCTTTGAGTAAGTGTAATAAGTTTCCTAAATATTGATACCTTATCCAGCTGTGTTCTGCTTAGGGTAGTGTGTGAGTTGATTCAGTTGCTTGTGTCTTACGTAGAAGACTGTGCTTGTAAACAAATATAATCATTTTGCAACTGTGGTCATCCAATGACTAACAAAGGAATTTACACCTCTGGATGAGTGGGAAGGGGATACCAGCAAAGCAGGAGTTTCTCAGTTTGCAAAAGGTAGTAAACAGTGTAGAGAAAAAAAATATGTTGCAGGTGATACCTTTTATTGGACTAACCTTTTATTGAACTAACAAAATTATTTTTAAGACTAGCATTCAGGAGATAAAACTCTTCCTTGGGTCAAAGTGAAAACAGCTGAGCATTATGACAGATATAAAGGTTGTATGTGGATTCAAAACCTAGACTAGCAGTTTACAGATCAAAGCATTGCAGTCAGTTTGCACCTCTTACAAACAGGAAGACTAATTTTCACTAGAGTGTCTGTTGGAGAGATCAGCTTGTAAGATCAAAGGGCTGCCTAATTTTACTCTGACTCTGGACCATTAATTAACATTGCTAAAAAGTCAAGACAGAAAGAAAATGCATACCATTGTCTTAAGAAGGTTCCTGTTAAAAGAGCCAGAGGGTGCTGATGTGAGGGTTTAAAAAGAAACTCTGAAGCACTGCTTTAAGCATAATCACTGGTAGTGTATTTAAAAAACAACATCTTTATCAAGTCCTTTTTCTTTAGTGTCAAAATATTGTATCATTTTTATTTCAAATGTTTGGCGATCCTGACTGTTTTTGAAGTTCCCTTTTAACACTCTGACAGTAAAATCACTGGTGGAGTGATCTGGTCTAGAAAAATGTTCCCCTACTGACGTATTTTCATTTTTATGGGTAAGTGTGAATCTGTGGTGATTCATTCTTGCTTTGAGTTCCTGTCCGGTTTCACCGATATAGCAGCCTTCCTCACATTTTCGGCATTGTATGATGTATAGTACGTTGCTAGAAGAACAGGTACATGAGTTTTGGATTGTAAATGTTTTTCCATTATGACCGATACATGTCTCAGGAGAGATATGTGTACGTAGTTTGCAGCGAGGTGCTTTGCATGGTTTTGTACCTTTGTCACCTGGTTGGGGCTCAGAGGGAAGTTTGCTTCACACCAGTTTTTGCTTCAGGTTTGGTGGCTGGCGGAAGGCAAGCGCTGGTGGAGTGGGAAACATATTTTTTAGAGTTTCATCTTCAGACAGTAGTGGTTGTAGATCTTTAATTATGTTCCGTAGTTTTTCCAGTTCTGGGTTGTAGGTTACTACCAGAGGTGTGCGATCAGATGTTCTCTGTGGCCTGTAACGTAGTAGTTCTTCCCTAGGTCTACGGAGTCCAGAATGGATATTCCTGTCAATGGAGCTGGTTTTATATCCCTTCTGTCTGAAAGCTTCTTTTAGTGTAATAAGGTATCTGTCCCTGTCATCTTGATTAGAGCAAATGCGGTGGTCCCGGATGGCATGGCTGCGTATAATGGATGTTTTGGTATGAGAGGGATGGTAGCTCGAGCTGTGCAGGTAACTGCATCTGTCTGTAGGTTTTCTGTACACAGATGTTTGCAGTGTTCCATTTTTTAGTGTGACTCTGGTGTCCAGGAAATGCACACAATTAGAGTAATTTATTTGCAATTTAATGGAAGGATGGAAGTTATTGAAGCTGTCAAAAAACTGTTTTAAGTTTTCCTCTTCTGCTGTTCATATGATAAAGATATCATCAGTATATCAATAGTATTTTAATGGTTTATGATGTTGCGTGCTGAGGAATTTTTCTTCTAGATCTGCCATGAACAGATTGGCATACTGTGGTGCCATCCTGGTGCCCATAGCCGTTCCCATATTTTGAAGGTAAATGTCGGTGTTGAAGCTGAAATAACTGTGTGTAAGGATGTATTCCATAAGTTTGGCTATCACATCTGGCAGATATTTGCTCTCTGTGGTGACTTTTTGCAGGTATTCATAGCATGCCATTATGTAAATTAAGCACTGAAACTTAACAAAAAAAAGGCTCATAAAACACTTTGGAGGAGGTTTCAACTTGCATAAAAAGGTAGTACTGGGGGCTCAATTGTTGGAGGAGGTTTCAACTTGCGTAAAAAGGCAGTACTAGAGGCTCAATTGTTGGAGGAGGTTTCAACTTGCAAAACAAGGCAATACTGGGGGGGGGGGGGGCTCAATTAACTTCTTAAGCCAGAGGAAAACTAGTGCTCGCAAGCTCCCATACACACACAGGTAGCGTAGTAATGAGACCTTCAGTGGAGGACACTATTTTTTTTTTGTATTCTCTGTTTATGCCCCCTTACTCATCGCTCGGGACCCTTTCCTCGGGGATCCCTAGGCTGGTGCGCTCCGGTAGGTCCTCCTCAGGTATCTCCTTCTGAGGTCCTGCCTGCACATCCCCCATCCAGCTGTGGTTTGCCACCGGGCGGAGAGGAGAGGGACCCCCCGTAGTCCCCTCCAGTCCATAAGTCATCGTTGAGAGTGCCACACAGGCCCCATCTGGAGCCCAGTTGTAGATTTTCTTGGGCAGCTGGGTCCCATCTCCAGGCGTCCATTGCGGAGTGTTTTCCACTTTTTGTTGCCATCCCCCTGGATATTGACATGCTAGGGAAGCCTAGTGGTGGAGCACGTTGCAACGTGCTGGCGCTCCGGCTCCCGGCCAGTGTCCTCCCTCCCCATATGCTGTCTTTGCTGCACTGCCACCTATGGTCACCAAGGTAGCGGCATTGCAGAGGGACGAGCATTACACACACCCCCGAAGGGGGACATCTGCCACTGGGCACTCAATCCTCCTCCCCCTGTCAGGCCCTCCAACCTCCTGAGTCCAATCCCGAATCCAGGTCGCTGGCGCCGCGAGTGACCGCTCTACTGCTGCTCTGGCAGGCCGGCCCTGAGGACAGTATTTTTAACACTCTTGTTATGTTGTTTGGAAGGTAATTTATGCAGGGAGTTTTTTTCTCAAAGCAAAACGTCTGCAGGGCTACGCCCACTGCAGCCGTAAAAAGTGAGGTGTACAGCCAGCAAATATCTAGGTAAGTAGGATCAGCTTGGGATGCTTCTCTCCAGAGGGTCCCATCTACGCATGAAAATTGGGAATTTCAGGTTGACTTTGTAAGTTAACTCTTCCATTGCCTGGATATCGCTAACAATGCTCAGCCAATGTTGAAAACGCGAGGGTTCCTCCTTGAGCCATTGCCGTGTAATGGCCTCATGTGTGGCCTCAAGAAGGATGTTCCATAGATATGTTCGGTCTTTGTTTGATCTTGCCCACGAATATCTGGTGGAGGAAGACCCAAGCGCATGTGCGGCATAATCAAGGGGGAAGTGATGTCAAACAGGTCACATACCATGGCCATTATCCGCTGCCAGTTGGCCTGCAAAGCAGGGCACTGCCAGAAGATATGGGAATGATGGGCCCTAGTCTCAGAGCATTTTCTCCAGCAGGCCTGTGAGTGAGCTTGGCTCCACTTACTCTGTAAGACTGGCATGTAAAAGTAACGTGTCCTGACCTTCCATGCAAACTCCTACTATAAGGGGTAGTGTGTTGTTTTGCAGGCTGATCTGAAAATCCTTTTCAAATCCCTATCTGTTAGGTGGACATCACCTTCCTGTTCCCACTTGTATTTGATGGGAGTAGTACAGTCCTTGTAAATACTTTGAATGGCTTTGTACAGGACTGATATTTGTCCTTTTGTGATTGCTTGGTTCAGGATAGCTTTAATCATCTGAATCAGGGCATTAGATCTGGAGTAGTCCCGCCCAGCACCCAGGTGATTTCGTAATATATGATCTTACTTCGAGAGGTTCCTTCAGTAGGTCATTACATATAGGACTAGTGCCACCTGGCGGACTGCACAGTAGATTTTTCTAGCAATCCCTGATGGGGGACTGCCCACCCGACAGCACGTGACCGTATATAGTGGGCGGTCCCCATGCCCGCCCTCCAGTTCTTTCCCACCATCGCCTCGTGTAAGTCGCATTGCCGACTTCCATACACCAATCGTCATGTTAGTTCTTGCATCGGATTTCTCGTTTGCTAAAATCTTTATTTTTGATATTCCTCTACTTGATGTCTTCGCCCAAGAAGAAGTGCTCATCCTGTGGCATGCAGATCCCACATAAGGACGGTCACCTGAAGTGCGTGATCTGTTTGGGCCCAGACCACCCTATCTCCTCCTGCTCGGAGTGCCAAACTTTTAATCAGGCCACCAAAAAGCGAAGACAGCAGGCTTTGGAGGCCCACCTTCTAAAGGTCTGCTAAGCTTCTTCAGAAAAGCAAGTGGACCGCATTAGAGAGTCCTCTTCTGAGAAATCTTCTCCCTCAAAGAAGCACCATAAGGAGAAATCTCGGGAGCGAGAACGCTCCACGGATGAGACCCCGCAGCCCTCAAAGAGCATGGCCCAGCCACCACCTAAGAAGACTTCAGATGGTAAGTCTGGCAAATTGTCAGCGGGTCAGTCGACCGTTGGCTCCTCTGACGACTGCATCGCTACGGCCGCTGAGTCTGCCCCCGGCTTCTCCGGGACCACCACGGCAACAGTGCAGACAGTTCCCCAGCCTTCCAGGGACCTGCCCGGTACCAGTCTGTAAGTCGGCCAGGGGCTTCTCCCCTGCCCGCCCGTCTCCGCCGGCCGCTCAGGCGTGGTTCTCCCATCTGGGCCTAGTGGCTCCTCACCTGACGCCCGGCAGAACCGGGGGGGGGGAGAAAGCCCCTCTCCCCCTTTACCCTCCCCTTCTCAGGCGGGTACTTCAGGCGAAGACAGCACAGAACCCCTCAATGTGGGAGATTCCTCGGGGTCTGTCCCACACTCTCCTAACGGGGTCATGGAGAAGGAGGCTTCTCCTTGGCCATCTGGCCTTTCAGCAGAGGCCCCTTCTCCTCCTTCAGGTGGGATCCCTTTGGAGCCGATGATTATCCCAGCCCCGATCCAACGTCTGATCCAGCGGATCCCATTCCGACACTGGATATTCTGACGACTCTTCCACAGCCAGGGTCCTGTGGTCTGCCTCAGCCTTTGGCTTCGGCGCCAGACCCAATCCCGCCATCAGGCCCCCTTCGCCAGCCCAGACGCCATCCCCTCCGATGCCGGATCCCCTTCCGGCACCAGAATGGGTGGTGCCGGTCCCCCTGACATTGGCTATCCCGATGTAGGACCCCAATGCTGATTTTATACTACAGCGGGTCTGACGTGGGTACCCCTCCGTCAGATCTGACGACTGGGATTTATGCAAGACCCCGGACTGTCCCACATTACCCTTTCGGGTATCCTGGGGACCATTTCCCGGCTGGTCCTCCTCCTGAATGGAGCTCTTTTGGGCAGTACTACCCTGGTTATAACCCCTACCACCATTACCAGGGATACCAGGG
This sequence comes from Neoceratodus forsteri, assembly GCA_016271365.2. Lineage (NCBI taxonomy): Eukaryota > Metazoa > Chordata > Ceratodontiformes > Ceratodontidae > Neoceratodus > Neoceratodus forsteri. The sequence goes on along the minus strand of CM057459.1, from coordinate 708,730,603 downwards.
TTGCCATTACCCGCCCCAACCGGTTATGCCTCCTCCTCCTCCTCCTCCCTCTCAGCCACAATCTCCTCCTCCTCCATCCCCTTCACCTCATACGGCTACGCTGTGTTTTAAGACCTTCATCCAGTCTTGGTGGCAGGGGGGTGCGCTCTGAGTTGGTTTCAGACCTGGAGACAAGACTCCCTCTTCCGCGGTCTCCTAGGTCTGCATCCCCAAGAAGCTCTTCTCCATCCATGGTACATGTCTCGGGGGCGGCTCGTCAGGACATTACCCTTCCCGACATCTGTAATCTTCCTGATGAGGGTGCAGATGATGATGATGATGATAAGGAGGAGGAGGATGCCGACGAGTTGGTGGAGGATGCCTTGGAGGAGTCTGAGGGTCTGAAAAGCAAAGTTTCCCCCAAATCCCTTCCAGAGGACCCTGTCTTCTTGGATCTTCTGAGGTCCATGAAGGATTTCTTCGACTGGGAGTCGGAGGAACAAGACCCAATGAGACAGAGGGTAGCCGAACACCTGGACTTAGAGTCTCTGTCTCTGGTCCCCTTTCCTCCCTGGATCGGGCCTCAGCAGGACCTCACCTCTATGGTCTGGCAGATGCCTCATTCCCTCCCGGCGGTCCCCAAGAGGGCGGACAGGATTTACCGGGCACGGTCAAGCTCCGTTCCTAAAACGCATCTAAGGCGGACTGTGTCATCTCAGCTGCTCATGACGCTCGCTGCACCCAAGCACATGAGCACCTCTCCTCCAGACAAAGAGTCGAGGCAGATGGACCAGTTCGGTAGAAAAGTTTACCCCTTGGCCACATGCGCGCTTAGATCCCTCAACTATGTGGCCCACATGGTGTCCCACCAAAAGGCTACCCTGGCCAGGTTAGAGGCTTGTGTCCAGTCTATGGAACCCTTAAGCCTCTAAGAGGAGCTTGCCAAGGACCTTTGCCTCTCTTGCTTTTCATGTAGGCATGCCTTGCGGGCTACATAAAACTCCGTCGACTCTGTAGCTCGCACCTTGGCAACTGTCATCACCCTAAGACGGCATTCCTGGCTTCACATCTCTGGCCTTGCCAACGAGGTACAGTCGGTGATTCAGGATGCCCCCTTCCGGGGCTTGGTGCTTTTTGGTGGGGACACCAATGATATCATCACTGATCTCCAGGACAGAAGCCTCGCCCTCAGATCAGTGAGGTCCATGTACCGATCGAGCACTCAACAGCAGCAACAGCCCTTTCGGAAAAGACCCTGGAGGCATAGGAAGCTGGCCCTGGCTCAGCACCAGGGCAAAGGCAAGTCCATGGGTTCCCCCCTTCTCCTGGCTCAGAGACCAGAGAGTGCGCAGGGCCCTCCCCTGAGCGTCCTGCCACTTCCTGACTCACTATCCCCACTACCTCCTCAGTCTCACGATGAGGAGCAGGTGGCGGGGGTTCGCCCGCCATGCGCAGGAATGGAAGGCAATAACCTCCGACGCATGGGTCCTGCAACTAGTGTCCATTGGACACACCATAGAGTTTCTGGAACTTCCTCCAGAATCTCCACCAAAAAGGTCTTCTTACTACAGGGATCAGGCTCTTCTCATCCGAAAAGAAGTTCTAAGCCTCTTGCTCATGGAAGCAATAGAGCGTGTTCCCCTCCGGCAAAGGGGCAGGGGGTTTTACTCCCATTTTCTCCTGGTTCCAAAACAGACGGGAGACTTCAGACCCAGTCTCGACTTAAGCAACCTCAATCAGTTTGTCGAGTACAAAAAGTTTTGGATGTTGATGCTCCAGAGTCTCCTCCCACTCCTTCTGGAGAATCATTGGTTGTGCGCTCTCTGGACATGCAGGATGCTTACCTGTACCTCCCGATCTTCCCCAGCCTCTGCCGTTTCCTGCGGTTCCAATTCCAAGGGGAGCAATTCCAATTTTGGGTGCTCTCTTTTGGTCTGTCCTTGGCACCCTGGATGTTTACCAAGTGCCTGGTGGTGGTGGAGGCTTCCTTACGCCGCCAGGGTATTGCAGTTTTCCCTTACCTGGATGACTGGCTGATCTCAGCCCCATCCAGGGACTCCTTACTGGAGGCTCTCTCTTTCACCCTGGACCTCTTTGGCAGACCAGGGGTTACTATCAGTATTCCCAAGTCATCCATGATCCCATCCCAGAGACTACGGTTCATTGGGGGCAGTCTTGTATACGGTCCAATGCAGAGCCTTCCTTCCTCCAGACAGGGTGGAGCCCCTGATCCATTAGGCTTTGCGAGTGACTTCATACAGGACCATCCCGGCCCGGGAGATCCTCCGCCTTCTTGGTCTGATGGCAGCCTCCATCACTACTGTTCCCCTGGCAAGGCTTCACATGAGAGTTACTCAGTGGTCCTTGCGCGTGTAGTAGGACCAACTCCTGGACCGACCTGTACCATCCAGTACTGGTCTCAGCAGCGGTTCAGAAAGAATTGCTTTGGTGGAGGGACCCCTGCAATCTTTCCTTAGGTCTCCCTTTCAGGAGCCCTGCTCCTCTGGCATCCCTAACTACGGATGCTTCGAACAATGGGGAGCACATCTGGGGGAGCACCAAGCTCAAAGGACTGTGGTCCAGCTTGGAAGCACCTTTGCACATCAACGTTCTGGAGATGAGAGCAGTCTTGTACGCCTTGCAAGCCTTCCAGACCCTCCTTCCCAAGGGATCCCTGCTGGTCCAAATGGACAATATGTCGGTAGTCTGGTACCTCAACAAACAAAGAGGAACCCGATCGTACCCCCTGTGCAGGGAGGCAATGCGGGTGTGGAACTATTGGTCCAGCACAGTCTGGCTGTTGTGGCCGTGCACGTTCCAGGCGTTCTAAATGTCCTGGCAGACAGTCTGAGCAGGTCTTGGACCCTAGGTCATGAGTGGGAATTAAATCAGGAAGTGGCAGAATCTCTCTTCCTAAATTAGGGGCGTCCGTAAATCGACCTTTTTGCCTACCAATACAACACAAAACTTCCCAGTTTTTGCTCTCTCATTCCAGGGCATGGTGCTTTCTGGCACGACACGCTGTCTCTCTCCTGGACAGGGACATTTTTATATGCCTTCCCTCCATTTCCCATTCTCCAGAGGGTCCTTCTCAAGCTTCGGACAGAGAAGGTGAGGATGGTTCTCATCGCTCCTCTCTGGCCGAGACAAATTTGGTTTCCGCTGTTACAACAGCTATCCAGAGAACCACCGGTTCCACTTCCAGTGACCCACGACCTCTTGACCCAGGATCGAGGTCGTCTTGTACATCCAGGGCTCAGGACACTGCATCATCATGCATGGCTTCTGCAGACATATCGATTTCTCACTTCGGGGTCTCCTCCCGAGTTGCTCAAGTCCTTATATAGGCTAGAAAACCCTTTATTCGTTCCACTTAGGCCATGGAGTGGAAACATTTTTCCATCTGGGTGACTTCAAAGGATTGGAACCCCTTTTCTTGTTCTAGCCCTCAAATCATGGAATACCTCTTTCATCTGTCAGACTCTGGTCTGTCATATTCTTCCTTGAAGGTCCACCTTTCAGCAATTACGGCGTACCATGAGCTGATGGATGGTAAACCAGTGGCTCAGTTGGAAGTCTCAAAAACCTTTCTGAAAGGGATCCTCCATCTGAAACCCCCCATCCTCAGCCCAACTCCTCCTAGGGATTTGAACTTTGTGTTGGAGAAGCTCACTCTTCCTCCATTTGAGCCAGCCATGAGCTGTGATTTGTGCTTCCTTTCCTGGAAGATGTTATTTTTAGTTGCCATTACGTCAGCCTGAAGGATTTCGGAGCTTCACGCTCTGGTTTGTAAAGAGCCTTATCTTCTTTTCCACAAGGACTGGGCGGTCCTCAGGACAAATCCTAAGTTTCTTCCCAAGGTGGTGTCAGAAGCCACACTGAACCAATCAGTAGAGCTTCCTGTTTACTTTCCGTCCCCTTCCATTAGAAGTGAGGCACTCCTGCACACCATGGACGTCCACCGGATCCTTTGGTGCTACACACACCGGACCAAGGATTTCCGTAGCTGCGATCAGCTTTTTGTTTCTTTTGTCCCCAGGTCTAAGTGCAAAGTGGTTTCCAAGCAATGCCTTTCCACATGGTTAGGCAACTGTATTCGGTATTGTTACCAAAAGTACAAAAAACCTCTGCCAGGTCCCATCAGAGGTCATTCTACTAGGGGCATGGCTGCTTCCATTGCCTTTTTGCGCAATGTCTCTGCGGCTGATATCTGTGCCACAGCCACTTGGAGTTCTGTCCATACCTTTACCAAACACTACAGTCTGGACATTGCTTCTAGGCGGAGGGCTGGTTTTGGCCTAGCTGTCTTGCAGGGCCTTCTGTCCTAGGCTGGGTCCATTCTGGTTCCCAGTTTCTGTTGGAGCTATTTTCTCCTCCTCCCTGGTTTCTCTCGGTCTCTCTTTGGAGGGACTGCTTGGGACTCTGTCTTGTATGTAATGACCTACTGAAGGAACCCTCTCGAAGTAAGATAGTACAGTTATGTAGGAACTTACCGTAACAGTAGATCTTCCTTCAGTAGGTCATATTTTTCCCTCCCTCCTTCCCCTCATTTTATTTCTTATAGGGACTCCAAATCTTGTTCGCTCCTGCTGTCAGGCCTCTTCCTGGCTCCGGAGAGAGAACTGGAAGGCGAGCATGGGGACTGCCCACTATATATGGCCACGCTGACGGTCACATGATGTCGGGTGGGCAGTCTCCTGTCAGGGATTGCTAGAAAAGTCTGCTGTGCGGCCCGACACCAGGTGGCGCCAGTCCTATATGTAATGCCCTACTGAATGAACCTCTCTCGAAGATCTACTGTTACGGTAAGTTCCTACGTAACTGTACTTTCTTAACTGAAGGAAGCAGAAGTGGTCAGAGTTAAATAGGTGAAAAGATTCTTTGACTGTGTGAAAGTCTAAAACAACACCCTTAGACATCAGCTGGTCTGGAAAACACAGGCCCAGTCTTGCCCACCTTGGAAAGGTATGCTCAGTCTTCGAAGGTAAGAGTGAGTCGCTCCAGGCAAACCATTGGAGAGACCACAGTGTGGGCTCCCATCTATACCTCTCCCAGGTTCTGTAAGTGGCTCGTAAAGTGTTATGAACTGCCAGTAGGGATATGTCACTGTTGTTAGTTTTAAACTTCGGGTCCATTACTCTTGCTCCCAGTGGTGGGCCCCCTTCCTCCCTTATCTCTGCCATTTGATTTTAAGAGCTGTTCCTCCATCTCGTCTTGCCACTTGGTCACCTTGTCTTAAGTTCATCTGGAGGACTGTGGTGGTGAGTTGTACTTCTTTCCCAAAGTCCCTAAGTTTGGATATTAGAATGTCCAGCTTTTTCTTTGTATTCAACAGGGAAGGTGCCTTCCACCAAGCCAAGTGGGCCTGGGAGTATGTAGCAATGGGTGAGGCCTGGGAGCCATCCATGTCGAAGCTGTGACTCCAGTACTGCTTGGCACCCATGAAATCGGAGCACAATCAAGCCTCATCCTGTCTCTCTGGTACCCCTCTTTGTAAGTTTGGCTTTTAGTAGGCATTTTGCTATTAATGATGTTTTTTTTTTGTTTATTTGTTTTTTTTCTTTTTGTGTCGAGCTGGGTAGGGAGCATAAGGATTAGGTGGCTATACTCGAGATGACATCACTGAAGGTCCTCTTCTGCCTGTTTGTTTTGTAAGAATTCTCATGCATGACTCTGTTGCCTTGAGAATGGTACCCTTGATTGCCCCCATCTTTCCTCTACACCTCCAATACCGTCCCACTCCTGTCTTGGACCAGCTCCTTCATCTGGTTTAAGTCTGCTCTCCTGGAATACAGGACTTCAGTTATTGATAGGGGTATTCTGGTCCTGAAGGCAAGACTGAACCAAATTATGGTCACTGGACCCCAGTGACTCCCCTACCTTCACTCCACCCACCATCTCTTAGTTGATTGACTGCCTGTCTAGTGGGTTCCTTAATCAGCTGCACCAGCAGACAGTCCTGCAATGTATCCAACAGGGTCTGACGTTGGTACACCTGTCTGTTAGAATGTCCCACTCGATATCAGTCAGATTCAGATCACCCACCACCACTACTACTTTCCCCTTTTTCGCTTCCCTTGTCAGATCTTTTTGGAGCTCCATATCTCTCTCTTCCCCTTGTCTTGGTGGTCTGTAAATCACTCTCACCCATATTTTCTTGTCTGAGGGCATCGGGAGGTGAACCCACATGACTTTGTTTTCCCTTTGCATCCTCTGATGTGTCCGCCCTCCACAGACCCTTTGTCCTCTCTGACATATAAAGCTACCCCTCCTTGCCCTTTCCTCTGTCCTGTCTAAACACTGTGTAACCTGGGACTGAAAAGTCCCAGTCATTATTATTCTCTGGGGCCGAAGTTTCTGTGATGGCTACAAGATCTGCCACTAAATAGCCTGGTAACCTTAGGCAGTATTTGTGTGTCAAGGGAATGCAGTCACTTAAAGAGTTGTTTACCTGGTTTGCGTGGACTTCTGGGGCACCTTCAGGCTAGGTGGTGCATTCTCTTCTGGTGGTCTTCTGCTGCAGGTAGGTGATAGGAAATGGTGACTTGCTCCCTTGGCTTGCTTCTCGTCATGCTTCTGAGGGTATAATATAACAGAAGACTGGATCAGGTTTCTCCTTGCAGTCAATCTGTAGTTTAGTCGGGATGATGGTGTGATGTACCTATGAATGATACCAAGATACCAGGGTACCTATGAATGATACCAAGATACCAGGGTACCATCATAATTTTTATTCAGTTTATAATAACTGGTGACCCCCATAATGACTTGATATGCACTACTGATGAAAAGCCATAATAACTCCTCCTTCTGTAATAACTCGGTAGCAGGTTATTATAGTGTTTACCTCCTCATCCTTCTTGTGCCTCCCACTCAGGGACACACTTGTTCACAGAAACACAGCTTACAGTCTTTGTCTCTATTGAAACCTTACACCAGTTATTATAAAAAATAATGCCTGTGCAAAGTTTATTTTATAAGGATTTTTCACACACCCTTGGTGTATGATAATCTCATAAATCCTTCGGGCTTTGCTCGCGGGGTTTATGTATTATCACACACCTTGGATGTGTGAAAAATCCTTGTAACACACACCGTTATTTGCACAGGCATTATTCTCTGTAGTACAGTAAGCAACTTGTTTTTATGAAAGCAGACTGGCAGGCGACTTGCACAGAGAAAAAAAAGTGACTGCCGTGTGATATGGATGTTCTAGCAAATCAGACAGAAGTCTTGAGAAACTTTTATCCTACTTTTGTGAAAGGATTCCATATGTAACCCAGCGCCCCGGACACTTATTAACTAGTAAGCACACACCCATTAAAATCTGGAACACTGGTACCCACATACTGGCATGCCAATTTACTTTACTAAAGGATTGGTACCACCCTTGGCAATAGGATGTATACCGGGCTCATTTTCTAGAGGAAGGGAGGGGTGGGTGTACAGAAACAAAACAACATGAACGTTGTGTAAACTTTACAACCCAGATCCAGAGTGGAGGCTGCTAGACATATGCTAGAGCTAACCTACTGAGGGGGCCCCAGTAAATCCACACAACCAGAAGCAATAATCGGAATGTCCATAACTCTGTAACTATAACTGGGATTGTGCAATATGGCTTCATTCAACAGATGGAAATTTAAAGCAGAAGTGGACCCCCAAGAGCCAGTCTAGGCAGAACAGGTACATTTCACGAACTCTCCTTGCATGCAGTACAGCTCATGAACACACAGAAAAAAACATCATCTTCTCAATTTCCCAATCGTGCTTTTAGTGGACACCTGGCCATGCACCCAAACATTTTCCTCCCATGAGTGTCATATTGTGAAACTAAGCCACACACTCAGAACTCCTCTTTGAACATAGGTGCAATTATGTGAAACTCAGCCACACACCTTAAGCTGCAGCTTGGCCCTTGCTCAGGTATAACCAGGAAGCCCTGCCTTGTAAGCACTTAGATGGCGTTCCTCCCACCCTTTGCCCCAACTGACAGTCTCTGCCATTCTTCAGGGTTACACCATTGAAACCCCCATTTCTCACTGAAATGCTAGAGGTCCCACACTTTAACTTTGTCACACACTGGGGTGACCAAAGAACAAACTGCACTCACTTGGGTGAACAGTTTAACAGAGAATTCACTCACTTGGGTGAACCAGGGGCACTGACAGGTGCGATCTAGCCTTATCTATGGGCACACACACCTCAGACTAATGATTCCCCTACAGTATGTGAAGATATTGTCTCCTAGAACAGTACTCACAAACTGTTTGTCCCATCCACTGGGCATGGGACAACAAAAGAAAAAGGCATTGTCCTGGGTAGCAGATCAAGCAGTCTCTCAAAGTCCTTTCCAAGGCAGCTGAAACACACTTAGAATCTTCAGGGGATTGCCCCTTGAGTTCACTGAGAACAAGCAATTCCTTCCACTTCACTGGGAGTAGAAATCAGGAAATCCCGCTGTAGCACTCTTCTCCACCACTTCACTGGAAGCTGGAAATGACACTCCACTAGGGTGAGAAATGCTGGGCCCTCACCTCAGAGCCCGACTGGCAGTCCTTCTGCCACTCTCACCTCCTCACTCAAGCTCTAACTCACTACTGACAACTGAGCATTCTAAGTTTCCCAGAGCAGCTGTCCACACAGTGTGGCTTATGTGAGAGTTCCAAATGACCTAATCATTCTTCCCTCAGGCTAGCTGAGTAAACAATGATGTCATTATGTAAGGAGACCCTAATGAGCTCTCTACCAGCTGCCTGCTACCTTCCTAACACTAATACTGATAGGATTCTAGCAACCCCAGGGGACTGGATGGTTATATTCACCCCTGCCAGGCAAATGACTGTCCACAATCATACCTCCACCCAGCACCAGGCCATCCTACCTCTGTGGGGAGGGTTGATCAAGTCCTCCCCTACCATGTGCCAAGCACAGGCAGGAAACACTAAAGGATAGCGGCCAACTGAAGAAACTTCAGTTCCTATCCTACTACTGTACTATCTATGGAGTCTCAGTGCTCCAAGAAACTGCCTGAAGCATGTCCTATCAGACAGTATTGTTGACCCCTATCTAGAATCAGGACCACCAACTTGTCTTCCCCCCAAACCTTCTAGGGGAAATGACCTATGCTACCTACCGGTGCCCAAACCCAAAAAACATTTTACACCAACACACCTGTAAAATGAAAAACGGTTGGACGTACTACACAGTTACACAAGCCTAACGACTCTACACAAAAGAGGACTCCAATGAGTCCCAAAGAATCCTCTTCAGGTCTTCTTTCTTATTCCAGAAACACCTGCAAAAGGAAGCACTGCAAAAAAACACATTTCTGTACACAGCTACAACCTGTAAAAGCCAAAAACAGTGACCAAACCCCTCCCACTGGATACTGGACAAGCCCAAAAAGCATTTTTTAAAAGGATTTTTTAGAAAAGTACAAAGTTAGAAAACATAAAATCATTTGCAAAAACGTTTTGGGGGAGGGAAACCCTGCAAAGTCCCAAACTAAGGAGGAGTCCAGAGTGCCAAAACACTACAACAAGAGTCTTTCCTAGGCCGGAGCCTGCTGAAGCACAGTTCTGGAACAGACACAAGGCCTGCTAGCACTGCAGTCAAGATTGATAGTCTGTTGGAAATAAAGTTCCACGGATATCTTTAATTGCAGGTAAACAGTCAAATTAAAAATGAAAAAGTGTCTTACCAGTTCTAGGTGACAAGAGGATGTCTACATCACCTCTCTGGACCTGCGGCCTGATGACCATTGGCTGCTGGGCAGACAAAATCTTCAGATCAGATGCTTCCACGACCTCCTACTGGACCCTGACTGGAAATCTTCTCCGAACTGCTGGGCTGATGAACCTGGATGTTACCACAGATGATCCTGGATGCTGCTGCAGACGAACCTGGATCACCAGAAGAAAGGCACCTCCATCCTGGGTTGCTGCCTCTTTGGTGGCAGATGGCTGAGCTGGCAATGGCTGCATTCACTTTTGGCAAGTGGGCAAAATTTCAGATGAATGGCACCAATTTCAGGGGTAGTACCATTCAGGATCTGGGGCATAAACTGTCACCCCATCTGGACGAACCGTGGGAGCATTGTATAACGTCTCTTGGCCAGCTTTGTTCACTACTATCACAGAGCTAATTAACAAGGTCCTGCCACACTTCCAGAATTGCAGTCTCTCATTACACACTTTAATTCGGACCCATTTGTTTATTCTAGGGTGCAAGCTGGCACAAGCTTCCTCCCACAACCAGGCATGCCTGTCTTTCTCAGTTTCTTCCCATATTTTCCAAGGGTAGAAAGGGTACAATTGTCCATGCTTGAGCACAGCTTGCCTACGAACAGTTCTCTTCTCTTTGCTGCTTTTAACTAACTCAAGTCCAGAAGCGCGGCTTGGTGGTGGCCAGTCCTGGTTGAGTCAGCTACGAACACTTAATGCAGAGCAAAAGCAGTCCACCTCTGCACTCAAGGGCTCATTTTTTGAGCCTTCCTCCACATGGACATTGGGAGGCTCCATGGAAGCCAAGACCAATGCTGACTCACTGGGTCCTACTAAAGCCATTGCTGCTTCCTCCTCTTCCACACATTCTGCCCAGGAGCTGGCGATTGTGCCAACCCCCGAAATTGTGCATTCTCCACTGTCCTTGCAGGCACTGGCCTCTCAGCAACACATTTCCTCCACCTCAGACTTTCCCATGAGACTTGGACTTGGGCCTTCCACCCAGGGATCTACTGAACCAGCACTGGCAGCGTCCAACTCCACCCTCTGCAGCGTGGAACACTTAACTTCCTCTGATCCTTGCAAAGCATTGACACAGACAATGTCCAAGAACTCCTTTGCAAACTCTGTGGGGTCTCTTTCACTGCACTCAGCGTATTGCTGTCATTCCGATTCTTCAGGGTCCCCTGTCTGTGTCCAAGTTGGAGATAAATGAATGCGTTTCACTTTAGCTACCCTTGTGCCACCTGACATGCTCATCCCAAATCGCATTCTACAGTCCGTGTAATGTGGAATTGGCAAAACATCTCTTCCTGGCTTTAGGCATACTACGCACACATTAACCGGATAGTTCGGCAAAGCCACCTCGGTGAGTGCTTATGAACAGTCATACAATTTCTCAGAATTGGCTAGTTCTTGTTCCTGTTGGGCTACCCACGCCCTGGCATGGAGCAGGTAGTGAGGGGGTTGCTGTGCCATGTTCTGTAAATTAAACACAAAATTACTGTTTTTGCAAACACTCTGGGCTGCCTGGCTGCTGCAGTTTTATTCCACAACACTTAGCAAGAGACCATTTGCTGTTTGCGACGCCGATAACCCGGGTTCGGAAACGAGCCTGGGGAGTCAGAGGGCTGGCTGGGGGGAGAAGGCTGAGCATCCCCAGGACCGTTCGCCTTCTCCGGGGAGGGAGGGAGGCTGTAGCTTGGCACTTTGCCAACCTCAGGTGGAGGCCTTGGGTATAGCAAGTGTCCAGCCGAGTTGCTGGGGAATCAGCGTGGCAGACGTCGACGGCAACACCTTGAAGTCTAGGGCACATGCCACACAAGGAAAAAGGGTAAAACTGGTCTCCAGGCACCTGGTAGATGGAGCGCCCGGTGCAGACCCGAAGCACCTGCCTGCCTGTTCAGTAAAACAGACCTGGCCGAACTATAGAGAAGTGCAGGGTGTTACAACAGGCCCTGTGTCCCTGCCTGGAAGGCAGATCCACGGCTACATGGGGGTCAAGCACGGATACAGGTAAAGTGACAGAAGCAGGGGCAGATACCATAGGCATCTTCTAAAGATGCGGTGCTTGGGAACTAGAGGGTGGAAAAATAGAAAGTTCCAAAAAAAAAAAGAAACCATTTGAAACGTTGTTTTGGGTTTGAAAACACTAGTTTAAAATGGCGTTGCTTTGTTTACATTGCTGGCTGTACTCCAACATGGCGACTGTAACTTTGCATCACACTCAGTTAAAAATTGCTAGGATTCTGTCTGGATCTTTTGCATTTCAGCTGATTTTCTCAAGCACAAGTTAACTTTACTTTTTCCCAATCCATTACTTTACTAGCACTTGGACCAGAGGGATCGTTTGTCTTAAAGTTCACTGTCTTTGAAAATAGCACTTTCACACACAAAGTCCAAGAATTAAATGTTCACAAAACTCTCTCTTTTAGTACTTTTGCTGCATTTGCTCAAGTTCTTACACAGTTTTCTAACCTTAGCACCACAGTCATTTTCTTTCGCTCAGGGTACTTGCAGGTAGTAGATGGTTTTCACCGTCGATATAATACGGCCTGCTGCCGACTCAAGGAAGGCCTCTGGGGTGAAACGGGCCGGCGGGCCCGCTGATTGTAGCTACGATTGCCTCAATCTCTCTCCAGTCGGATGGAATATGGGTTGAGCCTGGTGTAACTGTAAAAAAGTTAGAAAAACTGCTGCTACAGAAGCGCTTCTGCTGTAGGCAATTCCTTCTGCCTGCCGCACGAACTACACACTGCTTGCACACTGCAGGCTCCTCCTCCACGAATGTTCCACAAATCTGAGACTTAGGCAAGGGCGGGGCTTAGGTGCACTAGGACCAATCACACGACACCATGCAAATTATTTATTTATTTTATTTATTTATTTCAGTTTGGGATTAAATACCTTTGAGCCATAGGCTCGTTTGCAAAGGTTCCAGGTCAGACATCACACAATACAGATAAGACAGGCAATAGGAATAATACAGTGGTAATACAGAAACAAGTAAACAACAACAACAATGAGATTCAAACAAGAACAATAGCACTAGTTACTTCATAGGTAAAAATCACTATGAGGAGGATAATAATTTTAGGTTACCAGACAGCTTAGAATTCTTCAAGGAGATTTCAGTGTCGTTACATCTAGAATGGTGGTAGTATGTACCCACTGGCTGTAGTTGGTGGCAGCAGTGTTGAGCAAGCGGGCAGAGGGGAGTTAATGGGCCCAAGCAACAAAGGGGGAGGGGCAGCCAGAGCAGGGCTAGGGCTTGGGGTGAAAACAGCAGCCAGGGTAGGCATTGTCAGGGAGGTAGGGAAAGAAGGGAGGGTATTAGGAGGGAAGGAAGGGAAGGTAGCTGAGGGGTGGGAAGCAAGGAGACGGAAGGTGGGGAGGGTGGAGGGGTGGGAGTTGGGTGTGGTGTGGGATGGAGGGAGTGAATAAGGGTGGGGGTGGGGGTAGGGTAGGGTAGTATGTGGGGAGTTAGGTGGGGCATGGAAGAGAAAGAGAAGAGGGAGGGAGAAGAGGCAAAATAAATGAGTACAGGGCGAGGAAGGGCCAGAGCTTGTCGATTAGGGGGTGGGGCAGGTAAGAGAAGTGACTGAGATACAAGGTCAGAGGCATCAGGAGCTGAAAAGTGCAGAGAACGGGTCAGGGTGCAGAGGGGCACTGACACATACTTGAAGGGGTTAGACGGGCACGGAGCCCAGCTTTGAATTTTCCGATCTTATTGCATCCGAGGAGGTCAGGGAGTAGGTCGTTTATCCACTTGGGACCCCTGAAAGACAGGGATCTTTGAGCTATAGAGGTACACTTGAAGGGTACTAGGAGTACGCCCTTGGAGGTCCTCCTAGTGCTGATAGTTGGTTGGTCTTTTTTGAATAGACACAAGGTGGATTCGAGAGCAAACCCAAGGATGGATTTCTTACCCACAAGGCAGCTTTGGTATTGGGTTCTGAGGTGGAGGGGTAGCCAACCAGTAGCTTCATAGAGGTAACAGGTATGGGTCAGGTGGTCTGCACACAGGGCCAGCCTACATACTTTGTTGAGGAGGGTTCTTACCGTAGTCAGGACGGTGTCCATGGCTGCACTGTAGATTACAAGACCATAGTCAATGGAGGATACCACAGAACTGTAGGTGACAAGCTTTAGCGCCTCAGGTTACATGTATTGATGGTGTTTATACAGAACACCTAATTTTGCGCTGGCAGATTTGACTAGCTGGTCAACATGTGTCGAGAAGGAAAGGGAGCTGTCCAAGTGTAGACCAAGATATCTGAAGGCATCAGCCTGCTCCAGTAGGTCCCCTTTGGAGCTCAGGATCTGAAGTTTTCCAAGGTGGTTCTTCCTCTGAGGCAGGGAGAAGAGCATGCTCTTGGTTTTCTTGTAGTTGAGCAACAGTTTATCACTGAACCATTCCTCAAGCCTGTGGAAGTTTGCTTCGAGTTCAGGGGAGATGGTGGGTAAGTTTGACCCACTTACAGAGATGACCACATCATCTGCATAGAGCACAATGGGTGCTTGGCAGACTGTAGGCAGTTGGTTGATGAATATGCTGAACAGGAGCGGTCCCAGGATAGACCCTTGTGGGACTCCAAGAGTCACTTCCATGGGTTCTGATTGTATGCCACTAACTTTGACTTGCTGTGTTCTGCCGGATAGGTAGCTATTGAACCAAGTGACTGTGTAGAAGGACAGGCACATTGAGTGAACGTTTTGAAGGAGGAGTTGATGGTTGACTGTGTCGAATGCCTTGGTGAGGTCGATGAAGACAGACCCCACTGCTAAACCAGCATCAGATGCCTCATATATCTGGGAGGTATAATCAGTCAGGGCGATCATGGTTGAGTGATGTTTGTGGAACCCATGTTGTTGCCTACAGAGTAGGTTGTACTTCGTTAAGTACTCAGTAAGCTGGTCCGAGACCACTTGTTCCAGTGCCTTGGACAGAGGGGGGAGAATTGAGATGGGCCTGTAGTTGGTTAGGTTTGTGGCATCGCGTGATTTGAGAACAGGGGTAACGACAGCCCTCTTCCGCTTATCTAGGAACACTCCTGACCTTAGTGAGGCATTGAAGACTTTGGTAAGGGGATCCGCCAGCTCATTGATGGTGAGTGCCACCAGTTTCATGTCTACGAGGTCACTCCCTTGTCTAGTCTTATTTAACAGCTTTAGCATATTTAATGGTTTCCTGACAGTTCAACTGTGTGTAGTAGAGGGGGCATTGAACTGGGGTACGGGTGGTGGGGCGTTAGAGAGGGGAGGGTTGAGAGTGGAATAGGACAGGTATTCCCGGGGAAGAACAGAACTTAGGTCAGAGAAGGCTAGGTTGAAGGCGTTAGCAATGTCTTCAGGCTCCAGGAGAGTCCCCTCGGTAGTGACTATTAACCCTGGTTGTGCTTTGGAAGCTTTGCCGACGAGGGTTTTTATCGAGTCCCAGATTTCCTTACCTCTACCCCAGCTCTTTTTCAGTAGGTCGTGGTAGTAGCTTGCCTTAGCTTGTCGGATGATCCTGGTACAAGTGTTTCTTTCAGACCTATATTTGATGTAGTTGGCCTCTTTACCAGTAGCTTTAGCCCTATGCCACAAGTTGTCCCTATTCCGCATATGCTGTAGTATGGGGCCTGTAAGCCAGTGGTTGGTGATTCCTCGAGTTTTTTTGGTTCTGTAGGGGGCAAAGATGTCACAGGCCTTGGTAAAAATGGTGATAAAGAAGTTGAGGGCTTTGTTTCCGTCCGAGGCCCTGTCCAGCGGTGACCAGTCTACCAAATTCAGATAATTCCTGAGAGAGTCTAGCTGTTCAGGTCTCAGGGATCGGTTTCGAGATACCTGGGGGGCACAAGTACTGGCTTTATTCGACCAGGTGCACATCACCGGCGAATGATCGTTAAGGGTGTCAGGAAGGACAGTGACCTTGGAGATATGCTCCAGGCTGCTCACTAGAAGCCAGTGGATTAGGGTACTTGTGCCTGTTTTGTAGTTAAGCCTGGTTACTTGGTGGACTAGTTGAGTAAGGTAGAGTCCGGACACCTGGTCGCGGACAGCTAAGGTGTCATTGGACAACCAGTTGGTATTAAAGTCACCAACTACTGTATGTTCCCAGTTTTTGTTGTACTGCTGAAAGTTGCTCAGCACTTGCTGGATGCCCGTTTTGGAGGTTCAAGGGGGTATGTATACAGTGGATAGTAGTAGGGTTTTGTGTTGCTTATCCAGGGTGAATTTGAGGGTAAGAGTTTGCGCTTCCTTGTTTAGGAAACTGCTAGGCAGGGGTTGGGCTCTAAGGTCGTTCTTCAGGTAAACTGCACATCCACCCCCTCGCTTAGTCAGTCTGTCCTGCCGGAACACTGTGTAGCCATCCAGTGCTATGGAGGCATTACTAACTTTTGGTGAGAGCCAAGTTTCAGTAAGAGCAATTATGTCAGGTTGTAGTAGCTCCACCCAGGCCTGGAACTGTGGAATTTTATTAATGAGACTTTGTATATTTAGTGAGACTATCGAGAGGCGTCCAAATGAGCTGGCTTTCTCTCTCTCTCAGCCGCACTCCTGAATGGCAATCATCAAGAAGGCAAAATTTAAACTGCAAACTGTCACTTTTTTCCTCAGCTTTAAATTTCAGTGGGGCAAGCATTTTAAGACATTTTCACTCAGTACTTGGTACATTTTCCCGAGCAACTACCCCAATTTTCACTATACACACATGAAACTTTCTAAGCACTTAGAAAACACTGTCGTTTACGTCTACAGATATTTTTCTCTGAAAATTTGCAACTTTTAAACAGTTTTTAAGTGCTTTTACTACAAGGCAATGGCAATGATTGCTCAGTCCACATTTTCAAAGTAAACACACAAGCAGCAAATTCTTCCTCTTTCTTTTCCACAGAAACTCGGGCAGCAAAAGACTTTCAGGTGGCATTTTCCTTGGCATGACTTTGCTTTCTGGTAAACGATCTTCTGTTTGGGTGCACCTCCACCATTCAGAGAGATCCTAGACATACCCTCAGCATGCCCCTCACCCCAAAACATATTTATTTTGGACAAGCCACATTTTTTGTACCTCTTGCCCAAATTAAATATCCACGAACGAGCCCCCAGTTTTTGTAACCCCCCGGCCACTTTTTATCTAGTGAACACACCCCCCATTAAAATCTGCAACACTGGTACCCACATACTGGCGTACCAATTTACTTTACAAAAGGATTGGTACCACCCCTGGCATTAGGATGTATACCTGGCTCATTTTCTAGAGGGAGAGAGGGTGGGGGTACAGAAACAAAACAACATGAACCTTGTATAAACTTTACAACCCAGGTCCTGGGTGGAGGCTGCTAGGCATGTGCTAGAGCTAACCCACTGAGGCGGCCCCAGTAAATCCACACAACAAAAAGCAATAATCGGAATGTCCATAACAGTAACTGGGATTGTGCAGTATGGATTTATTCAACAGATGGAAATTTAAAGCAGAAGTGGACCCCCAAGGGCCAGTCTAGGCAGAACAGGTACATTTCACAAACCCTGCTTGCATGCATTACAGTTCCTGAACACACAGAAAAAACATCTTCTTCCCAACTTCCTAATGGTGCATTTAGTGAATCCCTGGCCACACACCCAAACATTTTCCTCCCATGAGTGTCATAATGTGAAACTAAGCCACACACTCAGAACTTTTCTTCGAACATAGGTGCAATTATGTGAAACTCAGCCACACACCTTAACCTGCAGCTTGGCCCTTGCTCAGGTATAACTGGTGCCCTTTACAAACAAGGAAGCCCTGCCTTGTAAGCATTTAGATGGTGTTCCTCCCACCCTTTGCCCCAACTGACAGTCTCTGCCATTCTTCAGGGTTACACCATTGAAACCCCTATTTCCCACTGAAATGCTAGAGGTCCCACACTTTAACTTTGTCACACAGTGGGGTGACCAAAGAACAAACTGCACTCACTTGGGTGAACAGTTTAACAGAAAATGCACTCATTTGGGTGAACCAGGGGCACTGACAGGTGCGATCTAGCCTTATCTATGGGCACACACACCCCACACTAACAATTCCCCTACAGTATGTGGAGATATTGTCTCCTAGAACAGTACTCACAAACTGGTTGTCCCATCCACTGGGCATGGAACAATAAAAGAAAAAGGTATTCTCCTGGGTAGCAGATCAAACAGTCTCTCAAAGTCCTTTCCAAGGCAACTGAAATACGCACAGAACCTTCAGGGGATTGCCCCTTGAATCCACTGAGAACAAGCAGTTCTTCCACTTCACTGGGAGTAGAAATCAAGAAATGCTGCTGTAGCACTGGTCACCACCACTTCACTGGATGCTGGAAATGACATTTCACTAGGGTGAGAAATGCTGGGCCCTCGCCTCAGAGCCCGACTGGCAGTCCTTCTGCCACTCTCACTTCCTCACTCAAGCTCTAACTCTCTACTGACAACTGAGCATTCTAAGTTCCCCAGAGCAGCTGACCACACCGTGTGGCTTATGCTGCTGCAAGAATTCCAAATGACCTAATCATTCTTCCCTCAGGCTAGCTGAGTAAACAGTGTCATTATGTAAGAAGCCCCTAATGAGCTCTCTACCAGCTGCCTGCTACCTTCCTAACACTAATACTGATAGGATTCTGGTAACCCCAGGGGACTGGGTGGTTACACATATTTGACATTTTAGACAGTAGTAATTCATATTCAGAAGCTGTGGTAAAACATTATCAGATTTTCCAAGTGGTACAGTTCTTGTGTACGATTTATCTATTTTTTGAAGATTGGTAACCGGGAAAGGCACACTGAGCCAAGGCTTGTCTCCAGGCGTGACCGGGGGGAGACAATATACAGTATATACAAAGTATGTAAATGAATAACAAGGTAATAAAGTACAGCAAATGTAAATGGTAATAGCGTGTAGGCAGATATCAAATCTTACGGCATACAATACACAAAATAATTAAAAGAATATACAGGAGGGTAAAGTGCAGTTACACATGTTGACAATGTTCAGGCTGTTTTAATCTTAAATTAAATAGGCATTCTTTAAAGTGTGACTTTAGAAATTACACAAAGCAACAGGACTGTTGAAACCATATAAGTACCTACATGTCCACTGGCTCCCCTTTTAACCTTACTAATTATTGGGCCCTTCGTGATGCCTGTACTAGAGCTACTAGGCTTACAAAGTCCAAACACTTCATTTATATACTCCAGAACAACTTTACTCACCCCCTCTAGGTTCTAGAAGGTAATCCAGACCCTCTTCTCCTCTCCAACCTAGTTCCCTCTCCCTGTTCTCAGGGTGGGCGATTCTCTTATCTTTGACCCCATTGCGTTCGCCGCCTCCTTCAGTTCCATTTTCACCCCCCCCTTTGCTTGCTCCCTCCTGTTTGTCTCCTCCACCCCCTTCACTCTTCTCCTCTGCCTTATCTCTCTTCTCTTCTCTGTCCCTACTGTCCCCCTCCTTTTTCTTTTTCCCCCACCACTGCTGCTTCTCTTAAGGGCCTTTTGGGTCTAAACCCCCACAACGGTGGGAGCTTTGATGGTCTTGACCCCAAACTCCTTTTCTCTCTGCTAATGCCATTGCCCTCCCTATCACCTATCCCCTCAACCGCTTATTCTCCTTATTCATAGTCCCTAACTCATGGAAACTGGCTACAGTCATCACCCTTCCTCAAGAGGGTGACTCCTATTCCACTGAAATCTACCATTTTGTCTCTTTACTCACCTCTCTGGCTAAACTCCAGAAACATCTTGTTCTTCCCCAACTCTCTCCTTTTCTTGACTGAACCTCCTTCTTCACTCCTGTCCAGTTTGTCTTCAGGAAGTCCCACTCCACCTCTACCACTCTCCTCTGGCTTACTAATGCTGTCCTCCCTGGCATTGATCAGGGCCTAGTCACCTCTGCCATCTTTTCCGACTTGGCCAAATCTTTCAACACTGTTGCCCACTCCCATTCTTCTGGAAAAGCTTAAGGCAACTGGACCTCTCCACTTCCTCAGTTGATTGGTTCAACTCCCACCATGATGGCAGGTCTTAAGCTGTCTATATTGGAGACTACCTCTCCCCTCTACTACCAGTTTGCTTATGCGTCCCCCAAGGGTCTGTCCTTGTCCCTATTCTTTTCTCCATTTTTCTAAATGACCTGCCCACTGTCTGCTACTCTGTCCATTCACATGTGTGACGATGATACAGTACTCTTTACCTCAGACTCCTCTGCCCTTGACCTCTTGGCTCAGCTGCAACTAGACTTTAACAGTGTCGAGTACTGGTTCCCTGAAAACCAGTTGTACCTCATTGCCAAAATGTCTGTATGACCTTTGACACCAGGCAGAGGCTTGCTAGACTTGACCCCTTTCCCTACCCTTGGTGGTGCTGTGATTGAAGATGTCTCCTCCTTCAAGTACCTCAGGCTCTGGCTGGATTGTCATTTCCATTTCTCTCTCTCTCGGTTCACATGGCTGCAGTCCACAAGACGTTCCACCTCAGACTTGGAAGCGCTTTACAGGAAGAAGAGGAGCATCCTGCTCCTGCCCACAGAGAGATTGTCTCAAAGATGATTCTCCCCATTTTCTGCTATGGTGACATGGTTTGCATTGCTTCTCCTAAGGCCACCTTAGCCAGACTGAATCCCCGCTTTCACTTCTTCTGTTGATTGGTGCTCGACAAACCCCTGCACACTCACCACTGTTCTTTGTACACCTTTCTTTCCCTCCACTCCCCTCCCTTGATGCCAAATGCCTTGCTCACTGTGCCTTCATCTCCAAATTTTGGTTTGGCTCTCTCCCCTCTTATCTTGCTTCTCTCCTTTTTTCCTCAGCTACCTCTTACTCCCTTCGCAACTCTTGCATTCACTCTGTCGCTCTCCCTGCCCCCCCCCCAAACCATTGCTGGTTAAATTGCCTTCTCTTTTAATTTTCCTAAACTCTGGGGCTCTCTCCCTCTTTCTATTCACTCTGCTCCTTACCTTCATGCTCTGAAATCTGTCCTCTACGATTTTAACTTCTTACTCTTACAGTTGCCCATGACACTGGGTCTTGGACTTTTGCTTTCTGCCCTCCCCTTTACTGTCATTAGTTCAGCCCATCTCCCCCCAGTTTTCAGCTACTATCCCTACCTGTCTTATTATTGCATTGTTGCTCACTGCTTATTGTTCTTCTTATACTTTTTCTGCAGTTTATTGTATGGCTTAACTCCTGCTCAGAAACCATGCCTGTAATTGCTGATTTTGTTACACTTATTTCCATTATTGCATTTTTTTATAAAATACTGTATTTGCATTGTCTGCTCCTCTTCCCTCTCCCTTAGGACGCATCTGGAAATGAGCTGACAACAGCTCAGCATGTCTTTCCTGGTAGCCTTTTAAAAGATTAAAATACATGCCGTCCCGGTGGCGCAGAGGGCTGAGGCATTGTGGTGGCTTACCTCTCACCATGTCTACAGCTAATTTGAGAATGAAGCTCAGGTTAGCCAGGCCGGGGAGGTGGTGGCTGGGAGGTCACGCATATCAAAGAAGTTATACATTGGCACAAGTCATCATATGTACAACATGTAATGTTTTAAGAGGCAGAGATGGCTTGTCAGCTTTTTGTTCCTAGAATAATGTGATAAAGGACGTTGCAGCTCCATAGGTGCCTAAAAGTAATACTAGAAGAACAAGGTGCCATAACGTTACAGCAGAAATAATGAGAAGCAAGGCGAAATTAGTGAAGTCAAATTTGCACTGTGAAATTCAAGCCTCAAGACTTGAACTGAAGCTCACCCCCCTGGGGTCCCGCAGTACAACACTAGCCAGTCAGTGGCAGCACCCTACAGCATAAGTGCTCTTTTCTATTCATTAGTGTATGTAACATCTCTGGGCTTGATAGACAAGCACCACCATCCATTTAACTCTTTGCCACTCATCTAGCAGCAGCACTCTGTTCTTTAGCCCACCCCATGTGCCACTCTCTCAAGAAACCATGCCTATCTTCAGCCCCATTGGAAAGGAGTCCCATAACTCCATCTGCAGTGCCTGACCACCATCTACACATTACACCAAGACCACCTAGTAAGCAAGACATTTCTTAACGGAGATGAGCTGGTATGACTGGGTACTAACCTCTCCCATTGGATAATAGGCTTGTACCTGGGAGGCTAAGAATTTTGTGGAACCCTATCATGTGCTGGATTGTTCTAACTGTGAAAACCAGATGTTGGGAGATGGAATAAAAAACCAATAAGAAAAGGTCCCCAGGGACCGGTGGAAAGAAGCTTTTGTTTTCATTACAGTATATTTTATCCTGCAGCTTCTGTCCATTTTCACTATACAGTATTTCTACATTTTGTTTGTTGGCCCATCAGATGCTTAAACTGGAACAACTGGAACTAAGAAATAGTACTCAGAGGAGCGACATAGATTTTAGTTCTTTAATCTTGTTTTCTGATGAGGTTTTAATATACTGTTGTTATTTTTTTAATTGAATGTTTCAGATATTTGTACCTTGCTTTCTGAGTCAAATACAGTTTAAAGCATAGTTTAATAAAACTGAACATTGAATATGACTCAAAAGTGCACAGTTGGTGTCCTGGTAATCATAAGAAACTTAATAGAGGTTGGTTATCAGGAAGGCACAACTGTGAAACCATTTCCCTTAAAGCCAAGAAACTGCCAATTGAACAAAGCAAAAATATGCTTCTGTAATACGCTGGGGGATTATAACAGGCAAGGAGCTAAAAAGTATGTACTTAAAATACCAGCCCGTGTTAAAAATAATTAGTTCACTTTATAATGCATTCCTAGTATGCATAACCCAGTGTTGCTACCTGCTATTTTTTTTATTACGAATAACTCTTTTGGTTTGTGGTGTCAGCATGGCTCAATTGGTAACACTTCCACCTCTGGGCCAGAAGTGTGTGGGTTTTAATCCATAGCAAGACTTGGCTCAAACCTCAAATGCTAGATGCTGGCACTTACAGTATGTGCAGCACAGTGCTAGGGAGGTGCTTTGCTGCTGGGGTGTGTCTTTCTACAGATGAGATGTTGAACTCGGGTCCCTTCTGCCCATCTCTGGTGCTGTCCTGGTGGGTGTCCCAGTGTAAGTGTAACCAGGGTCACATCCTTTGACTTTGAATACACCAGGCAGTACACTCCTGAGCTATGCTCTGGTGAAGAGGATACTTCCTCATATGTAGGGCATTTGTGGAGCTCTAGGTA
The DNA here is from genome assembly GCA_016271365.2 of Neoceratodus forsteri. Lineage (NCBI taxonomy): Eukaryota > Metazoa > Chordata > Ceratodontiformes > Ceratodontidae > Neoceratodus > Neoceratodus forsteri. Next base: position 708,707,722 of record CM057459.1, on the reverse strand, counting down.
CAGCTGGTAGCAGCAAAGGAGGAGATATCGATAGGAGGGAGCAAAAAAGCCCTTCTAGCCGGTCCACATGAGGTTACTGGATGATACTGCCGAATCCAACCATTTATAAATACGGTACCTATATAGTCTGTTTTTAAATGCAGTTAAACTGGAACTGTATACAACCTTCTCTGGTAAAGTGCTCCAATGAGTCACCACCCCGCGTGTGAACCAATTCTTCCTTTTACTTGTCCTAAAATGTTCCCCCTTAATCTAAAGTTTATGCCCCCTAGTGTCTCTACGGTTGTCCTTTAGCTCATTACAAAGCCATTGCCTTTAATCATGGTTTCTCAGAGACTTAACTGCTATTAGGACACCTCTCATTTGCCTTATCATCTCTAAGGAAAAAGACCTAGGTGTACTCAGCCTAGTATGATAATTCATGTGTTTCAGACCAGTAATCCTTTTTGTAGTTCTCTTTTGTACCCTCTCCAGTCTTTGAGTATTTCCAATATCTTGGGGAGCCCAGAGCTGCCTGCAGTACTCCAAGTGAGGTCTCACCAGGGACCTATAAATAGGCACAATAACATTTCTGTCCCTACTCGTAATATTCCTCCAGATGCATCCCAAGATTTTATTGCATTTTGCAATGATCTCATTATAGTATTTAACGCGTTTGAGATCCTTTGACACCAGCACCCCCAGGTCCTTTTCACTATCTGTGGATTTCCGAGTGTGATTTCCTAGACTATACCCTGCCCCATATTCCTTCCAAAGTACATCACTGCATATTTTTCCAGATTGAACTTCATCTTTTTTTCCTTTATCCACATATATAAATTGTTTATTTCCTCCTGGAAATCTTGGATTTGATCACTGCTCTCAACTAGATGACCTATTTTAGTGTCATCCACAAACTTACTTATCCACCTTCCTTTTTGCGGTATTCATACTACTCACATATATGTTGAAAAAGGTGGACCCCAGCACTGAACCTTGAGGAACCCCACTCACCACACCCCTCAATTCAGTCTATTCCATTTATCCTAACAACTTGTGACCTATCATTCAACCATTCCTTAAACCATCTTATAAGTCTGGTGTCTAGCTTTGTGTACTGTAGGCTTTTAATTAACTCGGCATAGGGAACTGTATCAGTCGCCTTGGCAGAATCCAAGTAAACCATGTCGACTGGCCTCTCTTCATCCAGGGCCCTGCTCACTTTCTCGAAGAAGCTTCTCAGATTTGTCAGACACGATCTACCACTTCTGAAGCCATGCTGGTTTTTGTCCCACAAAATCCACGAAGGTCAGGTGTTTTTCAGTAAGGGTTCTTAGTAATGTCTCCACAACTTTGCAAACCACGGATGTGACGTTGAATTGACATGAACCATTTGAAGAGGGGCAGATACTGGATTCAGTTGATAGGGGTTCAGGGCCAGTTGGGAAAGGTGAACAGGATGACTTGGTGGCAGCCTGTGATAAGAGCAGGAGCAAAGCAGCCAGGAGTGTCCTAGTGGTGTGGGACTCAATGATTAGAGGGGTGGAGAAGGTGGTGGGAAGCAGGGGGAAGGGGAGGGAGTGGTCAGATGCCTTCCAGATGCATCAGCCATCTGAGACATGGACAGGATAGGGAGGATAGTGGAGAAAGGGGGAGGGGAGCTTTGAGTGCTGATAGACTTGGGTACAATGACCTGCGAACCAGCCAGTTGATATAGTGAAGCACAACCTTTGAAGGCTGGGGAGAGACTGAAGGCACACTCAGCTTCCCTGGCCTTTTCTGAGGTCCTTCCTATGTGGGGGAGGAAAAGGGAGGAGTGAGGAAAAAACAGAGACATTTAACTGGTGGCTAAAGGAATGGTGTAGGGAGGGGTACCATTTTTTAGGAGACTGGGGTGGCATCTGGGACAGGAGTTTCTTCAAAGGTGACCTGACAAGAGAGGAGGCTAGTATTTTGGGTTAGAAGTTTGATGTCTGTGGACATTTAAACTAGGCGGAGGGGGGGCCATAGAGGAAGGAAGACATAAGGGGAATCTAGCTAGGACTTCCCCAGAAAAGTGGGCTAGAAACAGAGTTTGTAAGCATCTGGACAACTGTTTATAATAAAGTAAGAAAAGGAGTCAGAGGACAGGGGCACAGAGAATGAGCAAAGGACAGGAAATTATGGGGGAAGGGTTGGCAAGGGTAGATGTGAAAACAAGAAGGGGAAAGGTATAGGCACATGCTGGAAGGCAGTCTGTCTAAATGCCAGTAGCCTGGGAAGCAACATTAGCACATTTCCAGGTGATGGTGGCTGAAGCAGGATTAGACCTTGTAAGAATCACAGAAACACAAACCACTGGAAATAATGGCATGGACTTAGCAATACCAGGATACACCATGTAAAGACAAGGTAGGGGTACAGGAAAAGGGGATTGGGTAGTCCTTTATGTCAAGGAAGACACAGATGTGGTTGAGGAGGCGTCCAGCAGGGGAAGTGGAGCAATAAGGGGAGGATGAATAACTGAGTGCAGTTCACGACCGCATCAAGTAAGAAGCTGCACATGCGGGTGGTCTACAGACGACTGGGACGTGACGACAAAGAAAATGGGGAACATGAGACAGAGGTTGAGAAGGGGGAAGCAAAAGGAGAGGTTGTGGTAGTTGGGGATCTCAATCTACTAGTCATGGACTGGGACATTCCAGCAGCTAAGACAGCTAGGAGTCAGGCCCTGCTAAATAGACTCATGTAGCTGATCAGAGAATCCACCTGGCAAACTGCCATTCTCGACGTGGTGCTCACCAACCCGAAATGGTAGGCGGGATGAAGATTGGGGTCCAGTCACCATAAGACCACATATTTTGAACTGGCTCTGGATACCTGGATACCTTCATCAAAGGCTGTGGTTCTGGATTTCAGAAGAGCAGACTTTGACCAGACAAGGGAACTAGTCAAGGGTAAGCTGAGGAGAGTGGATGAAATCAGGGGGTGGAGGAGAGGTAAGAGTAATAAAAGGGGCCATTCTAGAGGCAGCTAAGCCATGCTTGAGGAGAATGCTTACCAAGAGAAACCAGCACAAGAGACCTTTCTGGTTTTTGAAGAAGGTCAGGGAGGCAGTGAGGGCTAAACCAACGGCAGACATCCACAGTCCGTAGGAGACTGCAGGAGGAGCACCAGGCCAAGACAGGAGATAGCAGACTATTGTGTTCTGGTATACTGAAGCAGTCAGCTTCAGGGTAGGTAGCTACGGGTAGTAGGTAAACTTTAGTGGCTAAGGAGTAGTAGTAACCAGGATAAGGTTGGTACATGGGGGAGGGTGAAAAGGGACAGTAGGAGACAACCTATCTAGGGTAGGGTAAAAACTAAGTTCAGCCAAGTGGATAAAGAGTTGCAGACACTCACAGAAGGTTAAGCACTCGTGGGGGGGTTAAGAAAGGGAAAATAAGAAGACACCCTCTCTAGGGTAAGGTACCAGGTACATTTCAGACAAGCAAAGGGAGAGAGTGGAATTCAACAGGCATAGAAAAGAGGTAGTAAAACACAGGGAAGTTTCAGCAGACACTAAGACGAAGGAAAGAGCGTGGGAGTGGTGCAGTGCAACGGGTGTGAAGCCACAGTCTTTCAGGACACCTTTTGGAGACTGAGGTCCATTTGTACTCACCTCTCTGGGTTGAGAAAGAAGTTGTTGGACTCCAGACTGAACTGGCAAGGATGCAGAGAACGTTCTACCCCACCCTCAGATCACCACGTCTGCCTCTGCTTCCCCAGAAGATGCCTGGGTAGAGTGGTTGGACTTTGGTAGACTCCAGGAAGGTGGGTAGGGGGAAGGCTACACACTCCTCAGCCTATACCACTGCACAACTCCTTCACCATACTGGCAGGACAGGGCAGCTGGGAAGAGGCACCTGTAGGAATGGGAAGGAAGGAAGTGGGGGTCCTCAGAAGGGGAGGCACCAAGGAGGGAGGAAGAGGCCCTCAGCCAAGGAGGAAGCAGCTGCTGGTGGGGAACTCTGTTGTTAAGGGGATAGACTTGGGAGAGGGTTAAGTGCCTCTCTGGTGCTTCGGCTTCAAGGGATGGAGAGTGGATCCTGAGGATTGCTAGGCCAGCAGGAGATGGGAGGGAGCTACATGTCATTGTCCATCTAGGGACAAATGACCTGGCAAGGGACAGGATAGGGGAGGTGCAGGGAAATTTCAGGGAGCTGGCGGGGGCCTCAAGCAGGTTGCATGCATGGTGGCTTTTGCCGAAGTGTTACCTGTATATGGCCGGGAAGAGGATAGGACACTCAGCACCAGGGCTTTTAACAGTCAGCTGAAGGCATGGTGCATGGAGGAGGGTTTCAGCTACACTGGGGACTGGAGTCAACCTGGGAGGATATGAACCTCCATGGGAGAGTTAGCCTACATCTTTCCAGGAGGGGGACCACCATCCTTAGTGGGAGGTTTAAATACGAACATATGAAAATGCCAGCAGAAACAGTCCTCTTGGTCTGTCGAGTCTGCCCGATTGTGCAGCTAGCCCCTCATCTCGCAGCTACCCCACCCACCCCTCACCTCCTCATTATTACCCCCCCTCACTCTGTCTTATCCCTGCTTAAAACCATCTACTGTGCTACAGGCTATTACCTCCTCCGGCAGAGTATTCCAATTATTCACCACCCTCTCACTGAAGTAATGTCTCCTGACCTCCCTCCTGAATCCCCCTTCCCTCTAATGTCATCTGGTACCCTCTCGTGACCCTCCCCCTTCTAATCTGGAAAATCCCTTCTGTACTAGTCTTGTCAGTCCCCTGTAAGTATTTAAAGGTTTCGATCATACCCCCCCCATCCCATCTCTCCTCCAGGGAATACATGTTCAGCTCGCCTAGCCTCTCCTCATAGGAGTATCCCTCTAATCCCTGGATAATCTTTGTTGCCCTCCAATAATCTGATGTCCTTCCTCAGGAATGGGCGCCAGTACAGCACGCAATATTCCAGGTGCGGCCTGACCAGCAGCCTGTAGAGGGGCAGGATCACCTCACTATTTCTGGAGGAGATTCCCCTCGCTATACACCCCAGCATCCTGTTGGCTTTTGTTTCCTCATTCCTGCACTGAGCTGAGTTGTTCATACTCCCTGTTATAAGCACCCCTAGGTCCTTTTCCTCCTCAGTGCATTCCAGCTGTACTTCCCCCAACTGATAGCTCCTCCCCTGGTTGTTAACCCTGAAGTGCAATACCTTGCACTTTCTGGCGTTAAAACCCAACTGCCAAGGCCAGCCCGGTGGTGCTGGATGCCACACCTCGTGCCACACTGGGGACCGGGTTGGGAGCAAGCCTGGACCGCTGGAATGGTCGGCAGGAGAGGAGGATCAGCGTCCGGAGGACTGTCTCTCCTCTCTCGGGGAGGGATTCAGGGGTAGCCCGGCATAACAGCAGCCCCCGGTGGAGACCGGCGGCACTGCTGTGCACAGGGGCTTGCAAGGGATGGGGAAGACATCGGGCAGCTGCCTTCTGGACATGGGTGAGAGCATCCATGTCACGGGCTAGGTGGCATTGCATGCCCTACGTCTGGGGCGTAATGCAAGAAAAATCCCCTCCAGCCTGGATAGGCGATGGCTCCCAGTGCCAGCCGCCACACGTTCGATACTGACCTCTGCCTCCACCCCTTCAATCTCCTTGCGGGCCCTGGCCGGAGAGGGTCCACCGAGGAGAAAGTAATGCCCTTGAGGAGGTGGGGTCACGGTGGTCGGTAGAAGCAGCCAGTCGCTGGGCAGCCTGAGAGAGTTCCAGGGGTCTTGAGTGCCACAAATAGAGCTGTAAAAAAAAAAAAAACTGCCATGCATCCAACCACTCCTGTAGTTTGGTCAGGTCCTTCTGCAGCCCCCTCCACCCTTCAATGTCATCTACTACAGCTTCCATCTTTGTGTCGTCTGCGAAGAGACTGATCTTACTCTGAACCCTGTGGGAAATATCAGCTGTGAATATCCTGAACAACACCGGTCCCAATACTGATCTCTGCAGCACCCCTCTCGTCACATCCCTCGGTGATGAGTCCCCCCCAACCATTACCCTTTGCTGCCCTCCGTTCAGCAAGTTGGTGATCCAAACTACCATCTTTGTTCCCACCCTATATATTCGAGCTTACCCCCCCCCCAGCCTCCCATGTGGCATGGAATCAAAGGCCTTGCTATTCAATCACGTTTGTCTGGCAGGATCTTCCAGAGACAAATCCGTGCTGCTAACCGTCCTGTAGACCATTGATCTCCAAAAAGGTCACCAGCCTCTCCTTTAGGATTATCTCCATGAGTTTTCCCACAATTGATGTGAGGCTTACTGGTCTGTAGTTGCCTGGTTAATCCTTAGGTCCACTTTTGTGAATGGGTACCACATGTGCCATCCTCCAGTCCTGTGGTACTCATCCAGTGGCCAAATAGGTATTGAATAGATCAGCCAGTGGTCCCGCCAGGATCTCCGCTAGTTCCTTAAGTATCCTAGGGTGAATGCCGTCTGGACCCAGTGCCTTATCCCCCGTCAGAGCCCTTAAAGGGAATCTGTGTTTCCTTATGAAATTATTGTAAAAGTTACTATGAGGATCCAGAATGTAAATTGCTGGTTTATATTTAGAAAATGTTTTCAGTAAGACAGAAAAATGCTTTTTAAATAGGGATGTGGAGGCATCCATTTTGTGGACAGGAAGGGTGTTGTGATGAAGTCATTGCCTCACCAGAGTTAACAGTGTGCAGTGCAGCAGGTGGGAACAGTTCGATTGTGCTGTCAGGGATTCTATTATATTCTAAGAAACACCCAGGATTTTATGTTTGGCAGAGTGTAAGAAAAGAATCCAGTGCTTCTCTTCATAATAGAACAGGATCCCTGTCTGTAGGAGCAGCTTGTTTTAACCTGCTTAATTGCATACTGTTAGAGCTAGTGAGGCAGTGACATCATAACATCACCCTTCCTCTCCACAAAATGGATGCCTCCACATCACAATTTTAAATGTATTTTTCTGTTTTAATGAAAACATTTTCTAAATGTAACCTAGCAATTTGCATACTGGATCCTCATAGTAACCTTCATAATAATTTCATAAGGAAATGTACAGATTCCTTTTAACCCTTGCAGCACCCTATCCTCTGTAATCCCTATATCAGTCACCTCCCCCACTGCCCTCTCCTCTCCCAGGTGGTGTCTGCCCTTTCTCTTTCGTGAACACAGAGCAGAAATAATCATTCAGTGCCTCTGCCTGGTTCTTACCCTTCTCCACCCAGCCCCCGTCCTTCCTAATCCTCACAATCTGATCTTTGTTTTTTTGTCTTTCACTGATGTGTCTGAAGAAGTCCTTCTCTCCGTTCTTAATGCCCTGTGCCAGTCTCAGTTCCCTGTAATCCTTGGCCGCTCTGACCAGCCTGATAACCTCCCTGGACTTCTGAACTTCTTCATATACACCGCTCTGTTCCCCCCCCATCCAGTTTCCTGAGTCTCCAAAATGCCTTCTTTTTGGCCCTCACTCCTTCCATGACCTCCTCGTCAAATAACTGTTCCCCCTTCTTACTCTTTGTTTTGTACATGTTCAGTAGCCTCCACCAGCCCATTCTTAATAATATCCCATTTTTGGCTAGCATCCATGCGTGGTTGAATTTCCACCAGATGCCTGCCCAAAAGTTACCCCATCCTTTTAAAGTCTGCCCACTTAGTCAGCCATCCTGGTACCTGTACCTCCTGCATCCCTGCCCACATTGAGGGTGAACCATACCATGTGGTGGTCACTCCCAGCCAGAGGGTCCTCCACCTCCGGATCCCTTACAGCCTCCCCATTTGATAGCGCCAGGTCCAGAGTCCTATCCAGTCTAGTTGGCTCATGGACCAACTGCACCAGGAAGCTGTCCTGAAATGCCTCCAATAAGACTTGCTCCATTGCACTCATGGTGGTTGGGGTGCTCCACTCCACCCCTGGTAGGTTGAAGTCCCCCACCACCACAGTGTTCCCTTTCCTACAGACCCTTCTGATTTGCTCAGCTAACTCCCTATCCAGCTCATCCCCTTGAGCTGGCGGCCTGTACACACCCCATCCTCAATGTCCTACTTTTTGAGTCTTGAAGCTGCATCCATAGGGCCTCTGTTCTGCCTTCCTCCCCCTCCTCCCTTATGCACTTTATCCACTCCCGTACATAAATTGCCATGCCACCCCCTTTTCCCTTAGCCCTATCCTTCCTGAATATTCTATACCCTGGGATCATCAGATCCCATTCCTGGTACTGGATGGTCCACGTTTCCGTGATGGCTGCAATGTCCACTCTGCCTATTGCCAAGAGAGCCTGTAATTCCGCCAATTTGTTACCAAGGCTTCTCAAATTCAGTGAGACCACCCTCCAACCAGTCCCTGCCCCCTCCCTGAAGTACCCCCTTCGTAATCCCCCCCACCGTGCCACTGCTCCAAGTTCCTCCCTGTTAGATTGGGGTGTAAGCTTTTTTGGCTCCCCTCTTTGGGATCCCTGCCTACCATCTGTTCACTCGCCACCTCCCTGCCTAGTTTAAATCCACCTTCATAGCTATGCATTCCCCTACCCTCTGCTTTAATACCCGCTTCCTCTCCCTGCTCAAATGTAGCCTATCCCCTGCATAAAGTTCATTATTGTCCCAGATTATGTCCCAGCCCCCTACCAGCCCGTATCCCCTGGATCTACGCCATTCTCTCGGCCAGGAGTTGAACTCCCCAATCCTTACTTTCCTCGCCGTACTAGCGCAGGGTACTGGGAGCACCTCTGAGAAGGTCACTGATTCCCCTAGCTCCCCACACAGCCTGCCCAGTTCCTCGAACCTCTCCCTCACTACATCCACTGTCTCCCCCGCCAGGTCATCCGTACCCACATGCACCACGAGATGCGGTTTCCTCCTACCCCTCCTAACACATTTTAGAATTGACTGCCCCGCCCTGCCTGCAGTTAAGCCAGGTATGGACTCCAGCCAGATGCGACTATGCCATGCCCCCTTGCTGCCCCATCTAATCCCTTTAAGTATGGAGTCCCCCAGCACTAATACCCCTCCCTCTCCAGTCCTCGTTCCCCCCTCACCTTTTTACCTTGGTATCTACTGCTAGAGTCTGCCCCAGCTGCAATTCTGCTCTTCCCCCTATGATTCCCCCTTTCCCCCTCTGCTAAGTCCCTCCCATTCTCCGCTCTAGCATTACTCCTCTCGCATTTACCCCTGTTCTCTTCATCCATCCTTCCAGCTGTGCCCCTCTTCCCCCTTACCCCTGCCACCATCCTCTGCCTGACTACTGACTCTTGTACCATCCTCCCGCATCCCCTTACCTACCCCATCCTGGAGATCCCTTACCTCCCACACTGCTGCCCACAACCATTGCAACACACTGTTCTACCCCCGATCGCCCCTCTAGCATTCTGCGGCCCCCTGTGCCCCCCCCATGCTCCTGCTGCTTGGCTGAGTATTTAAACTAGCCAGGGTGGAGGCTGTAAAACCAAGGGAGGCAACAGTTGCCTCCCCAAATGATAAAGCAGCAGGGAGGGAGAGCCCGAGGGGAGTAAGCTTCCCAGAGCAGGGTGGAGGCAAAGCAGAGGATGGGTGGTGGGTATAAATCAGGAAAGCAGGAAGACAGGAGTAAAGGAGACTAGTAATGGGGACGGTAACAAGGGAAGAGGGGAGTCAGGGGAAGCTTAAGGGAACAACAGAAGCGGGGGGGAAGTAGCGAAGCAGGGAGGGAGTAAGTTATGGAGAACAATATGCGCCAGTGCAAGGAGTCTGGGAAATAAAATTCCAGACCATGATGGCGGCCAGCCTGGATTTGGCAGCCATAACAGAGTCATGGTGGACTGACAGCCACAACTGGGACATGCCCATACTATGCTACTCTCTGTTCAGGAGAGACAGGGAAGGGAGGAGGGGGTTGTACTATATGTAAGGGAGGGAATCAAGACCACAGAAGTACATGGGCACCTGAAGGAAAAAGAATGGTTGGAGGTGCTGTGGGTCACCCTGGAGACAGGTACTGGGGCTGCTGTCTGTTCAGGGGTGGTATACAGACTGGAGAGGAGTTGGGTAAGGCACTGGGGGAAGCATCAGGATGGCAAGTAAGGGTGAGGTGCTGCTAATTGGGGGCTTCAGTCTGCCAGATGTGGATTAGAGCTTTCCAGTTGCAGCTCCGACAAGGTGCCCGGCTATCCTTGACTCCCAACGAGGGGCTTTTCTTAGGCAGCTAGTCAAGAAACCCAGTAGGGATGGGGCAGTGTGGGCCCTTCTGCTTACAAACTTAGACGGCATTGTAGAGGTCACAGTGGACATTACCATAGGTACCAGTGATCACCGTACAGTGTGGTTTAACACTAAGCAGTTTCAGAGGAAACGGCACTAGAGGTTAACAGAAGCACAGAAAATAACAAAATAAGTGGTAAATCCAAATGTATTATGGTGCACGCTTGAGACGCAAGCCAAAGCTGCAGTGTTTCGGCTTCACAGCCTTTGTCGGGGGTGTGACTAGAGCGCAATCTCCGTGATTAAATGGCCCTCAATTAATGACATCATACAACAGGTGGAAAACATTACAGCACCCACACACATCTACGGTGATTATGCTGATTTATACAAATAATTTTTAAAAATCATTTTTAACTTAGGAAAAAATTAAAAATGAAAACAAGTGCAAAACCATGATATGGAAAACTTGTAAAAAGGCATCTCAAGTAAATAGCATTGTGCGTGACACATGATCCGTGTTTCAATCCGTAAATCTTAATGAAATTTTACATTAAGGTCAGGCTAACAAATGCTTCGTAATACTGATCCCTATGTAAAGGGGTGGGGGAGGAAGAGCAAAATAACAAATGCTTTACATAATACAAAGGTGGACCTCACAAAATATAGACTTCCAAAAAGTATGTAAATAAATAGAAACTGTCTATCAATAATATATTTCAAAAATGAACACAGCACACTGCCTGACTTCAAATGCATCCATTCTGTCAGAAATTATTCTTTACTCTGTTGTCAGACTAGCGACCACTTAAAGATTCACTGTTAGGGAAAGGGGGGAACAGTTGCAGAAATTTCACACTAAAAGTTTTTATCATGGAGAATTAGTTAAATAACACCAGGAGTTGATATATTATATATGTAATTTTTACACTTTCTTCTAGCAATTTTATGTACTAATCATACCAAGTAAGGGGGATGTGCTGCTAGTTAGGGGCTTCAGTCTGCCAGATGTGGATTAGAGCCTTCCAGTTGTAGCTCCGACAAGGTGCTTGGCTATCCTTGACTCCCTACGAGGGGCTTTTCTTACGTAGCTAGTCAAGAAACTCACTAGGGATGGGGCAGTGCTGAACCTTCTGCTTACAAACTGAGATGGCATTGCTGAGGTCACAGTGGGCAGTCCCCTAGGTACCAGTGATCACCGTACAGTGTGGTTTAACATTAAGATGGGAACAGAGGCAAACCATAAGAGGATGAGTGTCCTGGACATTAGGAAGGTGGATTTTAAAGAAATGGGAGACTGCCTCAGAAACTGCCTCCGGGTGTGTGTGTGTGTCTGTGTCTGTGTGTGGAGCGTATTGCCAGGGAGGGGAAGAGGCACAGTGGAGAAAAATAAGGGAGAGCATAATTAAGGCAACCAGTCTCTGCGTGAAGTGAGTAAAACTAGAAGGAAAAAGAGACCGTTACAGTTCTGTAGGGAAGTGGCCGAGGTGGTGAGGTAAAAAAAGGGTGGCATTCATTAGGTGTAACGAAATGCAGAGGGCGGAAGACAGAGAGGTATACTAAGTAAAACAAGGAAGCAGGAAAGGCAATGAGGGGAGCAAAGATGCAGATAGTGGAAAGGAAAGCCAAAAGGTAGCTGAAGGCGATAAGACTTTCTTCCGTTACATAAGTTAGAAGAAGACAGCAAGGGGAGGCTTGTGCATCACATCCCCACCACATTCTGGCATTGTGCACCCCTGCCACATTCCAAAATTATGCATCCCAGCTACATTCCAAAATTGCACATCCTCGCCACATTCCGAAGTTGTGTTCAGTGCCACATTCTGAAATATATTTTTAGAATGTGGCAGAGATACAGTTTTGAAATGTGGGAGACCCATAGTTGCAGAAGGCGGCAGGACTTGTAATTTCGTAATGTGTCATGGATGCATGCATTTGGCATGTGGTGGTGATGCACATTTTCAAAATGTGATTGGGATGCTTGATTTTAGATTGTGGCAGCAACAAGCAATTCCATAATGTGGCATGGACCCAGAACATGGCGGTGACCCAGGCTCATAATGTAGTCGCATACCATTTCAGAATGAGTCAGGGATGGATCATTTTAGAATGTGGTTTGGATATGCAATTTTGGAATGTGGCAGTGACAGTCATTTTCAGAATGCGGTGGGAACATGCAATTTTGGAATATGGTGGGGATGCACATTTTCAGAATGTGACAATGACGGGCAATTTTGGAATGTGGCAGGAAGGTACAATTTTAGAATATTGAAGAGATATGCAGTTTGGGAATGCGGCGGAGACACACAGTTTCAGAATGTGGTGGTGATGCATACTTTCAGAATGTGGTGGTAATGCACAATTTCGGAATGTGGCCATGACGCACACTTTCAGAATGACCTCCCTGATTCCACACACCTAAATGCACACATATATTTTAATTCAGACAAGCAGCATTTGCCCAGCAAAAAAAAAAAAACTCAGTGCTCTGAGTCTCTCTGCAGCTGCTCGGTGGCGATCTGCAGTGCATGTTTTAGTTATACCCTCAGTTTCAGCATTATCAAAGTGATTATGTTGTTAGCTGCAGTGCATAAAAGATGCAAGGGTTTCTGTACTGTATTTTATTGATGATTTTGCATCACACAGACTTTAATAAAAATTATATTTGCAGACAGATGGTGCCCCAAAGCGCCCATAGTCCAGGAGAGGGGTGCAGTAGGCACAAGGAGGCCAGTCTGCAGCAGAAGTAAGCTGCAGAGAGGGCTAAGGAGGGAACTGTGTGAACAGTGTAGTTGACGATAAACACAGCCGTAGAGTCAAGCCATGCAAAAGTGAGGGTACTGGACTTTAGAAGGGCTGACTTTGGCAAAATGGGAGAATGTATAAGGAATGCACTAGCAAATGGGCAGGAAAGAGGGGTGGAGGAACAATGCGGAAAAATCAAAACTGCCATCACAGAGGCAACAAGCCTTTGTGTGAAACAAATTAACAAAACAAAGGAAAAAAACAACCATAGTTCTCAAAAGAGGTGGCAGCGAAGGTTAGGGAGAAAAAGATCGCATTCAGGAAGTATAAGGAATCACAGAAGGAGCAGGACAGGGAATTGTATCAGTTAAAGCAGAAAGAAGCAGGGAAGGCAGTCAGAATAGCAAAGGACCAAACAGAGGAAAAGATAGCCAACTCGGTAAAGAAGGGGGATAAAACCTTTTATAGGTACATTAGGGAGTGAAGAAAGCCCAAGGGAGGGATAGTGAGGCTTAATAAAGGGGAGAGTGGGTGGGAAGAGAGGGGCAGTGAAAAAGCAGGGATACTGAACGAATACTTCTGCTCAGTATTCACAAAAGAAGAGGAAGGGGAGGTACCCAATCCAATCAATAGAAGCACTCTGGATAGGGGGGTTGATACCAGTCCTTTCAGAGAGGAAAGGATTCTGAAAGAACTCCTAAAACTGAAGGTGGACAAAGCAATGGGGCTTAACGGGATTCACCCCAGAATTCTAAAAGAACTAAGGGGAGAACTAGTGACACCACTGACTACCCTTTTTAACAAATCATGGAGGATGGTGTGGTACCCGAGGACTGGAGCAGGGCGGATGTGATTCCCCTTCACAAAAGTGGGAGCAAAGCAGAGGCAGGAAACTACAGACCTGTTAGCTTGACCTCAGTGGTAGGGAAAATGAAGGAATCACTTCTGAATGAAAGAACTGTTGAGTACCTAAAGGCCAGCGGGGCACAGGACCCAAGGCAGCATGGATTCACAGTGGGAAGGTCATGTCAGACGAATCTAATAGATTTCTTTGACTGGGTGGCCAAAGTAGGAGACCAGGGCAGGGCTGTGGACATGGCCTACCTAGACTTTAGCAAGGCATTTGACACAGTCACACGCAAAAGATTAATAAACAAACTAGCCAGCCTGGGAGTGGGTCCCAGGGTGGTAGCCTGGGTAAAAAATTGGCTGAGCAACAGGACACAGAGGGTAATAGTAAATGGAGTCCACTCCGAAGAAAGGGGGGTTATTAGCGGGGTACTGCAGGGTTCAGTACTGGGCCAGGTCTTTTTTAATATCGTTATAAGTGACATTGTAGAGGGACTGGAAGGAAACGTATGCCTCTTTGCAGATGACACAAAGATCTGCAACAGGGTTGATACACAAGGGGGGTGGAAAGGATGAGAAGGGACTTGGCAAGGTTGGAGGAATGGTCAAAGTATGGCAGCTTAGATTCAATGCAAAGAAGTGCAAAATAATGCACCTGGGAAACAAAAACCCAGGGGAAGAGTACACAGTTTGGGGGGGGGTTAATTAACAACAGCAAAAATAGAAAGGAACCTGGGGTAGTCGTATCAGATGACCTAAAGGTAAGCAAGCAATATGAGAAGGCAGCAAGGATGGCTGGGGGGATACTGGGATGTGTAGGGAGAGGCATAACCAGTAGAAAACAGGAAGTTGTTATCCCTCTGTATAGACAGTTGGTGAGACCCCATCTGGAGTAGTGCATGCAGTTCTGGAGACCACATCTCTGCAAAGGACATAGACAGGATGGAGGCAGTCCAGAGGAGGGCAACTAAAATGGTGCAGGGTCAACAATAGAAGCCATACAAAGAGAGACTAAAAGAGCTTAATATGTGTACTCTTGAGGAAAGGAGGGAATCGACAGAGTCCAAGAGGGTAGCATCTTTCAGAAAAAGAGATGTGCAAGAACAAGGGGACACAATTTGAAGACGGGGGTACGGCTCAGGGGCAATGTGAGGAAGTATTTTTTCATAGAGTGGGTGGTGGACGCATGGAACAGCCTTCCAGAGGAGTTAGTGGAGTCAAAAACAGTGGAAGAATTCAAGAATGCATGGGACAGACATAAGGCAGTTCTGGTGGGGGGTAGGAAGAAGTAGGCTGTTAGCTAACTAGGATCTGCAGCTTATCCAATAGGTAGCAAAATGGGCAGACTAGGTGGGCCAAGCGGTCCTTATCTGCTGTCAAAGTCTATGTTTCTAAGTGGTAGTGAAAATTATGGAATCACTTCTGAAAGAAAGAACTGTTGAGTACCTAGAGGTCAGCGGGACACAGGACCCAAGGCAGCAGGAATTCACAGCAGAAAGTTCATGTCAGACGAATCTAATAGATTTCTTTGACTGGGTGACCAAAGTAGTAGACCAGGGAGGGGCTGTGGATGTGTCCTACCTAGACTTTAGCAAGGCATTTGACACAGTCCCACACAAAAGATTAATAAACAAGTTAGCCAGCCTGTGAGTGAGTCCTAGGGTGGTAGCCTGTGTAAAAAATTGGCTGGGCAACAGGACGCAGAGGGTAATAGGAAACGGAGTCCACTCTGAGGAAAGTGGGGTTAGTAGTGGGGTACCACAGGGTTCAGTGCTGGGACCGGTCCTCTTTAGTGTCTTTATAGGTGACATTGCGGAGGGGCTGGAAGGAAAAGTATGCCTCTTTGCAGATGACACAAAGATCTGCAACAGGGTTGATACACGGCGGGTGGTGGTGGAAAGGGTGAGAAGAGATTTGGCAGGGTTGGAGGAATGGTCAAAAGTATGGCAGCTTAGATTCAATGCAAAGATGTGCAAAGTAGTGCACCTGGGAAACAAAACCCAGGGGAAGAGTACACAGTGGGGGTGGGGGTGGGGTACTAACAGCAACAAAAATGGAACAGGAACGGAGAGGGGTAGTCATGTCAGATGACGTAAAGGTAGGCAAGCAATGTGAGAAGACAGTAAGGAGGGCTGGGGGGATACTGGGATGCATAAGGAGAGGCATCACCAGTAGAAAACAGGAAGTTGTTATCCCTCTGTACAGACAGTTGGTGAGACCCCATCTGGAGTACTGCGTGCAGTTCTGGAAACCCCATCTCTGCAACGATATAGACAGGATGGAGGCAGTCCAGAGGAGGGCAACTAAAATGGTGCAGCGTCTGCACCAGAAGCCACATGAAGAGAAGCTAAAGGAGCTTAAGATGTATAGCCTTGAGGAAAGGAGGTAGAGGGGGGACATGATAGAAACATTCAAGTACCTCAAGGGAATCAACAAAGTCCAAGAGGGTAGCATCTTTCAGAAAAAGAGATGTACAAGAACAAAGGGGCACAATTTGAAGATAGAGGGGGGGATGGCTCAGGGGCAATGTGAGGACGTATTTTTTCACAGAGAGGGTGGTGGACGCATGGAACAACCTTCCAGAGGAGGTAGTGGGGTCAAAAACAGTGGGGGAATTGAAGAATGCATGGGACAGACATTAGGCAATTCTAGTAGGGTGGTAGGAAGAAGTAGGCTGTTGGTTAACTAGGATCTGCAGCTTATCCGAAAGGTAGGGAAATGGGCAGACTAGGTGGGCCAAGCGGTCCCTATCTGCTGTTAAACTCTTATAGAAAGTAGTAAAAAGGCTATAACAATAATCTGCACAACAATTTAACAAGCAATTCGTTCTACAAGGTGCAGTGTGAAAGGCAGAGAAACCAAGGAGTTTAAACAGTTAAATTAGTTTGTAAACTTGTTCAGCAGCAGCAAAGAGTGAAATAACCAACAAAATACAGTAATAAATATTAAAACTATGTAGCTGGGTTACACAGATCATAGTATTTCAGATGGCAGGGCAGTGTTATTTTATAAGGCCATGTTCCAAAGGCTCTGGGTACTTTGCAGAGTATGATATATGGGGTAACACATGACAGCATTTACAGTTATAAGGGAATACTACATGACTCATGTGGTTGTTAGGCATGAGGCATAGCTGAGTGCTGCAACCACCCAGGAAGTGCATTCCTCGCTCCCTCATGACCGCACACCCTGGAATGTGTTATAAAATGAGCTTGTAGTTATTAAAAAAATATATGTAATTCAGGTGAGGTGCGCAGTCAGAAGATAATCATTGGTTATGTGATGTTTTTCAACCAATTAAGTTATAGGATTTTCATGGCCCATTTTATAAAAACAAGTAACATATTACTTAAAAGACACAAGGAGTTCCAGATGATGGTGGGGGCTGCAGCCGCAAAAGCTCTGTCCCCAGATTATTTCAAGCAGGATGTTGGTATGGCCAATAAGTTATCCTCAGTGGAGAGGAGAGGTCGTCCCAGAGCATGTAAGGCCAAGAGATCTTTCAGGTAGCCTAGATTTTGTTTATGCAGGGCTGTGTGTGTTAACAAAGTGATCCTGAATGTGGTGCGCGTGCCACCTAATCGGTAGCCAGTACAGACTGCATAGTACTGGCGTGAAAAGCTTCGAGATTTTTGCACCAGCATCCAGCCTGGGTAGAAACTGCAACATCCACAGGAACCCAGTTACCTACATACTTATGCACAGACAGCATCTCGGGTGCTGTACTGTCCAGTGATCGTGAATGAAATGCTGCATATTCTGGGACTCTGTGGGTGCAACATAAAGGTTAAGACCCAGCAGGGTGTGGGGTATTGGTTGAGACCCGCATGCACAGAGGCATACTGAGGTCCAAAACCCCAGGTAGAGACACCCAAGGGAGTCTTATTGCACTTAGAAAATGAGATGAGCGACGCAGTGTTTTTCTAGGGAAAAAAAAATGTTTTGGAAATATTTGCAAAGTTTTATAGTGAAAGTCTTTCTTCGGGTAACTTGCCACTAGAGGGTGTATGTCTGAGAATGCATTTAATCCTTGGTTTGCCTTTACATACTAGTGTGGTCTGTTGAGAGCTGGTAGTGGGTATCTTTTGGAGCACCTATGCAATGAGTAGTTAACTGGAGTGTGCAGCAGTTTTTAGCTCCCAAATTTAGGCAGGAGTGAGCGGACGGGTGAGTTGGAATGTAGTAAGAGTGGTTAAAGAAATGGCAGCAAATTTTAAAATAAATATTGCAAATGGAGCAAAGGCTTTTTTTTTTTTTTTGCAGGGCTCTGTGGGCTGCTGAAAATATGTATAGCTTAGGAACGCATGTGGGACCATGGTTTAACATTGTATTATCCAAAAGTTGCCCCCCACCCAGCTCCAACAGTTCCACAGTGTTCACCCTGTTGCCAAGTACTAGATTCAGTGAACATTGTCATTTTCTGAGTATCAGCCCAAAAGTCCCAGGCATGGGATGGGACCTGTGGTCCAGATTTGAGACTTTTATGACTGGGACACACAACCAGTATGGCCCTGTACACACTGTGTACTAAAATGCTTGAAAAATCATTACCGAACTGTGTTAAATCACAGTTTGAGCATCCAGACTTCACAAGGACACTGTACTTGCCCGAGTGAGTTCCTAGGTATGTTGCATCACCAGCCCAAGACATTTTAGGTACTGCAGTGCATGCTGGGATACTTGCCACTGGGCATGTAGGAGAATTCAGAAAAAAGGTCAGAGTTTTCAAAATTAATTTTTTGGGACAATTAACAGCCAGAAAACACACATCTGGTTGCTGGTGGTTACCTTAACCCATGTAATAGCACAGATCGTGTTGACACTGCTGTAAACGTGGGTTAAGACAACCATGTTGCTCTAAAACCGTGCACTAGTCTACCTCTGAGCTGGGTGAGAGGAAGGTTTCAGAACATGGACTGTACCATGGTTTTTACTGTGCTACAGTCTGGACACCAACTTTTTAAACTATGGTTTAAAAGTCCTAGTGTGCACAGAGCCTAAGGCAGCCTGCACCCTTCTCCCTCTCCAGTGACACACTTAGAGCCCCTTCCAATCTAAAGATGGGATTCCCAAGTCTGATAATAAATCAGGATCTCCTAGGGTTAGGGTAGCATAGTCTCAATGATAATATCTATTGTGTGATAGCAAGCAAAAAAATAACCTGTTGGCAACAAGAGAAATAAATGCAGACTTTTTAGCAAGTAGTATCTACCAGGAGGTAAAATACGGACAAGACAAAAAGGGAAAATGCAGCCTGAGGCTGCCCCAGTAGGCCATAGCAGCTCATCATGCTGTCATGTAGGCAGCTTGGGTATGGGAGCGAATTTGAGTTGCTGCGTCGGGAGGCAGGCCAGGCTGAGGCATTGCTGCTGCACAGCAACATGCTTCAGCTGAGATGGTCGAAATTATGCTGCCTTGTCACAGTGCCACATGTGACTGGGCCAGGAAGCATGCTCCGGATGCAGGGGATGTGCTGTGTGTGTGCAAGACCACGTATGAAATATATGATGAAATCCTAGCTATTGATTGGCTGAAAGCATCACCTGACCATCCGGTTATCAGAGCACATCCGGACAATTCAGAACTAAATGACTGTTTCCGCTTCAAATGTCCATTTAGGACATATTTTAGAATAGGAATAATGCCCTTCACAGTGTCTTTGCATGCTGATGTGTGGACTTCTTGTTGTGTTATAAGGCGTTCGGCTTACGCACATGAGGTGACCTTATATCAGAGCACACCCAGACAGCCCGGCAATTGTTATTCCTAAGAAGGCAGTGCTCATATTGGGAGGTCAGTGGGTCCTGGAAGGGAGAAAAACCCATGTCCATCTAAATGACAGTCTGGGCCTCTGGGATTCCCCTGGGTCCTAGTGGCTGCCAGAATTGGATCCTGGTCCGCACAGTGGACTGCCTCGGGGTGGAGGACAGCCCTTCCCCCTGGAGCTGCTGCCATGGATGGAAAGCTGTGGAGTAACAAGTGGGTTACTGGAACGGGGTGGGGTGGGGAGGATTGAGGACACGCGTCTGAACAGGGTAGATTCCCGGTATCAGGGAATATCCCTGGAATGATGAACATGGCCAGGGAGAAAAACCTCTATAGAAAAATGGAGCCTGGCAAACAGAAAAATATGTACTATTCCTGCTCATCCCACAGTCACACGACAAAAGGCTTTATGTCGTAAAGATATTTTGTGGCCAGCAGTGTTGCTAGAAAAAGTGCTATGCTTGCTGTGCCTCCCTGATAAGTAAGCCCTATGAGAACAAAAAATGCTTTATATTTAAAACTTTAAGTAATTTATACCTCTCACAGTTATTGTGCTGAGCTCTTTCGGGCAGGCGGAGAGTTGGGCTCCATAACAAACTTGACAAACACTTAAGTTTCTACAAGGTATAACCTGTTCCAAAAAAGGGTGCATGACAGTCACAGAGCACTTACTGCTGAATGATATGCACTGTGGACCCAGTATTTTTTTTTCCTTTTCTGCTCTGAGCTCTAATGCCTTGCAGCAGTTGTCAAAACTTAGAAGTCACAGCCAAAAGAACAAAAAAAAGCATGTACGAGGCTGCTGCCACTCAAACAGCTGGACTGAACTTTAATGATCAGGTCAGGGTTGCAGGTCACCTGGTTACAACTTGGATGGGAAAGCAAAATCTTCTGGGACATCCGAGTCATTAGGCCACACCATAGGAACTTCACCGTCAGTGAAGCAGGTTCCACACGGAACATTTTCAGCAGTATAACTGGGGCCGCCCATGCCGTAGACGTCCGCTGACATCATCTATCCTATAAAGGCGTGGGTGATCCCGCTTCCTCCTCTGTTCTTTCCTGCTGTCAACTTGATCGCATGGGTCTCTGCAGAAGTTCCTATGGCCTTTTTCTCTGTAAACTTTCAGAATCTCCTTTATTAAAGAGATTCCTTCTTTTTGTTTATGTCGAGAGTTAATCCTTCAGCTTCTCTCTTCTGTTGCTGCCGCTGTTTAAAGAAGACTGCCTCCACAGACAAACATTCCCTCTGTGTTTGTTGCCTTGGGCCTGATCATCAAGTTGCTGACTGTGAGGTCTGCCAGACGTTTAATCAAACTACCCTCATGTGACGCAAAAAGGCATTTAAAAATTTTCTGATGGATCAGCAGGTAGCCAGTTCCTGGCAGGGATCCTCCAGGGCCCCAGCCTCTTAGTCGGCAGCAGTGTCATCAGGCTCCCAGGCCTCCAAGACCCAAGACAAGTTCTTGGGGAAAAGTCATAAAAAAGATCGGGATCGCGACCGCTCCCCACGGCGGCGAGCTTGCTTCCAGACGACCTCTTCCCCTTTGTCTGGGGGATCCTCATTGGCTGCAGCTGCACCGATGCGCAGAGTCGCTGTCCAGGTCTCTGTGCCCTCCAGACCCATACCGACAGTGCACCCACCTGACTCTCAGGGTGGTTGTCCGTTGACCTCCGGGTCGTCAGTTCTTCCTTCGTCAATGACAGGCTCATTGTCAACAGTCCCTCTATCGAGGCCTGACCCATCTTCTTCCAGGGCTACAGGCTCTACGGGTTCTCAGGGCCCTTCAAGTGGGTCATTGATTCCTGCTTCTTTACCTTCCCCCGTCGATGCAGCCTCTTTGATGGTCGTCGACCTAAATGACATTTTGCTTCTAGTTCATCTCGGTGATTGTGCAGCAGTTGGGCACATACAGGCCACTTCACGAAGACATCGATGGCGGCTTTGTCAATGCCTACTCGCGGGCTGCGGGAGGCTCCCTGCAGGCCATCGGCGGTTCATCCAACATGAGACCTAGACCTAGATAGGAAGAGGAGTATTGTCCAGACCTCATTCTACCTGATGATGAGAAGAATGAAGAGGAAGAGATCCTGGTTTCTCACAGGTCCACAGCTTCCTCAGTCAGTGAGGATTCCATTAAGTATACTTCCAGGTCTCCTCTTGAGGACCCTACATTTTTCAATGACTGTGTGGGCCAAGTGGTCCTTATCTGCCGTCAAATTCTATGTTTCTATGTTTCTGTGATAAAGCAATTGTCCTCAGCCATGGGTTTCCACACCAAGGAAGAGGATGCCACCAGGAAGGAGCTGGTGAACTTCCTGGAGATCCCAGAGTCTTCCACTAAAATCATTCCTCAAATCTTGCCTGCTTTGAGGAATGCAGCCATGGTGGCCTGGCATAGACCAAACATGGTGCCAGAGATGCCCCAAGGGGCTGATAAACTTTGCCATGCCCCCCAAGGGTTCCCCTGCTATGCCGCCCAACCTGAAAGGACTCAGTGGTTATTAAGGCAGCCCATGACAGATCTAAGGCACCCAAACACCTTAGCTCCCTCCCCCTGGATAAAGAGTCCCACAGAATTGACCTCTGGGGTAAGAGGGTCTATGCTTCCTCCACCCTTGGGTTGAGGATTGCAAATTACCCGTCTCATATGGTTTAGTACCAAAATTTGAACTGGAAGAAGGGCAAGGCTGCGGCCCAGGCTCTCCCAGATGGTACACAGAAGCAGGAGCATCTTACATGCCTGCAGACGGCTGAGGACATTAGCAAGCACCTCCTCAGGGCCCTCTTGATATGGCTGACACTATTGCCAGGGCTGCTGCCACCGGCATATGGCTCCATAGGCACTCCTGGCTGAGGGTCTCGGGCTTCGCTATTGATGTGCAGCAGAAGGTGCTTAATGCCCTATTCAATGGCACTAAATTGTTTGGTCCTGACATCCAGGATATTATCAATGATCTCCAGGCCTCAGGCAGGGCTCTCAAGTCTGTCCACTCTCTCTACCATACTCAGCAGAGAGGTGGGCAGCGACCTCCCTTTTGCAGGGCAACTAATTGACCCGGTGCAGCCTCTCACCCCCAGGGGAAGAGCAGAGCCCCCAGTGCCTTGCCTACCCCCTCCAATGCTGGAGTTGTGGCCAAACATCCCAGAACTGAGGGATCAGCCCCTGCCTCTGTTTGACTCCTTGCCAGACCTCCTTCTTCCGGTCCCCGACCAAGAGGTGGTGTTCAGAGGTCGGTTCTCTTTCTCCACCTGAATCAGTGGAGAACCATAACTGCCTGGATTCTGCAGATCATAGAAAGGGGTACACCCTGGAGCTCATAGAGCAACCTCCAGACACCTGTCCCCTGCCTTCCAGCTACCCTCAGCTCACTTGTCTGTTCTCCAGGAGAAGGTGCAATCTCTTCTGCACAAGCAGGACATCGAGCCAGTACCCAGGTGGCAGAGAAACAGGGTTCTAGGGACGTGGATACAGTTTTCCCTCGTTATAATGAACAGCTCCGGATCCATGGATTGTGTTTGTTATAAGGAGGGTTCCTTATAAAGAATATGTGGTTCAAATCGGACATAAATGTGAGTGAAACTGCTGTTTTTTTATATACTTTTGTCCTCTGTTCCGAGATCTCCTTAACAGCTAAGCTGAGCTATTAGTGTCTTGTACTGGTGATGTGTTTTAAGCCATTATGGAGTCTCCTTACCCCGGTTCTGGTGCACTGCAATAGGGAAGAGTGCTCTACTGTCATCTGTTGCCGTTGAGGCATTTCTGCCCTCCATCCTGGAGTCTCGGTGCCCTTTGTTGGTGCAGCTAGTAAACCTGTACCATACGGCAAACTCTCAGACACCTCTCGCGATTTCCTCCCGTCAATGCTACAGCACTTGCAAGCTACAAGGCGCGACCACAAACTGCAAACGGCAAACTCTCAGACACATCTTGCGGTGTCCTACTGTCAATGCTACAGCAACTGCAAGCTACCATGCCCCATACCGACACTGGCACCAATAAAATATTTTATATTCTAATACTGTACTGCCTCCCTCACAGCCTGTAGCAAAGCAGGCTACTCATAATCATCTTCTAAATAGTGAGACCAAATTCTGAATGAATGTTGCTGTTGAATAAGGTGCGACCACAAACCGCAAAGCATGTGTGAATGGGGAAGGCGGCTGACAATGGGATCTATGCTCACATTTCATTGCAACTGAGATTCATTATAGTGAAGGGCGCTATAACGAGGGACCACTGTATGTTGTTCAATCCACACTATCTGGCAGAGTCCTTTCCCCTTTAAGAAGTGCCAGAGAGTCTTTAAGATGGCTCCTCCCACGCACCCGGGTGGTATATCCCTTGGCTGCGCCCCATGACGCCAGATCTTCCTTTCTGCTGGAAGAAGCAGGTTCCCTCCTTCGAGCTCCCTCGTTGTAGGCCCTAGTGCTTTCTTATCCTTTTGGATTGCTCCAGAACTTTCATAACCTTTTCGGTTTTCGTCTTCAAGGTCGATTTTCGACCTGACCGTGATGGACAAGTCCGGCGGTTTCTCCAGTGCCCATGCGGGCAGAAGATATATATGCCGACCCCATGCCATGTGCGTATACTGTCTGGGCCACGAACATGATACCCAGGCCTGCGATTTCTGTCGGTCGTTTCACTCGATGGTCCTCGAGGACCATCTCACCAGCCTTAAGTTGGGCCACCTGAAGAAACTGCATCCGCCGGTCAAATCTAATAACTCCTGATGGGTTGTCCTCTGCAGCTGCGGGGTCCGTCGAACAGCTAGAACAGCTTGTGGCTTTTGAGGAGGCGGCGGCTTGGG
The DNA here is from genome assembly GCA_016271365.2 of Neoceratodus forsteri. NCBI lineage: Eukaryota > Metazoa > Chordata > Ceratodontiformes > Ceratodontidae > Neoceratodus > Neoceratodus forsteri. The sequence goes on along the minus strand of CM057459.1, from coordinate 708,683,404 downwards.
CCAACGCTCACGCTTCTTCAGCTTCTGTCTTTGTGCCACTGCAATTGGGCTTCACTTTTACAGGTTCCTTCAAGGAGCTGTGCCAGTCCCTCCCGACGAAGGATTGGGGTTCTTTGGAAAAACACAGCTCTAGACTTCGAAAGGAGAAGGAGGAGTCGAGAAAAGAGAAGACTCATCGTCATCATTCGTGGGACCGGGAGCGCTCTTGGTCGAGAGCTTTGGATTCTCATGACTCTCCGGTTTTGATTATGGTCAAAACTGCAGTCTTGTCTTTCTTGACCCAATCGACCAGTTGTCGTCCAAAGAGGCTGATAACTCTCGCTTCAGGACTTCGGTCCTACCTGTGACTGTAGAAGGGGCTGCTCAGTCCACTGACCAGAACCCTTCAGTCACCGACCCAGACCAGGAGGAGCCCCGGCACTCCCCAGCTCCCTCCGAGTTCCGCTGTCAGCCCCCTTCCCCCGGTGGCCGAGATTAAGGTCTCGGCCCTCATCCAGTGGGTCGAGCGGTTCCCGCCGTCATCGGCACTCCTGCTCTCGGCGCCACGCTGCTATTCCTCATCTTTGTCCTCCTCGGGTGAAGACAGGCTTTGATGCAAGTTGCATCAGTGCTACGAAGATCTTATGTGGCAACAGTTGATGCTGGCTGGTACTAAACTAACCCCGGATTCCACACCAGCCATCACTTGGCTGTCACCGGAAAGGCTGACACCAGCTCCTCCTGTGGGGTCGGTCGAGACCATTTCTCCCCCAGTGGAGCTGGTCAAAACCATTCTGGTTTGGCCGAAGCCAGCCTCTCCACTAATTGTGGTGGAGCCGCTGCCCAAGCAGCCATTGATCGTCGCTCCGACCAAGGAATCTCGGCCGGCCAAGGGACTTCCCCATTGGCTGTTGGTCACTGTCGCACCTGACTGCCCATAGAGGGTTGAAGGTGACTCGGGCGGTCGGCCGCTTTATGCAGACTCCTTGGAGTTTGAAGATTCCTCCCTGCACTCCCATCCAGTCGTTGAGGAGTCTGTGGGGGATCTATTGATGGATGAGGGGCCCTCTTCCTTCATGGGCATCCTCCACCTCATCTCCTGAGTCCACGGGGATGAAAATGGAGCCCGTTCAGAAGCGGGCTCGCTATCCCCTTACAGAGATTCTGGACAAAGGGGACTCTGTGACGGAGGCTTTTCCAGTGGCCGAGGCCATTGTTGGGCCAGCCCTGGAGCTTTGGCAGTGCCCTGCGTCCTGCCCTGCGCCCTCTGCCCGGATGACTTGCAAGTATGCGGTGCTCATCGGTACCCTCTCAGGTTTCACGGAACACCCCTCGGCCAAGGGGTTGGTGGCCGACTCCGTGTTTCGGCGCTCGGGCCATATGGGGGACATGGACAAGGAGTCCAAGAAATTGGACCATGCTGCTAAAAAAGTCTATGCTGCCTCCTCGCTCGGCCTCTGACAGGCAAGCTCGGCCGTCTTCATAGCATACTTCTCCCATGCCCTCTTGGGCTCTTTAGATGAGGCGATTCCTCACCTGCCTGCGGACCTCCAGACCACGGTCAAACAGGTCCAAGATCAGGGCCGGGCTGTGGCCAAGCAGCAGCTTCAAACGGCTCTGGATCTGGGAGATTCCTGTGCCTGCTTGGTGGCGGCCACAGTAGCCATGCACCGTAGGTCTTGGCTGCAGGTCTCAACCTTCACAGCAGACACTCAGCACAAGCTGGCGGATGTTCCTCTCTTGGGCACCAACCTGTTTCATGTTGGGCAATTGCGTCCTGCCCAGGACTTCCTGCACCTTCTGGGTTACATGGTGGCCTGCACCAGCGTGGTCCGATGGACCCGTTGGAATATGCACTTCCTGCAATGGGAGCTGACCAGCCAGTGGTCTCCACGCAAAGGTCACTTCGAACAGCTGATCACTGTGACCCAGAAGATGTGGGCCGCCCTCCAGTGGTGGCTTGTCCTAGAGCGTTTGCAGGAAGGGATCCCGTTTGTCCACCCCAAGCTGATGGTCAGTCTGACGACCGACGTCTCTCTCTCTCACGGATTGGGGTGCCCATCTGGGGGACCATAGAGGCCACTGGCTCTGGACCCCTGAGGAGTCCCGATGGCACATCAACCTGCTGGAGCTCCAGGCAGTTCAGCTAGCACTGACTGCATTCACTCCGTATATTTGGGGTCAGGTAGTCCAAGTCCAGATGGACAACACCAAAACCATGTACTACCACAACAAACAGGGCGGGGCACACTCCCTGCCTTTGTGCAAGGAAGCTCTCCGCGTATGGACCCTTATGTGCAGTCTGGAGGCGGATCTCCTAGCCATCCATGTGGCAGGAGCCTCCAGTCAGCTGGCAGACCCCCTCAGCCGAGTGGTTGAGGCATCTCACGAGTGGTCTCTCCATCCGGAGGTAGTACACAGTCTGTTCTCCCAGTGGGGCACCCCTCAGTTGGACCTGTTCACCTTCAGCTAGAACGCAAAGTTGAGGCTGTTCTGTGCCAGCCCCCCTCAGCAGGGCTCGCTGCAGTGGGATGCCTTCAGGCCTCTTCTATGCCTTCCTTCCACTTCCCTTGACCCACAAGGTGCTGCTCAAGGTAAGTCGAGACAAGGCACAGGTGATCCTGGTGGCTCCAGGCTGGCTACGCCAGTTTTGGTACCCCGATCTCCTCAGTCTCAGTAACAGGCTCCAAAGGAGTCTTCCCCTATGTCTGGATTTGCTATCCATCAATCAGGGGAAGTTACTCCATCCGGACCTTCAATCCCTGCACCTGATGGCCTGGTTCCTGAGCGGCTAGAGTTCCAGGCTTTGGATCTCTCTGAAGATGTCCTTGCTGTTGTGAAGACATCTAGACAGGAATAAGCCTGAAAATGCTACACCTTCAAATGGAAGAGATTCTCCATTTGGTGTCAGGGCAGGGAGTTTAACCCTTTGGCCTGTCCAGTGGCTAGCATTTTAGACTATCTGTAGTCCCTCTCCAAAGGGGGCCTTCGGTCGATGACCCTTAAGGTGCACCTGGCAGCCATCTCTGCTTACCGGGCATGGGCTGGTCAGCAGTCAGTGGTGCAGGAGAAGGTGGTCTGGCACTTTTTCAAAGGCTTAGATCATATTTACCCTTTGGTGCATGAACCACCACCACCTTGGGACTTGTTGCCGGTTTTGGCAAAGCTCATGGGCAAGCCATTCGAACCGAAGCACAGGTGTGAGATTTTCACCTGTTGTGGAAGACCGCCTTCTTGGTGGCTATCATGTCATCCAGAAGGATTGGGGAGCTCCAGGTGCTTTCAGTGGAGTCTCCTTACTTGATCCTCCTCAGGGACAAGGTTGTCCTGTGCCCCAACCCGAAGTTCCTCCCGAAGGTTGTGTCTGAGTTTCACCTTAATCAGGTGATGACTCTTCCGGTGTTCTTCCCGAAACACACATCGGAGGCCAAACATAGGCTCCATACTCTGGACCTGAGGCAAGCACTCGCTTATTACAAAGAGCGCATGTCTGGAGTTTGGGTAGAGGTTCGCCAGCTGTTTGTCACCTATGCTAAAGCTGCACCTGGCACACCTGCAGCCATGCGGACGATTGGCAGGTGGATCACTTCCTGCATTGATCTCTGCTATAGGTTGGTGGGTAGGGAGCCTCCTGAAGGGCTAAGGACTCATTCCACCCATCATACCGCTGCATCGGTGGCTGCTTCTAGGGACATCCCTATCCAGGAAATCTGCAGGGCTGCTACCTGGAAGTCGGCATACACCTTCATTTCCCATTACCACATTGACTTCGAGTCATGCCGGGGTGCTGGTTTTGGGGCCTCAGTTCTCCAATCTCTGTTCCCTACATAGGGAGTGTGTGCCTTGCATCCCTTCTCCCAGACAACTGCTAGGAGTTTGCCAGAAAGTGTTGATAGAACAACATATCCACATCCCTAGAAACACAGGTTACTCACCTGTAACTAATTCTAAGAGTGGTATATGTTGTTCATCCACATGGACCCACCCAACCTTCCCTGGCTTAGGCACACAACCTCTGCTTCCAGGGGGCAAGATCTAGCCTCATGGGGTGGAGCCGAGGGATATACCACCTGGGTGGGTGGGAGGAGCCAGCTTGAAGACTTTCTGGCACTTCTTAAAGGGGAAAGGACTCTGCCAGATAGTGTGGATGAACAACAAATACCACTCCTAGAACTACTGTTACAGGTGAGTAACCTGTGTTTTTACTCCAGGTTTTTCCCCGGTCCCTAAAAAGACTGGAGAACTGAGACCCATTTTGGACCTCAATCTATTCATCCAGGGCAGGAAGTTCAGGTTGGTAACTCTGCCAGGCCTGTTGCCTCTCCTAAGGACGGGCGACTGGCTCTGTTCCCTGGACATGCAGGACACCTACCTGCACATTTCGGTCTTTCTTCCTCACCGTAAGTTACTTTGTTTTTTGTTTCAGGATGAGCATTACCAATTCAAAGTGCTGCCCTTTGGCTTGTCCTCTGCGCCTTTACCAAGTGCTTAGCAGCAGTGGCTGCAGCCCTCAGAAGGAAGGGGCTGTACGTTTTCCTCTACCTGGACAGTTGGCTCCTAAAGGCCCCATTCATGGAGCAGCTCCTGTGAACTCTGGAGAGAATTTTCCAGTTGTTTATCTCCTTGGGCATCACAGTCAGTCTGCCCAAGTCAGTTCTGGTGCCGTCCCAAAGACTGCAGTACATAGGGGCAGTTCTGTACTCTGTGCAAGGGAAAGCTTTCTTTCCACAGAACAGGGCTGAGTGCCTTATAACCTAGGCACAGGAAGTGGCCCAGAGACATTTTATTCCTGCAGGGTGTACCTGAGAGTGTTGGGTCTAATGGTGGCAGCTATTTCCACTGTTCCGCTGGCCAGACTCCATATGCGCATTTTCCAGTGGACTCTCCGAGTGCAATGGAACCAAGGCACGGACGAGCTAGATCAGTTGGTGCTGGTCTCTTCCCCAGTCCGCGAAGTGCTCAAATGGTGGATGGACCCCTTGAACCTGCTGCAAGGAGTCCCATTCCAGATCCCTTCTCCACAGCAGATAATCACCATGGATGTTTTTGGGTCGGGCTGGGGAGCCCACCTGGATCTCTTTTAAACCTAGTGCTCGTGGTCTTATGTCGAAACCTTGCTGCACATCAATGTCCTTGAGATGCGGTCGGTGCTCTGTGCCATGCAGGCCTTTCAGAACCACCTTGCTCCGGGTCAACTGATGGTGCAGTTGGATAATCTTAGTGTCGTATACTACATCAACAAGCGGGGGGAGGCGAGACATATTTTTATCCCCTATGCAGGTAGGCCATGAGAGTGTGTTACTGGGTGTTAGATCACGGTCTGACACTCTTGGCGGTCCATGTATCAAGAGTGGTAAACACCCTGGTGGACAGCCTCAGACGGACTCTGTCTAGTGCACATGAGTGTGAGCTCCTCTCATCCATCACAGAAGAGTTGTTCGACAGATGGGGTCATCCAGAGTTGGACCTCTTTGTCTCCCTACTCAATGCAAAACTGCCCAATTTTTGCTCACTCGAGCCAGGGCCTGGAGTTTTCAGATGAGACACATTGTCCCTCTCCTGGAGCAGGATGTTTCTTTACGCATTCCCTCTATTCTGTCTCATTCAGAGGGTCCTCATCAAGTTGCAGATGGAGGGGGCCAGCATGATTCTGGTAGCTCCATTCTAGCCCCCCCAGATATGGTTTCCCCCCTAACTGCAGCAGCTGGCAGAGGAACCTCTGGTTCCGCTTCCTCTTTGCAGGAACCTGCTGACCCAGGTTCAGTACACTCTGGTCCATCCCAACCTCAGGTCCCTTCATCTACTTGCTTGGCTCCTGAGGACATAGCCATCGCCAGATTTGGAGTCTCCAACAGAGTGGTGGATGTCCTGGTGGGCACCCGGAAGCCTTCCACTCAAGCCACATATGCCATGAAGTGGAAGCAGTTTGCCAAACATAATCTGGACCCTTTCACCTGTCTGGTGAGCCAGATCCTGGACTACCTGATCTCCCTATCTGACCAAGGTCTTCAGTACTCTTTCTTGAAGGTCTACCTTTCGGCTATTTCAGCCTTTCAGAAGCTCGTAGATGATGGCAGAGTAGCTCAGCTAGATGTCTCCCATACCTTTTTAAGGGGTGTCCTGCATCTGAAACCCCCAATCTGTGTGTTCCATTTGGGAATAAGTGACCACCAAACAGTGTGGTTCACGATAAACTCAGCTACAGACTCAAGCCTTACAAAAGTGAGGGTTCTGGACTTCAGGAGAGCTGACTTTAGCAAGATGGGAGAGTGCCTCAGAAAAGCACTAGCAAACAGGCTAGAAGGAGGGGTGGAGCAAAAATGGGGAAATATCAAAACTGCCATCACAGAGGCAAGAAGCCTTTGTGTGAAGCAAATAAATCAAAACTAAAGAAAAAGCCACTATGGTTCTCAAAAGAGGTGGCGGTGAAGGGTAGGGAGAAAAAGATAGCATTTAGGAAGTATAAGGAAACACAGAAGGAGCAGGACAGAGAACTGTACCAATTAAGGCAGAAGGAAGCAGGGAGAGTAGTCAGAATAGCAAAGGCCCAAACTGAGGAAAAGATGGCCAACTTGGTTAAGAAGGAGGATAAACCCTTTTATAGGTATATCAGGGAGCGTAGAAAGACAAAGGAAGGGATAGTGAGGCTGAATAGAATGGACGATGGGTGGGCAGAGAGCGACAGTGAAAAAGCAGGGATACTGAATGAATACTTCTGTTCAGTATTCACAAAAGAGGAGGTGGGGGAGGTGCTTAATCCAGTTAACAGAAGCACTCTGGAGAGAGGGGTCGATCCCAGTCCTTTCACAGAAGAAAGGGTTCTGAAAGAACTCCTAAAACTGAAGGTGGATAAAGCAATGGGGCCAGATGGGATTCACCCCAGAATTCTAAAAGAATTAAGCAGAGAACTAGTGACACCACTGACTACCATTTTTAACAGATCATGGGAGAATGGTGTGGTACCTGAGGACTGGAGGAAGGCTGATGTGATTCCCCTTCACAAAAGTGGAACCAAGACAGAGGCAGGAAACTACAGACCTGTCAGTTTGACCTCTGTGGTAGGGAAAGTGATGGAATCACTTCTGAAGGAAAGAAGTGTTGAGTACCTAGAGGCCAGTGGGGCACAGGACCCAAGGCAGCATGGGTTCACAGTGGGAAGGTCATGTCAGACGAATCTAATAGATTTCTTTGACTGGGTGACCAAAGTAGTAGACCAGGGAGGGGCTGTGGACATGGCCTACCTAGACTTTAGCAAAGGCATTTGACACAGTCCCAAACAAAAGATTAATGTCTTTATAAGTGACATTGCAGAGGGACTGGAAGGAAAAGTATGCCTCTTTGCAGATGACACAAGGAGGCGTGGAAAGGATGAGAAGGGACTTGGCAAGGTTGTAGGAATGGTCAGAAGTATGGCAGCTTGGATTCAATGCAAAGAAGTGCAAAATAATGCACCTGGAAAACAAAAACCAAGGGGAAGATTACACAATGGGGGGAGGTAGTAACAACAACAAAAATGGAAAGGGACCTGGGAGTAATCATATCAGATGACCTTAAGGTTGGCAAGCAATGTGAGAAGGTGGTAGGGAGAGCTGGGGGATACTGAGATGTATAGGGAGAGGCATCACCAGCAGAAAACAGGAAGTTGTTATCCCCCTGTACAGACAGTTGGTGAGACCCCATCTGGAGTACTGCGTGCAGTTCTGGAGACCCCACCTCCGCAAGGACATAGACAGGATGGAGGCAGTTCAGAGGAGTGCAACTGAAATGGTGCAGGGTCTGCAAGAGAAGCCATACAAGGAGAGACTAAAGGAGCTTAATATGTATACCCTTAAGGAAAGGAGGGAGAGGGGGGACATGATAGAAATGTTTAAGTACCTCAAGGGAATCAACAAAAGTCTAAGAGGGTAGCATCTTTCAGAAAAAGAGATGTGCAAGAACAAGGGGACACAATTTGAAGATGGGGGGGGACGGCTCAGAGGCAATGTGAGGAAGCATTTTTTTCACAGAGAGGGTGGTGGACACATGGAACAGCCTTCCTGAGGAGGTTGTGGGGTCTAAAACTGTGAGAGAATTCAAGAATGCATGGGACAGACATAAGGCAATTTTTGTGGGGGGGGTAGGAAGAAATAGGCTGTTGGTTAAATAGGATCTGCAGCTTATCCTCTAGGTAGGGAAATGGGCAGACTAGGTGGGCTAAGCGGTCCTTATCTGCCGTCAAAGTCTATGTTTCTGTGTTCTCCTGTCCCGGTTTGGGATTTGAATTTTGCTTTGGAGAAGTTGACCCCGTCTCCTTTTGAGCAAGTTGCAAGCTATGCTTTCTCTCTTTTGGAAAGCATTATTTTTGGTTGCCATTACTTCTGCTCAAAGAATTTCAGAGCTTCAGGCCCTCTGGTGCGAAGAGCCTTATTTGATTTTTCACAAAGACAGGGTTTCTCTGTGCACAAATCCTGAGTTTCTTCCTAAGGTGGTCTCTGAGTTTACTCTCATCTGTCAACCTTCCAGTTTATTTTCCTGAGCAAGCCAATCCAGGGGAAGCACTGTTCCATACGTTAGACGTGCACAGAACTTTGAAGTACTACCTGCTTCGCACCAAGGAGTGTTGAAAGTCGAAGCAGTTGTTTGTTTTCTTTGCCCCAGGCAGAGTGGGCGTTTCAGTTTCTAAGCAGTGTTTATCCAAATGGTTGGCTAACTGCATAGTATTCTGGTACAACAACTATGGCAAAGAATTGGCTGGAATGGTCAAAGCTCAATCCACAAGAGGCATGGGTATCTCTGTGGCTTGTTTCCGATGGGTCTCACAGGCTGACATCTGTGCGACTGCCACCTGGAGTACTGTTCATACTTTCACCAAGCACTGCAGTCTGGACATTGCTTCAAGAGCCCTTGCAGGTTTTGGCAGGGCTGTGCTTCAGGACCTCCTGTCTCAAGTCTTATGGTTGTCCTTCCTCTCAGACTGTTTGTTTTGCACCTGTAACTGCTTGGGATTCGTTCCTATGGTGTGACCTGATGACTGAGATACCCCCAAAGAAGATAGAACAGCTACGCAAGAACTTATCATAACAGTAGATCTTCGAGGGGATCTCAGTCATTGGGTCTTCTTTCCCTCCCACCATCCCCTTTCTTGGGGCTCTTTTTCTGGAACTAGCTGTATGGTGTATCCAGCCCTTCACACTGGCCTGGGCACCTCTTTCTCTCCTCGGTCCCCCATGTGACACTTGGACAGCTGGTTCTGATCACTGTATGCTTTTTGTAATATAAAAATGTGTTATTGACTGTCTTTCATGAGAGATGCTGAGACAGCATGTGAGATGACACACACACACACACACACACACAGATTTTAGATACAAGGTGTTACCTGGAAGGCCAGGAGCTAATTACAGACTAGAACAGGCCTTAATCAAGGATCTCCTGTTTATCCAAGTTAAATATAGCTTTAACTGCTAAGAGGGAAATCAGTATCCATTTTATGACGTTTCAAGGAGGAAACCAGGTTATGGCACACTGGTGTGAAATCATAAATGCTTTGATGTCTGTGTGAGAGAGGATGCTGCTCATAGATGAAAGGAAATTGACAGACTTGATTGGGGAAGTCGCGTGGGGAAAGGAGTTTCTGCTGATGTAACCTTAATTAATTTACCTTCTAAAATGATAAAACATCCTGGTTGTATGATTTTTAATAAACAGAGGAAGAGCTAGGTGACCTCACACAAAGGGGTTGGCAAAGACCGTTTTTAAACAGACTTCCTTTATTTCATCACATTTTTATCAAGCATATTCATACATAGTTATTCACATCCTTGAATCCATCATCTTGGGTTGATAAGAAACATAAACTAAAACATCTTAACTCTGGCATCAATTGCAAGACAACATCTTATAGGCATCTAAGTTCATTCTCTTGTCTATTATTTCTCCTTACTTACAAATTGCATTTTTTAATTCGTGCAAGGTCAGTTTATTTTTATACCAAGGCCTTCACAGTAATTCTTTTGATCAACCACACGTTTTCTATTTTCCTAACTCCTCCCCTCTTTTACTACCCTGTTTTGAATGTATTAATGTAGCCGTTCCTGGTACAACTCCCATCTGGACCACCTTGTTGTATATGTCTCCATACGGTCTTGTAGCCCCAAGGAAATCTGTTCATTATGTTGGATATTCAGTATTATTGCCTTCCATTCTGAGATTTGTGGGGTTGTTGTTTGCAGCCATTTTTTGGTTATGGACTTATAGGCCGAGCCCAATAGTATTGCCCATAGATATATTTTGCCTTTATCTTTTATCCCTACCGGCGGAATTCCCAGCATCAAATTAGTAACCCCCATCTCGTCCTGTATGTCTAGCATCCCTTTTATGTGCTCTGTTACTTGATGCCAAAAGCCTAATATCCTAGGGCAGTCCAAAAAGATGTGTTTATATGAGGCCCTTGGTTCGGCACACTCTCTCCAACAATGAGCTGGATTTCCAGGACTCCTCAGAGCCATGACAGAGGGGACTGAGAAAAACCTCACTCTTACCTTCCAAATAAATTCTCGCCATATAGGGGAAGAGGTGGTAGCCCAGGTACCCCTCCATATCTTACTCCATTCTTTAGTAGATATTATCTGGCCCAACTCTTTTTCCCATTTTGTTTGTGTTGGAGTCATGGCATGTGCCACGTGCTGTATTAAGAATTTATATATTATTGTTATTGCTCTCTCTCCATATTGTGTGGACCATATTTGTCTAAAAGGGGTGTTGTCCTCCAACAAGCTAGTGCTCTTTTCACTATGTCTGATCTGTACGGACATATAGTCTCTTATTTGGTAGTAAAATAGCCTGTCTTTGTTAGACCACCCATATTTCAACTGAGCTTTTTCAAAACTCAGTATATCTGTCCCTCATAACAGCTGCGATGGGGCTTCAAGCCCTTTTTTTGCTTGGTTTTTGTACCATTGGTTATTAAATTCTTGGTTTAAGGTGAAGTGCTTATATTTCCAACAGTGCTGTTGGAGTACCTTGTGTTTTGTTCCCATTTGCCACCCTCTAAGGATAGCCATGGTCGCCTGGGGGACTGTCTGAGTGACTTCCCTAAGATGTGATGAGGAGAATAGGCAGGCCAGGAGGGGAATCACTGTAGATCTCTCCAAGTCCATCTGCTTCCATCTGGCCTGGTAGGATCTGTTGCCCCACAGTAGTGCTAATCGCATCTGCGCAGCCATCCAGTAATTTCTGAGTGAGGGGAGTGCCACCCCCCAGGCCCTTGGGAAGAGTCAGCTTCGATAAGCCAACTCTAGGTCTTTTGTGGTCCCAAAGGTATCCATTTAGTAGCTTTTGCCAAGACAAGAGTTCTTTGGAGGTCAGAGTACACGGAACACACTGAAACAAATATAAAAATCTTGGTAGTACATTAATTTTTAATGCCATATTCCTGGTATAAAACGAGGAAGGGAGTAATGACCATCTCCTCAAGTCCTGTTTTATGTTTATGATCAGGGGGTCATAATTCACAGCGGACAATCTGTCCAAGTCACTCGGGATTTGAATTCCCAAGTACCTTATACTCTCATTGTCCCACTTAACTGGGTAGCGTTTTTTGAGTGATGGGGTTGGTATGTAATTCAATGATAAGGCCTCCGATTTACCCATATTCAGTGCGAACCCCGATAGTCTGGTAAATTGCTGAATCCTCCTAAAGAGTGCCTCCAACGACGACTCCGGATTAGTTAAATAGAGAAGAATGTTGTCTGCAAATAGGGCTAGTTTCTGTTCCATCCCCCCATATTTACCCCCTCTACGTCTGTGGCCTGTCTCAAACTTTGGGCCAGTGGTTCTATGTAGTGGTCGAAGAGTAATGGGGAGAGGGGACACCCCTGTCTAGTTCCTCTATGTAAGCAAAATTTTTCTGATATATGGCCATTTGTTCGTATATATCCAATGGAGTTGTTGTAGAATTTGAAAATGGTGTCTATGAATCGAGTTGGAAAATTGAATTTCGACAGTACCTCTCTTAAATATTTCCATTACACCTTGTCAAAGGCTTTTTCCGCGTCTAGCCCCAGTAGGATTGTTGGGATTTTCTGTACTCTGATTCGTTCGATAACATACACCGTCCGCCTTACATTATCCTGGGCTTGGCGGCCCGGGATAAAGCCACATTGATCCATGTTTATTATGGTTGGTGCATATTGAACCAGACGCCTGGCTAATATGGAAGCCAGTATTTTGTAATCTGTGTTTAAGATGGATATTGGGCAGTAGGACGAGCAGTGTGTTAAATCTTTCCCTTCCTTGGGTATTACTGAAATTGCCTCATTCCAGGAAGGGGGAGTCTCTCCCTCTGGTGAGGTCACAAAGGAAAACACGCTTGTTAGTATGGGAGTTAGTGTTTTAGAGAGGGTCTTATAGAACTCCCCGGGTAGCCCATCAGAACCTGGGCATTTGCTTGTTTTTAGGTCCCCAATCACTGACGCCACCTCTTTACTCGTTATTGGAGCCGTCAATCGTTCTCCCTGCCTGCTCGATAGGGTGGGGAGCTATAGAGGTGCCAGGAATTTGCCGATCTTTTCTTCCGAGGGGTTGATGTCTTCTAAATAGAGCCTAGAGTAGTAGCAATGAAAGGCTTCTGAAATTGTATGTATTTTATTTTTAATTTCATTTGTAATTGGGTGTCTCATTTTTATAATGGTAGATTTTGCTTTTCGGGCCCTCAATTGGGCTGCTATGAGCCTCGTGAACCCAGGTCCCCCATCATAGTATCTGTGCCGGAGGTACATTAACTTCTGCTCTACGGCATAGTCCAGGATAGCATTCAATTGATTCCTAAGGGAGATAAGCTCTCGGGACCGGATTCTACAGTGTTTCAGTTTTTGCATTCCCTCTAGAGTCCCTATTTTAGCCTCCAGAGAGAGTCTTTTTTCTTCTCTCTATTTTTTCTTGTGGGCGGAAATTGCAGTGATTTTCCCCCTCACTATAGCTTTAACTGTATCCCAGAGTATGGCTGCAGTGGTTCCTTGGTTATCATTTTCTACCAATGCCCGAGTCACAGTATCAATTATCGATTCCTGTACTTCCTTATCTCTAAGCAATGATACGTTAAGTCTCCAAAATGTTCTCTTGCGAGGTGTTTGCGACTGTATTTTACAAAATACAGGTGCATGGTCTGAGAGGACAAAGTCCCCCTGCCATGCTTGCTGGATAGTATTTAGGTGTTCTTTCTGTGTTACTAAAAAATCCAGACAGGAGTATGAGTCGTGTACCTGGGAATAGAAAGTGTGCCTACGTCCCTGTCCACATGTATGTTTCCAAACATCTTCATAGCCCAACTCTTGGAGCAATTTCTGGACTTTTTGGCTCAATTTATTTGTTCGGGCCTGGGTGGGGCAGCTTCCCCCCCCAACTAATGTCTAGGTTGAAGTCCCCCCCACATATCAGTCTGCCCTCCATCCACCCTGCTAGTTGTGTAAAGAGATTTCGGTATACAGAAAATTCCATACCTGGGGGAATATATACTGAGGCCAACGTAACCTGTTGTCCCTCCATATCGCCCTTCAGAAAAACATATCTTCCCTCCTTGTCTACTATTTTATCCTTAATTTCAAAGGGAGTGCCCTGTCTTACCAGCACAGCTGTGCTCCTACGTCTGCCCCTTTGTATGATGAGGCCACCACCTTTGAAAAGCCCAGCTTCTCAAATTTTTTATGTTCAGCCTGCGAAAGATGGGTCTCTTGTAACAATATGATATTTACTCCTTGTCGTCTCATTAATTGAAGGATCTTGGTTCTTTTGATAGGACTTGTAACACCCTGCACATTATAAGTGCAAATAGTATAGTTATGTGGCATTGTTATAGGGGGTTTTACCAACATAGATTATGCCCCAACTCAATCTGCAGGCTTTTACCCCTGGTGGTAGCTCCAGTTTCTTTTGAACTTTAATTACCGTAGAACATTCTTTAGGGCCTATCGTTCTCATTCGTCTTGTGATGCCATATTTAACATAACCCTCAAATATAACATTTAACAATTGATCAGACCTTAACATTAACGTGAACTGTTGAACTTCCAAGGTTGGGGGCTAAGTAATTCACTAGCCCCTTTGTACTCCTATAACTAGGAGGACGAGGAGGCTTTCTTAACCCTCCGTTTCCGGGGGACCTCCTCCAGAGCCTCGTTTACGTGGGGCTCCTACGGCAGGTAGTCTACTATGGGTCTTTAGTACCATAGCATGCTCCCCACTTGGCAGATCCACTTTAAATGGTTTTAATTTAGTGTGCACCACAGAGGCTTTCCTGCCAGCTTTTCTAGCCAGAACTCCTCTCTCAAACCCTAGCACATCAAGCATCTAACAATGGAGAGACATCTGCCACCATCTGCTGCTTAACTGAATCGTCTCAAGTTAGACCAATACAACTGTAGGAGGTGGGGAGAGGGAGGACTGGGTAAGAGGAAAGATAAAAAAAAAAAAAAGGGGTGAGGAAAAGAAGAACCTGGGGAGAGATAGTAAGAAGAAAGTATATGGGGGCGGAGTGTTAAGGACACAGATTTTTGTTCATCATTACGATTGTACACTCCCCTCATTGAAACCCCCCTGACCACCCAAGCTGCAGTCTCTCCTTGTATATTTACAGACAGCTTTGGTTGTTGTGTACTGTCCGTCTTGCTTTGAGTGATGTTCTGAGTTCTCAGTGTTCTGCTCATTAGTCATAACACCCCAGACACCCAGTTACAACAAGAGGATTCAGTTCCTACCCTCCTCCCTGAGAACAAGCCCCCCGCTCAAGAACTCTTTTCTGGGTGCTATGTAGTAAGGAGTCTGAGTCAAGCAAGGCAGTCTCGGTATTCTTAGATGCCTTCATGTGTTGCGTTAAGTTAATTAGTTATACTCTTCTTGGTATGTCGCACAAAAAAGGAGTGATCCAGCCCAGATCGAGATTTGTAGATAGTCCGCTCTCTTAAGCAACATCTAAACCCCTTTTCCCCTACCTTCAAGTTAGGGAGTCTTTACTGGCTGCTTTCTTCTCAAGGATCTTTTGGATACTGCGCATCCCTTCTGTGTGTACCTCGTTTCTGGTTCCTCCGGTCTTCCTGTTTGTCGCGCGCTGCCTAATGGGTCCCTGACTCCCAGTTTCTTGGTTCCCCCTTTCCTTGACTGTAATAATACGTTTCTCCAGGGCTTCCAGGGCTTCCTCCACTGTAGATCTTAATCCCGTCATCCCAGAACACTCTCAGCCGTGCAGGGTAGGGTGTATGAAAACGTATTGACTTTTCTCTCAAGGCTGTTAGGATGGGTAAGTACTTGACCCTTTGCATCTGTATTTCGTGGGGGTAGTCGTGGTCTAAATAAAGTCTGTGGGTGAGATACTTAAGATCTCTTTTCGACCACGCACGTCTGAGAATCTCTTCTTTGGCAATATGTGAGCTCAGCTTAAAAACGATGGACCGCGGGCGAGCAGCTGGATCAGTTGGTTTCGCCTGGAGCGATCTGTGCGGCCGCTCGATATGGAAGGCCATGGTGAGTGGGAGGTCTAATATATCCTTCAGTAAGTTTTCTAAGAAGGCTGCTATTGGGGCTACTTCCACATTCTTCGGTAGCCCATACAGTCGCAGGTTGTCTCTCTGGGAGCGGCCCTCCAAGTCAAGACATTTAGCCTGCAGGTCTGTTGTTTGTTGCACTAGGGTCTGAATTGCTTTTGCCATCTGCTCGGTAACATCCTCCGTAGCCAACAACCTCTCTTCTATCTGGCCTATACGACTTTGGAAAGCGGACAATTGAGTTTGCATGGCCCGGAATTCTTGTTTATTTTCTCTTCTGGATTCCATTATCTCGTGCAGCAATCTCTCAAACCTTGAACGTGATAAATGTTTATTTTCCCCGTCTGTATCATAATCAGGGGTCTGTAGGCCCTGCGGCGAGGAAGGTCTACTCGGCGGACCCGTTTTCAATCTGGTTGCATCCTTGTTACTCATCCTTGAATCTTGCCGATTCTTGCCTCTATTTGTGGTCTGGAGTTGTCCCCCTATGCCTTTTGACATCTCTGTAACATTAAATTTCAATTTTTAGTTTTTTTTTAAATCTGCTCAGTGAGGAGCTTCATGGATTAAGCTTGTAGCGGCTCCGTGACGTCACCGGAAGTCCCTCTAAACAGTATTCTGTTTTCCATTTTGACACAAATGTTTGCACTCTGAGAAAGACACATCTTTGAGCACTTTAAGCAGGTATTCAGAGAGGGAGACAAATCTAAGTACTGTAGTAGGAATTGCACTGTTAAAACTTTGTTCTTTTTAAAATATTGTATGGTTCTTGTGATATATGGTTCTGTATTTTATGTTTTACATACTTTTATCTATTTTAGTAAAACTATTTTTAGAGCCTACTTGGTCTGTCTTTGAATTTTCTTTCTTTAACAAGTAAAGTATATATGGTTAAAGCTGTCACTGTACATAAACTTGAATGGTGATACCAAACTGGGAAAAAGGTAAGAGTTTAATCTAAGGTCATTGATTAGAGTTTTTAAGGGTTCATTTGTGTACGCCTGGTTAGGTGCCCATAGGCAAAGATATCTGGCCCCCGAAGACAGAATTATCTGAGCCTGTGCATTGGGTACACTAACAAGAGATTCACAGTTTGAATCCTTCCAAGACTTGAGACCAAAGGTTGATCTGAACCCACAAAACAGACTGGAGGGTTACCCTGTTTCTATTAACTGTTCCCAAGACTGCACTCGGAGGTTGGCACTTTGGGAGTAGAAGGCTGACCTGTTGAGTGGGTTTGTGACACCCCATGGCTGGAGCTGTTCCCTGTGTCTCAGGAGGAAAGAACTGAGGAGGGAGTGGGGCCACCCAAACATTTATAGGGTAGGTGACATCAGAGGACATCGACTACATGGGCAGCCCCAGTTGTACTGCTGAAAATCTTCCATGTGGAACCTGCTTCACTGACAGTGAAGTTCCTATGGCGTGACCTGATGACTGAGATCCCCTCGAAGATCTACTGTTACAGTAAGTTCTTACGTAACTGTTCTTTCTCACTACGCCAACCACCCGAAGGTGGATTTTTGCATGACATCCGGCCAGCAGGCATGGGTTGTTTTAGGGGAAAGGGAGCCAGGCCAATTTTCACTACCCAGTTATTTATAAGAGAGAGGCGTGAAGCTGACTCAAATGCAACAAAGGTTTTATTAGAGGGAAGGAAGAATGTAAGTGTTGCATCAAACAATACTAACCAAGCCTCTGGCAAAATGATACCACTTTAGATGTGTGCTGTACTCTAGGCAGCGTTAGTTACTGTATGCAATTTCTATAGATAACCCTGAAATGAGAGTCCAGTTAACCTTTGTGAGAACAAGATGTTCAGTAACCTGAAGATTGTAATTTCACAAGATGGTGAGGCAAAACAGAAAAGACGTCTTGTAAATTAGGAGTTATGCACTGGTTGGGAGTTAAGACAGGTGTATCCAGGAGAGGCCAAAAGAACATTTCACAGCAAACTGGGAATCACCAAAAGGTGCACCTCATCCCCTGGTTTGAAGTACTTAGCTGCCTGGTAGAGGTCATATCAGACCACCAGGCCAGAAGTAATTGCAAAAACACTCTACAAACTGTACTGTGAGAATTTTGCAGCTTTCATTGTTCCTGGATCTGGCCGTGTTTGTTGCTCCGGAGTCTGGCTGCTTTTGTGATCCAGCCCCAGGACAGCAGCGTTCATGGTGAAGAGTGAGAAGGATCTATGCAGTCTGTAATAAAGTCTCTCCCACAGTCAGTGGTGTCCCTTTTTCTGTGCACACAAGAATATCTTTATGCAGACACACTTTACTTTGCTGTCAGGTTAATGCAGTTCATTCAGGAGTGGGACCCCCAGTTAGCAGTTAGATAGGACTTGTAATGCAGGGCAGAACTAGTTCACACGGTACGGGGCCTAGTGGATCACAGTGTTCATACAGGGCAGCAAGAAAGGATGGCAGGCTGTCATAGGGTACCTCATGTTTAAGGCAGTTTGTTTGAGATAGAAAGGCACACAAATTCAGGGAGTTCATATTATGTGGAGGGCACATGCAGTTAAAACTCAGTTTGTCTTGTGTGACCATTTTGGATCGGGTTAAGCAGTGGATGGTACCGACACCATGTGGCGTTACAGGTAAGAAGAGGTTTTAAAGCAGTTTGTGAGGTGCAAAGGACATACATAAATTGAGGCAGTTCATAGCAAAGGGGTCCCAAAACACTGGACAGTCTTTTAAATACATTTTTCATAGGCAGTCTTTCAACTAGGTACACTGTCACTTTGAAAGCTGACTGGGATTAAATGTGTACTGTGTGCTATTCATATTCATTGAGTTCTTTGCCGTAGTCCTGCCCTCTTGTATGAGCTTGTGTAGAGTTTTTTTTAGATGGGCTCTATAAGCGGTGCTGGTAGAGGCATGCCCGCCCCCACAGTCTCTGGCTTCTGTGAAGCTTTACTATACTCCACTCCTTGGGCGGTTTGCTAGTGATGGGCTCACTCCCCCAGTTCATTTTGCCACACTTTTCTTCTGCCCAGTAGGTGGTCCTTCCTTCTGGCACCTGGCTCGCCCCATGTGGCCATGCCACACCCCATGGCACAGGGAGGTGACAGAATCCATTTATCTAAAAAACAAACAGTCTTGTTTCATTTGGCAGCCAGCACCTTGCTTTGGTGCTGCCACCACTCACCTTGTTTCCCATTTCTGTCTGGGCTAGGGAATTGTCATTCTGATACTGTTGAGAAGAAGGTCTTGGACCCACCTCCTGCCACTGGGTTCCGCTACATACTCCTGTGCTTCTCCATCTAGGAGAATAGAGGGCACAGTCTTTCACTGCCACCTCTCCCCAACAAACTTCACTGCCACCAACCAGGTACTGTGTCGGACTGCCACTGACTTGAGAGGGAAGGAGGGAGCCACTTCTCTGTGCACTGTGCCCTGCAGCCTTGAGATCAGTCAGCACGGCTACTGCTCTCAGGGAAATTTTGCGCTCCCTCCCACACCCTACCATTATTAAATACCCAGTAACTCCTCCCAGTCCCCTCCCACCATCGCTGATTGGGTGTGGCCCCCACGCAAGCTTAAAGGAAGCCCTGTCTCCATTCTTATTTCCAATATATATTGTTGTGGAGATGCGAGTATAACCCCAAGGGGGCGCTATCCCAAGGGCTACTACCCCTGTCTGCCTCAGTTGTGGCAGGGTGAGGGGCCCAGATCCATTGACTGGTGCCTCCACCCAGAGGTCGGGGTAGGACAGTCAAGGTTGACTCAGTCACAGCCCTCTGAGTTGCTGCAACCCCCCCCCCCTTCATCCCACTAGTGGCTCACATGGTTTAATTGCAAGGCTCTCACCCTGAACACTTACCCCCTGGCTCGAACCACTCAGCTCACTCCGGGGACCTCCTGGAAAGTAAGGTACAGTTATCAAATATTCACTGTGCAGTATAGCACCAGTAACACACAAACCAGCCAGGGTACGGTTGCAAAACGAACAATCTGATTTATTTAAGGGGAGATAACAAGGACCGGGGGAAATCAGGGTGATTGGCTTACCACTAATATACATATGTGACTACCTAGGGCTCTGTGCACAGGCCTGACCTATTAAGTACTGTCTATGGGTACCCAAGCCCTAATGGCTAGTTCCACGATGCAGCTGGTTGGGGCCCTGACACAAATGAGCCTTTTACAACAAAATGACTTTGCCTTTGTTTGTAACCTTTAACAGGGAGCTACCCTGATTCAGTACTCACAACTCCAACAGAGAACCACTCTTTCATCACTTGCAGGGCTGAGCCTGAGCTTCAAATGCCTCCTCACACATTTATATGGAAAACAACAGAGGGGTACCATACCAGGCAGCTGCTTCCAGGATGCGACTGAACTCACAGCTATACGGGCGTCTCTCTGCAGCTTCAGCTTTCTTGACAGACCGAACGCGATTCAGCAGATTCTCCAGTCTTCTACAGGTTGAGCCTGGTAGGTAGCTGTGCTTGTACACAGCCTCCTCTGACCGCACGCCAGCAGATTTAATCCGAATAGCGCTGGCAATGAAAAAACAGCTGCCTCAGGCCTTTCACGCGCTTCCCGCGCGAACACTCAACGGCGCAGAAGCTCAGAGCTCCCTTCTCCTTCACAGTCACAACGCCTCTGCTCCTTGACAGCATGGGACCATCCTCTGTATTCAGGAGCTGCCCAATCCCATTGGCTGGCTCCAGATGCCAATTACTTACTTTCGCTCTCAGTGGCACGGAAAAGGCACCAGGGTCCAGGCTCCACTTCCCATAATTATTCGCTGTATCTTCATTGGACAGTCGACTCCCTGGATAGTCCTCACGATCCGATTGGTCCACTTCAGCAGTTCAGGACCAACATGGTGGGGCACAACAGAAACAGTCCAGGCTGCAAGAAAACAGTTTAGAACAAACTGTATCTTCAATGCCATTCTTAACATTTCCCAGCAAATAAGTACATCTTTATAACGTGCTCCCTCTGCGCAATCAGCGACAGCAAAACAGAGCACTTAGGCTGCAGCTCAAGCGGGACTCGAGCAGAGAACCCACAGACCCCCCCCCCAATTTGGACTAATTATAACAACAAGCAGGAAGCCATTAAAGGGACAGTACACAGAGGCTCTAAAAGCACTCACAGCATTGCCATTTAAAATGGCTTAAGCGCCGAATGCCACCCACCAGGGGGAACACTTAGGCAGCTCCTAGGAAGCTTTTAGGAACCCCCATTTGTAGGGGGGGTTACACTCTTCCTGGCCTGGAAAGAACTTGGAGTCCGCGTCAAGTAGTTATCCTTAAATCACTTTAAGGCAAACAGCTTAATTAACATTGTATCACACTTTAGATCACATGCATTGTTACTATATTCCCAGTTTACTACATTTATGCAACATTACACACACAGATACCCCTTTTGTCTCTTTTGAATCGGGTCATTATTCTCTGCCCATGACACTTGGAAAGAGGGAACTCCTCCCTATCAGCTACTGGTGGGCTACCTAAAGTAGGGGTACCACACTCGAAGGGCAGTACTAACAGGCTGGAGTTATCCCCCATGGCTAGCTTAGGCAAGGAGCTCGGGGACACATATACCCCTTTATGGACCACATTTAAGGGCAAGTCCACAGGCTGACCCAGAGACTCATAACTCAGCTTTACTACAGGCCGTATTTCTTGGCTGGAGCGTCTAGGGGTCTCGGCAAACCCTGCCACCAGTCCCTTTTCCGTTTCAGCCTCATTGAGATTAGTAGGGGGGATCTCCACAGAGGAAGGGGACCCAGGGCTCATAGTACTTTTGGGGGCCTGATCCTCTATATCAGGACCCACGCTACTTAGCTCAGCTGGGGACTGTTCAGACACTAGTAAGGAACCATCAGGTCATTCAAAATATTCTTCAGGTTCCGGCATATCACTGGCTTGTTCCCCCACATCACTTTCTTCTTCTGAAAAGTCAGATAGTTCAGCCAGGCCAGACAGTTCAGCCAGGCTCAAGGACCCCACCCCTTGGGCTTTTCTGCTACCCAGTTCATCCTCTGGAAGCATTGGTTCCGGAGACAAAGCAGGGGGCTCAGACAGTCCAGAAAGCCCAACCTCATCTCCAGAGTTAACAAGGGGATTGCCCCGAAACAGTTGGCTCAGTTCGTAAGAGGGATAGTATTCAGTATTATTTTCATTGTCTTCAGACACAGATTGACGATCATCTTCATCAGAGGGGTTTGGACAAGGCCCTCTTATTTGGCTTGCTGAAGAATCAAGTGGTCTGTTTTTTTTTCTTGGCAGCAGATCTAGTCATAGGCCTGGGGGGGGCGGCATTGGGAGGTTCAGCTTCAATCAAGATTTGCCTGATTGGCAGCAGATGATTTCTGTGTATAGTTTTCACATCTTTTGAATTGTTTTCAGGCCGCACTTTATATACAGGTAAATCTGCCAGTTTTCCCATAACAATATGAGGGAGGTGATGCCATCTGTCAACAATCTTATGTTTGCCATGCAATCCCAAATTCCTCAATAGCACTGTATCCCCTTCTCTCAGTTCCATTGTTTTCACTTTCTTATCATACCTCTCCTTGTTGGCCAGGTTTCGTTTAGCAGCCAAAGTCTGGGCCAGTTGGTAGGCATGGTTCAATTAGGCCTTCAACTTCTGTACATATTGTAGATGGTTTTCTGCTTGCACCCCATCAGGGGAAACTCCGAAACACACATCCACTGGCAGTCTAGCCTCTCTCCCAAACATCAGCCTGTACGGGGAGAATCCAGTGGCATCACTTTTGATGCAGTTATAAGCATGAACCAGGGTGCTAATCTGCTGGCTCCATCTAGGCTTGTCTTTGGGTTGCAGTGTGCCCAACATATCAAGCAATGTGCGGTTAAATCTTTCAGGTTGGGGATCTCCTGGGGATGGTATGGGGTGGTTCTTGATTTTCGACTCTCCACAAAGATAACATTTCTTTAATCAGGCGGCTCAAGTCCACCCCCGTCTGGAATGGATCCTCTGGGGCCCCATAGTGACAAAGAAGTTCTCAACAAGTACTTAGCCACCGTAGTTGCTTTCTGATCTTAGTAGGAAAGGCCTCGTGCATACCGGTAAAATGATCAGTGACTTACCAATATGTTACTGATGTTTTTAGATCTGGTTCTAAACTCAGGAAATCAATGCAGACCAGTTCCATAGGGGCACTAGTAGTAATATTGACCATGGGGGCAGCCCTCTGAGGTAGGGCTTTTCTTTGCAGACAGCGGCCACAAGCCTTGACTTACTGCTCTACATCTGCACTCATTTTCGGCCAGTAGAATCAGGTCCGTACCAGGTCAAGAGTTTGGTCTATGCCAAGATGCCCCATGTGATTATGCAGGGACCTCAGGACCAGTTCTCTAAAAGCGGAGGGCAGCACCAGTTGTTGTTGTTTGTCTACCTGGCCCTCCTTATCCACAGTCTGTCTGTATAGTAGTTGGTTAATCAGCTTTAACTTTGGCTCTTCTTTATATAACAAAGTAGTTCTCAGGTCAGTGGAATGCAATTTGGACACGTCCCTCCCGGCCTGCAAAGCCTCTACAGCCGTTTTTATCATAGGGTCTCGGGATTGAGCCCGTTGGAGACTATCATTGTTGAATTGGGGCAGCGAACTAGTGTCTAATGCAGAAAAGTGACAGTAAGCAGCAGGTATGCAGTTCTCTGATGGCCCCAAGCAATCCACCATGCAGTCTACAGCATCAGGAGACACCTGTTCCTCCTTGTCAAACTTTTGGCAAAGGGCTCTTATGTCAGGTCCTGACAGCCTGACCCAGTCAGTTTGTGGCATAGGCCTCTGAGAGAGAGCATCCGCATCTATATGGTTTAGGCCTGCTCTGTACTCAACAGCGTAGTCATAGGTGGCCAATGCAGAGAGCCACCTATGGCCAGTGGCATCCAACTTGGCTGAGGTCTGCACATAGGTCAGAGGATTGTTATCAGTCTTTATCAGTATTTTGGCACCATACAAATAGTCATGAAATTGATCAACAGTGGCCCACTTCAGAGCCAGGAACTCTAGTTTGTGCACTGGTTAATTTTTTTTCTGAAGGAGTCAGACTTCTGCTGGCAAAAGCTACAGGTTTCAGCCCGTTCGAGTGCTCTTGATATAACACAGCCCCCAATCCTTGTAGACTGGCGTCAGTATGGAGAATGTACGGCTTGGCTGGGTCAGCATAGACCAGCACTGGGGCATGGGTAAGTTGATATATGGTGTCATAAAAAGCTTCTTCACACTCAGTAGTCCAGCAGTTTCCAAACACATCATTTGGCGGAAAATACTTCCTCTCTGTCTCAGAGTGCACAACTTTCTTATACTTTTTGTGCGTAAGAGGGTAGCCCTGAGTAAGGTTGAGGAGGGGGCGGATCACTCGAGAATAATCTTTGACAAACCGTCTGTAATATCCACAAAACCCCAGAAACCGTTGCAACTCTTTCAAATTCTTTGGCTGAGGCCACGTAGTCAAAGCTTCCACTTTGCTGGGGTCAGTCTCTGTGCCTTCAGTGGATACTATGTGGCCCACATACTTCACTGAAGTTTGGAAGAATTGACACTTGTCTATAGATAGCTTGAGACCAAAGTCCTCCAGCTGATCCAGGACCTAGAAAAGTCGGCGTTCATGCTCTTCCAATGAGCGGCCAAACACTATGACATCATCTAAGTAGACCAAACACTCGAGCAAATTCATGTCCCCCACAGCACGTTCCATCAGGTGCTGAAACGTAGCTGGGGCACCTGAAATCCCTTGAGGCATCCGGATGAACTCACAGAAACCCAGAGGGCAAATGAATGCAGTCTTCTCTCGGTCCTCTGGGGCCATCGGGATCTGATAGTACCCATTGCGGAGGTCTAACACAGAGAACCACTTACTGCCATTTAAACAATCCAAGGCGTCCTGTATGCGTGGCATGGTATACTGGTCGGGAATGGTCCGCCGATTCAAAGTACGGTAATCTACACACATCCTCACCACCGCATTCTTTTTCCTCACCACCACGATGGGGGAAGCATAGGGACTCCTGGACTCCTGTATCACACCAGCAGCGAGCATCTCTTGCAAATGCCGCTTCACATCATCTATATCAGCCGGGGCCAGACGCCGAGATCTCTCTCTAAAAGACCTGTCATCATGCAGCCAGATGTGGTGCTCAGCCCCTTGCACACATCCCACGTCCCATTCTTTTAGGGAAAATACCTGGTCTCTGGTGGCCAGCTTCTCACTGATCCTCACTTTCCACTCAGCAGGCAAATGGGAGTCACTGAAATCAAACAAGTCGGGAGTTACTCTGTCATCTTTCCTTGAACCCTTGCTGTTGGGCAGCACTGCAGTATCTGCACAATGTACACTTGCTAGGGTGCACCCTCTCTTTATTCAAATCTCCTTGTCGGACACATTATGAACTTGAACCATCACCCTCTTGACATAAACATGAGCCCTAGCCGGCAAGATACTGGGTTTGACCAGCAGTCCCTCAGGCAATCTCGCCTCCCCAGGTGCATCCAACATCAACAACTTATTCTTAACATCGGTTCTCAGTCGGACTTCCCCTTGCAAAACATAATGGGCATTCGGGGTAAGTGTCACCGGTGCCGGATCCTTCTTCCATACCACACCCACCGGGCCTTCAGGTTCCTCCTGGCTAACCTTCTTCTGAGCTTCAGAGACCTGTTGGATCACAGCGGGTATTCTTGGGGCTCGCCCAGTCCTAAACGCTTGCTTTTCTGAACACAACTGGGCTAATCGACCAAACATGTGAGCATTTGTCCCAATCAACAAGGATACCCCATCATACAGTCCAGTGGGGGGGGGGGGGCAGACTAAAGCCAAGGTTTCCACCTGCTCGTCCACTCCAGCCACGGAAGTAGGAAATGACAACCAGATCCGGATATACCCCAAATATGCATAAGTCTTGTCACTTAGCCCCCATACATGTAGGCCATCCAAGGGTTGTAGCGGCACCTCAGGTAGGTGTGCCTGATACCAGTCCTGAAATGTGATAGTTACCTGAGAGCCACTATCTAATACAGCTCGGGTGGGAATCCCATTTACTCGCACTGGGGCCTCCATCGAGGGGCCGACCACATCAGACCATTCAGGAGGTACAGCCTTGACAGTTGCTTGGGCGTTGGCCCGGGTCACGAAACCCTTCCTGGGGGGTCGAACGTGGGCCCTGCGATGCCAAGTGATCAGTTTGCTGTTGACCTTCCTTAAATTCTCCGCAGCTGGCACTCAGGCTGAAAGTGTCCATCCTCCCCACAATGGTAACAAAACTTGGGGTCCCGAGGGTCTCTATTGAGAGGGGAGTACTTTGTCTGCTGGGGGCCCTCCAGAGGGTGAGGGGGTTCCCCGGGGCTAGATCATTGGTTTCCTAAGCGACTCAGGTTCCCCAGGCCTAACAGGGTGGGTAGTGGACCGCCTCAAATCCCTCACCAATTCTCGTAAGTTTCTAACCTCGGCCCTCAACTCGCTTTCTACTTGGGGGTCAGAGGAAATGGCAAACACCCTCTCATCACCTTGAAATTCTGGGGACGCATCAGGTCTCCCCAAGAGGTGGGTCTCCTCAGGGGCACTAGACTCAGGGGTTCTGCTTGGGTTTACAATTCCCACCCCTCCTCATCAGTCTCCACTTCCCTAATCTCCCTCATCAATTGACAGTATTCAGGCGGGGCAGCCCGTCTATCATGTAACTTAAGTTTTAACAATATCACACTAGAAAATCTAGCAGACTTCAAAACATGTTCCAACCTGACCTGGTTCAAGGCCGTGGCTGTGATCCCCCCTTTTCGATAGGCCTTCTGCAAGGCCCGCTCCACCCTAGTAACAAAGGTGGACAATTTCTCATTTCTCCATTGCTTAGCAGACTTGAATTTCCATAACAAGTCTTCCCCAGTCTCTGTACTCCCAAACACTCCCTCCAAAGCAGAAAGATACTCTGCTGCGGTGGCTTCCGGGTTAGTGGCCCGCAAGAACCTAATGGCTTCTAAAGCGGGACCCCGCAGACTCTCCATTAATCGCTTTCTTTTCTCCCCCTCAGAGCATTGCCACTCCTGAACTAAGGGGGTGGCGTAATCCATCCACGCCTCCAAGTCATCCTCCCGCGAAGGCACCGGCACTGTGCCAGAAAAAAGTTTCAGCCTTCGGTAAGAGTCGAGCTGTATAGGGGGAACCACTAAGGGCAGTGGAGCCAAAATAGAGCTCTTGGGGGGACAGGGAGAGGTACCTGGGGAACCCTGAGGGGTGGCGTCACTAGAGAGGTCCAATGCTTGCAGCAACTCCGGGGTAGTCCTCCCTTCCACGGGCAGCAGTTTAAGCAGTTTATCTTTGAAACTACTAGTCTGTGGGGACCCCCCAGGAGTGACTGACCCACTCCGAATGTGAATGAGCCTCCACCCCTGTGGGGCACCCTCCAGGTAAATCACTGGAGGTACCCTCTCGAGGTCGGTGGCCACACTGCACAAAAGTAGCACCTGCAGGGTCTGATCAAGCAGGTCAGCCATACGCCCCTTCACCTCCACCTTGCCCAAACTTTTAACACGCTCTGCAGTAGAAATAATGTCGGCTGTCGGTGTTCCCAAAGACACGTCTAATAGTAACATAATTCTCTGGGAGTCCAGCTCTTCGGCTTCGCCCCACCCCATCAGTTTGTGTACCATTGTCTTAATAGGATCCAACTTAATTTTTGCCATAATATCCCCTTCCCGTTTCCCCGTCAGCTTTTCCATGTTTATGCACTTTACCCACTTGGCCACTAGGGGACGCTAATCCCAGCGGTGCCTCCAATTTGTAACCCCCAGGGGGTGCTATCCCAAGGGCTACTACCCCTGCCTGCCCCAGTTGTGGCAGGGTGAGGGGCCCAGATCCGTTGACGGGTGCCTCCACCCAGAGGTCGGGGTTAGGACAGTCAAGGTTGACTCAGTCACAGCCCTCTGGGTTGCTGCAACCCCCCCTTCATCCCACTAGTGGCTCACACGGTTTAATTGCAAGGGTCTCACCCTGAACACTTACCCCCTGGCTCGAACCACTCAGCTCACTCCGGGGACCTCCTGGAAAGTAAGGTACAGTTATCAAATATTCACTGTGCAGTATATCACCAGTAACACACAAACCAGCCAGGGTACGGTTGCAAAACGAAAAATCTGATTTATTTAAGGGGAGATAACAAGGACCGGGGGAAATCAGGGTGATTGGCTTACCACTACTATATATATGTGACTACCTAGGGCTCTGTGCACAGGCCTGACCTATTAAGTACTGTCTATGGGTACCCAAGCCCTAATGGCTAGTTCCTCAATGCAGCTGGTTGGGGCCCTGACACAAATGAGCCTTTAATTCCTGAGCAGATCAAGTGGAGCCAGTAAGCTCAATTGGTACAGTCTGCAATACAACAAAACGACTTTGCCTTTGTTTGTAACCTTTAACAGGGAGCTACCCTGATTCAGTACTCAAACAACTCCAACAGAGAACCACTCTTTCATCACTTGCAGGGCTGAGCCTGAGCTTCAAATGCCTCCTTGCACTTTTATATGGAAAACAACAGAGGGGTACCATACCAGGCAGCTGCTTCCAGGACCCGACTGAACTCACAGCTATACGGGCGTCTCTCTGCAGCTTCAGCTTTCCTGACAGACCGAGCGCGATTCAGCAGATTCTCCAGTCCTCTACAGGTTGGGCCTGGTAGGTAGCTGTGCTTGTACACAGCCTCCTTTGACCGCACGCCGGCAGATTTAATCCGAATAGCGCTGGCAATGAAAAAACGGCTGCCTCAGGCCTTTCACGTGCTTCCTGCGCGAACACTCAATGGCGCAGAAGCTCAGAGCTCCCTTCTCCTTCACAGTCACAACACCTCTGCTCCTTGACAGCATGGGACCATCCTCTCTATTCGGGAGCTGCCCAATCCCATTGGCTGGCTCCAGATGCCAATTACTTACTTTCTCTCTCAGTGGTGCGGAAAAGGCACCAGGGTCCAGGCTTCACTTCCCATAATTACTCGCTGTACCTTCATTGGACAGTTGACTCCCTAGATAGTCCTCACAATCCAATTGGTCTACTTCAGCAGTTCAGGACCAACATGGTGGGGCACAACAGAAACAGTCCAGGCTGCAAGAAAACAGGTTAGAACAAACTGTATCTTCATTGCCATTCTTAACATTTCCCAGCAAATAAGTACATCTTTATAACGTGCTCCCTCTGCGCAATCAGCGACAGCAAAACAGAGCACTTAGGCTGCAGCTCAAGCGGAACTTGAGCAGAGAACCCACAGACCCCCTATTTGGACTAATTATAACAACAAGCAGGAAGCCCTTAAAGGGACAGTACACAGAGGCTCTAAAAGCACTCACAGCATTGCCATTTAAAACGGCTTAAGCTAACGCTACCACCAGGGGAACACTTAGGCAGCTCCTAGGAAGCTTTTTAGAACCCCATTTGTGGGGGTTACACGTGCTATACTGCCAACAAGCCCGCGATAAGGCCTGGCGAATTACAAATTCACTCCTCCCAGGCGACTCTTTCTCCTACCGCATGCTCCGCAATAGGTGCACTAAGGCCACCCACCTAGCTAAGTCTGAATATTTTAATAACACACTTAATGCAAACCTTGGTAGTCCTTCCAAATTCTGGAAAGTCATTAACTCCCCTTTCTCCTCCCAAACAACTAACCCTCCACCTCTTCTTCTTGCCCAAGGGCCCCTCCTTTCCAATCCCCTGAAAGTAGCCTCCGAGTTTAATTCCTATTTCACTACCTGTGCCCTGGCCCTCCTTGAAGCCCTACCACCCGTACCCACTACTCCATCTCCTCAGTCTTCTATCCCTCAACCATCTGGCATGAACCCCTTCTCCTTTAGACCCATTTCCCCCTCTGAAACCCTAGATGCCCTTCGCTCCCTAAACCCCTCCAAAGGCAAATCCCCTGATGGTCTTGATAACAAACTCCTCTTCCTATCTGCTCCCGCCATTGCTACCCCCCTTGCAGCCCTGCTAAATCTTTTCTTCATTACCGCGTCACTCTCCTCCGAATGGAAGCATGCCACTGTCCTACCCCTTCCTAAAGGCGGTGACTCCTTCTTCATCCAACTCACCGCCCATCTCCTCCTCTCCCACCTCGCAGAAACTCCAGGAACACCTTTGTACTATCCCAACTCTCTCACTTCCTCTGAAACTAACTTCTTCACCCCTTTCCAGTCAGGGTTCAGAAAACACCACTCCACTACCTCCTCCCTGCTAAGACTCACAGATCACATCCTCACTGGGATGGACAAGGGGCTAATCACTGCTGCTATTTTCATTGACCTA
Source organism: Neoceratodus forsteri (assembly GCA_016271365.2). Classification (NCBI taxonomy): domain Eukaryota; kingdom Metazoa; phylum Chordata; order Ceratodontiformes; family Ceratodontidae; genus Neoceratodus; species Neoceratodus forsteri. The sequence continues at coordinate 708,653,635 of CM057459.1, read as the reverse complement.
GCAAAAGCCTTCGACACCGTTTCTCATTCTCTCTTACTATCCTGCCTTTCTGGAGGTGGGTTATCTGAAACCGCTACAAACTGGTTTGGTGCCTACCTCCTAAATAGAATCCAATCCACTAAAATAGCGGACCACATCTCCCCCCCAATCACCACTGACGTACCCCAAGGCTCAGTTCTTGGCCCCATCCTCTTCTCCATCCTACTAAACGACCTGCCAAACTCTTGCTTCTGTTCCGCTATCCACATGTATGCAGACGACACAGTCCTCCCTACCTCCGGCCGGATCCACAAAGAAGTCACCTCCAAACTTCAAACCGACTTCAACAAATCCAGCACTGGTTCAATAGCAACCAACTCTCCCTAAATGCTAAGAAAACTAACTCTATGACTTTCGGCACCAGACAGCGCCTATCCAAACTCACCTCCCCTCTGAGATTCCACACCCTTAATAACACCATCCTCGAAGAAGTATCCTCCTTCAGGTATCTAGGGGTCTGGCTTGACCGCCACCTCTCCTTTTCCACTCACGTGGACGCCATTATTTCAAAACTGCGCCCAAAACTTAGTGCCCTCTACAGAAACCGCACTAGCCTCCCTCTTCCTGTCAGACGTGAAATTGTCCAGAAAATGATCCTACCGTCCTTCAATTACTGTGATGTAGTTTACAGCTCCACTGCTCAGACCACCCTAGCCAGATTAGACCCCCTCTTCAATGCTTTCTGCCGCTTTGCCCTCGATGCCCCCCCTTGCACACATCACTGCTTGCTTTATTGTTCCCTGTCCCTTCCTTCTCTGAGTAACCGGTGTCTAATCCATAGCTTAAATTGCCTAACTCCTGCCCGGCTCTCTCCCTCCCCACCTCAGATCCGCCCCTATCCTTCCCACCTACCTCTCCGCCGCACGCCTCAGGTTCGCTGACGCCAGGCTACTATTCATCCTCACCGGCGACCACCACCGCCAATCTGCATTCTTTACCTTCTTCCCTAAACTTGAACTGCCTACCCATCCAGATCCGCCATTCTTCATCCAAACTCTCCTTTCCTATGCCCTTCCAACTTCCTCTCACCCAATTGCGATTGACCTTGACCATCCCCGGTAGCTCATCTTCCCAGCTCCCCTGCGCCTGACCAGTGGCCCGGCCATCTCCCAATTGTCTGGCTTATCTACTGCCTCGTGCACTTACACTCTCTCTCTCATTACTTACTTGCACTCTCAACCTCTCCTCCCCCTTCCTAATCAACCTACTCCCCCAGCCCCACTCCCTTCCTCCTCACCTTCCTCCCCTGCACACCTAACGCCACTAGACCCTCCTTCGCTACCCCCTTCTTGCTCTCCAAATCCTCCTGTCAACTTGGTGCATTTCCTGTAGCTGAACTTCTGCTTTTGGCACTCAAGTTCTGCTAGTACTTCCCTGTTCTGAATTCTGGCACTTGTGTATGTCATGCTTTGCCTCGATGAGTACCCATGATTTGTATACCATACCTTACTATCTTGTTCTGTACTGTTCCTACCTTGTTGTGTAACCATGAATTGTATAACCAGTACTTGTATCCCTTGCCCTTACGATCTTGTTCTGTACTGTTCATACCTCATTGTGTAACCATGAATTGTATAACCAGTACTTGTATCCCTTGCCCTTACGATCTTGTTCTGTACTGTTCATATCTCACTGTGTAACCATGAATTGTATAACCAGTACTTGTATCCCTTGCCCTTACGATCTTGTTCTGTACTGTTCATACCTCATTGTGTAACCATGAATTGTATAACCAGTACTTGTATCCCTTGCCCTTACGATCTTGTTCTGTACTGTTCATACCTCACTGTGTAACCATGAATTGTGTAACCAGTACTTGTATCCCTTGCCCTTACGATCTTGTTCTGTACTGTTCCTACCTCATTGTGTAACCATGAATTGTGTAACCAGTACTTGTATCCCTTGCCCTTACGATCTTGTTCTGTACTGTTCCTACCTCGTTGTGTAACCATGAATTGTATAACCAGTACTTGTATCCCGTGCCCTTACGATCTTGTTCTGTACTGTTCCTACCTCATTGTGTAACCATGAATTGTATAACCAGTACTTGTATCCCTTGCCCTTACTATCTTGTTCTGTACTGTTCATACCTCACTGTGTAACCATGAATTGTATAACCAGTACTTGTATCCCTTGCCCTTACGATCTTGTTCTGTACTGTTCATACCTCACTGTGTAACCATGAATTGTATAACCAGTACTTGTATCCCTTGCCCTTACGATCTTGTTCTGTACTGTTCATACCTCACTGTGTAACCATGAATTGTATAACCAGTACTTGTATCCCTTGCCCTTACTATCTTGTTCTGTACTGTTCATACCTCACTGTGTAACCATGATCTATATAACCAGTACTTGTATCCCTTGCCCTTACGATCTTGTTCTGTACTGTTCATACCTCATTGTGTAACCATGAATTGTATAACCAGTACTTGTATCCCTTGCCCTTACTATCTTGTTCTGTACTGTTCCTACCTCACTGTGTAACCATGATCTGTATAACCAGTACTTGTATCCCTTGCCCTTACTATCTTGTTCTGTACTGTTCCTACCTCACTGTGTAACCATGATCTGTATAACCAGTACTTGTATCCCTTGCCCCTACGATCTTGTTCTGTACTGTTCCTACCTCATTGTGTAACCATGAATTGTATAACCAGTACTTGTATCCCTAGCCCTTACGATCTTGTTCTGTACTGTTCCTACCTCACTGTGTAACCATGAATTGTATAACCAGTACTTGTATCCCTAGCCCTTACGATCTTGTTCTGTACTGTTCCTACCTCACTGTGTAACCATGAATTGTATAACCAGTACTTGTATCCCTTGCCCTTACGATCTTGTTCTGTACTGTTCCTACCTCACTGTGTAACCATGAATTGTATAACCAGTACTTGTATCCCTTGCCCTTACGATCTTGTTCTGTACTGTTCCTACCTCACTGTGTAACCATGAATTGTATAACCAGTACTTGTATCCCTTGCCCTTACGATCTTGTTCTGTGCTGTTCCTACCTCGTTGTGTAACCATGAATTGTATAACCAGTACTTGTATCCCGTGCCCTTACGATCTTGTTCTGTACTGTTCATACCTCGTTGTGTAACCATGATCTGTATAACCAGTACTTGTATCCCGTGCCCTTACGATCTTGTTCTGTACTGTTCCTACCTCACTGTGTAACCATGATCTGTATAACCAGTACTTGTATCCCGTGCCCTTACGATCTTGTTCTGTACTGTTCCTACCTCGCTGTGTAACCATGAATTGTATAACCAGTACTTGTATCCCGTGCCCCTACGATCTTGTTCTGTACTGTTCCTACCTCGCTGTGTAACCATGAATTGTATAACCAGTACTTGTATCCCTTGCCCTTACGATCTTGTTCTGTACTGTTCATACCTCGCTGTGTAACCATGATCTGTATAACCAGTACTTGTATCCCGTGCCCTTACGATCTTGTTCTGTACTGTTCATACCTCACTGTGTAACCATGAATTGTATAACATTTACTTGCTGATCCTGTGCTGTTCTGTATTGCTCTGCCTGTGTAACAAGTTCAATGTATTTCATCCCAACTATGTATATTATCCCTATTGCACTATTGTATAGTTCAACTACTGTATGTATACCTTCCTCCTCTGTAAACCCCCCCCACCCAGGTCACACCATGAGACGAGCATCTTTTTGTTCAGTGTGCCTTTCCTGGTGAAACATTTTCAATAAATAAATAAATAACTTCTCTAGCTCTATTGTTTGTTACTGCCCTAACACTCAAAAATGCATACTGCGACCTTCTCTCACTGCACCACCCCGGTATTGGTGTTCTTGGCCCTTGCTTTCATTCCTACTAAGTATCCTATACCCGACAGTTCAACACCACTCCCCAGCCCTGTGCACCTCTCCGTTTTCCCTCACTCTATACCACAGGCACCACCACCCTTACCTTTGTTATGCACACTAAAAATCACTACCAAATCCTCTATCCCTCCCCTCCCTTGAGTATCCCTGTCTGGGTGGCCTATTATGCTTCTGTTGTCCACCAGCTACTCACCCCTTGTTCTCCACCTTCAACCCCCCAGTCCCACAAAAGAGGGCAGCACCTCTCAATGAGAGGCTTAATTAGTGGTCTTAAAAAGCTAATCTTAATACTACTCTTCTGTTCAGGGAATGTAGAACTTAACCCTGGTCCCCCCACTCAGATAGATGCCCCATCAGACCTATCAAATCTAAAGAGGCTAAGCTTCCTGCATAGTAATGCCTGCAGTTTGCTAAAAAAATATGACTACATCCAGGCTTGGGCCAGTCATACCAAGCCTGACGTTTTAGTAATCTCTGAATCATGACGAAAAGGGATCACGCCTAATCATTCCATCGTCATTCCCTACTACTACGTATACAGAATGGACAGGCTAACTAGAGGAGGAGGGGGAGTTGCTATCTATGTATTGAACAAATATACAACCACACTACTCGACTCTACCGCTATACCCAAACAATTTGAAAGCTTGGCGTTAAAGCTCACGTTGTCTTCTGAAGAATCTATCCAAATTACTGGCTGTTACAGACCCTCCTCAGGCGGCCTTGAGCTGCTTTCTCACCTGAGGAGGTTGCTGGAAGTTTCCAACCCTGAAGCAATTATTCTGGGTGACCTGAACCTGGACTGGTATTCCCCTGGTTCCAAGTCACTCAAAGACTTATGTGACTCCCACGACCTCTCGCAGCTTTTCCAGGAAGCCACCCGTCCTAATAAAAAAAAAAAAAAAAAACTGAGAACAGTTCCCTCCTGGACTTAATATTAGTCCACAAGCCACACAAATTTGCATAAAAAATAAAGAATTCGCTGACGTCCAGCAGGAATGAGAGACATGTTAGCTGGCAGGAACGCTGAGAGTCGAGGCCAGGCAGGCAGGCCATTACTGCGGGACAAGCGGCGTCCTGTTCGGCTGCCGTGGGACCATCGTCCAGCTAAAAGCGGACCCCCCCACACGCACAGAACGCTGCTGACTGCGGCAGGGACGGACGAAAGTTGCTCCCACCAGGAGCCCTTGCTGTATTGAAACGCCGGCTGCATTCCAGGCGGACCCCCCACACACGCACAGAACGCTGCCGACCGCGGCAGGACGAGACGAAAGTTGCTCCCACCAGGAGCCTTCGTTGTATTGAAACCGGCTGCATCTCCAGGTAAAAAGGCAAATTTCTGCAAACTCCTCAAGGACGGCCATGCAACTGAAGGACTCTTGGCTTGGCTACTCTGCCCCACAGCCTACTGATTGTTTCTGCGGACAGCTGCTGTGGGGTGCTAGCCCGACAACGCTTCGCGTCATCTGCCCCAGCCACCCACCCAGGGGCGGCTGTAGATTTCTTGACTCAGGTTGTGCACGTCACTTTCTGTGACCTCACGTCCTGTGTGCCAGAACCTAAGTCACCACTTTCCCATTAGCAGGTTATACCTGCTGGCCACCAGTGGGCACTGTTCCCCACCTTGCAACCCTACTGCCGTACCACCCTTCCTGGTCCCATCTAGGCTTTATCTTACTGCGTCTCCTCATATCCTCCAACTATCACTACTACCCACTGCTCTCCTAGCCCCTGTTAGTTCCGCAAAAAAAAAACATGCCCATCACTCTCCATCTCGCTCTTCTCCCCCTCCTCTTTATTATCGGTACCTCCCTATGGGAACTATATCTCACTGGCAGGCTGCTCCTATGCCCCAATTATCTGCCTGCAACCCACCCCCATTCCCCTGCTCCACCTCCCCTGCAGCTTACACTCACCCAGCATATTCCCTATCTCCATCATATGGTCACCTCTCTCTCACCCCCGCCCTCCTCATACATCTCATCGTGCTTGTTTCTCCTGTCTATTCTACTCTGCCTATCCCCTGCACCGTCTCACCCCCTCATCCCCCCTTCTCCAGCCGTCGAAAACTCTCTTGCAGCCACTTACACCCAAGAGCAGCCCTCCTCCTCCTGCTTCTGTCTGGCAACATCCATCCCAATCCTGGGCCTGGCAACACTGGTCCTCCCCTGAAATCTTCTGGACTGGGTATTGCATCTATGAACATCTGTAGCCTCCTGAAAAAACTGGACTCACTACACTGCTGGGTGATGGTTCATAAATCAGATGTGGTTGCCCTGGTTGAAACCTGGCTGTCTGACTCCACCCCCGGCTCCCAGGTCTCTCTCCCTGGCTACACCCTCCACTGGTTGGACCATGTCAGTAGGAGAGGTGGGGGTTGTGCCTTCTATTTGAAGGATTCTCTCATAGAGCTTGCCCTCCCTTCCCCTGACCTTGACCATAAGGCCCAAGCCCTTACCCTAAAGCTATCCCCTGACCCTTCTAGGGGCCCTATCTTCCTGACCACAGCCTACATACCTCCCAAGAACCAATCCCAGGCGCTGGGCCCACTAATTGACTACCTTACCTCCCTACCCAACCCCTCTGACCAAATCCTGGTGGGCGACTTGAACATTAACTGGCTTTGCTCCTCGTCCTCCCCCTCCCGTGAGGCTTTCGATGCCATTGACCTAACCCAACTGGTCTCCCAGCCAACTAGAATCAACCCCAGAAGTGGCACTAGCACCCTCTTAGATGTGGTCCTCACTAACAGGCCAAGCCGCGTACATAACATCCAAATCCTCCCTGACTGCCTTAGTGACCACTCCCCTGTTCTCTTCAACTGGGTAACCTCTCAGCCCACACCCTCTGTCAAAACCACCTCTCGGAGGCGGCTTAGACCTGGGGGGCTGAAAGACCTAAAGCACTACCTTGCCCATACTGATTGGTCTCCACTAACAACGCAACCAACATCGACTTGGCTCTGGCCTTCTTTATAAACACCTTCAACTCTGCCTGTGACATCTTCGCCCCTATAACTGCTCGGAGGTCCAAAGTTAGACATGCCCCTTGGATCACCCCTGCCCTACTCGGCATTTAAGCAGCGGGACAACCTTGGCACCTTGTTGTCGCAACTGGCCGATCAGCAGATAGGCAGTCCTATGCTGCAGCCTCGCAACCAGTGCACCTGGGCCATCCGCAAAAGCAAAGGCAGAATACCAAGCCTCCTTACCTCCTCTTGGGGAACCCTAGGTCCTTCTGGGACAACGTCACAACTGAATGGTCACTCCCGGTCCCCTCCTTCGCTCTTAACATCAATGGTGCTGTCTCCACTGACCCTGCCCTCATTGCCACTCACCTCAATGACTCCTTTACTGACCTTAGCTCAGTGCTCCTGAAACTTCTTCAGTCCTCCACCTCCCAGTGCTGCGCCACCCATCACACCCCTCTTTCCACCTGCGTTGTGTCACTGCATAAGAAACCAGGCCATACCTGCTTAAAGCCTTAAAGGTAACACTGTCGGTAATGACTCCCTTGATCCCTGCCTCCTTCGTCAGGTCCTGGATCAGGTCATCTCCCCTATCACATGCATATTTAACAAATCTCTCTGTCTCAGACAATTCCTTGCTATCTGGAGGGTTGCCACAGTTACCCCTGTCCACAAAGGTGGCGACAGGACTCTGCCAGGTAATTACCGACCCATCTCGATCCTCTCCCCCCACTCTAAGGCATTGGAGAAAATTGTGGCCACCCAAGTCTCCGACTACCTCTCTAAGTACAATGTTCTCTGCCCTGAACAGCATGGGTTCAGAGCTGGTCATTAAGTACCAATACAGCACTCCTGGAATTCGCCAACTTCCTCCATGCCTCCTGACTCTGGCGCCTGGCTGGCGCAGTACACTTGACCTGTCTAAAGCTTTTGATACTGTCGCATCCACCCTGTTATCCACCTCAACCACATAGGCTTTGCCTCTGGACCAGTCACCTGTGTGCTAGCTATCTCTCAGCCCGCCCCAATGTGTGAAAGTCAGTGGTACTCTCCAGCACCTGTCCTATTCGCTCTGGAGTTCCCCAGGGCTCTATTCTTGGACCCCTACTATTCTCCCTCTTCCTCAACTCACTACCCGGCAGTTGTGTGGGTAAGATCCTTCTCTATGCTGATGATGCTGTTCTCATTGCCTCTCATAGTAACCCCCTGATGCTTCAGAACTCTCTCCAACTAGCTTTTGACTCTACTGAGACCTGGTTCACTGAGCACCGACTCGTTATCAACCTAAAGAAAACAAAAACAATGCTCTTCTCCCACCCCCAAAATAAGTACAGCAAATTTCCTCTCATCATCCACGCCACCCTCAATATCCCCATTGAACCTATGCAGTCCTATAAATATCTTGGAATAACCTTTGACCCTGCCCTTTCGTTCCATGGACATATATCTGCCCTGAACTCTGCCGCCAACTCGCGGCTGGGCATCCTCTACCGGCACAAGAAATGCCTCCCTCCGGATGCCCTCCGTCTGGCTGTCACCTCTTCTGTCATATCTCTCATCGACTATGGCCTCCCAGTCTATGGATCAGCTGATCAGACAGCCCTCAGCAAAGTTCGCCTTACGCTTAACAAGGCTTGCAGACTTATCACCAGTGCACCCAGACTTACACACACATGTCTGCTATACACCCAGGCAACCCTACTCAGCCTGGATGAGCGGCTCATGTATCAGACCTGCCAGCTCACCTTTAAAGCCCTTCATGGCCTATCCCCCACTGGCCTATCTGACTCAATCCGCCAATCTACGCCGACCCTGAACACTCGCAGCTCATCCAAAACAACCCTAGTCATACCAAGAGCCAGGACCTCACAAGGACAGAGGGCGTTCCCCTACCGAGCACCCTCCTGGTATAACTCCCTCCCTGCCGGTACCTCTGACTCCCCCACTTTAGCAAGCTTTAAACTCAGGCTCAGAAACCACCTGTTCACCTCACACAAATGCAATTGCCACTAAAACACAAGTAAAAAAAAAAAATAAAACCCTTTGACAATGCTCACCGAGCTGCACCCCCCCACCCCTTTCTACTAACCTCCCCTCTCTTTTCTCTCCCTGGCCTTTCCCCCTTCCATTCCTCCCCAGTCCCTCTCCCCTCCTACCTCCACCCTCTCCTACCTTCACCCTCCCTACCCTAATTCCTTACATTCTTTGCCAAGTTGCTATCATATGTATTGAAGCCTACTGTAACCCTGAATGGTAACTATCTTGTTTCTGTAAACTCTGTTGTCCCTTGTACTGCTGTCTGATGTCCTCTATGTGACGAGGTACCTTTGTAAATGAGCCTCTGGCTCAAAGGTTTTTAAACTGATGTCTAAATAAATAAAATAAATAAATAAATGGGGGCGCTAATGAGCAATCTGGAGTAAAGACATGTCCTGCACGAGCTCCCACGAACCAGCTAAATAAATCACTAAAATCCACGTCATCCTCGCATATAAAGTTAAATTTTTGACTTGGCCAATTGTAGAAAAGAGAATGAAAGAATACCTGACGAACCATCTGGGAAGATTGCAGAAATCTATGGCCAAAGATGCCAAGAAGCAGGCTGCAGCCTTCCAGCCCTCGGTTCCAGGCCCGATTTCTGTGTCAGCCGCTGAGATGTCCTCCCTGGGAAGGGAGGTGACGGAACAATTAATGACGGCCCTAGATTTGAGATTAACCAAGCTGGAGAGTAAGCTGAACGCCCATTTGCAGGTATCAATGGAACAATCGGCGACGAAGGCTACCAGAACCTCTAAGGCCAAGGACTGAGTTTCCCAACTTGAGGACGCAGTAGACCTGATGCCCGGGAGGGTCTCAGCCTTAGAAAAAGAGCTTGCTGAGCTGAAAGAGCTCTTTGACTACCAAGAAAAACTATCACCGAAGATTGTATTTAAGAATCAGAGGGCTTCTGGATGGGAAAGAAGTCAGAGTACTTTGGTATTTTGTTCGGTGACACTGCCAAAATTACTGGGTCTGGAGCTAAAAGGGGACAGAATCAAATTGGAGTGGGCACACAGAGCAGCTGTTCCCAGATCCCCAGTGGATCAACCACCCTGCCAGATAATATTCCGATTCCATAATTTCCAGGATCGAGAGAAGGTACTGGCCGCCTACAGAAATATGCAGGAACTGAGATACGAAGGCTCCTGTCGATTCCTGTCACAGGATTACTCTAACCTTCTCCTTAAAAAGCGTAGAGCATTCAATCAAGTAATGGCCCAGCTTCGAGAGCTGAAGGTTGAGAACTTTGTAATATACCCTTCTACTCTTAAAATCAAACAGGAGGGTGCGACGTACACCTGTTGGGAATTAGAGAAGGCAACAGCATTTGTGGAGGACTTAAAGAAAAAAATCGGCTGAAGAGGACTGAACTGAGAAAACCGGGAGTTTTGCATCAGTTGGTCTACGTATGTTGGCGTGGCCCTTCTATGCTGTATTTTGAACTGTTTGTTGGACGGAGATGATTTAACCAGAACATTTTTTTCTGGACCCCCCCCCCCTTCTTTTTTGCCCTTCTGTGCTTCTACCCTGCATGTGGGACTAGATGGAGATTTGTACTGCCATGAGGCCCCTGGACAGTCTGGGCCCATTGCTGGCATTCAACAGCAATTATCGTCTTCTCTTCTTGGACAGGGGCAGGCCTCGGGAATGCCTCGTGAGAGCAGCAGATTGAGAGTAGATGGTCCCTTATGGACATAATTCATCTCAGTAAGAGAAGGCCACTTTGTCCCAGCCGGAGGGGTGATCGCAGGCCTGAGGACAGCACTCTCTCCTGGATTTAAGGTAGGCCTGGGGGTAGGGGTGTGGTACTCGGGCAGCATTGTGGTCTTAATTTGCGCTGCGCGGGCACCACTCCATGCTACCTGGGCACCTATAATGTGACCTTTGCAATATATAAAATAGATTGATAATGTTTTGCAAATAAGCTTGGGGTCTTATGGTATGGGGCGGGGACCTGCTGGATTGGTGGTACATTGAACTCTATGAGGTGATGTTGGGGGGTTCGGGAAAGGGGCTCAAGGGGTGATTGAGGGTTTAATCCAAACAAGGGAGTGACAGTGAGATAGATAAACGTGTATATGAGTCCCGGTAAGGGGGTGGAGGTAGACCTGGCGCTGTCGACTCCAAGGGTGGAGATTTAATACAATAAAGGCAGATTATTGCTGTAACACCCGTGGAATATAGATCCCTTTACCTATTCCATGGTCGACAGCTGGGATAGGGAGTATGCCCTAGGAGGTTGTCTGGGAAATGGTGAAAGAGTGGGTGAGAGGATTAATATTAAGGGTTGAAGGTGACTCCTAGAACATTGGCTGGAGGGGATGCAAGTGGATTTTACTAATTCTGAATAATCAAAATAATGCAAGCTGGGGTTGGGAGCATGGGTACATGTCTCCTGTGTTCGGGAATAGCTATTCTGTTTTGAATGGCGTGATCGTGAGAGGTGTTTGGGATCCTGAGGCAGGGTTGGGGGGAGGAGGAACAGAAAATTGTTTGGGGAAAACCTGCACCTTAGTTTGGGGGTAGGTTTAACTGTTTTATCTGTGTTAATAAGTTTTACAAGTTTGTTAGTGTTTTTCTGTTCAGTTTATTTGGTACAAGACAACTATGATGGGTCTGAAGATATTGCTATGGTTGGTATAATAAGGTGCCAAACTGTGTACATATTTGGAAATGCCATAGTTTGGCAGAGCTATACAGGAGGTAATTCATTATATTCCCCAAAATGATGTACAAGAAGTTAAAATCGTCTCATGGAATGTTTGGGGCTTTTTAACCCCTCTAAAGCGCACGGGCATACTCTCAGCTTTGAGGAAGCAAAACGCGAAGATTGCCCTTCTGCAGGAAATGCACCTCACCCCGAGTGAGCATCAAAAGTTGGCTGGGGGTGAGTGGGGGCACGTTATGCTTCCTCCTGCAGCTCCCATAAGAGAGGGGTAGCGGTGCTCATTAGTAACCATCTGCCGTTGGAGGTCACTCGAGTGGTCTCGGACCCTGTAGAGGGGCGCTACATTTTTGTGGAGTGTATCTTGTTTGGAGAGATGGTGACTATAGCAAGTGTCTATGCTCTGGCCCAGTTTGACGCCTCCTTCTACCAAAAAATACTAGACATTCTGGTGAAGGAGCAATTTGGGGTCTAATTATGGGCAGGGATTTTAACACCACTATGAACCCCAAGTTGAACCACTCAGAGGGGCGAGGAAGGCAGTCTGGAGGGATACGGTGGTGGCTGGAGGGGATGGTTGACCTGGACCTAATAGACAGCTGGAGATCAGAGAACCCTGACACAGAGGAGTTCACCTTCTATTCCACCCCCACAGAACCTGGTCACATATAGATTATCTGTACATCCCTAGAACCTGGACACATAGGCTGCGTTGTGTGCAACATGGTCCAGTACATATCTCAGATCATGCTATGGTCTCTTTGGTGTGCGGGTTCGGAGGCGAGAGGGAGGACCCCCTGCTGTGGAAATTCCTCAGATAGCTATTGAATAACAAATCTTTTCTAGAATATCTTAAAGATAACTGGGAGAATATGTCAGGAATCCAATGTTGGGACGGTTGACTCCGCAGGTATTTTTTGGGATGCGGGAAAAGTTTACCTTAGAGGTGTAATAATACATTTTGTGACTAGGTATAGGAAAGAAAAGCAAAGTAAAAGGGAGGAACTGGATGGAGCAGTGAAATCCTTAGAGAAATCATTAATACAGCACCTCACAGAGGAGAGGCTGAAACAGCTCACAGCAGCCCGGGAAGCACTTAATGCCTTTGTTTTGCGGGAGGTTAGTATGACCTGGCTCTTTGCTAGGAATAAATTCTTTGAGTGGAGCAATAAACTAGGGCCTCTTTTGGTTCGTATAATAAAGGGCAGAATGGTACATACACACATATCTGGTGTTCTTTCAGAGGGGGGAACTTTACTACAAGATAAAAAATCAGTTAAAAATAGGTTCAGACAGTTTTACCAACGGTTATACCAATAGGAGTGTGGGGGCACTATGGTAGAGGCTAGGGTGTTCTTGGATAAGGTTAAGCTACCTCAGCTTAGTGAAAAGCAAAGGGTAGAGTTGGGAAGGGTATCACGAAGGAGGAAATCAGGGAAGCGATACAAAAGTCAAAAAAAAAAAAAAGAGGTAAAGCAAGTTGCCCGGACGGATTCCTGTTGCAATTTTACAGGGTTTTTATGAAGGATCAGCTGGTGGACCCATTACTGGAGGTGTTTAATGGGGTTAAGGAAGGGGGGGGGCACTCTCTGCCTCTTTCAGTGAAGCTGTCATCTGCCTGGTCCTGAAACCAGAGAAAGATCCACAGTAATGTTCCTCCTATAGGCTGATTTAGCTTTTAAATTGTGATGCAAAGATCCTAGCAAAAATCTTGGCTAGCTGACTGGACCAACTACTGCCGGAACTCGTCCGCCCGGACCAGACTGGTTTTGTGTGTGGGAGATGCTTCTGTCATAACATGCGAAAGTTATTTAACGTGGTCTGGCTTGCCTCTTGGCACCCAGGTCGCACTGCCGCGCTCTCAGTGAGCGCCAAGAAGGCCTTTGAGCACATAGAATGGGAGTACCTTATGGAGGTGTTGAACCACTTTGGCTTGGGGGAGGGGTTTGTAGGGATAGTCCAAACACTATAGGCAGCACCGGTAGCAAGGGTATTAGTTAATAGCTCACTCACGGATTGTTTTTCCCTGTTTAGGAGTACGAGGCAGGGGTGCCCCCTCTCCCCTCTATTGTTTGCCCTGGTCATAGAGCCACTGGCTGTAAGTATTTGGGGAGAGGCAAGTATTCAGGGAGTCCAGGATAGATCAGGGAGACAGCATAAGGTGACCCTGTATGCAGATGACATACTCCTTTACGTCTCTGATCCATCTAAATCGATACCACCACTGTTAGAATTAATTGGGCAATTTGCAGTTTTCTCGGGGTACAAAATTAACCTCACAAAATCAGAGATCATGATGTGGAAAGAGGACTGGTCTGCATCCAGGAATGGGACTTGGGGGTTGCAAAGAGTTTCCACTACTTTTAAATACGTAGGTATAAAGGTAGGTAAGGATTTGGGCACGTTATACCGACTCAGCTACACTCCCCTAATTACAAAAATAGAAGAGGAGCTTCGTTGGTGGAGAAAACTGCCCATATCCTGGATGGGACGTATAAATGTGATTAAAATGAATATACTACTGAGGGTACTTTATGCCATGCAAATGCTGCATATGAGACTTACTAGATTGGATTATAAGAGGGTTGAGAGGACATTTACGGATTTTTTGTTGAGGGGTAAGCACCCTAGGGCAAGCTTGAAACGCTTACAAGCGGATATGACACAGGGTGGGCTCAGTTTCCCAGATCTCAAAAACTACTATTTAGCTAAACAATACCGGTACGTTAGTGACTGGGTCAGCAGACTGTCGGCAGCCTGCTGGGTGGACCTAGAAGAAATGTCCTGCCCAGGGAGACTCTCAGCGTATTTGGGATTGGGGGGATATAGAAGTTATAGCCGAATGACTGAGAGGAATCCCCCTAGTGGAATCGATCATTCAGGGCTGGGAGAAGATCCGGAAATTGGTGGGGGTGCAGCAGGAGGAAACCTTGCTTCTACCAGTAGCGGGGAACCCAGCTTTTATAGCAGGAATGGAAGATGGGGGATTTCGGTGATGGGAGAGGGAAGGTGTCAGATGTCTCCGGATCTATATGTCAGGGACCAACTGGCTACACTTGAAGAGATCAGAAGGGAGCTAGATCTTCCAGCTGGGCAGCAGTATCGTCTTCTGCAGATAAGGGCCTACATTAATAGGTATGGGAGGGCATTGGCTTCAGCCTCTCCTCTTTCCCAGGTTGAACATCTGGTCACGATAGTGAGAAAAGATGCAAAAGGACTGATTGGCAGGGCTGCGCAACTCAGTAGGAGAGCCCTCCCAGACTATACCCAGAAAACTAAACTTCACTGGGAATTGTACCTGGGGTGGGGGATCCAGGATGGGAATTGGCACCTGCTGCTTCAACTGCATAGGGGAATATTAATCTGTAATAGATACCAGGAACCCTTTAATAAATTCCTCCACAGATTATATTGCCCACCTGTTTATGGTGCATAAATTCAATACTGGAATCGCCCCCATGTGTGGGAGATGCTCGTCGGAGTTGGCTACCTATATCCATTATTTTTGGTCTTGCTCAGTGCTGCAGAAGTTCTAGGGAGAGGTGGCAGCTGAGCTGGGAACCCTGCTGGGGAGGAGAATCCCGATGGACCCGGTGACTATGTTGTTGGGATAGAGGAAGGGGAGGAGGAGAGTTGGGACCCCCTGCCTAGCTGGATATGGGTCTTGTTGGCCTTAGCAAGACAGTGTACATTAAACACATAGGTCTCAGCAGTGACTCCAACAAAACAGCAGTGGAAAACACTGGCAATCCATGTATTAGCACTGGAGCGCCTCTCTTATATGGTTAAAGACAGAGGGGAAAGATTTCTCCAAGACTGGAAGCCCTTCACTGATTTGCTTATGCAGGGGGAGGCACAAGCTCTTAGAGAGGGACTCTGATTTATAGCTTATAGCCTGCAATCACTTTACCACCCTGATGTCTTATGTGTGTACACAAACTTGGTGAACTGTCGTACTGTAATAGAATTAATTATAGCTCTTTATTTCTTTTAGCCACCTTTATCAGTTACTAAGTACAAGGATATTTAGGTTCTCTATGTATTACTGTAGAAAACGAAAATTAATTCAGACCCATGAGTATAAGTTATATATCTGTCTGTCTGTTGGCTGTCTGTTGATTGAAGTTTGTATAATAATGTCAGTGGATAATGAAGGCTGTCTGTAATAATTATGAAAAAATTTCAATAAAAATATTTTGCAAAAAAAAAAAAAGAAAAATTTGCATATACTGAAGCCTTCCTCAACGACTTGAGTGACCACAAGGCCATCGCCTGTGTAAGGACTACTATTAAGCCCTCCACCCCTTCCCCTTTTTGCCTCAAGCGAAATCTATGCAAGCTAAATCCCTCAGCATACCTGACTGACCTAGCATCGATCAGGTGGCAAGGCTTTAATCTAGCCCCTTCCATCACTGAGACCTACAATCTGTTCTTGCATCTGGTCATAGAGGTCATCAGTAGGCATGCTCCCCTTGTAAAGGATAGAGCTAGAAAGTATTCCTACCACTGATTCACCCCCCTTACTCAAGTCTGAGTTACGTAGGAGAGACGCCTTATGGAAGAAGGCACGTAAGATCAAATTGCCTGCCGACTGGGTTTCTTTTAGAACAGCTAGGAACCACTGCAGAAAGTTCATTAGGGCCACAAAGGCCAAGTTCTTCCAAAATGCATTGGCTTCCACTAAACACATCTACCACTATCTGGTAGCACCCATCACCCACTTGTTTAACCTGTCCCTAATCCAAGGACTCCTACCCTGCCAATGGAAAGTAGCTCATGTCATCCCTTTATTCAAGTCTGGCGACCCTACCGACCTCAACAATTATCGCCCCATCTCACTACTGCCCACACTTTCCAAACTCCTTGAGAAACTAGTTCATTCCCAACTGAGAGACTACCTAGAACACAATAATCTGCTTAATCATCTCCCAGTCGGGCTTTAGGCCCAAACATAGTACCATGTCTGCATTGGCCAAGGTTACTAACGACTGGCAAATTGTGCTGGACACCAAAAATCACATCAGTGCACTATTTCTGGATTTTAGCAAGGCATTCGACACTGTTGACCATGACCTGCTCTTAACCATGTTATCCAGCATCGGACTTCATGACTGCCCAAAAATGGTTTGACAGTTACCTGGTAAGTAGGAAACAGCTAGTGAAAGCTCAGGGAGATACTTCCCCCAAAAAACTTTTACAAAGAAGTGTTCTTTAAGGATCCATCCTTTGGCCTCTACTGTTTGCCATTTATGTTAGTAATATAAATGCCAATATTAGCACTGCAGTGTCCATCTCTTTGCAGATGACACTGTGCTGTATGTTGCTAGACCCTCACTGGAGCTCGCTTGTACTGCATTGCAACAGGACTTTGACACTCTGCAGTGCAACCTCCTGCATCTGAAATTATTACTAAACGCAAAAAAACTAAAACAATGCTCATCTCACCCCTCCCCATGCCACACCGGTTGCCTTCCCTTCCATAGCCTCTAAACCTCAGGTTCTGACCTTGTTAGGGGAATCGCTGGAAGTGGTAGAGACATTCCAGTACCTGGGATTCTGGTTAGACAACAGGCTCTCCTTTGCTGCGCACTTAAATGAACTGACTAAAAAGCTGAAGCAAAGGATAGGACTTTTTTTTTTTTTTTCAATATAATGTTTATTATAACTTTTGGTTTTTATATCAGATAGGATCATGCTTATCAAAATTATACATGTACATTCCGAATCAAGAGCCATGATCCTATCTCCCCACCCACCACCCTACCCCCCACGTTCCTGTTTTCCCACCCTCCACAGTACAAATAAGTAGAAACCCACAATGAGTTGTTAGGGTAACAAAACATAGTTTAGATGGAGTATAACGTATGTAATGGGGCCCAAATCTTTTTATATTTTGTTATGTTGTTATTAAGATTAGCTACGTTTTTTTTCAGTAGGTTAGGACTTTTCTATTGCGTCAAGCACCTGCTCACATTCGAAGCCAAATTAAGACTGGTGCAAACCACTTTCCTTCCCCGGCTTAGACTATGCCAACTATCTACAGCCATCGCCCCCTAGCCTCTCTCTCTAAGCTAGACACGCTGTACCACAGGGCTATCAGATTTATTACCTGCGCACCGTATAATACACACCATTGAGCTCTATACATGCAAATTGGTTGGCAGTTCCTAAAAGCTAGGAGAGCAAAAACGTGGTACTTTGGACATTCAGAGCCCTGACGAACAGGTTACCAAAAATACATCCCTGACCTTTTTTCTATCCCCAAGGGGTCTATTCCCTTAGAAAATACACGGTTGGCCGGCACAGTGGCGCTGATGGTTGAGGCGCTGGATGCCACCTCACGCCATGCTGGTGACCCTGGTTTGACGCTGAGCCCGGCTGCCAGGGGTCGAGTAGGGGATGGCTAGGATGGAGCGTCCGAGGACTGTTCTCCTATCCTGGGAGGGATCCAGGGACCCACCGGCTTGTAGCGGCTCCCCGGAGATGACCGGGGGGCACCACTAGAGCGGTGTAAGGGGGGCGGAGTGCGGCGGGTGTCGGCACGTTGTGCCTAGACTTCACTGCACGCCCGCACTCTGCAAGGGAGAAAACCAAGAAAATGGGCTGCAGTCAGGCAGTATGAGCTTCCGACCCCCGCTGCCTGCCCCGAATGGTGCCTCCTCAACTGGATCCTGCTCTGGTGGGTCGAGCTGGGAAGCTCCTCGCCACCCCTCCACGGGGGGTAATCTATGGAGGCATGAGAAGGTTGGCCTGATGTCGGGAGGCAGGGCTAGGGGGTTCGGTTGGGATGACCATACTTACTGTAGCCCGGGGTAAAAAATATCTAAAAAGAAGAATATACACGGTCATCCAGCTCGATATCCCTAGAGTAAGAACCTGTTTTGGCACATCCTCCATCAGCCATTATCTCCCTGCCCTCTGGAACGCTACCCAAAAAGACTTAAAACTGTCCTATCTTTCCAGCTTATACTCCTTCAGGAGTCTTGCAGCTGCTGTCGCTACTACCGGGTCTTCCTAACACAGGCCCCCTGCTCAGCCGAAGCTCTTACTTATGGCCATGCCAGCACTTCTTCTGTTCTAACTACGTCTCCTCCTATACTGTATCCTTATGTTTACCTTCTCTTCCTCCTCTCTCTCTTCACCTGTGCCCCCTCCTCCTAATGCCATCACTCCAGTAAGCTAAATTACTATTTTGCCATGACCTATGTACCTGCTGTTTGCCTTGGTGACATGCTGTGATTTCTTTGTTACTGTGCTGTTGTTTTCCTTATGCCTATAGACTGAAATCCCTTGTCATTTGTGATTTATGTTCTGATTGTTACTTCCTCTGACGTATTATGCTCACTGTACTCCCTTGTATCTACCATGCCAATTATCCATAATTACTTGTGCACTGTTGTATATAATGTATGTTCTGCCTTACCCACTTGTGTGCCCCCAGGGCCGCCTTGTAAATGAGCTTGCTCAAAGGTGCTTTACCTTGGCTAAATAAAGATTGATTGACTGATTGATTGAATTGCAAGTAGCATACAATACCTCAACTCGCATGGTTAATCTTCTTCTCCCCAGTCTACTGCTTGACTGGCAAACACAGAGTTTTGACAAGTTACAACCTGTACCAGAAAAAAAGGGCGCAGAACAGAGCACTTGCTGCAGTGCAGACTAGTGTGGATACAGTTGTTATTTTTTGCCCTGTGTCCTAATGCCTTGCAGGCAGCAGCTGTCTAACAAACAAAAAAATATTGAACACCCACTTAACTTGCATGATCTACTTCAGTTCTCTCTCAGGCTGCTGCGATCCATGTTTATGACTCCTGCTTTTTCTGCTTCCCTCCTATTCCATCGTCCTAGTCCTTCGCATTGCTCCTCCATCTGTCCGCTCTCTCCAATCTGGGCTGCGACTGAAGCTGTCCTCTACCTGTTGTTGGATTGTCAGGTCTGCTAACGATAGACCCATCCGGGTGATGTCTATGCAGCCAGCAGGCATGTGATTGGCATTTGGTGTGGGCTGTGCCAGGCATCCGGCTTGGCCTTCTCAGTCTTGCCCAACAGTTCACTGCCTGATCCTGGCTCTCTCACAAGTCCATATCCTCCTCCTAAGCCTATCTGGGCCTTTCTGCCAGTACTTTTTGTCCACAGTTTGGGAGGTTCGACTGTCAGTATTCAGTGCCTGGTTGCTCACTCTACTCTGTTGTCCTCTGGTGACACGTGTGTGTCCGTCTCTCTCTGGCTGATTGGGGTTGGTTAACTTGGTCTGTGGTCAGTGCCCACTTAGACCAGGACTGGGCCCTTGGCCTCTGCCCTTGTCTTCTCACAGCTGATGACTTGTACTGTTGTGTGCACCTTGGCCTGCCCTGTTGGGTGACCCAAGTCGTATTTTGTGCCACTCATCCTGCAACCTTGTGTAGTCTCCCACAGCGCATGGGTCCTGGCCCTTGATTCCTCTTAAGTCCATCCTCTCTTTCTTTTTTTTTTTTTTTAATTTCTTTGTGCAATCTCCTCGGCTGGGGGGCGTATTGGTTCCCCCCATCCAGCACAGTCTCCTTGGCCCCTGCACCGGTCGCAGCCAGAGCTCTGACCCCTTTTGCTCTACTCCCCAGGCCACTTCACAGCGGGTACTTACCCCACACACTGTAGAAAACCTGGAGGCCGGGCTCGGGGAGCTGACTTGAGTGCGTCAGCTGCAGCGCCCGCCGGGCCGGCCTTCACATGCACGCTGGAGGAGTGTTTTTACAAGATGGACCCCAATGGCTTGGGCATGCCATGATACCAAAGGATGCTGCGTACTGCGTCCGGCGCACTACGCGTCTAGGCGTCAGCCCGGCGCGTACACTATGACCGCGAGCATGTACCGGCCCCGAGCACCACCACCACCAGGAGCCAGTAGCACAGCGGTTGTCCTTCCCACCCTCCCCAGAGGAGGGGTGCAGTCCATGGGATGCTTGATCCTCCTTCCCTCTGCCGACCCTCTGAAATCCGAGATCGCTCCCGACCCCGGGTCATTGGCGTGGTAAGAGATAAGGTGCCAGTGCCTCAGCCGTCTACACCACCGTGCCGGCAAGTCCATCCTCTCTTTCGATTTTACCTCTATCAGCTCACCGTTGCTCTGGCCATGGCCAACAATTGCAGTTGAATTGAAGACCATTGCACTGCTTGCCACCAAAACCATGAGAAGTTGACCCAGACATCTAATTTTTTCCCTGCCAGTCCACGAGGTTCATACCTGCAGTGCCTTGTAGAGTTTTTATAAGCTCAGATCAGATGTTTGCCCATTGTTCTGTTCTTCCCAGGCTAAGTACAGTCCTCTTCAACAGCACTTAGCCCTGGGAGGATGGTGGGACCAGCAAACAAAATATTATAGCTTATAAAACCTGTAAAATGCACTGCAGACTATTGAATCTGTCACTGCTGCAGCCTTGCTCTGATGGTAGCTGCAGGGGATTCTGGGATTTCTGGTTACAGCAGATGTCCACTTGTAAGTAAGCAGAATGAACCTGATACAGTCTGCTATACTACAGTAAATAGTAAGTAAAACAAAATGGTTGCACACAGACTGTAAATTGTGTCCAGCCCCACGGTTGGGTGTGGGGCTCTTAGTGTTGACTGTTTCCCTTTAAGCAGATTAGAATCAGCAATCCTGATGGTCAGCGGTGGCACTGGATCTAGGCAGGCACCTCGCCTATTGTCTCTCCTTGCTTTTCAAGTTCAGGCTTGGCTGCCTCTCTCCCTTGTTATCCTACCTTTCACCATCTCTTTCCTTCTTCCTCCAGTTCTCCAATTCTCACTCTTTCTCAGTCCTCTTCTGTAAAACCTCTGTGAGACTATCTGTCTTTCTTATCATCTCCCTCCACACTCTGCTCTAGTGCACTGCCAGAACCCTATCTCTCTAAAATACCTTCTACGCAACTTCTCTGCTCACACTTGCTCCAGAAATGTACCCCACCCCATTTCAAGCCCTCCATCCCCAGCTCCAGTTTTGCAGCCCCATTCTCCCCTTTCAGATTCCCCTCACCCCTGAGCTCTGCCATTGTCCCTCTCTCCTCCACCTTACCCTAATCCCCAGGAAGGGAAAACGGGCAGACTAGGTGGGCCAAGCGGTCCTTATCTGCCATCAAATTCTATGTTTCTTATCCCCCGTGCTATCCGCTATAATTTTATTGTAGATTTTGTTCTCCTCTGTTGTTCTTTCTGCATTATATTGTATCTTTTTATTTACTTTGTGTAAATATTGACTGTTTTCTTTTTACAATGCTGATCCTATTTATTTAAAGGTTGTCCCCTCTTTTACTTGTTATCCCCTTCTCCAAGTCGCACCAGAAAATGAGCAGTAGCTCAGTGGGCCTTTCCTGGTCACCACATTTTAAGTAATTGACTAACGAAGTACATAAATCCAGTTGAAGGACTTTTGCACCCTAGTTTCTGCTTGAGTGAGATGTGTTTAATGGTCTGATGCTGATGACCACTGTACAGTATGTATAGTATTCCAATTTTTATACAGAAACAAATAATAGTTTTTGGTGGCTTTTATTGAACTTTTTTTTTTGTTTTACTGAACAGAAACATGAATTAAAGAAAAAGGCTAGCTTTTTTCCAGCCCAGCTGAGGTGTAGCATCTCATTAGCAGTGGGTTCCTGCTTCCCATTTCTGCAACTGAGTGGACTGCAGTGCTGGGAGTTTGAGTGACTTGCTCAAGGTCACAAAGTGAGTTTTTTGCTTTAGCGGGGTTTCAGCTTGTGATCTCTTGGTTCCTTAGTTCGTGCTCTAACCTCTAGGCCGCACTGCCTCCTTAGCGGAATTGCATCCCGGCATTACTGGTTTGATGTTGCCTCAGGTAGCAGTTTTTATTTATTAAGTGGCTCCGGTGTGCAGGATCAGTGGGCCATTTTCAGCCACAACCCGAGCTCTGAGAAGCAGTACCTAAGTTTGTAGTTGAACAGGCAGTATAGCAATGCCTTGAACTCCATAATGCATAAGACACTGAAAACAATGTGAGCATCAGTATTTTAAACATCTGTGTGAGAGTCATGAGATTGTAGCCACAGTTAGATTGATGTGGGAGATAGTGTTTTCTATTGTTTGCAGGCTTGACATCTATATTGTACCAATCGTGGAGCATCTGTTCCTCAAGAAATCTAATGTACCTCATAGTTTTGGGTCATCTGGTGGGAGGTCTAGCAGAGATAGATGTACTTCATACATTGTAATACTTAAAACATTTCCTTTTTTTTTTTTCCCATATATATTTTGTAGGTATTTTCAGTTTTCTCCCCGACCCCTTGCATCCCTCGCGTGCATGTGAAAGCATGCGCACGTTACGTACTGCAGGACTCCCCACCCTACCAGTCGCTCTGTTGCCGCCTGCCACCGGACCCTCCCGGGAGAGGAGAGCCAGTGCTCAATCCTGCTCCCCTGGTGTCGGCACCCCGACTACTCTAGGTTGTTCTTGAAACCGGGTCGCTTGCATAGTACAAGGTAAATCATTCAGCATCTCAGCCCTCAGTGCCATTGGGCGGCAAATTAAGACATTTCCATGAGCATATTAGCACCATAAGGAGTAGGCTGGGGGAGTTACTGTCTACATCCCACATACTGTAGCAAGACTGAAATAAATGACAGAGTTCCTGGCACCAATATCTAGTAAGTAGCCATAGGTATCATTGGTAGACATGGGTTAGTAGTTTTGTTGTCCTGGCTAACATGTGCCTGGTGGTGCAGTGGTAAAAACAGTAGGATCAGCCTGAAGAGTGTTATTGCTGTATGCCATAATTTTATTGAATCTGCAGGCATATAAAAATATATTCATTAATAAAAACCCTATCTGATATATTAATGTAGTTTTTTGCAAAGTGTAAAAAGCTGGGAAATTCGACGTTAGGGTTACCAACCTCACCACACCCCCCCCACACCCTCCACATACCAACAGGTGTTGGGGTGTGCCTTGGAATCGTTGGCCCTAACTCTCACCCCATTCCATGTGTAAACAAGGTGAGATGGTACAGTATAGGAGAATGGGGTGAGAGGCCCAATGACTTCAAGGCACACCCCAACGCCTGTTGGTGTGTGGAGGGTGGGGGTGGTGTGATAGGGTTGGTAACCCTAACGTCGAATTTCCCAGTTTTTCACACTTTAATAAAACCCCTAACTGATGCATTAACATATATTTTTTGCAATGAGTTTCCCTTCTTTTTGAGAAAGTTTAATGTAACTGGTATATGGTCACGCAGCGCAGGCCTTCCGGGCCCTGCACTCTCCGCACGCTACCCGTTGTTGCATAATGATATGCATAAGTGGCAGTGTTGGCTGTCTGGGCCCTGCGTTCCCACTTATACATAAGTACGGACATATGGCAGCCCTAAAGTCATGAAAAGTAACCCTTGTAACACTAATTTGGCAATATCTCAGTAACCGTAGTAACTATGGAAAAAAATCCATTGCAGTTGCAATCTTGACTTCGAAACCTCCACGGGTACTTAGTCACCTAAAGGTGGACTAAGCTGCAGAGAGAGAAAAATCTGTATCTCGAATCCTTTTTGAGATACAGGCGTTGAAAAAGCGCCCATGGCCTCACAATTCAAGCAGCGTTAGCCTCAGGCATTTTCAGGATTTGTTTCACCCAGTTTTCAACATGGCATTTTGGGAACCCCGCCTCATGAACAGTGTCACTGTAATTTCATTAATCTGTCTCAAAAGTTAACTTTGCACAGTGAACGTGCCATTCTGCATCACAGGCGCAAAATCATGTTTTGGGCAGGATGTGAAAAATGTCAGCTGTATACTGTTCATGAGGAGGTGTGGAAAAAGGTAATGTTGAAAATCAGGAATGAAAACATGAAAAACTGGCAAAGTTACGAGCATGTGTAGAAACTGCACAACGCACGCTCATAACGTGGCATTTATGGAAATTTTTTAACCAAATTTTCAACATGGGCTTTTTGGGAAATCCTTCATGAACACTGGCACTGTGATTTTGTTAATCCACCCCAAAAGTTGATTTCGCACAGCAACCGCACCATTCTGCACCATGGGTGTGAAAACACATTTCGGGCAGGATGTTTCTTTTTTTGGACCTCCACTCAAGATCACTGGGACTGTCCATTTCGTTAATTGGTCCCGAAAGGTGATTCCGCACAGTCACTGCAAAATCACTTTGGGACGGAATAACGAGATGACAGTGACATTGCTTATGAGGTGGGGTCCCAGAAACCCCACATTAAAAATTTGGTGCTAAAATCTCAAAAAATGGTCGAGATATCAACATAAGTTGCGCCCCCCCAATTGAGTGGCATTATACGGCTTACCTTTGATTCTTCAGTTTAGCTTAGGTCTTGAAGAGTGCAGACATGTCCCGTCCAGAAAGATCACTGCTCCTGATCTCTGGAGGTAAGTATAGGTAAGGGGTTGTGCGAAAGGGTGTGCTCAGTGGGAGGGTGGGGATGGGGAGGGGGACTGGGGAGCAGCGAGGACGCTTTTCTTTTGCAGGTTTAAAAAAAATGAAAGACATCGGAGGACGCATTTTCTTTATTTACAGGTATTTTTTGTAATACATATTTGGGCACACTGGGGTGGGCTCCCAGTGTACCATATTTGTGTGTGTGTGTGTGTGTGTGTGTGTGTGTGTGTGTGGGGGATGCATACATGCTGACATGGGGATTGGGCACCCCATGTCGGCAGTTGAAAACTATGAGGCTTTGGTGGTGGGAGCATCATTTGACACGGGAGTGGGCATCCCAGTGTCTGAGCATTAAAATTAAATATATTTGGCTTCCAGTCCCCAGTGCCTCATACTGATTGGGGGGTCTCTAGTGCTGACATGGGGATTAGGCACCCCATGTCGGCAAAAGTGTTTTCTAATCCTTTTATCCTATTTTCAGCTCACGACCTAGGATCCTAGGTTGTATCGCTTGCATACGAATCAGGATCCTAGGTCGTATTACGCGGATATGAAGTAGGATTTAAATGATTAAATAAACACATTTCACAGGCATATTTTGTCCTGTAAAGTGCAGAGTGCACCAAAAGGGGGTCCCAGTAAGCAAGCTACATGTGTTGGTTCCTCCCAAGAATATCATTTTGGGAGGTTTCAAAAAAATGTTTGGGGGGCAAAACTGAAAACAAGATGGCAGCCATACGAAGTAGGAATTTCTCCACGTGGAGCAGGATTTCTACTTCATGTCATACAGCTATATTAAAGTGCCTACTGAGCATGCTCAGAATTTTTTTTTTCAAATGTTTAAATTGCAGTAACTTAAAAACTACTTATTATTTTTACACCAGACTAGCAAAAGGCACATCTGTGGGTTAGTCCCTTTCTACCCTGCAAATGTCATGCCAAACAACCAAACAGTGGGCTGTAGGCAAGTTCAAAGAAAAATCTCAGCAAAGTTTTTCACCTCTCCGTAATTCTGAGACTGCACATCTGTCCAAAACGATACTTGCCAGATCAAGAGCTCTACCCCACAGGAAGGCACATACCAAATTTCGTGCAAATCCATTCAACAGTTGCAAAGTTATTAAAGTGCAAATTTTGAGTTTAACATTGAAGTGCCTACTCAACCCTAACTATAGGGGCGTGCCCGCACTCCTATAATTTAATGGTAACCACAGTATTATTTGTTAAGTAGAGCAGTTGCTCTTAGTAATGCAGAGTGGCAGCTGCGCAGCACTGGGTGCCTAAGAGACAGGAGTGAGATGAGCTGAGTGGCTCAAGAGAGAAAGCACTACCACACTGTTTTGGAGAAGGGCATGTCCCACGTAGACACTGGTTCTGCGAGCAAGCGCACCACTACTGCAGTTGCTAAACAGGCTGTGGCCTATTGGGAGACTCAGAGAGCAAGCACTTTTAGTTGTCATGAAACTGCTAGTTCAGTCACACAAGCACTCACGTTAGTTGGCAAGTGGTAAGCGCCAGGTTTTTAATACAGGGAGTGGCTACTAATAATTAACCCTGAGGGGTTAAGAAAGGAGAATGAAAGAGTCTGCCAGAGAGATAAGAATGGGCTCACTAAACGGGCGTCCTCTTAGGGAGCACCAGGCTGCCAGGTGTGAAGAAAGCAATGTACACTGCAAACATTCAAAATTATTAAATAAATGTACAAAGAGCTCAGCACGCTAACTCACAGTCTGATAATCAAAACAGTATCTTGGCAGAAGACACCAGGAGGAAGGAGTGCTGTGTGACTGGACTTCTCTACTGGGACTAAAGAAGTAGAACTATTGTACCTGGACCTTTAATTTAGGGTAAAAAAACAAACTAACAAACAAAAAAAAATAGAAAAAATTAGTGTGTTTGTCTGAGTTAACTGAACTGAATAGTTATCTAGGTGTAAATCTCAGGTGATTGAAAGGGCTTGATAGCTGTGCAGTTTAAATTACTTTTAGAAAGATCTAGTAAGTAGGGGGAGTGGCTTAGCTAGAAGGAAGCTAAATTTAAAGACTGCCTTAGAAAGATTCTGTTAGTAGCTTGGCAGAAGACACCAGGAGAAAGGAGTACTGTGTGACTGGACTTCTCTTCTAGGACTAAAGAAGTAGAACTCTTGTACTTGGACCTTTAATTGCCCTTCCTCCCACCCAGAGCTAGTTCCTTTTATATGCACAGGATTTGACTGACAACAGGAACTTCCTGTTTGGGAGCAGGAAGTGAGTGATCACAGAGCCACCAAAGACTCACCATCCTAGAAGGGCAAGAGTAGCTCTCCGGCCCACTCTAGCTGCTGGAGGCCTGCCTCTGAGCAAGTAAGGAGTCTACTGAGAAATATAGGATATTCTTGTCTCAGAACAGGACAATCAGGCATAGAGGCAGAAAGAAAGTAGAGAGAGAAGAGAAAGAAAAAAAACAAAAAAACAAAAAACAGAGGAAAGAGTAAGGATTCCAAACAACAGTTAAGGGGCCAGAAATAAGACATGATGGGAGTGGTGCAGTGCAGTGGCTGTGGAGCAGCAGTCTTCCGGGAGACGTTCTGGAGGATGCGATGTTGTCCCATCTGCAGGCACCTCTCTGGGCTGAGGGAGGAGGTTGCTCATCTCCAGGCTGAGTTGGCCAGGATTTGTGGGACCTCCTCCTCCATCCAGGGACCACCAGTGCCACTGCCGTTGCCTCAGAGGTTGCCAAGAAAGAGGAGCAGTTGGACCACAGTGGGCTCAGGAAGGGTGAGGGTGGTGGAACAGAGGCGCATCCCTCCAGTTGTACCTCTCCACAATTCCTATGCCATTCTGGCAAAGTGTGGTTACCGTGTGGAGGCATCTGCAATGGAGACCAAGGAGGATGCTGGGAACCTCCACAAAGGAGACCCACAGGAGGGTGGCATGGGACCCCACAGGGGAAGGAAACAACTCCTGGTGGGGGACTCCATTGTTAGGAAGGTAGAACTGGGGGAGGAAGGGGAGAGGGAGGTAAGGTGCCTGCCTGGCGCCATGGCTGGGAGGGACAGGGAGCGAATCCTCAGGATTGCCGGAGCAGCTGCACAGGGGGAGCTGGATGTCATTGTCCACCTAGGGACAAATGACCTGGCTAAGAAAGGATTAGAGCAGTGCAGGAAGAGTTTGTGGAATTGGGGAGGGTCTTAGACAAGTAGCATGCAGTAACCTTCTTGGAGGTGCTGCCTATCTATGGCGTAGGAGAGGCTAGGGTGTTCTGCACCATGGGATTCAATCAGTGGTTGAAAAACTGGTGCAGAGCTCAGGGATTTGGCTTCATTGGGGACTGGGGGTCCACCTGGAGTGATGCAAGCCTGTACTGGCATGATGGGCTGCATCTTTCCAGGAGGGGAACCAGGATCCTAGGTGATAGGTTTAAATGCTTCATTGGCATACATTTAAACTAGCCAAGGGGGGAGGCACTGGAAAATAGCAGGGAAATCCTAGCCCCACCCAAAAAATCACAGTAGTAAGTGCAGTAAACACCAACATAGAGGTGGTGATAGGGAGAAGGGCAGGGGTAAATGGGGAAAGTGACAAAGGCAAGAAGGAGAGGATGGGGCAAAAGGGTAAGGCCATCAGGAAATGGAGGGTAATGAGTACCAATGCCCGTAGTCTGAGGCAACAAGCTCCCTGAGCTGGTGGCCTTGATGGAAGAGGGATACCTGGATATCGTGAGAATCACAAAAATGGTACACAGAGAACCATGACTGGATGTTAACATACCAGGATACATAACTCACAGGAGAGACAGGCAGGAGAGAAGAGGAGGAGCTCTGCTATGTAAAGGAAGGATAAAAGCAACTGAAAACAAAGAGTAAACAGGGAGAAGAGGAGGCACTGTGGGTCACCTGGAGACTGGAAAGGGCACCACAATCCGACAGGGGTTGTGTACAGACCCCCATGTCAGGGGAGGGAAATGGACAAGGATAGGATAAGAAGGTATCATAGGGATGGCAGAGAAAGGGGAGATACTTGTTGATGGAGACCTGAATATGCCAGATGTTAACTGGAGCACATCTGCTGTAGCCACATCCAAGAACAGGGCCATTCTCGATGCCCCTACAGGTGGCAGGCCTCAGACAGTTAGTTTTGGAACCCACTCCATGAGGGGAGCAACTAGACCCTCATACCTCAAATGAGGGCAGTGAGGAGGATCTCAGATCTAGAAGTGGGTTGCCATCTGGGAACAAGTGACCATCAAACAGTGTGTTCATGTTAAACTCGCACAGAGTTAAAGCCATACAAAAGTGAGGGTACTGGACTGCAGGAGGGCTGACTTTGGCAAGATGGGAGAGTGCCTCAAAGAAAGCACTAGAAACAGGCTAGAAGGAGGGGTGGAGCAACAATGGGAAATCATCAAACTGCGTCACAGAGGCAACAAGCCTTTTGTGAAGCAAATAAACAAATCAAACGAAAGCAAAAGCCACTATAGTTCTCAAAAGAGGTGGCTGGGAAAGTCGGGAGAAAAGATAGCATTCAGGAGTATAAGGAAACACAGAAGGAGCAGGACAGAGAGCTGTACTAGTTAAGGCAGAAGGAAGCAGGGAGGAAGTCAGAATAGCAAAGGCCAAACTGAGGAAAAGATAGCCAACTCTGTTGAAGGGGATAAAACCTTTTATAGGTACATCAGAGAGCGTAGAAAGAAAAAGGGAGGGACAGTGAGGCTGAGTAGAATGAATGGTGGGTGGGCAGAGGGGGACAGTGAAAAAGCAGGGATACTGAACGAATATTTCTGCTCAGTATTCACTAAAGAAGAGGGGGAAGTGCCTAATCCAGTTAACAGAAGCACTCTTGATAGAAGGTCGATCCAGCCTTTCATAGAGGAAAGGGTTCTGCAAGAACTCCTAAAACTGAAGGTGGACAAAGCAATGAGGGCCTGATGGAATTCACCCAAATTCTAAAAGAATTAAGGGGAACTAGTGAAACCACTGACTACTCTTTTAATAAATCATGGGAGGATGGTGTGGTACCTGAGGACTGGAGGAAGCGGATGTGATTCCCTTCACAAAGAGGGACCAAGACAGAGGCAGGAAACTACAGACCTGTCAGTCTGACCTCTGTGGTAGGAAAGTGATGGAGTCACTTCTGGAAGGAAAAATTGCTGAGTACCTTGAGGCCAGTGGGGCACAGGACCCAAGGCAGCATGGGTTAACAGCGGGAAGGCCATGTCAGACAAATCTAATACATTTTCTTTGACTGGGTGACCAAAGTAGTAGACCAGGGAGGGGCTGTGGACATGGCCTACTTAGACTTTAGCAAGGCATTTGACACAGTCCACACAAGATTAATAGTCAAATGAACCAGCCTGGAAGTGGGTCCCAGGGTGGTAGCCTAGGTAAAAACATTGGCTGGACAACAGGACACAGAAGGTAATTGTAAATGGAGTCCACTCTGAAGAAGAGGGTTACTAGTGGGGTACCACTGAGGGTTCAGTACTGAGTCCAGTCCTTTTTAATGTCTTTATAAGTGACATTGCAGAGGGACTGGAAGGAAAAGTATGCCTCTTTGCAGATGACACAAAGGTCTGCAACAGGGTTGATACACATGGATGCGTGGAAAGGATGAGAAGGGACTTGGCAAGGTTGGAGGAATGGTCAGAAGTATGGCAGCTAGGATTCAATGCAAAGAAGTGCAAAATAATGCACTTGGGAAACAAGAACCAAGGGGAAGATTACAGAGTTGGGGGGGGAGGTAGTAACAACAACAAAAAAGGAAAGGGACCTGGGGGTAATCATATCAGATGACCTTAAGGTTAGCAAGCAATGTGAGAAGGCAGTAGGGAGGGCTGGGGGTATTCTGAGATGCATAGGGAGAGGCATCACCAGCACAAAACAGGAAGTTGTTATCCTTCTGTACAGACAGTTGGTGAGACCCCATCTGGAGTACTGCGTCCAGTTCTGGAGACCCCATCTCCGCAAGGACATTGACAAGATAGAGGCAGTCCAGAGGAGGACAAGTAAAATGGTGCAGGGTCTGCAAGAGAAGCCGTACGAGGAGAGACTAAAGGAGCTTAATATGTATACCTTTGAGGAAAGAAGGAGAGGAACATGATAGAAACTTTTAAGTACCTCAGTGGGATCAACAAAGTCCAAGAGGTAGCATCTTTCAGAAAAAGAGATGCAAGAAGAAGGGGACACAATTTAAAGATGGAGGCGGTTCCGGGAGTAATGTGAGAGTATTTTTTCACAGAGAGGGTAGTGGATGCATGGAACAGCCTTCCTGAGGAGGTTGTGAGGTCTAAAACTGTAGGAGAATTCAAGAATGCATGGGACAGACATAAGGCAATTCTTGTGGTGGGTAGGAAGAAATAGGCTGTTGGTTAACTAGGATCTGCGGCCTATCCTGTGGGTAGGGAAATGGGCAGACTAGGTGGGCCAAGCGGTCCTTATCTGCCGTCAAAGTCTATGTTTCTGTGTATCATTAGTTTATCACAGAAATGTCAATATATATATATAACAACAGTACTAGTTGAAGCAGGGGTGTTCGAGAGAATGATACAGCACAGATTTAAACTGGAAAAAATGTACAACTTTTTACTATCGCCCATAACTCATCCAAGTTTTATCAGAAATACTTTATGTAATTTATGTTAACTGGGAAGGCGCACTAGACAGGAACTGTCTTTTTTCAGGCACGACCCAGGAAATTATAAAAGAATGGGATTAATACATGTTTCACAGATTACACAGAAATACAATGTTTACAGGAGTAAAAATTACAACAGCACAAAGTGGTATCAGACATGGAGTACAGGGGACTTCCGGTGACATCATGGAGCGAACTGTAGCCTAAGACAAGAGACTCCCCTGAGATCTTTTAAATCGCCTCCTAAACACAGCGTTTAATCTCCGAATACGCCTGTTAATAATCATAGGAGGCTGCAAAATGCCAAAAAAAAAGAGGAGATGCAAAATGCAGACCTCCGGATCATCTGGATGGGGAGAGATCACAAGATGAAGAGTCAGAGAGCGGAGACTCCCGGGCCTCATCTGCCTCCCGACACAGTACTGCAACTTCTGACCAAGTGCCATACACAATACTTCAGAAGCAAATGGCACAAATGTTAATCGAAATCTGAGATTTCAGAAAAGAAATGAAATCTACAGCTGCTTCCCTCCGCACTGACATTGGTAAACTTGAGAAATGCCAGGACGCCAGTGAAACCCAGGCAGCAGAGACAGACAAGCGGATGGAAGAAGCGGAGAGGGCCATCGTGTAGCTACACAGCAACCCAAAAGCTCTACAAGACCGTGTGAAGGATGCAGAAAGCAGGAATTGCCGAAATATCAGGCTATCCAGAATTCCTGAGGTGGCTGAGGGCACAGAGATGATCCCATTCATTCAGAAGACTCTCAGAGAGATACTCCACTTACCAGAATCAGTATCCCTGGAAATAGAGTGAGCACACTGCACCCTGGGCCCCAAACCAGTGCCGGGAGCCCGGCCTCTAACAATCCTAATAATATTTCTGCAGCATCAAGATAAAGAGACAGTGCTGCATACAGCTTGGAAACGCGGTGCAGTTCACTTTAAATCACAGAGGCTGTATTTCGACAATGATTACGCGCCTGAGGTGATGGTGCGAAGAAGAGCGTACATCCCGACCATGAGAGCTCTTAAAGCAGCAGGCATATGGTTTAGAACCTCCTACCCCTCCAAGAGGGTGATTTTCTTCCAGGAAGGCCCTCTCAGCTTCGACAACGTGGCTGCAGTGATAACCGAGCTGAAAGCGAGGAAAATAGATGTCAGCCAGCAGCGCCCTAATCCTGAAACATCAATTGCCACCAAGCTTGTACAAAAGGTCTGGAGCAACAATCAGAGAGACTCCAGACGTCGACAGGGGATGGAAGCAATCCAAAAGATCATTGGCACACTGAAAGCCAGGCAGCTGACCCCAAGGGACGCTGTGGAGGAAGCACAAGTGACAGAAACCTGAACAACTACAAGTATAGGACTAAGGACAATAAATGATGTTTGTATACCTGACCAGCTAGTGCCTTAGTATTAAAGTCAGGTTTGGATAAAGATGTTCTGAGCATGAGGTGGGGGGGGAGGCTCCGACCGATCTTTTCTGTGGCTGCCTGAGCGAGGCCCAACATCATGGGACCTATGGCCTGGTTCCCCGATCATGAGGGTGGAGGAGTGAACTTCACCTCAGCTGTCCGCTCGACCGCTCGCTCGTTTTGTGGGCCCAGCGGGAGTCGCTGATTTGGGGGGATGTCCCGGGGTTGACTGGGGAGCTGGGAGGATCGGGGAATCTGTGCGGGATGGTCGTGACTAGTTCTTGGAGCACTCCCAGAGCTGTAGATGGGATTGAGTGAGGCCTAGTACTGTGGTACCTCTGACTTGTTTCCTCGGCCGGGGGTGGGGGCGAATTATACCCCAGTTGCTTGCGTGAACACCGGCTCGTTGGGTTGGCTATTTGAGTCCACTGAACCTGGGAGGGAGGGGAATACTACAGGGTTGACCGGGGAGTCGTATAGTTCAGGAGCCTGATGTAAAAACACTCTAAAGCATCTCAGCTGGTATAGACCATGACTCCAGGCCTTTAAGCATGAGAGAGCATGAGAGCTGAGCTGGTTGCCTTCTCCCGTTGTACCTACTAATACGCCATTCCCAAGAAGCTCTCAGCATGATAGGGGAAGGAGGGAGGAGAGAAGGGGGGGCGGGGGGAGGCTCCAACTAACTTTTCGTTCACTTTGTTTCCTCCTGAGCTGTGGATGGACCTGAGTGAAGCCCAGCCTCGTGGGGCCTCTGTCTTGAATCCACTATCATGGGGATGGGGGAGTGAACTGCTTCCCAGCTGCCCGCCCGATCACTCGCTCGTTTGACTGGCCCTACGGAAGCCGCTGATCTTGGGAGGGAGAATACCCCGGGGTTGACTGGGGAGCTCAGTGGATCGGTAGTTTGTGCTGGGTAGCTGTGGCTGGTTTCTGGGGCTTCCCTGAGCTGCAGATGCAACTGAGTAGGATCCAGCACCATGGGGCCTCTGGCCTGTTTCCCCCGGCCCGGGGGGGGGGGGTGAACTTTACCACAGACCGGCTCGGTTGGAATCGCTGAACACGGGGGGGAGGGGGACACCCCAGGGCTGACTGGTGAGCCAGGTAATTTAGGAGCTTGATGTGCAGTAGCTTTGAAGCATCTTGGCTGAGATAGACCTTGACACCGGGCCTATTAAACATTGGAGGGCATGAGAGCTGGGCTGGCTGCCTTCTCCCCATGGTTCTTAATCAGAGTCTGGGTTTGCATGGTGGGGGCAGGGCACTGAAGACTTCGCTATACACTTGTGGCGTGGGCCCTGCCCCCCCCCCATACCTTTCCTGGGTCGGAGGTGGGAGCACGCCACCAAATTCCTAGGCCGGTGCCTTCCCCATTCAGGGAAAAGATCACTTCTCTCCTGATCTCTGGCGCCTCCTCTAGATTATCTCTGAATTCATTCACATATCTGGACTGACTAGTACGGTATGGGCTGCACGCCCATTGGCTCATGCTCTGAACCAATGGGCGTAGCATGCCAACTGTCAATCGTCGGAGTGTGAGGCGGCAGGCGGGTGGGACGCTGCCGGCTGATGAGGAGGCGGGGTGGTGGGGCTCAGTGGGCGGGTGGGGTGGGGGGTCCACTAGATCACCAGGGATTTCGGACTGGGGGGGTGAGAATGCCGCACCTGCGATCGGGCTCCGTGCGGTCCACTGGACCACCAGGATATTGGACTGGGGGGATACTGATGCCAGCGATTGGGCTACTCGCGGTCCACTGGACCACCAGGATATTGGACTTTGGGGGGGATACTGATGCCTGCGATCGGGGCATGGGGGGGCGCCGCCAGGTGCGGTGGGAACAACCGATGGCCACCCACAGGTGGCAGCTGCTGTGTTGCGCCCTGCAATGCGGCAGCTGTCCTGTGGGTGGCCCTCAACTTGTTCCTGTTTTTTTCAGGCGTAACATTGTGCAGGCGCAGGTAGGGATTGCGCCTGCATAACTCTGCACGCCCGGGCTGAATATCGGGCTGTGCAGTTTATGCATGGGCACGCCCCACCCACTTGTGCCGCATACATTACTGATGTGCGGCACATCAGGTTTATGTAACACACTTTCCCTTTTAAATGCTCGCGCAGGGCGCATCAGTGGGTTGTGCATGATGCAACACCGTTAACCATCTTTGTAACCCTTTTGAATATCTGGGCCATGGGTACAGCGACAGAGAGAGGAACCACATATTATAAAATTCACTACATGGGAACAGGATTAAGTCCACAAACATCAGTTTTTAGTTAAGAAAGGCAATTGCACGTACAGGTTCGTGGTAGATGTTACAACTTTCAAAAGTCCCAAGGAGTTGCACCTCTTGAATCTCGGGGCTGTTCCACATCCTAGGGCAAAGTTCAGAAATCTAGCCACTCTAAGATTAGTCCTTAATTCAGGAATGACAAGCGGGTCAGGATCCATAGACCTTAAGGGATAAGGGTTATTCTGCATGTGAAGCAAGGCAGCAAAATATTGAGGCTGGCAACTGTTCAGGATATTATAACACAGTGCCTCCTGTAGCTGAATCGCACAATGCTCTGGGGAAGAAGCCACTTTAGTGTCTCACAGCATATGTTATTGTAGGTGGTTTCCCATTTACTTAACGCCAACTTTGAAGCTGAAGATGCAGAAACAGCTACATTATACATTAGCTTAGGAAGTAGTGTACCTCTCCCAAGTGAGATATACAGGAGCCTGAGGTGAGATTATGCCTGATTCTATAGACCAAGCCAAGCCTAGAATTTACAGATTTAAAGGACTTCGATACATGCAGTTGAGAATCAAGGGAGGGATCTATGTAGGGTAACACCTAGATAATTAAAGGACTATACAACCTCAAGCAATATATCATCATTACAGGGAATGTGAATTGATGTATGGCAATTTCTCAGTTTAGTACGATAGCTAAAATGCATAGCTTGTGTTTTAGATACATTGAAGGGCAGTTTGTTTTGAAGTAGCCAGTTTTGCACTGCCTGTAGGTCATGAGTAAGCATACTATTTATTTTACAAACATCGTTAGAACTGGCAACAAGTACAAGGTCATCCGTATAAAGTATAGGTGTACTGTACTTCAGGCATTCATGCAGTTTAACATGTATAGAGAATAGTAGCAAGTCTTGGGGAACCCAGGCAGTGGATGACACGGGCTCAGAGAAGGACATACCAAATTTGATCAACTGCTGTCTATACTGAAGATAATTATTAAACCAATTACAGGCAGAAGGTGACAGACTAAGATCTTTAAGCTTGATATTAAGTAAGGAGTGGTCAAAAGGTCAAAAGCCTTAGAAGGTCTAGGAATACTGTACCAGAGTAATCACCTATCCATAGCAGTAGCTATACGGATGGTGAGCATTAGTAATGCAGTGGAGGTACTATGATCAGTCCTGAAGCCATGCTGAGGTGGAGATAGAAGATTATGGTTTCTCGAGTAGCAGGTAAGCTGAGCAGCAACCAGTTTTTTGAGGATTTTATTCAGCACAGGTAAGCTGGAAAGAGGCCTGTAGTTGTTAAAGTTTTTTGGGTCCCCTTTCATGAATACAGGGATGATATGGGACTGCTTCCAGGCATAAGGAACAAAACCTTTCATTGGAGACAAATTCAATAATCGGGTTCCTGCAGGTGCAGTTTCCGCTGCTGTAAGCCAGAGAAGTTTAGCTGGCACAAATATAGTTTGAAGTATGGGCTGTCACATAGACATAGTCCCACATGTCTTAGTGGTCAGGAAGGTGGGCGGGAGTCATTGACCTCTCTGAAGGTGGAGTGGTCACCATCCAGAAGACATGCTGGCTGGCAGGGGAGGGAAAAGGAGGAGCCAGGTGTGGGTGTATTCTCTCGGGCAGGAGTAACTCACTGGAGCCCTTATGACAGCCCCTGGGAGGAGTTTAGACCAAATACATTAGAATAAATTATTTTCCTGTCTCGGACAGAAGGGAAAATATATCCTTAAAGAAGAAAGTGGTTGCATTTAGCAGTTTTCTCCTCAAGATTAATGGTTCACACACAACACGCTGACAGTTTTCACACTAGGGAAACTTCATTTAATAGCAACTTTGGGTTCCCTTGGCACAATTTATTTACAAAAAATATTGGAGAGAGCCCAATAAATCAGCTTTCCAGCTGGGGAAGTGTGAATGTGATTGCTTTTATTGTTAATACATTTTATGGTGATTTTTGCAACATGTAACAGAAATGCATCCATGTTAGCCATGCCAGGTCTCCATTCCTAAGGGCACTACAAATGATGGTAGGCAGGTGGTCCGGGTAGCACGGGAAGTTCACCCAACTTGGGCGGTGTTATGCAATACTAGGTCCATTAAAAACAAGACTGCAATTATTGCAGATCTTGTTAAATCTGTGGACCTGGCTTGCATCACCAAGACCTGACTGGATGAGAATTCTGGCCCCATTTTGGAGGCTGCAGTTCCTGCCAGGTACTCGGTGATACACCGCCCGAGATTGGGTTGCGGGGGAGGGGGGGTAGCGGTCTGTTTCAAGTCTAAACTCAACCTTACAAATGTACCACTGGGGGAGACGGAGTCATTTCAGTGTACCGTAGTGGCAGGTGTAGGCTGTAGGATCGTTCTCATCTGCCGTTCACCAGGTGATGAGAAACGATTCCTCCAGGAAGTGGCAGACTTCGTCGTCGACATGGTGTTTGAGTTGCCCAGGCTGATGGTCCTGCGCGACTTTAACGCCTGGGTTGATGACGAACTCTCACATTTCGGTCAGTACTTCCTCCAGTTGATGACATCTCTGGGCCTTACACAGGTTGTTTCCACTGCCACTCATAATCAAGGTCACGCTCTTGACTTAGTCTTCCTCCTGGGGATTGAGACCTCCTACTTGGGGGTGGAACCAGTTGGTTGGTCTGATCATTACATTGTGGGGTTTAGTTTTAGCACCCCCCTTTGTAGGTCAACCCCTGTAGAGATGACTCGGTACGGCCCTTTGCGAGATATACATTCTCAAGGTCTAATGGCAGTCCTGGATCTCTCGTCCTTCCTAGAGGCAGACAATGATCCAGAAGTCCTCGTGGTGGCTTATAACTCGGCTATTAAGGCGGCTCTGGATATCATTGCTCCTGTCCGTGTTCATCCACTCTCCCTTTGCTCTCGATCCCCATGGTTTGATGGGACTTTGAGGGAGATGCGGCGACTTGGACAAAGGTTGGAGCGTCACTGGCGGAAGTCCGCTCTTGATGCTGATCACCTTAGATTGATGGACCATTATCAAGTCTATCAATCTGAAATCTCCGGTAAGAAGGCAGAGTTCCTGTCTGGGGAGATTGCGGCTGCTCAAAAATCGACCAGCTCAGCTGTTCCGAACAGTGGACAGACTGTGCAACCCAGCCTGTCTACAAGTTCGGAAAGCATTTTTGCAAGAAGAGTGCAATGAACTTGCTCGATGTTTTGCAGATAAGGTTGCCGACATCAGATGAGCCTTCCGTCCGGCACACTCTGTGGGCGCTGTGGCGGGCCAATGTGGGTTTGCATCTCTTGGTCTTCCTTGGAGTACCTTTGGCCGGCCGGCTTTCGTGGATGTCATGCGGATTGTCCAGAGTGTGCGCCCTACGTGCTGTAGTTTGGATCTGGGACCTACTTCCCTTATTTTGGGTTGTAATGATGTCATTGGCCTGGTCCTAGCTCGGATGGTCTGGTGCTCCCTGGAGATGGGTGAGTTTTCAAGCTCCCTAAAAGAGGTGGTGGTAACACCACTTCTGAAGAAAGCTTCTTTGGACCCAGACTGCCTTGCTAACTACAGACCAATCTCTAACCTTCCCTTTGTGGGGAAGGTGATTGAGAAATTAGTGGCCACACAGCTGGAGGACCACTTGACCATCCATGCCATCTATGAACCTCTCCAGTCCGGATTTCGAAAAAAAAGCATAGTACCGAGACAGCAATGATTCGGGTGCTCAATGATCTCCTGATGGCTAGAGATGGGAGGAGCCGCTCTATCTTGGTCCTCCTAGATCTCTCATTAGCGTTTGATACTGTGGACCATGGGGTGCTGCTTGATCACCTGAAGTTCATTTGTGGACTGTCGAGTACGGTCCTCAAATGGTTTACATCGTTCCTCACGGAAGATCTCAGAGGGTGGTGTTGGGTTTTTGTACTCCGACTCGGTCCCATTAACGTGTGGAGTTCCTCAGGGATCAATGCTGTCCCCCATGTTGTTCGCAGTGTACATGCTGCCCCTCGGAGACATTGTAAGAAGGTATGGGCTGAGGTTTCACTGCTATGCTGATGATACCCAGGTCTACCTTTCTTTTGTCCCCGATCAGGATGGAGCTGTCTCAGTCTTTAATAACTGTCTTGCCGAAATCCAGGAGTGGATGAATACCAGCTAGCTAAAGTTGAACTCTGATAAGACTGAGGTATTGGTGGTGGATCCTGGTCGCCGGATAGAGAGGTTGGGGGGGGGCCTCTGGGTTATATCTTGGGGGTGAGCCACTCCTAACCTCTGAACGGGTGCGGAACCTGGGGGTAATTTTCGACGATGGGCTAACCCTGCATGCTCAGGTGTCGGCTGTTGGCAGTTCCCCATTCTGCCATTTCAGGAATATCGCCAGGATCAGGCACCTTGTTCCGTCTGACGACCTTTCCACTCTGATCCACGCCTTTGTGACCTCGCGTTTGGACTACTGCAACTCCCTGTACCTAGGGCTTCCTGGGGTGGAAATCCACTTCTTGCAGCTAGTGTAGAACGCTGCGGCATGGCTGGTGACGGGATCCTCACGGTCCTGTCATATTTCGCCAGTGCTGCGCAGACTGCACTGGCTGCCAGTTCAGTGGTGGATCACTTTTAAAGCCCTACATGGACTTGGCCCGGACTACTTGAAAGAGCTCCTGGTTCCTCACTGCCCCGTGCGATCACTCCACTCAGCCAGTGAGGGGTTGCTAGAGATTCCGAGGGTATGTTTGAAATCTTCTGGGGCCAGATCATTTACGCATGCGGCCAGCCCCTACCCTTTGGAATTCTCTACCCTGTTGGTCACATAAATACACGACCATTGAAAACTTGGTTATGAAGCCGGGCTTATGGCATTTAAATGGATGGAAAGAGTCTAAGATGGTATTATTATATTATTGGTTTTGAGATGTGTTATTGATTATGCTGCTCTGGAATTTTAATTATGTGATTTTACTTTGTTAGGCGCCTTGGTTTTGAAAGGCGCCATAAAAATAAAGTTATTATTATTATTATTAGTTATTATTAACAGGACAGAGAAGGTTTGGAACTTTCTGGCGACCGGTTAGTGATGGTAAATCTGAGGATTCCAAGGTCAAGATACCCGTGCTGCTGCACGATTCTAAGGTGGTGATTGGTGCTAAGGAGTGGAACCTGCTAGCTGACCACTCAGGGGTCAGAGTTTTTGGAAAACTAAAATGTTAAGTCAGTATAAAAAGAGCTGCATAGCTCAGTTTGGGAGATCTTGAGCAGGGAGACAGACCTGAAGGGACCAGTTCCTGACCAGAGGGACTCTAGCCTATAGAGGCCTACAGCCAGACAGGGCCTGGGGGACTAGCTGTCACATGGCAAGCCTAGCTTATAGGAGATCACCTGTATCCCAGTGTCAGGGTCAGTAGGGCAGTAAGTGAGAACAAGGAGAGTATAGTTATAACCTACTGCAAGTTGTGCCTGTTCCTTTAAGTTGTTGCAGCCTGCATCCAACAAGTTCAGCATCAACAGGGGTTGAAATTAAGCTTTGTAACTACTAGTCACCAGGGCTAGTGACTGGGAATAGCCATTAGCCCCACAGACTTTTCCACTGGCCCAGTTGCTGTACTTTTTGAAAGGTTACCTTCTGCAGTACAATCCCGCAGGGTTAGTTCAAGGAAAATCTTACTAGCCTGATACAAAATCTACCAGCATTTGGCTAGTGGGCCTGTGCCAGTTTCGACCCCCTGATCAGCGTTTTCCATCATGCAGGTCATCTTCAGAATCCACTACACCAGAATTCAACTGCTTTCTACAGAGGGTCCAGCATTTGTCCAAAATTCCAGAGCTCATTCAAGGAAAATGGTACAGTAATCTAAATTACCCAGTTACCATAAACCCAAATAAATTTATTGCTGGACTAGTTCAAGAGGGACACTCATCTGCTATACTGGGATTTGTGATTCCTGTAGCTACTAAAGGACTACCATCCAACAAGGAAAGAGAGTGCTCAGAGACGGAGGGGATTGTAATGTGAATGCCTAGAAGTATCTGTTAGCCAAATGTGATTTAAATGCTACAGTGAATACAGTGACTTGTCACAGAGTGTAAGTGAATATAGAGTATAACTGAATGCTAGTTGTTAGATGACAGGGAAGGGTATCTGGGTAAAAGGGGTGAGTGTACTGACTGAAGTAGGTATAGGCTAGTAGCCACTGCACACCCTTAAGGCATCTGTATACTAAAAGTGCAGCGACTGAGGTCAGAGGTGTGGCCTGGTGCTGGTGGTATTGAAATTTTGGAGGGCTTGTGGTTTCAGGCGTAGCCCACAGTTTCTAGGTTTAGCAGGTGCAAATGCATGAGGAAAAAGCAATACAAATGTAAGTATTTGAATAATGTATACGTTGCAGTCATTTTTAAATGGTATTGCAATAGTGTTAGTGTTGTTATTTATTTATTTGCATGCTGTGTCAGTCGTGTTGGTAGAGTAGCCCAGTAACTTTACCTTTATTTCACTTGAAAACTGTGTCCGAGTCATACTTCAGAGTTCTCCAAGTCTCACAATTCCTGTTCTCTTCAGTACAGTACAGTGCCATCTCTCCCACACCGATACCCATAACTGTCTGGTTGGTAAGTTAGCCATGCATACCATCTCATTGTATCCAGTCCAGTGGTGGGGGACGGAAAGAGAAGTAAAGGAACTTAGTGATTTATCTGCATTAGTGCGCAATTGGTTACAACACCAGTGACATCTCTGCTTTTGTGTGCTAGTGTTGCTTTTTTCTAATGACCACCCTGCTCAGTTAGGTTTATAACGGCTTTCTTCAACAGAAGCTGGATGTCCGCAGATCAACAGAACACAAATATTAGTGGCCACAGGCTGCAGTCTGAATGTTTCCTTCAATTCTAAATATAGTTCTCTTTTTTTTTTAACTTAAACTTCATTGATAACTCTGATATAAAATGTCAACAGAACATCAGTGTATACAGACCATGAATCAAATCTCTAAGAAGGGATCAAGATAAAAAGCACATAAATAAATTTCAGTAGTAACCAGGAATGTTGCCCTTAGTCGGTAATTGTGGCTTTCGAAATTAATCCCAGTGCAGCTGGAGAATAATATCCCAAGATGCTCACTCCAAAAGAGAATGAATACTGCAACTCCTCCCTGCAGTCAAACTGCGGAAAGATAACTTTCTCTGTTTGGTCTGCAAACCCTTTTGTTTATATCACAGATAACAAGGTTTTGTACATTTTCCTAACATACTCCCCAACTGTTGCCCTATAATACTAGGTTAAAACTAAAATCCCTCAACTGATACCATGATACAAGGGGCGATTCTCTCCATAAATCTCTAGTAGAAAGCTGTTTGGTCCAATACTGGGGTACCTTCCAGCTTCTCGACTAAGTGTTCGAATGGAAGCCAGTGGGCTATGCACGTCTCTTGTTGCAGCTGTAATTGCACCATAATAAGCTCCATAGATTTGATTTTTTTAATATTTGCTACCCAGACCCCTATTTTGACAGTTTTTTTTTCTGACAACCAGTTGTGTGGTATTGTTTTCAGAGCCACTGCTATGAAAATATTCAAGAAATATTTGTGGTTTTTTCTTGTTGCCCCTCTGGGTGGGACTCCTAAAACAAGGTTTTCTGTAGAAAGTGTCCCAGTGAGGCCAATATGTTGACATATATATATATATATATATATTGGTTTACTTCCTTCCAAAATCCTTGGAACCTTGCACAACCCCCTAAAATGTGAATAGGTATGCCTTTCTCTCCAGCGGCAATCTATTGCACTACTGTAGTTCTCATATGTTTGGTTCTATCAGGTGTAAAAAATATCATGTATAGATCTGTCAGTGGAGATCCCTGCAGCTACCCGAAGATGTAGTTTTGTGTACGGACTGTCATACTGCTTGCCATTTTTAATTTTTTTTTTATCTTCTCTTTTTCTCCCCTATGTGCCTCGTGAC
Organism: Neoceratodus forsteri; assembly: GCA_016271365.2. Taxonomy (NCBI): domain Eukaryota; kingdom Metazoa; phylum Chordata; order Ceratodontiformes; family Ceratodontidae; genus Neoceratodus; species Neoceratodus forsteri. The sequence goes on along the minus strand of CM057459.1, from coordinate 708,610,479 downwards.
CCACCACCCCTTCGAGCTGCCTAGGTCCCATCCGCTCCGCCTGTCCCCTGCTGAGCCATCCACCTCAAATCGCAGCCGTCCCTGGGGTAGCATGGAGGTAACCCTTGGCCGGGCGGGTCCCCCTCCTCCGAGAGGGAAGGCACCGGGGGGCACCCAGCACACATATTTGGCCCCAGGGTGCTGCTGAGGTGAATGGGCTCCTTCAGGGCATCTGCGTCAGCGGGTGGACCGGCAGCCATCATCTGGTCGGTCGCAAAGTGGATTTTCCGCTTTTCGGCTGTTCCCTCCTACATGCGTCTGCAGAGCTCCTGGTCTCCACCAGAGGCCGCTGCAGTGCGACGTCCACCCGCAACCCACCCCAGCAGAGGAGAGCAGTCCTATGGACGCTCAATCCTCTTCTTCCTCTGCCAGCCCCTGGCGTCCCGAGTCCGTTCCCGAACCTGGGTCGCTGGCATGGTTTGAGGTAAGGCACCAGCGCCTCAACCCTCTACACCACCGGGCCGGCGTTTGCCATTTTTTAGGGTTCAGCTGCATGTTCAGTTTTCTTTCCCATTTAGCATGGATCCTCCCCTCTGCCTCTGAACCTGTATTCTATTAAGTTCCGAGTACTAAATATAGTTTTCAAATAATACCTTTTATTAGTATAACCAAAAGACATTTTCTACACAGAAGCTTTTGGGTCAACACAGGGCCTTTCTTCAGGTGCATTGGTAACTAACCAGCATCTCAAAGCGTATGCACACATTCTTTTAATCAAAACTTGTTTAACAGAAACAAAACAATTAAATTGGATTTGTTACAGCAGATGTTGTCCAAATAACACCTAGGCACTTCTATTTATATATATATATAGATAATCGTTATTAAATAGATAGTAAAAATCCTGAAAGCTGATTGGGCTAGAGATTGTTCCAGGGCTTTAAAGATCAAAGTGCACATTATCCCTCACTGACACTGTGGTAGCTGACAGTTCTGTGAGCAAACTTTAACAACCTGTGACTCACCTAGAGCATGACTCTGATAGAGAAAAAGACTGAACTTGGTATAATACTTGTTAGCTTGTTTGCTCTATAAACCCTTAAAGCTGGCCTTATTAGTGGGCATTTGCTTTCCGATGGTCTGATCTCTCAGCGGTAATTCTGTTATTTGGTTAATGGACATTGTTATTGAACTGTACTGGTTCCTACTGTTAAACAGTATTACAACATGGGTTGAAAAAAAAGTGTAACCCCATTGGTGGAGTCCCTCTGCGTGGTCATGCATTAAATTCTCTTTTTAATGCACGGTTATGTGGAGGGACTCAGAGCAACTGTTGCCGGCACTCAATCCATGCTGGGGAAAAGCAAAGCAAAATGGCAGCCATTACAACATATGCGGGGAAGTGTCTGGAAGCCGCTCCCTCCATGTCTATGGAGTGTCTGTCTGTGCACCTAAGTTCCTAGTCCCTGACAAAGAATGGCAATTGTTAGTGGCCAGAGACACTGAACAGTGTGTGGAGAGACAGTGGCACAGGTCCTTTTCCTCCCAAGTGTGGAAAGCGCACGTCCTTCATTCCCACCCCCCTCCCCCACGATTTCCGCTCAGTATGCTGCGGGGGGAGAGAGAGAGAGAAAAAACGGCAGCAGGGACTACGCTAACACACACCAAAAGGGCAAAAGTTGAATCCTGCCTAGAAATGACCCCTTTTTCCTTTCTAGTGGGTCCAAATTGATGCACCTGTTCTAAAACAGTGTCTAAAAGAAGGGAATATAAACTGCTGAAAATCTGCCATTTATTCTGTTTTGACCCAGTAGATTCGTATTTAGACCCACATTTTTTACATCAGTGGGTCCAGTTCGACCCATATTTTAAATTCCCCAGCACTGTCACTGACCAGCAGCCTACCGTAGAGAGAGACACACAGAGAGAGGTGACAGGACACATTGTCAGTGAAGCTGTGCCACGTCAGTTCATTGATGGTCAGTTCTTGACGTGTTTCTCTCTGTGTCTCTGTAAACCCTGCCGGGCAGTGTCCTGGGGACAGGAGCGGTGTATGTGTGTCCTTTGGCCTCACATGATCCTGTAAACTGTAGTGCAGTACAAGTCTCCCCTGTGTCCGGTGCAGTTTGCTGTGTCAGAGCGAGAGATATAGAGAGAGAGGGAGAGACAGCAGCAGGAGGAGGTAGTTGGGGAGAGAGTGGGGGTCACAAGTCCACACAAGTTGTTGTTGCACAGTACACCATTATACTGAGAAGTCACCCCTGCAGCAGTGTGTGTGCAAAGCCCAGTGAACAGTAGGGCTCCTTAGGAAAGGAAACAGTGTTCTTGCTGCTAGTGTCCTTCTGTCTGACCTGCCTGCCAGTGTTAGCGCCTCCTCCGGGATAGAGAGCGCCGCCACTGAAACGTAGTGACCGTGCGACACTCTCTCTGTCACTCAGCATGGGTGAGTGTCAGTGGCTGGCAATGTGGGACTGTGGCAGTCGGAGCTGAGCGCAGGGTAGAGAGAGAGAGAGAGAGAGAGACTGAGAACTGTAGTGCCACTGTAGGGAACAGTTTGCAGAAACTGTAAGTGTGAACATTCAACAGGCGCACATCCCCCCACAGACCGAGCAGGGAAAGAGAAAGGTGGTGATGAGTGAGAGAAACAGACGGGATTGGGACAGGCAGTGCAGAATTGTGGCAGTGTGTCTCTCTGTCTCTGTCTGTGTCTTGACTTTCGGGCGAGTGTGTAATAGCATGCTGTAGTTGCAGTTAGTAAGCAACCTGGTGTTTGAGAGTATAACAGAAGGAGTGAGCATTGTGGAGACACTTATCAGTAGTACTGTCCAAGCAGTGGATTCTGTGTGCGATCCGAGTGATGCGAGGTGCAGCGGGCAGGCTTTTGGGGGCTGGGGGGGGGGCAGAGCCAGTGTAGCAAAAATGACCATGGCACACGGTGAGAGAGGCAGAGAGAGAGTGACAGGGGGAATGGAATGGTGAGAGGCTGCAATGAGGGACTACACAAGATGATTCACAGTGAGACAGACAGAGACAGAGTGAGAAAGGCAGACGCAGGACCCTGTGAAGTGGGAGTTGCATGGCAATCTGTGCGTGTGTGTGTGTGGATGGACACTGAAGTGAACGACAAATGACAGTAACACACAGTGTTATGTTAAAGAAATGTCACAAATCATGTGACGACTGTATGTGCGACATTTCTGTGTGCATAGCAGGGGTGCAGTATGAAGTCTTCCTTAGGGACTATTTTGCAAGGTGGCAGGATAAAGTACCTTTCTAGCTGTTTAAACAGGGGGGGGACCCCTTTTTCAGGGTGTTTCACTGGTTCTGCACCCAACTCATGTTATAAGTGCAGTAACCCACTTCAGGGTATGGGGATTTAATGCACGCCTGGAGTGCAGTGAAAACACTCGGCCTGTGGCCTCATGCCGCCCTCACAATGCAGCCAGGTGTGCATTAAATCCCCATAACCCCATACCCTCTCGTGGGTTATTGCTTATTTAATTGAGCCCAGACAATCTGTGGTTTATTTTCTGCTGTCTTTTCACAGGATTCCACCCCCCCCTTTCTATTTTTAGTTCTGCAAGGGGTAGGAGAAGCTGACATATGGACCTTTGCTAACCGACTTGGGGTGAAAGTATAATACCCTACATCTAATTAATTATTTAAGAGTTTTACCAGGGAAGACAACAATGAGCCAAAAGGCTGGTTTCCAGAAGCGTCCTGAGGGAAAGGGTAAGGGATGATACAGAAAAGTAATAACATCATGACATAATAAAACAATAACAATAAATACATGATAGAAACAAAAAACAGCAATTATTCCAGTAATACCTGCAAGGAATAAACATTAGAGGTGATGCACCGGTTGGTACTAGACTATAATGCCAATTGAACAGGTGAAGGAAGGAGAAGATTAGAGGAGGTTGGAAGTTGGGAAAGAGGAGAAGCAGATAAGGTTAAAAGAGGGGGGGGTGAGGTGAGTGACAAAAAGAAGAATGTGAGAAAAGTGGAAAGGAGAGGGAGGTGGATGTATCTGGGTGGAAAGTGGGAGAGGGGGAAGTATAATAAAATGGTGGAGAGAGTGACAGTGGGGACAAGGGGGATAAGGGTGAGGAGGGTGAGAACAGGATAGATGAGAGAAAAGAGCTGCAAAAGGCTAATGGCACTGACAGGAAGAGGCAGTGTGGACTCTGAGGAGAGGGTGCGCTTGGAGGGAGCTGACCGAATAGCTAGAGGAAAGGAGTTCCAGAGATTACAGTGTTGGTAGGAAAAAACAGACTGACCAGCTAGGGATTTTCAATATGGAACTTGGAATGAATGATGACCAGAGGTCCGGAGAGAGTACAAAGAGGTGGGGAAGGGAGAGAGAAGAGAGCTGAGGTATGGCGGGAGAGAAGCTAACCAGAAGTTAGAGATAAAGGAGGTGCAGTGTGTAAGGCAGCGGCCGTTTAAAGAAGGGAATGAGAGCGGAGTGTAGAGAGAACAGTGGTGGGTTCACAGAGGACAGGCCAAGGCAAAACAGCAGGAGGAGTGGGAAAGAGGATCCAGCCGAGTAAGGGAGGTTTTAGGATCGGCACTATAGACAGTATTACCATAATCAAATATAGGCATGATCCTAGTGATGACAGTGATGATGTCACGATGTACAATTGTAGGGATATTGCTTTTGTTCATGAAAAGTGCGCCGAGCTTAGGGTGAAGTTTTTTGTAAATGGCATCAATGTTCTGGGCAAAGCTAAGATGGCGGTCAAGCCAGACACCAAGGTATTTAAATGATGGAACGTCATCAATTGGACACCCGTCTAGGGTGTGGAAGGTGGAGAGTGAAGGAAATTTAGAGAAGTTTTGCCAAGTTCCAAAACACATGGAGACAGGTTTTTTTTGCATTAAGGGATAGTTGATTTGCCCTGAACCAATTCTGAACAGAGTCAAAATCAAGTTGTAATTTGGATGTTAACTCAGCAGGAGAGTTGCCAGAAGAAAATAGGACCGTGTCGTCTGCATACATGTGTATGGATGCAGAGGAGCAGACAGAGGGGAGATCATTGAGGACAACGAAAAAAAGCAAAGGACCTAGGGCAGAACCTTGGGGACGCCCGGTGTGAATGGGAAAGGGGGGAATGGAATCATCAGGTCTTACAGATTGAGATCTTCCTATTAGGTAGGAGCTGAACCATCTGGTCTCGGAGTCTGAAAGAACCATTGATTTTAACTTGACCAGGAGTAAGAGGTGAGAGACTGTCTCGAAAGCTTCCGCCAGATCGACAAAAATGCCGGCAGGGAGGAGGCCCTGATCAAAACCAGTGTGGATGGAGTCAGATAACCTGAGAAGAGAGGTGGTGGTGGAGTGATGTTTTCAAAAGCCAGAGTGGAAGAGGGTGAAAAATGATGAGTATTCAAGGAAGGGGAGAGTTGAGATAGGACTATATATTCTTGAAGCTTGGATAAGGTTGAGTGGAGAGAGATAGGGTGGAAATTACCAGGGGAGGACGAGTCACCTCCTTTAGAGAGTGGAATTACTGTAGCATGTTTCCAGGGATCCGAGACAGGTGAGAGAGAGAGAGAGAGAGAGATTGATCAAGGAGGAGATGGGTTTTGCTATTGCAGGTGCTGAAAGATTCAGGAACTTAGGATCAAGTCCATCTGGGCTCCCACCTTTCTGAGGGTTGAGAGCTAGGAGAGCTTTTAGAGCAGAGGCTGGGGTAACTGGCGAGAAGACGAATTGGGATGAAAGAGGGGACAATACAGAAGGAGGGATGGGAGTAGCGGGAAGGGTAGAGAGGAGATATGAAGCACAGGTGGTGAAATAGGAATTGAATGCTGAGGCAACAGAAGGAGGGTCGGAAATGGAGTTGGAAATGGTGGAGTCATGCACCTTAAGGACAGGAGACAAGGAGTGAGTGGGGGGGGATGAAGAGGGAATGAATTACTTTCCAAAACTTGGAGGGGGTGTTAAGATTGTTCTGGAAGGAGGAGGAGAAAAACTCAGCCCTACCTAACCTTGTGGCCTTGTACAAGAGTTCCTCAAAGCACGGTACTTATTGAGGACATCCACAGTGCCAGTAGACTTATAAGATTTCCAGGCTAGGTTGCGTGCATGGTGACAGGCCAGAAGTTCGATGTAGATCCACGGGAGATGAGAACCTCTGACCCTTGTTTTCATGAGGGGTGTGTGCTGATCCCATACCTCAAAAAATTTAGAGTGGAAATACTGCAGGGCTAGATGGCCCCTGTTAAGCCACTGCATGCAGCAGTAAACTGCCACCAGCACTTAATCCCCACCGTTGTCTGTTCTGGATCACCCAACCACAGCACTTCTGCTACCACCCTACCTCCTCCTGGGCACTGCCCCCTTGCCCCCGTGCCCTGTCCTTCCCGCTTCTCACCCTGTTCTGTATGCACTGCCCCTGCAGCCCTCCCTCCCCCTATGTATCTATTCCCTATTCTGTCTGTTTTTCATCTTGACACAGGCATACATTGTGCTGTGCCTCAGCTTACCTTACCCAGTGCTTTATGTTTGGGATTTTTGTACTTTCTATGTATATTGTCCCCAGTCTTTGTACCTTGCTGTCTTATGTAACTGATGTGGAATCTTTTAACGAGCATCCACCCACCGGTGTTATCCAAGATCTCAATAAATAAAAATAACGTCGGCCTGGTGGTGCTGAGGGTTGAGGCACTGGACGCCACACCTCGCGCTATGCCGGCGACCCAGGTTTGGAAGCGAGCTTGGGCTCCAGGGGTCAGCAGGGGAGGGAGAGGATTGAGCATCCGACAGATGGCTCTCCTCTCCTAGGGGAGGGCAGCAGGGTTGTCCGGTGTGTCTCAGTGACCCCTGATGGAGATCGGGGGCACTGTAGGATGTAGGACCAAGTGTGTAGGGGAGTGTGGCAGATGCTGGCAGGGTTGCTGTGTGCCATGGTGTCACTGCACGCCATGCTCGGGGGGGGGGAGGGAGCTCATGGGGAACAAAGGGAAAAACCCCTTCTGCCCCGGATAGGCGATGACCCCACAGTGCCAGGCCTCCACATGCCCAACACTGGACCTCCACCTCTGCCCCTTCGATCTTCTCGCGGACCTTTGGGCCGGTGGGGTCCCGTGAGGAGAAAGTAACATCCTTGAAGAAGGCGGGGTCACAGTGGGCGGTAGAGCAGCAGGCGAGTTGGGAGCCTGAGAGAGTTCTGGGTCCCTGGAGGTGATCAACAGATCTGTAAAAAAAAAAAAAGAAATTGATATTTGTGGCTGATGTGATTGGGGGACCAGTCAATAGAGAATAGATCAGTGTACAATGCAGATAGGTTAATAGACCAGAAGGATCTGATTTGGATAATTTGGGGGGGGGGGATCTGGGGCGTCGAATTTTGCGCATGTAGTAAACTAGGCGATGGTCACTGAGTGCATTAGGGAGGGTTCCAGCATCAGTGATACAGTGTGGATGCGTAGCAAGAACCCAGTCCAGTAGAGAGTGATTTTGAGAACATGAATTATGACGAGTAGGGACAGAAATGAGTTGCATGAGATACAGGGACTTTATGTTTTGTCAGAGTTTGAGTTGGAGGAGGAAAGCCATTAAAGTTGAAATTGCTTAGGTTAAGAAACTCGCCAGAGGTGACATGAGTAGAGATGATGGTCCGAAGTTCAGTAACAGAAGTAGAAGAAAGACCTGGGCGGCAGTATACATCTGCTATGAAGATGGGAGAATGGAAGGAGAGTTTGAGGAGTTTGTAAGCCTCTGTTGAAGAAACAGATAGCACTGGGGTATACTAAATGGCGGTGGAAAGGTAGATGGCGATGCCACCACCCTTCGATGCCTGATCTTGCCGAGATATAGAGTACCCAGGGATGGAGATGGAGGAGTCTGGAATTTCGGGTGAAAGCCAAGATTCTGAGACTATTAGAATGCCAGGGCAAAAGGAGACCATGAGGGGTTGAAGCAGATCAATTTTGGGCAATAGGCTTCTTGTGTTGAGATGTGCCACACACTGAGGCCTTTGGGAAGGATTGGGGAGGGGTAGGGGAAGGGCCAGGGTTGGGCTCAATGTCACCGGCTCTGAGGAACAACAGGGGTAAAATTAGTTTGGTTAGTACATGGTGCATTTCACGATGAAGCAGAGAAGTGGGATGGGGGAGGATTGAAAGAGAGGGACTTTGTAATAGTGGCATGATGGAGCTACAAAGAGACGGAGGAGAGGAGGGAGGATGTAGGGAGCTAGGGGAAGTGAGGAGGGGGAAAGAGACAGGAGGAGGAGGGGGGAATAGAGGAGGAATGTGGGAAGGTAGAGGGAGACAAGGTAAGGTGGGAGATAAGCAAGGGTGGAAAGCAGGCAGGAGGTAAAGAAGTTAGGGGAAACAAAGGGGAGAAAGAAGAGGAGGACAAGAGGGTACAAACAAGGAGATTGCATAATTACAGTGGAGGAGAGTGAAATAAAGTAGAAAAAACATACAAGGAGAAAGAAGTATACTAAAAGTAGATGCAATAACTCACCTGATTACACACAATTAATAAAATAATGGAACTGCAAAATGTAGAAACTCAACACAGCTGAGCATAAGCATCAACAATTAAAAATAGGAAGAGCTGTAAGACATTTAAGTTACTAAGTAATATGGCTGTAAGGCAGTGTATACTGAAGTTAAGCAGTAAGACAAAAAAATTATGAATTAAGCTTAACAATGCAATTAACAGAGCTTAATAAATTAAAAATAAAAGTCTATCGTACTAGTCTATATCTCTTTTAATGAAGGATATGGACTTTCAGACTAATTCTGAGCATATTTTTTCTTATTATAGGTATAATTACTAATCTGAACTGCATTTTGTCTGTAGTCAGTATGCTTACAGTATAAATGGTGTCTGTTTTTCTGTATTGAATAATGTCAAATAAAAAGTTAAAGAAGGTGACAGACTTGTATAAAAACTGGAATTGTATTGTCGTTTGTTAAACTGCTCCAGTATTGCATTTGTGTGTGGTAGTGTATGCCAGTAAGGCAAAACAAGGCTGAACCCGAATGAACTGAAAGCCATTTGGTTGCAGGTTATTATGAGTTCTTGAAATTTGCGTGTCTAAATAGCTGGGATTATGCGCACGGCCATGGTTTGTATTGTTTCAGTTAATTATGCACCCGGCTGTAGAGGATTGCCTCAGTTGTAATGTGCTATGGATTGGTGCCCTCGAGAGTCCAAGTGACGTGTGCAGAGCTGAGCTGAGCTGCTTGCAATGGGATGAGCACACATCCCTTAACTGGCAGGCTGAGTTTAAACAGGACATAAAGTGACAGAGTTGAGTGCAGATTGCTGCAGCTTATAAAGGTTAGTGATCTGCACTCACTGTTACACCAGAGAAAGAAGAACATTGGGAACCAGACAACACAGAGAACTTTAAAACTAATGCCGTCATTCACTCTGTTGCTATATTACTTTATTACACACTGTAAAAGTTCTAAACAACTTTAACTTAAAAAAAAAAGTGAGGGATTATTTAGAAATATATTTTGATACCTCACTTTATTAGTCAACAATGGAAGCTGAAATTCTAGGGGATGATTTGAAGAACGACCAAGTAGTCTTGGTCAGTTTTTGCAGATGGCAGATATCTGATGACCCACCTGCCTCACGGACTGTTAGTGATAGCCTGGAAGGGCTTACTATCAACTTGCAGCGCTTTCCTCCACAGGAAGAGAAATGCTCGCAGAGTCATTGCTCAGAAACAAAAGATGTTTGTGCAGACCAGGTCAGTTCCAGCTTGCTTATAATTTGTAGTAAAATAAAATCTTGGTAGAGATTATATTAATGTGTTTTATACCCATTGACAGGCACCAAATCAATGTCAAGACTAAAAAGTCAGGTGTGAACAGAAAGATAGAGATTTTAGGAATGTAAGCAGTCACCATGGGGATGGGAAGTAAGCGATAAGACCTGACGGGGTGTGTTAGGGGATACCTCGACACCCATGGCATGGTGAGCAACCTTCTGAGGTGAAATGCCAACATTTAGTTTGACCCATTTAAATTGTGTGACCCAGTTGAACCAGATAACCTGATGAACAGCTGTTTGCCTTACTATTGCTGTCACATGATTGGCAGAGAGGCAGTCGCGTGCTACATGGCCTAGGTTTGGTTATCAGCTCGACCCTCTGTTGCAGCAAGAGAGCTCAGTGGTCTGCTGGGCATCTGGCTGAGGGGGGTGCTAGCTGGGGCCCTCTGGATTGATTAGCTAGGTTTTTCACCAAAAAGGCTCTGAAAAATGAAACTCTGACTAAACACAGCAGTATTGAAAGTTTATTTCAGTAAATCCAACTGAAAGCAGCCTTTTTTTCTATAAACGTAAAAAATTTTGCGCGTCTTCTCCTATGGGCAGTTAGATGGTACGGTATGGACTGTCCTCCCTGCTAGCTGGGAGAGATTGTAACACTCTGAAAGGAGTCTTAGGACATGCTCCTTCCTAGAATTCCTTAGTCTTATACGATCTGTCCTAGCTGATAGACAGCTTCCTGCACTGCTGGGCTTTTTTCTCTTCAGCATTAGAACTTTTTTTGTTATTTTTCTCCACAAGTGTGAAAATGAATTAGCTGCTGCTGTGTACTTTCACCCAATACCAGGTTGCAGGGTCTAGGGGTGTGTTTGCTGAACTGAGGAGTTTGTCAGCAGTAGTAGAATCCTCAGAGGCTGCAGTGCCTGTGAGGGCTGCTATAGGCTCATCCTCCCTTGCGGTGCTTGGAAAGGGCAGCTAAACTCCCCATCTGGGATGCAGGTACGGTCAGAGTGTTTTTTTTACTGGAAGGGGTGATCATTTTCAGGACTAGAAGTCAGCAGGCCTGAGCATATGCTAGCAGGGGTTTCCACATGCCAGTCATGCATGCTCAGTGAATGTCATCTTAGGAAGTTCTTTAAGCCTCTTCCTCTGGTGGCCAGAATAGTACAGGCTGCGCATGTGCATTTGAGCCCTTTGGTTGTATTTGTGTAACCCCCCTGCAAATGGGGGTTCCCAAAAGACTTCCAGGAGCTTGCTTGAATGCTCCAAGCCTGAATGGTGTTTGGCGTTTAAGCCATTTATCAGTGAGTGTTTTTAGAACCTCTGGTACTGTCTCTTTAAGAGCTGTCTGCTTGCAGACATAATTAGTTTGTATGGGGGACTGTGTGTTTCTTTGATTGAGTACCACTCGAGCTGCTGCTAATTCACTCCATTTTGCAGTCACTAGGGTGCAAGGGAACCCATCTGAAAGATGTAACTGTTTGCCAGAAACCATTTAGAGTAATAATGAAATTACAGTTTGTCTAACCTGCTTTCTTTGCAGTCAGAACTGTGTCTGCCTAGTTCCCCATTCTGGTTTTGAACTGCTGAACTGGACCAATCAGTGTGGGGTAGGCTAGCTCTAAAATGGTGCCTTGGGCCAGAATCAGAACTTGGACTCATAATCTGAGCCAGCCACAAGAGGATTGTATGGGCAGTGACTCTGGGAGATGTAGTTTAGACTTGGCCCTTTTTGGACCAACTTGAGCAGTCTATTGTGGTGACAGCCAATCCAGTCAAGAACTGGGAGGAACTCAAAGGAAGTGCCGGTTTTGTCTGTTGGAGTTTCAGTTGAGCTCTGGCAGTGAAGAAGGAAGAGTCCTGTGCTTTTCAGTGTGCAGTTTTAGTCGGAAGCGTGTGTAAGGCCCAGAGTTCCGGTCTGCAGCTTGTGTAACTGCTTGTTAGGACTGAATCCGTCCTGTGAAGAGAATCAAAGGATATCTGAAGAGTAGAAACCAGGCTCACCCTGTAGAAGACTGGAGAAATTGCTGAATTGCACTCGGTCTGTCAGGAACTGAATCTGCTGTGTGTTCTCCGGGTATTGTGCAGTAATTGTGATCGGGATAGAGAAGCAGCCTGCCTGGTATAGTACTTTCTGTTTTACCATATAAATGTGTGAAGAGGCTTGTGTACCTCAAGTGAATCCTGCTGCCATTAAAGGACTTTTGCCTGTTACTGTTCACCATATAAATGTGAGGGGCTTGGTTAGCTCAAGTGAATCCTGCTGCCATTAAAGGACTTTTGTCTGTTGCAGTTTGCCATATAAATGTGTGAGGAGTCTCGTGGAGCTCAAGAGTAGCCCTGCTGACATTGAAGGACCCTATCTTGTTTGGAGGTCGTGAGTACTAATTCAGGGTCGCTCCCTGTTGAATTGCCACATTGAATCCAAATGGAATCACTGTACTGCCGACTGTTTAAACTAATTTTCTTTTCTCTGTGGAAAGGGCCCTACCAGCTGCCACGGTTTGGACTAGCCACTAGGGCTTGGGTACCCAGGGACAGTAACTGGTAGGGATAGGCCTATGCACAGAGCCATAGATAGATGAGTAAAGTGATAAGCTAATTAACCTGATTTCCCCTGTCCTTGTTATATTCCCCTAAATAAATCCGAGCTGCTTGTTTCAGCAAAGTTATACTGCCTGAGTATTTGTCTATGTTAAAGTATTGTACTGTGATTGTTGCACTGTATCTTATTTTACAGGAGGTCCAAGTGCCTGAACCAGCCCTGGGGTAAGTGTATACTGTGAAGGTAATTCTGATATATTGTGTGGGCCACTAGTGGGAAGAAAGGGGGGTTGCTGTGTCCCAGAGGGCTGTGACCAAGTAAGTTTAACTATTGCAAACCCTGACCTCTGGGTGGAGGCACCCGCCATTGGATCCAGGCCCCTCAACCTGTTAGTGGCAAATCAGGCAGGGGTAGTAGCCCCTGGGATAGCGCCATCTAGGGGTTACATTTGTACAGGCTACATATGCTCAGGACGTGGCAGCCATTTTGAAACTTCCTGAGCGGGTTTTTGAGCACGAATTCAGCACAAGCACTAATTTTGCTTATTTTCTTGAGGCCCATTTCATTTCATACAACTTTAGCACCAAATCTAAATGTTTTGGGCTTTCATGGGCAACTCTAATTAAAAAGCTCTTCTTTTCCACACTGCCTTTATCTGTAAAGCTACCAACTTTCTGAGATCTAAAACTGGGACAGTTCATCCTGATCATGACCCCCCCCCAACCGTGTCACTCCCATGGTCAACGCTGCACACAATCAGTTAAATTTTGCTACTTGCTCTGGCCATGCCACCCCACAGTAACACCAGTAGCAAACATCCAGATTAAAACAATACATCATTCTGCTGTAGCAAGTTCCAAACCATTATGTGCAGAAAGTTCATTAGAAGCAAACCTGCGTTAAATTGTGATCAGACATTCGAGCTGCATGTATTGCTGCTCCTGACAGTCCCATCCAACCCGCTTACACTCGCTTCATTTGCTGAGCAAACTTCACTTCAGTGACTCCCACCACACCAGATTGTTTTCAGACACTTCCCTACAGCTGATCAGGTTCGGGTACCTTAGTTCCCTGCTGCCAGTCTCTTCTCTGTCTGGAGTCCCTCTAAGCTGCTGGTAGGCAGATGTCAAAATGTGCTTGTTTGAACTACTACCCATTCTAATCTAACAGAAAGGAACATGCTTTACTGTGCTCCCCCTGACATGCCTGCAGTGCAACATGGGCGCAGGGATTGAACTTGCAAACTGCTGTCCAGCCCAAGCAGCGCCACAGTAGTGCTGAAATAACTGTCACTCACGGATTAGCAGTCAGCAGCAAAAAAAAAAAAGGGGGGGACAAATCTGGGACAAGTGAGCAAAAACTGGGACAAAATTGACATTTTGCAAAACTTGTGGGGACACTGGGACATGCTGCCTAAAATGGGGACTGTCCTGGGAAAATAGGGACAGTTGGTAGCTTTATTTTATCTGTACATCTATTTAAAAAAAGTGTAAAACACCTGAACAGCATGGCTTCCATGCCCAGTAAGTCAGAGGAGATGGGTCCAAGGCTGCAGAATGCTAACTTTGTGAAGTAAGGCTCCAGTCCATCATGGCTAGCTTCTACTGCCCTTCCTGGGACAAGGCATCTAAAACTAGGTCTACTAAGTAGACTTAAAGCCTAGCTAAAGAATCACACATCGCTATTGCCAACAGCATTCTCTTTCCCACTCTTAACCTTTTAATAAAAGTAATAATTTAAAAAAGAGCATCACCTCACTACAGTTAATTCAGAATTCATGAAATACATTAAAAAACATAAGAATAAAGATAGGAAATTGTCTAAATATATCACAACATGCTTATTAGATTTAAAGTCTAAAACCAAAACTCTAAACTTCAGTTCTATTCTATTTTTTGTATTCTATTCTATTACAAAACAGAAAAGGACTGCTCCTTTTTGGTTTTTTTCACCTCCTTTAGCCCCTGGTCAACCACTCCTTCAGGCTGCCTAGGCCACGCTGGCGCCTCGCCCCCTTTTTCCAGCCATCACTCCACATCGCAGCCCCCCAGGTAATCCGGCGTAACCCTTCGCTGGATGGGTCCCCCTCCTCCGAGGGAGATAGACACTGTTGGGGACTGGCCAGCACACTATACTTGGCCTGGGTGCTGCTGGAGTGGTCAAGACCGTCTCTAGGGCTTCTGCGGGAGCCAGCGACCATCATCCGGTTGGCCATGGGGCTCTAGTTTCTTGTTTTCTCCCCTGGGGCATGGTGTGCCACTAACGTTTAGGCGTACACCGACATTCACCACACCCCTTTTCTATTGAATGGGACCCAGTGCATTGCCATGCTCCCGGCCTCCTCCAGGAGTCAGCAAGCTCTGGGTCATCTCCCCGCCCTTTCCCCGAGAGAAGGCGAGCAGTCATCAGATGCTCGAACCTTCTCTCCTTGGCCGGCCCTCCAGGTCACCGGTGTCGCAAGTGGAAATCCAACTGCTGTGCCGACGGGCCGGCCCAGACTGCTTCTTTTAATATGGATATCTGCAGGTTTATATATCACTATCTTGATGTTAGGTACAAATATACAATTTGTTTATCTTGCTATTTTTATCTCCACTGGTTACTCCCATGGTTTTCATCAGAATTCTGATCCCCTGTCCTCAAGGTGGATGGCACTCCTTTTTCAAATCCTGCTTTTGCAGCCTTAGCTTTCAGCTCCTTCTCACCTCCTGTACCCGCTCCCTCCTCTTCTCCTTCTCCCTCCCCCCTCCCCTCTTACCACCCCTCGAGTCCATCTTCTTCTTTCCCACCACTCCCACTGCATGCCTTAAGGCCCTTTTGGCTCCAAAACCATCATATGAATGTGAGCCTATATGGTCTTGACCCCAAACTCCTGCATCTCTCCATCCATCCACTGCTGTCATTGTCACCTACCTTCTGAATCTCTCCTTCTCCTTGACTTCCATCTCTGATACTTGGAAAAAGGCTACAGTCACTCCCTTTCCCAAACTGGGAGATTCCTCCTGTCCCTGTAACTGCCTACCTATCTCCCTCCTCTGCTTCCTGGCCAAGCTCCAAGAACATGTTTTTCTCTCACAGCACTCCCCCTTCCTTGACTCATCCTCCTTCACTTCTTTCAAGTCTAACTTCATAAAGTACCTCTCTACCTCTCTCCTGTGGCTCACTGACTCCATTCTGTGTGGTATGGAGGGTCACCTCTGCCATCTTTGTTGGCTTGGCCAAAGCCTTCAACACTGTTGCTCACCCTCTCTTCCTGGACAAGCTTAAGGTAGCGGGGCTTTCTGACTCTTCTGTGGGGTGGATCTGCTCCTACCTTGAGAGCAGGTCTCAAGTGCTCTGGATTGGTGATTCCTTATTCCCTCCCCCCACTCCCTACCTGCTCAGGCGTACTCCAGGGGTCCACCCTGGCCAGACTGGACCCCCTCTTCTACTCCTTTTGCTGCATAGCCCTGGATAGTTCACCCCAAACCCACCACTGCTTACAGTATTCTTCGCTCTCCTTCCCCTTCCTTGAGGCAAGATGCCTTACCCACTGTGTCTCCTTTATTTCTAAATTCTGGTTTGGCTCCCTTGCCTATTACCTCTTACTATAGAATGTTGCTGTGGAGAATTTATACATTGTTCTGTACCTGACAACACTTTGAGCAGTTAGGCATGCTGCTGAAAGAGCCAAAGTCAGTGCTCACTCCTTGCCAGAGGCTCCAGTATATAGGAGCAGTTCTGGACATGGAGGTGGGCTGGGCATTTCTTCCTTAAGACTGTGCAACAATGTTGGTTGCCCAGGTTCAGCTGGTTTCTTCCAGCGATAATGTTTCAGACAGATGTCTATTACTGTTGATTGGTGTCATGGCTACAGCAATCCTGCCTGTCCTGCTGGTACGTCTGCATATGAGGATTCCGAAGTGGTTCCTCCATGCCCAGTGGGCTTAGCACTGGGATGAGCGGGAGTGTCTCATACAGGTGACTCCTCCTCTTCGTTGATCCCTGCTCTAGTGGTTGGACCACTCCAATCTAGAGACAGGGTCTCAGTTTCTCCATCTCTTGCCTCTTCTAGTGATGATGACAGATGTCTTGGGCTCTGGCTGGAGTGCCACTCTGGTCCTGTTATGGACTTAGGGACAATGGTCCCCCTTAGTGTTCTTCATAGCAGCACTCTGTAGATGAGGGCTGTTCTGCTTGGCCTACAGATCTTTACTACCTTGATTCGGGGTCATCCTCTGTTTGTCTGTATTGACATCATTTCCATGATATACTACATGAACCACCAGGATGGGGGTCTGGCACTGGGCCATGGGACACTGTATGTTCCTGATCCCGTTAATGCCCCCCCAGATCACCTCAGCCAGTCTTGGATGCTCTGCCATGAGTGGGAGCTCTTGGACTCTGTTGTGGATGACCTGTTTAAAAAGTAGGGTTGCCCCAGACATAGACCTCTTTCATCTCCATCCAGTACAAAACCGCCACATTTCTGCTCGCTTTCTCCAGGGCCTGGAGTTTTTTTGATGAGACATGTCTCTTTCCTGGAAAGGGAGGGTTCATGTACACATTGCCACTATTTCCTCTGATCCAGAGGGTTCTGGCCAATTTATAGGCAGGGCCGGCCAGCCCTGATTATGATGGCTCCATTTTGGCCCAGGCAAATTTGGTTCCTGCTGCTTTAGCAGTTGGCAGTGGAACCTCCTGTTCTGCTCTGTCTACATGTGGGACTTCTGTCACAGGAGCAGTACTCTGTGATGCATCCAAATCTTCAATCCCTGCACCTCCACATGTGGTTCCTGAGGACACAGAACTCTCCCACTTTGGGGTGTTGCCCTCCACTGGTTACTGGCTGCTGGCAGCTGAAAGCCATCTACTCAGTACACCTACTCCTAAAAATTGAAACATTTTTACTGTCTTGTGTAGTGGACATCAGCTTGTCTCATCTCTGTGTCCAGTCAGTCATGTTCTGGATTACCTCCTGTTCCTTGTGGACAGAGGACTCCGGTATTCATTGGTGAGGGGAAATTTGGCTGGGGTTTCAGCTTTTCATGCCCTCACTGATGGCAAAATGGTTGCCCCAACTTGTGGTTTCCCACAGGTTCCTTAGAGGGATTCTGCTTCTGCACTCTCCGGTCTGAAATCCAGTTCCAGTGTGGGACTTTAATATGGTTATGAAGACTCTTACTGCACATAGATTTGAGCTGCACCTACTTGTGAACTGCACTTCCCCTCTTGGAAGACACTATTCCATGTGGTCATTACATCTGCAAGCTGGATTTCTGAATTGCAAATTCTGGTTGCGGAACCTTCTTAGCTTTTTTTTCCACAAGGATTTGGTTACCCTGTGTACCAATTCTTGTTTTCTGCCACACAGGGAATAAGTCTGTTGACCTTCTGGTTTACTTCTCAACTCCCATGGATCGTGTGGAATGTCATCTACACACTCTGGACATCTGTCAGACATTGTGTTAATATCTCAATCATATTAAGGATTGTAGAAACTTCTTCTCGGCTGTTTGTCGCTTTCACCCCCAGGATGGTGGGCTTCCATGATTCTGAGCCAGGCCTTTCCAAGTAATTGGCCAACTGCATTATTTTCTGTTAGGAAACGCGGTAAGCAACTTCTCAGTCCTGTTTGTGCACACTTCACTTGTGGCGTGGCAACATCTGTGGCTTGTTTTCACAATTTGTCCGCTGCTGACATCTGTGCTGCTGCCACGTGGAGTACTGTTCACACATTCACCAAGCATTATAGCCTGGACATCGTTTCTCATAGACATGCCAGATTTGGCCTTACTGTTCTGCAAGGCCTCCTGTCTTAGGGCCATTAGATCCTTCCTGCCTTCCATAGTGCTCTGGCACTGCTTGGGAATCATTCCACGATGTGGTTCAATTCAGGGCGATGTCCTCGAAGAAGACTGAATAGTTACTTACCATAGCAGTAGATCTTCAAAAAGCCAGCTCAGTGGTGTGGAAGGCTGAGGTGCTGGGTGCCTCACCTTCTGCCATACCAGTGACCCGGGTTTGGAAACGGATGCTGGTCATGTGGGGGAAGGCGGGGTGAGAGAGGATTGATCATCCATAGGACTGCTCTCCTCCCTCAGGAAGGGGAATTGCTGTGGTTTGCTGTTGGCTGCCACCTGGAGGTATTTGGGTGGCAGCGCAAGCGAGTCACACAGTGGGAAGGGGTGTCTCCACGGAGGTTGAGCACGCACATCATGTTCATTGCACGTCCGTGGATCCAGGGAGAAAAAAGGAGGAAAATAGAGGATGGACTTCCTGAAGCCCTGCCCATCATTCTGTGGCCCACAATGCCTCTCTGGTCCAGGACAGATCTGGATAAGTGACTTGGGGGGAGGATTACCCCCACGGCCCCACCATGGGGGATCGGACCGTAGAGTAAGAGGCGGTAAGAAATGGCCACAGTGCATGGGGACAGGACTGTGAAAGCCACCTGTTCTGCCAAGAAAGATAAAAACCTTTATGAAATGGGGGGGAGGGGGGAGGTGTTCGAGAGAATATCCTCCTTTAAGCCACAGCTAACCCTCCCACCTTCCCCTTCTCTCTCAGGTGGTTTTGTGGTAGTCCTGCTTGCTGTTGCATGCTGGTTCTTCTCCTCTGTATGATTGGGAAATACTAATTCTCATGTTTCCATAGCTTGTCCTTTGTGCCTGGTTGTGTCCTGATTGCTTTGTTCATTGCTGATATGATGAACCTCTGAGCTTGTCACCAGCAGGAAACTGAAGCATGATAGGGCCACCCACGTTATATAGGTGGTGATGGCTTATGGTGACGTGGATGGCCTCAGCTAGCAAAAATTTCTGGGTGGTCCTGACACCAACATCTTACAGTCCCATGATGTGGCTCAGTGGAGGAGATTTTCTAGATCTACTGTTATGGTAAGTAACTATTACTTCTCACCCCAGGAATCCCTCAGTATGCTTGACAAGTGTAGTTATGTCAGCTGGGCTCAACTGCCCCAGAGATGGAGTTATGCTAATGATGCCAGGGAATTAGCCAATCAGGTTGTAGTAGAAGAGTGCTGCCTGTAGGTGCTACGGTACTCCAGCCAGATACATTTTCCTGCTAACTGGAGAAGTCTGCCACAGAGCTCTCTTCAAACCTTTGCTTGAAGTAGTGAATTTTCATTTTATGTTTCTTTTATTCTGTGCTGCTTTTACAGTGGTCTAGTAAGTTTTAGTGCTTTTAGTGTGTTTTCCGTGGTTTCTTAGTTTCCTAGGAACTGATGAAAGTCTCCCCTTTTTTCCACATTTCCGTGCTTTTTCTGATGAAAAATGTCGTGTCTGAGGTAAAAATTCTGCAGATTTTATGATTTAACATTATTTTTTTCTGCGGATACCTATTTTTAAGGGTGTTCTGCAATTTTTAACGCATTTCTTTATTTTCCTCAGTTAGGTTGTTTTTCTATGGTTCCATAGTGATGGGAGCCTTCTGTATTTTCTGTTTGGGAACAAACTTTTCTACGTCTTCTGACCAATTGGCAGGTCAGGTAGACCCAAAAACAAGACTGGTCCCTTTGTTCTTTCCAGATTGTTAAAGCCCTTTACGTTGTGGCCAAGGCAGACTACCACAGTCCTCATTTAAGCATTTGGAGCCAGTCAGTCCATTTTCTGTCTGGAAGCTTTACATTTTTAATTGCTCAAAAACAGTAGAGATCTGCCATAAGGCTGGAAACTGTGGCTTCTCAGTCTGCCTCTCCCTCTATTAAAAATTCAGAAGGGTCCTCCTCTCATTAAAAGTCTAAAGACAGGTCCTCCAAGTACCCCATAGAAAATAAGTCTGATAAAAATAATAATGACCAGGCTGGCCCAGTGACATGGAGGGCTGAGGCATCACTGCCTTACCTCCTGCCTCGCCAGCGACCTGTGTTTGTGGTGCGAGTGGGCCACCGGGGGTCGGCCGGGAAGGGAGAGGATTGAGCATCCGGAGGACAGCTCTCCTCTCCTGGGGAGGGGTGGGGACAGAGTCCACTGCTTGCCTGGCCCCTAGCGGCAGCTGGGGGCTGGCACAATGGACCCACAAACAGAGGTGGGGGGTTTGCGGAGCAGATGCTCGGTGTGTTGTGAGTGGAAGCGTGCGCGGCTTGGCCAGTAGGCGCAATTGCTCACTCCGTGTTGCACTTGGGGAGAAGGGAAAAACACGGCGACTGGCAGAATTAAACTGGTCCTAGGCGCCACACCTCGATAAAACAACAACAGGCGGTACTAGTGGGCGCGGGTGGCGGGGCTTGGGGTGCCAGTGGAGGAAGGGCTGGCTGACCAGAAGAGAGAAATAAAAAGTATATATATGTAACCCCCCTGCAAATGGGGGTTCCCAAAAGACTTCCAGGAGCTTGCTTGAATGCTCCAAGCCTGAATGGTGTTTGGCATTTAAGCCATTTATCAGTGAGTGTTTTTAGAGCCTCTGGTACTGTCTCTTTAAGAGCTGTCTGCTTGCAGACATAATTAGTTTGTATGGGGGGACTGTGTGCTTCTCTGAGTACCACTCGAGCTGCTGCCAATTCACTTCATTTTGCAGTCACTAGGAGTGCAAAGGAACCTATCTGAAAGATGTAACTGTTTGCCAGAAATTATTTAGAGTAATAATGAAATTACAGTTTGTCTAACCTGCTTTCTTTGCAGTCAGAACTGTGTCTGCTAGTTCCCCACTCTAGTTTTGAACTGCTGAACTGGACCAATCAGTGTGGGGTAGCTAGCTCTAAAATGATGCCTTGGACGAATCAGAACTTGGACTCATAATCTGAGCCAGCCACAAGAGGATTGTATGGGCAGTGACTCTGGGAGATGTAGTTTAGACTTCAGTGCCTTTTGGACCAACAGCAGCAGTCTATTGTGGTGACAGCCAATCCAGTCAAGAACTGGGAGGAACTCAAAGGAAGTGCCGGTTTCGTCAGTTGGAGTTCAGTTGAGCTTTGGCAGTGAAGAAGGAAGGAGCCCTGTGCTTTTCAGTGTGCAGTTTTAGTCAAAAGCGTGTGTAAGGCCCAGAGTTCGGTCTGCAGCTTGTGTAACAGCTTGTTAGGACTGAATCCGTCCTGTGAAAAGAATCAAAGGATCTCTGAAGAGTAGAAACCAGGCTCACCCTGTAGAAGACTGGAAGAATTGCTGAAAATTACTCTCGGTCTGTCAGGAACTGAATCTGCTGTGTGTTCTCCCGGGTATTGTGCAGTAATTGCGATCGGGATACAGATGCAGCCTGCCTGGTATAGTACTTTCTTTTATATGGATGTGTGAAGAGGTTTGTGTACCTCAAGTGAGCCCTGCTGACATTGAAGGACCCTATCTTATTTGGAGGTCGTGAGTACTAATTCAGGGTTGCTCCCTGTTGAATTGCCACATTAAATCCAAATGGAATTACTGTACTGCTGACTGTTTAATTCTCCTTTTCTCTGTGTGAAAGGGCCCCTACCAGCTGCCACGGTTTGGACTAGCCACTAGGGCTTGGGTACCCAGGGACAGTAACTGATAGGGATAGGCCTGTGCACAGAGCCATAGTAGATTATTAGAGTGATAAGCTAATTAACCTGATTTCCCCTGTCCTTGTTATATCCCCTAAATAAATCAGAGCTGCTTGTTTCAGCAAAGTTATACTGCCTGAGGTATTTGTCTATGTTAAAGTACTGTACTGTGATTGTTGCACTGTATCTCATTTCTGAGAGGTCCCAGTGCGGAACCAGACCTGGGGTAAGTGTATACTGTGAAGGTAATTCTGATATATTGTGTGGGCCACTAGTGGGAAGAAAGGGGGGTTGCAGTGTCCCAGAGGGCTGTGACCAAGTTAGTTTAACTATTGCAAACCCTGACCTCTGGGTGGAGGCACCCGCCATTGGATCCAGGCCCCTCAACCTGTTAGTGGCAAATCAGGCAGGGGTAGTAGCCCCTGGGATAGCGCCATCTAGGGGTTACATATAAAAAAATAATAATAATGACCAAGCCAAACAAAAAGATATTCCTAGCAGGTCCCTGATTCAGGGTCTGCTAAAAAGAAACAAAAAGAAAACCATATCACTGCCCCTCTCGCTGAAAAGCAAAGGGAGATACCAGTGTTATGACAAGATATACTCTCTATTGAGCAAATGGCAAAGGCTTGGTAACTATACCAAACTTTTCAGGCTGTGGGCTCTCTTCTGGGCACCCCAGCTGGTCCTGCTACACCTATTCCCTCTGGCCCTGGTCTCGGCCAGGGCATTTTCTTTGAGGGGGTTGATGATGAAGAAGAGGGTGAACCTTTAAAACTGGATGAAACTCCTGACCAAGAATTTGGTTCTCTTTCCCATGGCCAGGAAGATTTTTCCTTTCATTTTACTTTTGTCCAGCACATGCTGGACACTCTTGATCTATCCAAGTGTCCACTGAGGAGGATGAGAAGGCAGACTTTTTGGATATGATGGGTCTCCCTCCTCCTAGAAAGTTACTGTTTCCAATTCATAACTCCGTTCGCAGGGCTACTTTTAAACTTCTCCAGAATCCCACCTCCATACCAGGGGTGGATAAGAAAATAGAGAAAGGGGGGGCGCTAGTGAGCACACTTGCTGTGAAGACCCACTTTACATCGCTCTGCACTCCTGTCGGATGAATTCAATCAAAAAACACTACTTATAGTGCTTTAATTTTTTTTGTTTGTTTCAGAGTCCAGTTTAGCTCTTCAGGTGGAACATTTTGGTACCAGTTTCGAGATGGGGCTCCCTGAAGGAGTGGGAGGCAGCCCAAAGAATCCCCAATAGCAGCCCATGCAGCAGACTGAGACCTTCACCACCATGCCCGCCAGTTCTAGTGCCAGTCTGCCATGGTACTCTTAGATTGGGTCAGTGCAGGCCATCAATGGTAAAGTGGAAACCATATTGAAGCAGCTGGGGGAACAAGATGCAAAATAGAGGTAGCCACTAAAACGGCCACTTCTGCAGAAGCTTCAGCTCTACAAGCGCTGGTGGTGACCAGCAAATTGGTCCAGGAAAATACCCAGCTCAGATTTCACTTGAAGTCCCTAGACAATTCTGACAGGGCTGCCAGTGTAAGACTGGTTGGGCTCCCAGAGGGGAGCGAGGGTGAGCAAGTCCTTTCCTTTCTCAAAACCTGGCTGCCTGGAGCTTTAGGGCTTGTTGATGCTAATCTGGAGGCTAATTTTATCAAAGCGTACCGGATCTCCCCTCGCTCTGCAGTTCAACAGTGGGACAGGCAGCAGACCATACTCCTGGCAAAGGCCTCTGTGGTTGTGCAAGATATCCTGCTGCAAGCATCCAGGGACACTCAGAATGTCTGTTTTAACAGCGCCACCCTGCATCTGTTCCCCAGTCTCTCCTATGCCAATAGATCCAGACGAAAATAGTTTGATGCTGTCCGGGCCAGCAACCTTTGCATACCGTAACTAAGGCTGTATTTTTTTCACGGGTGTCACAAATTTCATGATTTCTGTGAAATTTAACCTATGTCGTGAAATAGCTAGTGGTGCTGTGAAAATCCCCAATTGTGTAAGCGTTGTGCCTAAATGAATGTCTGAAACAAGAATTCAGGCACTTCTAGGCAATAAATACACCACAGGGCACACATTTTAAAAAAATTCTGACACAGAAAAAAACATAACCTCAGCGGTCCTGAGTGAACAAAACTTTAAGTAAGCAAAGCATATACCAAAACCAAGTAACCAATCAATCCGAGCATCCTTTCCAAGTCCCACTCCTGGTGATTACATATTATGGAGCCATTGCCTGGTTTAGAATGTACCCCTACAGCTTCTCTAAATCCATGGATGTGACACTAGTGAACCCAAGCTCCCATCCTCGACACACAAACATGCACTTTGTAGCTACATGGCCAGCATGGACGGCTCGATTTGCTGCAGACTGCGATGAAGCCGAGACTGGGCCCCTCCACATACACCCGAGATCAGAGCTGCAGCCCGCCTTCGGTGTATTTGATGCATAAGCTCATGTACTGCTCCTAAAAGGAATATAGTTTACGGTGGAGAGGAACTTTTGAGGTAACTAAATTAGAATTTAAAAGTAGTGTCACATGGGGATCATTTGCACAGAAGTCTCCACCTATCTGCAGCAATCGCTTGTTTGCATTGTCTTGCATAAAAGTATTCAATATTTTTTTTAAATTGAATGACTTTTCTTAGACCCATGAGTTGAGGCAGTGCTGTTTGTCCATGGAGTATTTAAAAGCAAATAGTTGGGTTGTGTTGTGGGAAAATTCTCCACACTTTATGTAATGCTCATCCATTTGAAGCTGTGAAACAGGGCAATTTTTCCTGTGTATGAGCCGTGAAAAATGCCCTTTTTATCCGTGAAACAATTACAGCCTAACCATAACTTAGGCTGAGGACTTGAATGTTCCTTAGATTGGATTCGTTCAGGGTGGGGTTGGGGGGAGGGACTGTGGCACAGTGCTTCTCATGTTTGGAATATTTTACCTGTTTGGTTTGAGAGCATATCCCAGTTTCTAGATAGGAATCTAAATTGGTTAAAGTACTACATTTGAGAAGGTTCTCACTTGCAAGGTGTTAGCTTTATGGACTTCAAGCTTTATTAATATGTTCAGCTGTTTGGTATACCCTTGTATCTGAAAACCAGATTGTTTAGGCTGTCTATACTATTACATTGAATGTCCACTGTCTCCTGGCATGAGTAGTATCACCTTGTATTTTTTTCTTTAAAATGCAATAAATACAGATTAAAAAAAGAAACTAGTACCTACTAGCTAAATCTAATACTTAGCACCTTTACATACATCCAGACCATAAGTAGTAGTGCAAGCTGCAGCTTGTGACAAAGCAAAGGTGCCTCTTTTTTCCCAGCCTCCAGAAAAAGAATAAAAAAAAAACTGGATACTCTGAGTAAGAATTCTTACACCACAGTCTCACTACTGCTTCGCCTCTGTACTTACATGGCATACACAGCTTAGTACCAAGAGGCTCTGTGGAGCTCTGTCCTGGCTATCAATCAGCAAGCCTTAGAATGCCTTAGAAGCCACCAAATACCAGTTCCATATGGCTGTAGATGCCAGTGACACAGCTTCTAGGACTATGGCTCAAGCCATCTCCCTCAGATGGTTTGCCTGGGTGAGGACCACCATTTTCTCCCAGGACACTCAAACTAAAGCTGTGAACTTCCCCTGAGAGAATAATTCTCTTTTTGGAGACAAAACAGAGACATACTGTACATGAATAAGGTGGAGGAATATAAAACCACCTATCAGAGCAGTGTAGCTAAAGAGAAGTCCTCTACCTCCTACAGACCCCAATGAGGGGGCAGAGGTAGAGGTTACAATCCCAGGGCCTTCTACCCTATGCCAATACCCATGCCCTTGGATGACTCTCAGATGAGAGTTTTCTTTAGGGGAAGAGGTAGAAAGGCTCAGAAACATACTGATCCCATACCCACAACCAAAACAAAACTCCTGAATGGTAGGCCCAGGTTGCCTCCCCTCTGCCAGTAGGAGGAAGACCTGCTGCCTCCACGACTGGCACCACATCACCACAGACAAGTGGGTGCTGGAGGTGGTGGGTCGAGGCCTTACCCTGCAGTTCAAAAACTTTCCCTCTCGGCAGGGCCACAGGAGTGTAAAGTCCCTAACCCTCACAGAGAAAATTCTGCTAGAATTAGAGGTAAAGTCTCTCCTGGCAGCAAATGCAGTGGAAAGAGTCCCTCCCTCTCTCCCGATGGGGAAAAGGCCTCTACTCTAGATACTTTTTAACCCCAAAGAAAAACAGGGACTGGTGACCCATTCTAGATCTCTGGTATCTAAACAAGCACCTGTTCAATCTCAAATTCAAAATGGTCACCCTGTCAGTGGTGATCCCTTCTTTACAGCAGGGAGACTGGCTAGGCTCCCTAGACCTAAGAGTCACCTGTATTCACATTCCAGTCAGGTCCTTTCACATAAAGTGTTTCAGATTCAGACTGCCCTCTGGACACTACCAGTTTAAAACTCTGCCCTTGGTACTTTCTTTTGCTCCCAGAGTTTTCATAAAGTGCCTGGCAGTGGTGGCAGCCCATCTCAGAAGACAGGAGGTATCTGTCTTCCTCTGCCTGGACGACTGGCTGATAGTGGACAGTCAGAGACTCTCTCAACCTAACAGAATGTACCCTGGAGTCCCAGGGTTTTCTGATCAGTACGGAGAAGTCCAAATTTGAGCCAGTTCAACTCCTGGAGTTTATTGGAGCAGAACTGGGACACACAGCAAAGCCAAGCCCTGCTCCCTCTGGACAAGGTGGAAAACCTCCAGACCCTGGCACACTCATTTGTGTTGGACCAAACAAGACTAGCCAGGCACTTCCACAGACTTCTAGGTCACATGGCATCTACTATAACTGTAGTGCCAGGGGCCAGGTTTCAAATGAGGGATATCCAGTACCATCTAAGAGCCCATTGGTCTCAAAAGATGGACTCCCTATCAAAACTAGATCTTACTTCGAGAGGGCTCTTGCAGTATGTAATTACATATAGGACTGAAGATGGCAGGCGTGAGGACCCCATGGAAAAATTTCTAGCTAGCAGTCTCTGGCGGGGGACCTCCCCCACGTCAGGTGATCGGTGTCAAGCGACGTGAGTATAAAGGGGCGGTCCCCCATGCCCACCTTCCAGTTCTTTCCTGCCGTTAGCTTGTGAAGGCGCCTCGCGATTCAGTTCTTACTGCCTCGTCAGTCTGTCATCGGTTATTTTTACTGAATTTTTCACGTCTCTCATTATATTTCTTCCAGATTGCCATGTATGTCGTCCCCTACTCCTTCCAATTCGAATAAAAACAAGTGCGACTCGTGTGGCACCCAACTCCCGCATAAGGACGGTCATTCCCAGTGCCTCTTCTGTCTAGGCCCGGATCACCCCATGGAGAAGTGCCAGCACTGCCAACAATTCAATGCCGCCACCCGCAAATGGAGGCAGCAGTCCCTGGAGGCCCACATTTAAAAAAAGATGTCCTCCATGGAAAAGGAGCTGAAGAAGCTGAGGCAGGCCTCAACTTCCCCTGAGGGTCACCGTAAGAAGAAGAAGCACCGGGATCGGGACTCCACTTCCACGGCCACCGCGACTCCGGCTGGAGTCACCGTGCTCCAGGTAACGTTCCCACCCCCCCGGGGAATCTACCTTCAGCGGTTGTCTTGGAGGTGTCCAAGGCGTCGCCGTCACTCCTGTTGGGCTTGCGCTCGGGCCCCTCGGGAGCTTCTAGGACAAAGGAGACTACTGCTCCCGGGAAGGCCACCACCATGCGGCCCTCTGGGTCGAGCGGGTCTGGTAAGCCGGACGCCGGTGCCACCGACGTCCGCCCGAACAGGGCCGGTAAGACGCCTGCCCTTTCGGGGGAGTGCACAGTCCCAAAGATGCCTGCCAAGGCCGCTCATTCCACGCAGCCTTCATTGGACGTTGGATCCGACAAGTCGGACGTCGGCTCCTCCAACATCTGCCTGGACCCTGCCGGTAAGGCGAATGTCGGCCCTTCCGACTCTCGCACGGCGTTAGAGCCGACGCCGGACCCTGTCGACCGGTCTGCCATCCCTGGCTCACCACTGACAACCGAGGCTCCAGTGTCTCCCCTGTTGGACCCAGAGATTTCAGTCCTCCTTCCCCGGGTGACACAGAGGACGCCGGAACGCTCCCGTCAGGTCTCCCTCCCGTAGGGCCGGATCCCCTGATGCCGGGCCCTCTCACACCAGCTCCGACACCAGTCTACCTGATGCCGGGTGACATCCCATTACCGGACGCCAATGCAATGCCGGAACCGACGCCACCTGTTCCTAGCCCGCCCGGTGGGCTTCTTCCAGGGCCTTCTGCTCCGGCACAGCCCCTGGTTCCTGGGTATCCGACTCCGTCCTATCCAACGGTGTCCTACCCGGGACCGCAGTATCCTGCGCTGCAGTACCTGACGCCACAGTACCCAATGCCTCAATACCTGATGCCAGGCTTCCTGCCGTTGGGCTATGGATACTCACCCTACAGATACCCCTCCTCCTCCACCGCCCCTGCAGCTGCTGTTGGACTTGAAGGAGACTTTGGCTGCCTGGTGGGGTGAGGCCAAGGCTCAGCTCACCAGGGAGGTGGAAAGCTGT
This sequence comes from Neoceratodus forsteri, assembly GCA_016271365.2. Lineage (NCBI taxonomy): Eukaryota > Metazoa > Chordata > Ceratodontiformes > Ceratodontidae > Neoceratodus > Neoceratodus forsteri. The sequence goes on along the minus strand of CM057459.1, from coordinate 708,582,162 downwards.
CTGCCGATGCCAGACCCAATACCAGATCCCTGTCGCCAGAGACGAGAGACTCCTTCCCCCCTACCCGACACCAGAGGTGAGCCCTCAGGTGCCAGGGCTGGGGAGGACACACTTCCCTGAGGGTTGCCCAAGGGGTCCGTTCCTCCCCCACGCCGGGAGGGGTCTTCATCCTCTTCGTCGGAGACCTCTGACTCAGATATCGAGGGGTGCTCCGACCCTGATGGCGAGCCATGCACTCCAGACCGTCCCAGGCCCAGGACTCCTCCGAAGTCTCCTCTGGAAGATCCTTCCTTTCTGGAGTTGCTGAGAAAAATCCAGGAAGTCCACCAGTGGCAATCTCTGGAGCCAGATCCACAGCGGAAGAAGCTCGCTGCCCATTTGGATCTGCCCGAAACTGCTCCAACATTGATTCCACCTTGGATCGGGCCTCACGCCGACCTTGTCTCCACCATTTGGAAACAACCGTCCACGTTAGCCCCCCTTCCAAGGAAGGCAGATAGGCTATACCAGGCTCCTGAGGGTGTGGATTCCTTGAACACACAACCAAAGGCTGACTCGGTCATTATTAGCATCACTCATGGCCAGTCGGCAAACCCAAAACATCTCAGCTCGTCTCTGCCTGACAAGGAATCCCGTCTTCTGGACCAGTATGGGAAGAAGGTGTACACTTCTTCCACTCTGGGGATCAGGGCCCTGAACTATGTTGCACATATGGGGACTACCAGAAGGCTATCCTGAGTCAGGTGGAATCCAAATTGGACTCCCTGCCTGAGTCTCGGACCAAGCAGGAAGTGGCTGATCTCGTCCGTTCTGTTCATTCGGCCAGTTGGCACATGCTTCGTGCCACATACGATGCAGTGGACACAGCTGGTCGGAGCTCGGCTTTTGCCGTAGATCTTCTGCGTCATGCCTGGCTCCGGGTGTCAGGATTGGTCCCGGAGGTGCAATCCACTATCCAGGATGCGCCCTTCAGGGGTTCTGTGCTGTTCGATGAAGATGTCAAGGACATCATCACCGACCTGTAGGAAAAGGGCACTGCACTTAAGTCTGTTGACTCTTTATACAGGCCCCCTCAGGTACAGCGTTGCCCTTTTCACAGACGTTCTTGGCCTAAAGCGAAACCTCAGGGCAAGTGGGCCAACAAACTTCGGGCCCCTTCGGCTGCCAAGGCCTCCCCACCCAAAAAAGCGGTGGGAGCTTCAGCCACGACGTTGCCTCACACCTCCTGACTCCTTTCCTCTCCCACAGCCTCTGAACCTCCCAGAGGAACCAGTAGGAGGGAGGTTCTCCTTCCATCTACCGGGTTGGGAGAGGATTACATCAGATGCTTGGGTGCTCCAACTGATAGCAGCAGGACACTCAATCGAGTTTCTGTAGAAATCTCCCAGAAATCCCCCCCCGCCAGGTTGTCTTACTCTCCGGAACATCTTCCTCTGGTCCTAGAAGAAATTTCCTCCCTTCTCTCGAAGGTGGCGATAGAGCCTGTCCCGACCCACCCTTGGGGAACAGGTTACTATTCACATTTCTTCCTAGTTCCAAAGAAAACGGGAGACATGAGGCCCATTTTAGACCTCAGCTCCCTGAACATGTTCGTGGAGTACAAGCGTTTCACAGTGCTCTCCCTGCAGAGCCTTCTGCCGCTCCTTCAGCAGGGACAGTGGCTGTGCACACTGGATATGCAGTATGCCTACCTGCATATCCCCATCCTCCCTTCCCACCTCAAATTCCTTTGTTTTTCGTTCCAGGGGGACCACTGCCAATTCAGGGTCCTCCCATTTGGTCTTTCCTTGGCTCCCCGAGTGTTCACCAAATGTCTGTCTGTGGTGACAGCCCACCTGCGTACCCAGGGGGTGCAGGTATTCCCATAGCTGGATGATTGGCTCCTGGCTGCCCCCTTCCAGGGAGGAACTTCTGCGCTCCCTCTCCCTTACCCTGCAGGTTTTCACCAGCCTGGGTATCACCGTCAACCGGGCCAAGTCCTATCTAGTCCCTTGCCAAAGGCTCCAGTTTATAGGAGCGATCCTGGACACGACTCTCGGCATGGCCTTTCTGCCCCTGGACGGGGTGGATATCCTCCAGGCTCATGCAGGCCTGCTGTCCAGTCACAGACGGGTCAGCGCTCGGTCAGTGCTTCGCCTACTCGTGCTCATGGGAGCTGCTATTCTGACAGTCCCGCGCGCTCAGCTCCATATGAGGATCTCTCAGTGGATGCTTCGGTCTCTGTGGGACCAGACACTAGACGACCTAGACCCGGTAGTTCTGGTCTCCGGTCCCATGGTCCGGGACTTGCAATGGTGGATGGTGCGAGAGAACCTTTGCCGGGGGTTCCCTTTTGCCTCAAACCCCCCCTCTCAAACATTGACAACAGATGCCTCGGGAGAGGGCTGGGGGGCCCATCTAGGGTCTCACAGAACTCAGGGCTCCTGGTCCAGACTCGAGCAGACTCTTCATATAAATGTGCTCGAGCTCAGGGCCATTCTGTACGCTCTCCAGGATCTGAAGTCTTACGTCCTTCCTGGCCATCTGACCATCCAGATGGACAACATGTGCGTAGTCTAGTACATCAACAAGCAGGGAGGTACACATTCCTACCCTCTGTGCAGGGAAGCAATGAGAGTTTGGAACTGGGCTGTTCAACACAGCCTTCACCTGACAGCAGTTCATGTTCTGGGAGTCAAGAACACACTGGCGGACCACCTCAGCCGGTCCTCAGCAAAGGCCCATGAATGGGAACTGGATCAAGGGTTGGCAGACGACATCTTCCGGTGCTGGGGAACCCCCCAGGTAGACGTGTTCGCATTCCCTCAAAACACAAAGCTTCCCGCCTTCTACTCGCTTGCTCCAGGGCGAGGCATTTTTTTGGCGGGACGCTCTGTCTCACGACTGGAAGGGCAGATTTATATATGCCTTTCTGCTGATTCCCTTGATTCCGAGGGTCTTATATAAACTCAGCTTAGAATGAGCTCGGATGATCCTCCTCGCTCCATTCTGGCCCAGGCAAGTTTGGTTCTCTCTTCTGCAACAATTTTCAGAGGAACCTCCGCTTCCTCTTCCTCTTTCTCAGCATATGCTGACCCAGGATCAGGGAACCCTGATTAATCCAGGTCTCAGATCCCTTCAATTGCATGCGTGGCTCCCACAGACGTAGCCCAGGCCCGTTTCGGGGTTTCTCCGCTTGTGGCCGATATTCTAGTGGAGGCCAGAAAGCCTTCTACTAGATCCACCTACATCATGAAATGGAAGCGGTTCTCTATTTGGCCTCTTCCAAGGATTTCGAGCCGTTCTCTTGCCCTGTCGGGAGAATCCTGGACTACATGCGTCATCTCTTTGACCTGGATCTCAGCCATTCCTACTTGAAGGTTCATATGGCGGCTATCTCTGCCTATCATGTCCCTTTTGGCAATAGAACTTTCGCACAGTTGAAAGTCTCTAAACTTTCCTTCGAGGGGTTCTCCATTTATGACCCCCTATCCGCATTCCGGACCCTCCTTGGGATCTGAACTTTATTCTAGAGAAGCTTACCCTGCCTTCCTTTGAGCCAGCAGCCTCAGCAAACTTGAAGTTCCTCTCATGGAAGACTCTCTTCCTAGTGGCCATTACTTCAGCTCGGAGGATTTCCGAGCTTCAGGCCTTGATGTGTAAAATCCTGTATTTGGTTTTCCACAAGGAATGAGTGGCTCTGCGCACTAATCCGAAGTTTTCTCCCTAAGGTAGTGGCAGAATCTACACTGAATCAATCCATTGAGCTACCTGCCTTCTTTATGCAACACTCCAGTCCAAGGGGGAGTACCTCTTGCATACTTTGGATGTTCACAGAATACTGTGATACTACACCACTAAGGATCTCAGGAAGTCTGATCAGCTTTTTGTCTCTTTTGCTCACAAGAGAGAAGGCAATGCTGTTTCTAAGCAATACCGGTCGAAATGGTTGGCTCATTGTATCACTTCTGTTACGACAAGTACAATAAGACCCTGCCGGGTCAGGTCAGAGGTCACTCCATCAGAGGAGTAGCCGTCTCTGCAGCTTGTTTCAAGAATGTGTCAGCGGCAGACATCTGGGCAGCCGCAACTTGGACTTCCGTCCACACCTTTTCGAAACACTACAGTTTGGACATTGCCTCTCGCCATAGAGCAGGCTTCGGGTTGGCTGTTTTGCAAGGTCTTCTTTCCTAAGACCCTTACAGCCAGAGGTTTATTGGTTGGTAGTTTTCCTCCTCCCGAGTGCTTTTCCTTGTTCCAGACTGCTTGGGACTCAGTCCTGTACGTAATTACCTACTGCAAGAGCCCTCGTAAAGTAAGATAGTACAGTTACGTAGAACTTACTCAACAGTAGATCTTGAGAGAGCTCTTGCAGTAAATATCTTCCTCCTCCATCCCCTTAGCTTTTAGGCTCCCTTTTCCAGGAGGAAATATCCACTTCTCTCGTCTTGCCTTTTTGGCCCTTGGCAGAAACAACTGGAAGGCAGGCGTGGGAACCACCCTTTATACTGATGTCGCCTGATGCCAGTCACCTGACATGGAGGCGGTCCCCTGCCAGAGACTGCTAGCTAGAAATTTTTCCATGGGGTCCTGATGCCTGCCAGCTTCAGTCCTATATGCAATTACCTACTGCAAGAGCCTCTCTTGAAGATCTACTGTTACGGAAAGTTCTTACGTAACTGTACTTTCCAATCACGAGGACACTCTTACAAGCTCTTGACTGGTGGAAGGACAGGGACAACCTCAGGGAAGGAATTCCTTTTCAGCAGAGGGAACCCTCATGAGTACTCACTACAGATGTTTCCCTCCTAGGCTGGGGTGCACACCTGACAGACCAGTTCATAAGTGGGGTGTGGTCTCCCAGAGAGTCCAGGTGTCATATAAATCTCCTCAAACTTAGAGCCGTGTATCTGGCTATCGAGGCTTGTGCTCCCTAGCTCAAGGGTCAATCTCTCCAAGTCAGGACAGACAACACCACTGCTATGTTCTGCATCAACAAGCAGGGGGACACAAGATCCACAGTGCTCTGCACAGAGACCATTAAGATCTGGTCTCTGGCCTACTTCCTAGACATGCAGCTCACTGCCATTCACCTGCTAGGCAAGGACAGTGTGCTAGCAGACTCTCTGAGCCGCATCAGTCAGGGTGAATACCTGAAGAATGCACTAGCAAATGGCCAAAAAGGAGGGGTGGAAGAACAATGGAGAAAAATCAAAACTGCTATCATAGCGGCAACAAGCCTTTGTGTGAAACAAATAAAGAAAACAAAGCGGAGTAAAAAAACACTATGGTTCTCAAAAGAGGTGGCAGGGAAGGTTAAGGAGAAAAAGGCTGCATTCAAAAAGTATAAGGAATCACAGAAGGAGCATGACAGGGAACTGTATCAATTAAAGCAGAAAGAAGTGGGGAAGGCAGTCAGAATAGCAAAGGCCCAAACCGAGGCAAAAATAGCCAACTCAGTTAAGAAGGGGGATAAAACCTTCTATAGGTACATTAGGGAGCATAGAAAGGTTAAGGGAGGAATAGTGAAGATTAATAAAGGAGAGGAGGTGGGCAGAGGAGACAGTGAAAAGGCAGAGATACTGAATGAATACTTTTGCTCAGTATTCACAAAGAAGATGAGGAGGAGTTACCTAAACCAGACAATAGAAGCACTCTGGGTAGGGGTTGACACCAGTCCATTTACAGAAGAAAGTCCTGAAATAACTCCTAAAACTCAAGGTGGACAAAGTAATGGGCATGACTTGATTCCCCAGAATCCTAAAAGAACTAAGGGAGGACCTAGTGACACCACTGACCACACTTTTTAACAAATCATGGGAGGATGGGGTGGTACCTGAGGACTGGAGGAGGGCAGATGTGATTCCCCTTCACAAAAGTGGGAGCAAGGCAGAAGCAGGAAACTACAGACCTGTAAGTTTGACCTCAGTGGTAGGGAAAATGATGGAATCACTTCTGAAAGAAAGAATTGTTGAGTACCTAGAGGCCAGAGGGGCACAGGACCCAAAGTAGCATGGATTTACAGCAGGAAGGTCATGTCAGATGAATCTAATTGATTTCTTTGACTGGGTGACCAAAGTAATAGACCAGGGAGGGGCTGTGGATATGACCTACCTAGACTTTAGCAAGGCATTTGACACAGTCCATAAAGACTAATAATCAAGTTAGCCAGCCTGGGAGTGGGTTCCAGGGTGGTAGCCTGGATAACAAACTGGCTGCACAACAGGACACAGAAGGTAATAGTGAATGGAACACATTCCAAGAAAGGGGGTTACTAGTGGAGTACCTCAGGGCTCAGTACTGGGTCCAGTCCTCTTTAACGTCTTTATAGGTGACATTGCAGAGGGTCTGAAAGAAAAGGTATGCCTCTTTGCAGATGACACAAAGATCTGTAACAGAGTTGATACACAAGGGGTAGAAAGGATGAGAAGGGACTTGGCAAGGTTGGAGGAATGGTCAGACATATGGCAACTTAGATTCAATGCAAAGAAGTGCAAAGTAATGTACCTGGAAACAAAACCCAGGAGAAAAGTACACAATAGCAGGGGAGGTACTAACAACAACAAAAATGGAAAGGGACTTGGGGTAGTCATATCAGATGACCTAAAGGTGGGTAAGCAATGTAGAAGTCTGTAAGGAGAGCCAGGGGATACTGGGATGCATAGGGACGGCGCATCACAAGTAGAAAAAGGAAGTGGTTTCCCTCTATACAGACAGTTGGTGAGACCCCATCTGGAATACTGTGTGCAGTTTTGGAGACCCCATCTACTAAGGACATAGACAGGATGGAAGCAGTTCAGAGGAGGGCAACTAAAATGGTGCAGGTTCTGCATCAGAAACCATATGAAGAAGAGACTGAGAGAGCTTAATATGTATACCCTTGATGAAAGGAGGGACAGGGGACATGATAGAAACTTTTAAGTACCTCAGGGAATCAACAAAGTCCAGGAGGTAGCATCTTTCAGAAAAAGATGTGTAAAACAAGGGGCACAATTTAAAGATAGAGGGGACAGCTCAGGGGTAATGTGAGAAATTTTTTCACGGAGAGAGTGGTGGATGCATGGAACCGCCTTCCTGGGGGTTGTTGGGTCTAAAACAGTGGGGAAATTCAAACATGCATGGGACAGACATAAGGCAATTGTAGTGGGGGGTTGCAGGAAGTAGGCTGTTGGTTAACTAGAATCTGCAGCTTATCCAATAGGAAGGGAAATGGTCAGACTGGGTGGGTCAAGTGGTCCTTATCTGCCGTCAAAGTCTATGTTTCTATGACCATCACGCGTGGACCCTTAAAGAAACAGGTACTGGTCACAGTCTTCAGGAGGTGGGGCACTCCAGAGATGGATCTCTTCACCTCCAAACACAACTACCAGTTTCCCCCGTACTGTTGCAGTCCTCTGGCTGTGAGCTCAGTCCCAGTGGATGCCTTGTCTCTGGATTGGACAGGGAGGTTCCTCTATGCTTTCCCTCCATTTGCCCTGATTCTTAGGGTCCTGCTAAAACTTGGAAGCCAGCCAGCCAGCAACCATGATTCTGGTGGCCCCAGAGAGGATGAGGCAGCCATGGTACACCCTGCTCCTCACCCTCTCAGTTAAACAGCCCATTAGCCTGCCCCCTACTCACAGTCTCCTGACCCTGACTCACACAGGGACAGCATACACCAGCATAGAGTCTCCACCTCAAAGCTTGGTATGTGAAGAGCTAGAATTCCTAGACTCTTAGTATTCAGAACAAGTCCTGAGAATCTTTCGACTGGCCAAGAAACCAAGTACCAAAAAGACTTGTGCTTCCAAATGGAAGAGATTTTCTTCCTGGTACAAAGACAGAGAGATTGACCCTCTGCAGTCTAGCCTGTCCTCCATACTAGACTATTTGGTACACTTGCAAGCACCAGGCCTTACAGCCTCTTCTCTGAAGGTTAACTTGGCAGCCATTTCAGCCAACATGTCTGTTGGTGAGGAGCAGTCTATCATTTCTCATTCCATCTTTAAAAAATTATTTAAAGGCCTGCTGCACCTTCAACCCCACTTAGGGAACCTGTCTCCCCCTTCCCCCCCCAGGATTTGAACCTGTGTATAGTTAAGTTGACGAAATCTCCATTTGAGCCCATGGCTACTGCAGACTTCAAATATGTGACCTGGAAAACCGTTTTCCTAGTGGCAGTCACTTCAGCCAGAAGAATCTCAGAGCTGCAAGCTCTTTGCACTGAACCTAACTGCATTATTTCCCTAAGGGATAAAGTAGTTCTCAGGACTTACAGGAAATTTCTTCCCAGGGTAGTGTCGGAATTTCACCTTAACCAGTCTGTAACACTCCCTGTCTTTTTCACAGACAAATCCGCTCCTGGTGAGCACAGGCTTCGTAGCCTGGATGTCAGAAGGGCACTAACCTACTACCTGGAGCACACCAAGCACTCAATTGTTCCTCACCTATGGCGAGGTGAGTAAAGGCAGGCCAGCCTCTAAGAGTGCTGTCTCTTGTTGGATAGTCTCTTGCATCCAGTTCTATTACAGTAAGGCTGGCAGACAGCCACCTCAAGGCCTCAGGGCCCACTCCACCAGGGGCACTGTAGCCTCAGTGGCAGCAACAAGAGACATTCCCTTGCTCGACATCTGCAAAGCAGCTACCTGGAAGACTGTACATACCTTCACAAAGCACTACTGCTGGATGTACAGATCAGATCAGGTGCCAGATTTGGCACTGCAGTCCTACAGAACCAGTTTCCAAAGTAGGTTCTGTTTCCTCCTTCCAACTGTACTACTTTATAGTCTGCACTTGTCAAGCATACTGAGGGATTCCTGGGGTGAGAAGAAATAATTATTTACCATAGTATTATATGTTGTTTCTTCCTCCCCTCACATAACCTGGCTGAGAATAGTTCTGCAGTCCTTGCCTTAGGCCATATTTTCTTTCTGTAGAGCAATAAAATGTGTAATGTTCCTCAGTGAAGCCTGATGTATATAGTTTGCTTAGAGGCACGTTCTCATACTAACATGAAAATTGCCAGCAGAAATTAGGCCTCTAGGTCTGTCTAGTCTGCCGAGTGTGCAGCTAACACCCTACTTTGCAAATGCCCCTCCCCTCTCTTCCACCCTCCCAAATACTCCCCTCTCACCCTGTCCCACTGCCTCTTGAAACTACCCACCCATCCTACAGGATACCACCTCCTCCAGCAAAGCATTCCAAACTGTCACTACTCTCTCTGTGAAAAAGTGCCTCCTCATTTCCCTCTTATACCTTCCTCCTTCCAATCTAAGTCTGTGCCCTCTTGTGTCCCTCCCCTACCAGAGCTTGAATATCTCTTCAGTACCAGACTTATTTATTCCTTTTAAGTACTCAAAGAGCTACTGACGCCTAAAAGAAAACTTTGAAAAACAATATTTAGATACAATTCAGCTTGTATTCCATATATATTCTATTGATTTCTCCTCAAAATTATTTATTACGGAGGAAATTTGCATGAATACATGATCTTTATACCTTAAAGTTCATCTGCCTCTATAGCTTACTCCCTGCTTCAAGTCATAATCCTTTTTTGTGACATCACAATCTGTTGCCATGGGAGTAACTGTGGTGTCATAAGCAGTGCATTATGACTTCAGGTAGGGAGAAGGCAACAGGAATAGATGAACTCTTCAGGAGCAAAGATCCTGTTTTCATACAGATTACATGAGTAATAATTAATGAGGCGGAGGAATACAGAACTAATGTAAAATACAAGCCGAACTGTATCTAAATGTTATGTTTTGTTAAAGTTCTTCTGAAGGCATCTACTACTCTTTAAAGGTCTCAATCATATCCCCTCGATCCCATCTCTCCTCCAGGGAATACATGTTCAATTCCCTTAATCTCTCCTCGTAGGGTATATCCTGTAATCCCGGAATCAACTTTTGTTGCCCTTCATTGTACCCCTTCCAACAATCTTACATCTCTTGTCGGATAAGGGCACCAGAATTGCACACAGTATTCTAGGTGCAGTCTGACTAGTAACTTGTTGAGTGGCAGAATGACATCCCTGCTGCTGGAGGAGATGCCCCTCGCTATACAACCCTGCAACCTGTTGGCCTTCGCTGCCGCTCTCCTGCACTGCTCTGAATTGTTTGTATTCGCCATTATCACCACCCCTAGATCCTTTTCCTCTTCAGTGATACATAACTGCACCCCCCCCCCCAAGTTGGTAACTCTTTCTAGGATTTTTTGCACCAAATAGTAATACTTTGCACTTTTTCACATTAAACCCTAACTGCCATACTTCTGACCACTCCACAAGCTTAGTCAGGTCATCCTGCAGCCCCTGCCAACCTTCTGTATCATCCATCACCACCCCCAACTTGGTGTTATCAGCAAACAGTCTGATCTTATTCTTGACACCACGTGAGATGTCCGCTGTGAAAATCCCAAACACTGGTCCCAGCACCAATCCCTGCGGCACCCTACTTGTCACAGCTTTCGGAGGTGAGAATTCCCTCCTCACTACTACTCTCTGCTGCCTGTCTTGCAGCCAGTTCACAATCCAGTTAACCAATTTAGTGCCCAACCCCAAATTACTTAGCTTACCACCCAATCTCCCATGGGGAACTGAATCAGAGGCCTTGCTGAAGTCCAAATAAATGACATCTGCAACATGACCCTTGTCCAGCTCCCACGTAACCCAGTCATAATACTCAACAAGGTTACTCAGACAGGATCTTCTGGAGATAAACCCATGCTGATTCTCTTTTCTTTGTTTTTTTTTTTTTTCCCCTTTTTCTTCTGTAGTACTAGGATAGGTTTAGGGTTTGGGGCTTTTTGTCCCTCAGGCTTCTAAATTAATCTGACTGGAGTACAGCAGCACTCTCTTACTACAACCTGATTGGCTGATTCCTTAGCATCATTAGCATAACTCCACCTTCAGGGCAGCTGAACCCAGCTGGCATAACTGTGCTTGTCAAGCATGCTGAAGGTTCCCCTGAAAGAAACAGTATTACTAGGGTAAGTAATTTTTCTAGGAGCATGGATATATTGTTAATCCACACTCTTTGGCATGTCCCCTTCCACTTTAAGATCAGCCGGAAGTCTTCAGGCTGGCTCCTCCCACCTACCCGGGTGGTATATACCTTGGCTCTGCCCCATGACGCCAGATCTTCCTTTCCACTGGAAGATTCAGGGTGCCTCGCTCGTGCTCATGCAATTTGAAGGCCCTGGCTTTCAAACCTTTGGTTATTCCGAAAATTCGCATAGTTCGCGATCGCAAGTTTACCGCTTCGATTATGGAAGACAAGTCTTCCCCCGGATTTCTTCAGTGCCCTTGTGGTCAGAAAATGTTGCGCACCGATCCCCACACCGCGTGCGTCTATTGCCTTGGTGTTGACCATGACATTTCAAAATGCGATATGTGTTCGCCTTTCATCCCAACGTCCTTGATGACCGTCTTGCATGCCTGAAGCTGGGGAGGCCAGAGAAATGGAACCCTCCAGTGAAATCCAAGGAGGCTCGGTGGGCGATTTCCATGGTTGCGGGATCCGCCGAGAAATTGGAACGCATGCAAGCATTCAAGGAGGAAGGGGCTCATGCTGCATAGGCTTCTCGGAGCTTCTTTGTTTCACTCAACTTGGGCTCCACCTTCTCGGGTTCCTTCCGAGAGTTGTGCCAGTCTCTCCCGACCAACGGAGAGGTGCCTGTGGGCTCACACTCCTCTCGCTCCCGCAAGCAAGAGAAGGATCCGGGATCATTTTTGTCTTGATGGAGATGTTGTTGGGAGCGGGAGAGATCTTGGTCCCAGGAACATGTCTCCCTTGACCTCGGTCAAGATTGCTTCTTCGGCCGCTGACTTTTCGGCTTTGCCGTCTGTTCAATTGACCGAATTGTCAATTGACAATGTTGAGATCATCATTGATCCGATCGATCTGTTATCGCCGACTCCGGTCGACAATTCCCTCAATCAAACTCCTAACTTGGTCTACCCAGATGACGAGACCCAGCCTGCTGGGACTCCCATTGAAGACATGGTCCCTGATCCCAGGAAATCACCGATCCCGCTGGTGTCTCCTGAGCAACCTGTCTGATCTCGATCGAGGTCTTGGACCCCCTTGACTGAAAGGCTGAGGAAGAGCCATAAACGCTGTAAAAAGAGGCAACGCCGAGGAGAGGCTCTGGTGGAAACTCTGGCGCTTCGAGAACCTCATGTGGCAACAGCTGATTTTGACCGGGCACAAGCTAGCTCCAGCTTCCACACCAGCCATTACCTGGCTTTCAACTCCTAGGCGGAAGCAAATTCCCTCGGAGCTGATTAAGTCAGTTCCCCAGCCCGCGGAGCCGGTAAAACCTCCAGTTCGGCCAAAAACGGTCTCTCCACCGATTGTGGTGGTACCGTCTCCCAAACAGCCTGTGGGAGGGGCTCCTTCCAAGGAAGATAGACCGGGCACTGGGTTTCCCCGGCATTTGTCGGTCACGGTCACCCAGGACCACCCTTGGCGAGTCGAAGGTGACCTGGGTGGTCGCCCGTTATACCCAGATTCCTTGGATTTGGACATCACCAGCTTGCATTCTCATCCAGGTGATGATGAATCAACTGTTGGCTTGGAGACTGAGGAAGGACCCTTGTCTTTTCAGGGCATTCTTCGCCTCATCTCTGAGTCCACAGGGATGTCCCTGGAGCCAATCCAGAAAAAGGCAGAGTACCCTCTTATGGACATCCTTAAGAGAGGGGATACCCTGATGGAGGCCTTCCCTATGGCTGAGACTGTTGTTGGCCTGGCCTTAGAACTCTGGCAGCACCCTGCCTCTTGTCCAGCTCCATCTGCCCGCATGGCCCGCAAGTATGCGGTGCCCATGGGGTCCCTTGCGGGGTTCTCAGAGCACCCTTCGGCCGAGAGCCTGGTGGCCACCTCTGTGTTCAGGCGTACTGGCAGTTCTGCTGGCACTGACCGACCTCCTGATAAAGAGTCCAAGCTTTTGGACCATTCAGCCAGGAAGGTCTATGCGGCTTCCTCGTTGGGCCTTCATCAGGCAAGTTCAGCTGTCATTATGGCACACTTCTCTCACGCCTACATAGAAACATAGAATTTGATGGCAGATAAGGACCGCTTGGGCTTGGCCCACCCAGTCTGCCCATTTCCCTATCTACTGGATAAGCTGCAGATCCTAGTTAACCAGCAGCCTACTTCTTCCTTTCCCCACCCCCTAGAATGGCCTTATGACTGTCCCATGCATGCTGGAATTCCACCACTGATTTTGACTCCACAACCTCCTCTGGAAGGTGGTTCCATGCATCAAGGCCCTCTCTGTGAAAAATACTTCCTTAAATTACCTCTGAGCCGCCCCCATCTTCAAATTGTGCCCCTTATTCTTGCCGCCTCTTTTTTTTGAAAGATGCTACCCTCTTGGACTTTGTTGATTCCCTTGAGGTACTTGAGCGTTTCTATCATGTCCCCCTCTCCCTCCTTTCCTCGAGGCTATACATATTAAGCTCCTTCGTCTCTCTTCATATGTCTTCGGTGCAGACCCTGCACCATTTTAGTGCCCTCCTCTGGACAGCTTCCATCCTGTCTGTGTCTTTAGAGATTGGGTCTCAGAACTGCACACAGTACTCCAGATGGGTCTCACCAGCTGTTTGTACAGTGGGATAATAACTCCTGTTTTCTACTGGTGATGCCTCTCCTATGCATTCAGCATCCCCCACCCTCCTTGCTGCCCTCTCACATTGCTTGCCCACCTTTAGGTCATCTGATATGACTACCCCAGGTCCCTTTCCATTTTGTTGTTGTTAGTATCTCACCCCTATTGTCTCTTCCCTGGGTTTTTGTTTCCCAGGTGCATTATCTTGCACTTCTTAGCATTGAATCTAAGCTGCCATACATTTGACCATCCTCTAACCTTGCCAAGTCCTTCTCATCCTTTCCACCCCACCCTGTGCATCAACTCTGTTGCAGATCTTTGTGTCATCTGCAAGAGACATACTTTTCCTTCCAGTCCCTCTGCAATGTCCTTATAAAGACATTGAAGGGGACCGATCCTAATACTGAACAGTGCTATACCCCACTAGTAACCCTCCTTTCTTCTGAGTGGACTCCATTTACTATTACTCTCTGTGCTCTTCTCCAGCCAATTCTTTACCCAGGCTGTCATCTTGGGACCCACTCCCAGGCTGGCTAACTTGTATATTAATCTTTTGTGTGGGACTGTGTCAAATGCCTTGCTAAAGTCTAGGTAGGCCATGTCACAGCCCTCCCCTGATCTACTACTTTGGTGACCCAGTCCAAAAATCTATCAGATTCGTCTGGCATGACCTTCCGCTGTGAATCCATGCTGCCTAGGGTCCTGTGCCCCTCTGGCCTCTAGATACTCGATAATTATTTCCTTCCAGAAGTGATTCCATCATTTTCTCTATCACTGAGGTTAAACTAACAGGTCTGTAGTTTTCTGCTTCTGCCTTGCTCCACTTTTGTGAGGGAATCACATCTGCCCTCCTCCAGTCCTCGTTTTGCACCACCCATCCTCCATGATTTGTTAAAAGGGTAGTCAGTGGTGTCACTAGTTCTGCCTTAATTCTTTAAATTTGGGGATGAATGCCATCAGGCCCCATTGCTTTGTCCACCTTCAGTTTGAAGAGTTCTTTCAGAACCCTTTCTTCTGTAAATGGGCTGGTATCAACTTCTGTATCCAGAATGTTTCTACTGTTTGTTTTATGTACCTCCCCTCTTCATTTGTAAATACTGAGCAAAATATTTGTTTAGTATCTCTGCCTTTTCACAGTCTCGCTCTGCCCACCCTCCCTCCCTTTATTAAGCCTCACTATCCCTCCTTGGTCTTCCTTTGCTCCCTGGTGTACCTATAAAAGGTTTATCCCCCTTCTTAACTGAGTTGGCTATCTTTTCCTCGGTTTGGGCCTTTGCTGTTCTGACTGCCTTCCAGCCTCCTTTTGCTTTACTGATACAGTTCTCTGTCCTGCTCCTTCTGCGATTCCTTGTACTTCCTGAATGCTTTCTTTTCTCTTGAACCTTCCTGCCACTTCCTTTGAGAACCATAGTGGTTTCTTACATCGTTTGTTTGTTTATTTGCTTCACAAGGCTCATTACCTCTGTGATGGCAGTTTTATTATTCCCATTGTTCTTCCACCCTCCTTCCTGCCCATTTGCTAGTGCATTCCTTAGGCACTCACCCATTTTAGCAAGTCAGCCCTCCTAAAGTCCAGTACTTTTGCCTTTGTATGGCTTGAGCTCTATTGCTGTGTTTATTATGAACCATACTGTTCGATGGTCGCTAGTTCCCAGGTGGCTACCCACTTCTACATCTGTGATCCTCTCTCCATCTCTATTTGAGAGAATCAGGTCTAAGATTGCTCCCTCTCAAGTGGGCTCCAATACTAGTTGTCTAAGGCATGCCCCCTGTAGGGCATCTAGAATAACTCCACTCTTCGAAGTGGCTGCTGCAACTGCACTCCAGTTAACATCTGGCATATTCAGATCACCCATCAGCAATATCTCCTTTTTCTGCCATTCTAAGTATACTTTCTATCATTTCCTTGTCCATTTCCTCCCCTGAGAAGAAGTCTGTATCTAACCCTGTGTAGATTGTGGTGCCATTGTCTGTCTCCAAATTTACCACAGTGCTTCTTCTCCCCCTGTTTACCCTTTTGTTCTGTTGCTTTTATTCCTTCCCTTATGTAAAGAGCTACTCCTCCTCCTCTCTTTTACCCTCCCTGTCCCTCCTGTAGATAGTGTATCCTGGTATGTTTACGTCCCAGTCATGGTTTTGTGTGTACCATGTTTCTGTGACTGCCACGATATCCAGATGTTCCTCCTCCATCAAGGCCACTAATTCAGGAAGCTTGTTACCCAGACTACGGGCATTGGTACTCATTGCTCTCCATTTTTTGATGGCTTTACCTTCTGTTGCAGCACCCCCACTGACCTTTCTACCTCGGTCTTTTTCTCATTTAGTACCCTGTTTTGTAGGGAGAGGCTGGGATTTTCCTGCTACTTATCAGTGCCTTCCCCTTTGACTAGTTTAAAAGCTTGCCAACAAAGCATTTAAACCGATTGCTCAAAAGACTTGTTCCCTTCCTGGACAGATGCAGACCATCCTGCCAGTACAGATTGGTGTCCTTCCAGGTGGAACCCCAGTCCCCAATGAAGCCAAACCCCTGTGCTCCACACCATTTTTTCAACCATTCATTAAACTGCATGGTGCTAATTACCCTCGCCTCCCCCATGCCATTGACAGGCAGCACCTCTGAGAAGGATACTGTGTGTGCTACTTGTCTTAGGCCCCTCCTCAACTCTGCAATGTCCTCCTGCACTGCTCTAATCTCATGATGAGCCAAGTCATTTGTCCCTAGGTGGAAATTACGTCCAGCTCAGACTTCCTTGCAGCTGTTCTCGTGATCCTGAGGATGCGCTTCCTGTCCCTCAAGCCATGGCACCAGGCAGGCGCCTACTTCAGTTTTCCCAGCTCCCCAGTTCTATCCCCTAATAATTGGTCCCCCACCAGAGCTGCTTCTTTTCCTGTGGTGTCCTCTGCCTCCTTCCTGTAGGCCTCCTTGTGACAGTTGTCATCAGTCTTCTCTGCGGGTGCATCCATGGGGAGCTATGCTCCCAGAATGATGTATGGTTGTGGGTGGAACAATTGACTGGGTGTGCCTCTGTTCCACCATCCTCACCCTCCCTGAGCCCACTGTGGTCCAACTGCTGTGCTTTCTTTGCAACCTCTGAGGTAGTGGTGGTGGCGCTAGTGCTCCCTGGATGGGGGAGGTTCCCTTCCTACTGTCCAGTGTGATCTGGGGAAGGTTTCCTTACTACTGTCCAGTCGGCCTGAAGGCGGGCAACTTCCTCCTCAGGGCAGAGAGTTGTCTGCAAATAGGGCAGCATCTCAGTCTCAGAAAGACTCGAAGACTGCTGCCCACAGCCATTACATTTCTCTACTCCCACATGTTTATCTACTTTTGTTTGTTTGTTTTATGTGTGTGTGTGTGTGTGCGATGTGCGTGTGTGTGTGATTGGTTTGTTATATAGAAATATATATATTATACAATGTGTATGCTTATATTGTCAGTGCAGTGTGCTAGAGAGGATATGACAGTGATATGCACCTTGCACTTGAGAAAATGATGTCAAAACTTCAGGTATATAGGAACTATTTCCAGGGGTGGGTGGGGTGAGGGTGGGAAGGGTTGGGCCTAAACTGTGCCTCACAAAACAAAAAGCTAAAGCTCTCACCCACCGCTGCAATGAGTACCTTCCTGTCGGCAAGATACCCTACACAGCAATTTGACAGAGAAAATACCCTGCTAATCAAACAGAGAAAAATCCAGACATCCAAGTCAGACACAGGTAAACCTCTCCAGCCCCAAAACAGCCTGGTGGTTTGTTAGCCACAAAGGAAAATCAAATATGCAGTTATTTCAGCCCTTCTGAAGATGCTGACAAGATAAGCAGTTTTGAAAACTCCCTTCCTGAATTAAAAACTAAAATAATTAAACACAAAGCAATTCCAATGTAAAAGTAAGGAAAACTTCTCTCAGATGTAAGCAAGAGAGAGAGATTAGTTACAGATATCTAGTCCAATATAGTATATCCCATGCAACTTCTCAGTTGTTTCAAAGCACACCCAGTACACAACTTGGAAGAAGATGGACTTCTGTCTGAAACAGGATCACACCAGTAGTTTATAGTAATTGATCAATGCTGAAATGGTCAAGCTAGAACAATTGGCTGTGATGCAGGCCTCTCTGACTTGTGAAAACAATTTCCCCCACCTCAGGCTATGTCTGGCATCCAATTACAAACTGCAGCCTTTGCTATTTTAAATCACACAATCACCACCAAATATTGCAAAATATATTGATGCAGATTGTCACAGAATTCTAGTAATTAGTCCAGTTAGCCACAAAGGAAAATCAAATATGCAGTTATTTCAGCCCTTCTGAAGATGCTGACAAGATAAGCAGTTTTGAAAACCCCCTTCCTGAATTAAAAACTAAAATAATTTAACACAAAGCAATACCAATGTAAAAGTAAGGAAAACTTCTCTCAGATGTAAGCAAGAGAGAGAGATTAGTTACAGATATCTAGTCCAATATAGTATATCCCATGCAGCTTCTCAGTTGTTTCAAAGCACACCCAGTACACAACTTGGAAGAAGATGGCCTTTCTAGGGTCGCTGGATGAAGTCCTCCCACATCTCCCTGCGGACATGCAGACCACGGTCAAGCAGGTCCAGGATCAGGACCGAGCTGTTGCCAAACAGCAGCTTCAGACGGCCCTAGGCATTGGGGATTCTTGTGCCCGCTCGATGGCTGCTGCAGTTGCCTCTCGTCGCAAGGCTTGGCTGAGGCTCTCCTCCTTCCTGGCGGATACCCAGCACAAACTAGCTGATGTGCCCTTCCTAGGGACCGACCTGTTCGGGCCAGGAGTGGCCGGTCACCTTCAGCGCATTGAACAGTTCAGTGCCACCTTGGACGCTACTTCTGCCAAGGGTTCTTCGGGCAAGAACCAGCAGAAAAAAGAAGACGCCTTTTCGGCATTCTTCCCCTGTGACTCAGCAGTTCTCTTTTCAAGGTGCACAGCAGCACGCTCAAGTTTGGCACCCAAGCCCGGACCGCAATAGGCCCGTAAAGGAGGCCGAGGTTCAGGTCCTGGAGCCTCCTCCTCCAAACCTGCTCAGTGACGATGTGAAGGTTGTCAACCCCTCTTCCGTCACCCCAGCTCTGGGTCCTCCCGTGGGGGGCCAGCTCCGCAACTTCCTTTCTGCCTGGTCCGTTCTCAGTTCGGACAGGTGGGTTCTCAAAGTGGTCGGTCAGGGACTGCCACTGGAATTCAAGCAGTACCCTCCAAGCTGAGCCAGTGCCTCTCGGGAGGATAGAGTATCCGCTCAGACTCGGTCGGCTGTCTGAGACATCGCTCAGCTCCTCCTCAAGGAGGTAGTAGCTCCAGTGGCGGATCCTCCAGCAGACCCAGGTTTTGTCTCCAGGTACTTCCTGGTGCCCAAGTCGACGGGGGGGGGGGCTGGTGCCCCATTCTAGATCTGTACGACCTGAATCAATATCTCAGGTCATGCACCTTTTGGATGGTCACTCTGTCCCAGATCATACCATCCTTGGAGCGAAACATGTGGTTCTGTTCACTGGATCTGCAGGATGTGTTCTTTCACGTCCCAATCCATCCTTCCCATCAGTGGTTCCTCCGCTTCAGGGTTGAAGAGACCCTATACGAGTTTCGAGTCATACCGTTTGGCCTGTCATTGGCCCCATGGGTCTTCACCAAATGCATTGCAGTGGTGGTGGCCCATCTCAGGCATCGAGGGGTCAGGATTTATCCTTACCTCGATGATTGGCTCCTAGCAGGTTCCACCCAACAGGAGGTGGAGAGCTCCAGGGACCTGGCCCTCCAGACCTGCCCCCAACTCGGCCTCCTGATCAACGAGACAAAGTCGGAACTCATGCCTTCTCAGGCGATGGGCTTCATTGGGGCAGAGCTCGACTCTTTTCAAGCCAGAGCTCAGCTTCCGGTGGACAGGGCAGAGGTTCTTCACTCCTTTGCTCAATCATTTCTGTTTGGGCTATTGCGCCCTGCCTGGGACTTTCTGTACCTTCTAGGTTACATGGCGTTGTGCACCTCAGTGGTCCATTGGGCCCGGTTGCTCATGCGCCCCCTCCAGTGGGAGCTGGCCGCCCAGTGGACTCAGCGCCATGGTCATTTCGACCAGCTGATCAGTATAACCCAGAAGATGTGGGACACTCTCCAGTGGTGGACCGCTCCAGACTGGTTGCAGGAAGGGATCCCGTTTGTCCACTTCTAGCCGATGGTTGTACTCATGACTGATGCCTCTCTCATGGGCTGGGGAGCCCACATGAGGGACAAAAGGACCCATGGGCTCTGGACCCCTGAGGAGTCCTGATGCCACATCAACCTGTTGGAGCTCAGAACAGTCAGACTGGCATTGTCAGCTATCGCTTCTCAGCTCTGGGGTCAAGTGGTCCAAGTCCAGACGGACAATACCATGACCATGTACTACCTCAGCAAACAGGGCGGCATGCACTCCCATCTGCTGTGCAGGGAGGTGCTCCACATCTGGACCCTTGTGGGCCGATTGGAGGCAGATCTCCTAGCCATCCATGTGATAGGAGCCTCAAACCATCTGGCGGATGCTTTCAGCCGCTTGGACCAGACATCCCACGAGTGGTCTCTCCATCCAGAAGTAGCTTACAGCCTGTTCTCCCACTGGGGCAGACCGATGGTGGACCTGTTTGCCTCCAGGGAAAACACCAAGCTGAGGCTGTTTCATGCCCGCCCCCCTCAGCAGGGCTCGCTGCATGGAGATGCTTTCTCGAGGCCATGGACCCCCAGGCCTCTTCTGTGCCTTCCCTCCATTTCCCTTGATCCACAAGGTGCTCCTCAAAGTGAGGAGGGACAAGGCGAAGGTGATCCTGGTAGCCCCAGACTGGCCGCGCCAGTTCTGGTATCCAGATCTCCTCAGCCTAAGCTGCAGGCCTCCGGAGCGGCTTCCAGCACACCCAGACCTGATATCACTCAATCAGGGGAAGGTATTCCATCTGGACCTTCAATCCCTGCACCTCACAGCCTGGTACCTGAGCGGCTAGAGTTCCAGGCTTTGGGTCTTGCCGAAGATGTCTGCACCGTGGTGAAGGCATCCAGAAAGGAACTGACCAAGAAATGTTATGCCTTCAAATGGAAAATGTTTTCCATTTGGTGTCAGGGCAAGGGCATGGACCCTCTGTCCTGTCCAGTGGCTAACATTCTTGACTACCTTTGGTCTCTGTCCAAAGGGGGTCTTCGGTCATCGACCCTTAGGGTGCACCTGGCAGCCATCTCTGCTTACCGGGTGCGGGCCAGTCAGCCGACGTTGGCGCAAGAGACAGTGGTCGGGTGCTTTTTCAAAGGCCTGCGTGAACCTCCACCTCAGTGGGATCTACTGTTGGTACTGGCAAAGCTCATGGGCAAGCCATTCGAACCAATGCACAGGTGTGCCTTGTCACACTTGTCGTGGAAGACTGCCTTCCTGGTGGATATCACGTCTGCCAGAAGGACAGGGGAGTTCCATGCACTTTCGATGGACTCCCCTTATCTGGTCTTCCACAGGGACAAGGTTGTCCTACGCCCCCACCCGAAATTCCTTCCGAAGGTGGTGTCTGAGTTTCACCTTAACCAGGTGTTAACCCTGCTGGTTTACTACCCTAATGACACTTCGGAGGCCGGGTACAGGCTCCATACTTTAGACCTGAGATGAGCCCTCTCCTATTACAAGCAGAGGACAGCGGAAATTCGGGGAGAGGTTCGCCAGCTGTTTGTCACCTATGCTGAAGCTGCTTCTGGCGGACTTGCAGCTAAATGGACTATTGCAAGATGGATCACATCATGCATAGGACTGTGCTACGAGTTGGTGGGCAAGGAGCCTCACAGAGGTATAAGAGCTCATTCTACCGGCCATACTGCTGCATCAGTGGCTGCATCCAGGGACATCCCTTCCAGGAAATCTGCCGGGCTGCTACCTGGAAGTCAGCAAACACCTTCATCACCCACTACCACATCAACCTTGAGTCACGCCGGGATGCTGGTTTTGGGGCCTCCGTTCTCCAATCTGTTCCCTAAGTAGGCGGTGTGCGCCTTACCTCCATCCTCCCAGAGAACTGCTAGAAGTCTGCCAAAGAGTGTGGATGAATAACATATCCATGCTCCTAGAAAAACAGGTTACTCACCTGTAACAGTAGTTCTAGGAGTGGTATATGTTGTTCATACACATGGACCCACCTGACCTCCCCGGCTGCAGACGCACAACACCTGGCTTCAAGCGGGCTAAGATCTGGCGTCATGGGGCGGAGCCGAGGTATATACCCCCCAGGTGGGTGGGAGGAGCCAGCTTGAAGACTTCCGGCTGATCTTAAAGTGGAAGGGGACATACCAAAGAGTGTGGATGAACAACATATACCACTCCTAGAACTACTGTTACAGGCGAGTAACCTGTTTTTTCTTACCAGCTCAGTATTTCTTTCTGGTAAAACTTTGGAAAAAAATACATCACTCAACCAATAACTAAAACATTCTCAGTTGTTCTTAAATGCCCATTGATTGAGATCAGTTTTCTTGTGATTAAAATGAAGTAGCATGCAGCAGACATGCTTTCAGACCTTTTGTAAGAATGGCCATAATATTCAAAAGGTTAGCACGGCACTAACCATGTCAGTACTGCACTGACAGTACTGTGATCTGACAGAGTGGGGATCATGTTCCAAAGCCACCAGTGAGCAGCCCTGACCTAACAGTGTGATTGCGTAGAATATTCTGCTATACCCCTGCAGTTGAGGGATCCCCCTGCATACAGGGAGCAGCAGTGTATTCAGAGATTTTGACATTGAACAGTCGTCATTGCACGGCTGTTTACTTTGCCAAAACCCTATCTTTATCTTTGTGTGCAGTTGTCTCCCACCCCCCAGTTGCCGCTGCCTACACTGAAATATAATTGTCAGTAACAGCTGATCTTAATAGCAGGGGTGTATATTGTTCTTCTGATAAAATTGTACTGTTTGTTTAAAATGTAGTTTGAACTAAATAGGCAGAGTATTAGAGTGCAATAACAATAGGTTCCACATGTCACTGAATATGAGAAGGTTACTGATTAGTAATCAATATATTATGGGTATTATGTATAGAATGCATTAGCGTGAGAATGTTTGTCCCAATAGACTAACTTTTTAACTCTTTATTATATGTAAAAATGTTCTGCTAAGTGATATCTCTGTAGTAACAAGTTCCTACTTTGTCAGTAATAGTTGATCTTAACAGCAAGGGTGTTCTTTGATGAAATTTTACTACTTATGTTTGGAATGTATCCTAAATGAAAAAGGCTGAGTATTGGTGTGCAGTAATAGGTCTTTATATGCTAATTGAACATGAAAGGGTGATAGCCTAGTATTTTGTACAATATGGGTATTTTGTATTGAACTTTTTAATGTGTGTATGTTTGTCCTAAAAGACTATTTTGTAATTGTGTATTAGATGTACAACTTCTAACGATTTAGATATATTTCTGTAGCAAAAAGTTATTACAGGAACACCTTGTAAACAGTTCCATATTGGTACTAATGGTGATTTTTGTGACATCATCTTGTATAAAAATAAACCTTTTAGGCCGGCCCGGTGGCTCAGAGGGTTGAGGCGCTGGCGCCTTACCTCGAGCCACACCGGCGTCCCGGGTTCGTGATCGGACGCCAGGGGGTCAGCAGGGGAGGAGAGGATTGAGCATCCGGAGGACTGCTCTCCTGTCCTGGGGCGGGGTTAGGGAGATGCCTTGCTCTGTAGCGGCCCCTGGTGGAGACCAGGAGCACTACAGATGCGGCGCAAGTGGGGAACTGGAGGCAAAACACCAGAAAATGACACCTCAAACTGCCAGATGACGGCCGCCCGGACCAGCACCTCTGCGGTACTCCACGATGCCAGTCCGACCCCAGCAGCACCCAGGGCCAACGCTGTTGGCTGTCAGGCCCTTTCTCCTTGGAAGAGGAGGACCCACTCGACGAAAGGGATTCGTCGGGTTACCCTGAGGTGGCTGCAGTCTGAGGTTAGGGAAGGGCGTTGAGCCATGGAGGTAGGTTCCTTAGCAATGGCCCGAAGGAGTGGCAGGAGGAGGAGTGGGGGGGGGGTTAAAAAAAAACTTTTTTACTACCACTACTAAATAACCCGTGTTCAAGAAAGGGGACCCAAAAAAACCTTAACAACTACAAGCCTGTTTCCATCCTTCCTGTGCTGATTAAAATCCTTGAAAACTGGTTGCTGCTCAACTCACTAACTACTTGATAAACCATAATCTTCTATCTCCACCTCAGCATGGCTTCAGGACTGATCATAGTACCTCCACCGCATTACTAGCGCTCATCAGCCATATAGCTACTGCTATGGATAGAGGTGATTACTGTGGTACAGTGTTCATAGACCTAAGGCTTTTGACCCTGTTGACCATGGCATACTTAATATCTAGCTTAAAGATCTTGGTCTGTCACCTTCTGCCCTTAATTGGTTTAATAATTATCTTCAGTATAGACAGCAGTTGACCACATTTGGCATGTACTTCTCTGAGCCCGTGTCATCCACTGTCTGGGTTCCCCAAGGCTCTTATACTGGGGTTGCTACAATTCTCCATACATATTAACAAACTGCATGAATGCCTGAAGTACAGTACACCTATACTTTACATGGTTGACCTTGCACTTGTTACTGGTTCTAATGACGTCTGTAAAATAAATAGTATGCTTACTCATGACCTACAGGCAGTACAAAACTGGCTACTTCAAAACAAACTGATCTTCAATGTATCTAAAACACAAGCTTTGCTTTTTTGGCTCCCTCCTAAACTAAGAAATTACCTGACTTCAGTTCACATTACCTGTAATGATGGTGCATCGCTTGAGGTTGTGCTGTCCTTTAAAGGAGAACTGTTGACAGAGGTGAAGCCCCGACTGCTGCACAAATCATGGTTTCACCTCTCCGATCACCCCTGCAATCATCAGATTAAATTAGTATTTTATTTATCTCTGCACTCATAAAATTGGATGGCGCACTTGGCATTTTAACTTGGTGGCTGTGAATATTGTGTGATCTCCCTGATAATATTGGACTCTGATGACGTTGCCTTGCTCATTCCTCAATAGTGCCCCTATGTACGGAGATTTTACAAGGTTCACACCTCCGATGCTCAGTTATATTTTTACACAGTTTGCCTAAATCCCATGGATATGCCTGCCATACACATGGGATTTAGGCAAACAGTGTAAAAATATCACTGGGCGTCACAGATATGAACATTGTAACATCTCCATACATAGGGACACTATCGAGGAATGGGCAAGGCAATGTCATCAGAGCCCGATATTATCAGGGAGATCGCATGATATTCACGGCCGCCATAGTTAAAATGTCGGGCGCACCAGGGGATTTATCCAATTTTACGAGTGCGGAGGTAAATAAAATACTAATTTAATCTGGTGCTTGCAGGGGGGATTGGAGAGGTGAAGCCCCGATCTGTGCAGTGATTGGGAGTTCACCTTTGCCGGTAGAAATCCTTTTATTATCTAGATGTTATCCTGGATCTCTCCCTTGATTTTCAGCTACATATATCGAAGACCTGTAAATCAGTAAATTCTAGGCTTGACTTAGCCTGGCTTATAGAATCAGGCATAATCTCACCTCACTCGCCTGTTTATCTGTTGTAAAGGGTATACTGCTTACGTACAAACATACGAATGTGCCAGCAGAAACGGACCACCCGGTCTATCTAAGTCTGCTCGAGTGTGCAGCCAACACACCTAGTTTGCAGCTGCCCCACCAACCCTCCCCTTTGTTATCCCACTGCCACCCCCCACCTCTCCCACCCTCACTCTCCCCCGTTCCCTGTCCCATGCCCTTTTGAAGCTGTTCACAGATTTACATGATACCGCACATTCTGGTAGGGTGTTCCATTTTGCTGCCACTCTCTCTGTGAAATAGTGTCTCCTCATTTCCTTTCTAAATCTTCCCCCCTCTATTCTTAGCCCGTGGCTCCTGGTGACCCTCCCCTTCCTTAACGACCCCATCTGCCCGGTCCTTATTGATTCCCCTCAGATACTTGAATATCTCTATCGTGTCACCCCTGTCCCTTCTATCCTCCAGGGTGTACACATTCAGGTCTCCCAGCCTGCTGTCATAGTCTCTCCCCTCCATTGCACATATCATCTTTGTTGCCCTCCTCTGCACCCCCTCCAGTAGCCTGATATCATGCTTTAGGTATGGCCTCCAAAACTGCACACAGTACTCTTAAGTGCGGCCTTTCCAGCGACCTGTAGAGGGGCAAGATCACCTCTCTTCGCCTGGACAAAAAAACCCTCGCTATGCACCCCAGCATTTTGTTTGCTTTTGCAGCTGCTCTCCTGCACTGGGCAGTGTTGTTCATGGTCCCTGTTATCATTACCCCTAGGTCCTTCTCCTCCTCAGTGATCCACAGCTTAACCCCCTCCCCAGCCAGTATTCTTTCCTTGGGTTCTTCACCCCAAAGTGCATAACCTTGTACTTCTTTGCATTGAATCCCAGCTGACACCTCTCTGACCACTCCTCTAGCTTCCATAGGTCCCCCTGCAGCTGCTTCCATCCCTCCTCTCCATCTACCACTGTTCCAATTTTGGCGTCATCAGCAAACAGACTTATCTTGCTCACCACCCTGTGTGCAATGTCTGATATAAAGAGCCCAAACAATACTGGCCCCAACACAGAGTCCTGTGGCACCCCACTCGTCACCGGCCTTGGAGTTGAGAGCTCCCCTCTCACCACCACCCGTTGCAGCCTGCCACTCAGCCAGCTTGTAATTCAGTTCATCATTTTTACCCCTACCCCTACACCAGTTAGCTTCTCCCCAAGCCGCCTATGAGGCACCGAATCAAAGGCCTTGCTGAAGTCCAAGTAAAGAACATCCACTGCATGACCCTGATCCAGCTCTCTTATCACCCGGTCATAATATTGTATGAGGTTGGTTTGACAAGACTTCTCTGAAAGAAACCCATGCTGCCTCACATCCTGGAGGCCATTGTCCTCCAGGTACGACACCAATCTTTCCTTTAGTATCGTTTCCATGAGTTTGCACACTATGGAGGGCAGACTTACCGGGCGATAATTACCCGGTTCATCCCTTGGCCCGCTCTTGTGTAATGGTGCTACATGCGCCATCCTCCAGTCCAGTGGCACACATCCCGACTCCAGTGAGGTGCTGTACAGGTCCACCAGTGGCTCCGCCAACACCTCTGCCATCTCCCTCAGCACCCTGGGGTGGATACCATCCGGCCCTGGTGCCTTGTCTACCTTCAGTGCCCTCAGTCCCTCTAGGACTCTACTTGCCTTAATTCTTCTATCTGTCATCTCCTCTCCCCCTGTCCGCACCCTTCCAGCCCATGTTGGTAGCTGTCCCCCTTTTCTTCCGTGAACATTGAGCAAAAGTATTCATTCAGTGCTTATGCTTGCTCCCCGTTTCCGTCCACTCCCACCCCTTTTTATACTCACTATTGTCTCCTTGCACTTCCTTTTCTCCTTGATGTATCTGAAAAAGTCTTTCTCCCTTCCCCCCATATTAATTCCCTGCGCTAATCTGAGCTCCCTCTGGGCCTTGGCTTCTCTCACTTTTCTGGTCATCTCCCTTGACCATCTTGCATGTTCCTCCCTGTCCGTTTCCTTCCCTGTCCTCCTAAAGCTCTGGTGCACCACTCTTTTTTGCCCTCACCACCTCCACAACCTCGCAGTTCAACCAGCATGGTTTTCTTGCTCTGCTCCTCCTACTCTGTGCCTTGGTGCAGGCTTCTGTTGCCTCTGTAACCACCCTGTTTAATAATATCCCATTTCTGCTCCACGTCCATCTCCTGCCTTATGCCCTCCAGTTTCTCTTTCAGTACTTCTGCATCCTCTCCAAGTCCGCCCCTCTGAAGTTTACCACCCAAGTAACAGATTTCTTTGTCTCCCCACACATCGTGATATTAAACCACACCGTTTAGTGATCGCTGTCGGCTAGTGGGTCCTCTACCTTTATTTCCTTCACTGCCTCCCCATTCGATAATACCAGATCTAAAGTGTTCTTTAGCCTAGTAGGTACAGTAACCAGCTGTGTCAGGAGACCCTCCTGGATCGTGTCCAGGAGCACTTGCTCCCTAGCACTGGAGGTGATCGGAATGCTCCAGTCAACCCCCGGCAAGTTGAAATCCCCGACGATGACCACCTTCCCTTTTCTACATACCTTTTTGATTTGTCCCGCTAACTCCCTGTCAAGCTTTTCAGACTGGGAGGGCAGCCTATATACCACCCCAAACCTCAATTTCCTACCTCTTGAGTCTAGGAGCTGCAGCCAGATTGCCTCTGTTCTCCTTTCTTCTCCCTCGTCCCTTGTGCATTTGATCCCATTCCTCCCATAGACTGCCACCCCACCCTCCTCCCCATCTTACAATCCTTCCTGTATAACTTGCATCCTGGGGTTGCCAGAGCCCAGTCCTGGTGCTCAGTTGCCCACGTTTCTGTGACAGCTGCAATATCCACCCTCCACACTACTAAGAGTGTCTGTTGCTCAGCGGATTTGTTTCCTAGGCTTCTTGCATTCAATGAGACCACCCTCCATAATGCCCCCTTCCCTTCACTAACCTTCTTTTACTCCCTTCTTTTTTGGCCACCCGAGTCCTTCCCTGCTAGCCTGGGGGGTAGGCTGCGACTCCACTCTATCGGATCCCTGCCTACCTGCTGTCCACTTGCCCCCCCCTATCTAGTTTAAATCCACCCTTGTTGCAATGTACCTCCTCAGTCCTTGCTTTAATACCTTCTTCCCTTCCCCACTCGGGTGCAGCGTATCCCTTGCAAACAGATTATCATCATCCCAGGTACTGCCCCAGCCGCCCACAACCCCATACCCCTTAGTTTGACACCATTCTACCAACCGTGTGTTCAACTCTCTAATCCTCTCCTTATTCACTGTGCTTGCGCAGGGTACTGGGTGCACTTTGGAGAAGGCCACAGACTCCCCAGTCTCTTCGCATAACCTTCCCACTTCCTCATTCCTCTCCCTTGTTACCTCCACTGTTTCCCCCACTAGGTCATTTGTCCCCACATGTACCACATTGTGTGGTTTCCTCCTGCCACTTTTTACGCACCTTAGGATTGCCTGTCCTGCCATGTCTGCCTTTAATCCTGGTATGGACTCCACCCATATCTGACTGTGCCTCTCTCCCTTGCTGCCCCATCTCATCCCCTTGAGTATGGAGTCCCCCAACACCAGTACACCCCTCCTCTTTCCTTGTGCCCACCACACCCCCCACCCAGGTTCTCATTTTGAGCCACTCAAGACTGTGTTTTACCATGTGCTCCAGTGTCTTCCCCCCTGTTTCTCCCAATTAAGGCCCCTCCCTCCTCCTGTTTGACTGCCAACCTCCCTCTTCCTCCTCACCTCTCCGGGTATTATCCTTCCCCCTGCCACACCATGCTCAATCTCTCCTCTAGTAATGCCCCTCACTCCTTCTTTGTGAGTGCTATCCCTTGTGCAATCACCTCCTGCATCCTCTTTCCCACGTGTTGCTAGTAAAGTAAACATGTTCCCTATCCCCTTTGCCTTACTGTGGGCTTTATCTTCCCTCCTGCCTACTGCTGCTCCTCTTTTTTTTAGGTCCTACTAGAGTCCCCCCCCCTTCATCAGCTGGCTTCCTGTCTAGTTTGTCCCTTCCCCCATCCCTTGACCCACTGTTCCTCCTCCTCTCTGGTGCCCCCACAATACTCTCAGATGTCAGCCCTCCTATCGATGCACTCCTCCCCTCATCCCTCAACCTCCCCATCTCCCTTCCAAGCCACTGAACCTCTTCCTTGAGCCTCCTTAGCCTGTGGCATATTGGGCACCCTCCCAGCCTCCATAGTATATTCATCCACATTGCTGCCCCACAACCATTGCACCCAACAGTCCTACCCATAGTCCACACTACCTGTACAGCCTCTCCACACTAACAATCCCTACAGCAAGTAGAATTAACTAATCCTAGCCCAGCCTCTTAACAGAAATTTTACCTGATATATTCCAGTTGAAGGCCTTCCACAATATCCTCCTATCACACTAATCAGCAATTCATTGTGGATGCTGTACTCCTATTGGAGACCTACCTATGCTTTTTCCCTGCCCCGTGGCTGCATTATTGGATAGAACTACATGAGCTGCACCAGAAGCCCCTTCCTCCAGTTGCAGGCAGGTGTTCCCCTATAAATGAGCTGTGCTCTGGGGGAGGGGTGGGGAGGTGGATTAGGCCCACTCCTGACTCTCGTGAGAGTGTATAAGCCCTGTGTCTGCCCTCATTGCAACCTCCTCCGGAGGAAGGTCACACACACACACACACACACACACTGTATTAAACAAGTCAGCACTACTTGCTAAAGTCCACAGACTGAAAAAGAATTTAAAGCTTACCCAGCAACTAAATCCTTTCCCCAGCTGCTCAGCAAAAAAAGGTTCAGACAACCTGTGCCAGACCCCGACTGTTTCTGCAGCACTGCTATGTGAGAAGCCCTGGTATTTAAGCCCCAGTGAGCTGTAAATTGATCCTGGCTGAGAAGAACAGAAACTTCCAGAAAGCTGCTCACAATGCCTGTAGAAAAGATAAATGAATATCCAGCTTCCAGTATGGATCCCCCACACCACACAACACTATTGAACAAGTCAGCACTACTTGCTAAAGTCCACAAACTGAAAAAAATGTAAAGCTTATCCAGCAACTAAATCCTTTCCCCAGCTGCTCAGCAAAAGAAGGTTCAGACAACCTCTGCTAGACCCCAACAGTTTCTGCACTTCCTAAGTTAATGTACAATGTAGTTTAAAGATTAACTGAAAAAAAAATGTACAGTGTAGTTGTTTATGCATCTTTAGGTTCAAAGTTGGTGTTAAGGAAATGTGACATCGCCTACAATAACATATGCTGTTTTGTGCTTGCAACAAATAGGCTTGACCATCACTGTACCTTGTATGAGAGACTGGAGTGGCCTCCTCCCAGATCATTGCATGATTTAGCCACAGGAGGCACTGTCTATAATATCCTGAACAGTCATCGGCCTCAATATCTTTCTGCCTTGCTTCACGTGCAGAGTAACCCTTATCCCATGAAGGTTTATGGATCTTGACCCACTTGTTCCCAAATTAAGGACTAATCTTGGAGTGGCTGCATTTCTGAACTTTGCCCCTAGGATGTGGAACAGCATTCCCCCCCCACCGAGATTCAAAGATGTGCAACTCCTTGAGGCTTTCAAAAGGCACTTCATAAGCATCTGCTAAGAACTTATACGTGCGATTGCCTTTCTAGCTGTATGCTGCTGTTTGTGGACTTAATTCTGTTCCCATGTAGTGAATCTTATAATATGATACGTGACCCCTCTCTCTCTTGCTGTATTCCTTGTCTGATGATGCTTTTTACTAACTGTTGTAATTTTTACTTCTGTAAACTTTATATTTCTGTGTATTTCGTGATACATATGCTCATCCCATTCTTTTGTAATCTCCTGGGTCTTGCCTGAAAAAGACAGTTCCTGTCTGGTGCGCCTTCCCAGTTAACAACAACTAAATAAATAAAGCCTTCCCTGGTGTGCAGTGGTCCCTCCACCTCATGATCGCTGCTCTCTACTTAGTAGTAACTGTCCCATGTGGCCATTGGTCCCTCGCCTCACTAATCCCCACCCGTCCACCGCACAGTGTGACCTCCTCTCATCTATCCCTTCTCCACTCCTCTTGGCCCTCCTACACCCAAGTACTCCAATGTACCCCCGAGGGTGATGACCAGCACATCCCCTCCTCTCACCACCTTGGCTGGCTGCTGTTTGAATGACAGGCAGCGAGTACTTACGTGCTGTACAATGGTCTTTAGCACCGTGCATGCCCTGTGGGCTCATTAGCATGCTAGGGTTGAATATGGCTTGCAGCTGCACTGGCGCAATCCTGTTTGAGATACGCTATTTCCATTTGGCTCCTGTGGGCCATATTCCAGTAGAAGCCTGCATCAGTGTAGTGCATAGTCACTGTGCTCTGCGCTGACACAGCCCCAGACCCATATTCAGACAGTTGGGGTGTTCTACATGGAGTGCAAAGTCTAGATATTGTTCCCAAGCCGGCCAGGCACCATCTCCGGCCAGCACTACTGGGTGAGCGGGGCACACAGATTGCGCTGAACATGGCAGTGCCAGTAGGTGGACAAGAACAGCTGAGAATATTGATGAAAACCTGGAGATAACCAAATCCAAATTCTGATTGATTGATTATTGCCATTACAGCTTCACTGGTACTAAGGGACCTCCTACGCCTGACTACTGATCATGTTTTTATCCTCCTTTGGTAGTTTGTTGTTCTGTAAACACTGCGATAGAATGTAAGTTTTTATTTCTGAGAGTTTGCACAAACCAGTGTAGTAACTGCCTATTTGTAACTCACTAGGAGGGGTACTTCTAAATATGTAAGACAACAGAACCAATTTTCATAGATGATCTAACGGCCATCAAGCCATGTTGCATAAAAAAGGTATGCAGAAATGATGTCCTGCACCAGAAGGATGTATAAACCTAACTTATTAGGCCTTAAACATGAATATGATCTAACAGGAATCTTTAGGAGAATCCTGAATCCAGAATCACTACTACAGGCACAAAAGCCTAAATATGCCCCACAGGATCATAATGTATATATGCAAATAGGAAGTTGCAGTAAAAGTAGTATAGACAAACTATTTTTCAGTTCCAGTAATGTCTGAGTTAACCAAATACAGTCTCTGGTGATTTATGCTTCCTTCAGAGGTTAAATGCAGCCTCACCCTGTATTCGTAGTTTTCTTTAATATACTGTAGCTGCTTGGTTCCCTGGCTGCTGCCGCACTTCTGCTTCAAGCTTCGTCCAGCACCCCCAATCTCATGTGCCACTATGTCTGCCACCGTATCGGGGGATCCACATGAGGTGAGACACGAGGGCACCGGTGCCATCATTAGTGGTGACTAGGGGCTTTGAATGGGCTTCCTGACTTTTAAAGGTCCTGCAGACTTTACTTCTCTTTTAAAACAGTCAGTTTCTTCAAAGTGACTAGGACGTACTTTCAGAGTAACTGCCCAATATTTGAACTCCCTCGCCCCCGAAGGTGATGCTTGAATAAATTTTTTGTGGTTCCCTGTCCAGTACAGAGGATCTTCTATGTCTTTCTGCCCATGTTATGGCAACTGCGGAGGTGCCCTCCCCATTGGACAGGACCTGTGGTACTGGACCAGGAAGATTGAAGGGTCATCTGTGAGTGTCAGTGCCATTATCTTAGCATCCACCAGTTTCATCTGGGATTTAAACTCTGACCCTTGCACTCCCACAGCACTGTGTGCATACCCTGTAATAGGCTCGTACTTGAACAGATGTGCTCCTTGTGAGAGGGGGAGCTCCTTGGCTGAAGTGCATGGGTCTCTGCAGTGGCAGAATGCGGTGACCTCTTTCAGTTCGGGGCTAGGGTGCATGAACATGAGCAGTGCTTCTCCAGACTTGGCCACACTGGTGTTGGCGACAAATCTCTGCTCTCAGAACCAAGTTGCTTGTTTGGTAATATTATGTGCTACTGCTAGATGGCCTGACTACATTGTTTTTGTAAATAAAAAAAAGTATTAAGTGATATGGAAGGTCCAAGGTTCATTTTGTAATTGGAGCATTTCAGGATCCTCCACCCCCAGAACATCCAAAAATGGCAGAGCCTATCGTCTTCTCCTCCTGGGGAGCTTTGGGTAGGGGAGAGAGGCTTAGACTTTCAGGAAGGGCAAAGTAAATAGTTTAGCAGAAGTATTTTATAACTATTAGCTGGATTTGTGGAACTACTGTTGTTTACTAGCTAATTAAGATTAGCAAATTCCTTACATTTTTTCCCAATTCTTTCCTGGAAGATCATAAGCTTATGTAAACTTTTATACTGTTCTCACCACAAAATGTTATTTATTTATTTACAAAATGTTTCACCAGGAAAGACGGCGTGAGCTGACGAACAGCTGGTTTCCAGAAGCGGCCTGGGGAAGGGGGTACCAAGGCTGGGAGAGTCAAACAAGCAAAATCAAAACAAAAGCGGATCAAATATATACATACAGGGTAGAACACTATAACACTAGGGCCAGAGGCCGAAGTAGTAGTAACAAATTAATTGGAGAACTTATATAGGGCAACCAGAGCCTAAAGACCAGGAGGCCAGAGCGTCAAGAAAACAAGAAAAATCAAAGAGTTGATGAAGTGCCAAGAGTTGGGAGCCAGGCTTACGCTTAGGAAGTGCTAGTGAAAGACCAGAGAGAGAAAGGGTAGGGAGGGGGGTAGGGGAGGGGTATGAAAAGGTTGCCAGGACCAGAAGCCCCCTTCAGGGTACAAGGAACCCTGCAAGGAAGGCAGGCAGAGGTTGGAGGGAGAGAAGGAGAGGGAGAGGGGGGAACAGGAGGGGGCATAAGGGGGTAGAGATCATAGTTGAGGACAGGGTAACTAGTGGCGGTAAGTGATTTAAAGATAAGCAACAGAGGACCGAGCATGCGCTGAGATGGGCTAGAAGTAAGTGGATCAGCGCCAGGTCAGGAATTAGGGTGCGGTATAAGGGTACTGAGAGGGAGTGGGAACGTGGGCTAGGGAGGAGATGAGTTTAGGAATGGATAGTAAGATGGGCAGAATGAGGGTATGAGAAGGGGAAACAAGGTGGAAGGGGTAACAGGTAAGGGAGAGGGGTGGAGGGGAGCTAGGAGTGGATGGGTGATTGAGGAGGTGGGTGAATACAGTTAGGAGGAGGGAAGGGGTAGATGACAGAAGGAAGGATACGAGGATAGATTCGGGTGTAGGAGGGATAGTGATGGGGGAAACTAGGGGCAGGTGCAGTTTGTCAGTTTCAAAGCGGCAGTTCTTGTTTAAATAAAAAGTTCTGCTGTCTCTCTCTTCCTCAGAGTGTTGCTTCATGCCATTTATCTCCATTCCAAAAGCCAATGATATGTCATGCTACGTTTTATTTTCTGTTACAACATCACTCTTTTGCAACTTTGATTTTGTGGGCTGGAGAAATGCCAGTGTCCCGTAAGGTCAAGGAATAGTTTTTGTCTCTGCTCATTCAGCTTAGTCACTGTAAAGGTAATGTCAAACATTGAGTGTTCCAAAGCAACTGTGATTACTGCGTTAAACTAGGGGGCAGCTGTCATTAAAAAGGATCACTTTTAATTATTTAAAGCATTCGAATGAGCAAGGTGGTTCACTTTTTTACTTTTTCTCCATCCTATATGGAGCTATGATCTCTCAGCCTTTTCCATAAGCTCCTCTGTGCCTCTAGAGTGGTCACAACTGACCCCGTGTACCCACCAACCTCCTACCCCTACATAATCCAGAATTACTCCCCTGAGTAGGTCTGAAGGGGCCATTACATGAGCATTGCACATTCGTAGATGAGTAGCTGGGGCGCAGCAACCTGGATGTATGAAATGGACTAGGGGCATCACCATTCCATGCTTCACTGATTTTCCTTTCCCTACACCCACAAGGGAACTGACTGCAGCAGGGACTCTGATGGTTGCCAAAGTCAAAGAAACAGGAGCACTCATGAGATAGCGCACATAAGGAAATGCATTGCAAGTGCAGCACCGCTTACTTTAATAGCGTTGATGCACAGAGTCTCAGCAAAAGCCAGCACTGTTACAGTGGATAATCACTTGGTAGTCTGTTCTGACAAGTAAGTTACAGCACCACAAATAGTACACCGTTCATCTGATGATACCACGGTACCAGGAAGGAGTCCAGTTATCCACAGTAGAACCACAAAATGGCCAGATAGTTCAAATAATCCGTAAGCTAATCAACTGAAGTCCTGCTGTAGTAAAATGCTAATTGCTAGAACCATGCTGAAGAAAGTTAGACACAGGAGTAAACAGTCCATCTGCCCCGGTGCTTCAAATCCTCTGATTCTTCGTCGGGGGTGTGTGGTTAGGGCCTAGACGCGTGCTCTTTTAAAGTTGTAAGGAGTGGCATCTGTGAGGTGAGACAAACACCTAACTAACTAGTAATCATAGTGACTGCAGTGTTAATGGAAGTCACTGTACCAAAGTTCTAATGTAGGTTTTAAACAACGTGAAGAAACTACTACAGATGGTTATGTACATATTTTAAATCATGGACATTTTGGAGTGCATAATTATATCTTTTTATATAGCTCAGCAATTCATTATAATATAGAAAATGTGCACTTTACCGGACTGGTCCCTGAAAAATTAGGCTGCTCACTTTCAAGACTAGCTCAGCATTATACCATTACCATATACTGTGCTGCCCCAAACTCCGCGCTAAATGCACTCCGCCTGGTACTCAACAAAGCCTGCCGTCTCATCCTAGGCTGTGATCGCCTCACCCACACCTGTACGCCCTACAACGCCTCTAAATGGCTAAATCTAGATGATAGAATCAGATATCATACAAGCCCCATGACAAAGAAGATACTCCTAGGTCTCACCCCTCCCTCACTCTCCCCCATTATTCGACCAGCATCCCCAGTCAGATCCACACGAAACCTCTAACAAAGCGCTACTCTGGGTACCCCGCCCCCATACCTCCCAACTGCAAAGGACTTTCAGCTACCAAGTCCCGACTTGGACTAACTCTCTCCCAATCCAAATAGCCAGCGAAACAAGGCTAGGTCCTTTTAAAGCTAGACTAAGGGAACTCCTCCTAGACCCTAACGCCTGTGATTGCCCCTGACCCTTTTCTACAGCATTCTACCTTAAGTGTGCCTATAACTATCTCTGTCTCTGGGTCAATATCTCTACTACCTCTCTATCAGACTATCAGCCAGTTACAGTCTTTTCTGCAACTATTTTGGCCGTGCTAAAGTGAGACTCAACTACTGTACAGATCAGGACCGCCTCCTGATCTACCTTGACTGACATGTATTGTAATGTAATATATTTCTTCATTATGAACTATGACTAACATGTACTGAAATGTAATGTAACTCTTCATTATGTATTATACTGTACTGTCTCATCTCTGTTAACTAATGTTGCCCTGTATTTTAATGTATGTCGTGGAACCTTTGTAAATGAGTCTTTGACTCAGAGGTCTTTCTGATTGTATCCAATAAACAAAAATCTCTCTCTCTGCTGAGAGAGAGAGAGAGAGAGAGAGAGAGAGAGAGAGAGAAAGCAGCCACCAGCTTCCTTAAATCAAGGAGGTAATTTAATAGACTACACTGAATTGAATTATTAATTTTTGGGCCTATGTAAGTAAGTCATTTTGATTCTCTGTTTTTTGGGGTTGACTTTTCTTAGTTTAACTTTTATTTGCCAGGGAGGAACTCCAGCTAGGAGATATTTGCAGTCATTTGTGACTAGACCTGTTATTTAACCTCTGTGAAATAGGTGTCTGAAAGGAAGGAAGGCACTCCCCGGGGTGGTGGGTCAGAGTTGTGGTTGAATTTTTCTGGAGGGCACAGGTTTACTACCACCCACCCACCTGCCCCTCACCCCACTCCACCTCAAACGCATAACTCCCTTTATATCAGGGGGTTCTGACATCACTTCCCCAATATTGCTAACAGCATACACCTGTTCATATCCTTAAAGGCACAGCACACTGACTAGAGGGTAGAGACAATCACAAGCTTGCACACAATGAAACAAAAACATCTGAAACAGAAAGGGAGACAGACATGTGGGGAGCAGTGCAATGCACTGTCTGTGGAGCAGCAGCCTTCCAGGAGACATTCTGGAGACTGCGTTGCTGCCCTATTTGCAGGCACCTCTCTGGTCTGAGAGAGGAGGTTGCTCGTCTCCATGCTGACCTGGCAAGGATTCAGGAAACCTGCTCCCCCACCCAGGGACCACCCAGGCCACTGCCACTACCTCAGAGGTTGCCAAGAAAGAGGAGTGGTTGGACCACGGTGGACTCAGGGAGGGTGAGGGTGGTGAAACAGAGGCACATCCCTCCAGTTGAGCCTCTCCACAATTCATTTGCCACTCTGGCAGAGCATGGTTCCTCTATGGAGGCACCTGCAGTGGAGACCAAGGAGGATGCTGGGAACCTCCACAATGGAGACCCACAGGAGAGTGGCACAGGACCCCACAGGGGAAGGAAACAGCTCCTGGAGGGGACTCAGTTGTTAGGGGGGCAGAACTGGGGGAGGGAGGTAAGGTGCCTGCCCGGCACCATGGCTTGGAGGGACAGGAAATGAATCCTCAGGATCATGGGAGCAGCTGCAAGGGGGAGTGAGCTGTATGTCATTATCCACCTAGGGACAAATAACCTGACTGAGAATGGGATCAGAGCAGTGCAACAGGAGTTTGTGGAGTTGGGGAGGGGCCTTATACAAGTAGCACACATGGTGACTTTCTTGGACATGCTACCTGTCTATGGTATGGATGAGGCTAGAGTACTCTGCACCATGGGATTCAATGACTGGTTGAAAAACTAGTGAACTAGTGCAGAGCTCAGGGATTTGGCTTCATTGGGGACTGGGGCTCCACCTGGAGGGATACAGGCCTATACCGGCACAATGGTCTACATCTGTCCAGGAGGGGAACCAGGATCCTAGGTGATAGGTTTAAATGCTTCATTGGAAGGCATTTAAACTAGCCAAGGGGGGAGGCACTGAAAAGGAGAAGGGAAATCCTAGCCCCCCCCCCCAAATCAGGGTAGTTAGTGAGGTAAACACCAAGATAGAGCAGTCAGTAGGGAGAAGGTCAGGGGTAAATGGCAAAAAAGACAAAGGCAGTAAGGACAGGGATGGAGCAAAAAGAAATAAGGCCATAAAAAAATGGAGGGTGATGAGTACCAATGCCCGTAGCCTAGGTAAAAAGTTCCCCGAAATGGTGGCCTTGATGGAAGAGGGATGCCTGGATATCATGGCAGTCACAGAACCATGGTACACAGAGAACCGTGACTGGGATGTCAACATACCAGGGTACACAATCTACAGGAGGGACAGGGAGGGTAGAAGAGGAGGAGGAGGAGGAGTTCTCTATGTAAGGGAAGGGATCAAAGCAACAGAACTAAAGGGTAAACGGGGAGGAGAGGAGGCACTGTGGGTCAACCTGGAGACTAGAAATGGCACCACAATCCGCACAGGGGTTGTATACAGACCCCCGTCTCAGGGGGAGGAAATGGACAAGAAAATGATAGAAGGCATCCTTAGGATGGCAGAGAAAGGGGCGGTATTGTTGATGGGGGACCTGAATATGCCAGATGTTAACTGGAGCACCTTTGTTGTAGCCACATCCAAGAGCAGGGCCATTCTTGATGCCCTACAGGGGGCGTGCCTCAGACAGCTAGTTTTGGAACCCACTCGGGAGGGAGCAGTCTTAGACCTGGTACTTTCAAACGGGGATGGAGAGAAGATCTCGGATCTAGAAGTGGGTAGCCATCTGGGAACAAGTGCCCACCAAACAGTGTGGTTCACGATAAACTTAGCTGTAGAGTCAAGCCATACAAAAGTGAAGGTACTGGACTTCAGGAGGGCTGATTTTGTCAAAATGGGAGCTTGCCTCAGAAAAGCACTAGGAAACAGACAAGAAGGTGGGGTAGAGCAACAGTGGGGAAACATCAAAACCATCATCACAGAGGCAACAAGCCTTTGTGTGAAACAAATAAATCAAAATGAAAAAAAAAACACTATGGTTCTCAAAAGAAGTGGTGGGGAAGGTTAGGGAGAAAAAGATAGCATTCAGGAAGTATACGGAAACACAGAAGGAGCAGGACAGAGAACTGTACCAGTTAAAGCAGAAGGAAGCTGTTAAGACAGTCAGAATAGCAAACGCCCAAACAGAGGAAAAGAAAGCCAGCTCGGTTCAGAAGGGGGATAAAACCTTTTATAGGTACATTAGGGAGCGAAGAAAGACTAAGGCAGGGATACTGAGGCTGAATAAAGAGGAGGGTGGTTGGGCAGAGAGCAACAGTGAAAAAGTAGGGATACTGAACGAATGCTTCTGCTCAGTATTCTCAATGGAAGAGCAGGGGGAGATACCTAATCCAGTCAATAGAAGTACTCTGGATAGGGGGGGTGATATTCGTCCTTTCACAGAAGAAAGGGTTCTGAAAGAACTCCTAAAACTGAAGGTGGATAAAGCAATGGGGCCTGATGGGATTCACCCCAGAATTCTAAAAGAACTAAGGGAAGAACTAGTAACACAACTGACTACCCTTTTTAGTAAATCATGGGAGGATGGTGTGGTACCTGAGGACTGGAGGAGGGCAGATGTGATTCCCCTTTACAAAAGTGGGAGCAAGACAGAGGCAGGAAACTACAGACCTGTCAGTTTGACCTCAGTGGTGGGGAAAATGATGGAATCATATCTGAAGGAAAGAATTGTTGAGTACTTAGAGGCCAGTGGGGCACAGGACCCAAGGCTGCAAGGATTCGCAGCAGGAAGGTCATGTCAGACAAATCTAATTCATTTCTTTGACTAGGTGACCAAAGTAGTAGACCAGGGAGTGGCTATGGACATGGCCTACCTAGACTTTAGCAAGGCATTTTGGCTGGACAACAGGACACAGAGGGTAATAGTAAATGGAGTCCACAGTGAAGAAAGAGTGGTTACTAGTGGGATACTGCAGGGTTCAGTACTGGAGCCAGTCCTTTTTAATGTCTTTATAAGTGACATTGCAGAGGGACTGGAAGGAAAAGTATGTCTCTTTGCAGATGACACAAAGATCTGCAACAGGGTTGATACGCAAGGTGGAGTGGAAAGGATGAAAAGGGACTTGGTAAGGTTGGAGGAATGGTCAAATGTATGGCAGCTTAGATTCAGTGCAAAGAAGTGCAAAGTAATGCACCTGGAAAACAAAAACCCAGGGGAAGAGTACACAATGGCAGGTGAGATACTGACGACAAAAAAAATGGAAAGCGACCTGGGGGTAGTCGTATCAGATTACGTAAAGGTGGGCCAGCAATGTGAGAAGGCAGTAAGGAGGGCTGGGGGGGATACTGGGATGCAGAGGGAGAGGCATCACCAGTAGAAAACAGGAAGTTTGTTGTCCCTCTGTACAGACAGTTGGTAAGACCACATCTGGAGTACTGTATACAGTTCTGGAGACCCCATCTCCGCAAAGACATTGACAGGGTGGAGGCTGTCCCGAGGAGGGTAACCAAAATGGTGCAGGGTCTGCACCAGAAGACATATGAAGAGAGGCTAAAAGGAGCTTAAGATGTATAGCTTCGAGGAAAGGAGGGAGAGGGGGGGCATGATAGAAACTTTCAAATACCTCAAGGGAATCAACAAAGTCCAAGAGGGTAGCATCTTTCAGAAAAAGAGATGTGCAAGAACAAGGGGGCACAATTTGAAGATAGAGGGGGGACGGCTTAGAGGTAATGTGAGGAAGTATTTCTTCACAGAGTGGGTTGTAGATGCATGGAACAGCCTTCCTGAGGAGGTCGTAGAGTCAAAAACAGTGGTAGAATTCAAAAATGAATGGGACAGACATAAGGCAATTCTAGTGGGGGCTTATCCGTTAGGTAGGGAAATGGGCAGACTAGGTGGGCCAAGCCCACCTTATCTGCCATCAGATTCTATGTTTCTACCTTTACATTTGTTAATGCTGAATGTTGACCACTGGTATTGCTGTTGTACTGGGTCTTGCTTGTACACATTGTTACTGTATATAGAATAGTGTATGGGAACCCATACAGAACAAGGCTGTGTTTTCACCAAGTGGTTATCATGATGACAAGGACCTTGAGAGCGAAGCTCAAGAGGTCCATCTGTTGTCATGATAACCACAAGGTGAAAAAACAGCCTTGTTGTGTATTGGGGCTCACATACATTATTTTATATAGTGCATGGTGGAAACAATACACAGTAGCATCTGATCTGAGTCAAATTTTTTAAATATTTTTTTTAAAAACCTACTCACCCCACGCTTCAGTACGGCGTGTCTGGCTGTTGGCTGAGCGGCTGCATTGTCTTATGACGCCCATACTGCAGCAAAACGAAAAGTCGTTCAGCTGCAGTATGTATGTCACTACTGGAGCAGAATGACTTTTTACAGAGTATGGATTTCTATACTCAACAAAGCCTCACCATACACTATCCATATATATATATATATATATATATATATATATACTCAAAATGGAACAGATAAGATGCAGCGTTTCATTTTCAGTGGTGTCCTGCTTTTACACATTGTTAGATTGTAATTACCCAGGATAGGCTAGCTGAGAGGCAATATCTACTTTTAAGTGGGCGCCCACATTTTGACCCCAAATGTCCAACAGTATTTTTATGACCCCCCCGGGAGCAAATGGGAAAGAGCCCCGTAGCTGACCGGATGATGGTCGCCAGCTCCCGCTGCCGCGAGTCTGAGGACAGTGCGCGCACCATCCCCAGCAGCACCGGGGGCAAGTTTGGTGCTGGCTGCCACACCGGTGCCATCCCCCTCGGAGAAGAGGGACCCACCCGGCGAAGGGTTACATCCGGGGGTTACCCGGGGGGGGGCTGCAATATGGGGGTGAAGAAGTGGCTGATCCGAGGCAGTGCGGCACGGAGAGCATAGGTGGCCTGAAGGAGAGGCCGGCCCGGAGCTGGAAGGGAGCAAAAAAAAAATAAATAGGTGGCCCCTGTGTCGACCAAGATCACTTTCGTACTATCCAGAAAGGGCTGGATTCCATTACCTTATGTGTAAATACATGGGATATGAGACTAAACATCAACAAGTGTAAAGTTGTGCTCTTGGGTCAAAATGACCCTTGTGTGGAATACTATCTTGGTGGATATCCCTTATCGACTTCTACCCACGAAAGAGATCTGGGTATTTCTACATCAAATGATTTCAGATGTTCTAGGCAGATTAATGAGTCTATCCAAAAAACAACCTGGGTAATCTAGTCTATTAAAAATCAAGAGACCCCTGGGTAATGATGTTGTTTAGGACATATGCTAGACCACATCTGGAGTATGCATCACAACTATGGTGCCCCTTCAAAAAAACTGAGATCACATTATTAGAAAGCATCCAGAGAAGGTTTACAAAACACCTAGCCTGCATGTACGACTAGTCATATGAAAGCAGACTTGCTACCTTAAACCTCATGCCTTTAATTACCTGTCTAAGGGGAGATCTCATGTTCATGTATGACATCATGCAGGACCCTGCCTTATTATGTGAATTAGGCTTCCCCTTTAAAAACGATGCATATAACACTAGAGGATATCCACTTCAGCTTTCTGATAGAAAATTCAGACATGTGAGTCGAACATTTTTCTTCTCTGTCTGGATTGTCAGTCCTTGGACTCATCTGCCATGGCATGTCATTGCTAGTAAAACCAAAAACGAATTCAAGCAACGACTTGACAAATGAATTCTATCCGGTTATCATTTGAGTTATTATTAACAAAGAAACAATTATGGGCCTCTAAGCACCCTAGCTCCTCACAGATTTTAATATGATCCTTTTAGTATGATCACATTTCCATAGTTTATCGCTGTGCTATCAACCCTAACTGATGCAGTAATGAAGTTTTTTGCAATGAATTTCCCTTCTTTTTGGGAAAGTGTAATGTAACTGGTAATTGGCATGTGTTTGTGGGTCATTGCCCATTTTTTGCGTAATAGTATACATCTGTGGGAGCTCGAGCCCTCTGGTCCCTGTGCTCCCACTTAGACATAAGTACGGAGCCATATAGCAGCCCCATAATACTGAAAAGGAACCCTCGTAACAATTTTGCAATATGTCACTAACTGTAGCAACTATGGAAAAAATTCCACTGCAGTTGTAATCATGATTTCGAAACCTCTACGCGTGCTTAGTGCGGGTAGCAAAAAATCCATATCTCGAATAGTTTTCGAGATACGGGCGCCAAAAGGCATCGCAGGTGCCGCAGTGTTATCCTATGGGAAATTTCTCCACTGCTGTAACTATGGGCCTGTTGAATATTTTGGGACCAAACCACCAATCTGTGGTGAGCAGAGCTAGCCACCCTGCAAATTTCAGCCCAAAAGCACAATCCACCATGGCACAGTGAAGTGACAAAAAAACCCCCAAAAAAACACATGGGACAAATGTTTTCGAGCATTGTCTTCGCGAAAACAAAAATATTTTCATGACACCCCTATTCCTCATAATGAAATCTTTTTGTGCACAGAAAAATGTTTTTGCGAAAGTTTTCATGAAAGTTTTCACAGTGCACATATAAATTTTCCCATAGGCTAAAATGGGAAATGAAAAACTTCCATAACTTTTGAATGGACTAATATTTTTTCACCAAATCTTCAAAGGGCACCACTTTGACCCAGGCCACATATACACATGCACATTTGAATCCAAACAGACGTATCTTTCAGTCTAAGCCTGATGAAAAAAAGGCACAAAAGTTGAGGATTTTTCACATTTTTGATACTCTGCAGTTCCGTAACCGTATATCCGACCAAAACAAAACTTTCCAGATCCAGAGATCTATGGTTGGATGCTGCGTATGCAAACTTTCAGGCAAATTGGACAAATGGTTGCAAAGTTATCAAAGTGCAAACTTTGGGGTTTAACATAGAAGTGGCCCGCCAATCCTAACTATAGCTGCACTACTGTGCAGTTATAATATAAATATACATACATATATATATATATATAAAATATCTGTATAGAAAATAATACATTAAAGTTTTTTTTCTATTACATCTTAATATGATTACTTAATTTGTTAACTTGATTGCATTCGCCAGCCCAGTGGTGCTGAGGGTTGAGGCACTGGACGCCACACCTCACGCTGCGCCGGTGACCTGGGTTCTGATGCGGACTCGGGTTGTCGGGGTCAGCCGGGAGGAGGATTGAGTGTTCGAGACTGCTCTTCTCTGGGGAGGGTGGGGAGGGACTCCATGAAGGTGCTGGCTTCTGGTGGTGGCTAAGTGCCCCAACTCTGGCCTGTGATGCAGGTTGCTGCTGAATGGTTATGTGGCACATGGGGCGCATGCCTGGCGTCCTTGGTGTGTCCTTGCGCCCATTTTGGGGGACTTGGGGACAAAAACACGGCTGAATCCTCCACGCATATGAGGGTCTGCATGCGGCGCTGTACTGGACGCTTCAGGAGCTCCCTCTGGCCCCGACCCCTTGGCCTTCCGTGAAGGGGGTCTGCAACGTGGCCTGAAGAGGGAGAAGGAAGGCGGTAGTAGCTCGGGCATGTCGCCTCGATGCGGGAGC
Source organism: Neoceratodus forsteri (assembly GCA_016271365.2). Classification (NCBI taxonomy): domain Eukaryota; kingdom Metazoa; phylum Chordata; order Ceratodontiformes; family Ceratodontidae; genus Neoceratodus; species Neoceratodus forsteri. The sequence continues at coordinate 708,537,534 of CM057459.1, read as the reverse complement.
CGCCAGTGGACCGGAAAATTGGAAACCATAGGAACACCCCAGCCGAGGAGGTAGGCACACAAATAAAGAAACTAACACAAAAAAAAAACAACATTGATGTGCATTCTTTCATATTCCCTCTTTTGGCCCCCTCTCGTCTATACTCAGGTACATCATTGTGCCTATTGATGTATGTGACATCTTTGCACTTTAACCTTAAATACAAGTATATTCTTGAAATGTATGTATTTTTTACCTTTGTTCCCCCACCTTTCTTTCTTTGGGGGGGGGGGGTTGTGGTCACGTGCAATCAATGGGGTAGCTTGTATAAATAAGTGGGTAATTATGGGCTAATTCAGCCCCCCTTCCCCTGGGGCTGTCTTTATATAGGATCCAGTGTTTTTTATAGGGAGTTTAAGTAATGCACAGTCAACAGGTTGTCTTAGCCACAATATTTTTCAGGTAAGTGTTTATCATGTTTAGCTTGCTTGATATGTTGGTATCTTGATCGATATGTTGTATGACATGGGGTAGATCCAGGGTTAGTGATGTGGATACAATCTTGGTTAAAGGATAGATTACAGAGAGTGCAGGTCAGGGGTTACACTTCGGGTTGGGGTAAAGTCATTAGTGGAGTGCCCCGGGGTTCAATTCTGGGACCACTCTTGTTCTCTGCTTTTGTCCTAAGTATGCAAGGTGTCTGAAGGAGTATGGCTAATGAAGTACGCAGATGATACAAAGGTGGTAGCGATAGTAAATAACTTAGAGGCTATACAAAATCAGCTAAAAAGGCTGGAGGCATGGGCTAACAAATACAAACTCAGATTAAATGAACATAAGTGCAGAGTGATGCATTTTGTGTTTAATAATTTGTGAGCGGTATATACAATTAATAACAAACAGTACTGAATGCGAGAGGGATCTTGGAGTAACAATCATCAGTAACTTACTTTTTGGTACACATAATAAAAATGTCATTAAGAAGGCAAACAGAACTATGGGAAACTTTTTTAAAAATATAAAAAGTAGGAATAGGGAGGTCCCGATCCCGCTCTATAAATCTCTGGTGAGACCCATACTAGAGTATGGAGCACCACTGACTACGCCTCAAAGTGCAGACATGACAAAATTTAAGAGAGCGGGTACAGAGAAGATATACAAAGCGGATAAAGGGCATGAAGACATTGAGTTGTAGCGACCGATTGCAACACTTAGAACTTTTTTCTATTGACTATAGGAAAACTAGGGGTGATCTTTCCTTTGTCTATAGAGCCTCTGACAACTTGGTGCTATGGGAGTCCGCTGGAGTACAATCCAAATCTTATACTGGCAGAGAATCCAGAAGGCATAATACACAATTAAAGGGGGATCTGTTCAGTACCACAAAGTAGGGACACTGGTTTAATCAAAGAGTAGTAGAAGTATGGAACAGACTTCCCCCTAAGGTTGTGGAAGCACCCAATCTAGAGGCATTTAAGGACCACTTAGATATGTATATGGGAGTAAGAATTAGACACTACCTCCACTAAATAATGATGCATTTACTGATCTCAGCAGCGTCCTTCCCCCGGATGTTTTCCTTGTCACTACCCACGCTATCCCCGATGATCCTCCTACCACTCTCCCGCCCTTCCACTTCAAAGAAATTAACCTGTACGATGCCCGAACACACATCACCAAAGCAATTTCAAAGTCAAGATCAAGTAGAGACTCGCTGGATCTAAAACTCCTAACCCTCACTATAAATGAGGTTCTAGTCCCATTAACACACATTCTCAATCTCTCCCTTAGCACTGGTCAGTTCCCTGACAAATGGAAGGTGGCTACAGTTACTCCAGTGTACAAAAGCGGTGATAAGACCTGCCATGTGAACTATCGACCGATTTCGATATTACCACCTCTCTCCAAGGCACTCGAACGCATAGTATCCAACCAACTCACGGACTACCTGGACAAACACAATCTCTTATGCCCACAACAACATGGCTTCAGAAAAGGTCATAGCACCTCTTCTGCATTACTGGAGTTCACTGGAGCACTGCATGGCACATTGGATATGGGTCACTTAACCGGGGCAGTATTTGTAGATCTGACCAAGGCCTTCAACACAGTCCAACATCGTCTGTTGAGCCAACAACTCCAGCATTCAGAACTCTCTCCTGACACTGTCTCATGGTTCAACAGCTATCTGCAAAACATATCGCAACGAGTCAAAATTGCTGGGACACTCTCGGACCTCAGACCAGTCCGATCTGGAGTCCCTGAGGGGATCCATCCTGGGTCCGTTACTCTTCAGCCTTTTTCTTAACATGCTCCCAAAATCTTGCACTGGACAGATGATCCTCTATGCTGATGACACTGTTATCTTCTCCTCCCACAAGGACCCTGTGCTCCTGCAGACCAATCTTCAGCAAGGCTTTGCCGCAGTGGAAGACTGGTTCCTTCATCATAAGCTTGTCCTCAATCATAAAAAAAACAAAGTAATGCTCTTTAACAGCTGTCAAAACAGGCATAGCTCTCACCCCCTAGTTATCTCTACCAGCAATGGCAACACCCTTGAGCAAGTGCAGTCGTTCAAATACCTAGGGTTATCCCTGGACTCAAATCTCTCCCTATGGGGCACACATAGACAGTGTTGCCAAATCAACAAATATGCGACTAGGCCTACTTTACCGACATAGACAATACCTTACTGCAGAAGCACTGAAGATTGCAATCCAAAGCTCGGTGGTCTCCATCATTGATTATGGTCTTATAATCTATGGCTCTGCCTCTGCCATTGCTCTGAGACGAATTTCAACATCACTTAACAAGGCTTGCAGGCTTATCTCTGGTGCTTATCGTCTCACTCATACATGTGACCTGTATGCCCGATCTGGCTGGCTTCAACTTTCAAATCACATAAAATACCAAACCTGCATTATGGCAAAGAAAGTAACCATGGGCCTCGCTCCGTGGGAGTGCAAGCACTGCTTAGTTCTAGACTAAAGCCACGTAACACCAGGGGCTCTGAATACCAGCCCCTTCCGGTTCCCCGCCGTCGCACCTCTCAGGGCCAAAGATCCTTTGCCTTCAGAGCGCCTAGCTGGTTAAAAGCGCTCAATCCTGACATCTCCTCCACTACCACCCTTGGCTCATTCAAACATAAACTCCTCCTCCACCTTACTAACTCTAGCTCCTGTGAATGCTACCTATAATCTCCTCAACCCTCTCGTTTTTCTTCCCTCCAACTATCACCTACCACATCTCCACCCCCTCCTTTTCCTCTGTTACTTTTTTGCTTCTTCTTTCTTTTCACCACCCCTGACTCTCCCCCCTTCACTCCCCCGCCTCTTCTGAGCCCTCAGTGATCTTTCCCTTTTTATTGACTAGTTTCATCCTGCTCCCAGTTGATGACCATGCACTTTGGCTGCAATTTCTGCCCTCTCCAACTTCGCTCCTCACGTTTATCTTCATCTTCTGCCTTCCCTCCTACTTATCCCTCTGTTACTCTGTGTTCCCATGTATACATTCTACTTATTCTAGCTATTGTATTAATCTACCATTGTAACCTAATATGCCGACCCATTTATTGTTTTGTTCCTATTTCTGTAACTTGTATTTGTTCTGTGACACGGAACCTTTGTAAAAGAGCCTGGCTCAAAGGTACTTGTAATCCTAGTTGTAATAACATAAAATAAAAAAACAACAACAACAAAAAACAACATGTGGCAAGTCTTATATGGCTATTATGGCCGCTAGACTTGTAAACAAGCATATGAACCTATATTTTTTTTGTTTGTTTGTTTTTTGTTATCTTTTTACCACCTGCCATGGCGCCCAGCTCGCCACTCCTTTGGGCCTGCGCAAGTCTCTTGATGCCCACCAGTCTCACCACCACTGCCAACACCTGCCACCTACTCCTTGCAAAGCCCTGTAGTCGGAGGGTCTCTGACTTAACCTACTGAACGGCCCTCCCAGCCTACAAGCAGGGGTAGTGGGGGAGGAGAGAAGTCTGAATGTGGCCCCACCCGGAATCACGGGGGACAGGAGTGGTGCATTCTGGGGACTGCAGTGTGGTGGAGATAGTGGCCGTTTTTCCGGCAAAGCTGGACGGGCACATTTTCTGGTTTTCAGTTCCACCCTCCCACGTAGGCATGCACCACAGCTGCGTCCAGGGCCGGGGAAGACTGGCAGCACGTGGTCACCTACACTGCTTAGGACATTACCTTTGGCCCCCACCAGGAGCCGCTGTGAGAGTGGCACAATGCAGCCCAGCCCCCTGGGAGGGAAGTGTACCCCCTCCCCACCGGCCTCCGCTCCTGATGTCTGGGCTTGGGGCATGAACGTGGGTCACCAGCGTGATGAGCAAACACCCATTGCTTAGAGCCATGGAGCCGGCTCTGGGAAACATGTTTTTAACACTGAATTTCGAATTTTAAAGTATGTTACTGATGAAATGCATAAACACATTTTTTTTATTTGACAAAATACTTTTGAAACAATTCACATGGTTTTTATATTTGCTTTGCTTAGCACTTTGACCATTGGATGTTGCAGTTATCAATCAACATGCACTTTGTATATAAAAGAGTAACATGAATTCATTATCCCCATCCCATGATGAAGCCGTGCAGGCGAGTGCATGTGGTATAGTCATTTTATCTACAGTATAATGAATAAACTTAGCAATGGCACTTTTGTCTTGGTGTTTGCATCTGTTTTTTGTTTTCTAAGTGCATGCTTGCATGTGGTAGACAGCAGCTTTAAGAGGCTTTTTGCGTTGTGTAGTTGGCAAAAATCATGGAAAATCTCTTGGCCACTTGTGTAAATGAGTTTATTACAAAAAATAAAATTTCATAGTCATATCAGTCCAACTTTCTTCCAAGGCATGGAAAAACTTATGGGCATTTGTGTAAATGAGTTTACTACCAAAAAGTACAATTCTAAATCTATATCAGTCCAGCTTTCTTCCAAGGCACGGCCCTGCCACAGCCCTGTGGAAGGTAACCAGTGAAATCCAAACTGCCAAGGACAGAGGGCTACTGCCATGTGTACTGCTCATTGACTTGTCCAAGGCAGTTGACTCCTTGGACTGTATACTTCTTATAAGCAGACTGAATGCTCTGGGCCTAACAGTTCTGAGATAAGCTGGCTAAAAAAATATTTCTCGAACAGGCATCAGATCGTATAATTTAGAAGTATAAAATTGAAACCTGAGCTCATGGTGTCATACATCCCCCAAGGCTCTGTGTCGGGCCCAGTCCTCTTCTCACTCTTCAATGACTTACGGTTTGGGTCTGAGAATGTCTACCTTTACCTGCATGCACATGATACTATGCTATGTACCCATGGTAGGAATGTGTCTTCTGTCCAAGCCTCCCTACAGCGAAGTTTGACAAGGTCCAAGCCTTCTTTTTACTAAATAATCTGACATGGAATACAGACAAAACCCAAATAATGGTTCGTGGGTCCCAGAAGAAACTCGGATGTACTAAGTAGCAGTGTCAGTGGCTCAGCAGGTTGCACACTCAGCTCTGAGGCTGGAAGATTGGAAGGTTCTGGATTGTAGCCCCACACCAGGAACTTGGGGCAAAACTCTATACTGACTCTGTGGAGCAGCATGAGGGGGCTGCAGCACTCTTGAGGTGCCGTCTTTCGGTTGAGATGTTAAACCAGTATCCCATCTGCCCGTTCTGGTGGTGGTTTCATGGATGTTAGATTCCTTGGTATTTCTCAAAAAGAGTAGAGGTATTTTATTGAAAATATAACAAAACAAAATTACAAATGTATGCAAAATCCAGTGTAACTGGTTTATTATATACAAGTGGAAAGTACCTCATTCAAAACCAGAAAAAAAAAAAAGAAATCCTATACATACAAATTAAAAAAAAATATATACATTCGAAACAAAAAGGTCAGGGTTATTTCACATCAGCAAAATGAAATTCAAGAAACAAAGAGCAAACCATCTGGCATCAGGAAAACCATAATCCAAATCATCATGAAACACATCTAACCTTTCTTCAAAACCCATGTACATTGCCCCAGTATCAGTAGAACTGCTAAGGGCAATCGGGGGCACTCAGCCTGAGCAGTACACTGTAAGGTTTGGTAATCTGTTGTACTAGCTTGCTACCTGTAGGAAGTTTCTTCTGAAAGGAAATTGCATAGCGTGCCTGCCAAAATTAATATTTAATTGCAGCAAAAATAACACGAAGAGTAGGGAATTTTTTTTATTAAACATAATAATATAAAGCAGGAAAAATACAAACAGAAAAAATCATCAGGTCAGAAATATATATGTTATACAACAGTGATCAAACGAAAAAGAAAACCTGGGAAACCAAAGCGAGAGAACAAAAAAACAAGCCTAAATTAAATATCTCCCTGTGCTGATGTAACTTCTCAGCTTAACAAAACGAGCAGGGAATTATTTAGAACGCCAAATCTCCACATAAGTAGGTATATACAGTGAATTTAATACAACTGTGTACAGGAATGATAAAACACTGAAGAAAAAGATTACATATAATAATGAAACAGGGTAATTATCCTTCGACATCCAGATTCAGAGGAAAACAACAAAAAAGCAAATATTGTACTACCAAAGCAACCATTGTATGAAGAATCTGTTACCTTCCACCAACACCCTCCATGACACTGTGCTGCCTAAGACGCCTTATGGTGGGTGCCAGGGCACATTTCTCCACCAAGTTTTCAGTACTGGAGTTGGAAGTCCCTGTTTTTAAGTATACCAGATTAATTTCTTTATAGGCTTGCTCTACCAATCCTATTAAGAATACTTGTTTTTGTTGCAAAATAAACTGCCATTGAATTTGCCAGATAAACCACTTAATACTAGCACAGATTACTCTCAAAGTACCTTGGTGAAATTTCCCCCAACTAGCATCCCAGAGAACTGTGGAAGTGTCCATTTGTTCGCATGTAAGGATCATAATCCAGTAATGTAGGAACAGGTGAAAAATAAATGTTCCATAGTTTCTAGTTGTTGACTGCATTGTTCTCTAAGGCAATATCTTTCTGATATAGATTTACGATGTTGATTATTTCTTACAGTTAATTTGTCGTGGCGGCAGAGCTACATGACAGCTCACAGTTTCTGTGGTATTCTAGACTCAATAAGTTGATTTGCTAAACATTTCTCTGGTATTCTTGGGGGACACTGAAAGCATGGAACTGTATAGACGTGCGCAGTCAATATGTGAGTGTAGAATTCCTTTCTGGATTTACAGTGGTAGTCATTATGCAGTAGCAGTATACATGTTATTCAATGGATATGCAGTACTGTGCTACTGGTAAACCTTTGCACGATTACCACTGTATGTAATACTTCAAGAATGGTTAATTTCCAGCCGGCCCGTCGGCGCAGCGGTGGGATTTCCGCTTGCGACGCTGGCGACCCGGGTTCGGGAACGGATCCGGGTCGCCGAGGGGTCAAGCTGGGGAGTAGGATCGAGCGTCCGCTGGGCAGCTCTCCTCCGGGGAGGTGTGGGTTGCACTCGGTGCGTTAGAGACTACTGGCGGAGGCGGGAGTTCTCATGTAGCCGAGGCTTGACGTGGGGGGGGGAGGCGAGTGGACGCTGGCGTCATTGCACGTCCCCGCTTCCTCTTGGGAGAAAAAGGAGGAAAAAAAAGATGGCGGGGCAGGACCACCGATGAATAAGCTTCCTCCTGGAGAACCTGCGCATCGCCACCGCCGCTGCAGGACCCCAACCAGTTATAGTTCTGGGGTCACGAGGTGGCTCAAGGCCCCATCTGGGCAAGCTGGGATGACCGAGGGTCCTCTGCAGCAATAGGCGGTGGTAGAGGTCTCCGGGGGCCGTGACCAGGGCGGAGAATGTACCCGGTGGTCCTGCAAGGGGATAAAGAAAAAAAAGAAAAAAAAAAAAAGAATGGTTAATTTCCATTGCATTATTTTCTTAAAATGATTCTCTAAATATTCAGCCAACTCCTCTGGAATATTACAAAATACTCCCCACTTCGCAGAATTACATTTTTGAAAAAATCTCCCCTATCCTTAAGAAGAGGGATCCAGGTTTTCTCATAGCCCTGTACTATTGGTAGACTATTGGCATATGAAAAAATTATAAGAAAAGAAAACCACTGGATGGATCATGTTCAATCCTACTTGTTTTATGGGCCTATAAGTTACTGCCCATTTGAAAGGATTTAACCTTCTTCCCCAGAGAAGTTTCAAAAAGACTATACAGCCTCATTTCCAAGTGAAGACGCAATGGAAATACATAACTAGTGTAAAGAAAAATAGGTATAATATAATTTTTAAGTAGAAAGACTTGTTTCTGTTTTACCATAGGCCAGGATTTCCACTTTCCAACCGTTTTCCACAATTTGGAGTTTTTCTGTCCAGTTATGAGAAGCTGGATCAGAACCCCCAAAAGTATTTCTGAATAAGCGCATTCGACCTTGAGTAATCTGTATCCCTTCGATGGCAGTAAATTGAGATCCTTGAAGCATTCCTAAGCTTTTCTCCTTGTTTAATGCAGCGCCTGATACAGAAGAAAAGGTTTGAATGATAGAAAGTGCCCCTACACCAGATTGCCGATCTGCTACTATGAGGCATACATCATCCGTGTAAGCCACTACACAAGGAAATAATAATCCATTCAGGCCCAGCAAATAAGCAATTTGCGTGTCTTGTTCCAATTTTCGAAGTAAAGGATCAGTACTAAGAACATACAGTAATGGTCTGAATGGATAACCCTGTCTGACTCCCCTTTCTATCCTTATGGGATCTCCCAACATTCCATTTACTACTGATCCCAAGGTTGTAGTACTGTGGAGGCAGCATAGCCAATTAATGAAAAGTGGAGGAATCCCATAATGACTCAAAACTGCAAATAAAAATTAGTGAGAAACTGAATCAAAAGCTTTAGCTTGGTCCAGGCTGATAACCTGCCCCGTGCCAGCAGAGCCTTAATATACTTCATGTAAAGGAAAAAGGTTGTCTTGTGCAGTTCTTTTAGGGACTGCACATGTTTGGGTAGGCGCACTCAAAATCTGCACTGCTTGTGCTAGTCTGTTTCCTAGGATTTCACATAGACTTTTCCAGCCTGTATTTATAAGACTAATAGGTCTCCAATTTGCCAAATTGGATTCATCTCCTTTTTTAAAGAGATAAATGAAAAGACTTTCAGAGTGGTCAGGTGGCGCTGCTACCTTTCCTTGAACTATGGCATTAAAGACAATCAACATATGATCAATGAAAATATTAAGGATCTTTTTATATAATTCTCCAGTCAGCTAAATCGGTTCCGACATCAAGGACCGATGCCTCCAAGTGACATCACGGGCATGCACTCACCTCCCCTGAGAGAGTGATGCCTCTGCCCTGCTCAGGAGCTCGCTCCTCGGGAGAGGTTTCCTCTCCTAGGCTGGCACTGGCTGCATCATCAGACCCACACCAGCCCACGCCTGTCCACTCAACGCTGGCCACCCCAGTGTCAACCCTGGCAGTGCCTCAGCTGTCATCTTCTAACCCTCCACAGTCGCTGGCTGACCCTGTTGTCACACAGTTGATGCCAGAAGGACTGACGCCTGGTCTCTCAACTCCAGTCAGACCAGTGCCGGATGGTTCCCTGCCCCAGGGCCCGACACCAATAACCCAACATCAGTGGACTCAATGCCAGGGTTACAACAGATGAAGGAACCAACGCCGGGGCCCTTTCAGCCTACCCCCAGATGCCAGCTCCCCCTCTTCTACCTCAGAATCTGCCCAGAGACTTTAATGCCTATTTTGGGGCCTGGTGGGCATACTTTAAAGATAGGAGGCACCGAAAGCACACCCAACTGTGACTCTGAGGGACCCTCCTCCCAGTCCTACTAATGAGCAGGTTCCCCCTAGGAAGGTGCCAACGCCACCTCCTAAGGAGCCTACTCCACCACCAGAAGGAGCTAGCGCCATCGTCCACAAACCCACCGACGAAGGCATCATCGCTCACCCTCCTTCTCGGGACTCAGACGAGTCTGGGGATATTCTTCTTCCTCCTCTTCTTATGGGGATTCTGGGGACTTTGACCTACCGTCAGAACCAGAGGAGCCCAACGACACCCTGTGGTCTCCTCTAGATGACCCGACTTTCATGGATGTGATGCGTCACATTCAGGCCCTCATGGATTGGGACACTGAAGAAGTGGATCCCGAGCGATGTCGGCTAGCCACATTCCTCCATAAGAAGGCGTCATTGCCCTTAATAGTTCCTCTTCTGATTGATTCCTTCAAGGATGTCAATAGAGCTGCTTGGAAACACCCATCCACCACACCGGCAACGTCCAAGAAGGCAGATCACTTGTATAATGCCCCGAGGAATGAACCCTTTTATTGAGAACACCCAGAGGCTGACTCGGTCGCTATTAATGCGGCCCATGACTGCTGTAAGTGGCCCCGACACCTTAGCGCTCAGCCTTCAGACAAGGACTCCTGGCAGATAGACCACTTTGGTAAAAGGGTCTATTCCTCAGCCACCTGCGCTGTCTGTTCCCTAAACTTCCTGGCCCACATGGTTCAGTATCAGAATGCCCTGTGGGAGAGAGCTTTCCAGATGGCACAGGCTAAGTCTGATCTTCCTGGGAAGGCTGAACTGTTGCAGCTCCTGAAGTCAGGCTCGGATATGGGGTCTCACGTTCTCCAAGACTCGTGTGACTCTGTGGATTCTGTAGGTAGGGCTGCAGCTATGGGAGTTTGCCTTCACCGCTACTCCTGGCTTAGGGTGTCTGGTTTTGCTCCAGATGTCCAATCTAAGATTCTGGGGCGCCCCTTTCAGAGGCCATGTTTTGTTTGGCAAAGATTCTCAGAATATCACCACTCACCTTCAAGAGCCAGGCAAAGCTCTAAGTTCAGTTCAAACTTTGTATCGATCTCAGCCTAAATCATCCCAGTGGCAGTCCTTTCGTTGCACCTCCAAGCAATAACCCAGAGGCCAACAGCCCAGAAGTGCCTTTAAGAGAAAGGCTACTTCCCAGGCCACAGGAGGTTCCACCCCCAGAGCCTCCCAGGCTGTGTTGCCTGTCCCTGTCTGCCTAACTCCTTACCCAACCCTCCTCCCCAGCTGAATCCCTGGGGGGAGGGGTGGAAGGTCATTCTCTCTCTGTGGAGAGGGCTGGCGCAGAATAACCTTGGATCAGTGGGTTCTGCAGTTAGTGGAACAGGGGCACACCTATTTTTGGAGGTTTCTCTGGACAACCTTCCAGTTCCCTCTCATTACCCTCAGGCCCATATCGCTCTTATCCAAGAGGAGATCCAAGAGCTCCTGAAAAAACAGGCCATAGAACCCGTCCCACCAGCACAGTGAGGGAAGGGATTCTACTCACATTTCTTCCTGGTCCCAAAGAGAACAGGAGACCTGCGTCCCATCCTGGACTTCAGCCACCTGGACCAGTTCATAGAATACAAACGTTTCAGGATGGTCACTCCTCATGTCCTTCTTCCCTTACTTCATCAGGGGGGACTGGCTCTGTTCTCTGGACATGCAGGATGCTTACCTTCACCCTCCCTACAGGAAATTCCTTTGCTTTCACTTTCAAGAAAACCACTACCAGTTTCAGGCTCTTCTGTTTGTCCTGTCCTCGGCCCCAAGGATCTTTACAAAATGCCTTGCAGTGGTGGCAGCGGCCTTAAGTAGGGAAGGCCATTATGACTTTCTCTACTTAGATGACTTGGCTTCTGACAGCTCCTACCAAGGAGCAGTTGCTCAGAGCCATGGAGGCCACTTTCACTCTGTTTCGTGATCTGGAGGTAACTCTCAACCTACCCAGATCCTCTCCTTGGACAAGTCAAAGATTCATGTACATTGGGGCAATATTGGACACAGCCCAAGGAAAAGCCTTTCTTCCCCCAGACAGGGCAGAACACCTTCAGGCACTGGCCCAACTGATATCATTATCTCGCCATGTTCCAGACAGAGCCTTTCTAAGACTATTGGGCCATATAATGGCAGCCATTGCAACAGTTCCTCTGGCTTTCCTGCACACGATGATAGCCCAATGGGTCCAGTGGGATCAGTGCATAGACAATTTGGACCTTCCGGTGCCGGAATCCAACTCAGTGGGACAGACTACGACGTGGTGGCTGAACCCCTCCAATCTTTGCAAGGGGTCCTCTTCCATTCGGCGTCACCTTGACAGATGCTGAACCTGGACGCTTCAGGCCAGGGCTGGGGCGCCCATCTAGCAGACCATCAGACTTGGGAGACCTGGTCTCCATTGAAGCAGCATCTCCACATCCATGTTTTGGAGATGCAGGTGATCCTGTATGCTCTGCAGTCCTTCCAGATGAACCTGCTCCCGAGACCTCTTTTGATCCAGAAGGACAACATGTCTGTGGTCTTATACGTAACCAAGCAGGGGATAATGCATTCTTATCCCCTCTGCAGGGAAGCATTGAGAGTTTGGTATTTGACCATAGAGCATCACCTAGACCTGACTGCTGTGTATGTTCCAGGTGTCCAAAACAACTTGGCTGACAGCTTAAGCCCTTCCCGGTCCAAGGCACACGAATGGGAATGTCTTCCATCAGTGGATGAAGATCTCTTCAACAGGTGGGGCCATCCTGAACTGCACCTCTGTGTGTCCCCATCCAACGCAAAACTGCCCAGCTTCTGCTTGCTATATCCAGGGCCTGGTGTTTTCTGGTGGGATGTGTTGTCCCTCTTCTGGACAGGGAGGTTTCTGTATGCCTTCCCTACCCTTCCATTGCTGCAGAGAGTTCTGCTCAAGTTGTAGTCCGAAGGGGCGGAGATGAGTCTGATAGCCCCCTACTGACCGTGCCAGATTTGGTTTCCACTCCTGCAGCAACTAGCAGTGGAGCCTCTTGGTTCCCCTGCCTCTGTGCTCCGATCTGCTCTCCCAGGAGCAGAGCACCCTGGTCCATCTGGACCTCAAGTCACTGCACCTTCATGTATAGCTCCTGCAGACTTAGCCATTGCCCGGTTTAGGGTTTCACCTCAGGTGGCAGATGTCCTAGTGGCAGCTAGGAAACCCTCCACTAGATTCACTTATGCTATGAAGTGGAAGCGGTTTTGCATATGGGCCACTGCTTGTCAACTGGATCCTTTTACCTGTGCGAAGAATCTCGCTCTAGAGTACCTCTTTTCCCTATTGGACTCAGGACTGGGTTACTCATCGATTAAAGTGCACTTATCCGCCATCTCTGCATACCATGCACCTATTGCAGGCAACACTGTTGCCCAACTTGACCTCTCCTACACTATTTAGTTTTCCACAAGGACAGGGAGTCTTTGTGGACCAATCCTAAGTTTCTTCATAAGGTGGTGTCAGTTTACTTTGAATCAAGACATCCACTTGCCTGTGTATTATCTAGAGTATTCAAATCCAGGGGAAGCCTTACTGCATACTCTGGATGTCCACTGGGTGCTTTGTTATTATTTGGATCACACCAGAACAATCTGAAAGTCTGATCAGTTATTTGTTTCATTCGTCCCGAGCAAACAATGGGCTCTTGTTTCAAAATAATGTTTGTCCAGAGGGTTAGTCAGTTACATTGTTTATTGTTATTGTAAATACGACAAGCCGTAACTGGGCCCAGTTAAAGGCTATTCTACCTGGGGAGTAGCTGCTTCGTGTGCCTCATTCAGAAATGTGTCCATTGCTGACATTTGTGCAGTGGCTACTTGGAATTCTCTCCACACCTTCATCCAGCATTACAGTCTGGACATTGCATCGAGACGCAGGGCAGGTTTTGAACTGGCAGTCCTGCAGGGCCTGCTCTCTTGAGAGCCTTACACTGAGCTCTATCTCCTCCAAGCTGACCAGGGTCAGTCCTTTAACTGCTGGGACTCCGTCTTAATGGTATTACCTGCTGCAAGCGCCCCCTCGAAGTGAGATAGTACAGTTATGTAAGAACTTACCACAACAGTAGATCTTCAAGAGAAGTTCTTGCAACAGGTGCTGCTTCCCCTCCCTCCATCTCCCTGCTGACTGCTTCTCCATCTCTGGTACATTATCCTTGGTTTCAGAGGAACACCTCAGTTATCTCTGTGCTTGCCGGGGACTCTGGTGGGATAACTGAGGTGGTGCTGGGGGGCTACCCTTTTCTACCATAGGCGGATGTCGTGGGCGGGCCAATGTCAAGAGGCAGTCCCCCGCTGTTTACTGCTAGCTAGAAGTTTTCCGAGGGGTCCTGGCACCTGCTGGCATCAGTCCTAACGGTGTTACCTGCTGCAAGAGCTCCTCTCAAAGATCTACTGTTACGGTAAGTTCTTATGTAACTGTACTTTTCTTGCACAAGCAAATGTAAAACTCAAGAGCAGCCTTGGTGGCACTAGTCAGAACTTGTTTATTTATGTATTCATTTTTTTGATTTATTATTATTATTTATTTATATTTTTTTTTACAATTTATTTACCCAGGATAGCCCAGTTAAGATGCAGCAACTCATTTCCAGTGGGGTCCTGCATCTACCCATTTCCGCAGCTGAGTGGACTGAAGTGCCTAGAGGTTAGAGGGACACTGTCACTAGTTTTAAGAACACATTTTATGATTGCTTACATTCTGTAGAGATTGTTAATGTAGCTAGTAGTTTGATTCTCATTCTTTTTTCTTTTTAAAAGGGAAAAACACTGCCCGCTGTACTTGTGTTGCTGCATCAGAATGTGTTTGTTTACGTTCGTTAATCAACTCCTAGTGCATCTTTCCTGGACTTGGGAACATCCCAAATACAGTCTAGTCTCTCTCATGGGGCAGTGGGAGGAGAGAATACTATTGCATCATGAGTGGATGCACGGTTAGGGGTGTTCCTAATGTTCAGAAAATGTGCAAAAAAAGTAGATCAAGCAACTGAAACAAAACAATGCTGGGTATAATTACGTCATTAGCACTGCTGAATCTGCAATCCAATTCAGCCCCCAATGGGTCTGCTCACCTAAAAAATCCTGACCAATGAAGAGATCAACCAGAAGCTTGAAGAAATACTGGCCGGCTGGTCTGCTCCAGATATCCAACCCATGGACTCTTTGTTAGACATCATAAATGAATTCTAAGCAATGTGAAATTCAATGCGAAATAAAACTATTCTTTGTTTTGGTGTGTTAAAATATCACTTTCCACTGCAATAAACTAGTGAGCAGACTTAATCATTAATATCCTGTAACTTGGACTTTAGCCTTTCCTAACTAGACATATAGTTACAGTTATGGTCAATACTTGAGTGTATGTTTTTAATGACTAACCACTTACAGTTATACTTAATTGTAATCCAATACTTACTAACAGGATTATTGATTTGTATTTGTATTGATAATTATTAACATGACTACTGAATGTGGACCTTCTTACTTGACAAGTATCAAATAGTTTAAACATTTACAGTAAAAGATTATATGCCAAGATATTTTAAAAGGTTTTTCTTGTAAATTATATGTTCAATATTTTTTTTTTCCCATTATTTATTTGTACCCCCTAGGCGTTGCTATCCGAAGGGCTATTACCCCTGCCTGCTTGGCTAGTAGCAGGTTAAGGGGTCTGGGTACTGAAACGGGTGCCTCCACCCAGAGGTCAGGGTTGTTAGTGGTCAAGCTAACCTGGGCACAGCCCTCCGGGACACTGTAACCCCCCTCTTTCCCTTCTAGTGGCCTGAACAATATACAGTAATCACTTTCACAATGACCCTTATTCACCATGCAATTACCCACACTGCTTGCACTTAACCACCAGGGCTGGTTCCTCTAGCTCGACCTTGGGGACCTCCTGTAAACAAGGTTATGCACAGCAAATAGCAACAGTACAGTACTCTTGGCACAAACTGGAACCACGGTCAGGTTAAATTCAAAAAGCGTTAGATCTGATTTATTTAGGGAACTTGGAACAAGGGAGGGGCATGATCAGGTTGACTGGCTTAAAGGCTAAATCAATCAGACAGTTACGCATGCACTTCAGAGTCCCTACACAGTCACACACTCTGGGTACCCAGGTAGGAAAAAGGTGGGCTAGCCAGGACCGTTGCCCGGGGTAGGCCAGCGTTGCAGCTGGTTGGAACCCTGTGATGGAAGAAAGCAAGATGCACAACACACACTATTTGTAATCCAGAGCTGTAGGGCTCAGTTTGTGAAGGAAAAGATGACAAAGCAATCAGATGACAGCATTTTAGATTTAGCTGCTGTTGCAGGGAGCTACCCTGATGTTTACTCACGATACTCAATACAGGACACAGGCAAGACGAAATAGAGACTGCAGGTTGTTGAGCTGGAGTATCAGGAGAAGTAGGGCCACACGAATCACCGAGGCGTCGTTCCTGTTCAAGACGTTGAGCAGAGGGCTGATCCCCAGGCAGGTCTCTCGTCAATGGCTTTCTCTGTGTAGCGGGTAGTCTGGCTGGGCCAGTGTGGCAAGGCCCAGGCCAAATGGAGATGCAAATGGATTTAGTCTGTTGGAACTGGATACAGCCTCCAGTAAGCAGAACACACTTCAGTACACAGTGGGGAACCAAATCACGACCCACTAACAGCACACAGCACATTTACATGTAAAAAAATTCTATTGTACCAGGCAGATTGCTATCCGGTCGCAATTACAGAGTCTCTGCACAAACCGGAAGTTCAAAGGTGGCTGGAAATCCTGACAGGCCGATCGCATTCAGCAAATCTTCGGTCTTCCTCAGGTTAAAGCCTGGTCACAGTTCTGTGGCTCAAATCGCCCTCACAATTCAGATTCAGTCTGAATAAACTTCAATATCCTTCTCAGGGACGGCAGGCAGGCCAAAACTCAGCCCATTTCACAGTTATTCTGCGCAAATCTATGCAGGATTTCTGCTTGACTATCTCAAGCTGTTACTTTCTCACTCCCCAACTCAAACTGAAAGTAGCTGCAAACAGCCTGAGACTTTCCCCAGGATCCAAAAGGTTCGGTTGGCTGATTTCTCTGTCAGTCACAACAAGGGCTTCCCTCCAGGTTCATTTAGGTGCAAAAAACCCCAAACGATAATTCCTACAGAATTTTGCTCCCACAAGATCCCTGGGGACAGGCTCCATTTTAAAATCCCCAAAGGTACTGATTTGCCCATTTCGGCAGTCCAGGACCAAGATGGTGGAAATAAACAGAACTGTCCATGCTGCAAAGAAGGCAGGTTAGACAAATTACAATATCTTTACCATTCTAATAGATAACCAGCAAACAAGCACATCTTCTAACAGAGCTCACTCTGCGCTAATAGCAATGGCAGAAATAGAGTGACTATCTGGCAGCCTGGGCGGGAGTCAAGCATAGAAACACTCAGCCCCCTCCCAGATTAATTATAACTGCAATCTAGGCAGCTCTTAAAGAGACAGTATATGCAGGCTATACAGGCACTCTCTGGCAGTAACGTTTAAACTGCTAAAATGCAGTACACCAGCCTGGCAGTGAGCATCTAGGCAAGCTCAAGGAAGACTTTTCGGGAACCCCCATTTGTAGGGGGGTTACATATTTATTACTTTTCAGCTTTTCTCCCACCCCCCCGAGGCCACGGCGTACACGTGTGTGTACGTACGTGGAGGCACACTTACATGCTAGTATCCGGTGGCCCTTCCGCCCCTCCCCACTTTTTGTCGTCAAGCACCATGCCGCCACGCTCCCCACTGACCTCCATCCAGTGGGAGTGGAACTACAGATAGGCGGGCATCCACCCTTGGAGGGAGAGCTGGGGCTCAATCTGCTCCAACCACCCCCCGAGCTGGCACCCCGGCGACCCGAGGTCATTCCCGAACCCGGATTACCAGCGTAGTGTGAGGTAAGGCACCAGCGCCTCAGCGCTACTGGGCCGGCTATGTTAGATATTTTTAAATGTCTTTCTTGTAAGAGGCTTAACCACAAAGCAACCAGATGTCTTCATGGGCCACTGCACCCCTCGGCCTACTACAGAAAAATAGCTCACTACCTTAGGTAGTGTGTGCTGTCTGTAAATATAAATTTATTTTAGTATTTAGCTAAAATTCCCCGGTCATACTAGACCCTTTACCATGACATCAAGCTATTAGAAGCAGCCCATATTTTCACTTAAAATGTCCCTTTTAAATCAGATGCTTCAAGTTACCAATACATTTCTAGTACAAAATACTACTTGCTAATGCAGAAAGTTACTGTCTTAAATCCTACATAAAGCTAGGAGCTGTAGAACTAACAACCTAGCCAACTGCCTTGATGGACTATTTAAACCTGCAGACAACGCAGTCAGGGTAAGAGGAGGAAGGCAGAGAACAGTCCTTGCTCTAGGGTCTCATCTTGACATCTGGATGACTGGTGTGGTGAGTCTTGTCCGTTAACTCTGGCATTTATGGAACACAGATGATAGATGCTTGGCATAATTTTTAGTTCTGTTTTTATACTGTTATTGCATCTACATTAAAAAGGAGGCTGTTCCTCCTTCGATGGGAAAATTTATATTATCTTGCTTGCACTGCTGTTTGAGATATATTGTGAAATTTGATTAGATATTAAGTAAAAATATTCTCTTAAAGAGCAACTCTGCAGTTCAGCGTGTGCCTCATAAATAAAATGTTTTAGCTGTTACACTTTACTAGACAATACATTTTTTATTTTCAGTACTACTTTCCAGGATTTATTACAGCACATCGTGGTAGTCCATCTAAAAAGCCTGTATAAAAGATTTTTTTGAAAACCTTTGCCTCTCCCCTGTTAACCTCACAATGCCTTTGTTTATGACATCATAGTGCTCACCATGACAACAGACTGTGCTGTCACAAACAGCAGTTGTGTGGTTAGCAGGGAAGAGTTAGATACATTTTGAATGACTCGGTGAAATTTGCTGCATTTTGTATAATAATTAGTAGGACCAACAGCAGGGGGATGTAAAAAAACAAAGAAAAAAAAGTAGAAAACAATAAAGTTAACACATAATTGGTGTAAATCTAATGTTTTTAAACATTTTATTGTACTAGAGAGTTACTCTTTAAACATGCATTCAGAATATTCTGGTGTTGTTTCTCATTCGACATTGACACAATTAAGGGCTATAGACTTAAATCGTAGACATTTAACAGTCAAACCTATATTCGACTATTGTTACAGTAGGGCACATGGGTACATTAAAAATCACTATTCCAGGTTATATACACATAATTAACTGTACAGATGTAAACTGTCCAGAATACATACAGAAATTCTTAGGATGGTGTCACATCGACCCAAATAAGAACGATAATTGCAAAATATTGAATTGCCCAAGACACAAAGACATGGGTGCTTTTAAAGTACAAATAAAAATATTTGAACAACTAGGATAGGCCCATTGTCCTATGCTGTTCACTCATGATCATGGCAATACATTGGATTACAATGAACATATTGCTTTTGTCCATCAGAATCAAATAGTCCTGATCAATCAAATAAATAACAATGTAGTGGTGACAGGCAGATTAACAGGTCAAGAAACAGAATTCAACCGACCAGGCTCTACCCTAATTTATCCGAACTCATGGAAGGGTTGTCAGTCTCAAGGTCTAGGTGAAAACCCTGTACACGAGACTGGCCCAGAGGGTCAGAAAATGGCCCTGGCATATCAGCATGCATTTCAGTTCTTTTTTTTATCTACTATGCTTTTTCTACCCCCAGCCGCCTGGTACCTCAGCCTGGTTACAGACCCTTCGACTTCCACTCTCTCATACTGGCTGCGACTCCTGACACCCCTTGACACCCCAGGGTGAGGTTGTAGCACGGCCCAAGTGCCGCATCTGACCGGATAGGTCAGGAGCCGGCCTGAGAGAGCTAATTGAAGCCGAGGGTAGGCGGCTTCAAGGGCGGCCGGCAGCTATTTTCTAGTCTGCCCCAGGGGCAGAGACATGCAATGACGTCCAGCATCCACTCCGCCCCTCTTGCGTGTTGGCACCGGTCACCTGTGGTTTCCCCCAGCCTCCACCAGGGGTCCCTCGGGTGCTGGATACTCTACCCCTTCTGCTCCCCAGAAAAGGAGAGCAGTCTATGGGACACTCAATCTTTCTCCTCCGGCTGGCCCTCTGACTCCCCGGGTCCGTTCCCGAACCCAGGTCATTGGCATCGCAAGCAGAAATCCAACCGCTGTTCCAGCGGGCCAGCCCGCATTTCAGTTCTTCTAAGAAAGGAGGCGGATTAAATAACCAGCAAGAGTCGGCCCGGTATGAGAGGGGTTGAGGCGCCTGGATGCCACACTCGCGCCACGCCAGCGACCCGGGTTTGGAAACGAGCCCGGGGTTGGCAGGGGAGGGAAGAGATTGAGCGTCCGGAGGACAGCTCTCTCTTCTCTGGGGTGGGTTCCGGGGTCACACTGCACTGTAGCGGCTCCTGGCGGCAGTTGGGGTAGTGCTAGCAAGCGGTGCCAGCATAGCAGTGGAGTGAAGTTTGGCAGGCGGCGACACGTTGTGCCCAGCCACTATTGCATGTCCGAGCTCTACGGGGTGAAAACAAGGAAAAAAATTTCCCTTACCTTGGGGATAGGCGATGGCGCTTCCTCCTGGCCCACACTCCCAATGCTGATCGCTCTCCTCGTTCCTCGGTACCCCCACCTGACCTGGTACTGTACACTCTAGATAGAGTGCCCTGGGCAGATAGGGCGGCCCTTCCCTGTGAGGATTCAGATTCGAGGGTTTCACCAGGGTTGGGGAGACGAGTTCAGGAGGAAGCTTCACAGTGGGAGGTAGGGACCGGGAAAGAAGAGTTTCCCTCAGTAGGTGCCAGAAATAAAGTGTACGGAAAAAAGAAAAAAAAAAAAAAAACAGCCAGCAACACTAATGAATTTTCAAGATGGTAAGCAGTCATAAAATGTGGGTTTTCAACTAGAAATAGTATGATACAAAAAGGATTGACAATGTACATTTAAGTGACTTGCTGAAGGCCACACTGAATATTTGCTACTACGTGACTATAACATGGTTTGAACCTTGAATGTTACATTTCCAAAGCCAGTGCTCCAACCAGTTGACCACACTGTTTCCAGTAACTTATTCATCTCCCTGCTTGTGTTGTATAGAAGTGGATGCTACATGCGGGGAACTAGATTTTTTGTCTTTAGCCATTTTTATGTTTGCATGCAGCATGCGCTGTGTATGGTAAACCACATTTCAGAGGTACGTCACTGTCGTGTCCTGTGCATCTCAAGCTGCATTGAGCTTGGCATCTGTTTATGATACTGTTCACTGTTTTTCTGGGCAGAAATTTCATGTAGTTGAAAGGACCAAAGTGTTCCTATGAGCGAATGCTTCGGTCCTTTCATTTGCATGAAGCTAACTGGCAAACATCTGACTGGCTTTATAGCATTACATCCACTGTCAAAAGCACCATCTCAGCGGTTCCCCTTTCTATGCTGATCAATGTCCAAGTCTGTCTCCTCATCACGCAGCTCACACACCTGTCCTCAGGCCTCCAATGAGATGACTCATCATGCCATTCCTGATCCCCTCCCGCTGACCGTCAGCCCCGCACACATTGCTTCTTTTTTTTTCCCCCTCTGTTGAATTCATGGGGGCCCCTGAGAGAGTGACAGGGGTGTCAATCTCCAAGTCTCTCTCCTCATCACGCAGCATGCATGCCTGTCCTCAGGCCTCCAATGAGACTACCTGTCTTGGTGTTCCAGAGTCCCCCCGCCAAATGCATCAGCCCTGCACACATTGCTTCTTTTTTCTTTTCTATTGAAGACCTCAGAGCCCCCTGAATGAGTGGGATGGGTCCATTCAGCACACTTGCCACTGAGACTGGCCTGTCTGGGTGGTGTCTGCCTATGGTTGCTCTTTTATCAGATGACCATCAGACTGATCAGTAATGTTGTTTCCTTTGCTCTAGTCCTGCCTTCCCTTGTCCTCCCAACTTGCCTCAATCTGCTGCTGAGTTCTCTTAGCACAAAAAAACACACTCAAGGGAGACTGGATTAAAATGCCTTTTGCCACTGTATAATAATCATTAATAGTATGTAACACATGACGAACTATATTGATAGGCATTTATTTACATGGGGTGAGGTAATATGACGATTTATAGTTTTGGGGAAATACGAAGATCTGTAGTTTGAGGGGTAGAGCAGTATGAAGGTCTGTAGTTTAGGGGGTAGTATAAAGATCTGTAGACCTTGGGTGCCTCAAGAATGGCCCCCTTAATTGCCCCACCATCTGTCTTCCACCCCAAGTAACTTAGCTCTGACCAGCTTCTTCAACCTATCAAAGTCTGCCCTTCTAAAATCAAGGACTTCAGCTTTCGATTGTGATTTGCCAGACTTGAGGGCCAGGTCAAACCAAACAGAGTTATGGTCGCTGTTTCACAGCGGCTCCCCCATTCTCACAGCTCCCGCCACCTCTTAGTTGGTGAGCACTGCATCAGGGATTGCGGTCTGCTTGGTGGCACTTGATCACCGGAACATCCCAGTAATACTTAGTAATATGGGAGACATAGTGACAAACTGTTCAACTTCTGTCCCCTTGGACACCAGTGATCATGTAATGGTTCACTTTTCCAACATTACGGGTATAAAACATTCATTAGAAGTGATAAAAGTAAGGAATTTTGAGACAGCCAACTTCGAGGCCATGAGGAAGGAACTTAAAACTTGGGATTGGCCTAGCGACTGTCAGTTAGTAGACATGAGGAGATATGAAATATGTTGCAGTATAAATTAGCTTGTTGAATAGCTGTGCGTGGCATCTGTGGAAACAATAAATCAAGAAAAAAAACCACAAATGAGATAAAGAGGCTAATTAAAAAAAAAGAACAAAGCATATAAAAAGGCTAGAATAGCAAATTGTGCTCCAACGAGGGATGCATATAAAATGCTGGCCAAGAAGTGTAAAAGCAGTATTAGAAAAGCAAAGAAAGACTACAAAATAACATTAGCATCAAGGGTTAAGGATAACCACAAGGCCTTTTATAGTTACATAAATCAAAAGAGGAATAATAGGGTACAAATAGGTCCTATTGATGATGGAAATGGTACAGTAAACACAGATGAAGGACAAGTAGCAGATACGTTTAATGAGTTTTTCTGTTCTGTATTTAACAACAACTCAAGCAACATCTCCTTGGGGGATTACAGTGTTAATATAGCAGGGATAATGGTGGAAGTTGGGGATATCAAAGCAAGATTACAGAGAGTAAACCCTAGTAAGTCACCAGGCCCTGTTGAGGTCCACTCTAGGATAGTTAGAGGTGTAGCAGATCAGCCAGCAGGCCCTGTCACTAGAATATTTCAAGAAACTCTTAATAAAGACTCAATAATTGCTGTCTGGAAGGAAGCCACAATTATTCTGATCTTTAGAAATGGATCAAGGAAATAATGTAAAAATTATTGGCCGGTTAGCTTAACATTGGTGTTGGGAAAGATCTTGGAGGGAGTGATAAAGGGCAGGATTGAGGAAGTCATAATGGAAAAAGGATTGAGGGACGTAGTACGATATGGATTCACTTCAGGCAGATCATGTCAGATGAATTTCATGGAGTTTTATGACGAGGTCAGCAGGGCACTAGATATGGGACATTCTGTAGATGTGGCATATATAGACCTGAGCAAGGCCTTCAACAGGGTACCGCATGATCAGTTAATTTAAGTGTTTTTTTTTGTTTATTTTGCTCCTACTTTTGCTTCCCCCTCAGGGGATCTCAGGTCCCACTCACTGCCTCCCCAAGCCCAGGCTTACCCCCCTGGGTGGGGCCACTGGGCGGTCGCCCCCTCCCCAAGGTCAACGGTAATGTGCCCTGGCTTACCCCCCCAGGGTGGGGCCATGGGAGCTGGACCCCACCCAGTGGACATTGTTGGCAACGGAGGCGGAAGAGTGGGGCTGCATGCTCAGCGCTGGTATTTTGTGTGCTGTACAGAGGGCGGGGATGTGCAGTGATGACTTGCATCTGCGCCGCCCCCCACTAATACAGCACTGGCACAGTGGAGCCCCCCAGCCTCTGCTAGGGGTACATAGCGTGCTGGACACACTACTCCTCACCCCTCGGAGAAGGAGAGCAGTCCCTAGGATGCTCAGTCCTACTTCCCTGAGTCCATTCCCGAACCCAGGTCTTCGGTGTCGCAGATGGATGCGCTGCCTCTGCGCCAGTGGGCCATTAATTTAAATATTACTAACCACTGGATTAGATAACAATACAGTACAATGGGTCAACTCTTGGCTTACTGGAAGGAAATAGAAAGTCACAATTTATGGTTATTCATTGGGATGGGCAGAGGTTAGTTGTGAAGTGCCACAGGGATCGGTATTGGGTTCATACTTGTTCAAACTATACGTGCCCACAGTACCAGGGTTTGAAAGCATGTGGCAGTGTAAATTTGCAGATGATATTAAACTAGGGGGAATTGTTAATACTGATGAAGATGCTATTTGTTTTCAGGAGACGCTAACATAGATATAGAGCAATGGGCAAGGGAAAGCGGGCTGGACCTTAAAGTTGAAAAATGCACCGTAACGCACTTTGGTAGGGGCGACTGGAGAAATGTTTATAAGTCGAATGGGAAGCTATTAAGAGTAACTGAGGAAGAGAGAGAGATTTAGATATTGTAATATCTAATAAACTGGATTAAAAAAAATATTGTCACATGGTGGCTAACCGTGCGAATATGATATTAACAAATATAAGGAGACATACCCATGGTAGGGATATGAAGGTTGCATTATCTCTGTATACAGTAGTAGCACCGAATTAGTCAAAGGATTTTTAAAATTCCCTATTGAGAATTGTGAAACCTTTAGTTAGGGATTTTGTTTTGTTTGCTACTGCTACTCAGAGAGGGTTGTCTCATCTGATAGCGTAGTTGAAAATCTACCAGATGGCACTTAAGTACTATAATAGGAACTGGCCTCTTTCTGTAGGTATAACAAAAATAATTTTAGAGGATTTATTTTCCCTAAATTTTGTGAAGGATAAATAGGGAATCTCACAAAATTGTTTGACAAATTCGGCACTGCTATTGTACCTCATTGGTCTGACCTCATCTGGAATATGGGGTCCAGTTTTGGAATCCAGGTCATAAAACTGAAATTAGATTGTTAGAAAAAAGCCATCATAGGGCCACAAGGATGATTACATATGTGGCCCATTTAAGTTATGATGAGAAGTTAAAAAGTCTAGATTTATTCCTGTTGGAATATAGGCGTTTTCGAGGTGATCTTTACCTAGTTTTTAGTGCCTTCTTGAATTGTGACCTATGGGAGTGTCTGGGACTTGAGATGAGGAAGTTATATTATGATAACCTGGTCGTGTGAATTGCAGTTAAAGGGGGTTTGTAGCGGACAAAAATGAGAGCATATTGGTTCAGTCAGAGAGTGGTTAAGTTCCTTACTGATAGAAATAGTAGCTAGTGGAAGTATGACTGTTTTTAAAAGGAAATTAGATGGAGGAAATGTGCGTGTTCACACGCCGACCGTAGCCACGTTTTTTGGACGTGTCCACTGTTGACACTTTATTGGAGTGCACTACAACAGGAGGTGTCAGATTGCCTGGGAGAAACAATTAAGTTTACTGCTGAGATGGTCCTGTTGTCTCTATTTCTCCCTCATAGATCATCATGGCATCGAACCTTGTTACCCATTTATATTTTGGCAGCCAAAAAGGCTATAACAAGAAGATGGATGTCCCCAAAAGTCCCTACTGTTAGTGACTGGAGGGGGTGGTGATTTCAGATATTTATTATATGGAATCTCTTACGGCTAAACTTCATAATAAACTCCCGGTAAATGAGGTGTTGTGGAGGCCATGGGTGATGTACATATCATGGCACGATCCAGACTTTATTCCTTGATATGTTCAGTTTCAGGGCTTTACAGATAGAAACATAGAAACATAGAATTTGATGGCAGATAAGGACCACTTGGCCCACCCAGTCTGCCAGTTTCCCTACCTAATGGATAAGCTGCAGATCCTAGTTAACCAGCAGCCTACTTCTTTCTACCCCCAACTTCTAGAATTGCCTTATGACTGTCCCATGCATGCTTGAATTCAACCACTGTTTTTGACTCCACAACCTCCTCCGGAAGGCCGTTCCATGCATGCACAACCTTCTCCGTGAAAAAATACTTACTTACATTACCTCTGAGCCCCCATCTTCAAATTGTGCCCTTGTTCTTGCACACCTCTTTTTTGAAAGATGCTACCTCTGACTTTGTTGATTCCCTTGAGATACTTGAAAGTTTCTGTCATGTCCCCGCTCCCTCTTTTCCTCGAGGCTATACATATTAAGCTCCTTTAGTCTCTCTCCATATGTCTTCTGGTGCAGACCCTGCACCATTTTAGTTGCCCTCCTCTGGACAGCTTCCATCTTGTCTATGTCCTTGCGGAGATTGGGTCTCCAGAACTGCACACAGTACTCCAGATGGGG
Organism: Neoceratodus forsteri; assembly: GCA_016271365.2. Lineage (NCBI taxonomy): Eukaryota > Metazoa > Chordata > Ceratodontiformes > Ceratodontidae > Neoceratodus > Neoceratodus forsteri. Next base: position 708,511,254 of record CM057459.1, on the reverse strand, counting down.
TCTCACCAACTGTCTGTACAGAGGGATAACAACTACTGTTTTCTACTGGCGATGCCTCTCCCTATGCATCCCAGTATCCCCCCAGCCCTCCTTACTGCCCTCTCACCTTGCTTGCCCACCTTTAAGTCATCTGATATGACTACCCCCAGGTCCCTTTCCATTTTTGTTGTTGTTAGTATCTCACCGCCCATTGTGTACTCTTCCCCTGGGTTTTTGTTTCCCAGGTGCATTACCTTGCACTTCTTAGCGTTGAATCTAAGCTGCCATACATTTGACCATTTCTCTAACCTTGCCAAGTCCCTTCTCATCCTTTCCACCCCACCTTGTGCATCAGCTCTGTTGCAGATCTTTGTGTCGTCTGCAAAGAGACATACTTTTCCTTCCAGTCCCTCTGCAATGTCGCTTATAAAGACATTGAAGAGGACCGATCCTAATACTGAACCCTGCTGTACCCCACTAGTAACCCCCCTTTCTTCAGAGTGGACTCCATTTACTATTACCCTCTGTGTCCTATTCTCCAGCAAATTCTTTACCCAGGCTATCATCTTGGGACCCACTCCAAGGCTGGCTAACTTGTATATTAATCTTTTGTGTGGGACTGAGTCAAATGCCTTGCTAAAGTCTAGGTAGGCCACGTCCACAGCCCTCCTGATCTACTACTTTGGTCACCCAGTCAAAGAAATCTATTAGATTCGTCTGGCATGACCTTCCTGCTATGAATCCATGCTGCCTTGTGTCCTGTGCCCCTCTCGCCTCTAGGTACTTGACAATTCTTTCCTTCAGAAGTGATTCCATCATTTTCCCTATCACTGAGGTTAAACTAACAGGTCTGTAGTTTCCTGCTTCTGCCCTGCTCCCACTTTTGTGAAGGGGAATCACATCTGCCCTCCTCCAGTCCTTGAGTACTACCCCATCCTCCCATGATTTGTTAAAGAGGGTAGTCAATGGTGTCACTAGTTCTACCCTTAGTTCTTTTAGAATTCTGGGATGAATCCCATCAGGCCCCATTGCTTTGTCCACCTTCAGTTTTAAGAGTTCTTTCAGAACCCTTTCTTCTGTAAATGGGCTGGTATCAACTTCTATATCCAGAGTGTTTCTGTTGTTTGTTTTAGGTACCTCCCCCTCTTCAGTTGTAAATACTGAGCAAAAATATTTGTTTAGTATCTCTGCCTTTTCACCGTCACCCTCTGCCCACCCCTCCCTTTATTAAGCCTCACTATCAGTCCCTTAGTCTTCCTTCACTCCCTGTTGTACCTAAAAAAGGTTTTATCCCCCTTCTTAACTGAGTTAAACTTGGTCCTGGGTAAGATAAGGGGCAACCTTCACATTTGTAATAATAAATGTTGTCACAGGAAGGATCATTTAGTACAAAGAACAGAAGGGGGTTGAATGTTTGTGAAATGAAAAGCTCAGTCATCTTGTAACGGAGGTACTTTAATAGGACAATATGATCAGGATTTACTTTTGGTAATCAATTACAGCTGTATTGTAAATGATCTAACGGTCATATGCAAACAAAGATGACTGTACCACTTGTCAGATCCAACAAATAAAAAGAAATAAAAAAAAAAAAAAATTAGATGAATACTGCATTGAAAACAACATAGTGGGGTATTCCATTTCATCTTTGCAAGCCATTATGGGCCAAAAATCCACTAGGCTTGTATTTTCCTATGTTACTTATGATCCCAATTTATTTTCCGGCAGATTCGGGCCCCCTGCCACCACTACTTCCCTCTTTGCTACCCCTCTTTTAGGTACCTCCCTGAACTCTCTGTCCCGTTCCTCCCCCTTTCCCTTGAGGTCTATAGATCACCCTCATACGTATATTCTTGCCTGAGGCTGCCATGAGTTGTTCCCACAATGACTCAGCCTCCCCATTACTACCCCTGATGCACCCATCTTCTGCCACGTCAATGCCCTCCTTGACAAAAAGGACAACTCCTCCCCCTCTACCTGTTCCTCTGTTCCTTCTGAACAGTGAGTGCCCAGGGACAATCGTCTCCCAGTCACTATTATCCAAAGACTACATTTCTGTGATGGCCACAAGGTCCACCTTAGTGTCTGTCATCAGTGCCTGGAGATCGCCAAGTTTGTTACCTAGGCTTCTGGCATTAAGACATACCTCCTTCCGTCTGGCTCATGATCCTACTTTGCTACTGGCCTTTTGTTTTCTCTACCCTTTGTTGGTGCTTTAACCCTTTGTGTTCACCCTCTCTACTGCCCCTCCCCTTGGTCTAGCAAGCGCCACAACTCTTTTTGTACCCTCTTTGCTGCTGCAGTCCCTCAGATGCAGGGGAGTACTAGCTAGGATCTCCTGCTTGCCAGCCACCGTTGTTCCCCTAGACCCAGTCTCCCCTCAAAGTGCATCCCATTGTTAGACATTTGTAAAGCAGCTATCTGGAAAACGGTACACCCTCACAAAGAACTACTGTTTGGACATACAGTCCAGAAGGGATACCAGCTTTGGAACTGCTGCCTTGCAGAACCTTTTTCCTAACTAGGTTCTGGGACCAAGACTCTCAAGGTACTGCTACTGAGTCTGCATAAAGTGTGAACACTAAAGCAGCAGAGCAGCAAAAAAATGCTTTTTCAAAAAACCTAGTTGCACGGTTTTGTTGCAGGAAGGTCTTGTCAGACTAACCTGACAGTTTTCTTTGACTGGGTGACAAAGGAGTTAGACAAGAGCCACGCTATGGATCTGCTGCATTTTGACTTCAGCAAGGCTTTTAACGTGATGTTTTGCTCAAGAAGATGGAAGACCAGGGTGTGGCTAAACCCACAGTGAACTGGGTGGGTAACTGGCTAGAGGGGAGGCAGCAGAGGGTGGTGGTCAGTGGGGTTAAATCAGAGGAGAGGGAGGTTACGAGCTGGGCTCCACAGGGATCTGTCCTGGGTCCGGTCCTCTTCGGCATACATCCCAGCATCCTGTTAGCCTTGCTATGGGCCTTGTTGCACTGACTCGATTGCTTAAGTGAGCTGCTGCTAAGTCCCAGATCCCATTCCTCAGCCGTAGTCCGAAGTCTCTCCCCTCCCATCCAGTACTCCGTCTTGGGGTTCTTGTTCCCTAGATGCATTACCTTGCACTTTTTGGTGTCGAGTTTCAATTGCCAAACCTTTGACTACCACTCTAGCTTTTTTCCATCCATTTTGTATTTGGCCAGGACAGGCTGGGCTCCCCTCAGCTGTGCCCATTGCCATCCCCCACCATCCAACACCTCCCTGATACTCACCCAGAAGCCTGGGTAGTAAAATAGTAAAAAGCAACACAGTTATGAAGGTATGTTGACATATTTGAACATCCGCTCATAACTTTGGTAATTTTCAATATTTTGATCCCAAATTTTCAATATAGCCATTTTTTTCACACCACTGCATGAGCCCAACAGTTGTCACTTTTCAAATCCTGTCCAAAATCAGCACTTGTGGTTCAAAATTATGTTTCGTCCAATATTTTGTAAATGACACCAGTCACGTTCAGAAGTGGGGGGTGTCATAAAAAGACTATCTTGAAATTTTGGGGGCAAAAACTTTTACAAAAAACAAAAAAAAATAATGTAATGTTTACAGGGATGGCTGTTGACCCACTGGGATCATGTTGCTTTCCCATACCAGTGACTGGAGTGCAGGTATGAGCTCAGTGAGCCAGCTGACTGGGCCAAAGTTGGAAAGGCGCTGCAGTGTGTGGCCCTGGTCCCAGCCTAGGGGAGGGACAGAGCAGTGTTTTGCTGCACACATGATACCTTGTGGTGAGCTGGGGAGCCTTCCCTTACAAGGGGCTGATGTGAGTGTCAAGGCCTGAATGACCCATACACTGGGTCAGGACAAGTAGGTTAGCCTAACAGTTTGAAAGTACAGTGCAGGCACAGACCTACAGTTTGTAGGAGATCAGGCTCCACCGCAATGTATTCATCTCACTATGCATGCCTGCCACACACACCGTACATGCAAACAGTCGGCATTGGCAAATGCTTGTTGACTTAGAGGTAACTAAGCTTTTTTCTTCACGGTTGCTTTTTTGTCTGAAATTTCCATTTGGAAAAAACAAATGGATTAGACGGCCTTGTTTTGTTTTGCTCCACACTTTGTGAGTGTTCCGATTTGCATGTTTTCCTTTTGTGACTCAGGTTAAATCAGAAGTTAATCTTATTCCACCAAAGAAGTCCAATTAAGATGCACGAATTGGCTGTTTTTTTCCCTTCTGGCATTCAAGTTCTATAATTACAGAGGAATTTTTCTAATTAGAAGGTGTAGAATTAAAACCTTTTAGTCGCATAATAACTGCAGTTACTTGGATCACCTAGGCTTTTTTTGAAATATATATTTTTTTTAATTCTGTTCTCTCCCCCCTCCCCATCTGTGGTTCTGTCTACTTCCACTCACCTACCTCCCAGCCCCAGCCTTACAGTCTGTGGCGCTTATGTCTTGACCCAGGGGCTCCACAGTGAGCAGCTCCTGTGACCGTGGTGGATTCCATGTGGGGCAGGGATCCCTCCCCAGTCCTCAAGTGTAGGGTGAGGATTGGCAAGTACAGTAGGTTTGTCAAGGCCTCTAATGTGGCGGCATCATTCTGCGCACTCCAGTTTTTTTTTTCATGCTGTTTCTCCTGTCTCCTTTGGACGCTGGCAGCAAGGATGTCATGTGCACATGCGTACGTGATTGTGTGGTCATGCACAGCACCAATCAGCATCCACTTTCCCAGGTGGCTGAATTGCAGTAGAGCCTACTCCCTCCTCCCTCCCCAGAGGAGGACAGCACCTTTGGGGACGCTCAGTCCCCCCCCTTCCCTTCGCTGGCCCCTGGTGTCCCGTGGTTGCCGACCTGAAATAACACTTTTAAATTAAACTCCTGATGTAAATATACTAAGAGTTTTTTATTGACATATTTATATGTATTAAGGAAATTGGTTTGTATCCTTGCTGGTCCTTGGAAACCTGTAATCCGATCATGTGATGACTTTTGTTGGACCAACAAAGTGTTATAGTACGTTATAAAAAGTGTCTCTGAAAGATGTCATTCTGATTGGCTGTAAAGAGTCTGTCAACCTTACGTTATTATTTATTACATATGTTCCACCTCAAAATTAGAAAAAAGTCCTGATACAGTTTATTTATTTATTTGTTGAATTTTGGTAACTGGGTGGGCCCACTGAAACCAAGGGTCCCTTTTTCAGGGGCGACCCAGGATTAATTACATACAAAAGAGCATAGTACATGATCAAACCAAAAGCAGCATGAACAACATAAACATGATCAGATAACAGCATTTTATACAGGATTAAGTAATATAGTATAGATAGACAAGTATACAGACAGAATACATGTTTTGGAGGGACTATTATTAATTATACACTAGGGGGTAAATTACATTTATCCAGTTACTGACGATGGAAGTGCAGCATACATCAGAAATGGTGCTCAGTGTAATGGTTAAAGGTCATCAAAGTTATTTTCTTTTTTATTTATATTTTATTTATTCACAGTAAAGCATGCCCAGGGGTTAGATTAACAGACAATTATAAAATGGCAAGAAAAAATCTGGAAACTTAATTAGCAGAGAGACATAACCTGACTGTGGATTAAATTTCTAGCACTGCATGGTCAGGGACCAGATCTCATTACCAAGGCAAAATGGCCTCATTACCTCCAAAATCCGGGACTGTTTTGTCTATTTATTTTATTTAACATGTATTTAAACAAATAATTTATGTAATAAAAAGTATATTAAAGAGGTTTCAATTTGCATATACTACAAAAGAGCAGTGAGCTATTTTATAAGTGCAGTAAGTCACTCCAGGGTGTTCATTAAAGGATTTGAATGCGCTTTCTAGGGGCGCACAGACACTCAACCTTCGGCCTTGTACATCAATCCCCTGGGGCATGCATTAAATAGAGAATAATGGATGGGGAAGGGTTTGATATGAGAATTTAATGCACACCCGAGCTGTGGGATGCTACATAAACCCTGAGGCTTTATCAAAGCATCCCACAACGAGGGTGTGCATTAAAATCTCATATGAAACACCCTCCCCATCTTTTATTTTTTATAATAACAAGCCAGCAATTTTTCTCCAGCAGTTTGTGAGACCAGGGGTGCCGGAAGATGGTAAAAACTGGGGGGGCGGAGGATCAGAGGGGCACTTTTAAGTGTCAAAAGGGCACTTTCGACACTAGTTTTTGCCATACAAAAATACAATAAATCATGTACACACATCATAATGTTAAGAATGCAGTCCCATTTAGGACTAATTATGCAATGGCATACAAAGGTGCCAGCAAAAAAAGACCACCCTTGTGTGTACAGCTATATTAAGAAAGCAGCCGTCAACCCATTCCCTCCAATAGCTCCACATGACATTTGAACCTCACATTCCTTAACCTGTTACAGTGGTTGTCGAGGTGCAACAGAGAGATGCCATAGTAATGTACATCACCAGTCCCAAGCATGCAGTCTTCACACTAATGAGTTAGGAGTTTTTGGTTCCACTAACTTCAAGATAGAAGTTAGCGGTTAAGCCCCAACCACCAGCGACAAGGTAAACTCCTGAGGCTGGGGAAATAAAGACACAGAGCCATTATGTTTACACAGCTTATTTATTAATGAATCACAGTGTACATCGTAAAGTGTATTTATTAATGAATCATAGTATACAATGACAGTAAACAATATTGTATAACGACAGGGGTATAAACAGATTTTTACAGCAAAGTCTGGATGGATGGAGGAGTGGGATACATTTGGAAATGGGCCAATGTTCCACAGAATTCAATGGAGGAAAGACATCTGCTCATTCATTCCTGTACTGTTGCTACTGCATACCACAGACTCACCCAACCAACCAATTTACCATCACATCTACACTTCTGCCATGAATTAATCCTTGATACTCTGGTCACCACTTCAGGATGTTAAGCCTCTGCAAGCCTCTACCAAGCCCTGGTGGCCACCAAATCCTCCCATGAATGCTCTGGTCACCACTTCAGGCTGGTAAGCCTTGCAAGCCTCCACCAAGCCCTGGTGGCCACCAAGTCATCCCGTGAATGCTCTGGTCACCACTTCAGGCTGGTAAGCCTTGCAAGCCTCCACCAATCCCTGGTGGCCACCAAGTCATCCCATGAATGCTCTGGGAGCCACTTCAGGCTGGTAAGCCTTGCAAGCCTCCACCAATCCTGGTGGCCACCAAGTCATCCCATGAATGCTCTGGGAGCCACTTCAGGCTGGTAAGCCTTGCAAGCCTCCACCAATCCCTGGTGGCCACCAAGTCATCCCATGAATGCTCTGGGAGCCACTTCAGGCTGGTAAGCCTTGCAAGCCTCCACCAATCCCTGGTGGCCACCAAGTCATCCCATGAATGCTCTGGGAGCCACTTCAGGCTGGTAAGCCTTGCAAGCCTCCACCAATCCCTGGTGGCCACCAAGTCATCCCATGAATGCTCTGGGAGCCACTTCAGGCTGGTAAGCCTTGCAAGCCTCCACCAATCCCTGGTGGCCACCAAGTCATCCATGAATGCTCTGGGAGCCACTTCAGGCTGGTAAGCCTTGCAAGCCTCCACCAATCCCTGGTGGCCACCAAGTCATCCCATGAATGCTCTGGAAGCCACTTCAGGCTGGTAAGCCTTGCAAGCCTCCACCAAGCCCTGGTGGCCACCAAGTCATCCCATGAATGCTCTGGGAGCCACTTCAGGCTGGTAAGCCTTGCAAGCCTCCACCAAGCCCTGGTGGCCACCAAGTCATCCATGAATGCTCTGGGAGCCACTTCAGGCTGGTAAGCCTTGCAAGCCTCCACCAAGCCCTGGTGGCCCAAGTCATCCCATGAATGCTCTGGGAGCCACTTCAGGCTGGTAAGCCTTGCAAGCCTCCACCAAGCCCTGGTGGCCACCAAGTCATCCCATGAATGCTCTGGGAGCCACTTCAGGCTGGTAAGCCTTGCAAGCCTCCACCAAGCCCTGGTGGCCACCAAGTCATCCCTGAATGCTCTGGGAGCCACTTCAGGCTGGTAAGCCTTGCAAGCCTCCACCAAGCCCTGGTGGCCACCAAGTCATCCCATGAATGCTCTGGGAGCCACTTCAGGCTGGTAAGCCTTGCAAGCCTCCACCAAGCCCTGGTGGCCACCAAGTCATCCCATGAATGCTCTGGGAGCCACTTCAGGCTGGTAAGCCTTGCAAGCCTCCACCAAGCCCTGGTGGCCATCAAAATCAACCAGTTTACCATCACATCTACACTTCTGCCATGAAGTAATCCTTGATGCTCTGGTCACCACTTCAGGATGTTAAGCCTCTGCAAACCTCCACCAAGCCCTGGTGGCCACCACAACCAAGCAACAAATTTACCACCATATGAATCTCTAAAGTACCGAATTTCTGTATCAGATTTTTCCAAAGAAGTTAAGTCGTCTCTCGTTTCGTTGCACAAACTCTCGAACAATTAGTGTCCGATCCAAGTTGTCCGTTCTCTCTTTGTGAATGTGCAACAGCATTAGGTGATTGTACCTCTTCTGTCATGGTGCTTCTTAAGTAAGACTTTATCGTCCGCTGAGTTGAAAAGATCTTTCCCAGTTGCTGTACTCATTGGGACGAGTAGGTAAATTTGAATGAGCTTCACAACTTCTGAATACAGTATCTGCTGCTGGCAGTCTTTTCCCACTAAGGCATCAGTAATGGTGTTGATTGAAGTTACTGCTCTCACCTCTGGCAGAACCTGCTGCACAAGTCCTGGGAGCAAGTTCAGTTGTGCATTCAGAATGTCAATGTCCAAGTCCTTATCTCCATACAACTGTGTGATCTGAGGAGGAACTGAAACGTCTTTGCATTGGCTGCTTGAAGCAACAAATTCTCCATGGATGACAGCAAAGCGTAGGTTTCTTGATCAAAACGTCGGTCAAGTTCAACAAGACAAGCATCAATGGCTTCATAGTACATCTGTCGATACCAGTCCTTAGCAGATTCAGGATGGTGATGCGGTGCACTACCATGTTGCAGCCTTGCTGGCACATAGTGCTGTCTGGGAAGTTTTGGCTCCTTCACTTTTTTCAGTAGTTGCGCTCTCTCATTGATGCCTTCATAGACCTGGTCAAAGTCATCGCGCTGGCGTTGTAAATTCTTCTTCAGGGAGTTTATGCTCATCATTGTAGTTTCTGCTGTCAGTGTTTTTGTTTGCAAGATTGACGCCACTTGTTCTGATACGCTGAATATGTTGTAATACAACCAGTCCAAAATAGGTCCGAAACTTTTTCATCACCGACATCAGGCCTTTGACCTTAGTTCGTACATCTGTAGCTTTGTCCCGTTTCAGCTCCTCTAAGGTGTCATGGAGTGCTCCATAGTTTTTGAGAACAGACTTGATACTCTTTGTTCTTGCTGTCCATCTTGTTGGACAAAGTAAGTGCAGGCCTTCTACCATCATGTAAGGGTCCTCACTGTCATTCACTGCAATATTTTCATAAAGAGCCAGCCTCTGTGGGGATCCCCGAATCAACACACTTAAATTCTGGACAAAGCTGAGGGCATCGTCAATGGCATCACTCGCTTTCTACAGTTTTGCAACACCAGGTCCAAGGAATGACTTGCACAATGGACATTCAATGCTAGTGGATTTTCTCTCTTAATTCTTGTTGCAGTTCCAGAAATGCATCCACTCATATTTGCTGCTCCATCATACGCCTGTCCCCTCAAGTTGTTGATTGGTAAGTTGCATCTTACTAGAACATCCTTAATGGCACTGGTGATGGATTCGGCATCAGTCTTCACCATTTCATACATCCCAATAAAATCTTCATGTATAACAAAATGGGGCAGGAAACCCATCGGATACATATTGTCATCTGTTCATGTTGGCTAATATCCCGTGATTCATCTGCGATGATTGCATACAGCTTTGATTCATTCGTATCTCTTCCAGAAGGTTCCTCAGCAGCTGATGTGCCATGATTTCCATGACTTCATTCACAACATCTGAACTCTGATACTTCCTTCCTGGATCCATCCTGTAGTTCTGGCATGTCAACTGCCCTACTCAGCATTTCCGCCTCAGGTTGCTTTCCTGTTCTTCATGGCCACGAATTGCTAGTCCTTGCCGAACTAGAAGCTTTATTGCATTTACCTGTTTCAGGAACCGGTCTCTGTTTCTCGCCTGTTCCTGTGCAAGATGCTGGCTGAGCTGAGCACCAACGTTCATCCTTGTGTTGTTGAATGCAGTATACTTCTCAACAGCTTCATGGTGGAATAATGATGTCTGATGTTTCTTGAATTTGTCAATTGCTTTCTTCCAATCACTAAATCCTGCTGAAATGAAGGTAGTTTCACCACAACGACTGCCTGTGATTAGTTTTCTTTCCACTGCTGCCCGACAGTAGTAGCAGAACACACATCCGTTTGAAACACAGTATGTTAGCCAGTTGAAAGATGAAAACCACCGTGTTTGACAAGTTCTTGTTTCACTTCTCCCATTGGTTCGCAGAATGACTTGTTTGCTCGAAGTGTCTATAACACTGCTTGGTTGAAAAACACTGTTAATATTGTGGCAACAAAGAGACAGCAGATTCAGGCACAGTTGGTTCAACTGCAGTTACCCATGCTTTGTCAGAACAGGAGGGGAGAGACAAAGAGACAGCAGATTCAGGCACGGTTGGTTCAACTGCAGTTACCCATGCTTTCTCAGAACAGGAGAGGAGAGACAAAGAGACAGCAGATTCAGGCACGGTTGGTTCAACTGCAGTTACCCATGCTTTCTCAGAACAGGAGGGGAGAGACAAAGAGACAGCAGATTCAGCGCACGTTGGTTCAACTGCTGTGAGCTGGGTATTCTCAGAGACATGCACGATGTTGCCATCACTGTTGCTGTTCATGGGAACAGCTCTGCAGCTCTGTTTTCTGTATCAGAGACAGAGCAGGCCTTACCATCCAGGGCACTGGAATAGCAGCTGCAGGACAATCAGGCAAGGAACATGTTGGTTCTAGCACTGATGCAGCATTTGAACACATGGCTGCATTAGACTCTGTCAAAGCCATTGGCAGCAAGTGGTATGCACAGTTACATTGGCACTTACAATACGGTATAGCTGACAGCTGCAGTGCTTGTGGCAGTGTCAGTGGTATTATTCCTGGCAGCGATGTCCCTTACATGCTCTGAAGATATTGGCATCTTGGCACTCCCAAACCAGTAATTTAGTTTTCTTGGCATCTTGGCAGCAATATCAGCCAGTTGTTTCTCCATCTGTCGCTTCGTCTCTCAGACCGTGGCATTTTGAATTCAATGAGACCGTGCAAGCTCCGAGAAAGAATTGTGTATACAGTTTAGGGAACCCATCCGATTACCATCTTCTGATAAGGTACTGCAGCATGAACATTAAGCATGCTAGCAATAGAATTTCTATGGCAAACATTTTATACCCCCATCTTTGTCAATAGTTCGCAATCTGCAACTACTGGGCCTACTTTAGATATTCTTGGCTAGTGATCCATGCATCAAAATGGTTGTGTACTGCACCACCAGTGTACAAGACGAGAGTCCAATAACATTTTAGGAGCTTTGGCTTGTAGACACCAGGGAACGGGACTGGGGGTGCCCTCCTGAAGACATGCCGGCAGTGCAGGAAGGGAAAAATGATAACAAAAAAAAAAAAAAAACCGAGACTTATTCTACTTAAAGGAGATTTGGTCAGTAAAGCAATGGGTAGTAAGACGAGAGGGAGTATAAACTGTTGTAAATTACGCCAAATAAGCTACATACTCCTCAGAATGGACACATCTACTGGCTCTAATAAGGGTGTGAGGTATGATTTGATGTCCAGCCAGTCAACTGGATTCTCATGGAGATCAAAAATGATTTTCTATTAACCAAGTTAACCTTTTGGAACTAGGTGGACTCATGAGTGTGACCAGCAAAGATGTTACAAAAAAAAGTGTTTGCTTTTCAGACCATTACGCTTTGACTATTTTGGTGACGTCTACCTTCAAAACGAGATTTTGCTCAAGAGACTGTCATGTTAAAATTTATAAAATAAATGAATAAACCATTCTTTGTCTTTAGTCTCCTTTCACTAACTTGCTTATTTTTCCCCTAGGTCTTCTTCACCTTGTTTTAACCTCTTGGGGATCTCTTACTCCTCCCTCCCACCCATCCTGACATGTCCCATGCCCCACCCCCCCAATCATGCAACACTGCAGAGCTGGCAGAGACAGAATTCACCCTCATGCCTATAAGATGAGTCACACACTGCTGCAGAGACAGACCAGCATCCCACCCATCTCCACAGGCCACCACAGACACCTTATTACCCGTTTTGCTTACTGCAGTGCTTACCCCATGACAAGGCCTTTAGAACAGGAACCAAGACCTAGCCTACTGGCTAGCTTGCTAACCAATTTGAAAGCTTCAGCAAGACAGCAAGCATGCTAGCAAGCCAACCAGTAGGCTAGCTCTTGGTTCCAGTCCTGAAGCTTCCCAGGGCCCAGTCAGGGTATCCCCCCCCAAACGCATCAGACACTGCAGAGCTGCCACAAACAGAGTTCACCCTCATGCCAATAAGATGAGTCACACACTGCTGCAAAGACAGACCAGTACACCCCCACCCATCCCCACAGACCACTGTGACCCACTGCCACATAACATTCCCCTTCAAACACAGAAGTGCCCCAATGCATGCAGGCATGCATATCGCACCCAATACAAGCCTTCCTCCTGAACAATCACAGTGCAGCATGCTGAAAAATTGCACTGTGATTGAACAGTGAACCCTAATGATTTTCTCAGGGGCAAGCACAAGCGAAGGGGAAGGGAGGGAGGTAACAAGATAAAGGTGCTAGTTTTAAATAATGCCAGCCACAGCCTGCCTAATTAAACAGCGGTAGTGCTGCGAGGGGGTTGCAGGCATGTGTCACACTCAGCAGCAGAGGGCAGGTGCAGCTGAAATCGGGGAGAAAATGTCTTAAAAAAAGCAGCTTGTGGCAAAATATTGCTGGGGCTCAGTGTCCCATGGGCCCATACAACCCAGTGCCTATGGGGTATGTAACCAATGCTGGCAACACAGGAAATTACGTACTAGTTTGTTACACATAACTGCATTATAAATTCACTGCAGTTACAGTGTACTTTAAAACAACTACAGTATTATAAGAACATAGTGCTGTTTCACTAGTTAGCACATTTATTTTGAGTTTTATTCTGTGTAACTTGCCCCAATATACATTTCCCCTCAACAGGAAGGAGGTCATTATATTTGCCATTATTGTCAATAATGATAAAATTACCAACTTTCCGAGGCCTAAAACTGGGACATGGTCCATCTGGACCATGTCCTCTCAAGACCATGTCACTCCCATGGGTACCACCGCAGAGTATGCTGCACACAATTAAAATAGTGTGCTTGCTCTGGCCATGCTGGCCCACATCAACACCAGTAGCAAACATCCAGATTAAAATGCAGCATTCTGCTGCAGCAAGTTTCAAATCATGATGTACAGAAAATTTGTTAGAAGCAAACCTGCATTACATTGTGTTCAGACATTCGAGCTACATGTATTGCTTCTCCTCCTGACAGTCCATCCCAGTCCCTTACACTCACCTCAGCTACTGAGCAAACCTCACTTCACTTCAGTGACTCCCACAACCACACTGGTTTGTTTTCACACACCTCCCTGCAGCTGGTTCAGGTACCTTAGTTCACTGCTGCTGGTCTCTTCTGCCTGAAGTCCCTCTCCGCTGCTGGCAGACAGACGACCAGATGCAGTCTAACCTAACGGGAAGGAACACACTTTTCCGTGCTCCTGCTGACATGCTTGTGGTGCAACACAGGTGCAGGGGTTGAAGTTGCAAACTGTTGCCCAGCACAAGCAGTGCCACAGTAGTGCTGAAAACTGTCGCTCATGGATTAAAAAAAAGAAACAAAAACAGCTCCTCCGAATCAAACAGGTGCTCGAGTCGATACTGGAAGTGCAGAGAAAGCGAAACTCAGCACTCTGTAATTGGTGTTTTAAACAGGCATAATTTTATTGACAAGAACGCCAAGCCTAACCTGATGATGTGCAGAGCATGAAACCGGTTGGGATTTTTTTTTATCTATGTTCCTTGTTAGGCTTGGTGTTCTTTTGTCAATAAAATTATGCCTGTTTAAAACGCCAATTACAGAGTGCTGAGTTTCACTTTCTCTGCACTCATGGATTACCAGTCAGCAAAAAAATGTTACATTTTGCAAATTGTGTGGAGATAGTGGGACATGCCTAAAATAGGAACCGTCCTGGGAAAATAGGGACTGTTGATAGCTTTAAATAATGAAGAAAGGGTGATTTAGCTAGAATACTGCATTGGGGCAAACATCTGAGACAGTGTGACATAATAGCCTTTTGTCTAGTGTGCACTCGTCCAGCGCAGCTATAACAGGTAGTAGTATAACACTTTGGTACTGTCTAGTGCAAGGTAGGGAGGGGTGTATTTTCTAATCTGGCAGGTATCTCTTCAAAGACATTCAGACAAATGCTCTGGATGACATTGCCAGCAGATTGTCTGAGTAGAAGCTGCTAGTTGCTGTATCTGTCAGTTTAAAGTTACCAGATGAGCCTTTATGGTGGAGACTCCCGTAGACTTTAACATAACAACCCTGACACTATTCTTTTAGCACTGCCCTTGTCCATATTTAAGGGTCATCTTACTTCTTGACCCCATGGTGGATGGGGGTTCCCAGATCCACTGTGCAGTAAGCACCTCTGGGCATTTGGGTCCAGGGATAGCCTGGGGAAATGGACCAGAGTGTAAACAAATATGGCCAGCATGCAGATGTCTGTGGCCTTGAACCTTAAAGGAGCTGCGGCTCCAGAGTAATAGCTTGGCCATGTGGCCACAGTTTAAAAAGTTACCTGGCTCCAGGGCAGGCAGCAGAGCAGGAAATTAAGTACTTCTCACCTCTAGGCACCTGATTGAGGACCAGGAAGCCCCCCAAATAGGCAGAGGGACCGAATGGTGAAAGCAAGGTGCACAGTCATGTACACTGGTATGCAGGGAAGGCATGAACTGGGTGCCTCTTGTTTCTGGAGCCCCATACAAGTAAAGGGAGGGTTTCCTGGACCCAGAGTAAGCAGAGCTAGGACATATAGTCATACCTCTCAAAATAGCCAGGGAAGCATCAAGTAAACGAATGTGGTATCCCCAACAAATCCATTCCCCTGCCACAGAGGACTGATTTGACTGGCCAGTCAGGTGGGGGGGGTGGGATCAATGGGCTGCCAGAAGAAGAGCCATATCAGAGAGACGGAGGAGGAGGAGGAGGAGGAGGAGACTGCAAGGGTGCTACACCAGCCTGAAGACAGCCTGGATGTTTTGTTTTGCTCTTCCCTGACCTTGCACTACAGCAGGTAGCCCTCCTCACTCAGCTGCAGGCTGTGTGGTACTAGTTGGCCACTGTGTTGTTGCAAGTGGAGCCCTCTCCATCACAACCGCAACACCACCAGGCTGCTGGGTTGATCCCACCTCTACACATGATCCTGGGGCCCTTCTTTAACAAGCAAGGCACTTGAAACAATCAAAAACCCTGCCAAGCCATTGCCAACTCCTCACACTCATGGTTTAATACATAAAACATTTGTCAGCCCTGAACCACTGATCCCAGACAACCACCTAATAAACTTTCTTGCCAATTGCCATGCACTCAGCACTTTGACTAATGTTAGTGATACATGTTAAGATAAAGCCCAGATCCCTAAGGTCATGTGTTTATTTCCCAGTCTAATCCCCTGGGAAAGCCCTGCATGTGGTTCCATAGTAGAACTGAACTCAAAATCACAGCCAGGCCCAGCCATCATATAACAGGAAAATAAGACAGTGAGTGACTTACTTCTTTTCTGGTGATGTATCTGTACAGTCCGTGAAGTTGCTCTGCCGCCGACCCGCAGTTGATTCCGAATCGGAATCACGATCCCAACAGGCACGCCACTCAGTCCAACCAGACCCAGTAGCTCAAAGCTTCCTCGATCTCCGGAAACTTTCAGGCAGGCTCCTCCTCCGTCTCCGACTAAGGCGACTACTAGGCAACTAAACTTAACTACTGAGTCCCAGTCCCAGAGTAGCTTCCTCCTCTTTAGGGAAGCTCAGGCTGGCTAACTAGGGGCAAGGCAAAGTAGCAAGCCAACAGCAAGCAATACTAGCCGGCCTGAGGCCTAGTTGGAAGCTGGATCCTGCCGCTCCACTCCGACTACCCACGCCAAGTTGCTGCTGCAGCCTGCAAAACAGACAGAGGCTCGAGAGATGTACCGGTCACGACGACTAGCCGCTGGTAATAATGCCGCCTCCACTTGCTTAGTCGCTGCACTGCCCCTGGACCGGACGCCAGTTGAGAGTAGCTCCCCCAACCACAACAACAGCAATTACTTTAAGTCGACTTCTCCACCAGCATCACCAACCGCTCGGCCCTCTATGGCGCTCGCCGCTCTTCTTCAAGTTAAGTAGCTCGTGGCTCGTCCTCGTCTAGACCGCTGTGCACCTGTGACCTGCACCATCCACGTCTCACAGGTCACCACTCAAGTAGTCGCCGTAACAGGGAACAGCCAGCCAGGAATAAAAAAGTGGAGGAAATCTCTGGGCATTTAAAGAGCCCGCGCGACCCGCCCATAACTGAAGTCACGCCTTCATTTCTTAAAGCGGACCTGATTGAGAGATATGTTTGCGATCTCAATCAGGTCCGCTGGCTGGGGGGCACGTCGGCATATGTTTATTTAAAACCCCACCCCACCACCTTAAAAAAAAAAAAATGAAAATGCTTAGTGGCTAGGGTCAGAAGAGAATAAGCGCTGCTGGAAAACCGGTGAAATTAAATAAAAAGACGTAAACGCCAGTCGGCTCCCGCTACCCTTCCACAGAAGCATAATAGGGCCTCTCTAGACTGCACAAAAGTGGTGGGGCGGCCGCCCCTCCCGCCCCGCCGTTTCCGGCGCCTATGTGTGAGACTGTTTGGCCCTGCCCACATACAGAATGTTGGCCAATGAGGCAGCAGCATAGTTTGACTGGCACGGCTCATGAATGTCATAACAACCAGCCGGTAGTTATAGAAAATATCAACCTGGTCAGTACATTGAGAGAAATTGCAGACCAGTTATTATAATCCTTTAATGCACACCCTGTAGTGGTTTATTGCTTACTTAATCACCACCAAGGGGCATGTGGCACTTGACTATGCATCGGGGCACATTAACAGACCCCTACAGCTCATACCTTATTGGTTAATAACCTTTCAGGGACATGGTCCCCTAAAGCTTAAATAATCTAGCCTCTATGTATTTTGTGAGGTTTTGTTCCAGTGGTCCCTCAACCTCAGCTGGGCCTGTCCCTTCTTTGGCTTTTTTGTTTTCTGACTGCACACAGCTCCTGTACTCGCCTGTCTATTGAGTGCGTCAGGGTTTTGGTAGTAGCTGTCAGTACCTTTGGTGTATTTTCAGCTAAGAACTTACACTGGGTATACAGTTCACCTCGTAGTCCAGCACTGACACTGGATTTGCCTCTGTGTGTCTCTTCATAGATAGATGAATCCTCTTTGCTTCTTAGAGATGAAATTAAGGTACTATACGTTAGGAACTTTCTTGAAAAAATAATAGCCTTGTATTCAGGCACAAAGAAGACAAAGGACTTCTTGTTGGGTTCACCCATGTCATGGCGACAAGAAAAACAGCGACCATCATTAGGGCACCAGTACAGTATTGATGGCGAACATTGTGCCTGGCAATTTTGCCACACCCCCATTGCACCCAGTGCCCCGGGCACATTCTGGCTTCGTTCCCCGCACCCCCTGTACTTCAATATAATCACCTCTAGGTTTGAGATGTTGTGGGGCAAGGGGTGCAACACCTAGATGCTGCCCTCCCTGCCGAGCGCCACAAAATTCAGTTCGCCAGCATGACAGGCGAACTGGTTGCAGTGCCCTAATTCCAGCGCACACATAACGGTATACTTCTTCTTGTTAAGCAAGGAATTAAACAGCTTGGTTAACAGATGTAGTAAACTGTCAGTTCTCCGAAGTGCAGCTCTCTCAAGTTTTAGACTAAACAGAATGTAAAACAATGTACTGCCCTCTAAAAATATATTCTGTAATAAACCTACGTCTCCCCCTAGTGCTTAGAGAGAGCATTTAGCAGCCTTCTCCTGAAGTATTTGTTACTGTGATCTAGAGTCATAAGGCATAATTACTTGCTCCAATATTTTTCATTACAGTGTGAGGGAGAGGCACGCCAACCAACTTTCTCCCATCTCACATCCATACAAAGGCCCTGCAGCAGTGTAGTTACCAGAGTTTTGAGTCCAGGTAAAGGGAGATGGGATACAAAGATTTCCAGGAGGCCCACGGGGACTTGTAGGAGCACAGCAGCTTGAATACTGTCAGTGAAAGTCCCCAGCAGCCATTAGAATGCCTGCAACATTTTTATTCCCCACCTCATCAGTGGTTTGCTGTCTCCATAGTACATTCAGCTCTCTGCGAACGCATTAAGCAGGTCAGCATCCCTGCACCGCCTACATCCGCGCAGTTAAAAAAGGTAAACAAGCCTCTTGACACCTTGTCGGTACCGGCATCTGTGATTTGGAGACACAAAACAAAGTCACATTTCTTCATTATGAAGATTTTATGGCTCTTTTCCTGGAAAACAGAAATTTTGCTGTTCCAGGCCTAGCAACGAAAAGTAACACCGACAATGCTAGGGTAAATACAGTATTTTCGTTTTGTATACTGACCTGGTTGACTGTGCCAAATATAAAAACTTGTTTAGCTGTCCCACTTCATGCTTTTGCCTCATGCTGGATTTAATCAGTGATGGTCCAGTAGAAGGTATCACGTTATTGCAGTCTACCTCTTATCTATTAAAAGGAACACAGTACCACTGACACTCAGCAAGGATGGGTGCCCAGCACACTCAGGAAACCTAATACAGAGTAGGAGGCAGCCACTGCTGGAATGAATGCTGGGGTCAGGGTTGGTTAATTAAGTATTAATTTAATTACCCCAGTTTTCTGTTAATGTTAATTTAATTAATAGACCCTGTTAATTGCAAGTTAATTGCACTCCTGTTAATTCAGAGGAGTGCACAGAGTCAGTGAACAAGGGGGGGCCAGAATTCCTACAAAGCTGGGGGGGGGTCTGGTGGCATATATAATTATTTATTTATTTATTTATTTAGATTTTGTTAACCAAGGTAAGCCCACTGAGACCAAGGTCCCTTTTTCAGGGGCAACCCGGGGTTGAGAAAACCAACCACTTTACATTAGGTATGCACAAAGTAACACAGTATAAGAGTACATTCATAGTCAGGAGATACATCAGACAATTACAGTTTCATAACATAAGGGCTACAACATTAATTGGATTTTTATTTCTGGGCAGTCAAGAGGAGAGAGAGAGAGATTTTAGTCCTTTGTCATAGGGAGGGGTATGTGGATAAGGACATGAACTATGAGTTGCAGCCATGAGGCTCAGCTCAATGAGGTATGCTTAAGACCTGCTTTGAATGAGGATTGGGAGGGCTCTGTCTAGCAAGTCAGGGGGGAGCGAGTTCCAGAGATGGGGGGTCGTGAACCGGAAAGGAGCCGCTACCTTGTTAGTCTGTATGCGAGGGATGTTCAGTAGTCTACTAGTGGTGGACCGGAGGTTATGGAGGAGACTTTGGGGGTGAGCAGGTCACTCAGGTGAGGTGGGTGGCCAAGGGAGATGAGTTTATATGTGAGACAGGTGGAGGCATAGGTTAGTTTATGCTGTAGGGTTGGCCAGCGTAGGTCGTTGAGGGCCTTGCAGTGATGCCTCCTAGGGGAGGAGTTAGTTCCAAAGCGGGCGATGCGGTGGTAAAGGGTAGTGAGTTTGTTTAGCTCTGCCTCCCTGAGCGACAGGAACAGGGGGGAGCCGTATAGTAGTGAGGGAATGAGGTTGCAGTTTGCAATGGCTCGTCATGCTTCTCCGGAAAGAGCGTTGCCCAAGCGGTATAAGAGGCCAAGCCTCTGGTGAATGGATCTAGTTAAGGCCTCCAAATGAGGTTTGTAGGCTAACTCCTGGTCAAGGAGTACCCCAAGGTACCTGAACTGATCAGCGACTTCAACAGGCCTACCAAGGGCTGATGAGAGTTGGAGCAACCCACTACGGTCTTTGCCCAACCATCGGGTCTCAAAGAGGACTGCCTTTGTTTTTTCCTCATTAAGTTTTAGGCGATTGGTAGTGAACCAGAGTTCAAGCGTTGAGAGGCTAGCCTGAAGTTTGGCAGCGATAACCGAGGGTTGGGGGTCGCTGTAATAGATTATAATGTCATCCGCATAGAGGATAAGGTTGCATGGTGAACAAGCTCCTTCAAGGTCCTTTAGGAATAGCGAGAATAGTAGGGGGCCCAGGATGGAGCCCTGGGGTACACCGGAGGTCACGGGTCTAGGGTTAGAGTGTACTCCCCGCCAGCGGACGCTTTGGGATCTGTTTCTAAGGTAGCTAGAGATCCAGGAGATGCGAGCTGATCAAGGCCGAGGCAGAGGAGTTTGGTAAGGAGAAGCTCATGGTTGACCAAGTCAGAGGCCTCGGATAGGTCAATAAATAGAGCGCCCGTTGGGGTGCCTAGGTCCATGGCGTGGAGTATGTCTGATGTTAGCCGGATGAGGGCGGTGTCGGTGCCGTGACCTTTCTGAAAGCCGTGCTGTACTTTGGAGAGGAGCAGGTGTTGTTCCAGGTAGGTTTGTAGTTGGTCATAGACAGGTCTCTCCTGAATTTTACTCAGGGGGTAGAGAAGAGAGATAGGCCTGTAGTGCTCCACTCTGTCCCGAGTTCCTTTTTTGTGGACTGGAACGATGGTCGCAACCTTCCATTTAGAGGGGACCGTCCCTTCTTGGAGGGATCTGTTGATGAGCAGGGTGACTGGGTAGGTGATGGCTGGAACTGTGACCCTCAGCAGCCGGGGCTCCTGGAGGTCATTGCCAGGAGAGGACTCAGGTTTTATTTTGCGCAGGAGGGGCAGTACTGAGTTGGGTTCAACTGGTTTCAGGTGGAATAAGGGGTGAGGCGGCACCCAGTCTGTGAGGGGGAGGGAGGGTGTCACGGGCACTGTTGGGAGGTGGCCGCTGGGGTTTGCAAAGGATGCACTGAAGGCTTCCGCCACTTTAGAAGGGTCATTGGAGAGTGAGTCCCCAATTTGGAGCGGGGCATCATGTTCCATTGAGGAGCCCTTAAGGAGAGCATTTATGTGGCCCCAGAATTTCTTTGGGTCACTTAGGTGGCCAGTTTGGATGTCCCTGAGGTATTTTGATTTGGCCTGTTTAACATCTTTTTTACATTGGTTCCTCAGGCACCGGTACTTCTCCCAATCAGGTTTGCATCCAGAGGATTTGTAGTGACCCCATGCTTTGTCCCAGAGACGCATGATGTGTTTAAGTTTAGGGTTTAACCACTTGTGGCAGTTACCCTTTTTTCCAGGGGGCATGTTGGTTAGCGATTGAGAGGAAACAATTGGTAAAATAGTCTAGGGCCTTGTCAGTAGTGGGGAGGGAGACAATGGGGCCCCAGTCTACCTTCAGTAGATCAGAGCAGAGATCAGCGGGCACAAAGTGGCTGAAGTTCCTAGCTTCAATCACTCTGGGGGCAGACTTGGGGGGGTTTATTGGACCAGGTACAGAAAATAGGGGAGTGGTCACTTAGGGAGTCAGACATGATCCCTGCAGTCAGTATCCGATCAGGGTGGGAGGCCAGTGCCCAGTCAGGTAGGGAGTGGTTGCCCGATTTGGTGTTGAGCCGGGTGGGCAAACTGATCAGTTGGGTAAGTGATACATCCAGTATTAGGTTCCTGGTTGTGGAGGTAATTGGGGAGAGACAGTTTAGGTTGAAGTCCCCGAGGAGGATGGTCTCACCCAGGGGGAGATTGTGAATAGCACTTATGAGGGGTCAAGGAGGCGGTGGCAGTTTGAGGTGGAGATAGACACACCCAATAATGAGAGGTTTGGTGCTTCCAAGGAGAAGCTTCACTAGTACTACCTCACCCAGGGATCCGCTAGGAGTGGGAGATCAACCAGGGTAGCATTTAGAGAGATTTCGGTGAATAAGAACCCTCCTTTCTTTCCTGCTCTATCCTTTCTTATGGTCTGATAGCCGCCAGTTCGATTTCATGAGGGAGGATGTGGGGCTTTAGCCATGTCTCGGTGACCACTAGCATGTCAGGTTTGTAGAGCTGGGTCCAAGCCTCGAGGTCAGGCATTTTCTGCCTTAGGCTCCCAATATTCATGTGGACCAGTTTAAGCCCACTAGTATTTGCCCAGAGGGGGTTAGTATGGTCACTAAGCGTGAGGTTGGGAGAGGAAGGACCAGGGTTGGTTTCAGTGTCCCCCCCCCCCCCAAGTATTAGCCTAAGCCTGGATGAGGGGCCCATGGGGTAAGGAGGGGGGGGGTGAATGGGACGGGGAGACTCCATCGTGGGGGGTCGTTATGAGCGGTGGTAAAAGGGAGACGTTGTAGTGAGGTATTGAGGGGCTTGAGACGCCTCAGATGCATGGTACAATTTTTCGCAGTAATCACATAGATAATTGGCTCAGGGCAGGTTTTTCCATGAGTGACGTGGATATTTGGCTCAGGACAGTGTGGTGGATATTGTTTTAGGTACCAATCACAGCAAGCAGGCAGAAAGGAATTAGTACATTTAAGAGGGTAAGCTGTAGGCTGAGTTGCTATTGATGCGACCTCTAGTGGTGAGGTCAGATAGCCTGCAAATGGAAAAGTGAGCTGATAGGTTTTGCAGCTCACGTGACTATTCCTATAAAGGCGGACGCTCACCAAGGGCGGTGGTGGGGAGCCGGCGTGTAGCACCGGCAGGGCTCCACCGTGGAAGCAGTGAGAGGACCTGCCCTGTCGCATCACACCGCCGCTAGGACCTTCTGTGGAAGTACCTGCCAGAATCGGGCTCCGGGGCTCCGCACAGTGTTGCTCAGCAAGGGGGAGGGTTATCTTGGTTGGGTCCCTCGCGACCTTCATTGCTCCGTGGGAAGGGGGAGGGATCAGTTCCTTTCTCTGCGGCGGGCGGGAGGGCAGCGCGGTGAGCGCCTCACGACTAACAGGTGAGCAGCAGAGCCTGAGGAGAGAGGGGGTTTAAATAGGCAAGCAGAGGGAACAGTAGAAGGGGAGGAAGGAAAGAAAAGGCAGATTACATTCTCCGGTTACAGGTACTTTCCCACGTGTGCATGGGAGGCTTTTAAGCAGGCTGAGAAATGTAGATTTAAAACTCCCTGCATTTATTTCCCTTAATTTCACCAGGTTACTGCAGAGTCTAACTAGGGGCAGTCCACTAACAGGCAGAGCAAGCCACAGATTGCAGTCAAATAGAAATGTACTTTTAAAACTCCCCGCATTCATTTCCCTTAGTTTAACCAGGTTACTGCGGAGTCTAACTAGGGGCAGTCCACTAACAGGCAGAGCAAGCCACAGATTGCAGCAGAACAGTAAAGTCAGTTTGCTATTAAAGTACAGAAATTCAGTTGTAAACACTAGGCAGCATTATATAGCATTAGGTAACAGCTGGATTTCCTAATTTCCTTAAGGTAACAGGCAGGACAGGGATAAAAAGCCATTAGGCAGCTGGTAGTAGATAAATTTGTTAAAGTAACATGCAGGACTGGCATAAAATTAGCAGGCTGGAAAAGGAAAAATGGAGAGCCCAGAGACTATCTCCACAGCTACGCCGCTATTTTTTAAATTTGCAAATGGCGCCAAGAAGGAGGTAGTCTTTAGTTGTTGGACCACCTCAGGCAGGTAGTAGTCAAAATGGCCACTGTGGAAGCAGTGAGAGGACCTGCCCTGTCGCATCACACGCCGCTAGGAGCTTCCTTGTAAGTACCTGCCAGAATCGGGCTCCGGGGCTCCGCACAGTGTTGCTCAGCAGGGGAAGGGTTCTCTTGGTTGGGTCCCTCATGACCTTCGTTTGCTCCGTGGGGAGGAGAGACAGTTTCCTTTCTCCAGCGGCGGGCGGAGGCAGCCCAGCAGTGAGCACCTCACGACCACCAGGTGAGCAGCAGAGCCTGCGGATCGGGCTCCAGGGCTCCGCACAGTGTTGCTCAGCAAGGGAGGTTCTCTTAGTTGGGTCCTCGCGACCGCCGTTGCTCCGTGGGAAGGATCAGTTCCTTTCTCCGGCGGTGGGCGGAAGGGCAGCGGTGGCGCCTCTCGACCACCAGGTGAGCAGCAGAGATTATAATTTAGTTGGAGGATGATTTTTGACGGGGGCAGGCCAGGGCAACCCCTCCCCCGCGCATGCCTGTGTGTTAATTGCGTTTCTTTATGAGTTAATGCATTAATTTTGATGCATTAATAATGCAGTAATACCACCTGTTGTACTCACCAAAAAGTGTTTGTTAATAGCATACTATTTGTTGTCCAGTATTATGTGGAGCTATGGATATGCACTGTGTTGTTAAGAACCTCCCCCCCCATGCTTAGTGTTTCCATGTCATGTATTTTTAGCTGTATTTGGCATCACATCATGCTAAGAGCCATTGATTTGTTTGTAGTAGACTCTGAATTATTAAAAAATATTGAAATGTTAAATAAGTGCAGATACATGGAAACAAGCTAATCTGAAGCGGGAATTCCCTTTACACCTCCTGTTGTGTGATATCTGCCTGATCTAGTGCTAATGTATACACACGTATATATTAAGAAATATAGTACAATATGTAAATACGATTGTTAATTTAATTGAGATATCTTTAATTTAACAGAATCAAAATATTTTAATTGTTAATTTAATTTAATTGAGCATGAGGCAAAATTAATTTAATTTAATGCATTAACAGTTTGCCTTAATTGGAACAACCCTGGCTGGGGTGGACCTGACGCACCTAAACGTCAATTCGACCATAGACCAGTGCTTCATATTAGAATATGTGGTCACTTATGTATGCAGTAATTATAAAAATGGTTTGGTGATCCCACTAACCAAAAGAAAGGTATAAATTTAGGCAGTACTTGACACACAAATATGTCTCCAACTGAAATCCGCCATATAGAGTAATGTGTGAGTGACTGTGTGATACAAGTGTTTTGTTTTTTTTAACACACCCAGGGCTTGTTTTGTCACATAAACCACAAAAGCAAGGTTTGAGGGGTTTATAAATGCAAACCACACTGAGGGTGTGTAAAAAATAAAATGAGTAATTGCACAGTCAGAACCGAATAGGAGGTTCCCAGTGTGATCCCTTGACCCTGAGAAGGTGAAAACACCAGAAGGTGTCTGCTCCACCAGTGGTGAGCAATACTGCAAGAAATGCTTAGAAATACTTAAAAGCATTACTCACTCACTGTATAAATGTGGCTTAACAGGGTTTCATTGATCCTACTTCAAGGGAGCTCTTGCAGCAGGCAACACCAGTAGGAGTGAAGCCGCTAGGCACCAGGACCACACAGAAAACTTTTAGCTAGCAGTCTATCACGGGGGACCACTCCTGCCAATGTCAGCATGCTGACGTGCACCTATCCTGTAAAGGGGGCGGTCCCCAACGCCTACCGGTTCTTTCCTGCCATCGACTCATGCACGTCAGACCTTCACAGATGCCAGCTTCAGTCGACCACCATTTTCTCACGTTTAACCAGCGCTTTTATTTTTCTTCTTTACAGTGCTTAAAACATTGAATTTTCACAGCAAGCCAATTCCCGCCAAGGACGGTCACTCTTCCTGCCTGCTCTGCTTAGGCCCAGACCATGACACCGAGGCCTGGCAGCATTGCCAGGACTTCAACCAGGCCACACAGAGATGCCGTCTATAGAGCTTGGAAAACAACCTCATTAAACAGAAGTTGGCCGTGATGGAGAAGGAGCTTCAGGCCAAACGTTCTTCAGTTTCCCTGGCTCACTCTTCCGAGGCTTCTTCATCTTCTTCCCAGAAGGAGAAGAAAGCAAGAGAGAAGCACAAACACTGTGACAAGCACCCAGACTGTCCTTGGTCACCCTCTTGCTTGTGGTCGCTGCCCAAACTGGCCACCGCCTCTGGGTGTTCCTCCTGCAGGGGGTTGGTCCCTCCTGCCCCATCAACCCTTACCACTTCCGGGCTGCTGGTGGTCCAACCTCCCACCCTCAACTCTGTTTCTGATGGCAGTTCTTCTGGGCAGTGGACTTCGTCCCCTTCCTCAGCCCCTGACGCTCAGGCCATTAGCACCCACTGGCTCTTATCCAGGTGGCTTGGCCGGGGTTGGAACCTCTGGTGGTGGATCTTTGCCTATCACACCCCTGGCCAAGGTGTTGCCTACGTCAGTCCCCAACTCCGGGGCTAGTGCAAGTCCTTCCAGGTATCGCCTGGAGCAAGCACTCGCCTCCTGTTCTATGCAGATGACGCTTCTGCCATTGCGGCCCCTCTTCCCCGCAGGCGCTGCCCTCACTATTGGGGCCGTCGGCTACTTCCTCAGACTGTCACCAGTCTTCGCCACTTGGGTCGACACTGGCCCCACTGATGCCCCAGCCAGTGACTCCTCAACTGTTGTCCCCTCAGTCAACGCCACAGCCAGTGCCTGCTGGTCCTCCCCGGGATCCACAACCAGCACTGGGTGGACCTACGTCGGGGTAACCTGTGCTGGCTCCCCCACCATCGTATCTGTACTCCCCTCCTCGGTATCCTTATCCTCCAGTCTGTAATCCACCCCCACCAGTGGATTATAACGCTTTGTTCAATGCTTGGTGGTCCTTCATGCAGAATAAGGACACACCCAGGAGGCCTTCTCCCCTTGTCCTCCCTGGGATCCCCTGCCTCAGGACCCAGACCCAAGCACGACCTAGCGACCCCCATACCAGGAGGTATTCCAGAGGGCGCAAAGGCTTGGGCTGCGACCAATGTGTGGACAACCATCACCCCGAGACACTGATCCCTGACAGTGATCCATCAGGGGATGGATGACTCTTCTTCAGAGTCCTCTGAGGGCTCCGGGGCTCCTCCAAGGGGCAGGATCAGGCTAGGGAGGCTCCCAAATCCTCTGACTTTACCTTTCTTGACACTATGCATTACATCCAATCCCTCATGAGATGGGAAATGGAGGAGCTGGACACGGAGCGCCATTGCCTAACTATATACCTATGGAAAAAGGAAACCCTTCCCTTGGTGGTACCTCCTTTAATCGATTGTTATGAGGACATCACCAAGGCGGCGTGGAACCACCCTTCTTCCACCCTGGCCTTGCCCAAGAAGGTTGACCGCTTGTACCATGTGCCAGTGGGTAAGCCCTTCTTAGGGGAGCACCCCACGACAGACTCTGTGGTCATGAACGTGGCCCATGACTGCTCTAAGAGGCCCAAACACCTAAGTACCCACCCTTCTGACAAGGATCTAGACAGGTGGACCAGTGGGGCAAGTAAGCATTAATGCACAACAAAGTAGACTCTACTAGGGAATTAATGCTGATTTAGGGGTTGGGGCATGTGACTGAAGGCTGAGTGCCTCAACCACCAACCGGGCATTAATTCCCTAGTAGAACCTGACTTTGGAGTGCATTGATGCGCTTGTAACATGGCAAGTGCTTGAACAACAATATCATTGTGAAAAAAAATACACAGATGTACGTTTTGGGAAGATTATTTTTTTATTATTACCGAACTCTGGTTTTGTTCAATGCAACATTTATTAATATTGTTCCTGCTGATTAACACATTCCTTTATTATTGCAACCATATGCTGCAGTGATGCAGTTTGATATAAGAAACAGCATTAAAACTCGCAAAAACATACTCGGAAACAGAACATTTAAGTTGTTTCAGACTCTTTTCCTCGCATTGCCAGCGAGTGGAATCATGGGGTCGCACATTAACATACTGCGATTGAACATTGCCAGTACACATCGCCGACAAAGAGGGCATTAATAGTGCACAAATACAATGACTATCCAGCCAACTTTTGCACAAAAAAACTCTGGTAAGCTACTACTTCACACACACACACACACACACACACACACACACTAGGTTTGGGGCCGTTTGAGCCAGGAAGGTTCTTGTTTTAGAAATCATTTTCCTGATGCTCGAATTTGTGAGGGGTGAATAATGACCACTGGGCAGGTGGGTGCGAGATAGCAATGTGCTGAATACTTGCCAAATGGCGACTGTGATGTAGAGACTTGTGGCACTGCAAAATGAAGCGGGCACTACTAGAGAATTAATGCCCGCCTCATTTTGGGTCATGGGTTGCGTTTCCACCTATAGTATTGCTGCATTACACTTGAGGTTTCCTTGCCATGTTACAAGCGAATTTATGCCTCTGCCACCCTGGCCATTCGAGCGTTGAACTGTTTGGCCCATATGTTGCAGGAGCAGAATGCTTTCTGGGATCGGGGAGGACTCTGGTTCAGATTCTTCCTGAGGATTCCACCAAAACACAGCTGACCCAGCTCCTGAAGTCCGGGTCGGATGAGGGCACCCATGTCCTGCGGGCGGCATACAACACCGTTGATGCCTCCAGGGGTGTGGCAGTGACAGGGATCTGACTTCATCACAATTCGTGGCTTAGGGTGTGTGGCTTTGCACCTGATGTTCAAGCCAGCATCTTAGATGCCCTTTTCAGAGGTTCCGTCCTGTTTGGGGGAGACGCCCAAGACACCATTTGCCACCTCCAGGAGTCCGGCAAGGCACTTAGATCTGTTCGTTACCTGTACCAATCTCAGCCTCGGACTGCCCAGCATCAGTTCTTTCGTTGGTCCTCTCGCCAGCTCGCCAAAGGCTAGCAGGTGAAGGGCCCCTTCAAAAGCAAGGCTCAAATCCCACCAGCTGCAGGTGCTGCTCCTAGGGCACCACAAGCGCCCACAGTCACTCTTCCCACCCCTGGATCCATGCCTGACTCTTTGCCTGATCTCACCCCCCTCCAGCAGAGAGTTTGGGGTGGTGGTCAGTTCTCCCTTTACCTTGATCAGTGGCGAGCAGTGACCTCTGACCAATGGGTGTTACAGCTTATCAAGCATGGTCACACCCTAGAATTTCTGGAGCACCCTCCGGAAAGCTGTCCTTTGCTCTCTTATTACCCTCTGGCCCACCTCTCCCTCATCTGGGAAGAGATTCAGGCTCTCCTGTGCAGAAGGGCCAGAGAGCCCATCCCTCCATCTCAAAAAGGAAGGGGGGGGGGTTCTACTCCCACTTCTTCCTCGCCCCCAAGAAGATAGGAGATCTGAGGCCGATCCTGGACCTCAGCCACCTGAACTTGTATATAGAGTACAAATGCTTCAGGATGGTCACCTTCCAGGGATTGCTGGCTCTTCTTCACCAAGGGGACTGGCTCTGCTCCCTGGACATGCAGGATGCCTACCTTCATATCCAGGTCTTCCTGGCCCACAGCTGCTTCCTCCGTTTCTGCTTCTAGGAGGACAGTTTTCAGTTCTGGGCCCTTCCTTTTGGTCTTTCTTTGGCATTTCTGGTTTTTACCAAGTGTCTGGCAGTGGTGGCCGCAGCTCTGAGGAGATGGGGCTTTTACATGTTCCCCTACCTGGACGACTGGCTACTGACGGCCCCTTCCAGGGATCTTCTGCTGCAGACCTTGAAATACACCTTTCAAATTTGCCAGGCCTTGGGGATCATGGTCAATCTGCCAAAGTCTTGTCTCTCTCCGTGCCAGCACCTCCAGTGTATGGGGGGGGGGGTTCTGAACTCTTCCCATGGCAGAGCTTTCCTGCCAGTGAACAGGTCAGAATGCTTGATAGAGCAGGCCCATCTACTCCTCTCCAGTCAACAGATCCCGGCCAGAGCATTCCTCCTCTTGTTGGGGCACATTGCAGTGGCCATAGCTATGGTTCCCCGGTCCACCTACATGTGCGGGTTCCCCAATGGGTTCAATGGGACCAATGCACTGACAACCTGGATCAGTCGGTCATGGTCTCCAATCTGGTGAGGAGAACCTTGGAGTGGTGGCAGAGCCCTGCCAGTCTCCTGCGAGGGGTCCCGCTTTGGGCCGTACCCCCTCAGCAGATCCTCATGATTGAGGTCTGGGATGGGGTGCTCACTTGGCAGACTGAAAGGGAGTAGCATCTCCACCTCAATGTGCTGGAGATGCGGACAGTTCTTTATGCCCTATGGGCCTTCCAGATCCGTATTATACTACATCAGCAAACGGGGGGGGGGGGTCTCTCACTCATACCCCGTTTGTCGGGAAGCAATGAAAGTCTGGTACTGGGCCATCCGGCATGGCCTGGAACTCTCAGCCATTCATGTTCCAGGCACACAAAACATCCTGGCTGACGGTCTCAGCCGGTTCAGGTTGAGGGCTCACGAGTGGGAACTGTTGCCCTCGGTGGTCGAAGATCTCTTCAGCAGGTGGGGCTGCCCAGAGTAGGACCTTTTTGTGTCCCCACTCAACACAACTGCCACTTTTCTGCTTGCTCAATCCAGGGCCTGGAGTTTCTGGTGTGATGCGTTGTCCCTGTCCTGGAAAAGGAGGTTCCTGTACACCTTCCCTCCCTCCCTTCCTTCCCGCTCCTGTAGAAGATTCTTCTCAAGCTTCAGTCGGAGGGGGGCAGATACGATCCTTGTAGCCTCCTATTGGCCACATCAGATTTGGTTCCCCCTGCTGCAGCAGCTGGCAATGGAATCTGCAGTACCCTTACCCCTGTGCACTGGCTTGCTCTCCCAGGAACAGGACACCCTGGTCCATTCAGACCTCCAGTCCCTGCATCTACATGCGTGGCTTCTGCAGACCTAGCTATCGCTCGCTTTGGGGTTTCCTCTAGGGTTGCTGATGTCATGGTGGCTGCTAGAAAACCTTCCACTAGAGCCACCTGCACCTTGAAGAGGAAACGCTTCTCCCTATGGGCCACTGCTCAACACCTGGATCCTTTCACCTGTCTGGTGAATTTGATTTTGGAGTCCTAGTTTGGCTACAGTGTGGGGGGTGGGGAATCAGCAGGCAGGACATCATGGAGCCCGATCCGACCACTTTTCGTTTTTCTCCATGAGTTACCACTAGCCGTATGCACATTGAGGCATGCATGCATCTCGGAACCATGGCTCCCCCTCCCTTGACCTCAGTCTACCACTTGTGTATTGCGCTACCACCAGGCCTCCACCTGGTGGCAGCCAAGAGGCAAGATGACTTGCCCCCCCCCCAATCCAGGGGAGGAGAGCTGCCAGGTGGCTGCTTGATCCACTCCTAGCCCCTCCACCCGCTGTCTCCCGGTGATGCAAGCTTGTTCCTGACCTCTGGTCGCTGACATGTTTAGAGGCAAGGCACTTGGTGCCATAGTGCTCTGTGCCCGTAGGTCAGCAGTGCTAAGAATTTGAGTTTGTAAACTGGATAATTATGCTCAGATGGTGTCAGGCTTCTGCTTGCAAAGGCCACGGGTCTTAGTTCCTCTGGATAGAACTGATACAGAACTGTTCAAGTCCTTGAAAACTAGCATCTGTATGCAGAGTGTATGGCTTGCTTGGGTTTACATACCTCAAGACAGATGTACTTGTCAGTTGTTAATGTCCTTAAAGGCCTTATCACAATTGGCATCCCATCTGGCTCCAAAACAGTTCACTGATTTGGTAGTAACTTTTGGGAGCAGGCTCATTCTCGGGTGATCTGTGTTTCTTATTTGCTTGTGAATGCACTTGAGTTGGATTTAATAGTGGATAAACAATTCTGGTATAGTCCTTTATGAAACGTCTAATATCCACAGAATCCCCCAAATCTTTGCAGTTCCTTTAGTTGAGTTGGTTTTGGCCAGGTGGTCAGAGCTTTTACCTTGTCATGCTCTTCCAGCATCTTCCCGAAAATTATGATGTCATCCTGATAGACAAGACATTCTGGCAGATTCATGTCCCCAGTGACTCACGACATGAGTCGCTGGAAAGTGGCTGGTGCTCCCAGTATTTGTTGGGAAATCCTCAAGTATTCGAGAACTCTAACAGACAGATGAATTCTGTTTTCTCTCACTCTGACTTTGCCATGGGTATCTGGTAACACCTACTCCTCATGTCCAATATACGTAATTACTGGCTTCCATTAAAACAGTTTAGAGCATCTTGAATTCTAGGCAGTGTTCTGCTCAGGGATTTTATGCTTGTTCAGGGTGTGATAGTCTATGCACATCCTCACAGTGCTGTTCTTTCATACCAGCATGGCAGGCTGCAAGACTGATTCCAACTGCTGACATCTGCTGCAGATGTCTCTCGATGTTGTCAAAGTTAGCACACACTAGGCATCTTGATCTCTCCCTAAAAGGCATTTCATTACTCATCTGGATTCGTAGCTGTTGTCCCTTTGCACATCCAACATCTCACTTGTTCATGGAGAAGACCGGGTTCTGTGGGCCAGTTTTCACCTCATTTGATCTTCCCATTCCTTGTGTACTGGAGAATCTTCAAAGTCAAATGAGTGCAGATCAGTTGCAGTACCATTGACTGTTGGGGTTGGCTTTTACTGTACCACAGTGTCAGCACTTGTAAACATAAGGTCCTTCCCTTGCACACAGTGGTGATGTGTTCAGTGACATTCTTCACTTGCATGGTTATCCTTTCAACATAGGCATGAGCTGTTACAGACAAAATGCTTGGCTTCATGAGCAATCCCTCAAGCACATGTTCCACAGGGGCGTCGGTCTTTGATAACTGCTTCTTGCCATTCTTTAGCCATACAATCCCTCGAATGACATGCTTGGAGTTCTGTGGTAGGACTAATTCCTACCTGTCCTGATGCCACTGGCAACAGGATTGTCGTCCTGATTACTTTATTTCTCTGCGTGTTTGACAAAAGCTCTGCAGAACCAGCCCTTGCAAGTTCACACTCTTTCTGAAAGTTTGTCTCTGTGTTTCTTCACATAGTTGCTTTAAACACCCAAGCAAGTTTGCAGTGGTTCTAGTGATGACTGGTATTGACTTGGGGTGTACCAAAGCACAGGGCTTGACTGGTCCTTGGACTGCAATCACGTTTTCAGGAAATGTGATTCAGATCCAGATGTCTCCAAAGTATGGATGTTTCATTACTTAGGCCCCACACATCCAGTTCTTCAGTGGGTTCCATCAGTATGTGATTCAGCAACTTGTATCAGTGACCCATGAAACAGTGACCTTCAAGCTGCTATCCAACAATGCTCGGGTTGTCGTCACTTCTGTTTTAATTACATGCAGCAAACATGTAATTACAGTATAATTACACCTGTTGCATGTAATTAATGAATGCCTACCCCTTACTTACACTGACATGCAAAATAAAGTGTGACCTTTTAAATTAATGTGCTTTTATTGTTTTTTAAACAAGGACACCATATAATCTCAACACAGCTATTACAAAATACAGGTCAGACAATGTATAGACAACATAGAAGAGATACTATACACGATAACCCACAGAGGTGGTATTCATTTCCTGGAACAAAAAGAAATACAGATGCTGACTGTGTGAGCGGTATAGAGTAATGACAGACACAGTATTACATTCAAGTCTAACATACATTGTCTACCAGCCCCTCTATGGGGCGTACAATTCATACACAGGATGACTGTGATCTATTCAGTTTGGTTCTTCCTGAGGGAGGGACTACAGTGTTGAGAGTTTCTCCATTCACTGTTCAGTGGCCTTATACCTGTTGTTTTTGTTGGCCACCATCTACTCTACTCTTGAAGTTTGAAAGAAAATATTGATACCCCCTCAACATATGTTATGGCATCTTATTTATTTATTTGAATTTTGGTAACCGGGTTAGCCCACTGAGACGAAGTGTCCCTTTTTCAGGGGTGTCCCGGGGAAAAGGGTTACAGAGGAATGAATAGTGGTACATGATATAAAAACACATGGTAAGTGTACGCAGACAGTTATTACAAGACATAACACAGCAAAAACATCAGACGGGCAATAAAATAATTTACAATCTCCAAAACAGAACTAAAGGGGAATAGGGTTAAGGGGATATAGATACATAGACTTTGACGGCAGATAAGGATCACTTGGCCCACCCAGTCTGCCCGTTTCCCTTCCTATTGGATAAGCTGCAGATTCTAGTTAACCAACAGCCTACTTCCTGCAACCCCCCACTACAATTGCCTTATGTCTGTCCCATGCATGTTTGAATTCCCCCACTGTTGTAGACCCAACAACCTCCCCAGGAAGGCGGTTCCATGCATCCACCACTCTCTCTGTGAAAAAAAATTCCTCACATTACCCCTGAGCCGTCCCCCCTCTATCTTTAAATTGTGCCCCCTTGTTCTTACACATCTCTTTTTCTGAAAGATGCTACCCTCCTGGACTTTGTTGATTCCCTTGAGGTACTTAAAAGTTTCTATCATGTCCCCCCATCCCTCCTTTCATCAAGGGTATACATATTAAGCTCTCTGTCTCTCTCTTCATATGGTTTCTGATGCAGACCATGCACCATTTTAGTTGCCCTCCTCTGGACTTCTTCCATCCTGTCTATGTCCTTGCATAGATAGGGTCTCCAAAACTGCACACAGTATTCCAGATGGGGTCTCACCAACTGTCCGTACAGAGGGATAACCACTTCCCTTTTTCTACTTGTGATGCCTCGTCCTTTGCATCCCAGTATCCCCCTGGCTCTCCTTACTGACTTCTCACATTGCTTACCCAACTTTAGGTCATCTGATATGACTACCCCCAAGTCCCTTTCCATTTTTGTTGTTGTTAGTACCTCCCCTGCTATTGTGTACTCTTCTCCTGGGTTTTTGTTTCCCAGATGCATTACTTTGCACTTCTTTGCATTGAATCTAAGTTGCCATATGTCTGACCATTCCTCCAACCTTGCCAAGTCCCTTCTCATCCTTTCTACCCCCTTGTGTATCAACTCTGTTACAGATCTTTGTGTCATCTGCAAAGAGGCATACCTTTCCCTCCAGACCCTCTGCGTTGTCACCTATAAAGATGTTAAAGAGGACTGGACCCAGTACTGAGCCCTGAGGTACTCCACTAGTAACCCCCCTTTCTTCGGAATGTGTTCCATTCACTATTACCTTCTATGTCCTGTTGTGCAGCCAGTTTGCTACCCAGGCTACCACCCTGGAACCCACTCCCAGGCTGCCTAACTTGATTATTAGTCTTTTGTGCGGGACTGTGTCAAATGCCTTGCTAAAGTCTAGGTAGGCCATATCCACGGCCCCTCCCTGGTCTGTTACTTTGGTCACCCAGTCAAAGAAATCAATTAGATTCATGTGACATGACCTTCCTGCTGTAAATCCATGCTGCTTTGGGTCCTGTGCTCCGCTGGCCTCTAGGTGCTCAACAATTCTTTCTTTCAGAAGTGATTCCATCATTTTCCCTACCACTGAAGTCAAACTTACAGGTCTATAGTTTCCTGCTTCTGCCTTGCTCCCACTTTTGTGAAGGGGACTCACATCTGCCCTCCTCCAGTCCTCAGGTACCACCCCGTCCTCCCATGATTTGTTAAAAAGTGTGGTCAGTGGTGTCACTAGGTCCTCCCTTAGTTCTTTTAGGATTCTGATGTGAATCCCGTCAGGCCCCATTGCTTTGTCCACCTTGAGTTTTAGGAGTTCTTTCAGGACTCTTTCTTCTGTAAATGGACTGGTGTCAACCCCCCTACCCAGAGTGCTTCTATTGTCTGGTTTAGGTAACTCCTTCTCATCTTCTTTTGTGAATACTGAGCAAAAGTATTCATTCAGTATCGCTGCCTTTTCACTGTCTCCCTCTGCCCACCTCCCCTCTCCTTTATTACTCTTCACTATTCCTCCCTTAACCTTTCTATGCTCCCTAATGTACCTATAGAAGGTTTAATCCCCCTTCTTAACTGAGTTGGCTATTTTTGCCTCGGTTTGGGCCTTTGCTATTCTGACTGCCTTCCCCACTTCTTTCTGCTTTAATTGATACAGTTCCCTGTCGTGCTCCTTCTGTGATTCCTTATACTTTTTGAATGCAGCCTTCTTCTCCTTAACCTTCCCTGCCACCTCTTTTGAGAACCATAGTGGATTTTTACTCCGCTTTGTTTTCTCTATTTGTTTCACACAAAGGCTTGTTGCCTGTATGATAACAGTTTTGATTTTTCTCCATTGTTCTTCCACCCCTCCTTTTTGGCCATTTGCTAGTGCATTCCTCAGGTATTCACCAATTTTGCCAAAGTCGGCCCTTCTAAAGTCCAGTATTCTTGTTTTTGTATGGCTTGTCTCCATGGTTGTGCTTATTGTGAAGCACACTGTGCAGTGGTCACTTGTTCCCAGATGTCTACTGACTTCTAAATTTGTGATCCTCTCTCCATTTGAGAGTACCAGGTCTAGTATTGCTCCCTTCCGAGTGGGTTCCAACACTAGCTGTCTAAGGCCTGCCCCCTGCAGGGCATCGAGAATGACCCTGCTCTTGGATGTGGCTGCAGTACATGTCATCCAGTTAACTTCTGGCATATTCAGGTCCCCCATCAACAGTATCTCCCCCTTTTCAGCCATTTTGAGAATGTCCTCCATCATTTTCTTGTCCGTTTCCTCCCCTTGAGACGGGGGTCTGTATACAACCCCTGTGCGGATTGTGATGCCATTCCCTGTCTCCAAGGTGACCCAGAGTGCCTCTTGTCCTCCCCTTTACTTTTAGTTCTGTAGCTTTGATCCCTTCCCTCACGTATAGAGCTACTCCACCTCCTCTTTACCCTCCCTGTCCTTCTCTAGACTGTGTACCCCGGTATGTTGACATCCCAGTCATGGTTCTCCATGTACCATGTTTCGGTGACTGCCATAATATCCAATTTTTCATCTTCCATCAAGGCTACTAGCTCAGGAAGCTTGTTTCCCAGACTACGGGCATTGGTACTCATTGCCCTCCATTTAATGTTGGCTTTATCCTTTTTCCCCATCCCTGCTCTTAATGCCCTTGTCTATTTTTCCATTTACCCCTGTCCTGTCCTCTGTTAAGCTCTGTACCTCAGTGTTTACCTTACTACCTGCCATGTTTTGTGGGGGGAGGCTTGAAATTTCCTGCCTCTTATCATCACCTCCCCCCTTGGCTAGTTTAAAAGCTTGCCAAGGAAGCATTTAAACTTGTCACTTAGGAGCTTGGTTCCCTTCGTGGACAGATGCAGACCATCGTGCCAGTATAGACCTTCATCTCTCCAGATGTACCCCCAGTCCTCAGTGAAGCCAAAGCCCTGTGCTCTGCACCAGTTTTGCAACCATTCATTAAACTGCATGGTGTGCAGTACCTTAGTCTCACCCCTGCCATGGACTGGCAGCACCTCTGAGAAGGTAACTGTGCTTGCTACCTGTCTGAGGCCCCTCCCCAACTCCACAAATTTATCCTGCACTGCACTGATTCCATGCCTAGCTAGGTCATTTGTCCCAAGGTGGACAATGATATCTAGTTCCCTCTACTGTGATGCTGCTTCTGCAATTGTGAGAATTCGCTTCTTGTCCCTCCAAGCCTTGGCACCAGGCAGGCACCTTACTTCCCTCTCCTCTCCTCTCCCTTCCCCAGTTCTACCCCCCTAACAATTGAGTCCCCTATCAGAAGCTGTTTCCTTCCCTTGTGGTGTCCCTTGCCTCCCTTTTGTGGGTCTTCCTTGTGGATGTCCTCAGCATTCTTCTTGGTCTCCACTGAGGGTGCCGTCATAGAGGAACCTTGCTCTGCCAGACTGGCGTATGATTTGTGTAGAGGTACAACTAGGGGGCTTCGCCTCTGTTCCACCACCCGCACCCTCCCAGAACCCACTATGGTCCAACTTCTCTTCATACTTGGCAACCTCTGAGGCAGTAGTTGTGGCAGTGGTGCTCTTTGGGTGGGGGAGGCCTCCTTAGTCCTTGCCAGTTCAGCCTTGAGGTGGGCAGTCTCCTCCCTCAGAGCTGACAGTTGCCTGCAAATAGGACAGCAGCGCAGTTTCCAGAATGTCTCCCGGAAAACTGCTGACCCACAGCCAGTGCATTGCACCACTCCCCACATGTCCTTCTCCCTTATAATATACAATATGTAATATATATAATTTTTTTTTTTTTTTGATGGTGTGTACTTACCCTTTATGCACTGTGATGGGTTATTAAGAATATGACAGTTCTGCCGCAAGACCTGTTGAGGAAGTGATGTCAGAACTTTGGCTATAAAGGAAATGCCACGCCTGGGGGGTGGGGTGTGGGGAAGGGGGGTAGTGCACAACCACAGGTGACTGTTAGAAACAATCAAATACACCACTGCTCCACCACCCTGGCGAGTACTGCCCTTTATAGTAATTCAACTAACCTCCAGTAACTTATTTAAAAATAATTTAACTATCACAATCTCCTACGCACCAGTAAATTATTTAAAAATAGTTTCTGTCCCAAAATCATAGTAGTCAATCCAGCTACCCCCAAGGGACAACCAAAATGCAGTATTCAAACCCTTGTGAAGTTTTTTTTTTTTTTTATTTAGTTATTTAACCAGGTATAGCACACTAAGCTGAAAGCTTTTTTACAGGAGCGACCTGGGAACACAAGTGGGAAGTTACTTCCAAGATAAGCAGAGTTTGCAAGCTCCTTTTTCAACTCCTCAGCCACCTGTAAATTTTAAAATAGTTTAACTGTCAGAAAATCCTAGTAGACAATCTAGCTACCTCCAAGGGTCTACCCAAATGCGGTATTTAAATTCTTCTGAAGTTAGTCACAAGATAAAGAGAGTTTGCAAGCCCCTTCTTGGTTAAACACTAAATAAATATGTAAATAAAAAGCAATTACCAAGGGTAGTTAGTTTCACCTCCCACAGAATTGAGCAAAAGTGCACGTTGTTGCAGATATCAAGTGCAATATAGAATTTCTCACACAGCTCACAGCTGAATAAAGAAGTAGTGTCCTTCCAGGTCAAGAAGATGTGCTTTGTGTCATATTGTAAGTACAGTATATACATAAGTAAATGTAGTGAGGTGAGGTTGTGGGAATGGGGGAGGAGAGATGAAGACAGAGTCTCAGGGTGAGGGCGAGGGGGAAAGGTGAACGGGAGAAAGCACAGATAGACAGGGGAGGATTAGGAGCAGTTACAGTTGCATACGGGAGGTGGAAAGAAAGTATGTTTGAAGAGTTTCTTGAACTGGTGGAGAGACTTGCATGAAAGTATTATTTGGGAGATTATTCCATTTATGGGGAGCAGCAGAAGAGAAGGATCTCATACCTATGCCTAAACTGGTTTTATATATATTCAGTATAGGGAGGTGGGAGGTTCTGAGGGTCCTAGGGAAGGATTTCAAGGTGAGAAGGTTAGAGAGGCTGGGTGGCGAGGGAAGGTGAATGAGTTTGAAAACCGTGCATAGTACTGGAAAATCCATTTTAGCCTCAAAGGAAGGCCAACCTAAGGTGTTGAGCACATCACAGTGGTGGGCATGGGCTGGTGCTGTGGCCGCGAAGCGTGCAATTCAGTGGTAGGCCTGCTTAATCTTGGCCAACATAGTGGTTTTGATAGAGTGAATAACTGGAACCCCATAGAATAGCTCGGGTAGAAGACTGGCCGAGGCAATAACCTTCCAAGCATGGGGTGCAAGGTAGGGGACAGCACAATAAAGAAGGCCCGGTCTTTGATTGATTGACTTGATGACATTGGACACATGCAGTCCAAGGGATAGATGCTCATCGAAAGTCATGCCCAGATATTTGAAGGAGGGCACTTTTTCTAGCGGCACCCCATAGGAGGTATGGACTACTAAACGAGGCTGGGACATTATATTGAATGGGGTATTATGGAACAGCATAGCTTTCATTTTCTTTGTGTTCAGCACCAACCAGTTGTTCCAAAACCAGGATTCCAGTTTCTGGAAGTCATGATCCAGATCAGATTTAATAGAGGAGACATCTCAGCTAGATCTGTATAGTATGGCATCGTTCACGTAGAGCTGAACTGATGCCCCACTGCAGTTCACTGGCAGTTCGTTGATGAAGATGGAGAACAATTATGGCCCAAGGATTGACCCCCTGGCGAACCCCGTCAGTGATTGGGGATAAAGAGTAGTAGGCACCTGCCCATTGGACACACTGGAACCACCCAAATAATTAGTTAGAAAATCAGGTTAGGGTACTGGTGTCAAGGCCAAGACAGTGGAGCTTGGAGATGAGGAGTAGGTGGTTTATAAGATCGAAGGCCTTAGCAAGATCTATGAAGACTGCCCTGGTGACATGACCCTGATCCGTGGCCTGAAAGATGTCGGAGGTGACCCTAAGGAGAGTAGATTATGTCCCATGTGATTTCCGGAAGCCATGTTGATGTGTGGTAAGGACGTTGGTATGCTCGAGAAAGGAGTAGAGTTGATTATATAGTATTCTTTCCTGGATTTTAGCAATAGGACATAATATAGATATGGGTCTGTAATTCTCAACGAGGTTAGTCAGGCTGCTTTTGTGAACTGGGACAACAATCACAGTTTTCCATTTGTCTGGGATGGTCTGTGTAAGGAAGGATTTATTAATTAACTGTGCGATCAGGTGTGTGAGTACAAGGGCTCCTATCCTAAGGAATTTGGGTGGCAGGGAGTCAAATCCAGGAGAACTGTTAGGGTTTAGACCCATTAAGAGGTTGAGGACTTCTTTCCGTGAAGTGGTTTTTAAATGGAAGGGGGGTTTCTAGATTAAGGAGTTGTGGAGCGGGGTGGGTAGAGGGTAGACCCACCTTATATACATTTAGATCCGTAAGGAAACAATTAATACCAGTGGTTATCTCCAAAGGTGAGGATAATAAGGAGTCTTTTGAGAGCATAGTTTGTGGAATGCTCCATTTGTTGCCCTTAAGCAGGGCATTGATTTGAGTCCAGAAACTTTTGGGGCTGGCAAGGTGTGTTTCTTGCATGGAGAGTAGATAGACCCTCTTTGATTTGCTTATTTTGACTTTGTAAGTGTTCCTTAGTTGGCGGTAGTAAATCCAGTCAGAGTGGAGAACTGTGCGTTTGAAAGTTTTCCTTGCCTTGTCACGGGAGAGCATTAGAAGCCTTAGCCCTTGAGAAAGCCAGGGGGAGAAAATACCTTTGGCTCTTCTTAGTTTGAAGGGGGTGTGGGAGATGAGGATTGCGGTGAAGGTGTTGACAAGATAATCTAGGGCCTGATTCACTTCAGGTAGAGAGATAATTGGGGTCCAATCGGCGGTAGCCAGACTTTGCAAGAAGTCAGCTGAGTTGAAGTGTGTTAGATCTTTGGATTTAATATATTGGGGGGAGGGGTGCGGGAAGTTATTTTTCCAAATACAGAAGGTGAGGGGGTGTTCGCCTAATGTGTCGGGGAGGATTCCAGCAGCCTTGATGTGGGTCTTGTTGGTTAACACCCAATCCAGTAGGCTGTGTTTGCCTGACTTCATGTTGAGCCTAGTTGGTTGGTCTAATAATTGCTCTAATTTGACATCAGAGAGAGCTGCTTGACATTGAGCACTGTTGGAACTGATCCAGTCAAGGTTAAAATCCCCCACATAGTATGGTATCACTAGGTAGGAGAGCGTCAAGGCTAGTGAAGAGTTTGGCGAAGGTGCAGGAAGCGAGTTTGGGGAGTAGGTTGACACATCCTACAGTAATGTGCTTTACCTGACCGAGGGTAATTGAAATAAAGAGATGTTCAATATCAGGGCTGATTTGAAGGCCAGTCAACTCACAAACTACTAGCTCGACCTTAGTGTAGATCACTACACCCCCTCCTCCTCTCTTGTTGGGCCGATCCTGACGATATGTAGAGAAAGCGGGGAGTGTGACTTCATATGGTAGAATGGAGGGCTTTAACCAGGACTCTGTTATACATAGGACATCCGGTTTGTAATGATTCTATTTCAGACATTTTACGCTTAACACTTTGGAAGCTCATGTGGGCTATCTTGGTCAAGCCAATGTGACAGTGTAAGTTTTTTAACCAGTGCAGCTATAGAAACATAGAAACAGACTTTGATGGCAGATAAGGACTGCCTGACCCACCCAGTCTGCCCATTTCCCTACCTGTTGGATAAGCTGCAGATCCTAGTTAACCAACAGCCTGCTTCCTCCTGCCCCTCACCAGACTTGCCTTATGTCTGCCCCATGCATTCTTGAATTTCCCCACTGTTTTTGACCCCACAACTTCCTCAGGAAGGCTGTTCCATGCGTCCACCACCCTCTGTGAAAAAAGACTTCCTCACGTTGCCCCTGAGCCTTCCCCCCTCTATCTTCAAATTGTCCCCCCTTGTTCTTGCACATCTCTTTCTGAAATATACTACCCTCTTGGACATTGTTGATTCCGTTGAGGTACTTGAAGGTCTCTATCATGTCCCCCCTCTCCCTCCTTTCCTTTAGGGTATACATATTAAGCTCCTTTAGTCTCTCCTCATATGGCTACTGGTGCAGACCCTGCGCCATTTTAGTTGCCCTCCTCTGGACTGCCTCCATCCTGTCTTATCTCCATGCAGAGATGGGGTCTCCAGAACTGCACACAGTACTCCAGATGGGATCTCACCAACTGTCTGTACAGAGGGATAACAACCTCCTGTTTTCTACTAGTGATGCCGCTCCCTATGCATCCCAGTATCCCCCAGCCCTCCTTACTGCCTTCTCACATTGCTTGTCTACTTTTAGGTCATCTGATATGACTACCTCCCGGTCTCTTTCCATTTTAGTTGTTGTTAGTACCATACCCCCCATTGTGTACTCTTCCCCTGGGTTTTTGTTTCCCAGGTGCATTACTTTGCACTTATTTGCATTGAATCTAAGCTGCCATACTTTTGACCATTCCTCCAACCTTTCCAAGTTCCTTTTTCATCCTTTCCACCCCCTCTTGTGTATCAACCCTGTTGCAGATCCTTGTGTCGTCTGCAAAGAGGCATACTTTTCCTTCTAGTCCCTCAGCAATGTCGCTTATAAAGACATTAAAGAGGACCGGTCCCTGTACTGAACCCTGCGGTACCCCACTAGTAACCCCCCTTTCTTTAGAGTGGACTCCTTTACTTTTACTTTACTATTACCCTCTATGTCCTGTTGTCCAGCTAATCTTTTTACCCAGGCTACCACCCTGGGACCCATTCCAAGGCTGGCTAACTTGTTTATTAATCTTTTGTGTGGGACTGTCAAATGCCACGCTAAAGTCTAGGTAGGCCACATCCACAGCCCCTCCTTGGTCTACTACCTTGGTCAGCCAGTCAAAGAAATCTGTTACATTCGTCTGACATGACCTTCCTGCTGTGAATCCATGCTGCCGTGGGTTCTGTGCCCCTCTGACCTCTAGGTACTCAACAGTTCTTTCTTTCAGAAGTGATTCCATCATTTTTCTTACCACTGAGGTCAAACTAACAGGTCTGTAGTTTCCTGCCTCTGCTTTGCTCCCACTTTTGTGGAGGGGAACAAAATCCACCTCCTCCAGTCCTCAGGTACCACAACATCCTCCCATGATTTGTTAAAAAGGTTAGTCAGTGGTGTCACTAGTTCTCCTCTTAGTTCTTTTAGAATTCTGGGGTGAATCCCATCAGGCCCCATTGCTTTGTCCACCTTAGGTTTCAGGAGTTCTTTCAGGACACTTTCTTCTGTGAAAGGACTGGTATCGACCTCTCTATCCAGAGTGCTTCTTTTGTTTGGTTTAGGTATCTCCCTCTCCTCTTTTTTTGTGAATACTGAGCAAAAGTATTCATTCAGTATCTCTGTCTTTTCACTGTCACCCTCTGCCCCCTGCCCCTCCCCTTTATTAAGCCTCATCATCCCTCCCTTGGTCTTTTTTGCTCCCTAATGTATCTATAAAAGGTTGTATCCTCCCTTCTTAACTAAGCCAGTTATCTTTTCCTCTGCTTAGGCCTTTGTTCTTCTGACTGCCTTCCCTGCTTCCTTCTGCTTTAACTGATGCAGTTCCCTGTCCTGCTGCTTCTGAGTCCTCATACTTCTTGCATGCTATCTTTTTCTCCCTAACCTTCCCTGCCACCTCTTTTGAGGACCATAGTGTTTTTTCCTTAGTTTTGCTTTGTTTGTTTGTCACTCAAAGGCTTGTTGCCTCAGTGATGGCAGTTTTGATTTTTCTCCATTGTTCCTCCACCACCCCTCCTTCCTGCCCACTTGCTAGTGCATTCCTCATGCACTCTCACATTTTGCCAAAGTCAGCCCATCTAAAGTCTAGTACCCTCGCTTTTGTATGGCTTGACTGTACGGCTGTGTTTACCATGAACCACACTGTTCGGTGGTCGCTTGTTCCCAGATGGCTACCCACTTCTAAATCTGAGATCCTCTCTTCATCCCTGTTTGAGAAGACCAGGTCTAAG
Source organism: Neoceratodus forsteri (assembly GCA_016271365.2). Taxonomy (NCBI): domain Eukaryota; kingdom Metazoa; phylum Chordata; order Ceratodontiformes; family Ceratodontidae; genus Neoceratodus; species Neoceratodus forsteri. The sequence goes on along the minus strand of CM057459.1, from coordinate 708,467,204 downwards.
ATTGCTCCCTTTTGAGTGGGTTCCAACACTAGCTGTCTGAGGCATGCCCCCGAAGGACATCAAGAAGGACTCTGCTCTTGGATGTGGCTGCAGCAAATGTGCTCCAGTTAACATCTGGCATATTCAGGTCCCCCATCAATGATATCTCCCCTTTTTCTGCCATTCTAATGATGCCTTCTATCATTTCCTTGTCTCTTTCCTCTCCCTGAGATGAGGGTCTGTAAACAACACCCATGCAGATTGTGGTGCCATTTCCTGTCTCCAAGGTGACCCACAGTGCCTCTTCTCCCCCGTTTACCCTTTAGTTCTGTTGCTTTGATCCCTTCCCTCATGTAGAGAGCTACTGCTCTTCCTCCTCCTTTTTTACTGTCCCTATCCCTCCTGTAGAGTGTGTACCCTGGTATGTTGACATCCCAGTCATGGTTCTTTGTGTACCAAGTTTCTGTGACTGCCACAATATCCAGACGTCCCTCTTCTATCAAGGCCACTAGTTCAGGAAGCTTGTTACCCAGACTATGGGCATTAGTACTCATTACCCTCCATTTTTTGATGGCCTTACCCTTTTTAGCCCCATCCCTGCCCTTACTGTCTTTTTCTCCATTGACCCCTGTCCTGCTTCCTATCATCTTCTCTACCTTGTTGTTTTCTTCACTATTTACCCTGTTTTGTGGGAGGAGACTCTGAATTCTCTGCTCCTGTTCAGCGTCTCCCCTCGTGGCTAGTTTAAAGCTATGATGGTCATATAAAATCTTCTCCCTTTCACAAGCAAACCGCTGTAGTCTCCCAGGATGCAGGCTTCAGATTTAAAAGCTCCTTCATGTCCAGAAGTGGGTCTGCTCCGGTTTTGATTGCCTGCCACAAGGGTTGGACAGGTTTGCAGTGCCACAGGATGTGCAGTAGCATACCTTTCTTCTTCTGGCATATTGTACGTACGTCTGACTGTAACCTACCCATTCTACAGTTTAACAAGCATATAATAAATATTATTTAATATATTAAACTGTGTGAGTCTGCTTTTGTAATTTTTCATGTAAAGGCAGACATTGTCTCGTACCTTGGCCCAATTAAACTGTCCTGGAACTGTGCTCGCCAGTATGAGCATTCACCTGCAGACTTTTAAGGTGAGTGGTCAAAGATGATTTGATACAAGGCCGAAATAGAGTGTGGTTGGAGGGCGGCATCAGTAAATGTTCCCAGTATTGGTGCTAATTTGTCATTCCATGTGGAAAGGCCTAGGTGTTGGCTGACTGCGTGCATGGGTTATATGAATTTAAAAGAGGCCCTGTCGTTAAGCTGATGTGAAGCCTTGAAGGAAGTGAGAGACGGGTGGTGCTGCTGTCATTCAGTGAGCAATGTTGGGGTTATCCAGTTCTGGCCACAATGAGTTGTTGATGGGACCTCCTGCAGTCTGAAAGTGGAGATTGTTGAAAAGTGGCTATATCAGGGTATGGGATGGTGTGATGTCCAGTAACTGAGACTCTAAGACTGATGCCTACGACTGTTTCTTTTATGGTGTGGGGCAGTTTATTGTAAGGGAGGATTAGGAGCAACATGGGATCTATAATAGCCTCCTGACATCTGGCCTGTTCTATGGTGAGCCAGTGTCTTCTTCATTCGAATACCCAAGCAGAACTGAGTGTACTGCTTGCAGAGGAGAATCTTCCAAAACAGCACACAGACGTTCCGTCTCCTTAGTGGCTGACTTGTCTGTCGGTCACTCTTCTGGCTTTCAGAGTGGTGTAGAAAAGAGCACCAAGCACTCTGCTCTGAGTGCCTTGGCGGGTTTCTTGATGGCCGCAACAGATTCAGTTTGGCAGATTGAAGGGGTCAGAGGTTATCAAAATGGCGATGTCCATCTGTTTATACCCCTACAGTACCTGCTGCTGCTTTTGCATAGTTTCTTTTAACTGGATGCTGCATTACTGTACTTTTTTTTTTTTTTAACCGTTAGATGGTTGTATTCGTAATCTGGTTTGCATTGGTGATGTCAGTGGCGATCAGTACAATCCTCTTCAGGAGTGGGTGCACCCCTTTCAGTGGCAGCATGGAGCATGTAGTGCTATGAACTCCCATTGTCTTTATTTGGCCTTCAGCACCAGTTCCAGTTGGAGGTCACAGGCTGTACAGGTAACACCCACCTTTGGGAGGGGGCCTACACTAATTTTATGCATTTGGTTGGAGGACTTCTTATGGACATAAGAGTGTCGCCTCTTGCATCCTTAAGATGCTAGAACTTCTCACCTTCATTAGGCAGTTCTCGCATTCTTAGAACATGTGAGGTGACACATGTCAACAGGCGGTCCTCTAACCAGACCCATAAACCCATAAAACAAACTGTAATATGTACCTGCTAGCCTAATTTATTTTAAGATAATGCTGCATCACTAACTGAAATGTGTTGGTGTGGAGGGTCAAAATGGAGTGCCCGACTTACCAGCCACAACAATGAGGGGTCTTTTGACCCCCACTCCCCTGGCTTCACCAGCTCCGTGATGAAAGGGGCAAAGATCCAACTTTCACATTTATCTCTGTAATAATAATCATAACAAAACGTCTTGAAACTCGCATTTTATTTGGAAAGTTGAGTGAGTTCAAATGCCCAAAATGAAACTCTGCTCAATTTAAAATCAGTATTGTAAATCACCTTTCATCCATCTTACTATGTAACTGCTTTAAAGTATTGTCATAAACACAACTAATACCAGATCAGCAGCCAACTTTGTTTTACAGTCTGCAGTCCTAAACCTGATCTCAGTTAGTACTCTGTTATGTCTAGTTTACTACCCTGCTGTCATACATCTGTCAACCTGAAGTACTGTATTCAGCTCTCTGTTTTTCTGGGTCATAGCTGAAAAGGGGACATAGGCCTCAGTCCACCTTTCTCGGTTTCCAGTAAGTAAATAAATTCATAAATGTCCTTTTGTTCTTCAGGTGACCAGAGCCTCTCTGATACATTTCCGTGACAGGACCTGTGTGACAAAATCGTAACAGTTCTACCTATTGCCATCAGTGCCTCTGTTCTGTTTTATGATGAAAAAGCCGGTGCAAATACTGCAGCAGTGAAATGAAAATGTCATCCTTGCTTTTGCTTGAAAAGACAAGATAATTTTGTTTTCTTTTTCAAGTTGCTAATAGTAATAGACTAGGTCAACTGCTAGAATCAATAATGGGGGGCATGAATGAACGCTGGCAGGAGGAAGGTTCTGGAGGGATGTGAGGAAGTTCTGCTTCACTGAGAGGGTGGTTGAGCCATGGAACACTCTACAGCAGAGATGGTTGGGGCAAGGACTGTAAATGGGTTCAAGGGTGACTAGTAAGGGGACTGATAGTTACACTGAGGGGAGTTAGTACAGAGGACGATTCATGGGAGGGTGGAATTGAAAACTCTCCCAGGACAGTGGGTCAAGGGGTGAGGTAGGTATAACTGTTCGGGCAGATTGAATGGACCATTGGTCTTTTTCTGTTGGAAATGGCTGTTTCTATGTCTTTAGGTGTAATATTTCCAGATCTTTATCATTTTATGATCTATTTTAGAGTAAGTAAGTAATTTCTTCCATGAGAGTGAAGGATAAGCCATCTGATAACCATATTTGTTTTTTCTCTCCTAGGTTTTGACAAAGAGAGGTTATGCTGCTTCGCCACCTGAGCAGAACTGGTTTGGATTTGATAACATGGGCTATGAAGGTAGCCGGAATGAGCTGTTCCCTGTGCCCACGGATGTGAGGGCAACAGTTGTTTCCATTGTAGGAATGACATGCCAGTCATGTGTGCAGTCCATAGAGGGCAGAATTTCCAAAGTGGAGGGAGTTCTAAACATCAGAGTGTCTCTCGAACACAAGAATGCAGTGGTGCAGCATGTGCCATCAACGATTAGCCCACAGCAGATTTGTCAGGAAATTATGGATATGGGCTTTGATGCCAGTGTTGCAGTAGGAACCTTCCCAGTTCCTAACACAAGTTCCTCGTCATTGGCTGAAACAGTGGTGAAAATGAGGGTGGAAGGCATGACATGCCAGTCTTGTGTTAGCACAATTGAAGGAAAAATTAGCAAATTGCTGGGAGTTCTGAGAATAAAAGTGTCTCTCAGTAGCCAGGAAGCAACCATTGTGTACCAGCCTCAGACTATTTGTCCTGAAGATCTAAAGAATCACATTAATGACATGGGGTTTGAGGCCACCGTTAAAAGCAGGCCAGCATCTATAAAGCTCAGTCCTGTGGATGTTGAACGTTTACAGACTGCAGGTGTAACAAAAAATGGAACTAGTCACTTCTACTAGCTCAGAGACAGTGGTACTGGGCATAGAGGGGATGCATTGTAAGTCCTGTGTCTTCAACATTGAAACAAATATTTCGGACCTTCCTGGCGTGCAGAACATTCAAGTGTCCCTAGAGCATAAAAATGCAATTGTTCATTATAATCTAAATTTAATTACCCCAGCTTTATTAAAGGAAGCCATTGAGGTTCTCCCTCCTGGTAACTTTAAAGTGTCTTTTTCTAATGGAGTGGAAATGCATAATATGCCTTCTCCAGTCTTGGTGCCTCCGTTGTCACATCAGAGCAGTCCGAAGCCTGAAGAGCAGTCCCAAGCTATTACTTGTACCGCAGTGATTGATATTGGAGGGATGACCTGCAATTCCTGTGTACAGTCCATAGAGGGCTTGATAAGTCAAAGAAAAGGTGTAAAATGTATATTTGTTTCCCTGACTGAGCAGAGGGGTACTGTACAGTATGATCCAACTGGGACTAACCCAGAAGAACTAAGAGCTGCTATCGAAGAGATGGGATTTGATGCCTCCTTGCCTGGTACTGTGTTTTTTTTTTCTATGTGTGTATTATTGCTATTTAACACAAGAGATTTTGTACTTTAACAGTATTGGTGCAGAAATATGAGAATGCATATGTTGTGTGGACACAGGAGAATAATATATGAAAGTTCTCCTCCATCAGAATGAACAAACAGAGCCGCTGTTTGCCTTGTTGAATAGGTCAACAAAAGAATATATATATATATATATATATATATATATATATATATATATATATATATGTATTTTTTTTGCTGAACATTTTTCCTCCTTGGCATACCTGCTTGCTCTCTTTCTTCCTGGCAACTCCACTGGGATTCCAGCCGCTGTCCATTCTCCTGCACTCCAGTTAGGGTCTGCCTTGTCCCCTGTGGCTTACCCCTGCAGCGGGGTGGTGGGAAGCCCCCAACTCACCCACCCGATACAGATCCAGATCAGGCACGCCCCCCAGAGCTAGAGATCTTCAAACGGCCATCAAGCCGCTTGACTAGGATGCCATCTTTTTCCCCCTGTTTACTTCCCTGAAGCTGGGGGCTTGCAATGATGCCAGCGGAAGGGAGCACACACACACGTGTCTGCATGCACCCCCTCCAGGTGTCTGTTCCTAGCTGCTCCCCAAGCAACTGCATTTTGCTCTGTCCCCCAGCCTCTGCCAGGGGGCGAACGGGCGCCAACAGTAGAGGCCCCCCCCCTGGAGAAGGAGTGCAGTCCATTAGACGCTCAATCCTTCTCCTCCTCCCCTGCTGACCTCCAGCGACCTGTGCTCATTCCCAAAAATGGGTTGCCGGCGTGGCGCAAGGTAAGGCATCCAGCGTCTCAGCCCTCAGCGCCATCGGGATGGCTAAAAAGAGAATATTGAAAAGTCTTGAGTAATTAAAATTGTATTGAATAGAGCCATTGATTTCAGCAACTATGCCAGTCTTGAGGAGACACAATATGTGTTTACAGTTTTATTGTAGCTTTTGCTGCATTAAGTTGGAAGTTGGTAATGTTTCAAGATGGACTGTAGAAGCCAAATCAGATTATGCTGCTGCAAGATGTTAGAAGTGTCTTTTGTAGGTTCACCAGGAAATGGGCAACATAAAAGTTCAACTAACCAACAAAAGCTGGTATAGTATATTATGATTCTACCTGGATTCTTTCCACATTAACGCTAGCGCAATCTCCGCTGAGCATGCCAAGTCATTGGAAAGCTATTGCTGAAATCTCGACTCCTCCCCTTTTCCACATCTCCACTGCTATGCTTCAAATTATTTTCTCTGACGAAAAGTGAGGTCCTCTTTTTAAGGACTCTGCCTTTGGTCTGTATTGTCTGGGTTTTTTTTTGTTTGTTTTTTATGGCAGTTCTCAAAACTGTGTACAAATTCAACATTTTTCTACCTTTTGGAAACTGTTGGAGTCTTTCAAGGATTTGTGTCTTGTTTTCGCAAGGTCTTGCTTGTTATTGTACTTCGTCTCTTTGTGTTCTTTCCTTATTCACACTGTCCACCTAGGTGACTCTGCTTTTTCCCCTCATGGTTCAATTACATCTGGAGTATGGAGGGGGTGGTGACTTGAGAAAGGGGAGGTGTCAAGGTTCCAGCCAGTAGCATTCTTGAGAATTCTGCAGATGGTCAGTGGAGACTGCAACATTATTATTGTGGAAAGCGATACCAGTAATAGAAGAACATTGCAAGTTACTTAGTCTATGCCCCTGCACTCAGTGGAAGTTTGTGATCTAATTGTTACTCTGACTTTGCCTTCTTTAGCCTAGTGCAATCAGGATGATGTTGCCACTGTGTCGCTCGCCCGCTAGTGAGACCCCACCTGGAATATTGTGTCCAGTTCTGGGGGCTGCATCTCAGAAAGGACATAGGGTAGAAGCAGTCCAGACGTGGGCAACTAAAATAGTGCAGAGGTTGCATCAAATCCCCTACGAGGAAAGACTGACAGACCTCAACATGTACATTAAATGAAATGGGTCATGTTGTAATAAATGTAGTCCACTTTCAAAATGTTGGAGTGTCCTTCATTTCATTTAAAAAGTACCCCGACATTTCATCCATACGCTGAAGGCTTTTTCAAGGGGATTTATTTTGTGCACTACAGATAAAAAATAAATAATTTTTTTAATTTTCACATAATTATTATTCTCATTTTAACATTTCTGTCTAATATGTTTAGTGCTCCTTTACTGCTACTCCGCCTGTACCTCTAAATCAGCCTCCACCTGCTCATTGCAGGAACTGTTCAATCTGTTTCATATACTGTGTACTCACGGGCTGCAATAAATACAGGTATTGCTTTAAAAAAAAAATCAAGTTTTTCACGTGTTTTAAAACATGCAGAAATATCAGAGTATGCTATGGAACATGATGAATCTCTGTTCTCACATTGCACTGTAAGCACGATCAGCCCTGTATCCCAGTCACAGATAGTTGGCGTCTCCCCCTCTGTTAACTGCGTTAATTATGCATGCTTGTTCTTATACCATTATCATATTTACAGATACTCTGACTTATTTTTACAAAATTTGTAAGCTTCAGTTGAATTAATGTATTCTTCCTAAATAAACTACCAAATTATTCGTTGAATAATCTTCCCGCCTCCTTTGCAGATGTAGCCTTTCCCTTTAAAAGCCTGATTGTGCAGCTGCTAGCTGCTACTCGTTCTCAGAGCAACCTTAAAAATGTAATAAAGTAAAGCTTAGTATTTATAATTTGTGTGAGCTTTCACCAAGTAAAAATGTTGCTAGTTACAGGTTCAACCTATTTCACGGCAGAAAACTTGCCTCCATAATTTGTCTTACCAACCTATTGGCCTTCTCTGCTGTTACCCTCTCTTATAGAAGCTTTTATAATACAAGATAAACTGAGGGAGGAGCTTCTACAGGAAAGGGTAACAGCAGAGAAGGCCGATAGGTTGGTATTGGGCGCAAAGTATAATTCTAAATTTAGTGAAATTAAGAGAATAATTAGCCAACATTGGTAAGTACTAGAGGGGAACCAAATGTTCAGGCCTTTCAGATGAAACCCATAGTGGCTGCCAAAAGTGTACATATTCTAAAAGATCCTATAATACATTCACAGTTTCAGAAACAAGAACAAAAAGGGACACCATTATTATTGGGACCATTACAGCGAGGAATGACACCAGGTTGATGGTGTTCAGTCAGTCTGTGATCATACAAGTAGAAAAAATGTTTTTAGACACTCCCATATGGGGAAGGGATATCAGATCAAAGATACCGCAATACACAGGGGTCGTCTATGTCCTCCAGTGTCCCTCTGGCATACTGTATGTAGGAAAAACTAGAAGGGTATTAAAAGTCAGAATACAGGAACATAAGGGAGACATCAGGAGACCAAATGAGAGATCCTCTGTAGCACAGCATTTTAAATTAGAAGGACGGTTCTGGGGCCTACATGTAATACATAAACTTTCTGGGGGGAAGATCACACAGAAATGATGGACAGGGCTGAAATGAGGTGGATCTTCCAGCTCAAAGCCCTTGAATCCAGGACAGGCATGAAGATGGACACCAACTAGCCAGCTTGCTGGTAGCTGGAGGGGAGTGAGTGAGTGTGTGTGTGTGTGTGTGTGTGGTGGGTGGTGGGTTGGGCTCCAGTGGGGAAAAAGCTGAAAAAAAATGTGTGAGTAATAATGATACAAGTAGAAGTGTGTCACAGTAGATCGATGTAGTGACATTCCATCACGTATGTTAAGTTGAAGTCACTAGAATATACACATACCTGTTATAGTAGAGCATTGACTGAAAATTCAGTAGGTTATAATCATTTTTTGAGAAAGAATAAGATTCTCTCATTCCTTTTGATACTTGGCAACTGATATTCAGTTTATGAGTTAACAATTATTGATTATATTTCTCTTTCCAAGTGCACGGGATCCAATACGTCTGTCATTGGAGAAACTAATCTCAATTACTTTGATATGGAGAAAGTGGTGGGACAAAACAAAATGGTCCCAGCCATCGTCAGATTAAAACATTAGAACAACTTGAATTTAGATTTAAAGTGGTTTGGACTTACTCTAAATACACTGTATAAATGAAAGACTTCAATTTACATGTTACATAAGCCACTGATAGAGTACAGAGCTTCTGGCACCTGGGTCCTGTTTTAGACCTGTATGTGAGCCCTCACGGAGTCATTACCTGGCTTAGTGCTTACAGTTGCCAAGTAGCTGACAGCATACTTATGGTCGTGTTACCATGACATTAGTGTTATGGTTCTGTGGGGGCCCCCGCGCAGGTTCAAGAGGGGTGGTCTGGTGGTCGGAATCCTCACTTGGCTGAAAACTCCATAATACAAGCACACATAGAAACAGAAATTGACGGCAGATAAGGACTGCTAGGCCCATCTAGTCTGCCCATTTTCCTTGCCTACTATAAAAGCTGCAGACCCTACTTAATCTCCAACTTTACCTCCTCGTTCCTATTGCTAGGGTTCCCCAATGCCTGTCCCATGCATGCTTGAATCCCCCCACTGTGTTTGCCCCCAGACCTCTACTGAGAGTCTGTTCCATGCATCCACGACCCTTTCTGTGAAGAAATACTCCCTCATGCTACCCTTTAGTCTATCCCTTTCCAACCTCATGTCATGCCTCCTTTTTCCTGGACATCTCCTTTTCTGAAGGATACTATCCTCCGGTACCCTATTTATGCCTTTTAGATATTTGTAGGTTTCTATAGTATCTCCCCTGTTTCTCCTCTCTTCCAGGGTATACATATTGAGGTCTCCCAGTCTCTCCTCTGACTTTTTGTGCAGGCCCTGCACCATCTTTTTTGTCCTTCTTTGAACTGCCTCCACCCTGTCTACTGTATGTCCTTACGGAGATGCGGCCTCCAGAACTGGACACTGTATTCCAAATGAGGCCTCACTAATGATATGTACAGTGGCATCACCACTTCTTTCCTTTTGCTGGTGATACCTCTCCCTATGCACCCCAGCATCCCACTGCCGCACCCCACAGCCTTGGCACATTGTTTAGCCACCTTTAGGCCATCGAATATAATTACCCCCAAACCCCTTTCCTGTTTGGTGACCATCTGTTTGTCTCCCCCCCCCCCCAGTCATGTAATCCTCCCTTGGTTCTTGTACCCCAAATGCATGATTTTGCAATTTTTCACATTAAATCTCAGCTGCCACACTCTGGACCATTTCTTCAGTTTACCTAGGTCCCTCTTTATTTTTTCCCACCCCTCCCAGAGTGTCCACCCTGTTGCAGATCTTAGTGTCAGCTGCAAAAAGGAACACCTTCCCCTCCAGCCCCTCCGCAATGTCACTTATAAAGGCATTAAACAGGACTGAGCCCAGGACTGATCCCTCTGGCACCCCGCTGGTCACCGTCCTTTCCTCAGATTGAGTACCATTTACCACAACCCTCTGTCTTTGATCACTCAGTTTACCACCTTGTGACTCACTCCCAGGCTGCCCAGCTTGTTTACAAATTGTCTGTGGAATGGTATCGCAGGCCTTACTGAAATCCAGATAGGCCACATCCACCGCTCCCCCGATACACGACCTCAATCACCCAATCCAAGAAATAAATTAGATTTGTTTGACATGACCTTCCTGCTGTGAATCCATGCAGTCTTGGATCCTGTGCTCCGCTGGATTCAAGGTGTTCCACGATCCTTTCTTTAAGTAGTGATTCCATAATCTTCCCCACTGTCGAGGTGAGGCTCACTGGTCTGTAGTTTCCAGCCTCCTCCCTACTGCCACTTTTGTGAAGAGGGACTACATCTGCCCTCCTCCAGTTCTTTGGAACCACTCCTGTATCGAGTGACTCATTGAACAGGGCTGCCAGTGGTGCCGCGTAGTTCCCTTAATATTTTAGGATGTATTCCATCTGGACCCATTGCCTTGTTCACTTTCAGTTTTGTGAGTTCTTTTAGGACTTGCTCTTCCGTAAATGGACTGGTGTCCATCTCGCTCCCATATTTGTTTATGTTGCCTAACTGTGGTCCCTCACCTTCTTCTGTGAATACAGAACAAAAATATTTTGTTCTGGACTACATCTGCCCTCCTTCAGTCCTCTTGAACCACTCCCATATTGGGTGTCCCGGGGAAAGAACAGCAGCTAGCTGCTATCTTTGGGGAAGGGAAGTAACTGCAACACAAAGTGCTTTCATTTTTTACTTGTTTACATTGGTGTTTGTTCTAGGGGGCTGTGTGTATAGACAGGGAATTTTACTTTGGTTGCTTGATTGTGTTTTGTGGGAGCAGGGGGCAGCAACGTAGCTCCCATCCACCAACCCTGTGCTCACCCTTCCTTTATAGGTACCTGAGTCATACAACTTCCTGCATTTTCTTAAGGGGAAACAGCCCACTCTTCTACATAACACTACTACCAGCAAGCAGGACAGAACCCCTTACAGACAGGAGTAGACGCCGGGAAGGACACAGCTTGGAGTAAGAGAAGTGCCTTTTTGTTTTGTTTTTTTTTGGTGGTGTTGGGGGGACAAACTGTGTTTCAGCTGCAGTAGCGCTAAGAATGTTTTAAAAAGAAGTAAACGTAAAACACTGCTGTGGAGTGTTGGAAGGATTGTGTGGGATAGGGTGGGAGGAGGAGATGAGTGAGGGAGGCTGAGGAAGGGCCTGCAAGGGAAGAGGGGGGTCACGTGACTGCAGCAGCCAGTAGAGAGGCTGCAGGCAGTATATAATTCCCAGGGGACCAAGCGACCCTGACGCATGAATGTAACATCAGCAGGGAGGAAAGCAGGCCACGCTGGTGAGGGCAAAGTAGGACACAGGGGAGAGTAGTCTAAAGGGAGAGCTGACCAGGTATAGCTCAAAAATATACCACATGGCAGGGAACCCAAGGAGGATTGGGGGGGGGGGTCTCAGGGAGTGGGCCTGTAAGCAGGCATGGGGAAGGAGGATGTTTATGGGCAGTCAAGAGGGACAAGTGGTAAGTTGTAATTATTATTTGCTTTTGTTAACCGGGTAAGCACACTAGACAACCAAGTGCCTATTTTCAGGTGCGACCCGGGAGATCACAAGGTACATTCATGAGCATCAGGCAAAACAAGTACAGGTTACATTTAAGAGCATCAAGCAACAAGGTCAGTACGAGAAACAACAGGGGTTTACATTGCAGGCAGAAGGAAGAATAACAGTATGGTACACTCATGAAAGGCAGTGATCGTCATACCGAGCAGCAATGCTCTAAAGATTGCAGGTAGACAGAGAAGAAACAACTGGGATATAGGAGGCCCATAGCAAAATAAGGACATAGAGCAGTAACTATGCACACACTGTTTGAGCAGTTGGGCCTAAGCGGTCCCATCCTACTAGTAAACTGCGAGCTCGGTAGTGGATAAAGTGCAGAGGGCAACTGCCTTTGAACAGATAAGATAGGTAGCGACTCAGCCAGTCAGAGCGCATAGGTCAAGGGGGTTTGTCTAGTGCAGAGGCAGCTGGAGGCCGATTTGAGAAAGCCCCAGAGGGAGGCTTTAAAGCAGGGGTGGGAGGGGGAGGAGTGAGTGCTTGATGGAAAGGAGTTCCACAACCTGGGCGCTTATGCAGCGAAGGCCCGGTCACCCATTTGGGTGCGAGTCTTAGGAACCAGAAGGGCATAAGAGTCACTGGATGTCAAATGGTAGGAGGGGGTAGCTGGAAAGAGGAATTCGGCGAGGACTGAGGGGTGGCAGATCTGACAACATCGTCTATGAAGTGGGTTACGACAAAGGAGGGGAGCTTTTGGATGCGGAGCAGCCATATTCTTAGGGTGTGCATGGAGAGCAGGGAGGGTGTGTGGTGTGTGGGCAGTTGATACAACTTAGGGAAGAGCTTGGATGGCTGAGAAGAGAGCTGAGTAAGGGGGGCGGGGGAACACCAAGGAAATGGGGACCTGAGGAGGCAGTTACCTGAGGATGCAGCAGGCAAAAGAAAGGATAGACAAGGTGGGGGAACAAGAGGGGCAGTCACTTGGGAGCAGCAGGGGGCTGGCACCGGCATCTATAGGGTGGTCAAGCACTAGGGAAAGATGAGAACAGGGGCAAGGCAGAGGTATAAGTCACAGAGCGGGGTGGCTGGAGTAGCTTAGAAAAGAGAGAATGACAATAGGAACAGATTTTCTATTTTGGCTAGCCTGAAGGAGCAAGAATGGTCAGGAAGGGAAACTGCAGAGAAGGGAAGGGTGGAGGGCACTACAAAGGGTAAGGGTTACAGCAGTGAGGTGGAAGGCAAAAGAGGTAGCTCAGGCGGCAGCAGATTCAATGGAGGACAGAAGGAAGGTGGCAGAGCAGCAGGTTCAAGAGGGGCAAGGTAGAGAACAGACAGAGGCGGCTGCATGAACCTATAGGGTAGCATAGGGTGGGGGGGAGCTGGGAAGAGGAAGAGAATAGGTCAGTGGGGACACAGGGAGCCAGTGGTAAGGAGGGTGTTAGGAAGGGGGTGGGAAGGCAGGCACAGGAGTGGGAGAGTTGGAGCAGAAGAGAAAAGGTACGAGGGTGGAATCAGATAGTCTGGGCACAAGTAGTACAGGGGAGAGGACGGGGCAAAGAACAGGGGACATGCATGGCTCAGAGAAGGCACGGGGTACAGAGGCAGGGGGAAGGAGGGTGAGATCAAGTTGGGGGCAGAGGATTAGCAGGCAGCAGGAGGGTGAACATGAAAAAGGAGGGAAAGTCATAATTCTGGGGGACTCGATACTGAAGGGTGTAAGATGGGGGGAAGGGCACAGGAAAAACAGCATTTGGGTGGCGTGCATGCCAGGCACGACAGCAGGTAGAGTGGGACAGCATATTAGCAGATGTTTGAGGAAGGTAGGAGAAAAACCACACATTGTACACCTTGGCACAAAATGACCTGGAGGGGGGAAGGATAGAAGAGGTGCAGGACAGCTTCAAGGAGCTGGGGAAACTATGCAGTGGAAGTTCGGTAGCTTTCTCAGAAATGCTACCAGTATTTGGCCCGGTGGTGCTGAGGGTGAGGTGCTAGATGCCACACTGCGACCCGGGTTTGGGAGCAGACTCAGGTCATCGGGGGTTGGCAGGGGAGGATGGAGCATCTCACGACAGCTCTTCTCCTTCTGGGGTGGGCAAGGGATTTACATTGCTCTGTAGCGGCACCTGACAGAAGTCAGGGGCACTACAAGGTGCGGTGCATAGCAGAGGGTTGGAGCACGGCAGATGTCGGCACATAGTGCGCTGACGTCATTGCACGTCCGACTCCAGGAGTGAAAATCCAGGTGGAAAAATTGCGGAGCGGTCATGGCAGCTGATGGCTGTACTCTGCGCCCCCAGACCCAGAGACGTGCACTCCCCAGGAATTGGGCCAGTTCATGTGGAGGAGAGCTGGACCGCAGACCAGACCTGGGGGTGCGGGTGCCACGCCGGATGACCTGCCAAGCCGCCCGCAGAGGAGGAGGTAAAAAGAAATTAAAAAAAAAAAAAGAGAAAAGAAATCCTACCAATGCCAAGAGCGAGTGCAGCCAGGAAGCAGTGAATCACTAAATTCAATAGATGGCTGAAGGAATGGAGTGGGTCCATGAGGTATGGATTGGTGGTGGTGGTGGTGGGGGGGGACAAATGAGAGAACACAGACCTGTATGCAGAGGATAGGCTGTACCTTAGTAAAGTGGGCTCACAGGTACCGAAGCACAAGTTGGGTGAGTTTATCAACGAAAATTATAATTTAAACTAGGTAAGGGGGGCCAAAGGGTGGGAATTCACCAGGGAAGGGGGTCCCTTGGATCTCCCCCCACCAACAAGGCTGGAGCCAAATTTAAATAGGAGGAGAAATAGAGAGGAGGGTAAAGGTGCAGAGCACAGTAGATCAGAATGATGTGTGGTATCGAGTGCTAGGAGCTTGGGGAACATCACTGAGACATGGGTAACCCAATACCATGACTGGGACCTAGCCATCCCAGGTTTCAAGCTGTACTGAAGGGAAAGGAGAAAATGGGAAAGGGGGTGGAGTGGCCATCTCCATTAGGGAAGGGATAAGGTGTAATAGGGAGGACTGGGAGGAAGGCAGGGCAGAAGCCATGCGGGTGCAACTTTACAACTCGAAGGGTAGCAAGGTTAGACTGGGGTAGTTTATAGGCCTCTGACACAGAATGAGGGGAACAGTTAAAGAGGCTTAGTGGCAAAGTGAGAACTTTGGTGGTGGGGGATTTTCATCTTCCAAGGGGTGGATTAGAGCATCCCGGCTACCCCATGTGCCATGGAGCAGATCCTCCTGGAAGTCTTCCAAGATAGCTTCCTGACACAGAAGGTGACAGAACCAACTAGGGAGGGGAACATCCTGGACCTGGTCCTGGAGGATGGGGAGCAAGTCAGGGACGTTGGGGTGGAGCAACCCCTGGCGGGAAGTGACCACCGCACAGTGTGGTTCTCAATCAGTCTAGTAAGGAGGTAGCCACTACAAGGATTAAGGTCTTGGATTTCAAAAGGGCAGACTTTGGCAGGATGGGTAGTATAATGGAAGGGAACAAAGCTAGCATTTGCCTGAACATGGACACTGAGCAAAAATAGATGATCATCAAGCGGGGCCTGGCTGAGTCCACTAGCACATGTGTCAAGAGCCAGAGCAAGAAATCCAGGACCAAGAAACCGAGCTGGATGAACAAGGAGGTAGGGGAGAGGGTGAGGGAAAGAGAGCTGTATTTAGAACCTACAAAAGATCCAACAGGGAAGAGGACAGGGAGGAATATGTGAGGAAATCCAGAGATGTGAGTAGAACTGTAAGGGCAGCCAAGGCGTTGAAAGAACTGAGGCTGACCGAGGGGATCAAAGAAGGTGAAAAGGATTTCTTCAGGTATATAAGGGAGAAGAGAGGAGAAAAGAGTAAGGATCAGATTGTTAGGATCGAGAATGGCAGTAGGTGGCTGGAAAAGGGGGCACAGCATGCAGAAGTACTTGACGAGTACTTCTGTTCAGTGGTCACCAAAGAGAGGGATGGGCCCATACCAAAGGGAAAGGCTGGGTTGGGGGTAGGAGGGGAGGAGGGGAGGAGAACACTGATGGGGAAATCACAGAGGGAAGGGGTGTTGGAGGGCCTTAAGTCCCTGAGGGTTGATGAGGCACCTGGGCCAGACAGACTTCATCCTAGAGTACTGAGAGAAGTTGGCAGTAGTCCTGGCTGGGCCAATGGCGAACCTGTTCAACACCTTTCTGTAAACGGGATGCGTACCCAGGGATTGGAGGGTGGCACATGTGGTGCCCCTCCATAACAGTGGGCCCAAGGACGAATCAGGAAAACGGTCCCCTGGATCAGTGTACTTACCCGGTTACCAAAGACTTAAATAAATAAACCAGTCAGCCTAACCTCAATTGTGGGAAAGCTAATGGAGACTATCCTCAAGGAAAGGCTGGTAAAATTTCTGGAGGATAATGATCTCCAGGACGGCAGACAGCACAGATTTGTCTTAAGCAGATCCTGCCAGATGAATCTGGTGGACCTTTTTGATTGGGTGACGTGGGCACTGGGCAAGGGCGTGCAGTGGACATCCTATACCTGGACTTCAGCAAGGCCTTTTGATTTTGTGCCGCATGGTGGGCTGACCAGCAAACTGAGCAGCCTGGTAGCAGGAAGGAAACTGGCTTGATGGGTCAGGAGCTGGTTATAGGATAGACGGAAGAAATTAGTAGTGGGGGGGTGAGGTATCTGAGTCTAGGGCAGTAACAAGTGGGGTCCCACAGGGCTCGGTGCTAGTGCTGTTTAACATTTTCATTGCTGACATCGCAGAAGGGATAAAGAGTAAGATCAGTCTCTTCGCCGATGACACCAAGATCTGTGTGGAGATCAGGGCTCGAAATAACTGGCTGTCCACCCGTCGCGGACAGCTGGTTTCCAGCTGGGATAGCCGTTTTTAAAAGACCGCCTGTCCCCTGGACAGGCGGTTTCAGCAGCGAGCAGCGAGAGGGAGAGAGATGCAGCGAGGGAGACAGTGTTGTGCTGGGCACTAGGACTCAGCGGCAGACGGGAGGCTTCCCCGGACGACGCCGACGCGTAGCTCCACCCGCCCATTCAGTCTTCCCGCTGGCACTGAGGGTCAAGTGACTGCACCTCCTAGTGTCACCTGACCTCTCAGCGAGCGGGAAGACTGACTGGCGCTGACTCGCTCTCCTCACTCTCAGTAGTGTGGCCATAGAGTGAGGAGGCCTTGATTAGGAGGCCGAGCAAGTGGAAAAAAAAGACCTGCAAATTCTGAACAGCCCTTCTCAGGGCTCTAGCATTGGGGGCTCAGTTTGTGTGAAAGTCCTGCTAGTACTTGGAGGAGGAGAGGGAGGTGAAAAAGGGGCTTATTTAGTTTGTCTCAAAGTGCAAAAAGACTTCTGCAAATTCTCAACAGCCCTTCTCAGGGCTCTCAGCATTGAGGGCTCAGTTTGAGTGAAGTCCTGCTAGTACTTGGAGGAGGAGGGAGGTGAACAAGGGGCTTATTTAGTGTAAGTCTCAAAGCAGTCAGACACTGTACCTGTACACCTAAAACTCTCTCAAAGCCAAAAGACACCTTGTGATCTGCAAGTCTCATCATCTCTGACTCTGAATAAAAAAATATATCTTGAGTGTGCAGAGAGGTGAAGGCAAGGCTCTATTAAAGTTTATTGTTCACTCAGCCTGTGTAAAGCCCTCCAGAGCTTGACCCTTGAAGATAGATACTGATGACGGACTTACTGTACTACTAGTAGTACTACTAACTTAAACTAGCCCCTGTCAGCCTGCTGTTGTGCTCTGCCACTGGACTAACTGAATAAAAGTAAAATTGAGTGACTGTGACAAGAAGGCACTGTCAAAGGGAGAGGAGGGGATTAAATTACAAAACAGGTTGACAGCAGGATACCCCTCAGGTTTTAGTTGTGAAATCTGAGCGGGAGGAAAATATAAATATTAAACTCCTTTGTCCGGGGTTTTACAGGAAGGGAAAGAAAACTAAACAGACTGTTCACGTCTTCTAATATCTCTGATCATCGCTTCACTGTAGTGTCCACTGTCTTCCAGAGTGCTTACTGTACTTTAAATTCGTACTAGCTAAGTAAACCAAAAGGGGAAAAAAATGTCTTTGTTAAAGTTTGGCTTTAAAAAAATTACAGGAAAGCCTTCAGTTTCAAGCCAAGAGGGAGGAGAAAGCTCGGGTTCTTCTATGTGTACTGCTTCTCCATTACTGATAGACTCAGTAGCACCAACTACTCACCCCACCATTGTGGCCACAGATGTGACAACTTGTAGTGCCAGTGCTGATATGCCAGCAACTCTGACTACTGTTGAAAGTGGCAGGAGTCCCGGGGCAAAAAGAAAAAGGGGGTTCCAGGAGACCTGGAAGAAAAATAGGGAGTGGCTACTATATGAGCCTGATGTGGGCATGACCTGCTTATACTGCAAAAAATACTTAAGGGAGACGAACACTTTCATGAGTGGCTGTAAGAGCATGAGACTTGAAAATGCACGAGCTCATGAACTCTCCAAACCTCATAAATTAGCCAATGAAAAAAATACTGTGTCTAACACAGACCCATCCAACTAGCAATAGAACAAGGAATAATACAAATGGAAAAAATGAGCACACAAGTGGAACATTTGTTTAGAACAACTCTTTATTTGATTAATTCAGAACACCCATTCACAGATTTCCCTGGCATCTTAGAATTACAACATGTAAATGGTGCAAATGTCGATCAAGTTATAGAAGTGACAAACAGGCAGCAACGTTCACATTTTATTTCAGAATCAATAAGGATAAAAGATGCAAAACTGGTTAACAGTAACACTTTAATCTCTGTCTATGTGACTCGAGCACTGATGCCTCAGTAATAGAAGAGAGGCAGTCTATATTAGGACAATGGAAAATTTCCGTCAGTTAACAAATTTGTTCCCTTCAGCCAGTCTCTATTCCAAGCGGTGAAAGCATTTATAACTCAATAGGTGATGCCTTAGGATTCACCTTGGACTGTAAAGACTGGAAAGAAAAATTGTTGCTTTTGGATCTGATGGGGCACCCGTCATGTTGGGTAAAGTGACTGGGGTGTTTGGCAGGATTTTGAAAGAGCTTACCTCATTTGTTGAGGATTCAGTGCAGTGCCCTAAAGTTGGAGCTTGCTATAAAGCAATCAGCAACATCTATTCCATACATGAAAACAACAGACGAAGTCTTAATGGATATCTATAAAATATACCATAAGTCTCCCAAAAACTGGGCCCGGTCTCAAAGAGTTAGCCAGTAATATGAGGTACACCATTCACAAACCAGTTAACGTGTCAGGGACCCGGTGGGTTGCACACAGAGAAAGGGCTCTGTCTGTTATTCTGTCCAGCTACAATGCTTTAGTTGTACATTTACAGCACATTGCTTCCACACCAGGGCAAACAAAAGATCAGGCCAGTGGGTTGTTCAAAACAATAAGTACTGTGAGATTTGTCCTCTTTTCTCAGTTTCTGGCTGAATACCTTTCTGTCATGATGGCCTTCAATCTAACTCTACAGAGGGACAGCTCAACAGTAGAAACAATAGTCAGCAAGGTTGAAAGCACGGTGCTCTGGCTAGAGAACTACCCTGCACAGGATAAACTTGACAAAGTCTGTAATGAATTGCTGTTGCTCCCTGACTCTGACACAGCTGACAGTGACACTAGCACAAGTCGACTGACAGGCTCAGCCACTACTCAGGTTCAGTTCCGTGGATCTGATATCTTCCTTAACTTAGAAAGGGGATATTCTATAGATAGAACCAAACAGGCAGTGTTGCGTGATGTTACAAGCCTTCTTTCATCAACAATTGAAAGTATTAACTCACGATTTTCTAGTTTTAAACAGACAAAGTCCTACGGTCATTCAGTATATTTAACCCATTACAGTTACCAGATAGTGACCACCAGCTAGCCCTTTATGGCAATGAGGAAGTCAGAACCCTCACAGAGCACTATAGTGACCTACTGAAGAAACACAATAATAATATAAACTTGATTGAGCGCAATGGTTAGAGCTAAAACCACTTATGGAAAAAATCACGAATGAGCTGTCTCCAAAATTTCACTATTTGGATTTCTGGCAAAAAATTCTCCATAATGATGCACATGAACAGCGATTCCCTGATATTCTGGTCTTAGTCACAATAGCTCTACTGATCCCAACCCAAACTGCAGTAGTTGAGAGAGGATTCAGCTTGATGGGCAGAGTGAAGTCTGACTGGCGGTCCTGTCTGTCTTCTATGACTACATCTGAACTAATGCGTGTCAAGCTGTCAGATGCTAGCGTTGCTACATTTGACCTGCAGGATGCCATAACACTATGGTTCAAATCTGGAAAACAAGAGAAGACCTCATGTGAGACCATATGGCTGCAGACTAGATTCAAGTTCTGATTCAGAAATAGACTAGACTCAATCAGTGTTTTACTATGAAAAATAACCCCCCAAAAAGCAACAGTTTTCTCTCTTTCCACTTTACAGTCCATTTTATGTTTTAAGTTTAAAATTCACCTCACAAAAATGTGGACAGGTAAAACTTTGTCCGGACAGGCAACATTTACATTCCACCTGTCCCTCGGACAGGCATCTCAAAAAAATTATTTCTAGCCCTGGTGGAGATTGATTGAGAAGAAGGCAGTAGAGTACTCCAGGAGGATTTGGCAAAACTGGAAGAATGGTCTGACACATGGCAACTTGGGTTCAGTTCCAGGAAGTGCAAAGTCATGCACTTGGGAGCCAGGAACCCCAGAAATAGTTACTGTTTTTTTTGGGGAGGCGTGGGGTGCAGTTATCCAAGTCAAAGGAGGAGAAGGATCTGTGTGTACTGGTGACCGGGGAAATAAACCACTCAGCCCAGTGCAGGAAGGCAGCGGCAAAGGCCAACAGAATGCTGGGGTGCACTGCAAGGGGAGTTACCTCTAGGAGAGGGGAAGTCATCCTGCCCCAGTACAGGTCCCTAGTGAGGCTGCACTTGGAGTGCTGTGTGCAGTACTGGCGCCCCAGTTTGAAAAATGACATCAAGCTGCTGGAGGGGGTGCAGTGCCGGCACGAAAATGATCATGGAATTGGGAGATAAACCTTGCAAGGAGAGAGAGAGAGTGAGAGAGCTCAATATGTATTCCCTGGAGGATAGAAGGGAGAGAGGGGACATGATTGAGACCTTCAAGTACCTGAAGGGTATGAACAGAGTAAGTACTGGAATTATTTTCAAATTAAAAGGTGGAAGGGAAACCAGGGGACACAGTCTGAAGTTGGAAGGAGGCAGATTCCGGAGGGAAATGAGGAGGCACTGTTTCACCGAAAGGGTGGTGGCAGGGTGGAATGCGCTGCTGGAGGAGGTGATATCACTGTGGGCAGTGGGCATCTTCAAAAGGGAGTGGGACAGGTTCAGAGGAAGGGTTCACACCATGGGGGGGCAGGGAGTGGGAGTGAAGGATACACGGGCTAAATCAGTGGAGGGGGAGGTAAGAGGGGGGCAGCTGCACTCTGAAGACTGAAGTGCTGCACACTCGCACTAGGTAGACTGATAGGCCTGTATCTGCTGGCATTTTCGTTTGTTCGTATGTTCGTATATTTGTTCAGTACTGATGCTTTTTCAGATCCCCTCCCACACATTCTCCTTCTTCCCCTTTAAGCTTTACTATCCCACCCCTGGTTTTTCTCCTTCAACTAATGTACCTATAAAAGTCCTGTCTCCTTTTTTTTACCTGGTGTGCTATTTTTTCCTCTGTTTGTGCTTTTGCGCTCTTGACTGCTTTCCTTGCCTCCCTCTGTTTATCCAGATACACTACCCTCTCCTCCTCCTGCTGTGTTTCCTTGTATTTCCTGAAAGCCATTTTTTTTTTTTTGTGCCCTTGCCTTCCCGGCACTGCCTTTTTTTTTTTTTTTTTTAATTTATTTATTCTAGGATTACAAGTACCTTTGAGCCAAGGCTCTTTTACAGAGGTTCCACGTCAGAAATAGCAAACAAGGAAGCAACAGTGAAATAACAGTAAACAATTCATGTACAACAGTGTTATTGAAAGGTGTCAATTATGTAAGCAATAAAACGTGACAGTGTGTGTGTGTTGAACAGATATTATCGCATGCCCAGGGGCGTAGGAAGGCACGAGGCCACTGGCCTAGTGTCTTCAGCCCCTGGAAGTGCGGTAATATCTGTTCAACACACACCCTGGAGTGCCTTATTGCACTTATAATATGGGCACCTTTTTTGTCTTATAAAAGTTTAGACAAAAAAGTATGTTTTATATGTAGAAAAAAAGATGATTTAATTGTTAATATATGACAAAATAGTCCTTCTGCCTATTTAAAAGTGACGTCATTATGTAGTTTTTTTTTGTCAATATATTTTTATTGGTATTTAAATATACATAAGTCCAGTAACAGTACAAGTTATGAAAGCACATACACTAATAAATATACTGAAATAAGTTGTAATACCTTACAAATTATTATATAGTTGTTAGATGTAATAAATTATTTGATTATCCAATATCATAAATAAATGACGTTATAATAAATGTATTATAATGTAATCACTATAAAGTATCTCTTAGCAATGATAAGTAAAGGTAAGAAGAAGAAAAGAACAAAAGGGAATAAGAATAGAAGGAAAGAATAAGAGATTTAAAAGGGAGAGGTGTGTAGTCCAGTTTCCTTAAGCATATTTAGTATTACATTTCTGCCTAGATTGAAAAGTCAGGAGATCTAAGACCCATATTGATGTTATTAAGACATATATAATTATTTTGTCCCAAACAAAACAGTAGATAAAGTATACCATTTCTTGATAAACTTGGCTGATTGATCTCTTAGGGAGAGTGCTAGCTTCTCTGTTTTTAGAATTCTGTAAGGGTATTTTCTACTCTTGAACTGTTGGAACCGTGACTTCTAGCCAGTGGATTTAATTTTGTTGCACTACCCCAGTGCTCTTGTGTACTTCTTAGTTGTTTGTTTTCTGGTTGTATTTTTTTATTAACAGGAATGAGCTCAGACTGGGAAACTGAATCTGAAGGGATGCTGAGCAGGGGAAAATCCGATTGGTGCCGTGCCTCACTGTTTGAATCCCGGTCCGATGACTGTTGCTGTGGGCACTTGAAACTCCCAGCCTGTACGGAGCTCAGGCTGCGGCCTGCTCCGTGTGGGTGGGAGTATTTGTGAAAATAAGACAGCCGGTGTGGTTTGGGAGGCACTGATTGAAGCACCCTCGTTCTTTTAGTACTTGCAGAGTTTGCTATGGTCCGTTTTTTTTTTTCTACTGAGAAAGAAAAATAAAAGAGCGAGTGGCTCCAAAGCTTCGGTGATCTGCTATGCTGCTAAAACAATGGCGGCTTTAAAAAAACAAACGTTCCATGCCTAGCTCTGAACATTCCATTTAGGGGCATTGATTTCTTTGCCTGTACTCTTTTTATTCTATGTGTAATACAGATATTGCACTGGTTTTCTAGCCAGTCACTGAGCTTATGTTTCATGCCCATTTTATAAAGGAAGAGTAAGGTGTAGAGGAGGAGGAGGAGGAGGAGTGTAGGTAGTTAATAGAGGCAGCTATAGTAAAATGGTGAACACAGCTAGAACACATGTGCCCACAAGGAATGGGTAGGGTCAGGCGTCCGGGGTGACAGAGAAACAGGGATGAGAGGAGAGGGGGAGGATGAAGATGCAGTCGGAGGCATTTTTCGAAAAATAAATGAGAAGGAGTGATAGAAGAGAAAAATGGAGCAGGGTGAGGGGGGAGAAATAAGTGCTATAATGGGGCGAGGAGAGACTAATAAGGTGATATGAAGACCTGAGATTTGAAGTGGCACCTCAGGAGCTGGGGGAAGGGGGACTGGGGGGCCTGGGGTTAAGCAGTATGTAAGTTAGGATTAAAGCTGTGTAGGTCATCAGCTAGGAGAGGCAGTCACAGGAGCTAGAGGCAATGAGATGGGCCCGGAGCCTGGTTTTGAACAGACCTAGTGTTGAGGCAGAGGAGATAGTGTGGCTGAGACCATTCATCCATAGAGGAGCCCTATAGGCGAAGGAGTGTTGGCCCTGTGTAGTTCGACAGCGAGGAACTTGTAGAATCTGGGTTGTCGAGCTCCTGGTGTTCTGTTGGTTGGTGTTTTGATGTAACAAGGCAGTAACACCGGGGGTGTGAGGCCAAGGATGAATTTTCCCGCCATAGCACATGTGAGATACTTTATGCGGTTGGAGAGTTGGAGCCATCCGGATTGTTCATAAAGGGCACAGGTGTGGGTGAGGCAGTGGGCACCAGTTGTGAGTCGGCATGCTTTAAGTGCAGTTGTTATACGTTGGAGGGCGGACGTTGTGGTGGAGCCATAGATAATGAGGCCATAATCAATAACTGACACCACAGAGCTCTGGACGGCAATCTTCAGGACCTTTGTGGTGAGGTGCTGCCTGTGCTTGTAGAGTAATCCAAGGCATGTGTTGGCAGCTTTAGCCATGCTGTCAGTGTGAGCCATATAGGAGAGATTGGGGTCAAGCAGAATCCCTAGGTATTTGAATGAGGAAACTTGTTCGAGGACAGTCCCCTGCTTGGTGGAGATGGCAAGGGGGTGTTGCTTGTAACGGTTATGTGAACTGCAGAACAGCAATGACTTGGTTTTCTTGTGATTAAGGACTAGTTTATGATTGGAGAACCATGTTTCAACGGCACTGAGTCTGAGTTGGAGGCTGTGTTGTAGTGGTGAAAGGTTCTTGTGTGTAGAAAAGACAACAGCATTATCCGCATACAGGATGATTTGTTCCGAGCAGGATTGTGGTAGGGAGTTTAAAAAGAGGCTGAAAAGGAGAGGGCCCAGTATGGACCCCTGAGGGACTCCGGAACGGACAGGCAAGGTGTCCGAGATAGCACTAGCAATTTGTACTCTTTGAGAGCGGTTGTCAAGGTAGTTTCTGAACCAGCGGGCTGAGTCTGGTGCGAGGCCAGCAAGGAGTAGCTGGTCATGCAGCAGCCGATGATGGACCGTGTCAAATGCCTTTGAGAATCATAGTGGCTTTCTCCTACACTTGCCCTTGTTTACTTCTCTAATGCAAAGGTTTGTTGCCTCCACTATGGCACCTTTCAGATGGGCCCACTGCTCCTCCACTCCCCCCCTTTTGTCCCTCCTGCCAGGGCATGCTTGAGACAAATCCCCATCTTAGTAAAAGTCTGCCCTCCTGAAATCTAGGACCCTTGTCTTTGTGTGGCTTCACTCTGCCACTGTATCATGCTGAACCACACTGTGCGATGATCACTAGATCTCAGGCGTTCGCCTACCCTGACTTCCTCAATTCTGTCCCCATTGGTGAGTACCAGGTCCAAAATTGCACCCTCCCTGTTGGTCTCTAGCATTAGCTGCCTGAGGCCTACCCCTCGCATGACGTACAGGACGTCCCTGCTCCTGGCTGAGGCAGCAGCTGGGATGCTCCAATCCACATATGGCAGACTGAAATCGCCTATCAGCAGCAGCTCCCCTTTAACTGCCATAGTGTGGATGGATTCCACTAGAACCCTGTCCACCTCTTCACCCTGTACTGGAGGTCTCTATATCACGCCCATGCAAATAGCTGTGCCATTTCCCGTCTCATGGGTGACCCAATGTACCTCCACTCCCCCTGTATCTCAGTTGTCTTAATACCCTCCCTTGTAAAGAGCCACCTCCCCTTTTTACCCCCCCCCAGTCTCGTATAAACAGAGTATAATCTGGTACCACTTCCCAGTCATGGTTTACAGTATACCACGTTTCAGTAATAGCTACAATGTCTAGTACACATGGCCTTCCACTTGTCCTTTTATCATTCCCCCTGCTGTCTTTTTGCCTCTTGTTTGTCCTTCCTGTTTTCAGCCCCCTTTCTCCTGTCCTCCACTGTTCCCCCTTCTATGGGTATCATTTCCTCTGTCTATATCATAACTTTATGGTCCTCCATGCTGACTTCATTATCCTGTGGAGATGGGCAGTGTGGTTCCCCTGCATCCTTCTGCCACCCTCTTTTTCTAGTTTAAATGCTTGCCAGTGAAGCATTTAAACTATTTACTGAGGACAGCGGTCCCCTCACTGGACAGGTGTAGGCTGTACCCCTGGTACAGGTCCACATTCCTCCAGGTGGGTCCCCAGTTCCCAATGGAGCCGAAACCTTTTTCTCTGCATCAGCTGTCCAGATGACGGTTGAAGTCCTTAGTGCGGAGGTTTCTAGCCTCTCCTTTTCTGTATACAGACAGCACCCCTGAGAAGGTCATGGAGCTTGCTGCCTGCGCAAGTCCCTTCCCCAACTTTCTGAACTCCTTCTGCACCCTTGCTATCTCTGCCTTGTCTCCAGCCAGGTCATTTGTCCCCAGATGGACAATGACATCAAGCTTCCCCTGCCTCGCTACTGCTTTAACAATTCTCTGGATTCTCTCCCTGTCCCTCTGAGCTGTGCTTCCTGGTAGACACTTTACTTCCCTTTCCTCCACTGTTCCTGTCCCTGATTCCACTCTATGGAGTTCCCCACTAGGAGAAGCTTTCTCTTCCTTTGGGGGTCCTCTCCCATCTGTTTGTGGGGTACTCTTCTGTAGGACCTACTGATCCACCATGGTTGCAACTTCGGGTGTCCCAGAGGGATCCTTCTACTTCTCCAAAACTGTGTAGGAGTTTTAGTTGCACTGGGTAGGGTATGTGCTTTTGATCCACCCATCTCACCCACCCTGAGTCCACTGTAGTCCACATACTGCTTTTGCTGGTCCTTCTTTGAGGTAGTGGGTGTAGACTTGGTGGCCCCTCGGTGGGGGAGGAGATTTCCTGCAACCTAGCCAACTCGGCTTGGAGGCTGGCAGTCTCTGCCCTCAGCCCAGAGAGGTGCCTGCGGATGGGGCAGTGCCACAGTTCCCCGAACATCCTTCTGAAGACTGCTGCTCCACATCCATTGCACTGCACCACACCCAACATGATCCCTACCTGCTCTGCTTCTGTCTGCCCAGGTCACTGTTGGGGAACCTCACTTCCCCTTAGTACTGTAACCCTTTTCCTAGGGACTATGTACAAGGACCCCATCCCCCCCAGATTTTTTATGTATTTATTTTTTTTAATACAGTAGCAATCTCAATAAGATATCCTCCCAGCTTATGCAGCACTGCCTGGCTGCCTTCTATGGCTCATCCCACTCTGCTTTGTTTCTGAGCAGGAAGTTGTCACACCTTCCTGCTTAACCCTATAAAGCTAGGCAAGCCGGGGGGGTGCGTAGATAATCATTAAGCCACGATGAAGGTGGCATCTAATGGGGAATTAATGCATGGTTGGGGGATTGTGGCATGAGATGGAGGCTAAGTGCGTACAACCACCCAACCATGCAGTAACTCCCCATTAGATTCCACCTTCGTAGTGGCTTAATGCTCTTGTAACATGGCAAGTGCAAAGTGGGTAATGTTACAAGTCACTGCCATGTGGGATATTAATGGACAGCAGGTTACAATATTGTTTAATGCAATATTGAATGTTGTTCTACTGTGTACTTCTGCATACATATGCATGTCCCACGGACACGCGGACGCTCACAAATCACTATCTATATATATTGTGTCGGCTCTTATTTATATTTCTAACTTGTGTTCACAAAGACCTTACCCGACACATCTGACAAACCAGGTCTCTTTTCTCATATCTACATGGCTCTTTTCACTTGTTATCTTGTTTTCAATTTGTGGTTAATTACTGCATTCTGGGGATATGATGAATATTTGTATATATTTCATTTTACTTGATTCTGAATGCCGAGCTGTGCAAATCTTCCTCATATCCCCACAATGCACTGCTGCTTACGAAGCAATAACCTCGAGCAGTCATCCACATTGCAGGACACAAACGACACTTACGGCATGGTTCTTCACCTAGCTGTGCATCAAGGACTGTATCCAGTAAGTCACATCTCTTGCAATTTATTGCAAAGCAAACAACGCTCGTCATCCCGCGAACAGCTCCCTGTCCATCGTGGTGCCCATGAATTTGGTCGGGTCGGCTGCAGAGCGTGCTTCAGAGTCGTGGGGCATGTTCACAGCACCAACAGTGCTCTAATTGCTGCTGCTGCTCGCTCTCGTTGTGCCTCAAAACACTGCTAGATTCTGAAGCGGTCATTACTACGGAATGAATCCCCGCTTCACAATGTACCACATATTGTCTTTTCTCCAGTGTAGTTGCTCGATTCAGGCGTAAGATTTTTTTGCCATGTTGCAAGGTTGGACAACCACCTGGTCTGTGCTCAGAAAGCAATCAGAGCAAACCAGTTTCAACCACCTCAGGCAATGTCTGGGTCAAACACACAACTCCACTAAACTACAGGACTTACAATGAAAAATCCTCAGCCACCAGTGAATACTTCACTGTACCAAAAATATTTTGATGCAGAATGTCACCAAAATACTAGTAAACAACAAGCTAGCAGTCGACAGGAAAACAAATCTGCAATATTTCAATCTCTTTGGATTTAAACTCCCAATCTACAAGTACATAAGCAGTATTGCAACCCCCTTCTTTTTTTTATCATATCAGATTTTTTGCACATCCGCCTGGCTGCCCCAATCTGACCGAGCCCCCTGTCCCATCCCATCCCCCAGAATAACCGGGACTTACCTTACGCCAGCCCAGGAGCGGTGCCTGCGGGGAGTCTGTCGCTATCCTGCTGCTGGCGATGTTTTCTCCTCCTTGTTTTATTTCTCCCAGGGGCCCCAGGAGTGGGTATGCATGCGTGTCGAGGCACGCATTAGTCTCACGGCCCCAGTAACAACTCCTTTCTTCCCACCCCATTGGCCTAGTGCCAGGCTCCTCTTCTGGCCTGTGCTGTCCCCCAACTTCCACCAGGTGGCAGCCATCGGCCGAGAGGAGCCATCCCTCCTCCTCGGAGAGGAGAGGAGAGGAGAGTGTGCCGGTTGGCAGCTCCATCCAGCTCCCCCCCCCTTCCATTGCCGTCCTCCGACGGCCCAGGCTCACTTCTGAACCTGGATTGCCGGTGTGACGTGAGGTTAGGTGTCCAGCGCCTTAGTCCTCAGTGCCACTGGGCCGGCTGCAAACCCCTTCTTGATTCAAAAAAGCAATAGCAAGTTTAAAATTTAAAGTAAGGTACACCTCCCTCAGACTTGAGCAAGATTGTGCTTTCCGCCAGATGCCTAGTTCAATATTGTGTCTCCTTCTCAGCTCCCAGTTCAGTTGTTTCAGTGCAGCTTCCACCTTCAAAAGATGGGCTTCAGAGTCAGGTATAATGATGGAGGCAAGTTGGCTGCTGCAAAATAGGTTGAAACTGCAGCTAGTAATATTTTTACTTCGTGAAAGCTCATTCAAAATACAGATACTAAGCTTCACTTTATTACATTGTTATACTTTCTCTTTATGCCCCCTTCTCGCTGTGCTGGATTCATTTCTTCGGGGATCCTTAGGCTGCGTGTTCCCGTAGTCCCACCCCAGGTACCTCCCTCCAAGTACTGGTTTCAGCCTTTCCCCATCCTGCCTCGGTTTACCCCCCGGGCAGGGAGGAGAGGGACCCCCTCCCTTTAGTCCCCCTCTCACACCTCAAGTATGTGTCGGAAGGCGTCACCAGCCTCATCTATGGAGCCTGGTTATGGGTTATCTCAGGACAGCCGGGTCCCATCTACAGGAGCCCAGCACAAGGTATTTCTGCTTTTCTAGTCCCAGCCCACAGGGCGTCTGCATGAGAGGGGCCAAGGAGGCGATGCGATCCTGACGATGCTAATGCTGCGGCTCCTGAGCATCCTCCCTCCCACCACGTGTGCTGTCTCACTGCATCTCCACCCGTGGTCACCCAGGTGGCGGTATCACACGGGACCCGTGTCCCACCCCACCGAGGAGGAGAGCAGCCCTGGGCTCAACCCCCACGCCGCCTGAGTCCGTTCCGAACCCGGATCACTGGTACCGCAAGCAGTAGCCCTACCGCTGTGCCGGCGGGCTAGCCACTTTATTACATTGTTAATGTTGCTTTGAGAATGCATAGCAGCTAGCAGCTGCACCAAAAGGCTTTTAAAGGGAAAGTTACATCAGTAAAGGAGGCATGAAGGTTATTCAGTGACTAATTTGAATTAGAAGAATACATTAATACAATTAAAGTTGACAAAGTTTGTAAAAATAAGGAAGAGTATTTCTAAATATGTTAATGGCATAAAAACAACCAAGCATGCTTAAATGCAGTTACAGAGGGGAAGCACTGACTAGCTGACTGGGATACAGGGCTGATAGTACTTGTAGTGCAGTGTGAGAACAGGGATTTATGTTCCATAGCATACTCAGATATTCTACATGTTTTAAAACAAGTGAAAATGTTGATTTCTTTTAAAAGTAGTATCTGTATTTATTGTAGCCTGTGAGTATACATTATATAAAACAAGACTGAACAATTCCTGCAATGAGTAGGTGGAGCCTGATTTAAAGGTACAGGCAGACTAGCAGTTAAGATGCATGAAACATATTAAACTGAAATGATAAAATGAGAATAGCTATATGAAAATTTAAAAAAAATAGTTTTTTCTGTAGTGCACAAAATAAATCCTCTTGAAAAAGCCCTCAGCACACAGTTGAAACGGAGTACGTTTTAAATTAAGTAAAGGGCACAGTGACATTTTGAGAGTGAATTACATTTATTACAACCCATGAACTGTTCTATTTAAAGAGCAACATTTGACCCAGTCCCACCAAGAAGCCCAAATAACCCTTACCTGCTCCTTAATCGAATTTGATTTAAATTTCTTTTATGAAATGCCCCGATTTAGGAAGGGAAGGGATCGTAATTTTGCTCAGTGTAGTTCTGTCTTGCTGCTCCCTTCCACTTCCTTGTACCTCTGAACAGTGCACTCCATCCCCGATCCGACCCCACACTACTCGATTTGTGACATGAGTGTCTACGAGGCCTTGAGGCGAGTCGTCCATTCGTATGGGGCTGCATTTAAAGTTTAAATTATGTAGTTTAGATGGCAAGTCGGAATAAATTATGTCTATCGCTTAACTAACAAGGACCTTGTTAGTTAAGCAGTATCCATGATTTATTCCAACTTGCCATCTAAACTGCATAATTTAAACTTTTAAATGCAGCCCCATACAATGCAATAGACACTCGCCCCTGCACTCCTCATTTACTTAAGTCACAAAACCTAGTGGCGCGGGGGCGGAGTGCACTGTTCAGAGGTACAAGGAAGTGAAAGGGATCAGTGAGACGGAACTCCATGGAGCAAACTTATGATCCCTTCCTAAATCGGGGCACTTCATAAAAGAAATTAAAATCAAATTCGATTTAGGGGCAGGTAAGGGTTCTTTGGGTTTCTCAGGGGGGAAATTCGAGAAAGAGCACGATAGTTGCTTTTTAAGTTGCATGTATCTTCGTGAGTTGGAGGTTATGAGAACCTGTAGTCAATAATAGAGATCTCAACATGTTCACCCTAGAAGAGAGGACTTTGACATGAACTGAGTTACAGCCAATCCTGCTTGCTTGGAGTCGCTGTCATTTTATGTGATTTACTGACCGTTCCATTGCTTCTGACAATCTGGTAGTGATAAATGAATAGAGCAGCGAGTGCATAATTAATTTTTTTTCCTCACCTCAGAATGTGAACTGTCCATGTCTGTGTTTCAGCAGGAAAACAACCGACAGGCAGCAGTGTGGTTGGAGTGGAGTGTGTGAGAACATGCCATGTGCTGTGAGAGTGAGCACATTCACGTATTAACACCTTGAGTAGGTGTGGCCTGGGCTTACTGGCTGGTATGGGAACTGCTGGCACCTTGAGCAGCACATTTGGGTTGGGGATGCCCATGCTATATCACTTGAGGGTGCGATTCAAGGTGACCCACTCCTGTTACTGTTCTGTAAAAAATAAACAGTTTTTGAGATCTGTTAAATGTAACCCAGGACCAGGCAGTAAAGAGACAGAGACAACTTTTTAGTCAGGCATTTTATTACGACAAAAAAGATAGTGTAGCTGACGGTCTCCCTTAAAGTAGTGGGAGAAGGGAAGGGGAAATTGTTTAACTAGGAAAGGCACACTAAGCTGAAGCTTGTTACCAGGTGCAACCTAGGAGCACAGGAAACTTAAGTGACTTGCTCAGGGTCACACAGTGTGCTAGTGGGGGCTGTAAGATTCAAACCCTGGTCTCTAGGTTTGCAGCTGAGTGCCCTGACCACAGCACTATACTGCCTCAGTGGAGATCTTATTAAACCTATAGTGTATATTACCAAACATGATAACATACAATAATTACTAGATTGTACAATCAATTCATCTAAGCCAGAAAGAAAAACAGAATTCAAATCAAATATAAAGAATAATAAAACCAAAAAAGGAGGATAGGGGCCAAAAGAAATAATGTAGAAATTGTATTATTTAAAGCAGCAGTGCAACAAACTTGGGCAGAAAATGCAACTCTGCCTTGTTTCTTTGTAAAGGTTTCAGACATCTTCCAGTCTTATTTGGTGGTACAGTTTTCTTGTTCTGCCAAAATGTCAGTATTTTATAAATGTTTATATTTTTCTCCAGAAAAAGAGGGCTACCACATTTGGCCTAGAAAAAGCATTGTAGACCTGACAAGGGTTAGAATCCAGAAATTAAATACGTTGTGCACAGTATAGGAATCACCTAGAGAAGCAGATTTGACACGTATGCTAATATGTTTACTAACAGTAGCTGAAAACTAACATTTTGGAAAACTATTTTTTGTTCCACTGTCGTTTCAAAGAGATAATAAGGGAGGGGGGACGGAAGGGAACTTGAAAGGCAGTTAATATCCAATATTCAATACAACAATGCATTCATCCAGTTTTCTTTACAAATATGGCTGTTAGATGCCTTGCCCCAAATCTGGAATTAACACATAGGTAAGTCAGCCCTCCACTTGTAGAAGGCTTTTAACTCTGTCCCCATCTCTGCTATTCATGGGGACATTTTGTGATCCTATGAAATTAGGACCTCAAGGGTTAGCTTGAAGTTTTTTAGTTCAGTGAAGCCTAACATGAGCATCACTTCTCCTGTTAACAGTGGTTCTCACACGTTCCTGAATCCTGGTCTTTAGGGGGCATAGAGTTATGCCAACATATAGGGCAGGACAGTTGCACCAGAGGACAAGGTGTCAAAAGAGCTGTGGCAATTAATGAATTGACACACCTAAAATGTTCTTGAATTTGTCAGGCTTGTGAAATGTCTGCCCTGTGATGCATCCCTGCAAATGCTGCATAAACCACACCTAAAAAAGAAAAACAATAGCTGGAGGAAGCAAATGAGCAGTATTAAATCCTGGTGGTGGTAAACCGCATTTGGGTCTTAAGAAACTGTGGCCAAGAGTGTCCCCAATACTAGCACCCTTTCTGTAAACAATTTTTGGGAGTTTATTGACCTCTGACGTTTTTTCAGGGTCTGTGTTTAGAATGTGCCAATGTAATTTCTTTTTTTTTTTTTTTTTATACTTTATTTTTATTAGTTTTCATTGATGACAATCTATGACAATAAATTTAGTTTCCATATAAGAGACAGTCCTGTTAGGTACATTTATCAATGGGGCAACATACCCCTTAATCACAGTTAAAAATAAGTAGTTTTAAAGTAGGTTTTTAAGGGAAATATAGCGGAGCTCCTAGGAAGCGTGCCTTATCTGCTCGGGCTCCACAGTGCCCTCCCCCCGTCAAGATCATTTAACTGTGTCCCGTCTTTGGTGTGATCAAATTATAATTCATCATGAGGTGAATTAAATTTGCATTCCTTTGAGGTCTCTTTTGGTTTCACCATATCTGTACATTCAAATGTCTAGCTCTGTCATGTGCCTAATAGCAGATCTTCTTCAAGGACATCTGTTTCATCAAGCCACACCTTTGGAACATATAGCCATCAGGCAGTAGGACCACACAGAAACTTTTGCAAGCAGTGCCACTAGGGTCTGCCTACGATGACGTCAGGCGTCAGCATGCATATAAGAGTGGGAGACCCTTCCTCTCCTCAATTCTTTTCCTGCCATTTCTCCTACTCATCAGACTGCTACACGGAAACGCCATTGGTTACAGCACCGCTTTCTTTATTTTCTTATCAGTGAAACAATCACTTTTTAAATGATTAGTCGACAACCTGTATGTCATCAAAGGAGATAATCAAAATTATTTCATTATTGTGAATGTGGTAAAATATACACCAGTAACTGTCACAATGTCCGCATTTTTTGCCTAGGCCCTGACCATGGCATCTGCCACTGCTGTGTCTGCAAAGGCTTCAAATCTACGACGAGGCGACATGGCAAAAGTGCCGTAGAGAAGTTTTTACTGCAGAATAAAAGTGACTAAAATTGAGAAGTAGCTTAAGGAACAGGCTGCTTTGAAGCAGTCTCATGAGAAGTCCGTGTCGCTGGCCTCTTCCATTACCTCCAGATCATCTAAATCTAAGGACAAGTCATAAACACAAGCATTGGGACAAAGATAAACTGTCCCTGTTTTATTTATTTATTTAAACAGCAGTTTGGAAAACCTTTGAGCCATAGGCTCATTTACAAAGGTACCTTGTCACAGTAAGACAAACGAAAATACACAGTATAACAGTACAACACAGTATAACAGTAACTTAAGACATAGATACAAACAAGCTGGTACAGGTAGGATTGATGCAAACAATACCAGAGTTATGTTGTACTTAGCAGCTTAGTAGTAAGCTTTGTCATAAGTATTGAGTACGGCTTTGACTAGTGGCAATTACAGTTTCGGGTGTTAATAAGGTGGTTACGTAAGGAAGTTTTTGAAGCACGATATAGTTTACTCTAGGTCTTCTCACAGGCCTACAACAGGTACTGTTTCTTTGCTGTCATCAACCACCCTAGCGGAAACGATTCCAGCACTCTCCTGACCATCGACCTAACACAAAGGTCTGGGCTAGGCATAGATGCTACTGGCCTTATACACCCCAGTGTTTCATCGATGTCAACAGTTAACTATACTGTCGACCCCTGCCATTGTGCCTGTTTGACTAACTGGTGCTGATGCTCAAGCAGCTGTCCTAATATTCTCTGAAATGCTACACTACCTGTTTCCTGGCTTACCCAACACTATTCCACTGTTGATGGGGATGCTGATGCCTCTCCCCTTGACACCAGGTCCATCTGTGCCACAGCAGCTTTCTTCACAGCAGCTGCCATCATTGATGGCTTGCTTCCTCCTGCCCTTCGGCACTCTCGGTGATGCCTGTGAATATAATCCAGACCTTATAATGCAGGAGGAAGAGGAGGAGGATCTTGAGGAGCCAGCTGAAATTCCCTGTGAACGGGGTACCAGCTCTACTGTCTCAAACTGTAGTGAGGACTCTCTCATTAACTCTCCCAGGTCACCTCCAAAAGACCCTTTCTTTCTTTCCACGGTGTAAAAACTACAAGCTGCCATGGGTTTTTCCCTGGAGGAACAGGATATCACCAAAAAGATTTTATTAGACTTTTTGGAGCTCCCTGAATCTCCTACCATAGTTGTGCCTCCTCTTACCAGCCTTGGCGGATGCTACTTATGCTGCTTGGCATGAGCCCAACAACATCCCTGCAGTTCCTAGAAAGACAGATAAGTTGTATCTTGCCCCATCAGGCAAACCAGTTTATGCTACACAGCCTGAGGCAGATTCAGTAGTTACTGTTGCAGCCCATGGCAGGTCTAGGAACCTAAACACCTTAGCTTCCTCCCTCCTGACGAGGAGTCTAGGAAGCTGGATGTCTTGGGCAAATACACATATGCCTCAGTACCTCTGGGCCTACGCATTGCCAACTACTAGGCCCAGATGACAAAATATCGAATCTCCCTCTGGCGTAAGGCTAAGACTGTTCAGGCCTTACCTGAAAGCTCTGAGAAGCAAGAATTACTTAAACTTCCCACTACAGGTGCTGATGTTGGCAAACCTCTACTTCGAGCAGTTTATGATAATCTCTGATAGCTCTGCCAGAGCAACTGCTTCAGGCATCTGCTTTAGAAGATACTCCTGGCCTCGAATGGAAACTATTAAACAAAACATATTTCCCCGGATTTTGTTCTATGTACAGACACTCCCATTATTTCCAACACAGACTTATTTTCAAACTTGTAATAGGTTGATCTCTCGCTTTATATGGCAGGGGAAACCTCCTAGGATTCGGTACTCTCTATTACGGTTATCAAAAGACAGAGGTGGGTTAAATTTACCGAATCTCCTGAATTATGCCCGTGCTTCTGAATTAAAGATCTTACTCTCCTGGATGAACCCCAATTATATTATGCCCTGGAAGCAGTTTGAGATGACTTAGAATGGCATAGAAGACCTGACGGATTGTCTCTTTGGACATCCTCCTGGTTGCATACCTCTCTCTAAATTCCCACAATATACTGTAGAGGTGTTTAAGCAGTGGCTGGCAGTGCTCAGTTAAATATTATTGCCCATGGAGGCGGTTTTTCTGAGATCCCTTGCGGTGAACAGTGCCTTTCCACCCAATTCTTTGGATATATCCTTAACCCGGTGGTATAAATATAATATCAAATGTATTTTTCAATTATTAGGCCCACAGGACCTTTATTCATTTGTCCAGCTCCAGGCTCAGTATAAAATACCCAAGGGCTTCTTTCACAAGTATTTGCAGCTAAAATCTTATTTGCGGCTAATGGAGAAAGCACTGGCAGCAGTGGCTGAAAACCCCCCACTAATAATAAAATTACTTCCATCACAGAGACAAGGTACCATTCTAGACCACGGTATCAGTCTGGCCTACCTTGCTTTGGGAGAGAAACCAGAAGACTCTACTGAGTCGATTAGAGCCCGTTGGTCCTTGGAATTGGGGACTGACCTATCGGTTAGTAACTGGAAGATGGCCTCCCCAATTATACTTAAGGCCTCTGGATCCCCATATTGGAAAGAGTTTGCATGGAAATTACGATATAGATTTTTCCGCACTCCTACTGTGGTAGCTAGTTTTACAGGCGATCCTGAAGGAAAGTGCTGGAGGGGATGTGGAGCAGTACATGCAGACCAGACTCCTATATTTTGGAATTGCAACATGTTGGGTCCTTATTGGGGGGAGGTAGTGCAGGAGCTGGTGGCAATATATGAAAATCCAGGTCTTCTACCTCTGAGTATATACGGACAGCTACTACCCCATTTGGTCTAAAAGTAGAGAAGAATGTATACCTGCAAACTAGATTGCTAATATTGGCAGCAAAAAAGGTATAACCAGACTATGGGGAACGAATAGGCTGCCAACTAAGGGAGAGTGGTTAAACTTGACAAGAGAGATATATAGGATGGAGAGGATGGCAGTCAGAGTACAGGATATAGTGGAGGTATTTGATACAAAATGGAGAAAATGGATTATGTATCAGTTAAGCACTTATTCAGACTTTGTTTCCTAAAACTAATCAAATCAATACTGGAGAAATGTTAAAACGAGACTTGTCTAGTTCATGTGATTAATTAGTCCGGTTGCTGGGTGAGAGTTTTTTTTTTTTTTTTAAAGTCCAATGTATAATTATATAAACTGAACGAATATATCTATGTAAAATGTCTTGTATAATGTATAAACGTCCTCGTGCCTAATAAAAAAAATGTTGTTATAAAAAAAAAAAAAGAAGATAGTCCTGGCTTAAAGTGGCAGGTTTTGCCTCTGATGTGCAGCAGGCTGTATTAAATGCTCCTTTTGAGGACCCCAAACTATTTGGTCCTGATGTGCAGGACACCTTAAGACATCTACAAGCACCAGGTAGAACCTTAAAATCTGTTCACTCCCTCTACCACACCCAGCTTAGGGGTCGTTTCAAGGTTCCTAACATCCTGCTGGGGTCAGAGACCAACATCCACCTTCCAGACAGCAGGGTAAAGGAAAAGGAGCAGGATTACCAACTCAAGCACACACTCCAGGTACTCACTTCAAAGCACTTTGTGTAGGTGGAACAGGGTAGCAACCCCTACTGGTACCCCCTGACTCCCTAGCTCTCCCCCAGCCACTTTTACCTCCAGGAGTGGCAGTAGGGGGTCGTATCTCCCTCCACTTGCACCAGCGGCGGGAGATCACTTCAGATGCCTGCATTCTAGAATGCATAGACAAAGGCCATGCTCCAGAACTCTTAGACAATCCTCCAGACCATCCACCTACTCAGACAGTTACTCAGCAGAGCACCTTGCTCTGTTACTGGAGGAAGTTCAATCCCTCCCCCACAAAAGAGCCATCAAACCAGTTCCTCTAGAACAATGGAACATCGGCTTTTATTCCAGGTACTTCCTAGTCCCCAAGTAGACAAGTGACCTGCACCCTATACTGGATCTCAGGGGCCTTAAACCGTATCATAGAGTACAAAAAGTTCAAAATGGTCACCTTTCAGGGGCTCCTTCCACTACTGCAGCAAGGAGACTGGCTGTGTTCCCTAGATGTGAAGGATGCATAGCTTCACATTAAAATCAGGAAATCTCAGAAAATACCTGAGATTTCCTCCTTCAAGGGAACCATTGCCAATTAAGAGTATTGCCTTTTGGCTTATCCTCAGTGACACGTGTTTTTACCAAATGCTTTGCTGTAGTTGCAGTGGCTCTTCACAGGTGAGGCCTGTATGTGTTTTGTACCTGGATAACTGGCTCCTAAAAGCCAACTCCAGGGATCATCTTTTACGTACTCTAGGTCAAACCCAAGAACTGTTCAACACACTAGGTATTACAATCAGTGTTCCAGAATTGGTACTGACACCTTGCCAACATCTGCAATACATTGGGATGGTATTAGATACCTCCCTCACAATAGCCTGTCTACCGGAGGACTGGGCTGCCTGTCTAATTGCTCAAGCCCGCTCGATTTACTCCATTACACCAGTCCACCGCCAGGTCATTCTTAACACCTTCTAGGTTACATGGTGGTGTCCATTATCACAGTCCCATTAGCCAGACTGCACATGTGAGTTCTCCAATAGACCCTTCTAGTCCAGTGGTGCCAAGTGACAGACAACTTGGACCAAACAATCCTTGTCATGTTATCTCTCCCCCAAACATTGTTATGTTGGATGGATCGCGGCAACCTTCTCAAGGGTATGCCATTCCTCACTCCTCCCCCTCTGCATATTGTAACCACAGATGCTTCAGGCACGGATTGGGGTGCACACCTAGGCCCTCATCAAACACAGGCCACATGGACCCCATGGGACCACACCTTGCACATCAACGTGCTAGAACTACATGCTTTCCTGTACGCCCTTTGCGTATTCCTACCATATCTGTCTCCAGGTCCTCTCTTAATACATACAGACAACACCACTGTGATGCATTATATCAACAAACAGAAGGGGGGTTCACTTTTACCAGCTGTGAAGAGAGGCCATGAGACTGTGATATTGGACTTTGGCACATGGCTTCACCCTCTCAGCCATTCATGTTCCAGGCATCTGAAACGTACTGGCAGACAAACTCGGCAGATCCCAGTCAGTGATGCATGAGTGGGAACTCCTGACCTCTGTGGTAGAAGACCTCTTTGCAAAGTGGGGTCGACCTGACCTGGACCTCTTTGCATCTCTGCACAGTGCAAAACTGCAGAGTTTTTGCTCACTCGTTCCAGGGCCTGGAGTTTTGTGGCAAGACACATTGTCCCCCTGTTGAGCAGGGAGGTTTCTTTATGCCTTCCCTCCCTTTCCTCTCATTCAGAAAGTGCTCCCTAAACTGAAGCAGGAGGGTGCGACACTAATACTTGTTGCCCCTTCTGACCTTGGCAGATTTGATTCCCACTCCGGCAACAACTTGCAGTGGAGCCCCCACTACCATTGTCACTCCACCCTGATCCCCTGACACAGAACCACAGCACACTGGTTCATCCCAACCTGATGTTCCTTCACCTTCACGTCTGGCTCCTGCAAAGTGTAGCCATTGCTCACTTTGGTGTTTCACAGAAAGTGGCAGATATTCTGGTGGCTGCTAACCCTCCACTACATGCACCTACAGTATGCCTCAAGTGGAAGCAGTTTTCCACATGGATCACTTCCCAGCATTTGGACCCTTTCACATGTCCAGTAAATCAGATTTTAGAATACATGCACACACTATTGGATGCTAGCCTTCAGTACTCTACCCTTAAGGTACATCTATCGGCTATATCAACCTTTCATAAACCTGTTGACGGATGTCTGGTTGCTCAGCTGGAGGTGGTCTGGACGTTCCTCAGGGGCATTCTACACTTAAACTCCCCTATATGTAATCTGGTACCCCCATGGCACCTCAGTTTTGTTTTGGAAACGCTTACATTGGCTCCTTTTGAGCCTGCCATGAGCTGTGGCTTACGCTTTCTGTCTCGGAAAGTGTTTTTTTTAGTTGCTATTACTTCTGCTTGACAGATTTCAGAGGTACAGACTGTTATGTGTGAGCCTCCTTATTTGATTTTCCATAAAGACAGGATGTCTTTGCGCACTAATCTTAAATTTCTTCCTAAGGTGGTGTCTGAGTTTACTTTCAAACTATCCACCTTCCAGTCTATTACCCAGAGCATGCCAGTCCAAGGGAAGCATTGCTTCATACTTTAGATGTACACAGAATACTGAGATACTACTTCAGCCGTATTGATGCCTTCAGAAAGTCCTCTCAGTTTTTTGATTAGTTTCCCCTGGGAAAGAGGATGCTTCCGTTTCTAAACAATGTTTGTCCAAGTGGCTAGCAAATTGTATCATTTTTTGTTACCGAAAATACGGCAAGGAACTTCCTGGTCCAGTTCATGGCCACTCCACTAAGGGGACGGCTACCTCTATTGCTTGTTTCAGAAACGTGTCTGCTGTGGACATTTGCACAATGGCCACCTGGAGTAGTGTCCTCACCTTCACTAAACATTACAGTCTGAACATCCACTCTTGCAAATATGCAGGCTTTGGACTTGCCATCCTGCAAGGCCTCCTCTCCGGATTCCACCACCCAGCTTTTTGATACTGTTATGTACTCGTTCCAAAGGTGTAGCCTGATGAAAGAGATGTCCTTGAAGAAGATGGTACAGTTACATAGGAACTTATCATAACAGTAGATCTTCAAGAGAATCTCTTTCATCAGGCCATACCATCCCTCCCTCCTTCCCCTTCTGGGTGCTGCTTCAAAGGATCCTGTTGCTCCTATCTCCATAACTACTTTTCCTGCCCTCTGCCTCATGGAGGTCTCCATTCTCTCCTGGTTCCCTCAAAGCCTGTCCTCTGAGTATGATCTCAAGCGAGGAACTGAGGAGAAGAGGGGCCACCCACTCTTATGCAGACGCTGATGCCTGATGTCATCATGAGCAGCCCCTGGCAGCACTGCTTGCAAACGTTTCGGTGTGGTCCTACTACCTGATGGTCATATGTTCTGAAGGTGTGGCCTGATGAAAGACTATCTCGAAGATCTACTGTTATGGTAAATTCCTACATAACTGTACTTTACTGCAGAGCCCTTTTCCAGGAATCTACATTTAAAATCTGCAGCCTGTTCTTAAAAAAATCTACAAATTAGAATAGTTTGTTATGCAGAAACTGTCCAAATGGTATCCACTTGGTGTTGGGGTTTGGGTGTGCACTGCTAGCCCACAAGTAATGAATTTCCAGATGGTGGGTTTCTATATCTCTGTGTCATAATTCTGTTGTCTGGGGTGGCGGCAATCCTTAAGTCCAAGAAAACAATTTTTATTGTGAACAAGTCATTAGTGTATACTCTGTTGATTACATGGAGAAACCTAAATGTTTCATTCTGTCCCCTCGTTTCCTCCTGTCCTCCAGAGTATATGTGCTCAGAACCTCCAGGCTTTCTTCATAAGTGTTCCCCTGTTGCCCCGGTTCATCTTGGTAGCCCTACTAACAGTGTAGTAGTATTACTGCTGACAGTTAGGTCCTTTCTGGCCTTATTACTAATGTTTTGTAAAGATGCATGTATAATCGGCATTGTGTTGTCACTTTAGGTACCAGTAGTGGACATAGTGTTGATGAATCAAGCTCAAGTGATTCTGTTCTGAAGCCTAAAGAACCACAATCGTCTAGCCAGAAGAAAACAAAAGTGAGCTTGAAATCATAACGCCCAGAGTACATCTTGGATGTCCTACCTAAGAAGTCACACCCTGACTCTCCGGACAACCAGGTGGCTGTAGCCAGTGAAAAGTGTTTTGTACAGGTGACAGGCATGACGTGTGCCTCCTGTGTCTCCTATATTGAGAGGAATCTGGAAAAGAAAGATGGTGAGCTACACTGGAGTTGTTGTGACACTGCTCTCCCCTTTTTTGATATCCCTGCCACCAGCTACAGAGAAACTAAACACTTATTTGCAATGTTCTTCTAATTGTTAGGCTTGAATTAATGTTCTCTGCAGATGCTTGTAGTCTGTAGATAGAAAGAAGTTCAATTTATTTAGTTGTTGCAAGTTCACAGGATGACTAGATGCACTGACATTCTGGATC
Source organism: Neoceratodus forsteri (assembly GCA_016271365.2). Classification (NCBI taxonomy): domain Eukaryota; kingdom Metazoa; phylum Chordata; order Ceratodontiformes; family Ceratodontidae; genus Neoceratodus; species Neoceratodus forsteri. Next base: position 708,425,139 of record CM057459.1, on the reverse strand, counting down.
TTAGTTGCTCTAGGCTGTGACTGGTGGAGTGGCTAGAAGCCAAAGTGATGAGGCAATAGGGCTTGATTCTTACGTATATTTGCAGGGTACAGTACTCATGGCACCATTCCCAACTCACTAGCCAAATACAGGTAGATTTTGCAGTGGGAAAGTAAAACATTTCTTTAAAGGAGACCTTGCCTCACAAAAAGTACTAGGACTGTGAGGTCACAATTAGCAAAATCACTGTCACCAGAAATGTACTAATTGCTTACTATTGCTTACAGAAATGTTCTAATTGCTGTATTTTTTAATTTTATCTAGTTGATCCTGCAGTCCCCCTACCCGCCAGCCATCCGATCAGCAGTGCAATCGAGTTGGGGTGGGGTGGGGAAGTGAGGACTTATGGGATTATTTCTTCCTATTGCCCCCCCCCACATATTGGGGGGGGGGGAACGGGACTATTTAACAGAGGAATAGTTTTGGCCAGGGGATATTGAGCTTGGGGGAGGTCATCATAAAAAGCAACATTCAGGAGCCGTCACTTGTATTTTGGAGCTTAAAACAACGAGTGCAGCTTACAGGATGTGCCCTGGGGAAGGGGGTTGGAGGGCAGGAGACCACAGAGGGGGAGTGGCCTTGGCACTAGCCCTGGCAAACTCATGGGAACAACTTTTTAAATCCTTTTTGTTAATCTGTTTGGCCTGCATACCAAACAAATGCCCAAATATTTGGGCCTCTGACTATGAATACTGTACTCAGCTGAATATTAGAGTTAAGGTAATGGCACGCCCCTAAGGCTGACCATGAAGAGAGAGAGCAAATTAAGCTACCTGTTGGGAGACAGTTTTATACCATACATGCCAGGTTATGTGATTTTTCATGACATTTCCACCTTTCCAGAAACCCACAGAAAAGTCCTAGAGGAAAGCTTGAAATCCGGGTGTACTGTAAGTAGTATAGTTCCGGCATGAACAAATGAACTCTAAGGGACAAATATCCTGCTTTTGTACATGCACCCTTAGCAATAAAAAAAACATGGAGTAACTGATTTCATATTCTCTTGAAATTTTGTGTTTCTGAGTTCTGCTGATCCCAGATGTGACTTTTCTACTGGTGGCTGGATTTCCTATTTAAACCAGTGTACTGCTAGTTCACGGGCCACTAAATGGGCCACTGGCACCCACCAACAAGCACATAGAGGGTCAGGAAATCAAAATATTTGCATGTGCACTTTATGAGCAGAAAAGAGTGCCTGACCAGAGCTCATAGGGACATCACCAGAACTTATCATTATTGTAAATTCTGTGGATGTGCTTTGAAGTTTGGGGGTAGGCATTTTTCTGTTAAAAAAGAAAAAAAATATCTCAGGGGTGGAAGATGGGCATACATTGCAAGTTATAAGCATATCCAGCCAAAGGGGAGTGCCACTTCCACTTTCCCTTACAAGGCATGCAGCACAATTTGTGACTGCTTTTAACCCAAATTTCAGAAATGCTTTGTTTGTTTATGGCTGAAGTTTTGTTCTTTGCTTAAAAATGACCAAATGTATGACGGCTTTGTCGCACAGAGCAATAAGGGAATTTATCTGCACCATGGCAGCCCAGGTCCAAGTACTGACTTTGGGTGTCAGGAGCAGAGGCTTGAAGCGAGGGCCCAGAATATCCACAAAGATGCAGAAAGAATGAAAAACAGAAATAGGTTAGACTGAGAGGTGCAAGATGACAGCTTCTGCTTGCCCACCAAGGCACCTGACCCTCTGCTGCAATGTGTATGCTTCCCCAGTCACCATGCCTAGTGTTGACACACTTTCCGCCCCTCTGATAGCAGCAGAAGGGGGTAGACCCTGGGAAGAGAAAGCCCTGGAATCTGGTACCTTGTATGCCATATGGAAATAATGGAATTAGGCCCATGTGGGAGGCCGTAGATGACATTATCTGCCTGCTCCCCTACACCTGACTTTCAGTAGCACAGCACATGCTCATGTAGCCAAAAGACCTAGACCTAGTGATGTGCTTCCTTCCCATCTAGTGGCAGCGGAGGGGGAATCCCCACAAAAGGGATAGCCTCAGAACTTTGGACCCTGGATGCCATGAGAAATCTGGCAGCATGTGACAGCTGTATGGGAGTGAGTCCTGCAGGCAGATGGAGTGCTCTAGGAGGCTACGCAGGAGTAAAGCACCTGATGCAAAATAAATGGCTGCAAATCGCTATGTACTGAAAATATATCATTCGCACCCTGTTTTTTTCTCCTAGTGTACAGCCCAGGCATAAGGAAGCCCGGAGACCAGCTTAGGAGAGAGAACAAATGGCTGCAAATTGCTATGCACTGAAAATGTATCATTTGCACCCTGTTTTTTTCTCCTAGTTCCCTCCTGGGCATCCCTCTCTTTTAGGTCCTTCAAGTCTTGCTGTCTGCTGGACTCGCTTCCTGTTACTGCTCATGATCTTTAACCCCCCAAGTCCTCTGATATCTCCCAGATCTGGGTCTCTCTCTCTCTCTCTCTCTCTCTCCTGGGACCACCCTGTAGGGGCCAGGGGAAGAATCCCCTTAGTAACCATGAACAATCAGAGGGGGAACACAGCGTTGTGGTGCGGGCCCTGCTGGTGTGTGTGTGTGTGTGGGGGGGGTGCCCTGCCAGTGTCATTGTTTTCCCAGTTCTGGTAGCTTCTCCTCCCTCCACCTATGAGAGCACGCAAATGGCATCATTCAGGGGGGTGCCGGACTATACTTGGTGACCCAGTCCACCTTAGGCACCACCCCAAGCCACCACTAAGAGCCACTGCCCAAGTGATGCAGTGCTTCACTGTTCTCCTGAATAAGAGCATCTTCATGGATGCGCTGTTGCTCTGTCTTCTGGCCTCGCTCAGCTCCTATCCTCTCGGGCTCATTCACAAACACGGGTTGCCAGTGTGCTGAGCAGATGCCCCACCGACCGCTTAGCACCAAGGAGCCGACAATCTCCCGATGTTTTTAACATTTGCTTGAGTAACCATATTGCAGATGCAAATGTTTTGAATAGGTGGCCCAGCCCCAGAATTGTCCGCATGCTTGAAGCTATTTCTATTTTCTGTGCCAACCAGTGCTTGTTGATGTGACTCTCGTTTGTCAATGCAGGGATATTTTCAGTGCTGGTAGCGCTAATGGCAGGAAATGCAGAGGTCAAGTACAACCCCAATATTATTAGGCCTCTTGAAATAGCACAGCTGATCCAGGACTTGGGCTTTGGTGCCTCTGTGATGGAAGATCATGCTCCTTCAGATGGCAAAATAGAACTCACAGTAAGTACGCATTATTTTCTAATAACGTGTGATTAAAGGTTGTAGATGACATTATTTCATCACAGACGCTCATGTTACCTTGGGGAAATGTGCCTTTATTTCAGTTAATCCGATTGCATCTATCTGTACTGGGAAAAACACTTCTGTTGTAGAAATGAAATTTTATCAAGATTTAACTTGCTGATGGAGGACTTGAAGAAATACCACATTTCCCCATTTTGTTTCTAGTAAATAAGCTGGCAGAATTTGGAAAGATTTTAGACAGAAACTGTCAAATCAGTAGTGTGGTGGGTAGGTAACTCTCTGGGCGGCAGGACACAGAGGGTGGTGGTAAATGGCTGTCACTCCACAGAGGGAAGAGTGACCAGTGGGGTACCACAGGGATCAGTGCTGGGAACCGGTCCTATTCAACATCTTCATCAGTGACATTGCGCAGGACCTAGAAGGCAGAATTTCACTGTTCACTGATGACACAAAGCTCTGTAACAGAGTAGACACACCAGAGGGTGTAGACAGAATGAGAAGCGACCTGCAGAAACTAGAAGAATGGTCAGGGGTTTGGCAGTTGAAATTCAATGCAAAGAAGTGCAAGATAATGCATATGGGGCACAAAACCCTGGCACAATATATCAGTTGGTGGGTGAGGGATGTAGCATGCACCAAGCAGGAAAGGGATCTTGGGGTTATCATCTCTGGATGACCTCAAGGTAGGGAACAGTGTGACAAGGTAGCAGGTAAAGCAAATAGGACACTGGGATGTATAGGCAGGGGCATCACCAGCAGGAAAAGGGAGGTCATAATTCCACTGTACAAGACACTAGTGAGGCCCCACCTGGAGTACAGTGTACAGTTCTGGAGACCTTACCTACGTAAGGACATAGGGTAGAGAAAGTTCAGAGGAGGGCAACAAAGATGGTGCATGGATTGCATCACAAGTCCTATGAAGACAGGTTGAAGGAACTGAACATGTACTCCCTGGAGGAGGGAGGGAGAGGGTATGATGAGAGACATACAAGTATCTTACAGGAGGAACAGGGTGCAGGAATACACTATTTTAAGCGAAAAAGATGTTCCAGGACTAGAGGGCATGGGATGAAGTTGGAGGAGGATGATTCAGAGGAAACGTGAGGAAGAATTTCTTCACAGAATGGGTGGTGGACAAGTGGAACACCCTGCCAGAGGAAGTGGTGGGGGCTGAAACAATCACGAGATTTAAGAATGCATGGGATAGACATAAAGGAATTCTGGAGGTCAGGGGTAAGAGGCAACAGACTTCTAGGAAAACATAAACTGAACTTACAAGCTCAAATGGGCAGACTGGGTGGGCCATAGGCCCTTATCTGCCGACACTGTCTATGTATCTATGTATTGTTTATGTAATATTTGTGAGATTAAAATGTCTGAATATTTTTATTGAAGACGGGCTTAAAGTGATAATATTTTAATATTTTCATTTTAGATCTGTCATCAACAAATGTGCTGCTCTTAGGCCTGTCACATAGAATAACTTGCCAGTAGGAGAGCAGCTTTCACAATGCCTGAAGACGTCACAAGAGTCTGTCTTTAGTATTTTGAGTAAAACTGAGATCAAATGTTTTAATCAACCTTAGGTCAGAGAGGGTTATTGCATAAACCAAATATGCCATGCGTCTTTGAAAAGTATGCTGGATATTTTACTTGTGTGCATTCCCTCTCCCGTTGCCTCACTCGAGACTACGCTTCGCTCAACTTCTAGTGAGGGGTGCACTTTCGCAAAGTATCCAGCATGTTTTTCTAAGCGACATGGGATGTTCCTTGTATTCAGACAAAATGGGTCCAGAGAATGTGGCTTCCCTCCCTTATGAAGATATGTGTAAGTTCGGAGGCTGGTGGGCGAAATCACTGAAGCAAAGAAAAGAGTTGTGCCAGCCACTCCAATAATATTTTCCACAAAGTTCTTAGTAATTTTTTTTTTCTTTTTTTGAACTAGATCCTCCTAAACCAACGTTGGTTTAGGAGGATCTATTGGAAAAAAAGAAAATAAAAAAGAACTGCTGAAATATATTGGAGTGACTACACAATTCTTAATGTTCACTATATTGTAAGACAATGGATTTGGATACCTTTGGCAGAGTAATGCAGTTGCATTCACAATGTTACTCTCTGTATGTTTTTTCAGTCAGTGTATGTAAGTTTTTTATGAGGCATGCTAATTCAGAGCCAACAGCTGAGTCCAGTCCTGAGTGAAGACTGACTTTTTTGAAAGGTTGCAGTTGGAGGTTCTGAATCACAACTCCCTATGATTTCAGTCCCACTTCTGTGACTCGGGGCAGCATATTCGAAACCAGGCATAATGGTGTGTTCTAGGATCGTGGCTATGTTGTTCTATCCACACTTGTTGGCATGTCCTTTCCTTTAAGATTCTTGCGGAAGGTCTAATAGCTGGCCCCCCACCCACCCAGGTGGTATATGCCTTAGCTCCACCCTTTGATGCCAGAGCTTCCTTTCCGCTGGAAAATTCAGGTTCCCTCCTTATTGCTCATGTGTTACTGTAGGCCCTGGTGCTCAAATCTACGGATTTACCCAAACTCCGACTCGTTAGAGTTTCTCCCAATCGCTTCGCGATCTCTACTGTGATGGAGGACAAGTCCTCACCCGGTTTCCGCCACTGCCCGTGTGGACAAAAGATGTCTTGCACCGACCCACATGCCTTGTGCGTTTATTGCCTGGGTCTCTGTCATGACACCGAGGCATGTGAAATGTCACGCTTTTCATCCAAACGTCTTGGACAATCATCTAGCACGACTGCAACTGGGCAGACTGGAAAAACTGAATCTGCTGGTCAAATCCAAGGAAGCCCATTGGGTGGTCTGTGCAGCTGCGGGGTCAGTCGAGCAGCTGGAACAAAATGAAGGCCTTCGAAGAGGGGGCGGCTTGGGCCACATATCGGTCCTCTTCCATGTCCGTCTTCATCCCACTCAATCTGGGCTCCACCTTCTCAGGCTCCTTTCGGGAGTTGTGCCAGTCCCTCCCTACCAAGGGAGAGGGACCCTCAGGCGCTCAAGTCTCTTGGTCCCGTAAAAGGGACAAGGAGCCTAAGGAAACCTCGTCTTGCGATGACGCTTCTGGAACCATGTGAGATCTCGGTCCCAGGAATCTTCTGTCTTGACTCCAGTCGAGGTTGCGGCCTCGGCCACTGGTTTCACGGTACCCCCCCTTTCAGGCCAGCTGGCTAAGACACAGGACAATGATCCGGTTGAGATTATTTTGACCCCATCGACCTGTCGTCACTTGATGAGGCCAGTAACTCCTTGTTCAGGACCCTGGTCCTGCTGGCCACTGAGGAAGAGACACAGGCTGCTGGGACCCCCCCCCCCATGGCCCAGATCCTTGACCAGGAAGAGCCACGGTTCTCCCTGATGGTCCAAGTCAAGGTCTCGGACAACTTCAACCGACAGGCTGAAGAAAGCGCATAAATGCTGTAAGAAGCAGTGCCGCCATAGAAACATAGAATTTGACGGCAGATAAGGACCGCTTAGCCCACCTAGTCTGCCCGTTTTCCTACCTAACAGATAAGCTGCAGATCCTAGTTAACCAACAGCTTACTTTCTCCTACCCCTCACTAGGACTGCCTTATGTCTGTCCCATGCATTCTTGAATTCCCCCACTGTTCTTGACTCCACGACCTCCTCAGGGAGGCTGTTCCATGCATCCACAACCCTCTCTGTGAAAAAATACTTCCTCACATTACCTCTGAGCCGTCCCCCCTCTATCTTCAAATTGTGCCCCCTTGTTCTTGCACATCTCTTTTTCTGAAAGATGCTACCCTCTTGGACTTTGTTGATTCCCTTGAGGTACTTGAAAGTTTCTATCATGTCCCCTCTCTCCCTTCTTTCCTCAAGGGTATACATATTAAGCTCCTTTAGTCTTTCTTCATATGTCTTCTGGTGCAGACCCTGCACCATTTTGGTTGCCCTCCTCTGGACAGCCTCCACTCTGTCTATGTCTTTTCGGAGATGGGGTCTCCAGAACTACACACAGTACTACAGATGGGGTCTCACCAACTGTCTGTACAGAGGGATAACAACTTCCTGTTTTCTACTATTGATGCCTCTTCCTATGCATCCCAGTATCCCCCCAGCCTTCCTTACTGCCTTCTCACATTGCTTGCCCACCTTTAGGTCATCTGATATAATTACCCCCAGGTCCCTTTCCATTTTTACTGTTGTCAGTATCTCACCCCCCATTGTGTACGCTTCCCCTGGGTTTTTGTTTTCCATGTGCATTACCTTGCACTTCTTTGCATTGAATCTGAGCTGCCATACATTTGACCATTCCTCCAACCTTGCCATGTCATAGAAACATAGAATTTGACGGCAGATAAGGACCGCTTGGCCCACCCAGTCTGCCTATTTCCCTACCTAATGGATAAGCTGCAGATCCTAGTTAACCAGCAGCCTACTTCTTCTAACCCCCACCCCCTAGAATTGCCTTATGACTGTCCCATGCATGCTTGAATTCCCTTCTCATCCTTTCCGCTCCATCTTGTATATCAACCCTGTTGCAGATCTTTGTGTCGTCTGCAAAGAGACATACTTTTCATTCCAGTCCCTCTGCAATGTCACTTATAAAGACATTAAAAATGACTGGTCCCAGTACTGAACCCTGCGGTACCCCGCTAGTAACCCTCCTTTCTTCACTGTGTACTCCATTTACTACTACCCTTTGCATCCTGTTGTCTAGCCAATTTTTTATCCAGGATACCACCTTGGGACCCACTCAAGGCTGGCTAACTTGTATTAATCTTTTATGTGGGACTGTATCAAATGCCTTGCTAAAATCTAGGTAGGCCATGTCCACAGCCTCTCCCTGGTCTACTACTTTGGTCACCCAAAGAAATCTGTTAGATTCGTCTGACACGACCTTCCCATCATGAATCCATGCTGCCTTGGGTCCTGTGCCCCACTGGCCTCTAGGTACACAACAGTTCTTTCCTTCAGAAGTGATTCCATCATTTCCCCTACCACTGAGGTCAAACTAACTGGTCTGTAGTTTCCTGCCTCTGTCCTGCTCCCACTTTTGTGAAGAGGAATCACATCTGCCCTCCTCCAGTCCTCGGGTACCACCTCATCCTCCCATGATTTGTTAAAGAGAGTAGTTAGCGGTGTCACTAGTTCTACCCTTAGTTCTTTTAGAATTCTTGGGTGAATCCCATCAGGCCCCATTGCTTTGTCCACCTTCAATTTTATTAGTTCTTTCAGAACCCTTTCTTCTGTAAATGGACTGGTATCGACCCCCGTCTTCAGAGTGTTTCTCTTGTTTAGTTTAGGTACTGCCCCCTCCTCTTCCTTTGTGAATACTGAGCAGAAATATTCGTTCAGTATCCCTGCTTTTTCACTGTCACCCTCTACCCACGTTCCCTCCCCTTTATTAAGCCTCATTATCCCTCCTTTGGTCTTTCTTCGCTCCCTAATGTACCTATAAAAGGTCTTATCCCCCTTCTTAACAGAACTGGCTATTCTTTCCTCGGTTTGGGCCTTTGCTATTCTGACTGCCTTCCCAGCCTCTTTCTGCTTTAACTGATAAAGTTCTCTGTCCTGCGCCTTCTGTGTTTCCTTATATTTCCTGAATGCTATCCTTTTTTCCTTAACCTTCCCTGCCACCTCCTTTGAGAACCATAGCGTTTTTTTCCTTCGTTGCGTTTTATTGATTTGCTTTACACAAAGGCTTGTTGCCTCTCTGATGGCTGTTTTGATTACTCCCCATTGTTCCTCCACCTCCTTCTTGCCTGTTTGCTAGTGCTTTTCTGAGGCACTCTCTCAGTTTCCCAAAGTCAGCCCTCCTAAAGTCCAATACTCTTGCTTTTGTGTGGCTTGATTGTATGGCTGTGTTTATCGTGAACCACACTGTTTGGTGGTCGCTTGTTCCCAGATGGCTACCCACTTCTAAATCTGAGATTCTTTCTCCATCCCCATTTGAGAGTACCAGGTCTAAGATTGCTCCCTCCCGAGTGGGTTCCAATACTAGCTGTCTGAGGCATGCCCCTTTAGGGCATCAAGAATGACCCTGCTCTTGGATGTACCTGCAGCAAGGTGCTCCAGTTAACATCTGGCATATTCAGGTCCCCATCAACAATATCTCCCTTTTTCTGCCATTCTAAGGAAGCCTTCTATCATTTCCTTGTCCATTCCCTCCCCTGAGATGGAGGTCTGTATACAACCCCTATGCGGATTGTGGTGCCATTTCCTGTCTCCAGGGTGACCCAGAGTGCCTCATCTGCTCCCTGTTTACTCTTTAGTTCTGTTGCTTTGATCCCTTCCTTTACATAGAGAGCTACTCTTTCTCCTCTTTTACCCTCCCTGTCCCTCTTATAGATTGTATATCCTGGTATGTTGACATCCCAGTCATGGTTCTCTGTGTACCATGTTTCTGTGACTGCCACAATATCCAGGCAACCCTCTTCCATCAAGGCCACTAGTTCAGGGAGCTTTTGATAGCCTTACCCCTTTTAGCCCTATTCCTGTCCTTGCTGCCTTTGCCTTTTTTACATTTACGTCTGTTCTGCTCCCCAATAACTTCTCTACCTTGGTGTTTACCTCACTAATTACCATGTTTTGTTGGGGGGAGGCTGGGATTTCCTTGCTCCTTTTCAGTGCCTCCCCCCTTGGCTAGTTTAAATGCTTACCAATGAAGCATTTAAACCTCTCACCTAGGATCCTGGTTCCCCCCCGGACAGATGCAGACCATCACACCAGTATAGGTCTGCATCCCTCCAAGTGGCTGCCTAGTCCCAATGAAGCCAAACCCTGAGCTCCACACCAGTTTTTCAACCACTCATTGAATTCCCTGGTGAGGTGCCTAACATCACCCTTGCCATAGATAGGCAGCACCTCTGAGAAGGTTACGTGTACGCTACTTGTCTAGAGGCCCCTCCCCAACTCTACAAATTCCTCTTGCACTGCTCTGATCCCATTCCTAGCCAGGTCATTTGTCCCTAGGTGGACAATGACATCCAGCTCCCTCCTCGTGTAGCTCCTCCCACGATCCTGAGGATTCACTTCCTGTCCCTCAAGCCTGGCACAGAAAGGCACCTTACCTCCCTTCCTCCCCATTTCTACCCCCTAATGACTGGAGTCCCCCACCAGGGTTGTTTCCTTCCGCTGTGGGGTCCCATGCCACCCTCCTGTGTGAAGGTTCCCAGCATCCTCCTTGGTCTCCACTGCAGGTGCCTCCATAGAGGAACCACTATCCACCAGAAGAGCGAATGAATTGTGGAGAGGTACAGCTGGAGGGATGCGACTGTGTTCCACCACCCTCTCCCTCCCTGAGCCCACCTTGGTTCAGCCTGTACTCTTTCTTGGCAACCTCTGAGGTAGTGACATTGACCCTGGTGGTCCCTGGGTGGGGGAGGAGGTTTCACGAATCCTAGCCAGGTCAGCCTGGAGACGGGCAACCTCCTCTCTCAGACCAGAGAGGTGCCTGCAAATAGGGCAGCATTACGGCCTCCAGAATGTCTCCCGGAACACTGCCGCCCCACAGCCATTGCACTGCACCACTCCTATCATGTCTTATTTTGTGTCCCCTCTACTGTTTCTCTGTATTCTTACTCTCTCCTCTCCTTACAACTCTCACCCTTCCTGTTCTGGGACAGCAACTTCCTATCTTCTTCAGTAGCCTCTTTCTTCCTTGCTCAATGTCAGACCACCAGCAGCTAGGGTGGGAGAGTGAGCTACTTTTTTCCTTTAGGGTTGACAAAACCAATGTTTCTCTATGATCCTTCCCTTCCTACTGCCAAACAGGAAGTTCCTGTTGACAGTCAAATCCAGTGGCTATAAAAGTAGAACTGGCTTAGGGTGGGTGGGATGGAGGGCAATTAGTAAGAAAAAAGGCTAGCAATAGGAAGTTGTAATTTGAGTTACCTGCTTTTTTAGTGTCTAAGCCACACCCCCAATTAAGCTCTCTTTCCTCCTACTGGTTTAGCAAAGTCAGCTGATACAGTACCCTTCCCATTGCAGAACACACACTAACTTTCTTTCTTTTTTTAACCCTAAATAAGACCCCTTCTACTTCTAACAAAGTATCTGTCTACTTAATCTCAACAGACACTGACACCTGCTGATATAAGTTTTAAATTAATAAGAAAATGTAGCTTCTTTTAGTTAGCTGCTTTCTGCTCTACAAGCAAGGCTAGTAACAGGAAGTTGTAATTTGAGTTACCTGCTTTTTTAGTGTCTAAGCCACACCCCCAGTTAAGCTCTCTTTCCTCCTACTGGTTTAGCAAAGTCAGCTGATACAGTACCCTTCCCAGCACAGAACACACACTAACTTTCTTTCTTTTCTTTCTTTTTTTAACCCTAAATAAGACCCCTTCTACTTCTAATAAAGTATCTGTCTACTTAATCTCAACAGACACTGACTCCTGCTGAGATATAAGTTTTAAATTAATAAGAAAATGTAGCTTCTTTTAGTTAGCTGCCTTCTGCTCTACAAGCAAGGCTAGCAACAGGAAGTTGTAATTTGAGTCACCTGCTTTTATAGTGTCTAAGCCACACCCCAATTAAGCTCTCTTTCCTCCTACTGGTTTAGCAAAGTCAGCTGATACAGTACCCTTCCCAGCACAGAACACACACTAACTTTCTTTCTTTTCTTTCTTTTTTTAACCCTAAATAAGACCCCTTCTACTTCTAATAAAGTATCTGTCTACTTAATCTCAACAGACACTGACTCCTGCTGAGATATAAGTTTTAAATTAATAAGAAAATGTAGCTTCTTTTAGTTAGCTGCTTTCTGCTCTACAAGCAAGGCTAGCAACAGCACTAGCCACCTAGCCACTATGCTGGCTAGCCACCACTCTTCTTCGTCCTCCTCAGATGAGGACCGGCTTTCGACAGAAACTCCGTCAACACTACGAGGACTTAATGTGGCAACAGCTAATTTTGTCTGGCCAGAAGTTGGCTCCGGCTTCTACCCTGGCCATTACTTGGCTATTGCCCTCTAGGACGATGCCTACTCCTCAGGAGCCGGTCTGCAGTGTTCCTCCTGCCGCGGAGTCAGTCAAGACCATCCCAGCTCAGCTAAAACCGGTCTCTCCACTTTTTGTGGTGGAGCCGCCTCCAAAGCAGCCTCTTTCGGGGGCTGCTTCTAAGGAGTCTCTGCCCGTTCCGGGCCTACTGCATAGGTTGTCCATCACCCTCACGCCCGACCATCCCAGGTGGGTACAGGATGACTCTGGTGGATGGCCGATCTACCCAGACTCTTCAGAGTCTGAGGACTCCGACCTACATTCTCGCCCTTTGGGCGAGGAATCATCAGTAGTCTTTTAATGGAGGAAGGCCCTTTTTCCTTCATGGGCATCCTCCGCCTCATCTCCGAATCCACTGGGAGGCCCTTAGAACCCATTCAGAAACGTGCTGAATACCCCCTCACTGACATCCTCAAATGAGGGGATTCACTGACAGAGGGCTTCCCAGTGGCTGAGGCCATTGTTGGCCCGGCTTTGGAGCTGTGGCAGCACTCTGCCTCCTGCCCCATGCCTTCAGCCCGCATGGCCCTCAAGTATGCGATGCCCATTGGGTCCCTTTCAGGATTCACAGAACATCTCTCAGCCGAGGGACTGGTGACTGGGTCTGTGTTCAGGTGCTTGTGCAATTCAGGAGACACCGATAGACCCCTGGACAAAGAGTCCAAAAAATTGGACGAGTCGGCCCGGAAAATCTATGCTGCCTCTTCGCTGGGCCTCCGTCAGGCAAGCTGTCTCGATGAGAATCTACCTCACCTTGCCACAGACCTCCAGACCACGGTTAAGCAGGTCCATGACCAGGTTCGGGCGGTTGTGAAACAGCAGCTCCAGACGGCCTTGGACCTTGGAGATTCCTGCGCCCATTTGGTGGTGGCTGCGGTTGCCATGCACCGTAGAGCTTGGTTGCAGGTCTCCACCTTCACGGCAGACACCCAACACAAGCTGATGGATGTCCCTTTCCTGGGTACCGACCTTTTTGGCCCAGGTGTGGACGGTCACCTCCAGCACATTGAAAAGTCCAGTGCCAACTTGGTCTCTGTGACTTCTGCTCAGAAGGAATCCCAGGGTTCCAAAAAGCAGAAGAAAAAGCCTTTTCGGCATTCTGCCCCTGCGGCCAAGCAGTCCCATTTCCAGTCAGGGCAGCATCAGCAGCAGGCTCAACCTTGGTGCCCTCGGCCCAAGTTGGGGCCCCCAGCGGCCCATAAACCCGGAGGACGGGATTCAGGTGCTTCCCAAGCCAGACCCCCCTCCTCCAAGCCTGCCCAGTGACGGGATGGGAGTGGCCACCCTCATACCCTTCACACCAGCTCTGGGTCCTCCCGTGGGGGGTTGGCTCCACCACTTACTTTCTTCCTGGTCCGCTGTCACAACAGACAGGTGGGTTTTAGAAGTGGTAGGTCAGGGACTGCCTCTGGATTTCGAACAGTACCCTCCAAGTCAAGCCCCACAGGAGGAAAGGGTGTCCGTATACACTTAGTTGGCTCTCCGAGACAACTTCGCCCAACTTCTCCACAAGGAGGCGGTGGCCAGAGTTGCGGATCCCCCTGTCAACCCAGGGTTAATTTCAAGGTACTTCCTGGTCCTGAAGCGGACGGGGGGGCTGTCGCCCCATTTTAGATCTGCATGACCTGAACCAATTTCTCAGGTCCTGCACATTCAGAATAGTAATTCTATCGCAGATCATACCAGCTCTGGAGCAAAACATTTGGTTTTGCTCTCTGGATCTCCAGGATGTGTTCTTTCATGTCCCGATTCGTCCGTCTCACCAGAGGTTTCTTCACTTTCGGGTGGAGGGAGCCCTCTTCGAGTTCCGAACCATGCCGTTCGGCCTGTCTTCGATCTCCATGGTCTTCACCAAATGCATTGCAGTGGTGGCGGCCCATCTTTGGCGTGGGTGTACCCCTATCTCGATGACTGGCTCATAGCAGGTTCCTCCAGACAGGAGGTGGCGCGGTCCAGGGACCTGGCCTTCCAGACCTGCATCGATCTTGGTCTCCTGCTCAATGAGACCAAGTCGGAACTCGTACCTTAGCAAGTGATCTGCTTCATTGGGGCAGAGCTCGACTCTTGCTGAGCCAGACCCAGGCTCCCGATGGACAGGGTGAAGGTTCTCTCCTCCTTTGCCCAGTCATTTCTGGTTGGGCACTTGCACCTGGCCCGGAGCGTCCTGCAACTTCTGGGGTACATGGCGGCCTGCACAGCCGTGGTCCGATAGGCCGGTGGCATATGTGCCCCCTTCAGTGGGAGCTGGCCAGCTAGTGGACTCAGCGCCATGGTCATTTCGATCAGGCTAATCACGGTGACCCAGAAGATGTGGGATGCTCTCCAATGGTGGACCGTCCTGGCACATTTACTGGAAGGAATCCCATTTGTCCGTCCCGAGCCGATGCCTCTCTCACAGGCTGGGGTGCCCACATGGGGAATCACAGAGTCCATGGGCTCTGGACCCCCAATGTCATATCAACCTACTGGAGCTGAGAGCAGTCAGACTGGCACTGTCCGCATTTGCTCTGCTCCTTCGGGGTCAAGTGGTGCAAGTCCAGATGGACAATACCACAACTATGTACTGTCTCAACAAGCAGGGCGACACGAACTCCCGGCCTCTTTGCAGGGAAGCACTCCACATCTGGACCCTCGTGTGCTGACTAGAGGCAGATCTCCTAGCCATCCATGTGGCAGAAGCCTTGAACCAACTGACAGACGTTCTCAGCCATGTGGGCGAGACATTCCACGAGTGGTTTCTCCATCCAGAGGTAGTACACAACCTGTTCTCCCATTGGGCAAACCTCAGGTGGATCTGTTCGCCTCTAGGGAGAATGTGAAGCTGAGGCGGTTTCATTCCGGCCCCCTCAGTAGGGCTTGCTGCAGGGGGATGCTTTCTCAAGGCCGTAGACCCCAGGCCTCTTCTATGCCTTCCCTCCACTTCCCTTGGATCACAAGGTGATCCTCACGGTCAGGAGGGACAAGGCACAGGTGATCCTGGTAGCCCCAGACTGGCCTCGCCAGTTCTGGTATCCGATCTCCTCAGCCTCAGCTCCATGCCTCCAAGGCATCTTCCAGTACGCCCGGATCTGATATCAGTCAGTCAGGGGAAGGTATTCCATCTGGACCTTCAATCCCTGCGCCTGACAGCCTGGTTCCTGAGTGGCTAGAGTTCCAGGTTTTGGGTCTCTCTGAGGATGTACTCACAGTTGTGGAAGCATCCAAAAAGTCGACCAGGAAGTGCTATGCCTTGAAATGGAAAAGGTTTTCCATATGGGGTCAGGGCAAGGGCTTGGACCCTTTGCCCTGTCTAGTGGCTAGTATCCTTGACTACCTTTGGTCTCTGTCCAAAGGGGGTTTTCGGTCTACGACCCTTAAGGTGCACCTGGCAGCCATCTCAGTTTACCGAGCATGGGCTGGTCAGCAGACGGTGGCACAGGATAAGGTGGTCTGGTGCTTCTTTAAAGGCCTCAACCATATTTCCCCTCCGGTGCATGAACCACCACCTCTGTGGGATCTACTGCTGGTACTGGCAAAGCTCATGGGCAAGTTATTCGAACTGATATACAGGTGTGGGATGTCACATCTGTCGTGGAAGACCGCCTTCCTGGTGGCTATCACGTCAACCAGAAGGACGCTCTCTGTTGAGTCTCCTTACGTGGTCTTCCACAGGGACAAGGTTGTCCTGTGCCCCCACCCGAAATTCCTTCCGAAGGTGGTGTTGGAGTTTCACCTTAAACTGGTGTTGACTCTGCCAGTGTACTACCCCAGTTACACCTCGGAGGCCAAGTACAGGCTCCATACCTTGGACCTGAGATGAACGCTCTCTTATTATAAGGAGCGAATGACTGAAGTTTGGGGAGAGGTTCCCCAGCTGTTTGCCACCTACACTAAAGCTGCACTTGGGAGATCTGCAGCCAAGTGGACAGTTGGCAGATGGATTACATTATGCACTGATCTCTGCTATAGGTTTGCGGGCAAGGAGCCTCCTGTGGGGATAACAGCTCATTCAACCTGCCACACTGCTGCGTTGGTGGCTGCTTCCAGGGACATCCCTATCTAGGAAATCTGCAGGGCTGCTACCTGGAAGTTAGCAAACACCTTCGTCACCCAGTACCACATCAACCTAGAGTCACGCCGGGATGCTGGTTTTGGGGACTCAGTTCTCCAATCTGTGTTCAAGTAAGTATTGATGGTGTGTGTGCCTTGCCTCTCTCCTCCCAGAGAACTGCTAGGAATCTGCCAACAAGTGTGGATAGAGCAACATGTCCATGATCCCAGAAAAACAGGTTACTCACCTGTAACAGTAGTTCTAGAAGTGGTATAAGTTGTTCATCCACACGGACCCACCTGACCTCCCCGGCTTCGATGCACAACCTAAGCTTCCAGCGGGCAAGATCTGGCGTCAAGGGGCATAGCCAAGCATATACCACCCTAGTGGGCGGGAGGAGCCAGCTTTTAGACCTTCCGGCAAGAATCTTAAAGGGAAAGGATATGCCAACAAGTGTGAATGAACAACATAGACCACTCCTAGAACTACTGTTACAGGTGAGTAACCTGTTTTTTTTCTTTTTTTTGTATGCAAATGTGTGTGCAAAAGACCAACAGTAGATATATTGGAAGAGGAGAACTAGGAATGTTTCAGATGATAACAGGTTTCCAGTATACCCCCTGTGAGAGCAGTACATTGCACAAACCCATATAGACGTGCAAATCACAGTTGTCACAACATTCACAAACCACGTGTCAGGGACCAGCACTGCGAGCAAGCAGGGCAGTTTAGTTGGCCCGGTGGCGCTGAGGGTTGAGGTGCTGGATGTCACACCTTGTGCCACGCCAGCGACCAGAGTTCAAGAACAGACTTGGGTCACTGGGAATAGGCTTGGGAGGGAGAGGATTGAGTGCCCGAGGGACAGCTGTCCTCTCCCGGGGGTGGGTAGAGGGTATAGTGCTGCTCTTCAGCGGCCCCCGGTGCAGATTGGGGCACTGCGATTAGCGATGCTGCATGAGGGGTGGAGCGGCAGGGGGCATTAACACACAAGATGTGCAGGCGCCATTGCACGACTGTGCTCTGGGGAACCAAGCCAGAAAAAAAAACTCACCTTCTGGATAGGCGATGCGCCCTCCGGGGCTGCCACCTCTACACGCCCATGGTCGGGCTCAATCCTCTGGCTCTCCCGATCCCCTCTGGGTGCCCTGGCTTGCCGATGGTAGCGTTCCCGGGTTGGCGGACCAGGTGGCCAGGGGGAGTGTCTGTCCCCAATTTTGCGGAGGAGCAGAGCTTCAGACAGGGCGGTAGAGAGGTGGTGGTGAGCGAGGGACACTCGAGAGAGTTCCGGTAAGTGGGGTACAAAAATAAAGTCCACAAAAAAAAAAAAAAAAGGGCAGGGCAGTTTATGAGGCACAAACCGTTTATCGGTGCAGCACAGAACTGGTTCTTCTTGGTTCCTCCAGAGGACCTTCTAACATTAATCCACGCCTTTGTTACCTCCCGACTTGACTACTGTAACTCCCTATACCTAGGGCTATCAGGGGTTGAACTTCGCCGTCTGCAGCTGGTGCAGAATGCGGCAGCCAGGCTGTTGACTGGAGTCTCTAGATCCAGTCACATAACGCCTGTGCTCCACGGACTGCACTGGCTGCCGGTGTTCTGGCGAATCACCTTCAAGGTCGGTTTGCTGACCTATAAAGCCCTACATGATCTGGGACCTGCCTACCTGAAAGAGCTCCTGTGCCCCTATAGTCCCTCTCGCCCCCCTCCGATCCACTGACGAGGGATTGCTAGAGATTCCCAGGGTACGTTTGAAAACATCTGGTGCTAGATCATTTAGTTTTATGGCACCTACCCTGTGGAACTCTCTACCTCGTCAGGTGCGAGACTGCCCGACCGTACTTAGGTTTAAAAGGGAGTTGAAGACCCACCTTTTTAATATAGCTTTTAAGGATTTCTGTTGATTGGATTTATTATATTTATTGTCATGTTTATCTGTACAGGCGCTTTGATTTAAGAAAAGCGCCTTTTAAAAATAAAGTTGAAATTGAAATTGAAATTGAAAACTGCAATATCGGTCCATAAAATGCTGAGTACACTACTCAACATGCAAGGCCCTAAAACCTTCTCATCATGTCATTAACTGGCATTTACAATGGCATTATCAAGGCACACTGCTCCTTGCAGTGGATAGAGCTGTGGGCTGTGTAGTAGAACAGAGCAATCCAGGTCTACATGTGAGACTTGAGGATGCAGCACACCTTCGACCAGATTGAAATAAATGCAGTGCTGTGTTTAGGTAGGCCAGCATGACATTTAAAATGTGCTCATTTGTGGTCCACTATGTCAGTATGTCATAATATTGAGGTCCACTGACCACGCATGTTTCAGGGTAAAGTGAAGTACTACATCCTCCAAAAGCAGTACTACAGAGGACTCCCTTACAAGTATTTGTCCATCCCCTTGGTTCACCACTGCATTATAACTGTTTGTACTGGGTACTAATATAGTGTTTTTCTGGTCCCCAGTCAGTTGTGTGCTTTTAAAACACACAATTTTTGTATTATGCTTTATTGGCCCCCTCAGTCTCTGGTGTTGCCTCCTTTGACCCTGGCTTCCCAGCTCTGTTCCATCCCAGCTATTACTCTTAGCTCAGCATCCATCACTGCAGGATAGCATCTGCCCTATGGTGGTTTCTGGATGCTCTATGTCTGCTGCCCTCCTCAGCCCTCTAGTGTGGGAATGAGCGGCTAGTTGGGAGGCAGGGCCTGGAGGCACAAGGCATCATACTGCATGTTTCCAGGCTTTTTTTTTCTTCTTGTGTTTTGTTCCATTCTCAGGATAATGACAGCAAGGCTACCAAGTGTGCATGCCCACACAAATGCAGGACTTTGCACAGCATCTGTCATCATCCTGTCACCACAAGCCGCACCAGCTGCACTGTCACCTGTTATCACCCAGGTGGCAGTACAGCAGCAGAACTTGCTGTCTTCCATTGCTGGAGGAGAATGTCTCTTGGGACACTTGATCCTCCTCCTCCTGGGCGGGCTTATTCTTGAACTCAGGTTGTTAGTGTCCCGTGCAAAGAGCCTGCCTCTGCACTGATGGGGCAGCATGAAACATACTTTTAACTGGTGTGAGTGACCAAGAGGGTATACACAACATACTATAGGTGGAGTTGAGCAGACTGGATGGGTCATGAGGCCTTTTTCTGCTGTCAGTACCTATGTTTCTGCCTCACTTTTGCCAAATGTTAACTAGTGCTGTGCAAACAGCCAGTTAGTGCTGTGCAAACAACCAATTAATACATTCTTCAAGCTTCCAGCATACCATTGTGCCATGTACGCATGACTCCACCTTTCATTAGCAGGTGCCTTTGAGCTTCTGTGCAGAGTGCTTTGTGTCATGCAGTCTGCAGCTTTCAATACAGGGATTTGTTCGCAAACTGACATCTAAGTTCTAACATCCCAGTCTGCGTGGTAAAAGCACAGTTTGCAATATGCAGACCATTCCAGTATGCTGCTCTAGTAGTGTATGTGTTTTCATGCTAGAACCTTTAGGGATCTACAAGTGTGTTTGTTTAAGGATGGAGGGTGATGGTTTCTGGGGGAAAATCTAAAATTGGAGCGGCCTTTATTCAAAAACCTAATTGTGCTGTTAATGCATTTTGTTCTTTGTTAACTAACTTGATTCCTCCAACATCCCATAGTGCTACAGTACAGTGTCAGTACTGGATATTAGCTGAAGTTCCTGCCTGGTGTGGGGTAAGAATGCTTGACCTCCAGTCTTCCAGCCCCAGAGCTGAGCCTGCAAGCAGCTGAGCCACTGACAGTGCTAAGGCTTGTCAAGTCTTTTCCCTTCCTAGTACAGTATGAGGGAGATGCTCTAGGGAGTTTATTGTGTTACACTAATTTATCCACCTGGCTCGTGTTACTGCCAGTGCCTGCCCCCTAGAATTCTATCCTTGATTTACACCTTGGAAGGGGGGAGCAGATGGGAGTAGAACTGGCTGGAACTTTTCTGGAATTTTCTTCCCTTTTTTTATTTGATGTTTGTCCTACTTGCCAGTCCCTATCTAGATTGCCCCCTAGCCTAGTCACTCACCATCCCTGAGACTTACCCCCTGTTCCCCCCCACAACTTACCCCTTGTGGTAGTGTCGGGGGTGCCTCACGCCCTCCAAAGCAGACTCCAGATATCTGCCCATTTGGTTGTGCTGGGTTGGGGGGGGTCTTTGTCCCATCATGGCGATTGAGTTTCTTTTGTTTTGCTGGCCCCTGGAATGCCAATGCACAATGACGCGGAGCACTCAATGTCTCGCACACTTCTGGGCCTTCCATCAGCCTCGACATCCAGCGTCCGCTAGGTGTCTGGTGCATTGTGGGAAGCGCAATCCCCCCTCCCCCGTGAGAGGAAAGCAGTCCCTTGGATACTCGATCCTCTCACCCCCTGGCCGACCCCCAGTGATTCAGGTTTGCTCCAAACCTCGGTTATCGGCATTGTGAGCAGTAGTGCTGCCACTATACTACCAGACTGGCTTCATTTCATACCTTTCTAACAGATTTATCAATCACTGACTTCTGATTCTAGTTATATAATAGCTCGTCACAGTTCTATCAGCATTCAAATACTGCTTTAAAACATTGCTTTTTATTTTTGGCAAGCAGAAAAAAAAATGGTTGTCCTCTGTTTGGCCTAGAGTGCTGGGCTGTGAACCTGCAGATCTGTTTTTTTTTTTTTTTTTTTATTTAACTTTAGTTTTTATTGATTTTTTTCTTCTCATTGGTATCCATAAAGCATTATAAGTGAGACATAGCTGGAGTAATACAGAGTTAATCATACAGGTGAACAATAGGTATGAAAAAGGCGGCTCAGGTACACTCTGGATTTTAAAAGTCCATAAACATAAGCACATAATATGACACAAGTACCATGTTAAGGTATACATTAGAGGGTTAAAGGTGACCAGTCTAGAGCTAAGCATGTAGACCTCTTGAGATGGCATAAATCTGCCTAGTAAGTCCTCTGGGTCCTCCCCGCAAAAGGCTTTCTTCGTATCTCTACACATCTTGGCATAAAGACAGGAGCCTGCTGAGTTGTATACATGACCCATTTTCTCCATCTAATTTCAAATGAAGTATCTGGTTTTGGTCCCCTGGAATTAAGCTTCTCTAATACATAAAGGTCTCTCATAATTTTAAACCAATCACTAAGGAATGGTGGGGCACTACTACCCCGAAGGCTGGTAATCACCTTTTGGCAGCCAGGATGTATGTTACCAGAAGAGATCCCCTTGGAGATGAAGTCCCTTGGGAGGTGTCAAAGAACCAACTCGGGGGTTAGCACTGCCTCTTCTCCCACCAAATCAGCTAGGGTGGATGCTATATCCCTCCTAAACCTCCTAATACCAGGGGCAAGACCAAAATACATGGCATTGGCCAGCCTTCCTCTCCCTACAGTTCCTCCAGCATTTACCATATGGATCCCCTGTTGATTTGGCCACCTTAGCCAGAGTATTAAAAAATCTATTCCTCATTTTCCAAGAAAATTCCCTCCAGTAGGGAGCCAGAGGGACCCACAATGAAAGCTTTGTATATTTACTCCAGTCTTCCTCAGAGACTGGTACCTCTAGTTCCCTATTCCATGCCTCCAAAATTGAAACTGTGGATTCCTAGGAGAGCTCCTGTAGTCCCCCATAGGTCACCCCAATGAGGTGTGGCCATTGTTACCCCTTAAGGGCTGCAATGAAAAGCTGCAGTAGCATAGGAGGTGGTTTTGACAGAGCACTCCTACAGGGGCCTCTCTGAGTTAGGAGATCTTTAACCGAAACATAAGTCTGGAGGTCTGTCTGATGAATCCCATATATTTCCTGAATCTTCTGAAAGGGAAGAGGCCCCTCTGAGTCCATCACTTGGAACAAGAACTGTATGCCCCTCTCACCTCATTGCTCGAATGTCTTCTGTGCTTGAGGGAAAAGGTGAGACATCTCAGATTTGACTAGCTTCAAGAAATAAGAAACCAGTCTTCTGAGGTCCTCAATGTGTACTAAGTTTCTAGATTAGAGCGCATGCCTTGAAAATAGATCGGGGGACCAACAGAAGGAGGGCTTGAAGAAAAGATAACCGGAATGAAGTCCTGGATTTGATTGAGGGTTTGGGCTAGAGTTTTCCATGGAGAGTATAGGCTGGGTTACTCCACTGCATTACCCTGGACCAGGACAGTGGCTTGGGCATATTTAAACAAGTTAGGGAGAGCCAGGTCCCCCCTAACCTTAGGGAGCTGTAAAACAGTCCAACGAATCAGAGGTCTCTTACCTCCCCAGACAGTCTGCCTGGATTGGTGGTAGTTCAGGTGGATGTTAAAGATCCCATGGCACTTATTGAAAAGAATAGGGGAATTTCCCCGGTGTCCTGGCCAAATTTCCCTCATTCACTAAAAATACCACCAACAGCTTAATCTGGTTCAAGGCCAGTTGGCATTCATCCGTATCCCCCTCCCCTAGGTCGTGCCTGAAAATAGGCAGGATTTATCTAGTGCACTTACCTGGTCAACAAAAACTAAATAAATAAATAAAATAAAAACCTGGCCAAGGTACGGTTCCAAGAGGTAAAGTAGGAAGGGGTAGGGAATATAAGGATAGTTTGAAATAGGTACAACAACCTGGGCAAAATGTTCATGCAAATAAGATCAATCTTAGGATAGAATGGGAGTTGGAGATAGGACCATTCATTAACGTCTCCTTCTGATCATTGGGTAAGTGGACATCTTGTGGGAGGGTCACTCCTAAATTCTTAATTTTGGTACTCCTCCATCGGAAAGGAAATCGGACCTTTATATGATTGGGGGGATATAGTGAAAAGAAATAACTTCAGTTTTTGAGGAATTTGTGCTATATCCCGAGATCTGGGTGAAATTTTCCAAAATATCCCAAAGAGCTGGGAGAGACTTATCAGGGTCAAGTAAAGAGAGAAGAATATCATCCACATAGAGAGCCAGTCTCCGTTCCTTCTGTCCAGCTGCAATTCCTGAAAGAGCCTGGGAGTCTCGAATCGTCATAGCCAAAGGCTCAATGTAAACAGCGGACAGAAGTGGAGAAAGTGGGCTTCCCTCTCAAGGGGTACCGGAGTAGAAATCTCCCCGTTAAGTCTAATATAGGCTTTTGGAGAGGAAGACATCTTTTTCAGCCACTTAATCACCTTGTCAGGGAAACCAAAGGAGATTGGGGGTTTGTATCCAACAAATGCCACTTACTCATTGTGTGACTCTGAGCAAGAGACATAACCTTCCTGTGCACAATCTTTCTATTTAATGTTTTTGTAAGGCTGTAGTAAAATAAAAAGTAAAATTTTTTTTTTTGTTAACGCCCCCTCCTTCTCTTTGTCCTTTTCCAAGTACTCTTTGACATCCAGTGGCACCCTCCTCCTTCTCCCCGGCCCCATACAAGTACTCCCTTTGGTGTAGTGGCACCCCCAGAGCATACCAAATTCTGCCCTAGTCCAGCAACAAGGACAGTCACAAGCCCTTTACTGTCCTCCTCAGCTGGCCACCATCTGACTAACACAAGCTACTATAGCAGTATTCCAGCAGGTGGGTATATACAGGCAGACTGGATGAGCCAGTAAGCCTTTTTTTATTGTCAGTGTTTATGTATCTGTTTATTCATATAGTAGTTTTGAGATGTCACCTTGAAATCAGCAAGTGCTACATCGATGTGCGCATGGTACGTCAGTATAGCACTTACATGAAGGAGGAGCTGATCCAGGAGGGCCGAAAAAAGAGGGTCTCGGTTTTCACCCCTTTAAGCGGATGGAAGGATACGGAACAAAGCCAGCAGGCAGGGTGTGGGTGGGGGGAGGGCATGCAGACACACAGGAGCACGAAGGTTGGATATGGGAGGAGAGGAAAGGGGTGGAGGGTGGTCCTGATCAATGCCAGGAGCTTAGGAAATAAGATGCCTGAGCTGCAGGCAATGCTAGTGGAGGGGGCAGTGGATGTGGCAGCTGTCACTGAGACCTGGGCCACCCAAGGGCATGACTGTGACCTAAACCTGGAGGGCTACACTATGTTTAAGAAGGATAGGGTGGAGGGAAGTGGGGGTAGCACTGATAGTCAAAAATGGCATTGGTATAGGCGGGGTGGAAGAGGCAGAGGGGGACGTGGAGGCGATATGAGGCACCCTGCAGACGCAGGAGGATAAGAGAGTAAAATAGGGGTGGTATACAGACACCCCCACCACGCTGGCAGAGGAACTGGAAGAGAGTCTGGTGGCTAATGTTATGGGCCAGTGTAGATTGGACAGGGGAAGGGTAGTGGTGTTGAGGGACCTAAACATGCCAGGGACTGACTGGGGGACTATGACGTCCCCAGTGGCCATGGAGCAGAGATTGCTGGATGTCTTCCAGGATGTGTTCCTAACCCAACTGGTGGGGGAGCCGACTAGGGAGGCCCGGATACTGGATGTGGTCCTGGCGGACAGTGACCAAATTAGGAGCCTAAGGGTGAGGGACCCATTGGCGGGGAGTGATCATGCCAGTCTGTTTTTTCCTGGACCTAGGGAAGGATGAAAATTGCACAAAGACGGTGGTAATTGACTTTAGGGGTGCGGATTTCAGGGGTATGGGAAGGATCCTTAAGGGTTATTTGGATGTGATAAGACCAGGCATGGATGCTGACAGCAGGTGGGAGATTAGGAGGGTGGTACAGGAGGCTACCAAGTCCTGCAGAACGGTGAGACGCTAATTCAGTAGGGCCAAAATAAAAATGTTGGTGGACCCGGGAGGTTCAGGTGGTGGTGAGGGAAAAGAAGGCTGCCTATTGGTGCTACAAGTGCTCCAGGAGCGAGAGGGATCAGGGGGGAGTATGAACGGATGTCCAGGAGGGTCACCAGGGTGGTGAGATTGGCTAAGGCGAGGACGGAGCAGAACTTGGCTAGGGAAATCAGGAGGGAGAACAAGAGGTTCTTTAGATATATTGGGGGGAAAAGAGGAACATGAGGGAGCAGATTAGCAGGATTAGGACAGGGGAGGGATGGGCACAGGATGCGGGGGAGCAGGCCAAAGTACTAAACGAGTACTTTGCCTCAGTTTTTACCAGGGAGGATTGGGGGGTGCACCAATTGGGGGGAGAGATGGTGAACCTGCAGAAGTGGTGGGACCCTTAGAGACTGGGAGCCCTGCTGAGTCTAGGGAGAGTGGTGGGCCATCACCGTCAGGTGGGGGGCAGGCAGCACAAGTGGGAAAGGGGGGGCAACAGGGAGGTTGAAATCCCGGTTGATAGAATGAGGGAAGCCCTCAGGTCCCTAAGGATGGAGAACGCTCCGGGGCCGGATGAAATACATCCTAGGGTGCTGAGGGAATTGGCATATGTCCTGGCGGCCCCTCTGGTGGAGCTTTTCAACATCTCTCTGCAGACGGGATGGGTACCCCATGACTGGAGGGTGGCCCATATCGTGCCTCTCCACAAGGGAGAATCAAGAGAGGAGCCGGGGAATTACAGGCCCATTAGCCTGACGGTGGTGGGTAAGGTGATGGAGGGTAGTATCAAGGAAAGGCTAGTGGGTACTGGACCAAATGGGTTACCTGAATGATAGACAGCATGGCTTAATTCTGGGGAGATTGTGTCAGACAAACCTTGTGGAGTTCTACGATTGGGTGATGAGTGCACTGGACCAGGGTAGGCCGTTGGACGTCCTCTTTCTAGACTTCAACAAGGCATTTGATTCTGTACCTCACGGTGGCCTGCTGGCTAATCTGGGGGAAATGGAGGTGGGGAAGCAGACGATCAGATGGATAGGAAATTGGCTATCAGAGCATACTCAGAGGGTGGTGGTTGGAGGGAATAGTCTCATCTCCTAGCAGGGTCATTAGTGGGGTCTCCCAAGGATCGGTCCTGGGGCCACTCCTGTTTAATGTCTATGACATAAGGTAAGGTATCAGGAGTGAAATGAGTCTCTTTGCCGATGACTCGAACCTGGGAGCGGTGGTGGATGGGGAGGAGGGGAGAGTGGCCCTGCAGGAGGAACTGGAGGGCCTGGAGAGGTGGTCGAGTAAGTGGAAACTGAAATTCAATGCAGGGAAATGCAGGGTTCTTCACTTGGGGGGCAGAAACCCAGGCCAATTGTATACCCTGGGGGGAGATGTACTACAAGTATCGGAAGGCGATAGGGACCTGGGGGGTGGTGGTGGATGTCAAGATGAACAACTCTGAGACCTGTAGGAGGGCAGCAGCCTAAGCCAATAGGATGCTGGGATGCATCGCTAGGGGAATTTCCTCCAGAAGGAGGGAAATAATCCTCCCTCTGTATAACTGCCTGGTTAGGCCGCACCTCGAGTACTGTGTGCAGTTCTGGAGGCTGCACTTAAAAAGGGATATTGCACTCCTGGAGAGGATTCAGAGGAGGGCAACCAAGATGATCTGGGGCATGGGGGAAAGGACCTACTGGGAGAGGCTTGAGGAACTCAACATGTACACGCTGAAGGAGAGGAGGGACGGGGGGACATGATAGAGGTCTTCAGGTACATAAAGGGAATTAATAAGGGAGACTCAGACTGGGTGTTCCAAAAGAAGGAGGGGTGGGGCAACCAGAGGACATGTGTGGAAGCTGTGGGGGGGGAGAAGAGGAGGTGTTACTTCACTGAGAGGGTGGTGGAACCATGGAATGCGCTGCCCAAGGGACTGGTGGAGGCAGATACTGTAGAGGGGTTCAAGAGGGGCTGGGACAGGTATAGTGGAGGGTGAAGCTGAGTAAGTCCAATGCAGGGGAAATATCTTGGACAGGGGATAGGGAAACCCAAGAGGGTGGGGACAGCAAAATCAGTGCCCATTATAGATGCTGACTATCTAGCAGACACGAAGGACCATAAGGCCTACTCTGCTGGCATTTGAGTATATTAGTATGAGGCTCAAGGAGACACCTCACAATTGTAATGTTGATATATTAATTTTGAGATATCTCATTGAAATCAGCAAGTGCTACACTGATGTGTGCATGGTACAGCAAGGCAGGGAGCAAGGGGGGCAGGTGAGAGCTATAAACCCAACTAGACATTAGGTCCTATGGTAGGATATGATAAAACAGGTTGCACCTGTAAACAAGCTTTCAGCTTAGTGTGCCACTCCTGGTTAAATAATTGGATAGAAAACAGAGCAGATCAGGTGGACCAATTGTCCTTTTCTGCCAACATTTTCTTTCTTTTTTAATATTTCTTTTTAACCCCCTCTCAGCCTGGCACTGTCACCTGACTGACCTTCCGGCACCGCTAGCTTGTCAGGACCCCCCATGGAGCCTTGGTTGGGTTGACGGTGTGGGAGCGGGAGGCCATCGCCCTTAACCCCCCCCCCTTCTGGTACCTGTACCTTCATTTGTGTCTTCAGGGTCCATCCACTGAGCTGCAGCTCTGGTGGACGAGGGCCATATTTAGCCCTCTTGTCGGTGTTGCGCCAGGCCAACTATTTTTTTTGCCCATGTACACCTCCCTCCCTGGAGGTGTGATGTGCGCTGATGCCCAGGTGTAAGCCAGCATCTGTCACGCTCCTCCCCAATGTCCTGCTTGAGCATGCCAGTCCTCCAGCCACTGCTAAAGGCCAGTCATGCACAGAGCTGTGATTCCCCCACCCCTCGGAGAAGGCAAGCAGTCTTCAGGACGCTCAAGCCTCCTCCCCCCCGGCTGACCCTCCAACAACCCAAGTCCATTCCTGAACTCAGGTCACCGGCATCACAAGTGGTAGCGCTACCGCTGCGCCGGCTACACATTTTCTGTGTAGCACTTCTATGAGTTTCAAGGAGACGCCTAGCAATTATAATATCGATATACAGTACTTGCTGGTATGTTGGCTTAGTAGTTTGCATTAGTCCGATGATGGCTGACCAAGAAGGTGAATGGAGGGTTTGTGCTGGCCACTGTTGTGGGACTGGAGTGGGGGCTTGGATGGGCTGTGGGGGTTCCACTAGACATCATGGATAACTGGCACAGGGATGGAGAGGGGGCTGATGGGAGTGCCACAGGACACCAGGGAGTATTTTAAAAAGGATGGAAAGAGAAGGTGTCACTTGATGCCAGGGAGGGCTTGGACAGGGAGAGAATGGGATTTCAATGAGTACTTTAAAAGGGATTGGGAGTGGGAGGGGCTACCACTGGGCACCAAGGCTTACTTGAAAAGGTCAAGCAGAGGAAGGGAGATGCCACTAGATCCCAGGGAGTAACTGTAAAGAAATAGGGAGAGGAAGAGATTGACCTTGGACATCAGGGTGTGCTTGAAAAGAGAAGGGGGTGGAGGCAGCGACCCTGGGCACCAGGGAAAACTTGCAGAAGGACAGGGGGAGATACTGGAAACCATGGAGTGCTCAGGATGAGGAAATAGAGCTCCATGATTTTATCTAAAAAAAAAATCTGTGGTTCATTTTTTTTTCCTCTGGCGTAATCTACAGTATGTTTGTGCTGTTTGAACAACTCTTTATGCGGAAAACTTCAGCAACATTCTATCCCCACTTTCTCCTTGATTGTAAAGTACTTTGGGGTACAGTTTGTATGACAGGTGGTGCTATATAAAACCTAATTCCTTCCTTCTGTTCAGTCTCGACCTTCAGTGCTCTGTATCCTGGCATATCAATCACTGCTCACTCTTAAAGTTCCAATCAAAAACGGGAGACTAGTGTTCTCATGTCCAAGGGCTGATATGGTGGAACATAAAAAAAAACAAAGCAGGGGTTTGCCACATTTGTTGTGTACCAAAAAAAAAAAAAAATGGTTGAGAAGTACTCGAGTTCCAACATAAATTGAGTAAAGCTACTGAGAAAACAGGGGAGTCAAATCTGTCAGAATGGTGGAAGCAAAATTTTTGTACGAACATACGAAAACACAAGCAGAAGCAGGCCTTACGGTCTATTAAGTCTGCTCTAATGTACAGCTAGCCCCTCAACTTGCAGCTGCCCCACCCTCCCTGCCCTCTTCATCTTAACTGCCCTCACCCTGTCCCAACCCCTCTTAAAGCAGCCCACCGCTCTACAGGATATCAGCTCTTCAGGCAGAGTATTTCACCTGTTTACCACCCTTTCAGTGAAAAAGTGTCTCCTGATTTCCCTCCTGAATCCCCCCCCCCCCGGCCAGTCTCAGCGGATGCCCTCTCATATCCCTCCCTCTTCTAAGCTGGAACATCCCTTCTGTATTAGCCTTATTTATCCTCATAAGGTATTTAAAGGTTTCAATCATATCCCTCCTGTCCCTTCTCTCCTGCGGGGAGTAAATGTTCTGCTCACCTAATCTATCCTTGTAGGACTTTCCCTCCAATCCCTGGATTATCTTTGTTGCCCTATGTTGCACCCCCTCCAATAATTTGATGTCCTTCAGGAATGGTTGCCAGTACTGCACACAGTACTCCAGGTGAGGCCTGACCAGAGACCTGTACAGAGGAAGGATCACCTCCCTATTTCTGGAGGAGCTTCCCCGTGCTATACATCCTAGCATCCTGTTGACTTTTGCTGCCGTCTTCCTGCACTGAGCCGAGTTGTTCATGCTGCCTGTAGTAAGCACCCCCAGATCCTTTCCCTCCTCTGTGCTTTCCAACTCCACCCTTCCCAGCTTATGGCTTCTTCACTGGTTTGTAGCACCAAAGTGCAGTACCTTGCACTTCTTGGCATTGGACCCCAGCTGCCATGTTTCTAACCACTCCTGTAGTTTGGTCAGGTCCTCCTGCAGCCCCTTCCACCCTTCAAAGTCATCTACCACAGCTCCCATCTTCATTTTGTCAGCAAACAGACTGATTCTACTCCGGATCCCATGTGCGATATCAGCTGTGAATATCCCAAACAGCACGGGTCCCAGTATTGATCCCTGTGGCACCCCGCTCATCATTTCCCTCAGTGATGAGTCCCCCACCACCACCACGCTCTGCTGCCTTCCATTCAGCCAGTTGACGATTCATTTGACCATCTTTGTTCCCACCCCTGTGTATTCCAGGTTCCCCCCAGCCTCCCGTGCAGCATGGAATCAAAGGCCTTGCTGAAGTCCAAATACAGGACATCTACCGCATGGCTCTTGTCCAGCTCTCTGGTCACCCAGTCATAATACTCAATTAGATTTGTCTGGCAGGATCTGCCCAAGACAAACCTATGTTGCTGACTGTCCTGGAGACCATTGTCCTCCAAAAAGGTCACCAGCCTCTCTTTTAGGATTGTCTTCATGAGCTTCCCCACAATTGATGAGGTTCACTGGCCTGTAGTTGCCTGGTTCATCCCTAGGGTCATTTTTGTGAATGGGCACCACATGGGCCATCCTCCAGTCTTGTGGTATGCATTCTGTGACCAGGGAGGTGTTGAACAGGTCAGCCAGTGGTCTTGCCATGATCTCCGCTAGCTCTGAGTATTGCAGCTACAGTATACTATATCTACAGAATGTAATATATGTGTGTGTGATTCAGTTCTTTTTTCCAAAGTGATAAAACAGGATGTTGATGGGTTCCTCCATGCTGCACATTTTGTTACGTTATTTGTAGTTAACATACATTTTCCCCCTGACCCAAATGGAAAGTTTTTCTGCAAAACTCTTGAAGGACAAGACATGACAGGAAGTACATCTATAAAGGGAATAGTGCGTGCCTAAAATGTTTGTTTGGCAGAGACCTGGCTGCGAGGTCACCAGATTCTCATGGCCCATTTTATAAAAAGTATCAATAGGACAGTTCTGTGTTAAAGCTCTTCCTCTAGCTGGTCCATCAGTGCAGCAGTAGTGCTACTGCTCGTGGCACCAGTGACCCAGGTTTGGGAATGAGCCCGAGCCGTCGAGGGCAGGCTTCTAATGCAATACTGCCACCTAGGTGACAACAGTGGCACTACAGAAGAAGTGCCCTAGGGAGGGTGGACAAGTTGCCAACATTGGTGGCATGAATAGCATGTACATGCGCCCTAACACACATAAACACGACTTCCCTCTGGGCCAGGAGAAAAACATGAAAATGCCCCAACCCTGCAGATGACAGACCTTCGTTACACTTGGGCCCCTTTTAGCCTCCTGTCGTACCTCCTGACACGACTTACAAGTTCAGAGGGTTCCCATCCACCTCCATCCTCACCTTGGTGGGGGGCACCACGGCTCCATGAAGGATCTGCTGCTGGTAGCGTGCCAGGGGTGGGTGGCTGCCCAGGAAATTTTGTAAGATAAATAGTGGCTAGTGGAAGGAAGGGGACTTAAAATAGAAATTTAAAAAAGAAAGCAATTTTCAGGCATTTTTCACGTTCTCCTAGTATTCCATATTAAAATTTGGATAGTAAAACGTATCTTGTTTTAACCTTTTTTGATTGGGAAGAGAGAAAGTGCTTCCCAACTTCTGAATGTCAGAATTATTATTTCTTGAACGCCCAATCCTGGAGGCTCTGGGCACGTCACAAAGAGGTGGGACAATTTACAGCAGTTTAAAATCAGGGTCAGTTAATTATAAAATGCACAATATACACTAAATAATAAAAACTCTAAAACCTTATCAACTTCAGTTAAAATTCAGTGAACATTCAATGCCTGCTTAAATAGATGTGCCTTAAGGCCTCACTTAAAAATCTCCATGGAGGAGGCCTCCCTTAATGACCGCAGAAGGGAATTCCATAAGACTGGTCCTGCAACCTTAAAGGTGCGGCCTCCTGATGTCTTAAGCCACTCACTTGGGATCATGAAGAGGCCTTTCGCAGAGGAACGGAGTGAACGCACCGGGGGACAGGTATCAGGAGGTCAGTCAGATAGCCAGGGCCTGAGCCGTATAGAGACTTATAGGTGAGCAAGCCCACCTTAAAGGCAATCCTCTGCCTGACAGGCAGATAGTGCAGGTCGTGCAAAACCGGGGTTATATGAGCAGACCTTGAAAGGCCTGTCAACAATATGGCTGCTGCGTTCTGCACTAGCTGCAATCTGTGGAGGTTACCTTCACTGACCTTGAAGTATAGAGCAATACAGTAATTGAACCTGTATGTAACAAAAGCATGCATCAGTGAGGGCAGGTCATCAGGCGGGATTAAGAGTTTAATCCGGGTGACATTCCTTAAGTGGTAGAAACCACTCCGGATGATGGTAGACACCTGGGCCTCAAGTGTCAAACCGCCATCAAGGATGATGCCCAGATTTCGCACCTTAGCAGCCTCCACCAGTGAGGTAGCACCAAGAAACAACCCTGTTCCCGTGGCGACCACATCCCACTGATGACTAGTCTCAATTCCTAGTACCTCTGTCTTGTCCGGGTTAAGCCTCAACCAGTTAGAGGACATCTGGTCCTGGATCTAAGATAGGCATTTATTTAGCACCTCCACAGCATCAGATGTCCCGCGGGGGCAAAGGACATATACAGCTGGGTATCATCTGCATTAAACTGCATTGCAGGAGATCATCTTGCAGCAGCTTTTAGGGCTATATTTTGCTTCTAGTCTCTGTACTGCAAAAGTCTTCTTTGCACTTCTGAATTGCTGTTGTTCCCTCCACTAATGTGTTACCATGGGAAGTAAGTGTGTGTATATGTGTGTGTGTGTGTGTGCGCGCGCGCGCGCCCACACGCACGCATGTCCCAGTTATCCTATCAGCAGACACGAAAGAGGGACGTGAAGGGAGGCCATAACTGATCAGCTCACAGAGATCCATGCTGTTCCACCATAAGGTCAGAAGCACTTAATTCTGTGTTAGGGCAAAAGACGTGATGCAGTGCTGTTCCAGTAAGGACATATCAATAATGCGCTTGTTCTCTCTCTCTCTCTCTCTCTCAGGTTACAGGGATGACCTGTGCATCATGTGTTCACAACATTGAGTCCAAACTAACGAGAACAAATGGCATTCTGTATGCATCAGTAGCACTTGCCACCAGCAAAGCTTACATCAAATTTGATCCAGATGTCCTTGGGCCTCGGGGATATCATCAGGATTGTGGAGGTATATGCCGAATGTGAAATCTCTATTTCAGGTATCAGTTAAGGTGATCTTGGTGGCGGAGGTGGTTGTATGAGTTGACATCATTTTTCTGCAATTCATGGACTTGTGGCCAGAAGGAGCCAGATTGGACTATATCTTGGGTCAGTTTAGAGCAAAATAATTTCATTTATTGAAATGGTAAAATTGCCATGAAAGAGAGGCCTCAACATGAATCCCAGGGCCTCCCTACCTTCTGAAAAAAACAAAAGTAGAAGCACTTTTGTGAATACCGTGTCCAGTTCTGTGTATGTTCTAGTTTTTCAGGTCTTTTAGTGAACCTAATGTGTATTTTTGATCTACACATTGGTGGGTAGCACCATTTTAGAACTATATTATGTAATTTATGCCCCTTCAGCTATAGAGTTCTATTGCAGAACAGAGCTGCTTTTTAAGAACAATGTAAGAGCTTAATAAAAATAAAAACTGCATCACACAGTTCTAAAATAGAGCTTACTAGCAGTATATGAATTAGAAATGCCCTCTAAATTTAGTAAAATACCAGTAAAAGCCAGCTCAGTGATGTGGAGGGCTGAGCAGCGATGTCTTACCTCCTGCCACGCTGGCGGCCTGTGTTCGCGGTGCGAGTGGGTTCGTCGGGGGCAGCTGGGGTGGGAGAGGACAGCTCTCCTCTCTCGGGAAGGGTGGGGAACAGAGACCAGCATTTGCCTGACACCTGGTGGAGGCTACATGTTGGCAAGTCTGGTCCTGTATAGTAGGGGCACAGAGGTGGAACAGATGACGGGCGTGCTACATGCAGACATATGCATGGTAACGTCCACTGTAGGTATTGCACGCTCCCCTCCACAGAAAATGCGGTCCAGTCGAACGGCTTGATGGCTGTCTGCCACAGGCCCCGTCTCTGAGAGGGCATCACCCAGTAATAATAATAATACATTTCATTTCACAAAAGCGCCTTTCAGGCCATCAAGGCACTTTACAAAAAGATAAAACATGATAAAACCAATAAAACAGTAGTTAAATTAAATATCAGAAGATCATTATTATTCAGTGCTGCTAAAAGCTTGACACCATAAAAAGTTTTCAACGCCTGTTTAAAACTTCCCACTGTCGTGCACTCCCAGAGCTGGCAGGGTAGAGAATTCCAAAGGGTGGGGGCAATGTCCTTGAATGCACGGGCCCCCGAAGATTTCAGTGACACCCATGGAATCTCTAGCAACCCTTCATCAGCCGAGCGGAGCTGTCGCATTGGGTGATAAGGCACAAGGAGCTCTTTCAAGTAGTCAGGGCCAAGTCTACATAGGGTTTTATAAGTCAAGTAAACCAACTTTAAAGGTGATCTGCCACCTAATTGGCAGCCAGTGCAGATCGTGCAGCACAGGAGTGATATGGGATGCTTGTGAAGCCCCCTGTCAGCAATCGTGCTGCTGCGTTCTGCTTGAGTTGCAGGTGGCGGATATCAACCCCTGAAAGCCCTAAGTACAGGGAGTTGCAGTAATCGAGACGTGAGGTCACAAAGGCATGGACCAACGTAGGTAAATCCCCGGACGGAACAAGGTGCTTAATCCTGGAGATATTCCTAAAATGATAAAAGGAAGACTTGGCGACCACCGAAACCTGAGCTCGTAAAGTCAGCCCATCGTCAAGTACTGCCCCCAGGTTTCACACCCGTTCAGAGGTGAGGATCTGGGGGCCCCCAAGAAAAAGTCCTGAGGGCCGACCAGCCCACAACCCCTCTATCTGGCGACCCGGATCCACTACCAACACTTCCGTCTTTCCGGCGTTCAACTTTAACCAGCTCTCATTCATCCAATCCTGGATTTCAACAAGGCAGTTATTAAAGACAGAGACAGCTCTATCCTGGTTGGGGGCAAAAGACAGGTAGAGCTGGGTATCATCTGCATAGCAGTGAAACCTCAGCCCATACCATCTTACAATGTCTCAGAGGAAAGCATATACACTGCAAACAACATGGGGGACAACATTGAACCCTGAGGTACCCCACATGGCAGGGAGAATGGATCCGAGGAAAAAATCCCAGACACCACTCTTTGACTTCTGCCAGTAAGGAAAAATGAAAACCACCTGAAGACTTTACCTGTCAGGCCACAGATGGACCTCAGACGTCCAAGCAGTACCCCATGGTCTACAGTGTCAAAAGCTGAGGAGAGATCAAGGAAAACCAAGATGGAGCGGCTTCTCCCATCTCTCGCCATCAGGAGATCACTGAGCACCCGAACCAGCGCTGTCCCGGTGCTGTGTCTTTTTCGGAAACCGGACTGGAGAGGTTCATAGATGTTATGGATGGTCAGGTGGTCATCCAGCTGTACCACTACTACTATCTCAATCACCTTCCCTATTAAAGGAAGGTTACAGACTGGTCTGTAGTTGGCCAGAGAATCTGGGTCCAAAGAAGCTTTCTTTAAGAGGGGAGTTACCACCGCCTCCTTCAGGGAGCTTGGAAACTCACCAGATTCCAAGGACAACTGGATTATCTATGCAAGGACTGGGCCAATAGTATCCCAACAACCCATAATCAAGGAAGTTGGGGCCGGATCCAAACTACAGCATGTAGGGCACATATCCTGGACAATCCACATGACATCTGCAAACTCAGGCAAGGCAAAGGTACTCTAGGAAGCTCGGGGTGAGGTGGCCATACACTGATCATCCGCAGCCCCCATAGAGCGAGTCATATGAATTTCCGACCTGATGTCGGCCACCTTATCAGCAAAGAACCGAGCAAGTTCATTGCACTCTACTTGCGAAAAAGGTCTTCGGCGTTGCAGACAAGTTGGGTTGCACAACCTGTCAACAGTTCGGAAGAGCTGAGCTGGTCGGTTCTGAGCGGCAGCGATCTCCCCGGACAGGAATTCTGCCTTCTTACGGGAGATCGCTGATTGGGTAGACCTGATAGTGCTCAACCAATCTAAGGTGATCGACATCCAGGGTGGATACCCACCAGTGCCACTCTAACTTACGTCCTACTCGCTGCACCTCCCTCAGTGACCCATCAAACCAAGGGGCCCGAGGGTGAATGGGGAGAGGACGAACACTGACAAGAGCAGTCAAGTCCAGGGCTGCAGAGATGGCCTTATTATAGGCCATGACTAAAGTCTCTGGGCTTGAGCTAGCCACAGGAAACTCTGAGAGGTCAATCACTGCCGCTAGGCCTTCAGGGCTCACTTCCCGCAAAGGGTGATAACTGACCATCTCCACAGGGGCAGACCTTCGAAGGGGGGCATAAAAGTTGAAACTCACGGTGTAGTGATCAGACCAACCGACAGGTTCCACCCCCATGTCAGAGGCCTCGATCCCTAGGAGGAAGACCAAATCGAGAGAGTGACCATGTTTATGGGTGGTAGAGGTAACAAACTGTAAGGCCAAGAGATGTCATAAACTGGAGGAAGTGTTGTCCAAATTGCGAGAGTTCGTCGTCGATCCAGGCATTGAAGTCGCCCAGAACCATCAGTCTGGGCGACTCCAGCTCTCATCGACCACGAATCCACTGCTTCCTGCAGGAACTGGATCTGGACCTGGTGGGTCAAATTGGGGCTCCCACAACCCGCCACCGGGGGCAAGCCATGGGGGTAGGAAGTGAGAGTCCAAGATCGGCGGTCGGGGCTGGATGGATGGCGGCTGGAAGAAAAAGGAGGATGGCCGACCGAGACTGGGGAGAAAAGTGTAAGCAAAAAAAAGCCAGTGAAGATGAAACAATACCAGAATGCAAATCAGTATCTGAAAAATCCTTCTGCAGAAAATACTGGCTTGCAGGTTGAATGCTTTTCTTTTAAAAAAGGACTGTATTTTGAGTCCATAAGCTGCACGACATGTAACCAAATGGTAGAAGTCCCAGTAAAGTCCAAAAAGTCCAGGATCCCAATGTGGGATCAGTTAGGCATCAATCACATTACTGAACACAGATGAGCCTTATATATGGTCACTGGCTATGCAGGCAACAAACTGTAACAGACTTCCAGCGAGCAGGTAAGAATATTTCCAACAGCATAACTCTAAACAGTGTCAGCAGCTGTTACTTAAACTGGACAAGAACGCAAGCCAAACACGGTGGGCCACATATACGGCAGGCATTAGCTCAGTCCTCGGGATTAAAGAACAGATAACAAACCATATCAGAAAATCCCAAGAGGGAAACAACTGCAAGCCTGCAGTGTTTCACTGAAGTCACACAGTATTATACTCATGATCTGTGGCGTTCCCTTACATTTGGTGCTAGAAAAAAACTAGCAGTAATGTGGCATGTCAGGCAAGATCCATTATGAGTCTCTACTAAGTGTAGTTCCTCTGGCCCCTGACTGCATCTGGCCATCTCCAAGATCTTTTCCTCTTAGCTGGCATTCATTGGCTTGGAGAAGAGATGGACGTTCTCATTGTATACTACCCTTAAACTCATAAGAAACGCCATTCCTTGATTGATACCAGCGCTCTGAAATGTTTTGCGCACATCTTCATTCTCTGACACATGGCGTAGCTAATATTTGGAAAAAAGATGACTTCTAGGAGCGTGGATATGTTGTTCATCCACACTGTATGGCATTGTCTCTTTCCCCTTTAAATCTTGCCGGAAGTCTTCAAGCTGGCTCCTCCCACCCACCTGGGTGGTAAATACCTCGGCTCCGCCCCATGACGCCAGATCTTCCTTTCTGTTGGAAGATGCAGGTTCCCTTGTGCTTTTTTGCAGCGATTGAGGCCCTGGAGTCTAAGCGGCGGTTTCACCGCATCTTCTCGCTTTAGAAACTACGTGAAGTATCGACTCGGATCAAACTTTCGGACATGGATGACAAGTTGTCCCCAGGTTCGCCCGGTGTCCTTGTGGACAAAAAATGTCGCGCCGACCCCCACCTCTCGTATTTATACTTTCGGTACCGTGCATGATACCTCGCAATACACTATTTGCTCTGCTTCCATCCACCGTTCTGGAGGACCGTCAGGAGCGCCTGAAGCTGGGAGACTGGAGCCTGCGAATCCACGGTGAAATCGGAGGCCAGGTGGGGCGGTTTCGCGGCTGCGGGATCCGCCGAGCAGCCGAGCAGATGGCGGCCTTAGGAGGAAAAGCTGCCCAAGCCGGCCAACCGAAGCTTCTTCGTGCGGCTCAGCTTGGGCTCCACCTTCACAGGATCCTTTGAGGTGTGCCAGTCTCTCCCTACCTAAGGGAGAAGCGCCTCGGGCTCGCCCCTCCTCTGATCCAAAAGGTATCAAAACTGTCTTCTTCTAGCGAAGAAGGCGCTCCTGGGACCGAGGCGGTCTGACTTTCAGGAGCAAGGGGTCTCGACTACGGTCGAGATCGCCTTCTCGGCTGCCAGTTTTTCAGACCTTCCGTCTGGACAAGGCACTGAAGTCAAGGACACGGCTGAACCGGCCGAGATTTCTCTCGACCCGATCGAGCCGTTGTCACCGATGCATGTCGACGACTCTCTGGAGAGAATGCCTATTCTCTCTTTCCCCGACGAGGAAACCCGTCCCGCGGGTATCCTGATCGAGGGCCAGGAGCCGGAACCTCGGTTTTCACCGAGTCCGGCTTCCCCTGACCGACAGAGCCAACGCCGTCGGTCTCGATCGAGGAGTAAGTCCTCTTCGGTCAGTAGACCCAAGAAAGGACACAAACACTCCCGGAAGAGGCGCCACCACCGTTCCTCATCCTTCTCTGATGAGGAGAGGCTTCGACGGAAACTCTGTCGACGCTATGAGGATCTTATGTGGCAGCAACTTCTGCTAACAGGCCAGAAGCCGGCTCCCCCGGCGGTTCCGGCTATCACTTGGCCTCAGCCTCTTCGGCGTGACCGACTTCCGGCTTCCGGGCTCTGGTCCCTTTGGGGGCCCCCGTGCGCCTTCTGGCTCGGCCGGCTACAGGCTCCCCACCAATTTTGGTGGAACCTCCACCAAAACAGCCCCTGGGAGGGGTTCCCTCTAAGGAGGACCGACAGTCTTCGGGTCTCCCTCACAGACTGTCGATTACGGTCACCCCTGATCGCCCTAGGCATATCGAGGGAGATTTAGATGGGAAGCCTTTGTATCTGGACTCCTCCGATTCGGTTAATACCGGCCTTCATTCTCATGATGAGCTGTTGGTGTCAGGCTTGGAAGAAGGGCCTTCCTCCTTCCAGGGCATCCTTTGACTCATTTCAGAGTCCACAGGAATGCCTCTGCAGCCTATTCAGAAGAAGGCAGAATATCCCCTCACAGATATTCTTAAGAGGGGTAATACCCCTACGGAGGCCTTTCCAGTGGCCGAAGCCATAGTTGGCCCGGTTCTGGAACTCTGGCAGCATCCAGCCTCCTGCCCGGCTCCATCTGCCTGCATGGCCCGCA
The DNA here is from genome assembly GCA_016271365.2 of Neoceratodus forsteri. Classification (NCBI taxonomy): domain Eukaryota; kingdom Metazoa; phylum Chordata; order Ceratodontiformes; family Ceratodontidae; genus Neoceratodus; species Neoceratodus forsteri. The sequence goes on along the minus strand of CM057459.1, from coordinate 708,385,683 downwards.
AGTACGCGGTGCCCACAGGGTCCTTGGCGGGGTTTACTGAGCACCCCTAGGCAGAAAGCCTTGTGACTGCCTCAGTATTCAGGTGAACGGGCTGCTCTGCGGATACTGACCGCCCTCCGGACAAGGAGTCCAAACTTATGGACCACTCGGCCCGGAAGGTCTATGCAGCATCATCCTTGGGCCTTCGTCAGGCGAGCTCAGCAGTGATCATGGCACACTTCTCTCATGCCCTTTTGGGGTCGCTGGATGAAGTTCTTCCTCACCTCCCAGCAGACATGCAGACCACGGTCAAGCAGGTCCGGGACCAGGGCCGGGCTGTTGCCAAACAACAGCTCCAGACAGCTCTGGACATTGGTGATTCCTGTGCCCGTTCACTAGCGGTAGCCTCTCGCCACAGGGCTTGGCTGAGGTTATCCTCCTTTCCCGTGGATACTCAGCACAAGCTAGCTGACGTGCCCTTCCTTGGCACCGACCTCTTTGGTCCGGGAGTGGCAGGTCATCTTCAGCGCATTGAGCAGTCTAATGCCACCTTAGATGCCACCTCTGCTAAGGGTTCTTCAGGCAAGAACCAGCAGAAGCACAAGAAGAAGCCTTTTCGCCATTCTTCCCCTGCAGTCAGACAGCCCTCCTTCCAGGGAGGTCAACAACAGCAGCAGGCTCAAGCTTGGCACCCTAGGCCCAAGCAAGGTCCCCAGCAGCCCCGCAAAGGAGGCCGAGGTGCTGGTCCAGGTGCCTTCTCCTCCTCTAAGCCTGCACAGTGACGGGTCAGGGATGGCCTCCCCCGCACCTGTCACGCCAGCTCTGGGTCCTCCTGTAGGGGGCCGGCTCCACCACTTCTTTTCCGCCTGGTCTGGTATCACTTCGGACAGGTGGGTTCTGGAAGTGGTCGGGCAGGGTCTGCCCCTAGAGTTCGAGCAGTACCCTCCCAGCCAAGCCTGTGCCCCACGGGAGGAAAGGATCTCAGTTGGCACCCAGTCTGCCCTTTGGGACGACATTGCGCAACTCCTCCTCAAAGAGGCGGTGGCCCCGGTGCCGGATCTTCCTTCAGACCCAGGCTTCGTCTCCAGGTATTTCCTGGTGCCCAAGCGGATGGGGGATTGGCGCCCCATTCTAGATCTCCACGATCTGAATCGGTATCTCAGGTCTGCACCTTCGGATGGTAACTCTGAACCAGATCATACCATCCTGGGCCGAGCTTAATGTGGTTCTGTACACTGGATCTTCAGGACGCTTTTCACCACGTCCCAATACGCCTGTCCCATCAGCGTTCCTCCGCTTTAGGCTCAAGGACCCCAGGACGAGTTCAGAGCCATGCCGTTCGGCCTGTCATCGGCCCCAAGGGTCTTCACCAAATGCATCGCAGTGGTGGCAGCCCATCTACGGGGTCAAGGGGTTTGTATTTACCCCTATCTAGACGACTGGCTCCTAGCAGGTTCCTCCCTTCAGGAGGTGGAGAGGTCCAGGGACCTGACCTTCCGAACCTGCTCTCACTTGGGCCTTCTGATCAACGAGGCCAAATCAGAACTCGTACCTTCTCAGGTGATGGCCTTCATCGGGGCAGAGCTCGACTCTTGTCAAGCCAGAGCTTGGCTCCCGGCGGACAGGGCGGAGGTTCTCTCCTCCTTTGCCCAATCATTTCTGGTTTGGCACTTGTGCCCTGCCCAGGACTTCCTGCACCTCCTGGGTTACATGGCGGCGTGCACCTCAGTGGTCCACTGGGCCAGACTGCACATGCGCCCCCTTCAATGGGAGCTGGCTGCCCAGTGGTCTCAGCGTCAGGGTCTCTTGACCAGCTGATCACAGTCACCAGAGGATGTGGGACGCTCTCCAATGGTGGACCGTCCCGAGTCATTTGCAGGAAGGTCCCGTTTGTCTGCCCGAGCCGACGGTCGCCCTTACGACTGACGCCCTCTCATGGGCTGGGGAGCCCACATGGGGGACAACATAGCCCGGGTTCTGGACCCGAGAGTCCTGATGCCACATCAACCTGCTGGAGCTCAGAGCAGTCAGACTGCCACTGTCAGCTTCGGCTCCTTAGCTCCGGGGTCAAGTGGTTCAAGTCCAGACGGACAATACCACAACCATGTACTACCTCAACAAACAGGGCGGCACGCATCCGCCTGCTGTGCAAGGAGGCGCCCGATCTGGACCTTCGCTGTTTATTGAGGCGGATCTCCTAGCCCTCCGTGTGGCAGGAGTCGCGAACCAACTGTCTCAATCTACGACCTACTTACATTTTTCTTTCTGATTGTAAAAAACTGAATTCATTATTAGTATTTACAACCTCAATCAAAACAAGGCTGTGAATGACCACCATCTGCAACTAAATTTCGCTCTGGGCACTTAATTGTAACTGACCCTTCTAATTACCTGTGATTCTGGAGTTGATTATTTTCTAGTGGTATGTATCCTCTCAGTTTCCAAAATGAGGTTTTCTGATTAGTTTTTTCCTATGTAAGCATAATATTTTCAGTATTTAACGTATTACTTTTTTTATCAGGCAAGTTTTGCCTTCTCATTATATCTCATATATAATCAGAAGTGAATTTCACATTGCTAAGGATTCATTTAACAGTAACCTACATTTTCACAACAAAACCATCTCAGATGATGCATTTACTTGCCTGCTATAAGTAATGCAATAGTCTAACTTATTCATGTCTCTTAAGTTTTCTTTCTAAGTTCATTGTACTTATTTTATATGTTCTTTACACGTTCCTGTTCTATCTGTACACATATTGCTCTCTTGGTTCCATTTGCAGCTGTATGGTTCTAAAAAGCCAAAGTGCTCTATAGACCGTTTTCCGTACTCTTTCATGTGTTTGCTGAAAATGAGTTTCCCTTGCTTCTGACAGTTAAAACATTTAGTAAACAGACATACAGCATACCCTAATTCAGGCTTGAAAGGACTGTAGGCCCTGAACCTTACACCTGCTTCAGATAGTGACAACATTTCATAAGCCGACATATACCCCAGTTCAGGCATGAAAAGAGCGTAGGCCTAGAACCTTACACTTGCTTAGACAGTTAAAACATTTTGTAAGCAGACACATACCCCAGTTCAGGTTTGAGAAGATTGTAGGCCTGCTGGTTCATTCCACTGGGGTGTCAAACAGACTAGGCACACTGATGAGTCCTGGTAGGACGAAACACATGTCTGTGTCTTCTGTTGGCACCCTTTGCAAACTGTGTGAGAGGCCTTTCGGCACCATGCATTTCTGCTTAAAGTTGAACCAGCATAATATTCTGTGGTGATCTGCATATGCAGCTCATGATGCTTTGCATTATGGGGGCATGTGTGATTTTGTATTTCTTTGAAACTTGGCTTCCAGGCCAATGCCCTTTGGGGTAACCATTGCCTCGGTGCTTGCGCGCTGAGGTTCTTTGTTCGTGAACCTTATACTTGCTTTAGACAGTTAAAGCATTTTGTAAATAGACACATACCCCAGTTCTGGCTTAAAAGGAGTGTAGGCCCTGGGGTTGTCTTTCAAATATCATTTACATTCGCCGGCCCGCCGGTGCAGCGGTAGGGTTACACGCTGCGGCGTAACGAGCCGCGTTGAAACGGACTCGGGCAGCTGGAGGGTCAGCTGGGGAGGAGGATCGAGCGCCCAGAGGCTGCCTCTCCCTCCTCCGGGTGGGGTGGGGTGGGGTGCGAGTCTCGCCCGTGATACCACCACCTGGGTGACCACGGGTGGTGGTGCAGCGAGGATCACATGTACCAGGGAGGGAGGACGTCTGCCAGGAGCTGGAGCACTAGCACATTGTGACGTGCGTCGCTCCTAGGCTCTCCCTGCATGCAGACGTCCTACGGGGATGGGCGAAAAAAGGTAAAATACCCTCTCGTGCTCCCTGTAGACGGAGCTTCAGGCCCCGATCCCAGGGCCCTGCTGGCATGGGTGAGGATCCCTGACGAAATCACAGTCGCTCGGGGTGGTGGAAGGGGGGAACCCCGCCTCGTACCCGCCTGGGGGTCAGACCAAGGCAGCGTGGGGGGATGACTGCACTCGATGCCGACAGACGAGCAGGGACGCACAAGGCCGTAGGAGACTCCTGAAGGTGAGGAAGTACCGGGGTGAGAAGGGGGTGTAAAAAAGAGAATAAAAAATTTAAATAAAATATATAATTTATATCATCATAGCGGATTACAGGAGCTGAAAGTATAATCAGTATATATGCTTGAAACTGACTCCATTCTGCTGTAGATAGTAATCTAGACACTTTCTTGTTTAAAAGTTAATTGTTACCTTTTCTGCTTCCCTCTGGCTGTGTCTCAGCTTCTATCAGGTTATGCACACTTCGTTGGAAAGTTTCTGCTTATGTAGTGCTGGGACAGAGGGCAGCACCTGTGTAACATCCAACCATTGACCGCCACCCCATAAGGAAGTGGCGAGAAGGTGCCGCCCCTGGAGACAGTCATTAGTGGTTGCTATGCAACAAAAGTGAACACAGTTCTCTTCCCATTCTAAGGCGGCCCTATGGGACAACCTGTGCACGCTTAGCGCCCCCGTCTCAGCTATTTTTAGTGCAGTGACTCAGATTGATTTGTGGCTGTCACTTAGGCAGTATCAAGCCCACAGAAATGATACTTCTAAAATCAGTAAATTGTTTCTCAGGTGTATTACCTACTTTCTGCAACTCTCTTGCTGTTTGTGGTAACAATGAGCTTAGTGGGAAAGGAGTGGTGGGGAGTGTTTGCAAGCCCCGTAGGGTGAGCCTGCAAGCTGGATTTTTGGCAGCTGACAAAGGTTAGCTAGGAGGTCAAGGAGGTCATCTTCAGTTTACACCATTTAAGTGCAAGGACAAGCTCATTTTGCCTGTCATTTAAGCACTGTGAAGCCCACAGAAAAGATACCTTTGAAGGCTGTAAATTGTTTCTCATGTGTATTTAACTGTTTCCTGCAACTCTTTTGCTGTTTGTGACAATAATGAGCTCAACGGAGAGGGGGGAGGGTGGTTGTAAGGCCCATAAGATGAGCCTGCAAGTTGGATAGTGGTGGCTGGTAGAAGGTAGCTAGGAGGTCATCCATGACCACCAGAATTGCTGTAAACAGACAGGTTCTGAGCTTAGGCACAATACTTGATAAGCTTTTTACACAGAAACGTAGAATTTGATGGCAGATAAGGATCGCTTGGCCCACCCAGTCTGCCCATTTCCCTACCTACTGGATAAGCTGCAGATCCTAGTTAACCAGCAGCCTACTTCTTCCTACCCCCACCCCCTAGAATTGCCTTATGACTGTCCCATACATGCTGGAATTCCACCACTGTTTTTGACTCCACAACCTCCTCCGGAAGGCCGTTCCATGCATCCACAACCCTCTCTGTGAAAAAAATACTTCTTAAATTACCCTGAGCTGCCCCCCTTCTATCTTCAAATTGTGCCCCTTGTTCTTGCACACCTCTTTTTTTGAAAGATGCTACCCTCTTGGACTTTGTTGATTCCCTTGAGGTGCTTGAAAGTTTCTATCATGTCCCCTCTCCCTCTTTTCCTCGAGGCTATACATATTAAGCGCCTAAGTCTGTCTTCATATGTCTTCCGTGCAGACCCTGCACCATTTTAAGTTGCCCTCTGACAGCTTCCATCCTGTCTATGTCTTTGCGGAGATTGGGTCTCCAGAACTGCACGCAGTACTCCAGATGGGGTCTCACCAGCTGTCTGTAAAGAGGGATAATAACTTCCTGTTTTCTACTGGTGTTGCCTCTCCCTATGCATCCCAGTATCCCCCCAGCCCTCCTTGCTGCCCTCTCACATTGCTTGCCCACCTTTAGGTCATCTGCTATGACTACCCTCAGGTCTCTTTCCATTTTGTTGTTGTTAGTATCTCACCCCCCATTGTGTACCCTTCCCCTGGGTTTTTGTTTCCCAGGTGCATTACCTTGCACTTCTTAGCATTGAATCTAAGCTGCCATACATTTAACCGTTCCTCTAACCTTGCCAAGTCCCTTCTCATCCTTTCCACCCCACCTTGTGCATCAACTCTGTTGCAGATCTTTGTGTCATCTGCAAAGACACATACTTTTCCTTCCAGTCCCTCTGCAATGTCGCTTATAAAGACATTGAAGAGGACCGTTCCTAATACTGAACCCTGCGGTACCCCACTAGTAACCCCCCTTTCTTCAGAGTGGACTCCATTTACTATTAGTCTCTGTGTCCTATTCTCCAGCCAATTCTTTACCCAGGCTGTCATCTTGGGACCCACTCCCAGGCTGGCTAACTTGTATATTAATCTTTTGTGTGGGACTGTGTCAAATGCCTTGCTAAAGTCTAGGTAGGCCATGTCCACAGCCCTCCTGATCTACTACTTTGGTCACCCAGACAAAGAAATCTATCAGATTCGTCTGGCATGACCTTCCGCTGTGAATCCATGCTGCCTTGGGTCCTGTGCCCCTCTGGCCTCTAGATCGCTGACAATTCTTTCCTTCAAGTGATTCCATCATTTTCCCTATCACTGAGGTTACACTAACAGGTCTGTAGTTTCCTGCTTCTGCCTTGCTCCCACTTTTGTGAAGGGAATCACATCTGCCCTCCTCCAGTCCTCGGGTACCACCCCATCCTCCATGATTTGTTAAAGAGGGTAGTCAGTGGTGTCACTAGTTCTGCCCTTAGTTCTTTTAGAATTCTGGGATGAATCCCTGTGACAACCCACCTCTCCCTCTGGGCTGAAACAGCTTTTAGAGAGGTGTGTGTCTTCGGGTATTTGCTGCTACCAGCCGGACTTTCCTTCCGGCACCTCTTTCAAGTGTACAAACTTGAATAATCAAACGTGCAATTGCACAAGTTAAAGTCTGGTAGTGTGTCTCTTTCGGGTGGCGGATGCTACACAGAGTTTACCTTAGCCAGTAGAAAACCAAATATTACCTTAGAAAAATGACATCACAATCACAACTGTTGAGCAAATAAATAGCTTTTACTTAACAGAAAGTGCAATGAGCATTTACAGGATATGTATTTACAACACAAGAGAATAACACTCATACAGGAAAAGTAAACAAATGTTTTTAAATAACAGATGGCAAAAGAAGAAGGCTATTACTGAAATATGCTATCACTAAACTTACCCTTCCCTGTCCTTACAAGAGACACTGGACCCTGTTCTAACTGCCAGCTCCCACAGACACAGCTACAAGGGTAGGCTCCAAGCTTATGCTTTTCCTCCCAGCTTCCAAAGGCAAGAGATAATTCTCTGTCTTACAGAAGCTTATATACTCTATGGAGAATAGGTCATTCCTATTCTCCCCTTAAATGCACCAACCAACTAACATGTATGTATTTAATTGTCCCAATCAGAGTGAACACCTATCGGTGACCAATTATATTCCCTTTTCACCTTAAGTTTATGTTTGAATGATCCAATCCATTCCAACTGCCCTGTGTCCGTGTCTGCAAGGTCTGTGTGTGTCTGGAGATGTCCACTCGAGATTTATGATCCAGCTCTTATCTAGCAGCTAGGAATTCCACAAGCTGGATGCTGCTGGAGGATTTCAGCCTCAGTGTATTTTTTTCACCCTGCTTAAAAAAATAAGGCACCTACAGAATCCAAACCATTAACTCTTTCCTTCCCATTTCCGTCACCCCCCCCCCCCCAGATAATGAAGGCGTGTCCCTTGGGCCACCCCAAGTGATGCAGCCATTCATGCAATTACTGGGAAGTGCCCAAAAGTATCCAGCCAGGCCATTAGCCCTGTCTAGATAGCCCATCCACATTTGCATTTTGTTTGCCACTGCGATGCTGGATGGTCATGTTGTATGCCTGCAGTACCAAACTCCAACGTAGTAGTTTACCATTTTGCCCACTGGATCTATGAAGCCAAATCAGGGGATTATGATCTGTGACCACAGTAAATTCTCTCCCATGTAGGTAAGGCTGCAGCTTCTGCAGGGCCCACACTATTCCCAAGCATTCCTTCTCAATTGTGGCGTATGCCTCCTCTCTGGGCAAAAGCCTTCGGCTGAGGTACACAACTGGGTGCTTTTCCCCCTGCTGGGTAACTTGGCTCAGCACAGCCCCCAGCCCATGATCTAAGGCATCCACATGGACCATAAACTTTAAACTATAATTAGGGCTAGCCAATACAGCTGGGCCGTTTAAGGCCTTTTTTAGCTCCTGAAAAGCAACCTCACAACCTTCTGACCACTTCACTGCATCTGGCTTTCCCTTCTTGGTTAAGTCTGTCAGGGGCTTAGCCAGATCGCTATAGCGGGGAACAAACCTTCGGTAGTACCCTGCTGTCCCTAGAAATGCCCTGACCTGCTTCTTTGTGGTAGGAGTAGGCCAGGCCAGGATGGCATCAACCTTGGCAGGCTCCGGACGGATGTGTCCACTACCCACCCGGTGCCCAAGGTAGGATACGTCTGCCATACCTTTCTGGCACTTCTCTGCCTTGATTGTCTGACCTGCCTTCTTTAACCTGTGGAACACATCCCGCACATTCTTGATGTGCTCATCCCAGGTCTGGCTGTATATGGCTATATCATCCATATAAGCCAATGCAAACTCACCTACCCCAGACAGAATGCGATCCACAAGCCGTTGAAAAGTTGCAGTTGCATTCTTCATTACAAATGACATTACCTTAAATTCATATAAACCAAATGGAGTAACAAAAGCTGATCTTTCCCTGGCCGTAGGGGTCAGAGGTACCTGCCAATAGCCCTTTGTTAGGTCTATTGTGGTCAAATACTTGGCTCCCCCAGTCGCTCCAGAGCCTCATCTGTTCTGGGCATGGGATAAGCATCAGACTCCGTGCAGATATTAAGCTTCCGATAGTCCACGCAGAATCGTGTGGTGCCATCCTTTTTGGGGATCAGTATCACGGGTGATGCCCAGGGGCTACTAGATTCCTGGATTGCCTCCAGTTCCAGCATCTCTTTGAGCTCCACTTTCACAGTCTGCTTAACATGCTCAGGCACCCTGTAGGGGGACTGTTTCATGGGATCCTGGGTCCCTGTATCCACATGGTGCTCTACCATTGTGGTATACCCTGGTTTCCCCATGAACATGTCCTCAAATTCTCTCAGCACACCCCTAATTTCTTGCACCTGGGCTGGTGTCAGCTGCTCCGAGAGGGTAAGGCTGTCCACAGAGGATGCATCCCTGGCCTCCCCAAGTAGGTCTACCAGTGGATCTACCTCAGTTTCCTCCTCTGGGGCACTGCATACAGCGAGGACCATTTCCTCTCTGTCATGGTAGGGCTTCAGCATGTTAACATGATACACCTTTCGTTTGCATCTCCTGTACAGTAGCTCGATCATGTAATTGACGTCACTAACCTTTTGGACAATAGAGAATGGCCCCTCCCATGCTGCCTGTAATTTATTCTGTCGGACAGGGATGAGTGCCATCACTCGCTGTCCCACCTCATATTCTCTGGCTCGGGCCCCACAGTCGTACCGGACTTTCTGCCACTGTTGTGCAGTGGCCAGGTGCTCCTGAGCAAACCCCATGAGCTCCCTAAGGCAGGTCCTGAAGTTCAGGACATACTCCACAACAGACTCCCCTTGGGAGGCACGGTCACCCTCCCATTCATCCCGAATCAAATCTAGTGGCCCCTCGCACCCTATGACCAAACAGGAGCTTGAAAGGTGAGAACCCTGTGGACTCCTGTGGGACTTCCCTGTATGCAAATGAGATGAGGCAAATATTTGTCCCAGTCTCTCTTATGCTGGTCAGCAAAAGTCCTTAGTATGGTCTTAAGGGTTGAATTAAATCGCTCCACTAGACCATTAGCTTGGGGATGGTATGGGGAGGTTTTGAGCTGCTTTACCCCACACTTCTCCCACAAACTACTCATTAACCCTGACATAAAATTGGCACCCCGGTCTGACAGTATCTCCTGGGGAAAGCCCACCCGGCTAAATATTCCCAACAGTGCATCTGCCACTGGTTCTGCCTCAGAGGATGTTAGGGCCACTGCCTCTGGGTATCTGGTGGCATAGTCTACAACTTCCAGGATATACCACTTGCCAGTGCGACTTGGGGTGCTCAATGGCCCCACTATGTCCACCGCTACCCTCTTGAAGGGTTCATCAATAATGGGCAGGGGCACCAAAGCTGCCTTGGCCTTGTCCCCCATTTCCCCACCCGCTGGCACTGTGGACAAGTCCGGCAATAATTTGCCACATCCTTGCCAATACCAGGCCAGAAGAAATTGTTGGTGAGGCGCTTTTTCGTGCGCCTCACCCCCAAGTGCCCTAAAAAAGGGATATCATGTGCAAGGGCAAAAAGCTGCTGACGGTGAACCTTAGGGACTACCAGCTGCTGGAGTACCTCACCATCTAGCCCTTCCTCTGTTGTACATTCTCTGTACAACAGCCCATTGTCCCAGTAAATTGACTCTTTACCCCTCTGAGAACGCTCAGCCCTATGAGCTATTTCCCTCAGTTTTTCCAGGGTAGGGTCAATTCGCTGTGCAGCACTCAGCTGCCCTCGTCTGACCTTTCCCAGTGCTCCTTCTGACGGAAGTCCTGTGGGCTCCTTTATTTGTGACTGGGGTTCTGGACTGCTGCTTCTAGCCAGCCTCTCCCCTGTGCTAGACACTTCCTCAGCTGCTGAGGGTGTGGCTGGACCACCCAGAGTCAACCCCTCTTCACCCTCAGAAGCTTGCCCTTGTGCCTGACTACGAGTTACAACACACACCAGTTTTTGCTGGGGTCCAAATCCTTCCCCACAATCATACTTACAGGTAGGTCCTCTACAACTCCCACCTCCTTTTCTACATGGCCCCCTTCCCAGCTCAGGAAGACTCTAGCCATTGGTAATGGGACTGGTGGCCCTGTGAATGCCCGGACCTTGGAGTATTTCCCAGGCACGATCTGCTCTGCCCGAATGAGATCCTGCCTTACCAGGGAGATGTTAGCGCCTGTGTCCCACTGTCCCTGAGTTACAGTTCCATTAACTGTAATGGGACACGCAGATTCTCATCAGAGGAGAGTGGTTCTTCAGACTGGACACACCCTACAAACACACCAGTGCCCTTTTGATCACCCCACCCCCATATCTCTGCCCCTTAACCAGTTTCTGAGGGCAGTTATATCTCAAGTGTCCCACTTGATTGCAAATATGACATTTCTTGGGACCTATTTCTTGAGTTCCCTTAGAACCAGAGGGCTCTACTTTGGGCTCAGGTGCAGGCTGGTTTCCTTTGGTCTGCCCCCCATGGGATCCCTTATACCCATGTGCTGCCCCCCCACCATAAGTCTTGCGTTGTGTGTGTGGCCGGCTAGACAGATACTCGTCAGCACTTCTGCCACCTCTGTGGAAGAGGCGCATGCCCAGTCTCTGAGCCACACGCATGTCCTCAGGTACAATTTTAAGGAATTGTTCTCTCACCAATACATCTCTAATCAGTTCCACAGTAGTTGCTTTAGCCCCCTCCATCCACCTATCAAAGTAAGTACACAGTTGAACCTGCAGTTCTGCATAACTGTCTTCTGGGCTTTTCTTTAACTCCCTAAATTTTCTTCTATAAGCCTCAGGAATTAATTTAAAATGTTTCAACAACACTGTTTTCACTTCATCATAATCAGCATAGTCTTCATTACTCATTTTAGCAAATGCATTCAACGCTCGCCCCGTCAGCAAGGGTGTTAGATAAGTTGACCAGGAAGCCTTAGTCAATTTTAATTGATTGCATACTCTCTCAAATGACCTTAAAAATAAATCAAGGTCATCTCCCTCTTTAAACTGAGGGAACAATTTAGAATTCATTTTGGCTTCATGAGGTAAACTCACTCCACCATTACTCATGGTTTTGCTAGCTCTTGAGGTAATCATCTCCTTCTCATGCTGTTGTTCCTTTCTCTTTCTTCACGCTCTTTCTCCTTTTCCTGACGTTCTTTCTCTCTGTCTGCCAGTCTCTTTTCTTCAAGTTCTTTCTCTGCTTCCTGTTTTTTGCCTCTGCTTCCAACCTTCTTGCTTCTGCTTCAGCATCCAGTATTTTCGCCTCCAGTGCCTTGTCTTGCAGCAACAGCTGCAGTCGCAGTGCCTCAAGCTGGTTTGGGGGGTCTGCTGCCTCAGTTCCTGACTCACCCCCAGCGACTGTCTGCTTCAGATCATGTGCCAAGAGAGTAGCTATGAGGTCTGCCTTTTTCTTCTGCTTTAGACCTTCAGGCTGAATCCCCTTTTCCTGGCACCTTTCAAAAAGCTGTGGCACAGTAAGTGAGTCATACTCCGTGGAGCTCATTCTCTACTGCTACCCTATACTGTTCTATCTAGAAAAAAATAAAACTGTTGTACAAATGTATCCTCTTGTATATCCTGTTTTGCAATGCTAAGGTAACTGTTCCACTGGCAAACTCTGTATCAGTGTGCTACGCAGTCCGCTATCATCACCCCACCACTGCCAACCAATATGTGACAACCCACCTCTCCCTCTGGGCTGAAACAGCTTTTAGAGAGGTGTGTGTCCTTGGGTATTCGCTGCCACCAGCCGGACTTTCCTTCCGGCACCTCTTTCAAGTATACAAACTTGAATAATCAAACGTGCAATTGCACAAGTTAAAGTCTGGTAGTGTGTGTCTTTCGGGTGGCGGATGCTACACAGAGTTTACCTTAGCCAGTGGAAAACTATTACCTTAGAAAAATGACATCACAGTCACAACTGTTGAGCAAATAAATAGCTTTTACTTAACAGAAAGTGCAATGAGCATTTACAGGATATGTATTTACAACACAAGAGAATAACACTCATACAGGAAAAGTAAACAAATGTTTTTAAATAACAGATGGCAAAAGAAGAAGGCTATTACTGAAATACGCTATCACTAAACTTGCCCTTCCCTGTCCTTACAAGAGACACTGGACCCTGTTCTAACTGCCAGCTCCCACGGACACAGCTACAAGGGTAGGCTCCAAGCTTATGCTTCTCCTCCCAGCTTCCAAAGGCAAGAGATAGTTCTCTGTCTTACAGAAGCTTATATACTCTATGGAGAATAGGTCATTCCTATTCTTCCCTTAAATGCACCAACCAACTAACATGTATGTATTTAATTGTCCCAATCAGAGTGAACACCTATCGGTGACCAGTTATATTCCCTTTTCACCTTAAGTTTATATTTGAATGATCCAATCCATTCAAACTGCCCTGTGTCCGTGTTTGCAAGGTCTGTGTGTGTCTGGAGATGTCCACTCGAGATTTATGATCCAGCTCTTATCTAGCAGCTAGGGAATTCCACAAGCTGGATGCTGCTGGAGGATTTCAGCCTCAGTGTATTTTTTTTCACTCTGCTAAAAAAATAAGGCACCTACAGAATCCAAACCATTAACTCTTTCCTTCCCATTTCCCGTCACAATCCCATCAGGCCCCATTGCTTTGTCCACCTTCAGTTTTAAGAGTTCTTTCATAACCCTTTCTTCTGTAAATGGGCTGGTATCAACTTCTGTATCCAGAGTGTTTCTACTGTTTGTTTTAGGTACCTCCCCCTTTTCATTTGTAAATACTGAGCAAAAATATTTGTTTAGTATCTCTGCCTTTCACAGTCACCCTCTGCCCACCCTCCCTCCCCTTTATTAAGCCTCACTATCCCTCCTTGGTCTTCCTTTGCTCCTGATGTACCTATAAAGGTTTTATCCCCTTCTTAACTGAGTTGGCTATCTTTTCCTCGGTTTGGGCCTTTGCTGTTCTGACTGCCTTCCCAGCTTCCTTTTGCTTTAACTGATACAGTTCTCTGTCCTGCTCCTTCTGTAATTCCTTGTACTTCCTGAATGCTTTCTTTTTCTCTTGAACCTTCACTGCCACTTCTTTTGAGAACCATAGTGGTGTCTTACATCATGTTGTTTTGTTTATTTGCTTCACACAAAGGCTTGTTACGTCTGTGATGGCAGTTTTTATTATTCCCCATTGTTCTTCCACCCCTCCTTCCTGCCCATTTGCTAATGCATTCCTTAGGCACTCACCCATTTTGGCAAAGTCAGCCCTCCTAAAGTCCAGTACTTTTGCCTTTGTATGGCTTGACTCTATTGCTGTGTTTATTGTGAACCATACTGTTCGATGGTCGCTAGTTCCCAGATGGCTACCCACTTCTACATCTGTGATCCTCTCTCCATCTCCATTTGAGAGAACCAGGTCTAAGATTGCTCCCTCTCGAGTGGGCTCCAATACTAGTTGTCTAAGGCATGCCCCCTGTAGGGCATCTAGAATAACCCCACTCTTCGAAGTGGCTGCTGCAATTGCACTCCAGTTAACATCTGGCATATTCAGATCATCCATCAGCAATATCTCCCCTTTTTCTGCCATACTAAGTATACTTTCTATCATTTCCTTGTCCATTTCCTCCCCCTGAGAAGGGGGTCTGTACACAACCACTGTGCGGATTGTGGTGCAATTGCCTGTCTCCAAATTTACTCACAGTGCTTCTTCTCCTCCCTGTTTACCCTTTTGTTCTGTTGCTTTGATTCCTTCCCTTATGTAAAGAGCTACTCCTACTCCTCTTTTACCCTCCCTGTCCCTCCTGTAGATAGTGTATCCTGGTATGTTTACGTCCCAGTCCTGGTTTTGTGTGTACCATGTTTCTGTGACTGCCACGATATCCAGATGTTCCTCATCCATCAAGGCCACTAATTCAGGAAGCTTGTTACTCAGACTACGGGCATTGGTACTCATTGCTCTCTATTTTTTGATGGCTTTACCTTCTGTTGCAGCATCCCCCACTGATCTTTCTACCTCGGTCTTTTCTCATTTAGTACCCTGTTTTGTAGGGAGGCTGGGATTTTCCTGCTGCTTATCAGTGACCCCCGACTAGTTTAAAGCTTGCCAATGAAGCATTTAAACCGATTGCTCAAAAGATTTGTTCCTTCCTGGACAGATGCAGACCATCCTGCCAGTATAGGCTGGTGTCCCTCAGGTGGAACCCCAGTCCCCAATGAAGCCAAACCCTGTGCTCCACACAATTTTTTCAACCATTCATTAAACTGCATGGTGCAAAGTACCCTCGCCTTACCCATGCCATTGACAGGCAGCACCTCTGAGAAGGATACTGTGTGTGCTACTTGTCTTAGGCTCCTCCCCAACTCTACAAAGTCCTCCTGCACTGCTCTAATCTCATTATGAGCCAAGTCATTTGTCCCTAGGTGGACAATGATGTCCAGCTCAGACTCCTGTGCAGCTGTTCTCGTGATCCTGAGGATGCACTTCCTGTCCCTCCAAGCCATGGCACCAGGCAGGCACCTTACTTCAGTTTTCCCTGCTCCCCCAAGTTCTATCCCCCTAATAATTGAGTCCCCCACCAGGAGCTGCTTTCTTTCCCTGTGGTGTCCTCTGCCTTCTTCCTGTGGGCCTCCCTTGTGACAGTTGTCCTCAGCCTCCTTAGTCTCCTCTGCTGGTGCATCCATAAGGGAGCTATGCTCCCCCAGAATGGTGTATGGATTGTGGAGTGGAACAACTGACTGGGTGTGCCTCTGTTCCACCATCCTCACCCTCCCTGAGCCCACTGTAGTCCAACTGCTGTGCTTTCTTCTGCAACCTCTGAGGTAGTGGTGGTGGCTCTGGTGCTCCTGGATGGGGGCGTTCCTTCTTACTGTCCAGTGTGGCCTGGGGAAGGTTCCCTTCCTACTGTCCATTGTGGCCTGGGGAAGGTTCCCTTACTACTGTCCAGTGTGGCCTGAAGACGGGCAACTTCCTCCCTCAGGACAGAGAGTTGTCTGCAAATAGGGCAGCATCTCAGCCTCCAGAAAGATTCCCGGAAGACTGCTGCCCCACAGCCATTACATTGCACTACTCCCCACATGTTTATCTACTTTTTTTTTTTTGTGTGTGTGTGTGATTGGTTTGTTATATAGAAATATTTATATTATACAATGTGTATGCTTATATTGTCAGTGCAGTGTGCTAGAGAGGATATGACAGTGATATGCACCTTGCACTCTTGAGGAAATGATGTCAGAACCCCAGGTATAAAGGAACTGTTTCCAGGGTGGGTGGGGTGAGGGGTGGTCAGGGTTTGGGCCTAAACTGTGCCCTCACAAAACAATCAGCTAAAAGCTCTGACCCACCGCTGCAATGAGTGCCTTCCTGTCAGCAAGATGCCCTACACAACAATTTGACAGAGAAAATACCCTGCTAATCAAACAGAGAAAAAATCCAGACATCCAAGTCAGACACAGGTAAACCTCCCCAGCCCCAAAACAGCTTGGTGGTTTGTGCTCTGAAAGCAGTCAACCCCAAAATAAGTCAGCTGTGCTTTAAACTCTGGAAAACTTCCCTCAGATGTAAGCAAGAGAGAGATTTGTTGCAGATATCTAGTCCAATATAGTATATCCCATGCAGCTTCTCAGTTGTTTCAAAGCACACCCTGTTTTGTAACATGAATGTCTCTGTATCATCAAATTAATGTTCTTTCAGTCAGTGAAACATGAACATAAACAGATGTTCCCCCTCTGCACCCTCCAGGAGGCCAACAATGCATATGTTCACTGCTCTAGTTTTCTTCTTTAGCTTGTTCATTCTCCACTGGAGATGATGATTATTTCTAACCATTAGTGCAGAGGCCCCTGTAGCCACATCTGTTTGCTATTTCACAGCAGCTATTTCGGTCTTGTCCCACTGCAGATTCCACCACCACCAAATGCTCATTTATGCTGTCACCTTTATTACCAAATAAAGTGATAAAGCACTGTAGTGTGACTCCGGCGACTGTAATGTATCCTCAGCCACTGCATCCAATGTTGGGTCTGTGGGTCCTGCACCAGACCTTGTGCCTGTCTCACCAGCTGCAGTCTTTACTTTTTCCAGGGTCTCTAGTGGTCTGTTCTTGACCAGGATTGGCCTTGCTGTGCTCCAAATTGTTCACCCCACACCAGTGTCAAATCTGTGAAGGCTTGCAAAGATCAAACATAGCTCTGCTCAAGTCAGAACTCTTGCATGCAAGAGCTGAAAACATGGGTGGCCATTGTGCTCAGATACCACATCACCCCAGCTCCACCATTTTCCCCTTTCTGACCAACCAGTCCTGGGGTTGGTGTCCCAGCCCAGAGTCAAGTGTTGCGACAAGTGATTTAAGAGAAAGGTAAAGCAGACTCCTTCAAAAGTGAGGAGTAAGGTTCCAGATGGGGGCTTCCTGATGGGCCCTGCCCCTTAACCAGTAGGGAGCAGATGTGTAGGCACATTGTGAATGTGGCAGGCTTCTTATGGGAAGGGGGAAGGATATAGTCACAGTGGGAAATGAAAGAAAAGCCGGCCTTTCAATATATAAACATTGTTTTTTCCCTCGTATAGCTTTTTCTTCCCACTGCAGTCCACCCAGTCCTTGGCCTGGGAGTGTACATTAGTTCTTCGTGTCATTGGGAAGTCATAACAAATGGATAAGATGCACCTCTGTTAGTGACTTTGGTACAGCACAAAGCTCTGACATCAACACAGAATGTCAGTGCCATGACAGTTCTGCAGCCTCTAATTTTAATCGGTCTTTCTGTGTTATTGTTAGGAACAGCAGCACTTTTCAGGTTGGTCCTGAACTTGACTGAAATCTTTGCAATGTTTATTGTTTTTTTCTCCCAAATGTAACTCTAGCAGGAAGATACTGTTTGTTTCAACAAGCAGTACTCTCTAAATTCTAGTCATGCCCTTCTTAAATTTAAATTGGCAATCCTGCTTTGATCTCACAAATGGCTTTGCGAGTGAAAGTCTGTGTGAAGTTCCATTTGCCTGTCTTGACAGAAAATAAGGGTGTTAGATAAGTATAGTAGCCTTTTCTACTAAATTTTTTTCTGCTTGTTCCTAGCCTGGTGCCTGAGGTAAGTCTGTGAATGTTACCTTTTCCTTTTTTTTTTTTTGGGAACTCTTTTTATTGCCTGCTACCACTGGACCTCTCACAGGTGATCCCCATTCACCGCCAACCACGCTACCTCCCACCTGAAGTCCACCCCACCAGGAAATCTGGGACAGACACTCCCCCACCTACTTGGTCCGAGGACAGGCCCCAACTTGCCAGAGCCAGACAGACGAGGGGATCGCGAGAGCCAATGGAGGGAACCTGGCATTGGGAGTATGGAGGTGGGGTACTGGAGGAACGCTGTCGCCTATCCAGGGAGTGGGGGTTTTCACTACTTGTGTTGCCAGGGCACCAGGCGTGCAGTGGCATCCTGCTCACGCCAGGCATGCTCCCGTGCCTCAGTGAAAGACATCCCCCACTGCCCAACCCCTTTCTATTTGCCCACGCTGACTGCAGCACTCCCTGGGATCCCAGTGGTCACTGATGCTGCATGGAGCAGAACCCACCCAACCTAGGAATGGAGAGCAGTCCTCCGGACACTCGATCCTAGCCGACCCCTGGCGACCTGAGTCTGCTTCTGAAACCGGGTCACCGCCGTGGTGCAAGGTGTGGCATCCAACGCCTCAGCCCTTAGTGCCACCAGGTCAGCTGAATTTTTCCTTTTTGACAGTTAGTTTCCTTCCCTCTGCGTCAAGCTGCAGCTTGGTATGTTCCTGTTAGGTCCACTCTTGTGTTGTGTTTTTTCAATGCAGTATTAGTTTTTGGTGTTCTATCTGGTTTTTGTTTTGAAATTTCTAGTTTCAAAAGGCTCTAGGAGACCTTCACAAATGTTGTTTTTCGGTCCTTTTAACTGACTGGAATGAGCACCACATGCACGCTTCATTTGCTGACACTGCCACATGCATCTGTGCTGTTTGCATCATGTGTTCTTCCACACCTGTGATTCAGTGTGCTTAAGCAACTCAATATGATGTATGCTTGTGTGACTTAGATAGAAACATGGAACTTTGTGGCAGTTCACCTCTCTGTCCGTGGGATATACCATCCTATAGGGGTACGACAGCAAGGAACCCTAGAGGAGGGTTCCATCCCTATAGATGCCACGGAAATGATTCCCTTAGCTAAAGGTAGCTTAGGAAGAAGCCCAAAAAGAATATCCAGAAGGGTTTCGAGCTCCGAAGAGGCGAGAAATCAGAATATATTCAGACTGGAAATAAGGTGATAGATGTAGATGGGAAGGACCAGAGAAGAACGAGATATGATGAGGACGACGAACGAAAGGAAATCTGACAAGATGCAGAAAGGCAGACTTCCTAAGGAGAGAAGGAACAGCCGGGGCCACCATCCAACTTCATCCAATAACGGAACCTAACTACGGAACCTATGAAAGCACTAACCCTGTCTAATATTATGACCATCGGCATGGAGGAGAGGAAAAAAACCCTTTGAGGAGGAAACCTCTGGGAATCCGAGGCCTAGGTGTCTTCCTTCCAGGCTGAAGGACGATTTGGTTAGTGATGGCTCAGCTACTGCAATTTAGAGTCGGTATTGAGGGAAGAGGAAAATATTACAATTTAGATGAAGCTCTCGCTCTGTCCTGCTAACAGCAATGCTGTTAAGGGTTGCAAGTGACGTCTAGCTATGAATTCGGAATGAACAAGTGGAGGATTGAGATGAATATATGAAGTTCGCTGACAGAATGAAGCTTAGAAGGTCAGCATGGACTGTCAAATTGGAACAAAGGATGCGAAGGGGAGAGACAAGGACTGCCGGGCGAAGCCCACAGCCTACGACGAGAGTAGAATTTGATGCTGGAAGACAGAATGGTCAAAAATGAATGAACGATAAATGATGGTGGATTGAAAGCCTTGAAGGCCTGAATGGTTTAAGGTGAGGAATGAAATGGACGATGTACGAATATGAAATGAAGCCTAGAAGGCCGGTATGGGCAAGGTAAAATGTGAAATGGACAATGTACGATGATGGAGAGAAGCCTTGAAGGCTGGAACTGTTTAGGTGCAGTATAAAATGGACGATGTATGATGAAGGAGAGAAGCCTGGAAGGTCTGAATGGTTTAAGGTGAAGAATGAAATGGATGATGTACAGTTATGAAATGAGGCCTAGAAGGCCGGTACAGTTAAGGTGAAATAAGAAATGGATGATGTACTATGATGGAGAGAAGCCTTGGAGTGAGAACGGATAAAGGGAAGTATGAAATAGACAATGTATGATGATGGAGAGAAGCCTTGAAGGCCTGAATGGATTAAGGTAAGGAAGGAAATGGACAATGTACAAATATGAGATGAAGCCCAGAAGGCCAGTACGGTTAAGGAAAAATATGAAATGGACGATATGTGATGATGGAGAGAAGCCTTGAAGGCCGGAATGGTTACGGTGCAGTATGAAATGGATGATGTACGATGATGGAGAGAGTCCTTGAAGGCCTGATGGTTTAAGATGAGGAATGAAATGGATGATGTACGGTTATGAAATGAGGCCTTGAAGGCTGGTACGGTTAAGGAGAAATATGAATGTACGATGATGGAGAGAAGCCTTGAAGGCCAGAATTGTTAAGGTGAGGAATGAAATGGATGATGTACGATGGAGAGAAGCCTTGAAGGCCTGAACGGTTAAGGTGAGGTATGAAATGGATGATGTACGATAATGAAATGAAGCCTTGGAGACTGGTATGGCGAAGGTGAGGTATGAAAGGACGAAGTATGATAATGGAGTGAGAGCCTTGAAGGCCGGCACAGGTAGGGTATGTAAGAGGGCAAGAAAGGTACAGGAAGGATGAGGTTCAGCAACAATGGAGGTTTGACATGGAGTGGAAGATAATACGAGTCGAGTGGTCGAGAATGTAGGACTCTGGTAAGAGGAGGATACAAATAGATATGGTGATAGCAGGATAGGTAAACACCCCCAAAAAGAAAGCACGAGACGAGGAAGGTGAAGAGGCGAAGGGCATGAGTCAGAGATGTGAATGGCAGGGCAAAGCCCACAGCTAATGGTTGGAGCACGAGTAAGAGTAGGCACTAGGTATGATGGCAGGTAAAGTACAGGAAGGATGAGGATCGATAACGAATGGAGGTCGGCATGAAGTAGAGGGAGATACAAGGCAAGTGGCCTGAAATGTAGGACTAGTGGAAGAGAAGAGACAAACTGGTACGATGGTAGTGGGGTAGCGAAACACCCCCAAAAGAAAAGACGAGAAAGGAGAGGAGGCGAGGGACCATCCGAGCCGAGACTCAGCAGAGCTGAGCAATAGAAAGTATGCTAGAAAAAATAAGCAGCGAGCAGGGCAAAAGGCACCCAGAGGAGAACCACAGCCAGGCAGAAAGAGTGGGCAAAAGACCCCCAAGGAAGGTACCCCATAGGGTCTCGACTGACCATACTGCACAACCACAAGGCAGAAAAATCAGAATACTGTCCGTCAAAAGCACAGCAAAGGGCCAGAATGTGCAGCACTTCTTACCGTAACCAAGAAAATGTCTACAGACAGTGGGCCTCATACAGGAAGAGATCAACTAAGGTAGAAGATGGGAGAGATTGGGTGTCCAGAAATAGCTGGAACAGTATGAGGAATCATTGGAAACTGATGCGGAGTGAGGGTAAATGTGTGTGCGAATCTTAGTGCTAGGTGAAAGTCATAGTAGATGAGAGGTATGTGACTTACCACACCAGGCTGACACACCAGCACCTGGGAGCAGACCCTGATCAGCAGCCCCTGACAAGTGAGGCAGGAGCAAGCGTGATGCTGAAGTGGTTGCAGGGTCTGAGGTCACCAGAGATGGGAAGTGAGAACTGCGAGAATGTGGAGAGGAGAACCAGAGAACAGGAGCGACAGGAGCTGCAGTTGCGAGGGAGAATGGGATCGGGCAGTGGAGCAGAGCCGGTGGACTAGCCCCAAGCCATGGAGCAATGGACACGGAAGGCACATCTCTGAGTGGAGAGCAGGTCAAGTCAGGATAGCGCGAGACCCACATGAGGGGTGTTCTCTGGTAGTCTGGAATGAGGAGACCCACAGAGAGGTTGGATTGTGCAGAGACCCAGACTTGGGACTGAAGGAGGCAGGTTGCAGAAGCAACCACGGGAGTGCATGCCAACAGGGTCCATTGAGAAGCCAAAGTAGGAGTGGAACAAACTACATGAAGGTAGAAACGAGAATGGCTGGGGGAAGCCTGCAGCCGACAGGTGAGGCACGAAATACCAGGAATAGCGAGGTAGGAGCTATGAAGTCGGGATGAATGAGTGGAGGTTCGAGATGAATATACGAGGTAAGGTAGCAAAGGGAATGCATGAAGGCAGGCATGGAACAGCGGAATGGGAGTGAATGGTATGAGAGGGAGAGACGAAGACGGCCAGGTGGAGCCCGCAGCCTGGAATGAGTTGAGCAGTCAAGATGGGAGGAGAGGATGGACGAAAACGAATGAATGAGAAACAGTGGTGGATTGAAAGCCTTGAAGGCTGGAATGGTTAAGGTGAGGTATGAAATGGTTGATGTAGGAGAATGGAACGAAAGCCTGGAAGGCTGGTACGGTTGAGGTGAGGTGAGGTATGAAATGGATGCTGTATGATAATATTTCCCTAAGAAAACATATAAATGTTTAGTGGTATCAAAATTGTTTTTTGTTTTAATTTTACCTGCTGTACATTTTAAGGGGAATCCTATGGTGTTGTAGGTAGCTGTTTTAGGAGATCAAATCCTATATACGATAGTTTTCATCAGGTTTCAGCTTGAATACATATCCTACAATATGGGTAAAACATTAACTCTCTCTTTGGTGATAGTGTGGTTCATGCTTTGTATCCTCATAAACCCTAAGGATGGAAATATGACTGGGGCTAGTTTGGGAAAAACATCTGCTAAACTATATGGGGATACTTTAACTTTGCCTTTAAATTTTCTAGGGACAAAAATTAGACCAATTGCCCAGTTGATAGTTCAAGCACAATGTTTAATTTTCTGCAAATTAGCTGCTTTAATAGGTAAATGGAAATTGAACTATGAGGCAAATTATATATATATATTACTCTTGCCTTATGATGCAGAAACTTTTTACGAAACAGTATGGAATGGTTGCAAAATTGAGCATTCTTATAGTTTATTGATGTCAGGTAACATCCATTTAAATCCAGGGCCATGTGATGAGAAAATATATATACAGCTGATATTATAAAAAGTAGTAGGCTCTCGTTTGTTCAGTTGTATGCCAGGAGTATTGTTCCAAAATTTGACATGATACAACAGTGGATTTTGGAATATAAACCAGATGTCATAATAATAACTGAATCTTGGTTAAATAAAAAAGTACAGGATGAAGAGATACAGTTATCTGGTTATCAATTATGGAGGCATGATCGTGGGAAAAGGGGAGGCGCTGTTTTGGTTTATGGTATTACAGCATTGGAAATTAAACATCTAAATTGTGTCAGTACACCAGGCATGGAAGAAGTAGTTTTGGAGATAAAAATTCCATACTGTAGACCATTATTGCTGGTGGGTTGTTGCCTTCCCCCAAAGGGTGATGATCAACAGTTTCTTGTCCTCCAAGATTTCTTGTCTCCCTATAGGGAGAGCCATGAGTTCATGGTTGTGGGGAATATGAAAACTGATTGGGCTAGGGTACCACCTCCCAGCAAATTAATGGATTTTAAGACAACATTGGGATTGTCTCAGTTAATTACCACAGCTACAAGATTGAATGCCAAAACTCCCAACTCTTCCACTATTGTGTCAGTGGCTCAGTAGGTAGAACACTTGCCTCTGAGGCCGGGAGATCAGAGGGCTATGGGTTCAGTTCCCACATCTGGCGCTTGGGTTAGTATCCCAGTATTGACACTGTAGTGCAGCATGAGAGGGGTGCTGCACTTCTGAGGTGCTGTCTTTCGGATGAGATGTTAAACCGAGGTCCCATCTGCCTGGATTGGTGGTCGTTCAGGTGGATGTTAAAGATCCCATGGCACTTATCGAAAAAGAGTAGGGGAATTTTTATTAAATCATAAAATATATACAGATCCATAATAAGTCATACAAATCATTAAGAGAAAGAAACATAAATCAGTATTAATTCATATGAAACCTCAAACATAAGGAAAACATTTTAAATAATACAAACACCTTAAAAAGAAAAAAACATAAATAAGTATGAATTCATACAAAGTCCCTAAACATATAACAGAAAACAGTATAAACCCACCCATATATATATATATATATATATATATGTTTTTCCCCCAACCTATTATAAAAAATCAAAATAGGCCCATTTCTCTGCCAATTCTCTTGTATTCCCCTTTAATAATTCATCAGACTTCCATTTTTTAATTTCCTGTATTATAATGAAATAAAGATCTGAAACAGAAATGTCTTGTTGCTGCAAAACTAAACGACATCTACAAATCCATATCCAATATAAAACAATGGGTAAACAAAACCCTAACCGTACCTATATACAGCTGATTAATTCGAGTAGCAGGGATCCCAAAAAACAATAATGTGGAAGCTGGAGGTATAGGTAGCCTATCTTTCCATCTGTTTTTTACAATATCCCAAAACTGAATAATATAAGGACAAGAATAATATAAATGGTCTATCACTTCTACACAACCCTCTCTAGGACAATACCTATCGTATAAAGCTTTATGCTTCTGGTTTCCTTTAACATTTATTTTCTGATGAACCCCCAACCACACTGTATCCCACATTTGTTCAGGGATCCGGGGATCCATAATATATGCAGATATTGACTCCTGTTGAAAGCATGAAAAACTTGAAAAAGTGTGTTCCTGAAACTGAACTACCAATAATTATTTGTACAAAAGCTTCCTAGAGAAGATTTGTACCATATTATATTTTACTTCCCATTTAATAATCCAATCAAATACCCCCTCCCACCTTTTTACTAAACAAGGACTCCTTTTATTTTTATGAAAAAAAATACCCTTCTCCCATTCTAACAAAATCCCTTTGAGTAGAGAAAACCCCCATATACTCCATAACTGAGTAGTTCCTTTTATCAAGGGTACTACATTTGTATATAAAAATACCGTGAAAAAAAATAAAATAGGTTCAACATATTCACCCCTCCATCTTTAACTTCTTTATATAATATGTTCCTTGTAATAGGGTTTAAACTGCTACCCCAAAAACAAGTAAAAAAACTCTAGATAAAGAAACTTCCAGTTTTTTAGGTAGCATAAAGATAGCGCTAATATATAGAAAAATCGGGGTTACAAAGGACTTAATCAGGAAAACCCTTTTCTTTTTCCCAACTTTCCATCTGTTCCATCTACTCACCATCTCATTCCCCACAGATAATAATCGAGACCAATTATATTCTGCCATTCCACTACCTCCAAAATAGACTCCTAAAATTTTACATGGGTTTGTAGCTACCTCACAACCTCCAAGCACTCTTGGAGTATCCTGAAAACCCTTCAAATCTATACACTTTGTTTTCCTAATATTCAGAGTAGCCCCTGAAGCTTTCCCTACCACCTGAATAAGGTCCAACGCAATAATCAGAGACTGTTAATCCTGAATCAGTAAACACATATCATCAGCATATGCCAATACTTTACAGGCAGAAGAATATCCCCCGGATAGACCTAAAATTCTAGGGGATTGCTGCAGAAGTCTCATAATTGGATCAATCATAACTACGTAAAGGAGGGGGCTCAAGGGACAACCTTGACGCACCCCTCTCAACAACTGAATTTTAGGACCCATAATACCATTATCATAAGGAACTACAAAAGCTAACCCATAGCAAACTTCCAACCAACCTACAAACTCTTTTGGAATTCCATATGCAAGTAAACAATCCCATAAAAAAGAATGAGATACCCTATTGAACGCTTTGGCTTGATCTAAACTGACCAGAAACCCAGAATTCTCCCCCATACCATCCCCTTCTACCACCTCCCTAAGTAACAGCAAAGCGTCAGTAATTTTCCTTCCGGGTATTGAACAAAATTGTGTTGGACTAATCAGATCTTCCATAACCATTGCTAATCTATTTCCTAATAATTTGGCAAAAACCTTAAAATCAATATTTAATAAGGTAATAGGACGCCAGTTAACCAAATCCGTAGGATCCCCGGATTTAAACAAAAAAATTAACAGACCCTCATACATCTTGTGAGGGTAAATAACACTCTTCTTGAAAAAATCTTTATACAATCAGCATTTCTACTGGAATAATCTCCCATAATAATTGATATATTTCATGAGGGAAGCCATCGGAGCCCGGTGAAATCCCCTTGTGGCGACTCTTAATTACCCTGTCCATTTCTAATTTTGAAAAAGGGGATATCAAAATCTCACAAAATTCTTCAGCAAACTTTGGTAAAGCTGCTGCCTGTAAAATTTGGGAAGTAAATTGAGAAAATTCCACCAGGGAACCAAACATTTCTTTTGCATATTGAGCAATTATCCCCATAATAGAACCATTATCTGTTGCTAGTTTACCTTGTGGTGTTTTTAGACATTTAATCAATTTCTTCTCTCTATGCTTTTGACAACTGACAAAAGAATTAATACTTTCAGCTTTCCCTTGAGTACCAAAAGTTTGCTCTTTCTGAAGGGAACATAAACGGTCATACTGATATGATCTCATTTTTTTGTTTAACTGCAGCAATCTCATCTCTAAGATCCACCCCTTCCTCACACTGCCTTGATATTAACACACCTAATTCATGTCTGAATACTAAGTATTCCTTGTATTTCGATATAGCTTGAACTTTCCCATGAATCTTAAAAAATTCTACAATAAGAATTTTTAAATCTTCCCGCCATAATCCTATA
This sequence comes from Neoceratodus forsteri, assembly GCA_016271365.2. Lineage (NCBI taxonomy): Eukaryota > Metazoa > Chordata > Ceratodontiformes > Ceratodontidae > Neoceratodus > Neoceratodus forsteri. The sequence goes on along the minus strand of CM057459.1, from coordinate 708,359,163 downwards.
TCATCATATAAGATTCTTTAAAAGCAGACACAATTACGAGATTCTCTAATAAAGATGCATTCAATCTCCAAAACCCTGAACCAGTTTCCCTTACTGGGGGAATTGCAATATTTACCCCATCAACATATGGTCTGACGTTTCTATGGGTAAAATAAAAATTTCAGAGACTTCCAACATTTGCTTCAAAAATAAGAAATCAATGTGGGTGGAAAGGTTACCTTTAAAAAAAAAAGGTGGCTTTGCCAGAGCTTATACCACTCCCTTGAAAATCTTTCAGTCCAGCCTGAAATATCAGGTTTTTCAAAAAAGCCTTATCACAGTATTGCTTCTCTTTAATATTATGAACTTGAAAATTTATATTAAAATCACCCCCAAAAAAATCTGTCTGCTAGTAAACAAATAAGGCTGAATTTTTAACAATTCGATTCTTAAAGCTTCGGATTGTGGACCATAAACTGTAATCAATCTACACAAAGAAGAATTAATAACTACATCTTTTTTTTTTTTTTTTTTTTTTGGGATACTCCGGCAAGTATCCACCCTAGTCACGGACCCCTAAGGTCCCCCATGCCAGTCAATCCCCCCGGTCACCCCTGGCTTACCCCCCAGAGGATGGGGCCGCAGAGCTGACTCTCCACATCCCAACCTGCGGTCCTGTAACTGGTTGGGAGGATCGGCGACATGGAGGAACCCCGGGGAGGGCTTCATAGAGGCGGATTCCCCATTTTTTTTGTATTTAATGTATCCCTGGAGAGCCGACGTGCAATGACGTCAGCGCACTACGTGCAGACGTCCGTCGGCTTCTCCCCCTGGTCAAATGCGTGCGCTGTCTTGCCCCAGCCTCCGCTGGAGTGTCACTGTAGCGCCGCGCCATCCTCACCACCCGAAGGAAGGAGCTGTTGCAGGACGCTCAATCCTTCCTTCCCTGCCAGTCCCCGCAGCCCAGTCCGTCCTCAAACCCGGGTCGCCGCGCAGCTGCAGTGTGAGCGCCCGCGCCAACCCTCAGTGCTACCGGCCGGCATAACTACATCTAATAATAATGCTCTACCAGGATCGATATCCACTAAATGCAATACCTGAACATTAGAAGACTGAAAACAGAAACCCACTCTACAACAGGCTTCCATTCCTATTGACCAGAAGGAAGAACCCCACCACCATTCTCTAGTTGCTTGCGATATTTCAACTAAGGTATGAAGTCTAGTGTCCTGCAACATAAACACATCAAAATCTAACTTTTGTAAAACACTAAAAGTTATTTCCCATTTATATTCTGATTTGATACTGTTGACATTTAAACATGTCACTCGTAAACTGATAACTTCGAGGAGGTTTATTTATATTTTTTTTACTTGACCTTGTAACCCTTTTTTGTAACACCACCTCTTGTAAGTTCTGAACCTCCAAATCTGGGGAAACTTGGCTTGAAATCTGCAGACCTTCCTCCATAGGGTCTTCCCTATCCACCTGCTCCCCCCACGAAGTGAAAGCAGAAAATCTATTAGAATAGGGTAAAGGTGATAAGGGTAACACTGTATGCACAGAGTCTGAACAGTCCGCCCTTAGCAAGCTTGAGGAGGGAATTCCTGGGACTCCCTGGAAAAGTACCTTCCTGTAGAAAGAACTGGAAGGGGACAGGATCAGTTGTGTTCCAGGACAGTAGCTGCTGCTGTTTTCACAGGGTTCTTGTGGATTTCACTTGGTAGGTTAGTTCTTTTCTTTCTTACTTCTAAGGGGCTAGCAGGGTATTGTTTTGGGTGCTGTTGGATGTTTGTAAACTGATTTGGTGGCTGTAAGTGGGGCTCATTTTGTGGATGTTTCACTGTGTAACAGGCTGCGCTGGTAGAGGCCTATTTCTTCTGATTTAAAACCTATTTGGTGGGATTTGCTTGGGCCTAGTTCTTTGGCTGCTGGGCTTGGAGGGGAGACACAGGGCTGATACACTCTCTCTCGAGTCAGGTGTCTGCCCAAGACCCTCCCTCCCCAGAAGTCTGCAAATTTATAGGGGAACACCTGCCCTGCAATTGGAGGAAAAGGCTGCAGGTGCAGCTCATGTAGTTCTAGCCACTGGGGGTAGGATTTAAAGGCTGGGAGAGAGGAGCTTTGGGAGTTGTTCATTTCCCTTATAAGTTTAATGTGTTGTACTGCACCTAGTAACAGGGTTACTGGTGTACAGTGGGACTGTCTGTAAGATTAGTGGGTGACCTGATTAGGCAGTAGGGGTATCTTGGACTAGGGGGACCTGGTAGCTCACCCAAGGAAACCTATTTGGAAGGGGATGGAACCACACATCATTAGGGCCGGCATCTTTGGGAGGGTGGTGGGGTGCACAGGGTGTGGAGCAGCCATGATACTGGACTGGGCTTGGAAGTTCGGTGGTTGCCCAGTGTGCTACCAGCTAGCACAGCTTAGGGAGGAGGTTGCGGGGATTAGGAGAAAGCTGGGGGAAGGGGGTGGTATGGTTGGGGAAGGTGGCTGGGAATCTCCCACAGGGTTGCACCAAGCACTGGGGGTGGGGGCATAGGGAAAGGAGTGCAGGAGAATACTCAGGGGTCACATAGGGAACCTGGCAGAGGGGGTCCAAAAGGACACTACTAAGGAAGCAGGCAGGTAACTGGGGGCCCTCACAAAGGGGGGACGGAGGGACAACATTCTCAGGGAAGTAGGCAGATGGCCAGGGCTGGACAGAAGGAAGCAAGGCAGGGAAGTGGATCAGACCTTACACTCAGTAACCGCTTCAATTCTCTTCTTCTGCTCAAGGATGAGGGGGGTGATGTAGCCATGACAGGGGTAGTTAGAGATGGAAAGGGAGTGGGAGGCAGGAGGCAGGGGCCAGATAGCAGGAAGAACAGGGGGGACCTGGAATGCAGGAGAATGGGGGGAGCAGTGAATCAGAGCAGGAGGGGCAGGGGGAAGAGGGAGGAAAGCACAAGGAGAAGGACCAGTTGGGAGGAAAGGTAAAGGAGAAGGACCAGAAGTACAAGGAGGATTCAGTAAAGGGAGCTGAGGGTTTAGGCCAGGGGACACGACTACAGGAGGAACTAAATGGAGACAGAAGGAAGGAAGGAGGATGAGCCAGGCTAGTTTAGCAGATGGGGGAGAAGGACCAGTTCACGAGCAGTGAGGGGGTGCAAGGAACAGAAGGATACTCAGGAGGAGGAAGGCATAGGATTGGAGAGGAGGGTGGCATGTGGCACCCAGAAAGAGGAGGAACACAGGAGCCAGCTGGGTGGAGGGGCCTGTAGAAAGGATGAGGGACATGGAAGGGAAATGGAGAAAAGGAGTGGTCAGAGTGCTCCTGCTGGGGATTCTATGATCAGGGATATCAAATGGGATAGGGAGGGAGAAGCCTGGCCAGTTAGAACAAGATGCTTCCCTGGACTAACGGTGCACAGGGCTAAGCACGAGGTATATCAGCTGGCAAAGGATTGTGGGGTTCCCCAGACATACTGGTCCACCTGGGTACAAATGACATTACTTGGGAAATAGCGAGCTAGAGATACAGGCAAGATTCAGGGAGCTGCCAGGGTCTGTCATGACATAGGATGCACAGTTACCTTCTCAGAAATCCTGCCAGTGCCAAGGGCTGAGTGGGGAACACAAAGGAAAATTAGGGAGATAAACCAGTAGCTCAGGGGTGGTGTGAGGCCAGAGGGTATGGGTTGATGGGGATTGGGGGAGACCTGGGAGGATAAGCAGCTGTATGCTAGAGATAGACTACATCTCAATTTGGAGGGAGAATCCTTAAGTTGAAAATGGAGGGGTTCATTGGTGAAAAGTGGGGTTTAAACTTGTGAAGGGGGGTGGGATGGGAGAAAAGGCTGTCAAGGGGGTGCCGATAAAGGAGGGACTCTGTCTGCACCCCCCTGGGGACCAGGAGGATTGCAGGAAAAGGCCAACTGGCAAAGTGCAGACCAGGGGAAAACAGAATCCCCATGGGAACATGAGCAGGGGAAATGGAACTATAGGGAAAGGGTGGAAGGTAGTCTGCTAAATGCCAGGAGCTTGGGCAATAAAATGCCTGAGCTCCAGGCGATGCTAACTGAGGAGCAGTGGATGTGGCAGCAGTCACTGAGACTTGGGCCACTGCAAGACATGACTGGGACCTGAACCTGGAGGGATACACTATGTTCAGGAAGGACAGGGGGAGGGAGGGGAGGAGGGTAGCAATGATAGTCAAAACTGCATTGGCATAGGGGAGTAGAGGAGGCGGAGGGAACCGTGGAGGCAATTTGGGTCACCTTGATAACAAGGGGGGAAGAGAGTAAAAATAGGAGTGGTGTGTAGACCCCTGCCCTGGCGGAGGAGCTGGAGGACAGTCTGGTGGCAGATGTTAGGAGACACTGCAGACTGGGCAGAGGAACGGTGGTGGTGTTGGGGGACTTAAACATGCCAGGAACAGACTGGGAGACTATGACATCCTCTGTGACCAGGGAACAGAGATTGTTGGATGTCTTTCAAGACGCGTTCCTAACTCAGCAGGTGAGGGAACCGACCAGGGAGGCATGGGTACTGGATGTGGTCCTGGCAGACAGTGACCAGATTGGGGGCCTGGAGGTAAGGGACCCATTGGCGGGGAGTGACCATGCCACGGTCTGGTTCTGCCTGGACCTAGGAGAGGTAGAAGGCTGCACAAAGACGGAAGTAACCGACTTCAGGGGGCGGATTTTAAGGAAATGGGAAGGATCCTCATGAGCATTTGGATGGGATTGGTCAGGCATGGACGCTGATAGTAGGTGGAAATCATCAGGAGAGGGGTGCAGGATGCTACCAGCACCTGTGCAAGAGTAAGAATAAATCGGTGAGGGCCCAAAAACCTGTTGGTGGACCAGGGAGGTCAGGAGGAGGTGGTGCGGAAAGAAAGCAGCCTATAAGCAATTCAAGTGCTCAAGGAGTGAAAGGGATCGAGGGAGTACGAGCTGATAGCTAGAAGGGCCACTAGAGTGGTGAGGGCGGCTAAGGCAAGGAAGGAGCAGAACCTGGCCAGGGAAATTAGGAGAGGGAACAAGGGGTTCTTTAGATACATTGGGGAAAAACGAAGGGTGAAGGGGCAGATTAGCAGGATTAAATCAGGGGAGAGATGGGCACAAGACCCGGGGGAGCAGGCTGAGGTACTAAATGAGTACTTCACCTCAGTTTTCACCAGGGAAAATGGGGGTGCTGCATCATACATGGGAGGAGACAGAGATACTGAGGAGGGGGGGACCCTTACCGATCGGCAGGTCTGGGGAGAGGGGGAGGCATCACTGGCAGGTGGGGGAAGGGCTAAGCAGGGAGAAGGGGTACCGGAAGTGGAAATCACAGCTGAGAGAGTGAGGGAAGCCCTCAGCTCCCTTAAGACGGAGAAAGCACCGGGGCCGGATAAATTACATCCCAGAGTGCTGAAGGAACTTGCAGATGTCCTGGCAAAACCCCTGGCAGAGCTTTTCACCATCTCTCTGAGGACAGGGTGGGTGCCCCAAGACTGGAAGGTGGCGCATATAGTGCCTATCCACAAGGGGGGATCAAGGGAGGTGGCAGGGAACTACAGGCCTGTCAGCCTGACCTCGGTGGTGGGCAAGGTGATGGAGGGCATTGTCAAGGAGAGGCTAGGGGGGGACCTGGATAAGTCAGGGTGCCTGGACGATAGACAGCATGGATTCATCCTGGGAAATCGTGTCAGACAAACCTGGTGGAGTTCTATGACTGGGTGACAAGTGCCTTGGACCTGAGTAGACCAGTGGATGTCCTCTTTCTGGACTTCAGCAAGGCATTTGACTCTGTTCTCATGTGGGCCTGTTGGATAAGCTGGGAGAAATGGGGTGGGAACCAGATGATCAGATGGATAGGCAATTGGCTCCAGGACTGGACCCAGAGGGTCGTAGTTGGTGGGATAGTCTCATCCCCAAGGAGGGTCATTAGTGGGGTCCCACAGGGATCAGTCCTTGGGCCCTTCTGTTCAACGCCTACGTGATCTGACATAAGGACAGGAATCAGGAGTGAGTGAGTCTCTTTGCAGATGACTCGAAACTGGAGGCGGTGGTGGATGGGGAGGAGGGAGGTGGCCCTACACGGGGACCTGGAAGCTCTGGAAAGATGGTCTAGAGAAGTGGAAGCTGAGGTTCAATGCAGGAAATAAGGTACTCCACCTGGGGCAGAAACCCAGGTCAAGTGTACACTCTGGCGGGGAAATGCTACAAGTCTCGATGGCTGGAGAGGGACCTGGGGGTGGTGGTGGATGTCAAGATGAACAACTCTGAGACTTGTAGGAGGGCAGCAGCCAAGGCCAACAGGATGCTGGGATGCATCGCTAGGGGATCACCTCAGAAGGAGGATGATACTCCTCTGTATAACTGCTTGGTGAGGCCGCACCTTGAGTACTGTATGCAGTTTGGGCCACACTTAAAGCGGGACATTAACCTCCTGGAGAGGGTCCAGAGGAGGGCAACTAAAATGATTTGGGGCTTGGGGACAGGACCTATGAGGAGAGCTCAAGAGCTAAATATGTACACATTGGAAGAGAGAAGGGACCGGGGACAAGGATAGAGGTCTTAGGTACATGAAGAGAGTAAATAGGGAGGAACAGTCAGGGTGCTTCAAGGAAGGAGGAAGGGCCACTAGAGGGCATGGCTGGAAGCTGGAGGGGAAGATTCAGGAGAAAGGAGGAGGTGCTACTTCACTGAGAGGGTGGTGGAGCATGGAATGCACTGCCTAGGGGGCTGGTGGAGGCAGAGACAGTGGAGGGGTTCAAGAGGGGGTGGGACAGGTACAGGGGAAGGGTTCTGGAAGCAAAATCCAATGCAGCAAGAATATCCGGAACTGGGAAGGGAGAAGCCAGAGAAGGCGAGGGGGACAGCAAGGTCAGCACCCAGGTTGGGGACTGACCAAACGAGCAGACACGAAAGACCGTTAGGCCTATTCTGCTGGCATTTTAGTATGTTAGGACTACTGCTTCCATGTGCTCCTGAAAGGTCATTTGTTTACTGAACAGAATGCATGGGAGAAGCTTGGGGTTACAAAGGGTTTCCACTACCTCTACACCAAAACTCTCTTTATCTTTATTATTAGCCTGAGGTAAAGGGAGGACAGCCGTACCCTGTCTTCCCATATGCAACCACTCCCTACTACCACTAGAGGAGGAGACACTACTTCCACCCCTTCCTCTACGCCGAAGCGGAGGAGGATGTACCATTTCATGTTCTTCCCCATACCTATAAAGCCTCCGAGCTTGAGAAAGAAACATCTCATGATCTGAAGACTCCTCTGAATTGTGGGCTGCCCATGGACACTCCTGAAAACCATGGTCTTTATCCCCACAAAGATTACAGGTTGAAGGGCTGTACATTGGGCAGCAGAGTGACCTAATACCCCACAATGAAAACATTTTATGCTATCACGGTCATTGTTCAAATGAGTTAAAGCTCCACATCGGTAACAACTTTTAGGCTGTCCTGCATAAAACAATATACCCCTGTCCCTCCCTCAAAAAAAGGAACTTGGCAAATGTTGAATCCCCATATCAGTTTGTTTTAATTGAACCCGAAAGTTCCATCCTAAGTCTTTCTGTTCATAATATAGTTTCCCAAATTTATCCAAAAGTACCATCGAAGAGAAGCTAACATCATAATTCCTATCCCCAGGCGCATGTATAAATGCATACACATCAATAGGGGTAAATCCCATCTGATCTTTAATAAGGGTTATCCCCACCCAAAGTCTATCAGGAGGAATTGGAGCCTTCCCAGCATATCGGATCCGGACTAGGAATCTCCTTTTGGTTGCTTCTTCAGGCTTACAAAAAAGCCCAGCATATCACTTAGAACTCCCCCGTTCTTGCACAGCAGGCAACGCTTCTCTAGAGAAACTACTATCGTTTCCCGGCCCAGTCTTTTGCTGCAAACCTTCCCCCTTCTCTCCTACCTTTTCCATAGCGATAGCCAGGAAGTCCTCTTGAACGTTCTCTTGCTGAGAACAACCGCTTAGAACCTCTGAGTCCTGGTGATCCAGCGAAGGGGGAACCGCGTCTGACGCAGCATCCAAACTAGAGCCTCCTTATCGATAAGTGCAGGTGTAGAAGAAGAATTTGGGGACTTAGGCTTTTGTCCATCTATACTGCTGAGTTGTATACCTGAGTTACCCGGAGAACCTGGAATCGGTACCAATGGATCAGGAACCCAACGATTCCCTTTATATAGCCATCCTGCTCTCTGCGAAGCGTCCTCCGGAGACTAGTCTTCTGCATCTTCTGGTAAAACATTTTCATTTGTCAAAACCTCATAATTACTGTCCACATTTCCCTCAGGGGCAGAACCAGCATTTATTGGTAGTCGTTTGCTAGTACCTAATATGGGACTAGCTACCGACCTTTTCCGTTTTTTCTTTTCTTCCTCCAATCTGGATCTGCTGAGATTATATTCCTGTTCTGCAGTAGAAATTAGAGCCGATAATTGAGTTTTCTTTACGTCCAGCTCCTCTTGAAGTTTAATTTCCTCAGTATTCAGGTCACCAACAGCATCAGCCATAAAGGGTTGCTCCATACATTTCTCCGGTATAACTCCTGGTAGTGAATTCATGTCAATGATAGCACTCTCTTCAGGCTGGATATGTGTTCTTTCTGGAGCTCCAGAAACCTGACCGTCCCCATCCATGGTCTGGGACATACTGAGCTTCTCCACACTCTCCTGCAGCGCTTCAGCGCCCTCCGCAGCAAGAGTAGGGGAATTTCCTCAGTGTCCTGTCCAGATTTCTCTCATTCACTAAAAAAATACCACCAACAGCTTAATCTGGTTCAAGGTCAGTTGGCATTCATCTGTATCCCCCTCCCCCGGGTCATGCCTGAAAATAGGCAGGATTTGTCTAGTGCACTTACCCGGTCAACAAAAACTAAATAATAAATAAAATTCTGGATCTGATGTTCACCTCTGATCCTATTAAATACTCAGTGGCTGGGGTGCTACCAGACACCTTTAGCGACCATCAGACAACCTCGTATGTCAGAAAAACAGATAAGCAACTGGGTGTTTCCCAAGATAAATCTTACCGTAAGTTTCAGAATTTGGACTATACATCCTTAATGGTTGACTTGGAATCTAGAAATTGGAATAGATAGACTCTGATTCCTGATATAGATAGTGCCTGGTCGTATTTCTGTTGCAAATTTATGTCTGTATGTGACATTTTTGTACCTATCCAAAGTAGGAAAGTAAAAAAGAAAAATTCCCCTTGGTATACCGCAAAGTTAAGAATTTATCGTAAAAAAAGGGATGTAGCATGGAGGTTAGCAAAGAAAAAAAATGAGAGAGTGTTTTGGGAAAAATAGCGAGCTGCACACAATTTGTATATTACACAAATAAGGAAAGCAAAATCAAATTTTTATTTAACTGGTTTGGGAATTGAGCAGTCTAAAAAACCTAGGGATTTTTGGAATATGGTTAACAAAGTTACAAGGAAATAAGATCTCAGAGCTACCTAATGTTTTTATGGTAGATAATGGTCCATTGAAACTTTCAGATGGGGCAGCTGCTGTATTACTTACTTACTTACTTGGTATGAAAGAACAGAAGAAGGCCAGAGCCCATTGAGACTGTTCCCCACACTATGTGGGACATTATTTATCTATTATCCCTCAACCAAACATCTAATTTGTTTTTAAAGACAGTGGCACTAGTTGCCTCTACCAATTCTTGTGGCAAGGTGTTCCATACAATGGATGCTCTTATTGGAAAAAGTTTCCCCTTTTGCTGGTTTTATAAGTTTTTACATCAAGCTGTTTATTATGCAGTCTCGGAACATATCTCCTTTTGGAGAGTGTTAGACCACATTTTCCATTAGATCTGGTGAATTTAGTAAATTAAAAACCATAAGCATATCACCTCTTAATCTTCTAGTTTGAAGAGAGAAGACCAGTAGCTTTTAATCTGTTCTGATAATCCAAGTTTGTTAATCTTGGAATCATTCTAGTTACTCTCCTTTGAACCTGTTCAAGAATTGCTATGTCTTTTTTTGGTTTGGATTCCAGAAAGGAGCCATAGTCTGATACGGTTCAATGTATGCCCTATACAATGGAATAAGGCATTGTTCAGTGCGATTAACAAAGTGCGTTTTATTTGCCTCAAACGCTTGTTGGTCATGCAAGCAGTTCTAACACAGTGATCATTTGATGTAAGTTTATTATTAACATATATCCCAAATCTTTTCACAATTTGATGAGTGAAATGGTAGTCCGCTTATATAATATATCGCTTTGGGATAATTTACACGAAATGCACTACTAAACATTTGTCTTGATTAAACTGCATATGATTTTCATTTGCCCAAGTGTTAATTTTTCCAAATCCTTCTTTAATGCAGAAATATTTTCTTGATTATTAACCTTGCCCCAATTTAGTATTGTCTGCAAATTTAATAATGAAGTTATTTGGCCTCGCTTTGTAAATCACTGATAAAGAGATTATACAATGTTGGTCCTAAGACAATCCTGTGGTACACCACTTGTCACAGTACCCTAATCAGACAAGATATCATTAATTCTGACTTCTGAGAACGATTTGTCAACCAGTTTAAAGTCCAGTTGACAATATCAGGTGACAAACCTAGATTGTGCATTTTAGTAATGAGTTTTTATGAGACTTTATCAAAGCTCTACTAAAGTCCAAAAGAATTACATCAGTAGGGATACCCACATCTAGTAGAGTACTGATATTATTGTAAAAAGGTATCAGATTGGTGGTGCAAGAATACTTGGGAGTAAACCCATGCTGATTTGAATCATAAATTCCTAATTTTTTACAATCTTGATATATTAGAGACTTCATTACTCGTTCCATTAATTTACCAGCCACTGAGGTCAGGCTAATTGGATGATAATTTTGCACAGAACCTCTATTGCCTTTTTTAAATATGGGAGTAACTATTGTTGAACGCCAATCATTTGGTACAATGCTTTCTTGTAAGGATTTGTTGAAGATAATCGACAAAGGTATTGAAATATTTATAGAGGTTTCGATCAGAAACCATGGATGAATACTGTCTGGGCCCAGACTAGTATTTTTTTTTTGCTGTTTTTTTGATAGCCTGTATAATGTCAGTTGGATAGAACCTATGATAATCTACGTGGTGAACTTTAAATGTACTAATAGGTGATTTTTGAGAGAAGACAGAACAAAAGTACTTATTAAAGAGATTTGAGGTTTCTATATCAGATAGAGAGAAATAAGATGTTTCTTGATACAGGGTCTTCTCAGATCAATACATGTTTTTCTTTTGGTACAACACAGCAAAAAAATAACCAAGAAAAGAGGGTTGAAAATGGACCACTGTTTTGTTTTCAAAATATTGCCCCTAATCAAGTTTTTGGGGATTAATTGAAATTGAATATAAATAAGGCCCAAGACCCAGATGGGATTCCATCCTTTTTGCTTAAAATTGCTGCTCCAGTGATGGCCCCAATACTGGCTGACCTTTTTAACTTCTCATTAAATACTGGTACCTACCCATTAGCCTGGAAACGGGCAGAAGTGATAGCAGTGTTTAAGGGAGGTCAGACAAATGACATGCGGAATTATAGACCAATATCACTGCTTTCGGTCACTTCTAAAGTGTTTGAAAAAATTGTAGTCTCTCAATTAAATGGTTACCTTGAAAGAAACAAAAAGTATAATAAATATCAATCGGGTTTTAGGGCGCAACATAGTACTACTACTGCACTTGTTAAAGTTGTGTCGGACATCCAGGTGGCCATGGATAGGGGCCTCCTGGTTGGGGCCATATTTATAGATTTGTCGAAGGCTTTCGACACCTTGGGCCATCTGGTGTTGATGGAAAGATTAAGATCTGTTGGCCTCAGCCAGGGGGCCCTGGATTGGTTCCATGGCTACCTGGATGGCAGACAACAAAGGGTTAAATTGGACAGTAATTTTGTATCCAGTTATTTAAATATTAAATCTGGTGTACCACAGGGGTCAGTGTTAGGACCAGTTCTATTTAACATATATACAAATGGTGTTGGATATCTGATGAATGATGTCCGACACCATTTGTATGCAGATGATACAATATTGTATCTTGAAGGAAAATCTGTGGGGCATATACAGGAAAAATTACAAAAACAATTTAATATATTACAAACATGTTTTTCAGAAGTTAGATTGGTCCTAAACACTTTAAAGTCACAGGTAATGTTGTTTTCAAATAAAAAAGTATCTTTGGATTTAGATATAAAAACATTGGATGGGTGCAGTCTGGCCCTTGTGGACTGTTACAAATATTTAGGAGTCTGGTTGGACTCCCATTGTAATTGGGACTTCCATATTGATAACTTGATACAAAAACTAAATAAGAAGTTGGGGGTACTGTACAAACATAGAGACTGCCTTCCATTTGATGTCAGGTTAAAGATTGTAAGTTCGATGTTAATTCCTCATATTGACTAAGGTGATGTTGTGTATAATGGGGCTGCTAGAGGCATTTTGGGAAGGCTTGATGTTGTTTACAACAGATAAGCGCACTTTGTCTTGGACGCACCCTGGAATATACATCATTGCACTCTCTACAGGGACTTAAATTGGATATCCCTGATGTAACGGCAAAACATGCATGTGCAGTGTTTGATTCATCGCTGTTATTTTAAAAAAGCACCAGGATATCTAATAGAGTTCTTGGAGGAGTGGAATGTTAAGGAGGGACTGCAATCTGCAGGGGAAGTAAAATTTAGGGTACCATTTATGAGAACAGCAAGGGGCCAACACTGCTATGTATATGAGGGCCCAAAATTGTGGAATTCATTGCCAGGGCATTTAAGTTTATGTACTAACAAAACATCTTGGAATGTATTAAGATCTTGTCTTGTAAAGGAGACAATGTCTCCAAAAAGTTGTTGTACTTGAGAGATTTGCACATATTGTTAATTGTTGTATTTTCTGTTTATGTATGTATTTTGTTGTATGTATGTATAGTATTTTAGAATGAAACTGATATTTTGTACAGTAGGACCCCATTGTAAACTAGCTGTTGCTAAATTGGGTTATCCTGTTTCTGATATCAGAAATAAACTTTTTACTACTTTTTTTTTTTTTACTGCTACTACATGGTGGAGTGAAAGCCTTGAAGGCCGGTACAATTAAAGGTATAGGAGGGATGAGGTTTGCTAACGATGGAGGTTGACATGGAGTGGAGGATATACGAGTTGAGAGGTCCAGAATTTAGGACTAGTGTAAGAGGAGCATACTAATAGGTATGGTGATGGCAGGATAGGAAAACACCCCCAAAAAGAAAGCACGGGACGAGGAAGGAAAAGAGGTGAGGGTGAGGGAGTGGTGGAAGGTGGGAGTGCGGTATCCAGGAAATTTGAAATGCGCACTGGAACTTTCCCCCCAAATGTTTAACCAGGAGCACTGTTGGCTGCAGCGAATGAAAGGAATAGAGTGCATGAGAGTGAGAGACGAGGACGGCCGGGCATGGCCCGCAGCTGACAGTGGAGGTACAAAGTACCAAGATCAAGCACTAGATATGAAGGCCGGTAGGGTATAGGAGGGATGAGGTTCGAGAAAGAATGGAGGTTGACATGAAGAGGAGAGAGATTCGAGTCGAGTGGTCCGGAATGGAGGACCAGAGTAAGAGAAACAGACAACTAAGTACTGGGAAGGTAGGATAGGAAAATGCCCCCAAAAGAAAGTGCAGGATGAGAAAGGAGAGGAAGCGAGGGTCGAAGGAACAGTAGGAGGTGAATGAGCCAACACTGGGGAGAATAACGGGATGGGAAGCAGGATTGTCACCAGGAGCCACAAGTCTCACAGTGGCAGTACGGGCCCCACCATGGGGATAAAACAGGGATGCCTCAAACGAGGCAGCTGAAAAAGGCATGAGACACCCAGCGGAAGGGAGCGAGCAGTGCCAGGCAGAGGGAGGGGTTCAGGAAAAGGTGCAGGGCAGAAGAAGATGGGACAGGAACTAATCCAGGAGGAGCAAGCCGAGGAAAGAGATAGCAGTGCAGACAAACAGATCTAAGGGAGAAATCGAGGGAAGATACAGTGAAGGACAGACAGAAGGTCCTGTAAAAAGCCCCAGGATCTGATGTGTGACGGTCAGCTGGCCATAGTTAGGGTATGACTGTATAAGAGTCATTGGCTGGTTGTAGCCAGGCTAAATGGGGAAGTGAGTGCTCCAATGCCTCAGGAGCGTGGACCAAGAAGAGTGGAGAAAGGCCCAGGAGGTGGCGGGTGGCTGAGGAGAAGAGAAGTCACAAGGCTGAGGAGGCAGAGCAGATGAGGATAGGCCATGCCACGGATAAACTGCGGTACTGAGCAGCTGGGAGTAGGGCATCCGGTGAGAGTGGAGCAGGAGAAAGTCAACGTAGTCCACAAACGCCTCCTCCAAAGACAGTAGGAGGAACAATGGGCAAAGGCAGATGGGGTGAAAAGCCGTGGTAAGGTACATGGTACGAAGCCACACAGGGAGCAGCATGGGAGGCCCCCACCCCGAAAACGAAGGAAAGAGTCAGGTGGCAGGGGCAGGGTAGCAGGAAGGATACAGCAAGCTGTGGATGAAGGCACCCCAGGAGAAAGACAGGAAGCGAGAGCCAGCGGCCAGCGCAGGAACGTCCCACAGGAGCGGAGGCAGGCCAGTGCCATTAGAGGGGAGAATCGAGGAAGGTAGAGGGACAGAGCAGGGATGCCCAAAGCACCATGCAGTGATGGTGAGGAGGAGGAGACGGGAGTCCCAGAGCATGACTGCAGATCAGGAACGACTACGGCGGCAGCTGGCAGCAACTCGGGTGAGGGTGGGGATGGAGAACGAGAGGAGGGGAAGGAGGAATGGAGAGCCATGGTACAGCGGCGACAAAAGTGGAGGGATCGGGGCAGCAGTAGAAGGCGGGGCGGGCAGAAAGCAGCGACGAGGGAGGGAGCAGGAACGAAGCATTGGTAGCTACGGGAGTGAGAGGGCCCGATGCGTGAAGGCCAAAACGGGAGATGCTGCTGGTTGGAGGCGCGAATGTTGGGGAAACAGAAGCCTAGAGAGAAGGAACATGGTGCCTCTGGTCAGAATCTAAGAAACGAATCCTGGAACAGTCCAGAAGGAGTGGCCTTTTAAAGCCTGATGGGGGAGTGACGTCGTTGCTTCGCCCATTGAACCACAGGCAAAGCCTTTACAATCGTGGCATTTTTTTTCCTGGTGCAAATTGGCCTTTTTGTGCAATCTTTCCTTCTCTTGTAGGTAGCGTTTGCAGTATTATTATTAGCGCATTCTTTTTTTTAAAATTTAATATGCTTTATTAAATTTTAAGAATAACACAGAACATACATTTACAAACCTCATCAGTCATACAATCCCATTCCCCAATTTGATGAAAAATACATGAATCTGCAATATAAGGGAGCACGTGATACAGAGAACAGTACAGGTACAAAGTGCGAGTGTGCAGAGAACAGATCCCAAATCTGAAGACCATTCCTTAGTTTCAGGAGGAGTCCCCTTTCCAAGATGCCAATTACTGTAAAAGACCAAATATAACCTAACTTGTAGTATCTGCTAAAAGTGCAGGTAAAGCCTGCTGCATAAGGATGCAAACACATTCCCGTTGTTTTTGATACCCATGAAGCTGTTGTGGAGACTAGCAATTGATTTCTCTGCCCTGAGAGTGAACATAATCTGATCATACAACTCCTGATAGGTAGGTACTGAGTGGTTCATCCAGTGTTGCAGTGTGATTTTTTTAGCACAAGCAGAAGTTGGCATCATATGGTATTTTTGCATGCCAATTAGTGTGCCTTCAGAGGGCCCTATTAAGCAGATGTCCAACTGAAAAGCCTCATCCTGCCCCAAAAGAGGATCCAACTTAGATTTAATGGCTGACCAGAATGGATGTACGAGAGGGCAGTGCCGTAGAATATGTAAAAAGGAGCCCGATTCCTGATCGCATCTAGTATTGTGGGCACATGTTCAGTTATTTGCAGCGCTGTCTACTGTTTTGTCTGAAGTAGACCTTGCTTTCACTGGATTTATTTACTCAAATGGGGCTGTTACGTTACTTTTGCAGCAGGTTTTGCACAATTGGATAAGAATCCCCTTCTGTTTCAAACTCAGTTTTTCAATTCAGTTGCAAACTCAGAGGTTCATTTTCTTGGGGGGCCCATTATTCTTATAAATGTATTTATTTTTGGCACCATGTTTTTTCGCAGACCACCTTCTCTCTCGAATGTAAGGGCTCTTGGACAAGAGACAGTCTGTCTCCTTTTTGTGGGCTGGGCCTTTTTGCTCCAGCGAATCATTTTAGCTCCCAGCACCCAGTCCAATGGTGTTGGTGGAGGGGAAGATACATTGGGCATATTGGTTGGCAGTGACAAACCTGAATTACACTGACCCCTTTTTCATCTCCTAAATTAGATCTTTCTCATGATGAAGAACTGGTGGACCTGCCTGTGAAGACAAGCAAACCTCATTTTAGGCAGCGGGACTCGCAACAGGCGCTTGCAAATGTAACAGAGCATGATAGTGAAGCTTCTCCAGATTATCTCTCCACCCCATTTTTCTCAGGGTTCAGTTACAAACAGTGATGATTTTCCTGTTGATAAATCCCTTGCAGCTCCAAGGTCTCCAACAAAAGTCCAATAGTCAGTGCTGCTCTGCATTACAGCAAGGTTACTTGGCCACAAGGTTTAAAGTTTTCAACAAAACATTTATTTATACGCACAAGTGGTTGAGTTCCATTCTCACCCTTTCACTTCACCCCAGCGCTTCGGCTCTCGCCTTCCTTAGGGGGTGTATCCTTGGTCTAACACCGCACATTCTTACAGGCTTAAATTTTTGTGACATCACTCAATTCAAACTGTCCAATGCATTCTTATTTACACAGATTATTTTAAAAGAAAATAGAAAAATTAATACAAATGTTTCACTAAACAGGATGTCAACTTACCTTCAAATAAAAACCCCAGTAGTTTATAAAGAAAAGTTCATATGAGTTTAGATTTCTAATCAGACGGGCTCTTTTGTTACATTTATTAAATACGATCACTCAAGCAGTGATCAAGTATTTACCTTTATAAGTATCTACATAGATACATCGATGTTGTAGGCAGATAAGGGCCTTGTGACCCATCCAGTCTGCCCTCTCTCTCTTTCTAATGCTTAAGGTGCCCTAAATGCTATAAGACCCCCCCCCACTTCACTCTAGCTTGATCTAGAAGTCCTTCATTAGATAAAAAGAGGTGAGTAAATGAGAAATAAAATTCACAGAAGGTAGAGATAACTGAATACCAAAATATTAAGTCTTCAGTCGTGGCCATGTTTCTGGAGCCAGTTCTATGGCCCCAGCCTATGCTTATTTGTTTATGGAATTGTGGGAAAAGGATGTCTTATTCAATGATGCAGTCAATCCCTTTTTGGAGAACTTAGTAAAATGGGTGCGTTTCATAGATGATTGCCTCTGCATATGGAAAGGTACCCTGGATTACGCTAATAGCGAAGTGCTGGGGTGAAGTGTAAGGGTGAGAATGGAACTCAACCACTTGTACATATAAGGGACTGCATTCCAAAATGAGTGCGCACTGGGACGTAGTGCTCCAAAAACCAACAGTTAATTATTTGTGAAAAGGGTTTCGAGCACATACAGCTCATTAGAAATGCGTAATAATAAAAGATTTCATTAAACTCTGACATGCTCGGACTGATCCCCCAGCTGATAAAGGACTGGGGATCAGTCCAAACATGTCAGGAGTTTTGTGAAATAAACTTTTTTATTACTACGCATTTCTCTAATGAGTTGTATGTGCTCGAAACCTTTTTCACATATAAGGGACTCCAGCAGCTGAACCTCTGATGACGTGAACAGTGAGGTCAGCTGGTGGGTGCTTGTGTGCACTAGGATATATCTTTCAGATGTTAAATTTGAAGTACATTTCTGTGCGGACACTGCCGATACTGATTTCCAAAGGAGACTGTACCCGGTTGCTGACAGGCCTGCCCAGGTCCTATCATGTGACCCCAGTCCTGCATGCTCTGCACTGGCTGCCGGTCAGGTGGAGGGTCCTTTTCAAGGTGGGCTTGCTCACCTATAAGGCCTATATGGACTGGGTCCTGGTTACCTGTCAGAGCTCCTGACACCTGCGACCCCTGCTCACTCCCTCCACTCCTCTTCAAGGGGCCTCCTGGACGTTCCCAGGGTTCGGCTCAAGACATCTGGTGATCAAGCTTTCAGTGTCTCTGGGCCAACCCTGTGAAACGCGCTTCCATCTGCAGTTCGGGAGGCCCCCTCGATTGGTGTTTTCAAGCGGAGTCTAAAAGTCCACCTTTTCAGCCTGGCATTTACAGAGTAACTTGCACCCATCGGTGTTATTACTGTAACCCCCACAGGCTACTTTTTAATTAGTGAGCACATCCCCCATTAAAATCTGGAACACTGGTACCCACATACTGGCATACCATTTTACTTTACAAAAGGTTGGTACCACCCTTGGTGTTAGGGTGCATACCTGGCTCATTTTCTAGAGGAAGAGAGGGTTGGGAGTACATAAACAAAACAGCATGAACCTTGTGTAAACATCACAACCCAGGTCCTGGGTGGAGGCAGCTAGGCATATGCTAGATCTAACCTGCTGAGGGGGCCCCAGTAAATCCACACAACCAGAAGCAATAATCGGAATGTCCAGAACAGTAACTGGTATTGTGCAGTATGGCTTTATTCAACAGATGGAACATTAAAGCAGAAGTGGACCCCCAAGTGTGGGTCTAGGCAGGACAGGTACATTTTAAGAACTCTCCTTGCATGCAGTACAGTTCATGAACACACAAAAGAACACCATCTTCCCATTTTCCCAAATGGTGCATTTAGTGGACACCTGGCCGTGCACCCGAACATTTTCCTCCCATGACTGTCAGTTAGTGAATCTAAGCCACACACTCAGAACTCTTCTTCGAATATAGGTGCAATTAAGTGAAACTCAGCCACATACCTAAACCTGCAGCTTGGCCCTTGCTCAGGTATAACTGGTGCCCTTACGAACCAGGAAGCCCTGTATTGTAAGAACTTAGATGGCGTTCCTCCAACCCTTGGCCCCAACCGACAGTCTCTGCCATTCTTCAGGGTTACACCATTAAACCCCCATTTCCCACTGAAATGCTAGAGGTCCCACACTTTAACTTCATCACACAGTGAGGTGACCAAAGAACAAACTGCACTCACTTGAGTGAACAGTTTAACAGAACATTCACTCTCCTGGGTGAAGTAGGGGCACTGACAGGTGTGATCCAGCCTTATCTATGGGCTCACGCACCCCAGACTATGATTCCCGTAAAGTATGTGGAGATCTTATCTCCTAGAACAGTACTCACAAATGGTTGTCCCGACCACTGGGTATGGAACAACAAAAGAAAAGGCCTTCTCCTAGGTAGCAGTTCAAACAGTCTTTCAAAGTCCATTCCAAGGCAGCTGAAACACACAACCTTCAGGGGATTTCCCCTAGAGTCCACTGAGAACAAGCAGTTCCTTCAACTTCACTGGGAGTAGAAATCTGGAAAACCTGCTGTAGAACTGGTCTCCACCATTTCACTGGAAGCTGGAAATGACACTGCACTAAGGTGAGAAATGGTGAGCCCTCACCTCAGAGCCCCCTGCTAGCATGCAAAATTAGAACACAGATATCCCCCTCCCACACCTGTCCAGCCTCCAACCCCCTATGCCACCCTGTGACCCCAACAGAAAAAGGATATCATTGAGGATCAGTGGCTAGCACAGACCCTCTTCTCACCACCTAAACCAGCCGCCGTCTTGCATAAATGGAGCCACAGCAACGTGCTCATAGTAATCGGCTGTTTTTACTATGCGCACGCACTGTGATTTCCACTCATTCAGATGATGGTTGACTAAGGTGTATTACATTATAATAATATGTAATATATTTCAAATGAAAGTTCTTTGTTCCCTGGGGCAACAGTGGACAGATTCTGAACCAAGATTTTGAAACTCATTGGAAAGGAGGCCAGACCTGGTGATGTATGTAGGCACAAATTACCTGTCCAGTAGGAGTATAGATAAAGGAGGACTTCCACATACTAGGAAGGGCACTTAGTGAGATAGCAGGGGCGGTAATGAGACAGAGAGGGAACAGTTCAGGGTCTATAAACTGAGTGCACGGCTGAAGGGATGGTGCACAGGTGAGGGTTTTGTTCCTTTGACACTTGGATCTGCATTAGAAGGGCTGGCAGCTGTTTGGAAGGGATAGCCTGCACCCAGATGAGGAGAGGGCAAGTGTGTTAGGGCAGAGGTTTGCAAATCACATCAGGATCAGTTTAAACTAGGTAAGGTGGTTAATGGCATTACAGTTACAGAGGAAGTGAAGGAGGGGTAAGGTGTTCTGCTACAGTAGATTGATAGAAGTGCATATCCGGGGGGGGGGTAGTTAGATTGATAAAGGGAGAATGGTGAGTGGAGGAGGATAAGGGTAAATGGAAATACTTAAAGAGTATCTCTGCACAGTATTCATGGTAGAGGACAAGGGGCCGCTACCTAAATGTAGTCTCAAGGTCAAAAAAGGGTGGGGTCAGATCTAACATGGAGTCGATCATTGAGGAGAAGGTGGTGAGAGGGGTCTTAAGTGCTCTGAAGACTGACACATCTGTGGGACTGGACAGGCTGCACCCTAGCGTGCTAAAGAAAATGCAGCAAAACCTATCCGCCCCACTGGTAGACCTCTTCAGTTATTCACTGGAAACAGGAGTTGTGCCAGTGGATTGGAGAGTAGCTCATGTGATGCCCCTGCATGAGAGTCAGTCCGATGTTTATAGTGAACAAATTATAAGGCCGTTATTAAGGAGAGGATGGTGGAGTTTCGGGATGCTGATAGATTCCAGGATTTACAATGGGGAGGTCATGTCAGGCAGATCTGATTAACTTCTTTGATTGGGTCATGAAGACAGCATACAAAGGACAGGCAGTGGATGAACTGTATCTGGACCTGAACTCAGCTCCACATAGGAGAATGGTTAAGAAATTAGAGGACCTGGGGGTGGTGGACAAGATCACAGGATGGGTCAGGAACTGGCTGGGTAGGAGAACACAAACAGTAGTTTTAAATGTGAAATTCACAGAGGTAAGGGAAGAGTCCAGTGGTGTTCCGCAGTGATCAGTTTTAGTCACAGTACTTGTCAACATCTTTATTTACAGCATTGGGGAAGAGATCCGAGGGAAGATGTGCCCATTTGCCGATGACACAAAATTCTTTGGCAGAGTAGACATTGATGAAGGGTTTAGGGCATGGAAGGAAGTTCTGAAGAGATTGGAAAAATGGTCAAGTGTCAAAAAACTAAAATGAAGTGTAACAAAGTGCAAAGTTATGCACATATGGGCCAGGAACCCCAAGGCAGAATATAATGTGGGAGATGTAGTGTTAGACAGAATGACAGAGGAGAAGGATGGAATAGGATGGACTTTGTGGACCAGTGGTGTTTTTCTACTGGTAATGTCTATTGGGAGTCTTAATATCACAGAACTCAAAGCAGTCAGCGCAGTGCAACTGAGCAGTGGAAGAAGGCAGATAGGATACTGGGGTGCAGAGCCAGGGGAAATAGCAGCAAAAGGAAGAAGGGGATCCTGCCCCTGTACAAATCCCTGGAGTAGCAGAGTTTGGTGTACTGCATCCAGTTCTGGTGTCTGCATTAGAAAAAGGACAGGGGTAGGGTTGGGGCAGTGCAAATAAGGGCAACAAAAGCAATTCAGAGGCGGGAAGAGAAATCTCTTATGGAGAGGTTCAGAGACCTCAACATGTATACATAGGGACCAGAAGGGGCGGGGGTGGCAAAAATGACTGCAAATTGCAGGTTTCTTCACAGTATAAACATGGTAAGGCAGGGCAGTTTTATTTATATGGCGCTGGCACCCATCCTCGGTAGGCTCCGGGCGCCTCACAATAAAACAGATAAATGGAATAAAGGCATTCAAAAATAGTTTACAATTAAAATAATAATGCTAAAATTATACAACAGTGTTGGAGGTAGACACGGGAACTGTTCACAGTGATCGAAAACACAGGAACAAGGGGGAACTCAAAGAAGCTGGTGGAAAGGAGATTCAGGAAAGATGTCAGAAAGCATTTCTTTACAGAGAGGCTGGTGGAAAAGTGGAACAGGCTACCAGAGGGTTGCAAACACAAAAGTTCCAGTGCTCAGGAGTTAGCTAGATGTGTCGGTAGAAGAAGCATTAGAGACAGTCACTCAGGTTAGCCCACACTCCCAAACGAGGTGCTTCTAAATGCAAAAAGGTAAGTTCCACACTCGAAAGCGTGCTGTTAGGGTGTAATAAAATAAGCAAAAAGTGGACGGTTTATTAAAAAGAGGACCAGCAACTTGATACCCAAGCACTTTGAACCTATCCATTTCTTTGTCAGGGGACCTCCTAAAGCACCTCATTTGGCAATGTGGGATAATCAAGGAAGGGTTGGTCTGCAGCAAATAAGTGGAGGGATTCAAGTGAGGCTGGGACAGTCATATAGGATAGTGTAGGAGTTCATAGATGACAGGAGTTTCACTGACGATGAGGACCTCGAGAGCGAAGCTTGAGAGGTCCCTATCGTCAGTGGAAACCACAAGGTATTAGAATAGTGTGGTTGTGTATGAGGGCTCCCATACACTTTTCTATATAGTGTATGGCCCCCAAACAGAAGTAGTCTTACTTTAGTATTTCTCCGTGATCAGTCCTTGCCACTGGACGCTCCCTTCTTATTTTGCTGCTCAGCGAGTCGGCTCGTTCACGCAGCTCATCAACCGCCGTCCAATCCAATGAACAGCACTGTTTGGGGTCGGTTGTATTGTGATGTCCTCCCTAACGCAGAATGAAAAGTTTTTCTGCGTTAGTGAGTACGTCACTACTGAAGCAGAACGACTTTTTGCGGTGTATGGATTTCCATACACAACCGTATTCCACCATAGACTATATATCGGTCTGGTGAGGCTAGCAGGAGAGGACGGCATGGGGGAGGGGAAGTGAGTGACAACCGGAGCATTCACATCATAGTATAGGTAGGGCCAGGCAGACTAGATGGGCCAGTGGCCCTTTTTCTGCCATTAATTTCCATGTTTGTATGTTTCATTTTGCAAGGTGGGGTGGGTGGGATTGGGCTTGTGATCAGGTAGGAGGAAAGGTTCTAACTTTTTCTGCCATGGTTTGTGGTTTGGGGTATTATACTTGATTCCCACACCCTGATTGGATACCTATCATGCACCGTGGACAATATCTATGGTATGCTATACAAATATCTAATTGTTACTAATATTTAGGGTGTTGGTACTTACCGTATAAGTGTAAGTAGCCAGGGACATATTGTGATTCTATTGCCAAGAAACTTATTGCTAAGTACTATGCCGAAATGCACTTATGTGCTCTCTGTCATTCTTCTGAGAAGTCATTATAGCCAACACTGCCATCGTGCGGATTTATGTAACACCGCACTCATTTCCTGTATTTTGTATGAGTCCTTTTTTCTCATTTTTAGCTGACTTTACGACTATTGTATGTCTATAGATAACACTGTGGAACCACATAACATTTAGCCAGTAGGGCTTATTCTGTGTATCTAGTTAGTTGTCATAGCAATTATCTAGGTATATAAGCTACTCCATTACATATTCCCACTGAGGCCATCTTCACTCCTAGGGATATTGGGAAACTTCGGCTCCCAGTGTCTATTGGTAAGAGCTGTTTTAGGGCATCTGCTTGTTTTTGTGGAATAAACAAGTTTATTACTGAATATGCCACTTTTTCGTTGTCTCTTTTGCTGATTTACTACCACAAAGCATCTGTGCAGGGCTGTGCACCCTGACATTATTGGTGACCATGTGCAGGTGGTCTAAATTATCAACGCTTCCACTTCTTGGCTTACTTCTCTTGGGTAGTAAGGCTACCACGACTACCAATTAATGGCTGAAGAGAAAATCGCCATGAAGACTGTGAGGCTGGGTACATCTAGAGCACCATCCCAGACCTTGATTTCTACTACGGAGCAAGAGGTCGAGTTTGATGAGGAGGGAGAACCCATCTCCCCGGTCGAAGCGACAATTGGTAAAGTGATTACGACGGTCAATACGATTGAATGGGCCCTAGCAGACCTAAAAGCCCACCTTAAGACACTAGATAAAAAACTGGGATCCACACAACGAGAGGTGGGAGAGATCAGAGACTCGCAGGATACCCATGGCAAACTTTTGATGTATCTACTGAATAGAGACTGGGAGACACAGGCTCGCATGGAGGATGCGGAGAACCGTGCCCACCACAATAATTTCAGAATACATGCAGTGAGAGAAGGGACATAAGACAGCTTTCTCTCCATGACTGACTTTTGTCGACTTTATCCTCACTAAAGGGCACATCGTTCGCTGGGGCCAAAACCCACAGAAATTAGGGCCAGGCCAAGATCCATTGTGGTAAAGATGCTGCATTACCAATCTAAAGAGCTGGTGCTGGCCATGGCATGGAAACAACAGAAAGTGTTGCATGACCAGCAGCAACTATACTTTGACCAAGACTTTTTGCTGCTATTGCAGGCAAAAAGGCAGAAAGCACATTGGATAGCCAAGCAGATTAAGGAAAGACAAGGCCTAAAAGCCCAAGTGTTGTATCCAGCTCGCCTAAAAATTTTTCTACAAGAAGTACCCAGAATTTTTGACTCGATATTGGCAGTGGCAAAGATCTTAAAGGAGTGGAACATCACAGTCCCAGATCATAAAATGGAGGAACTGGAGGAAGAACTCAAAAGAACAATGTGGAGGCTAGCAGGGAGCAACAGAAAACGCCAGAGGCTCGATGCAGACATCTCCAGACGCCTCAAGAAAGATGTAGCTATCCTCCTTAAGAAACACGCAGACAGGAAAGAGAGTAACAAGATGACAGGAACAGGAGGGAAGAAGACTGGGTGAAGACCAGAAATTCAGAGACTTTGGGAGACTACTCCCAGCTAAACACTTGTGGACATTTGCTGCTCTCACGATGGCATTAGGTGTTGTCGATGAGGATGCATTGCTTTTGACTTGCTGGTATAAGGTAATCTTAAACAATCTGCTTTCATGCTAATGGACTTGGGGGGGTATGGAGATAGGTAGACAGTTAATTTCTAAGGGAAGGGAACAGATTTACAGACTAATGGTGACAATGGAGCGTAGGTCCTTGTTCCGAAAAGAAATAGGGAGGGAGGAGGAACAGACTTTAACAGTCATAAATTGTAATGAGATCCATCATCAAAATCAGATAAAGGTCAAAGGGGGGATCACAATAAGATCACAAAGGCAGGCAATAGGGGAGCTCTTGTATGCACGCAGAGATGGGCAAGGTATTGGCCATGGAACCCACGGAATTTGTACAAGGGGGAGAGGAGATAGAGGGGATGGGGAGGGTTGGAGTCAAGAGCCCAGCTCACATTTAATTGATAATAGAGGGGGTTAAAAAAAGGTAAAAGAACCGGAATGCACCCTCAAGGAGTAAGGGGAAAACATAGTAAAACCAGCTAGGTCAAGGTGGTGCGACCTCAAGGGAAGAACCTGGGAACCACAACTGTAAAAGAGGGCCCGATGGCAGGATGGGAAAAGAAGATAATTCTATGGCTAAGATTATATGGGGGAAAGATGAGAGTAAACCCCTGTAGCTATTGCAAAGGTCAAGGGTCACAGGGATAGGGTAACAACTCTAATCGAAATAAACTGCTAATATTAGAGGTTAAATTATAGGAGAAGTGGAAGGGGGGGAGTGAATTAACGGTTAATGGGTACATAATTGGAGGGGTTAGGTAGTCCGTGGCAGTATCAGACTGAAATAGTAGGGTGGAGACAGGCAGGTTGGGGTTTTGGCTGCCTGTAAGTTTGTGAGAAGCAATTTGATGTACCCCCCGAATAAAGGATAGTCAACTCTCACAAAATTGGGTGAGGGGCAATCCAGACGCAGGGCATCCGGGTCAAGGGAGGAAGTAAACCAGCTATATTCCATCCTAAAGCTGGCCAAGGCATCCTTCATATCGCTTTGAAGTCACAAAAGAAATATCCAAATGCACAAAATAGTTACAAATGTTATGGTTGTTAGTATTGCTGAAGTTACTGTACATAGTTCATGTTTATCCAGGGTAAAGAGCGGTGGATTTAAAATGGGGGGGTGACCTCACGGCTAACCAAAAGGCAAAGAGGGGAAGAGATCAAGTGGGGCCTTGAGGTAAGAATCACAGAGAATATAGGGATGCTATCAGTTTATTTTGCAGTGATGGGTAAACTAAACGTCACATCCCTGAATGTTAAAGGGATTAATTCGGTGGTTAAAATGGTGAGAGTGCTGGCAGACTTTAGACACTTGAACATGGTCATTGCGTTCCTACAAGAGACCCACCTCTTGGAGATAGAACATGCTAAGCTGCGCAGAGGGTGGGTGGACCAGATCCTTTCCTCCTCACATACTTCAGTGAAGTGTAATGGAGTGGCAATCGTAGTTAAAAAAGGTGTAGGGCTAGAAATCACACACACAAAAGGAGATAGTGAGGGTAGGTGGGTCCTAGTATCAGGAACATTATTAGGGGAAAAAATAAACTTGCTGAATGTGTATGCCCCCAATATGGGAGCAACGCTGTTTTTCAAACAGATAATGAAGGTAGCAGCAGGATTAACCACAGGTCACACATTAGTGGGAGGCGATTTCAGCTGTGTATTAGATCCACAGGTAGATAGGACATTGGGGAATAAACATACCAACAGGGCGGCAAGTAAAACACTCAGAGCATTGTTAATCGAACAGGGCCTAACTGATGTGTGGAGAGAACAGCACAGAGGGGAAAGAGACTATATGTTCTTCTCCAACCCCCATAATGAATACTCCCGAATGGATATGTTTTTCTTGCATACAGCAGAGTGCTGAAGAGTCAAATACACCAGATCAAGATATCTGACCATGCACCAATAACCATATAATTCCACCTAGACCAGACACCAAGAAACACAACCTGGAGATTTAACGCCTCCTTATTAAATGATAAAATGTTTAAACAGCAGATGTTAGATCAGATACAGACAATTGAAAGATAATGGGGAAGTAGAGGAACCTGGGCTATGGGATGCTATGAAAGCAGTCCTCCGGGAAAATATTATAAGTGGGGCATCAATGACGAAAAAGCAAAGAGAGAAGAGACAACATTCACTAGAGATAAAATCGAAAGAAATGGAACAGCAACAACAATTAGATAAAAAAACAGAGCAAGAGTTCCTTAGTATACGGGCAGATTTAGAAGAATTAGGAACAAAAAAATTGAAGGGCAGCTCAGATACACAGCCCAGCGGTGATATGAGGAGGGAGGAAGGGCGGCAGCCCTGTTAGCGTTTAGGCTTCGAAAAGAGGTGGCTAACAGAAACGTAGCCAGATTTAAAAGCACAGGAGATTGGGGGGGGGATGACCAAACCTGCGAAAATAGGGAAGACAAAGTGACCCAGAGACTAGAGAAAATTCAGAAATTCATGAGAAACCTAAAGTTTCCCAAACTGTCAGAAAAAGACGGCATGGCCCTAGAGGCCCCATAGTGACTCAGAGATCAAAAAGACAATGCAGGACTCCCCTCAAATAAATCCCCAGGACCGGATGGATTTAGTACAGATTTCTATAAGTTATTTGCAGAACAACTAACCCCCTTACTGGGTAAATTACTGTGGCACTGTCAAAAGGAGGGAGTTATCCCACACACTTGGACCGAAGCCCTCATAACAGTAATCCCAAAAGAAGGTACAGATAGAGAACAATGTACATCATATAGGCCTGTCTCCTTATTGAATCAGGGTCTAAAAATCTACACCAATACGTTGGCAAACAGGTTACAAAACGTTGCACCGAAGTTGATACACTCTGATCAAATGAGATTTATTCCAGGGAGACATCTAAGAGATAATGTAAGGAGAATGCTCATTATCTTAGAATTGGGTAGGGCCAGCAGAGATCCCCAGGTTGCAATATTAATCGACGCTGAAAAAGCATTCGACAGGCTGAGTTGGGAGATTGCGGTGGCCACTATGAAACAAATGGGGTTCTCGGACCAATATCTAACAATCATCAAAGCCATATACCAAAACCCACAGGCAAGAGTCAGGGTAAATGGCACAATCTACCAGACCTTTAAAATAAGCAGGAGCACCACATAGGGTTGCCCCCTATCCCCATTGCTGTTCGTAGTCAGCATGGAGCCACTTACTATGGCAGTCATGGAAAGTATAAACCTACAAGGGGTCGTGGTAGGAGGGAAATAAAATAAAATCTTTAAACAGATGACAGTCATTTACTTAAGGAACCCACAAACAACAATTGATAGCTTGTTAGACCTATTACATCAATACGAGGAGGTGTCTGGATTCGAAATGAATCTTGATAAAACTGAGATCATACAAATCAGCGGCCAGGCCCCAAATGAATTAAAACAGAAGCTGTTGGGTAAATGGGAGGCTCAGTCAGTGAGATACCTGGGGATTCATTTTCCTAAACACCTTAACCAAATGTACCACAAAGTTATGGCAAACTGAGGCAAGAGATATATATACAGATCTGAATAGATGGGAGAAACTCCCGACATCTTTCGCAAATAGGGTAGAGATCTACAAAATAAATATATTGCCCAGATTCCTGTTCTTATTCCAAAATCTGCCTGTCCCAATGCCTAGAAAAGATTGGAAAGAAATTACAGATAAGACTGCGAAGATTTGTATGGCTGGGCAGGAAACCACGTATTAAATGGCAACTCTTGATGAGATATAAGAAGGGGGCAGGCTACGGGGTGCCTAATTTAAGGGAATACTATGCAGCAGTCCAATTGGGGGACCTAAGTTGACCTAACAAATATACAGAAAGAGATGGTATGGAAGGATATTGAAGAAGGCACAAACCAAGGAATACATCTGGACAGCAGGGCTTGAGAAATACAGACATACTCAGATCTAGCGGGTATCACGCACAAGTGGACAAGACACACACATAAAACATGGATGAGAATAAAGCAAAGCCTAAAAATCAACCAGACACAAGAACATTGGGTACCGATATGGAAACAAAGTAGGTTTGAACCAGCGAAAATGGACATCACATTCAAAAGGTGGAGACTCAAGGGACTAACAGTGGTAACTCAGGTAGTGTCAGGCTAAAGGGTCAGATCATTTGAACAGCTACAGAGAGAGTTCGGGCTCTCATAATCAGACTTTTTCAGATATTTGCAGATTAGATCATACATGGTGGATAAGGGGTTGCACACCCAGGGGAGATTCAGCACCCACTAGTAGAATTGATATACACATTTACCCAGACACAAAACAAGTAATATCGACCCTATACCACCGACTTAATGATCAGGGGATCTTACTTCGAGAAACAGCTCTTGCAGCAGGTTACACCATTAGGACTGAAGACGGCAGGCGCCAGGACCCCACAGAAATTCTGGGAGACCGATCTGGAGTCGGGGTCCCGGCATTGGTCTGAGGAAGAAGACTTGGACTGGTGATGGTCTGAAGACTTCGAAGAGGCCTGGGAGGGAATGGAGGAAGCCGAAGGCCTGGAAGTCTTGATAGGGTGCAGAGAAGCCGAAGAGCTGCTTGAAACCTTAATCTTTACCGAAGGGGGCTGAGAGTGAGCCCTGGAGGAAGAGCAGTCTGAGCGCGTGGAACCTGAGCTGGTGCGCGAGTCCGAGGCCCGGTTAGGGGATCTGGACCTGGCCTTCTCCCAATGCTTGTCCCGATGTTTGTGGGCCTTCGAGGTAGATTCACCTCTGGAGGAAGGTTCCTTATCCATACTGTGTAATTTTTCTTCAAAGAGGAACCCCTAAAGTGCCTTCTTGCGGCGGATCCTGGTGCGACTATTAAACCCCTGACAGAAGGAACAGACCTTGCTGTCGTGGTCCGGGCCTAAGCACCGCAGGCTGGACGAATGAGGATCCTTGAAAGGGATCTGCTTGCCGCATGCACACTTGGAAGGATGTCGTTCTGAAGAAGGAGTTGGAGATGCCAACATTTAGTGTTGGTAAAACTGTAAAGTTCTTAGTCGTCGTGCGCTAGAGTAGTACTGTGAGGCCGATGCTGGTGAGTTGACAGCGGGAAAAGAACTGGGGATTCTGGGGGACCGCCCCCTTTTGTAGGATGCCTGACATCAGGGGCTGGACCGACGTTGGGGGCGGTCCCCGCTGAATACTGCTAGCTAGAAAATTTCCGTGGGGTCCTGGCGCCTGCTGGCTTCAGTCCTAATGGTGTAACCTGCTGCAAGAGCTGTTCTCGAAGATCTGCTGTTACGGTAAGTTCTTACGTAACTGTACTTTACAGAAGTAGGTAAGAGTCAGACACAGTGGGGAAAAAGATGCAAAGGCAACTCCATCCAAAGAATGGACCTAGATATGGAGTTTTGTGCATAAATCTACACTGTCAGCCAGTTGGAGAGAGTTTAGGTGGAAAATGGTCAGCAGATATTTTCTTACACCTGATAGAACAGGGGACTTTCAGACAGGGTCTTCAAGTGACTGTTGGAGAGGGTGTAGCGAAAGGAGCAACCTGACCCACGTATTTTGGGAGTGTAAGACACTAGAATCATTCTGGCCAGAAGTGAGTAGCTGGATAGCCAACATTATGGAACTAGTAGAGGTTCCAGAGGGATGGAATTTAATTATGGGTCTATACCCCAGATACATGAGAGGAAATGCAAAACAATATCTCTGTAACATCCTTGTGGCTGCAGCTAACAAAGCCATAACTCGGAGATGGCTTACCAGCTCTCTGCCCAGGCTGCAAGACTGGCTTAAAAATTGTAAGAGGATAAAGGAGATGGAACTTTTAACAGCCAGACTTAACCTTAGGGTCACAGCGATTCAGTACTAGATGGTTGCCCTTCCTGCACCTGATAGAAGTAGTAGAGGGGACCCCAATACTAGATCAAATGGCCCAGGATTAACCAAGGTCGAGGGAGATACTCCATTGGAGGCCTATAATTTGTAAGCCCTACCGTAGATACGGATTGTAATTTTAGGAGCGAATCCAGACCCTGTTTAGCCATTGATCTTGTGGAGTCTGGTCTGCAACTTCCTCGTGGTCCCCCAGTATGGTGACCGGGAACCATGGGTGGAGTAGGGGAAGTCAGGGCTCCTCTCTTCCTTCCCTAGCTAAGAGGTTCAACCCAGTACACATCTCTCAGTTCTTCCCCGGCTCTCAAGGGGTCACAAATCTGCGCCACATAGGCCTCCAATGAGACATAGGGCAGGAGACAGATCTTACCAACAAAGTTTGCTGTAATTGACACCCTTAGTGACAATCAGAACAGATGAATTGCTCTTAATATACAAGTTTTACCTGGAATTAGTTTAGTTGTTATTTTAACCCATTTTTCTTTATCTATTCAAACGTATACAGTCTTTGATCCTAAGAGGCATTGTAGAAAGAAGTCAGCTTAGGCCAGATAGAGTGGCACAGGGGTACCTGGCATACGTTTAAGTAGCATAAATTCAGGAAACATGATTGAAAAGTAATTGAGGCAGTGTAAAAATGCTATAGGGCAAATGTTGCGGCCAGTTGCTGTAAGACCATGAACAACCTGTTTTCCTCTTCTTTTTGTGGAATCAAATAAAATACAAGTTTAAAAAAAAAAAAAAAAAAGGAAACAGTGACTGCAGTAGCAGCAGCAAATAATAAATGACTGCAGCTACTCATTGTCTGTCACAAGTTCTGCCCTCCAGTGCACTGCAGTGGCATGGCTGTGAAACATTTTCTGACTTCAATTGCAGTGGGAACTGATCATTTATGCAGACAGCCCTAAAAAAGTCTAGATCTTACTTCAAGTGGGAGCTCTTGCAGCAGGCTATTACCGTTAGGACTATGCCGCCAGGCAGTAAGACCCCTCGGCAGACTTCTAGCTAGCAGTCTCCAGCGGGGACCTCCCCCGACGCCGGTTCCGCCCCAACGTCGGCCAGCGGTATGTCAGGGAGTGGTCCCCAGCCCCACATCAGTTCTTTTCCCGCTGCAGATCTGCTTACTTTGGCTCTTCGGTTAACTTTTAGAACTTTTCAGTAGTCTCCAGTAAATTTTTTTTATTATTTTTTTTCACCCTTCTTTTGTCAAAAAGTCCGCTTTTCATCAGATTTCTCTGTAGGCTGTATGTCATCTTCACTGTCTTCGGTTTCCTCCACTGAGAAGAAGAGGACGAAGTGTGCCTGTGGCCGCCAGATTCTGGCTAAGGATAAGCATGGGGCCTGTGTCTTCCGCCTGGGGTCCAACCACGATGTCCAGGCCTGCTCTTTCTGCAGCGGCTTTAACAGCCAGACTCAGATTTGCCGCCTTAAGGCACTAAAAGCCCATCTTTTGGAAAAGCAGGTAGCCGTAATGCAGAGTTCACCAGCGGAAAAATCTTCTTCCTACTCTCGGCCCTCAAAGCACAAGGACAAGAAAAAGGACTTGGACCAACGTTAGTCCCGAGAAAAGGACTGAGGTCAGTCCAAGGGGTGTTCACATTCCAGGTCCCCTCACCATAAGAAGTCCTCCTTGTGTTTTAACTCGGGGGTGGGGAGGGGGCTCTGACCACTCCTCCCGCCATTCGCAACACTCTGCTGGGTGGCAGGACACCTCCATTCCTGCCAAAACTCTGATGTCTAGGAATGGAAAGCAGGGCTCAGGTTCCACACCAGCCTTGTCTACCCTGAAGGTGAAGGTCACACCCTTGTGGTCACCCTCCACCCCAGGGGTCGGGACCTCTTCCTCTTCTTCCGCGGGGACTTCGGTCCTGTCGCGCAAGGTCCCGACGTTGGTCTGTCCTGGGGCCCCAGGCAAGACCACGGAGCACTGAGATTGGGGTTGGATTCTGTCGGGTCACGGCTTACTGGTCTCAGCTTTCAAGTGTCAGCGTTTAAACCCACGATGGCCTCCAAGCTGGACAGCTCCAGACCATCGGTGCCTGACAAGAGAGTACATTGGGCAAAGACCGACCCCAAACGTTCGCCGGTCCACAGGGCCTTTACGCCCAATGACCAAGGGGATCAGTCTACTCCTTCTCCCAGGGACCCACCAGACCTCTCCTCATCCCCTGTTGCTCCTCCTATGCCAGAGAGACCTCGCTCCTCCGGGGGCCAGCAGCTGCTCAGCTTTCCAAAGAAGAGCTGATAGAACTTTTTCAGTTCTGGTGGGGACAGGTAAAGAAGGATGTCCTTCCACTGCAGCCGGATCCCACTCCGACTCCGGAAAAGGACAAGGATCAGGGTTGGGAAGGAAAACTATCTTCTCCCATGCCTAAACCGTCCTCTCCCATGCTTAAGACAAAGTCCCACTCACGCAGTTCCACTGACTCCTGTGGTTGGACTTTACATAAAAAATGGCAACACCAATGTCGCTCATGCTCACCAAGCACTACCCGCTATTGCTCTTCTAGCCATGGGTGATCAACCAGCCAATGTAGATCGAATAGCAGTTGTCGGCGCTCTACCAGCTGTCGCCGGTCCTATAGTCATCGCTGGGTTCTAGTGGGTGGTGTCCCCTTGAGAGGTGTGGACCTTCCCCACATTCTGGATCGGATTCCCCCTCTCTCAGAGGCCACGGTTCGGATTCCAGCACGTCAGATTCCGACTGTTCTCTAGGCCAGTGTCTCTGGATGAAAAGGACACCCCTAGATCCTCTCCTGACAATCCTACTTTCATGGACATCATGAGGCACATCCAGTCCTCCAATGGATGGGAGACGGAGGATCTGGACCCAGAGCGCTGGAGGCTAGCCAAGTACCTGGGGCAGACGGAGCCCAAACCCGTGTTTGTTCCTCCTCTTTTGGATACCACTATCTCACAGACACATCTCACACTGTGCCAAACTAACCTCCAAATTCTGGTTTGGAGTGCTCCCCTCCTATCTCTCATCCTGTCTCTCCACTCCACCTCCCCCCACCCACTCTCTCAGATCTAATGACGCCCGCACCTTGATGGTCCCTCGTCGCTCCATCCTCATCGGTCAGACTGGTTTAGCCTATTGCTTCCCTAAAATCTGGAATTCCTTCCCCCAGAAATATGACACTCTCCTCCAACTACTCCCTTACCTCTGCCCTACACAATTACCTCTCCCTCAGCTGTTCCTGCTTTAACCCTCCTTAATACCTATCCTCAGTTTCTGCCTTCCTACCCTGATTCCTCCCCGGCAGGGTTCTCAGCATCCTGAAGAGAGAATCAGGAAATGGCTACCCCTTCTCCTCATATTCAGTTCTTGCCTCTCCCCCTCTCTTCTCCACCTGCCCTTCTGGGTCACCCATGTGCACAACCTACCCCGTCCTTTTTACTCCAACAGTACTTGCGTACTACCACGAGCCTGCTCCTGGTACACTCATGCACTATAATGGTTCTGTTGCATTATTACTGTTTTGTACATTTATGTGTTCTTTTGTATGATTTTGGACATATATTGTAATTTACCCAATGTTCCTCTACTGTTTATTGTACAATACCTTGTGTTCCAACTGTTGCACAATCTTACAATGTTGTATTGTAGTACTACCCACATGCTACTGTAACTGATCATCCTTCACACCCTATGTAACCCTTCCCCCCCCAGGTTGCACTGTGAGATGAGCAACTTGTTGTTCAGTGTGCCCTCACGGTGAAACATTTCAATAAATAAAAGAAATAAAAATTAAAAAAAAAATACTTTCTAGGATCTTACCTGGATCACTTGGAAGCATCCCTCCACCACTCCGGTGGTCTCTAAAAAATCGGACAGGCTATATTGGGTGCCAAGGGAGGAGCCTTTTTTGGTGGAACACCCTCAGGCAGACTCAATGGTGATTAAGGCTGCTCATGACAAATCAAAGAAGCTGAAACACCTTAGTTTGCGGCCTCCCAATGTAGAGTCCAGGTTTTTGGATCAGGTGGACAGAAAAGTTTATTCCGCCTCCACCTGTTCCATTCGGTCCTTGAACTTCCTCACACATATGGTCCAGTACCAGAATGCATTGTGGGAGAAAGGCTTAGAGGTTGCCCAGGCCTTGCCAGACTTGGCACAAAAGACCAGGCTTCTGAAGATTTTGAAGTTGGGTTCGGACATAGGCACTCATGTCCTGAGGGCCTCGTACGACACTGTGGACACGGCCTCTAGGGTGGCGGCATCAGTCATTTTCCTTAGGCGCCATGCCTGGCTCAGAGTCTAGGGATTCTCCAAGGATCTGCAGTCCGGGATCCTGGAACTTCCCTTCCAGAGTTCTGTGCTCTTTGGGGAGGAGACGGAGAATCTGATCTCTTACCTCCAAGACTCCGGGAAGTACATCTGGTCCATCTGAAGGATGTATCAGGGGGACCAGAAGCCCTTTCACAAACAGCCTTTTCGTAAGTCCTCAGGGCAAAAAAAAAACACGGTCAATTTCAGCAGGAAGGTGGCTTCAAGAGAAAGGTACCAACCCAAACTTCTGGGAGCTCCATCTCTCAAGGCCCCAAGTCCTCCCAGTCCTCTTTGCCTATTCCCAGATCTGCCCAGTGACTCACTACCTGCCCCCCCTCCTCCGGCGGAGGCAGTAGGGAGTCGCTTCTCCCTCTATATGGAGGGATGAAGCAGCATTACCACAGACCTCTGGGTATTAGATCTTATAAGGAGAGGACATACTCTCGAGTTCCTTCAAATACCTCCAGACAAGCCACCAGGGTCCTCCCATTATGCTCCTTCACACATTCCTCTGATAGAAGGGAAAATCCAAGCCCTTCAGCAGACGCAGGTGATAGAGCTGATCCTCCTGGATCAACAGGGGCGGAGCTGCTACTCTCATTTTTTCCTGGTCCCATAAAAAAGACCGGAGAACTTTGGCCTATTCTGGACCTCAGCTCCCTAAATCTCTTTGTAGAATACAAGTGGTTCAGAATGGTCACCCTACTGGGCCTCATTCCCCTCTTGCACCAAGGGGACTGGCTCTGCTCCCTGGATATGCAGGACGCCTACCTGCACATAAAGTTTTTTCCTCCCCATTGGAAGTTCCTGAGGTTCCGCTTCCAGGGGCGGCATTATCAGTTTCGAGCCTTACTGTTCGGCCTCTCTTCCACTCCTCGAGTCTTCACCAAGTGTCTAGCAGTGGTGGCTGTGGCTGTTAGACGCCAGGGCCATTATGTCTTCCCATACCTAGACGACTGGCTTCTGGCAGCTCCTTCCAGAGCTCAGCTACTTCGCACTCTCAGAGACACCTTTACTCTCTTCTGGGAGCAGGGGAACACCCTGAACCTTCCAAAGTCGTCCCCAAGGCCCAGCCAGCAACTCCTCTTCTATCGGAGTGGTCCTAGACACAGTTCAGGGCATGGCTTTTCTCCCACAGGACAGGGGGGGATCGTCTAGGAAGCGTAGCCTGGACGGTATCCATGGCTACTCAGCTCCCAGCCATGACTTTCCTCAGACTCCTGGGGTACATGGCGGCGGCCATTCCCACAGTTCCCTTGGCTTCCCTCCATATGAGAGTCCCACAGTGGATGCTCAGGGTGCAATGGGACCAATGGTCAGTCAACCTGGACCAACCAGTCAGGGTCTCCGACCAGGCAAGAAGGACTCTTTCCTGGTAGCTAGACCCCCCCCAACCTGGTATGAGGGGGTCCCCTTTCAGCAGGACCCCGTGAGAAGGTTTCTCACTACGGATGCATCCGGCCTCAGTTGGGGTGCTCATCTGGAAGACAAAGAGACCCAGGGGATATGGTCTCCAGACGAGCAACTGCTCCACATCAGTATTCTAGAGATGCGAGTGGTCCTGAACGCCTTACAGGCGTTTCAGATGGACCTTTTGCCAGGCCCTCTTCATATCCAGATGGACAACATATCAGTAGAGTTTTACCTCAACAAGCAAGAGGGCACACATTCTTTCCCACTTTGCCGGGAGGCGATGAGGATCTGGTATTGGGCACTGGAACACCACCTAGACCTCACCGCTGTTCATGTTCCAGGCATCCAAAACATCTTGGCTGACAGCCTAAGTTGGTCTCAGTCCAAGACTTACGAGTGGGAGCTTCTCCACTTGGTAGCAGAGCAGCTGTTCGACAGGTGGGGCCGCCCAGAGTTGGACCTCTTTGCGTCTCCACTCAACGCCGAACTGCCCAATATCTGCTTGCTAGAGCCCGCGCCTGATGTTTTCTTGCAAGACGCTTTGTCCCCCTGTTGAACAGGTAGGTTTCTGTACGCCTTCCTTCCCTTTCCCATTCTTCAGAGGGTTCTGCTGAAGCTACACGCTGAAGGAGCAGAGATGATCCTCATCGCTTCCTTATGGCCTCGGCAGATTTGGTTCCCACTACTTCAGCAGTTGGCAGTGGTGCCTCCAATACAGCTGCCGCTGAGCTCACACTTGGCTATCACAGGATCAGGGAACCTTGGTCCACCCGGAACTCAAGTCCCTGCATCTTCATGCCTGACTCCTGCAGACTTAGCTAGATCTAGGTATGGGGTCTCCCAGGAGGTGGCGGATGTTCTTTTAGCAGTGAGAAAGCCCTCAACTAGATTTGTTTATGCCATGAAGTGGAAAAGGTTTTGTCTGTGGGCTTCACCCCGTCACTTGGACCCGGTCACCTGTCTAGTGAACTCGATTGTAGAGTATCTCCTCTCCTTGTTAAATCAGGGCTTGAGCTACTCCATAAAGGTACATCTTTCCGCAATCTCTGCTTATCACGCACCTATGGAGGGAAAAACCCTCGCCCAACTGGACGTGTCCCGTACGTTTTTGTGGGGCATACTGCATATTAAGCCTCCCATCAGAGATCCGGTACCACCCTGGAATCTCATTTTTATGTTAGAAAAGCTGACTCTTCCCCGTTCGAGCCTGCTGTGGAATGCGAGCTTCGCTTCCTTCTTGGAGAGCATTATTTTTAGTTGCAGTTACTTCACCCAGAGAGTTTCTGAGCTTCAGACCCTGATGTGTAAGGAGCCTTATTTAATTTTCCATAGGGACAGGGTGTCCCTAAGAACGAATCCTAAGTTTTTGCCAAAGGTGGTGTCCGAGCTTACGCTGAACTAGGACATCAACCTTCTGGTGTACTATCCTGATCACTCGAACAGAAGGGAAGTGCTCCTACATACCTTGGATGTCCACAGGGCGCCATGGTATTATCTTAACCATACTGCTCCACACCGTAAAATGAAGCAGTTGTTTGTGGCCTTTGTACCCCGCTGTCAAGGAACTTCGGTGTCTAAACAGATTATATCAAAATGGCTGGTAAATTGCATCATCTTCTGTTACAATAAGTATAACAAACTCCTACCGGGTTTGGTTAGGGATCATTCTACCAGGGGAGTGGCGACTTCCTTTGCATCCTTGCGTATTGTCTCCATTGGAGACATTTGTTCAGCGGCTACCTGGAGCTCAGTGCATACTTTCATTAAGCACTATAGCTCGGACATTGCCTCTAGGAGAAGGACTGGTTTCGGCCTGGCGAACCTTCAAGGCCTCCTATCTTGGTTCCTTCCTAGAGCTATTACATTTTTGACCTCCTCCTGGGTTTACCTCTCTCCTTTTCTCGGGACTGCTTGGGACTCAGTCCTGATGGTAATAGCCTGCTGCAAGAGCTCCCCTCAGTAAAATGGTACAGTTACGTGAGAACTTACTGTAATAGTAGATCTTCGAGAGGAGCTCTTGCAGCAGGCGCTGCTTTCCCTCCCTCCTTCCCCCTGGTGAGTTTTTGTACTTTTTTGTGTTTTATGGCAAACTCCTGCCTGGTCTGCCTGCCGGCCTTACCTACGGGTTTCCAGCGGGTGAACTGAGGTGGGGCTAGGGGCCTCCCCCGATATATCATTGGCTGATGGGGTGGAGCCGGCATTGGGGGTGGTCCCCGCTGAAAACTGCTAGCTAGAAGTTTGCCACGGGTCCTAGTGCGTGGCGGCATATTCCTAATGGTAATAGCCTGCTGCAAGAGCTCCTCTCGAAGATCTACTGTTACGGTAAGTTCTTAAGTAACTGTACTTTACCAGCTGTAACCATAGACACAAATGGCAAGCTTCCTAATTAGACATCATACTGCCCAGGTGAGACCTTCTTTCCAGGGATCGGGGGTATTAAATGTCCCCTGTTCTCACCTGAAATCTGCAGGAGATGGGGGCGTTACTGAGCACAGTTTCTAAACAGATGTGCTTCACTTTGTCTCTGCAGACTGTGAACCTTTACAACAAATAAATCTAAAATATTCCCACATTTTGGATCTTTGAGCTGCAGCAGTAAGTAGAGCTCAGCAAGAGGAATCGATGGATACTACTCATTAATATAGGGTGAATGACCAAGGGAGGAACGTTGGCTCTAGAACTGTACCACCTACAGAGCAGCAGGCCCCGAATGCGCCCATCGGAACCTCGGAGTCTAGTGTGCCACCATGGAATTTGCTGGCCCTATCCATGAAGGCCCTTGATGGGAAAGATCCTTCACCGTCTGGGTGAACAAGATTTGAAGATCGAGTCAGCCTCCAAAACTGCCTCTCTGGCAGAGGCGCAGGCTACCAAAGCTCTTAATACTACCACCAAACTTGTATAGAAAAATAACCAGTTCCGATACAGAACAGAAGCTGTCCAGAATGCACAGAAAGCAGTAAATTTTCATCTGGTTGGGCTACCGGAAGGTAGTGAAAGCTCCGATCTTGTAACCTTTCTACAATCTTGGCTACCAGGTGCTTTGGGACTAGACCCAGGGACTGTGATGGCTCCTCGGCTACTTAACACATATTGGATCTCCCCACAAGCTGCCCCTCTGGAACCCGATCTTCCCAGAACAATCCTCATCATTACCACTGGTATGGCTATCTGGTATCTTTTTCTACAAGCTGCAAGGGAGTCACAAGGCTTTAACTTTAATGGGAATATCTCACATCTTTTTCTGGACCTGTCCTTTACCACCCGCTCAAGACAGAAGAAGTTTGACATCGTCCAGGCTGGCCGTAGGAGTCTTGGGATTGTACACTTGTTACTGATGCCCGCTCATCTTCATATTCATCATGGAGGACATACATACATCTATACTGACCCTCAGGAAGCCGGCAACAAGGTCCTGGAGCAAGAATGTGCAGCTGTTCGATCACCAGGAGATGACAGTTCGGAAGAAGCTACCCGAAGGGACACTGCAGTAACTCTTTTATTTATTTTTTTAACACTTTCTTTTTCTATGAGTTTTTGAGAGCAGTGGACTGTGGTGACGCAAGATGGATGACTGGCAGTTAGGCAGCACGAGGAAGCTGCTCTCCTTCTCACAGAGGCACCACCAGGATTGTATAAGATGAACAATATTTTTGGATAAAGGAAGGTTTATTTTGGTGCTGGCTACATATTTTGATGCGACCCACTTATGCGTGTTGGCCGTTTACTATTGCAGTGTTGTTGGCAGTCTGAAACTGTGGTAGCCAGATTTGGTCCAAAAGGATGGGTACTGATTTCAAGCGTCAACTCGCAAAAATGCTGGTGCCTTAAAAAACACTGGAGTATATTCTGTGGTGACTTGTGAAGAGTGTCAGCCGTTTATCATGGCGGCGTTGTTGGTGATCTGGAATTGCTGCTGCCGGATTCAGTCTGAAGGGATGGGTGCTAGTTATATGCTTACTCGCAAAATAGCAGGTGCTTTGAATAACGAACCTTCCAAATAGCATCTCTAGCAGTCCGAGAACCAGTTTCTTGGAATTGGTTTGAAAGGATGAGGAAATGAAATAAAATTCAGTAGACCACAGCTACGGAAAAGCATTCTGCAGTAAAAGGCCTGACCGGGAGCAGCACATTGGGATAGAAAACGGAGGACACTAGGCAAGTGTTTAGAACAACACACTGATATAAAGGAAATCTGTCTGAAATCTTTCCAGCTGGACATTTCAAGAATAAAAGTGCCTGCCAGAGTTAAGTACAAAATTTTCTCTTTCGCTTTAATCCTTTTGAGACCGGTTCGAGTATCGAACAAAAAAAATACACCAGAAGCAGTTAAAACAAGCATTGAGCAATCAAAGTTACCATTTAAGAACTGCTGTGCCATATCAGGAGGGACTCAAATTAAATTGGGACTGAAAACACATTCAGAGCCTGATTAAAAAAAGAAAAACAAGGGAAAGCAATACCTAGCTCAAGTAAAACTACATATTGGTCAGGGGACAGAGGCTAACACCATTACATCAGAACCCCCAGATGGCATCCACCGAATCTCTGCACCATTCAGATGAAGACATAAACCCAAGCATCAAACAAAATGAGGAAATTGAAAATAAATCAGAAGATAAAGAAGTGACCAGCAGACAAGACCAGATATTCCACCTTCCTGGGCTCAATAAATAATCCAAAACTTCAACACACTGCAGGAGTCTTTGGACAATTTGCAACAAATTCCGGAATCTTTACAGACTAACCGAGAATATTGTCACCGTGAATGCTAAACTAGAGCAAAGTATTAAAAGAATTAATGAATTAGAAACAAGACACTCAAATTTAGAAGATTCGATGACTCCAGTGGAACAAGAGGCCATTATATTACAGAAACAATATGTTTCTCTTAAAGGGCAATTAGATGATCAAGGAAATCACTCAAGGAGAAAAACATATGGATTTGTGCTATATTACCTGAGTGGGAAAAAGACCCCCCTTAGAAGGACATTATGAAAGATCTTTTGTTGAAACTGCTGGGGGTAGAAATGGATTTACCTGTAGTAGATAGGATACATTGGCTTGCACAAGGGAAAGATGAAGGAAGGGGGAGGGCCAGACCTGCAGTTATGAAAATGTTAACATCTGAGAGAAGACCAGTATAATGCAAGCTTTATACAGGACCAGTAATTTTAAATACAATGATCAGATTGTATACTTGAAACATAATTTTTCAAAAATGCTGTGGGAGCAGAGGAAGCAATTTGGGGGGTCAGCAAAAGCTATGGAAGGAAGGGATTAAATCTTATGTTGTTTTTCCTGCCAGACTAAAAGTGTTGTTGAATAATCAGCACCTGTTTTACAATACTGTATCAGAAGCAATACAAGATTAAAAAATTTGTTTGCCAGGAATTTTTTCAAATTCTGAATTGGTTCAGGAAAAAGAAGAATTTGTCTGGAAGGAAGAAGGCAGGGATTATGGAAAGCTATGGACAATTAAGAATAGTTGTATAATCCTGTGTAAAAAGAATTCCAGTATTAAAATGCAATGAGGTGGTGGGGGTGGGGGCTAACTGTGGTCATACAATTGTCGCCAAGTGAAAAGAGGGAATGCCAGACCAGGATCATTGGCATAAAGGGAGAGTGTTGGGAAAATGGAGGGGAAGCGAAGGAAAACTGGGAAAAAAAATCAATATTAGAAAAGAACAGGAGGGGATCAGTCAAATTAAGTTAAGTGCATATGTAGTGACACAATGTAGTAACGGAGCAGACACAGATATATCACAAAAATTGGGAATATTTAAAGGGCCAACATGGAATGTTAATGGAATAAATTCTCCAATTAAAAGAACAAGAATTCTATCTAGGATCAAAAAACTTAACCTTGTTGTAGTTATGCTACAGAAGACTTTCTAAATGATAAAGAGATTGAACGATTAAAAAAGATGGCCAGGGGTATTATACCATTCACAAAGTTTAAATAAAAACATTGAGGGGGTGGCCTTACTATTCAGTAAAAGCTTTAAAGGTAAGGTTCTAGATTCAGTAACAGACAAATTGGGGAGAATGGTGTTGGTCAGAACTGAATTAGAGGGAAGGGGAATTATATTTGGGTCAGTTTATGCACCTTTCAAAGGGTACAGTAGTTTCTTGGCTAAAATAAGTAAACTGATATACAGTTGGAATTGTGACAATATAATTTTGGGGGGAGACCTTAATTGCATATTAAATAGTAATTTGGATAAAACCTGTGCTGGATCAAAGTGGGATAATTGTAAGGCAAGGCTTTTACAAGGCTTTTTGGAGACACATAATTTGGTGGACCTATGGAGAAACTGTAATGGCATAGAAAAATAATGTACATTTTATTCAGCAAGACATAAAATGTATTCAAGGCTGGACTATATTTTTATAGAACCACTACTAATTTCAGATCATAGTCCAGTAAGTTACAGCATTTTCTTGACTGTAGAAAATAAAAAGACGAAACATAGAAAATTGTTGGCAGATAAGGACCGCTAGGCCCATATAGTCTGCCCATGAGCCCTACCTAGTTTGCAGCCTCAGACCCTACTTGGTTAATGGCTTTTCACCCTTCCTTCCCACTTCTAAGGTTCTCTCATGCCTGTCCCAGGCATGCTTAAATCCCTCCACTGTGCTCTCTCCCACCACTTCCTGTGGCAGACTATTCCATGTGTCCACCACCCTCTATGTGAAGAAATGCTTCCTCACATTTCCCCTTAACCTGCCACCTTCCAATTTTATATCATGCCCCCTCATTCTAGTACTCCTCCTATATTGGACGATGTCTCCCCCTTCACCTTGTTTATGCCCTTAAGGTACTTGAATGTTTCTGTCATGTCCCCCACTCCCTCCTCTCCTCCAGCGAGTGCATGTTGAAGTCCTTTAATCTCTCCTCATATGTTTTCTGGTTCAAGCCCTGTACCATCTTAGTCGCCCTTCACTGGACTGTCTCGACCCTGTCCTCATGAAGGTGAAGCCTCCAGAACTGCACACACTACTCTAGGTGAGGCCTCACCAGTGTTTTATACAATGGCATCACTACCTCCAGCCTTCTGCTAGTGATACCACTGCACCCGAGTATGCCACTGGCCCTCCCTGTAGCCTTTCTGCTCTGCTTAGCTATCTTTAGGTCATCTGAAATGATTACCCCCAGGTTCCTTTCTTCCCTGGTGATTGTCAGCAACTCCCTATCATATACCTCTCCCCAGGGTTCCCTTGTCCCAGGTGCATTATTTTGCTTTTTGAATTGAATCTTAGTTGCCACTTCTCTGACCATTTTTCAATCTTCCCCAGGTCCCTCATTATTCTCTCCACCCCGTCTGGAGTATCCACCCTGTTTCAGATCTTGGTGTCATCTGCAGATAGGCAGACCTTTCCCTCCAGCCCTACTGCAGTGTCACTGATGAAGACATTAAACAGGACTGGCACAAGGACTGATCCTTGTGGCACCCCACTAGTCATCCCCCCACACCAAAATGGATCCCCTTTACCACCACCCTCTGCTTCCTGACTGCTATCCAGTTCCTAACCCAGTTTACCACCTTGTGCCCCATGCCCATACTGCCCATCTAGCTAACCAGTCTTTTATGTGGGACAAAGTCGAAGGCCTTGCTGAAATCGAGGTAGGCAATGTCCACCCCCCA
Source organism: Neoceratodus forsteri (assembly GCA_016271365.2). Classification (NCBI taxonomy): domain Eukaryota; kingdom Metazoa; phylum Chordata; order Ceratodontiformes; family Ceratodontidae; genus Neoceratodus; species Neoceratodus forsteri. Next base: position 708,314,980 of record CM057459.1, on the reverse strand, counting down.
CCCCGATTTCTTTCCTTCATAACCCATTCAAAAAAATCTATCGTTTTCATCTGACACAACCTTCCAGCTATGAAACCATGCTATCTTGGATTGTGGGTCCCTGTTGGATTCCAAGTCTGCCACAATTCTTTCTTTAAACAGTGCCTCCATGATCTTCCCCACTGCTGAAGTAAGGCTGACCGACCTGTAGTTCCCTGCCTCCTCCCTGCTACCACTCTTGGTGATTTAACAATAACCTACTAAAAGACTCAGTATTTAAAGGGAAAATTACTAGCATTATACAGAATGATATAATAGATAGTGCAAGCACAGAACATAATGTAATAGCTTCTTAGGACACTTTGAAAGCAACAGTAAGAGAAGGAATAATTTCAGAGGCAACTTGGAGGAACAAAATATAACTGCAGACAGATAAAAAGATAGATCAACTTAAAGAACTGGAGTGAACAGTTCAGAGAGGAGATACATGTAAAAAAAAAAGAACTTGTTGAACTTAAAAAAAATGATAACTAATACAGACATAACAAAGGTAAAATATAACTGGGCAAGATATAGTAAGAATTGGAAAACTAACAGTGAGGTAGTGGGGAAAATGTTAGCAAAGAGGATACAGGCAGCAGAACAAGAGAAAATAGAAGTAACTTCATTAATTAATGAGGGGAAAACATTGATCCAGCAAGAGGAAACATTAGAAGAATTTGCAGCTTTTTACTCTCACTTATACACTTCGGAATGTAATCTTACAGAAGAAGATATGAGGTATTACAAAAAAGGTCTAAACAGGTTAACAGATTCAGAAACGGAGACTCTGATTCAGCCTATTTCTGCCTCAGAAATTATGGATAACACTACATTGTCACCGGGAGTGGGTATAGGATAACACAATTTCAGGCAGACCATACGTCAGGTGCATAAAAAACGCACAAGTGCGTTTGTCATTTCATTTTTATCAAGTAAAATATACAGAAAGCAAAATGGTAAGTCAGACAATTGCTTAGCTTCAACAGTTTCTAAAGCTGTTCTTCAGTCTAGGATGAATCAAACAGTGTGAAATCACACACTACCAGGAGGTATTCCATCTTCCTAGTCAGTATTCAACTGCCCTCCCTATCTATCCTCTCTCAGCACTGAGGTAGGGCTTTTTATAAGCTCACTAGAAGCTGGAAGTGTTTTTCACTGCTTTTCGATTAACAGCAGACATAACATAAAACTAGCCACTAGGGGCCACTGTTGCTCCATAGAGAACAGTTGTTTGGCAGCCACATGGAGCACAGAAGAATTTGTTTACAACATTGGAATGGTCAGAACATACTGTGCTCTCCTAAACTCTCCTGCAGGGTCATATTACCTCATGCTGTCTTGTTTTTTTGTTTTTATTTTTAACTAGGTAAAATGACGGGGAGCAGACCTTTTTCAGTCATGCCTGACATATAAAATATCACAAATACAATAACACATACAATATGTGAGCATTAATGACTGAGACATGAGGTGATTTCCCAGGAATTAATGTATAGTTGGGGGCGGCTGAGGGCTTCCCACCACCCAACCATGCATTAATTCCTGGGAAATGACCTCCTGTCGAGGTCCTTAGTGTACTTGTAAAATGGAATTATAAAATGGGATTACTGTTGTATGCTGGTATTTCTCATGGAAAAATAGTGAAATCACAACAATCATGTATAGTAAAGAACTTCATGTCTTAGAAGAAATGCTTCACTTCTGTGCCTTTCATAACTCCCAACGTGCATGTTGCACAGGCCACATGCATTAATGTAGTGTCTACCAATTTATTACAACTACTAAGTTTGTATTATGTAGGAAAACGGATATAAAATGCTGATTCAACTTGAAAAATTCCTACTTGTCCTGACCACTTTCATTCTTTTCAGTTCTATTCCTACCGCACTTTCATTTATGTCGGTAATGCATTCTGGGAAAAATTTCTAATGTGCCTAATTAGCTATCAGCCAGAAATGAGAAGCGCTTGGCATTGACATGTAACCTTTACTTGTTGCTATAATGCTTACTGTGTCTCTCTTCAGTGAGTTGCTACACTGCTTCACAATTGCAGCACCAGACAACATAACACGTTCTTGCACAGTATTCTTAACACAGTGCCACCTATAGGTCGGATTGCGACTTTCACTGAGGTGTGATCCTGATTTTCTTGCTTTGGAAGATAGCTGGGCAGATCTAGGGAATTAATGCATGGTTGGATGTGTGTCAGCTGATGTGTTTTGACCAATCAGATTCCTTGATTTCAGTGTTGCCATTACTGCCATGTTACAAACAAACATTAATCTATACAACGCATACAGATATAATAATACAATAGCACAGATCAGTTATTGTTACAGCAGCAGTGATTCAAAGAATCCTTGTAAGAGGAAAACTTAATTTTAAAGTGCTTAATGCTCTTGACAGATTGAATTTCCTTTGACAGCTCATTTAATAGCACAGGTCTTTCACAACCCTATGTAACCCTCCCCCTGGTCACACCATGAGACGAGCTAACTTGTTGTTCAGTGTGCCCTCCTGGTGAAACATTTCAATAAATAAAATACCAGGTAAAGGAGCCTTTTGCCACAGATAGTTTCAGTGAACCTGGATAAAATAAAACTGCTTCACTGTGTCTAGTTGAGTATAAACCAGAAAGTTTGTTAAATTTCCCAGATAAACTGCTAGGAGATTTGTTGTACCAAACTGTGTATGCCAGTGCAACTGCGTCATGTTCTGTTTTTAGCTCTGGTGAGAGAATTTGCATCATCTCATACAAGGAACAGTGGTGTGTTCTAATAGGAACTCTTAACCCAAATCGACATATGTTCAATATTACTCTATATTTTGACACAAACTCCCTTGGTTTATACACAAGGGTGCCCCATAATCCAGTATGGGCAACATAACCTGTCTAGCTATAATGTCTGCTGTAAAATATATCTTAGAAGGGGGCTGCTAACATCTAGAAAAAGCAGACACAAACTTTTGTTATTATATTAAGATGGCCCTTTCATTTTGTAACTGCACACTTTTAGTTTTGTTTTTAAGTTAATATGCACAGAAAGCATAAGCACTTCAGCACTTAATTTATAACCAACCAACCAGCATGTTGGACATTATACAAAACATATAAACTGCTTGAGGAAGGGGTTTCAATTTATCCCAGGGGTGTCCACTATGACAAGGGTCACACACATAAGATGGCAAAATCTAAATGTCCAAGATTAGATGGATATGCTTTTGAGTTTTACATTGCTTTTGAATCCACTCAGATACCTTTGTTGAAGAATTTATTTAATCAGATACAGAGAACAAATAAGATATCAGATTCTTTTTTTTAAAACCTACACATCACTTATTCCAAAGCAGAGAAAGGAAAAAAATAAAGTAGAGAACTGCAGGCTGTCACTTCCGCACTCAGCAGGTCAGGTCCTCTACTGCCACAGTACCAACCTCCGAGCGCAGTATTGTGAACAGGTAACAGACAGGGTAATCCTCCTGTCTGCTTGTGGGTTCAAATCACCTTTAGTCTCAAGTTCTGGGGGGATTCAAACTGTTAACCTTAATGCTAGCATACCCAAATGTACAGGCTCAGATAATCTGCTCTTTGGGGGGGATGCCAGATATCTTTTGCCTAAGGGCACCTAACCAGGTATCCAAAATGAACCCTTAAAATGCTATAAAAGACCTTAGGTATATTCTTACCTTTTCCCAGTTTAGTACACCATCAAGCTTATGAACAGTTTTGTGAGTCTTAACCCTCCATACGTCATATGCAAAAAAAAAAAAAAGAACTTTGAAGACGCACCCAGGCAGTCTTTTCAAATGAAAGGTTTACTTAAAAATAGATAAAAATGTGTAAAATGTAAATACAGAACACTATATCACAAAGCATACAATCACTTAAAAGAAAACAAGGAAAAGTACAAACTAAAACTCCTGCCACAATACAATTAGACTTTTTCTATCTAATGTATTATCTCTATACAGTGTTTATAGTTAGATGTTGTTTCATAAGAGCCCAAAAAGAAATGTCACTAAGTTCAGCCACAGTATTCAGTTTAAACTGCATCTCTCTCACACACCCCTCCCATGATGAGTCATCCAGCTCCTCCTTTTAGAATATAAAAATTATACAAACAATGATCTTCCTGTCAGGAGATATTTTAAATACTGTGACTTCAGCAAAAACTAATTTCCCAAATGATAAGTCTGTGATCAAGCCTGTCCTCTTTGATCTTGAACAGTTCCTGTTTCCAGGGTTCTTCGGAGGATTTTATGACTTTTAGCACCATAGTGATATAACATGTTTTTTCCTCTAAAACATCATAAAAGTTTACGAGCCCTATATCCTGGTAGCTGGGTCAGTTCTAATTAAGTCTCTCTGGTCCTTTAATATATCCTGTAGCTGAAACCATGGCGGGGGCCATCCCACAGGCTGTCTCATGAGAGACACTCACATACCACATTCTATATACAAATATCATAGAACAATCATAACCAGCTGGCCAAGCATCACACAGGCCAGTAGCAATCTTAAAAACAGATTATAAAATATATACAAAAATCCTAAATAACAGAATTTTACCATTACTAAATAAAATTATACATCATAATCGGACAGGATTCATTCCCAGAAGAGACATACAGTCAGGACTACATAAAATTTAGTTTATCATTGAGTACTTAAAAAAATCTAATATACTGGCAATCCTTTTGACTTTAAACGCTGCTAAGTCCTTTGATATGTTGGAATGGGAGTACCTTTATGGAGCTCTAAGAATTTTTGGATTTCCAAATAAATTTAGTGAACACATTAAAACCTTATATAGTAATCTTTCGATACAAATAAAAGTTAACTTTTTTCCAGATCACATAAAACTTTATAAAGGGGAAAGGCAGGGATGCCCTCTATCCCTGTCCCTATTTATTATTGGTTTGGACTTGTTACGTAATGAAATAAGAATAAACAACAAAATAAAAGGTGTGCAGATTGCTTCTTATGAAACCAGATTAAATGTATACACGGGCAATGTATTATTGATGCTACAAGATCCAGAAATAAGCCTACAAGAATTAAAAAAAACAGTAATAAATAGGTTTTCCAGAATCACAGGTAATCAGAAATGTTGGTATTCAATATAGTTCAACCAGAGGAACTTAACAAAATTCTATAAGCATATATACAGGAAAATGGATTTAAATATTTGGGAATTACTATTAATAATAGGCTAGAAAAATGTTATGATTTAAACCATAAAGAAGCATATAATTTTTTAAAAGACAAATTCAAAGGGTGGAGCAAAATCTCCCTTTTTTATGGGGCAAGATACAGATTATTAAAATGGTGGCGATTCCTTTCTTGTCATATAGAATGCAAACAGTTCTTACACCCATTCCTTCCAAATTATTTAAACAGATTAATGGTTTGTTCATGAGATTTATTTGGAATAACAAGCCTGCGAGGACTGCTTGGCACAGATTGTATCTAAGTAAAGAAAAAGGCGGTCTGGCATGTCCAGATAATGAGATCTGCCATCTGGCTTATCTGCAAAACTGGCAATTAAATGGGCTTTACAGGAAGAGGATGACCCTGAGAGTGAAATGTTAATCACAATGATAAAAGAAGTCCACAATGAGATAGTAGATATTAAATAAATTATATTTACAGTGAAAAACCTAATTAAATCCAAGAGCCCTTCAGTTAAAAATCTGGCAGAGATGACTGTCAGGTTTACTAATAGGATTAACTGAATGACACAACTATCACCATTAAATAGAATATGGCAAAATCCTATTTTCAGGATTAGTGGAAAAAAGACTTGAAAATAAGGTCTGGGAAAGTAAAGGAATAAAACAATGGAAGGTTGTTTATGAGGAATGAGCTAAACTAAATTGGGAACAATTTAAAGGGAAATACCAACTTAATAATTACCATTTCCTATATTTCAAACAACTTACTAGTAGATACTTGAAAGACTATAGCTGCTGGGAAAGAGCACCCAACAATAGAATTATAGAGGAGGAATTGATCAGATATTCTGAAAAATAATCCAAAAAATATATATGCCTGGATAACTAATTTGTTACAAAAATCTTTTAGTATCTCATACAAAAAGGTTTTTTTGAAATGGGAAAATGAACTTAGAGATCCAGCAAGTTAAATTTATTGTGATTTGTATCTGCTGGCTCGGTGCCTTACCCCTCTCTGACGTTACTCCTGAGTATATTTTGTCCAATAATCCAACAATTAAGAAATGGCATCACTCGTAAATTTAGCCCCACTGAGTCCAGAGGACTTCCCGGTTTCTGGGGCTGCCCATGCTGCATCCCCGTGCTCACTAAGTTGTGACATGATGCTAGGGAGAGCACGGGGATGAGCGCTATTATATTCTATGGGGAGTACTTTTCGGATAGTTTTTTTTATATTGTAATGGGCAGCTGGTGAAGAAACGTGGGCACTGGTCGACTAACAAGGGCCTACTGTTTTTGACCCTACGACCTCCTCAGGAAGGCTGTTCCATGCGTCCACCACCCTCTCTGTGAAAAAATGCTTCCTCATGTTGCCCCTGAGCCGTCCCCTTCTATCTTCAGATTATGCCCCCTTATTCTTACACATCTCTTTTTCTGAAAGTTGCTACCCTCTTGGGCTTTGTTGATTCCCTTGAGGTACATGAAAGTTTATATCATGTCCCCCCATTCCCTCGTTTTTTCGAGGGTATACATATTAAGCTCTATTAGTCTCTCTTCATATGGCTTCTGGTTCAGACCCTGCACCATTTTAGTTGCCCTCCTCTGGACTGCCTTCATCCTGTCTATGTCCTTTCAGAGATGGGGTTTCCAAAACTGTATGCAGTACTCCAGATGGGGTCTCCCCAACAGCCTATACAGAGGGGATAAAAACGTCCTATTTTCTACTGGTAATGTCTCTCCTTCAGCATCCGAGTATGTCCCCCTGCCCTCTTTACTGCCTTTTCACATTGCTTGCCTACCTTTAGGTCATCTGATATGACTACCCCCGGGTCCCTTTCCATTTTTGTTGTCGTTATTACCCTCTCCCCCCCACCCATTGTGTATTCTTCCCTTGGGTTTTTGTTTCCCAGGTGCATTACTTTAGTCTTCTTTACATTGAATCTAAGCTGCCATACTTTTGACCATTCCTCCAACCTTGCCAAGTCCCTTCTCATGCTTTCCACCCCCTTGTGTATCAACCAAGTCCCATCTCATCCTTTCCACCCCCCTTGTATATTTCATAGATTTTCAGAGCATTAAAAGACATAAGTCCATGAGCTCGCCAGTCATTAGTTATGTATACCCTTTAATGTCCCTACTAATAAGAAATTTATCAAGCTTTGTTTTAAAATCTATCATTGTTCTACACTCTATTACCTCACAAGGCAGTGAATTCCAAATCTCAGTCACTCTATTGTTTAGCCAAAATTTCCTTTTATTTGTTCTATGTCTTTCTTTTATCAGTTGGTAGCAATGGGCTCTGGTTTCGTATGATTGGTCCCTATGCGTCAATTCCAAGAGATCCTACAGACCAGTGTCTGTCAGGGCCCTATAAATCAGGCACATGTCCCCTCTCATTCTACGGTATTCCAATGAGTACAGATCCAAAAACTGCAGCCGCTGCTCATAGCTCTGCCCCTCAGTCCCCTTGATCCTTTTAGTAACCCTCCTCTGCACCTCTCCATCGATCCAGTGTCCCCCCTTTTATAAGGTGCCCAAAGCTGTGCACAATACTCCACATGGGGGCTCACCAATGCAGTGTGCAAGGGCAGCACCACCTCTCTATCCCTACATTTGATATGTTTCTGTATATAGTGTGTTATACTGCTAGCCTTTTTTATAGCTTTGTTGCACTGCATGCTGAAACTAAGATCATTGCTGATATTAATCCCCAGATCCCGTTCTTCCATTACAGTCTTTAATATAGTACCTCCTAAAGTATATCGAAACTGCTTATTCATTTTTCCGAAATGCATAACCATGTACTTATTGATATTAAAAATGGATTGTTTTTGGGTGGCCCATAGGTCCAGGTTATGTAAGGCAGTTTGTAAAAAAAGCTGATCTTCCTCATTATTTGTTTCTGTATACAATCCTCATTATTTATTAGACAGCCTTTTCTGTTGTCATCTGCGAATTTTGAGAGCCAAACCCCTGTATCAGCCTGCATTGATGATATATATAAATTAAATAGGCAGGGTTCCAATACAGAGCCCTGTGGGGTACCACTGGTCACTCTAACCTGGCCAGAGGATTCCCCCTTTATACAAACCCTCTGGCTTCTATTGTTTAACCATGCCTTGACCCATTGCAGAACCCAACTGGGGAGGCCTGACTCCAATAGGGCCTTCACAAGCTCCTCATGGGAAACTTTCTCAAATGCTTTGGCGAAGTCAAGGAAAATAACATCGACTGAATTTCCCGTATCCATGGATTTATTAACCTTGTTGTAAAATTCTAAGAGGTTAGTTTGGCATGACCTCCCACTGGTAAACCCATGCAGTGTTTTATCCATCTTACCTGAAGCTACTAGGAATTCTGTGATGCAATCTTTTATTATGCTGTCCAAGATCTTCCCCAACACAGAGGTCAGGCTAATGGGCCAGTAGTTTGAGACCTCCTGCCTCGACCCTTTTTTGTGTATAGGGACAACCACTGCTTGTTACCTCGGGGACTTCACCAGTTTGTACAGATTTTTTAAATATCCAGGTTACTGGATCGACCAATACTTCTGCCATTTCTTTGATTACCCTGGGGTAGATATTATCAGGTCCCTGTGCCTTATTCTGATTTATCTTTTTAATTCTTTTTAGGACATCAGTTGGATCTATCTTAATACTGGGTCCCATTTGTATTTTTTCCTCCAGAGTCCTGAACAGCTTTGTGGGCCTATATTGAACACTGAGGAAAAGTATGTGTTATATTCCTCGGCTAATGCACTGTTCTCAACCAAGTCCCTTCTCATCCTTTCCACCCCCCCTTGTGTATCAGTCCTTTAGCATTCTTGCCATTTTAGCTCCTGTAATTTAATAATTTTAACGAGACTATATTACTCTAGTTCTCTGTTAATTGCATTAATGACATTACTGCATCCCTTCAGTTATTTTCTAATGTCTCTTGGAATCATGAGTAGTGCTGCTGTGTATGGTTGGTTTGCCTGGGCAGTCTGTCAGTTGCTTATTGAGTATTTTCTTTTAAAATATTGGTAGTATAATCTAATATAGGTTTTTAAGGTTCTGCAGGGGGAGGAGAAATACTAACCTTTTTTGAATTTCACACGTTTGGTTTGGTATCACATCAGCCAGTTGGTTGATTATAAACTATGGTAGATATTCCTATTATAGTATGATCACCTCAATATTGCGAAGTGCAGCTTTGCTGGATATAAAAGTTTGCAACGGTGTTGGAATACCCCCCACCTCCTTACACCAGCCTACTGAGGCTTCTTTTATTCTGTCATCCATTGAATTGTAGTCTTTGGCAACCGGGTAAGGCCCACTAGGCACAAGTGCCTGTTTTCAGGGGCGACCTGGGAGCACTGGGCGGTTAAGTGACTTGCTGAGAGTTACACAGTATTGCAAGTGGAGGTTGTGAGAATCAAACCCAGGTCTGGTGTGCTGGATGTACCAAGCTCGTTACTCTAACCTCTAGGCTATACTGCCAGCCCAATGGTGCCTTATATTTAATACTGTATGCCTGGTAGGAGGTATCAACTGTATGCTGTTGTTTTAACATAAAACAATAAAATATAAGTTTAAAAAAAAATCTGCAGGGGACAGAGTTATCTGTGTTGCAGCTCCTGATCTTTGGAACTCCCTCCCTACCCACATCAGGACCAGTATTGTAGAAAACCAGTTTAAAATGAAGGTGAAGAACTGATTTCTTAGAGAAGTTTTCCCTGTATTCGTCTGGCCTTTGTTAGATGTCTGCCCTATTTAGGTTTTGACATTTTATGTCTGTGTTGCATGTTGTTTTATTGCACGCTTATTATGTTTTGTGTATCGTTCATGTGTTTCAGACCTGTAAAGTGATCTGAGTTTTCAAGAAGAGGGCCAAGATAAAAATAAATATCCTTCTTACCTGCATGCCTATGTAACCCCCTACATACAAATGGGGTTTCCTGAAAAGCCTTCCTCGAGCTTGCCTAAATGCTCACTGCCTGGCTGGTGTCCTGCGTTTTTAACAGTTACACGTTATTGCCAGGGAGTGCCTCTGTACTGCCTCTTTAAGAGCTGCCTGGATTGCAGTCATAAGTAATCTGAGCGGGAGCTCTGTTGAAAGATGTAACTATTTGCTGAAAATATTTAGAGTGATAATGTAGTTTGTCTAACCTGCCTTCTTTGCAGCAAGGACTATTTTGTTTATCTTCACTATCTTGGTCAGAGACTGTGAATTGGACCGATCAGTACTGGTGGGACCTAAAATGGAGCCGGACTACAGGAGCTGTCTGGAGTCAGAATCTGTAGGAATTGTAGTTTTGGGCTTTTTGCACCTTTTTGCACCTGAAGGTGCCTTTGTTGTGACTGGCAGGAGGTTCAGCCAACCGAACCTTTTGGATCTTGGGGAATTTCCCAGGCTGCTGCAGCTAGTTTCATTTTTGAGCTGAGAAGTGAAGAAGTAACAGCTCAAGTGATTTTTGAGCAGCAGTTCTGTGTAGTTTTGCATGGGAGAACTGTGAAAGGGCTGAGTTTTGGCCTGCCTGTCTGCCTGCTGTCCCTGAGGGGGAAAATAGAGTTTATTTGGACTGAATCCGAGTTGTGAGGACAATTTAAGCCACTGGACTGTGACCAGGCTTTAACCTGAAGAAGACTGAAGATTTGCTGAATGCGATCGGCCTGTCAGGATTTCCAGCTGCTTTTGAATCGCCGGTTTGCGCAGAGACTTTGCTATCATGACGAGAGAGCGGTTTGCCTGGTACAGTAGAATTTCCTTACATGTAAATGTGCTGCGTATTGAAAGTGGGTCGTGATTTGGTTCCCCACTGTGTGAACTGTGTTCTGCTTGCTGGTACCGTAGAAACCTTTACATGTAAATGTGCTGTGTATTGAAAGTGGTTCGTGATTTGTTTCCTCACTGTGTGCACTGTGTTCTGCTTGCTGGAAGCTTTATCCAGCTTAATCGGACTGAATCCGTGTTCATCTCCATTCGGCCTGGGCCATACCACGCTGGTCCTGCTAGACTACCCCACCGCACAGAGAAAGCCACCGACGAGAGACCTGCCTAGGGATCAGCCCCCTGCTGCACGCCTGACTAGGAATGACGCCTCGGCTAATCGTGTGGGCCCTGCTTCTCCTGGCACTCCAGATTAACCACCTGCTGTCTTGATTTTTGTCCAGCCTGTGTCCAGTCTTTGGTATCGTGAGTAATCTTCAGCGTAGCTCCCTGCAACAACAGCCTAATCTAAAATTGTGTCATCTGATTGTCTTGTTTTCTTTTCACGAACTGAGCCCTCCGGCTCCAGATTACAAATAGTGTGTGTTGTGCATGTTGTTTTCTTCCATCACAGGGCCCCAACCAGCTGCAACGTTCCTGGCTAGCCCACCATTCTCCATCTGGGTACTCAGAGTGTGTGACTGTTTATGGACCCTGAAGTGCATGCATAACTGTTTGAGCGATAGAGCCTTTAAGCAAATTAACCAGATTATGCCCCTTCCTTGTTCAAGCCCCTTAAATAAATCAGATCTAACTCTTTTTTGCATTTACCCTGACTGTGGTTCCAGTTTGTGCAAGAGTACTGTACTGCTGTTATTTGCTGTGTATAACCTTGTTTTACAGGGGTCCCCAGGGCCGGGCCAGAGGAAAGCCCTGGTGGTAAGTGCAAACAGTATGGGTACTTGTGTGGTGTATCAGGGGTATTGTGGAAAGTGATTACTGTGTATTGTTCCGGCCACTAGTAAGGAAAGAGGGGGGTTACAGTGTCCCGGAGGGCTGTGCCCAAGTTAGCTTGACCACTACCAACCCTGACCTCCAGGTGGAGGCACCCATTTCAGAACTCAGGCCCCTTAACCTGCTACTAGCCAAGCACGCAGGGGTAGTAGCCCTTGGGATAGCGCCACCTAGGGGTTACACCTATCTATCAGGTTTAGAGCTGGGACCTGATATACTAAAAACAGTACTAGATAACTGGGTTTTCCAAACCTTGTGTGCAGTCTTCTTGGTTTGGTCAAAGTGCCACTGCTGTGTTTTACCTGCTGGTGATTAGACATATTTTCCCTTTTTCAGTGCCTTGGCATACTGTATCATATAATGCTATATATTGTACCATCCCAGTAAATGTATTTTTTTTTTTTTTTTTTTTTTTTGTAAAGGGCCTTGGTTTTGGTGCCTCCTTAGTTAAGAGAGATGCAGCAGTGCATAATTTAGATCACAAAGAGGAAATACAGCAGTAAGTATTACTTTGTACATTCACATTTAATAAGTGGGACAAATATGTGTTAAGGGGCCTTTCTCATGGTGATTGTCTGCCTTTTTTTAGGTGGAAAAACTCCTTCCTGTTCAGTCTAGTATTCGGCATCCCTGTCCTAGGTTTAATGATATACATGATAGTAATGGACAGTCAGCACCATGGATCCATGCCACCTGAGCAAAACATTGTTGCAGGGCTGTCTATCGTGAATCTTGCTTTCTTTGTGCTGTGCACACCGGTTCAGGTAAGTGAATTATACTATTCATGTATCTTTTTGTTAATCCAGATGCTTCCCCGCTCTTTTCCCCATCAGCCTTCACCACCCCAACATCATGGCTGCCACAACCCTACATTGACCTTGGTTGGTGAGGGCAGCTGAGTGGCTTCCATCATGGCCAGTACCACTAGCTGAATGGTAGGAAGTGCCTATGTGCCTGGTGACCAGCACCATACTACCTCAGTAGCCAAGCATCTCCTCGCCACAGTGCACCCAGCCCCCGAATCTGCTCACAAATGGCAGCTCAGCGCATTGCCCTCACTCTACTGGGCTGGTTACCAGTTCATGTGCGTTTAGAAATAAAAGCCAGATATCTGTATTATACAATGACTTTTTTGTTTTGTGGCTACTGTGTTTAACACTGTTAAATATTGTTCTGTGCTTGAACTGGTTGAAATCCTGTTTCTGAGAACAAATGTTGTAAGTCTTTAGGTTTACATAGTATTCCTGGTTTACAGTTGCTGTATTTCAGTAGTTAAAGGACAGGATTACATCACCGTGCCAGTTCACCAGTTGAGCCACTATGTTGCCCCACCCCATCATGTGAAACCAGACTACTTTCCCACACTGAGTTTTAAACATATGCAAAATCTTTAAAGAGACGTTGAACATTCATTGCATATCTCGGTTTGAAGATTTTAATTTGAATCTGTGTTATGCTTCACTCACTGACCCAAGGCTATACACGTTAAACTTGGTGAAAAGATAGGAGACACATTTTTCCAGCAGTAGAGAACGCAAGAGCATAGTGTCTTTTTATGCAAAATACTGTTTGACTCCTGAACTGCCAAGCTTCCACAGGATTTCTTAGATTTTGTAGGGGAGGTACTTTGTAACTAAAGGTACCAACCCCCCTTTGGGGCTTATAGCATAATTTGCTTTAATTTTTCTTAAAGTGTCACCGCCATCTTGGCAATGCTTTGCAAGTAAAATGTTGGAGCAGAGAATTTGCTGTGACCTTACTTTTGATGATGAACTACTGACCAATGCAAATCAGATCTCACAGTGTGCTTCTTTGACCCTCAGACCCCCCCCCCCCCAGTAGCTGATAGTCTTGTTCCGGGATTCCATTCAGTGGTTTGTAACATGGTTGTGATATTGTTGCAGGCTTCCTCACAGTAGTACAGCACCAGTGCTGGCTGTGACTCCAAGGACATCAAGGTATTGCATTTTGTTTTTGCAATAACACTGTTCCTTTTACTCTTCATTACTAGGTTTTCATGCATGGCAGTAGGATCCCTGTCCCCTACCGTTAATCTACTACTACTGTTTAATCCTTTGCTGCCACCACAATCCTCTGTTCATGACATCATAATCATTTCCACAGCAACAAACTGTGTTGCTACAAATAGGGTAGTGTGCATTTAGTAAAGGATTAAGTAGCTGAGGCAGAGGGACTAGTAGGCAAGAATCCATGCAAATTAACCTGGTAATGAATCATTTTGAAATAAAATAATAAATTAAATAAAGGTAATGGAAATACAGACAATATTTAAAACGTTAGCTAAACTGTGTCTAAATATTATGTAATTAAAGTTTTCTAAAATGTGACAGACTTTCTTTTGTTTGTGTTCCTCATTTGCCATCTGGCACCTCCATCAGGCCCCACTGCCCTGTTGCCTGCCGGAGTCACCCCTCATTGTCCCAGTGGTCATCCAGACATCTCCTGTTTCTCCGTTGTCCTGCAGGGTAATGATTTATCCCTATTAGGGGACCTCCCCTGCTGCTGCGTTTCTGGCACTTCAGCTGAAGGGGATCACAGCAGTGTGCTGGAGGGGGTCAGGTGTCATGCAGGGGTCTCGGAGACTGTCGTCCGGCATGCCTGACTGGCATTTCTGCTGTTTTCTCCTCCTTCCCTCTGCCCACATGCACATACACACCCATAGACTGATCACCCACACCGTCAGTGGGACATCAGCTACTCCACCATGAGGGCAGTGCATGGAGCCCCATCTCCCCTTTAGAAAAGTACCCTGAATCCTCCTCCTTGCTGGCTGCTGATGTCTCGGGCTCGGGGAACAAACACAGGTCTCCAGTGTGCCTGCGCAGTCTCCTGCTGCTCAACCCTGCAGTCCCAAACTCCATTTAAAGAATGTCTCTTGTAGTTAACGCAGCAGTATTTGTTAGTCACGTCATTATTTTCAGGAATAATGTATTTATGGCAAAAAAATTAGTATATCCAAACTGAGAAACAGGATTTTGAAGTTTTTGCAAGTTCCTGCTCCAGTGCCATGGCTAGTGTGAAAAAATTAAATATCTTGGTATGGTACGATGCTGTTTACCTCCTGAAACATGTGGTAGGATCATCCTAATGCTCTCTATTTTAGTTCCCAGACTCTAGGCTGTATTAATTGCAGCTTATGTGTGATTTTCAGAATATTCAGAACTGGCTCGTGAAAAATAATTTACTCCTTAATTTCAAAAAGACCCAGGCTATGCTGTTTGGTTCTAATGCCAAGCTTGGGTCTTGTGCGGCTGCTCTAGCAGTTACTTGTGCTTGATGGCTCCTTACTTGCCATGGTTGACCAATTCATATACCTTGGCAACGTTCTTGACCCCTCATTGGATTTCTCCCTACATATCCTCGCCATCTACAAAGCAGTTAATACTAAGCCTGGCATAGCCTACAGAATTTGTCACATACTTATTCTAATGGCCAGACTTGCCATTGCTTAAGGAGTCCTTTTGCCTAACCTACACTATGGCCTTCTATCCTTTGTCAGTGCCTCTTAAAATATCCTCGCTAAATGGGATGTGACAAATAACAATATTTATCTTTTTGCACTGTCCTCCAACCATGTCACTCACCACTGTGATCTGTATTCTATCCTCGGAGGGTTAGCTCCATCCTTTGGGTGCTCTTATACTCTTAGGTGTTTCCTAGGTAAGTTCCTAAGAGCCTCTGCTTCTGCCTGTTTCACTTTGCTCCTTCAGTGCTCCCATCAGGACTGCCCCCTCAGCTCCTCTGGCAGGTTCCTTCTCCATGTTCCCAAGTATGCCATCTTGATGGGTTAACAGGCTTTCTCCTCATTTGCACCAAAGTTCTGTAACTAACTCCCGGTGCCCTTATGAAGTACTCCCTTCTTCTCCCCTTCAGAGCATGATGGGACAAATCAGGTAGTCAGTGGCCACTAAAAAAAAATTATTTTTACGCTACCAGGTTTTAAAAGTTACCAGCCAACTGGCCACCTGCCAACAAAGTGATTTTTGAAGCCTTAAAAATGGTGGCCACTAAAACATTGATTTCTAGGGACGTGGATATGTTGTTCTGTCCACAGTATCTGGCAGTGTCCTTTCCCCTTTAAGATGTACTGGAAAGTCTTCAAGCTGGCTCCTCTCACCCACCTGGGTGGTATATCCCTCGGCTGCGCCCCATGACGCCAGATCTTCCTTTCCACTGGAAGAAGCAAGTTCCCTCCTTGCCGTTCCCACATCGAGTAGGCCTTAGCGCTTAAATTCTTCGGAATTATTTCCAAACCAACTCTTACCAGTTTCTGTCTTCAACTCGATCTTTGATCACGACTGCAATGGATGACAAGTCCGCACCCAGATTTCGCCAGTGCCCATGTGGTCAGAAGACATTGTGTACCAACCCGCATGCCATGTGCACCTATTTCCTGGGACACGATCATGATACCCAGGCCTGCAGCATTTGTCAGTTGTTTCAAGCGGCGGTCCTCGAGGACTGCCTCGTCTGCTTTAAGTTGGGCCGCCTAGAAAAACGACATCCGCCGGTCAAGTCTAAGGATGCCCGTTGGGTGGTCTCCGTGGCTGTGGGGTCCGCCGAGCAGCTGTGTGGTTAGTTGAGACCGTCTCTCCCCCAGTGGAGCCGGTCAAGACCGTCTCGGTTCGGCTGAAGCCGGCCTCTCCACCGATCATGGCAGAGACGCTGCCCAAGCAGCCACCAACCAGCGCTCTGACTAAGGAGTCTCTGCCAGCCAAGGGGCTTCCTCATCTGCCATCGGTCACCTTCACACCTGCCCGTCGCAGAGGGTTGAAGGTGACTCGGCGGTCGGCCACATTATGCGGACTCCTCCAAGTCCCAGGATTCCTCACTGCTCTCCCATCCGGTCAACGAGGAGTCCGTGGGGGATCTCTCAATGGAGGAAGGGCCCACTTCCTTCCTGGTCATTCTCCGCCTCATTTCTGAGTCCACAGGGATGGAACTGGAGCACGTCCAGAAGCAGGCTCACTATCCCCTTACAGAGATTCTGGACAAAGAGGACTCTCAGACGGAGGATTTTCCAGTGGTTGAGGTCATTGTCGGCCCAGCCCTGGAGCTTTGGCAGTGCCCCGCATCCTACCCTGTGCCCTCTGCTCGGATGACCCGCAAGTATGTATTGCTCATCAGTACCCTGTCAGGTTTCATGAGGCACCCCTCAGCCAAGGGGGTTGATGGCCGACTCCGTGTTTCGGCGCTCGGGCAATTTTAGGGATGTCGACAAGCCGTCGAACAAGGAGTCCAAGAAATTGAACCTTGCAGCTAAAAAAGTCTATGCTGCCTCCTCGCTCGGCCTCTGTCAGGCGAGCTTGGCCATCATGATGGCACACTTCTCCCACGCCCTCTTGGGCTCTTTGAATTAGGTGATTCCTCACCTGCTTGTGGACCTCCAGATCACGGTCAAGCAGGTCCGAGATCAGGGCCAGGCTGTGGACAAGCAGCAACTCCAGACGGGCTCTGGACCTGGGGGATTCCTGTGCCCGCTCAGTGGCAGCCACAGTTGCCATGCGTCATAGGGCTTGGCTGCGGATCTTGACCTTTATGGCAGACACTCCGCAGAAGCTGGCGGATGTTCAATTCATGGGCACCGACCTGTTTAGGCCCGATGTGGAGGGTCACCTCCAGCGTATCGAGAAGTCCAGTGCCACCTTGTACTCCATAACATCCACAGAGAAGGATCTCAAGGGCTCCAGGCAGCAGAAGCAAAAGCCCTTTCAGTCCTCCACTCCAGTGGCAAAACTAGCCCAGCATCAGCCAGGCCAGCAGGCTCAGTCTTGGCGACCCAAGCCCAAGTCAGTGGCCTTGGTGGTTCGTAAGCCCGGAAGGAAGGGACCCGGTGACTCCTCAGCTGGGTCCTCCTCCTCCTCCAAGCCTGCTCAGTGACGGGATGGGGTGCCTCCCTCATGCCCATCATGCCTCCCCTGGGTCCTTCTGTGGGGGGCCACCACTTTCTTTCTGCCTAGTCCGCTGTCACCATGGACAGGCGGGCTCTGGAAGTGGTCGGTCAGGATCTGCCTCTGGAATTTGAGCAGTAGCCTCCAAGCCGAGCCCGCGCCCCACAGGAGGACTTGGTATCCACAGACACTCAGTTGGCTCTTTGAGGTGACATAGCCCAGCTCCTCCGCAAGGAGGTCATGGTCAGAGTAGCGGATCCTCCGGATCACCCAGAGTTTGTCTCCAGGTACTTCCTGGTGCCAGAGTGGATGGGGGGGCTGCACTGGAAGAAGTTCCTCAGATCGCGCACCTTCAGGATGGTAACTCTATCTCAGATCATACCATCTCTAGAGCAAGACATGTGGTTTTGCTCCCTGGATCTTCAGGACGCATTCTTTCACGTCTCAATCTGTCCGTCCCACCAAAGGTTCCTCTGCTTTTGAGCTGAGGGAACCCTCTTCAAGTTCCGAGCCATACCATTTATTCTCTCCTTGGCTCCCAGGGTCTTCACCAAATGCATTGCAGTGGTGGCAGCTTACCTGACGCCCCGAGGGTTCCGGGTGTACCCCTGACTGGATGACTGGCTGATTACAGGTCCCTCCATGCAGGAGGTGGAGCAGTCCAGGGACCTGGCTCTCCAGACCTGCACCTCCCTTGGTCTCCTGGTCAATGATGCCAAGTCGGAACTCGTGCCCTTGTAGGTGATCAGCTTCAGCAGGGCACAGCTTGACTCTTGTCGAGTCAGAGCCCGGCTCCCCGCGGACAGAGCGGAGGTTCTCTCCTCCTTTACCTGATCATGTCAGGTTGGGCAGTTGCACCCTGTCCGGAACTTCCTGCACCTTCTGGGTTACATGGTGGCCTGCACCAGCATGTTCTGTTGGGCCCATTGGAGTATGCGCTCCCTGCAATGGGAGCTGGCCAGCCAGTGGTCTCAGCACAAAGGTCACTTCGACCAACTGGTCACTGTGACCCAGAACATGTGGGATGCCCCCCAGTGGTGGCTAGTCCCAGAGCATCTGCAGGAAGGGATCTCATTTGTCCACCCTGAGCTGACGGCCATCCTGATGACCGACACCTCTCTCATGGGCTGGGGTGCCCATCTGGGGGAACACAGAGTCCATGGGCTCTGGACCCCCGAGGAGTCCCGATGGCACATCAACCTGCTGGAGCTCTGGGCAGTACGGCTGGTGCTGACTGCATTTGCTCTGTATGTTCGGGGTTGAGTGGTCCAAGTCCAGATGGACAACACCACGAACATGTACTACCTCAACAAGCAGGGCAAGATGCACTCACTGCCTTTGTGCAAGGAAGCTTTCCACGTATGGACGTCTCGTGTGTGGCCTGAAGGCAGATCTTCTAGCCATCCATGTGGCAGGAGCCTCCAGTCAGCTGGCGGATGCCCTCAGCCAGGTAGATGAGGCTTCTCAAAAGTAGTCTTTCCATCAGGAGGTAGTTCACAGTCTGTTCTCCCAGTGGAGCACCCCTCAGGTGGACCTGTTCACTTCCAGGGAGAATGCAAAGTTGAGGCTGTTCTGTGCCCACCCCCTTCAGCAGGCCTCACTGCATGGGGATGCCTTCTTGAGGCTTTGGACCCCAGGCCTCTTCTGTGCCTTCCCTCCACTTCCCTTGATCCACAAGGTGCTGCTCAAGGTCAGGAGGGACAAGGCACAGGTGATCCTGGTGGCTCCGGACTGCCAATGCCAGTTTTGGTACCCTGATCTCCTCTGCCTCAGCAACAGGCTCCTGAAGTGTCTTCTGCTGTGCCCATACCTGCTCTTCATGCACCCGGACCTTCAATCCCTGCACCTGACAGGCTGGTTCCTGAGTGGCTAGAGTTCCAGGCTTCGAGTCTCTCTGAAGATGTCCTCACTGTGGTGGAGGCATCTAGAAAAGAATCTACCAGAAAATGCTATGCCTTCAAATGGAAGAGATTCTCCGTTTGGTGTCAGGGCAAGAGGCTGGACCCTTTGTCCTGTTTGGTGGCCAGCATTTTGGACAACCTATGGTCCCTCTCCAAAGAGGGACTTCGGTCGACACCCTTAAGGTACACCTGGCAGCCATCTCTGCTTACCGGGCACATGCTGGTCAGCAGTCAGTGGTGCAGGAGAAGGTGGTCTGGCGCTTTTCCAAAGGTTTAGATCACATTTCCCCTCTGGTGCATGAACCACCACCACCACCACCATGGGACATGCTGCTGGTTTTGGCAAAGCTCATGGGCAAGCCATTTGAACCGATGCACAGGTATGGCATGTCTCACCTGTTGTGGAAGACCGCCTTCCCGGTGCCTATCATGTCAGCCAGAAGGATCAGTGAGCTCCAGGTGCTTTCGGTGGCGTCTCCTTACCTGGTCTTCCACAAGGACAAGGTTGTCCTGCGCCCCAATCTGCAGTTCCTCCCGAAGGTTGTGTCGGAGTTTTACCTGAATCAGGTGATGACTCTTCCAGTGTTCTTCCCGAATCACACCTCTGAGGCTGAACACAGGCTCCATACTCTGGACCTGAGGCAAGCGCTCGCTCATTACAAAGAGCGCATGGCTGGAGTTTGGGAGAGGTTCACCAGGTGTTTGTCACCTACACTGAAGCCGCACCTGGCAGACCTGCAGCCAAGTGGACAGTTGGCAGGTGGATTACTTCCTACATTGATCTCTGCTATAGGTTGGCGGGTAGGGAGCCTCCAGGAGGGCTAAGAGCTCATTCCACCCATCATACCGCCGCATCGGTGGCTACATCTAGGGATGTCCCTATCCAGGAAATCTGCAGGGCTGCTACCTGGAAGTCAGCACACACCTTCATTTCCCATTACCACATTGACCTGGAGTCATGCCGGAATGCTGGTTTTGCGGCCTCAGTTCTCCAATCTCTGTTCCCTAAGTAGGGGGTGTGCACCTTGCCTCCCTCCTCCCGGAGAACTGCTAGGAGTCTGCCAGATAGTGTGGATAGAACAACATAACCACGTCCCTAGAAAAACAGGTTACTCACCTGTAACAGTAGTTCTAGGAGTGGTATATGTTGTTCATCCACACGGACCTACCCGACCTCCACTGGCTCAGGCGCACAACCTTTGTTTCCAGTGGGCAAGATCTGGTGTCATGGGCCGGAGCTGAGGGATATACCACCTGGGTGGCTGGGAGGAGCCAGCTTGAAGACTTTCCGGCACATCTTTAAAGAACACCGCCAGATAGTGTGGATGAACAACATATACCACTCCTAGAACTACTATTACAGGTGAGTAACCTGTTTTTAACTACCAGATTTTGAAAAGTAGGGGTCAAACTGACAAACAACTCACAAATGGATTTGTCCCACCCTGCTTCAGAGGTGCCCTGAGGAAACATTTGCATGTCTCCTCTGTTTAGAAATGTACCTGAGGAACTAGCTGCTGCTCGAGTTGTAATGATGTTCTGTTTCAAGGCTGGCTGACAGTTATTTGTTACTTCCTATTATTGACTGTCTGGTGTTGTATTGCTCTTTTTATTTTCTTTCCTTCTTTTTCCCTCCAGTCACCAGATTCTGAGGCATCTCTCTGGAGATACCTGCTTGTCCTGCCCTGTCTAATACCTCCTCTTGGCCCAGATCCCTCCTGGAACCTCGACCTAGCATGCTGATTACCCCACTGGTAGACCCCCTGACCTGTGCCTCTCACTGTGGGGCTGCCCTCACCCTCCTTGGGTGCTTCTTCAGTTTAGTACTGTGAGTGAGCTGTGGTGCAGGCTGAGCAATATTGGGATTGGGCAAAGGCGGGGTCTGGCAGTGGGCATGGGGCAGGAGCACCGTCATCTCCTCAGGTGCCGGGGTGTTTCCTTGTACGTGTGCATGACCCCAGAGGTGTGGACGTGCAGTGACATCCAGAGCAAGCTGAACACGCTCCCGCACCCCTCTCATGGATGTTTTCCGACACCTCCACCCCTGCATGCGTGACCCCCCAGCTGTTGCACCCGCAGTCTCCATTGGGAGTCACTGCAGCTGGGGAGTCATCAACCCATCTCCCGAGGAGAGGAGAGCTGTCCTCCAGATGCTCAATCCTCTCCTCCCTGGCTGACCCACAACTACCCAAGCTCGCTTCCGAGCCCGGGTCACCGGCGTGGTGTGAGGTGTGGCGTCCAGCACCTCAACCCTCAGCGCCACTGTGCCGGCCCCATTTTCTCTTATTCTAGGCTGGTAAATTGCTATTTGTGTACTGGCGGCGGTGATTGGAGGGTTGAGGACTGACTACACGTTAGGCCAGGCCGGGCGACCCAAGTTCGAGCGAGCTTGGGCACTGGGTCGGTAGGGAGGGAGAGGATCGAGCATCCAGTGGGCTGCTCTCCTCTCCGGGGGGAGGGCTCTGCGTTGTCTGGCATTCCAGTGACTCCTGATGGAGAGCGGGAGCGCTACAGAACATGGACCACATGTTGGGGCGAGCGTGGCTGACGCCGGCAGGGTTGCTGTGTGCCATGACGTCAGGGGGCACGTCACGCTTTGGGGGGAGGAGGTAGCGGGCACAATTACGAAAATCCCCTCCAGCATGGATAGGTGACAGCCCTCCCAGTGCCATTCCACCACACGCCCAACGCTGGTTCCCTGACACTGCCCCTTCGGTCTCCTTGGGCCCATATGGGGCTGGGGCTCAGGGAGAAAGTAACGTTTATGAAGATGGCAGGGTCCACAGCAGACGGTAGAGTGGAATCGGCGAGAGGAATTGCCAGAGAGAGTGCTGGGGAGCAGAAAAAAAATTGCTATTTGTGACTGCTATTGTCTGCTACATATTGTTATATTTAATCTTATTGTGTTTTTGTTTGTTTCTTGTATTCTTACCGTGCTCTGCCTTACCTGTAATATTATCCTGCCTTACTGTACCTGTAATTCCTGATTAATTGTAATGTTTCTTTTGTACTCTTCCGGTTCGTACCTGAGAAAGGAAGCTTATTTTTGTAGTGTACCCACCTGGTTAACAAAAGCTAAATAAAATAAATCAGACATCATGAAATCTAATGTGTCCTTTCAGAAAGTGACCTCAGTGGAAGAAATATTTCAACATTGTGAGTGGTGTCCATCTTTAATAACTTGAATCTTCAAATATGAACTCATTTATGAAAGGCATTTTAAAAATTCAATCCAAGAAACATGGAATTTGATGGCAGATAAGGACCGCTTGGCCCACCTAGTCTGCCCATTTCCCTACCTAACGGATAAGCTGCAGATCCTAGTAAAACAGCCTACTTCCTCCTACCCCCCCACTAGAATTGCCTTATGTCTGTCCCATGCATTCTTGAATTCCCCCACTGTTTTTGACTCTACGACCTCTTCAGGAAGACTGTTCCATGTATCCACAACCCTCTCTGTGAAGAAATACTTCCTCACATTACCTTTGACGATCCTCCCCCATCTTCAAATTGTGCCCTGTTTTTGCACATCTCTTTTCTGAAAGATGCTACCCTCTTGGACTTTGTTGATTCCCTTGAGGTACTTGAAAGTTTCTATCATGTCCCCCTCTCCCTTCTTTCCTCGAGGCTATACATCTTTAGTTCCTTTAGTCTGTCTTCATATGTCTTCTGATGCAGACCCTGCATCATTTTGGTTGCCCTCCTCTGGACAGCCTCCACCCTGTCTATGTCTTTGTGGGGATGGGGTCTCTAGAACTGTACACAGTACTCCAGATGTGGTCTTACCAACTGTTTGTACAGAGGGCCAACAACTTCCTGTTTTCTACTGGTGATGCCTCTCCCTATGCATCCCAGTATCCCCCCAGCCCTCCTTACTGCCTTCTCACATTGCTGGCCCACCTTTAGGTTGTCTGATATGACTACCCCCAGGTCCCTTTCCATTTTTGTTGTTGTCAGTATCTCACCCCCATTGTGTACTCTTCCCCTGGGTTTTTGTTTCCCAGGTGCATTACTTTGCA
The DNA here is from genome assembly GCA_016271365.2 of Neoceratodus forsteri. Classification (NCBI taxonomy): domain Eukaryota; kingdom Metazoa; phylum Chordata; order Ceratodontiformes; family Ceratodontidae; genus Neoceratodus; species Neoceratodus forsteri. Next base: position 708,291,247 of record CM057459.1, on the reverse strand, counting down.
CTTTTTTGCATTGACTCTAAGCTGCCATACATTTGACCATTCCTCCAACCTTGCCAAGTCCCTTTTCATATTTTCCACCCCACCTTGTGCATCAACCCTGTTGCAGATCTTTGTGTCATCTGCAAAGAAACATACTTTCCTTCCAGTCCCTCTGCAATGTCACTTATAAAGACATTAAAAAGGGCCGGCCCCAGTACTGTACCCCGCGGTACCCCACTAGTAACCCTCCTTTCTTCAAGAATGTCAGAAATACATTTTAGCTAAAAAAAAACAAAAAAAAAACTACATAATGTATTTTTTTTCCAACTTACAAATATTGCTGCTTTAAATACAGAAAATACTTCGCAAAATTTGTTTTGGCTACTATAAAGACATAGACAATGACAGCAGAAAAAGAGCAATGGTCCATCCAGTCTGCCCATAATTCCCTATCAGACCCCCGCAACTGTTGTCCATACAGGGTAGTAGCCTTCACTATCCACCCCCCTGTTCCCTTCCCTACTGCTACTGTGAGTAACCACTATACCCGTGACTCTGTCCTAGCCGTGCTTGAAACCATTTATGATTTTGGTGCCCTTGGCTGGCAGGCTGTTCTAGGGTTCCATCACAATTCTGTAAAATAAAAATTTCTCACATCCCTCTTCAGCCTCCCTCCTGTCATTTTCCACTAGTGCCCCTGTGTCCTTGGACTGTTACTCATGCTAAATAGTTCCTCGTAGTTCACCTTGTGTGTTGCTTTCAGGAACTTGATGGTCTTGGTCATATCACCCCTCATGTTCAGTGCCTTAATCCATTCCCTGTGAGATCTGCCCTGGTGGTTCTGAATTATCCTGGGCATCCTTTGATGCAGCCTCTCTAGCCTATTCTTACATTTCCTGAGGTGAGGACTCCAGAACTGAGTACAGTACTCCAGGTGTATCCTCACCAACGACCTATAAAGAACCAGTAATACCTCTTTTCTTTTACTATCAGTACCACTTCTGATACATCCCAGTATCCTGTTTGCCTTAGTATATACCTTGTTGCACTCGCTTGATTGCTTTAGGGAATCACTAATGTTGACTGCTCGGTCCCTTTCTTCAGCTGTTATGCTCAGCTTTGCCTTTCGTATCTAGTGCTTGGTCCTCAGGTTCATATTCCCTAGGTGCATCACTTCACTTTTTCGCATTGAATTTCAATTGCCAGAACCTTAGACCACCTCTGTAGCCTGTGTAGGTCGCTCTGCATCTCCCTAATTCCCTCGTCATTACCTGCCCTCCTACAGATCTTAGTGGCATCTGCAAAGAGACACACTCTGCCCCAGATTTCTTCTACAGTGTCACTGATGAACATATTGAAGAGGACAGGATCCAGGCTGGATCCTTGTGGCACCTCATTGGTGACTTCCCTCTCTTCTCTTTTTTTTATACTATATATTTATTATATTTTTCTTTTCAAAAGCGAAGGACAGAGTTTACATTGCATAAGTTGAGACTGTAGAAAGTTACATCAGTTAAGTGCTTTAAATTACATTTTCTGTAGACTTCAGGACAGGATAAATAAGTTACAGGGCAATTCATATACAAGACAGTGTATAATCTGCAAGACCATGATATAAATTGAATATATTCTTACGGTAAAAAAAGTAGGATCTAAGGATGAGATATACAGAATCTACCTCCTCCATTTAAGCTCAAATATAGACCATTTATCTGCACATCTGACTGTTAATCTCTCTAAAATGTAAATCTCTCCCATTATTCCCCACCAATTCTGGACAGTAGGGGGTATCTTCTTTCCCCAGTTTCTAGTAATTGCTTTCTTGGCTGCTAGTATATAAGTGACTAGCAACGACCCTCTAGATAAAGAGAGATCTTCTGGTTGAACTGAAATCAGCTCTAGTTCAGGAGTCAAAACAGCTTCCACATCCACAAAGTCTATCAATGTTGCAGAGATATCTCTCCAGAATCCCGTTAATTGCGGGCATGCCCCAAAAATATGGAACTTATCTGCTGGCTTCTCTCCACATTCCCTCCAGCATTTGCTTGGTGTTCCCAATGAAAACTTAGCCAGTTTTGATGGAGTATGAAAAAATGTATTTCTAGTCTTCCATGCAAATTCCCGCCAATAAGGAGCTCCAAGAGTTCCCATAGAAAATTTAGCATACTTTTCCCAGTTTCCCCGTTACTGGGACTGGAAGTTCCCTATTCCAGGCTGCCAGAATTCTTTGAGTCGAATTTTTAGATACCTCTTGTATACCCTTATATATTAATCCTATGAAGTGGGGCCAGAGCTGTCCTCTCCTGGTGGTCATAGCTAAAGTTAGCATTGGGGGGGTGGGGGTTCAGGGAGCCTGCTATAGGCTTGTCCCCTCTGTTCTATATTTTCCTGTAGGTATGTGTACAGTGAAAAGTCCTGTTGTGGAATATTATATATCTCTTGAATAAACGGGATGACCCCCCTTAGAGTCAATTATATGGAACATAAATATTATACCTCTTTGTCTCCATTGGGCTCTTGTTCTAAGGTGGGGGACTGGACTTCTAAGTTTAATAAATTAAAATAATAGCTCACCTGCCCCAGCTCCCCTGAATGAATGAATCTCGCCAGATTTCTAAATTAGAGTTTGTGCTATAAAGATATCTAGGCTTCTTCCTGACTGGGAGATGTATAGAATGTAGGAGAGCAAAGCCCTCATTTACCCCATTTAAGGCGAACTCTGAAGTCTTCCAGGGTATATCATATGCTGGGTTATTCCAATTAAAGACTCTAGCTATTACTGTGGCATAAGTGTATTTCTGAAAATCAGGTAAATGACTTCCCTCTCTTCTGATTTGACACCATTAATGACAACCCTCTTCTGCCTTCCCTTCTACCAGTCTCCTACCCATCTTACGATATCCCTTGCCATGCCCATATCCTCCATCTTCTTCAGCAGTCTACTGTAAGGCACAGAGTCAAAAGCCTTGCTGAAGCCAAAGCAGAGTAGAGCCATAGTGTGGCCCCTATCCAATACCTTCTTCACAAAGTAAAAAAAAACTGACAGATTGGTCTGGCAAGACTTTCTTGGCACTTATCCATGCTGTTTACTATCCTGGAGTCTGTTTCTCTTCAGGTAATCCACCGGGTTCTCTTTGACCAGTGTCACCATCAGTTTACCCACAACAGAGGTAAGACTGGCAGATTTGTAGTTCCCTCTTTTCTCCTTGTCCTCCCCTTATAGAGTGTAACTATGTCCGCTACCTTCCAGTCTTTCAGAACTACCCCTGTCTGTAATGTGGTATTCAATAGCCCTACCAGGGGTTCCGCCAGTTCTGCTGATAGTTCCTTGAGTAGCCTCAGCTGCATCCTATTGGGCCCTGTGGTCTTGTCTGTTTTTAGGGCTGCTAGCCCTTTCTGGAGCCTTTCGCTAATAAATACTGTCTGCCTCATCCCAGAACCCACATTATGGCTGCGTTAATGCCACTGTCTGACAGGGGCCCATTGTTTTCCCTTGTGAAAGTAGTGCAAAAGTAATCATTAAAGATGGCTGCCTTTTGCTTGTCTTTCTCTCTTACCCTACCACCCTCAGACAGCCTAACAATTTTCCCTCCTTTTTTCCCGTATTATACTTGAAGAACTGCTTTTTCCCGCCCCTGCCCCCCGGGCCCCCTCCACAGTGTGCAGCTCAATGTCTGCTTTTACCTCCCTAACTGCCTCTTTGCTTCCATATGTCTCAGTATGTATTCTCCCCATTCGTCCTCCCACTGCATTTCGTTGTACCTGGTGAAGATAGTTTTGGGGGGCCTCACTGCTTCCCTGACTCTCACTGGGAACCATATTGGCGTCTTGTACTTATTTCTGTTGGCTACTATTCTCATACATAACTTAGATGCCTCGAGTATATTGGCAGAGTATCATGTTTGTAGTTAGTTTTAATGTTAGGATGTAATTTTATTGTCTTGTCTCTTGAAATCTATATAGTTTGTTTTTTGCTGGTTTGTGTTTATATTTTTATTTTGTGTAAATGTATACTAGTAACATTTATTTCTCTTGTGCCAACCCGTGTCAGGAAACCATTGTGAATAAGCGTAAGCTCAGCTTGCTTGCAACACCTTATCCTGTTTTAAAGATATATCTTGAATCTTGAGAATATCACCCTTAATTGCCCCCAACCCCCTCCACACTTCTGATGCTGTCTACCCCAACTATCTTGTCCCAGACCAACTCCCTCATGCCGTTGAAATCTGCTCTTCTTAAATCAAGGACCTTAGCCTTGGATTGTGGCTTTCTGGTCCCAAGGGCAGCAGACTGTCCTGGAATGTATCCAACAGGACCTGACTTCTGGTGCACCTGGCAGCTGGAATGTCCCAGTCAGTATCCGTCAGGTTCAGATCACCCGCCACCACTACCTCCCCCTTTGCCCCTCTTTCCTAGTTCTTCCCCAAGCATCCTATTCCTCTCTTCCCCTTGTCCTGGGGGTCTATAGTTGATCCCCAACCATAGTTTCTTGCCTGAGGATGCAATGAGCTGTACCCATAGCGACTCTCTTTCCACATTACTTCCCCTGATGTATCCGTCTTACATAGCCTCGATGCCATCTCTGACATATAATGCTACACCCTCCTTACTTTTTCCTCTGTCCCTCCTAATTCCTTACCCTTGTGTAATCAGGGAATGTCATGTCCTAGTAGTTATTTTCTGAGGCCCAAGTTTCTGTGATGGTTATGAGATTCATCTTAAGTGTGTGCTGTCATTGCTTGGAGCTTGCTGATTTCATTACCCAGACTCCTGGCGTTAAGGAAGACCCACTTCCATTTTATTCCTGATCATTATTTGAATTTTATTTGTCTTTCTCCCTTATTCTTCTCTAGTCTTGTTAACTTCTTGTTTCACTGGACTTGGAGCAACATATAAATAAACGTATCACTGCTTCTGATTTTCCCGCTGATAATGTGTGTCTATGGCAGAAGTGAACTCTACAGCCTTATTTGCATAAAGCAGGCAGTAGCAGCCACACAGCATGGAGCCCCAGTTGAATTTAGCTAGTGGCAGCAGCTGCAGACAAAATGTGTACAGTTGCAAAATCAAGAACTGCACTTGTGATACCGCTGGCCCAGGATATGGAATGACTGTCATTGGAGGACTGACAGGAGAAGGAGTATTGAGTGTCCCAAGGGCTGCATCCCATGCTACCACACTGCTACCTGCTTGACCACAGGTCAGGGGCTAATGCAGCAGTGGGCTCAAAAGCATGAGGGGTGGACATTAGTTGAGTATCCTGTGGCGGCACACAACTGTGTGTACACAGTTGACGCTTCTTGCATGCCGCTCCACACGGGGATGCAGGCAGAACAAGTGAAAAGCCCCAGAATGCGTAGGATGGTGGGGATGTGCTCAGGCCATGGTGCTGGCCACTAGCTTCTCCTCCATCTAGAGGGGCCATCAACTCTTCCAACCCTGGACAGGCTGAATGGGACCTACCCCCTAGGGATAAGCTGAGGGCACACCTCCTAGACATAAGCTGAGGGAGAGGTTCAAAGAGAAGGTAAGTGCTGGTCATATGAGGTTGGGTGTAGCCCATTTGTGAGGGTCTGTCCTGGTGTTGGAGCATAAACACAAAATTTAATTAAAAAAAAAAACCAAGAATTGCAAAAAAGGGGAGAAAGTAAAACAGAAAACATATTGATATAAAAACTATAAACACTGAAATGAAGTTGTTAATTTTCCTAACTACAGTATTTTCTTTTTTTTTCAGTTTCTCGGGGTCGGTACTTTTACATTCAGGCATATAAATCACTTAAGCATAAAACAGCCAATATGGATGTACTCATCGTTTTAGCCACCTCAATTGCTTATGCCTACTCATGTGTGGTCCTGATTGTAGCTATGACTGAGAAGGCGGAGCAGAGCCCAGTCACCTTCTTTGATACACCCCCGATGCTGTTTGTATTCATCGCACTGGGAAGATGGCTGGAACATGTGGCAAAGGTTAGTAGTTAAAGCAGCATATATTGAAGTTTCAGTATCATTCAAGAAGGTTGCAATGAATTAGAGGTAGTCATTATTAGTGGGAGGTGTTCATACCTATTTGAACAGCACTTCCCTTTCACATGGGCTAAACGTAACCAGATTCATTACTTGAGGATGCAGGTAACCCCGGACTTATTCAAACTGTTCTCTATCAATTACCTACCCCTATACTTAGATCTGCAGGCAGATCTTGTCAGGGGGAAACTTCTACCTCTGTCTGTTATTGGCAGAATCAGTACATTTAAGATGACTCTCCTTCTGAGATTTTTGTTTTTATTTTAAACTCTCCCAGTGCACATCCTGGACCCTTTTCTGGAATAAGTCTTTTTTAGAGACATCTCCAAGTTTGTCTGGGGAGGCCGCAGACCTAGAATTAAGATAGTTTGTCTGCTCCTCAGGACAAAGGGGGGTTAATCAGTGCCCAACTTAAAACTTTATTACTTGGGCTCTCAGATGGCAGTACTAACTAACGACCTGCACAAAGCAGTGAATGTCCTCTCAGTGGTATGCAGTGTAGAACCCTTTGGAATTAAGGATGGCCCTATTTACTGTCCACACTGCATCTAACTTAAATGTCCTCAAAGGGAAGGTAACAATACACTCAGTCTGGGCTCTTATGCAGATTCGCAAGCAGCTTGAAATAGGCCATGAAATAGGACTCCTGCCACTGATCAGATGCATGGATTCTGTCAGTCCTCTGGTGACTGATTAAGGATACAGAGCGTGAGAAAGAGGGGCCCACTGGATTCTTACAGTGTCTCCCCCACGGTAATGTGAAAAATTTCTATGAGCTATCCCAACAATTTTCTTTTCCTTGTGCAGAGTTTTTTCTCTGTCTCCAGGTGAGACACGTGACTTCAGAGGGCCATTTAGAACAGCTGGCCAGGTCCCACACACGTCTGAAGGATTTTCTTTTACTTTGGGTGGGAAGGGGTAACCATAGAGACATGCTTCTGCTGCCTATCTGAATTATACAGTGTCCTGCAAGGACAAGGGAGCCCACCACTAGAGAAGATCAGGGCAAAATGGGAGCAAGAAAGTCTATGGTGATTTAGAAGGAGCCGTGTGACAAACATTTTCAAACCAACTGGAAGGTCACCTCCTCTTCAGCCTGATAGGAATTCAGGAGAAAGGTTACATTAAGATACTTTTGGACTCCTATAATCACAATACACTTTGGCACCACCAGGAACAAGAGCTGTTGGAAGGAAGCAATGTAGGGGATGGGGGAGGGGGTCACAGTTTCACATATTCTGGGACTGCCCCAAACTGCAGAATTATTGGATCTTACTTCGAGTGGGAGCTCTTGCAGCAGGCTGTTAAAATTAGGACTATGCCGCAGGCACTGGGACCCACTGGAAACCTTTAGCTAGCAGTCTTCAGCGGGGGCAGCCCGTGACGTCGGCTCCACCCCATCATCGCCCAGTGGTATATCAGGGGGTGGTCCCCAGCCCCACCTCAGTTCTTTTCCACTGGCAGACCCTCTTCCATCAGCTCTTCCATTGCCTTTAGAACTAATTCTAGTAGTCTTCTAGCAGAGTTTTCTCGCTTTTATTGTTTTCAATCAAAAAAATAATTTTTTTCACTCTTCAAGATCTTCTACTGTATATCGACCTCACTGTCATAGGTCTCCTCATCCAAAAAAAAGAGGACCAACTTCGTCTGTGGCCACCAGATCCCGTCGAAGGACTCCCACGAGGCCTGCGTCTTTTGCCTCGGCTGGACCATGACACCAAGGCCTGCTCGATCTGTAGCGGCTTTCAAGGCAGGACCAGAATTCGCAGCCTTAAGGCCCCTAAGACCCATCTTCTGGAGCAGTGGGTGGCCGTGATGCAACGCTCACCAGCAGAGAAGTCTTCTTCCTCCTCTTCCCGGTCCACTAAACATAAAGAAAAATGCAAGTCCCGCGAAAAGGACCAGAGCTGGTCACAGGGGCGTTCGCGTTCTCGGTCACCCCATGAGATGTCCTCCTCTGGGTCGGGCGGTTCTGATCATTCCCACCACTCACACCACTCTACAGCATGGCATGATGTTACCGTTCCCACTAAGCCGCTGGCGTTGGGCAGCAGTAGCCAGGGCCTGGTCTCGGCAGCATCCCCTAACCCAGAGGTGAAGGCCATGCCCTTGTGGCCACCCTCCACCTCGGGAGTCAGGACCTCTTTTTCAGCGGCAGCTTCAGCCCCACTGAAGAAAGTCCTGACCTTGGTCATTCCCGGGGCTCCGGGCAAGATCTCTGACCACAAGGAGCGGGAGCCAGGTTAAAAAGCCAGTGACAGGTCACTGCCCCTCTATGGTCCAGCAGTCCAAGACAAAACCGACGATGGTATCAAAGCCGGACTGCTCCAAACCATCAATGGCGCAGGACACAGAATGGACATCAGCTAAGGCGTTGCTGGTCACTGACCATTCGCTGGTCCAGAGGGCCTCCACCCCTGAAGGCCAGGACGATGATTCCTCTCCCACGGGCCTACCTGACCTCCCATCCTCACCTGTAGCTCCTGACACACTGGACAAACCCAGCCTTCTGGCAGGTTCTGCCGTGGTTCAGTTCAACAAAGAAGAGCTTACTGAGCTGTTTCAGTTTTGGTGGAGTCAGGTTGAAAAGAATGTGCTCCCACCACAGCCGGACCTGGCTCTGGAAGAAACTAAAGACAAAGGCTGGGTCGAAAAGCTCTCTTCTCCCTTGCCTAAAAGTTCTTCTTCCAGATCATGGTCACGTACTTTGGTTGAGACCCATGGCCGGACTAAACATAAGGAACGTCGGCACAGACGACGCTCCAGGTCTAGCAGTCACCATCACTCCCCCAGCGTAAGATGGTCGCATAGCTGATGCCAGTCTGAAAGCTGCCCTCAGCACTCGACCAGCCGTCGCCGGTCCTCAGAAGTCGTTGGTCCAATAGCCGACGTCGGTCTACCAGTAGGCAAAGTTTGTATGAAAGGAGCAGATCTCCCCAACCATTCCAGATCAGCCTCCTACTAGTCGGAAGGCCATGGTTCGCATCCCAGCTCCTCTCGGTCCGACTGTTCCCTCTCACAACAAAGGCCAGTGTCCCCCGATAAGGATACTCCAAGATCTCCTCCTGATGGTCCCACGTTCATGGACGTCATGAGACACATCCAGTCCTCTAATGGATGGGAGATGGAGGAATTGGATATGGAGCGCCAGAGGTTGGCAAAATACCTCAGGCAGAAGGAGCCAAAGCCTTTGGTAGTTCGTCCTCTTGTGGATACCTGCCAGGACCTTACTAGGATTACTTGGATGCATCCCTCTACCACTCCGGCAGTTCCCAAGAAATTGGATAGGCTGTACCGAGCCCCGAGGGAGGAGCCTGTCCTGGTGGAACACCCCCTCAGGTGGACTGTATGGTGATTACGGCTGCCCATGACGAGTCTAAAAAGCCTAAACACCTTAGCTCCCGACCTCCTGATGTTGAGTCCAGATTCTTGGACCATGTGGGCAAGAAGGTTTATTCTGCCTCCACCTGTTCCATTTGTTCACTTAGCTTCCTCACGCATATGGTCCAGTACCAGAATGCTATGTGGGTGAGAGGCCTAGAAGTGGCTCAAGCCTTACCAGAGTCGGCACAAAAGACCGAACTTCTGGTGCTATTGAAGTCGGGGTCAGACATAGGCACCTATGTTTTGAGAGCCTCGTACGACACTGCAGATACAGCCTCGAGGGCAGCGGCTTCCGACACTTGCCTCTGGTGCCACACCTGGCTTACAGTTTCAGGATTCTCCTAGGATCTGCAGTCCAGAATCCTGGATCTTCCATTCCAAGGTTCCATCCTTTTTGGGGAGGAGATGGAGAAACTCATTTCCCGCCTCCAGGATTCTGGGAAGTGTTTCTGGTCCATCCGAAAGCTATACAAGGGGGACCAGAAAGCTTTCTGCAAACGACCATTTCGTAAGCCCTCAGGGCAGAATCCCTGTGGCCAGTTCCCACAGAGCGGTGGCTTTAAGAGAAAGGCTACAACCCAAGCTTCTAGGAGCTTGATCTCTAGAGGCCCCAAGTCCTCCCAGCCCTCTCTGCCAGTTCCCGTAGCTACCCAATGACTCTTTACCGACCCCCCCCTCCTCTGGTGGAGGCGATAGGGGAGGCAGTAGGGGGTTGTTTCTCCTTCTATCAAGAGGGATGGAGCAGCATTACAACAGACCTCTGAGTTTTAGACCTGATAAGGAGAGGGCATACTCTCGAGTTTACCCATATTCCACCAGAAAATCCACCAGGGTCCTCCCATTATCCTCCTTCCCACATTTTTCTGATAGAAGGCAAGATCTAGGCCCTTTTGCTGAAACAGGCGATAGAGCCAGTCCCCCAGGTACAACAGGGAAGGGGCTATTATTCCCATTTTTCCTGGTTCCGAAAAAAAACAAGGGAGCTTCGGCCCATCCTGTACCTCAGCTTCCTGAATCTGTTCATACAATACACATGGTTCGGGATGGTCACTCTACCAGGCCTCATTCCTCTCTTGCACCAAGGGGACTGGCTCTGCTCCCTGGATATGCAGGATGTCTATATGCACATAGGGATCTTCCTGCCACATCTGAAGTTTCTGAGATTCCGCTTCCAGGAGAGGCATTATCAGTTCTGAGCCTTACCGTTCGGCCTCTCCTCCACTCCTCGAGTCTTCACCAAATGCCTAGCAGTCGTGACTGCAGCTGTTAGATGCCAGGGCCATTACGTCTTCCCTTACCTTGACGATTGGCTCCTGGCAGCACCTTCCAGGGCTCAGCTACTTCGAACTCTCAAAGACACCTTTATTCTCTTCCAAGAGTTTGGAATCACCCTGAATCTTATTTATTTAAGAGTTTTACCAGGAAGGCATACTGAGCGGAGTACTGCTTGATTCCAGATGCATCCTGGGAACAATACAACATAAAGTGAAACATGCAATATAACAAGGTGAGATAAATAGGTACAAGCTAGGTAACAGCAAGGTTACAACCCAATGCATGGTGTAACATGGAACAGGAATACAAGTGCATTTACAACAGTTATGACAGTTGTGCAGATACTGGTAAAATAATGTTACAGGGTGCGGTAATGCAGACCAATGCAGCCATGACTGTGGTTCCACACTGGGAAGGATAAAACTGAGTAAAGGGAGGATCAGAAGTGGTTCAGAGTGATCCGGGGATATTTAAAACACGAGTAAAGGGGGTACAGAGGCTGTTCAGAGTGATCCAACCTAGTTGTCATAGCGCTGAGGTAAAATAATGATGCGGGGGGCAGTAGTGAGACCAGTGCAGCCATGTCTGTGGTTCCAGACTGGGAAGGAGACATAGGGATCATACAGCTGAGAAGGGTGGTTCAGAAGTTACATGGTGATCTTGGGGGTGGGGTGGCGTGTGTGATTGCTATACCCCTGAGACTGGTTAAAATAATGATGCGGGTTGTGGTAGTACAGACCAGTGCAGTCCTGACTGTGGTTCCAGATGGGAAAGGAGGCGTAGGGGTCCAGAATAAGTAGGGGTGTTTCAGAGGTTGTTCAGAGTGAACCGGGGAGGGGTTAGTTGTCATAGCCTTATGACTGATTGTTAGGAACAAGAGCAGGTGGTGGTGAAATGTGCCGACAAGAGACCATTTAGGTGTAGGGAGGGTGAGGAGTGCCGAATGTGTGGTGGAAGGGAGTTCCAGATCTTGGGCATGCGGTAGCTGAAAGCTGCCTGACCTGACGAGGAGGACCCGTGAGGAATATAGGGGTCTACAGTCAATTGTCCTGAGCTCGTATGCTGGGGGGGCGCATGGACAGAGCCAAGGGAGAGAGAGGAGCAGAGCGTTGGTCCAGTACTTGGCAGTGAAGCATGTGCAGTGTGAGGATCTGCTGTCCTCAAGGGAGGGTAGGCCTAGTGTTTGGTAGAGGGTACAGTGATGGATCGAGTAGGGACAGTCAAGAGTGAAGCGACAAAAGGAGTGGAAAAGGGGGCCCAGTCTGGTCAGGGATGACTTTGGGGTGGCACTGTAGACGACGTCACCGTAGTCAAAAATTGGCAGTATCATTTTTTGTACTATGGCTCTGCGAACCGGCAATGGGATGCAACCACGGTTGCAGTAGAGGACACCCAGTCGTGGGTGGAGTTTTTTTGGATCACATCGATGTGTACAGAAAAATCAAGGTGCTGGTCAAGCTTGACCCCAAGGTATCGGAAAGAAGAGCAGGCATCCAGTAAAGTCCTATCCAGGGTGTGGAAGGACGGGGGAGGGTGAGCCGTAATAGCCTCTGCCTTGTGCCAAAAGTCATGGAGACAGTTTTCTTGGCATTGAGGTGAAGCAGGTTTGAGCAAAAGCAGAGCTGGACACTGTTGAAGTCCTGCTGCAGTCTGGTCCCCACATCCCCAGCAGTTGAGCTGGATGTGTACAGCACAGTGTCATCTAGTGAAATCTTCCACAGAGCCCAGTCAATGACTCCTATTTCTCGGAGCAGTCCTTGACACAGTTCAGGGCATTGCCTTCCTCCCGAAGGATAGGGGGGATTGTCTTAGAGGCGTAGCCCAAATGGCAGCCATGGCTCCACAGGTCCTGGCCAGAACCTTCCTCAGACTTCTGGGGCATATGGCAGCGGCCATTCCCACAGTCCCTTTGGCCTGTTCCACATGAAAGTCCCACAATAGATGCTCAGGGTGCAGTGGGACCAGAGGTCAGATGATCTAGACCAACCGGTCAGGATCTCCAACCCAGTAAGAAGGACTCTCTCTTGGTGGCTGGACCCCTCCAACCTGGAATGAGGTGTCCCTTTTTGGCAGGAGCCCGTGAGACGAACCCTAACAACAGACGCCTCCTGTCTCAGTTGGGGTGCTCATCTGGGAGACAGACAAACCCAGGGGACGTGGTCTCCAGACGAGCAATGACTCCATATCAACAATCTTAAGATGCAAGCAGTCCTGAATGTCTTGCGGGCATTTCAAACAGACCTTCAGCCTGGCCCTCTTCTTATCCAGATCTGCAACACATCGATAGTGTTTTATGTCAACAAGCAAGGGGGCACGCATTTCTACCCTCTATGTCGGGAGGCAATGAGGGTCTGGTATTGGGCACTGGAACACCACCTAGATCTCACTGCTGTTCATGTTCCAGGCATCCAAAACGTCTTGGCCGACAGCCTAAACTGATCCCAGTCCAAGGCTCACGAGTGGGAACTCCTTCAGTCGGTAGCAGACCAGCTCTTCGGCAGGTGGGGTCGTCCAGAGTTGGACCTCTTTGCGTCTCCACTCAACGCACAACTGCCCAGTTTCTGCTCGTGAGAGCCCGCACCTGGTTTTTCTGGACAGATGTGTTGGACAGGGAGGTTTCTGTACGCCTTCCCTCCCTTCCCCATTTTTCAGAGGGTTCTCTTGAAGCTTCAGGCCGAAGGAGCAGAGATGATTCTCATCGCCACACTCTGGCCTCAGCAGATCTGGTTCCCACTACTTCAACAGCTGGCAGTGGAGCCTCCAGTTCAGCTGCCGTTGAGCTCACACTTGGTGTCCCAGGATCAGGGAACACTTGTCCATCCGACCTCAAGTCACTGCATCTTCATGCTTGGCTCCTGCAGACTTAGTCAAATCAAAGTTTGGAGTCTCCCTGGAGGTGGCGGACATTCTCATGGCAGCAAGAAAGCCCTCAACTAGGTCCACTTATGCCATGAAGTGGAAAAGATTCTGTCTATGGGCTTCCCCTTGTCACTTGGCCCAGTGAACTCAATATTAGAGTACCTTCTCTCCTTATTGAATCAAGGCTTGAGCTGCTCCTCCATTAAGATACATTTGTCAGCAATCTCAGCATACCACATACCAATGGAGGGGAAAACACTGGCCCAACTGGACATGTCCCATACTTTTCTGAGGGACATTTTACGTATTAAGCCTCCCATCAGAGATCCAGTAGCCCCTCCTGGGATCTTCCTGGAGAAGCTTACCCTTCCCCCTTTTGCCTGCCACGGATTGCGAGCATCGCTTTCTTTCTTGGAAAGTGTTATTTTTGGTTGCAGTTACTTCTGCTTGAAGAGTTTATGAGCTTCAGGCCCTGACGTGTAAGGAGCCTTATTTGATTTTTGATATGGACAGGGTGTCCCTGAGAACCAGTCCTAAGTTTTTGCTAAAAGTGGTTCTAGGATCATGGGTATTGTAGGCCTTGGCTTCAAAACCTTTGGTTATTCTGAAAATCCGTCTAGTTCGCATTAGCGATTGCGACTATTTACCTTCGATTATGGAAGACAAGTCTTCTCCCGGATTTTGCGGTGTCCCTGCGGCCAGAAGAGTGTCGCGCACTCCATCCCCACACCACGCGGTATCCACTGTCTCGGGTGTTTCCACTCATGACACCTCGGCGCTACTCCTTGTCTCGCTCATTCTAATGTCGGTGGATGGTTTCCACGGCTGTGGGATCCGCTGGGCAGTTGGAACGCATGCAAGCATTCGAGGAGGAAGCTGCTTGGGCTGCAGAAACTACTCAGAGCTTCTTTGTTCCACTCAACCTGGGCTCCACTTTCTCGGGTTCTTTCCAAGAGTTGTGCCAGTCTCTCCTGACTAAGGGAGAGGGTCCTGCGGGCAAGCACTCCTCTCGGTCCCATAATCGGGAAAAGGACCCGGGATTGTCTACGTCCTGATGGAGATGCTATTGGGATCGGGAGAGATCTCGGTCCCAGAAACTGGCAGTCTTGACTTCGGTCGAAATTGCCTCTTCAGTCGCTGGCTTCTCGGCTTTGTCGTCTGGCCAGTCGAGTGAGGTGTCGATCGACGATTCGGCTAGGAAGGTCTTCCTTGGGCCTTTGTCAGGCAGGTTCGGCCATCATCATGGCACACTTCTCCCATGCCCTTTTGGGGTCTGTGGATGAAGTCCTCCCACACCTCCCCGCGGACATGCAGACCACGGTCAAGCAGGTCCAGGATCAGGGCCGAGCTGTTGCCAAACAGCAGGTTCAGACAGCCCTGGACATTGGGGATTCTTGTGCCTGTTAGATGGCAGCCGCAGTTGCCTCTTGTCACAGGGCTTGGCTGAGACTCTCCTCCTTCCCAGCGGATACTCTGAACAAACTGGCTGATGTGCCTTTCCTGGGCATCGATCTTTTCGGCCCGGGTGTGGCCGGTCATCTCCAGCGTATTGAGCAGTCCAATGCCACCTTGGATGCCACTTCTGCCAAGGTTTCTTCATGCAAGAACCAGCAGAAGGAAAAAAAAAAGAAGCCTTTTCGGCACTCTTTCCTTGCGGCACAGCAGCCCTCCTTTCAAGGAGGACAGCAGGAGCAGGTTCAAGCTAGGTGCCCCTGGCCCAAGCCCGGGCCCTCCCAGACTCATAAAGGAGGCAGAGATTCGGGTCCTGGATCCTCTTCCTTCAAGCGTGCTCAGTGACGGGGCAGGGGCTGCCTCCCCCTCTCCTGTCACACCAGCTCTTGGTCCTCCCATGGGGGGCCGGCTCCACCACTTCCTTCCGCCTGATCCACTGTCACTTAGGACAGGTGGGTTCTTGAAGTGGTCGGTCAGGGACTGCCTCTGAAATTTGAGCAGTACCCTCCAAGCCGATCCCGTGCCCCTCGCGAGGAAAGAGTAGCTGCCCAGACTCAGTCGTCTCTCCAAGACGACAGTGCTCCGCTCCTCCTCAAGGAGGCAGTAGCTCTAGTGGCGGATCCTCCAGCAGACCCAGGTTTTGTCTCCAGGTACTTCGTGGTGCCCAAGCGACGGGGTGCTGGCGCCCCATTCTAGATCTGCACGACCTGAATCGATATCTCTGGTCACGCACCTTTCGGATAGTCACTCTGTCCCAGATCATACCATCCTTGGAGCAAAACATGTGGTTCTGTTCACTGGATCTGCAGGATGCATTCTTTCACGTCCCAATCCGCCCGTCTCATCAGTGGTTCCTCCACTTCGGGGTCAAAGGGACCCTGTACGAGTTCCGATCCATGCCGTTAAGCCTGTCATCGGCCCCCACGGGTCTTCACCAAATGCATTGCAGTGGTGGCGGCCCATCTCAGGCATCGGGGGGGGGGCAGGATTTATCCCTACCTCGACGATTGGCTCCTAGCAGGTCCCACCCAACAGGAGGTGGAGAGGTCCAGGAAACTGGCTCTCCAGACCTGCTCCCAGCTCAGCCTCCTGATCAACGAGGCCAAGTTGGAACTAATGCCTTCCCAGGTGGTGGGCTTCATCGGGGCAAAGCTCGACTCCCGTCAAGCCAGAGTTGGCTCCCAGAGGACAAGGCGGAGGTTCTCTCCTCCTTTGCCCAATGATTTCTGGTTGGGCAGTTGCGCTCTGCCCGGGACTTTCTGCGACTTCTGGGTTACATGGCGGCGTGCACCTCAGTGGTCAGTTGGTCCCAGTTGCACATGCACCCCTCCAATGGGAGTTGGCCGACCAGTCGACTCAGCGCCACGGTCATTTCAACCAACTGATCACGGTAACCCAGAAGATGTGGGACGCTCTCCAGTGGTGGACCGCCCCAGACCGGTTGCAGGAAGGGATACCGTTTGTCCACCCTGAGCTGATGGTCGTCCTCACGACCGATGCCTCTCTCTGGAGCTGAGGAGCCCATATGGGGGACAAAAGGGCCCATGGGCTCTGACCCCCCGAGGAGTCCTGATGCCACATCAACCTGTTGGAGTGCAGAGCAGTCAGACTGGCACCATTAGACAGAGCAGTTGTTTGTGGCCTTTGCACCTCAATGCCAAGGCATTCCGGAGTCAAAGCAAACCCTTTCAAAATGGCTGGTCAGTTGCATTGTTTACTGTTATAACAAGTATAACAAAAGCCTGCCGGGCTCGGTCAGGGGTCATTCTACCAGGGGAGTGGCTACATTAATTCGCATCCTTGCGAAATGTCTCCACCAGAGACATCTGTGCAGCAGCTATGTGGAGCTCAGTGCATACCTTCATTAAGCACTACAATCTGAACATTACTTCTAAGCGAAGGGCAGACTTCGGCCTAGCGATCCTCCAGGGCTGTCTTTCTTAAAAGTGCCCTGTTCTTAGCACTAGTGCTTACAGCTGCCTTCCAGTTCCTGTTCCTTTTTGTGGGACTGCTTGGGATTCAGTCCTAATTGTAATAGTCTGCTGCAAGAGCTTTCACTTGAAGTAAGATAGTACAGTTACGTAAGAACTTACCATAACAGTAGATCTTCGAGAGGAGCTCTCACAGCAGACGCTGCTTTCCCTCCCTCCTTCCCCCGGTGAGTTTTTTTTTTTTTTTGCAGCATTTTCACGGCAAGCTTCTGCCTGGTCCTCCTGCCAGGCCTTATTCATGGGTCTCCAGCGGGTGAACTGAGGTGGGGCTGGGGACCGCCTTCTGGTATACCATTGGGCAGTGTTGGGGCGGAGACAACGTCGGGGGTGGCTCCCGCTGGAGACTGCTAGCTAAAGGTTTCCAGTGGGTCCTAGGGCCTGCGGCATAGTCCTGATTGTTATGGTAAGTTCTTACGTAACTGTACTTTAGTGATCCGTGCGATCATTCAGCAAATCCTTGGAAATAACTTTCCCTCAGTCCTTTCTCATTATGGTACTGTGCATACTTCCTAGCCCACTCAGGAATAAGCAGCTTAGAGGGTTGTTCCACATACTGACAACTGCAGCAGATAAAGGTGTTATGAAAGCCTGGTTGTCAACTGTCTGTCTGTCTGTCCATGTATCTTCAGTTGAATACAGAAGGTAAAGGACATGCAAGATATGGAGAGACTCACTGCGTGTTTACAACTGAGAAGGTAGACTTGAGGAACTGGATGGCTTAATGGATTGGTAGTGGGTTAAGAGCCTTTCACCTCTTGGTCATGGGTTCAGATCCAACACAGGCCAGTAGTGACCGAAAGCCATTGCACATGAGGGCTGTTCATTGACCTAAATGAAATTAGCTGTAGTGATCACAGTCCAGATCTCAGTGGGCAGGTATCCACATTACAAAAAAATAAATAAATAAAAAATTCACCAGCACAGCTGCCACTAATTGGCACCCTTGATGGCAGTCATACATGAGAGGCCAAGGATTGAATGGACACGGAGTCTGAACTACCCTCTCACCTCCGTGATGGTTCCTCCCTGGCAGGGTTGAGGCATATTAGCGGTGCAGTGTAGGGACGTTTGCACTGTGATCACCTGTGCTGCACCTTTCACGTGGCTAAATAAAGGACTTCAGTTTCCAGTGCTGTCAATCCAGCACCTGTCACGAGCACCAAAAAAATTCACACACAGAAAAACAACAAAGATCTTAAAGAAAGAAAGAAAGTGGCTTTCCTGTACATTTGGTGCCCATGGCTCAATTATATAGCAAACCATAACTTTCCTGCATAGTAATGTAAGGACATAACTCTCTAGATCTAATGTTTTATTGTGTCCAATGAACTTTTCCCTCATTTGGAACTGTTGTTGGTTACACCTAGCCATAAATCTTAACACCGTGTGGGTTACCTCCAGAATTGTCGTCTTCCACTTCTTTCCAGAGCTGCTTAATGCATTTATTTCTTTTCATCCTAGGGTCATGCTAAGTCCTTGTTTTAGTAATTGTATAACAGTTTGCAACTGTATCTATGGTATGCTTTTGAATTGTGGCTTGAGTACGGTTGAGTCATTTATTTATTTAATGAAATGTTTCACCAGGGAGACATACTGAGCAAAAAACTTGCCTGTTTTCAGATGTGTCCTGGGAAGGGGAAATGGGATAATACAGCAGATTTACAATTTAGGTATAAGGCAACAATAACAAGTGCTACAATACAGATGTGCAGAGTTAATAAAACAACATTAAGTACTACATTCTAGGAAATTACATTTGGTTAACATACAGCTAGAAAAAGGGGGAGATTGTGCAAGAGGGATGAGCAGTGGGGAACGTAAAGAGGCGAGAGGATTAAGACATACAACTTTAGGTGCAGTTGCAAGTGGAGGTAATGAGCGAATGCCTGGGAATTAGGTGCAGTTGCATGTGGGGGTAGTAAGTGAGCGCATGAGAGAGAGGAAAGGACTTGGGATGAAGGAGCATTTCGAATGTTGATAGGAAGGGAGTTCCAAAGCTTGGGCAAAGGGTAGGAGAAGGATGCCTGGCAGCAGAGGTAGTCCTGAGGGAGATGATGAGGGCTCCTGAAATGGGGTGGGGGTGGGTGGGTGCTGCTAGATAAGAAGGAGTACCAAGCCAGAATTTACCAGTAAAATTGGGCAATGAGACAGGCAGCATTCAGTGAGGGACAGAAGAGCCAAGGATTGGTATAAGCAACAGTAGTGCATGCGGGATGGGCAGTCAAGGGTGAAGCAGCAGAAGGAGTGGAATAGAGTGTCCAGTCTGGTCAGGGTGGTATTAGGGATAGCATTGTAGATTACATCATGTCATCGAATGTTGAAAGTATCATTCTTAGTAGAATTTCTCTGTGGGCCAATAAGGAGATGCATTCATGAATCCGGTAAAGGGCACCCAGCTTGGGGAGCAGTTTCTTGTGAAATGGGTCCATGTGACTTGAGACGTCAAGGTGTTTATCGAGCCAGACCCCACTGTATCTGAAGAAGGCAGTATCTTCCAACATGGTACCATCAAGTGTGTGGAAGGAGGGTGTGGAAGGGAGACGAGAGAGTATTTGCCTTGTGCCAGAGCTCATGGAGACTGTCTTCTTGGTGTTTAGAAACAGCTGGTTAGAGCGTAGCCACTGTTGGACATTATCAAAGTCCAACTGAAGCATGGATGCCACCGTGTGGATGGAGGGACCGGATGCATAAAGGACGGTGTCATCAGCATACTGTACATGTGAATGGATGCAGATTGACAGACTAAGAGGAGATTGTTAAGGAAAATGGAGAAGAGGATCGGACCAAGGACTGTGCCTTGTGGGACCCCTGTGTGGATGGGGAGAGGAGGAGAGAGAGAGAGTCCCCAATCCTGACTGACTGGGATCTGCTCAGTAGGTCGGATTTGAACCAGTTGGTGGCAGAAGGAGACAGCTCAGCGTTTGAGAGTTTCTCCAGTAGTAGGGAGTGGGAGACAGTGTCGAAAGCCTTTGCAAGGTCGACAGAGATGGCAGAGGTGATTAGTCCCTAATCCATGCCAGACTAGATGGAGTCAGTGAGCCGGAGGAGGGAGGTAGTTGTGGAGTGATTTTTCTGGTAGCCAAACTGGAAAGGTGAAAAAGGAGGAGGCATCAAGGAAAGGGGAGAGCTGAGAGAGTACTGCATATTTTTGCAGCTTGGCAAGAATAGGGAGAAGGGAGATGGGACGGTAGTTGCATGTTGTTGAAGGATCACCCCCTTTGTGGAGGGGGATGACATAGCCTGCTTCCAGGTGTTTGGGACAGTGGCTAGTTTAAATGAGTGATTTAGAAGATTTGCAATGGGATGTGCAGCTGTGCAATAGCAGGGGCAGACAGGTATAATAATTTGGCGTCAGGGTTGTCGAGGCTTTTACCTTTAGTCGGGTTTAGTGCCATTTGAGCCCTGAGAGCATCTAATGGGGAGATGGGACTAGAAGAAGTGAGGCTCAGGAGGCGCTGGGGATGGAGGTGGGGGGGTGATGTAGGGAGAGTGGAGAGAAGGGAAGAGGTGCAGGAGGTAAAGTAGGTATTAAATGCTTCGGCTGTTGAATTAGCGTCTGCTAGGGTAGCATCCGCCACTGTGATGGTGGGGACAGAGTGGTTATTAAGGGGAGAGAAAAGAGTGTGTACCACCTTTCAAAATGTTCATGTTATTAAAGTTATTAAAAAAAAGTAAGTTGCAGTGAGAAAACACTGAGCTCTTATTGCTGAATGGTAAGGTTATTATTATTATACAGGACTATACTTAAGTGATAGCATTCAGTTAGTTGGAGAAAACAAAGAAATTTTCAGCTGATGTGGGTGACTAGATGCCCAGGGCCTAGGTGTTTAATCAACTGTAGAAGCTGGTTATTCTGAATATACTTTGGCTAACTGAATGTTTATTTATTTGAAAGTTGGTAACTGGGAAAGGCACACTGCGCCAAGGCTCCTTTCCAGGTACGACTCCGGGAAAGGGTAACAAATAGGAATACACCAATAGTACAAGACATTTAAGAAATAGTACAGAACAATAATTGTGCAGGGTACAAAACCAGTTACAGTAGTTCAAAATGAAGACAAGATAAGTGCAATACAACAGCAATTTCCAAGCAGTACAGAGGTAATTTTTGGGGGAAATGAACTCCGGGTAAAGTTTATTGTGAGCAAGGCTCACTGCCCTTCACCAGGGCAAGGGGAGATAGGAGAGATTACACAAGGAAAACTGAGCTACCAAGGAGGAAGAATCACTCCGGTAGCGGGGGGAGTTAGGTAGCACTGAGAGCACTGTAGGGTGGGGAGAAGTTTAAGGAGTCTTTTGACTGAGAAGAAGGAGGTGGATAGGCCAAGATCAGGGGGGAGTTTTTTCCATAGATGTGGTAGATAATAGGAGAAGGCTGATTGGCCAGCTGCAGAATGAGATTGAGGGATAGTGAAGGTACGAGGGTCTCAGTGGCCCAAGGAGTATGTTGGAGTAGTAGCCTGGGAGAGGAGAGGAGAGGTAAGGAGGGGAGGGTCCCAAATCAGAACTTAGCAATAGAGGTGGTTCAGTGGATCATCCTTCTGTGAGGCAGAGGTGCGAGAGGGAGAGAGCAGCATAGAGAAGACGGTGTATGAGGGGAGGTGTAGCGATAGCGAAACGGCAGGAAGCATTAAGGAGTGTGTCCAGTCTGGACAGGGACGAGGCTGGAGCCATGCCATAGACCACGCTGGCATAGTCAATGATGGATAAAATTAATTTAGATATCAGCTCCCAATAGGTGGGGAGAGGGAGACTTATCTTTGTGGTGATAGAGGACTGCAAGCTTAGGATAGAGTTTGGTGCAAATGGCATCTATATGGCTTGAAAAATCTAATTGGTTATCCAGCCAGACCCCTAAGTATTTAAAAGCAGAGACCGTCTCTAGTGGGGAGCTGTCCAGGGTGGTGAAGACTGGGGAAGATTGGAGGGTGGCCAGTTTTTATCTAGAGCCGAATGTCATGGTGACTGTTTTTTTTTTTTTTTTTTGTATTTAGTTTGTTGGTTAGACTGAAACCAGGTCTGCACTCTGTTGAAGTCTTGCTGAAGAGGGGATTGCACTCGGAGGGTGGATGGGCCTTAAGTGAAAATGACAGTATCATCTGCATACATACGCATTTTGGAGGTACAGCAGATGGAGGGGAAGTCATTTATAAATAGGGAGAAAAGGATGGGGCTAAGGATGGAACCTTGAGGAACTCCCATGAGGATGAGGATGGGGAGGGGGAAGAAACTGCGTCGCCAATTTGGACGGATTGCAGTCTGCAGTGTAGATAGAAGCAGAACCAGTTATGAGTAGAGTCGGTGAGGCCAGCAACTTTTAGTTTGTGTAGCAGGAGGGTGTGGGAGACCAAGTCGAAAACCTTCATTGAGTCTATGAAGATGGCGACTGTAATATGACTCTGGTAAATTGCTGAGTACATAGAGTCAGTGACCCACAATTAGGAGGAGATGGTAGAGTGTTGTTTCCTGAAGCCTGATTGCACTGGTGAGAGCAAATTATTTGTAGCAAGGTACTCGGACAGTCTGAAATGGATGAGAGTCTCCTGGAGTTTTGCAAGAGAGGGAAGGAGTGAGATGGGCCTATAGTTCCCAGGAGTAGAGGGGTTTCCACCCTTTGGAGAGGTACCACCTTTGCAGATTTCTAGGCTTTGGGGACAGTGGAGGTTGAGAGGGAGAGGTTAAGGATGTAGGCTAGAGGGGCTGAGATAAGGAGAAGCCGAGGGTGGAGACCATTAGGGCTGGTCTTACATAGAAACATAGAAGTTGACGGCAGATAAGGACCACAAGACCCATCCAGTCAGCCCATTTCTTTTTCTACCTTACAAATGTGCCATCGTCCTTTGCTGTCAGTGGCCTATCTATTCATACTCATCTGTATTGCTCCCTTATGCCTGTCCCATGCCTGTTTGAAGCCCTGCACTGTATTCATAGCCACCACTTCCTGAGGTAGGCCGTTCCATGCATCCACCACCCTTTCTGTGAAAAAGAACTTCCTCACATTACCCCTTAATCGGCCTCCCTCTAATCTCATGCTATGTCCTCTTTTCCTGCTATTTTTCTTATATTGAAATATGTTAGACTCTTTTACCTTGTTAATGCCCTTAAGGTGTTTGAATTGTAACCCCCCTGCAAATGGGGGTTCCCAAAAGACTTCCAGGAGCTTGCTTGAATGCTCCAAGCCTGAATGGTGTTTGGCATTTAAGCCATTTATCAGTGAGTGTTTTTAGAACCTCTGGTACTGTCTCTTTAAGAGCTGTCTGCTTGCAGACATAATTAGTTTGTATGGGGGACTGTGTGTTTCTTTGATTGAGTACCACTCAAGCTGCTGCCAATTCACTTCATTTTGCAGTCACTAGGAGTGCAAAGGAACCTATCTGAAAGATGTAACTGTTTGCCAGAAATTATTTAGAGTAATAATGAAATTACAGTTTGTCTAACCTGCTTTCTTTGCAGTCAGAACTGTGTCTGTAGTTCCCATTCTAGTTTTGAACTGCTGAACTGGACCAATCAGTGTGGGGTAAGCTAGCTCTAAAATGGTGCCTTGGACGAATCAGAACTTGGACTCATAATCTGAGCCAGCCACAAGAGGATTGTATGGGCAGTGACTCTGGGAGATGTAGTTTAGACTTCAGTGCCTTTTGGACCAACAGCAGTCTATTGTGAGTGACAGCCAATCCAGTCAGAACTGGGAGGAACTCAAAGGAAGTGCCGGTTTTGTCGGTTGGAGTTTCAGTTGAGCTTTGGCAATGAAGAAGGAAGAGCCTGTGCTTTTCAGTGCAGTTTTAGTCAAAAGTGTGTAAGGCCCAGAGTTCCGGTCTGCAGCTTGTGTAACAGCTTGTTAGGACTGAACTGTCCTGTGAAAAGAATCAAAGGATCTCTGAAGAGTAGAAACCAGGCTCACCCTGTAGAAGACTGGAAGAATTGTTGAAAATTGCACTCGGTCTGTCAGGAACTGAATCTGCTGTGTGTTCTCCCGGTATTGTGCAGTAATTGCGATTGGGATACAGATGCAGCCTGCCTGGTATAGTGCTTTTTTATATGGATGTGTGAAGAGGTTTGTGTACCTCAAGTGAGCCCTGCTGACATTGAAGGACCCTATCTTATTTGGAGGTCGTGAGTACTAATTCAGGGTCGCCTCCTGTTGAATTGCCACATTAAATCCAAATGGAATTACTGTACTGCTGACTGTTTAATTCTCCTTTCTCTGTGTGAAAGGGCCCCTACCAGCTGCCACGGTTTGGACTAGCCACTAGGGCTTGGGTACCCAGGGACAGTAACTGATAGGGGTAGGCCTGTGCACAGAGCCATAGGTAGATTATTAGAGTGATAAGCTAATTAACCTGATTTCCCCCTGTCCTTGTTATATCCCCCTAAATAAATCAGAGCTGCTTGTTTCAGCAAAGTTATACTGCCTGAGGTATTTGTCTATGTTAAAGTACTGTACTGTGATTGTTGCACTGTATCTCATTTCACAGGAGGTCCCAGTGCCGGAACCAGACCTGGGGGTAAGTGTATACTGTGAAGGTAATTCTGATATATTGTGTGGGCCACTAGTGGGAAGAAAGGGGTTGCAGTGTCCCAGAGGGCTGTGACCAAGTTAGTTTAACTATTGCAAACCCTGACCTCTGGGTGGAGGCACCCGCCATTGGATCCAGGCCCTCAACCTGTTAGTGGCAAATCAGGCAGGGTAGTAGCCCTGGGATAGCGCCATCTAGGGTTACATGTTGGAGGCTCACCGCTGGGATTGTGTGTCCTCTAGTGGCCATATTCACGAACCACTGTTAAGAAAAAAATGGGTACCCGACAGAAGTGGCTGTGCACCGCTGGTGGAGGGTGTACTGGGAGGAGATCACCCTCAAAATGCTATGCTTATCCTGGACATCCCTGTATCAATCACGGACACTGTGCAGGAGTACTTTCCAAGGTGGAAGGTTTACAAAACCCTGTGGTGGTGGGTCGGCATGCTAATCTGCTCACCCACACTTTCCTGGCCCTAGTAGAGTTTAAGATAGCCAAAGTGCCACAGACCATTACCCCAGAGGGAGCCCTCACTGCTTGGAGAGTGATAACTAGGACAGTAAAGACCTGGGGAATCAGCCCCACCACTATCTGAAACTTTTGAGGAGAAATTTGCTGAATGGTTGCTGGGAGAGGGAAAACTGTGGAGGACTTGAAGAAACTATTCTTGCCACCTGGGGTGTTCCTCCCCAACACCCTCCTGCTCCAGTGCCCGTAATGGTGGCTGAACCAATGCAGACTCCTATTTCTGCACCTGCCATTAGTCACGACTCTCACCAAGGTTGAGGATCTTCTGGCACCTCCCACCCCAAGGGAGGATGACTGGGAGACCTGGATAGACTATGTTGCCCCCAAGTGCTAGAATGGCAATGCTCGGAAGAAAGCAAAGAGGTTAGTGAGAGCCTCGAGGTCCTGCCCTGGCTACCATCCTGCAGCAAACGGGCCAATAACCCTGAAGCCACTGCACAGGCCTATCTTGAGGCCTTGGAGAATGTGTATGGAGCCCAGATTCTGATGAGGACCTATGGTGGAGAGTAAGAAATGCACAACAGTACCAAGGGGAGTTGTTGTCTGTGTATGTCTCTCGGCTGGAAAAATTGTTGCAAGAATGCCTCAGAAAGGGTAGTTTGCCAGCTGAATGGAAAGTGAGGATCAGTGAGAAGCTTGCCCAGAGAGACCAGGTGTTTTCTTTAAAGGAATGGGATGTAGGATGCGTGCAAGGAGCTGAGCATAATATCCGGCTGCATGACGAAAGACCATTTCGTGAGAGGTCTCGACGCCTGGCACCTGCTGACATAGATGATGTGAGACGGCATCTGCAAGAGATGTTAGCTGCTGGTGTAATACAAGAATCCAGAAGCCCTTATGCTTCCCCATTGTGGTAGTGAGGAAAAAGAATGGAACAGTAAGGATGTGTGTGGATTATCGCACCTTAAACCGTGAGACTATCCTGATCAGTACACAATGCCCGCATTCAGGATGCTTTGGACTGCCTAAACGGGAGCAAGTGGTTCTCTGTGCTGGATCTCCGTGTGGGTACTACCAGATCCCGATGGCCCCAGAGGACCGTGAGAAGACGGCCTTTATCTGTCCGCTTGGCTTCTATGAATTCATGAGGATACCTCAAGGATTTCAGGTGCCCCAGCCACTTTTCAACGATTGATGGAGCGTGCAGTGGGGACATGAACTTACTAGAGTGCCTGGTATACCTAGATGATGTTATTGTGTTTGGCAGCTCACTGGAGGAACATGAGAGCAGATTATTTAAGGTATTGGACCGACTGGAGGACTTTGGCCTTAAACTGTCCATTGATAAGTGTCAATTCTTTAAACATCGTAAAGTATGTGGGACACATAGTATCCACGAGGAATAGAGACCGACCCAAGTAAAGTTGAGGCCTTGACCACCTGGCCAGCCCAAAATCTAAAGAACTGCAAAGATTCCTGGGATTCTGTGGTTATTATCGGCGCTTCATCAAGGACTATTCAAGAGTGATCCGCCCTTTACTAACCTTACTCAAGGGTATCCCCAACCCACAAAAATACCAAAGTCAGCTCCTCAAGACTGAAAGAGTGTATTTTCATCCGAGATGAAGTATTTGGGCCCGCTGGACTCTGATTGTGAGACTGCTTTTCATGAGATCATATCAATCACCCATGCTCCAGTGCTGGCCTATGCCGATCCAAGAAAACCTTACGTCCTGCACACTCTGATGCTAGCATGGGTTGGGGCTGTGTTGTACCAAGAGCACGAGAATGGCCTGAGACCAGTGGCCTTTGCCAGTAGAAGCCTGACCCCATCCGAAAAGAACTATCCTGTACATAAGTTAGAGTTCCTAGCTTTGAAGTGGGCTATTGTTGACCAATTCCATGAGTACTTGTATGGGCTAAAATACTAGTAAAACTGACAATAATCCTTTGACCTATGTGCAGACCTCAGCTGTTGGATGCCACTGGCCATAGGTGGCTTTCTGCATTATCTACATATGACTATGCTCTCGATACCGAGCAGGTCTGAACCACATAGATGCTGATGCTCTCCCGGAGGCCTGTTCCCAGAATGATTGGGTCCGATTGGCAGAACCTGACATTCGGGCACTCTGCCGAAGTTTGACAGGAGGAACAAATGTCCACGGACGCAGTGGACTGTATGGTGGATTGCTTGGGACCCTCTGAGAATTGCATACCTGCTGCTTATGCCACTTTTCTGCAATAGACATTGGTGCACTGCCTCAGCTGGACAATGACAGTATTCACGGGGCTCAATCCCGCGATCCCATGATCAAAGCAGCTTTAGAAGCCCCTATGCAGGAAAAGATGTGTCCAAATTACGCTCCACTGATTTGAGAACTGCACTGTTATACAAAGAAGGTCCTAGTTGAAACTGATCAATAAACTGTTATACAGAGAAACAGTAGACAGAGGGGGACAAGTAGACAAACAACAACTAGTGCTGCCCACTGCCTTCGAGACTCAGTACTGAGGTCCTTGCACAACCACATGGGGCACCTTGGATATAGACAGAACACTTGACTTGGTGAGATCCAGATTCTATTGGCCTAAGATGGGGCTGATGTGGAGCAACACATTCGAACTTGTAGTCGCTGCTTACAGAGGAAAGCTTTGCCCCAGAGGGCTGCCCCCTTGTTAACATCACCACCAGTGCACCCATGGAGCTGGTCTGTATTGATTTTCTGAGTTTGGAGTCAGATCAAAGAAATATCAGTAATGTGCTGGTGGTCACTGACCATTTCACGAGATATGCCCAGGCTTTCCCACCAAAGACCAGAAAGCATCCACTCTGGCCAAAGTACTTGTAGAAAACTTTTGTTCACTATGGGCCCACAAAGAATCCATTCTGATCAAGGGAGAGACTTTGAGAGTCGTCTGATCAAAGAGATGCTTTTCTCTGTGGGGAGAGCGAAAGTCCAGAACCACTCCTTACTACCCCAGGGGACCCACAGCCTGAACGCTTCAACCGAACTTTGCTAGATATGCTGGGCATCCTGCACCCAAAGGACAAGCCTAGATGGAGCCAACAAATTAGCACCCTGGTACATGCTTATAACTGCACCAAAAGTGATGCCACTGGATTCTCCCCTACGCCTGATGTTTGGAAGAGAAGCTCGACTACCAGTAGATGTGTGTTTTGGGGTCTCTCCTGATGGGGTTCAAGCTGACAACTATTTACAGTATGTGCAAAAGTTAAAGGCCCAGCTAACTCTATGCACCAACTGGCTCAAACCATGGCTGCCAAAAGAAATCTGGCCAACAAAGAAAGGTATGATAAAAGGTGAAAGCAGGAACTCCAGGAGGAGATCGGTATTGCTAAGAAATCTGGGACTGCATGGCAAGCACAAGATTGCTGATAGATGGCACCATCTCCCTCACATTGTAGTGGGCAAACTAGATGATCTGCCAGTGTACAAAGTAAAGCCTGAGAATAATTCAAAAGATGTAAAAACAATGCATAGAAATCATTTACTGCCCATTGGACAAATCTTAATTGAGTCTGAGCCCCTAGAAGATGCCCCCTCTGGACCAGTGACTAGAGCTGCTGCTAAGAAAAGA
This sequence comes from Neoceratodus forsteri, assembly GCA_016271365.2. Taxonomy (NCBI): domain Eukaryota; kingdom Metazoa; phylum Chordata; order Ceratodontiformes; family Ceratodontidae; genus Neoceratodus; species Neoceratodus forsteri. Next base: position 708,262,691 of record CM057459.1, on the reverse strand, counting down.
TCAAGAAAGTCTGCACCTACAGAAGCAAAGTTAAAGTGTTCCTCCACAAGTCCCAGTTGAGCATGACTGTCAGTCCATATCGGAAGAAAGTGAGAGTGACTTTGAATACTATCCTTCTTATGAACTGAGTCAATTGTTTGGGCAATCCCTAGTCAATACTGGAGATGAAGCTGGGCCTTCTGGACTGTCTAAGCCCCAGCTTCATCCTGGACTAATGCTCCCAGAAAGTGAAGTGCAAAGCATCAGATCAGATGAAATGGAATCATTGTGCATGGTTGAACTGTTTGAGCTTTCAGGGAGAAAATGATAGATTGGGGCAGACTGGTGATACACCCAAACAAGAAGAGTATTTGGGTGCCTGACAGTCCACTGCCAGTGTCCAAAGCTCTCCATCGAGCCAAATGTTGTGGACTCAGAAACTGTAACTCCTGGAGCTGAAAGTGCCCCAAGTTCTAGCCTCTCTACCCCCAGGAGACTCCTGACAAGTGAGGACAATGCTGAAAATGAGACTCAGAGTGCAGAGACTGTAACAGTTCCCCTAGAAAGACTGGTCGAGCTGTAAAGCCTGTGGTGCACCTCAGTTATGATTCCTTGGGAGGCCTGTGGATTTGCCTCTCAATGTTGTCCATAAAGGAGTGTATGTCCCGAGCTCATTGCCCAAACTGAGCATCAGTGCTAACTCCAAGTTACTTGTGTTGCCCTCTCATATGGTGCCCTTGCCCCATCCAGCCCAAGGTAACTGATAGGAAGGGCCCTCTTCAGGTTTCATGTACAAGAGGTAATAACTTGAGTTATGGTACAATGTCATGTAATACTGTGTAAAGAGTGATGTACTGCAATGTTTCAGAAATGTGTTCTTGGTAAAATGATATATTGACTGATGATTACATGTGCGAGCCTAATGCAAATGTATATGGTTGCAGTTGAAACTTATGGGGTACTTGCTTGATGGACGTCAAGCTTTCCCAGGCCAGGAAGGTGTAACCCCCTGCAAATGGGGGTTTCAAAAGACTTCAGGAGCTTGCTTGAATGCTCCAAGCCTGAATGGTGTTTGCATTTAAGCCATTTATCAGTGAGTGTTTTAGAACCTCTGGTACTGTCTCTTTAAGAGCTGTCTGCTTGCAGACATAATTAGTTTGTATGGGGACTGTGTGTTTTTGATTGAGTACCACTCAAGCTGCTGCAATTCACTTCATTTTACAGTCACTAGGAGTGCAAAGGGAACCTATCTGAAAGATGTAACTGTTTGCCAGAAATTATTTAGAGTAATAATGAAATTATAGTTTGTCTAACTCTGCTTTTGCAGTCAGAACTGTGTCTGCTAGTTCCCATTCTAGTTTTGAACTGCTGAACTGGACCAATCAGTGTGGGGTAAGCTAGCTCTAAAATGGTGCCTTGGACGAATCAGAACTTGGACTCATAATCTGAGCCAGCCACAAGAGGATTGTATGGGCAGTGACTCTGGAGATGTAGTTTAGACTTCAGTGCCTTTTGGACCAACAGCAGCAGTCTATTGTGAGTGACAGCCAATCCAGTCAAGAACTGGGAGGAACTCAAAGAAGTGCCGGTTTTGTCGGTTGGAGTTTCAGTTGAGCTTTGGCAATGAAGAAGGAAGGAGCCCTGTGCTTTTCAGTGTGCAGTTTTAGTCAAAAAACGTGTGTAAGGCCCAGAGTTCCGGTCTGCAGCTTGTGTAATAGCTTGTTAGGACTGAATCCTGTCCTGTGAAAAGAATCAAAGGATCTCTGAAGAGTAGAAACCAGGCTCACCCTGTAGAAGACTGGAAGAATTGCTGAAAATTGCACTCGGTCTGTCAGGAACTGAATCTGCTGTGTGTTCTCCCGGTATTGTGCAGTAATTGCGATTGGGATACAGATGCAGCCTGCCTGGTATAGTGCTTTTATATGGATGTGTGAAGAGGTTTGTGTACCTCAAGTGAGCCCTGCTGACATTGAAGGACCCTATCTTATTTGGAGGTCGTGAGTACTAATTCAGGGTCGCTCCTGTTGAATTGCCACATTAAATCCAAATGGAATTACTGTACTGCTGACTGTTTAATTCTCCTTTCTCTGTGAAAGGGCCCTCACCAGCTGCCACGGTTTGGACTAGCCACTAGGGCTTGGGTACCCAGGACAGTAACTGATAGGGATAGGCCTTGCACAGAGCCATAGGTAGATTATTAGAGTGATAAGCTAATTAACCTGATTTCCCGTCCTTGTTATATCCCCTAAATAAATCAGAGCTGCTTGTTTCAGCAAAGTTATACTGCCTGAGGTATTTGTCTATGTTAAAGTACTGTACTGTGAGAGTTGCACTGTATCTCATTTCACAGGAGGTCCCAGTGCGGAACCAGACCTGGGGGTAGTGTATACTGTGAAGGTAATTCTGATATATTGTGTGGGCCACTAGTGGGAAGAAAGGGGGGTTGCAGTGTCCCAGAGGGCTGTGACCAAGTTAGTTTAACTATTGCAAACCCTGACCTCTGGGTGGAGGCACCCGCCATTGGATCCAGGCCCCTCAACCTGTTAGTGGCAAATCAGGCAGGGGTAGTAGCCCCTGGGATAGCGCCATCTAGGGGTTACAGAATGTTTAGATCATATCACCTCTCTCCCTCCTTTGCTCTAGGGTTTACATATTGAGCTCTGTTAATCTGTTCTCATATGTCTTCTGATGCAGTCCCTGCACCATTTTGGTTGCCCTTCTCTGGACTGCCTCAATTTGGTTAATGTCCTTGTGAAGGTGTGGCCTCCAGTACTGCACGCAGTACTCCAGATGGGGCCTAACCAGTGTCTTGTAAAGAGGGATTATTACCTCCCTCTTACGACTTGTGATATCCCTACTAATACACCCTAACATCCCCCTAACCTTACCTACTGCTTTAGAGGCCTGCTTGGATGATTTCAGGTCATCAGTGATGACGATGCCCAAGTCTCTTTCTTCCTTTGTAACTGCCAGCAACTCCCCTCCCAGCCTATAAGTGGCTTCAGGGTTTCTCTTCCCTATGTGCATGATCTTGCACTTCTTTGCATTAAATCCCAGTTGCCACTCTTCTGACCATTTTGCTAGTTTATTCAGATTTCTTCTTATTCTGTCCACCCCATCTGGATCATCTACTCTGTTGCAGATCTTGGTGTCATCTGCAAACAGACAAGCCTTACCCTCTAGTCCATCTACAATGTCACTGATGAAGATATTGAAGAGGACTGGCCCCAGGACTGATCCCTGAGGTACCCCACTTGTGACTTGCATCTCTTCTGACTGCATACCATTTACCACCACTCTCTGTTTTCTGCCTGTCAACCAGTTTGCCACCCAGTTGACCAACTTCTGACCCACCCAGAGTCTACCCAGCTTGTTTATCAATCTTGTATGTGGAACAGTGTCGAAAGCTTTGCTGAAGTCAAGGTAGGCGACATCAACTGCTCCCCCTTGGTCCACCACTCTGGTTACCCAGTCAAAGAAATCTATGAGATTAGTTTGACAGGACCTTCCTTTTGTAAACCCATGCTGTGTTGGATCCTGTGCCCCTATAGATTCCAGGTGTTGCACTATCCTTTCCTTAAGGAGTGCCTCCATAATCTTGCCCACTATTGAGGTAAGACTGACTGGTCTTTAGTTCACTGCCTCCTCCCTGCTACCACTCTTGTGGAGCGGGATCACATGAGCCCTTCTCCAGTCTTCTGGGACCTCTCCTGTGCTCAGAGACTCGCTAAACAGTTCTGCTAATGGCTCTGCTAGTTCCACCCTTAGCTCCATTAGTACCCTGGGATGTATGCCATCAGGTCCCATTGCCTTGTCCACCCTGAGCTTAGCGAGCTCTTGTAGGACCCTTTCTTTTATGAAGGGAGTAGTGCTCACCTCCCTCCCCCCTGTGTCCATGGTGCTGAGCTGTGGGCCCTGCCCTACCTTCTCTTCAGTAAATACTGAGCAGAAGTATCTATGTAGGATAGATGCTTTTACAGGGTCCTCCTCCTCACACGCCCCCCTTTTCTCCTTTGAGCTTAGCAATACCCCCTTTGGACTTTCTCCATTCGCTAATGTATCTATAGAAAGTCTTGTCACCTTCTTTTACTGTTTGTGCTAGTGTTTCCTAAGTTTGGGACTTTGTCTGCCTTACTGCCTTCCCTGCTTCCATTAGGGCAGTTTGGTATGCCTCCCTATATTCATCCCGCTGTGTTCCCTTATATTTCCTGAAGGCCAGCCTTTGGCTCTGACCTTTTCTGCTACTGTATTTGAGAACCAAAGTGATTTCCTTCTTCTTTTGCACTTCCTTTTCTGTCTAACACAATGGGATGTTGCTTCAAGTATTGCATCCTTAATGCTTGCTTACTTTGCCTGTACCCCCTCACCTGTGTTTCTTTTTGCCAGGGCTAGCTTAACTCTATTGGCCATCTTATCAAAATCAGCTCCACTGAAGTCCCATATTTTTGCCTTGGAATGGGATGACTTAGTTGTAGTGGCCAAATTGAACCATACCATGTGATAGTCACTGGCCCCCAGGTGACCTTCTACCTGGAGATCTGTGATCCCTTCCCTGTTAGTCAGTACTAGGTCTAGGATAGCCCTGTCTCTTGTGGGTTGTTGTGCCAGTTGTTTGAGGCCCTGCCCCTGCAGGGAATCCACCATGTGTCTAGTTCTGGCAGATGTTCCTGCTGGTATTGACCAATCTGTATCCGGCATGTTGAAGTCTCCCATTATCAGAACCTCCCCTTTAGCTGTCATGTTTTGTATATCTTCTAACAGTAATGTGTCTCTGTCTTCCCCCTGGTCTGGGGGCCTGTAGACAATCCCAGTTCTTATGGCTGTCCAATTTCCTGTTTCCAGGGTGACCCACAGTTCTTCTGGCTCCTTATGTGTATTCTGAATTTCTGTAGCTTTGATATTTTCATTGTCATACAAGGCCACTGCACTCCCCTTTTTGCACCTCGGTCTCTTCTGAACAGTACATAGCCAGGTACTGAAGTCTCCCAAGTGTGATTACTGGTAAACCATATCTCAGTAATTGCTACTATGTCCAGTTTAGCCTCTGACATTATTGCCTGCAGGTCTGGGATCTTATTTACCAGGCTGTGAGCATTTGTGTACATGATTTTCCATTGGCCAGATTTCGGGGTGTTAGTTGTCGGGTGAGGTCTGGCATTTCCCCTGTGCGTCGTATGGGGAGACGGACCTTTTTTCTTACCTGGTGATGCAAATTAACTGCAAACATGCTGAATCCCTGTTTGGCCACTAACTGAGGGGGGGGGGGTGTTCTTCCCATTTGACGTATGGGGTGCTGCACCCCTCTCCCCATTTGCTAGTTTAAATATTTTGCAAAGACGTCAAACTTCTGCCCCAATGTACTGACTCCCTCCTTAGTCAGATGCAGTCCATCAAATTTAAAGAACTTTTGCCCCCAAAACTGTTGCCAGTTCCCTACATATTTGTGTCCTTTTTCCTGGCACCAGCCCATAAGCCACATGTTTAGCTCCCCTATCTCCCCTTTCCTGACCTTCCGTCCATCTGCCGCCCTCTCCCAGACTGGCAGGATCTCAGAGAAGGAGATGCCAGACGAAATGGATGATAATTTGTCACCCAGCCTGGTCAGTTGTTCCTTGGTCTCCACAACTGACCGGCTGGTGAGATCATTTGTCCCCATCTGTACCAGGACGTCAATGTTTTCTCCTGCTTCCTGAACAATTTTATCAATGCGGTCAGCGTCTCTCCACGCTGATGTACCTGGGAGACATCTGACCATTACCTCTGGCTGCAGATAGGTATCAACTCCCTGAATCATGGAGTCTCCTATGATCAGAAGTTTTTTGGATTTCCTTTTTGCTTTTTTTGTTTTGGTTCCTGATTTGGGCGAGTTTTTGTTGTGCTAGCTCCTGTGCTGCAGTGTCCTGCTCCGCAGTGTGCTCTGCCCCGTTGTTTGATTTCGGAGATAGAGGCAGATACCTGTTTGTAGTGTTTATATGGTTTTTGGAGGTAATATGTTGGAGAGCACTGAGTGATGGGGCACTCAGTTTGCCCCTCCTAACCACCTGCCAACCTCCCAGACCAACTACCCTCTGCGGTCGAGGTTCTTCTGTTGGATGTTGGGGAAATGGCGGGTGGTTTTTATAATGTATTTCCTCTTGAATATGAAATTTGAGGCTCGCAATCTCTGTCCATGCTGCCTGGAGCTGAGCCCTAAGATCTCCAATGGCTCAGCATGTAGGACAGTGTCCTAAATCCTGTAAGACTGTCCTTCTGAAAAGTGTTCCACAGTACCTGCAGTTAATGATATCCATTCCAGATAAGTTGCTCGGTTTATAACCTGGTCAGAGTAATTAGAAGGAAGAAAATGCAAGTAATGGTTTGATTTTATGTTTTGTTTTCATATAACTTGTTATAACAAGTTAAATTACTAGTGCCCTGTAAATGAGCTCACCTTGTGGATGCCCCACTGATCTGCCCCTTCCTGCTTTGCCACAAGAAATGTCAATGACTGTAAATCCTATAAAAGGAGTGTAGGTGGTTGGGGATGGGGTGGTAGGGAAGCTGGCCCTTCCCCTGCTGAAAAAGAAGAACCACAGACGAAAGAACAAGGAGGTAAGAGCAGAAACAGTCTACAACAAATGCAGTAACCCTGAAAGCTTATCCTAGTGTTAGATAAAACTGTAAAACCTGTAATGCACCACCTGTAATAATTTCAGAGAAGATATACCCTGTAAGAAACACTTTGCTACAGAGAAAAATAAAGCAGTAACAGAAAATATACCTTGCAAAAGAATATTTGAATCAGAAGATTACAGCAGTAATCTGTTAGCACGCACCTGTAGGCACACCTTGTAATAATGCAGAAGAAGGTATACCAGCAACAACAATTTGAATCAGAGAAAAATAAAGCAATGAAATGTTAGCAACAAGCAGTAGCAATCCCTGTGAGTACAAAATAAAAATAACAACACACAGTAAATCTGCTTAGCCAAAAGAAGTCTTAATCCTTTCCCTTGCTTTGGTAAGGTTATTTGCTCTGTCCTTTCAAGCAATCTAGAAGGAAAGAGCTGAGGTGAAGCTAGGTGCTTTGGCCAGCAAACCAAGTCTTCTACCTCAGCTGAGTTAAGAGCAGAGAGGGCTGTACGGACTTTGTGGATGGAGAAAGGTGGGAAGTGGAACGCGAGTGGGTGTGTCAGGTGGGGTGAGAGAGGAGTCTTGCGGGATGGGAGTGGGGTTATCAAGGAGCGCACAGATAGCAAAAAAATTATTAAATATTTCTGCTACTGCAGCGGGATCAGAGCCGGGAGCCATCTATCTTGAGGACTGGGGAGGCCTACTAAGCAGAGGGTCAAGGAGAGAATGAACAACTTTCCAGAAAGATGCTGGCGTGTAATGACCTTGCTGCAGGTGGGACCTGAAGTAATTGGTCTTGGAAAGGTGGATGGATTTGGTGCCATTATTTCTGTTTGTTTTGTAAGCTTTGAGGTCTCCTTGGGCTAGAGATACTTTGTAGCTGGCCTAGGCTTTGTCCCTGGCTTTGTATTTGGCCAGTAGGTCTGCCATTATCCAGGGATGATGGTGTCATTTAACCCTAGCTTTCTTCCGGGGGGGGGGGCGTGGTGATTCCAAATCCTGGTAAGTGTACTAGAAAAAAGGGATGGGGCAGAGTCAATATCCGGGGCAGTGAAAACTGGCAGCCAGTCAGTCAGGAAGAGATCTTGGAGGAGGGCGGCAGAGTCTAAAGTGTGGAGGGGGCAAGTGCAAATGTACTTTGGGGTGGAATGGGGAACGTGCATCTTACGTATGCAATAAGTGATACAGTGATCACTGAGAGTGTCTGGTAGGATGCCTGATGCAGTGATGTGGTGGGGGTGGGAAGATAATACTCAGTCAAATAGGGAGTGGTTTTGGGAGTGAGGGTTGATACTGGTGGGTTTGAGGATCAGCTGGGTGAGATTTAGGGCTTCAATCCTTAGGAGGGTAGACTTAGAGGAAGAGGAGAGCCAGTCTAGGTTGAAATCACCTAGAAGAAGGAGTTCTCCATTTGCTGTGTGGGAAGAGATGCGAGAAATGGTGGAGACTAAGGAGTCAGGTGAAGTTTTAGGTAGGGCACAGAGTGTGCCAATGTAGAGTGGAGATGAGTAAAAGAGGGATAGCAGGGTAATGATGAGTTCATGGGAGGAGGAGCAAGATTCTTTGAGAGTGATAGAGCAGGAGAGAGGCTGTCTGGTGTACAGAGCTACGCTGCCACCACGCCTACCTCAATCTTGGCAGAATAGGTTGAAGTTGGTGATGGGGAGAAAGGAGTCCGGGATTCTGACAGAGAACCATGTTTTGGCAACACAGAGAATGTCAGGTGGATGCTGGGAATCCATACTATAAGGGCATCCAATTTGGGGAGGAAGCTTCTGGCATTTAGGTGAAAAATGTGAAGTCCCTTTGGCAGAAGGGGGGGTTAGAGTTTGGGGAAATTGCTGGGGGTAGTTTGGGCTGAGGAGCGTAAAAAGGACCCAATTATACAGGTTTCTGGTTGGTAATTCTCAGTAATTTAATAAAGCCACCCAACACCAGATGTTGTTTTAAATCAATTGCAATTTATTAATACCAAATAAGCCCCAACAGTTTTACCTCTAACATGATTAAATCTAAATAGCTGATGGCTTATTACCACCAGGGCTACAGGTATTCAGAGGGAATGAAGCAACATTCCTCTGGGTGACCCAAGTATCTATGGCAGCCATGTTGGCTACTCCCCTTGGACACACTGAACATACAGTCTGTCTGCTATTTATACAGTGTTTGACAAGAATTGCAAAACAAGGGAAATTTCCCAGTTTTTAGACACTCTGACCATAAAAGGCAAGAGAGTAGGGTCATGAGACAAGGGTTTAAAACACATACATCACTGCTGACTTAACATTAAAAATAAAACATCATTTGTAAGTGTAAAAACAGTCAAACATAAGATAAGGAGGTGGACCAGACATTAATGCTTGCCAGCTTGCACGTAATTTCTCTATTTCTGCTTACACCATTATCTAAATTCAAGGTTAGTCATGACCGTCTATCTTGCCTAAAAGAAAAAACATGTTTGTACAAGATTTTTTCTATGCACAGCAAGTTTGGCATTGATTAAGACATAAACATGTGCCCTTTCACCCATTTCTTGGATCTTATTGTTACAAGTATAATTTACGTGGTACCAACAATTAGTTGTTGTCTTACACACATATTAGTTTATATGGTGGTATAATTTATCTATTTAGCCACTTACAGCCTTTTGCTACCTAGCTATATTAGTTCACATGTCGGCATCATTCAGTCATCTACTAGCCATTTGCATTCTCTGCAAGCCCCTTACACTAGCCATTTTACACCTTTCTATCTCCTCAACCTTTTGGTTAGCCAATTACATATTGTTGATAAAAGTTTGGTCACTGATCACTAAAACCTTGGCCACTGGTCACTAAACTTTGGCCACTGGCCACTTTTAACAGTCCCCACCTCGAAGGCAAGGGACACATATCAGGGACCTGAGCCTTCACAAAAGTAAACATAAAAGTAAAGATGCTAATTATTAAATAAATGTTTTTAGAGCTTACTGCCCTGCGATTCTGTCTTGTGATCTCTGATAATGGGCTGCTATTACATCTATTATCAGGGAGACATAAAATAAGGACACATTAGTTTGAATGCATGTTTAAACTCAGACATATTTCAATGGGAGATATTTAAGACAACAGGTATATGCATAAATTGTACATTATTTATAAGGGTTTCAGGTACTGAAGTAGCAGTTAATCGCTGGGGGGGGGGCTGGTGTTAACTGGAACACTTTTAACAATTCTGATTAAGGGGGTGAGGGAAGACTGGTAAGGGGAGTCTTGAACCCCCCACAGATAATACTTTGATTAGTATATAAGTTTGGTATAACTAAACACTTTTGATCTTAATCTGTTAATTGCATTTTAATACTTTTACCTTACATAATTTCTAAGCTTTCATAATACAAGCTACAATTTTTTAAAGCTAGAAAAACAGTTTATAATTGATTACATGAAAAACCTTTTTTAAAACTGGTTGCCAGCATCCAGATAGTCAAGGCAATCATGAAAGGATTCCTGTTCTGGAGTTGGCATGGGGTGGTTACAGATGGAGCACAAATGGTGAGTTTGTAAAACATAGTGCAGAACTCAGGGATGTCAACATCACAATTGAAATATGTGAAAAGATGTTAACATGTGATACCACATATAACACAATATGACATGACAATATTTGTTGATGAAGAAGAGTTTATGGAATCCACTTTAAGAGTGGACAAGGTAGATGCTACCTTGTGTTGAGGTGTGGCACACCCTTGGAGCTTGATTGAAGAATCTGTTGATAATGTCTCTTGTTAGATAAGTCATTATAAAACGTATGACCAGTTTAAAAAGTTCATACAAGTAACAGTCTATGAAATTAACAGTCCATAAGTTTATATAAGTAACCACAAGTTGGCGTAGTTACAGTACAGGTGAAATGTCATTTGCAGAAAAGTGGTAGCCCCACAAGGCACATGGGGCAATGCAGACAGTAATTTAAAAACAAAACACCAGCATAGTAGAAAAATCTGTGTTCATGTTGCTGGCTGCTGGATGGCTGATTGGCAGACACATTGGCCAGGGCTGCATTAGATTGTGCATTGAGTCCTTTTAATGGACTAGCCACACACACACTGGCATGGCATTTGTATTGTGGTAGTTGATTACACCCTGGCACAAAGATTAACAGTCTATAAAAAGGTAACAGTTTACAATAAACCATTAAGAACACAGTCCATAATAGAGCAATAGGTTTGTATAAAGTACCAGCCATGTTTGGAACAAGCAGCAGTGAAGAAAATGGATGTCTTGCTTGAAGATCAACTAAAGAAAAATCTTCTTGCTGAAGTTAGAGGATTGCCCCTACCCCAGACTTAACTTTATAGTAAGCAGAAACAATAGGCTTGACTGTAGAGTCTGAATTGGCTGGACCTTTTTCAGTTGATTTAAAGTTTTACAAATAGGTGTAACTTTGCTGAAAACATTATACTTGCAGAGGTAATAATAACTTGATTCATGCAATAGTCCTTATATGGAACCAGTTAGGCCCCTAGATGGTGATGACATTGAAGCTGTGGCAGTTGTTTTCTTTCCAGGAAAAAGATGAAGGTCTTGGCAGCTTAGATGAAAGTGTTACTGTTGTTGTACGTGGAGATGTTATGTGTGCCACACCGTGGAAACCTGCAACTATAAAGTGTATTAGAAACTGAGTTAAGAACTCATAAATAACAATTTGCTAAATCAATAACCTTTTTGTTTTGTAAAGAGTGGTGTGACAGAGCCTAAATTCTGGCAATTGTGGAAAGAGAAAAATAAAATTGGGACGTCAACCGCACACCTGGGGGTGCAGACCAAGGTCTAATAATACCATTTGACCATCTATGAATGCATGACAATGTTATGGTTACACCCTGCTTTCAAATCGCAGAAGAGGTTATGACAATGATACACATGATTTCCCTGTCTGTTTGTTGCTGGCAGGCCTAACTGAGACCTGTGTTATAAAATCTTGTAATGTTACTTAACACACTTTAAACATATAGTTTATGGCAATATGCCTGTTACACTATGCAATAGTGGGACAAATATATATTTTGTTGGCTTATGCCAGCTAATAATAGTGCCTATTGCACCTATGACAAGTGAAAAGGGTCTACCTTCTTCACACTGTATAGTGAAATACTCCAAAGTACTGAGTTAGGTAAGGCCTACTATGAAACCTTGAAGCATAGGTTCTGGAACAGAATCTTAATTCTGCATATTATAATTGTTAAGATTTAAAATTACAAAACCTGCATAGTGTGCACTTATTTTTCAGGGATACCTGTGAATAATGAGACAAACAGAGTATTAATTTGTCTGGGGTTTTGCTTGGAACATATTGTAGGGGTGGGTCAGCAATGCTGGCCCCAGTATCTAGGTTTTTGGTTATGAGCATTAAAAACATTTATGCATGTGGAGCAGTTTTCTGAATACACACCTGATACAGTGTAGCAAGATGTATATCAAATCATAATAGCATAAACATAAACATTTTTGCAATAGAACATTGTCAGTATTGAGCATAATGCATAAAATACATTTTAAACAACAAATACAGACAGCAAGTTTAGAGTTCAGGAATCGTAGAGCATTGTGACTTTACTTGTTGAACATAACCATGGAATAAGTTGCAGAAGGCAGGGCACAGTTTAGTTTATAAGTTGCAGTCCTTGGTGCAAATGACTTAGTTTTGGTTGAAAGAATTATCTGAGCAATCCACCACTCTGTTTTTATTAACTTGTAAGGCTTTTCAGGCTATGCGATGCTTTAGAACTTTGAAATTATAAAAACCTGTTTATGCTTATAGAAGGCAGATAATTGCATCCATTGCTGTAAGGCTATGGGAAGTTGTTTTATATTTGTCTGACAGGATAGGAAAGCTGAAAAGACGATCAAAAGATATGAATGTGTGTGGAAATACATACACAATTCCCATTCCAGCTTAACTGATTACTTGCTGAGGGCAGAAGCCCTTGTACCAATGACAGGTATGAGGTTTAACTGTTTGCACTAGAAAAAGCAGAGGGACTTGGGCTGGGTTATACTGTTAAAATACATTGGGTCTTATTAAAACCTGTAAATAAAAAACAATTATTAGCAAATACACATTTTCTTTTATTTACCCCTGTGGGGAGACAGTGATGTACCTTGCCACCTTTGTGGGTATTACACTGTAAGGAAGGGTAGTATGCCCCCCCTCTTTTTCAGCTCCTAATGTGGTGGAAGAGGCAGCTTGAATACTGTAGCAATAAAAAGGTTAGCTGTGGATGGTGACATGGATATTAACCCAGAAATGGTCTGGCAATATTAGTAGCCAGTCATGCAGCAAGCACCTTAAAAAGGTGTGCACTGGATAAATGGTAATGGGGTAGCCCCATTGCCGTCCCCACCTAGCGCACTTCAAATTATAACAGAATTATATTGCAACTAGTTTAGTAAGTTTCATACCTTACTATAAAGATGGGGAACTTCTTTTCTCAAGAAGAAAGAGAAGAAACAAACAGACAAACAGAAAAACAAACATACACAATTCTAAAAATGAAACAAGATTTATAGGATAAAAGAAGCCAAGCGTCCCTGTGTTGTTCCCTTATTCTAAGCATGACAAAATGTCAGCTGAGTTCATAAAAGATCCGGATTGATGGTAATACTGTACGTACGTATCTTAGAATGCATTTTTAAAAGGAAGAAAAATAAATAAATAAATGATTACACCATGGTCACATGTAAAAATAAAAGCCATTGTTTTTAACTGTAGATGGTAAACTCTCTCAAAACAGCTGTAATGTTTCTTTTTTAATCAGTATACTGTAGATATTGTAGCACAGCACTGGGCAGAGTTGTGGAAGGGCGTTATCTCCCAGCACGTCTGTTCCATTTTCTCTCTGCCACTACTACAAAGCATGGTGCACACACTACAAGCCCCAGAAGGCATTGCACCACAGCTTCACCTAGCTGAGTGCTTGATTAAGAACAGGTGCAGGAGAGTGACTGCCTGCATAAAAGAGAAGGCTCAAACAATTGCTCTCTCTCAGTACCTGATTAGGAAACAGGCGTGGAAGGTGGCTGGTGAGCATTTGTAGCAAGAAGGAAGGAAAGAAAGAGAATTTTGAATCAGCTGACTTCCCGGCTTTGACCTTTTGTTTGGCGTGCGACTGCGAATTGGATCTTGACTTTGGACTGGCTGAAAACCCAACACTGGTAAATGACTTTTGTTTGAAACAAAGACCAAGAGACTCTTTTCTGATTTTGTTTGTTTGCCCCAGGAAATAGCTTAGCTATCTGGGCTATAGACAGGGAACTGAAAACTCACTGTGTAGGCAGCACTCAACAAAAAGCCAGGTATTATTTTCTTTTGTTTGTTTGCATCCTGGCGTTGTTTTGAATGTACCTCTCTCAGTATTTTTACTGCTAAACATATAGTTATAATGCTGTGTAACCCTGAATATCCTGTGTCGTGGTGCAAAGTGTGCTCATATCCCCGCCTGCAAGATCCCAGTGCAACACAACCCCCCTTACTGTGTTACAGTGGTGGAGAATGCGGGCAAGGTTGTGTGGATAACAACATCACTAACACACTGAAACAGTCATGGAGAACCTACTGCAGCAGCTTGTGCAAGCAAACCTGGCCCAGCAAGCTGCAAACCAACACCAGGCAGAGACCAACAGACTGCTGCTGGAAGAGCAACGGAGGGGACAACAAATGTTGAACTTGGAGCTACAGCGGCTTGCCGCAGAGGTGGCAAAAGGGAAGGAAGCCCGATGCAGGTGCATCTTCCATTGTAGCTGGACATTTCCTGCAGAATATGACAGCCAGTGATGATGTGGAAGCCCATCTGAAAACTTTTGAAAGGACTGCAAACAGGGAAGAATGGCCTCAAAGCAAGTGGGCTGGTATTCTGGCCCCCTTCCTCATTGGTGATGCACAGAAAGCGAATTATGACCTTGAACCAGAAAATGCTGATGACTATGACAAGTTGAAAAAGCAAATCCTTGCGCGCCTAGGAGTAACAACAGCAGTCAGAGCTCAGCGATTCCACTCATGGACATTTCAACCAGAGAAAGCTCCCCGCTCACAGATGTTTGATCTGATCCACTTAGCCCGAAAATGGCTGCAACCTGAAATCCTGACGTCTACTGCAGTGGTGGAAAGAGTGGTGCTGGATCACTTCACCAGAGGGCTGCCCTATGATTTGAAAAAAAAACATCAGTCAAGGCAACCCTAGCACAGCAGAGGGCCTGGTAGACCTTGTGGAAAGGTATCACGCTACGGCTGAGCTCTTAAAGACTACCAGACCTGAAAGGATCAATTCTGACAAGAGAACCCACCGGGAGCAAGATGAGAGCCATCCACCGCACAACACAGCTGGAAGGGAGAGAAGGAGCCAGGGGACCAGATGACTACAGCACCAGCAGAGGGCGCCAGAACTTGTTTGAAGCAAGAAGGGGAGTGATGGACCGAGATACCAGAACCTGTTTCACATGTGGAGAACCAAGACACATTTCTTGGAAATGTCCTAAGAAAGATGACCCAATGCAAGTAGAAGCAACCCTGTCCAAACAGTGTAATGTCATCACTGCCCTCCTGAGGAATCATAGTCAACCTCCTCGCATCAGTCCAGTCCAAATCCAGAACCAGGAAGTGGATGCATTGTTGGACTCCGGCAATATGGTGACACTAGTCAGCCCCTCTTTAGCACCCACCAGCCAAGTGAGTGACAGTAACCCCATTTCCATCACATGCATCCATGGGGACACCAAGACATATCCCACAGCACACCTTGAAATAAAAACAAAGGAAGGTGTGTTTACTGGAACAGTGGGATTGGTGAAGCAGTTGCCTTTCCCTGTGTTGTTAGAACGAGACTGTCCATTCTTCCAAAGACTTTGGAAACGAGAAAAAGACAAAGAGGAGGATAAAGACCATGAAGACACAGGCAAAGACAAAGATGAAGACAATGAGGAAGACAAGGAGGAAGACAAAGACAATGAGGACGACAAAGTGTATACAGTGTCCGACAAGCCTGAAAGAAAAAAAAATACGTCAACACCAATGGTACAAGTCTTCGTGGGAGACGACAATGATGAGGAAGACGGAGGAGCAGGTGTCACAGAAGACACTCCAGAGGACTTAGAAGGGGCAGTTTCTTCACACCAGCATGCACACAGTACAGAGGAAGATTTGGGACAGCACAACTGGAAGATCCCACACTCCAGAGGAAATGTGAAAGTGGTGGATGGGAGGCCCTTCAACCCTGACCAGCCCTTCCCCTACCCACACTTTGCTATGAAAAACAACTTGCTGTATCAAGTACACAAAACAGCTGACATACTGACAGAGCAGCTACTCGTGCCCCAGCCCTTTCAGCGCACTGTAATGCATTTGGCTCATAGCCACCTCTTGGGAGGACACCTGGGAATGGATAAAACAAAAGAGAGACTGCTGAATCGTTTCTTTTGGCCGGGGGTCCATGCTGAGGTGGCACAGTATTGTCGCTCCTGTCCAGAGTGCCAACAGAGAGCTCCAAAACCCTCTTTCTGAAATCCATTAGTTCCTCTGCCAATCATTGAAACACCCTTTGAGCGGATTGCCATGGACCTGGTAGGACCCTTGGTGAAGTCTGCAAAAGGCTTTCAGTACATCCTGGTGGTAGTAGACTATGCTACCAGATACCCTGAAGCCATTCCCCTGCGGAACACGACAACCAAGAGCATCGCCCGAGAACTAGTCCAGATGTTTTCCCGAGTCGGGATACCCAAGGAAATCCTCACTGACCAAGGAACACTCTTCATGTTCAGAATAATGAAGGATTTGTGCCAGCTCCTCCAAATCAAACAGCTGCACACGTTCGTGTATCATCTGCAGACAGATGGGCTCATTGAAAGATTCAATAAAGCATTAAAGAGTATGATTAAAAAAACCATGGAGACAGATGGACCGAACTGGGACCAGTTGCTGCCATATCTAATGTTTGTCATCCGTGAAGTGCCCCAAGCGTCCACAGGATTTTCCCCATTTGAACTGCTGTATGCTCACCGCCCACGAGGTCTCCTTGACATAACAAAGGAGACATGGGAGCACCAACCCTGCCCCCACCAAACTGTCATTGAACAAGTGGAAGGGATGAGAGAGTGCATTAACACCATAATGCCCATCGTGAAGGAACATATGCAAAAGGCCCAAGAAGCTCAAAGTAGAGCCTACAACTGTCCCGTAGCACCCAGAGAGTTTCAGCACGGTGACAGAGTGTTGGTACTTGTCCCCACCTCCGAGTGCAAGTTCCTGGCCACCTGGAGAGGACCCTACGAGGTACTTGAAAAAATAAACCAAGTCAATTACAAAGTAAAACAACAGGGTAGACGAAAGCCTGAACAAATATATCACATCAATTTGTTGAAAGAATGGGTGGACCGTGATGTCTTCTGGAGTGAAACAAACCCCTGTCCAGATGAGGAAAACCCCAGAGACGCAGTGACGGTTGGAGACCTGATACCCAGTCAGAAACAAGACATCTTTGAATTCCTTGACAGAAATAAAGATGTTTTCTCTGATCTGCCCGGCAACACTCGACTCGTCACACATGACATTGTGACCTCTCCAGGGAAACAGGTACACCTCAAGCCATTTCGTGTACCAGAAGCACGCCAAATTGCGATAAAGGAAGAGGTTAAAAAGATGTTAGATCTGGGAGTAATTGAAGAATCTCACAGTGCCTGGTCTAGCCCCATAGTGCTTGTCCCAAAACCCGATGGATCAATCAGGTTCTGCAGTGATTTCAGAAAACTGAATGAGATTTCAGCTTTTGATGCATACCCAATGCCGTGAGTAGATGAACTCATCGAAAGACTGGGAACAGCCCGCCATCAGCACTCTTGACCTGACGAAGGCTACTGGCAAGTCCCTTGACAAAAGCTGCCGAGAGAAGACTCGTTGCCACCCGATGGCTTGTATCAATATACAATGCTTCCTTTGGTTTACATGGAGCCCCAGCCACGCTTCAACCCCTGATGGACCGTGAAGCTGCGACCCCACCAGGAGTATGCTGCTGCTTATTAACACGATGTCATTATTCACAGTCACACCTGGGACAGCCACTTGAAGAAACTGCAAGCTGTGACGCAGTCCCTCCGAGAAGCAGGGCTCACAGCCAACCCAAAAAAATGTACCTTAGGGGTGAGTGAAGCACAGTACTTGGGTTATACAATAAGAAGAGGCCTTATAAAGCCACAAGAAAAAAAAGTTGCTGCCATTCGAGATTGGCCACAACCGGTCAATAAAAAACAAGTAAGGGCATTTTTGGGACTCACAGTCTATTACAGAAGGTTTATTCAAAACTTTGCTACTATAGCAGCCCCCCTCAGTGACCTCACGTGCAACAGCCAACCTAACATGGTGAAATGGACTCCTGAAGCGGACAAAGCTTTCTGTTGCTTGAAACTGGCACTGTGTGCCTCTCCTGTCCTGAATTCCCCTGACTTCTCCAAACCCATGATCGTACAAACTGATGCATCTGACACGGGTCTGGGTGCAGTCCTGTCACAGGGCGTTAATGGTGAAAACACCGATCTATACTTGAGCCGCAAGCTATTGCCGCGTGAAGGTCACTTGCCGCGCTGGAGAAGGAATGCTGGCGATCAAATGGGCACTTGAGTCTCTGAAGTATTACCTGCTGGTCGTAAGTTTTTTTCTTACTGATCACGCTTCCCTGACGTGGATGAGACAGGCTAAGGAAAAGAATGCTCGTGTTACCCGATGGTTTCTGAGTTTACAGCCCTTTGATTTTCAGATTGTTCACCGTGCCGGTGCCAAGCATGGGAATGCAGATGCTCTTTCCCGGATCCATTCCTTCTTTTCTGCTGCCGCTCAGCCCGAGGGGGGCTAAGCTGAGGGGGGAGGTATGTAACACAGCACTGGGCAGAGTTGTGGAAGGGCGTTATCTCCCAGCACGTCTGTTCCATTTTCTCTCTGCCAGGACTACAAAGCATGGTGCACACTACAAACCCCAGAAGGCATTGCACCACAGCTCCATCTAGCTGAGTGCTTGATTAAGAACAAGTGCAGGAGAGTGACTGCCTGCATAAAAGAGAAGGCTCAAACAATTGCTCTCTCTCAGTATCTGATTAGGAAACAGGCGTGGAGGGTGGCTGGTGAGCATTTGTAGCAAGAAGGAAGGAAAGAAAGAAAGAGAATTTTGAATCAACTGACTTCCCGGCTTTGACCTTTTGTTTGGCGTGCGACTACGAATTGGATCTTGACTTTGGACTGGCTGAAAACCCGACACTGGTAAGTGACTTTCATTTGAAACAAAGACCAAGAGACTCTTTTCTGATTTTGTTTGTTTGCCCCAGGAAATAGCTTAGCTATCTGGGCTATAGACAGGGAACTGAAAACTCGCTGTGTAGGTAGCACTCAACAAAAAGCCAGGTATTATTTTCTTTTGTTTGTTTGCATCCTGCGTTGTTTTGAATGTACCTCTCTCAGTATTTTTACTGCTAAACATATAGTTATAGTGCTGTGTAACCCTGACTATCCTGTGTCGTGGTGCAAAGTGTGCTCATATGCCCGCCTACAAGATCCCAGTGCAACACAACCCCCCCTTACTGTGTTACAATATATAAAAGAAAAAAAAATGCTGGATGTAATGAGTAACCCCCCCTTCCAGCTCGAGTGCCTTGCATAGTATGAGAATCACGTGATACTGTTCAGGAGCAAAGGAGTTGTGCTTATTAAAGTATCTTTTAATAACAAAAGAGCACAGAATAAAACTGCTGGCCAAGACGGTACACACACATACACATACATAAAAAGAAATAACACAAATTAAGACTGACATTATTTGACACCAATTTGCTGAGGTAATGCCCATAGTTTTATTAGAAAACTATGTGTTTTAGGTATATGCTGCGTCCTACCTGTCTTGTAACACACTACAACTTTTTAAACCAGCAAAGTTATATATATCTTCATGCCAAATCTTTTCAGCACATTTTTTAAACACCTTCCAACTCCTTTAAAATATAACACAACATACCATCTGTAAGTGGACACATCTAGTAGACAATGGTTACACCTTTTGGCGCATAGCTAAAATATAGCACTCGGGATTTTGAAATCTTTGTGACGAACATTTTATTTCCCTTTAGCAAAAAGTTTCTGGTTTTAACTAGAAGTATGATAAAGCCATTCAAAGCTGTTAACACATTACATTTTCACCTAGCAGTGGCTTGGCAAATTGCCTGCAAACTATAAATCTTTTTGCACATTGCAATCTATGACGTCATATCTCTTCACCTTCAACACCACCTGCTCCAACCAACAACTACCTACAAAAGTCCTTCATTGACCCTATCTAGGCAGCACAAATCTTTTATTAAAAACTAAAACAGTCAGATATGAGGCAAAGAAGCTTTTTTTTTTTTTTGTAACACATTCTGCGCCAAAGGCAGTCAGTGCTATCTTGCAACCTTGACAGCAGAACATAATTACAGAACACAGATATATGCTGGAAAACATGAGAGAGAGAGAGAGAGAAGGAGCATTACCTTGTTTAGTGTGTGTGTGTGTGTGTGTGTGTGTGTGTGTGTATGTATGTGTGTATGTATATGTATGTGTATATATATATATATATATATATATATATATATATATATATATAAATGAAACAGATAGACAACAATTAAAAAAAAAAAAAAAACTTTTAGAACAAGATACACAGACTTACCCTGTGCCAAGGTATCTTTCTTCTTCTGTCCTGATACACTGGTCCAATCCAGAAGAATGGCTGCAGAACCTTCATGATAATCTCCAAACGCTGCAGCTATTAACCCTTTCAAAATTTCCCTTTTTGGATTTCAGTAACCTGCCAAATCAAGTCTTTTCCCAGAGCTCTGGTTTGCAGTTTAAAAACAATCTGTAGCAGTACTAGGCACTAGGCTGAGATCCAACTGGTGGAGGTCCCCAGTACCTGGGTTTGGGATTAAATGTTTTCGGCTCTATAGGAGGCAAAGGAACTTGAAATTGATGCAAAAAAAACTTGAAACTGCACAGATAAGGAACATGGGGGGGGAGGGATTTTCAAATCAACCCATCTGTAGTCACACCTACTGTGTATGCATCCACAGTGGTTTATTTTTCTTTTTCTAAATGTTGCTTATCCAACGTTACTTGATTAGACACCGCTTTTCTTCTAAAAGCAGCCTGAACTGTGAAAGCCATCATCAGCTCTAACAGTATATTTGAGAGACTTTAATACATCTCTCCACATATCCTTAAACTTGGGGTCCTCGGACCCCCACATGAATATACATTACTCTTACCCAGCTTATAACTGCTCCATAGACCTTTTCCTGTAAGTTCAAGTCCACTCAAACACTCAGAGTCCATTAGACTCTTTTTTTTTTCCCCCCAGCCCCACAGTTAGATTATGACCCTTACTTGCGCGGACCCTGTTTAGAGTAAACACTAAGCTTTACCAGATTTACCAGAACCAAAACCACCTGCTGGCTGGCTCAGCCAATTTGTAAAAAGGACCCAATTATACAGGTTCCTGGTTGGTAATTCTCAGTAATTTAATAAAGCCACCTGACACCAGATGTTGTTTTAAATCAGTTGCAATTTATTAATGCCAAATAAGCCCCAACAATTTTACCTCTAACATGATTAAATCTAAACAGCTGATGGCTTATTACCACCAGGGCTACAGGTATTCAGAGGGAATGAAGCAACATTCCTCTGGGTGACCCAAGTATCTATGGCAGCCATGTTGGCTACTCCTCTTGGACACACTGGACATACAGTCTGTCTGCTATTTATACAGTGTTTGACAAGAATTGCAAAACAAGGGAAATTTCCCAGTTTTTAGACACTCTGACCATAAAAGGCAAGAAAGTAGGGTCATGAGACAAGGGTTTAAAACACATACATCACTGCTGACTTAGCATTAATTAAAAATAAAACATCATTTGTAAGTGTAAAAACAGACAAACATAAGACAGGGAGGTGGACCAGACATTAATGCTTGCCAACCTGCACATAATTTCTCTATTTCTGTTTACACCATTATCTAAATTCAAGGTTAGTCATGACCGTCTGTCTTGCCTAAAAGAACAAAACATGTTTTGTACAAGATTTTTTTCTATGCACAGCAAGTTTGGCATTGATTAAGACATTTTGCTCTAAAACAAAACATGTGCCCTTTCATCCATTTCTTGGATCTTATTGTTACACACATTATTTACATGGTTCCAACAGTTTAAACTCTTACACTTACATACATATTTGTTTATATGGTGGTATCATGTATCTATTTAGCCACTTACAGCCTTTTGCTACCTAGCTATATTAATTCACATGTTTTTTTAATTTAATTTAGTTGTTTTAACCAGGTATGGCACACTAAGCTGAAAGCTTTTTTACAGGAGCGACCTGTGAGCACAAGGAGGTTAAGTGACTTGCTCAGGGTCACACAGTATGCAAGTGGAAGCTGTGGGATTCAAACCCAGGTCTGGTCTGCTGGATGCAACCAGATTTGCAGCTCAGAGCCTTAGACCACTGCGCTATACTGCCTCTTATGTACTAACTCTTATGTACCTCTTATGTACGCTATACTGCCTCACATGTTGGCATCATTCAGTCATCTATTAGCCATTTGCATTCTCTGCAAGCCTCTTACACTAGCCATTTTACACCTTTCTATCTCCTCAACCTTTTGGTTAGCCAATTACATATTGTTGATAAAAGATTGGTCACTGGTCACTAAAACCATGGCCACTGGTCACTAAACTTTGGCCACTGGCCACTTTTAACAGGAGGAGGAGAGGATAGTTAGAGGGCCAGAGTTGGGTTTAATGTCTCTGGAGAGAAGCAGAAGGAGCAAGAAGAGGGACAGGTGTGGAGGGTACTTGCGCCTTCTGGGGTTATGCATGGAAGAAGGTACAGAGGAAGTAGTGTAGAAGAGTAGGGCCTCACAATTTAGGAGGCGAGAGGGGGGGAGCAGTGCAGGGTGGATGGGGGGTGGTGAAGGGGTGGATTGGGGCTGAGGAGGGTGCAGAATGCACAGAAGGGGAGGAATATAGGTAGGCAAGGGTCTACAGAGAGGAGGAGAGAAAAGTGGAAGCAGTAAGCAAGGGAAGGAGGGTCAGGAGGGGGTTGGGAGCAGAAGTGGCTAGAGGGGGTAGGCAGGAGAGTGTGAGAAACAAGCAGTGGAAGGACATGGAGTGGGATCAGGAAGGGCAAGGCCATGGTGTGGGAAAATTGGTGCTTGCCACAGTGAGTTCAGGTTAAGGTGTCAAGGTGTCAGAATGGAACCAAGAGGAGCTAGCAAGGAAGAGGGCAGATCTGATGGGCAGGACCAAACGGAGGTGGAATTTATGATTCACTACTGGCCAGGAAGGGAAGTCTTGGAGCTGGAGAGTTCAGGTCAGACTAGAGGCCTGATTGGGATTAATACCAGATGCAACTTGTTTGGGGAGAGGGCTAGCGACTGGGAAATAGCATAGAAAGGGCACCCTCCAAGTTGGGTGGGTGTTATACAACTATGAGTTTTGAAACCAGGATTTTAAAAGATCTGTGGTAGTTGATGCTTTTTCCCCCCTTTTGTCTGTGGACTAGATGTTATTTTTAATGCGGATAAACCAGGTATGTCTTAATTGTGGATAAACTACCTTAGGCATGTCTAACACGTAGATATTGACTAAGAAAGAGATTGTAGTAGTTTTTAGGGTATTAAAAGATGGTTTCATCTATTCTTATTGGCTTACAATGCTAATTTATGTTTTCATTTAAAATTTGGTAATGAGGAAAGGCACACTGACCCGATGCACATTTCCATGTGTGACCTGGGGAGTACAGAAAGAGTAACATTTCAAAACTTCAGATTGCAGTTACATGGGCAACATTACAGGTGCAGGAGCAATGTGGTGATTAAGTATATAAGTAGCAGCGTGGATTAGTGCAGTGATATGTGGACAAGCATGCAAGGATACAATAAAATGTGCAGTGCTAGTGGGGTACAGAAACAGACCGTGGACATAGTCACATTTAACCTAGATTAAAGAGGGGTCCTAAGGGTGGGGGTCAGAAGGGAGAGGAAGAAGAGTCAAGAGGGGGGTTGACAGGGATGGGAGGGAGCAGGAAGATGCCTTACCTGACGTCTAAGGGCTGGGAGTGAGGGGGAGTCAGAGGGGAGGGAGGAGATGGAGGGAGAAGATGGCCTGCCCGGCAGAGGAGTGAGGGTGGGGAACGGAGAAGGTATGGGAATACCAACTCGGCACACTCTTCATCCAAAGCGATCACTGAAAAGCACTCAAGTTGTGTGCTTCCTCCATTCAAAACTCAGTCCACTTCTTCACCAAAGAAACGTGGCACAGAACTACACAAATGGCATTAAGTAGCGTTGATTCTTTTATTCAGCAAATGCAGTAAAGCTACACATAGCTTCTTTTTCCTGGTGCAAAACAGTGCAAAAAACATTCACTCGCAGGCAGTTCAATTCATTCAGTTCATCATTTGGTTTTCAAATCTTAGCATAAAACAGATCTGTACAGGACAAAGTACAGAGACGGTGGACAAATGATCAAATCATCACTTCATCTGGGATGATGTATTGAGAAGGGGGCAGTCCTGGACTTCCAGTGATGTCATCACCCGAATGGCTGCACGCTCTTAGAGCTCTTGAGCACTCACCCACCAATCCTCCTTCTCAATTTACCAAGAATCAAAAAATAACCACAGAAATGTCTACAGGAAAGAAGGGAGGACATAGACCAAGCTGATCCCGCTTTAGAACGTCTCACAATCACCAAGTTGAGCGTAGATTGAACAACGAGGAAAGGCCTAGCAGGAGTCCCTCCCCTATCGGGCAATGAAATCATGGAATCAGATACAGATCAAGAAACCAAACGTCTCTCCCGGTCTAGATTTGAAACCCTTCTCGGAGAGCTTCGGGCATTTAGAGCTGAGATCAAGCAAAAATTTGTGGCACTTCAGAGCAGTCTACAAGAAGTTAAATCCAAAGCCGACACAGCCGAGAAAAAGGTTACAGCCATGGAGCATGACTCAGTTTACCTCCAGACAGCGGTCAACTACTTAACCACATACCAGGAGACTATACAGCATAAAATTACAGATCTGGAGGCACGATCAAGGAGGGACAATGTCCGAATATATGGCTTGCCTGACAGATTGGAAACTGGATTAATTGAGGATTTTTTGGAGGATCTATTAAAAGATGTTTTAGATCTGCCCCTGGACTTTCATTTCAGGATCAAGTGAGCACACAGAGCGCTCGCACCAAAAGCAAAGGATCCAACAGTGCGACCTCAGTCAATAGTCCTCAAAATGTCTAGTTACAAGAACAAAGAAAAACTTCTTAAAATCACTTGCTCTAAGAAGATGATCAAGTACAATTCCACATGTCTCATTTTTGATAACGACTGTCCTGTGGAAATAGCTAAGCAGAGAGCAGCCTACTCGCCTGTGTTGAAAATCCTCAGGGAGAACAAAATCAGGTACCAAACACCTTATCCCTCTCGACTTAGGGTATATCGGGAGACAGACCCTAAAGTGTATGAGTCACCTTCCGAAGTACTTCGGGAACTTGGGAGTAGGGGCTGGCTGTCAAACCTGGACAGAATAGAGGAAAGACATAACCGAGTAGCGCTTCTGGAGTGGCGCATTGCAGAGCGACATCCCCACAAGAATTCAGCACGTGCCATGACGCCTAAGACACTGGAGGATGTCAAGTCTCTCCTGTAGAAAATGAAAAAACAAGCTGCCACAGCCCACAATGTCAGCCTAGCTGAGGATCAAATCTGAACCGGGGTGAGTGAGATTTTACGATACCTTGCCTTGGGAAGAGACTTTATCCTTTTCCAGGAATTTTTCAGGGAGTTCGTTTTTGAACCTCGGAGGCCTGAAAAGTCGAAATATTGTCAGCCAATTTAGTCATGAGCGGTTCGGTAAGTGACCGCCTTAGGACTCTTGCACAGCTTAAAACTGTCAGACTCAGCATACATGCCTGACTTTCACTAACTTTCTCGATC
This sequence comes from Neoceratodus forsteri, assembly GCA_016271365.2. Taxonomy (NCBI): domain Eukaryota; kingdom Metazoa; phylum Chordata; order Ceratodontiformes; family Ceratodontidae; genus Neoceratodus; species Neoceratodus forsteri. The sequence continues at coordinate 708,237,063 of CM057459.1, read as the reverse complement.
TGAGACCTGTGTAGAGTCTTAAGTATTTCTGAGCCACAGAACCATTATTGGTGATAACTTGGTTCTGCTTGCCTAAATGACTGGGCTTACAATGAATGTCTTATCTTTAGTGCAGTGGCTACTGCTAATGAGTAGGAAGGGGTTTTGAGGGGAAATGGTGACTGTCTGGGGCAAGTCTGACTGAATAAGTTCTCGTTTTTCCTCCTACCTTATTCTAAAGCCCTAATTTAAGAAAAGAATTAACCCCCCCCCCCCGACCAAGAGTTTTAACCAAGATTAAGGGATCAAAGCTCTATACTCTCAGGGTGATTGTATAGGGAAGTCTTTTGTATTTCTTTACCTTTCTTTTTTCCAGGTAAAAATGAGCTGCTATCTGACGAGGTGAATTTGGGTGGTGATTCTTATCAGCCTTCTTATAAGGCTGAACCCCAATATGGATCGGGGCTGGGGGGACTAGGACCAATATGTGGCCTCATCTCCTCCCCCCCAAGTGGAGGGAAACATCTTATTACTTCCTTGGGATTCTAGGCAACTAAATAGAAGGCTCCCCTACTTTGGGGGTCAATTTGTATTTAGTTGTCTGCAGAGGGGCAGGCTAATGAGTGCCTGAGCCCACCCTGTAATGTTGAACAAAAGGTTGTTTATTCTGTGTTTTATTTTTTTGTTAATATGAGGTTTACCACAAAAAATGTGTTACTAGATGTCGGAAGACTGTATACGTATGTGACTCGCACATGGGCCAGTGGAAGGGGAAGCCTGCTCGACTATGGTAGGCCCAGGACCCTAACATCTAACATGGAAGTTACAACCAGAGAGACATTTGGTAGTCTCAGGACCCCACACATAGATAAAAAAGGATGATAGGCAGAGAATTAAGATAATCTCACAGAACATAAATGTTGTAAATAATCCAATTAAAAGGTATAGAGTGTTATCCTCCCTTAAAAAAACAAAAGTCAGACCTGTTCATCCTGCAGGAAACAAATCTGAGTAAAATGAAGCATTCTAAAAATAATTAAATTTGGCTACTCCCATGTTGTAGCCTCTTCCTTCAGGAAAGGAAAGAGATGGGGTGCTGCTCTTGTAATCCCACATTATACCCATTTTCAGTTGATATCTACTTATTCAGACCCTGAGGGAAGGCTGGTGATAGTGGTGGGCCAATTGGAAGGATGCCAGATCACGGTGGCATATATATATATATATATATATATCTATATCTATAGATATATATATACACCTCCAGGTGCTGCAACCTCTGCAGTATCATGTTTACTTCAGAAAATAACAGAGGTTCAGGTAGGCACCCTTATTGTGGGGGGAGATCTTAATTTAACTCTTGAGCAAGTAGATACCGCCAGCGTTCAACCTGGGAAGAGAACAGCGACCCAGAAAGCAATTAAAAAATGTCTTCAAGGGGCATTCTGGACAGATGCATGGTGTTTTTTGCATCCAAAAAGGAGGGAATACACCCATTATTCAGCCCCACATGGCTCCTATTCACACATAGATTATTTTTTAGTCTCTAAGGAGTATCAATATCAGATATTGGATTGCAGCCATAAACCTTCAGTCGTATCTGACCACTCTCAGCTTACCTTGTTATTGAGTTGGGGCACTGAGGGGGGCCAGACCCTTTGGAAGTTTAACAATTACTGAATCTTAAGGATTTTTCAGAGATGGTTAAGGACCGTATTTCACAGATAGTGAGAGATAATGACTCCCCAGAGATATCAAAGGCAACCCTTTGGGATACCATTAAGACAGTCTTACAGGGAGACATTATTAAATATGCTGCTAATTATAAGAAACAGCAAAGGGTTTCCTACCCAATAGAACTGGATAGAGGCACAAGGCAGGGGTGCCCTCTGCGCCCCCTTGCATTATACCTGGTGCCTTTAGTTCAAGCTTTGAGGCAGGAGGAGAGGATCAGGGGACTAGAGCTAGGATGAGTGTCCCATGAACTGGCCCTTTATGCGGACGACTTTTTGATATACCTTAAGGATCCAGAGTATTCACTGGATCCACTTTGGGAGAAATTGACCAGTTTAGTTTGTTGGCAGGCTATAAGGTGAACACAGCCAAAACTGAAGTACTTCAGCTTCATTACATCCCATCTGAGAGGGTTAAAGCAGTCTATCCTTTCAACTGGAATTTGAAGCAACTGAAATACTTAGGAGTCCATCTGGGCTCAGAGGGGACGGCACTGTTCAGTCTGAACTTTTTACCACTTTTAGAGAGGCTGAAGGCGAATCTTAAAAAATGTGCACTAATACCAATTCCCCTTATTCAAAGGGTTGAAGCTGTTAAGATGGTGCTACTCCCTAGATTTCTTTATTTATCTCAGACCCTAACTCTCTCTCTCCCAGAACCCGGTGTAACCCCCCTGCAAATGGGGGTTCCCAAAAGACTTCCAGGAGCTTGCTTGAATGCTCCAAGCCTGAATGGTGTTTGGCGTTTAAGCCATTTATCAGTGAGTGTTTTTAGAGCCTCTGGTACTGTCTCTTTAAGAGCTGTCTGCTTGCAGACATAATTAGTTTGTATGGGGGGACTGTGTGCTTCTCTGTTTGAGTACCACTCGAGCTGCTGCCAATTCACTCCATTTTGCAGTCACTAGAGTGCAAAGGGAACCTATCTGAAAGATGTAACTGTTTGCCAGAAATCATTTACAGTAATAATGAAATTACAGTTTGTCTAACCTGCTTTCTTTGCAGTCAGAACTGTGTCTGTCTAGTTCCCCATTCTGGTTTTGAACTGCTGAACTGGACCAATCAGTGTGGGGTAAGCTAGCTCTAAAACGGTGCCTTGACGAATCAGAACTTGGACTCATAATCTGAGCCAGCCACAAGAGGATTGTATGGGCAGTGACTTTGGGAGATGTAGTTTAGACTTTGGCGCCTTTTTGGACCAACAGCAGCAGTCTATTGTGAGTGACAGCCAATCCAGTCAAAAACTGGGAGGAACTCAAAGGAAGTGCCAGGTTTTGTCTGTTGGAGTTTCAGTTGAGCTTTGGCAGTGAAGGGAAAGGAACCCTGTGCTCCTTCAGTGCACAGTTTTAGTCAAAACATGTGTAAGGTCCAGAGTTCCGTCTGCAGCTTGTTAGGACTGAATCCCCTGTGAAGAGAATCAAAGGATATCTGAAGAGTAGAAACCAGGCTCACCCTGTAGAAGACTGGAGGAATTGCTGAAAATTGCACTCGGTCTGTCAGGAACTGAATCTGCTGTGTGTTCTCCCGGTATTGTGCAGTACATCGGGATACAGATGCAGCCTGCCTGGTATAGTGCTTTTACCATATAAATGTGTGAAGAGGTTTGTGTACCTCAAGTGAATCCTGCTGCCATTAAGTGACTTTTGCCTGTGACTGTTTACCATATAAATGTGTGAGGAGTCTCTTGGAGCTCAAGAGTAGCCCTGCTGACATTGAAGGACCCTATCTTATTTGGAGGTCGTGAGTACTAATTCAGGGTCACTCCTGTTGAATTGCCACATTAAATCCAAATGGAATTACTGTACTGCTGACTGTTTAATTCTCCTTTCTCTGTGTGAAAGGGCCCCTACCAGCTGCCACGGTTTGGACTAGCCACTAGGGCTTGGGTACCCAGGGACAGTAACTGATAGGGATAGGCCTGTGCACAGAGCCACAGGTAGATGAGTAGAGTGATAAGCTAATTAACCTGATTTCCCCCTGTCCTTGTTATATCCCCCTAAATAAATCAGAGCTGCTTGTTTCAGCAAAGTTAACTGCCTGAGGTATTTGTCTATGTTAAAGTACTGTACTGTGATTGTTGCACTGTATCTTATTTCACAGGAGGTCCCAGTGCCGGAACCAGTCCTGGGGGTAAGTGTATACTGTAGAGGTAATTCTGATGTATTGTGTGGGCCACTAGTGGGAAGAAAGGGGGGTTGCAGTGTCCCAGAGGGCTGTGACCAAGTTAGTTTAACTATTGTAAACCCTGACCTCTGGGTGGAGGCACCCGCCATTGGATCCAGGCCCCTCAACCTGTTAGTGGCAAATCAGGCAGGGGTAGTAGCCCCTGGGATAGCGCCATCTAGGGGTTACACCTGTATAAATGGAAGAATAGTGAAATTTTTATGGGGATCACAGAGACCCAGAGTTAGGATGTCGATCCTACAACTCCCTAAACTGGAGGGAAGATTGGCACTTCCTAATCTGAACAGCCTTTTACTGGCTGCATAACTCCTATGAGGCGAAGTGGAAGACACTTGAGACTAGGATGGAGGACCTGCTGCAGAGCAATAGTTTACTATTGATTCACAGGAATACTTTTCGCCTATCTGGAGGTGATAACCCATATACAGAAGTCACACTGCATACTTGGTACAGGGTGCTTAATAATAGAAAGCTTCAGACTTGGCGCCCTCTTCTGACCTCCTTACCACATGCAAATTCCTTTACTCCAGCTCGTCTGGACTTAGATAAGAGATGGGAAAGGGGCGGGTTGCATTTAGTCTGGCACTTTGTCCAAGAGAGAGACAGCTGTGCCTTCCCAGACCTGCTAGATAGATATAAAATTAAATGGTCAGACAGATTTAGATATTTTCAAGCTCGAGATTACATCAGATCCCTTTCCAGAGACCTTTAGCGGGAGACTCCACCCCCCACCCATCTATGGTCTGCTTAAATCAGCATTGGAGGGAAGTGTATTCCTGGAACACATGATATCGTACCTGTATAAGGCCATCATTTCCTATAGTGGGGACTCCCTCCAAACCATTAGATCAGCTTGGTCCAGGGATCTGGGAATCCAGATCCCAGAAAAAGTCTGGACACGATACCTAGGTAAAATACAGTGGGGTATTAGGGCAACAAGTTGGAACAAATATGCCTGGAAAATGCTTATAGGTACTTCAGAACCCCAGCAGTGCAATGCAAGTTCCAACAGGGAAGATCTCTGCTATGCTGGAGAGGGTGCGGGCAGTCCCCAGCCACTTTGGTACATATAACGTGGGAATGCTCGGTCCTGAACCCCTTTTTTCAGGACTTGCAGCAGGTTTTATAGGAGATTTTCTCCCCTGACTTAGTCCAGACCCCAAAGCTGTATTTTCTAATAGATTTCCCTAAGGTCCTTAGAGGCCCCCTACAGGCAAATTACTAAGAATTTCCATCCTAGCAGCCCAAAAGGTGATAACCAGGAACTGGCTCTCACCACAACTGGTGAATCTAGAGCCCTGGCACGAATTAATGATAAATATATACCATATGGAACGCTTGACTGCAATACTGAACAAGGGTCAAACACAATTCAAATTAATTTGGAGGAGATGGGTCCTATACATCTCCTCGCTGAAACAGGATTTTGTACCATGAAAATATTACACATAAGGCTGAGGGAAATGTAATTAGCTTAAACAACTTCCTTGATTTGCTTTGTGGATTATCTATGTAACTGTTACAAAAAGACTAATCCACTCTAATGCTTTATTTTATAGCTATATCCAAACAGTCTTCCTTTTTCTTTCCCTTTAAAATGTTGATGTACTCAATTGATTAAGTGGCACATTGTTAAATCTTCTTTTTTTTAAAGTGTTGTGCTTAAATACTGTAAAAACTTTTAAATAAAGAAAGTTTAAAAAAAGAGAAGGGACAATCCTTAAATAACCCTAAAATCCTAATTCATTTAAATAAATTAGAATATATTTAAATATTCTGCAGTTTACGTTCTTAAAGAGCCAGTGCTCCATTTTTAAAGAAAGCATTTTAAAGCACAGTGTTTCATCAGATCCGTGCCCCTTATAATAGACCCCAACAAATAACATTTATTTCAACCTTCTCATTAGTTCAACGTAAATAGTCATAAATACAAGTGAGGAAAGATTGTTTTATTAAATAGTTATAAATACTTATAGTACATAGTTAATTCTTAAGGAGAAAATATTGTTTACAAGATTTATTGCAACAAAGTTTCAGAACCCAATATATTTTATTTAACCCACAGAAATACAGTATAATCAGTCTCATTATTCAAGCCCTATGGGGCTAGAGTATTTAGAACATATATCCAGTGGGCTTCTAGTTGTTTAAGCTTTCTCCCTCAGTTTCCTCCTGTTGCCAGTGGTTGTACTTTCAATCAAATACAACATATCTGAATGATGATGTATCCCCTTTATGTACCTGTCTAAAGTGTTGTCCTACCGCACTATCATATTTTATTTGATAAACCAATCTTGAGATATTCATATATTCTGTTCTGTCCTGTCTAACCATTTTCCCAATATAAACCTTTTTACAGCTATGTTGCATAGATAATATAATTACTTTTGCAATTAAAAAAAATGTTTGATATCCAGAGTTTTCCAGCAGGCCTGGTGGTGCAGAGGGCTGAGGTGCTGGATGCCTTACCTTGTGTCACACTAGCGACCCGGGTTCTCTTGGGTCGTCAGAGCTGGCACGGGGGGAGGGGGGGCATCATTGAGCAGCCGAGCAGCGGAAAGGCAAATCTCTTCTCCTGGGGAGGTCCCCCCCCCCCATAATTCCGCTTCCATCAGGTGGAGGTCCAGTGGGCAGCATAGGTGGGATGGGGGTAAGTAACGGGAGGGTGCCTCAAGGCATGGCGTGTGCGTACCTCCACATGTGCACGCATACCTGAGGCATGGGGATAGGCAAAAATGGGGGTAAAACTCGGTTTTATTGGTAATCAGGTGTTTAAACTGTTTGGGTCTTACTATATATTTACATGTCGAACATGAGCCATCGCTAAAAAACCCTTTACTGTACTCCCTCATTGGTTTCTGTCCTTGTTGTTTCCGAGTAATAGCTGTGGGTCAAAATGTCAGCCAGATTTGTTGCCCTACAATAGGCTATGATTGTTTTTTCTCCAATTGGTTTTAAAATATTGTCAATCTACAGAATTTTCCAATTTGAACATACTATCCCAGCAACAGTACCCAAGACACGATTGTATTCAGTCATGAATGCAATCTTGTTGTCCTCCTTCACTTGTTTATTTTTAGATTTTATTTGTAGCAGCTCTTCCCTGTTTAGGTTACAGTAGCTACTTTCTCATAGGCTGTCTGTAATGTCTGTGAGCTGTAGCCTCCATTCTCAAACTGGGAGATTAGATCCTTTGATTCTGTTTGAAAACTTTCCATAGTGCTACAGTTTTGCCTTAGTCATAGAAACTGGGTATAGGGAATATTTTCTATAGTTCTACGTGGATGTGCGCTAATGGCTAAGAGTAGTGATTTGCCCGCTGTAGGTTTTTGGTAGCCATGTGTTTCAATTCTTCCCTCAGGTGAACCAGTTAGCCATAGATCCAAAAACTGGATTTGTTTTTTATCAATATTGAAGCTAAATTTCAAGCCCCACGCATTGTTGTTCAACCAGTTTACAAACTCCAAAGCTTCAGCATGCATTCCATCCCAGATGACAGTAATGTCATCCAGGTACCTGTACCATTTACAAAGATTTCTGTGGTATGGATATTTTCCTTCAAAACCACTTCTTTCTCAGTCCATGACATGACTAAATTAGCATAAGATGGAGCAAGCGCTGTACCTATTGCTGTTCCACTATTTTGGTAATAGTATTTCCTATCAAAAACAAAATAATTGTGTTTTAGGACAAATTCAGTACCCAAGATAAAAAATTCAGGATCAATAATTTTGTCAAGTTTTACCCCTAGTAGCATCTGTTCCAGTGCATGCAGTCCAAAATCATGGTTAATTGAGATGTATAGGCTTTCAACGTCTATAGTAAGCCATAGCAAAGAGCTTTTCCATTGTATAATTATGGAATTTGCGGAGGACATCCGTTGTGTCTCTGATATAGGTTGCTGATTTGTTTGCTATATTTTGTAAGAAAAAATCCAGAAATTTGGATAACTTTTCAGTTATACAACCTATACCAGACATGATGGGACATCCTGGAGGGTTCTCAAGATCTTTGTGCAATTTTGGTAAAATATAGAAGGCTGGAATCACTGGAATGTGTGGGATTCCCTGGAGTGGAGAGAGTAAGGGCATGAGAGGATGGGGAGAGGAGTGAGGAGAGGTAAGAGGGAAGGGATCCAAAGCAGCATTTAGCAATGAAGGAGGCACAGTGGGACTGGCAACATAAAGGTAGTGGGAGGACAGAGAGGGAGGAATAAAGGGATCAGTGTTGAGTACAGAGGGGAGAATTGGTAACGAGATGACAGAAGACATTGCAGAGGGTATTCAGTCTGGCAGGTGAAGAGGAAGGGGCGGTGCCATAGACCACATCCGCATAGCCAAACACCAGGAGAACTATTTTGGTGACCAGCTTCTGGCTGACCTGGAGTAAAAGGCAGTCCTTGTTGTAGTACAGGGCACCGAGTAATAGGCAAAGTTTGGCATGGATTGTGTTGATATGGACAGAGAAGTCAATGTTGCTATCATGTCTCACATCAAGGTACTTAAAGGCAGCTACAACCTCCAGAGGGGTGTCATCCAGCATGGAGAAAACAGGTGAGGATGAGAGCCTGGCCAGTTTCTGGCTGGTGCCAAAGGTCATGGGCACAGTCTTCATGGTGTTTACCCTGAGATGGTTGGTGTGGAAGTCATGTGGAAGCAGACCTTCCACAGTTGAAGCCGATGGGCCAGAGGTGTAAATGACTCTGTCTTCTGCATACATATGGATTTGTGAAGAGACACAAGCAAAGGGCAGGTTATTTAGAAAAATTGAGAACAGGATAGGACCCAGGATGGAGCCTTGTCGGACCCCTGCTAGGATGGGTGGGGAACGTACAGGATGCCTCCTACCTGTACTGATTTGTTGACAGCCTGTGAGGTATGAACAGAACCAGTCAGCAGTGGCAGCTGAGAGGCCAGCGGAGCTCAGCTTGTCCAGGAGGAGTGTGTGGGACACCGAGTCAAAGACTTTGGTGAGATCAGTGAAATGCTGCAGTGATATGTCCCTGATCCATTCTAGTGAGGGTAGAATCAGATCTTACTTCGAGAGGGCTCTTGCAGAAGGTATTCACATATAGGACTGACTCACCAGGCGTCAGGACCTCATGGAAAAATTTCTAGCTAGCAGTCTGTGGTGGGGGACTGCCCCCACGTCAGGTGACTGGCGTCATACGACGTCAGTATAAAGAGGTGGTCCGCCACATCCGCCTTCCAGTTCTATCCCACTGTCGGCTTGTAAAAGTTCCTCGCGGTTGAATAACGCTTCATCAGTCATTCGTCGGTCCTTAAGTCTTCGAACTTTTCAACCTTTTTTCTCTGTCTTTAAGCCTTTATTTACGATTCGCTGTGTATGTCGTCCCTGACACCCTCCGAATCACATAAGAATAAGTGCGACTCGTGTGGTTCCCAACTTCCACACAAGGACGGCCACTCCTTGTGCCTCTTCTGTCTGGGCCCAGACCACCCCATGGAGAAGTGCCAGCACTGCCAGAAATTTAACTTTGCTACCCGCAAAAGAAGGCAGCAGTCCCTGGAAGCCCATACCTTAAAGGAGAAAATGGCCTCCATGGAGAAGGAGCTAAAGAAACTCAGGCAGGCATCCACTTCCCCCAAAGGTCACAAGAAAAAATGTGACAAGAAGAAGCACCGGGAGCGGAAACCGACTTCCACAGCAGCCATGACTCCGGCTGGAGTCGCGGCACTTAAGGTAACATCCCCTCCGGGGGATTGCTCCACGATGGCCGTCTTCGTGGTTACCAAGAAGGTGTTGCCCCTTCCGTCTGGCTCGCGCTGAGGCCCTTTGAGAGCCTCCAGGGCAAAGGAGGCCTCCACTCCTGTGAAAGCCACTTCTGCCACGCCGCCTTGGGTCAGAGTGGTCCGTAAATTGACGGTGGTCCCACTGACGTTCGCCCGGACAAGGCTGCTAAGCCGCTTGCCCCTTCGGAGGAGCGCCCAGCCGAGACTACGCCCGACAAGGCCACATCTTCTGCGTGGCTTTCCTCAGGCAGGGAGTCTGATAAGTCAGATGGCGACTCCTCTGACACCCGCCCGGATTCGGCTGATAAGTCAGATGCCGGTTCCACCAATGCCCGCCTGACCAAGAAGCCTGCGCCGGACCCTATGGAACAGTCTGACGCCCCAAGCTCTCTGCAACACTCCAAGTTGCCTTCTGAAGTCCCCGTGTCTCCGCAACTGACCCCCGAGGATTATAATCCTCCTTCCCCAGTCATCAAGTGGCATACTGAGACGCTTCCATCAGGGAACCCTTCTTCTGGACCTGAAACCCCGATGCCGAACCCTCAGACGCTGGTCCCGACGCCAGCATACCCGACACCATCTGGCGTCCCCTTACCGTCGGGTCCTTCGGACCCTGTTGAAGGCATATCCATGCCAGGCCCAACGCCCTCGGGGCCAGCATTACCACCACCTGGCCCGCCAGCAGGGCCTCTGACAGGTCCCTCTGCTCCGTCAGAGCCCCTGGCACCTGGGTATCCAACACCGCAATATTCAGTGCCACAATACCTGACTCTGCAGTATCCAGTGCCTCAGTATCCGATGCCGCAGTATCCAGCACTGCAGTACCCGACGCTGGGCTACCTGCCATCTGGTTACGGATACTCCTTCTATGGATATTCTCAATATCCTTATCCCCCTTCTCCTCCACCTCTGCCGCCCACTCCCCAGCCGCTAGTGGTTTTGAAGGATACCCTGGCCTCCTGGAGGGCTGAGACCAAGGCTCAGCTCACTCGTGAGGTCGAGAGTCGTCTACTGATGCTGGACCCTGTAAAGAATCCCCTACATCAGAGATAGGAGACTCCCTCCCCCCTTCCCGACACCAGAGGAGAGCCCTCTGGCGCCCAAGGAGGGGAGGATACGTGCCCCAGGGAACTCCCCAAAGGGGCCGTTCCTCCCCTCATAGGGAGGACTCTTCCTCCTCTTTATCAGATACGTCTGACTCGGACTCAGAGACTGGCCGCTCTGACCCCGAAGATGAGCCACGTACTCCGGAACGCCCCAGGCCGAGGACTCCTCCAAAGTCTCCTCTGGAGGATCCCTCCTTTCTGGAGTTATTGAGGAAAATCCAGGAAGTCCATCAGTGGCAATCACTGGAGCCAGACCCACAGCATAACAAACTCACTGCTCATCTGGATCTGCCTGAGATTGCTCCTATGCTGATTCCACCATGGATAGAGCCTCACACGGATCTTGTTTGCACCATTTGGAAACAACCTTTTGCATTAGCCCCCCTTCCAAGGAAGGTGAACAGGCTATATCAGGCTCCTGAGGGTGTTAATTTCTTTAACCTCCACCCCAAGGCGGATTTGGTCGTCATCAGTGCCACTCACGGTCGCTCCGCAAATCCCAAACACCTCAGCTCATCTCTGCTTGATAAGGAATCCCTGCTTCTGGACCAATAGGGAAGAAGTTCTATTCTTCTACCCTTGGTATGAGGGCCCTAAACTATGTGGCACACATGGGGAATTTTCAGAAGACCATCCTTAGTCAGGTGGAATCTAAATTGGACTCTCTTCCTGAGTCACAGACTAAGCAGGAAGTGGCGGATCTTGTCCGTTCTGCTCATTCGGCCAGTTGGCACATGCTTCATGCCACTTACGATGCAATGGACACAGCTGGAAGGAGCTCGGCTTTCGCCGTAGACCTACGGCATCACGCCTGGCTCCGTGTGTTAGGTTTGGTCCCTGAAGTACAATCCGCTATCCAGGATGCTCCCTTCAGGCGTTTGGTGCTGTTCGGCGGTTATGTCAAGGACATCATTACCAAACTGCAGGAGAAGGGCACTGCACTCAAGTCTGTCAGCTCTATGTACAGGCCCCCTCAAGGGCAGCAGTGTCCTTTTCGTAGACAAAACCGACAAAGGCAAAAACCACAGGGCAAATGGGCCAACAAACGTCGGGCCCCTGCAGCAACCAAGACTCCCCCCAGCAAAAAAGCCGTGGGAGCCTTGGCAGTACCTCCAATTTATAGGGGCAGTTCTGGACACGATCATTGGCAAAGCCTTTTTGCCTCCGGACAGGGTAGACGCCCTCCAGACTCAGGCCCATCTTCTGTCCAGTCGCAGGAGGGTTGGAGCCAGGTCAGTCCTTCGCCTCCTTGGGCTAATGGCGACTGCCATTTCGACAGTCTCACTTGCTCTGCTCCATATGAGGATCTCCCAATGGACGCTTCATTCGCAATGGGACTAGACCTTGAACAAACCAGACCAAGAGGTGCTAGTTTCCGATCCCATGATCAGGGACTTGCAGTGGTGGATGGTTCAGGAGAACCTATGCCTGGGAGTTCACTTCAGCATCGAACCCTCTTCCCAGACGTTGACAGATGCGTCAGGAGAAGGCTGGGGTGCCCAACTAGGGTTTCACAGGACTCAGGGCAGCTGGTCCCGGTTCGAACAAAATCTGCACATTAAATGTGCTCGAACCGAGATCAGTCCTTTATGCCCTTCAGGCTCTACACTTCCTTATCCTCCCCGGTCATTCCTCATACAATAAGACAACATGTGCGTAGTCTGGTATCTCAACAAGCAGGGAAGAACACATTCCTACCCTCTGTGCCGGGAAGCAATAAGAGTCTGGCTTTGGGCAACCCAGCATCACCTTCACTTGACTGTGGTTCACGTTCTGGGAGTGGAAAACACACTGGCGGACCAACTCGGTCGGTCCCCAGCCGGGTCCCATGAATGAAAATTGGACCAAGAAGTAGTAAACAACATTTTTCAGCGATGGGGGACACCTCAGATAAACCTCTTTGCTTCTCCCCAAAACACAAAATTTCCCACCTTCTGCTCACTCGCTCGCTCGCTCCAGGGCAAGACATTTTTGTTGGGATGCTCTGTCTCTTGCTTGGAGGGACAGATTTGTTTGTCTTCCCTCCTATTCCCTTAATTCCAAGGGTCCTGAACAAACTCGGCTCGGAGGGAGCTCAAATGTGTCTCGTCGCTCCCTTCTGGCCCAGGCAAGTTTGGTTCTCTCTTCTGCAACATTTTTCAGAGGAACCTCCACTTCCTCTTCCTCTGTTGCAACAGTTATTGACCCAGGATCAGGGGACTCTTGTTCATCCAGGTCTCAGATCCCTTCATTTACATGCGTGTCTCCTGCAGACATAGCAAAAGCCCGCTTCGGAGTTTCTCCACTCGTAGCGGACATCTTGGTAGAGGCCAGAAAGCCTTCCACCAGGTCCACCTGCACCATGAAGTGGAAATGATTTTCTATTTGGGCTACCTTGAAAGACTTCGAACCTTTCTCATGCCCAGCCGTTAAAGTCCTGGACTACGTGTGTCACTTCTTCGATCTGGGTCTCAGCAATTCCTCATTAAAGGTCCACATGGGCGCTATTTCAGCCTACCATATTCCCTTCAGGGACAGGACTTTTGCTCAGTTAGAAGTCTCCAAGACCTTCCTCAGAGGGGTTCTCCTTTTGAGATCCCCATTTGCATTCCTGCCCCTCCTTGGGACTTGAATTTCATTCTGGAGAAGCTTACCCTGCCTCCCTTCGAGCCGGCAGCTACAGCAGATTTAAAGTTCTTTTCTTGGAAGACCCTCTTCCTAGTGGCCATTACTTCTGCTCGGCGCATTTCCGAGCTTCAGGCCTTGATGTGCAAAATCCCATACTTGATTTTCCACAAGGAACATGTGGCTCTACACACCAACCCTAAGTTTCTCCCTAAGGTGGTGGCTGAATCTATGCTGAATCAATCCATTGAGCTACCCCCTTTCTTTATGCAACACTCCAATCAAGGGGAGTACCTCTTGCATACTTTGGATGTTCACAGAATACTGAGATACTACACCACTCGGACTAAGGATCTCAGGAAAACTGATCAGCTTTTTGTCTCTTTTGCTTACTAAAGAGAAGGCAATGCTGTTTCTAGGTAATGCCTATCAAAATGGTTGGCTCAATGTATCACTTTCTGTTATGACAAGTACAGGAAGACTGGGTCAAGTCAGAGGTCACTCCACCAGAGGAGGTGCTGCCTCTGCAGCTTGTTTCAAGAATGTGTCAGCGGCAGACATCTGTGCGGCCGCTACTTGGACTTCTGTCCATACCTTTACAAAACACTACAGTTTGGACATTGCCTCTCGCTGTACAGCAGGCTTTGGGTTAACTATGCTACAAGGTCTCCTTTCATGAGACCCGTTCAGCTTGTGGTTCCATGCTATGGATAACAATCCTCCTTCTGAGTGCTTTTCCTTATTCCAGACTGCTTGGGACTCAGTCCTTTATGTGAATACCTACTGCAAGAGCCCTCTCGAATTAAGATAGTACAGTTACGTAAGAACTTACCGTAACAGTAGATCTTTGAGAGAGGCTGTTGCAGTAGGTATTTTTCCCACCCTCCATCCCCTAAGCATTTTTGGCTCCATTTCCATGGGGGAATATCCTCTTCTCTTGTCTTGCCTCTTTGGCCCTTGGCAGGAATGAACTGGAAGGCGCATAGGGACTGCCCCTTATACTGATGTGGTGATGATGTCAATCGATCGGGGCGGTCCTCGCCAGAGACTGCTAGCTAGAAATTTTTCTGTGGGGTCCTGATGCCTGGCGGGTAAGTTCTATACGTGAATACCTACTGCAAGAGCCTCTCTCGAAGATCTACTGTTACGGTAAGTTCTTACATAATTGTACTTTTTTCGCAGCAAGGAGGAGGCAGTGGAGTAATACTTCCTAAAACCACACTGGAAGGGGGAGAGGAAATTTAAGGAGTGAAGGTAGTCAGCAAGTCTAGAGTAGATGATGGTCTTTTGCAGTGCTGTGAGAAGGGAGGAGTGAGAGCGTCTGGAAGTGGCCAGGAGAGGAGGGGTTGCCCCCTTTTTGCAGAGGCAGAACCTTCACAACCTTCCAGGCCTGAGCGACAGCACTAAGGGAGAAGGAAAGATTCAGAAGGTGTGCATGTAGAGAGGAAATGGCTGGAGCCAAGATGCATAGAAGTTTGGGGTCCAACCACTCAAAGCTTGGCTTAGAAGGGTTAAGTGAAATAAGAGCAAGGAACACTTCCTGAGGAGAAACAGGAGGGAGAGAATTGGAAGCCTTTAGGTAAGTGGGATGGGGGAGAGGTAGCAGAGGATAGAAGGGGACAGTGACCAGCAGATGGAGGAAGTGGGAGTGCACAGGTGGCGAAAAATTCATTAAAATGAATGGCAACTAAGGGAGGGTCAGAGACAGGTGAGCCATCCACCAGGAGGACAAGGGGAGCGGACTGGGCTGGGGAGATCAAAGAAGGAGTGGATACCCTTCCAGAATTTTGATAGGGAGCTAAGGTTAGACTGTAGGTTTGAGTTGAAGTAGTGGGCCTTAGCAGTGTGGCTAGTTTTTGTGCAGGGGTTCCTGAGTGACCTGTAGTATAAGAGGTCAGACAGGGATTGGGAGGATTTGAAACTTGCCCAAACTTTGTCCCGGGACTTGCACAAAGCAGTAAGGTTAGATGTAATCCAGGAGTGGTGGGGGCATTTAACCCTGGACTTTTTAAGGGGGGGGGGCATGATTGCCCCAGGTGTGGTTACATATGGCATGGGAGAAAGCTGTGTCAGTGTCTGGGGCAGACTAGAAGGAGGACCAATCAGAAGCAGTAAGATAATTTAGGAGGGCATTGGTGTCAAGTGACCTGAGTGACCTGGACCGAATGTATTTAGAGACAGATTGAGTGTGTCTCATTTTTCTCACTTTCCTGATAACAGTAGGTGATACAGTGGTCACTGAAGGTGTCCGGTAGAATGCCTGCTGCAGTGAGATGGTGGGGGTAGGAGTAGAGCACCCAGTCCAGGAGGGAGGATTGAGCCGGGTGGGTTTGTTGATTAGTTGAGAAAGGTTTAGGGACTCAATAATGTGGAGGGTGGGCCTGGAGGCAGGGGAGAGCCAATTTATGTTGAAGTCCCAAAACAGGCTGAGCTCACTGGAGGTAGCATGGGGAAACACCCTTTAGGGATGAGAGGGAGTCGACCAAGGAGGAGGAGTTAGAGATTTTAGGAGAGGTATAGAAAACACCAGCAAAGATGGGGGAGTGGAAGGGAGGGAGGGATAGCTTGGCTAGAAGGAGCTGGTAAGAAGGTGATGGCGCAGGATAGGTTCTGACAGACATACAAGGCAAACGCCACCACCACGCTTCCCACAGTCCTGCCAGAAGAGGTGGTAGGTCATAGATATATGTCATATAAGTAAATGTATACTACATGTGGACCCTTTCTTCCAATAAGAAGGCAGAGTTACAGATAGTTTATCCTACAGTAAACTCACAGCAGTCATTTAATTCTCAATAAAATTAGTGACATCACAACAGTCATTTTATTGACAGTAAAATTACAGTAGTGACATCATCATTTGACCTTACATTCTCATTGGGGAGTGGTATAGGAAAAACACAAAAAAGTATTTTTTTAACATGAAGCACAATAGCAGTAATATAACAGTGGATTTGTCATCCTTGACAATAATCCAGTTGTTATAGAAAAAAGTGCTTGGCCTTTGGTCTCCTACTTTATCTACTTCACAATCAAATTATTGCCTAGTAATGTATGGATAAGCCTCATTATAGTATCGGAAAGCCATACAAAAAATTTGCTGTAATGCTATTGTTAGAGCTGTAATAATAGCAGTACAAGATTTCGTAATACTATTATTACAGCTCTAATGGTAGTATTACGAGATCTCGTAATGATAGTATTAGGAGAATGCACCTTTCCCACTTGCTACTGTATTCCTTGTGCGAGCGTAAGCCAGTTTTTACTGTAACTACAGTATTGCATACAATAAAAGATGACTAGCTGATGATGAGACCACACGAGAAAAATGTTGAGTACAGTAATTCACAAGTTTGTATTTGTATTTTACCATTTTTTCCACTTTTTTCCCCTACTGTCCTGGGATCCCAGCACATGGCAGTGCGTGCGTGTGGAGGCGAACATGCGCTCTGTGGCGCCGGTTATGGCTCCTTCTGCCCTTCCCCTGGCAATCGTCGGGCTTCCCATAGCCTGGCACTACCATCTGTCCTTCACTGGGTGGCATCCAAGGGTCGGGGAAACCCCTCGTCCCTCCCCGGGAGAGGAGAGCTGCCTTGCAGCAGCTCAGTCCTGCTTCTCGCCCCCCCCCCGACAACTCAGGCTCGTTCCTGAACCCAGGTTACCGGTGTGGCGCAAGGTGTGGCATCCAGTGCCTTAACCCACAGTGCCACTGGACCGGCCTTAATTCAAATGATCTTACGTCGAGAGGGCTCTTGCAGTAGGTATTAACCATTAGACTGCACCCCTTGGCATCAGGACCACACAGAAAACTCTAGCTAGCAGTGTCTAGTGGGGGACCACCCACCAATGTCCCATGACGGAACGTCAGTGTGACCCTATATAGTGGGTGGTCCCCAGCCCGCCCTCCAGTTCTTTCCTGCCATCGACCTGTGCACGTTGGACCTTGTGGAGAGGGCTGCTACAGTTCGACTGTCATTTCAGATGAGTATATTTCAAATTATTTTTTGAATTATTCTACAAGTGCCTGGTGATAATTGCGCGAGATAACTTATAAAGAAGTAGAAGATTCTCTTCTTAACTTAGACACCAAAAAAAGCGCAGGGGACGATGACTTGGAACCCTTTTTCCTAAGGTCAGGCTATGCCCATCTCAATCGCCCCACCTCCATACATCTTCAATCTTTCCATTACATCTGCTACTGTGTCATCCTGCTGGAAATCAGCACATATCCTCCCTCTATTTAAATCTGGTGACCCATGCGATGTAAACAACTGTAGGCCTATCTCCGTATTGCCTATCCTTTCTAAAGTTCTCGAAAAACTGATCCATATTCAGTTAAAATGTCACTTGGAAACCTTCTCTCTCATTAAACCAGCTCATTCCGGCTTCCGGGCTAATCATAGCACAATCACTGCACTAGCAAAAGTAACCAATGATTGGATCTCTGCTGTAGATGCTAAGAAGGTAACTGGCGCAGTCTTTTTGGACCTCAGCAAAGCTTTTGATACTGTTGATCACAAACTATTAGTCAATTGCCTTGCAAAGTTGGGTGCCACATACCATACCACCCAGTGGTTCTCTAGCTACCTAACTGGAAGATCCCAAAGTAAAGGCAGAAGGCTTTTTTCTGCTGCCTTGCCAGTTGCAAGAGGAGTCCCCAAGGATCCATCTTGGGCCTTATCTTGTTTTCTTTGTACATTAATGACTTGATGCTAACATATCTCACGTCCAATCTGCACTTTTTGGGATGATACTGTGTTGTATACTTCTGGCTCATCGTTATCTGAAGTCAAGGGAGTGCTTCAAGCGATTTCTCGCACAACTTGAGCATAATCTAATAAAGGCAAAGCTTCTGCTCAATGCTAAGAAGACTAAAGCGATGATATTCTCCTCGCTAGTGCTGTCACAGGCCCCTCCAATACCTTTGCCCAAGACTTCATTGTCACCACGCTAAACGAGCCTCTGGAAGTTGTAACCAAATTTAAATATCTGGGTATCTGGATCGACCATAAATTATCTTTCAATGACCACGTCAAGATGTCTCTAGAAGGTTAAAGCAAGGTTAGGTTTCTTCTACAGAAATAGGCCCTTTCCCCTTGAAACTCGAAACAAGCTTGTACAGGCCACTTTTCTCCCTCACTGACTATGGCGATGTAATCTATTCCTCCACCACTCTTGCAAATCTAAGTAAACTGACATCCTTTATCACCGTGTGCTATGTTCATTACCAACTCCTTACCGCTCGCATCACTGTGACTTATATGCAGCTGTTGGTTGGACATCCCTACTACGACACCTGCTCCGTGCTGGGCTATGGACTCTTAAACTGCTCCTGCAGAAATTGCCAAACTATCTCTCTTCCCTTATTAGTATCTCATAGTGCATACTACGTTAAGAAAATCTGACTTTATTATGCTTGACATACCAAGGGCCTAGACCTCCTTTGTTAAACGTGCTATTGCATATGCCCTTCCTCCATTTGGAACCAATTACAAACCGATTGAAACTAACTAGCACAGTTTAAATAAACTTCTACAAATCGCTAAGTTCAGACAAAATAAAAGACACCTGTAACTGTCATTAAGTCTCTTCCTTCCCCATGTGTGCCATATTTATCCACTGGTAAGGTATAATTGCTTTGTCATATTAACTGCTTTCCCTTCCCCTTCTACTCCTGGCTTTATCTATGCTTACGCTCCACTGCTACTCTATCAAATCACTCTCTCCCAACCCCCCCCCCATATCAATTGTAGTCTGTTGTTTGTTCTAGCTGCCAAAATGTATGTATTGCACACACCAGTCATCATGTTTCATTTATCAGTATGCAACCTGTAAGTCGCTTCCCTGTGTCATATTAATGTTTACCACCTGCGGTCACCCTATGTGGTACCCTTGTATGTATATCCAGCCTGTATCATGTAACGTTCATTTCATGTATATACTGTTATTACCTATCTATGTTTGTACTTTAAGTGTTTATGTCACAGGACCTCCTTGTGAATGAGTTTTCCTGCAGTAAACTTGAACTTGATAGTGACAGCAGCCTTGAGGTGCCGGGGCCACTATATCTTCCCGTACCTCAATGATTGGCTGATCTCGGCGCCATTGAGGGAGCAGCTGGAAATTTCTCTTTCAGCTACCCTGGACCTGTTTGACCGAGTGGGGGTTACGGTGAACTACCCCAAGTCTCACTTTACCCCCTCCCAGTGACTGTAGTTCATTGGGTCGGTGCTGTATATGGCCCAGGGTCAGGCTTTCCTCCCTTTGGACAGGGCAGAAACCTTGCAACAGCAGGCATGGCTGATAGCTTCCAGCCGTTTAATTTTGGCCAGATCAGTGCTGCGCCTTTTGGGACTTATGTCGGCTATCCTGACTGTTCCTCTGGCCAGGCTCCACATGTGGATCTCTCAGTGGACACTCAGGGTTCAGTGAGACCAGAGATCGGACGACCTCTCCCACAAAGTCTTGGTCTCCGCATCAATGCGTCGGGATCTCCTGTGGTGGTAGGATCTCAGCAGTCTGTGCAAGGGAGTTCCTTTTCAGTCCCCTCCTCCCATCCAGACCCTGACCATGGATGCTTCAGGTCTGGGTTGGGGGGCTCATCTAGAGACCCACAGGACCCAAGGTCTGTGGTCTCAGTGAGAACTATCTCTACACATCAGTGTGTTGGAGATGGTATACCGTCACAAGAATGACACCGGCACGGCAAAACACAAAGAACGATGCCGGCACAGTGAGTGGCAGCACGTCAGCAGGTGCAGCTCACCAACAGTCCAGAAATGCCGACAGGTATACCTCAGCGATGTGCAGGTGGACAGCAGCAAAGGCATCGGAAGCAGCTACAAAAAGGGGAGGGGGCGCAGGTGGTAACCAGGAAGACAATGCTGGCGGAACACGTGCTCAACGTACAGGGCAAGCGGCTCCTAGTGCAGAGCGGCTGTGTGTACCAGAAGGAGAAGAGCTGTGGTGCGGTGACATACTGGAAGTGTGTCCAGTATACCTCAGTATGGTGCAAGGGCAGGGCGAAGACGGATGGGGAGCACGCCGTGGGGCTGTCAGGCTGGCACAACCACATCCCCAACATAGCAGGCGTCGGTGTCTGGAAAGTATGGGAGGCAGTGAAGCAACGGGCAGCAGAGACGACAGAGACCACCCAGCAGGTGGTTGTGGCATGCTGCGCTGGGGTCAGCGATGCGGTCGGGGGGGGGGTCCCTGCCACCTGTCGGATACCTGAAGCGCACCATACAAAGGGTGCGATGGGGCACACGCTGTGCACCAGTGGATCCTCTCACCCTAGCAGACCTCCAGATCCCGGAGGAGTACCAGACAACACTTGGGGGTGAGCAGTTCCTGCTGCATGACTCAGGGGGCACAGTGAACAGGTACATGATCTTCAGCACTCAATGCAATCTGGAGTACCTTGCAAGGAGCGGCCTGTGGTTTGGTGGCGGCACCTTCTGGAGCTGGCCCCGGCTCTTCTACCAGTTCTGCAGTATGCATGGGGTGGAGCTCTCAGCAGTGCTGCCAGTGGTCTACATACTGATGACGAACAAGACCGTAGCAGCATACACAAGCATGTTCCACAAGGTGGTTGAGTTGTGCCCTGGCGGGCGCCCCCATGCCATGATGATGGACTATGAACTTGCCGCCTACCGGGCACTCCATGCCGTATTTCCGGACCTGGAGCTCAGAGGGTATTTCTTTCACCTGTGCCAGAGCCTCTGGTGCAGGCTGCAGCAGACACCCGACCTAGTGCGCCACTACACCGAGAATGATGCCTTCACCCTCCACCTCCGCATGCTCCCTGCACTGGCATTCGTGCCCCCACAGGATGTGTGCCAGGTGTATGAGGAGTTGTGGTCATGGGATATGTTCACACAGTATGAGGAGTTGCTGCAGGACTGTCTCGATTATTTTGAGGATACCTGATTAGGGCATCCGATCAGGAGTGGGATATGCCAGCGACCATTTTACCCCATAGAGTTCTGGAGCTGCTACACCAACGTGAAGGAGGACCTACCCCGGACGAACAACACCATCGAGGGATGGCACCGGGTGTTCAGTTCCCTGATGGGTGCAGCGCATCCATCTGTATGGAGGTTCATCAACGTCCTACGGGCGGAGCAGCGGATGACCGAGGTGAAGATGCAGTAGGTCATCAGTGGCCACCTGGTGTGCAGATCACAGCACCGGTACAGGGACATGACCACCAGACTCATGGAGATCGTCGAGCAGTACGGCAGCCACAGCAGGAGGGACTACCTGATGGGCATCGCCCTCAACATCAAGCTGCAGGTGTAGCTGCACCCAGCTGACTGACTGAGTGCCATTGGCACAGGGGGCAGATATGTGCACTGTGTGGGGTGGTGGGTGACCGTCTGATGTATATCGCTGCATTGTCAGACTGTGCCCCAATAAACCGTTGATGACTAAAACACAGATCCTGTGTCCCTGTGTCATGTTCGGGGTTGGGGGGTGACCGGGGCAGTGTCCCATGGCCTGTGTGGGCATTGTGCCACCCGTGGCTGCATCCTGTTTTTGGGGGCTGCCACAGTGAGCCCAGTCGCATCGGGCAGGCTCCAGCCTGTTCCATGCGGGTGGTTCCACTGTTGCCAGTGCCAGTCGGCACTCCCTCTGTCTGCACCAGACCCCCCGCCCGTACCCGCATAGTGCCTGTGCCTGCTACGCTGTCTGGGTGTGCAGCTTGGGGGGCCCTGTCTGCCACTGGTGCTACAGGGGTTGCAGGATCCTGTGCCCGCCATCCCAGTGGCCCTGCTGGCTGGCCTGCTGTGCAGGGTATCTGTTGGGTGCCCTGTCAGCGGTTCCTGAGTGTTCCAGTCGTGGTGGGCCCACCTGGTCCTTGCCCATGGCGCATGTCCTGGTGCGGGAGCCTGCTGCTGGGTGGGGGTTTCTGTGGCGCATTGTGCCTCCCCCATTGCACTGGGGTTGCCGTCCAGTGGGTTGGGCCCTTGCCATAGTGTGGGTCACTGTGCTTGCTGCTGCTCACTGACAGGGACTCGCTGTGTCGGCCGTCTACCTGCAGCCACATCGATGTGCTCGCCGACATTCTTCTGCTGTCACTGTCAGGGATGTCTCCCGCATTGCTGTCGCTGCGACATGGGCAAACCATTGGAGATGCAGGTGGTGCCGTATGCTCTGCAGGCCTTTCAGCACTGCCTCAGTCCAGGTCCACTGCTGGTCCAAATGGACAATATGTGTGTTGTCTGGTATCTGAACAAACAAGGGGGCACTCGCTCCTACCCTCTCTGCAAAGAAGCGATGCAAGTCTGGAACCGGGCAATTCTGCATTAGATCTCCCTTACTGCAGTTCATGTCCTGGTCATCCAGAACGTCCTGGCGGACAGTCTCAGCCACACCCAGGCCAAGGTTCACGAGTGGGAACTAAACCAGTCGGTGGTCAAAGGCATTTTTGATCTGTGGGGTTGTCTGGACCTCTGTCTTTTTGCCTCCCCATCCAACACAAAACTTTCCAAGTTTTACTCGCTTGTTCCAGAGCCTGGTGTTTTCTGGCGAGACACACTATCTCTTTGCTGGACAGGGAGGTTCTTGTACACCTTTCCTCCCTTTCCGATCCTGCAGTGGGTGCTGCTCAAGTTTCAAGCGGAAGGGGCTCATATGATCTCAATCACCCCACTTTGGCCACGACAAATATGTTCCTGCTTCTGCAACAGCTGGCAGTAGAGCCCCTGGTTCCTCTACCCATCTGTCATGACCTCCTGACCCAAGAGGGGGGCGCTTTGGTTCATCCAGGACTCAAGTCCCTTCACCTTCTTGCGTGGCACCTTCTGATATAGCTGCTTCATGCTATGGGGTTTCCTCTAGGGTGGCCCAAGTCCTTGTAGAGGTCAGAATGCCTTCCATGAGGACCATTTGTGCTATGAAATGGAAGAGATTTTCCATTTGGTCCACTTCAAAGGGTTGGGACCCTTTTTTTGTGCCCTGTTCCTTGGGTCTTGAAGTACTTGCTGCATCTATCTGACCTGGGTCTGAGTTATTCCTCGTTGAAGGTCCACCTCTCAGCCATTTCCGCCTACCACACTCCAGTGGAGGGCAAAACCGTTGCTCAGCTGGAGGTTTCTAAAACATTTCTGAAGGGAATCCTCCATTTGAAACCTCCGGTGCGTAATCCTGCCCCACCAAGAGATTTAAACTTTATTTTAGAGAAACACATTTTGCCTCCTTTTGAACCGGCCGCAAGTTGCGACATGCACTATCTATTCTGGAAAGTGCTCTCTTTAGTTGCCGTCACTTCTGCGCGATTGATTTCCAAGCTTCAGGCCCTGATGTGTAAGGAGCCTTATTTAATTTTTCACAGAGACCGAGTGACTCTTCGTAGAAATCCTAAGTTCTTGCCAAAGGTTGTTTCTGAATTTATGTTGAATCAGACTATTCAACTACCAGTGTATTACCCTGAGTACTCTAATCAGGTGGCAGCAGTTCTGCACACACTAGATGTTCACAGAATTTTGCATTACTATATGAATCTGACTAAGTCAGTCCACAAAACGGATCAGCTTTTTGTCTCCTTTGCACCCAAGAGACCGGGTGCTGCTGTTTTTAAGCAATGTTTGCCAAAAATGGTTGGCAAACTGCATTGTGTGCTGTTACCAGAAGTACAACAAACCCTTGCTAGAGGAGGTCAAAGGGCATTCTGCCAGAGACATGGCTGCTTCTGCTGCTTGCTCCAAAAATGTGTCTGCTGCTGGCATTTGTGTGGCAGCCACTTGGAGCTCTGTCCACACTTTCACGAAACACTACAGTCTGGACATTGCTGCTAGGTGCAGGGCTGGCCTTGGACTAGCTGTTCTTCAGGGCCTCCTTTCATGATTTCTTCCTGCGTCTCTGAAGATCCTTCCTGCCTCCAGTGCTTCAGACTTGTCTGACTTACACTGCTTGGGACTCGGTACTAATGGTTAATACCTACTGCAAGAGCCCTCTCGAAGTAAGATTGTACAGTTACGTAAGAACTTGCCATAACAGCAGATCTACGAGAGAGGCTCTTTCAGTAGGTAACTTTTCCTCCTACCTTTCCCCAGCTTCTGCATCTACTTCTTCTAGCTTTACTTAGCCTCAAGGAGCCCACTCCTTTCTCCTGTCGCTTTGTTCTGAGGTCTCCAGCAGAAGAACTGGAGGCCGGGCTGGGGACCACCCATTATATAGGGTCACACTGATATCCATCATGTGACGTCGGTGAGCGGTCCCTGCCAGACACTGCTAGCTAAAGTTTTCCGTGTGGTCCTGATGCCAGGAGCGCAATCCTAATGGTTAATATCTACTGCAAGAGCCTCTCTCGAAGATCTACTGTTACGGTAAGTTCTTAAGTAACTGTGCTTTTTTAATCATTTTTTTAAATGTTTTTACTTGTAACTTAACACAACATTAGACAAACAATATACCACTTAAAATTTCATATGGAGCAGTAATATAGGTACAGGTATGAAGTACTGTATACGATTACAGTCTGTTAGTGCCATCTCAGTAACAGCAACATGTCAGGACCCTCAAGGCATTAGGTGGGGGGCACTCACAGAGATGTTTCACCCAGTGGGGAGTAAAAGGTGCAGTGTTGGGGATCAGTGGATCATTATGGTGTGAGCCCCTGATATTTTTAGGCAGATACCCCAAATGTTTTTGTATATTTTTGAGTTGTGCCTATACGTTTGGTGGTCCAGTTCTTTTTTTTGTTTTGTTTTGAAACGTTAAGTTTTTATTAGTTTTCTCTTTAAAAATGGTACATGTAGCCAAAATAACCCCCGTCCTAAAAAGAGGTGATCCTAAAGATATGGCTAATTACTGACCCATTGCTATCCTTTCTGTGCATAGTAAAATCTTAGAAAAATTAGTGGCAACCCAAATCATTGAGTATCTAGGCAACACAACCTCCTCACTGGTTCACAGCATGGCTTCCGTAAAGGCCATAGTACTTCTACAACCCTCCTAAAACTTACAAATGACATTTATTCTGCCATGGATTCTGGTATCTTGACATGTGCCATTTTCATTGATCTAACCAAGGCATTTGACTTAGTTAAGCATACCTTTCTACTTACAAAACTCACCTCCCTTGGATTCTCAGTAGAATCAGTGAACTGGTTCCATAGCTATCTATCCAATCAGCAGCAGACTGTCGTTTTTAACTCGGCCATGTCCGATCTGTCATCCATACAGGTAGGCGTTCCTCAGGGCTCAATACTTGGCCCCCTACTTTTCACTGTTTTCATTAATGACCTTCCATCTCAGGCACCTACCTGTTCCTCTTTGCTCTACGCGGATGACCTTGTCCTCTACTACAGTGCCAGAAATGTATCAGACATAAACCACTCCCTTGCCTCTGACTTCCTAAACATACAATCCTGGCTGACGGCAAATCACCTTGTTCTTAATTTGAGTAAAACTCATTCTGTGCTATTTGGCTCTCCAGCTAAACTAAAAGGAAATCGAGACTCCTTCAGAATATCCTGTGCCGATAATTCCCTCTTAGTCAACACTACTTCCTTCAAATACCTGGGCATTCTCCTTGATAAATCCCTTGAGTTCGATCTCCACATCACTGCTATTTCTAAATCCGTTAATGCAAAAATTGGGGGAGCCTACCGTACTAGTTATGCTCTCACTCCATCGGCCAGACTCGCTGCCGCATAAGATTTTCTGCTTCCATCTTTGGCCTATGGCTCCGTTACCTTCCTAGGTGCAACTAAGACCTCTCTCCATTCATGGGATACCACCTATAATAATATTTGCCGTTATGCTTCTGCCTGTCCTCGGTACAAACATCACTGTCAGCTCTATGCTGATGTAAAATGGCCTAGTCCTTCTGCTCACCATCTCCTATCCTATGGTGCTCTAATTGACAGTATGACAAGATCTGGCCTTCCTCAATCCCTTGCCTCTGTACTTCACTTGCAAACCCCCTCCTATGGACTTCGCTCAAGCGATCAAACCCCTCTGCACATCCCTAGGCGTAAGACCTCCATGGGTGCACAAGCCTTCTCCTATGCTGCTCCTAAGTATTGTAATTCTATCCCTGAAGAAATTCATCTTGCCCCTACAAACGCTGGCTTTAAGAAGCGCCACCGTGAACATCTACTTGCATCAAGTCCTTGTACCTGTTTCTGTCCACCTTAAGCTCATCTCTTAACTGTCCCTTACCTTACTGTAGCTCCACCCATCCTATATATACACTCTTATCCATCTCCCCTTTCTCTGTCCCTTCCCCCTTCTACTTTCTCCTCTATGTTTATTTTGTTTTGCTATGGCACTTCTGTTTTCAGTCTATAACACCTACTAGTACTAAATCCTGCATTCGTTTCATCTTTCATATCTCTGTATACTAGTTTACATCATGTACTTTGTTTTTCAACCCTGTATTTTTACAGTCTAGCAAATTATTTGTATTTTTCTGAATGTCTTTGTATGCTCATATTCAGTGTGCTGCGTCACATGGCTGTTGTTGTTTGTTAATGTATTTGACTTGTATTCTCCCGGGTCGTGCCTGAAAATAGGCATCTCTATGCCTAGTGCACCCACCCAGTCACCAAAAGCAAATAAATAAAGTAAGTTAAGGTATAGCAATCCTAATGGATGACAGAATAAAAATATCAGATCAAGTCATAATATACATGGCATGGGTGAGAGATTCAATACCTTATCCTAATTTACTTCTATACATTAATGTTTTGATGATTAAAAAAGAGAAAATACAATGTTTAATTCGGGGGGGGGGGATGAGGGAACTACCATAGAAATATCCTATGGCCTACTAAGGGCCTAACCTATCACTAAAGGGCTGACCGGTCCCATGCACAGAAACCCCACCTTAAGCACCAGTCACTCATGGCACAAAGTCTGGGTGCCCAGAGAAGATATATTGAAACCATATGGACCATCTGTTCATTAACAGTGGTGTTTTGTCCTGTAACATAGCTGTCATGCTTTCCACTTTATAGATATTGTATATTATATCCTCCCAACTCCCGAACAGTTTTGGGGGGGAGGTCAGGCTGCTGCCATTTTCTGCTTATAGCCTTTTTTGCTGCAGCAAGGAACAGGCTGATCAGACAGACTTGTTGTTTGTTTAAAGTGCTTTGGAAAATGAAGTAGAATGGTCAATTCAGGCGTTAAATGACCTAGGGTCGAAAAAAGATCATGTAGTACTGTTTCCACTCTCATCCGAAAATATATTCTGGAGGGATAGAACCAAAATACGTTGGCATGGGTAGAAACTTCACAACCACAGCTCCTCCAACAGAAAGAGTCTCCTGAAGTGGAGTATTTAGCTGTAATTTGCGGAGTGCGAAAAAACCTAGTTACTGTTTTCCAGCCAGACTCCCTCACACCATTGGAGCCTGTGGTCCAATGCTGCCTACGCTATATCCATGTCCAGTCTCCAAGAGATAAGTCATACAGTAACTCCACTTCCAAGGCCAGGCGGACTCCATCCATCACTGTTGTAGGTGAGCCTGCCAGAGCCTTATAGAAGCATGAAATTGTGTGTCTAGGGGAGGACTCCCACTGAATTTGTAACAACAGGGGAAATATGGGTGGGATAACTAATGTAGTAATGTCCAGGCTAAAAGTAGGCTTAAAAAGTGGCGTATCTATAAGTAGCGATAGAAGTCACTCTGTGGTAGTGAAAACTCTGTCTGTAGACATTGAAATGTCCTAAAAAGGCCATTATCGTAAAAATGAAAAGCATGGGTGAGACCTTTCCTAATCCAGCTCTTGAACCCGTGATCCAGGTGAGCCAGATGAATGTATAGTCTGGTGCTGGGAGGCCCAACCAACCAGCCCCCTTAAGATTATTGGGTTGCTTCAAGAAGGCAGTCCAGTGGGTCGTCCATGCTACTGTGTAGAGGGATATTTCTTGGGATTGTTCACCTAGCCTGATTAAAAGATCAAGGTATACTATAGTGGTAAGGAAGAGAGTGACCTTTCGGTCTGTACCCACACCACGGTCTGGGAGGGAGGACTGAACCAGTTTGTCACATGACTTAACAAGGTTATCAAAGTGTAATGTTGAAAGTTTGGCAAGGCCAGGCCTCCTTTTTCTTTGGGCAATTGCAATTTTCTTAGTGCTATCCATGGTTTCTTCCCCCTGCCACAAATATGTGTAAATCAGTCTGTTCCACTTCGAGACTTTGCGCTGGGAGGGAGGGAGGGAGTGGGATATTCTCAATTAAATATAAAAGTTTAGTTAATGTATTCATTTGGAGGGACTGGATTCTGTTTAAAAGGGACATCGGGAGATATACCCAAGCCTGTATATCTGACTTGACCTGAGTATATACTTTATAGAGGATAATGGATGGGCAACAGTGAACAACAACACTGTTGTTCACTTTGAGAGGTTTACAGATGTCATACAACCTCGAGAAGTGGACAGCAGTGTTGTTGTTTACTGTTGCTCACCCATTGTCTTGTATAGTGTATGGGCAACAGTAAATAAATAGCTTGTCACTTCTGTTGTCGTGCCACAATGTCAGGAATCCCCCGCTCAAAAGTCCGTGAAAACATTCCACTTCTTCCCAGTCCACATAGATATTTTTTTTTTACATTCAAAAAGAAATACTGGTGTGCTTCTGTGTGCCGCGTAAGATTTAAAACAATAAAATTATCACTTACCGATTGATTTAAACTCCCTGTTCCATCAGTAAACTGCCACGGATGTTTTCCGACATGCTAAGTACTGCCACTTGCGCATGCGCAAAGACAGTCAATGCTGTTGTACCATCGTTATGACGTACCAACGATAGTACAACAGCTTACTGATGTCACAACGATGGTACAACAAGACTAATAAATGACAGATTTTTAGGGAATACAGTGCTCTACCATACACTATATTATAGTTATGATCGAATACTTGCCATGTGTCTGGGGCAATATACTGTAAATTCCTAGATATTTGATGTGGGACTGATTCCACTTGTACTGATATTTCTGCCTTATATACTGTATGCCTGAAGGGAACCTTGAGCCGCTAGCAGCTCAATCTTATCTGAGTTTATTTTATAGTCAGAGAGCTGCTCAATTAAAGTGAGACTACTCCCTAGAGCCTCAAGGGACGTATCAGGGTTAGTAAGATATAGTAAAAGGTCATCTGCGTAATAAGCTAATTTGTGTTCATGCCCATCTATAATATAATCTTGAATCTGCTGTGGTTGCCTAATGCACTGTGCCAATGGTTCAGCGTAAAGAGCGAAAAGATATATAGTGATAAGGGACATCTCTGTCGTGTGCCCTGGGATAAGGGAAATTGGGTAGAGTATGAGCCGTTTACCTTAACTGTAGCCTCGGGTGAAGAGTATATGCCCCTTATGTTATGCAAAAATTCTCAGGGAAACCCAAACTTTAACAGGGTGCTCTGTAAGAAACAACAAGCGACCCCAAGCTTTCTGAGCATCAAGGTTCTATAATCAGTCATGGAGAACGAAAGGAATGGGCATGATTGATCATATATAGGGTTCTCTTAATATTATCTGTTGTCTGTCTGGCTTTGATAAATCCCGACTGATCTGGGTGCACGAGGCAGGGAAGGATGTCATGTAGGCAGTAGGCCAGAATACAGGTGTAGATCTTGTAATCCTGGTTTAGGACCAAAATACGATGATAAGAATCGCAGAGATGTGGGGGCTTATTAGGCTTAAGAATTGCCAAAATTGTAGCCTGTCTTCAAGAAATTGGATATTCTGCCTTATCGTGACTCTCCCAGAGGGCCGCTAACAGAGGGTCTAATATTAACTTTAGTGTCCCTTTATAAAATTCAGCACTGAATCCGTTGGGACCTGGGCTTATCCTATTTTTAAAATTTTAAATGGCATTGTGTAGTTCCTGAGTGGAAATTGGACGCAGTAACTACTCTGTTGTGAGGTCAAAGACGGAAGGTTCAAGTCTGCCAGGGATCTACGTGCAGTAGAGGGGTCAGGAGGGGTTGTCTCCGTATAAAGGTTCTGATAGTATTGGTGAAATACTGTAAGAATTTGAGATGTGGTATTAAACATTTTACTCATATGTGGGTCTTTTATTTTAGTTATTGTTACCTTCTGAATTTGCCTACATAGCCGGTATGCCAGGACTTTGGCTGCCCTCGCACCTCCTTTGTAGAATCTCTGGCAAAGCCAGAGTAGAGCCTGCTTTGTCATCTTTGTTAAAATATGTGGTATTTCTTGCTGTGTGTGGGCCACCTGATCTGCCAGTGATTCATCTCCTTGCGTATGGGCATCTTGAAGGAATTTTAATTTTTTTGGAGCTCTCGAGGTTTAGCCTCAGTCTGGCATTTCTTTTTAGAGGAGAATGCGATAATGTAGCCACGGAGGACCGTTTTTAAGAAGTCCTAAAGTAACTGAGGGGATGTTTGTGAGGAAGAATTATTTCACAATATTTCTGGTATTTTATCTTTTAACAACTCTTGGAAAGCAGGATCTTTCAATAAGGAGTCATTGAAGTGCCAGGTGGTGTTTTTCTTTTCCTTGGATATAGCTAAATCCAAGGTGATAGGGGCATGATCGGAAAGATATATATTTTTAATGTCGGCATCTTGAACTATTCCTAAATGTTCATTTTTTTTTTTTTTTTTTTTTACTTCTCCCCTGTGCCTGGCCAGTCTCTCTTTCAGGCCCCCACATGAACTGCTCCACCATGGCTACTCCCGACCCCTACCATCCCACATTGCAGACAGCCCCAAGTAACCCTGGTGTACCCCTTCACCGGGCGGGTCTCTTACCTTCATAGGAGAACGGCCCTGGCGGCCAACCAACGATCCTGGGGTGCTGCTGGGATGGCATATGGCGGTCCGGGAGCCCAGTGGTGAGGGTTCTGGAAGGCCGTCACCCAATTGGCCAGGTGCCATTTTTCTGTTTTTTGCTCTCCTGAGGAGTGACGTGCCACTGACGTCAAGGCATATGTCGACATCCGTCACTCCCCTAGTGTATTGGGGCCGACGTCCTGCTGTACTCCCAGCCTCCGCCAGGTGTCAGCAGGTGCCGAACGCGTATCCCCGAGCGAGCTGTCGTCGGATGCTCATTTTCTTCTCCCCCGGTCGGCCCTCCAGCAACTCGTGTCAGTTCCTGAACCCGGGTCGCTGGCGTCGCAGGTTAAAATCCAAACGCTGCACCGACGGCCAGCTAAATGTTCATTTCTAATGCAAAAATAATCTAACCTGGAGTAGTGTTTATGTGCATGACAGTAAAAGGAGAACTTTCCCAGTGAGGAATGCAGGGGGTGCCATACATCTATTAGGCCTATTTGTAACATGGCAATAAATGCTTTTGTACAATAAGGTATTGACATTGGTGGAAATAACACATGACCCAACCTCAGCCATGCATTAATTCCCTAGTAATGC
Source organism: Neoceratodus forsteri (assembly GCA_016271365.2). Classification (NCBI taxonomy): domain Eukaryota; kingdom Metazoa; phylum Chordata; order Ceratodontiformes; family Ceratodontidae; genus Neoceratodus; species Neoceratodus forsteri. The sequence continues at coordinate 708,205,343 of CM057459.1, read as the reverse complement.
CCGCTTGCTCTTGTAATACTTTTAAGAACTACTGCAAAATCGCTACTCAGCAGTAGTCCCTGTGTAGTAGCGGGAGCTCGCTCAAAAGTCTCACGACTGAGAGACAGATGACAGCGTGAGACAGATGAGCAAATTGGTAAAAGTGCTGTACTCTCTTTTTTGCTGTGATATCTGTGTTCTTTGCTGTCTCTGCTGTCCCAATGTGTTTCCGTTCATTCCCACCCACCCACCTGGCGAACCTCTGGGGAGATAGCAGTCAATGTCCCCGCCAGACAGTGCAGTCGAAATGTGAACTATTGCCTATGTTGTGGACAGAGAGAGAGAGAGGTGCAAGAGTCAGCTGCATCTTTCGATCTTGTCTCTCTCTCTCTCTCTCTCCCTGTCACACAAACCCCTTCTGTCGGTCTCCCTTCCATAATAATTTTTTTTATCGAAACCACCAATGGCACAAAACACAGAGGAAAGACACAGCAACAAAGTCAGCAGACGAAAAGTGCAGAAGCAATACCCTCAGTTACAAGAGAGACAGCGAGAATTCTGAAAAAGCGAGACCAAATTGGTGCTCAACACAACGGAATCATTTGTCTCTGTCTCTTCATTTGTCTCTCTCTCTTTCTCTCTGGCAATGCTACCTCATAAATACAACATGAGATATAGACAGGGCAGCACATCGGGGCACAGAGCTGTACAGTTTGCATAAGTTTCCCAGCATGCAGAGGAATACATTCCCAGAATGAAATTCAGCGTGTGACGAACAGCACTACAATCTTTTTGAAAGTTAGCCAGTGAAAAAATGAACACATTACTAACTGGTAAGCAGCTCTGTATACAGTGAGTCACTTGTTCTCTTTACATTTGTGCTCACAACGGTACATCTGCACACAGGAATGCACGCAATAGACTGCCACCACAGAGACACACAGACAGAAATATTCTGAACTATACCTCTACAAATGTTAACATAAAAATGTTCAAAACCTCAACAAGTGTCTGCATTTTGTTACTATACAGTGAAGCTTGCCAGGATGAAACCCAGTTCTGCAGCAGAGTTAGTGCAGTAAACAAAGCAATTTCAATGGATGTTAATCCCTTTTGTCATGCAGGAAATTGTGACACTGTGCTTCATCCTGGTGGACTTTACTGTATGTGTCTAACATGGCAATATTTCTTAACCAGCATTGCCGTGTTACAAGCATATTAAGCCACAAGAAAGGAGGCTTCTACTAGAGAATTAATGCACGGTTGGGTGGTTGGGGCACTTGTGCTCCAACCCCCCCCCCAAGCCATGCATTAATTCCTTAGTAAAAGCCTCCTTTCTCGTGGCTTAATGCTTACTTGTTTAAGCAATCACCTAAGGTGCTTCTGGCCAGAAGAAAGTGAAGGGGGTCTCGAGGCTGAAGTGTCCAGTGATGGGTTAAGGAGGCAGTTCAGGCCCCCCTCCCCAGAATTAATTGTCCCTGTTTGCGAGTAAGGATAAGATCAATAAATTGTTGAATGGAGGATGCATCACTGCCTGGCGGAACATATAAACTACAGACTGTTAAGTGTTGGTCAGGGACTGTTCCCACCACCATGGCCAGATGTGACCCTCTTTGTCTGTAAACTGTTGTGTAATTTCAAAGGCAGAGCTTTTAGGTAACAAAACAACTGCTCCCCTACATCTGTCATGATGGTAGGAAGACTCCGCCACTTGTTGTGAGAAGCCAAATTTCAACAATTTCTGATGTTCACTTGAGGACAGGTGGGTTTCCTATAGCAACGGTAGGTCAGGTGTAAACCTCTTCAGACCCATAATGGTCCTTTAGGGTTTGCTGGGACCGGTCAGCCCATTCACATTATGAGCAACTGTTCTAAAAGGGATACTCATAATAGTATTCATCATTATTAATACCATATCTATTCCTCAGAAACCCCCACATGTAAAATAGCATAGAATCCATGTCTGTTTCCCCATGCTGTTTTTATCTGTAGGCTGCCTTAATATAAAAAAACACACCAATTCTTGTTTGATGTATGCTATAACCTCAGGGTAATAATGAGACCATATTAACCAATACCATGTACCATTGGGGATGAGGGAAAAAGTTTTGTCTCAAGACCCAACTGGGGACAATCAATGTTAAACTGCCTGTTGGCATAAAGGGGAAAAATGACCAACAAGGCCAGCAACAGTAAATGTGGTGTACTACATGGACTATCGTTCGCATAACAACAGGGAAATAAAATGATTATGACTTCCAGTAGAAGGGTTGTTAATCTAGATATCCCTCTTTGAAGAGGCTGAAATTGCCTCTTCAGGAGAACTGTAATTCCCATAATGGGAATAGCTCCCACGGGGTACCATTGTCCCACAGTAAGGGAAGGGGTAAAAAGAAATAAATAATTAGGTGGCGTGGGAGATAAATTATAACGATAGGAGAAACAAAAGAAAACCAGGTAAAAAAATATACATCATCCCTGATAAACCACCAAGAAACCAATCTCCCCCTACCCATCCATGTCTGAACAATATTAAGTCAGGTGAGGAATAAAATATTTTATAAATACAAGTGCCAAATACGTCCACAACTTAAAATAATTGTCCAACTGTGCTTGTATCCCAGTCCTGGCAATATTCAAAAAATAGTGAAAATATATCATCCTAAAAAGGGGTCCAGGTATTTAAACTAAAATCCCTCCAACTGTTCAGTATTTCAGCCCAGAAAGATGTGATAAAACATAGAATCCAACTGCAGTCCTTCAAGCATATTTATATACTGAAATGCCTTTAACATTATAGTGCCAGGTTTAAGCCAAAAATCTCTTTAATCCAAAGAAAAAGGGAACTTGGGAAGGCAAAATAGAGCTCTCTCTCCCTTTCCTGAGCACCTATTAGGTGCGGAACCAGCACCAGCCCGCCCCCCAGGTCCACGGGCCAGAAGGGAGGACCACCTACCCAGGACCCAGCACAGCCACCCTGCATGAACATTTGCTAGTATGCTGTATTCTGTTTCTCTGTCTCCGCTCTTCCCAGTTTATCCTCCATAAGCTGGTGATGCAGGGATGCTAGAACTAAAGCATTAACCGGACCGGCCGGTAGGCCAAAGATGAGTGTGCTCAGCTAGTCTGGCATGGCAACTGGAGAGCCCTATCTAATGTGATTCAGGCCTGATAGGGACTGTGAGCCGGCTGGGACTTCAGGCTCAGTCGATGCACCTCTGCCCCATCTTCTACTATGTCCGGCTGAAATATGTTAAGAACTGAGGCAGCTTCCATGGTTTTTTAGCCCTATTTAATGGGCATTCAGTCTTGGGAGGTCCTGTTGCAGAGGTCCAGGCTCCCCGGGTCCACAGCCACCTCTGTCTCCCCAGCCTATTATCGTAAATGTTAATTCTAGATCATGCTCAGGTCGAAGTACTTGTAGTGGAGTGAAGGGAGATAAAGGGAAGGGATAGAAGCAAGGGGGCCCGAATCCAGCATGGCTATCTCTCCACCGTATTTAACGGGGAATGGAGGTGCCCGGATGCCTAACATCCTTCATCAGATCATCCAGTAATCCTCCCTCCACGGAAGAGAGTCTGCCATATCCTGGAACAGTCCAGAGCTTAGGAGGCCCAGTCTTCCCTGCATGAAGCATATATATGTAATTATCTTGGACCAGGCCAAGAAGAGCAGAGCTAATGCAGCTGTCTGGTCCTGGGGAGCAGCCCCCGCCAGACCAGGGGATGTCTCAGCACCAAGGATCCAGGTCAGCAGGTCCTTGCCCCCGAGAGGGGAAGGAACCCTGAGATCCAACTGCCCCACCCCAACAGCTGGGCTACTCACTGCGACCAAATGTTCCAGAACTTGTAATTAGGAATCAGGTGTCCCATGGAGCAGCGGTCTGCAAAATCTTCTTTATGCTGTCCAAGGTAGTTTGTTGGGAGAGAGTCTGCTGCAAAGTGGATTTCCCAAGGTTTCTCCTGGAGGAAAGTCTCTGGGGGAGAACTGTTCGAGAGGGCACAGCAAAGCCATGTTTCTGCAGGTCTTCTATTGCTGCTGCCACTGTCTCATAGTTTTGCTGTCCAGTGGGGAATTGAACTACCAGGTGAGCAGGGTATGGGGTACGAAATTTCAGTTTATTTTGTCTAAGGATGGTGAACAGGGGAATACATTCTCTTCTGCGTTGCATGGTTGTGGGAGCGCAATCATTATCTAGGAAAATTCTGGTAGTTCCATACAACACTTTCCCTGTGCCCAAGCTTTCTTAAGAAGCAGTTCCTTTGTTTGATACCTTAGAAAGCTGACTTATTGATCTGGGGCGTGCATTCGGATCCACTGGTTTAGGCCCTAGGGCCTGATGTACTTGTTCAATCTCTATTTGGAAGTCTCGAGTCCAAGGTGAGAGAAGTGCTTAGCAATATTTCTGTAAAACCCAAGATATCGATCCCCTCACTATTTTCTGGCACAGAATAAGTACGGATATTCCTTCTGTGATGCCTATTTTCTGCATTTTCTTGTCGATCTACTGTAAGTTGACATATTTGTATTACTTGCTCCAGAGTCGATTGTAGTTTTTAGACCTGTGTAGAATGCCCAGAAGTGGTCTCCTCCAGGGTAGTTGTCCTGGCTCCCAGTGTATCTTGGTCTGATTTGAAAGTTGCTAACTAACCCTGAAAAGAACAGAACTCCGTTTTAAAATCAGTAAGTTCTGTAAGGATTTTGTCTATCTTCATGGCCATAGAATTTTTTTTTTGGTAGATTTAGACTTGTCTTTCCGTGTTTTGGCAGACAAAGACAGCGTGGAATAAAGAGAGGCCTCCGAATCAGACATTTCTCGATGGATTTCTATTTCATCTTGTTGCAGGGATGCAAATTTGTTTGAACCGTTTTTTTCTAAATTCAATTGCATGCCTTGCTATATGTGTAGAAGTTGTATTTGTAGAGTTTATTCAGCTAAGTGCAAAGTTTTAGGATATGACAGGCGCGGAACTCGTCCTTCAGGCGGCCATCTGCTGGGTGATGTCACCGGAGGTCCTTGGTGGTCCAGTTCTGCCAGAGTGACCATGTTTGTCAGCCATTGTTGCAGCGTGAATAGTGCAGTGCCTTTTCATGTGGTCAACAGTAACTTCTTAGCCACCAGGAGGGCCCTTCCCAGCCAGATAACCCTCTGTACCTGCAAATGAGCTTGTCTCATTCCCCAAGGCGCTTAGTTTACTGCAGCACTTTGGGACCAAGTTCTGCGGCAGGATTACCATTTGCCACAGAACTACGGTGGCAGTGTTTTATAATTTCTGCAGAAGTTCTGTGGCACAAATGAAATGCCACATCACAGCATCAGCTTGTCATCCTTACTTCACATCCATTGCAATGGCTACAGCAATCAGGATGGGAGAACGCAGTAACACTAGTTAAAAAAGAAACAAAAAAGCAGACTTTTAGAATTAAATAATTTTAGTTTTAAAAAAGCAACAAAAAATCTATCACTAAAGGTCCTATCCTATTGCATAAATAAAATATACACAGGGGACCTTATGTGATAAATAAGTTATCTGTATACTCATGCTGGTTACACAGCTCATGAGATCCCCATTATGTATCACTTGCATATTTACAGACAATCTTTAACATAGTTTTTTTTATAAAATAAATTGCCCTTTTTGTGACTGTGAAGTTGTATCCTCATTTATATGGGTCCCTTTGAAAGTGGAATAAACAGAATAGAGAAGATTTTGCAAGACTCATTTTTTTCCTGACACACTACGTAACCCCATCAGGCCATGACATGCACGTGAACCCCTTGTGAGAGAAGGCTCCCCAGCCTGTCACAAGGTGTCACCCGTGTGACAGAACACTGCACCATACCTTCCCAGGCTTAGAGTGGTGGTGTGCAACAGGGCTGGGTGCCCCATCCTTGTGCTGCCCAGCCAGCTCCCAGAGCTCATCCCTGAACCTGTGTCACTGGCACAGGAACACAACGTGCTACCAGCTGGCCCAACGGCTGGCCCTGCACACACCATTTCTTCATATCTGTTAGGTAATTCTAGCAACCCGTGATAACATGTAATCAATAACCCTAGCAAAAATATGTACAGTGCAGTTATTCATTTTGTAGATCTGTTCTTTCAACAGGACTACACATTATTATTCCACCTTTCTAGGCATAATTAATTTATTTTTCTTAAAAACAACATGTCCATTCATTTTACCAGTTATTCATTTCAGACGGCATCCCTAAACCTTAAAGACACAAATAAATCTGTACTAAGTAAGATATGGAGTTAACAGGTCTATGCTGCTGTCAAGTATTTACTTAGGTTGGCCCCAGTGTAATAACTTAAAGGAAAACTACACCCAAAACTTGAAAAAATATATGTTGTGCAGAGTGTTTTAATTTCTATGTGAAGTTCTAGTGTTTCCTTCCCTCTGACTGGTATTAGGAGTTTTTCCCAAATTAGCCTGCTAGCTTTATGCTAGTTTTACGACCCCTGGGGATCTTCATACCTGATAGTGTAATTGTATTTCTTGTTCCCACAGTGCATCTTGTCTCATGTGACTGTGATGTAAGAGAGACCCAACATTCAGCACACACATGCCAAACAAACTAAATATCTTGGAAGCTTTACAAGCTGCACAAAAATTACCAGCAGCAAAGTTTTTCAGGACAGTAAAACCTTTAGGATGACGGTGCTCACCAAGCTGAATTCTACAGATTTTAAAATATAGCCATCTCTGTTGTTGTGAACTGATTGTAATGCAATGCTTTCTGCTGGATTTATGGGCTCTGCTACATCACCATCACATGAAACAAGGTGCATTGTAGGACAAAGAAATGCAATAAAGCTATTTGATATGGAGATCTCCTGGGGCCGTAAAACTACCCTAAAGCTAGCAGGCTAATTTAGGAAAAACTCCTAATACCAGTCAGAGGGAAGGAAACACTAGAACTTCACATACAAATTAAAACACTCTGCACAGCATATATTTTTTTCAAGTTTTGGGTGTAGTTTTCCTTTAAGACTGAAACGTTGTTAGGCTGCAGCACAGGTTGAGCAAGTATCACAGTACCTGATGTGCTGTGCTACTTCCTCAGGGGGTGGGAGCTATGGTAGATGAGTGACTATTCATCTCTGCGGCAGAATGCAGCCCTGTCATTAGTTAATGTATGATGTGATAGCACTGACAACATCACATGCTCAGCATAGATAGGTTTTTGGATATAAAACAAGGGGAAGGGAACCAGGTGCTGCGGATAAACTGGAAATGTTAATAAGGAATCACCAAGAACAGTGAATTCTGCGGCATAGCAGATATTCTGCAGCAGGTTGCAAGTTCTGTCAAAATTCTGTGGTTGTAGAATTCTAGGGGCCTAAAACTCACGTAGCAGTTGGAACAAGGTCATTCTCATTTGCTGCTGCAAATAAATGAAACAACCTTCCACCAGGACTTCTCTCCTGTACATCCCTCTCACAATTTAAAAAAACAGTACATGGTCCTGTTCTTTGCCCCGGGCACTTGCAGCTGTGCATTACACCCGGCCTAACAGGCAGGGGATAATCCTATGTCTTACTCTCATTTTTTGTACACTGGGAAATATGAGACTGAAAGTTGTTATTGCCCAAGAATGTATGATGTTACCTATCTGTTACCCATCTTATGTTCTAGTATATGTATCCTGTATAAATATGAGATGGAAAGTGGTTATATCATAGAATGTATGCTTGTTCCTTATTTATTTATTTAGCTTTTGTTAACCAGGTAAGTACACTAGACAAGACAATTGCCTATTTTCAGGTATGACCCGGGAGAGTACAAGAATAACAGATTTAAGTACATAAAACGACATTGTACAAATTAGACAAGTTACAGTTCATGTGAGGACAGTAAGATTACAGATTCAACACAGCATACGAATCATGGTAAGGCATAGATTATACAGTATGACCATAACAAAATAAACACCTTGTGGAGGCTAAGAGCTGTACCAGGGGTACAGTATTGAGATACTTCAAATATGATACTATATACAGCTTAGTGACCTCATGGAGTCGGGTCTTTTGCCCAGGAGGACCTCCAGGGCAGAAGAGTGCTGTGATGGATCAATTTACGGGGGTTTTGTTCTGCTTTGTATCATATTGCTAACATCCCTACTTGTTATTGTTACTACTGATGGTACCACTGTTGGTACATTGTTTAATGACCAGTACTTGTGGAATGCTTAGGTTCCCTGGGTCACCACTGAAAAAGGTACTGTCTTGTCTCAGTTGGGCCTACTCGGTCATCAAAATTTAAATAAATAAATAAATTGTTCATCGCTGAGCCTTAGAACAGCTAGTTCCAGAGTCGGGGAGAAGGGATGTAGCCCCATTTAGGAGACAGTACTGTCCACATGCCTCCAGAAGGTTTGTGAGACATCACAATGCCACAACAGATGAGTTAGGGTCCCAACCTCTCGCCCACATTTCCAGCAGAAATACTGTAGTCTTCTTTCAGCCCTATTCTGTGCATCTTGGAAGGACTGCAATAAATTCTATGTACAGTTTAAAATTGTGACATTCTAGACTGTAGTTCGATTGAAGATTCTACAGTCCCGTTAAGAACCCATTTCCATTCCTCTGCAGAGATCTCTATACCAAGATCACAGCTTCACATTTGTGATAACGCTGCATTCAGTTCCTCTGTTCCCCTGAAGAGTTTGTATAATAGCGAAGCTTGGTGTGGTCCCTCCCATTCAAGCTGGAGGAAATCCAGATCGGGAATGGATTGTGGTCGGTCTCCTGCTTTTTTGAGGCCACCAAGATGACTTTTCTCAATTGTAGATAATGTCCGAACTGGGGTTGAATTTTAAAAAGACTGAAACCTGGATCCATATATTACAAAAATATAACAAATAGTGGACTGTCTGTTTTTCGGGCTAATAATACCATCTTGAGGTTCTGGTAACATGTTGGAGTCTCTCGAGCTTCAGTCCCAGGATTCACATGTTAACAGAACCTCTCAATGGTATTACAGCTTTGCGAAACACAGTCCGCTTATTATTCTATTGGTACAGTGAATCCACTATCGTATTTTCACATAAATGATTGTATATTAGTAAAACATCTCTTTACCTCTTTGTTTGCTAGCTGTTTCTGGTATTTGATTGCATTATATTGTCTAACTTGCATCGTTTACGTTTGAGCAATCCAGATGCCCATTATCAAATTGCATTCATGTTTATCAATTTGTAGAGTAAAACGTCAGAGGCTCTTGCTAAACTGATGTCCCTTCAAGCTACAGAGGCAACAGTAATGACACTTGGACCAGATCACTCGGTAATCAGGTACAGTATGTTTACTCATGTGGGCTTTTGACTGATGAAGGCTGTGCCAAAATTTCGTACATATTTAAAGAGAATATGGCTATGCAATAAAGAAATTGAATTGATATTGAAATCATAAGAAAGTGGTTACTAAGGCTGTTGCCTTCTTAGAGGGCAAGTCTGAATTTATCACTATTTGGCATTGTTTTGGCAAACATTTTCTCCTCAGGTCAGTTAAGTCATGCCACTGCGCTACTGCACTGGGGGCCTTCCTCCATGATCTTTGTTTACAGACACGTTCACTGAAGAAAATCAGCTCAGGCAAACATCTCTCTTTCTGTGCTCTACTTGCACTATAATTGTAATTCAAAGAGAACATAAACTTTGTTTTTGTTTACATTCGTTAATGTAATTAGAAGTTTGGCACATATGATGTCCATTGAGTAGCCCAGTGGGTTGTTTCACATGCTTATTATCACAAGAGAGCTTAGGTTTGCACAAGGGATAGGAGAGGGGGAGAAGGATTTCTTGAGGTATATAAGAGAGGAGAGAACCTGTAAGGATCAAATTGTTAGGATCAAATAGGATGGGTTTGTTTTGGGTAGATCCTGCCAGACAAACAACAAGGTCAGTCGACAGGGGCCAGGCAGTAGATGTCCAGTACTTGAATTTCAGCAAGGCTTTCGATGTGGTGCCACATGGGAGACTGGTTAGCAAACTGGGTCAGTTGGGGGTAGGGGAGATGATGGTGGAGTGGGTCAGAAACTGGCTGCAGAATAGGCAGCAGAGGTTGGTGGTAAGGAAGGGGGGACTCTCATCTCAAAGAGCTGCAACAAGCGGGGTTCCACAGGGCTCAGTGCTGGGTCCAGTGTTGTTTGGCTTCTTCTTTTTATATACTTTGTTTATTGCATTTCTCATATACAGTACACATATTATACAGTAATGTCAGATATCCCATAAATAACAGGATCCATGCAATGAAGCAGATTCACATAGTCTAACATTCAGGTTACGGATACAAGGGTTATCCTATAATTAAGTATCCCATATCATACTTTAAATTGCTACACCTTACAAGCTTTAAAGGTCAGTCCATACATTTTAAAGTCCAGCATAATATTTATATTCAGTTAAAATGGCTGATTTAAACCTTTCTCTAAACATGTTAGAAACCCAAACATTTGTAGTGATTCAGAGTAACTGCAGTATACTTATTATAGTATAAATCAAACCTATATTATGTTAACCATCAACTCTGCAGTTAGTAAAAAATTACTGCTGCATAACCTCACAAAACTTTAACTTTCACAGTGTTGGGGAAGGGGCTAAGAAAAAGTAGCTCATGCAGTTATGAATAGCACTAGCACACTCCCACGTAAGACAAATAGAGAAAATAACAGATTCCCCCAAAATTGGCAGCAATTATGAAGAGTCATTAGGTAGTCTGTTTATTTAAATGGAGCCACAGTCTCTTGAGAACTTAACTACTGCAAGTCCCTTCTTCATCAGATTCGAGGTCTGACGCTTGTTCCCTGCAGGTTGCTGCAAATTCGCGCTGGATCTTCTGGGTTCTTCTCCCTGCTTCCTTCGGGTCTGTAAAATGATATGTATGGCCTCCATAATGGATTCGGAGGCACACCAGCATCAATAGGGAGTGTTACCCCCAGATTGTGGAGTTTAGCCCGAACAGAGTCAAATTTTTTACGCCGGACTCTGGTGGCAAATGAAGGGTCAGGGAATAAATGGATCATTTGTCCCTGATAATTCAGTGATTCCGTTGACCGGGCAGCTTGTAGGAGAAGATCCCTGGTAGAGACACTGTCGGTAACCAGCAACAAGGTTCTGGGATTGTCGCGCGCTGGGCTGCTGTAGATCTTGACAATATGTGGTATGCCTTAATGAATCTAGCCGCTATTGTGGCCTCCAGATGCAACACTTTGGGCAACCAGTCTTGTAAAAACTTCAAGTGGGTCCGTCTCACCAAGATCTTCAGGGAGACCCACCAGTCGCACATTTGGTGCATGCTTGGGCATTTTCCAGTGCCTTCAGCCTGTAACGCAGTTGGCCATTTTCCTACACAAGTTTGGAAGTTGACTAGAGCGCTTTTATGGCTTGTGACTCCACGTCGGCTGCATTTTTGTTCGCAAGTTCAATTTTTAAATACTGCTCCCCAATCCTTTGTAAAAATTGTTTCCATCTTCGTGTCAATGGCGTGCATCGAAAGTTGGAGAGCCTTCCATGGTGGGTCTTGCGTGGAGTGGCCAGTTGTAAGGGCTGAGGCCTGAGGCTCTGATGGCGGCTGTTGTTTCAAGCCACTAGGACTGCTCTTGTTGGTCTGTCCCATAATTAAGGTACCAAAATACTCTTCTCTATATGCTCAAACAGATGCTGCAGAAAGTTTTTGGTTTTGTTTAATTTCAAATTTGATTTTTAAACAAGTCGTCATTGTAACTACAGAGCTCCTCTGAGCCATGTCCTTTCAGTAAGGTGCTCAACAGCGCCCCCCCGTTGTTTGCCATCTTCATTGCTGACATTGCAAATGGGGTTAGCAGTAAGATGAGCATATTTGCAGACAACAAAAAGATCAGTGCAGTGGTGGACAGCACAGAGGGAGTGCTAGGACTGCAGGAGGACCTAGATAAATTGGAACACTGGTTAGACACCTGGCAGCCGGGTTTCAACACAAAGAAGTGCAAGGTTATGCACATGGGAGCTAGAAACCAAAAGTTCCGCCACAGGCTGGGGGTCGTACAGTTATCTACTACAGAAGAGGAGAAAGATCTTGTGGTGATGATCACAGGGCAAATGAACCATTCAGTGCAGTGCAGGAGGGCAGCAACTAAGGCTAATACAATGTTGGGATGTATTGCCAGGGAATCACCTCACGGAGGAGGGAAGTCATCCTACCACTGTACAGGTCACTAGTCAGACCAAACCTGGAGTACTGCGTGCAGTTCTGGCGACCCTACTTAAAGAAGGATGTCAAGTCACTGGAGGGGGTCCAGTGCAGAGCCACCAGGATGATCACAGGAGTGGAGGACAGACTGAGGGAGCTGAACATGTACTCCCTGAAGGATAGGAGGGATAGAGGGGATATGATCAAAATGTTCAAATATATGAGGGGCATAAACAGGGTTAGTACAGAGGGGATCTTTTGATTAAAGGGAGGGAGGAACACTAGGGGTCACAGTCAGAGATTGGAGTGGGGCAGGTTCAGGAGGGAGATGAGAAGACATTACTTCACGGAAAGGTTGGTGGATGGTAGGACGCACTGCCGGAGGAGGAGGAGGTGGTAATGTCAAAGTTGGTGGGCAGTTTTAAGAGGGGGTGGGACAGGGTCGGGGAAGGTCACCACTGTACAGGGGGGCAGCTGCAGATTAAAACACTGATAGCTGCACACTTGAGCAGGCTCGTTAGACCCTAGGGCCTGTATCTGCTGGCAATTTTCGTATGATTGTATGTTCATAATTGTAAATAGGGTATAAGAAATAGAGCTTGCTGATTGACTGCAAGCATTCTGAACTGTCTGATTGGCTGCAAGCAATCTATCTGTGTTATGTTAATCTTTTATTAACATACATGTAGAGCCTAATCACATGCTGCTCATAGTTTACTGTCTGAAAAATGTTTTCTATTAGAGGGGGATTAACAGACCATTAACATAACCCCTGGTTAGGCCTTATTGCTTAAATAATAGTATTTGTCTTCTTTCTTGTCCTTTGTTAATGCTGCCTGTTTCCTGCCCAATATTTAAGCAATAAACCACGACAGGGTGTGGGTTATGTTGGGATTAAACACGCCTGGTGTGGTTTGGTCACGAGGCCACAGGCTGAGTGACCAAACCACATCAGAAGTGGGTGAATCCCAGCATAACCCACACTCTGGAGTGGTTTATTGTGATTGTACAATGTCCCTCTTAATTTTTATGTGACAAAAAAAGTAAAGAAACCGTTTTTTTTTTTTTTTTTACATTTTAAATAATTTTTATTGAATTTATTGCTGTGCCAGACAAAATGGTTCTGTGTAGCTAGGTAGAATATGTATGTAGTAGACGTGCTGCTGAGTTCCTGATATAGCACCACACACAGTAATATGGTATGATGTTTGTTCTTTTAAAGAGAGAGCCTGAGAGTCATGAGTTTTTTTTTTATTGTCTTTTTAAAGAGAGAGTCTGTGTTCAAGAAGTAGCTGTTTAACTGATGGTATGCGACAGTGTGGTGTGAACGCTGAGGGTCTGCTGGTGTTGTTCAGCGTGTAGGTCCAGAGTGAATGTCACTTTTGTGGTTGACAGGAAGTAAGGGTTTAAGTTGGGAGAAAAGGTCGGAAGGTAAAGAAAAAAGCTGATTTTTGTGAAACATGCCTGTTAGCAGAGTTCGTTGGTATTGAGCAGCCAGAATTTTCCTACAAGGTGCGAGCTACAGCGGTTTTGGCAAGTACATTTTTGGCCAGATAGCAAAGTTATGCAGGTGAGGAGGCCTGACAGGATGACTGTCAGCAGATGTTGAAAGAGGTACATTTTCCATGTTTTGCAGGCTATTGTGACATTCATCAGCACTCATTGATGGGGAAAATAGCCTCTAGTTCCTCGGGGTCTAATGATTCAAAACTGCAGGCCATATTTGAAATTCACGCTTTACCATCACGGCTTAGTGGAGAGTCAATATGGTGTTTTTTTTTTTTTGCCTTTGATGTTCGGTGGCGATCAGATGGATGTCAAAAAGGGCTGATTGCAGTTTTGACTGTCTGGCATCTTTTGCATTGGTCACACAACAATTTACAATGCCAGAAAGGTGCCAGTCAGCCATTCGGATTCTTTGATTTGAAAGACCATTGTATAATCATTTTTTTTTTTTATGCCTTAGTTCTGGAACCCAGTGACATCAGTTGAGCAGAAGTCTACAGTGAAGCTCTCCATGCAGGGATTCCGCTCAACTGATGGCACCGGGTTCCAGAACTGACAAATAGTTAAAAATAAAAATAAATATAGGGTGGGGAAGAAAATTAGCATTAAGTAGGGACTTCAAATATGTAAAAAAAAAGGACTGTTTTAAAATAAACACATGAAACAATACACTGAAGCTCTTAAACTTTATACATTCTTAAATTTCTAGTTATATTAAAAAAAAAGTATGTTCCCTTTAAAAAGAAAAGCGGACACCTTCATTATATGCTCCATGTCAGAGTGTTTGGTGGCTGGGAGTTAGGGCTGGTATCCACAAAGGATGGGAATTTAAACCTTGAAGCAGCTGAACCTTTTCAGGTTTTTCCAGGCTTTTAATTGTAAGATCTCCAGCCCTCGGGACTTCTGAGAATTTAATCCACTGTATGTCTAAGGTTGCAGTTAGGAATCCTAATCCATCCTCCCTGTGGAGAGACCAGTGCACGAAGTAACAGCCTTTCACCTGCTCTTTACACGTCCCAGTCATCATGTTGCAAGTTATTTTGGGCAATTTACATTTCATTAAGGATTACCAATCATACATACTGTATGACAAACAGTGATTACTGAGAATGCAGTTTAAAACTGAAACTGACTGTTACTAACAAATCCAGGATATCATTCTGTGCACTCAAAAGTTTTGGTTACAATGTTTGATAGAAATCAAGGTTATAGCAGTGTTGTTTTAAATGGAGGGATGTGATTGGTCAGAATCTATGCCTCATGGTTACATTACTCTTTGATAAGTAATGTAGCAGAGCCTCATTACTCGCTTCATGATCGCCTAAATTAAGTTCATGTAGCTGCGTAGAATCCTACTGTTCTGCAGCATTCCAATACTGCTTCTAGTGGCAACCATTAACTTCCCTTCTGATTGATCTGCGATCGCGATTTTGACAACATCGTTTCAGTCCACCACTCTTAAGTTTCTTCACTTCCCATGGAGTCTTTCAGTGCAGTGTGTTTTACATTTAGTCTACAGAAGACTTCATTTTGTCAGCCTCGGTAACCATTCAGCGCCCCTCAGGGCAACAATGCCTGAAGTGCAGTACACACACAGAAATAGCGTGTCGGCTACACTGGTTACTATGGCAGTGATGAAAATAACGTGATTGCCGTGCACACTTTACAAATGGTTTGAAAGCTAGTGATCACTTTTCTCGGGTAATGTTGATCGTCCACAGTGCTGGTGTGTGTTTGTAGAAAACATTTTATTAAAATCTTGATTCACTCAACTGACTGCCAGTCACTGCACCAGTTAGGCAGCCGACGGGTCACAGTGAAAATAAACTGATACAAGAACCAGCGTAAAGCTGACGAGCACTGTACATACCAGCTCTTTTATTAGAGTTCTCAGAACCTCTGATCCAGATGCATTCCAGTGCAAGATGGAGATGGACTGTTTAGCACCAATAATAAGGTCATTTTAGAAAAAAAAAATGAACCAGAAATAAAACTATGTAAACTGTTGTTTTAGCATTGCTATAAAAGCAGTAAGGTACTCCCAGGTGTTGCATTAATGGTATGTTAATCACCTACTGGGGGGGGCAGTAGGCACTCGACTGCACCTCATGCCACATGACACCCCTACAGGATGATTAACAGATGGTTACTGTAACCCCTGGTCATACCTTGTTGCATAATAGGAGTTTGGCAGGCCAGAGTGGAAATGTATTTTGTAGGCTATGATGGGCTTATGAGACTAATAGCTTGTTAGATTTTTTTTTTAATTTTAAAGGGGTCCTGAAATGCCATCCTTATTTTTTTTTTCATTAAATATACTTTATTGGAATTTCAGTAAAGTACATGACAACAAAAAAATGCCAATAAATCCAAAACATACATACAAAACCAAATAAACATAAGAAAAAGAAAGAACATAAATCCCTCTCCCACACAAAAAAATAGAAGCTGCTCCTAAGTAAACACTCTTAACACTGAATAACATATGAACAATGCATGCCCTGAGTTAGAACCAAAACAAACTATAAAAAGATATATAAACCGTACATTACATCGAGGATACCCAGGCAGAAAGTGAACCCCATTTTGCGAAGAAACAACATCTATGACGTATATTGGCAATATGTAGCTCTAAGTTTAGGGCACTAAGGAGTTTGTTTTGCCATTCAGATCAAGACAGAAAAGCATCATCTAACATGTGCCGAAGTAAGATGATTTTGGCTGCAGTGGAGATCAAAGTAATGTAATATTTTCGATAAGCAAATTGAATCGGGTGATGCCAACCAAGAAGACGAATCTTAGGAGTGAATAATTCAGCCAGATCAACGAGGGATCCAGTCCATCTTTTATGGCAGACCAAAACGGAGCTGCTTTCTCACATTGCCATAAAACATGAATTAAGGAACCCTCTTCTTTATGACACCTGAAGCAGTGAGAAGTGGCTTGTCTGCCTATTCTAGCCAAGCATACAGGAGTCAAGTATAAGTTATGTAAAATGTTAAATTGCGTTTGTCTGGTCCTGTTTAATAATTTTATAGAAGTCTTTACAAATTGTTTGCCAGGCTTGTGAATCCCCAGAAAGGGAAAGGCTATTTTGCCAGTAACATGCAATGTCTAGGGATGTGAGGGGGTCAAGGGATTGGTAAAAACAATATAATTTGGCAACAACCTGTTAAGAATGGGCTATTGAAACCATATCTTGAAAGGAGAAAGAACCATCAGCAATCCAAGGAGGAGGACCGAAGTGAGCCGAGACTGCTTTAGTGAGTTAAAGATATTTAAAATAATGCTTATAATCATGTGAAAATCTTGATTGAAAAGTAGGAAAATCACATTAACGGTTACCAGAGAGCAAATCAGAAACAGAGACAGTAAGCCCATGAGGAAGAAAAGTAGGTAGTATAGGCCTTTGAGCTATCTTCAAATTAAAGTTATAAAACAATGGTTGTTCCATACAATACTTAGCCAAAATATGGAAGCTATGACAAAATTGTGTGTGAACATGCAAATACCAATAAATAGGTGTGCCCTTCAGTAAAAGCAGAAGGGCCGCGGAGGAAGTATATAAAAGTGCAGGAAGTTGTAAATTGAAGCATTTACAAAGTGCTTGGTCTGTGACTAACCACTGTGGCACATAAACATCAGGTATATCATCAGAAGAGTCACCCCATTTAAAATATTTAGACCCCTGAAGAGCTAAATAATATAAATAAAAGTTAGGAAGATGCAGTACTCCCTGCAAGATCTGGAGCAGAAGCTTAGAATACATTCTCCTCGCTACTCCTCCTATCCATAAAAAGGCAGATAACATAGAATGTGCCCGAAGAAACCACTTATGGGACAAAATAATATCTAACATCCCCAAAGGATAGAGAAGGCAAGGAAGAACATTCATCTTAACTACGCCAACATGGCCCCAAAGGGAGATCAGGAGGGCTATCCCTCTCTGTAAATCTTGTTTAATAATATGCAATATGGGTTCCAAGTTAAATTTACCTAAAGCCGATAAACGTTGAGAAATAGAAATCCCCAGATATTTAATCACTTTAGAGTCCCACTAATGGCCAAGTGAAAGAAGAAAGGCCTCGTCAACAAAAGCATTCAATGGCAAGACCTTAGTTTTACCCAAGATGACCTTGTAGGCCTCAATAGTTCCAAAAAAGGTGATGTCGGCTAGGGCAGCAGGAATGGAGGTGGTCGGGTGGGATAAATGCAATAAAATATTGGCATACACTGAAGGTTTGAACTCCATGCCTCCTAAAGAGATACCTTGGACCTGCAGGTTCCCTTAAAATAAGAGGTTCTAAATATAGATTTAAAAAGGAAGGGTGAAGGAGGACAACCCTGCCGTATGCCAGCAGAGATAGAAAATGGGGTAGAAAGAACACCATTACAAAAAACTAGTGCTGATGGTTTATCATAAAGAATATGGACCCGGCTAATAAAATCTTCAGGAATATTACTTGAGTACAGCAAACAGGTAAGGTCAAGACACTCAATCAAAAGACTTTTCAGCATCCTAGGAGACCAGAGCAGCTGGGACTCTGGTCCCCTTGGAGGCTGCAATCAGATGAAAAAGCTTTCGGGTGTGATTAGAATGCGGGCCTGCCATAAAACTAACTTGTTCGGGTCCGATAAGACCGGCCCAAACTTGCTCAAGCCGATGAGCTAGAATCTTCGCCAGAATTTTGAAATCTGTATTGGTGAGTGAAATGGGTCAGTAATTTGAAGGGAGAAGAGCAACTCTTTCTGGTTTGGGCAAAAGAATGATACATGCCCAAGAAAGAGAGACACCAGTGACATCATGGGTGTATAAAAAATTAAATCCACTAAAAATGGGACAAGATCAGTTAAGAAAGTTTCGTAAAAGTCCACGGGAAACCTGTAGGAACCAGGCACATGGTCTGTAGGAAGAGAAGCAATAGCCCAGTTAACCTTTTATGCTGTGATCAGGCCTGCAAGAGATGAGCTTTGCTGCTCCGTCAAACGAGGAAGCAGTACACCTTGCACAAAATGTGAAATTGAGTCATGAACATCAGGGGGGACAGAATCAGCAGAATACAGTCCCGCAAAAAGTAGTTCTGAAACATTTTTACTATCTCTCTGGGCTGGGTAGTCACAACATTAGAGCCGGGTACTTGAAGCCCCCAGACCACCCTCGAGACTTCCTGCTGCCTCAGCCTCATCACCAACAATTTGCCGGTCCTGCTCCAAATATGTAGCCTTCATATGGAAGATAGCAAATTCTGCCTTTTCATTTAGTAGTAGGGAATATTTAGAATAAAGAGAATTAAGAGCCACCCGAGTATCTTCTGGGATGCTGGACGATAAGGAAGCTTCCAGTGTCCTAATACGAATGAGAAGGTCATTTAGCTGCTGCTGGTGCTCTCTAGACCTCCTGGTAGCAAGATGAATGCATTCCCCACGAAATACAGTTTAGCAGCTCCCCACAGAACATCAAGAGGAATGCCAGAAGCAGCATTAGTCTCAAAAAAAAGTATGACTAAATTGATGTAGCTTCTCAACAACCTTTTTATCTTGAAGTAATTGAGTATTAAATCTCCATATGAAATATTTTTCAACCCCCCCCCCCAACAGAATATACCATACTAACCAAACGGGAGAATGGTCAGAAATTACCATTTCCCGGATATCACAGTCCAACACCCCAGAAAATTGTTCTTGTTTAATAAGGAAATAATCTAATCTAGAAAAGGATTCATAAGGAGAGGAATAAAAAGTGTAGAAATGATCAGAGGGGTGTAGTGTACGCCAGGAGTCGATAAAACCTAAAAGGTCCATAAATTCCCTCAAGCTACGTTGTGCAGGAGAAAGGCCTTTCCTTCCAGAAGCAGATTTATCTAAGTCAGATTGATATACTAAGTTACAGTCTCCTCCTACAACTGTGGGGAGGTGGGTATATGGGGCCAACAAGGCAGCCAGCCAAGTAAAAAACAGAGGATCGTCCAAAATGGGCCGTAAATGGAACCTAGCAAGACTTCATGCAGTACAGTTTTACAGTGAAGAAATATATATTGCCCAGCCGTGTCCCAGTGCTCAGTGACAGACTGAAAAGGGAGACGGCAGGCCAGCAAAATGCACGCCTCATTTTTTTTTATGCTGTTGCCTACCCTGTAAACCCAACCCACCCACTCACACCTGAAAAGAGAAAGATGATCCCTAGTTAAATGAGATTCTTGTAAAAAGGCAATATCTGTTTTCAACTGCTTCAGGTGTTTAAATATAATATACCATTATCGAATCTCCTAGGTTCCCTTAATATTCCACGTTACGTAAACATAGGGTTCACACATAGATTAATACAAAGTAAATCTGAATAGTCCAAAGGTGCCATATTTCCAGTAAAAAGGGGAAAAAAAACCTGAGATAGCAGCACTTCCCACATAACCCAGAAGTAATAACCCCCCATCCCAAAAATATAAAAAAAATCAAGGTAATCTTAAAAAAAAAAAAAAAAAAAAAATCATTATATTACAAACCCCCGAATCCAAACTGTAGAGGAAAAAATGCAACAAACAGAAGAAAATGTTCAACCCAGGTCCCAGAGACCTGAACTCCCAATCCATTTAGTCTGTGAACCATCCCAACCCAAGCTCTCATAGTTAGCGAGCTTCCTCCCCACCCCAAAAATACCACATTATTAAGGAGAAAAAAACAAACTAAGTGAACATGAAGAAGTAAAAATATAAGTTGATTCCGGCCCAAAAGCAAGGAGAACCCAGCAGTAGTGGAGAGGAGGACCATCCAATAAAACACAAAAGAATACCATCCATATGCCAGACAAAAATAATAAAATATGTAGAAGTAATATTATAAAGTATGAGGCTTTTCTGCCTCACTCTGCTTCTAACAGATCAGTCAGTATAAGAAATGAAAATCAAACCCCCAAAACTTGTGTGTAAGTCATCTACAAATAAAATGGTGCAATACAAAAGCAAGGGTATTATAGAAGACATAAATTCTTGTTATGACAGGTTACAACTATCAGAAACAAGCATTTGTCAATGCCGAATGTTTGCTTACTGGCATTGGAAGTGGTAGTGTAGAAGTTACAGAGCTGCGTAATAGGAATGGCAGTGAAGTATTGAACTGAAGCCAACCCCACCACCACCCTGCAGAGAGTGACAGGCATTGGGGTGTGCATTTGGGTCATCAGGCATAACGGCCACGCCATTTCACCACACCCCACTCTGCAGAGACTGACAAGTGTCACGTGTTCCTTGGGGTTTTTGGCCCTTATGCGCACCCCATTTCATTAGGAAATATGGTGAGATGGGTGCAATATAGGAGAATGGGGTGAAGTTTGGGGGCGAAGAGTCCAAGGCATACCTCGATGCCTCTCAGTGACTGCAGGGTGTGGAATGGTATGAGCATCACAGGCAAGAATCCCAAGTCACACCCCTGATTCCTGTCATTCTATATAGGGTTGGGCGATTTAGTTGAAAAGTCTAATACCTCAGGCATTCATTGGTATTTTAACTCCAAATCTTCAACATGTTTGTTTTGTGACCCCACCTCACGAACAGGGGGAATATCAGTGTGGTAGCCGAAAGCTGCTTATGCACAGTGACTACGGGATTTAGCACCACAGATGCAAACATATTCCGAACAGGCTGTAAAAAATGGCAGCTGTACTCTTTCATGGGGAGGTGTAAAAATGGCTATGTTGCAAATGTGTAGTAAAAATATTTAAAAAAATGGTGAAGTCACAAGCGTACATAGAAACTGTGCAACGCACACCCGTTATATAAGTAGGTTGGGGATATTTTATAGCAGATTGTCAACTCAGGCATTTTGGTGCCTCCGATCATGAACAGTGTCACTGTGATTTTCTTTATCTGTGCCGAACAATGATTTCCCATAACGACCACGCATCTCTGCACTGAAAGTGTGAAAACACACTTTGGCCATGTTGTGACAAATGGCAGCTGTACTGTTCATAAGAAGTGTTGAAAATGCCACTAGTGAAAATCTGGACTGAAAATATTACAAAGTCATGAACTAACGAGGATGCGTGGAAACTGCACAATGCTCACTCGTAACACAGTCATTTTATGGACTTTTGTCACCAAATTTTCAACATAGCCATTTTAAGACCTCTGCTCATGAACAGTGTAACTGTGATTTTCTTAATCTGTCCTAAACATTGCTTTCGCACACCAACAGCACCATTGTGCGCTACATGTGCGATAACACATTTTAGGTGACATATGAAAAATTGCAGCTGTACTGTTCATAAGGAAGTTTAATAAAATGGACATGTTGAAAATCTAGAGTGAAAATATTAAATTTGCAAACTTACGAGCATGCATAGGAACTGTGCAACATACGCTCGTAAAAGTCATTTTTAGGCATTTTTTCACCAAGTTTTCAACATAGCCATTTTAAGACCTCTGCTCATGAACAGTGTCACTGTGGTTTTGTTAATGTGTCCCATACATTGAGTTTGCACACCGACTGCGCCATTGTGCGCTGCATGGGCGGAAACACGTTTTGGGCAGGATGTGAAAAATGACAGCTGTACTGCTCATAAGGAGGTGTGGTAAAATGGCAATGTTGAAAATCTGGAGTGGAAATATTGAAAATTCGCAAACCTACGAGCGTGCGTGGGAACTGTACAACGCACACTCGTAAAACAGTCATTTTTAGGAATTCTGTCACCAAATTTTCCAACACTGCCATTTAAGATCTCTGCTCATGAACAGTGACACTGTGATTTTCTTAATATGTCCCATACACTGAGTTACTTTAGCATTTCCATGTGTCTTCCCTTAATGAAACACGTTTTGGGTGAGATGTGAAAAATGACAGCTGTACTACTCATAAGAAGGTGTGGAAAAATGGCAATGTTGAAAATCTGGAGTGGAAATATTGAAAATTGCAAACCTATGAAGCGGCATAGGAACTGCACAACGCTCGTTAAACAGTCATTTTTTGGAATTTTGGCACCAAATTTTCAACATAGGGGTTTTGGGCCCCCTTCTCATGAATGATGTCACTGTCATGGTGGTATTCGGTCGTGAAGGGTGATTTTGCAGTCTGCTCAGTCACAGCGAAATCACCCATGCCCGAATAACGCCATGACAATGACATCATTCATAAGAATCCCAAACCAATGTTGAAAATTAGTGCAAAATCCTAAAAATGCCCGACATGCAATAAAGTTGAACCCTCCTATCCAGCCCATTATACAGCTTACCGGCATTTCCTCAGTTCGCGGTCGGCTTTGAAGAGTGCAGGCGTTCCCGGTCCACCGAAGATCGCTGCGCGGAGTCCGGAGGTATGGGGTGAGGGTGTGGGGAGGCTGGGTGCGCAGTGGTGGGTGCGGGATGTGGGAGGGGGCTCGGAGACGCGCTAGGACAGGTTTTTTACAGGGTAAAAAACAAAAAGACGTCAGCAGGACCACTTGCCACGCTGGGGTGGGCTCCCAGCGTGGCACAAGGACTTTGGGCGTTCAGCCGACGGGGGATTGGGCACCCCGTCGGCAAAAACCCCAAAAACGCGATCGCTTGCCACGCTGGGTGGGCCCCAGCGGGCACAATGACTTTGGGGAGGGGGGTAGTTCAGCCGACGGGGATTGGGCACCCCCATCGGCAACATAACGGATTGCCACGCTGGGGTGGGCCCCAGCGTGGCAGCAACCATTGGGAGAGGGAGACAAATAGTTCAGCCGACGGGATTGGGCACCCCGTCGGCTATACTATGCGTGCGGTGGGGAGCTCGCGTGAGCAGCTCCTTATCGCTGCTCACCTGCGTAGCTCCCTTTCAGCTAGAGGCTCACTGCATTTTGGAGCGGTCATAGACAGCTCCAAAATGCATTGGCTTACAGGTCACAGCCAGCAGCCCAGTGCCTGAATTGGAGGAGGAGGTGACACACCTCCGAAATCTCCATTCATGGCACTATGTTTCTTGCACATGCGTGCAAGCAAACAAAAAGGAAAAAGACACAGAAAAGTTCACTAGGTGGCAGCAAAGCCCCATAAAACCAGCCCCGGTGTACAGAATATAGCCAGAAGAAAGAAGTGAGCCAGTGTTGTAAGAATAAATGATGTAGGATTGCAAGAATTAAAACTGTTCTTGAAATCAAAGCATAGTAGTACCGCACATATCAACACCCATTAAGGCAAAACACTGAAGAACCATAAACCAGCACCATGTCTATATATCCAGTAGAGATGCAAAAACAGTAACAATGTAGCACAACATCATATTAATAAACAAAAGAGACCACAGTGCCATCTCAAAACCACATAAGTGTGCTCAGTATAAAATCCAGGAAGAATGTTAGCAAATGCCAGCACTACTAATCCAGTGTAAAAAGGCTTTATTAGTTCCAGTCACGAAAATAACATACCGCCACAGCTCAGACAGATCTCGACCGGTTTTGTAGAATGCTACATCATCAGGAGGATACTGCATAGTAAACCAGGTTCCTTTAAAAGAGCATGCAATAAAGTGACTGTGCTTTTAAAAAAATATTTGAAAATGGTTTTATGTGGTAAGGGCAAGGCCCTTATCGCACCGCTTAATAGAGCGACAAATAAATCGCCTGCGTCAAAAAGGCGTCCTCACCTTAGAGAGACCGCACCCCCCAACATAAAGATTCTCAACTCCAGTGGGGAGCGGACTTAGAAAACAATAGAAACTCCCTGTGGAAGCAAAAATGTTACCTGCACCGGGATCTGAACCCAGCACCTCATGGTCCAGGGGCAGTGGTGCAACCATTACACCACACATCCAGCTTGGCAGGGCTTGGCCAAATAATTATTTTATCCCCTTTCCTCGTGAGTGTAGTGCGTATCCCTGAACGCTACACTCACTTTCTCTATTCATAGCTCATTTCCACTACTCGCTCTACATGGGAGTGGTATTATTGAGTCGTTCATATTGATGCTGTCAATAATACTCGGTCATATGTGGTGCTACCTTAAAAATTATGCAAGTCACCATATATAATACAATAAATATAATTTTTAAGGAAACAATGTTAACAAATATATGTGTCAGTAGGCATGGTTCATTAATGTTACTGTTTTAAATGTGCAAAGCTATTTCTTGCATGAGTTCCACTATCCTGGTATCCATCGTGCCCTATAGAAACAAACTCTGGTCAGAGGGCAACACGGCTGCTACCGTGCTTTAACGGGACACTGTCCATTGTCGTCTTGACTGTTGTACCTTGTATTAAATAGCTGCCATTTTGGCCCCATAAAACCTGGGTCGGTAGTGGATCACACAAGGACAAGTGTACTGGACTTCAGGAGGGCAGATTTAAAAAAAAAAAAAAAAAGGGAGAATGTCTGAGGGACACTCTAGCAGGGTTAGGGGGAAGGGGGAGTAGAGGAACAGTGGGTGAGAATAAAAGAAGATATTGAAACAACTCAAAATCTCTGTTAAGCAGGTTAGCAAGGGCAAAAGGAAGAAGAGACCAATATGATTCTATAAGGAGGTAGCAGAAAAAGTAAGGGCAAAACAAGGCATTTATAAGATACAAGCAAATTTAGAAGGAAGGGTATAGGGAGAGCTACCAGGAGAAACTAAGGGGTCAGGGAATGCAGGTAGGAGAGGAAAAGGCGCAAACAGAGGAAAAGATTGGCAAAAATGTGAAAAAGGGGATAAGACATTCTATAGGTACATATATCAAAAAAGGATGACAAAATGAAGAATAGTAAGGTTGAAAGAAGGAGGAGGAGTTGTGTGGAGGAGGACCACCTAAAAGCGGACATATTGAACAATTCTGGTCAGTATTTAAAGAAGAGGTGGAGGAAAAGGACCAGTGATAGTTGACAAGAGTATAAAGGGTCAGAAGTTGGACACTAGTCCCTTTTCAGTAGAAAGGGTTCTTACAGAACTAAAGGTGCTTAAGGTAGGCAAGGCAATGGGACCAGATGGGGTGCACCCTAGAATACTAAGGGAGGAGCTGGCTGCACCTCTGACAGCCCTGTTTAACCTGTCATTGGAAACAGCGGCGGTACCGGGGGACTGAAGGAGGGCAGATGTCATCTCTCTCTACAAAAGTGGAAACAGGGAAGAGGCAGAAAACTATAGACCCATCAGCCTAATGTCGGTGGTGGGAAAGGTAATGGAATCACTTTTGAAGGAGAGGATTGGGGAATACCTTGTTGCCAGTGGTCTGCAATATCCAAGACAGCATGGGTTCACGGGGAGTCATGTCAGACAAACAGTTCTTCAAGTAGGTGACCGGAGTGGTGGATGTGGCCTACCTGGATTTCAGCAAGGCCTTTGACACCGTCCCACATTGTGGACTGATATATGAACTGGAGAACCTAGGGGTAGGTAATAAACTAGTAAATGAGTTGAGAGTTGGCTGGGCAGTAGGACTCTGGAGTAGGCAGACTGACTAGTGGGGATGCCACAGGGACTAGTACTGGGCTTGGTCCTTTTTCATGTCTTCATTAGTGACATTACTGAAGGACTGGAAGGGAAAGTTTGACTATTCACAGGCAACATGAAACTGTATTAGGGTGGACACACCGGGAAGGGGGGGATAGAATGAGGGATGATTTTTAAAAGCTGGAAACTTAATCAAGGGATTGGCAGCCATGTTTCAATGCTAAAAAGTGCACAATTAATGCACATGGGACACAGAAACTCGGGGGCAATGTACCTGCTGGGAGGGGAGGTATTAACAAGCACAAAGCAGGAAAGGGACCTGGGAGGGGGTAATCATTTCTGATGACCTGAAGGTTGCTAAACAGTGTGACAAGGCAGTGGGGAAGGCCAGCAGAATGCTATGATGTGTAAGCTGGGGAATTGCCAGCAGAAGGAGAGAGGTAATCATACTTCTGTATAGATCACTGGTGAGACCACACCTCGAACACTGTGTCCTGTTCTGGAGGCCCTGTCTTAGAAGAGATGTAGGGTGGAGGCAGTTCAGAGGTGGGCATCAAAAATGGTGCAGGGCCTCCTTCAAAAATGCTATGAAGAATGGTTAAGGGAATTAAATATGTACTAACTGGAGGACAGGAGAGGGGATATGACAGAAACATTCAAATACCTCACAGGAAAGAAGAAGGTAGAGGAAGGTAGCATCCTCCAAAGAAAAAGATGCTCAAGGATGAGGGGTCACACTATGAACCTGGAGAGAAGGAGGTTCAGCGGAAATGTGAGGAAATAACTTCTTCTCAGAGAGGCTGGTGGATGCATAGAATAACCTTCTAGCGGAGGTGGTGGGGGTGGAAATGGTTACAAGATTCAAGAATGCATAGGATAGCCACAAGGGAGCTGGCCTGCTGGTGCAGAGACATGGTTGCCATCTGCGATGCCGACGTTCTGGGTTCGGGAACAGACCTGATATGTTGGAGGGCCGGCTGGGGGCGGGGGAATGGGTCCTGTGGATGAGACTCCTTCTCCGTGGGGAGGGGTCATGTGCCTGTTGCAAAGTCAGACCCTTAGCAGAAGTTGGGGGTTCATTGCTACCGACACCTGGATCTCAAGGAGGCACGCCGGGTGCCAATGCTCTGCATCCCTGTGCTATTGCATGCCACGCCTCCTCTACACTTAGGCAGCATATAAAAATTGCAGCTGCCTTTGGATGATGCCTGCCATGGCACCATTCGCTCCCCCGGCTCTCCCTCATCGACGTCCACAGGTTTCCGTCTGGCCTCAAACCTGCCGGGGGCCAGGGAGGCAATGTCGTAGGTGCCCCTCCCGACAACCTTCTTCCATCGATGAAAGGTTCACCCAGCGCCGTGGCCCCATCCGGGGGGGGGGGGGATCCTAGAAGTAAAGGGGTGGGGAAGACCAGAGACAGTAAGTTCTGCTGTGCCAGTACAGGTAGGGGATAGTAGGGCTGACTGGGTGGGCCAGGAGGCCCTTATATGCCAGCAAGTTCTATGTTTCTTACCAGAAGTTGTTTATTACTGAAGACAACGTTTCATTAAAATGGGATTTTTGGGTCCCATGTCGCTGTAGCGACAGGAAATTTGCCGACCATCAGTACAGCGACAGCACAATGCTGACAATTGGCATTATGCCGTCAGTGTATAAAAGGGTTTTTTTGCAGAGGGCTTTGTGACCTGCCACCCCCCACACTATAGATTATCAACTCCGAGTTGGGGTTGGTTCGTGGAGGGGGGCATACTCTACAGATACAGCAGCATCGGGAACCCAGCGGACCATCACAGTGAACTGCCGATTTTGTCGCTGTGATGGTCTTCGCTGTTTTCCCATTGCTGTTTGAACGTGATACCATTTTTTTGGGGGGCAGTCGATATGTGATCTTGTTGTTTATGGCTACCATGAAGTTGCCATGGGAGGGACTCCAGTAATACTCTCAGTGTGGCACTCAGTGGACAGAAAAGGGGGTTGTGGTTGACAGTTTACCCATCCAGCATCATTAATAAGTATGTGATCTCTTTTCTGCATCCTGCAGACCAAGGAATGGGGGTCTTGGGTCAACGTCCAGTTGTGACTGTAAAATAAAAACAGTGATGGGATCACAAAGTATCCATAATCCGGTAGGGAGAAAATATGAGAGATAAGGCAGGTTACACATTAAACAATACTTATCTGATAGGCTAGGCCCTGGCAGACCTGCAGAAAGAAAGGGAAGAATGGGTTAATATGGGGAAAAAGTAGAAGCAAAAGTAGCAAGAGAAGAGTAGGAGAGTTACAAGAGGTTCATGATGAGGATAAAAATTAAGAAAAAGGAATTTTAGAGAAGACACTGTTGAAGGTGAGAGTGAGAGATATAAATAAAAACATCAAACAGGAAAGTAAGAAAAGAAATAAGATCGTCAAAGAGACAGAGGCAAAGAAAAAATTAAGTAAACGGGTGAGGGGGCAGGTTAATATCCTTGGTGTTCCAATATAGGCCTACTTTGCCCCCATCTGCTGGGAGGAAACCTCTCAACTCCTGTTCAGACAGATAATTTACACTTTCACTTTCTATCCCATCTGCCCCTTATGGGTGACCACTGACACCGACTTGCATATCATATTAAACTCATGCTGGCAGCTATTACCCTCCATGACCACTAACGCCTTTAGTACTTTGCTCTTTCGGGCTTCCTCGGAATGTGACTCCTGAGGAAGGTCTAAAGAGCGAAGTATTGAGACGTTCTTGGTCATGGAGGATTGTGAACACAGACCCCTGCTATTGCAGCAATGAAAACATTCAAGTTTACGTTGAAAGGTTTGTGTTTTGATTTTCAGCAGCTGAGTGTTTTGTCTTAAGGGCAGGCACCCCAACATAACACTCAACCTCAAGTAGCAGCGTGCACACAGACCCTTTTGTTGTGCCAGCACAGACTAATATGACGGCAAACAGACCGACACTGTGGAAGCGCTGCCTGTCCCCACCCCACCCAAGCCAACCTAGCCAGCTTCCCTGCCTGCAGCCCCAACTCCAACCCTGTGGCAAACAGACACTGTGGAAACCCTGCCAGTCCCTCTGCCCCACCCCTCCCAAATCAACCTGGCCAGTTCCCCTGCCCGCAACTCCAATGCAAACTCCCCCCTGTTGCAACACAAACTGCCTATGCAGAAAAACTGTTAGCCCACCCAAGAGATGAACGACAAATATAGAAATGAAAATGTCAAATTGTAGCAAGGTTTTGTGTGTATTCAACATAATTGCTATGTAGAAACAATTACATTCTGTGTCCTGTGATTATGTCCAGTACATCCACAGGAGCAACCTCGTGTTTCTGACTTATCGGTTGCTGAAATTTTCTCAGTTTTTTAATGATCTTGGCTGAGACCTGACTGGCACTGACATCATTCATGGACTAATGTCAGTGGCAGCAGCGCAAGAGTGTCATGTTTTTGCGGACCACCATATCCTTACTGAAAAATAAAATCTATTTTTATTAACACCAGCTAGTGCCAGTGATCCCTGCCCCGGATGGGCTTCTAGGGCCCCACTGGATGGGCTTCTAGGGCTGAGGGCTAGAGGAGAGATGGCTGAACAGGCCCATAATTGTAGTTTGAGACCAAGCGGGGAGGGAGCATAGGCCCTCCACCCCTTCACACTGTGGAATTTTTGTCAAGGATCAAGAGTAACTACCCATTCTGAGCCCTCCCATCCCACCAGCTTGTGTAGCCAGGCACACTGGTCAGGGATTGGGTGTGGAGGGCATGTGTCCTGCCATATTATGGATGCCACAAATTTCCCTGATGTTGTGCATCCTGTGTGTAGGGGCACTCCGTGGATTTATCCAGACCCTAGTCATGCCTTGGCTGGCCAGGAAGCTTCTCTGGATTGGGCCACAAGACGCAAAGGTCTGTGCCCATAAAAAATCATAACGATTGTCAATCACTGGCTTTAAGTAAAAATGAAAAACAGATTGGAATTTAAACTGTATCAAAATCACTTATTTATACAGTGAAGTAATATCTATTTTCATTTTAACATTCCAGCTCATGCAATGAAATTAGAATACCATTTGCATGAACATTTCTGACATTTAATAAACCAGGTGACCAAATGATAAAAACTACCCCTCTTTTACCTACGGTAATTTTCAATTGGTGTGCATTGTTAAAAAGACTGAAAATGCTTTGTGAGTGACAGCTAATGAGCAACTGTAGAAATAAGTGCCCCTCGAAATGAGGCATGCTAGCGATGATCCACATGGGGTCCTGCAATTATTGTTTCTACAAAAGGAACTTTTATGTTAGATTACATGAGAGACAACATTCACTGTAATAGTGAACAAATAATGAAAGTGTCAGGCTTAAGGCAGTTGAAATATGATCCCTTGGGAAATTATTAATAAATGTAATAATGATGATAACAGAAACACATGACATAGAGCCAAAAAAAAGAGATGCAGGATGCAGGCCATAGGTATACTCTCTCAGACTCGGCCACAGTTTCAACAGCACTCATGTACAACTCATAACATCTCACAAGTTAACATCTCCTTATGAAATGGGTGTGGGTGTGGGAGGTGTTGGGGGAGAAAAGAAAAATTTAGTGCTACCAAATTTTACATTTGTATTCTGCCATTTGAAAGTTTAAAAAATTTAAGTAAATTATAATAATAACTGGGGATATTTTTTTCCACTAAGGGAAACCCAGTTATAATTCACCGTTATAACCCGTGTTTCCCTTGTGTGCATGCCCTAGCCGCAGCGCTGCCTTCTCTCAGTGCCAGCAGCCACGCCGGACTCTGCCACTCGCCAGTAAGTTTATTTTTAAAAAAAGTAACTGGGTGCTCAGTTTATACAGTTTAAGAATTTAAAATAAATAAATAAAAAGTAAGGGGAAACGGCCCTTCAGGAACTGCTTCTGACCGCATGAATGCTGACATCCGACCAGACTGCACAGGGATGTCTTTTTATTTTATATAGTTGCTGTGGTGAAAAAACAATCTTCAACAATTATATAAAATAAAACATGGGGTGATGTGTTTAACTCGAGATTTTACACACAACCTCAGTGTTGAATGCTTAAATAAACCTCTTGAGCTGCGCTCTCGGGAGTTTATGTAGCATCCAGCACCTCGGGTGTGTGTAAAATCTCGTTAAACACACCACCCCAGATAGTATTCTGTATACGTATTGTAGAGGGTAATTATGGATGAAATTCGAAGAATTCCTATCCTTGTTATGGTGTTGTGATGTCAAGAGGTTGTTATACTGTCTTGGATATGGCACAATGATACCATAACAATGGAAACGGCTCCACGCATGCGCATCTCCTGAATTGCCTCTAATGACAGACGGCTGCGGCGGTGAGAGCAGGCACTGAAGAAAAGTGGCACAGTGGATAAAAAAGTAAAGTAAGGACACATTTTGCTGAAATTGTGCCCATTCACTGTAAAAGATAATGGATGGGCACCAGTTAAAAACAATGCTCAGTTCTCATCTTGAGGTCATCATGCCAACTGTAAACCTCTGGAGCTTTGCTCTCAAAATTTACTATTGTTGTTATGACAGCCTCTCGATGGAAACACAGCATTGTTATTAACTGGTTTCCATCCATTATCCTCTATATTATAAGGGTCTCAGTAATACTTCGGCTTGGACAGTAGTATTCTGAAAGCCCTGTGTCAGTCTTACATAACTATACTGTACCTGTTGAGCCTAATCACTGCATTGGCAGTACAGGAATTGACAACCAGCTGTTTAGCAGGCTTAAATGGAAAGAAGCCCTCTGCCTGAGAGTACTAACTGAAGCACCAGTAGTCATTTAACCAATCATTGATCACAACAGTTATTCAGCATTTCACTCTGTCTGCTAATTAGATGTGTCCTATCATACGAACATATGAACATAGGAAACTGCCAGCAGAAAAAGGCCATTTGGTCTAACGAGTCTGCTCAATTTTGCAGCTAGCACCCCTACTCTGCAGCTACCCCTCCCATCCTACCCCTCATGACCCTTCCTTTTGCCTTATCCCTACAAAAACCCAGGGGAAGAGTGCACATGGGAGGGGGGGGCGGTAGTAACAACAACAAAAATGGAAAGGGACCTGGGGGTAATCCATATCAGATGACCTTACGGTTGGAAAGCAATGTGAGAAGGCACTAGGGAGGGCTGGGGGGATACTGGGATGTATAAGGAGAGGCATCACTAGCAGAAAACAGGAAGTTGTTATCCCTCTGTACAGACAGTTGGTGAGACCCCATCTGAAGTACTGTATCCAGTTCTGGAGACCCCATCTCTGCAAGGACGTAGACAGGATGGAGGCAGTCCAGAGGAGGGCAACTAAAATGGCGGAGGGTCTGCAAGAGAAGCCATACAAGGAGAGACTAAAGGAGCTTAATATGTATACCCTTGAGGAAAGGAGGGAGAGGGGGGACATGATATAAACTTTTAAATACATCAATGGAATCAACGAAGTCCAAGAGGGTAGCATCTTTCAGAAAAAGAGATGTGCAAGAACAAGGGGACACAATTTGAAGATAGAGGGGGGACGGCTCAGGCACAATGTGAGGAAGTATTTTTTCACTGAGAGGGTGGTGGACACATGGAACCGCCTTCCTGAGGAGGTTGTGGGGTCTAAAACTGTGGGAGAATTCAAGAATGCATGGTACAGACATAAGGCAATTCTTGTGGGGGGTAGGAAGAAATAGGCTGTTGGTTAACTAGGATCTGCAGCTTATCCATTAGGTAGGGAAATGGGCAGACTAGGTGGGCCAAGCGGTCCTTATCTGCCGTCAAAGTCTATGTTTCTGTGTTTATAATCCCAGCCCCTCTTGAAGCATCCCACTGTTTTGCAGGCCACCACCTCTGCCGGTAGTGCATTCCATTCTGCTACCACCCTTTCTATAAAGAAATGCCTCCTCATTTCCCTCATAAACCTCCCACCCTCCAATCTCATGTCATGACCCTGAGTATCTCTCCACACCCACCCTCCCCTTGAATAGTTCCTCTGTGCCTGTCCTGTTTATTCCTCTCATGTACTTAAAGGTCTCAATCATATCCCCCCTGTTCCTCTTCTCCTCCAGAAAGTACATGTTCAACTCCCTCAGTCTAACCTCATATGGTAACTCCCCCAGACTCAGGATCATCTTTGTTGCTCTGCGTCGACACCCCTTCCAGCAATCTGATGTCCCTCTGTAGGTAAGGGCGCCAAAACTGAACGCAGTACTCCAGGTGGGTTCTGACCAGCGATCTGTATAACAGCAGAATCACCTCCCACCACCTAGAGGTTATACCCCTTGCAGTACAACCCAGCATCTTGTTGGCCACTGCTGCTGCTTTCCTACACTGTGCTGAGTTGTTCATTGCTCCCGTAATGAGCACCCCCAGATCGTTCTCCTCCTCAGTCACAGCTAGCTGCACCCTCCGCCCAGATGGTAGCTCCTCTTTGGATTCTTTGCCCCAAAATGCAGCACCTTGCATTTTTTGGCATTGAAACCAAGTTGCCAGGTGTCAGACCATGTCTCCAGCCTTGTTAGATCTTACCGCAATCCCTGCCACTCCCCTTGGTCATCCACCACTGCTCCCATCTTGGTGTCATTCGCAAATAGGCTGATCTTGCTATCTGTGCCTACTGAGATGTCTGCAATAAATACCCCAAATAACACTGGCCCCAACACTGACCCCTGTGGGACCCCGCTCGTCACTTCCCTTGGGGATGATAATTCTCCTCCCACCACCACCCTCTGCTGCAGTCCCCAGTTCTCCACCCATCCCACCAATTTTGCCCCCGCTCCATGCCCCTTAGCTTACATGCTAATCTCCCCTGTGACACAGAGTCAGATGCCTTACTGAAGTCCAGGTACAGGACATCCACTGCGTGCCCTTTGTCCATTTCCCTAGTCACCCAGTCATAGTAGTCCACTAGGTTTGTCTGGAAGGATCTGCCCTTGACAAAACCATACTGCTGACTGTCCTGCACCCCACTGACCTCCTGCAGGGTCACCAGCCTCTCCTTCAGGTTTGTTTCAATCAGCTTCCCCACTATGGACGTGAGACTCACTGGACTATAGTTCTCTGGTTCATCTTTGGGACCACACTTATGGAATGGAACCATGTGAGCCATCCTCCAATCGTGAGGTACACACCTTGAGCCTAGAGAGGCATTGTCAGTGGCTCAGTAGGTAGCACACTCGCCTCTGAGGCCAGGAGATCAGAGGGCTGCGGGTTCAGTTCCCACATCTGGCACTTGGGTTAATATCCCAGTACTGACACTGTAGTGCAGCATGAGAGGGGTGCTGCACTTCTGAGGTGCCGTCTTTTGGATGAGACCTTAAACCAAGGTCCCATCTGCCTGGATTGGTGGTAGTTCAGGTGGATGTTAAAGATCCCATGGCACTTATCGAAAAGAGTAGGGGAATTTTATTGAAAGGAGAGTGGACTTCATTACAAAATAAACAAAGGTAACACAAAAATACAGAAGCAAAAACAGTAATAACAGGAGTATAATCTAAACAAAAAATATCTAAAAAATGAAATCTACATAATGTAGCATAGAGAACAGAAAATTAGTCTATATGCCAGATATCACTGTTATTCCAAAACTGAAGAAACTGTGTTCTAGACCTAACTTTAAAATCATTCCGTTTAACAGTAAGTACAGCAGATTTAATATTGCACACAATTTTCTGTAACGAAGTCCATTTCTGGTGCAACACCAACAGACACCTGGCCTGCCATAAATAATAACGTATCAATGTCAGAACAACATACATAGTTTCAGCCTCATATTTAGCATTCAGGGACACATTAGTGCCAAACATAATATCTTCATATGTTAAGCGCGTAAATAAAGGTTCAGTCCAAACACTAGCTAACAGTTTCCAGAAATCAAGTGCAAACTGACATTCAAGAAATAAATGTTGAGATTCTGTAATACAATGACAGGAATCCCTTGGGCGATATCTATTATCCAGGGATTTATGTTTGTGATTACCTTTAACACTCAATCTTCCATAATTACCTAACCAAACAGTATCCCAAACGTACGGAGGTAAACGTGGGTTCCGAAATTGCTTTAAAATCCAGTCAAAATGATCTGGAGGGCAAAAGGGGAAGGTAACCACGTCCTGAGCATCTTGCCTCCAAATCTCTTCATAGAGAGATTTCCGACTCCGGACACAAAAATCCTGGGGTCTAAAACCCCAAGACATGGCCAGCTTTATAGCTTCCCTACCATAGGTAGGAATATTAGGTATCCTGGCCAAAAATCCCTTTTCCCCATTTCCCATGGGACACACAAGGTACCAGCTATACCAAAAGAAATGGCTTCCAACCCATACCACCCGCCTTCAATGCCCCACCAAAATTATAAGTGAAAAAAATACTATAAAAGAAAGCTACCGGGTGTACCATACCAACCCCTCCCTCTACAAGTGGTCTATAGGTCACACTGCGCTTGACTGGGTTCAAGCGAGACCCCCAAAACCCTTGAAAGGAAATACTAAACAATCTAGTAAATAACTTAAGAGGCGGGGGGAAAACAACAAAGATACAAAAAAATAGGAACCACCAAAGTTTTGATCAAATAAACACGGTTTCTTTTACCGATTTGGTGTTGCTTCCACCCAGCAATAAGTCTGTCCGCTCTCCCCATGGTCACCTGCCAGTTAAGGGATTGCATATCACCCGTCCCAAACCAGATACCTAAAATTTTAATAGATGCATTAGAAATCTTGATACCAGCAAAGTTACCAGAAATAGGAACATTAAGATGCCCCAGGGGAACCCCCATACTTTTTTCAAAATTGATGTGAGACCCTGCAATTGACGAGTATTTCTGCAGGACACCCTCCAAGGCCCTTTCCTCTGTATCCATGGCTACAGTCAGGACCAAATCATCCGCATAAGCCAAAATCTTAATGGGTACAGAACTATGGGCCCCTTGCAACCCCGCTACCTCTGGGCAGAGAAGAATAGCCCTAATCAAGACATCAATACAGAAGTTATATAAAATGGGGCTTAAGGGGCAGCCCTGCCGAATAACATGTGTAATTTCAACCTGCCTACCTAACCAACCATTAACACTGGGAATAATAACAGCTTCTGAATATAGGGCTCTAATCCACTGTAGAAACTGGGCAGGGATCCCGAATGCTGCCAGAACTGAAAATAAAAACCGATGGGAGACCCTATCAAAGGCCTTCTCCTGGTCTAGGCCAAGTACCCATCCTTTGACATGACCCATATCTCCAAAGGAAAATAGTTCCCATAATAGAACAAGATTGTCATGCTGACACCTCCCAGGTATACCACATGTCTGAACAGGGCTAACCAATCTCGCAATCCGAATTAATCTAGCTAACAAAATCTTTGCCATAATTTTGTAGTCAACATTTAGCAAACTAAGAGGTCTCCAAATTATGAAGATCAGCCGAAGAGCCCTTCTTGAAAATAAATACTAAAATAGCTTCTTTCATAGAGTTCGTAAATGCAACTTTAGACAACATGTCATTAAACAGAAGGGTCAAAGCTGGAACCAATTCTTCTTTAAAGGTAACGTATAAACCTGCTGTAAGGCCATCCGACCCAGGAGCTGAATTCAGGTTTAAACTCACAATAGCCTGTGACACCTCCGCAGCCGAAATCTCAGCGGATAGCATATCACTTTCAGCCTGCGAAAGAGGGGGCAAGTTCAAGGATTCCAAAAAGGAGTCTGCCGGGTCACAATCAGGGACAGTGCCCAACATGTTAACCACATGCTTCTCAACAATATCCACTAAAAGTTCAGGAGAACTAACAAGCTCCCCAGAGGGGGACCATAAGGCCTGAATAAATTGAGACTCAGCTCTACTCTGACAGGCCTTAAAGGGGTCCAACCCCCCCTTTGGATAACCGGGTCCCAAATCTAGCCTCCTGCCCCAAAGAGCTAGCTCGATCATACTGTGAGTCTTTCATCTGACCACTAATAACCACAATCTGCTTACTATAATCTTGAGAGGAGGTATCTGCAAGAGAGATCAGATTCTGTAATTGCTGACACAATGCCAAATAACGCAGATATTGGGCATTGCGATCAGCAGCAGCTTTCTCCTGCAAAACTTGCCTCCATTGGTCCTTAGTATCCTCCCACCACTCGGATGCATCATCATATAAATCTGCTATTGAGAGCCGGGCTGCCGATTCCTTTCTCCATATCTTCTGAACCTTAGGATCCTGTAACATGGAGTCGTTAAGTCTCCACTTATTCTTTTTACAATGGGAGCATTCCCCCAAGAGAAAGAAACCCATACAGCAGCATGGTCAGAAAATCCCATACCAACAGTTCTACAAGAGAGAACATGTAAGACACTAGATGAAAAAATAAAGTCAATCCTAGTTCTAAGGTCACCTTTAAAAAACTTAAACCCACCAGTAGTATGTTGGGATCTGTAAGCATCCACGAGATGGGCCGTAGAGATTACATTCTTAAGAGCAACAGAATCACAAAACAACTTGGGGGTCCTGAGCCCCCTATCCAGCTGATGCAACCCACAATTAAAGTCCCCCGCCCAAATAATCAGCCTAGAGGTATGGAGGAAGGACGTACTAAATGAAAAAGAGACAACCTCTGTGTCTTAGTCTGGGGGCATATATTACAATCAACCGAAATCTCTCAGAGGAGAACGAGATATCTAATAATAATGCTCTCCCTGGTTGTATATCCACAAGTCTGGAGACATGCAGGGCAGGGTTAGAAAATAAAATCCCTATGGCTTCACATTTGTCAGTCCCAGAGGACCAAAAGGAAGGACCATGAGGCCATGCCTTAGATGCCCGTTGTAGTTCCTGATTGGTTTTCAACCTGGTATCCACTAGACAGGCAATATCACAATGCATTTCACACATGGGCAACATAACACCCCCAAGCTTCCTATGTCCCTTAATATTATTGATGTTTAACGAACAGACTGATAAAGAAGCCATCTAAGTGCCTAAGGGCGATTTACTTCTCTGACACTGCAGAATTCTTTTAGCAATCGGATCCGCATCCCCACCACCCTCAGTATCCGTATTAGAAACTACAGAAGAAGTATTAGTTTCCTCATCTGCAGAGTCTTTATCCGACAGCTCAGAAGCCAGCAGGGCAAATTTATTCCCAGCCTTCCAAGAACGAACCCCAGCATCTTTACAATGTCCAGAAACAGCCAAACCTTTCCTAGTCCTTTTATGCAGTACCTTAACAAAAGCTGTCTTTTCCAGACCTGAGGTAGACTGAGATGCCGGGGAGGCATTACACTAACATCCTCAGCCATAGACTCCTCTGGAACAGCTTTCTGGTTCGGTACTAATTCCTGCCCCTGGGAAACTAGGTCCAGTTGTGTACTCCCCTCCCCAACTGCCCCTGTCCCAGAGGTGTCCTTCTGTCGCTCATGCAGTGAGGAACCCACTCCTGCCTGTAAATCACGCTCTGCAATTATTTTGGCCTGTGATTGCTGGGCAGGAGTAATCAGGCCTTCATGAGACGGACCATCCTCCCTATTATGTGAGGCCCAGGGACAGCGACCGTATGCATGTCCCGTGCGTTCACACAAGTTGCATTTGAATAAATTCAAACAGGCACTAGAGTTGTGCCCGAATTCAAAACAGTGACTACATTTAACCGTATCACAAGCAGAACTGAAGTGTGCTCTAGATCCGCATTTAAAACAGGACTTAGGTTGCCCTGCATAAAAAATCAACCCCTTATCTTTCCCCAGAAAAAAGAAACTAGGTAAATGACCGGGGCCTGAATTAGTGGAGTGTAGTTTTACTCTAACCCTCCACCCGCCATCCCAAATCTGTTCACTGTCTAGAGTAGGGACAGGTTTATTTAAAACCTCACATCTCTGTCTTAACCAGAACAAAATGTCCTCAATATTAATCCCTTCATTCTTAAACATGATCGTTATGTTCCTAATGGCAGGCTTAGTCAGTGGGATAGCATGGAAAGGGGACCAAGTGGGTGAGGTTTTACAAATAGCGTACTGTGTCCAAAATCTAACTAAACTAGAAACTTGTTTAAAATTAACGTCGTAATTACCATTCCCCAACCCAATGAGGGTAAAGATTTCAGAGGAAAAAAATCTCATGGAACCTTTAAGTAAGGTTTTGGCAATATAAACCCTGTCTGGTGGGTCTTCCAGGCCCCCTTTATATACCAGCCGAACAGCATTACGCCTTGGAGCAGGTTCACCTTTAGAGTTAAACAAATCTGCAAGTTTAAAACCCACCGGTTTCGTAGTGTCCCCCTCCGATGCTTCCAGCAGCTGAGGGTCAGGCCCTAATCTGAGAGGAACCTCAGAATCAGCATGTTCTTCAATATCTGTAGTAGAACCAGTGGATCCACTACAAGTAGGCACTTCTTTAGTTTTCACAGGACTACCCATAACCTTGGTAACCCCCCAATCTCTCTAACAGATATAACATCCTGAACAATATGAACATTACAGTCAGTAGAAGAAACAGTAGATATTTTACCCCAGGGTTTGTTGGAGCTCAGTAGAGAAGTCGATTCGGTGGCCACTGGTGCTGCAGCCTTCTGTAACATATTAAGATAGGAGGGATCCTGTGAATCCGGCGTCCAGGTACCTCCTTCCCCTAGTTCCCAACCCGCGTTTTGCAGTGCTGCCTCAGGGGACCAGGCTACCCCTTCCAAAACTACCTCAGAGGTAGCAGTCAGATCTTTGGGCAAAGTCACATGAGGCTGTAAAGCGGGGACCTTCTCCCCCAACTGTTTACTCCACCCAGGTGTTTGTAGTGGTGGAAAGGAAAAAACGGCAGTAGAAGGACAGTCAGATCCCGACTTCTTGGGACGAGAAACATGCTGTGCACTGCTCTGCTTTTTGTTGCCAAAACGTTTACCTGTCGACTTCGGAAGTTCCATCAGGGGATTTAGGCACTCTGGGTTGCAACCCGGCAAACTGCCAGCCCCTAAACACACAGAAGCAGAAGTAGATTGGGAAGCGGTGAAAGCCACTGGCGCTCCAGATGTCACAGGTACTTCTGCGTCAGCAGAGGACTCAAGAAACAGAGAACCTTGTGCAGTAGGAACAGAAATGGAAATCGTTGGGAGAGCTGCAATCTTCCGCTCCAGCGTTACCATTTTTTCCAGCAATAAAGTTCTTTCCATCAATTACTTGGCTCTCTCCGAACCATTGCAGGATAAAGCCGAAACATACTGCATTGAAGCATGAACATCAACACCAGACACGCTGGCCTCCACCACACTTGTAGCAGTAACGTCAGCCACTACACAATTCTCCTCGATGGCCTCTAGTACAGCAAGCACAGGAGAGGAGTCCCTCTCTCCTGCACCCTCCACATCCCTCTCCTCTGACGCTTCCCGCGGACTGGCCATCGCGATACAGGTGGCCAAGGCTCCCCCTACTGACAGAGCAAGGGAATTTCCCCGGTGTCCTGGCCAAATTTCCCTCATTCACTAAAAATACCACCAACAGCCTAATCTGGTTTAAGGTCAGTTGGCATTCATCTGTATCCCTCTCCCCCGGGTCATGCTGAAAATAGGCAACATTTGTCTAGTGCACTTACCCGATCAACAAAAAATAAATAAAATAAATAAATAAAAATAGGCCTGCCAGTGAGCCTGCCAGGACCTCTGCCAACTCCTTCAGTACCCTGGGATGTATGCCATCTGGTCCCTGTGCCTTGTCCACCCTCAGTGCCCTTAACCCCCTCTAGCATGCTACCTTCTGTGACTTCCCCATCTGTCAGCCCCTCCCCCTCTGATCCTATCTTCCCCCCAACTTTAGGTATTTTCCACCCTTTCTCTTTAGTAAAAACCAAGCAGAAGTAGTCATTAAGTTCTTCTGTCTTTTCGTCTCCTTTTTCCACCCATTCCCCCTCCTTCTTAGTCCTCACTATTTGGTCCTTACAACCCCTTTTCTCTCTGATGTACCTGAAGAAGTCTTTTTCCCCCTCTTTAATTCCCTACACCAGCCTGAGCTCCCTTGATGCCTTTGCTGCCCTTACTTCCCTGGTCACCTCATTTGCTTCCTTCAGGTACTCCTCCCTGTCCTCCCCCTCCCAGTTCTTCTGTATCTCCTATAAGTGACTCTTTTCCTCCTCACCCTGTCTGACACCCTTGCTCATCCAGCTAGGTTTCTTCACCCTAGCCTTTATATTTTGGGCCTTGCTGCAGGATTTTGTTGCTTCCTCTATCCCTAGCTTAATGAGTTCCCACCTCTGATTCGTGTCCATGTTAGGCTGAATTCTGTCCAGGAACCCTTGCACCACTTCACCCATCTTTTTTGAAGTCTGCCTTTCTAAAGTCTAGCACCTTCGTGCCAGATGCCCCCCTCTCCCTGCCCAGTTGCAACTAGAATCATACTGTGGTCGCTCCCCGCCAGTGGTTCCTCCACCCTCAGATCCCTCACACACTCCTCGTTAGACAGTACAAGGCCAAGGGTATTCCCCAGTTGGTTCACTGACTAACTGCATCAGGAAGTTATCCTAGAAGGTGTCTAGCATTATCTGTTCCCTTCTACACTTGGTGGCAGGTGTTCCCCACTCCACTCCTGGTAGGTTGAAGTCACCTACTGTCACCACCCCACCCTTCTCACAGTTCCTCTGGATCTGTTCCACCAATACCGTATCTGTCTGTTCCAATTGGGAGGGTGGCCTGTATACCACCCCCCAGCCATAGTGTCCTATTTTTTGTATCTTGGATTTGCATCCATAGAGCCTCTGTATCTCCCTCTTCCTAACACACTTTAGCCCCTCTCTCACATAGAACACTACCCCCCTCCTTTCCCGTTAACTCTGTCCTTGCGGAATAGTCTATAACCTGGAACCGCCAGATCCTAGTCATGGTTTTGGGTGGCCCCTGTCTCAGTGATGGCTGCCATGTCCACACCTCCCACCGCCATGAGAGCCTGTAGTTCTGCATTATTATTCCCTAGGCTTCTAGCATTTAAAGATACCACCCTCCATCCCCTTTATTTCCTCCCTCCCCCTCCTTCCTCCTTTCTTTTCCTTTAATGGCCCTCCCTGTATTGTTTGCTCCTCACCTTATCTCACTGTTATGGGGGTAAGCCTATATGATTTCCCATCCTGAGGCCTCTGATCACCTCGATCCCTTCTGCCACCCCCCCCCCACTAGTTTAAATTCTCCTCAATATACTCCCCAAGTTTTTGCTTTGGCGCTTTCTTCCCCTCTTCGTTTAAGTGCAGTCTATCTTTAGCGTATAGACTGCTGTCCTCCCAAGTCACCCCCCACCCTCCTACCAGCCCATGCACTTTTTCCTGACATCAGGTTACCAGTCATTCATTAAACTCCTGAATCTTCAGTTTTCTTGCCGTACTTGCCCTTGGGACTGGAAGTACCTTTGAGAAGGTAACTGATCTTCCTGCCCCCTCGCAAACTGGACCTAAATTCTCAAGCCTCCTCTTCACCTCATCTACCGTCCCATCAGCTAGGTCATTCATCCCCAGGTGCAGAATTAGATGTGTTTTTTCCCTGCCCTTTCTGGCATATTTTAGTACTGATTGCCCCACCCTTTCTGCCTTCATTCCTGGCATGGCTTCCACCTAGACCCAACTATGCCTCTCTCCCTTGCTACCCCACCTGACCCCTCTCAGTATTGAGTCCCCCAACAATAAGATCCCACCCCCTTCTCCTTTGTCACCCCTCCTGTCCTCCCTTCCCCTCCCTGTCCTAACTCTTTCCTCCTGCACACTTTTCCCCCCTTTTGCCCGTTATACTGCCCTCATCAGTACTCCCTCCTGTGCTCATTCTGTCTTGACACACATTAGGTTCTTTTCCCTTCTCACCCCCTCCCCCCGGTCCCATTTCTCTCTATTACCCAGGACTGTTCTTCCACAGCACCTTCTCCCCCATCTGTCATTCCCATCAATGCCCAGTACCTATTTGAGCCTATTGTATGCCTATGTGCAGTAACTCTGGCCCCCCGTTCCTTTTGGCCCCCTATCTCTGTACTTATATCTCCCCCCTTTGTCCCCAGTGTGGATTGTTTTCTCCATCTTCCGTCCCTACCCCTGTCCCTTCTTCTGTTTACCCAGTTACAGTCTGTGCTTCCCGTTTCCTCTTCTCTTTCTGTCCAAGACATTTCCCTCTTTAACCTTAAAATCTCATCCTCCAGCCTCCTCCGTCTTTGACAAACTGGGCACTCCCCCAGCCTCCACAGTGCACCCATGAATTTGGCTGCTCCACAGTTATTACACCCCACAATCCTCCCTCTTCCGTATCCACTGCTCCCCTCCTGACAATGATCCCCCCTCCCCTTATTCTGCCACGGTCCCTCCCCCTGGTGCATTACTCTTCCCTGTCCTTTCCACTGACTTCCCCAATCATTTTTCCCCTATCCATTCTCTCATCTCTGCCTCCCTGCTCCCTTCCCACAGTTATACTACCCATGTTGGCCCTCCAGGTGTCCTGCTGCCCCCTGGCCCACCTACCTTTCCGCTGTCCCCAACCATCCCACAAGTTGCCATACCCCCCTCTAGTACGTCCTTCCCTGTCCTCCTCCATTTTCCTTCTGCAATGCTGCCCTAGCCCTCTTTATTATTACAAAGGTATAAGAGTCACAGTTATTACCCAATTAGCTTCAAATGCCCAGATTTTCCTTCTCACGGTACTATATTCCATGTACCTTGATTCTGCTTACTCAGCCCCAAGTCCCCAGAATCATAGTTCCTTGATCTCACAGTAATCTGCCTCAGATTCCCAGACTTATGGACATCGTACCCCAGTAACAGTTCTAGAATCATATTACCTTGATTTCATTTGACCAGACACAAAATCACAGAGCCACAGTACCTCGATTTCACCCCAGAGATCCAGTATTTTCCTACACAGTTCAAAAGACAGAGTACCTTGATCCCAGAGGGAGTTCAGACAAATATGGTGATC
Source organism: Neoceratodus forsteri (assembly GCA_016271365.2). Lineage (NCBI taxonomy): Eukaryota > Metazoa > Chordata > Ceratodontiformes > Ceratodontidae > Neoceratodus > Neoceratodus forsteri. The sequence continues at coordinate 708,161,416 of CM057459.1, read as the reverse complement.
ACAGACCCTTTAAGATTGGTTCCTTCTTTTACGCACACCTTCCTTGCACCCCTGGCTATCAAGCAGTACTGTAATTTACTTCACAACCTCACCTATTCAATAGCTCACAGTAAAGTCTCTACTCAGTTTATATCAGGGTGTGGTGTGTGACTGTGATGTGTACTGAAATAAGATGGCTAACAGTGCATGTATGCAGTCAGCTGGCACCGTATGGTGTAACAGGCTAATGGTATAAAGGAAGTGATGCGCTATGGGGTTTGTAGGGTGGGGTGCGTGGGTGTGGAGTGGGGGGTTGGGCCCCTCCTGACCTCCAGAGACAAATAGCTACACCAGCAAAAAAAAAAAAACTAGAAACACTCAGCTGCACCACAAAATCCCCCAAACAGGTACTGTACCTTTCCAAATGAAGCCAGAAAAGCAGCCTGGTACCAATTGAAATCTACACTAAGCTGGAAAAGAAACAACAACAGTAATAAAAATCAAAACTCACATTTACTTTCCTGAAATTAGACCAATTCCATCCCTCTTCCATTCCTTTCCATGTTAATAGTTTTAAAAAAGTGACCGTCTAATACATAATAGTTTGATACTCAAGGCACTGACTGTGTATAAATCACTGCCCTGCCTTTGCTATGCAGAGAAACACGATGTACCACCTTCCCACCACAACTGTCCACATTTTCAAGGGCAAACTAAACTCATTCTGTACACAGATGTTCTGGCCATAATAAATAAGCAGCACAGCTTACTTCTACATGTCTGATACAATCTGGCTGTACTCAACCTATTTGTAATATGCAGTACTACTGCTACGACAGAGGACCTGGTGTGTGTTCCGCTGCTCTGTCACACAGCTACAGGTACTGTACTGTACTGTACATCACAGCTCAGCTCCCCTGGGACTGCTTCCAATCTACTTCCAGGCTGATTCTGAGACCTACTGTACCCCCAAACCAAGGCTGTCTGAGTGCTTCAATGTCTCCGTTACCTGTCATGAAAGTTTCTCCGAATTGCGCTCTCTCTCTCTCCACTAACTAATATAACCAGTCCTGCTTCCATCCTGTGCTTAGGTGTGAGTGCTACCCTTGCTGCTCTTGTAATTATTATTGTTATCGCTCAAGTCCTCCCTTATGAATCAATTAAAGCAATTGTATTATAGGATAGGACGCTTTTCCTCAGGTGCCCCCAACAGCATCACTGCACTGTACTAACATCTCTAGGTTGGCTACAGCTGGAATGTAACTTCCTCTATACCTCCCTCTGCCTTACTTTTAAGCTCACTCACCTATACACCCCGCTGAGTCTTTCTGATATTGTGGCAAGAAATCGGCCTGTCGGGCCCTACACTCCCCCTCTCTCCCTCTCCTAGCTGTGCAGTCCTATCGCCTAGCTGCAGGTAGGAGATCCTTTGCCTGTGCTGCACCCTGGGCATAGAACTCCCTCCCTCCATGTCTCCTCTCTTGCTCTTCCTACCCCAGTTTCAAAAGTGCGCCTCAAAACCACCTAAATGACTTCGGGACTTTCTCCTGCCTTACCTAAACATCCTTGCATTTTCTATGTTCATGTTCTCAGTGCCTAGCCTAGCCCTATTATTTATGGTACGTCTTGTCTTTGAAGAGTTGAGTGTTGCGTGAGCTCTGTAAATTACTGTAAATAAATGCTTAAACACTGTACGTATGCTACTGCACTAATAGGTACAACTGCTGTTCAGATTGTAGCCCGACTTGTTTGTATCTGCTTTGTTTTGCACTCCCCTTTCCTTGATATCAATGTTTTCTTTCAGTACTCTGTGTAAATCTGTTTACAACTGTACTGTAGTTAGGATCCTGGGGATCTTTGCATCCTCATGTATACAAGTGCTCTCATTGTATGTACGCCGCTTTGCTTATGTTCCCACACTCCCCCCCCCCCCACATTCTGTATTCCTCTCATATTTAATGCTGTTGTGTCATATTGTATTATTAAGCAGTGTGTTATATGCTCATGACTATGTTTATATTTTGTACTCCTTATCCTCTGTACCCTCCCCCGGGTTGCCCCTGAAAAAGGGACTGCATGGTCTCAGCAGGCTTACCCGGTCACTAAAATTCAAATAATAAATAAATAAATACTTTTCTGAAAGTATAAAATTTGAAGTTGTCCTTCCTTTAATTAATTATGTTCCCTAGCAGAGTAGTAATAAGAATGTGAATTAATCCAACCTTTAAATATGTTTGATCACCTGCAAGGAGGTCAGCCTTTTGTCCCTTCTTCCTCGGTGGACACAGACAGACATGCTTGACTCTGTTCATATCACCTCCACTCATGCTTGGTTCTGCTCACAAGGTCAGAGCTTTTTATTTGTACAGACCCATAAGTGCTGCTGCTAAGTGCTGTGTGCAGTCCCAGCCCTTTCATTAAATTTAATTTAAAAGCAATGTCTGGCACTTCCACTGGCCCCTGCTACCCAAATGCAGCCTCCAGTTTCAAAAATAACAGCACTTGTAGTGCCTAAAATCCTTCAGTTTTTGCAGACTATAGTTCCTCTCTGCTGTTGAGGAACTACAGTTCCCAAGCTTCCTGCACAGTTAGTATGGCAACCAAGGTCGCAGTTACTGTCTCTATAATTGTTATTAGGTATAGATTTGTTGTTTTTTCTTTTCTTTTTTCAATATCACACACCATACTCTTTCAATGGGAGTATTTGGGGCACGGTAGCAGTTCACACACACAGTGCTCATTTTACAGACTTTGTAACACAGTGCCCTCCTCCTGCACCTGGTCTGAGCTGCTTGCAAAGTCCAAGTTTTTTATCTATGCAGACCCTGAAGTGCTGCCGCTGAGCGCTGCACCATGCCAACACTTTCACTTAATTTAATTTAAAAGCAATGTCTGGTCTTTCCATTAGCCCTTGCTACCCAAATGCAGTCTCTGATGTTAAAAATAACAGTACTTTTAGTGCCTAAAATACTCTGTTTTTTGCAGACTGTAGTTCCTCTCTGCAGTTAAGGAACTACAATTCCCAAGTTCCCTGCACAGTCACTAGAGCAACCGAGGTCGTAGTTGCTCCCTCTATAATTGTTGCTTAGTATAGATTTTTATTTGTTTTTTCATTTTTGTAATACCACACACCACACTCTTACAAAGGGAATATTTGTGGCAGGATTTCAGTTGTAGATCACACACACACACACACACTGCTCATTTTACAGACTTTATAACACATTGCCGTCCTCCTGCATATGCTCACCTCTGCTCACAAGGTCTGAGCTTTTTATCTGTACAGACTGTAAGGGTGTCAAGCCCTTCTCAGGTTCTTGGTTGTAATAAACCAGTAGAAGAAACAACAGACAATCGGCATGTGCAGTAATGAACTTGTTTATTACACAAAAGCAGACATATGCCCTAAAAACAGGTCTTACCAAATTGACACTGGGAGCCAGAGTTTCCCAATACCCCAGGGTATGAAGACTGTCTCAGAGAGAATACGTAATGTAGTAACTTATATATGGTGATAATCACCATGGTAACTATTACATTCGTAGGTATATTAGATATACGGAACAAGCCCTATTGGCCAAAAGTTAGGTGGCTCCACAGTGTTCTCTGTAGATATACAAAATGTGTAAAATCAGCTAAAATGAGAACAAAGACTTATACATAAAACAGAAAATAAGTGCAGTATTACATAAATCCGCATGATGACAGCGTAGGCTTATACAATGACTTCTCAGAAGCATGTACAAAGAACACAGAAATGTATTCTCGGCTTGTTACTTATGCATTACTAGCAATGATCACAGTAATAATGTCCTTGGTAGCTTACATTTATATGATAAGTACCAACGCCCTAAATGTTAGTACTGATTATGCATATAACACACTATATATTGTCAGCAGTGCACAGTGGGTTGCCAATAAGGGTGAGGGGATCAAGCCTAACAAGACCCAGAAGTGCTGTCACTGAATGCTATGCACCATCCCAGCACTTAATTTAATTTAAAAGCAATATCTGGCCTTTCCGCTGGCCTTTGCTACCCAAATGCAGTCTCTGATTTTAATGCAGGGGACCGGGGAAAGGGATCTGCAACCCGCGGCTCTGGCAGCGGCTCATCCCTTACCACGTTCCACGTTGTTCCTCTGTGCGATTTCTGCCAGCGGCACTCTTGCAGGGTCAATCGTCCCATTCCCAAAGCGACCGAGCACTGCCACCTTTGTTTCCTCAGAGGTGTTATTTGTGGATTTTGATTCCCACCCCCAGGAACTGGGCTCATTATCAATGCCTACTCCCTGGTGCAGTATAAGGAGGTGCTGCTGCAGCTGCTGCCCTTTGAATAAGATATTCTGCCCACTTCTGGTGGTTGCCTAGGTGGAAATCAAAACTCCTAAAACAAGTTTTAAGAAAGTAGAGAAGTCTGCAAAAAAAGTTGAACAATTAAATTGAATTGCCTCAAATGACTTGCTATTTTAAAATAAAAAAGGAACTTGAGTTTAAAATCAAATGTTTTACTTTGTTGAAAATAAGAGAAACCCTTGTGTGGCAAATGGATTATGCCAACTATAACTTAAAATTTCTGAATTTTAGAACTGTTTGCATGAGAGACCCACTTACGGTTAGAAGAGTGTACGAAATGTTTAGAAATCAACAGTCCTAACTGGTTAAAAATGATGTCATGAGTTAAAACAAACATACTGCAATATTGACATCTTTGGTACTTTTGAGAGGGTCTCTGAAAAACCCTCTTCCTCCAATTTTTTTCCTTGTAGGGATAAGAATTAGGGATGTTAGGATTCTCTAGAATCTGTTATGTTTGCATCTGGCGCAGCTGACTCTGATTCCGTTGCTCTGGGTGAAATCGTAGTCAGCCTCAGACCAAAATTCCGCACTTAAAGATTGACTGGTGTTCACACCCCCTCTGCTCCAACCCACAGTGAAAAACAAAGACAAGTACCTTGCCTGACCCCTTCCCCCTCATGTATTCTGTTAGGATCTAAGGTGCTAGGGCCCTAGTAGGTTCATCTTCCAGCCACAGGGGAAGCTGTGTGTTGTCAAGGCTTGAGTAGATATATTGTGCACCACACAGTGGTGGGAAGAAGCATGGACATGTGAGAAACAGTCTTGCTCCGTATAAATGATGGCCACAAGCTGTTACACTCTGTCCTCATCCCATGAAGCTCACCGCATGCCCTAGATCCTGATTGATTAGCCAGGTGATAACACTACCTCATCCGAAGCTCCCTGCCATGGCGGAAAACTGGGAGCTGACAAAAGTGATGAGAATTGGAGAAGGGGAACAAGGGCCAGGTCAGGGTGAAGAAGCTTAGCTGGAAAAAAAAAATACATATATAAATATCTTGTTTGTTTTATACAGTCACCAAACCAGATTGCTTCTTTTTAAGTCTTCTTGTAAATGTGTTTTACAGTGAGGAACAAGTGGATGTAGCATTAGTTCAAAGAGGCGATATTGTGAAGGTGGTCCCAGGTGGGAAGTTCCCAGTGGATGGGAAAGTCATTGAAGGATGTTCCATGGCAGACGAATCTCTTATCACAGGTTACTTTTCTATGTTTGTGTTTTATCAACTTTTTATTGCCTGAAACAAACAAAAGAGAACAGTATTAACCTCAACGAATGTTTCTGAAGATTATAGAATTACATTTTCCCCGTAATAGGAAATGTTCATCAATTTTCAGAGTAACTCTAAGATCAGGGGCTTGATTTAAACTTGCACTCAAGAGTAATACTATAGTGTATGGTTACTGTTCTTTGTGTATGAAAATCCATAACTCAAAAACACCATTGTACCATTGTTGTGATATTAGAACAAAGGTATAACTTTTCAATCGATCATCTTTATTTTACCAGGCAAGACACCGTTGGGACAAGCTCATTTACAAGGTGGACCTGGGACGGTCAGCAAAATAATACATGTAATACAAGTACATAGTAATAACAGGTAAAAACACATTTAGGAGAAGAGAGATATATACAAGTACAGTGATTATTGGCTAGCACAAACAGAGTAACAATAGATAAGAATGATTTTCATTGACATTATCCTGAGCATGGGAGTGGTCAATGATAGGTGATACAAGGAGTTAACAAGGCTGTAGTTAGTAGAGAAGCATGTTTTGTACATAAAAAGCTAAAGTAAAAAGTAGGGAAGGAGGTGGGGGAGTGCTCTCGGGTAGAAGGAGTGCTGAGAACGGGGCCTAGGTAGACAGGATAAGGTGCATGTGGGGCTGACAGGAGTACGCTAGGGTCAGGGGTTGGGTAAGTGAAAGGGAGTTCTGGAATAGGCACAGGGAGGGGATGGAGGGTTAGGTAGGAAATATGCGATGAGAAGTCACCTCTGTGCAGTACTTCCAGGGGTCAGGATGGGGATGCACTTAGGTTTGGCATTCACACGATACAGAGGGTTTGCATTGGAGTAAAGCCTTGAAAAGCGTCATGCTTACCAGTGATACTAGTTTTATCGACTTTTGGATATTATTCCAGAAGTCATTGTACATAGTTCTGATGTCACAACTATGGAACACCAAAAAAGCAGCTGTGTCATTCCTCACACATCACATGCCAGTCACAAAGCTGCAGTTTATTCAGTGGCTCAACACTGTGAAGCTCAAACGTGGCAGTGTTTTTGAAAATGGAGCGACTGTGAAATGAAGAGTTAATGTTTGTCTGATTAGAATAAGTACACTTTAGTTTTCTTGTCAAAAAACAGTACTTCATTAACTGAGCACCATTCAAAATGTTTGTTTTGCTTTAATTTTGAAAATATGCTGGACTTCTCAGAACCTTCTTCTCTTCCAAAAACCTGCATAAACCATACACTACATAAGACATTATATGGGCAACCAAATACAACTTGGCATATGTTTCCATCGAGGGGTTGGGAATGGATGGCAGCATGGACCTCCCAAGCTTCACTTTTCTGTATGTCACACTTACCCACACAAGCACATGTGAAAGCCATTTTAGGAGTCATAAATTTAAATTGTATCAGATGGGTAAGTTCAGTATTACTTCAGGACCGGTCCAGCAGGTGAGACCTAACTCTCTCTGTCAAAGTACCTTCTGCTCAGATAGAACCCACAGATATGTTCCTTGAAATATTAACTGTTCAAACAGTGGCTCCTAGCATCCTCCCAGTTGTATCACTTCCACTTGGCTTCTTCTGTGATTATAAAACAATGAAATAGACCTAGCCAGTTAAACTATACCCATCGGGCCCTGGAAAAAATTCCCAAAGTTTTTAAGGAGTTGCCAGCAACTCTGAAAAAACTTCCAAAAACATTACACTTTTTCAAGGATATCTCCTTCCATTGTGCCACAACATGTAACTGTAAGCAACTGGTGCAGGACCACCCAGAAACTGTTGCTGTCTGGAGATGCCCACATTGACATGCATTATTGCCGCCTATATAACACGGGTGGCCCCATCATGCCTTTATGCTTTCTCCGTCATCAACCACTTGTCGGTCCACCAGTACTGAACACCATCAAACTCTGCAAGTATCCATACAGCTATTACTTCTCATGTTTCGGTTTTAATTGTTGTTTATGCCATTGACGAAAGACAAGGAGCTGCTCTAACACTACTGTCATTGTGGCAAAGTCAAGATTTATAAGGGCAACACTCACGGTGTGTCCATCTGCTGTTTAGGCCTGTCTCATGACATGAGGCCCTGCAGCATTTGCCAGGTTATTAACCAGCCTAAACGGAGACATCAGAAAAAGGCCTTAGAAACTTATTTAAAACTCAAAGGAGAACTGTAGCAATCAGTTAGCTCCTTACCCCAAAAAGCTTAACCCTCCGGTTTAGCTTTAGCCTAAAAGCGCCATTTTCTTGCGCCGCAAGAGAGTTTAGTTTATTTTGTAAAGTCCATGAACTGGAAGTATGGGGGCGTTAGCCCCATTAAGTGTAGAGACGGCACTGCTCCACTCACTTGTTTTGAAGGTTTAGCAGAGCAGCTACGCACTATTACACTTAATGGAGCCCCCAGCACCTGCCATACTTCCGGTTCACGGACTTTTACAAAATAAACTAAACTCCCTTGTGGTGCAAGAAAAATGCTGCTTTTGTGGGCTAAAGCTAAACTGGGGGGTAAGGAGTTAACCGATTGCTACAGTTCTCCTTTAAGGCCATAGAGGTTGCATCACCGTTATCAATTGCTCCTTCCAACCCCAGCTCAACGTCAACCTTCTGCTCCCCATGGTTGATGGCTCTGCTGGTCAGAAAATGGCAGAATGGAGAAATCTACTAAATCAGCGGGGAAATGCCGCCATGCTGAAAAAGATAAGCAGTGGCTTCTTGAAAAGGATGCCTCTCCTACTAGGTCTTGGTCTCCTCTTAAAGAAAGAGGTAAGTCTGTAATAAAAATGGACATCAAGGTTGGGATCTGGCACTGGCTGTAATCCCCCTATGGGGTCATAGCCAGTCCCGCCATTGGGTTATGTCTTGTCGGCAAATCAATCGTCGTCAGCCCTGTGGTGGCCCGTTGAGATGCATGTGCTGTTCCAGACTATTTCTGTGTTATTTTCACAGCTCTGCTGTCGACACTTACCTTGTCGATGCAGCCTGGGGCGTCAACCTTGTCAACAGCGCCAGCAGTCCCTATACTGGTGCTACAATCGAGTAAAGGGATTCCTCTGTCAGCACCTATGCTATTGACTTTGCCTCCTCTGTGTACTCCTCCTCTTGCTGTCGATCTGTTGCCTGTTTCCATTGATGAGGAGAAGAGCTAGACTACAATCCAGACATGATGAAGGACTGTGAGGAGGAAGTGGAAGGGTTGACCCTCTGATGTGGTAGGTCCCAGCTCCACATTGTCCTCCTGTGGTGAGGACAGTTTACTGTACAGTATAACCCTAGGTCTCCTCTTGAGGATGCCTCCTTTCAGGCTTTCCTCAGACAGTTGCAGTCTGAGCTTGACTTCACTGCTGAGGAGGAGGATTCCTCAAAGAAGAACCTGTGTGAATTTCTGGAGGCTCCTTCCTTGCCTGTTGATCGTTGTGCCCCCATCCATTCAGCTTTATAGGAGGCCACTATGGCTGCTTGGCATAAGCCTAGTGCTTGTGACAGGGAGCCCCTGCCACTCTTAAGGACCGACCTTTTCTTACATCTGTTGCAGCAGTACTTCTGTTTCTTAGCCTAATCTGTTCTTTACAATTTCTAGTTCATAAGGTTGGCCACCTATGGGCACCCCCTCCCCATTCTTGACTATGCTATAGTGTCCTCTTCAATTTTCCTTTTCCCTCTCAGATCCTCATACAGGGAGGTTATTGTTGTGACCTCTGAGCTGATGTAAAACAACAGGCTGTGTTCCTCGTTGTTGGATTTAGTATGCAATGGCACTGTATCACAAAATACATTGATGTATATACCTTATGTGTATGAAACCTGTAAATGTTGAAAATACCATGGTACTAGGTGTTTTTGATAAAGGTAAAAAGTTACTCGAGGACTGTATGATAAAAATTAAGTTAGTTGTGCTATTTAAAATGCATGTGAATTGCTGTAAGTTGAACAAGTCTGAAAGTTCATGGTGATTTGCATATATCCCATGATGCTTTGCATTATGGAAGTATGTATGATATGTTTCTTTGCAACTTAGCTTATTGTCAATGCCCTTTGGGGTAACCCTTATTTCAGTACTTCTGCACTGAGGTTCTTTGTCTCTAGCTTCTTTTTTTTTGTTTTGTTTGAGCCCCCACCATCCAAGCAAACAAGGCCCACGTGGGGAGGCTAAATCTCCACAGATAAGTTAGATCAGAGATCAGTGAGTCAGTAGGTGCTGGCTAAGTGCAGAGGAAGGACATGCATAGTCTGCTGTTGCAAACTGATGTATTGAAGAAGGAATACGCCATTGCTGAAGGTTATCTCCTGTATTTTTACCAGACACACAGAGATTGTGTGTTGAATCTGAAGTTCGGTGTCTGGTCCATCTGTTATCCCACAACTGCTCCACAGTGCTGTGCCTTGTAAGGTGGATAAACAATATCCTACCCCTACTAGCTAGCTCAACAAGTAATGCAAGGGGACAAAACATTTTTTCTAGGGATATGGATATGATGGTCTATCCACACTTATAGGCAGTGTCGTTTCCCTTTAAGTTGATGCCAGAAAGTCTTCAAACTGGCTCCTCCCACCCACCTGGGTGGTAACTCCCTCTGCACCACCCCATGACTCCAGATCTTCCTTTCCGCTGGAAGAAGCACGTTCCCTCCTTACCACTCCCTCGTTGAGTAGGCCCTAGCATTAAAATCTTCAGATTTACTTCCATGACTTAAACTTTTTCGACTTTCTGCCTTTAGCTTGATCTTCGATCATGACCGCGATGGGCAATAAGTCTGCTCCCGGGTTCCGCCAGTGCCATTGCGGGCAGATGATGTCCAGGACCAGCTTGCACATCTCATGCATCTACTGCCTGGGGCACGATCATGACCCCCAGGCCTGTGACAATTGTCATTTGATTCACCCTAACGTTCCAGAGGACTGTCTCGTCCATCTTAAATTGGGCCGTCTGGCATAGCGGAACCCGCTGGTCAAGTCTAAGGATGCTCACTGAGTGGTCTCCGTGGCCGCGGAGTCTGCTGAACAGCTTGCGGCCTTTGAAGAAGTGTCCCAGGCCACAGCCCTCTCCTCTTCAGCTTTTGCCTTCATGCTGCCTCTGCTGGGCTCGACTTTCATAGGTTCCTTCAAAGAATTGTGCCAGTCCCTGCTGATCCTCGGTCAGGGACCCTCTGGGCACAAATCGAAATCCAAAAAAGAGTCCAAAAAGGAAAAAGACAGGACTCATCGATCATGGGGTTGGGAGCACTCTCGAATGATGGCCTCCGATTCCCATGGTTCTCCGGATTTTACTTTGGTTGAATCCTCGGCCCTAGCTGCAGACTCCATGGTAACCCTGTCAGGCCCATTGGCTGAGACGCTGGTTGAGGTCCCACCCAAGATTTTTCTTGAGCCGACTGACCAGTTGTCAACCGAAGAGGCCGACACTTCCTTGTCTAGGACTCTGGTCCTGACACAGACCGTTGGAGGGACGGATCAGTTCACTGACCCACTGCCTCTGATCCTTGACCCTGACCAGGAGGAGCCTCTGCGGTCGCTGACTCTCTCCGAGCCCCGCTGCCAGTCCCCCCAGCAGTCGAGGTCTCAGTCTTCCTTGTGTGGGTCAAGCTGGTCCCGCCAACATCGGCACTGCTGCTCTCGGCTCCATGGGAAGCGGCACCGCCGCTATTCTTCATCCTCATCCTTGGATGAGGAGAGGCTTTGGCGCATATTGCATCAACGCTATGAGGGCTTGATGTGGCAACAGTTGGTGCTTACTGGCTCTAAACTGACCCCGATTTCTACGCCAGCCATCACGTGGCTGTCACCTGAAAGGCCGACGCCATCTCCTTCGATGGAGCCGACCAAAACGGTCCCAGCTCGGCTGCCTCTGGCATCTCCGCCGATCGTGGTGGAGCCTTCACCTAAACAGCTGCCGGTTGGCACTCCAGCTAAGGAGTCTCGACCGGTCAAGGGGCTTTCACTTTGACTGTCGGTCACAGTCACCCCTGACCGTCCGCAGAGGGTCAGTGGGGACTCAGGTGGTCGACCACTCTTCGACTCCTCGGAGTCCAAGGGGTCCTCCCTGCACTCCCTTCTGGTTGACTTAGAGTCCTTGGGGGACCCCTCAATGAATGAAGGCCCATCTTCTTTCACGGGGCTTCTCCACTTGATCTCTGAGTCAACAGATTTGAAAATGGAGCCCATCCAAAAGCAGGCTCATTACCCATTGATCAAGATCCTCGATGGGGGGGACACTCCAACAGAGGCTTTCCCGGTGGCAGAAGCCATGGTTGGCCCTGCCCTGGAGCTTTGGCAGCACCCTGCTTGCTGCCCTGTGCCTTCTTCCCTGATGGCCCTCAAATACGCGGTACCCACTGGTTCCCTTTAGGGATTCACAGAGCACCCCTTGGCTGAGGGATTGGTGGCTGACTCTGTGTTTAGGTGCTCCCAGCAACACTGGGGATGCTGGCAAGCTGCCTGATAAGGAGTCCAAGAAGTTGGACCATGTGGCTAAGAAAGTCTATGCTGCCTCCTCACTTGGTGTCTGCCAGGCGTGCTCGGCCCTCCTCCCGGCCCACTTTTCCCATGCCCTGCTGGGCACCTTAGATGAGGTGCTTCCTCATCTGCCTGCAGACCTTCAGACCACGGTCAAACAGGTCTGGGATCGGAGCCAGGCTATAGCCAAACAGCAGCACCAGACAGCCATGGACATTGGGGACTTCTGTGCCCGATCCATGGTGGCCTCAGTGGACATGCGCTGCAGGGCTTGGCCGAGGATCTCAACCTTCACAGTGGACACTCAGCAAAAGCTGGCAGATATCCCTTTCCTGGGTACTGACCTGTTTGGGCCTGGGGTCGAGAGCCACCTCACCCACATTGAGAAGTCCTGTGCCACCTTGGACTCTGTGACGTCTGCCCAGAAGTACCCCAAGCAGCAGCAGAAGAGGAAACCCTTACAATCCACCTCTATTCCTGCGGCCAAACCCGTCCAGCCCCAGGCTGGGCAGCAGGCTCAGGCCTGGCGACTTCGGCCCAAGTCAGTGGCCTTGGTTGTCCATACGCCTGGAGGGAGAGGCTCTGGTGGTGCCTGAGCCGTGCCCTCTTCCTCCTCTAAACTTGCCCAGTGATGGGATGAGGGATGCCTCACTCATGCCTGTCATACCTTCCCTGGGCCCTCCCTTGGGAGGCAGGCTCCGCCACTTCCTTTCCGCCTGGTCCACTGTCACCACGGACAGGTAGGTTCTACAAGTGGTGGGTCGGGGTCTGCCTTTGGGATTCGAGCAGTAACCCTCTTGCTTAGCCCGTGCCTCACAGGAGGACTTGGTTTCCACAGACATGCTGTCAGCTCTCAGAGATGACATAACCCAGCTCCTCCTGTCACGGATCCTCCGGAACACCTAGGGTTTGTCTCCAGGTACTTCCTGGTGCCAAAGCGGACGGGGGCTGTTGCCCCATTTTAGATCTGTATGACCTGAACAAGTTCCGTAGGTCACGCACCTTCAGGATGGTAACTCTGTCTCAGATCATACCATCTCTAGAGCAAAACATGTGGTTTTACTCCTTGGATCTTCAGGACGTGTTCTTTCACATCCCGATCTGTCTGTCTCATCCAAGGTTCAGCTGTTTTTGAGCAGAGGGAGCCCTGTACGAGTTCCAGGCCATGCCATTCGTCTCGCCTCGGCCCCCAGGGTCTTCACCAGGTGCATTGCAATGGTAGCAGATTACCTGAGGCGCCAAGAGGTCCGGGTTTACCCCTGCCTGAATGACTGGCTGATCGCAGGTCCCTCCAGGCAGGAGGTGGAGCAGTCCAGGGATGTGGCCCTCCAGAGCTGCTTCTCCCTTGACCTCCTGCTCAACAAGGCCAAGTCAATAGTCATACCCTTGCAAGTGTTCTGCTTCATCGGGGTGGAGCTCGACTGTTGTAGAGCCAGAACCTGGCTCCCATCAGACAGGGCGGAGGTTCTCTCTTCCTTTGCCTGATCATTTCAGGTTGGGCAATTGTGCCCTGCCCGGGACTTCCTGTGCTTGCTGGGCTACATGGCAGCCTGCACCAGCATGGTTCATTGGGCCTGCTGGAGAATGTGCTCCTTGCATTGGGAGCTGGCCAGCCAGTGGTCTCAGTACAAAGGTCACTTCGACCAGCTGGTCACTGTGACCCAGTGGATGTGGGATGCCATCCAATGGTGATTCGTCCCAGCACATCTGCAGGAAGGGATCCCGTTTGTCTGCCCAGAGCTGACAATCATCCTGATGACCGATGCCTCTCTCATGGGTTAGGGTGTCCACCTGGGGACATACAGAGTCCATGGGCTCTGGACTCCCGAGGAGTTCTAATGCCACATCATCCTGCTGGAGCTCCAGGCAGTTCGGAAAGCACTGACTGCATTCGCTCCGCACATTCAAGATTAGGTGGTCCAAGTCCAGGCGGACAACACCATGGCCATGTACTACTTCAGCAAACAGGGTGGGGCGCTCTCCCTGCCCTTATGCAGGGAAGCTCTCCATGTCTGGACCCTCTTGCGCAGCCTGGAGGCAGATTTCCTAGCCATCCATGTGGCAGGGACCTCCAATCAGCTGTCAGATGCCCTCAGCCGGGTGGGCAATGCATCTCACGAGTGGTCTCTTCACCGAGCGGTAGTACACAGCCTGTTCTCCCAGTAGGGCAACCCTCAGGCAGACCTGTTCGCCTCCAGGGAGAATGCAAAGCTGAGACTGTATTGTGCCTACCCCCCCCCAGCAGGGAATGCTGCAGAGGGATGCCTTCTTGAGGCCCTGGACTCCAGTCCTCTTCTATGCCTTCCCTCCGATTCTCTTGATCCACAGGGTGCTCCTCAATGCCAGGAGGAACAAGGCACAGGTGATCTTGGTGGCTCCAGACTGGCCACACCAGTTCTGGTACCCAGATCTCCTCATTGTCCACAGCAGGCTTCCGAGGCATCTTCTCCTATGCCCAAACCTGTTTTCCATCACTTAGGAGAAGGTACGCCACCTGGACCTTCAATTCCTGCACCTGACAGCCTGGTTCCTGAGCGGCCGGATTTCCAGGCTTTGGGTCTCTCCAAAGCTATCTTTAACATTGTGGAGGCATCTAGGAAGGAGTCGACTAGGAAGTGCTACGCCTTCAAATGGAAGAGATTCTCCATTTGGTGTCAGGGCAAGGGGTTGGACCCTTTGTCTTGTCCAGTGGCTAGCATTCTTGGTTATCTTTGATCCCTCTCAGTCAGGCCTTCGAGCGACAGTCCTTAAGGTGCACCTGGCAGCCATCCCTGCTTACCGGGTGCGGGTTGTTCAGCAGTCGGTGGTGCAAGAAAATGTCGTCTGGCATTTCTTCAAGGGCCTTGACCACATTTTCCGTCTGGTGCGTGAACCACCACCACCGTAGGACTTGTTGCTGGTTTTGGCAAAGCTCATGGGCAAGCCATTCAAACCAATGCACAGGTGTGATATCTCTCACCTGTTGTGGAAGACCGCCTTCTTGGTGGCTGTCATGTCGGCCAGAAAGATCAGTGACCTCCAGGTGCTTTCGGTGGAGTCCCCTTACCTGGTCTTCCACAACGACAAGGTTGTCCTGTGCCCCAACCCGCAGTTCCTCTGAAGGTTATGTCAGAGTTTCACCTTAACAAGGTGATTAATCTCCTGGTGTACTTCACCTGTCACACATCGGAGGACAAGCACAGGCTCCAAACTCTGGACCTGAGGCGAGTGCTCACTTATTACAAAGAGCGCAGGGCTGGAGTTTGGGGAGAGGTTTTTCAGCTGTTTGTCACCTACGTTGAAACCACACCTGGCAGACCTGCAGCCAAGTGGACACTTGGCAGGTGGGTCACATCCTGCATTGATCTCTGCTATAGGTTGGTGGGTAGGGAGCCTCCCGGAAGGTTAAGGGCTCCTTCCACCTGCCACACTGCTGTGTCGGTGGCTGCTTCCAGGGATGTTCTTATCCAGGAAATCTGCAGGGCTACTACCTGGAGGTCAGCACACACCTCCATTTCCCATTACCACATTGACCTAGAGTCATGCCATGATGCTGGTTTTGGTGCCTCAGTTCTCCAATCTCTGTTTCCTAAATAGGGGATGTGCACTTTGCCTCCCTCCTCCTGGAGAACTGCTAGGAGTCTGCCTACAAGTGTGGCTAGAACATCATATCCACGTCCCTAGAAAAACAGGTTACTCACCTGTAACAGTAGTTCTAGAAGTGATATGTGATGTTCATCCACATGAACCCACCTGACCTCCCCTGGTTTTGGCGCACACATCTGCTTCCAGCAGGCAAGGTCTGGCTTCATGGGGTGGAGCCGAGGGAGTTACCACATGGGTGGGTTAGAGGAGTGAGCCAGCTTCAAGACTTTACAGCATCAACATAAAGAGAAAGGACACTGCCTATAAGTGTGGATGAATATCACATAGCACTCCTAGAACTAGTGTTACAGATGAGTAACCTGTTTTTAGGTACGCAAGTGAAATGAGGAGGGGAAAGGGGAAGAATTGTAAGACTAAAAAGGGATGGGGAGATATGCAGAGGGAGACCAGAAAAAGCAGACATACTAAATAAATATTTTTGTTCTGTATTCAAGGTGGAGGAAGATGGGGATGGGCCACAAAAAAAACAAAACGAAAAAAATAGAAAAAAAAACAGTATATGCTCTGTAAGGAGGGAAATGGATACCAGTCCTTTCTCAGAGGAGAATGTAGTAGAGGGGCTTGCTAGTCTGAAAATAGACAAGGCAATGAGACCAGACAGGGTACGTGCTAGGATACTGAAAGAACTCGGGTAAATACAGGCTGCACCTCTGACAGTCCTTTTTTAACAGCTGACTAGAAACAAGTGCGGTTTTGGAGGACTGGAGGAAAGCAGACGTAACCCCTCTTCATAAAAGTGGCAGCCGAGAGGAGGCTTGAAATTATAGGCCAGTCATTCTGACCTCGGTGGTGGGAAAGTTATTGGAAACTTTGTTAAAGGAGAGGATAGTCGATTATCTGGAATCAAATTGGTTACAAGATCAGAGACAGCAAGGATTCACAGGAGGGCGGGCATGCCAAAGGAATCTGTTACAGTTCTTTGATTGGGTGACGAAGGAAATAGATCAGGGAGGCACAGTGGATGTGACGTACCTGAACTTCAGTAAGGCATTTGACACTGTTCTACATAGGAGACTACTAAACAAGCTGGGAAAATTAGGAGTGGGTCCAAAGGTGTTAAATTGGGTAAGAAATTAGTTAGGTGATAGGAGACAAAGGGTGGTAGTAAATGAAGTTCACTCAGAGGATGGGAGGGTGACCACTGGGGTGCTGCAGGGATCTAGGACCGGTCCTCTTTAATGTGTTTATAAGCGACATTGCAGAGAATCTGGAGGGGAAGGTCTGCTTATTTGCAGGCGATACTAACATTTTTAACAAGGTGGACATTTCCAGGGGGGTGGAGGGGTGTTGGAGAGACCAGAGAAAACTAGAGGAGTGGTCAAGGGTGTAGCAACTTGAGTTCAGTGTGAAAAAGTGCAAAGTAATGCAGTTGGGTTACAGGAACCCAGCAGCTGAATACAGAATGGGAGGAGTAATATTGACAACAACCAAGCAGGAGAGAGACCTCGGTGCGGTTGTCTCGAATGACCTAAAGGTAGCTAGGCAGTGTAACAGGACAGTTGGGAAGGCTAACGGGATTCTGGATTGCATGGAGGGGGGATCACCAGCAGAAGTAGGGAGGTTGTCACCTCTGTGTAGTCACTGGTGCAGCAGAAGACCTAAGAGGAGAGTCTGCAGTAACTCATGTTGTACACCCTTGAGGAAAAGAGGGAGAGGGGAATATGATAGAGACATTTACAGTAAATACATAAATGGAGTAAAAAAGGTGGAGGAGGGGAGTGTTTTTCAGAAGAAAATGTGTTCCAAGAACAAGGAGTTCATGATATGAAGCTGGAGAGGATAAATTCAGGAGTGATATAAAAAAGTTCATCTTCACAGAAAGAGTGGTAAATCCCTGCAACAGGTTGCCAGCCGAGGTGATTGGAGCAAAAATGGTGGAAGGATTCAGGAAAGCTTGGTGCAGGCATAAGGGAAAAGAAACAATGGGCATGTGGAAGAACCGGAGATCATGTAGTGTCTGCAGGAATGCTGTAGGTAGGGTTGAATGGGCAAACTGGGTGGTCCAAGTGGTCCTTATCTGTCAATAGATTCTATGTTTCTATGTTTACTGTTAAGCCGTGTTGTGCTTCTTAGCCAGAGAAGGATTCTGTGGTCATTATGGCTGCCCGTGACCACTCAAAGGCTCCAAAATCCATGAGCTCTCCTCCTTCTGACAAGGAGTTGAGGAACCTGGATGTGATGGGCAAAAGGACATATGCTTCTGTGTCACTTGGCCTAAAGGTTGCTGGCTACCAGGCTTATATGATTAAATATCAGACCATGGTCGTCAAGCTGCCTGATGGACAAGCTAAAACTGAAGTCCAACAGAGTTTTGCCCGTGGTCTAGAGGCTGGTAAGCACCTTTTACACTGTGCTTATGATGCCTCTAATGCTGCAGCTTGTGCGGTGACTTCTGGCATTTGCCTTCACCAGCACTCATGGCTACGAATGACAGGCTTTGCCACTGATGTCCAGCAGTTGGTCCTTAATGCCCTCTTTAGAGGTAAGCAGCTTTTCAGCACCGATGTAGAGTCTGCCTTGAGTGACCTGCAAATGTCTATAATGACCATGCGCTCCCTTCATATGCCGTATTCAAAGCCTTAGGACAGAGGCTCCTTTCGTAGACCCTATGCCTGCCCTGATAGAGGCTATTTCAGAAGACCAGGCCATGGCTCCCAGCTGACCCAGCATGCCTCTCAAGCATCTTTGCCTCCCAGTGCCCTTATCAGGGTCACCAAAGGTGCAGGTGTTGGTGGCGTGCCAGTCACCTCCACAGACTTCTGACTCCCTTCTGCCTCCCCCAAACCCTGCAGACGATGGGATTCTAGTGGGAGACCACATCTCCTTCTTCCTTCCAAAAGATGCTTGGGTGCTGGAGGTGATTCAGTGAGGACACACACTGGAACGCTTCTCTGTCCCTCCAGTACGTCCTCCCTTACAAAACTATTATCCTCCAGGACATCTTGCCCTCCTGCTGGAAGAGATTCAATCCCTTCTCTGCAAGAGGGCCATAAAACTAGTTCCAATTATAGGGCTGAATTAAGGATGCTATTCCTGGTACTTCTGTATACTGAAATGGATGGGAGAGTTAAGGTCTGTCTTGGATCTTTGGGGCATTGACCTATTTATGAGATACAAGCAATTCCAATTGGTCTCTGTACAGTCTGTCCTTACCCTGCTACTGCAGAATTGGCTGCGTGCCCTGGATGTAAGGGACACTTTCTTTCATTAAGCCCTATAGACAGTGCCTGGGATTTATGCTCCAGGGCTCTCCCTATCACTTTTGTGTATTGCCCTTTGGCTTATCCTCTGCACCATGTGTTTTTACCAATTGCTTTTCAGTGGTTGCAGCCACCCTCCTTTATGTTTTCCTGTACCTTGATGATTGGCTTCTGAAGGTCCCATTATGGGAGATGATAATTCACAGACTGTTCTGTACCTGACAGCACTTCGAGCAGTTGGCCATTCTGTTAAATGAGCTGAAGTCAGTGCTCGTTTCATTCCAGCTGCTCCAGTACACGTGCGGTTCTGGGCATGGGGTGTGCCAGGCATTTCTTCTTTTGGACTGTGCCATGACATTGGTTGCCCAGGTTCAGTTGGTTTCTTCCAGAAATTATATTTTGGCCAGATGTCTACTACAGCTAACAGTCTAACACCCTTTTTCTTTGACCCACTCTCTTCTACCCTCCTTTCCCAGCTGGTTGGTTACTTTTTTCCCACTCCCCCTTTCCCTCTGACAATGCCTTCTAGCTGAATTACATTTATGTAAAATATTGTTTGTTGTGACTCATCATTCCGTATTGCCTACTTGGAATTGTTAATATACTTCCTGTAGCTACCAACTTGTTTAGGTTTACCCTCTAGTGAATTTTATTTTCCATTTGTTTGCCAGCATATACTACATAATGTGTACTTCCTATCATTGTAAACTGATGTGGAACCTTTGTAAAAGAACCACTGGCTCAAAGGTATTTATCTGAAATTCTAATAAATAAAAAACAAATTGGCCTCATGGCTAAAGCAGTCCTCACTGTCTCTCTGGCATGTTTACATATGAGGATTGCACGATGGTTTCTCCTTGCCTAGTGGGCTCAGCATTAAGGTGAACTGGAGTGTCTTATTCAGGTGAAGCCTCTACTTCACTGTCCCTTGGTATGGTAGTTGGACAACTCCGTCTTGGAGACAGGGTCTCCCTTTCTTCGTTTGTCTTTCTCATCTTGGTGCCGTTATCAACTGCCTACATTCTAACGCTTCAGATTTCATCCTTTACTTGCAATACGAGATGCCCCGGAGACCTCTCCTCATCAGTCGTTGTCTAAACTTCAAAAAAATATAAATATTTTACTTATTTTTTCCTTTTGCTGCCTTTATCTCCTGTATTTATTTAGTAAACCGCTAGTTAGTTAAGGTTTTTGTTAGTTGTCTCAGTTTCTCCTGGTTTGGTATAACCGAGGAGAGACCGGGACAATTTTAGTTAGTTTTGGAGTTTTTTGACTAAAACTCTGTTAGTTTTAGTTTGTTTTTCTAAATGTATTATTTTTAAGTAACTGACAAACCTGGTTATGGAACCGATAACTTCGGTTCCCTTTGTATTGGTTCCCGGTTCCGATTGGAACATCCATTGGTTCCTGAACCGACCGTAACCGCAAATGAAGTGGTATGTCCAAAATGTAAGAGGTGTTGTTAATGTTTACCTGCCACCATATAGGTGGAGTAAGCCTGACTTTTTTGCACTGCAGCACTTTTAATAAAATATGTGAATAACAGATTAGTACTTGGTTTGTTTGCTTTTCTCATCGCATTTTTCTTGATCCATATGGGCACTATTTCAGTGATGTGCTGCATCAGTTGTAAAGGTGATGTTCATTCGTACCCTCTCTGCAGGGAGGCAAAGAGGGTCTGGTACTGAGCCATGGGACACGAGGTGCTCCTGATGGCAGTCTTTCTGCCTGCTACCCTAAACGCTTTGTCAGATCACCTCAGCCAGTCCCAGGTGCTCTGCCATAAATGGGAGCTCTAGGACTCTCTTGTGGATCACCTCTTCAGAAAATGGGGTTGCCCAGCCAGAGCTGTTTTTTTTTCAGTTCTTTGCTAACCAGGTAAGGCCCACTAGGCCCAAGTGCCTGTTTTCAAGGGTGACCTGGGAACAATGGGATGATTAAGAGACTTATAGAAACGGAAACATAGAAACATAGACTTTGACAGCAGATAAGGACCGCTTGGCCCACCCAGTCTGCCCATTTCCCTACCTATTGGATAAGCTGCAGATTCTAGTTAACCAACAGCCTACTTCTTCCCACCCACCACTATAATTGCCTTATGTCTGTCCCATGCATGTTTGAATTCTCCCACTGTTTTAAACCCCACAAGCTCCACAGGAAGGCAGTTCCATGCGTCCACCATTCTCTCCATGAAAAAAAAATGTTCTCACATTGTCCCTGAGCCGTTCCCCCCCCCCCCATCTTTAAATTGTGCCCCCTTATTCTTGCACATCTCTTTTTCTGAAAGATGCTGCCCTCCTGGCCTTTGTTGATTCCCTTGAGGTACTTGAAAGTTTCTATCATGCCCCCGTCCCTCCTTTAGTCAAGGGTACATATATTAAGCTCTCTCAGTCTCTCTTCATATGGTTTCTGATGCAGACCCTGCACCATTTTAGTTGCCCTCCTCTGGACTGCCTCCATCCTGTCTATGTCCTTGCGGAGATGGGGTCTCCAAAACTGCACAAAGTACTCCAGATGGGGTCTCACCAACTGTCTGTGCAGAAGAATAACCACTTCCCTTTTTCTACTTGTGGTGCCTCTCCCTATGCATCCCAGTATCCCCCTGGCTCTCCTTACTGACTTCTCACATTGCTTGCCCACCTTTAGGTCATCTGATATGAGTACCCCCAGGTCCCTTTCCATTATTGTTGTTTTTAGTACCTCCCCTGCCATTGTGTACTCTTCTCCTGGGTTTTTGTTTCCCAGGTGCATTACTTTACACTTCTTTGCATTGAGTCTTAAGTTGCCATACGTCTGACCATTCCTCCAAACTTGCCAAGTCCCTTCTCATCCTTTCCACCCCCTTGTGTATCAGCTCTGTTACAGATCTTTGTCTCATCTGCAAAGAGGCATACCTTTCCTTCCAGACCCTCTTCAATGTCACCTATAAAGACTTTAAAGAGTACTGGACCCAGTACTGAACCCTGAGGTACTCCAAACCCCCCTTTCTTCGGAGTGAGTTCCAGTCACTGTTACCTTCTGTGTCCTGTTGTGCAGCCAGTTTGCTACCCAGGCTACTCCCCTGGGACCCACTCCCAGGTTGAGTAACTTGCTTATTAATATTTTGTGCGGGACTGTGTCAGATGCCTTGCTAAAGTCTAGGTAGGCCATATCCACAGCCCCTCTCTGGTCTATTACTTTGGTTACCCAGTCAAAGAAATCAATTAGATTCGTCTGACATGACCTTCCTGCTGTAAATCCATGCTGCCTTGGGTCCTGTGCCTCGCTGGCCTCTAGGTACTCAACAATTCTTTCTTTCAGAAATGATTCCATCATTTTCCCTACCACTGAGGTCAGATTGACAGGTCTGTAGTTTCCTGCTTCTGCCTTGCTCCCACTTTCGTGAAGGGGAATCACATCTGCCCTCCTCCAGTCCTCAGGTACCACCCCATCCTCCCATGATTTGTTAAAAAGGGTGGTCAGTGGTGTCACTAGGTCCCCCCTTAGTTCTTTTAGGATTCTGGGGTGAATCCAGTTAGGCCCCATTTCTATGTCCACCTTGAGTTTTAGGAGTTATTTCAGGACTCTTTCTTCCGTAAGTGGACTGGTATCAACCTCCCCTACCCAGAGTGCTTCTATTGTTTGGTTTAGGTAACTCCTCATCTTCTTCTTTTGTAAATACTGAGCAAAAGCATTCATTCAGTATCTCTGCCTTTTCACTGTCTCCCTCTGCCCATCTCCTCTCTCCTTTATTAATCTTCACTATCCTTCCCTCAACCTTTCTATGCTCCCTAATGTACCTATAAAAGGTTTTATCCCCCTTCTTAACTGAGTTGGCTATCTTTTCCTCGGTTTGGGCCTTTGCTATTCTGACTGCCTTCCCCACTTCTTTCTGCTTTAACTGATAAGTTCCCTGTTGTGCTCCTTCTGTGATTCCTTATACTTTTTGAATGCTGCCTTTTTCTCCCTAACCTTCCCTGCCACCTCTTTTGAGAGCCATAGTGTTTTTTTACTCTGTTTTGTTTTCTTTGTTTCACACAAAGGCTTGTTGCCTCCATGATGGCAGTTTTGATTTTTCTCCATTGTTCTTCCACCCCTCCTTTCTGCCCATGTACTAGTGCATTCCTTAGGTATTCACCCATTTTGTCAAAGTCAGCCCTTCTAAAGTCCAGTATCCTTGTTTTTGTATGGCTTGTCTCCATGATTGTGCTTATTGTGAACCACACTGTGCAGTGGTCGCTTGTTCCCAGATGGCTGCTGACTTCTAAATGTGTGATCCACTCTCCATTTGAGAGTTCCAGGTCTCATATTACTCCCTCCCGAGTGGGTTCCAACACTAGCTGTCTAAGGCATGCCCCCTGTAGGGCATCAAGAATGACCCTGATCTTGGATGTGGCTGCAGTACATGTCGTCCAGTTAACAGCTGGCATATTCAGGTCCCTCATCAACAATATCTCCCCTTTTTCAGCCATTTTGAGAATGTCTTCTATCATTTTCTTGTCCATTTCCTCCCCTTGATACGAGGGTCTGTATACAACCCCTGTGCGGTTTGTGATGCCACTCCCTATCTCCAAGGTAACCCACAAGTGTCTCTTGTCCTCCCCCTTTACCTTTCAGTTCTGTAGCTTTGATCCCTTCCCTTATGTAGAGAGCTACTCTACCTCCTCTTTTACCCTCCCTGTCCCTTCTGTAGATTGTGTACCCTGGTATGTTGACATCCCAGTCATGGTTCTCTGTGTACCATGTTTTCGTGACTGCTACAATATCCAAGTGTTCCTCTTCCATCAGGGCTGCTAGCTCAGGAAACTTGTTTCCCAGACTACAGGCATTGGTACTCATTGCCCTCCATTTAATGTTGGCTTTATTCTTTTTTCCCCCATTCCTGCCTTTATTGCCTTTGTCTATTTTTCCATTTACCCCTGTCCTGCCCTCTGTCAAGCTCTGTACCTCGGTGTTTACCTTACTACCTGCCATGTTTTGTGGGGGGAGGCTTGAAATTTCCTGCTTCCTATCAGCACCTCCCCCCTTGGCTAGTTTAAAAGCTTGCTAAGGAAGCATTTAAACCTGTCACCTAGGAGCTTGGTTCCCTTCCTGGACAGATGCAGACCATCGTGCCAGTATAGACCTTCATCTCTCCAGGTGGATCTCTAGTTCTCATTGAAGCCAACGCCCTGTGCTTTGCACCAGTTTTGCAACCATTCATTGAACTGCATGGTGTGCAGTACCCTAGCCTCACCCCTGCCATAGACTGGCAGCACCTCTGAGAAGGTTACCGTGCTTGCTACCTGTCTGAGGCCCCTCCCCAACTCCACAAACTTATCCTGCACTGCACTGATCTCATGCCTAGCTAGGTCATTTTTTCCAAGGTGGGCTCTAGTTCCCTTTCCTGTGATGCTGCTTCTGCAATCCTGAGAATTCACTTCCTGTCCCTCCAAGCCATGACACCAGGCAGGCACCTTACCTTCCTCTCCCCTGCCTTCCCCAGTTCTACCCCATTAACAACTGAGTCCTCTACCAGAAGCTGTTTCATTCCCCTGTGGTGTCCCTTGCCACCCTTTTGTGGGTCTCTCTTGACGATGTCCCCAGCATTCTTCTTGGTCTCCACTGAGGGTGTCACCATAGAGGCACCTTGCTCTGCCAGAATGGTATATGAATTGCTTTGAAGTACAACTAGAGGGATGCGCCTCTGTTCCACCACCCTCACCCTCCCAGAACCCACTGTGGTCCAACTGCTCCTCATACTTGGCAACCTCTGAGGCAGTGGTTGTGGCACTGGTGCTCTTTGGGTGGGGGAGGCTTCCATAGTCCTTGCCAGTTCAGCCTGGAGATGGGCAGCCTCCTCCCTCAGAGCTGACAGTTGCCTGCAAATAGGGCAGCAACACAGTTTCCAGAATGTCTCCCAGAAAACTGCTGCCCCACAGCCAGTGTATTGCACCACTCCCCACATGTCCCTCTCCCTTATAATATACAATATGTAATATATTTTTATATATATATAATTTTTTTTTTTGGGTGTGTGTACTTACTCTTTATGCACTTACTCAGAGTCTCCATACAACACACATCTGATGCATTTCTACTCACTTGCTCCAGGCTCTGGAGTTTTTTTTCAAGACACATTGTCCCTTTCTTGGAAAGGGAGGTTCATGTATACATTTCCTCTGTTCCCACTCATTCAGAGAGTTCTGGTGAGGCTCTGGGGCAAAAGCAACCTCCCTGATTTTGGTGGGTCTGTTCTGGCCCAGACAAATCTGGTTCCCTCTGCTTCGGCAATTGGTGATGGAACCTCCTGTCCTGCTCCCTCTACAGGCAGGCCTTCTGTTGTAGGAACAGTGCTCTCTGGTGCATCTGAATCTTCAATCACTGCACCTTTATGCCTGACTCTTGAAGACATAGAACTCTCCCATTTTGGGTGTCCCTCGGAAGTTGCATCTGTTCTACTGGCAGCTTGTGAGCCATCTGTTTGGTAGACCTTCTCTCAGAAATGAAAATGTTTTACAGTTTGGTGTACGACCAGTAGCTGGATGAGGATCCCAGCTGGACCCCATACATGTTTAGTGAGTCATGTTATGGATTACCTCATGTTTCTTGCAGACACAGGCCTCCTATATTCCTCAGTGAAGGTGCACTTGGCCGTGGTGTAAACTTTTCATGTCCTCACTGATGGCAAAATGGTCATCCAGCTTGAGGTTTTTCACAGATTCCGTAGGGATCCGGTTCTGGGACCATACTTTGGTTATGGAGACCCTTGCTGTGCCTGCCTTCATGCATTCTGATACTTGTGAACTGTGCTTTCTCTCTTGGAAGACATTGTTCCTTGTGGCCATGATGTCTACTGGACGTATTTCTGACTTGCAGGCTCTGGTTGTGGAGCTTCCTTATCTTTTTTCCACAAGGATCAGGTTACCATGTGTTCCAATCCTCATTTTCTGCCGAATGTCATTTCAGACTATTGACCATCCGATTTGCTTGTTAATTCCCCTGAACAATGGGGAACGTTGTCTGCATATGCTTGATGCCAGTGGAACGTTGTGTTGGTTCCTTGCTCGAATTAAGGATTGTAGGAATCCTCTCAGCTGTTTGTGGCTTTTACCCCCAGGATGGTGGGCTCCTCTGTTTCTAAGCGGGGCCTCTCCAAATGGTTGGCCTGCTGCATTAATTTCTGTTACCAGAAACATGGTGAGCAACTTCTGATCCTGCTGCCTCCACTCCCCTCATGGAGTGGCTACTTCCATGGCGTGTTTTCACAGTGTGTCCGCTGCTGACGTCTGTGCTGCCACTACTTGGAGTTCTGTTCACTCATGTACTAAACATCAGTCTGGACATTATCTCTCATAGATGTGCTGAATTTGGCCTCACTGTCCTTCAGGGCTTCCTGACTCAGGGTCCTTAGATCCTTCCTATCTTCCACAGGGCTCTGATACTGCTTGGGAACCTTTCCACGTAGTGGCTAAGTGGAGGGAGATATTATCGAAGAAGACAGGGCAGTTACTTATCATAAGAGCAGATCTTTGAGAGAATCTCCTGCATTGAGCTACAGCTGTCCCTTCCACCTTCCCCTTTTTTATCAGGTGGTTTCTAGTAGTCCTGCCTGCTTTTGCAAACTGATTCTCCTTTTATGTCCAATTGAGGCATCCTAATACTCAGGTTTCCATATCCTCTTTTGTTTACGTGGTTTGGTCCTGGTTGCTTTGTTCCCTGCCAGTACAGTGACCTTCTAGACTTATCTATGGTGGGGAACTGAATCATGATGGGGCTGCCACGTTATATAGGTGTCAACAATGCACAGTGACGTGGGCAACCCCAGTTAGCAAATGTTTCTAGGTGGTCCTGACATCTACAGCTTACTGTTCCATGTTGTGGCTCAATGGAAGAGGTTCTTACGAAGATCTACTGTTACAGTAAGCAACTGCTCTATTTAGATGCAACTCAGTTTATATTTCATCTGGTTGCTATAGTTCTCTGTTCTTGTTCTTTTAAGGATATTTGCCTATGAACAGGACTTGCATCCCTTAGACATCATCTGCTGTGCTTGCTTGTTTTCCCCTGAAGCTGTAATGCTTTGCTTGTAACATCACAGCCACCTTTTTTTTCTGGTAGAGATTTTATTCCCCAGCTGTGCTAACAGGGTTATGCCCTGTTCCTGTTCAGACCAACATCCTCTGACCCCCCCCAGGCCCCAGTAATCCACCAGTTACTCCCATGGATTTCCCTCCGGGGCATGGCTCCAAGGGAGGGCTGTCCTCACCCCGATGCAGTCCACTACTAGGATCCAGTGTCAGTAGGCACTAAGACCCAGAGGAATTCCCAGAGGCCCAGACCGTTATATAGATGGAGGTGTTTTTTGTAACTGGTTCCCCCCGGCAGTTGCGGTCCAGGTCTCGGTCATACGTCCAGGGGTTGAGCGGTTCCCAACGATGTTGGCGCTCCTTTTCTTGACTCCGTAGGAAGCAGCACTGCCGCTGCTTTTCATCCTCCTCCTCCTCGGGTGAGGAGAGGCTTCATTGCAAGCTATGTCGACCCTATAAGGATCTTATGTGGCAACAGCTGGTGTTCTCTGTAATGAAGCCGACTCCAGCTTCTACACCGGCCATCACTTGGCTATCACCTCAATAGCTAACGCCTTCTCCACCTCAAGAGCTGACCAAGACGGTCTTGGCTCAGCCACTTCCAGCATCTTCACTGATTCCTGCGGAGCCGCCACCTATACAGCCGAAAACTGGTGCACCAACCAAGGAGTCTCAGCTGACCAAGGGGCTTCCCCATCGGCTGTCGGTCAGCGTCACCCCATACCATCCGTGGAGGGTCAGTGGGGACTCTGGTGGTTGACCCTTCTTTAACAACTCCTTAGAGTCAGAGGGTTCCTCCATGCACTCCCGTCTGGTTGACATGGACTCGGTTGGGGGGGGTCTCTCAACAGACGAAGGCCCTACTTCCTTTATGGGCCTTCTCCTCTTCATCTCCGAGTCCGCAGGTATGAAAATGGAGTCTGTCCAGAAACAGGCTCGATACCCTTTGACTGAGATCCTGCACCAGGAAATACTCGGGGCTTCGTGACAGAAACCATCTTGGCCCTGCCTTGGAGTTGGCAATGTCGCACTTCCTGCCCTGCGCCTCTGCTTGGATGGCTTGCAAGTATGTGGTACCTACCAGTTCCCTGTCAGGATTCACAGAAAACCCCTCGGCCAAAGGACTGTTGGACGATTCTGTGTTCAGGCACTCTGGCAACACTGGGAACATTAACAAGCCGCCCTCAAAAAGTCCAGGAAGTTGGACCATGTGGCTAAGAAGGTCTACACTGCCTCCTTGCTTGGTCTTCACCAGGTGAGCTTGTCCCTCCTTATGGTCCACTTCTCCCATGCCCTGCTAGGCACTGTGGATGAGGTGCTTCCTCATCTGCCGGTAGACCTCCAGACCACAGTCAAACAGGTCTGGGATCAGGGCTGGGCTGTAGCTAAGCAGCAGCTCCAGACAGCCATGGACATTGGGGATTCCTGTGCCCGCTCCGTGGGCGGCCACAGTGGCCATGCACTGCAGGGCTTGGCTGAGGATCTCGACCTTCACAGCAGGCAATCAGCACAAGCTGGCAGATGTTCCTTTCCTGGGCACTGACTTGTTCAGGCCGAGGGCCACCTCACCCGTATCGAGAAGTCCAGTGAAACCTTGGACTCCATGACATTTGCCCAAAAGGACCCCAAGGACTCTAAGCAGCAGCAGAAAAGAATGCCCTTTCGGTCCACCTCTACTGTCCTGCGGCCAAACCAGCCCAGCCCCAGGCTGGTCAGCAGGCCCAGGCCTGGCGACCTTGGCCTAAGTCAGTGGCCTTGGTCGTCTTTAAGCCTGGGGAGTGAGACTCTGGTTGCCTCTCAGCCAGACCCCCCTCCTCATCCCAGCCTACCCAATGACGGGATGGTTGGTGCCTCCCTCATGCCCATCACTCCTGCACTGGGTCCTCCCGTGGAGGGCTGGCTACGCCAATTCCTTTCCACCTGGTCCACTGTCACCATGGACAGGTGGGTCCTCAAGGTGGTGGGTCAGGGTCTGCCTCCGGAATTCGAGCAGTACCCTCCTTGCTGAGCCTGTGCCCCACGGGAAGGCTTGGTATCCACAGACATCCTGTTAGCTCTTCGGTACGACATTGCCCAGCTCCTCTGCAAGGAGGTTGTGGTTCCTGCGTGGATCCTCCGGAACACCTGGGATTTGTCTCCAGGTACTTCCTGGTGCCAAAATGGACAGGGAGCTGGTGCCCCATTCTAGATCTGCATGACCTGAACAAGTTTCTTAAGTCGCACACATTCAGAATGGTAACTCTGTCTCAGATCTTACCATCTCTGGAGCAAAGCATGTGGCTTTGCTCACTGGATTTCCAAGATGCATTCTGTCATGTCCTGATCCATCTGCCTCACTGAAGGTTCCTTCGCTTCTGAGTGAAGGGAGCCCTCTACGGATTCCAGGCCATGCCATTCGGCTTCTCCGTGGCCCCCAGGATCTTCACCAAGTGCATTGCAGTGGTGGCAGCTTACCTGAGGTGCTGAGGGGTCTGGGTTTACCCCTACCTGGACGACTTGCTGATCGTGGGTCCCTCCAGGCTGGAGGTGGAGCGGTCCAGGAACCTGGCCCTCCAGACCTGCGTCTCGCTTGGCCTCCAAGTCAACAAGGCCAAGTCAGAACTCGTGCCTTCACAGGTGATCAACTTCATCGGGGCAGAGCTCGACTCTTGGCAGAGCCAGAGCCTGGCTTCTGGCGGACAGGGTGGAGGCTCTCTCCTCCTTTGCCCAATCATTTGAGGTTGGGCAACTGCGCCCTGCCCGGGACGTCTTGCGCCTGCTGAGTTACATGGCGGCCTGCACCAGCATGGTCTGTTGGGCCAGCTGGAGAGTGTGTTCTCTGTAGTGGGAGCTGGCCAGCCAGTGGTCTCAGTGCAAAAGTCTCTTCGACCAGCTGGTCACTGTGACCCAGCAAATGAGGGCCTCTCTCCAGTGGTCTAGTCCCAGAACACCGTGAAGGATCCGCTTTGTCTGCCCAGAGCTGACAGTCATCCGGTAACATCGTGTCCACGGGCTCTGGACCCTGAGGAGTCCCGTGCCACATCAACCTGCTGGAGCTCTGAGCAGTTCGGCTGGTGCCGACTGCCTTTGCTCCTCACATTCAGGATCAGGTGGTCCAGGTCCAGACGGACAACACCATGACCACGTACTAATGCAAAAAACAGGACGGGATGCACTCCCTGCCTCTGTGCAAGGAAGCTGTCCATGTGCGGACCCTTGTACGCAGCCTGGAGGCCGATCTCCTAGCCATCCATGCTGAGGGGCTCAACCAGCTGGGCGGACGCCTCAACCATGTGAGCGAGGCGTCTCACAAGTGGTCTGTCTACCCAGAGGTAGTACTCAGTCTGTTCTCCCAGTGAGGTATCCCTCAGGTGGACCTGTTAGCCTCCAGGGAGAACACAAAGCTGAGGTTGTTTTTTGCCCACCCCCCTCAGCAGGGAACGCTGCAGGGGATGCCTTTTCGAGGCGCTGGACCCCAGACCTCTTCTGTGCCTTCCCTCTGATTCCCTTGATCCACAAGGTGCTTCTCAAGGCCAGGAGAGAAAAGGCACAGGTGATCGGTGATCCTTGTGGCTCCGGACTGGCTACGCCAGTTTTGTTACCCCGATCTCCTCTGCCTCAGCAGCAGGCTCCCGAGGCATCTTCCAGTCCCTCTGGACCTGCTCTCTGTCAGTCAGGGGCAGGTACTTCATCCGGACCTTCAATCCCTGCACCTGACAGCCTGGTTCCTGAGCGGCTAGAGTTCCAGGCTTTGGGTCTCTCCGAAGATGTCCTCACTTTTGTGGAGGCATCTATGAAGGAGTCAACCAGGAAATGCTATGCCTTCAAGTGGAAGAGGTTCTCCATTTGGTGCCAGGGCAAGGGATTGGACCCCATATCTTCTCCAGTGGCTAGCATCTTTGACTACCTGTGGTCCCTCACTATGTTGGGCTTTCAGTTGACGACCCTTAAGGTGCACCTAGCAGCCATCTCTGCTTACCAGGCATGGGCCAGTCAGCAGTCGGTGGTGCAGGAGAAGGTGGTATGGTGCTTTTTCAAGGGCCTTGACCACACTTCCCCTCCAGTGCGTGAACCACCACCAGCTTGGGATCTGCTGTTTTGGCAAAGCTTATGGGCAAGCCATTTGAATCTATGCCCAGGTGTGAAATGTCTTACCTGTCATGGAAGACTGCCTTCTTGGTGGCTACCACATCAGACAGAAGGATCAGGGAACTCCAGGTGCTTTCGGTGGAGTCTCCTTACCTGGTCTTCCACAGGGACAAGGTTGTTCTTCGTCCCAACCCAAAGTTCCTCCTGAAGGTTGTGTCAAAGTTTCACCTAAACTAGGTGATTCATTTCCCGGTGTACTTCAGCAGTCACAGCTTGGAGGCCATGCACAGGCTCCATACTCTGGACCTGAGGTGAGTGCTTGCTTATTACAAAGAGTGCATGGCTGGAGTTCAAGGAGAGGTTCACCAGCTGTTTGTCATCTACACTGAAGATGCACCTGACAGACCGGCAGCCAAGGAGACGATTGGCAGGTGGATTGTAGCCTGCATCGACCTCTGCCATAGGTTGCAGGGTTTTAATTAAGCTGCGAAAATTGATTAGCACTTTCTGCTAATCGATTGCAAATATGCATAGCACTTGCCTCAATTTGATTAGCAAAGTTAAAAATATGTATACATGCAATATTTTTTTATATTTTAGCCTGAATAAAAATGCTCATTAAAATTAGCTCAGTCTTTGCGTGATTTGTTTCATTTGAACATAGATGCAAGCCTAACTGGCAGTATAGCCTAGGGTTAGAGTACTGAGCTCTGAATGAGCTTGGTACATTCAGCAGACCTGGGTTTGATTCCCACAACCTCCACTTGCATGTTGTGTGACCCTGGGCAAGTCACTTTACCTCCCCTAACAGATATAAGCCTAACTGGCAGTTAGACTAGGGGTTAGAGTAGTGAGCTGTGAATTAGCTTGGTATATCCAGCTGCAGACCTGGGTTTGATTCCCACAACCTCCATTAATTGCATGTTGCATGACTCTGGGCAAGTGACTTTACCTCCCCTGAAAACAGACACATGCCTAACTGGCAGTTAGATTATGGTTAGCTTAGTACATCCAGCTGCAGACCAGAGTTTGATTCTCACAACCTCCACTACTTGCATGTTGCATGACTCTGGGGAAGGTCACGTTACCTCCCCTGAAAATAAACACAAGCCTAATTAGCAGACCATGGTTAGAGTACTGAGCTGTGAATTAGCTTGGTACATCTAGCTGCAAACCTGGGTTTGATTCCCACAACCTCCATTGCATGTTGTGAGTTTGGGCAAATCACTTTACCTCCCCTGAAAATAGGCACTTGTAAAACACACACACACACACACACACACACACACACACACAAACACACCAGCCCATCTATGGCAAAACCCTCCCCCCATTGACTTTCAACACCCTCACCACTCCTTTCCTCTGCCCTGCCAACTTTTTGACACTGAAATGAGGGGCATGGACAGGCAGCATGAATGACACTGGCGACAAAACATATGAACGCACTGGATTTTTTTAACTGCTCTGCCGGCCCCGTGTTGTCTGTTCCCACTGCCCTACCTTCTGTACAGCCTGCAGGTTGTCCGCCATGACCAGGTTGCATTCCTCGAGTTGTAGAACTTGACGTGTGCTGCCAGTCTGAAAAAAAATCTGCTTTCTGCTCTGCCCGCTGTAGTCCTTTCTGTTCCAAACCATGTCGCCCACCAATTAGCCACATTTTCCCAGTGATCCCTGGTCGGCACACAAAATGCACGAACTGCAGTCGGAAGCACCAGAAACATGCAGCTACGCCTTTCTTAAGTTAGATGTTCCCACCAACCAGCTTATGGGAGTTAGGTGCCCACCAACCAGCTCGCAGGTGGGGAGGGGGCTGGCACAGAACTAGTGGTGCCAAAGCTGAGACGGGAGGGAAGAGTCAACCACAGAATGTATCGGTGTATTTTGCGATGCGGTAAAATGGATCGCAAAGCAGCGGATCGCCGCCATAGTCTACGATGCCGTTGTTTAAACCCTGGGTTGGCAGGAAGGAGCCTCCGTGGGGCTAAGGTCTCATTCCACGCATCATACCGCTGCCTCCATGGCTGCTTCCAGGGATGTCTGTATCCAGGATATCTGCACGGCAGCTACCTGGATGTCAGCACACACCTTCATTTCCCATTTCCACATCAACCTTGAGTCATGTCAGGATGCTGGTTTTGGGGTCTCAGTTCTCTAATTTCTGTTCCTGAAGTAGGGGGTGTGCACCTTGCCTTCCTCCTCCCAGAGAAGTGTTAGGAGTCTGCCAGATAGTATGGATAGAACAACATATCCACATCCCTAGATAAACAGGTTACTCGCCTGTAACAGTAGATCTTTCACGGAGTGGTCTCTTGCAGTAGGTAATACACTTGGGTCGTCGCCAGAGGTCACTGTGGCACACGGCAGCTCTTCTAGCAGTCTTTTACCGTGGGCTGCCCACACATGACATCAGCGTCCTGTTTCCTATATAAGCGTGGGCAGGTCCTAATGTTACAGCTGGGTGGACTGAAGCATTGCTAGGTTCAATGACATTATTAAGGTCACACCATGAACAGGGTCTCCTAGTTCTCAAGCTGCTGCTACTTGTAAGCCCAGGAAGTTACACTGTCTGATTATTCTTAACAAACCAATTATTTACTTCCTAGGTGAACCCATGCCAGTCATCAAAAGACCTGGAAGTACAGTTATTGCTGGTTCAATTAATGCACATGGCTCCCTGCTTGTGGAAGCGACCCACGTTGGTTCTGAAACGACACTGTCTCAGATTGTGAAGCTAGTGGAGGAAGCTCAAACATCCAAGGTAAGCAGATACATATGAAAGCTGTTAGATGTTCTAGTCAGTAGTTGAATAGTTGAAATTATTTTATATGCTGCCATTTGGGCAAAATAACACAGGTTATCCAAACTCCTGTCAGATTACTATCTTCCAGAGCTTTATGTGGAAGCATGGGAATATTTTGGGGTTACACACAAAAAAATGAGCATTTTCTAAGGGTATGGATACAGTTCGGTATCCATACTCTGTCGGTTTCTTGGAGACAGGCAGATTGTTGAAAGTCTTCAAGCTGAGCTCCTCCCACCATCTGGGTGGTATATCCTCTGACTCCTACCCATGATTTCAGATCTTTCTTTTCACTGGAAGAGACAGGTCTCCTCCTTTGTAGCTCTGCAGCATTGAAGGAGATTAAGTAGTTCGAACATTTTTTTGGAAGATCTTTGACTTTACAAGTCAGTTTTCAGCTAATACACATCTTGCCCACATACAGTACATCCATTCACATGTATGTGGATGACACAGTCCTGTATACATCAGGCCCTTCTTCCTCTGACATGGAAACCAGACTGCAGCTAGACTTCGGTAAAGTCCAGCACTGGTTTCGCTCAAATCAACTTTTCCTGAACGCCAAGAAAACAGTCTCCCATGACATTTGGCACAAGGCAGAGACCATCTCTGCTCCCCTCAACACCCACTTTCCACACCCTGGATGGGACAATGCTGGAGGTTTGCCCCTCCTTTAGATACCTCGGGATATGGCTCAACCAACACCTCAGTTCTTCTGTACACACCGATGTTCTCTACAAAAAGCTGCACCCCAAGCTTGGGGCTCTACACCGTAACTGCAGTTGCATCCCGCTACTGGCCCGGTGGGAGATTGTGCAGAAAATGATCCTCCCTATTTTTAACTATGGAGACGTAGTCTACAGTGCCACTCCCAAGTCTTCCCTAACCAGACTGGACATCCTTTTCCACTCCTTCTGTCGTTTCGCCCTTGGCTGTCCCTCCAGCACACACCACTGCTCCTTCTATCAAAACGTACGTCTCCCTTCCCTTCAGGGCAGGAGGCTGCCCCATTGTGCCAGGCTCATGAACAAGTTCTGGACACAGTCCCTGCCCCGTACCTCTCTACTGCCCTGTCCTCACCTCCCTCACCTTCGCATTCCCTTAGGAATACTGACTTCAGCTCTTTGAGCATCCTATGTATGGCCACCTCTGCAAGACAGGCAGCATTCTCGTATCGCATGCCCAAACTGTGGAATTCTCTCCCACTAGCCATTCAGCAAGCCAGTTATGTCAGCCAACTCAATTCCCTCCTCAGTGCCCATTTCTGCTCCTCATGTACGTGTACCTAGCCTACAGACTCTGTACCATGGCTAGTCAAGGTCTCTAGACAGGAATGGTAGCCATTGCTCTCAGTGTGTAGCTAGCTCCAGCTATATGCAAGTAACTTTGGCCGTCTCACTCCACCTGGCTAATCCTAACTGCCCATGTGTAGACTATGTTTACTGGCTCACTTCCTGATTATCTCTGTGCAAAATATAATGTGCCTAAGCTTTTGCTGTCGTGTTTACATACTAGTGTTCTATTTTCTGTGCATCTCTAATTAGCCTTACAACAATGTATAAGCTGTCTGTATCTAATTTTTTCGTCTGTATTTCTCTGTACACAATGTGCTGTACTTAAGCATTGCTATTTTGTACTTATGTATTATTGTTGTATTTAAACTCTGCTTGACTTCCCTTGCTCTCCACCCCCCAGGTCGCGTCTGGAATTGAGCAATAGTCCACTCAGTATGCCCACCTGGTAAAACTTTTAAATAAATAAAATCTTCCAGCTACACCTTGTGTTCACTTTCGACAACAGAAGGCAAGAAACTGGGACCAAATTCTGCACCTGGTGCTGGCAGAAAATGTCGGCCACAGATACACTTGCCTTTACTGCCTTGGCGAGCAGTAAAGCATCACTGGATGCCACTTGTGCCATACCATGCTGCCCTCATCTCTTGAGGACTGGAAAGCATGACTTACTCTTGGTCGACTGAAAGACCGCAAAAAGACTTCCACAGCTGCTGGATTGACTCAACAGTTTGCGGTCATGGAAGAAGAGGCGGTGGCAGCTGCAGTGCTTTCCTCATTAGTCTCGGTACTGTTCCCGGCTGGGACCAGCATTGGAGGGTCATTCTGTCATGATTTCAGGGAGATCTTCTGGTCCTCCAGACCTTCATATAGAACCCCTTTCGTCATAGCAGAAAGCACAGGCATCACCATTGTCAGTTGTGGGGCGAGGAAAGATCACGCTCTTCCTGCTTCTTTGTCTCTCCCTGACCACTCAACCCTGGTTTTGGGAGTTGTCAAGGGTAAGGTTGCGTGCTCCTTAGTACCCACCATCAGGCTTCTTGACCTTGACTCTGGTTTGCAGGTGGGCAAGATATTTCTCCAACCTGTCGACTGCCTGTCAGAGATTGACGAGGAGTCAGTCCACCAGACCCCATTGCTCCTGGTCCTCACTCAGGAGGGCATGGCCCTGTTAGTGTCCCTGGCTGGGTTGCCTCGGGAGTGGCCTCCACTGGTGGTCATGCTTCCAAAGCCTCTCATGCTCAGTATGGCAAGGCGTATGGTCTACTATGACATGCTGGAGGATGCTAATCGATGTCAATCCTCTAACTGATGGTTGAGGCACCACTCATGATCTCGATTCTGCTCAACTGGGAGGCACTGCTGTTGAAGCTTCTCGACCTACTCATCCTTGGATGAGGAGAAGCATCAACGCAAGGTACATTGATGCTACGAGGAGCTCCTCTGGCAACAGTGGACTGTAGCTGGGAGAGTGATGGCTCTGACCACTGGACTTGTGGTCCCTTGGCACTTGCCAGTTGTTTCCACGTCAGTCCACAGCTCACAGATGTTCCCTGCATCTACCTCTCCACCCCTCCAGGTGGAGCCACCTCCACCACAGCCCCTGTTTGGTGCTGCAACTAAGGAGTCCACCACTACTGCCGGCTTGCCAGGCTGTATTTCAGTGAAAATTACCCAGTCCAAGGACATTAGGGTGGTCCACAGTGGTAAATGGTCAAGGACCATTTTTGAGGAGTCCTCCAAAAACTCCAAAGGTGAGTCATCCATGACTTCCATCAGGACTCATACATTCGACCGAGAGTCGGTCGAAGAATTGTTTGTAATAGTAGTAATTTTATTTAGCGCCCAATCCCAGAGGCTCTGGGCGCTGTACACCATAACAAAATATCCAACCAAATGAAATATAGCACATAATCATAATTAAAAACAACTAATACATGAAGTGCACATTCGTAGTAAGGGTAACTTCAATACTAAGACTAGTGGTATTAAATCAGATGGAAAGCTGGACTGAAGAGGTGGGTCTTTATGCCTGTCTTAAATGCCTCCTCTGAAGGAGCCTCCCTCAAAAACCTTGGAAGCAAGTTCCACAGGACCAGACCGGCTATGTTAAATGTGTGGTCACCCGATGTCTTAAACCTGGCCCTAGAAACTGCTAGGACTGTCCCCTCAGAAGAGCAGAGAGGGCGAGCTGAGACAGGAGCTCACTCTGATAACCCGGGCCCTGTCCATGTAGTGCTTTATTGGTCAGCAAAGCAACCTTGAAAGAGATTTGCCACTTCACCGGCAACCAGTGCAGATCACGCAGGACCAGGGTCACATAACATTACCTTGGAAGACCCATCAGTAGCCTGGTTGCTGCAATCTGCACTAGCTGCAGACATCATAGGACCCCTCCACTCAGCCTCGATAAAGAATGTTACAGTAGTCAAGCCTGGAGGTCACAAAGGTGTACAAAAATTAGGCAGGTCTTCTGGCAGGATCAATGCTTTAATCTGGGAGATAAGCCATTCCAAACTGTGGACGACACCTAAACCTCAAATGTCTTATCTTTCATCTAGAATGACACCCAGATTCTTCACCTTGGTAGAAGCCACCAGAGTAGAGGAACCAAGTACCAGAGTAGTCCTCTCCACTGTTGTCCCATGCCCTGCCGTCGACCAGGCTCAGTCACTAGCACTTCCCTCTTGTCCTGGTTGAGCTACAGTCAGCTAGAGGAGGACATCCAGTCCCGAATCTCGACCAAACATAAATTCAGTACATGGACTGCGCCAGATGTCCCGGGTGCAAATGACAGATGCAGCTGGGTGTCATCTGCATAGCAATGAAAACCCAAGTCATGCCATCTGATGATATTGGTCAGTGGCAGCATATATATCTACGAACAACATAGGTGACAGAATCCAGACCTAGGGTACACCACAGAGCAGGGACTTGAGGGTGAAGAGTTCAATATTTATCTGCAAACAACCTTACTAGGTAGATAACTCAGTCATACGGACCACATTGTGCAGATATGAATTTTATTCATTGCTTCTCAAAAGTGCCATAACCGGACAACAGGATCACATAACCGGAGATCAGAAACTCAGCGTTTTACGCATGGCATGAGTGTGCATTTTGCTCCTGTTTTTGAGAAGCATTGAATAAAATTTGTGTCTACACAATATGGTCAGCTAAGACTGGTTATTTTCCTGGTAGGGTTGTTTTGCCTGGTTGTGATATTGTAGACTGTTCTTTCAATTACTGTGAGCACTGACCGCGTCTGAACGCTCTCTGTTCTTGTTTTTGGTGCAGCTTCAGGAGTGAGGATAAACTTCCCATCACTGTGCATCCTGCCACTGAGGAAGGATTCAAAGCAGCTGAATACTCTACCATGGAGTCCACAGTACTCCCTGAGATGATCCAACAACCACCTATGGTCCACAGTATCAAATGCTGATGAGAAATCATGTATAATGAGAATTGAAGAGCCGGCCCGATAGTGCTGAGGGTTGAGGCACTGGACACTACACCTCGCGCCACGCCGGCGACCCGGGTTTGGGAATGAGCCTGGGTCACCGGGGGTCGGCAGGGGAGAGGGAGGATTGAGCGTCCGTAGGACTGCTCTCCTCTCTCAGGGGAGATACAGGGTTAGACCCGGCATCACAGCAGCCCCCGGTGGTGGCCAGAGGCCCTGCAACGCTCAGGGCTCAGTAGTGGGTTGCAGAGCCGCAACGGACGTCCATGGCGTCATTGCACGCTCGGGCTCTGCCGGGAGGGGGAGGGTGTAAACCACAAGAAAAAAAACCATCTCACTATTGATAGGTGATGGTGGGGCCAGAGGTCTGGACCCCATGTCACCGCCGAGCATCCGACGTTCAGAACTGGTACCTTCCAAAAGGGTTGCAGCCCACAACACTGTAGAAAGAGTGCCTGAGGAGTAAGGCGGTCCTTCCCCGGGGGACTCAGAGTGGGGGGGATGGGCTAGCAACCTAAGGATGGGATCCTTTGCATCGGAGAAGGACAGATGGAGCTTCAAGCAGGTGGAAGACAGTCTTGGACCGTGTGCCCACACCGGAGAGAGAGTCCAGTGGAGGAGAGATGACCAAAATAATTGGGGGAAAAAAAAAGAATGAGAACTGTCTGTTCTTCTCTGTCTCTGGCCCTGAGGAGATCATTATGCACCATGACCAATGCAGTCTCATAGATCTAAATCCATACTGGACTGGCTAATAGATGTTACAGATCATGAGATGGGCCTCGAGCTGCAGAGCCACTGTCTTCTCAATAACCTTTCCTAAAAGTGGAAGGATAGAGACAAGTCTAAAATTTGCCAAGCAGCCCGGGTTCAAAAATTTTATTTTCCAGAAGGGGTCTCACTAGCACATCTTTCAATATGCTCAGAAAAAGCCCTTCTGAAAGGGAGCACCAGACTATCTCAGCAAACACCAGACCCAAAAATCCAGTACAGCTGACGAGGAGGCATGTCAGACCCAGGTCCAGTTCACAGTAAGTGGGCTGCAGCTCAGAAATCACGCCACACATCTCCTCCACTGAAACCAGCCTTAACTTGCACCAGACAGGAGGAGTGCTCCTTAAGACAACCTGCTCCACACTGCTGGGCTGCAACAGCCCAGTTGTTGTTATCCTGGGCCTGATCAAACACATCCTGTTGGAGAAGAACTGAGCAAACTCTTCACATTGGGTGGATGAAAGTGCTTCTGCCAAGCCGGCCCAGTGGCATGGATGGCTGAGGTGCTGGGCGCCTTACCTTCAGCCACACCAGCAACCTGGGTTTGGGAACATCCTCAGGTTGCTTAGGGGCTGGTTGGGAGAGGGAGGATTGAGCATCCCTAAGACAGCTGTCCTCCCCCGAGAAGGGGGGTTAGTATGGCGTGCTTCTTGACTGCCACCCAGCAGTGTCTGGGTGGCAGCACATGTGGCGCCACCAAGAAGGGCAGGGAATCCATGTTTAGGGGGGCATTTCCATGGAGGCGGAGCTCGCACATCGCACCCATTGCACATCCATGGGCCCAGGGCGAAAAACAGGTGGAAAAACACCCCAGGTGGCAGGATAGCACTTGACCCTTCTCAGGCCCTGCACTGGTGACCAGGCACCACCACAAGTCCTGTGGCAGAGGACGTCGGTATAAGGTAAGTCTCGGAGAAGCCGGTTGACGGGGCTTAGGGGGGTGGTCAGAAGTGGGCAGGTGGTGAGAACAGGCGATAAAATGCATATAGAAAAAAGAAAATGCTTCTGCCAGTAGGAGACAGGCAGGATGTTACAGCTTGTTCACTATCCAGAAGAGATGAGTCGATCTGTTCCTCCCTGCCACAATCTCCCTGGACAGAAATGCTGCCTTCTTACACAAGATTGCCCCCGATACTCACCGTAGTGAGTTCTCAGAGCCATTCTGTCTTGATTTGTCCTAGATTTCCTCCAATAATGCTCTAATCTGCTACCCAAAGCTTTCAACTTCCTAGGCTTCCCCTCAAAGCACAGGAATCCTAAGCAAGAAGCTCGGGGTCATACGTGAACTGATGTGACAGTATCGAGGGCCGAGGCAACAGCCTTATTATAGGCAACTAATGCTTCCTCCAGTCCTTTCCAACATGCAGCTATCACACTCATGAGGTGTAATGTCACCTGAAATCCTGTTGGGGAAAACCCTTTAAAGGGTGACAACAGATAATCTCCACAGGGAAGGACAACTAAGGGGGGCCCCGAATGAAAACTTCACAGTGCAATGATTTGACCAACTGACTGGATCAGTTTCGAGATTATTTATCTCAAGCCCCAGTGAGAATACTAGGTCCAAGGAGTAACCTTGTTGGTGGGTCCCAGTAATAACCATTTCTAGGGACATGGATATGTTGTTCATCCACACTTATTGGCAGGTTCCTTGCCACTTTAAATCTTGCCGGAAGGTCTTCAAGCTGGCTCCTCCCACCCACCCGGGTGGTAAAACTCTCGGCTCCGCCCCATGACGCCAGATCTTCCTTACCGCTTGGAAGCTCAGGTTCCCTCCTTAGCGCTCTGCGTTCGACTGGTTCCTGGAAATTTCGGTCTTCTAAATCTTTTAGAGGATTTTCTGAAATCTTCTTCCTCGCTGCAGCGATGGCTCAATCCCTTTCCGGCCCTGGGAGGCGCCCGTTTTTTTCCTCCAGAAGAGACCCGCACTCCACGTGCGTTTACTGCATTGATCTGGATCATGATCCTTAGCTTTGCGAGTTTTGTTGTGCACTTTCGGCCAGCTCTCTGGAGGACCACGTGGCCCGTTCGGGGCTCGGACATCCGGTAGTTTTTCCCGCTCCGGAAAACCCCTCGGATCGTCGGGCGTCCGCCTCGGCTGTTTCTGA
Source organism: Neoceratodus forsteri (assembly GCA_016271365.2). NCBI lineage: Eukaryota > Metazoa > Chordata > Ceratodontiformes > Ceratodontidae > Neoceratodus > Neoceratodus forsteri. The sequence goes on along the minus strand of CM057459.1, from coordinate 708,119,988 downwards.
GCAGCTCGATTCCGCCGAGCGGGGGGCGGCTCCACCTCCCTTTTCCTCGGTTGCGGCGCTTTTCCCACTGTCCTTGGGTTCTACTCATTCAGCTTCATTCAAGGAGCTTCGTCAGTCCCTTTCCTCGAAGGGAGAGGGACCCTTGGGACTTTCCCCTCGGCCCAATTCCAAGGTGCAGGCGGGGTCCCTTCGTCGGCCCAGCGGGCGGAAAAGTCCCCCTCCCTGTAGGCCGACGCCGGCTTCGGGTCGAGGATGCGCTCGGCCCCTGGCCCCACGGTGTCCCCGCCAGGTCAGCCGGCCAGGACCCCCGTCGACGTGGCCGAGCCCCCGCACGTCATCTGGGCCGTCTCCTGCTAGTGCCGCAATCCCTTCGCTGGTTTCCCCGGTGGGGGCTGAGGTTCTGCCAGTACCCTTGGGTCGACAGTCCTCGGCCAAATTCTCCGAGCCGAAGGAGGAGCCGGCGCGCTGCTCCGCTCCCTCCCCAGCCCGCCCTCGGTTTCCCCGAGGATTCGGGTCTCGGTCTCGGTCCTTCTCTCTGTCTAGCCATTCACGCCGACCTCGGCGTTCTCGATCGGGGCACTGAGTCAAGTGGCTTTGCCGTTCTTTCTCTTCCCCCTCCTCGGATGAGGAGTGGCTTCGATGCCGTTGGCGTCAACGTTACGAGGAACTTGTGTGGCGGCAGATGCTGTTGTCCGGAAGTCAATCGACCCCGATTCATTCTCCGGCTAGTAAGCAGCCGCCGCCCAGTCGGCCGACGCAGCCGCTCGAGGCAATCGAGGAGCCCTCTTCAGGGCCGGCTGCTCGCCCGATCCTCGCTGCCCCTCCGCCATCGGCAGAACCCGGGCCGGGCCATGACCTGTTTCGCAGGTTACTCGGTCCCCTCACTCCCGCCCGCCCGCGGCGGATGAAGAGTGACTCAGGCCTGCGGCAGCTTTTCGCAGACTCTGAGCCTGACGTCGGCTCTGTTATGTTTCCTTGCAGGGAGGACCCATGGTCTTCCCCGGAACATTCTGTGGAAGACAGCCCATCGTCCTCTTTGGGTCTGCTCCCACTCATCTCGGAATTCACCGGAATGCAGCTCGAGCCCGTTTCCAAACAGGCACCTTACCCCCTTACGGAGATTCTGGACCGAAGGGGCTCTCCCTCGGAGGCCTTCCCGGTGGCTGAGGCTATCATGGGCCCAGCCTTGGAGCTCTGGCGGCGGCCTACTTCCTGCCCTGCGCCTTCGGCCAGGGTGGCCAGGAAGGACCCTGTCCCTGTCGGTTCTCTGCCCGGTTTCTCGGAGCACCCCTCGGCTGAAGGGATAGTCACCGACAATGTTTTCCAATGTTTTGGAAACGCTAGGGACGTGGATAGGCCACCCTGACAAAGAGTCCAGAAGGATGGACTACGTCGGGCGCAAGGTTTACGCCGCGTCCTCCCTAGGCCTCCGTCAGGCCAGCTCGGCAGCACTGATGGCACACTGTTCCCATGCCCTTTTGGGCTCTCTGGACGAGGTCCTTCCTCATCTCCCACCCGACCTGCGGACCACAGTCCGCCGGGTTCGGGACCAGGGTAAGGCGGTGGCGAAACAGCAGCTTCAGTTGGCTCTGGATCTGGGCGACTCCTGTGCCAGATCGGTGGCGGCCGCAGTGGCCATGCACCGCAGGGTGTGGCTGAGGTTATCCTCCTTTTCCTTGGAAACCCAGCATGAGTTGGCAGACATCCCCTTCTTGGGGACTGACCTCTTCGGCCCTGGAGTGGAGGGACATATCCAGGGGCCCGAGAAGTCCGATGCCACTCCGGACTCGGTCAGTCCCGCCCGGGGACAAGGGCAACCCTCAGCCTTTGCGTAAGCCCCTTGGCCCCCTGACCCCTGCGGCTCGACCAGCCCAGCTCGAGGGCCAGCAGGCATGCACTGGGCGGCCTGTTGCCAGACCAGCGTCTTCCTCCAAAAGGAAGCAGGGAAGTAGGAGTCTGAGAGCCCCCTCGACCTCTTCCTCTGCCTAGCCTGCTCAGTGACGGGCTAAAGGGGAGCTGTCCCCAGCCCCGTCGCCCCTGCCCGGGTATTCCCCATGGGGGGACAGCTCCGTACCTCTTCCTCTTGGGTGGTGCTAAGGAAAGCCCTGTCGCGGGTTGCGAACAGGTTTCCCCTTGAGCCGTTACCCCACGGGGATCTTGGGTCCACAGACTCTTCGTCGGACTGCTGAGCCGACTTGCCTGGCCCCCTATTTAGAGGAGGTCAGGAAGGTGGTGGGCCCTCCTTCTGACCCTGGGTTCGTGTCCAGGTATTCCTGGCCTCAAACAGACGGGGGGCTTGCGGCCATCCTTTGGCACGATGGATGGTCCCTCTGCCGATCTCCCATCCTCAGATCGAGGCGTGCGGCTTCCTCCTGGGCCTCCAGGACGTACTTCCTCCTCGTTCCGTCCGTTCTTGAGAGACCCCTCCCTTTCCTAGGCGAGAGGTCTCCTTACGAGTTCCTGGCGAGGCCCTTCGTTCTCTGCTCCGCAGTTTCTGCGGCTTCGAAGGGTCTGGGCGTAACCCCACCCGGATGGCGGCCTGATTAAAACCTTCCAGGCTTACACTGGTCTCCCTTACTGGAGCCACATTGGAACTTGTGCCTTAGCGGGTGAGGCTTCTCCGGGACTAGGCTCAACTCTTGAGTCTGAGCTCGGCTCCGGGCGGACAGGGCTGAGGTTCTTCTTCCCTTACCCAGTCAGGTTGGCCGGGTAATTGTGCCCTTCCAGGACCTCCTGCACCTCCTGGGCTCACGGCGGCTGAGTTCCCCTAGTAGGACGGGCCAGCCAGTGGTCACAGTGCTGCGTTCCTCGGACCAGTTCGTGACTACAGCCCAGGAGTTAGTGGAACGCTCCCCTCCGGACCGTTCCAGCTCCTGCAGGAGAACATCCTGTTCGTCCCCCCTGAGTCGACGGTCTTCTCCGACCGATGCATCTCTGATGGATGGGGGTGTCCATCTAGGGGAATACAGAGTGCTTCACCTCTGGTCCTCTCGGGAGTCCCGATGTCCTCTCTACCCGCTGGAGCTCCAGGTGGTCCACTTAGCTTGCACTGCTCGCTCCGTTTGTGCGGGGTCTAGTGGTTTTAGTCCATGCGGATATCACCACAACCATGTGCTACCTACCCCGCCAGGTTCGGTCGAACCCCTTGCCTCGACGTAAGGAGGTTCTCCGCATTGGGTTTTTCACGCAGTCAGAGGTGGGTTCCCAGCCTTCTGATGGCGGGAGCTTCCAATCTCTGGCTACTGCCCTAAGCCGGACATAGGCTGCGCCTCATGAGTGGTCTTCCTGCCGGAGGTAGCACAGGATCTTCTCCCTCCTCCCTCCAGGGAGAATACAAGGCCAAGACTGTTTTATGCCTGCCCCCTCAGCAAGGTCTGCTGTAGGGATGCCGTCCACACGGACCCCGGGCCCTTCCGCGCCTCTCCCCCATTTCCCTTGACCTGCGGGGAAGGCAAGGAGGGACTGGGCTCAAGTGATGCTGGTAGCCCCAGACTGGATTGCCAGCTCTGGTATCCAGCACTCCTCAGTCTCAGCCACAGGCTCCCGAGGCGGTTTCTAGTCCGCCCAGTCCTGATTTCTTTTTCAGGGGAAGGTTTTCCATCTGGACCTTCAATCCCTACACCTGTAGGCCCGGTTCCTGTGCGGCTAGGGCCAGGCCTAGGGTCCTTCGGCAGGGTCCTCGTCGTTTCAAGGCGTCCTGCCGGTCTGGCCAAAATGCTCGCCTTCATTGGAAGAGTTCTCAATTGGATGATGGGATAGGGCCTGGCCCTCTCCCATCTCTGGGCGAGCGCTTCGGACCATTTGCGTCTGTTCTTTGAAATAGGGCTTCGGCCGACGACCCTCTGGGTGCTTCTGTGGTCACCCCTGTCTTCCGGGCGCGGGCCGGTAGGCAGTCGGTGGTGCAGAAAAGGTGGTCTGGCACTTTTCTAGGCCTTGATCACATCTCCCCTTGGGGAGAGTATTCCCATTCTGTGGGATCTTCGCTGGTTTGGGCTTAGCTCACGGGCAAGCCATTCAAACCCTTTGCACAGGTACGAGTTCCCCACCTGTTGTGGAAGAACACCTTCTTGGGGCCACCCGGCCATCCAGAAGGGGGGGAGAGTTCCAGGCGCTCCTTGAATCTCCTTATCTGATCTTCCACAGGGACAAGGTTGTCCTGCGCCCCACCCGAAGTCCTTCCGAGGGCGGTGGCGGAGTCTTCCCTATGGGGGTTTTGCCTCTGCCGGGGTTCATCCCCATTCACACCTCGGAGGCCGTATATGGGTTCCATGGGACCCCATTTATCACTCATCTACGAGCGGGCTGAAGTTCGGGAGAGGTTCGCCAGCTGTTTGTCATCTACGCTGAAGTTACCTTGCAGACCTGCAGCTAAGCGGATGACGAGCGGTGGGTCACCCCTGCATAGGTCTCCGCCATAGGCGGGCGGGCATGGAGCTCCCAGAGGGATAAGTGCTCATTTTACCCGCCTTTCTGCTGCATTGGTGGCTGCTTCTGAGGATACTCCGTCCAGGATATCCGCAGGGCTTCTCCCGAAGCAGGCTTTCTTCCTGCCCCTTCCACATCGACCTTGCTGCGCCCGGGATGCTGGTCGGGGCCCTGCCCTCCAGTCTCTACCTAAGTTGGGGTGTGCCTTGGCCTCCCTCCTCCCGGAGAACCGCTAGGAGTCTGCCAATAGTGTGGATGAACAACATATCCATGTCCCTTAGAAATACAGGTTACTCACCTGTAACAGGAGTTCTAGGAACGGGTATATGTTGTTCATCCACACAACCCACCCGGCCTCTCCGGCTTCGACGCACAACCTGGCTTCCAGCGGGCTAGATCTGGCGTCATGGGGCGGAGCCGAGAGTTTTACCACCCGGGTGGGTGGGAGGAGCCAGCTTGAAGACCTTCCGGCAAGGATTTAAAGCGGCAAGGAACCTGCCAATAAGTGTGGATGAACAACATATACCATTCCTAGAACTCCTGTTACAGGTGAGTAACCTGTATTTGTGCAAGGCCCAGTGATAACATCAACTGCAGGAAATCTTGACCAAATTTCAAGTGTTCATCATTGACCCAGGCATTAAATTCACCCAGAATCAACCATCTGGGCGACTCCAGTACCCTTTCGGCGATTAAATCCACGATTTACTGCAGGAAAGTCCCTCTCGCATCCTGGAGGCCAGTATACAAGAAGGATCCTACAACCTGCACCTGGACCACGATGTGTGATGCATTCAAACAACGAAGTATCTCCCACTGGGTGCACTGTGAATTTCAACTTGGATCAAAAACAAATGGCCACTCCCCCACCCCTGCCATCCCTCCATGGGCAGTGAAACACGGAGAAACTAGCTGGAATCAACACCTCCAAAACTGGCCCAGCACCATCACCCAGTCAGGTCTTTGTGAGGCAAGCCAGATTGACTGTGGAAATACAGTCTGATATAATTTCAGACTTATTTCCCATCTATCTTGCATTACACAACACTGCCCTTTGGGGATGGGTGGAGATTGCTGGCCTACAGGCTACCTGTCCACTTGGTCTTGTGGGAACCCTGGGTATGGCAACCAACCACATCTGGCCTCTCCCTCGGTCCCATTTGTCCCCAGGACATCTCCTGGTCCTTACAACACTTACAATGCCCTCCATTAGAACCCCACCACCACCTACCATCCTGCCTTCTCACGTACGTTGTAACATATGCTGAAGCAGTGTCTGACAGACCATCAGCTAAGCAGACGACAACCAGATGGATCACATCCTGCATCAACCTTTGCTATAGGTTGGCTCGTATGGAGCTGCCCAAGGGGCTGAGGGCTCAGTTTCAAATGATACTGGCAGCACTCACCAGGCTATAGTCCCATCTAATGTCACAATTCACAAATTGCACCGATCACAGAAAGGTACCGCCAACATCATTTATTTGGTGCCTTGATGCTTTAAAAATCAGTTCGGCCAGCCCAGTGGCATAGAGGGCTGAGGCGCTGGACACCTTACCTCATGCCACGTCGGTGACCCAGGTTTGTGAATGGACTTGGGCCGCTGAGAGGCGGCAGGAGAAGAAGACTGAGCATCCGGAGGACTTCTCTCCTCTCCTGGGGAGGGTTGGGAAACTTGCCTCGCTCTGTAGTGGCCCCCAGTGGAGACCAGGAGCACTATAGAGCAGCGCTGCAGATGGGCCAAGATAATCAAGAAAAATGGTATCTCACCTGACTGGATGACGGCCGCCCGGATCCTCACCGCTACGGAGCCCCCAGACAGCTGGGACTGACCTCAGCAGCACTCAGGGCCAAGAAAGGTAAGCCGCAAGGTACATTCTCTCCGGAAGGAGAGGACCCATCCGAAAAAAGGGATGTAGGCTTACCCTGCAGAGTGGCTGTAGTGTGAGACGGAGATGGCGATGGGGGTTCCCGGAGGAGGCGATAGTGTCCCTAGCGGCCCGAAGGAGAGGCCGGCTGAGATGAAGGGGGAGTATAAACAAATAATGCAAAAAAAAAAAATCAGCTCATGTGCAGTTCAGTAAAAACTCCCAGTACATATTTGGCAAAGGTAACCTCTGGCATGATGGTGATAGCCGCCTCAGCCCTCCACTTAATGTTTTGCTCTGCCCACTGGAGCTTCATCAGAGGGCTTACAGCTCATTCCACCAGACATACTGCTGCCTCGGTGGCTGCTTCTAGTGACATTTCCATTCAGTAGATCTGCAGGGCTGTAACCTGAAGTAAAGCACCCATCTTCATGTCCCATTACAGCATCTACATTATGAGTCATTGAGATGCTGCTTTTGGGTCCTCAGTCCTCCAATTTCTGTTCACCAAATAAGGAAGTACATTGCTTCCAACCGTGAGTTTCTTCAGGGACTGGAGGATCAGGCATTTAAGAGGTGGGAGTCCACCAGGATTGGTTGTCTTAGGGATCTGTATAGCAATCATGGTTTCTTAACATATCCTGAACTGGTGGAAGGTTTGGGCTTGCAGTCCTCCCAGTTGTTTCGATACATGCAGGTGCAGAATTGGATGAGGCACCTGTACCATCTCCAACCACAGAATTCTCCCCTTTTTGCCTTGGAGAAAGGGATCTGAAATGCCTGAGCAGCTCCCTCCTAAAGGGGCTTTGGCTAAGCATTATTATGTCAGACTGGGTCTCCCTGATACTTCTCTGAAGACTAAAAGACTTTGGGAACAGAATTTGGGAGGGGTAATTCTGGAGGGGGGCCTGGAAGGAGCCATGTGAATCTCATATGTGGCTGAGCATATGCAGTCATTTTAAGGAGGCCCAAATTTAAGTTCCTGCATAGGTTATACCTCCCTCCAGTGGTGATAAGTAGATTCTTCCCTGGAGTCTCACCTTTATGTGGGAGTTGTGGCATGCAGCGAGGCACTTACATACATTGTTTTTGGCAGTGTCCCATCCTTCATAAGTTTTGGACAGCTGTTTCTCATATCATGCAGGTCAGACTCCCTGTTGATCCATGGGGTATGTTATTTGGCGATGCGGAACAGGGTTCTGAGGACTGGGATTTCTACTCTGGGCCTATCCGGCTTATGCTGGTTATGGTGAGGCATTTTATCCAGGCCACGTGGGTTTCTCAGGCTCACCCCACGATGAAGATGTGGCAGGATTCCCTTCATACTGTGCTTCAGTTGTAGAACATAACTTATGATTTAAAGGGGTGATCTGATAAATTTGAATGGCAATGGTGTCAGTATTTGGCCTCCTTGTCCCCCACGGAACAGGCGGGCTAGGGATGGTTGCAACTATGGAACAGGCTGGGCCGTTTTTATCCACCACCTTCCTTGGTATGGCCTCCCTCACCCGCACCTGTCTTCTGTTGTTTGTTTTTTCCCCCCGAGCGCCTATTGGTTTGTTGAACCAATTCGAGTTCTGAGTAGACTTGGGAGCTGCATCTGGCATTAGGGTAATGAATGCCTTTTTTTTCAGTTTTGGCTTCGTATGTGATGAGTATTTGTGTTATATTTGAATTATTATTATTGTGTTGCTTTTTATTAGTTTTTTGAAATATAATGTTTGCAGTTGGATTTGTGATATTTTAACATTTGTTTTTTTATTCTCTCAGCACTAGAATGTGTTTTAGTATCCCAAGATGATTTTTTTATTATGCACTAATGTATTGTACAAGTGTTTCATGTTATGTGTGACTTTTTTGAAAAGTTTAATAAAAATAATTTTCAAATAGGGTTGTACACCTTGCCCCCTTCTCCCGGAGGATTGTTTGGAGTCTGCCAAAGTGTAGATAGTGAACTGTATTCACACCCTTAGAAATGTAAGTTATTCACCGATAACCGTAGTTCCAGGAGGGGTATACAGTTCACATCCACACCACCCACCCAGGGCCACCAAATCTTCACTGCATAATGTGTGCAGGTATGCAACCAAAGCACCTCGGCTGCAGCATCATTGTCTCTTATATCAGGACCTTGGTTGGCTCTCTCCTTCCTCTACCAGGCAGTACTACTTGTACAATTTAGTTGATTCCATCCTAAGGACGTCCAAGCCTGCTATCCTGTCTGATCTCCTCAGGCCGGCCATTCCCACAAGGAATCTTAGATCGCTGATCAGACCTTACTATCCATCCCCTTTGTCGGACTAAAAGGGCATGGGCTCCTTCCATCATGCTGCCCCCACCTATGGAACCTACTACCTCAGGATCTAAGAGATGTCTCCACTCATGTGACTTTTAAGAGCAAACTCAGGACTTTCCTCACTACTATGGACAAATGTGTTTGCTTTGACCCTACCTGATCCGCTGCATTTGTACTGTTTCCTCATTGCTAGCACTTTTGCCTGTCCAAATGGGTGTTCTATACTGTGCCTTGTAATTAATGTTTATTTTGTGCCTTGTAATTAATGTTGCCTTAACCTGTTTCTTTATAAGCTAATGTTAGCTGTTGACAATTGTCGTCGCTATTCTACTCCATGACATTCTTATCTTCACTTCAGCCTCTCCTCACTTAACCCCACTGCTGCTTCTCCCTTCTTCTGTTATATCCTTCCCTTTGCCACTCCCCACCAAACTCACCTTTACCTGTTCCTACCTCATCCATGCCCCTCCTTAGTCCCCACCCTCCTGGCTGTGCTTAGTCACCTCTCTCCACCTACTACCGCCTACTCCCACCGTCTACCGACCCCCCCTTCCCTGCCCTGCTGTCTCTTGGTTCCACTGGCTCGGCTTGACTTTGACACTTTTGCCGCTATTGCCGTAACTCCTCCGCCTCTATCCCCCTCTCACCGGCATCCTCACTCTCGCCCTGCCGTCTATCGGTTCCACCAGCCCGGCTGTATTTTCCTACCTCCTACCGCTGTTGCCATCTACTGCCGCTCCCCCCTACCACCCTCTCTTCGCCTGCCGTCTTTCGGCTCCATAGGCCCGGCCGCAGGTTGGTACCTCACCCCGCTGTTGCCGTATCTGACGGCACCTCCTTTCCACTTAATCTCTCCCTCCCATCCTTTTGCCAGTTTTCCCTTCCTTGTGTCTTTTCTACTGATGCCTATCCTCTCTTATTTTCTGCCTTCTACTATTCACATTTTTGAGTATGTTCCACGATCAAGTGCTAAAGTATATTTTTGTTTACTAATGTATGTTACATTGCCATGTGTATTTCTCTCTGCATTTTGTACGTTGTCTTAATAATCTGGCTGTACTCTTTGTGTGTTGTAATTGTACCTCCGGGTCGTGCCTGAAAACAGTCACTTGCTGACTAGCGCACTTACCCGGTTAACAAAAACTAAATAAATAAATAAAACCTCCCCTGCCAAGTGGCACACTGATTCCTGCTTCCAGTGTGCAAAGATCTGACATCACGGGGTGGAGCCGGAGTATATACCACCCAGGTGATGGGAGGAGCTTAGCTTGAAGACCTTCCTGGTCTCCAGGTAACTACTAGAGTATTCCTGTGAACTGTATACCACTCCTAGAATTACGGTTACAGGTGAGTAACCTATATGTATGTAACGTAATTAGACTCCTTTAAAAACACATTTTCAGAACAAAAATTATACCATGTGTATTTTGCTAACTAAAATTACAAAAATGTTGTGTTTGAAATTTAAAAAAAGTCTTCCCAAAAAGTGCATTTCCAGTGTATTGATATTGTATAACCACGCCAACCTAACTCCAAGCTTTCATGTTAAAAAAACTTTGTTTCTAGTCTTAAGAGTTCCAAAGTTTTTTCCTTTAAAGTTTTTTACCTTTCTGAGCTTGTGGTGTAGGCGGCTCCCAGCCTCGTCCCTGCAGTGCCTGACAGGCCATCCATCTGTGACCAGGAAGGGGGAGGGCTATCCCCCAGAAGACTCTCATCTTGATGGTGGGGTCCAGTTCATGGTGTGGGTTGGAGATAGGCAAATGGGGCTTCATTAAAAGAGATAGGAAATTATTTACTAATGTTTTTTTGTACTGTTAAATACATCAGAAATAAATGACAGTGGCCTCTGTGTGTCTCTTTTTTATTGTTAATGTTTACATTGCATTTTATATGTTCTTTAATATTGTTGAAATCACCACCAGCTTCACAGGTTGTTTTTCAGTGTCGGGAGTCAGCATTTGTCCTGTTTTGAAATGCTGACATAATTAACTCCAGTATAGCATGAAAATAACGTGTGCACTGAACTCATCAGCATTTGTGTACTGTTGAGCAGTTGCTGCCTGAAGCAGATGAGTTCAGCGCACACGTTATCTTCATGCTAAACTGGAGTTAATGATATCAGCATTTCAGAATGGTACACACGCTGACTCCCAATACTGAAAAACAACCTGTGGAGTCAGTGGTGGGTTCAGCAATATGAAGAGCATATAAAAATGCACTGTAAACATCAACAGTTAAAAAAGACACAGGCTGTTGATGTTTATTTCTGAGTTATTTAATAGTTAAAAAGATGAGTAAATAATTTCCAATCTCCTTTAAGTCTGCAGCTAATGCCTGTTTTCTCCCTCACACATTCCTGACACTGGGTACAGCCCCTGCAGGCCGCAACATGTCACTGGTGTGCCCTGCAGAGGAGCAAGTGCCCAGGCCTACTGCAGAGGTCAATGGTGCGGTGGAGCCCGACACCATTCTTTCCAGGGCTGGGAGCACTGTTGAGCAGCAGCACCTCCCCAGGCCTCTTGGCTGGCTCCCCGAGCTTGTTCTCAAACTCTGGTCACCTGCATGGGAGCACCACACACTACCCATTGGGCCATAAGACGACCCAAAGTTTGGATAAGGCTGTAAACAAATACACTTCTGGAATGTGTGTGTGGTTTGCATCAAGAATATATCAACTCACTCTGCATGCATAAAGTCTCACCAAAGACCAATTTAATGGTGTGATTTTACCACAGAATTCAAAATTAACAGAACACACAGTTGTACATTGCAAGGAGCTGAAAACTGCTGTCCCAGATACCCCAGAGTTTGACCTTTTTTAACAATTATTTCTTTAAAAAGGCCGAACATCGAACCGTTACAGCTGGAAATTAATTATTCTTTAAATGAAATCTTGGAATCAGGTTCACGTGGTTATGCCATATTGATAAATTTTCTATGTATTAATATAGAGGATTGTCTACGGGGAGTCACTCACAACAAGGATATTCTCGACAGGGCCGGTTCTAGGATTTACAGGGTCCTGGTGCAGGACTTTGTAGTGGGCCCCCCCATCCATGGCCCCTCCCCCGAAGTGCCCCCAACCCCATTCTCCTGAGTCCTCTGGGGCGGTCAGCTGCCAGCCGGCATGACCACCCACCCGTTGGCCTGGGGCCCTGCCTAGGCAGCCACAGTAGTACTCACTCCTTCCTGCTCGCTGCTGCCCTAGCCCTAAGGCTAGCTAGCTATGTTCATTTTATTCAAGTTCGGCCCCAGCCCCCACAAGTGTGTATTTAAAAATGTTTTTTCATTTGTGTGTCTTCTAGTAGTTTACAGACAAGTCCTGTTTTGTTTGTTGAACTGAAGCACTCAATCCGACGTCCACTCCACTAATTTGTCTGCCACCAGTGTAGGATTTCTCGCGAGTCTCGAGATGCATGCTTGACTTGACTGACGCAAGCATCGGCTCACCCCCACCCACAACACACAATATATTAATATTAATTAATGATGTGCAGCCTTTGAGCTGAGTGAGAGCAGCACCCAGCAAATTAAAACAGCAGAGCGGCCCACGGCATCAGGAGGGTGTGAGCAGGGGAGGAGCTACAGAGCACTGATGCCAGCCAGTGTTGGGGGGGCAGCAATGGAGTGGAGCCTGCCAGGGCAGCATGGAGGAGGAGCCGACTCAGCCAGCCGAGGAGGAGCTGCTGAAGCAACACACCCCCAGAAGCGAGGACTTGTAGGATCATGACACACAGTCGCACGGATGGGATGATGCCTGGAGTGTCGAGGAGGAGGAGGCGCCGCCGAGGACTGCCAAGCGGAACACAGCAGTGCCACACTTGCACTGCAGGTACGTCCGAGGAGGTGCTTGCTTGTGCATTTGCAGTAGGGAGGATGGAGGGGATTTAATTTTTAAATGTCCAGCCTCAGCGACACGGCACGCACACTGACTGACTAGACTGGACTCTCTCTCTCTACGGGAAAAGACCGCTGCGGGTCTCAGACAGGGGGGCAGGGGCCAGGGCAGGCGGTGGGCAGGAGGCAGCAGGCAGATTTTGATCCATGAGCAGTTTAAAGGTTAAAAAAAAAAATTCAAATTTTTGACTTACGGAGCCTTGGGGCCCTGTTGGCGCTCTAGGCCCTGGTGCAGTGGCATCCCTTGCACCCCCCCCCCGATGCCAGCCCTGATTCTCGATCGAGAGATATCCTTGGCAACGTTAGACCTCGAGAGCGAAACTCGAGAGGTTGTCCGTTGCCAAAGAGACCTCGAGATTTGAGAAGATCGTTTATGAATGACTCCTCATAGACAATCGTTTATAGTGTATGGTGAGTCTATTCGTGAAAAAACAGTGAATGGATGCAGAAATATTTTTAAATCAAGCCTTACTTGGTTTCATGTTGCAGCTTGGTCCCTTGCCGAGGCAGCTGCTAAATCGTGCATGCATGAATGCGTTCGATCTTGTTGTGCTGCACTGGTGACGTACTCAGTGCAGCAGAACAAGATTGTGACGCACTGAAGCAAGCACAACAATGCTGTTGGGAGCATGGCTTTCCATGCTCAACAGCGTTCTACCATACACTATATAATATTTTTACTGCTTTAACATACTGATAATGCATCTACTGTGAGGATTGTCTCAGGCCACATACCCATTGGAGGCCAGAAGGAAGAGGAGCAGCATAATAAAGATCTTCAAGTTCATGAAAGGAACAAACATGGATAACTGTGAGGAACTATTTAGCAGGAATGGTGGGTCGGAAACAAGGGGACAGGAATGTAAGCTGGCAAGAAGGAAGATTCAGGAATGATGCGAGAACATTTTACTTTGTGGATTGAGTGGCTGAGCTGTCAAACAGGCTACCAGCAGAGGTAGTAGGCGCAGACACCATTAATGGGTTCAGGCATGTCTGGGACATAGTAAAGGGCTCAATAGTTACTCAGGGAGGTAGCAGTAAGGCAGGGAGCGAGGGGGGAGGCAAGGGCATAAACCCTGTCTGGACAGTAGGTCATGGGGTAGGTTAGGGTAGAGTGAAACTGGGCAGACTGGATGGACAAATGGTCTGTTTTCTGCCAACATTGTCAGTGTTTACTAAATACTTCTGCTATATCAATATAGTAATTACTGTATACATTTGCACTATATCAGCAGGAAGATTTAAAAAAAGAAAATTTTTAAAACTTTTCCAATTTTGTCACGGTAATTACTGCTATCAAGTACTTTATCATATTGCTATATTTGCACATATTGACGTACAAACAGTAGGAATATAATTACATATAAAGAGTGTCTTTATATTACATGTTAGAAGATGCTAGTGGTATTCCTTCAAGGAATCTGATATCATTAGCTAACGTTTATATATTGTAATGCACTCTCTTGAATGTGTCATGTACTTGTCGCATTACTATGTATCCTACCTGCTTGTTATTACATAAACCTGTGATTGTATCTGTCTGCATCATAATCTTGTGGATCACTGAACGCTGTATATCAGTTTTTCCATTGTAACTGTCATTGCTATGTTAAAGCACTGTACTGTATACATACTGCACTTCTGGGTCGCCCCTGAAAAAGGGACTGCAATTGTTTAAGTGCACTTACCCGGTTTCCAAAACTCAAGTAAATAAATAAGGAGATCCACAACTTCTTTTCCTACTCAATTTGGGAAGAAAAATTTTTTTATATTCATTTGCAAAGCATGCAAATGTATTGCTATCAGCCTGAACTGAGAGGGCTTTTGGGGATGCACCCCCACTCCATCTGTCACAGCTTAAGAATACTGAATCTACTCCCTAATCCCACACACTCTTGCCTTTCTCCTTCTTTTCCCTTTAAAGTCTTCACCCAATCACAAGGCTGGAAAATGCAAGGTAGAGGTTTTTCTTGTGCTACTACTACTTCCTGCTTGAAACGTTACCAGTGCTTTTCATTCCACATATGTGCTACTGTTTACTTCTTTCATATGTGCTGATGTTTAGTGCTTTGTTTTTCAGGGAGTGTCAGAGATATTGCATGACTCATATCATTTGCATACCCATGATATAGTGATCACAACTTACGGAATTACTACATTCCCATACTGTGCTAAAAAGCAAGTAAAACAGATGATTTAATATGTTCCGATGCTCATGTGATCACTTTAGGTAAGGAGCAGTGTTACTCTGCTTACCTGTGTTTTGAAAACTAAATGTAACCCCCCTGCACTCCCCTCCTTCTGTCTAGGGGCTTCCAGAAAACAAGGGAGGGTACAGTGGCTCACAAGAAACACAGCACATACTATCCTCTGGTCCAACTGCAGAAGCTAAAGTGGAAAACAGTGGGCCTACCTTGAGCTGTCTTTTGTCAGTGAAACACACCTTAATAGCGGCACCCCGACCTTCATTCCAAATTCACGACAGCACCTTCTTCTTTACTCGAGCCGTGGAGCCCACCAACTCTGGGGACAGAGATGCAAGGGGATGATAAAAGGCACACTAGAAAATAACTCTTGAAAGAGGGAAATTAGATTCGGGGGTTATTCTAACTCATTTCAGCTATTTACAGACGAAATCAACTCCAGTATACCCCTCAATAAAATCACTTTATTTCTCCTGTGCCCAAATAATTTAGAGGGTCCCAGGGGTCCATCACTTCTTCGTGTTTTAACCACCTGCTCCATGGGGCATAAACTATATTACATAGGCTGGCACCCAAACAGGAAGGAGACAGATTTTATAGACAGTACACACAAGGCTCACTCTCATTTTCGAAATCTCGGGCAGTATGCCTGGAACATGGACTTTAAATTCCCACAGGAGCGAAGGGCACCAGAAACCTCTAGCACTGATTTACACTTTTCCTCCCTTTACTCCTTTTGGTCAGGCATCTCCTTACTAGTAGAGAAGCGAGCAGCCTCTCCCAGCCTGGTTCCCACAACCATTAAGCACCCTGCGGGGAACCCAGGAATTTTTCTCCCCTGACCAAATCATACTTGGGACTTCGAGCCTGAAATCTCTCTAGGCCCTCACGACTTTTGCAGCCCTGTAATTCCTCACCCAGTAAAAAGAACCACGGCCTCACAGGCCTAAAGACCTGCTCATAAATGAAGGCCCCGGGGCCTGCCCCAGACACGGGCATGGCAGAGCGACTGCATACCCAGGCCGCAACCCCATTCCAAACTACCACTACCTCGAGCTGTCCTGCCACACAGGAGAACCCAGGCCCTGCAACAGCCAAGGACACCCCGAACAGCTCAAGGAAGCCCTCTCACTGTTTTCCTGAGACACTCCGGCTCCACACTCCTTGGGTGCCCCTCAGATGGACAGAGAGGATGGCAACCTGGGCCTTTAAAGCATCCCATCTACCATACTCCAGAGCTTGATTTAAGCATCAGGCCAGGAGAAACCATCCAGAGCCTGTCCAAACGACCTGCGGCCCGACCGAACAATCTTATGAACGGCGCCCCAGGGTCTGCCCCTCCCAAGCAGGCTCCTAAATGGGTGGACACTCTCCTGCACCCCCTCAACAACCTGGATCATGTGGGGCGTGGCTAGCTTCTGAGCATGGTGGACCCTTCCTAGCCTGCTCCTCTTGGCACTATCCTTAAAATCATCTAAAAGGCCTCCTAACTCTAGCAAAGTCTTCAACAAACCTGAAGAGGGTCAATCTTCGGTCCATGGCCACCAGCAAATCTACAAATTGGCAGGCTAAACTAAAATTTGAACCAGCACTAGCATCGAGGGGGCCGTGCCAGGGATCGGAGGGCCACGCTAGTTCTCAGGCCCTCCAGGCCACCGACTCTGCTACTACATCAGACCCCAGTATGTCAGAACTAGAGCACTCCCTTGCAGGAGTTCCTTCAACTCTTGCTCAGATGCAGCATGAAATGAAAGCTGGATTTATAAATATTACAGTGCAAATCACTCGCCTTCAAAGCTGGGTTACCAGCTTGTCCGAAACTTCCACATCTCACATGTCGCAAATCTCCGAGCTGAAACACCGGGTCAGAGATTTAAAAGACACCCTGCATGTGATTACAAATGAGAGAAATGACCTTAAGAAAGCAATGGAGGAGCATGCAGCATGAGTGGATGACCAAGAAAACCGATAAAGGTGCTCTAATCTCCACATTGTTGGACTCCCAGAGGAGACCGAAGGGCGTAAACCAGAAGTAGAGCTTCACAAGTGGCTCATCGTCACTTAGAGCTGTCTGATGAGGCTGCTCGATTTGAAATCAAATGTGCACATAGGGTGGGCCCACCGCCGAATCCAGGAGACAAGCCATGGCATTGCCTGATAAAATATCTCAGGTACGTGGACGAGGAAACTGTTCTCTGCTGAGCCAAATCGAAGGGGCCTGTCCAGTACAAGAACAGCAAGGTACACATTTTTCAAGATTACAGTTGGAAGCTTCAGCTGCAGAGGCAAAAATTCAGTGCAGTCAAAGCCAAATTGTACGACCTTGGTTGGTCTTCCACCTTCACGTATCCCGCAATGCTTAGAATCGACAAGCCTGGGCAATCTCCTGTTTTCTTCAACTGCCTGAAACTAGCAGAGAAATGGGTGGTGGAAGAAGAGGCAAGAAGGAAGTGTGTCTGCACCTCGCCCACTCAAGGTGAAGCTGATAACAGATAAGTGTTCATTAAAGACTCATTGTTAGTGGTTTATAGTATTTGTAGCCCTTGAGCTCTGTGACTGAGTAGTTCTTAATGTCCACTGCTGGCCTGGACAATATGGGGTTGGAACTACCTTGTGGCTGCTCCAGACTTGGGACATCTCAATTGGCCCACTATTTGTTCCTTTCCTTGGCGCTCACTATGTTTCTGTGAGCTCTTTGTCCCCCCGACCATGTTTGGGGACATGGGTAATGGCGGGAGGGGAGGTTCAGGGATCCTGAAGCCTGCTCAGTTGAGCTGGCTGAGCCCAGTTCACCTTCAGTAGTTTTAGGGCAGGCTTGGGCCCTACCCCACAGTATGAAATAAATCCTTGCTTGACAGTCTCTGTTAGCTGACTTTTATGCAGCCAGTCACTCGTTTAAATTTAGAAATTAATATTTTATGTTAATAGGTACTCTTCCTATTGCAGAAGCAGAGCATTGTCATAAATTCTCCTTGGACTTTCTGCTGTTAGTTAAAGCAGCCCCTTGGTCTGTCATAGGAGGCCTTAACAAAAGAAAATGATGTTTACTTAGTGCCAGAAATTATTCGTTCTAATGCACTCAATCGCTATAATAATGTTACTGGTTACCAGTTGTTTGGGGATCTTATTCAGGCACTTTTAGGCCTGAGTGGGGGGGAGGGGGGCTCTGTTTCAGTTATACATTTGTTAAGGGGATTCGGGGGGGGGGAGGGTTTGTTCTCAGTTTCGTGGTCGAGGGACACTAATGTGGGCTGGGTGGGGTGCGAGTTCTTGTCGGCCTGTTCGGCAGACGTGCTCCTTCCGTCCTCCCTGCGCTTTGGGGGGGGAAGAGGGGACGTGTTTAGGTTGTTATAAAAAGGGAAAAATGTGGATGTTTCAGCATGAGGATGGTTTGGTGACCTACTGTAAGGATGACAGGATACAGGATGAGCACTGGAGGGCTTGTTTGAAGAAGAGGATAACTGACCCACTACTTAACAATAGCTGTACCTGTAAATGTTTGTTGGGCCCGGGGAACAAGGACTAACATAATCAAGATGGCAACCTGGAATGCTAATGGGTTAAAATCTGTCGTTAAGTGAAAAAGAGTGTTGGCTGAGGTGAAGAGATCTAAGTGGCAGGTAGTCATGTTACAAGAGACACACACATGTCTCCAAGTGAGGCCTTAAAAACCAGTGCTTTTTTGTGGGCACCTGGCTATCCTCCACCTTTTCCTCCAAGGCTAGAGATGCCTCAGTTTGGTTTCCCTGGGGTACCCAGGTTCGGGTTTTGGGACAGGTCACAGATGCTGCAGGCAGGTACTCCCTAGTGAGGGCTGAAATTTATGGTATGGGTACCTTCTCATTTGGCTCAATCTACACACCGAATGTGGAAGACCCCGCCTTTTACCAAAGGTTGGAACTGGATATGGCGAGCTGGGCAGGACCCTGGATCTTTGGGGGGTGACTTTAATTGTGTGAGAGACACTGTCCTGGATAGATCTAACACCACCCCTGTCCCCTTAACCAAGAACACTAAAGCACTGGGTGAGCTAGAACAGGAGTTTAACGTGATTGACGTATGGAGACAAAGGCACCCCATGGGTAGAGATTATAGTTTTTACTCTCACTCACACTACTCATTTGCCCGACTAGGCAGGCTTTTGATCAGTCCTTCCTTCCTAGCATTGTTGGACAGGGTGCACTATTCCCCCATCATCCTGTCAGACCATGCTTCCCTGTGCATGGGCCTGACTCCCCCATCGACAAGACAATGGAGGTTAGATCCCCTTCTTTGGAAAAATCCGGAATATATTGATACAAAAATATCCAGGAATTTCTTTATTTTAACAAAAAGGGAGACACCTCTCATCGATGCAGATGGGAAGCCTTGAAGGCATACATACGGGGGCAGACCATAGCCTTTTGATCGCATGCTGAAAGACAGGGAGAATGGGAGATCATTCGTCTGCGTGAGAAAATTGAGGCTTGTGAGACTGCCCATATGTTAAGGCCTACCCTCTCACTGTATAAGGTAATTCAAAAATTAAAATGGCAATTCAATATGCTTAGTAGCACCAGAATAGAGCTGGCCATTCTGTTAACCCATGCCAGAGCCAACTTTGACGGTGATAGAGGGGAGAAGTTGCTTGCATGGCAGCTCCGCTGATGGGAGGGAGAGAGGGCAGTGGGGCAGATTCATGATGAGTCTGGTAACATGGTGCAGGACCAGGTTGCCATCAGCAGTGCATTTAACACCTGTTATGGAGCCCCGTATACTTCCGAGGCTGCTCCAGCCTCCCAAGAACTGGATCAGTTCTTTGCCAAAGCCCCCATACCAGAGGTAGGGGAGAAAGTAGCCTCGGATTTAGACCTGCCAATAACCAGGGAGGAGGTGCAGATCGCCCTGAGGGCTCTTAAGGGAGGAAAGGCCCTGGGAACAGATGGCCTTCCTATAAACTTTTTCAAAGCATTTGCCCGTTTGATTATAGAACCTCTTTTTGAGATGCTTGTCAAATGCTTGGACATAGGAGAGCTGCCCCCTCCACACGGTCAGCCACGATCACGGTGCTTCCTAAACCGGGCAAGGATCCCTCATGGTGCACCTCATATAGGCCTATCTCACTGCTCACAGTGGATTATAAAATCTTAGCAAAAGTTTTGGCCACTAGATTAGACTTGGTACTTCCTACATTGATCCATCCTGACTAGTTCGGTTTTATGCAAGGGCGGCAAAGGAAGCATAACATCCATCGTACACTAAATGTGATTCATAGATGGGGTAAAAACAAACAGAAACATGGGGCAGCGGTGCTTGCTATTGACGCTGAAAAGGCCTTTGACCATGTGGAGTGGGGATATCTTTTTGAAACCTTAAAAAGAGTAGACCTTGGTCCCCGCTTTAGATCCTGGATCTGTGCCCTTTACAATAAACCACAGGCCCAGATAGCTGTGAATGGTATGGTGACCTCCACATTCATGTTGAGGTGTGGTACCAGGTAGGGTTGCCCACTCTCTCCCCTGTTATATGTCCTCTCCCTGGAACCTCTTACTTGGTTTACTTGGTTTCAAAGGACAAAAGAAGGCTATTACCCATCGAGATTGTCCCCCACCACATTGGTGGGATAATTGTACCTTGTAGTTGTTAAACTCGAGCCAGCAATCCAGCCCTTTTTTGAAGACTGTATTGGAGCTACTGTCTACTAAGTATTGTGGGAGGAGATTCCACAATTTGGGGTTCTTACTGTAAAGTAGTTTAACCTTTTGTTGTTTTAGCTTAGATACAAATATCTGGTTGTTATGATACCGAGGTGAAGTCCAACTGGTGGAGAAATGTAAGCCACAGTGGTGCATTAACTCTTGAGAATTCCGGATTTTGTACAATAGGAGAAGGTCACCTCTAGTACGTCTTGTGCGTAGTGAATGTAACCCTGTAACTCTTAATCTTTCCTCGTAGTCGAGTCTGGATAAATAAGGGACCATGTTTGTGGCTCTTCTCTGCACCCTCTCAATCCCATCAACGTCCTGCCCCAGATAGGGACTCCAGCAGGGGGATCCATAGTCCAAATGGGGCCTGACATAAGCCCTATACAAGGGGATTATGCATTCCTGTGTCCTAGACACAAACGAACGTTGAATCCGAGTGAGCAAGGCATTAGATTTCCTGGCTATCATCCTGCAGTGATCACTAGATGATAATTTATTATCAATGATTACCCCGAGATCTCGTTCTAATGGTGACACATGAAGGGTAACACCGTTCAGAAAATAGGTCTGCCTAGGGTTATTCTTACCAAAGTGTACAACGTGACACTTGTCTGAGTTGAGTGTCATTTTGTTTAAAACTGCCCATTCTTTGATGGATTTTAAATTGTTCCTCATGGAATCTCTGTTTATCGATGTAAGGACAGAGCTACACAGCTTGGTATCATCAGCGAATTTTGAGAGAACAATTTCGGGGCTAGCCTGCAGATCACTAATAAAGATGTTAAACAGGGTTGGCCCCAACACGGACCCCTGCGGGACCCCGCTGGTCACACTCAGCGAGTGGTAAAGTGTGCCGTTAATTCTGACCTGCTGATGTCTTCCACTCAACCAACCTGAGACCCAGTTAATTATGTAGTGAGAAAAACCCATATCTTGCAGCAGCCCTAAGAGAACACAAGATCATCAGCGGTCTGGGGGGAGGGGATCTGAACATAAGATAGCGCTGTACGCAGATGACTTGCTCCTGTATCTTCAGCATCCAGCTGAGGATCTGCCTCGGGTACACCAGTTAATAAGGGAATATGGGAAACTGTCTGGCCACAAGGTCAATTGGACCAAAAGTGAACTGCTCCCTATAGGGCACAGGATAGAGCACTTTTAATATCTAACCTGGGAGGACTACAATTAGTAAAGACTATAAAGTATTTGGGTGTCTCCATCTCAGCTAAGACAGGCTCCTTGTATGCTTTGAATTATAAACCCCTCTTGTCTAAAATCTCAGAGGACTGTAAAAGATGGACGGCACTACCTTTGTCCTTACTGGGGTGGGTGGGGGTAGTGAAAATGAACTTTATACCAAAATGCTTACACCTCTACCAGTCACTCCCCATCAAGGTACCCATACCCAAAATACATTTCAAACACCCATATGCCACCTTGCATAAGTTCCTCTGGAGGGACAAACGTACTAGAATCAAAAAAGCTATACTACAGCTGCCTATGAAACGGGGGGCGGGGGGTCGAACTTCCAGGTCTACTACTGGGTGGCCCAGCTTGCCTTTGTGCTGGGGGATCCTCTCCATGGTTTTGTCCTCGGACCCTCCTCATATAATATCTAATCCATTCACTGCAAACGTATTGAGAGTCTGGTCACAGGTGCATAAGAGTATTGGACACCCCAGATAGCCTTCACCATGTGTGGGAATAGTGCCCTTTACAAAAACCAGGGGCCCCTGCTCTATCCCCCTATTACAGAGGTTGCTGGAGTGGAGACGGAAGAGTTTGTCCTCAGTGAGGCAACTATATGAAGGTGGTATGTTAAAAAACTTTTGTTTCAATGTGTGCAGAATGGGGTATACAGCCAGGTAATTTTTTTGTCTGTCTCAGGATCAGGCAGTGGTGTGGGGCATCTTTGTCGGCTGAATATGGCTGGTCTCCTCCCTCTCCCCTTGAGGAAGAGATGTTCAACCCCCAGCCAGGTTCTAAACCACTATTTATATACTACTGTATCATTCAGGGGCATTCCTACCAAGCAGGAAAGGGGATTAGAGATAAGTGGAGTCAGGACCTCCTTACTCCCTTGGACTCTAAAATATGGCACCTGGCAAGTCAACACCTTCAGATCTTACTTCGAGTGGGAGCCCTTGCAGCAGGCTATAACACTTAGGACTATGCCACAATGCACTAGGATCCTCCGGTGAAAATCTTCAGCCAGCAGTACACAGCAGGGACCGCCCCAGATGCTGGCCCGGCCCCGTCAGCCCTGGTACAAAAAGGGACGGACCCAGCTCCACCTCCGTTCTTTTCCCGCCGTGTCCCGCACATGAACAGAGAAGAACTGTTTCAGCTTGCCAGTTCAGCTAGAACTCTTCAATCAAAAACCCGCTTTTTACAGTTTTTTCGACGGTTTTTCACAGTTACCGACGTCAGGCCATTGTCAGACGTTTTTTTTTGCAGTCCCAACGGATGTCGTCTTGGGCGTCAGCCTCGCCGAAACATCTCAAGAAGTGCGGGTGTGGGAGGCAGATCCCGGCCAAGGATGGCCATCGCCGCTGTGTCTTCTGCTTG
The DNA here is from genome assembly GCA_016271365.2 of Neoceratodus forsteri. Classification (NCBI taxonomy): domain Eukaryota; kingdom Metazoa; phylum Chordata; order Ceratodontiformes; family Ceratodontidae; genus Neoceratodus; species Neoceratodus forsteri. The sequence goes on along the minus strand of CM057459.1, from coordinate 708,097,046 downwards.
GGACCGGAACACGACATCGCGAACTGCTCCGCTTGCCAGGTCTTCACTAGCCGGACCCGCATCCATCGTTTAAAGGCCCTGAAAGCCTTTCTTTTGGAGCAGAAGATGGATCTGCACTCCTCGAGCGCCAAGGAGAAGAAGCTGACACCGGTAGAACCGTGGTCGGTTCCCGACACCGGTCCCGGTTGCGGTCCCGTTCTCACTCGCAGCCCTCTCCAAAGAAGGCCCGTCCCTCGGGCTCAGGAGAGCACCCCAAATCAACTCAGGCCAAGGCCGGGCCTTCAGGGGAGAAGCTGGCTAAGCCTAAGGTAACCCCACTAAGGGTCACCACAAAGCCCTTGGAGGTGCAAGCTTCAGCCCCACCTCCCAAGGCACTGGCGCCGCCTGCTAAAGGCACGCCTCCAGAGCCCAAGGATTCTCCAGCATCACCCGACGGCACCCCATCGTCGGTACCAACACCGCCAGGTGAAGGGGCGAGGGACTGGTTGTACAAGAACCGACATCCCCATTGCCCAAGTCCTCCTCCCCCCGGGCCCCCAGGAGGGCTCTCCTCTGCGGCCGGCGTCCGGATACTTTCTTTCGAGCGGTGGCAGAAATTTTCACGAAGGACAAGCTACAGGAGCTGTTTTCCTTTGGTGGGGCAGGTCCAAAGCAGACCCCTCCCCGTCGTTGGCCCAGACACGGTACGGACCAACAGATAAACCACAGCTGGGAGGTGAGCCTTCCCCACAGAAGACGCGGGCGCCCGCCTACACCTCCCTCTAGGGGCTCGCTCCCGCACCCGGTCCTGGGACCACTGACGACGCTCCAGGGACTCTGGTGACCGTCGTCGGTCCAGGTCACGTTCTAGGAGTCTTTCTCAGTCCTCCAGGCGAGAACGCTCCCGACGTCGGTCCTCTGACCGACGTCGGTCTCTGCTCTGTCACCAGTCCAGGGACCGGAGTCTGTCTTCGGACCGACGTCGGTCCCCCAGTTTCCGACGACAGCGGGAGTCTGGTCACAGGGAGAGGTCAGACTGTTCGAAATCCTATAGTCAATCTCCCTCATCCTCGTCTTCCTCGACTTCCTCTCTCAGTTTGCAGCGCTCCCCGGGAGAGGACCAGCCTCGCTCACCTCCAGACGATCCTACCTTCATGGTCGTCATGAGGCACATCCAGGCCTCCAATGAGTGGGAGACGGAGGACCTGGACCCGGAACGCCGGAGACTAACAAAGTACCTGAGGCAAAAGGAGCCTAAACCTTTGGTAGTCCCTCCTTTGGTGGATACTTTCCAGGACCTCACTCTAACTACCTGGAAACATCCAGCTTCAGTCCCGGCTGTCCCGAAGAAGTCGGATAAGCTGTACAAGGCCCCAAGGGCAGGAGCTTTCCTTGCTGAACACCCTCAGGCAGACTCCTCGGTGATCACGGCTGTCCATGATAAGTCCAGGCAGCCGAAACACCTCAGCTCACAGCGGCCCAACCCGGAATCTCGCTATTTGGACCAGGTGGACAAGAAGGTTTATTCTGCTTCCACCTGTTCCATATGTTCCCTCAATTTCTTAATGCATATGGACCAGTACCAGAATGCGCTTTGGGAGAGGGGACAAGAGCTGTTGAAGGTCCTTCCAGACTCTGACCAGAAGACAGAGCTCCTGGACATTATGAAATCGGGCTCAGACGTAGGCTCCCATGTTCTGAGAGCTTCATATGACATGGCAGATACGGCAGCCAGGGCAGCCGCTTCCGGGGTGTGCCTACGGCTTTCACCAGGATCTGCAGGCCAGTATCAAGGATTTGCCCTTCCAGGGTACCGTGCTGTTTGGGCAGGAGATGGAAGCCTTGATTTCTCGTCTCCAAGAGTCGGGCAAGTCTATCTGGTCGGTCCGCCAGATGTACCGTGGTGACCAGCGAAGACAACGAAAACGGCCTTTTCGTAAGCCCTCAGGTGGCCAAGGTCATGCCTGTAGCAACCAGCTGGGGCAGAGAGGCAGCTATCGCAGGAGTTCTGGGAACCAGCAGCCTGGTGGAGCTTCTGCCCATGGGCCCAAGTCCTCCCAGGCCTCTCTGCCTACACCCGGCTCAGCCCAATGACTCCCTTCCGCCCCTGCCCCTTCCGCGGGAAGATCCAGGGGAGCCAGTCGGGGGCTGCTTCTCCCTTCATTTCGAAGGGTGGAAGTCAATTACTGTGGACCAATGGGTCTTAGATATCATCAGAAGGGACACACGCTGGAATTCACAGAGTTTCCCCCTGAACACTCCACCAAAGCTCTCCCGTTATCCTTCTCACATCCCACTAATAGAAGGAGAGATCCAGACCCTCTTGCAAAAAAGGGCAATAGAGTTAGTCCCCTTGCATCAGCGAGGACAGGGGTTTTATTCACATTTTTTCCTGGTACCAAAAAAGACACAGGACCTTCGTCCCATTCTGGACCTCAGCCCTCTAAATCTTTTATCGAGTACAAAAGGTTCAGGATGGTGACCCTCCAAGGCCTTCTTCCTCTGCTGCACCAAGGAGACTGGCTCTGCTCCCTAGACATGCAAGATGCATACATGCACATTGGGGTCTTCCCTCCCCACCAGAAGTTTCTGAGGTTCCACTTCCAAGGGGAGCACTACCAGTTCCGAGTGCTTCCGTTCGGCCTCTCTTCTGCTCCGTGAGTCTTCACCAAATGCTTGGCAGCTGCGGCTGTAAGGCGCAATGGGGCACTACGTGTTCCCCTACCTCGACGATTGTCTGCTTACAGCCCCGTCGAGGGCAGGCCTCCTTCATGCCCTCAAAGACGCCTATACTCTGTTCCGAGGGCTGGGGATCACCCTGAATCTACGAAAATTGTCCCCGGAGCCCAGTCAGAAGCTCGTCTTCATTGAAGCGGACCTGGATTCCATCCAGGGCATGGCCTTCCTTCCCCAGGACAGGGGAGATCACCTGCGAGAGATTGCAGAACGGATCTCAATGACTCCTCAAGTTCCAGCTCAGAACTTCCTCATGCTACTGGGGCACATGGTGGTGGCCATCCCTGTCACTCCCTTGGCCCGCCTCCACATGAGGGTCCCACAGTGGATGCTCAGGGTACAGTGGGACCAAGGCTACGACGATCTAGACTCCACGGTCAAGATGTCGGGGCCAGTCAGGAGAACTTTGCTTTGGTGGATGGACCCTGGAACTTGGAGAAAGGGGTCAGCTTTTGTCCGGAGCCACCAGGTCAGACCCTGACAATGGATGCATCAGACCTGGGGTGGGGGGCGCACCTGAGTGCTCATCGAACGCAAGGGATTTGGTCACCCGAGGAGCGGTCCCTTCACATTAATGTACTGGAGATGCGAGCGGTTCTCTATGCCTTACAGGCCTTTCAGGAGGACCTGGTGCCAGGCTCTCTTCTGGTTCAGACAGGCAACATGGCGGTCGTCTTCTACATCAACAAGCAAGGAGGTACTCACTCGTACCCCCTTTGCAGGGAGGTGATGAGAGTCTGGTACTGGGCACTGGAGCGGGGCATTCCGCTGTCCGCAGTGCACACTCCAGGCATCCTCAACGATCTGGCCGTCTGCCTCAGCAGGTCGCGATCCAGAGCGCACGAGTGGGAGCTGCTACAGTCCATAGCAGACCAGCCCTTCCACAGGTGGGGTCTTCTAGAGCTGGACCTCTTTGCGTCACCACGCAATGCCAAGCTGCCAATGTTTTGCTTGCGAGAGTGCGTGTCTGGAGTTTTCTGGCCAGACGCGTTATCCCTTTGCTGGGCAGGGAGGTTTCTCCATGCCTTTCCGCCCTTCTCTCTCATTCAGAGAGTCCTGCTAAAGTTACAGGCAGAAGGGGCCTGAATGAGCCTCGTAGCCCCCAGATAGCCTCGGCAGATTTGGTTCCCACTCCTGCAGCGGTTATCCACGGAACCTCCAATTCCGCTGCCCATATGCTCGCAGTTGCTGTCCCAGGATCAAGGGTCGCTGGTCCACCCGGACCTTCAGTCCTCACACCTACATGCTTGGCTCCTTCAGACGTAGCTCAACGCAGATACGGGGTTTCCCCGGAAGTGGCGGCAGTCCTAGCTTTGGCGAGAAAACTCTCTACCCGCTCCGCCTACACTATGAAGTGGAAGCGTTTTTGTCTTTGGGCATCGTCACAGCATTTGGATCCTGTCACCTGTCCAGTGAACTCAGCGTTGCAGTATCTCCTCTCCTTATATCAAAAGGGCCTGAGTTACTCCTCTATCAAGGTGCATATGTGGGCTATCTCCGCCTATCATGCTCTCTTTGGAGATAAGCCATTGGCTCAATTGGATGTCGCCCGCACCTTTCTTAGAGGAATTCTGCATATGAGACCTCCCATTCGAGACCCTATCCCACCCTGGGACCTCCTTTTTGTGTTGGAGAAACTCACCCTCCCTCCTTTTGAACCGGCAGCGGATTGTGAGCTGCGTTACCTTTCTTGGAAGGTTTGTTTTTTAGTTGCTGTTACCTCAGCTCAAAGGGTTTCCAAGCTTCAGGCTCTGATGTGTAAAGAGCCGTATTTAGTTTTCCACAGGGAAAGGGTTTCCCTCAGAACAAATCCTAAGTTTCTTCCGAAAGTGGTCTTAGAGTTGACCCTCAACCAGTCGGTGGACCTTCCTGTTTATTTTCCTTCCCCTTCCAATCGAGGGAAGGCTCTTCTTCACACACTGGATGTCCACAGGACTTTGAGGTATTACCTCAAAAGGATGGCTATACACCGTCAATCGGAGCAACTTTTTGTGGCCTTTGCACCACAATGCTTGGGTAAACCAGTGACCAAGCAGATTTTCTCGAAGTGGATTGTCCACTGCGTTTCATTCTGCTACGAGAAACACAATAAGCCCCTACCGGGCCCAGTCAGGAGTCACTCTACCAGAGGAGTGTCTACTTCATTTGCCGCCCTGAGAAATGTCTCTATAAGGGACATATGTGCGGCCGCCACCTGGAACTCGGTGCATACCTTTGTCAAGCATTACAGCTTGGATATCGTCTCCAGATGCCGAGCTGGCTTCGGCCTAGCTGTTATGCAAGGGCTTCTGTCCTGAGGTCTCTGGAGTCGGCATATTCCACCTCCCGGGGTCGTCTACCTCTTTGGCGTGGACTGCTTGGCATTCAGTCCTAAGTGTTATAGCCTGCTGCAAGAGCTCCCACTCGAAGTAAGATAGTACAGTTACGTAAGAACTTACCGTAACAGCAGATCTTCGAGAGGAGCTCTTGCAGCAGGCGTTAGTTCCCACCCGTCTTCCCCCTCGAGGTGTGCAGATCCATCTTCATTTATATCTCCTACAGTCGCTTCATCTCCTTCTCTTGTCAGGGCTCATTGCGGGCCTTGGTGGGAGAACTGAGGTGGAGCTGGGTCCGCCCCCTTTTGTACCAGGGCCATCGGGGGCGGTCTCTGCTGTGTACTGCTGGCTGAAGAGTTTCACCTGAGGGTCCTAGTGCCTGCGGCATAGTCCTAAGTGTTATAGCCTGCTGCAAGAGCTCCTCTCGAAGATCTACTGTTACGGTAAGTTCTTACGTAACTGTACTTTACAAACAGACAATTCTCCGGTGATGTATTACCTCAACAAACAAGGAGGCACCCATTCCTACCCACTTTGCAGGGAGGCCATGAGGGTGTGGGATTGGGTCTTGCAACAGGCGCAAACCTCATTGACATTCATGTTCCGGGAGTGGACAGCATCATCGCAGACAGCCTGAGCCGCTTTCAGGCCAGAGTCCACGAATGGGAACTACTTCAGGAGGTAGCAGAGGATCTGTTTCGCAGATGGGGTTCTCCAGAATTAGACCTTTTCGCGTCCCCGTCAACGCAAAACTGCCCAATTTTTGCTCGCTAGATCCAGGGCCTGGTGTTTTCTGGCGAGACATGCTGTCCTTCTCCTGGGTGGGCAGATTCCTCTATGCCTCACCCCCTTTTCTGTTGATCCAGAGGGTTCTTCTGAAACTTCGCAGAGAGCAAGCGACGCTGATACTTATCGCGCCGTTTTGGCCCAGGCAGCTCTGGTTCCCTCTTTTGCATCAGCTGTCCTGGGAACCTCCAGTGCCGCTGCCAATCAGCTACCACTTGCTGTCTCAGGAGGCTGGTTCCTTGGTCCATCCGGACCTACGTTCACTGAACCTACACGCTTGGCTCCTAGATACATAGCCATGATGTGACACGGGGTCTTGCAAGAGGTAGCAGACATTCTTGCTGCTGCTAGGAAACCGGCTACCCATGCGACCTACGCCATGAAGTGGCGCAGGTTTTGTTTATAGGTTCAGGCACGTGGCTTTTCGCCTTTGGATTGCCCAGAGAAGTTGGTATTGGACTACTTGCTGTCCCTTTTCCAGTCATGTTTGGCTTACTCTTCGATCAAGGTGCACCTCTGTGCCATCTCAGCCTATCACGTCCCTATAGGCCAATGCACTATAACTCAATTGGACACGACACGTGCCTTCCTGAAGGGTGTCCTCCACCTTAGGCCCGCGATTAAGGATCCGATTCCACCATGGGATCTACCCTTTGTCCTGGAGCAACTTACGCTGCCCCCCTTTGAACCAGCCACGGATTGCGAGCTACGTCTTCTCTCTTGGAAGACACTGATTTTAGTTGCCGTCACCTCGGCCAGAAGAATTTCTGAACTCCATGCACTTATGTGCAAAGAACCTTATTTGGTTTTCCATCAAGACAGGGTATCGCTACGGACTAATCCTAAATTTCTGCCTAAGGTGGTCTCAGCTCTCGCCCTTAATCAAGATATCGATCTACCAGTGTATTTCCCTAAGTACTCTAATCGAGGAGAAGCCCTTCTGCACACTTTAGATGTGCACAGGTGTCTCAGATACTACCTGACCAGAACCAAACACCACCGAAAATTGGACCAGCTTTTTGTCTCCTTTGCCCACATGATGATGGGAGCTCCTGTTTCAAAACAATCGCTGTCCAGGTGGCTTATTCAGTGTATTACGTTCTGTTACCAGAAGCGCAACAAACCTTTACCGGGCACGGTTAAGGGTCATTCCACTGGAGGGGTGGCTACCTCCTTTGCAGCTTTAAAGAACATATCCACCTCAGCTATTTGTGCTGCAGCTACTTGGAGCTCCGTATACACCTTCATCAGGCATTACAGCCTGGATATTGCATCGAGGCGAAGAGCAGGTTTTGGTCTAGCAGTCCTTCAGGGACTTCTGTCCTAGGCTCGATGTCATTCAAGGATTTCTACCTTCCCTCCTCCAGATGATGTGTGATTTCCAGGATTGCTTGTGAATCAGTCCTAATGGTGTAACCTGCTGCAAGAGCTGTTTCTCGAAGTAAGATAGTACAGTTACATAAGAACTTACGGTAACAGTAGATCTTCGAGAACAGCTCTTGCAGCAGGTACTTTCCCTCCCACCATCCCCGATGGAGGTAGATTCTGGTTCCAACATCCTACTCCTAGGATGAGGCATTCACAGCCTCTTTTCTGATTGCCATTTGATGGCGGATCCTCAGTCTCCTCTTCTGTTGTTAGCCAGCGGCCGTGAGTCTCCGGCGGGAGAACTGGGGATTCTGGGGGGCCGCCTTCTTATGTACTACGCCTGATGTCGGCGGCAGGACCGGCCGCCGGAGGCAGTCCCTGCTGAATACTACTAGCTAGAAAATTTCCGTGGGGTCCTGGTGCCTGCCGGCTTCAGTCCTAATGGTGTAACCTGCTGCAAGAGCTGTTCTCGAAGATCTACTGTTACGGTAAGTTCTTACGTAACTGTGCTTTATGGCAGCACAAAATGATTACAGGATTTAAGAATGCATGGGATAGACACAAGGGGATATTGGAAGTAAGGCGGTGAGGAGTGTGTGTGTGTATGTAAAATCAGGAGATTGAATAAAGTTTGTGATGGTACTGTAGGTAGGGAAAATCGGGCAGACTAGGTGTGCCAGGTCCTTATCTGCCGACAACTTTTATGATTCTATTATTCTATGATTCAACGGCAAAATTGGAAACTTTGGATTTTCATTTAAAGGTTTCCGTATATCTTTGTTTGCATAACTGTGTTGCACAGTGTCTAGTGCCTCCCTTCCTATCCACGAACACTCTCTTTAGTATGTAAATATTCCCTGGTGTCTAGCGGCCTCCCCCTCCCTATCCCCAAACACCATCTTTAGTCTGTAAATATTCCGTGTTGTCCAGTGACCCCCCCTCCCCATCTACGAACCCCGTGCAGTGTGTAACAGCATTCCTTGTACACAGGTTACTCCTTCCCTTCCTTGTACCCCCGTCCAGTATTTAAAATCATACCTGTTGTCAGGTGGCATCCCCCCCAACCGTAGCAGGTAATAATAACAACAGGCAGACCCCCTTCCCATCACCATCCCGGTTTCTTAACCCTGTTGACATAGATGGAGCCGGTGACCACCACACCCAACCACTGACTAAGCTGTCCTCAAGCGTGTACTGTAGAATCGGCTGGTTCTACAGTATACACTCGACTACAGCTCAGTCAGCGGCTGGCTGTGGTGGTGAGAGGAGGGCTGTGCCAGTCACCAGCTCCGTCGATGTCTGTAGGGTTAGGAAACTGGGAATGTGTGGGGGATCTTCTTGTTGTTATTACTACCTGCTATGGTTGGGGCTTGCCACTAGACTTAAAAACATATCTATTTGGGCTTGCCTTTGGTGATAACATGTTATGAGCTGACTACTGTATAATGTTATGACTGATGTTGTTTTTTTTTTTTTTTTTTTTTTTATCTGTTTCTACCCCCTACATGCCCCACGGCAGCCACTCCTTCAGGCTTGCCAAGGCAGACCCCCGACCCATCCATCCTTCGAGATTCCACCTCAGATCACAGCCGATCCCCAGGGTGACCCGGCGTAACCCTTCGCCGGATGGGTCCCCCTCCTCCGAGGGGGAAGGCACCAGCCGAGGAGGAGACCAGCGCTCCTACTTTAGCCCCAGGGATGCTGCTGAAATGGAGAGCTTGGTAGGACCTTTGATGGCCTTAGAGCGCCGGGCAGCCGTCATCCGGTTACCGTGAAGTGGTATTTGGGCTTTTCTGGTTACTCCCTCTTTCTTGCATGTGTCAGCAGTGCTCCTGGTCTCCACCAGGGGCCGCTGTGGCATGACAAGACCCCACTACCAACCCCCGGGAGAGGAGAGCAGCCCCAGGACACCTCGATCTTCTCCGCCCTGCCAGCCCCGAGCGACCCGAGTCCGTTCCTCAACCCGGCTCGCCGGCCGGACTGATGTTTTCATGTGTGTTTTTTATGTATTTATTGTAAGGGCACTATGATCTTTGGAATAGCGCCTTTTTAGAAATGATTTGATTTAGACACCAGGTATGATTTTAAATACTGCATGGGGGTACAGGGAAACGAGGGGGTAACCTACACACAAGGAATACTGTTACACACTGCACAGGGGTTGAACATTTTCTCTGCCCTTGTTCATGAGGTGGGGTTATAAGAAGGCTATGTTGAAAATTTGGCTTAAAAATATTTTTAAAAAAAGTTATGAACCTATGATGAAATTTACGAACACAGACTCATAACTTTGGTAATTTTCAACATGGCAGTTTCTTCGCAGTACCTCATGAATGTGACAGCTGCCACTTTTCAAATCCTGGCCAAAATGTGTTTTCGTACCTGTGGCACGGAATGATGTTTTGGTGGCAGGCAGTGATGTTTTGGTGGGGATTTCAACATTTTCACTTACCGGGTACATTAAATGGGCGAATAAGAAGGCTATGCTGAAAATGTGGTTTACATATATGGAGTAGAACAGCTAAACGGTTCAGGGAGTTCAAATCATGGAAAGCCATGTGTGCCAATGCCAGGAGCCTTAGCAACAAGATGGAGGATCTGGAGGCTGTCATGGTGCAGTCGGATCAGGACACTGTGGCCATCACAGAGACCTGGTGTAATGATAAACATGACTGGGAGATGGCCATACCTAGCTACAACATATTCAGAAGAGACAGGGCAGGCAGGAAGGGAGGAGGAGTGGCACTTTATGTGAAAGATGGTATAAAGGCCACAGAGATCCAGGGGGAACAAAATGGGGGAGAGATACTGTGGGTTAAGCTGAAAAGGAAAATGGGGTCAGCCATCCGCACAGGGGTGGTCTACAGACCACCAGCCCAGGAGGAAGAAACAGGAGCTGATGCTAGCTATCCAAAGGATGGCAGACAAGGGAGAGGTAGTACTAGCTGGAGACTTCAATATTCAAACGTGGTCTGGCCTCCCAGCAATGGCGTCAACCAGGAGCAGATTTATCCTGGACTCCCCTCAAGGTGCCTTTCTCAAGCAACTGGTCATGGAACCAACTCGGCAGAAGGCAGTACTGGACCTCGTGCTCACAAACGGGGAAAGTGTGATGGGGTAACAGTGGGGGAGCACCTGGAGAACAGTGACCACCAGTCACTGTGGCTTGAAATCACAGAAGATGCAGAACCAAACCACACAAAAACACGTATCCTGGATTTGAGGGGGGCAGACTTTGGGAAAATGGGGAGATGCTTGAAAGAGGCATTAATGGGAATGAGGCGGGAATCAGGGGTTGAGGAACAGTGGACAATATTTAAAACGGGAATTACAAGAGCAACAGAATTATGTGTTAAGCAGGTTAGCAAGGGGAAAAGGAAGAGGAGGCCATTATGGTTTTCCAAGGTGGTAGCGGAGAAAATGAAAGCCCAAAAGATTGTATTCAGGCAAAACAAAATGATGCAGGCAGAAGGGGATACGGAAAAGTAACAGGAGAAGCAAAGGGAGGCAGGGAGGTCAGTAAGGGAAGCCAAAGCTCAGACAGAAGAGTGCATCGCAAAATCAGTGCGTAGAGGGGACAAAACCTTTTACAGGTACATAAGTAAAAAAAGATAGGCAAAGGGAGGGATAGTGAGACTGAAGGGGGAGGATGGGGGCCACGTGGAGGATGACAACAGTAAAGCTGACAAACTGAACAGATATTTCTGCTCAGTCTTTACTGAGGAAGCAGTGGGTAATGGACCTGAAGGGAGTACAAGGGGTGGGAATGGCGCAGAAATGAACACAAGTCCCTTTACACTGGAAAGGGTCCTGAAGGAACTGAAAGGAAGAAGAAGAGTTGATAAAGCAATGGGGCCAGATGGAGTGCACTCCAGGGTCCTAAAGAAACTAAGAGAGGTGCTGGCTGAACCTCTGGCAGTCCTGTTTAGCCAGTTATTGGAAACAGTGGAGGTGCCCAAAGACTGGAGGACAGCAGATGTAGTCCCTTTATGCAAAAGCAGGAACAAAGAGGAAGTGGGGAACTACAGACCAGTCAGCCTTACCTTAGTAGTGGGGAAGATCATGGAAGCACTACTGATGTAGAGATTGATAGAATCATCTGGTTGCCAATGGACTACAGGACCCAAGGCAGCATGGTTTCACAGGGGGGAGGTCGTGTCAGACCAACCTCATTGAATTTTTCGACTGGGTGACAAGGGAGGTAGATCAGGGAAGGGTAGTGGACGTAGTCTGTCTGGACTTCAGCAAGGCCTTTGACACTGTGCCACATAGAAGGCCATTAAACAAACTGGGGAAAGTGGGAGTGGGCAGGACAGTAGTGCGGTGGGTAGGTAATTGGCTGGGCGACAGGACACAAATGGTGGTGGTAAATGGCTGTCACTTCACAGAAGGAAGAGTGACCAGTGGGATGCCACAGGGATCAGTGCTGGGACCGGTCCTATTCAACATCTTCATCAGTGACATTGTGCCGGACCTAGAAGGCAGAATTTCCCTGTTCGCTGATGACACAAAGCTCTGTAACAGAGTGGACACACCAGAGGATGTAGACAGAATGAGGTGGGTCCTGCAGTAACTTGAAGAATGGTCAAGGGTTTGGCAGTTGAAATTCAATGCAAAGAAGTGCAAGATAATGCATATGGGGCACAAAAACCCTGGAACAACATATCAGTTGGGAGGTGAGGATATAGCATGTACCAAGCAGGAAAGAGACCTTGGGGTTATCCTCTCTGATAACCTCAAGGTAGGGAAACAGTGCGACAAGGCAGCAGGTAAAGCAAATAGGATACTGGGATGCATAGGCAGGGGCATCACCAGGAGGAAAAGTGAGGTAATAATTCCACTATATACTGTAAGACACTAGTGAGACCCCACCTGGAGTACTGCGTACAGTTCTGAAGACCTTACCTATGTAAGGACATGGACAGGGTAGAGAAGGTTCAGAGGAGGGCAACGAAGATGGTACAGGGATTGCATCCCAAGTCCTATGAGAACAGGTTGAAGGACTTGAATATGTACACCCTGGAGGAGAGAAGGGAGAGAGGGGATATGATAGAGACATACAGGTACCTTACAGGGAGGAACAGGGTGCAGGAACACACTATTTTCCAGAGAAAAAGATGTTCCAGGACTAGAGGGCATGGGATGAAGTTGGAGGGAGGGCAATTCAGGGGAAACATGAGGAAGAATTTCTTCACAGAATGGTGGTGGACTAGTGGAACACCCTGCTAGAAGAAGTGGTGGGGGCTGAAACAATCACAGGATTTAAGAATGCATGGGATAGACATAAGGGAATTCTTGAGGTCAGGGGTAAGGGGCAACAGACTTCTAGGGAAACATAAAGTGAACTTACAAGCTCAGTGTGCAGACTGGGTGGGCCATAGGCTCTTTTCTGCCGACAGTGTCTATGTATCTATGTAAACTGCCCAAGTTATGACTGAACATTACACAGTTTCAGGGTTCACTCAAAACTTCCCTAATTTTCAATATTTTGACTCCAAACTGTCAACATAGCCATTAGTCCACACCACCTCATAAATGTGACACGTGTTATTTTTTAAATCCTGGACAAGATGTGTTTTCACATCTCTGGTGTGAAAAAACATTTTGGCCAATATACTATATGTAACCCCTAGGTGGCGCTATCCCAAGGGCTACTACCCCTGCCTGCTTGGCTAGTAGCAGGTTAAGGGGCCTGAGTTCTGAAACGGGTACCTCCACCTGGAGGTCAGGGTTGGTAGTGGTCAAGCTAACCTTGGCACAGCCCTTCAGGACACTGTATCCCACCTCTTTCCTCTCTAGTGGCCTGAACACTGTACAATAATCACTTTCACAATATCCCTGGTACACCACACAAGTACCCACACTGTTTGCACTTACCACAAGGGCTGATTCCTCTGACTTGACCCTGGGAACCCCCTGTAAAACAAGGTTATGCACAGCAAATAGCAACAGTACAGTACTTTGAGCATAAACTGTAACCACAGTCAGATTACATGCAGAAAAAGTTAGATCTGATTTATTCAGGGGACTTGAACAAGGAAGGGGCAAAATCAGGTTAATTAGCTTAAAAGTTATATCAATCAAGCAGTTATGCATGCGCTTTGAGGCCCCCCCACCCCACAGTCACACCTCTGGGTGCCCAGGTGGAGAACAGATGGGCTAGCCAGTACCGTTGCCCGGGGTTGGCCGACGTCGCAGCTGGTTGGGGTCCTGTGATGGAAAACACAACATGCACAGTACACACTATTTGTAATCTGGAGCCAGAGGGCTCAGTTCATAAAGGAAAAGAAACAAAAAGACAATCGGATGACACACTCAGATTAAGCTGTTTTTGCAGGGAGCTACCCAGGTATTTACTCACGATACCCAAGACTGGACACAGACTGGATGAAAATCGACACTGCATGTGGTTGATCTGGAATGCCAGGAGAAGCAGGGCCCTCACGAGTCGCCGAGGCGTCATTCTTGTTCAAGCGTCAAGCAGTGGGCTGATCCCCAGGCAGGTCGCTCGTCGATGGCTTCTCTGTGCAGCGGGTAGTCTGGCTGGGCCAGTCTGTCAAGGCCCAGACTGCATGGAGACAAATTCTGATGCAGTCCGTTTGGGGCTGGATACAGCTTCCAGCAAGCAGAACACAGTTCAGACAATGGGGAACTAATTCACGGCCCACTAGCAGCTCACAGCACATTTACATGTAAGGGAATTCTACTGTACCAGGCAAAGTGCTCCACGATCATAATCACAAAGTCTCTGCACACACCGGGAGCTTAGGGGTAGCTGGAACTCCTGACAAGCTGATTGCATTCAGCAAAATCTTCTGTCTTCTTCAGGTTGAGTCTGGCCCACTGCAGTAGCTTACTTTAGTCACACAACTCGGATTCAGTCCAGAAACAATTCTCTTTCCCCTCTCAGGGCAGCAGGCAGACATTCAGGCCAAAAACTCAGGCGTTTCCACAGAGACTGTCTCAGGCATCTTGCTTCTTCAGCTTCCAACCTAGATTTGCCTTAAACAGCAGGCAGCTTGGGGATTTCCCTCAGATCCAAAAGGTTTGGTGGCTGTCAGTCAAAGCAAGAGCTCTCCTTTCAGTTGCAAAAAGGCGCCAAAAGCCCCAAACTACAATTCCTACAGATTTTGACTTCAGACAGCTTCTGTAGTCCAGCTCCATTTTAGGTCCCACCAGAACAGATTGGTCCAATTCACAGTCCCGGCCCAGATGGTGGGGATAAACAAGACAGTCCTTGCTGCAAAGAAGGCAGGTTAGACAAACTACATTATCATGAGGTCATGTGATGCAGCGAGCCTGAAGAGACGCCTTTTAAGCCTCTCCCGACCACCGCCATAAGAACCAGTAAATACCTACTTTAAATTAACGTTCCGATTGTAAAAAAAGTCAACTGAAGGGTGTGAGGACATCTGGAGCAGCATATTAGTGTGTTATGCAGGAGATGGAAATTGAAATGAAGTCACAGCCGAGACATACCCCGCCTGCCACGCCTGAGAAAGCTCCCAAAAAACAAAGGGCTAACACTGTTCCTGGGCCATCCACACTACAGCAGAGTTCCGAGCAAGAGCCTCTTACGTTGTCCGGTTTCTTGGCGGAATTTCATCCTTTTAAGGATGAATTGAAAAACATAACTTCCGAAATTAAAGCAATTTCTCAAGCAATAGAGGATATTGCCCACACGCACGTCTGATAGCGAAGCGCGAATCTCATCCCTGGAGAAGAGAGCCGATAAAATGGACCCTGAAGTAGTGACATTCCAACAAAAGCTGGCAAGGATGGAGCTAAAATTGGAGGATTTAGAGGGTCGCAGCCGCAGAAACAACGTGATCATAATCGGCCTTCCTGAAGCCGAGGAAGGACATGATCCCATAGTATTTGTGCAAAAACTCGTGGAGAAGATAGCAGGTCCATCTCCATATGGGTCACGGTATACTATAGAGCATGCCCACAGGGCACTTAGACCCACTCCCCCGTCTGGGGCTCCCTCCCCCCCCGTAATCTTTCGATTCTTGAATTACCTGGAGAAACAGCATTTTTTTAGTAAAGTTAGAGAGATTCAAGATCTACAATGGGAGGGGGTAAAAATCCGTGTTGCCGAAGACCTGCCACTATCTGTGCACCAGCGAAGATCCTCTTTTCATCCTCTGGTTACCAAAATAATAGCGGCTGGAATTAAGTTTAAAATGTCATATCCAGCCAAGCTGCAAGTTTTAATTTCAGGAGTCTGGCACTCATACGAAGATTCGGAGATGGCCAATAAAGGATTGAAAGCGGCTATGCCTGACCTATTCAAGAACGTCTGATGGAGGAAGGGTATCCTATCGAAGTAATCCGCAGAGAAAAATAAAAAAGAAAAAGAATAACTCAAAGCACAATGGACTGGCCTGTTCGCTTGGAAGTACCTGGAACTGGAAAGACGAATTTTCCAGGAGGACTTGTGTGTTGGTTAGATGTTTTTTTTTAAAATCTATAACTCCGTGTTGGGAACAGGAGTTAAGTCAATGCTGATTTAAAATTTCATTTGGTAGACCTTTAAAGGGTGCATCATTCAAGGAAGTTGTGTTTATAGGATTTGGGGTGGAATTAGGTCGTAGATGTGCAGTATAGGCTTACTCTCGAAGAAGGTTTCTAACAGGAGTAAACAAAAGCAATGTAATTAGGTAAAAGTCATAATTGCACAGGTTTTTTTTTAGGGTAATAGAAGGGGAGAGCGTAACGTAGGGCTGTGTAAAGCAGAATCTCAAGTTAACAAAAGCTTATAGGTTATGTAATGGTTAGGAAAGAATGATGAAGTGGCAGTCCCTAGTAAAGAACATCTACTTGCTCCCATTTTTTAATGGTTTTCCTCTCTACGTCCTGGGTATGTTTACTGTAATACCGTAGTCTCTAGGATAAGATGTAGTAGCGGGGCGTTGCCACAGGAGGGAGATATTGCTGTGTTTTTCTCTCTGCTAATTCACCTAACTGAGCTGAGCGCTAAAGTTTTCGTAGCTACAGGCTTATTAATGTAGTAGTTCTTGTATTCATGTTTCTCCTCGAAAAGCGGATTTGTAGATCGGGCTGCTGAAGTGCTCAACCTCAGAGAAACCTCCTTATCTTAAGGTGATTACAAAGTCAATAAAGCGAGTAGCGCATAGTTCTAACAGGACGGAGAGATTTTGGTAGTGTAGGGAGCGAGTTTAGTATAGGAGATAGTTTTATAGGTCGAAATAGAGCAGTTCCCCTCTGTCTCTTCAGTTTTTGTATCCGGATTTGGTGTTAAGGAATATTTAAGTAGCGGGAATGAGAAAAGGGGTTATGCCCACTCTATGTGAACCCTCTTATGTCTCGCATCTGATTACAGGGGTCAAATCCTGACTTTTAAGTCTCACTTTATAGTTTCTACGACTCAAAAGACTCTTTAGTTATCAGGCATTGAGACAGATGGAGTCTACATCTTATGGGGCATTTGGGGGAAAACAAGGTGAGTGGGCGGGAGAGGAAAGGCGAGGATGCGTGTTGCAACCATTCACAGGATAGAAGGGGGAAGGGTGGGCTGGGACATCTTGGGTTTGGGGGTTTTGGGTCTTTTCTATTTTTTTTCCTTTTTATGTATTTAACAGGTTATAGGAGAGGGGTAGGGGGTTGGGGGGGTCCCACAGTCCGTCACCATCAATCATATTCAGAGTTTAAAAATAACTGGGCTCAATACTAGAGAAGTTCTATTGATGATGAGGTAGGATGGCTAATGATCTGTATATTTCCACGTGGAATGTCAAAGGGGTTCGACAGAGAATGAAACAGTATAAAGTGTTGAAACATTTAAATGTTTTAAATTGTAACATTTCCTTTATTCAAGAAACGCACCTATCAGACTCCGAAGCCATTCAGATGAGGAGACTTCAAATAGAGAGTTTTTCTGCCCAAGGTACTTCCAATAGTTGTGGAGTCTCGATCCTCCTGAACAGGAATGTCCCATTTATTCCTGCTCAGGTGATCAAGGACCCACAGGGAGATTCGTATTGGTGAGAGGCACTCTTTATACCAAAGAAATATTGCTAGGGAGCATTTATGGTCCCAACAGGGAGGACCCTCTTTTTTATATGCAATTGTTAAACACTATTCTTCCTTTATTACCTGCGTCCATAATTCTGGGGGGTGATCTAAATTTGGTGTTGGACTCGGGTAAAGACCGTACTAGTTATAATCCAAGAAGATCTTCCCCAGCCCAACGGGCTGTACACGATCTAATGGATAGATTGGGGCTTTGTGATGTATGGAGGGTATTACATCCAGAAGCTAGAGAGCACACCTTCACATACCCGATTCATGGTTCCTCGTCTCGTATTGATTACTTATTGCTCTCACAACAATTACTTCCTGGGGTAATATCCTCTGATATTCAAGCAGGTCCCCCCTCAGACCATTCAGTGGTGCAGGTTAGGGTGTCGCTCCCTTTCATTCCCAAACGCCAAACTCGTTGGAAGTTGAATGACCAATTACTCAAAGATCCTAAAATAGCGGAATGCATTAAGGAACACATCACATAATATTTTGAAACTAATTTGACACAAGATGTTAAACCTGATATTGTGTGGTGTGCTTTCAAAGTCTACCTACGGGGTATCCTAATTGGGATAGCATCCAATAGGAAAAAGAAACAGGAGTTAAAACAGAAGACCTTGTTATCCCAGATTAGAGCATTAGAAGCAGACATGCAACCACAATCATCAGACGAGGTCAAACAGAAATTAGCAAAACTGAAGGACGAGTACATGGGTATTCTCAACGAGAAGGCGGAGTTCGCAATCTTATGTGCAAAAGCCTCATATTTAGACCACGGAGAAAAAGCAGGGAAGTTAATGGCACAGCGAATTAAACAACAGGAATCAGCCCGCTTTATTCCCCCAATTCGTTCTAGGTCAGATGGGTCCTTAAAATCCACACCGAAGGACATAATCTGGGAATTTACTAGGTATTACAAGCAATTATACTCTGCTATGGAAAATCCTCCCTCTAATTCAGCTCTTCTTCTTTATTTACAAGAAGCACAATTGCCTGTCCTTTCCGAAATTCAGAAAACAAAAGTAGTGGCACCAATCTCAGCATTAGAAATAGGGGAAGTAATTCAGGGATTACCATCGGATAAAACTCCGGGACCCGATGGGTTCTCGCCTAATTTTTATAAACGTTTTAAGGAACTGATCATCCCACACTTACTCTCACTATACCAGTTTATACTGTCTGAGGCGCAAACTGACCCTACATTATTTGAGGCTCTCATAGTTCTTCCAAAACTCGGTAAAAATTTAGAATTAGTGGAAAACTATAGACCCATTTCGTTATTAAATCAGGACATTAAGATACTATCCAAGATTCTCGCTGACAGGCTTAGTTTAATACTCCCAAATCTAATAGGCCCTCAGCAGGTTGGATTTATGAGGGGCAGATCTTCTATAGATCACTTACGTACCCTCTCTCACGTTCTCTCTGTTTCGAGGGATGCTTCTTTCCCAGCAGTGTTGGTTTCACTGGATGCAGAAAAAGCCTTTGACAGAGTTAACTGGAACTTCTTGATTCAGACTCTGGGTGCCTTCGGCTTTCCACAACAATTTTTAGAATGGATCAAGGCTCTATCAAACCCCTACTGCTAGGATCTCGGGAATGGGGCTATCTCGGTTGTTTCTTTTACACTAGGGTACTAGACAGGGTTGCCCTCTTTCCCCTTACTTTAATCTTTACTTGAGCCATTAATCTGTAAACTGTCTAAGTCAGATGATGCAAGGTATCACAATTCTAGACACCGACATCAAAGTTTCTGCTTAGGCCGATGATTTACTCTTGCAACTCTCATATCTAGAGTCCTCTATTCCTGTCATGTTAAATCTCATAGCGGAATACAGCAGGCTCTCTAACTATAAGCTCAATATTGGTAAGTCCATTGTATTCCCTCTGAACCACAGAGTTTTTAAGCATAACATCACTGCTTTGGGCCTGTCATGGGCAAAAGAATCCTTATGTTATCTAGGCATTGAAATAACCAGAACTACTCAGCTTTCCATAAAAAAGAACCTGGACGCATTGTTAACGATAGTTTCGCAAGATTTAGAACGACGGGTGGCTCTTCCTATCTCTTTGTGGGGAAGAATAAACGTAATTAAAATGAACATACTCCCTAGATTGCTTTACCCTCTTCAATTACTGAATATCTACTTACCTGGAGTGTGGTTTAAAAAAAGTGCAGACCCTAATAATGAAATTTATCTGGGCCAAAAAGCAACCAAGATTAGCATATCACAAACTTGCGGCTTCTAAACTCAAAGGGGGACTAAGACTACCCCATTTCAGTTTGTATTATTGGGCTAGCCAAGTATCCAAATATCTTCAATGGTTGGTTCCTAAGGCACCAATGGCTCTTTCTCAATGGTTGAAAATCGAATTGGAAATGATTCGTTCATGTAACATGGATCCCTCTACTTTACTGTTCCTAAAGGTATCGGATTTACCAAAAAAGTTAAAAGGAACTACCATCGAAACGTCCATCAGAATTCATTCACAGCTATGTGGTTTTTAAAAATATAAGCAATACGCAGATCTTTCACAATTGATTTGGAATTCCCCGGCCTTTGGAATAGGTGGTAAACCTTTAGTAGCTTCATGGTTACCTCAACTAGGGGAAGGGAAGCTGTCCTTGTTGGTGAAGGATGATGGAACATGGTTATTCTTAGATGAACTTGTAGTAAAATTCGGATTACGGTCACAGGAACACTTTCAAATATATCAACTAAGACATCTTTTGGTTAAAAAATTTAAAGGGTCAGTTCCTATAAAGTCCAAGTATTCTTTTCACAACAACCTAAGTCCCCTAACTATATCCACAAAGACAATTTCCAAAGTATATACATTTTTATACGATTGGCGATTTCCGGAGGCCTTTGGACCTTCAGGTTACTGGTCTGAACTTTTTCCACAAAGGAAGATAGATTGGCAGACCTTATGGACCAATTGTCATCGTTTTGTATCTCAAGATAGGTTGTGGTTGATGCAATTTAATATATTGCATAATCTTTATTATTCCCCACAAAAACTGGCGGCCTGGGGGGTAATTACCTCCAATCTATGTACCAGGTGTGCACAGAGTGAAGGTAATCTGTTACACATTTTCTGGGAATGCCCCAAGATAGCTCCTCTTTGGAGAATGATACAGGACAGAGTTGATCCGTTATTGGGGTTGTCTGACTTCTTTTCTCCCGAGATTTGTCTCCTCGGGGACTACTCTCAGATATCTGTGAATACTCGTAAATACTACATAGCTATGATTTCCATGTCTGTGAAAAAGATGGTTCTTAAATATTGGAAGAATGCTCAGTCGTGCCTCTATTCTGAATGGCTTAACGAGCTTTTAGCAAATCTTAGAACAGAAAAGACTATTTCTAGTTTAAATAATAATAAGGTGAAATACTAAAAGATCTGGGCTCCTTTACATACGCTATATTCTACCTAACATGTAAGTTGTGCTTTAAATATGGACTCTTACACTTTTGTACACCGGGACTGTGGGGAGGGGTGGAGGAGGCAAGGGGAGGGAGGGAGGGACGGGATCATGTATGTGGTTACATATCTGTCTACAGGTGTTATTGTACAAATGTGGTCCTGTCCTTTGTAAAATGTAAAACTCAATAAACTTTATATTGAAAAAAAACAAAAACTACATTATCATTATCACTCTAAATGATTTTCAGCAAATAGTTACATCTTTCAACAGAGCTCCCACTTAAATTACTTATAACTGCAATCCAGGCAGCTCTTAAAGAGACAGTACACAGAGGCTACACAGGCACTCTCTGGCAATACATTTAAACTGCTAAAACGCAGGACACCAGCCGGGCAGTGAGCATTTAGGCAAGCTCAAGGAAGACTTTGCGGGAACCCCAATTTGTAGGGGGGGGGGGTTACATCCTTCTCTGCCTGGAGAAAACTTGGCGTCCGCATCAAGTCTGTACCATCTTGCATCAGTTAACATAAACTTACTACTTTACTATACATTTTCACTACACTTCGTAATACTATACCCATTCTGACAATACATCAGGTATATTTCCCACAGGTAATTTACACATTACTTTGCAGAATCATGTAATAACTTCTTGTACATTAAACAATATCAGAGGGGGCCCTTCCCTATCAGCTAATTTAGGGCTAGACGGGGCAGGGGCACCATACCTAGAAGACTGAACAATTAAGCTGGAATTGGTACTTAGGCTCAGTTTGGGCAGTGAGCTCTGAGAAACATAAACCCCTTTGTGGAGCACATTGAGAGGCAAATCCACTGGCCTTCCGGGAGAATCCTAACTTAAGCAGACTACTGGCTTGACAGCTCGGCCAGTCCATCTGGGGGAAACAACCACAGTCTCTGTACTCTCAACACTGGTCATGGAACTTTCATCACTTGTGAGGGATGCCTCTGCCTGGGTAGGAATGTCCAAACTTGGAGAACTGTCAGCCGCTTGCTCTGTAGGCTCTGTTTCTACAACATCTGGCTCATTTTGAAGACACTCTGGCACTGAAGGGGTGTTGTCAGCACTCTCATAGTGTTCCTCAAGTTTTGGCATGTCACCAGAAAGACTCATACCATCAGCCTCTCCTTCAGGCAAATCATACAGTTCCACAATACACAAAGACTCAGAATCCTCAGACGTGATACTTTACACTTCACTTTCAGGGAGCATTGGCTCCAAGGATGATGCCGGGGGTTTAGGCAGTCCAGAATGCCCAGCTTCATCCCCATAATTCAACATACGATTTCCACGAAACAGCTGACTCAATTCATATGAGGAGTAATAGGCATTATCACACTCACTGTCATCCGAGTTAGACTGGCAGTCACTATCTTTCTGGGCCTGCTGTGGGGGAAGTCTTAAATCGGCAACCACGGGGGCAGGCTGACTGTCTCTCTCTTGCAGCAGCACGAGTCACTGGTCCAGGGGAATCAATGTCGGCAGGTTCAGCCTCAATTATAACTTGACCAATAGGTAGCAAGTGATTACGGTTCATGGTCTTGACAACTTTGGAGTCATTCTCTGGGCTCACTTGGTACACTGGCAAGTAATCCAACTTTCCAACTACAACATGGGGAAGATGGTCCCATCGATCAGCAATTTTGTGTTTACCATGCAATCCTAAATTTCGCAACAACACATGGTCTCCAGGCCTAAGCTCTTGAGCCTTTACTTTTCTATCATGTCTCTCTTTGTTGGCTAGATTTCTTTTGGCGGCCATTGTCTGGGCAGTTGATAGACATGGTTCAATTGAGCTTTCAGTTTTTATACATGTTGCAGGTAATCTTCAGCTCGGACCGCATTGGGAGAAACCCCAATACAGACATCAACAGGCAGCCGGGCCTCTCTCCCGAACATGAGGCGGTAGGGAGAGAACCCGGTAGCATCATTCTTTGTGCAATTGTATGCGTGTACCAAGGTGCTAATCTGCTGGCTCCATGTATGCTTATCTTTTGGGTGGAGGATGCCTAGCATGTCTAGCAGGGTGCGGTTAAAGCGTTCTGGTTGAGGATCCCCCTGCGGGTGATAAGGGGTGGTTCTTGACTTTTGCACCCCCCCCCCCCAAATAGAGAGAGCATTTCTTTGATTAGCTGACTCTCAAAGTCCTGGCCCTGATCAGAGTGAATTTGCTGGGGGGCACCATAGTGGGCAAAGACATTTTCCACTAGCACCTTGGCTACGGTAGATGCTTTTTGATCTTTGGTGGGAAAAGCTTGTGCATACCGTGTGAAATGGTCCGTAACCACTAACACATTGCCAGTGTTTCGCTGATCAGGCTCTAAACTCAAGAAGTCTATGCAGACTAGTTCCATTGGGCTGCTGGTAGTAATGTTGACAAGGGGGGCAGCCCTCTGAGGCAGGACTTTTCTGTGTAGGCAGTGACTACAAGTCCTTACATGGTGCTCAACATCTGCCCCCATCTTGGGCCAGTAGAATCAAAATCGTACTAGGTCAAGGGTCTGGTCGATACTGAGGTGGCCCATATGATTGTGGGGGGACCTCAGTACCAAATCTTTGAAGGCTGTGGGCAGGACCAATTGTTGCTTGTCTATTTGGCCACCCGATCTACTCTCTCTCTATACAACAACTGATTAAGCAACTTCAACCTGGGGCCTTCTTTAAACAATAAAGAGGTTCATAGATTAGAGGAATGCAGCTTGGACACATCTTTTCCTGCACGAAGGGCGTCAAGTGCTGGCTGAATCATAGTGTCTCGAGATTGAGCCCATTGAATGCTGTCATTGTCAAACTGAGGTAGTGCACTAATATCTAAAGCAGAGAAGTGACAATACGCAGCTGGTATGCAGGTGTCAGAAGGGCCGAAGCAATCTGCTAAGCAGTCCGCTGTGTCAGTAGACATCCGTTCATTTCTATCAAACTTTTGACACAATGCTCGAATGTCAGGTTCAGACAGCCTGACCCAGTCACTCTTGGAAATAGGCCTCTGGGATAGGGTGTCAGCATCAATATGATTCAGGCCTAGTCTGTATTCGAGAGCATAATCATATGTTGACAATGCAGAAAGCCACCGGTGCCCCATGGCGTCTAACTTAGCTGAAGTCTGTACATAGGTCAACGGGTTATTGTCAGTCCTCACCAATATTTTCACCCTATAGAGGTAATCATGAAACTGTCGACAATGGCCCATTTTAATGCAAGGAACTCCAACTTGTGCAGAGGGTAGTTTCACTATGACAGGGTCAAGCTCCTACTGGCGAATGCCACTAGTCTCAAACCATCCTCATGGTCTTGATACAGTACAGTTCCTAGACCCTGTAGACTGGCGTCAATATGCAGCACATAGGGTTTGGTGGGATCAGCATAAGCGAGGATGGGGGCGTGGGTGAGCTGGTATATGACTTCGTGGAAAGCTGCTTCACAGTCAGGCGTCCAACGGGACCTGAAAAGTTCACCTGGGTGGACATATGCTTTGTCTGGTTCTTTGACGGCCCCTTTTTGGTATTTCTGATTAGTAGGGGGGTAACCCTGGGTAAGATTCAAGAGTGGCCGAATCACTTTGGAATAGTCCTTTATGAACTGGCAGTAGCAGCCACAGAATCCCAGGAAACGTTGTAGTTCTTTCAAATTGTGGGGCTGGAGCCAAGTAGTCAAGGCTTCAGCTTTACTAGGATCAGTCTCTATCCCCTCCTGTAAACACTATGTGCCCCACATACTTCACAGAGGTTTTGAAAGACTGGCCCTTGTTGATGGACAGCTTGAGGCCGAAATCTTCCAGTTTATCTAGTACTTTGAACAGTCGACTCTCGTGCTCCTCTAGGGAGCTCCCAAACACAATGGCATCATCCAAGTACACCAGGCATTCCAGCAAATTCATGTCTGCCACTGCTCGTTCCATCAGTCACTGGAAGGTGGCTAGGGCGCCCAGTGTCCCCTGTGACATTCTCAGGAATTTGTAGAACCCCAAAGGACAGATGAAGGCTGTCTTCTCATGGTCCTCCGGAGCCATCGGAATCTGGTAATATCCACTGCGAAGATCCAACACCGAGAACCATTTGCTCCCATTCAAACAATCCAGAGCATCTTGTATATGGGGCATGGTGTATTGATCGGGGATGGTCCGCAGATTCAGAGTTCGATAATCAACACACATTCTCACAGATCTATTCTTCTTACTCACAACCACAATGGGAGAAGCATATGGGCTCCTGGATTCTTGTATCACACCAGCTGCGAGCATTTCCTGCAAGTGTCTTCTCACATCGTCTGTGTCTGAAGGGGCTAGGCATCGAGACCTCTCTCGAAATGGCTATTCATCGTGGAGGTGTATGTGATGCTCCGCACCCTGGACACGTCCCACGTCCCATTCCTTCAACGAAAACACTTGATCTCTCTGGGCAAGTTTCTGGCTAATTCTAGTCTTCCATTCAGCTGGCAGTGGGAAGTCACCAAAATCAAATAAGCTGGGAGTCACTCTATCTGTCTTGCCAGGGTGCTTGTTGCTGGGCAACCAGGGTTGGGTAAGTTACTTTTTCTATTACTTTCTATTACTTTTGGAAACTTGTTCCAGGAAGCTCTGTGCAGTCACTAGCAAGGATGGAGATGTACTAGAAAAAGTAATACACCTTACAGTTACATTTACTTATTTCTTTTT
This sequence comes from Neoceratodus forsteri, assembly GCA_016271365.2. Taxonomy (NCBI): domain Eukaryota; kingdom Metazoa; phylum Chordata; order Ceratodontiformes; family Ceratodontidae; genus Neoceratodus; species Neoceratodus forsteri. The sequence continues at coordinate 708,071,709 of CM057459.1, read as the reverse complement.
CTACAAAAACAATACAAAAATAATAAATAACAGATTACATTTATTTGAAAGTAATAGGTTAGTTACTAGTTACTTTCAAATAAATGTAATCAGTTACAGTTACATATTACTTCTGCATAAAAAGACAGAAGTATTTGTAACTGTAAGGTGTATGACGCTCAGACTGCTAACCTTTGTGTTGCCCCACTATTAATTCGAGCTCCTCTCTCCTTTCTCTAGCCGAGAACCTGCTAGGGATCCCAGCTCAGACGCCCTCCGCATGGACCGTGGACACTGGACGGTCGGTGCTTCCGAAGCCGCCGCCTGAGACCTCCTCATCGGACTCCACTGCTTGAGAGGTACTGCAAAGCCGCAATTTTTCGCCCACCCGCTCATTCCCCCTCCTGTGTGCTATTATATAGACCCGTTAGCACCGCCCATTCCCATCCCTGATGAATCTACTGCCTTCTCTTTCTTACTAAAACAATTTGTTACTGCCAGGGTTCCGCCAGGGGAATCCTGCAACCAGCAGCCGGCGAGCTACCCTTGTTATAAAAATTTCCTCATTTACTCAACAACTGCAATTGTGGCAGCCTCGTGGCAATTCCTCCTCCTGACTGCACTGTGTATCATACCCCTTACTGGCTTATTATCTGAAAAATTTGAGACTGGAGGTACACCACATCCTCATCCTGAAGACTGCTCGCCCAGTCTGACTCTACACATCACATGTTATGCCAAGGCTCCTTGCCAACTGATCCAGGTGGACTACCTTCCTCGAAGAGCAACTATTGCAGGTTTGTCTACGCCTCCTTCCTTATCTCTGATTAATTTGAGTTACTCCCACTGGCGTTACACAGCCAGAGTATTAGCCTCAGTGTCCTTAGGCTTGCATAAATTAAAAAACAAAGCTTGGCACCCCGGTTCCTTCTCCATGCCAAGCCGGAAAAAGCCTCGAGCTCATTGCCTTTCATTTGAATCCCTGAAAAATTACTACTCCTTATCTTACTCTGCTCTGGCAATGTCGAGCTTAATCCAGGGCCCATAAATAAACTTTCCTCCCCTTCTGAGTCACTATCTCTTAAAGGTATTAGTTTTATGCACATTAACATGTGCAGCCTGCTAAAAAAATGCACCCTTATCCAGGCTTGGACCGCCCATACAATGCCAGATGTGCTTGTTATCTCAGAATCCTGGCTTCGGCCCTCTACGCCAAATAACATGATTAATATACCTAACTACCAGATCTTTAGATGTGATAGGCAATCCAGGGGAGTTGGGGTCACCATCTACATCAATGATAGATTTGTGGCATCAACACTTAATTGTAACTCACTGGTAGCGGGATTTGAGTGCCTGGACATAAAAATCGACCTATCCCCATCGTTAGCACTCCGAGTCATAGGATGCTATAGACCACCATCTGCTGGTACTCAGCTCTTGTCCTATCTTACAACTATCTTGGACACTAGCCCCCGGGAAACCATTATCCTCGGGGATCTAAACTACGATTGGGTGTCGGAAGCCGGTCACCTGCTTAAATCTTTCTGCGACTCCCTTGGTTTCACCCTACTCAGCGAAGAGCCCACCCATATCAACAAAAGAGTACAGCCAAAGTACCCTTCTGGATGTCCTGCTTGTAGATAAATCCATTCCTTCTCCCACGTTGGAACCTTTGGCGCAGATATTAGTGACCATTGCCTAATAGCTGGAGTTTGGGCAGCCAACAAAAGTGCCAACTACTGCCAGATTCTCCACCAAAGGTCAACCAGGTCATTCGACCCAAAGGCATACCTACTTGACCTAAAAAACTCCCCCTTGTGGCAGAGTTTTTACCTTGCTAAAACAGTGGAAACTGCATATTCTATACTACATGAAATCATTACCTACGCCATGAATCTACATGCGTCTGTCAAAAATATGCATAAAGGTTAGGAAATGCCGTTGGTTCACTCAAGATCTCAAGGCTGCACTACTGTCCAGGGATAAACTCTGAAAAACTGCTGCAAATCCCAAAAAGAAGAAGACTGGAGCCTCTTTAGAAACAGCCAGAAATCACTGCACCAAACTGATTAGGGAAGCTAAAGCCTGCTATTACCAAGCAGAACTAGATACCGCAGCCAATTGTCCCTCCAAATTCTGGGCCACAATCAAAGAACTGGTGGGAGCCACGTCACAAAATATGCTCCCTACAAAAATTACCTCTGACAATACAGTAATCAATGCCAAAAAAGAGATACTGCAGGCATTCAACACGCGCCATACAGCAGGCTTAGCCTTGATAACTCACCTGCGTGTAGCCTCGCGCCAACTTGGCATGACCCCACCAAATGTTGGCTCCATTAGTCAACATTTCTCATTCTCATTGGTTTCTCTCAAGGAAGTGGAAGACTTGATTCTCCACCTGGATACTAAGAAAATGCGGCGCAGATGCACTTGAACCATACTTCCTAAAGTACCCGCACGTATTGGCGGTGCCTATTACTCATTTATTCAACCTGTCCCTAACACAAGGTACCTCCTCAAATATGGAAGATCACACCGTTATCCTGCTATTTAAATCTGGAGACCCTTGCGACCTTAATAACTATAGGCTAATTTCTCTCCTACCCACACTCTCGAAGCTACTGGAAAAAATAGTAAATGGCCAACTAAGATCCTTCATCGACAGAGAAAAATTACTAAACTCCCTTCAATCCGGATTCAGAGCCAACCACAGTACAGTCTCGGCATTAGCTAAAGTAACCAACGACTGGCAACTGGAGTTGGAGCATAAAAAGTCAGTATGTGCTGTGTTTCTTGACCTCAGCAAAGAATTCGACACAGTCGACCACGACCTGCTCCTCGACTCGCTAAAAACACTGGGATTGGATGCTACTTCTTTAAACTGGTTCTCTGTATATCTGACAGACAGATACCAGAAGGTGAAAGCGGATGTCGAACTATCTGCCCTAAAACTCTTACAAAGAGGTGTCCCTCAGGGATCCATATTAGGTCCCCTCCTCTTCGCAATGTATATCAACAACATTGATGAGGGAATCAAGAATGCAAGTATTCACTTATTCACGGATGACACAGTGCTGTACCTGAGTCGTCCCACACCAAAAGAAGCTTGTACTGAGCTACAAAAAGATTTCAACCTCCTGCAACTCCAACTAATCAATAAAAAACTGCTATTAAATGCTAAGAAAACTAAAGCCATGTTATTTTCCCCCACAAACTACACAAGCACTACTGACTCCCTCCCCCCAATAACCACGATGCTGGGAGAGTGCTTAGAGTATGTTCCGAAATTCAGATATCTTGGGGTCTGGATCGACTGTAAACTGTCTTTCACTGACCACCTGGAAGACTTGCTGAAAAAATTAAGGCAAAGACTTGGCCTTTTTAACAGGATAAGAAGACTTCTTACAGTGGGCGCAAAGAAACGACTAGTCCAAGCCACGTTCCTGTCCTTAATTGACTACGCAGACTTCATATACAGTAGCTGTACGGCTTCCTATCTTGGAAAATTGGATATGCTGTACCACAGAGCTATACGCTTCATCACTGACCTCCCCTTTTCTACCCATCATTGCGCACTATATGCCACCACGGGCTGGACCTCACTTCACTATAGGCGCAACTTTAATGCAGCACTCTGGACACTTAGAGCCCTCAGTGGCAAACTTCCTCAATACATCGTTGATTGTCTGTCTCCGATTGTGCCCAGGAATTATTCTCTTAGAAGCTGCTCACAACTCCTGCTAAACGTACCCAGGGCACTCACACGAGTTGGGAGAGCTGCCTTTGGATTCGCACTCCCATCAATATGGAATAAAACCCAAAAAATACTTAATCTGAAAACCCCAGTAAGTACCCTTTTGTTCAAAAGGCTTTACGGAAATTTGCAACTGCTTTACTAGACACTAACCTCCCTCAAACGGCGGTCCACAAACGGCGGCCCCCAGCTGAAATATGTGCCTCTGTGTCTAGTTTGCCCACCAACAGATCCACAGGATTTATTGCCGAACTCCCATATCTTATTCTTTGACGCTCTGAACAGCTGCAGCCTGATTCTAGCACATGCTACCACACTTGGGGATAATTATCGTCTTTCGCCTCAAAAAATATTCGGTCCTCGTCCATCCAACACCTCCCTCTGCCCCAACCTCCAGGACCCTCCCAGTTATGCCCCTGCTACTATATTCCTCCTCTTGCACTTAGTACAATGGCAGCTTTTCTCCTCCATGTATGGCAGCGTTTTGGGGCAAAAATCGCTCACGTCACGCCTACGTCACGGTCCTCCCGCCCTCCCAATCCCTCACTCTGCTCTAACAATTGGGTCATCTTAGCTTGCCTTATTCCCCACCTCTCTCTAAATTGTGCTTGATATCTTCTATCTGGTATGCCTACCCTTCCTAACATTTCCTACTACAAAATGCACAGTTTTGGGGCTTGGATCCAGCACAAGTTCATTATCCATGACTCCTTGTAGTTCTGTGTTCAATGTATATTACCTGTAAATGTGCATTTTTACTATAATAGCAGCTATTTTTACTGTTTGTACTGTTGTAACTTGTCTTTCTGTATTATTACTGTAGGACCGCAGGTCCACCTTGTAAATGAGCTTGCTCAATGGTGCCCGCCTGGATAAATAAAGATATTGATTGATTGATTTCAGTACTTCTCCATCCTTGCTAGTGACTGCACAGAGCTTCCTGGAACAAGTTTCTAAAAGTAATAGAAAGTAATAGAAAAAGTAACGTACCCAACACTGTGGGCAACACTGCAGTGTCTGTGCAGCGTACCATAGCTAGGATAGATCCTCTGTTCACCTGGATCTCCCGATCTGACACATTATGAATCTGGACCATCACTCATTGTGCATAGGCATGAGCACGAGCTGGCAAGATGCTGGGCTTAACCAGTAATCCTTCTGGCAATTTTTCCATCGCCTGGTGTGTCCGACATCAGTATTTTGTTCTTGACGTCTTTGCGGAGGCGGACCTCCCCTTGAACGGTACACTGGGCATTAGGGGCCAGTACCATTGAATCGGGATCCTTCTTCCACACGACCCCTACTGGTTCATCCTGGTCCACTCCCTTGGGCTTCTGTTGCAAATTATAGGCCCTCTTGAGCAAAGCAGGAATTCTTAGGGCCCTCCCAGTCCATCGCCCTTGTTTCTCGTGACAGAGTTGTGCCAGTCTCCCAAACATATGGGCGTTGGTGCCAGTTAACAGGGGAACCCCATCATACAGTCCAGTAGGGGGACACACTGAGGCCAGTGTCTCGACTTGCTCCTCTACACCAGTTACAGCTACAGGAAACTACAACCAGAGGCGGACATATCCTAGGTAGGGATGAGACTTGTCGCTCAGCCCCCACGCATGTAGGCCTTCCAGGGATTGTAAGGGTGCAGCAGATAAGTGTTTGTCATACCGGTCCTGAAATACAACGGTCACTTGTGACCCACTGTCCAGCACAGCCCGAGTAGGAATACCATTCACAGCCACGGTAGTCTCCATTGAAGGGCCCACTGTTTTGGACCAGTCTGGAGAGACAGCAGCAGAGGCCTAGATGGATGATTTAGCTACAAAGGGGTTTGAGTTAGGATGTCCAAACCCTTCACTGCGGTCATTTCGTGCACCCCTTGACCACTGATTCATTTTCCGAAGCTCTCCTTGAGGCCGGGTTCACCACTTTCTCTAAGTCTTTCTGAGACCGGCATTCCCTCTTCATATGGCCATCCTTTCCACAGTTGTGACAAATGATAGACTCCTGGGTCATCCTTGGAGAGAACATTGCATGAGGAACTGAAGGAGTGGCAAGGGATCGGGGTCCAATATCTGTTTGCAGTGGTGAGAGGGGTGCAACAGGTCTCAATAGTTCCTTTAGGGTGGCAGTCAATTCTTTGATTTCAGCCTGGGAGCTACCCTCGGTAGAGGATGCCTGAGGGTGCACCCCCACCCTCATGGCAGTCGCGTCCTGAGAGGAACCAGAATCTTGTTCCATGGGGGGAACCCTTGCAGAGGCACCCGCCTTCAACTCTCGGACTTCCTTTAATAGCTCGAATTTCCAAAACTGGGCCCAGGGCGGGGCGTCTTTTGCATTCTCAGAGTGCTTGTTAGGTGCCCGGCGGTTGCCCCTGAGCGCACTTGGATGATCACTCTCTGTCACTTGCGCAGTAGCAGCAGATATTGGTGAAATTCCCCCCTGGAGTCGCCTTTGCTCAACCCCCCAAATTTCTTTCATTAGCTCGTCATAAGAGGGGGGCGATTCCAGTCAGTTGGCAAGGCACAACTGAAGCAGTAACAATTCTGAAAACGGAGCAGACTTAAGGATCCGGTCCAGCCTAGTTCGATCTAATCCACTTGATGGTAAACTATCCGTTCTGAGGCACTCTTGTAGCAGCTTTTCAAGCCAAGGTAGATACACAGACAATGGCTGCCCTGAGTACCGCGGGGCCTTTCTTACTCTCCATCACAGGTCCTCATCTGAATCCGGGCTCCCATACACATTCTCCAATGCATCAAGATAGTCCTGTGCAGTTGCTTCGGGGTTACTGGCCCACTTGGCATGGATGGTAGCCAGGGCAGGACCTCAGAGGCTCTCACTCAACATCTTTCATTTCTCTGCTTCTGAGCATTGCCATTCAAGTACTAGAGGGGCAACGTAGTCTATCTGGGTCTCCCAGTCATCCTCTGCCTGGGGGTTGGGGAGGGTGCCCGAGAAGATTCTCAACCTTCGGTAGGAGTCGTGACTAATGGCAGGTACAGATATAGGGGCCAGCATTGGCATGGGCACAGAAGGCGGGGCAGTAACAGGTGCTGGAGTGGGAGGGGGGTCTTCGGAAGGGAACACCCCCAGGTGGCAGGAATAGTTTCTTAAAGTCCTCTATGGTTTTCCCTTCCTCCAGCAACAACTTAGCAAATTTCTCCTCAAAAGTCTCAGATAATAGGGGGAACTCATCCTCCCCAGGGTCTTTACTGTCTCTCGTTATCACTGTCCAGGCGGCTGGGGCCCCTTCTGGGGCAGTAGTCCGTGACACTTTGGAACTGTCCACTGGGTCACTACACTCTATTAAGGCCATGAAAGTTTGGGCGGTCAAATCACCCTGTTGCCCCACCACCACAGCATTTGTCAAACATTCAACTTTGGAAAGTACTCCTTCTACAGCGTCTTTACCAATGTTCAGGGGAATATCCAATACAAGCAGGGCATTGTGAGGGTCAGTCTCCTGTCCTGTATACCACCCCACTAACTGGTGCACAGCCACTTCTGTTGGGATAGCCATTTATGTTTGACAGTAATTCGTAATTTCGGGCACTAGAAGACACAAAATCCCAGTGGTGAGCCTCCAAGATGTAACCCCTAGGAAGCGCTAACCCATGGGCTACTACCCCTGCCTGCTTGGCTAGTAGCAGGTTAAGGGGCCTGAGTTCTGAAACAGATGCTTCCACCCGGAGGTCAGGGTTGGTAGTGGTCAAGCTAACCTGGGCACAGCCCTCCGGGACATTGTAACCCCCCTCCTTCCCCTCTAGTGGCCTGAACACTGTACAATAATCACTTTCACAATACCCCTGGTACACCACACAAGTACCCACACTGTTTGCACTTACCACCAGGGCTGGTTCCTCTGGTTCGATCATGGGGACCCCCTGTAAAAGAAGGTTATGCACAGCAAATAGCAACAGTACAGTACTTTGAGCACAAACTAGAACCACAGTCCGATTACATGCAGAAAAAGTTAGATCTGATTTATTCAGGGGACTTGAACAAGGGAGGGGCGAAATCAGGTTAATTAGCTTAAAGGTTATAGCAATCAAGCAGTTATGCATGCACTTTGAGTCCCCCCACACAGTCGCACCTTTGGGTACCCAGGTGGAGAACAGATGGGCTAGCCAGAACCATTGCCTGGGGTTGGCCAGCGTCGCAGCTGGTTGGGGCCCTGTGATGGAAAACACAACATGCACAGTACACACTATTTGTAATCCAGAGCCAGAGGGCTCAGTTCGTAAAGGAAAAGAAACAACAAGACGATCAGATTACACACTCAGATTAAGCTGTTTTTGCAGGGAGCTACCCTGGTATTTACTCACAATATCCAAGACTGGACACAGGCTGGACGAAAATCGAGACTGCATGTGGTTGATCTGGAATGCTAGGAGAAGCAGGGCCCACACAATTTGCTGAGGCGTCGTTCCTGTTCAAGCGTGGAGCAGGGGGCTGATCCACAGGCAGGTCTCTTGTTGATGGCTTTTCTGTGCAGCGGGTAGTCTGGCTGGGCCAGTCTAGCAAGGCCCAGACCGCATGGAGACAAATTTGGATGCAGTCCATTTTGGGCTGGATACAGCTTCCAGCAAGCAGAACACAGTTCACACAGTGGGGAACTAACTCACGACCCACTAGCAGCTCACAGCACATTTACATGTAAGGGAATTCTATTGTACCAGGCAAAGCGCTCCCCGGTCACAATCGCAAAGTCTCTGCACACACTGGGAGCTTAGGGGTAGCTGGAACTCCTGACAGGCAGATCGCATTCAGCAAAATCTTTGGTCTTCTTTAGGTTGAGCCTGTCCCACTTCAGTAGCTTACTTTAGTCACACAACTCTGATTCAGTCCAGAAACAATTCTCTTTCCCCTCTCAGGACAGCAGGCAGACATACAGGCCAAAAACTTAGGCCTTTCCACAGAGACTGTCTCATGCATCTTGCTTCTTCAGCTCCCAACTTAGATCTGCCTTAAACAGCAGGCAGCTTGGGGATTTCTCTCAGATCCAAAAGGTTCGGTTGGCTGATTCAGCTGTCAGTCAAAGCAAGAGCTCCCCCTACAGTTGCAAAAAGGCTCCAAAAGCCCCAAACTACAGTTCCTACAGATTTTGACTCCAGACAGCTCCTGTAGTCCGGCTCCATTTTAGGTCCCACTAGAACTGATTGGTCCAATTCTCAGTCCCGGGACAAATGGTGGGGATAAACAAGACCGTCCTTGCTGCAAAGAAGGCAGGTTAGACAAACTACATTATCATTAACACTCTGAATGATTTTCAGCAAATAGTTACATCTTTCAACAGAGCTCCCTCTCAGATTACTTATAACTGCAATCCAGGCAGCTCATAAAGAGACAGTACACCGAGGCTATACAGACACTTTCTGGCAATACATTTAGACTGCTAAAACGCAGGACACCAGCTGGGCAGTGAGCATTAAGGCAAGCTCAAGGAAGACTTTTCGGGAACCCCCATTTGTAGGGGGGTTACATATAAATGGTAAATGTCATGTCTATAAGGCAAATCCTAAAACAATATCTTCAAAAGTTGGGTTCAAAATAGAAAAAAAATTTGCTCAACAATCAACAAACGTTCGGCATTGACAAATGCATTTTTAGTTTATAATTGCTAGGTTTCGCTTTCTTGTCACAGCAATTATATAAAATAAGAAACGTTCCGGTGCAGCCGCAGTCCGGTTAGCTTTTAGTGTATTCGTGGTCGTCTGCTGACAGTTACCCCTTTTGTTTTTGTTTTGTTGTGTTCGTTTTCTGGTACTTGGTTTCTGAGCAGTGCTGCAATATAGAAAACCATCCCTCATCATTTTGTTTTTTGTTTGTTTGTTATGGGGAATTCTGTAAAACAGAAAACCGTCAATTGTTGTCTGTTATGCTGTTAGTCCCCCTATCCTACCCTCCACTCGGCACCCAAGACCCCACACCCCCCCAAGCCCTTACTTATCCAGCAGGGGTCCGACGCCGTGTTCTTCTCCACAGCGCAGAGACATATTCACTCTTCAACACTGAACCACGAACTGAAGAAATCAGGTATGTGGTTCAATGTATTTCAGTGGGGTTTTGAACTTAGTAGCATAACTTGAGCATTTTTCAATATTTTTGCTCCAAATTTTCAACATACCTTTTTTGGGACACCACCTCATGAGCAATGCAAGTGACATTGGGTAAATCTGTTCTGAAAGGTGATCTCGCGTTCACTGCTCAAAATCACATTTCTGGTAGGAGTTGAACATTTTTTCCGCCATTGTTCCTGAGGTAGGGTCATAAGAAGTCTATGTTGAAAATCTGGCATAAAATTATTTAAAAACAACAAAGTTATGAGGCTGCGTTGAAGTTTGGGAATGCAGGCTCATAGCTTTGGGAATTTTCTATATTTTGACCCCAAATTTTCAACAAAGCTATTTCTTTATGGCACTGTAGGAAGGGAGTCTTACACCCATCTGCCAGAAATTTTTTTTTTTAAGTCTGTTGCAACAGCATCTTTTCTTCCTTTTTCTTTGCTTTCCCTGAGCTTTAACGTTATATAGGCTGGCCACCTACATAATATACTTTAAAACCTTTTCTTTTCTCTCTTCAAAGCATTATTTCAGGTAGATGGTGGTAATTCCTCCCCCTGCCTCAAGATTTTATAAGGCATGCATCATAGGATATTATGAAATAAAAAGAAAAGGTAGAAGCAATCTCATTCGGTTTAATTCGAGGTTTAAAATAAGTTGTTATGCTAGTCTAACGTTAAGTAGCATGTTTCTCTATGTATGCACACTTTCGTATGCCGTGGCAGTAGCGAGTCCAGTTTGCTGCACGAATGTGCAAATATGCCTCGCGTTTATGCGAGGAGCGTTAGCGGCCCCCCCATCGCTTACGTTGGTAACTATAAACCTCTCCACAGTATGGGAAAATAAGAAGACTAGTGATTTGGTAACCCGAAAGTAAGTGGTTTTTGTTTCAGATTAAAATGAAAGGTGGAATTTAACTTTTCTGAGGAGATTAATCATCCTGTCACTCGGTCTGCTTTTCACTTTACCCCTCGCTTCTTCTATGTGCCGTTTTGATAAACGTTGCCGTTTCTGGAGAGAGTATCATGCAAGTTTGTAAATTAGAAATTTACTTTGGTTCTTTTTAACTTCTGTAGCCTTCAAAACTGAAAAATAACTTGGAGCTCTTCCCTTATAGTTAGAGGGACACGATAAGACGCTAACAAACATAGGCAGCCATTTTTTTTGAACTTCAAAGACTAAAGCAAAACTACAGATACTTTTAAATCTAACTAAGCTTAAGGTAGAATCCCAGTTTACTTTTTAATCCCAGGATGATAAATACTTTAGTCCATTAGTTGTTTGTAGGAGGCTGTATTTTATTTTGGAGATTTACCTGGGGATGTTAATTCCATTCCTCCTTGATGTTAAACCTGCAGCTCAGCCTTCTCTATAGGACTGTCCGGCTGAGCTCTGCCCTTATTTAAAGGTATACACATGTAGGTGGAACCCTGTTTTGGTATCTTGTAATTTCATTTCTCAAAACGTTATGTTATATGTGTTTATGAACTCTGAAATATGATTTAAATGATAAATCTATAGTTAAAAGGTGTTCAAATATGAAATTTCTGTTTTCTAAGATTAAAACATTGTTTAAGCTATTAGTAGTAGGAGGGACTTCGTAGTCACATGATTATCTGTCTATATAAAGAAATCTTTTAGTTCATTCGAACAGATAGTCTGGTGAGGTGCAGACCTACTCTGTCCTCCATGTGTCACTGCACTAGTGGTATTCTGGTGTTTGTTTATAGCATTGATGTTACCAGTTTATTTTCTTTTGTTATGCCTGAAGTTCGAATTTATTTTGTTTTATCGCTTATGAATAAATATTTCGTTTGAAGTACTTTCAACGTCCTCCTTATTAAGACCTACTCCTCACAAGCACCTGATGAATATGACAGCTGTCGTTTTTCACGTCCTGGCCAAAATGTGTTCTCACATCCCAAAAGGTGATTTCCCAGTTGCTGCGTAAAATCGCCTTTCGGGCAGGAGTTGAAAATGTTATCCACCATCGTTCATTATGTGGGGGTCATAAAAAGGTTACGTTGAAAATGTGGCGTAACAGTATTAAAAAACAGCAAAGTTATGAGGCTACATTGAAATTTGCAAATACTGGCAAGTAAGTTTAATACATCCCTGCCACATACGCCATGTAAGGAAACATTCTGCATTGATAAATGCTTGTTATATGTGGGTTTTGTGTAATGAATTATACTATAAGCATTTTAAACCTGTTTTCAGAAATGTATGTATTATCCAATGAATTGCGTGTTTTGTGATACATATCACTATGACATAGTAATTAAGTGACAATATAAATTTTCATTGGTGCCTAGCAGCCTTTGAGAAAGGATCCAGGGGGATTCGAAACGCGTCAGGTGGGCCCCTTTTTTTGTTTTCATGTTTGCTGTGCCATCCACTGTGAAATAAAAATGTTACTGCTTTGCTGACAACAGTGGAGTTGGTGCATCCATGTGGTGGTGAGTGCCCGAGTTACCTGTTTGCCCATGTACAACACCAACCAGCCAAAATGTGGTCAGTGAGTGCCCTTTCGCCGGTCTAGCCATAGACCCAAGCCCTCTAGTAAACCTCAGGGTACATGCTGGGCCGCCCCTGCCATGTCCTCCCCCTCCTCCACAGGGAAATCCCCCAGAAGAGGAGGAGGTGCGGCCCTGGCCACCCCTGCCAGTTCAGCCTGACTCCTTGCCTGATCTCCCCCCTCCCTTAAGGCAGGAGGTGGTGGTAGGGGGTTGCTTCTCCCTACACTTGGACAAGTGGAGGGAAATCATCAGAGATGCCTGGGTACCACAGCTCATAGAAAGTGGCAATACTCTGGAACTTCTTGAGTGGTCTCCAGAGAAACTACCCAGTTCTGTCCTCTTACCATCTAGACCACATTCCAGTGCTCCAATCCTTGTTGGGAAGAAGGGCCACAGAACCCATCCCAAAAACTCAACAGGGAAGAGGTTTCTATTCTCACTTCTTCCTGGTGCCTAAATGCACAGGAGATCTTGGGCCCATTCTGGACCTCCGGGAGTTAAATCTGTTCACCCAGTACAAAATAAAATATGAATGGGGATGCTCCAGTGTCTGCTGCCCCTTCTGCACCATGGAGGTTGGATTTGCTCCCTCGACATGAAGGATGCCTATCTGCACATCCAGGAACATGCCTCCGACATACAGTACCTAAGGTTTCATTTTCAGGGAGCACACTTTCAGTTCTGAGCCTTGCCCTCTGGCTTGTCTTTGGCCCTGCATATGTTTACAAAATGCCTGGCAGTGATGGCAGCTGCCCTCAGGCGGGAAGGACTCTGTCTTTCCCTGCCTGGACGACTGGCTTTTCAAAGCCCCATTCAGGGAGCGCCTGTTACAGACTCTAGAACATACCACCTGCCTATTCCAAGATCTCGGCATTACGGTCAGCCTGCCCAAGTCAGTTCTGACCCCCCGCCAAAGCCTTCAGTACATAAGGGCAGTCCTGGATACTTATTAGGGCATGGCCTTCCTGCCCCAGGACCAGGCAGATCACCTGCTAGCTCAGGTCTGCCTGCTGTACAGCAGCAGCTTTTTCCAGCCAGAACCTTTCTCCAGCTCTTGGGTCCGATGGCTGCAGTCATAGTCACAGTGCCCCTAGCCAGAGTGCACAGGAGAATTCCTCAGTGAAGACTTAGGGTCCAGTAGGGTTAGCATACCAGCGACCTGGAACGGCCAGTCCTGGTCTCCTTTCCAGTGCAGAAAGTTCTACTTTAGTGGATGGAATCCAGCAATTCATTCAGAGGGGTTCCTTTCCTCATTCCTTCCCCTCGGCAAATCCTAACAACCGATGCTTTGGGGTTGGGGTGGGGAGCGCATCTAGGGTCCCACCAAACACAAGGGACCTAGTCCCATCTGAAATCCTCTCTCCACATCAGTGTCCTGGAGATGTAGGCCATTCTTCATGCCTTGCGGGCCTTTCAGACTTTGCTGTCCCTGGGTCTTTTGCTAGTGCAAATGGACAACATCAGTCTAGTCCACTACATCAACAAACGGGGGGGGGGGGCACTCACTTGTACCCTCTCTGCTGGGAAGCAGTGAGAGTCTGGTACTGGGCTCTAGCCCACAGTCTTGAACTGTCGGCCGTCCATGTTTCAGGTGCCAAAACATCCTGGCGAACACCCTGTCAGTCACAGTCAAAGGCGCACAAGTTTGGAGCTGCTGACCTTAGTGGTAGAAAACCTCATCGACAGGTGGGTCATCCAGAACTGGACCTTTTTGTGTCCCCACTCAATGTAAAACTCTCTCTCTCTCTCTCTCTCTCGATCCAGGGCCTGGAGTTTTCTGGCAAGACACGTTGTTCCTGTCTTGGAAGGGGAGGTTTCTGTATGCATCTCCTCCCTTCCCCCTGCTTCAGAAGGTTCTGATCAAGTTCCAGATGGAAGGGGCTCTGATGATCCTCATAGCCTCCTTCTGACCTCCTTGTCAGAACTGGTTCCCTTTACTGCAGCAGCTGACAGTGGAACCTCCAGTATCTCTTCCTCTGTGCACTGGCTTGCTCTTTCAGAACCAGGGCACCCTGGTCCATCCAGACCTCAAATCCCTGCATCTTCACATCTGGCTCCTGAGGACATAGCCATGGCTCTGTTCGGGTTGTTACCCAAGGTGGCTGATGTCCTGGTGGCAGCTAGGAAGCCTTCCACTAGGGCCACTTACTCTATGAAGTGAAAATGTTTTGCACTGTGGGCCAGTTCAAGTCAGCTATATCCCTTCACTTGCCCAGTGAATCAGATTCTGGAGTACTTGCTGTCTCTTTCAGACTCTGGCCTGAAGTACTCCTCTCTTAAGGTGCACATGTCTGCCACCTCTACCTTCCATGTGCCTGTTGATGGCTGTATGGTGGTAGAGCTGGAAGTATCCTGTACTTTTCTGAGAAGCATTCTTCAGCTGAAGCCTCCTATCTGCAATTCAGTCCTGCCCTGGGACTTGAATTTTTTGTTGTAAAAACTTTCTTTGGCTCCTTTTGAGGCAGTCATGACATGTAAGCTACCTGTTCTGTCGTGGAAAGCGTTATTTTTAGTTTCTCTTACTACTGCTTGAAGAATTTCTGAGCTACAGGTGATCATGTGCGAGCAGCCTTATTTGGTTTTCCACAAAGACAGGGGGCAGGATTTTCAGAAGTCTTACATCACCATAAGCCCTGATGCTCCAACGATATGGAGCATGAGGTTTGCGGTGATCTAACGGGATTTTCTATCTCATGCGGCAGTTGCCGCAAGTAAGACCAACTTTCCCTATCAGAGGGAATGGAAACAATACAGTCTAGCCCCTCAGGTTGGTAATGTCAGCCCTGGGAAAAGGGAGGACAAGAGTTTAGCGAATATGGATAGAAAATAGGGACAGGGTAAGGGGCACAGTGAGAAACAGAGGGAGAGAGTAGTAACAGACGCAGGTTAGGAACAATGGGCCAAGAACAGAAATAATGGCAGCGGGACCAGGAACAAGATTTGGAATATAATGCATATGAATGCCCGAAGTCTTGGAAACAAACTCACTGATCTAGTGTCTTTCGTGGGTGAGGCTGACCTACACATTGCGACCATAACAGAGACGTGGTACACTAATTAATCACTCATGGGACACAATTATACTAGGATATGCCTTGTACAGGAGAGAGAAGGGAGGGAAGGAAGGGGGGAGGGGTGGCACTTTACCTCAAAGAGCCAATCAAGGCGACAGAAATCCAGGCTAAAAATGAGGAGACAGAGGAGCTGTGGGTCACCCTTGCGCCGGGTAATGGAACGTATGTTAGAATAGGAGTGATCTACAGGCCACCAGCTCAGGGAGAGGGGGGTGGACAGGTTAATGCTGGAGTCAGTATACAACATGATGGATAAGGGGGATGTTGTGCTTATGGGCGATTTCAGTATGCCTGACACAGATTGGTCTGTCCCAGCAGGGACCTCAAGTAGGACTAGGGACATTGTGGAGTTCCTACAGGGAGCAGGCCTAAGACAATTGGTACAGGAGCCCACCAGGGAAAGGAATATCCTGGATCTAGTGCTCACCAATGGAGACAGGTTCATGGATCATCACATCAAAACATAAGGGGTAACGTGAGAAAGTTCTTTTTTTTACAGAGAGGGTGGTGGATGCGTGGAATGCCCTGCCTCAGGAGGTTGTGGTAGCACGTACAGTGGAGGGATTCAAGAGGGCATGGGATAGGCACAAGGGAATCGTACATATGAGGGGGTGCATAGCAGAAGCCGCTAACCTAGTAGAGGCAGTGGGAGTAAAATGGGAAGACTGGAAGGGCCTTGTGGTCCTTTTCTGCCATCAACGTGTATGTTTTTCTGGTCTACCGTGTGGCAATCCTGGGGGCCGTTGTTATGGAGCTTGTGCCAGATATTTGGTGCAAGCTACCATAATTCATAGAAACAATCGGGCGCAGTAGTGGCAAAGGGTTTAGCACACTGCCAGAACCAAAGTGCCGTGACGCAGGGCTGGACACAAGCCCTGTGTGACACTTTGAAAATCCCACCCAGGGTGTCTTTGCATACTAACCTTAAGTTTCTTCATAAGGTGGCATCAGAGTTTACTTTGCATCAATCTATCCACCTTCCTCTTTATTACCGAGAGCATGCCAATCCAGGGGAAGCACTGGTCCACACTTTTGATGTCCATAGAATTCTACGTTACTACACACACCATATGAAGGACTGTAGAAATTCCTCTCAGTTGTTTGTTTCTTTCGCCCCTGGGAAAGAGGGTGTCCCTGTTTCAAAACAGTGCTTGTCCAAATGGTTGGCCAACTGTATTACCTATTGCTACAGGAAGTATGGCAAGGATCTTTCTGGCATTGTTTGTGGCCATTCCACCAGAGGCATGACCACTTCTGTTGCAAGAGAACAATTAGATCGTCCTGCACAAAGAAAGGTGCTATAGATACCAGAAAAGTAAAAATAAACACGCAGTTCGTGATACGTAAACAGCTTTATTGCTGCATTGCCTACAGATACAAGTACTGGGGATTACCCAACTGCCTCGGCGTTTCGCTCCAGTGAGCTTCATCAGGAGGCATGGCCACTTCTGTTGCCTGCTTCAGGAGTGTCTCAGCTGCAGAGATCTGTGCTACTACCTGGAGTACTGTCCACACCTTTACCAAGCACTACAGTCTGGACATCGCCTCTAGGTGTAGGGCGACTTTGGCCTAGCTGTCTGCCAAGGCCTACTTTCTCAGGCTTGAGGTTTCCTCCACCCAGACTGTGCTGTCTACTGATGGAACTGCTTGAAACTCATTCCGAAGGTACGGCCTGCTGCAAGAGATACCCCCGAAGTCCGATTGTACAGTTACGTAAGAACTTACTGTAACAGTAGATCTGCAAGAGGATCTGTTGCAACAGGCCATGCCATTGTTTCCCCTGGACCTTGGAAGTCTTTCTGCATCTGTATCTCTTTCTCCATTATTTTCTTTCTGGCAGGAACCTAAGGGGTTCCCTCTGATGGGACTAGGTGGCTTATGGTCTCTGGCGGTAGCACTGAGGAGGGCACTGGGACCGTCCACTCTTATAGGATAGGCTGAGCTGACGTTGGCGTATGACATCAGGGTTGGTGGCCCACTGGTAGGCTGCAAGCTGGAAAAGTTTCCGTGTGGTCCTAGTGACTGGCAGCTACAGTTCCATAGGTGTGGCCTGCCGCAAGAGATCTCCTGGCAGATCTACTTTTCCTGTAAATCCTTATGTAATTGTACTATTTGATAGGACAGCTGCTTCTTTGAGATGGAGGGAAGCTGCAGGGGACAGAACTGCTGGTTTGTAGAAAGGGTTTAGAAAGTTCATAGTGCCATCCATACTAACTTGAAAGCAGCTGTTGTGGCTCCAACCAGAGCTTATTTTTCTTTGGTACTTGAACTCCATGCCCCAATATGACTCACAACTCTTTTCCGTTTTTGCTAGCTAAACCAGAAGTCAGCGCAGAGCAAAATAAAATGGTGCCGGGGGGGGGGGAGAGAGCAGAGACAAAGGAACAACACTGTGGTCTACTGAATGGAGGCGGAAGAGTGCTTCAACTAGCTTAGAGATTGTGCTTCAAGTCCAAAATTTTGTGTGCTTCATTGTGAGTGTGATGTTTCTTCTCCCTCTCTATGATAGCGAAACAGCATGCAGAGCTCTGCCCAGCAGCTGTAATGAGGGCCTCAAAGCATTATTCTCGGAGTACACCACAAGCTAAAAACAGCGCAAGTCCAGTAGCTTCAGTACTTAAATGAGGGCCTCATACCTGAATAAAAACTTGACAGTATTCTTAGAGTACACTGTAAACTGAGAAAAGGGCACAAGACTAGCAGCTCCAGTATGTAATAGAGGGCCTCAGACTTCTACACAGCTAGTTCTAGCCAAAGTTCAGCAGACCTAGTTATATGCAGCGTAGTTACAGTCCAAGTTCATTGGAGCATGGAGTGAGGGCAGAGTCTCCTGGCATACTGGCCTCTCCCTTCTGGTGACTCCCCTTGAGAATCCCACTCCTGCTGTGCCACACATGCTGGGACCACTAAGAGCCATTGGGGTAGGAGGGAGACTGAATGTTGCGATTGGCTGCAGTCAGTGAGGTCCGTGGAAGCAGCACCTGCTGCTACAAACACTGGGCAGCTGGCAGTATCGGGTTGTACTGGGGGAGCCCACAAGGACAAGGTGGCTCAGACCCCCAGTACAGATGGCATCCTCTTTGTGGTTTCGGCAATGACCACTGAAGGTAGCCAGGAACTGCAGACCCTCCCTAGCTACAAGCATTGAATACGCCAATTGACTGCAGTCAGTGAGGTCTGTGAAAGCAGCTTCTGCTGCTACAAACCCCAAAGCCCTCTGACATCAAGGCCCCCCACCGCCTGACAGGGCTGTCCCCATATGAGTCCTCCTAACTCGTCTCTTACTGTCCCCTGGCCCGAGCCCAATAGTAGATATGTTGTTGACTGGACTGGACTCTCTCATGTCTGTTGAACCATTCCCTAGCAGGCTAGCCAGTCACCATTGCTTCGGGCAAGCAGCAGCCATCCAACAACCAGCCTCCCTGAGTGTCCTTGCATGACCTGGGTACATGGTGGCTGACCTGGGCAACAACCTAGGTTTCACACCCACTATCCCAGACATTTACTGAGTAAGGCATCTGGTGGGCAACCCAGGGTGTTGTCCAGTTCAACCACTGATACCCGGGTCAGTCAGGGAGGATCATTGCCGGATGACTGGCTGCTGCTGGCTTCAAGCAGTGGATGACTGGTGCTGGTTGGGCTATTGGGGAACGGTGGCTCAACAGACATGAGTCTCAGCACTGATTTGACAAGACAGCTGTAATCGGGGTGGTGCTGGGGATTAGAGATATGCTGGACGCAGATTCGATTCCAGGGCCTTGTAAGGCTTTTGGGGGGGGGTGACTTGGTGGTGGGAGCTTTGGGGTTAGAAATGTGGTGTGTTTTTTGTGGAATACAAATTTGTATGTGTAGCATGTGATACTGTGATAGGTGGCATTATCCAGATAATGTCAGCAGCAAGAGAAAGCTTAGCAAAGCAGAACAGAGGGTGCGCCAACAGTAGACAACCCCTCAGCAGCAGCGGCAGCAAGATACAGTAAGGGAGGAGAAGTGTGGGGAAAGCAGGGGTGGGGGAACGGAAAGGTCTATGGGGGCCTCGTTTGATCATTTTACGGGGCTGCAGGGAGGTTTAAGTTGTTGTCAGATGCTCAGTTGGAAATTCCGATTCCGGCTCTGAATCTGATGCCTTTATCAGCATCAGATCAGAATCAGAATTTCCTGTAATTCAACAGATGCAGATGGATTGGATTTGAAAGAAATCAATCTTGCTATCTAAAGTACTGTAAAGTATATTATATAACTAGGTTGCTGAGATTATCGTAAACAATCAGCTTTAATTTAGACAGCTTACTTAATACTCTTTCTTGCAGTACTTGCATTACAAAAATAACAGTTGTGATGTCTGACCCCATCTAGTGGCTAGGTCAGTTTATTACATGTTGCTGTAAGTCTCAAAACATGACACATTAAAGAGCTAGTACACAGCCTGAAAGTAATGTTTTTTGCATTATTTTATAATTTTTTTAAAAATGACATTCTCAAGATAGAAACAAATACAGCATGCAAAGACGCAGTTTACATTAGATAGGGCCCTTTTGGTTTTTTTGTTTTAGCATTCCATGATGGTTAGGGGTCACTCTCCCTTTCCCCGTGCTTTCCGTTATCACTGACTCGTTATGTATTACTCTTTGTTAACTCAGTTTTGTATCTGTTAAAAAAAATGTTTTTGTTACCCTTATCCTGCATTCCACCCATTGTACTGCTATACCTGTTAATCATGCCTGTGTATCGTATTCTTGTATATTATCCTGTTATCTTGTATTTGTGTTCACCCAGGTTCACCTTGAAAATGAATTCCGCTCAATGGCGTTCGCCTGGTTAAATAAAGATTTTGATTGATTGATGTTCTGTGAGTGCATACTGTACATAGAGAATACTGGATGGGCAACAATGTACAACCAGGGTGTTCTGCCACAGAGGGGTTCTGATTCCCTCTGATCTTGAGAGCGAAGCTCGAGAGGACCATAGGAATCAGGACCATGAGGTGGCAGAACACACTGGTTGAGCACAGAGTTGCCCATCCAGTATTTTTTATAGTGTATGGTGCCCCCCAAATCATTTTATATTATCACTTTTATTATAAAAAAAAAAAAGAAAAAGATTGTTCACTGCTGCATTTCATTCCAGAGTCCAGGATTGGTTGCTAGGCTGAGTGGTATGGCTGTTAGGGAACAGACGGCTGTACGTGTTCAGCATAGTATTTGATTGGTTGTAAATCAGGTTTGGGAGGGATTTATATATAAAAAAAAAAAACATGGTGTCTGAACTTCTCACTTGGCAAGAAGATGGTTATCAGAGTGGACGGTGTTTAATTTTGTGAGTAGATTTTAAAGAGCTGCTGACACCTCAGAGAAATCTTTGATAAACTTAACAGTTAGGTACAATTCAGTTTGCATTCCATATATATTCTGCAGATGTCACCTGCATGTTATCACTGAGGAAATTTGCATGAATACCTGATCTTTGTCCCTTAGAGTTCATCTGCTCTGTAACTTACTCCTTACTTCCAGTCATCCTCTGTTGTGACATCAGTCTGTTGCTATGGGAGTAACAGTGATGTCACAAGCAGTGCATTATGACATCAGGTTGGGAGAAAGCAACAGGAATAGATGAACTTTTCAAGAGCAAAGATCCTGTTCTCATGCAGATTACCTCAGAAATAAATAATGGGGAGGAGAAATACCCAACTAATGTGAAATACAAGCTAGACTGTGCCCAAATATTATGTCTTGTTAAAGTTCTCATGAAGGCGTTAGCTGCTCTTTTTAATATCTGCTGATTTAATCAAGCTAAAGCCACCTACTATAAGGACCAACTAAACAAATTATGGGGCTCGGGTAAAGATTTCTGGCACTCCTTGAAATCACTAACTGGTAGTGCCCCGAGAAAATCACCAGACCTGATCACCTCAAATACTGGGACGACCCAGGAACCCCTTGATATCGCTAATGCCTTCAATTTAGCATTCACGGATCTGACTGGCGTACTACCGGGTGAATATCTTATGCCACCAACAGAGCAGCCCCCAGGTCTGGATACACCCACACCTACTGTACCGGTTACGGGCTACCGCCTTTCTATTTCAAGCAGATCTCAAGAACTGAGACAATCAAATATGTCAAGCAGGTCCTAGGCAAGACCAAGATGGGGAGTGACCTAATCGACCTGAACCTGATCAATCTAACCCTGGAGGAGATAGCTGACCCCCTCACTAAGGTTTTTAATTCCTCCCTTAGGTCGAGTGTGTTCCCAGATGCTTGGAAGCTGGCAGTAGTTACCCTGTCTTCAAAACTGGAAACAGAACTAACACATCTAACTACAGACCAATCTCAACCCTACCCCCACCCCCGAAAGCTTTGGAAAGGATAGTCACTGAGTACTTGAAGTATAATCTGCTCAGCCCTCAACAGCATGGTTTCCGTAAAAACCACTCAACACTTTCAGCACTAGTCAAACACACCTCCCAGCTCTATGATGCTTTGGATAAAGGGATGGCAGTGGGGTCTATATTCATAGACCTCACAAAGGATTTTGACTCGGTGAACCACCACCTTCTCCTCAGCAGCCTGTCATCAACTGGCCTATCTCCAAGCATGGTGACTTGGTTTGGAAGCTATCTCTCCCATAGAACTCAACGAGTCAGAATAGGAGACACATACTTGGAGCCAAAAGAGGTGAGCCTAAGAGTCCCCCAGGGATCTATCCTCAGCCCTCTACTCTTTAGTCTGTTCATAAATACTCTCCCCTCTGCCTGCCCTGCACACATTGTACTCTATGCTGACGATGCTGTCATATCCATCCCAGGCAGAGACCTACATACCATCACTACTGAACTGCAGGACAGCTACCATAAGCTCGAATCCTGGTTCTGCAAGAACAAGCTCCTGCTCAACCACACAAAAAAAACAAGAGCATGCTGTCCACAGTTCCCCAAAACAAAAAGAAGTTCAGCCCACTGCAGATCCTGAACCCTAAGGGAGGCTCTCTTGAACAAGTCTCCATATTTATATACCTAGGAATTTACCTCGACGATACTCTCAATTTCTCCAGTCATATTGACCACGTCATCAAGACCTCCAACACGAAACTTGGTGTTCTGTACCACCACAAGCATTCCCTACCACCTGCTGCTCTTGACATTAGCCATAAGTAGCTCGGTACTAGCCACCATTGACTATGGGTTCCCAATCTATGGAGCAGGCTCTGATACTACCCTCAAGAGAGTCAGCATTCTCCTAAACAAGGCCTGTCGCTTAACCTTGGGTGCTGATCTCTCTACCCACACTTGCACCTACTTCAGTGAGACAGGGTGGCTCCCACTCCACCTCCGAGCTCAACTCCAAACTTGCATGCTTACCAAAAAAGCCTTGCTAGGGCTTATGCCTGAGTCCACTAACAGGCTTTTCATAAAGATGTTACCCCTTAACCAGACTAGGATCTCTGCAAAAGGGGGACTTTAGGTGCCATTCAAGCGTACTAAACTGGCACAGAGATCACTCGCCTTCCTGGGGCCAAAGTGGTTCAATGAGCTGCCTACTGCACTCTTAGAATGCACCAAGGCAGACAATTCAAAATTGGGCTTTGTTCCCAGCTAGAACTAAAAAAAATTATGCGGCTGCCGCACTTAGCCCATGCTCAGGGCCCCTAGGCTGTCCCACCCACCCCTTGGCTCTAACCACCCAACCACTGCCACCTGCACTCTTTTCCACCCGCCTCTAATGAACTCCCCACCCACAAAATACCTACCTTGCATAGTCTACACTACAGTAAACTGTCAAACCACCCCCACAACAGATGGCCCTCCATCAATTACATACGTGAACATCTGACAATGCCTACCTTGGGCTGCTTTCCACCCACCCCATTCTCACCCTGGCCACCACTGGTGAGCTCAGCCTTATCACTCTGGCAACCATCCATGCCCCACCCCTCTTGCCCCTGTACTACCCAGTGGAGACTCAATCCCTGGCCTCCTCCTGTTTCCTGTTTCTAACACTACTATGCCTGCACTTAGTGCTGTTACTTACAATGTTAAACTCCCATGTACTAGTGAAACCTAGACTCCTATGTATTAGTTAAACTTAAAAGTATGTGCAACCCTCTGTAACCTTATTTTGTAATCCACTGCTGTGCTATGTGTTATGTTGTCTGTATCTGTTTGTTTAACTGACTCGGAACCTTTGAAAACGAGTCCTTGACTCAAAGGTATTAATCCTAAACTGAAATAAATAAATAAAATAAAACAAAATCTGCTTGATCCTGCATTTGTGTTTATTTTTTTTTTATGATGAAGATATCTGGTTGATCCTGCAGTTTTTTTTTTTTACTTTCTGGTTGATCCTGCATCTATGGTATTTTTTGAGTGTTCGTGCTGCCACCGTGAGTCTCCGTATGATTGATCCTGCAGTATCTTGTTGCCCAAGGTAAACTGTGGCTCATGCACTTAGAAAAACAGCTAAAATGTTGTTGTACCACAGTAGGATATTACCGCGTTCTATGACCTTTGAACTGTGGTACAACAACATTTCAGCTCAGATAAATTTCTATACAGAACAAGCCCTCACCATACACAATGCAAGCAATAATACCTGGCAGGGTGGGCGGTATTGGGTGATACTGGACCACCCAGAGGCGTGATGAGGCCTGATGCTGCAGGCAAAGGGCCTTAAAGCTCCTGGAAAGTCTGGTATTACCCATACCACCCACCCTGGAAGGTATTATTGCACTTAGAAAATGGGCTGTGTCATTTTTTTATAGGATTACAAAAATAATCTAAAGTAATGCAATAAAAATGACTACAGTTACATTTGGTTTCCTGTTTGTGTAAAGTAGTCCCTCTAGCTCTGGTCCTATGCTCTTTCAGCTCCCCCCACACTACTCTTGTGCATTTTTTTTTCCGAAGTCCTGTCATTGGAAGTGAAAGGTGAATGCAGTGAAAAGGTGCGCCTGCATTACAGAAAGATTAAAACCTGTACTACTGCTACAGAATTTCTGGAGTGCCCGATCCCCAATCGTGGTACATTGTATCCCGCACTACAGTTTGGTTGAATTGAAGCATTTTCGGGTATAGCAGCTGTGGAGAGCCACGCGCTGCACATTTGAATACTGCAGTGATGACAGGCAGTTCCATGAAGCCGATCGGTCTGACGTCCTTGCTTTTGCAGTCTTAATTGTTGTATGTGTGGCTAGTGTTTGTTTTAAATTATTTAAAATAAAAATCTAAGGGAGACTGGGGGAGCGGGTCTCTCACTGCAGGGGCTGCCTCGCTAGACTACCGGGACAAATGTGAAGCTCTTTCATTTTGTGTAGTTGAGCGAGTGGCAGGCTGGAGTGAAAGCACAGTCAGCTCTCATGGAGTTGCGGTATCGACAGTCACAGAAAATTGCACAGGAGGGTACAGTAATTAAATAAAAAGTTAACTACAAATGAGCGCAGCTAAGGTTGTGTGAGAGTATCATCAGGCAGCTGGTAGTGAACTGCATGGAATTGAGGGCCGGTATCGATCGCTAAGCGAGAGAAAAAAATGGTGGTGATTTTAAATTGATTTGAGTATTTTTACCCAATTAGAAAGCAGGATGGGCAGGGATACCTGACTGGGTGAGGGGGGGGGGCATGCCTGGTACTTGTTTTTACCAGGGCTCTCACTGTAAGTTAATGTACCCCTGGCAGCCAGTCAAATGTATCATATTTTAAAGCCCATTTTCTAAATTGCTCTCAATCCACAATATCTCACAGTAGTGTGGACAATTGATGCTACCCACACAGCCACCAAATCTGTGTAGTTTGACTCTGCTAGGCTTGGCATGACAAGGCCCAGGGAAAGAACCAAGGAGAGGGAGAGGGAGAGGGACAGCAGCAGTCCCAGCAGCATCACTTGGCGTTTCATCATAATTCTACTGCTGCAAAAGTTAAGGGACTATGGTACAACAGTCTGTGCTTAAGTCATGACATTCATCACCCAGATATTTCACCTGGAATTAAATTAGAGAGGGTTCCTGAAGTTGGTCATAACTTATAGGACTGCGCCCCCTGGTATCAGGACCACACAGAAAACTCTAGCTAGCAGTGTCTGTTGTGGGACTGCCCACCTGACGACACATGAAGATGTCAGCGAGAGCCTATATAGTGGGTGGTCCCCATGCCCACCCTCCAATTCTTTCCCATCATCGACCTGTGCATGTTGTACCTCATGGTGAACCCAGCTTGTGTTGAACGCCATTTCTTTTTTATTTTGGAAAGTTTTTTTTTTTTTTCCTTGTCTTTTCCAACGTCCGCTACACAGAAGAAGTGCGACTCCTGCGGCACGCAAATTATGCACAAGGACGGTCATACTCTTTGCCTACTCTGCCTAGGCCCTGACCATAGCACTGAGAGCTGCATAGCCTGCAAGGATTTTAACGCGGCCACACAGAAACGGTGGCAACAGTCTCTGGATGCCCATCTACTGAAGATCAAGATGGCAAACATGGAGAAAGAGTTGCAAAGGCTGCGGGATTTCTCTTCCTCCCTCACTGCGGAGCACAAGAAGAAAAAAAGATAAGGAGAAGCACCGGGACTGGGATTAGTCCCCTTCCCACCACACCACCTATGTGGATGATGAGGGTCTTCTTGGATCTGACACGCCTCTGGCCAAGCCTTCTCTGCCAGGGGATCAGGTTTTGCCCCTCCGCCAAACTGGTGACAGTTCAGGTGGGTTCCTCCAGCGATGCTGGAGCGGCTTGCCGTCCTTAGGCCTCTTCAGACAACAGGGTCTAAGCCGGGCAGCAAGGTTGGTACGTTGCTCCCCGGCTCTGCCTGCAAGCGCACGGCCCCGAATGGTAAGTTGGGCTCCAGCTCTGCTCGGTCACCGCCAGTAAGTCGGACGTTGGCTCTGCCGGCGCATACACGGTTACTGCCGATAAGGCAGATGTTGGTCCTCGCACGGCTCATGCTGGTAAGTCACACAGTGGTTCTCCTGGCGCCCACACTGCTATGGCCCAGAAGTTGGATGTTGGTCATGCTGTCATCTGCATGGCTATTGCTGGCAAGTCGGACGTCGGTTTTGCCAGCACCCGCCCGGTTCCTGCCAGTAAGTCTGACTTTCGCTCTGCCAACGCCTGCCTGGTTATCGCCAATAAGTTGGACGTCGATCCTGCTGACACCCAGCTGATTACTGCCTGTATATCAGACATCGGCCCTGCCGAAGCCTGCCCAGTTACTACTAGTAATCTGTTTGATCTGGCTTTTGGTAATTGAAGTGTTTTTACCTGGTTTCATATTTATTGGAATTTATATAATGTATGTAATTTTACTTTATTTGTTTCATTTTATTGTACAGGCGCCTTGGTTTTGGAAAGGTGCCTTTTTTTATAAATAAAAAATTGATTGATTGATTGATTGAGTAAGCCAGATGTCAGCTTTGCTGGCATCTGCACGGCTATAGCTGATAAGTCGGATGTCCACTTCATTGGCATCCGCACAGATGGGGCTCTTTCCTTTGCCCTGGCTGGTAAGTCACTCGTCTGAACGCCTGGCCACAGCGCTCCCTGTCGGAGGTCAGCGTCACTCCTGACGTCTTGAAGCTCCTGCTGCCACTTCTGTGGCAGTCGTCCCCTGAGAGCTCTCCCTCTCAGGATGCTTCTTCCCCACCTCCCATGGTGGTTTCCCCAGTTCCCCCCATCTTTCCAGGGCCGTTAGAGGAAACTGTGTCTCTGGAAGTGGTCATTGCTGTTCCCTCGCCAGAACCTGGTATGCCAGTTCTGCTCATTGGGCCTTCAGAACCCCCTCATCACAGTCTCAGAATCTCATCATACCGCTGACGTTCGGATTCCTCCGTCTGAACCTCTTACCACCCAGACGTTTGAGGTTCCTCCATCTGGGCCGGTGGATCTCCAGACGTCCACCTATCCCCCATCTGGTACTGTTTTTCTCCAGATGCCCGGGGTTCCAACACCTGGACCTCCGCCAGGCTTCCTGGTGCCTGACCCTTTTTTGGGTTTGCCGAGTGATGCGGCGGGTCCCACATTGGGGCATTTGGTTCCTCCCTTGGGACCCCCCACTGGCCCCTCAGCCCCTCCGTTGGGCCTGTCTCCTGCTATTCCCATACTGGTTACCCGGTGTGCCTGACACAGGGATGTTTGACATCAGGGTGCCTGGCATTGTCTCACCCAGCCACCCGATGTCGGGGCATCTTTTCCCTGGTTACCCAGCTTCCGGGTACCCCTTCCCTTCCCTTTCCAGGCGCCAGGATATCTGATGCATCATTGTCAGACACTCGGATACCAGCCTTATCAGCCCTCACTGCCTCCATCCCACCTTCAGGCTGACTTACAAGCGGCTTTCCAGTCCTGGTGGCAAGAGGCCAGGGCTCAACTGGCCTCTGATCTGAAACGTAGGCTGCAGGGGGTGGCCTCAGCACCGTCCCTATCTCGGCCAACTCATGGGCCCATGTTACCTGTTGACTCTCACCTTTCTTTGGTGGGACAATCTTACCATTCTTCCACTGTCCACGTCCATGTGAGGGATAACGTCCGGGACATTCCCCTACCTAGGGCTTAGTCGCAGGAAAAAGCTCTTTCAGAGTCTGACTCTCCATCGTCTGTTAGCTCTGATTCTTATACCCCCCTGAGATAAGCCACAACTGAAGGCGTCCCCAAGGTCCCCTCCTGAGGACCCCTCCTTTTCGGAGCTCCTCAAAACAATCCAGATGGCTCATGGTTGGGTCACTGAGGAACAGGACCCTAAGAGGAAAAGGCTGGCAGAGCATCTAGGTATGGTGGAATCTCCACCTATGCCTATCCTACCCTGGCGGCTCCTCATGAGGACCTCTTGTCTACTATTTGGCGGCACCCCTTGTCTGTCCCCTCTGTCCCCAAAAAGACTGATAGGGTGTACTGCTCCCCACAAGGGGTCCCTTATTTGGCCTTTTATCCAGCAGCAGGTTCGTCTTGGCGGATGACCAGGACCGAGAGACGTGTCCTACAGGCCTGTCCTTGCCTCAGGGAAAAAGAATCTGGGCAGCTGAATTTGTTTGGGCACAAGATTTATTCTTCATCCACTTGCACCCTTAGATCCCGTAATTATGTGGCACATATGGTCTCCTTCCAGAACGCCACTCTGGACCTATTGGAATCCAGGATTCTGGGCTTAAGACCGAGATAGCTAGGGCTGTGAGTTCAGTTAGGCTGTCCTGTCGTCATGTCCTCCGGGCTTCCTATAACTCCGTAGACTCGGTAGCTCAGTCTAGAGCCACTGCTGTCTGTCTTCGCAGACATTCGTAGATCCGGACCTCTGGGTTGACACAAAACTTCCAGTCCGCAGTACTAGATGCTTCTTTCAGGGGGTCGGTACTGTTTGGGAGGGACTCCAGGGACATCCTTAGGGACTCCAGAACAGAGGAATGGCCTTGCGCTCAGTCCGCCCCAGGTATCATGTGGGCTCTCGCTGCAAGCGGCCGTTTCATCATCAGCAGACCTATCAGATGACACAGGCTTCAGTCAGACTTCGGACCAAACGACGGACTCCGGCGTCAGAGAGTTCCAATCCCCCAGTCGACTCTCATGGGCCTTCAGGGGGAGCGATGTCCTTCCATGCCTCGGTCTTTTGGCTAGTGAGGGATCCCCCTACCACTGCCTGACCTTCTGGTAGAGCCAGTGGGGGGGGGGATTTGTGTCCTTCCTTCTTTTAGGAGGGCAGGATTTCCCATGCCCATGGGTCCCCTCCATGTTTTGCAAGAGACCACTATATACTTTGTCCGATTTGAGTTTTCACTTCTAACAGATCACTCAAATACAGACCATTTCCTGAGCTTTTTTATCAGGGGTGTTCTTTTTCTGCTGCTTACTCCATATTCCAGTAGCATTTTGCCTTTTTTTTTTTTTTTTTTAAAGACCCTACTGTAGGGCATGGATGTGCCCACATGGTGATAATCTGTGTCTGTAATGTTAACAGACACTTAGCAAGCCACTTCAAGGGGGAAGTTTAAGGAATCCTCCCAGAGAAACAAGGGTGTTTTTTCCACTACTTGTACTATACATACAAGTTGCTGGGATTTGTTAGACAGTTATGTACAGGTCTGTCTCTACTTCTCTGAGCCTTTTGGCCTAGTCATTGCTTCTAGGCGCAGGGATGGTTTTGGTCTGAAGGCCCTTCTGGGCCCCAGTTTTTTCTGTTCCTACTTATCTGTGGACCTTTTCCTGCCTCCTGGGCTTCAGTCCTCGACTGATTTCTAACTGCTTGGGATTCAGTCCTGTAAGTTATGACCTACTGCAGGAACCCTCTTGAAGTAAGAGAGTACAGTTATGTAAGAACTTACTGTAACAGTAGATCTTCGAGAGAGGTTCCTGCAGTAAGTCACCTTTTTCCTCTCCCACCTTCCCCCAGCTTCTGGAACTACTTTTCTTGTCTTTGGGGCTCCAGGAGCTAACTCCTTTTCTCCTGTCATACCTGACTCTGGGTCTGCGGCAGGAGAACTGGAGGGTGGGCGTGGGGACCGCCCACGATATAGGCTCACGCTGATGTCACGTGGCGTTTGGTGAGCGGTCCCACACCAGACATTGCTAGCTAGAGTTTTCCATGTGGTCCTGACTCCAGGGGGCACAGCCCTATAAATTAAGACCTACTGTAGGAACCTCTCTTGAAGATCTATTGTTGCAGTAAGTTCTTACGTAGCTGTACTTCCATCTTCTCATTTTGGAGAACATTATATTTTTTTTTCCATTTTATCCATGTGATTAATAGTATCCATTTGGGATCCCCCAGTTGCTAGTTGGGGGGCTGAACCACAGTGTTTTTTTTTTTTGTTAATATAATCTTTATTATAGTTTTAAAAGAAACATTTTTTTAGAAATTAAAGATACAGTCGATTAGGTAAAAAGGAGTTACATACAGGAGTCCATCATTACACATTTATATTAACTTTTGTTTCGGATATAGTACCATAGTGGTCAGGTAAAAGTCCAAAGTCATTTAGACAGCCAGACCCATTCGAATCTTCACTTGTTTGCTTCACTATTCCTCCTCTTCAAGGCGCAGTAGTGTTCCTAAAGGTCAAACTAGTTATACATTTACTCCTGACTTCCCGAACCCCTCTGCGCTGTTCAGGAAACTAACTCATGTAACAATTTCTAACAACATAGTTAGGGTCGTAGCGTAGGAGCCCCTCTCGGAGCCCATCCACTGCATTTCTGGTTTGGGAGAGGAGAGAACCAGTATAAGGAGGTACCTCTGTGCGGGGTGGGTGAGACACAGGCTGAAGGAAAACCTGGGTCCCACAGAAGGGTGGGGAGAGCTATGGAACAAAGGATCTATCTTTCAGCATGTGGTAAAGAATCCATCTATTCCATCTAGAGCTATATCTCTCCTCGCGACCATTCAGGTTATGTGTTATTTTTTCCATTTGGTATATTTGTTTTGTTATGGACCACCAATCCCACACAGATGGAGCCCCCGGAGTCAACCAACACTTAGTGATAGCCTTTTTGCTGGCCGTCGAGAGGGTGGCTAGGAGGCAACGGGAACATGAGTCCCTGAAGTCCCTAGGGAACTGCAGTAGTAGGAACACTTGTTCGGGTAATTCTAGGGGCCCTCCGAACAGTTCCTGGAGCTCCTCCTGAAGAGACTGTATGAAGGGTTTCAGCTTGGGACATGTAAACATGACATGAGTATGATGGGTCTTACTCTCCCCGCAGTTACTCCAGCATGAAGCCTGTCCACCTGGGGTGTAATGGCTAGTGACTACTGGGGTTCTGAAAAAACGTATCAGGTTCTTCCAGGCAAACTCCCACCACTGGTGTGAGCTGGTGATTCTGGCAACTTGCCAGCAAGCCAGTTCCCATTGTATCGTACTTACTGAGGAATCAAATTCTTCTTGCCAATGTTGGCGAATACCATCTGTGAGTTACTGGGTCTGCCTGAAGGGCCCGATATAGGCCAGATAACAGGTGCCCTTGGTTTGAGGAGGCAAATAGAGCCAAGAGACTGGAGATCAGTGGTGGGTGTAGTGCCTGGTTTCTCACCTCCTCTGGGAGGGATTCAAAATAGTGTCTTAATTGTAAGTATCTATAGTGATGTATATTGGCTAGCTGAAACCTTTGCTGAATGTCTCTGAAGTGCCGAAATTGATTCTGGGAGGTGATTTGAGTTAAATATACTAGGCCATATCTATTCCATTGTTGGAAGGAATGGTCCATTCTACTGGGCGGGAAGTTGGGGAGCGTGGCTATTGGGCTAAGTAGAGGCGCATATAGGTCCAAAGAGAATTCTCTTAATGTGGTGCCAAACCTTCATTCGGTATAGCAATACCAGTGTTGGGGGGATAGGGAGGAAGGGGAGTATTTTTGTGGTACAGCAGGCGGTAGTAGTCCGCATTAGTGATTAGTGACTGCTCAATCTCTGCCCAGTGGGTGTCGTGAGTGGATAGTTGCCTTGAGAGTGTATGTGTTAAGTGAGCAGCTTGATAGTATCTATAAAGGTCCGGCAGGGCCAATCCTCCCTGGGACCTTGGAAGGGTTAGGAGCTTTAGCCGGACTCTTGGTCTACGGTTTGACGAGATGAACTGTGAAATAGATCCGTTCCATTCTTGAAATTCAGGTCGGGCCATGCTGATTGGAATATTATTAAAGAGATACAGAGCTCTGGGGAGGGTAACCATCCTGATTAGGTTAATCTTTCTTGAGAGACTCAGGGGTAGAGCACTCCAGCTGGCTAGGTCTGCCCTCAGCTGAACAGTGAACGGGGTATAATTCAGTCTGTAGGCACCGGCTAGGGTTCGGGAAAATTGAATTCCTAAGTACTTCAGTTTTTGTAAGTCCCATCTACAAGGGAACATCTTCTGTATAGCTGAGGAGGGGGAGTATTGGAAAGTGAGCAGCTCAGTCTTTGTGATGTTAATTTTGTACCCTGAGACTTGGCCAAAGGTTTCCAAAAGTTCCTTAGCTGCTGGGAGTGAGGTCTCAGGATTCTGAAGGTATAGGAGGACATCGTCTGCATATAATGCAATCCGATGTTCTTCCCAACCCATCTCAATACCCTTCAAGGAGTCTGCCTGCCAAATGAGTTGTGCCAGAGGCTCCATGAACAAGGCAAATAGTAGTGGGGATAGCGGGCAGCCTTGTCTAGTTCCTCTGTATAGGGGAAAGCAATGTGAGTGATGTCCCAAAACCTTAACCCACGTCTTAGGTGCAGAGTAAATGTTCTTAATCACTTGAACCAGAGATCGGGGAACCCCAGCCCGTTCTAATACCATATATAAAAATGGCCACATTAGCCTGTCAAAGGCCTTCTCTGCATCTAGGCTAACCAGAACTGCTGAAGAATTGTTGGTGTGCATCTGATGTATAATGTGATATGTCCGCTTGATATTATCTGTGGTTGTTCACCCTCCCACAAAACCAGTCTGGTCTTTGTGTTTTATTTGGAGGAGAATAGGTTCCAGTTTCTGGGCTAAGATACTCATAAAGAGTTTATAGTCAGTATTTAGCACCGAGATGTGTCTGTATGATTCACAGAGTTGTGGGTTTTTGCCCTGCTTGGGGATAATTGAGATAGTGGCGTATGACCAGGTTGGGGAGGGGAGATTCTCCCTCAAGTACTGAATTGAAGGTTTTAAGAAGCGTTTGGGCAATTTTTTCCTTAGTAGCTTTATAAAATTCTGCCCCTTAGCCATCCGGTCTGGGTGCCTTCAGGGTCTTGGAGCGTGAGATTGCAGCATAGAGCTCTAATAGTGTGATAGGTTGGGTCAGCTGGATCCCCTGTTCCTCACTGATCCTGGGGAGATTTAGGGGCTGTAGGAAGCGATGTATATCCTCGGTAGTTGCTGAGCAATCTGGTATAAAGGGAGATGTAGTATGTAGTTAGGGCATTTGTAATGTCAGTAAGTTTATTTAGTAGCCTACCATCTGTGGGGTGTCGAATTGTGAGATAGTAGCAATTTTTTCTGTTTCTAATTTGGTAAGCCAAGAGCCTAGTCGCTGGGGCCTATCGTAGAACTGCTGTCGAAGGAAAGTTAAGTACCTCCGGTCTGTTGCAAGGCTAACTTGTCTAGTTCTTATTTTATTTGTTTTAACTGTGGGAGAACAGTGTTGTCTCCCTGTTTATGTGCTGTTTGGAGGAAGTGAAGTGTTTCTTCTAATGTAGCTTTGTGTTCCTGGCGAGCCTTGGTTTGAATAGAAGCGTATTTTATGAGTTGGCCCTGCAACACCGTTTTCAATGTGTCCCAGAGAATACATGGGGTGACCTCCGATTGAGTGTTATCCATGAGTATCTCCGGAATTTTGTCCGCCAGGAAGTCTTTAAATTGTTTTGATTTTAAATAATAAGGGTTCAGACGCCATTGTGTGTTCTTCCGCTGGATCCCCAACTTCCATGATGTGACCATGGGAGAGTGGTCCGAGAGTACGATGTCCCCAAGTTTGATGTCCACTAAGTTACTAACATGCTCTGCCTGGGTATAGCAGTGATCAATTCCTGAGTATGTATGGTAGACTGCTGAGTAATGTGTGTAGTTTCTAGTATGTAGGTACAGACACTGCCAAGTATCTGCCCAGCCTACCTCGGCAATGAACTTATTAAAGAATTTTTGCACCGGTGTCTTTCTGAGGATTTTGTGTTCGTAGAGTCCATTTCAGGATTAGGTTGAATATTGAAGTCTCCCGCAAGCAATAATATACCCTTCGTAAATTGGACTATTTTGTCCAGCAAGTTACGTATGTCCTTTACTGTAGAGTCCGGGGGAAAATGTGCATTAGCTAAGGTGACCTCTGTATCCCCAATCTGTCCCTGAAGGAGTATTAACCTACCATCAGGGTCTATCCACTTAGTTTGGACTTGCAGAGGAGTATGTTGTGGGACTATAATTGCTACCCCTCGCCTAAAAGAGGAACTATAAACTTCATCCCTTGTGAGAGCTCCTAGCTTGGAGTGCTCTACCTTATTTAAATGGGTCTCCTGTAAGTAAATTAAATCTACCTTGCTTTTCTTAATGTAGGAAAGCACCCTTGACCATTTAATGGGAGAGGTGAGCCCATTGACATTCAGCGACAACAACTTCAGTGGGGTCTCTTCCATTCTAAATTTGGGTGTAAGGGTGTATTATAAGGGACTTGCAGTGGCAGATCCGAGGGGTCTCGAACGTGGACCTCTCGCAAACGTAGCAGATTAAACACAATCGACTGTATTGTACTATTAGATAGTTGTAATTAATAACAATGCCTATTCTAAAATCTAAAAAACAGAAAACAGTTAACATCAACATGATACAATTCAACTGGAAGACTGAGTTGAATTTTAATAACTTAGTAGCCAACAACATAAGCCAAGCTTACAGGTAGGCTTGTGGCCAACTCGCCAGCAGGGCGCTAATGTGTTCAACCTTTGTCTAGGTACTTCCACTGCAGGGATCTATACTTAATCCCTGATGTGAGGATATCCTCACCTGGGTCTACCTCTCGAATCTGAGAGTCCCCTTGGCACTTATAGTGCCTAAGATAGGGTATGGGGGTGTGGGTTTGGAACGTCAAGTTCCCACCATATTGCCTATTATTACTATGGGAGGGATGTTATTGTGGGGTGAAGACAGTATGTATTCAAAAAAAAAGTAGTGAGGTTCCTGAGCTCAGTGGTTCACCTTGTACCTGAGCAGGATCAAAGAGGGAACCCTGGCAGGAGGATTTCCGTATCAAAACCTGCAACTTATTTTGAGGGGGGCTATTCTGAGGGGTGTAAACGGGAGGGGAGATACCCAGTTCGTCAGTTGGAGTCTGCCTGATTTAATTGGGGGGGGGGGCAGGAGCCTCCGCTTGTCAACTCCCCAGCCCGCTTGGCATCCGTTACCTAACATCGCCATGTGGGGGCACCTCTTATTCCCGACCAACCCAGTATCCCCATATGTCATAGTGAGTACATCACTACAGGTTTGATATCCGCCTTCCCTGATGTATTCCGCTGGATAGGTCATTCTTCAAAAGCACGACAGATCAACAGGCATCTGACACTAGGGTTACCTAATAAACATTCCATTTGTGTTATGGATAGTTAAAGTTCTAATTCTTTGTCACATTAATAGCGTACAAGCAATGACCAATGAACGTCATCAGCACTGAGTGTCATAAGGAGATAGCGAACTCTGGTTAGTATCATTATGGAGAATAAGCCCCGCAGAACCAGAAGAGGCCTTAAGAAGGGAGAAAACTAGTAAGCTTACCCTCCTCTCCATTAAACATCACTCCTCCTGCTCCCGTTAGTGGAGATCTGAAAGACAAGAAGAGGCAGATACAAAGATCCCCCCCCGCAAACAGAGGGTGGCAATATATTAGTGTTGGGTTGTAGTTTGTTATAGATGGGGGGGGGGGTAAAATAATAGCTGCAGAAAAGGGTTAAGTCACTGCAAGCAAATAAAAGGGTTAGTTAAGGTTAATTAGCAGAGCTGAGATGGATAGTAGGAAAATGGGACTTATCTGAGAACCGATTATGTCATGGCAAGTAGCATATTGTTCAGTCCTGATTGTCTGGTAAGTAACTTTACTAGTACCAGATGATTTCCTCAGTTTATTTAAGACATATGCTTCTGAATAGGCAAGGAAAGGAGTAGTTCCTCATTCTCCGACAATTTCCTCAGCACGTCGTCTCTTTGCTGGTTGAGCTTGAGTAGGAGAGGTACAACTCTGTTCGCGGAGCGAGTCTGCGATCTTTTGGAGGGCCTCCACGCCCTGGTGTCTTCTGGATTCACGTTGCCCCTGATGCCATACCTGCCGTGAGAGTTTTGTAGAAAGTGAGTTTCTGGAAGTTGCTGCCAGTTCACCTTGCATCTCGATGCCACGTTTTTTCAGATCTTTGGTCACTTCCTCCGCTGAGCTGTAAGTATGCTGCCCTTCCTTGAAAAAGACCATAAGTTGGGCCAGATAGGGGGTTCGGAAGCAGAGACCTGTTTTCTTCAGGGTCCTCAGGATCAGGACGTAGGCTTTCCTCCTTGCCATCACCTCAGGAGCATAGTCGTTTTCAATATACAGCCGGTGTGATTTAAACTTTACCTGCCCCTGCTTCCAGGCGGAGTGCAGTACTAGCTCCTTTTCCTGAAATCTCAAGAAGCGTGCCAAGATAGTGCGAGGTCTGGATTTGGGGGGTGGCCTGGGGCCCAGCGTACGATGAACCCGCTCAAACTCGAGGGAAATCTCCGTTGGTAAGCTGATAGTGTCTTTGATAAGATTACGGATAAATTGGATAATATCAGTACCATCTTCCCCCTCCGGCACCCCCGGGATCCTAATATTATTCCTCCGGTTCCTGCTTTCTGCATCCTCAGCCCTTTCTTGTAATTGTTGTAGATCCTGGTGGAGCTGCAGGATGGCCCATTCTGAGCGATTGACCCTTCTGTCTACTGCAGTGGCCTGGCTCTCCAAGGTTTCCTGTTGCCTTTCAAGTTTAGTTATGTCAGTCCGTAGTGCAGTAGTGGTTGATCGGAACTCTTTCCGAAAGTCCCGGAGTTCCGTGAGCATCAGGGTCATCTGTCTCTAAAGGGTTGAGAGTGGAGGTTGGCTGGATTCAGCGCGACTTCGCCTCGAGGATGAAGAGGCCTGTGAGCCGTCGCTGTCTGAGTCTGAGAATCCACCATCGTCCGCTGCACCTGGGAGTTTTGAAGTTCTTCTGTCCCCTCATTTTGGCATTGTTACCCCTCCTAGTATGTTATTTAATGTAAGTAGTCAAATAAAATGAGGTAAAACGGAGGGCACTGCAGGCGTTGGTGGGAGCACCCTAAACTAGGCTACCATTAGGGTCTTGACGTCACCGGAAGTCTCAACCACAGTCTTGTTATGCTTTTCTTGCAGGCTGCTATCATGATGCACAAACTCTGGGAGCTGCACTCAGTTGGAAAAAATCACAAGAAGGTGACAGTTTGATGTCCCCTGACAAAGGCTCGTGCTGAGACCTGAAACGCAGGTGCAACTTTGTGCTACCTTTTCCTGCAATGAAATCATGAGGTTAATTCTACTTTGCATTACGCTCTTGTGACTTCTTCTGACCGAGTGTGACTGCCAGTGTTTCTGCATCTTCTGGTTGTTTTTTTTGGTGGCACTGTCCATAGTGCTCTGTGCATATGGAAATCTGTACGTGCTGTCACGATACCCAATAGGTGTTTTATGTGTCTTTCTTGACATCCAGTCGGATATGGGCTGACAATATAGCCTGGAGGTTAGGCTAACAAGCTGTGAATGAGCTTGGTAAATCCAGAAGACCTGGGATTGATTCCCACAACCTCCACTTGCATACTGTGTGACCCTGAGTAAGTCATTTAACCTCCCCACTGCTCCTGGGTCACCTCTGAAAACAGGCCTTGAGCCTAGTGGACCTTACCAGGATACAACCAATAACAACAACAACAAAAAAGAAAGAATATGTCAGCAAAGGAAAAAACTCTGCCATTAATGTTATTGGTCGATGGAGTACTTCTTGCATTTCATGTTCTTTTTCCAGGAGATGTGTCTTAATTTTAGGACATGCCCACATGATATGGGTGTGGGTTGCCATCAGATCTTCCAGAAAAAAGCCTTCACCATTGATTCATACTAATGGGTCTGAGCTGGAGGCTCTAGGACCCTCTGGGAGCCAGAGCTTTTCAGGAGGGCTGGTGCTGAGGTAAGCTGTGCGCATGCGTGGCACCGTGAGACTGCCTTGCGCTGCATGCTTACCTTGGCACCAGCCGTCAACTGCCTCATTTCCTTTTTTACCCCACTGTTGAATGCACATCAGTGATGACATCGCTCACCCACCAGGAGTAAGAACTTTACGCCTATACGACAACTGCATTCTGTTCTTCTTAGTTTTTAGTGTTTAAAGTTAGTTATTTTTGAGTCAGTTTAATATTATTACAAAAATAATTTCTCTCAGTCTCTTAGAGTCCAACTGAGTTAATAGTCGATGACCATGGATGAAGACGGTAGGGAGCCTTCTCAGTCAAGCTGCTCTGGCAGCGGGTCCACGTCTGGTTCACTTTCCCCATTGGAGTCCCTTTCTCCCTGTTAGTGGAGACTCTGGTGCACAGTTACACCACTGGCCCAATCTTATGGAGTAGGGGATGTAGCATCTGGCTCGTTTGCTCATACCTGCAGAGCCAGGCCCTGGTTCTTTGGGGCCGGTGGAACTATAGCTGCGGGTGGCACTCCCAAGCCAGGTAGAGCATTTGATTCCTAGCAGCAGCCCCTGGGTCCTTGTTGGTGACCACATCATTAACTCCTGTGCAACTGACAGCAGTCACATTCAGTGTCACTGTTATGAGACCAGCTGCAATACCACTGCCAGTCACTTCAATGCCAGCTGGGTCAGTGCTTCTGTCAGCACTGGGTTTAGGCCTTTCAGGGCCTGTCCTAGCAATGGCTGTGCACTGGCCTCAGTGCCAGACTCTGTTCTGATGGCTATGCTGCCATTGACGATGGCTCCTTGTAAAACGGGGCTGGTGTTGCCAGTTTGGCCGAGGCCATGTTCTAGATTGTAGGGTTTATGATCCATCCCCGCAAAACCCCCCCTTCTTAGGGAGAAAGAACTGGAGAGGGACAAATGTGACCCCAATCCATCATTTCTTTTTTTCTTTTTTTTATATAGGTTTTTATGGTGTTTTCTTCTTTGTAGGTCCCACTTTCCCCACCTGAGGCCCCAGCATATGGCCATACGTGCGTGTGAAGGCATGCATGCACACACGCACACCGTTGCACCAGCTCAGCCCCTTTCACCCTTCCTGCCCCATCTGTCTACGCCATCCCACTGGACCTCCACCCGATGGGAGCAGAACTACGGTGGGTGACAACCCATCCCAACCTCCCCAGGAGAGGAGAGCAGCCTGCCGACTCCGTTCAATCCTAGTCCACCCCTCCTCCATGCCGGCACTTCGATGACCCATGGTCATTTCCAAACCTGGGTCGCCAGCGTAGCACGAAGTAAGGTGTCCAGCACCTCAACCTTCAGATCCATCGGGCTGGCCAATCCATCATTTCTTAGGATGGCAACGAAGATTCTTTCTTTAGCCTGGACTCTTTAGACCCAGGCCCTTCTTCTGTTCCACAAGAGGATCTAACTTTCCAAGCTTCACTCAAGAATATGCATTCTGCACTTAATTTTGAGCCTTCTGCCATTGCCTCTGGTAAACGTCTCCATCTGCAGTGGTTAAACATCTGTACCATGCTGGTCAGTTTAGTTCCTCCTATTCTGCCTACATTTGAGACCTTGTCAGATGCAGTCTGGAAAAGGTCTGCCACTACTCCTGACTGTAAGCAGATAGACATAAAATACACTGCCCCTTAAGATAGACTAGTGTATGTTTCTCAGTCGATAGCGGAGTCCCTTGTTATTCTTGCTGAGAGTGACAAAGCCATTCTTCCCCGGGAGGTCACTGCTCACCCTGTTAATAAGGAGTTGCACAAAACTGACACTATGGGCAGGTGAGCTTTTATCATCGCTACCCTTGGCGTGCGGATTGCTAGCCACCAAGGACATTTCTCCAAATACGAGTATACCCTTTGGAACTTGCTTAAGTCTCCAGAGTTTTTGCCAGACTTTGAAACTAAACAGAAGATTCTGCAGACTGCTATTCATGGCATTGAGTTTAACAGTCATCAGCTCTGAGCAGCTGTGGATGCCTTTGATACTGCCTCTTGTGCTGCTGTGACAGACATCTACATCAGATGGCACTCCTTGCTTCGTACTTCTGTTTTTCTCAAGATGTCAAACAGCAGGCAATGAAGTAATGTTCCTTTTGATGGCACTTGCCTGTTGAGATAGCAGGTAGAGAAGTCTCTTGAGGTGTCTCAGAAAACTAGAGCAGCCCTGAAGACTTCCAGGCCAGCTCCTGCTAACCATCAGAGGGGAAAGGATATGGTTTATTTCAAAACCAGCAGTCCTCTTGTGGAAAAGGAAGGTGAGCCTACAACAAGTCTCAGCCTCCCCAGCCTCAAAAGAAGATGCAGCCATAGGCATAGATGCTGAAAACACCCAGCACTACCTTCTGAAGCTCTGGCCCCATTCCTGCCTCGGCTGTCCGAGGCAGACCTAACCTCTCTAGTGGGGGGGGGCACCTGACCCAGTTTTACTATCAATGTGAGTCCATCAAGACAGACATCTGGGTCCTCAGGGCTGTCTGGGAGTATTATTCCCTGGATTTCATAGAAGTCCCTCCAGGCTGGCCACACAAAAGGCAAGCCCTTATATCTGCCCATACAGTATGTCAGAGCTTCTGGTGCAGGAACCTGTGGGACTTCTGAGCAATAGGGCAGTGCAAGTAGTGCCAGAGTTGGAATGAAACACAGGCTTCTACTTCCACTACTTTCTAGTTCCAAAGAAATGAGGGGGCATACACCCCATTCTTTACCTCAGAAACCTAAACAAGTTCATGGATCAAGAACAATTTAGGATAATTTCTCTGGGGTCTCTGCTTCCCTTCCTGAAATCTCCGGATTGATTAGCTCCCCTGGATATGCAAGACGCACACCAACACATACTAGTGCAGACCCAGCCACCACAGAGTCCTCCAGTTCGTTATGCTGGAGCAGCATTATGAGTTCAGATTCCTACCCGTTGGGCTCTGCTCGGTGCCTCAAGTCTTTACAAAGTCCTTTGCAGTACTCGCAGCGCACTTGAGAGAACAAGGACTCTAGGTTTGCCCTTATCGGAATGATTGGCTGATAGCCAGTCTTTCTAGGCAGGAGACGTAACAGCCAGTGGTCATGGCCTCTCAGTTCTTCACCTCCATAGGGGTTCTGCTGAATTTAGAGAAGTCTCAGCTCGAACCCTCACAGCAGCTGCTTTTTTTAGGAGCTCTTCTAGATATGACCAAGGCCTGAACCTTCCTTCTAGAGAGCAGAATGCAGATGATCCTGCACATGGCATGGTACATAATGTAGTGCAGATTTATTCCAACCCACTCCATGCAGTGCATGCTGAGTCTGATAGCCTCCTCAGTGTTCACAGTGCCACTGGCATGACTACACATGAGAACAACTCAGTGGATGCTCAGTGCACAGTGGTCACAAGCATCACATCCTCAGACCTATCTCATGTGAGTGACCATGCCCCTGGTTTGGTCACTCACATGATGGTCAGTGGAGGACAGTCTCCTCCAGGGCTTTCCCTTCTCTCAGCCAGAGCCTCAGGTGACTTTCATCACGGATGCCTCCCTGTTGGGGCAGGGCTCCCACTGTCAGGACCTCCAAACACAAAGTTTCTGGGACCCATCAGAGACTCATCCCCACATCAGTGTGTTGGAGATGCCAGCTGTGTTGTATGGTCTGCGAACTCTAGTGAATCTTGTCAGCCACAAAGTCTGTGATGTATTACATCAACAAGCAAGGAGGAGCACACTCTTACCCTCTCTGCAGAGGAGTGATGAAAGTGTGGGAATGGTGCCTGGAGCAAGGGATCTTGCTCCAAGCCATTTACTGCTAGGAGTCAAAACTGGTTTTGCAGATGAACTCAGCCGAACAGAAGCTGATCCTCACGAGTGGTCACTAGCTCCAGATGTCGTGAGATCACTGTTCAACGCATGGGGCACCCCAGATGTAGACCTTTTTGTCCCCGCTCAATGCCAAACTGCCAAGATTCTGATCCAGAAATCTAGGATATGGCGTTTACTGTCAGGATGCATTCAGACTGCAGTGGCAAAATCTTTTTCCTCCAGTTCCCCCTTGTGCAGAGGGTATTGCTTAAACTTGATGCGCATCGGGGATGATACTGATTGTTCCCTACAGGCCTTGACAGATATGATTTCCTCTGAACAGACTATCAGTCAGCAAACTGAGGATCCTTCCACTGAGAATGAGCTTACTGACTCGGGGTCACCAGTTCCCTCCCAACCTGTCCTTCCTTCACCTTCAGGCCTGGCTCCTGAAGAGACAGAAGTGAACAGGTGCAAAGTGTCTCAGGGAGTTCATACTTTTGGTTGTCTGTAAACCTTCCACTAGGAAGACTTACACAGCCAAATGAAAAAGAGTTTCCATCTGGTGCTCCAAAACCTGCATGGACCCCTTTGAGTGCCCACCTGATAAGGTTCTGGAGTACTTGCTGAACCTTTCTGATGCTGGCTTGCAGTATTCCACAGCCAAGGTCCACTTGTGTACTATTTCTGCATACCACAAGCCCGTAGGTACTCTCTGCCTGGCACAGCTGCCACAATTAAAGGGGTTCCTTAAGGGCATTTTACACACAAGGCCTCCCATCAGGAAGCTAGTGGCTACCTGGTACATCAACCTTGTACTGGACATGCGCACCTGCAAGCTTTTTGAGCCCCTTGTAACATGTGAACTAAGTTTTTTGACTTGAAAAGTAGCTTTTCTAGTGGCCATCACCTCTGCTTGCAGTGTCTGAAATTCATGCCTTGGTCACAGATCCCCCGTATACGGTTTTCCACAAGGACAAGGTAGATCTTACTTTGAGAGGGACCTTGCAGTAGGTAATGACATATAGGACTGATGCCGGCCGGCGTCAGGACCTCACGGAAAAATTTCTAGCTAGCAGTTTCTGGCGGGGACCACCCCCGTCAGGTGACTGGCGTCATACAACGTCAGTATAAAGGTGGTCCCCCCACGCCCGCCTTCCAGTTCTTTCCCGCCGTTAGCTTGTGTCAGCGCCTCGCGGTAAAGTTCAATGCTCGTCAGCCTGTCATCGATAGTTCTACCACCATTTTTTTCTCGATTTAATTTGATAAATAGTTTACTTTTTCAGTGGCGTATGTCATCCCCTACACCCTCTAAGCACAAGAATAAGTGCAACTTGTGTGGCGCCCAACTCCCGCACAAGGACAGCCATTCCCAGTGTGTCTTCTGTCTGGGCCCGGATCATCAGGTGGAGAAGTGCCAGCATTGCCTGAAATTCAACGCCGCCACCCGCAGACGGAGGCAGCAGTCCCTGGAGGCCCACATCCTCAAAAAGAAAATGACCTCCATGGAGAAGGAGTTGAAAAGCTCCGTCAGGCTTCTACTTCCCGAAGGCCATCCAAGAAGAAGGATAAGGAGAAGCATCGGGACCGGGCTCCCTCGTCCACCGTGACTTGGCTGGAGTCACTGTGTTGCAAATGGCATCCCCGGGAACCGCTCACGGCAGCCGTCTTGGAAGCTTCAAGACAGCGTTATTTTCCCGCTGGCTTCGGCGCTGTGGCCCTCGGGTGTCTCTGGGCTATTGAGGCCCCCCACTCCTGGTAAGGTTGCCGCCATGTGGCCTACTGGTGTGAGTGGCTCCGTTAAGCCGGATGTCAGCTCCTCTGATGCCCGCCCTGAAACTGTCGCTAAAAGAAATACCTGCAGCACAAAACAAAACCGTGCCTTGTTACTCCCATAACTCTCGGAAGTACGGACAACCTAGCGCATGGGCATACGGGACTTGCGCTCCTTCACCCCCACACACTCGTACTCTCAAAGTAAAATAAAAAAATAGCTTTTCAAAGAAAGGCAATACTCTTAAAATAAAAATAAAGCCCTAACTCTAATTGGCCTTTTTTTCTCCTCAACGCCGTGGCAGCCACTACGAATCGGCTCGTCAGCTAACCTCGGTGCCTCAGTCAACACAGCACCTTGCCAGATTTACTATCTGCCTCTGCATTTAAAATTAACAACTAAAGAAGCA
Organism: Neoceratodus forsteri; assembly: GCA_016271365.2. NCBI lineage: Eukaryota > Metazoa > Chordata > Ceratodontiformes > Ceratodontidae > Neoceratodus > Neoceratodus forsteri. Next base: position 708,027,743 of record CM057459.1, on the reverse strand, counting down.
ACCATAAAAAAAAAAAAAAAAAAAAAAAAAAACAGGCAGCACATTGTGACCCATACTCTGTCTGTAACACCATCAGTCCTATGTGTCCTAACAGAAACAACACTGTAGCGAGAGTAGCCTGGGAGGCAAATACAATTCAGAGCATACAGCCAGCACCATCTAGTGGTCAAACTGTGGACTTTTTTCTGAAAACGTATACCTCCACACAGGAAAAAATACAACCCCCCCATAAAAACATGATTTTTTTTTTCTATTTTGTTTTACAAACAAACGAGCCATTGTATAATAGCAATAATGCACTCCAGGGTGTGTGTTGTGCTGGCAAACATCACTTCTGGGGGTGATTAGTCGCACTCGGCCTACTGCCTCGTGCCTAATCACCCTAGGCATGACGTTATCCCAGCACAACACACATCTTGTCATGCATTATAGCTTACGTGAAGGTAGGGGGCATGGAAGAAAAGTGGGCAGCATTTAACAAGGCAATGAAAGAATTGTAGTACATCAAACAAGTCGCCGCACTCCTCTCTGATGTGTAAAAAAAAAAAAAGTCCAATTCTTTAATGAAAGATTTAAAACATACTGCTGTAAGACATACAGAAACTGAATCCCACTAAGGCCGTGACCAGTTTTGTACACCGTACATCATCGGGGGTATAATGAAAGAAGCGGCAGATAGCTCCACTCCAAAGGTATCCAAGGGTAAAAGGGATAAGAGGCTAGTGTGGTTCACAGCTGATGTGAAGGTGGCATGAGGACCCAAAAGGATGGAAGTTTCAAGTATAAGGGTAGTCAAAGGGAGGAGGAGAGGATGAAGTATTTGGATGCAGCAGTAGTCACCACCAGGAAGGTGAGGGAGGCCAGAGCGGTGACAGAGATCCAGTTGGCAACAGGGGTGAAGAAAGGGCATAATGCAGTCTTTTTTTTTGTGGAACTTTTTATTTATAAGTTTTATGCCATTACAATGCAATGCATATAAACATCCTGAGTCATGCAGTACAGCATACAATTGACAAAAGAAGTTGATGTGCAGATATGAGTCATAACTCCCTTTGTTACAAGATATGGGGGAAATACAAAATGGAGTACTACAAAGGAAAAAATGCACTTTAGCCATTGCTGCCAAGACTTTAAACTGTTAATAGCTGTAAGCAGAAAGTCCATAAGTAAAATGGAAACCCGGCATCCTTGCCTTTGTGTTAATTACTCTAATTATTTGCTCCATCTCCCCCTCAGCATCCCATCATTTTAACAAAATAACTGCCTGTAAGATCAACCACCCCGTAAATACATACCCCATAAGAGAGAAGAAACAAAAACTATGTAGTACTAATGACGCATTTAGAACAGCGGAGTGCCCCATCTGATCACAGCGACACGTTCCCCAGCAGTTAAAACAGTTCAAGTCCAAAATTGCTAGTCCTGCATAAATCTCCACGGATTATTTGAGAGGCACACCCTAGATTCCAAAATAAACAGAGCAATTTTTTGTTATAGTTTCATTTCAAGGACACGCACTTCAATTTACAGGACAGTCCAGAGTCCAAAGAAAATGCACCACCAGACCCTTCTGAATAAATTCAAAAAGTCACTCACAAGCAGATATTCAGGTATCTCCCTCATATGAATCTGAGGAAGAATCTCCTTCTCTCGCGGCTCTCTCCGCTTCCAATTTCTCCAGCAACTTTGAGGCCTCTTAGGGATCTGTATTGATGTGGGCTTTCCGGCCCATCGTAATGTGTAGACGAGCAGGCATTAACATGCTGTTTGGAATTTCCAACTCCCTCAGCTGCAATCTAATCGCATCAAAACTTTTGCGTTTTTTATGAGTGGCATACGAGAGATCAGGGAAGAGCATGATTCTGGAATCTTCCATTACCACACCTCTCTTGTTCATGGCAGCTTGTAAGATCTGTTCTCTGGTCACAGTGGAGGCCGTTAGCACCATAACAGTTCTTGCTCCCCCCAACTGGCCACTTGCTCTCTGGAGATTGACCCTGTATGCACGAACCAAGGAATCTTTTTTTTTTTTTTTAACAACTTAATTTATCCTCCTATCAGTGGGTCACCCTTGTTGTCCGCCAACCTTACCGGTCTCAGGGTCTTTCGGGGTCTTATAGCACCATGCGCGTGCCGGCAGATCCCCAGAGCCAATCCGGAGGCTTCATCCTCAGTGTCCCCGATGTGTTCCTCCATTTTAACCCCTCGGTCCTACTCCCGAGACTCCGGAAGTGGTGACGCATGCGCATGGAGGCGCATATGTGAAGGACAGCTCCAGTGCCAGTCTCTTCAACCCTCCCCCAGCCTAACGCCGGCAGTGCTCGGAGTGATGCAGCCACTGTGGCCTCCACCAGGGGGTGGCCAAGCTCCGAGGACACCTGTTCCTCCCTTCTGAGGCAGAGGGCCACCAGCTGCTCACGTCCTCTCTACCCCCGCTGACCTCCAACGATGCAAGCTTGTTTCTGAACCCGGGTCACCAGTGTGGCACGAGGTGTGGTATCCAGCGCCTCAGTCATCTGCGCCACTGGGCCGGCCCACAAACCAAGGACTCTTGTAGGTCCCCGCCATAAGTGTCCATCATCCATTTAATGAGAAAGGTAAGCAGGTCTTCCCCCATAACACCTTCCGGCAGACCAATTATTCTTACATTTGCAGCCCTTGTAGTATTTTCAAGATGTTTTAGTTGGGATCGCAAAAGAGCTTGATCCTTGCGCATGTTGCTGCCGTAGCCTGAGCCCGCTCACATGATTTATCCACCGCCTGCGCTGTGCTCACTAAACCATCCATTTTTTGCTCCATTCTGTCGTGATATGAATCCATTTTTTATCCATCTGTTGTACAGTCTTAGTTAAGTTGAGCACTGCTAATTGCAGGAACTCCAGAGTTGCCGGTTGGGAGTCGGGAGTACCTGAATCCGCCTGTGTAGGAGTAGACGGTGCTTTAGCGGCTCCACCATGAGGAACAAAGAAATTGGCTTTTTGCTCTGTCGTTTTCTGGCCGGTTGCAATAACATTTTCCGGAACAGATCAGCACCACAATTGGAACCTTTCTGGTGGTTTTTGGGCAGTTCAGCAGACCAAAAAATATATATTATTGCAAATTTGGGATGCTTTTCAGGGAGCTTACTGAAAGTACGTCTATACAGCCAGATAAGTAGCCACACCCTCCGAGGATAAGGCATTCTTATAGTACATTCAGGGGAAGCGCAAGGTCAAAAGGAGTATAGTAAAAGTTAAGAGCAATGAGGAGTGGGAGCAGGTGGACAAGGGGCAAGCTGAAATACTAAAAAAGTATTTTTGTTTGGTATTTACAAAGAAGGGTGGGCCACTGCTCTGTAATATGATATACTTCTTAAGAGCTGTAAATAAAGTCCATCTTGCTCTATGATATTGGTATAAAGTGTTCATTGATATTGTAGGAATAGGTATAGGTCTTTCTGGTTCCATTTCCTTTTTGGGTCACTATACATGCATGTAAATCCCAATTCATACCTAATACATCTATTTTTAATACTTAAATATATATGTGCAAATAAGGCATTTTTAATGTGTATTTTAAATTAATTTTTTTTATTTTGTGATAGCGTAATAATAATAATTTTGTTGATCAGTAAACTGCAACTACTACTGGACCACTGCCAGATTGTGGGGTTAGGAAAAGAGGAAGCAAAGACACTGGGGCAAAGGTCCAGATAACGGAGAAAAGGGTGTTGGAAAAGCTGGCAGAGTTGAAAGTAGCTAAATCTATGGGACCTGACCGTTTACACCAGAGGATGCTACATGAAGTAGCAGGGATCACTAGCAGACATTTTAAATAGCTTGTTAGCCATGGGAGTGCTTCCTAGGGACTGGTGGACAGCAGATATTCTGCACAAGAGTGGGACGAGGGATGAGGCAGGGAACTATAGAGCAGTCAGCTTGCCATCTATAGTAGGGAAAATCATAGAGTCTGTATTAAGGGAGGACCTGGTGGACTTCCTAGAAGGGAATGTGCTGCTAGACCCCAGACAGTATGGGTTTATGAGGGAAAGGTCTTACCAGATGATTCTGGTTGAGCTTTTTTAACTGGGTTACCACAGCAGTAGACAAGGAGCAGGCAATTGATAGAGCATACCTTGACTTCAGTAAGGCTTTTGACTCGGCCCTCGACAGGAGGCTGTTCAAAAGGATTGGGGACCTTGGTGTAAAGGAAAAGATGGTGATTTGGGTAGAGAGCTGGCTGGGGAGGGAGCAAAGCAGGTGGTAGTTAAAGCGGAGTGTTCAGAGGTGAGGGAAGTGACCTGCAGGGTACATCAGCGGTCTGTGCTAGGACCAGTCCTCTTCAATATTTTCAACTGTGATATAGATGAGCGTATCAGGGATAAGAGCTGTCTCTTTGCAAACGGCACAAAGATCTCCGTAAGGATAGACATGGAGAAAGGGGGAAGGGAACTAAGGGAGGATCTGGGTGGGATGGAGAGCTGGTCCAAGATTTGACAGCTGAAGTTTAATGCAAAAAAAATGTAAAGAAATGCACATTGGGAAAAACCCAAGGGTGCATTACAAAATGGGAGCGGTGGTGCTGGATAGCACTCTGAGAAAAAAGGATTTAGGGTGATGATATTGGACACTCTAAAGACGTCTGCACACTACAACAAGGCAGGGAGTAAAGCAGACAATGTTGGGATGCATATGGAAGGGCATAAGCAGTAGAAGGCAGGCAATGATTCCCCCCCCTCTCTACAGATCAACGGTGTGGCTGCACCTGGAATAGTGCACAAGGTATTGGAGCCCATGTCTGAGGAAAGACTGCAGCAAGGTGGAGGCGGTACAACACAGGCAACTAAGATGGTGCATGGCCTTGGCAATTTAACATAACATTTGACATGTGTGGCTTAAACATGTACACCATGGAGAAAAGAAAGGAAAGGGGTGAAATGATTAAGATATACAAGTACCTGCAAGGGATAAATAGAGTAGACGCCAAGGAACTACATTCTCCCTGAGTTCAGACAAAGGAACAAGAGGGAATTCACTAAAGCTGGCAGGGGGAGATTCAAAAAGGATGTCTGGAAGCATGTCTTTACAGAAAGGGTGGTTTATAAGTGTAATAAGCTACCAGAAGAAGTGCCACTTGTGTTAGTTGGCAGCTTCAAGCAGGGATGGGGTAGGCACATGGGTTTAGTCACAAAATTGGGGGGGGGAGGCAGTAAAAAGAATTGCCACTAGGGCAAGACGGAACAGTTAGGTAGGGTGGGTAGACTGGATGGGCGAAGAGCCTTTTTCTGCCGTCAGTGTCTTATGTATCTGTGAAACTACTTTTTAAATATGGCATTAAAATTATTCATTTTAATTATTTTTTTTAATCTAGCTTTTTTCCCCCATCCAACCTTGGTCTGTCATCTGGTCAGTGACCTCCCAGTCCATCAGCCACAAGACCCCAGCCTGCTTCTTTCGTAGCTTAACCTAACCACCATTTTCAGGGTTGGGGGGGTCTCCCGTTCCCCCTGAGGGACACATCTGGTTTAGTCCAGCGGATCCATGGAATGATGACCAAGAATATGATGATCAGTATGCTGGTCACCATTCTCGGCACAAGCAGGATTTTGTTTTGTTTTTCCAAATTCGCCTTGACCTTTCTGCCCACCCTGTGGCGCCGCACAGTTAGTTGTGGACATTGCATGCATGGAGTGATGATGGCGGCAGTGCCTACACCTCTTGAGGGAACTAACTCCGTGTCCCACGGCAAGGAGCCAGTGTGGCAGCAGAGAGCGGTGCCATCCCTCTCCGGGTGGACACGTTGTCATGGGCAGTGTTCTTCCCATCCAGAGACGCCCGTCTGCAGGAACCTGAATCTGCTTCCAAACCTTGGGTGCCTGCATGGAAAAGCACCACACTTCCTCTGGAGCACCGTGCAGCCCAGTTTTATTTATTTTTGTGTATTGCAGTCTGAGTGCCTGAGAATAACACTACATAATAAAAGTAGTTTAATTATTGTGACTGCAGAGGAAAAGCACTACATACTTTCGTATTAATCCAAATATTACATTTCTTTTCTCTGAAGGCACCCATCCAGCAGTTTGCTGATAAGTTAAGTGGATATTTTGTTCCATTTATCATTGGCATTTCAGTGCTGACATTAGGAATTTGGATCGTAGTTGGTTTCCTGGATTTTGAAGTTGTGAAGAAATACTTTCCAGTAAGTATGACTTTAAAACTCTGGTGTAGAAAAATATGAACAGTACACTATAGCATCTTTCTCCACCTATAGATGGCATATGCTGCAGTGTGATATTTTTACCCTCTGCTCTACTGTGATATCATCAGCCATTTACATGCACATCACAGATATCATCACTCTAGGCAGCTTTCCCCTCAGCATGCAAGAAACACCTGTGCTGTTACCATAGACACAGATGCAGAACTACTTGAGAGGTCTCACTGCTGCCTCACTTAGCATTACAAAACACACCTATTCCCCACTCTAACTTCCAGCTCATTACTGTGATACTCTCAGCTTGACTGCAGCCAGAATTCTAAAGAGCACAGCTTCACACAACAGTCTGTTCCTCACTGCTGCCTGCAGCTAACTCAGTTACCACTAAAAACATCTCAGCTGTTCTGACACTCTCTCAGCCCATTGCCATTACTGTGATACTCTCAGCTTGACTGCAGCCAGACTTCTAAAGAATACAGCTTCACAAAATAGTCTGTTTCTCACTCTTACCTAAAACTCATTTAGCATTGCAAAACACACTCATCTGTTTCCCAGAGTGTATAACACTGCCAGCCCATTCAGAAAAACTCATACACAGAATGAGCAAACAGATAAACAGGAACAGAACACAAGGCAACATAACAATACTTCTGAAACTCCTAGCCCTATTGTATAAATCGAATACATGATGTGCAGATCGTATGCTATGGCAAATATTGTCACTCCTGCAGAGTGAGCTCTGGATATCTCACTGTGCAGGAGTGACAGTATTTGCCATATCATGCTCATGCCGATCATGTATCCAATATATATATATACACACACACACACACACGTTTATAAAATGGGTAGGGAAGTTGCTTGGAATTTATTGGAGGAAAAGCATCACATGACTGTGTGTATATCAGAGCGCACACCTGCACCTTTACCCCCCTCCAAAACAATTTTGCCATTTTATAAGATAGATAACCCACTCTGGGGTGTGCAGTCACGCTCTGATATATGCATGCCTTGGGTGGTTGACGCATTCGGCCATAACAACACAAACCAAGGCATGCGTATATCAGAGCGTGACCGCACACCTCAGAGTAGGTTATTTATTACATATATTATACTGGCACGTTATACTGCATTTCTACGTTAAAGTCCAAACTTTGAATCTTAATAACTTTGGAACCGTTCAATGGATGTGCATGAAATTTGGCATGCATATTCTCTAGGGGTAGGTCTCTTGATCTGACTGTTGAATGGTTTTTGAGATATAAAAGTGTTGAAAAAACAGAAAAATCTGGTTTTTTTTAACATTTCTTTGTCATCCTGGATCTCAGAAAAGGCTTTAGGTTTTGGTCTGACATATTCAGGGAAGAAAGCCTTTGGGTCACAGATGTGCTTTTTGAAGGTTTGGTGAAAAAATATTAATCCGTTCAAAAGCTATGACATTTTAAATTTTCCCATTATTTCCTATGGGAAATTTAATATATCGGAATCGAAAAATATATTTTTTAGTGACACAATATTTATTGCACAAAATACCAGCTTTTTTCGCAAAGAAGGCTGGTATTTTGCGCAAGTCCACAGTCGCTCGATAGATTGAGCTGTGTTACGTCCACCATCTTGTTTACCACTTAGCGAGGATCTTGACGTACAAAATGTGTAAAAAAAGAAACAAAAAAACCATCAGAACACAGCATCAGGTGTATTCTAATGTGGTTTTTTTTGTTTTGTTGTAAGCTGGCCCCAAACAAGTGTTTTTGTCGGGTGCCAACTTACAGAGAATGTCTTGTAGCCCGTTCTCTGTATGAGAAGAGCAGTATGTTTTTGACTTCTGCGGCTATGGCTTGAACTCGTGCTGCCAGCTGCAGAGTCAAGGAAGACCCGCTTTGTTCTCACCAACATGGGGTGCCCAATCCCCGTGTCGGTATATATCCCCCCCCCCCACACACACACACACTTATTTGGCATACTGGCAGCCCACCCCAGTGTGCCCTACATTATTTTTAACTCTGTAAAATGAAGAAAACCATCCCTGACGTCTTTTTTCTATGCAGAATCCTGCATCGAAATTTGCAATAGTTTGGCAGGATCCTCATTGAACTATTCTCCCCATTCCTATTTTTCACACTGACATCAGGGTGCCCAATCCCTGTGCAGTGTGTATCCTCCTTCCAGTATTGTGGCACTCTGGGAGCCCACCCCAGTGTGCCGAGATAAATGATTTTTTTTTTTAACTTTGCAACACTGGGATGCCCACTCCCAGTGTCTTATGCCCTCCTAACCCACTTTTATTGCCAATGGGGGTACCCAAGCCCCCTGTCGGCATCATGATTCCCTCCCCCCAACTCATGTAGCACACTGAGAGCCCACCCCAGTGTGCCCAAATTAATGTTTTTACAGATTTACCTGTAAATAAAGAAAACCATCCGTCTTTTTTTTTTTCCACCTGCAGAAAAGAAAACGGTCCCTCGTCATCTCCCCTCCCACCCTCCTTCTCTGCACACCTACCTCCCCCGCACTCTTACCCCATACTTACCTCCGGAAGTGGAGAGCAGTGATCTTCTCTGGACCAGGACACGTCTGCATTCTTCAAAGCTGAACTGCAATCTGAGGAATCAAAGTAAACTAGATAGTGAGAGTCATTGGGAGGGTTTCAACTTATGTTGATATCTCGGCCAATTTTAGGAATTTTGGCCCCAGATTTTCGACATGGGGTTCTTGGGACCCCACCTCATGAACACTGACACTGTCATTTCGTTTCTCAGTCTTGAAGGGTGATTTCATGGTCGCTGTGCGGAATCACTTTTCGGGACTGATTAATGGCTAACAGTGCCACTGTTAATAAGGGTGGGGTCTAAAACTACGATTGCACATTTGGTAAACAATTCCTAAAATGACTCCATTACAAGTGTGCGTTAGGCAGTCTCATACGCTTGTAACTTTCAATATTTTATATTTTCACTCCGGATTTTCAACATTGTCCTTTTTCCACACCTTCTTGTGAACAGTACAGCTGCCATTTTTCACATCCTGCCCAAAACGTGTTTCTAGGGACATGGATATGTTGTTCAATCCACACTTTTTGGCAGGTTCCTTGCCGCTTTAAATCTTGCCGGAAGGTCTTCAAGCTGGCTCCTCCCACCCACCCGGGTGGTAAAACTCTCTGCTCCGCCCCATGACGCCAGATCTTCCTTACCGCTTGGAAGCTCAGGTTCCCACCTTAGAGCTCTGCATTTTAGATTGGATCCTAACTCTTCGGTTCGTCTGAAACTAGTTTTGAAGTTTTCTAAACTTCGGTCTTCATCTTCCCTCGCGGCTGCGATGGACAAATCTATTCCCGGAATTCAGAGGTGCCCTTGCAGGCAGAAAATGTCCAGGATGGATCCGCACTCCACGTGCGTCTACTGCCTAGGCCTAGATCACGACCCGCAGGCCTGCGAGTTGTGCCGTTCTTTCTCGGCCAACATCCTGGATGATCGCGCTGCCCGATTGCAACTCACGCACCCCGAGAAGCGTTTCCCGCAGGTAAAATCAAAAGAGGCTCGTTGGGCGGTGTCCGCGGCGGCTGGCTCAGCTGAGCAGCTCGAGCAGATGATCGCCCTTGAGGAGGAGGCGGCCCAGGCCGCATCTTCCTCCTCCTCGACCATGACATTTATCCGCTCTCTCTAGGTTCCTCGTGCTCGACCCGTTCAAGGAGCTTTGTCACTCCCTTTCCATGAAGGGAGAGGGGCTATCGGGACGTTCTTCTCGGCCCAAGAAGAAGGAGTCGAAGGGTATGTCCCACCGTCGGCGTTCGTGGGAGCGGGAAAGGTCTCCTTCCCCGGACAGCCGACCGTCGACTTCGGTCGAAATTGTGGCTCAGGCCACTGGCTTCACAGTGTCCCCGTCAGGCCAGCCTGCCAAGACTCCCGTCGACGCAGTCGAGATTTTTCTCGATCCGTCGGATGGGCTGTCGACTTGTGAAGCCGACAACCCACCTTCACCGGTTCCCCTGATGGAGACCGAGGATCTGCCTGTGCCTTTGGAGCTGCAGTCCCCGGTTAAATTGCCTGAGCCGAGGGAAGAGCGGGTGTCCCGGCCCCTTCCCAGACCCACCCTCGGTCTCCCCGAGGGTCTCGGTCTCGGACTTCATCTCGGTCAAGCCGTTCCCACCGACATCGGCAGTCTCGGTCTCAGTACCGAAGTGAGTGGCGACACCGTTCCTCCTCGTCCTCTTCCTCAGATGAGGGGAGGCTTCGATGTAAATTATGTTGACGCTACGAGGAGCTTATGTGGCAGCAGTTACTGTTGTCTGGGTCTAAACCAACTCTGGTTCAGCCCCCGGCCGTCAAGTGGCTGTCACGCGAACGACCGAAGCAACCGCTTGCCCCAGTCGAGTTGCCCGTTCCAGGGCCGGTTGTTCGGCCAAAACCGGCTGTTCCACCGATTGTGGTGGAACCTCCGCCTCCACAACCGAAGTCTGGGGCACCGACCAAGGATTCTCGGTTGGGTCACGGCCTGCCCCACAGGTTGTTGGTCACCCTCACTCCCGATTGTCCTCGGCAGGTAGAGGGTGGCTCAGGGCCGAGGCAGCTCTTCGCAGACTCTTCGGAATCTGACAACGACTCCTCCCTGTTCTCCAGGCAGGTCGACCTGGAGTCCTCCGGGGGTCAGTCATTGGATGATAGCCCATCGTCCTTCTTGGGTCTGCTTCGACTCATCTTGGAGTCCACTGGGATGCAGCTCGAGCCCATGTCCAAACGGGCCAAGTATCCCCTGACGGAGATTCTGGACCGAGGGGATTCCCCCACGGAGGCCTTTCCGGTGGCTGAGGCCATTGTCAGCCCAGCCTTGGAGCTCTGGCAGCGGCCTGCTTCCTGTCCTGCGCCCTTGGCCAGGAAGTATGCTGTCCCTACCGGCTCTTTGCCCGGTTTCTCGGAGCACCCCTCTGCCGAGGGGTTAGTCACCAACAGCGTCTTCCGGTGTTCCAGTAATGCTGGTGACGTGGATAAGCCCCCCGACAGAGACCAAAAAGCTGGACTTCACCGGGCGCAAAGTGCACGCTGCATCCTCCCTTGGCCTCTGACAGGCCAGCTCGGCTGTGCTGATGGCACACTTCTCCCACGCCCTCTTGGGCTCCCTGGATGAGGTTGTCCCTCATCTCCCGGCCGACCTGCAGACCACAGTCCATCAGGTGCGGGACCAGGGTAGGGCGGTGGTGAAGCAGCAGCTTCAGACTGCTCTGGACATAGGTGATTCCTGTGCCAGGTCAGTAGCGGCCGCGGTGGCCATGCGCTGCAGGGCGTGGCTGAGGATATCCACCTTCACGGCGGATACCCAGCACAAGTTGGCGGATGTCGTCTTCTTGGGGACTGACCTCTTCGGCCCTGGAGTGGAGGGACACCTCCAGTGGATCGAAAAGTCCAATGCCACTCTGGACTCGGTCACCTCCGCCCAGAGGGACAAAGGCCGCCATCAGCAACAGCATAAGTCCTTTCGTCCTTCGGCCCCTGCAGCTCGACCGGCCCAACAGCACCAGCAACAGGGCCAGCAGGCTCGTGCTTGGCCCCAAACCCAAGCCGGCGGCTTCCTCCAACAGGAAGCAAGGAGGTAAAGGCCCAGGAGGTCCCTCGGCTGGTTCCTCCTCCAAGCCTGCCCAGTGACAGGTTGAGGGGTGCCGCCCCCAGCCTCGTCTCTCCCCCCTGGGTTCCCCCCGTGGGGGGACGGCTCCGCCACTTACTTTCCACCTGGTCCGCTATCACTATGGACCGCTGGGTGTTGGAGGTGGTAGGAAAAGGCCTGCCTCTGGAGTTCGAGCAGGTTCCACCCTTTCGAGCCGTCGGCCCTCGGGGGGCCACGGGGTCCGCAGCCTCACTGTCGGCCCGCCGAGCCGATATTGCCCTGCTCCTCGAAAAAGAGGTGATCAGGAAGGTGGCAGATCCTCCTCCAGACCCGGGGTTTGTGTCCAGGTATTTCCTGGTCCCGAAACGGACGGGGGGCTGGTGCCCCATCCTCGATCTGCATGACCTGAACAGGTTCCTAAAGTCTCGGATCTTCAGGATGGTAAGTCTGGCTCAGATAATACCATCCTTGGAACGAGGCATGTGGTTCTGTTCCCTGGACCTCCAGGATGCATTCTTTCACATCCCAATCCGTCCGTCTCATCAGAGATTCCTCCGCTTCAGAGCGGAGGGGTCCCTTTACGAGTTCCGGGCCATGCACTTCGGCCTCTCTCTAGCTCCCAGGGTCTTCACCAAATGCATGGCAGTGGTGATAGCATTCCTGCGGCTCCGAAGGGTCCGGGTGTACCCCTACCTGGACGACTGGCTGATTGCAGCCGCCTCCAGAGCGGAGGTGGAGCGGTCCAGAGATCTGGCCCTCCAGGTTTGCTCTCAGATTGGCCTCCTCATCAATGAGGCCAAATCGGAACTCATGCCGAAGCAGGTGATACTCTTCATCGGGGCAGAGCTCGACTCTCTTCGAGCCAGAGCTCGGCTCCCGGTCGGACAGGGCCGAGGTTCTTTCCTCCTTTGTCCAGTCATTTCTGGTTGGGCAATCGCGCCCTGCCCGGGACTTCCTGAGCCTCCTGGGCCTCATGGTGGCCTGACAAGTGTGGTCCGCTGGGCCCGTTGGTACATGCATCCCCTTCAATGGGGACTGGCCAGCCAGTGGTCACAACGCTGCGATCCGTTGGACCAGCCTGTGACAGTGACCCAGGAGATGTGGAATGCTCTCCAGTGGTGGACCGTTCCGGCACATTTGCTGGAGGGCATCCCATTCGTCCGCCCCGAGCTGACAGTCTCTCTATCGACCGATGATCTCTGATGGGTTGGGGTGCCCATCTGGGGGAGCACAGAGCGCATGGCCTCTGGTCCCCTCAGGAGTCCCGATGCCATATCAACCTGCTGGAGCTCCGAGCGGTCCGCCTAGCTCTCACTGCCTTCGCTCCGTTTCTACGGGGTCAAGTGGTTCAGGTCCAGACGGACAATACCACGACCATGTACTATCTAAACCACCAGGGCGGGACGCGCTCCATGCTGTTATACAAGGAAGCTCTCCGCATATGGTCACTAGTGCGCAGCCTGGAGGCGGATCTCCTAGCCATTCATGTGGCAGGAGCCTCCAACACCCTGGCCAATGCCCTAAGCCAGATAGGGGCTGCGTCTCATGAGTGGTCTCTCCTGCTGGAGGTAGTACAAGATCTGTTCTCCCACTGGGGCACGCCTCAGGTGGACCTGTTTGCCTCCAGGGAGAATGTGAAGCTGAGACTGTTCCATGACCCCCTCAGCAGGGCTCGCTGCAGGGGGATACCTTCTCGAGGCTGTGGACCCCGGGCCCCTTCTACGCCTTTCCCCCATTTCCCTTGATCCACAAGGTGCTTCTCAAGGCGAGGAGGGACAAGGTGCAGGTGATTCTGGTAGCCCCAGACTGGCCCCGCCAGTTCTGGTATCCAGATCTCCTCAGCCTCAGCTCCAGGCTCCCGAGGCGGCTTCCAGCCCGCCTGGACCTGATCTCAGTCAACCAGGGAAGGTATTCCATCCGGACCTTCAATCCCTGCATCTGACGGCCTGGTTCCTGAGCGGCTAGAGTTCCAGGCCTTGGGTCTTTCTGACGAGGTCCTCAAAGTCGTTGAGGCATCCCGTAAGGAGTCAACTAGGAAATGCTATGACTTCAAATGGAAGAGATTCTCCATTTGGTGTCAGGGGAAGGGCTTGAACCCCTCCGCCTGTCCCTTGGAAAGCATTCTGGACTATCTGTGGTCCCTTTCTCAGCAAGAGCTTCGGTCGACGACCCTTAAGGTGCACCTGGCAGCCATCTCTGCTTACCGGGCGCGGGCCGGGAAGCAGTCAGTGGCGCAGGTGAAGGTGGTTGGGCGCTTTTTCAAAGGCCTTGACCACATTTCCCCTCCGGTGCGAGAACCTCCACCTCCGTGGGATCTACTGCTGGTATTGGCCGAGCTCATGGGCAAGCCATTCGAACCGATGCACAGGTGCGATATTTCCCACCTGTCGTGGAAGACTGCCTTCTTGGTGGCTGTCACGTCAGCCAGAAGGATGGGAGAGCTCCAGGCGCTTTCCATCGAGTCTCCTTATCTGGTCTTCCACAGGGACAAGGTTGTCCTGCGCCCCCACCCGAAATTCTTTCCGAAGGTGGTGTCGGAGTTTCACCTTAACTAGGTGTTGACTCTGCCAGTGTTCTACCCCAATCACACCTCGGAGGCCGAATATAGGCTCCATACTTTGGACCCTAGATAAGTGTGCGCTTATTATAAGGAGCGGACAGCTGAAGTTCGGGGAGAGGTTCGCCAGCTGTTTGTCACCTACGCTGAAGCTGCACCTGGCAGACCTGCAGCCAAGCGGACGATAAGCAGGTGGGTCACCTCCTGCATAGATCTCTCCTATAGGTTGGCGGGCATGGAGCCTCCCAGAGGGATAAGAGCTCATTCTACCCACCATACCGCTGCTTCCAGGGATGTCCCTATCCAGGTTATCTGCAGAGCTGCTACCTGGAAGTCGGCACAAACCTTTATTACCCACTACCACATCGAGCTTGAGTCACGCCGGGATGCTGGTTTTGGGGCCTCGGTTCTCCAGTCTCTATTCCCTAAGTAGGGAGTGTGCGCCTTGCCTCCCTTCTCCCGGAGAACTGCTAGGAGTCTGCCAATAAGTGTGGATTGAACAACATATCCATGTCCCTAAAAATACAGGTTACTCACCTGTAACAGGAGTTCTAGGAATGGTATATGTTGTTCATCCGCACTTCCCTACGACCTCCTGGCTCGGCGCACAACCTGGCTTCCAGCGGGCTAGATCTGGCGTCATGGGGCGGAGCCTAGAGTTTTACCACCCGGGTGGGTGGGAGGAGCCAGCTTGAAGACCTTCCGGCAAGATTTAAAGCGGCAAGGAACCTGCCAATAAGTGTGGATGAACAACATATACTATTCCTAGAACTCCTGTTACAGGTGAGTAACCCTGTATTTTCGCACCAATGGCGCGGATGCTGTGCAAAATCAACTTTTGGGACGGATGAACAAAATCACAGTTAAACTGTTCATGAGGGGAGGTCCCAAGAATCCAGTGTTGAAAATTTGGTGAAAAAATTCCAAAAAATGACCGCGTTATGAGCGTGCATTTTGCAGTTTCTACGCACGCTCTTAACTTCACCAGTTGTTCATATTTTCACTCCAGATTTTTAACCCTACCATTTTTCCACACCACCTCATGAATAGTACAGCTGTAATTTTTCAAATCCTGCCAAAAATGTTTTTCCGCACCTGTGGCGCAAAACGACATTACAGTTATGCAGAATTATATTTCGACAGGAATTTGAAACTTTTCTGTACTGGGTACATTTGGTGAGGTGATAAGAAGGTTATGTTGAACATTTGGGTGAAAATTATTTAAGATGGCACAGTTATGACTATTTGTTGCAATTTCACTACGCCTGCTCGTAACTTTGTGTGCAAGCGCAGAGGCCACAGATCCCTGTGTTTCCACAGCTACATACATATGTGCATCTGTGGAGGGACCCTGCGCTCGCACTGTGACATATGGATACTGTTGTTCTATCTTGATGGAGGGATGGGACCGCAGGGTCCAAAGGACCCTGCGCTCCCACCATGAGATATGGACACAATTGTACTCTCTCGATGGAGGGATGGGAGCACAGGGTCCAAAGGACCCTGCACTTCCACTGTGACATATGGATACTGTTGTGCTATCTCGATGGAGGGATTTGGACTCTGTGCTCCCACCAGGACCCTGCACTCCCACTGTGACGTATGGATACTGTTGTGCTATCTCGATGGAGGGATCAGACCCTGCGCTGTCACCGTGAGATATGGATACTGTTGTACTATCTCAATAGAGGGCTTCCACCCTGACTTATGGATACTGCTGTACTATCAAGATGGAGGGATGGGAGCACCCACAGTAAAATAAGGATACTATTATGCTTCCTCAAAAAGTAAGGAAATTAGTTGCAGTAACTTCGTTAATGCATGAGTTAGGGTGAATACTATAGCAACAAAAGCAGGGAAATGAGGTGTTAGGGTTTCCAGCCCTAACGCTCCACTCCCAGGGTTCCCACTCCACGACCCCACCCCATCCCCCCACCCTCCACACACCAGCAGGCATCAGGGTGCCATGGGGTCATCAGGCCTAACTCTCACCCCATTGTCCCATACTGTAGCGCAAGGTTCTTTACACATGGAATGGGGTGAGAATTAGGTCTCTTGATTCCCATAGCACACCCCGATGCCTGTTGGTGTGTGGAGGGTGGGGGGATGAGGGTGGGATGGAGGAGTGGGAACCCTGGGGCGTTAGGATTGGAAACCCTAACTCCTCATTTCCCTGCTTTTGTTGCTATGGTATTCACCCTAACTGATACATTGATGAAGTTTTTACAACTAATATATATATATAGATATGTATATCTATATATATATATATATATAGATATATATCTATATCTATATCTATATATATATATATATATATATGTGTATATATATATATATATCTAATGTATGGATGGGAACTTTTCCGCATAGAAAAGGCATTAATTTATTTCACTGTATACCTGTGACTAATCTATGAATTAAAAGTATATACAGTACCCACACTAATTAAACAATTACAATTATACACCTGCACTAATTAAAGCTATATACCTACACTAATCAAGCAATTAATGGGACAGTACTGATAACACAATTAACACATCATTAGGAAGCTAAGCAAACTAATTAACAACCTGCAAAAGAACCTGGAAAAAAGACACATAAAACCCTCCCAAACCCAGAAATCTGCCAAACTTCTCACTACACACCATTCCCTCCTTGCTACAAGAGACTTTCAGGTGCCATAACGTGATCACAAATGTGCTCTCCATAACAATAGCCATCTTAATGTATTATATTCAGCTAACAATAGGTAAGGGTAGAACATTCAGGCTGTATACCTATCTTCAGGGGTCGAAATTGGCACTGGCCCACTAGCCAAATGATGGTAGATTTTGTATCATGCTAGTAACATTTTCCTTCAACTAGCCCTGCGGGCTTATACTGAAGAAGGTAAGATTTCAATAAGTGCATCATCTGGGTTAGTAGAAGAGTCTGTGGGGTTAATGGATTTTCCCAGTCACTGGCCGTGCTGGTTAGTGGCTGAAAAACTTCATTTCGACCCCTGCATATTGGGGGCTGATTAAGGCAATAAAGTCACTCACTCGTCAGGCTCATGGCCTTGTAGCCCTACTAGCCCCCTCGATGGGTATACATCCTTATGTACCACAACCTTTGATAAAGGATGAGCAGTCATCCGAAACGTGTCAGGTTGCTCTTTACTATGCCATAATTTCAATACATTTTTGTGACTAAGAAGACCGGTGCCCTTGTGTATATATGAGGTGTGAGTGCTGTACTTTTTCTTGTTAAAGTAATCCTAATATACCGCCTTTACCCATTATTTATTCTATATATGCACACAGACATATATGTATAGCTTCACCACTCCTAGTATACTGCACTCGAGAAAAATATCAGTGATATTGCCTCTATGCCTGTGGCATATCCTATATATATTATATATATTATAGGGGCGCGGTTGCGCCTCTATAGTTAGGGTTGGGTAGGCACTTCAGTGTTAAACTCAAACTTTTGCACTTTAATAACTTTGCAACCGTTGAACGGATTTGCACAAAACGTGGTATGCTCCTTCCTGTGGGGTAGATCTCTTGATATGGCAAGTTTTGTTCATCATCATCAGGTTTGCATTTCAGACCTCCATTGCAGTCTTGGCTATTGCATGCCCCTATGCGTCAACCATCCAAGGCGTGTGTATATCGGAGCACGACTGCACACCCTACAGTGGGTTATCTATCTTATAAAATGGCAAAATTGTTTTGAAGGGGGGTGAAAGTGCAGGTGTGCGGTCGCGCTCTGATATACACACGGTCATGTGATGTGTTTCAGCCAACCAGCAGAGATAATTTTTCCTTCACATTTTTATTTTATTTTTTTATTTATCAAGTCTAGGATTACAAATACCTTTGAGCCATGGCTCTTTTACAAAGGTTCCACGTCAGAGAAATACAAATTATGGGGAACATCAAGACAGGCATTACAACAATGTGGACATTGCAAACAGAGTACAGATTAATACAGTTCAAGGGTAGCATTGTAACAAGGCAGCCAGCGGCATTTGTCAGAGAAAACAGACAACAGATAAGAAGTGCCAGAGTCATAGGGAGAGGGCAGAGGGTGAGGGGGGGGAGAGAAGTAATGTAGGAAGGGTGGCGAGAGGGTGAAAAGTGCAGCATTGGGTATACCAAGGTGTGAGGGTAGAATCCAGTGGTGGGGGGGACAACTAGAGCAGAAAGGGAAGTGGAGAAACAAGGTTAAGTTGGGCAGTCACAGGAGCTGTTGGTAGTGAGATAGTCCCGGAGCCTAGTTTTAAACATACCAATAGTTGGGGCAGAGGAGATGGTTGGGCTGAGGCCATTAAACCAGAGTGGCGCTCGATAAGCAAAAGAGCGTTGTCCCTGTGCACTGTGACAGTGGGGGACTTTCAGTAGCTGTAGCGTGGATTTCCTAAGGCACCATTTGTTAATTCGGTGTTGTAACAGAGTTGAGACCCCAGGAGGTGCAAGGCCAAGGTAGATTTTTTTCACCATGGAGCAGGTGAGAAACTTTATGCGGTTTGATAGTTGGAGCCAGCGGTCTGAGTGTACAGGTCACATGTGTGGGTGAGACGGTGAGCACCAGTGATGAGCCGACATGCTTTATTTAAGGCAGTTGAGAGGCATCTAAGGGTTGTGGTTGTGGCGAGCCATAAATGATGAGACCATAGTCTATTACAGAGATCACAGAGCTCAGGACTGCAACCTTCAAAGCTTCTGGCATGAGGTGTGGTCTGTGTTTGTAGAGGAGACCAAGCTGTGTATCAGCAGCTCTAGCTACATTAACTACATGAAGTCCATAGGAGAGATTAGGGTCAAGCTGTATCCCTAAGTATTTGAAGGACCCCACCTGATCTAGAGTGTTCCCTGGGTGGTGGAGATAGCCAAGTGGTGTAGCTTGTGTGGGTTATGAGAGCTGAAGAAGAGCATAGATTTGGTTTTCTTGTCATTGAGGACCAGTTTATGATTAAGAAACCATGTCTCTACAGAACTGAAACCAAGTTGAAGGTTGTGTTGAAGAGTTGCAGGATCTTTGTGAGTGGAGAATACAACAGCATCATCGGCATATAGTATGATCTGCTCAGAGCAATGGTAAGGGAGGGAGTTTAAGAAAAGGCTAAAAAGGAGGGGTCCCAGTATGGATCCCTGTGGGACACCAAGCGAACAGGCAGGGTGTTAGAAAGAGCGTCCACAATTTTTACTCTCTGTGACTGGTTTCTAAGATAGCTTTAAACCAGAGAGAAGAGTCAGATGATAGCCCGGCATTCAGTAGTTGGTGTATCAGTAGTCCATGGTGTACTGTATCGAAGGCCTTGGAGAGGTCGTCGAAAATGGCCCCTGTGAGAAGGCCGTTGTCAAGGGATTTGTGCAAAGCTCCAGTGAACTCAAGAAGGGCTGTGGTGGTGCTGTGACCTTTCCGGAAGCCGTGTTGTTGTGGACAAGGTATATTGTATTTATCCAAGTGGTCGGTAAGTTGATCAGCCATGATGCGCTCAGGTGCCTTAGAGAGTGGGGGCAGTATGGAGGTAGGGCGATAATTTGAGTGAATCGTCTTGTCCCCACTTTTATGGACGGGTGTCACGGTGGCTGTTTTCCATAGGTCCGGGAATTTTCCACAGCTGAGAGAGAGGTTTAGGATTTTTGTTAATGGATGAATTACCTCATCGAGGGTGAGCAACAGAAGCTTAAGGTCCAGGGTGTCGCTACTAGATCTAGATTTAGAGATAGCTGCAGTAATATAGCGAGCTTCATTCAGCCTTACCTTCCTGAAGTAGAAGAGGGGATGGTTAGACTGAGGGGCTGAGGTATTTGAGGAGTAGGCCCTGTTTTGGAAAAAGTCATGGGGTAGAACAGCACTAAGGTCTGAAAAAGCCATGTTAAAGATGTTTGCGATCACCTTGGGGTCAAGGGTTGAGGATCCATCAACCATTAACATGGCCGGAGAGGTTTTTGGCTGCTTCCCTGTGACATCCTTGATATTGTCCCAGAAACCACGACCATTTCCCCATGTATTGGTGAGAGCGTCTTTGTAATAGGTGGATTTCATTAGCCGTATGGCTTTTGTGCAGGCATTTCATGCTTGTTTGTAATTTTGGATGTCCAATTGTTTGCCAGTGGCCCTGGCAATTGCCTAGAGGTGATCCCTTAGTTTCAGCTGTGAGAGAAGAGCCGCGCTGACCCATGGGTTAGAGAGAGATTTTGTTTTGCGCCTTTTAGCAGGGGCAAAGAGGTCGCAGGCTTTATTGAAAATTGAGATGAAGTGATCAAGAGCCAAGTTAACATCTGTTGCTTCATAGATGGGTGGCCAGTCTTGTAGAATCAGGTGTTGTTTGAGATGTGGAAGTTTCCACGAGGAAGGACTCTGCTAGCGATAATTTTGGGAGGGCTTAAGGAATTTGTTAGAACCATGCACACATGACTGGGGAGTGGTCACTGAGTGAGTCTGGGAGAATGGTGGTCAGAGAAATCCTTGTGGGGTGAGTGGTGAGGACCCAATCCAAGAGGTACTGGTGCCAGTCTTGTAGTTAATCCTAGTAGGGGAGTTTACCATTTGCGTGAGGTTATCAGCTGAGATGGAGTCTTTATAGGCACTGGCTCGCGATGCTAACCAGTTTATGTTGAAATCCCCTAGTAGAATAAGTTCAGCTTCGGGAGGATGAGAGTTGATAAAGTTTAGGACGTCGTTGAATCCATGTTTAGGGTCCCTGGGCTGGATGTATATGGAGACAATAGTCAGGACTTTATGGTTGGGACCTAGGACGATTTTTATTGGCATAATCTGGGCTGAGGCAGAAAGTGATGGAGTTGCTACAGGGTGCCAAGACAGGGAGTCTTTGATATAGATTGCGCAACCACCGCCTTTTTTGGATATCCAGTCCAACCTGTGGACATTGTAGCCCTGTATTGTTACTGCTGAGTCAGGAACTTTGGGTGTCAGCCAAGTTTCCACCACTGCAAGGATGTCCGGGTTGTGTTGGCATATGAAGGCTTGGAGTGCATCCAGCTTTGGTAGTAGGCTGCAGATATTAATGGTTGCAAGGATAAGGGCACCTGAGTTTGTGTGTGGCCTGAGCTTCTAGGGCCAGGATTGGGATGGGCGCTGCCTGAGATGAGAAGGAGGAGGAGGAGTAGGAGTTTTAAGGAGCAGAGTCGCAGCTCTTTGAGAGATAGTTTTGATTGTTGTTTCCTGGAGTAGAGTTGCAAGGTTCAGGCGTGTCCCATATGGACTGCAAGGTGGTACAGTGTGGGAGGTGGCCACACTTGTTGAGAGTAGTGGTCGGGTTAAGTAACCATGAATATCCAAACGGTGCACCAAGCACAAGTCTCGAGTGGAAGTGGAGAGTTCCTTGGAGTAGCAGTGGAAACCAGAGTAGAGGGTGGCGGGGGTGGGTTGCAGGACCAGGGAGAGAGAAGAGGGGGGGCCAGGGCAAGGAGGAGGAGGAGGAGAGGCGAGAGAAAGGCAGAGAGAGCCCACATGGCTTACGTACTAGATAAAGAGATAGAGATATAGCCCTCTAGTGGTGAGAGGATATAATCTGCTAATGGAAAAGTCAAAAAAAAAAAAGGTTCTAAATTCACTTCTGATATCAACTCAGAACTTAAAATGACTGTAAGGATTAAACAAATTATTAAACCCTAGCACATAAATTCAACTAGAGACACAGAGGGAGATACAGTAGTTAGAGGTGTGTTCAGCAGGAGATAGTGTGGGCCACGTAGAAATCAGCTTCCACTGGTACCAAATCCAAAAGTCAGGGCTAGTACCTTGCAGTACAGAGGATTTCTGAAAAACTGTTTAGGTTCCAGAAATTGAGGGGTCCGTGGCCTGGTCAAGGCATGCTGGATCCCTGAAATAAAGTAGAAAAACAGGATTTTTAAAGGCTATATATATAAAACTTCATTAATGCACCAGTTGGGATTCAGATTAAACTGACAAAAGTAGGGAAATGTGGTGTTAGGGTTCCTAACCCTAACATCCTTCCCCCCCACCCTGCAACCCTGACGCATTTTGTTTTTGCATTTTGAAACCTAACACTCGCCTCATTCCATCAGTACAGAAGCTGAGATGTACAGACTATATGAGAATGGGGTGAGCATTAGGGTTGACAACCCCAAGGAACACCCCAGGCCTGAGTTCCCAAGACTCAGGAGAGGTGAAACTGTAATGGTTTTACCTTTTGCTGCCTGCAGGGTGGGGGTGGGGTGTTAGGGTTGGGAACCCTAACACCACATTTCCCTACTTTGTCAGTTTCGTCTGAACTCAAACTGGTGCATTAAAAACATTTTTGGGAAAGAATTTTCTTACTTTTTAAAACAGCATAATTGTCCTGATTACATATCCATTTGCCTATGCTTCCATCCCTCCATAGATGCATACATCCATGTTGGTGTGGAAGCACAGGGACCTGGAGCAGTTTATTTGCTTGGTTGTATGGCTTGTGAAACTTTTGGTGTTATCCTATGGGAATTCTGATTTGTTAATTTTTATGTTTTTTATATGGCCTCTAAATGTGTGTTTTTTTTTGGGGGGGGAGGTGGAGATAATGTGTTGTTCTTGTAGTACTCATTAAGACCTTTGTTATGATCTATAGATTGCCTCTTAAATGCAACTATTGAGGAAGTTTGTTGTTTTGATTTATAGATTGCCCCTTAAATACAACTATTGAGGGAGTTCATTGTTTTGATTTATAGATTGTCCCTTAAATGCAAATATTGAGGGAGTTAATGGCTTGTTGAAGTTGAAATGTGTAAAAAAATCTAAGTCCAAATTCTTTTCTATATGAAGGGATACTTTTTTGTATGAATGAAACAACCTTACAAAAAAGGATCCCTTCATACAAAAAAAGAATCTGGAACACAGACTAAGTCCAAATTCTTTTTATGCATGAAGGGATCCTTTTCCAAGAGGTTGTGTTGTTCTTGTGAAAAAGGATCCCTTCATATGAAAAAAGAATCTGAAAAAACTAAGTTCAATTCTTTTGTTGTATGACATGAGATTGTGTTGTTCCCACTTGTACTTCCTTAGCTGGCAATGGCTCGTTGACATCAGGCCTCTTGATGCCCCTGCCAATGCTCAAACCCCTGTCGCTTAGACCCCTTCTTGCTCAGGGGCAACAATCAGGGAATTCTGCCAGGCCTACTTCAGAAGGCACTGTCCCATCGATGTTGGGTTTTCTGCCTCCCCTGTCATGTACTTAGACCACTCTGTCAACATCGGGGACCCAGCTTCCCCCATCAACGTCTCTGCCCCCCCATGCCGATGCTGGGGCATCATCCCCTTTCGTTGACACTTCAGGCTGTACCGCCAACACCAGGGAACCAGCTCCCCCCATCGGCACTACCAGATGCTCCAGCAAGGCTGATGACCATCGATGTCCAGACTGTGCTCTCCTCCTTTTGGGGTTTTTCTGTACCACCTTGCCCCTCCTCTGGGCTAATCTAAACTGAGGCCTGTTGGGCCTGCCGCTGCGTCAGAACCTGTAACGTCAACACACCCTGCATGCTCATAGTCGTCAACGTCGTCTGTGCCCCTTTCAGAGGCTGGGGCAGAGGATGAGTACCATCCTGACCTCATCCCACCAGGCGATGAGGAGGAAGAAGAAGGGTCTGGGAGCCCCTTCAGCTTGGTCTCCACTGTTTCCTCAGGGGATGAGGACTCCTCCAAGTATACCCCATGGTCCCCCCCCACATTATCCCCCTCATCTCTGTGATGAGGCAGCTGCAAGCAACTATGGGGTTTGATGCTGAGGAGCAGGATAACAGGTTACCAGGAGAAATCTGGCAGAATATTTGAAGTTGTTAGATTCCACCCCCCCTTTGACTATTCCTCCTCTGCTGTCTACATTTGAGAATGCCACTATGGCCGCCTGGTACAGGCCAAATATGATCCCAGCGATGCCCAGAAAGGCAGACAAATTGTACCAGGATACTTCAGGGAAGCCCTTCTTCACTGAGCAACCTAGGGTAGATTCAGTGGTAATAAATGCTGCCAATGATCAGTCCAGGAGACCTCAGCATCTCAGCTCTCTCCCCCTGGATAAGGAGTCCAGAAAGCTGGATCTTATTGACAAGAAGGCCAATGCCTCTGCCATGCTGGCCCACAGAATTATAAATAACATATCCCAATATCATGCCTCTACAAATTGTTGAAGGGACTGGGGGGCTCCTTAAATCGGCACAGAATTGCCTGGGAAAGAGAGGCGAATGTAGCTATAGGACATTCCGACTGGAATCACAGGTTGAAATATGGTTGGAAAGTGACCTCCTCCCCAGTATGGCGGGAGTTCTGGCGGAAAATCCTTACTCAGTATTTTCAGGTTCACCTGGTCACACGCACAGTGGGATGTCATGTTGGTGGAAGTGTGGAGGGAAGGGGAGTCACTGGCATGTCTTTTGGGGTTTCTCTGCTCTTTCCACCTTCTGGAGAGAAATCCAGACGGCAGTCTGGGAGGTGGCGGGGGTTCTCATTCCTCTTACTTTTGAAGACTGGGTCCTGGGGCTCCTCACTGCAGTTTCCCTAAAGGGAGACTCCCTCAAAGCTGTGTTGACCCTATTGGAGGTTAGCCTGAAATGCATCACAGCTAAATGGCTTAACCAAGAACCACCAACATTACAAGAATTGACTAGAAGAGTAAGGGAGGTCATAATAATAGAATCTGTTATGGCCAGGTTGAGACTCTGGCAGGAGCAACATACTCAGTGTTGGCAAGCATGGGAATCCTGGTCACTGCAGAAGGGGCAGACTCTTTGAAGGTGTAGATGGGGAGCTTAGGACAGAGAGGAGCTGGAATTCCCAATAGAAAGATATTCAGAAGGTGAAAGATATATACACACACCCTATCTGAATGATCACATCCGATCTGAGTGGCGGGGAGCTGGGGGATGGAACAGGAGGCATTCTCGGCATTATAAATGCCTAGGGTGGTCTTGCTCTCCCTTAATTGACTTACCGTTGCCCTATACCTCAGGGTGTATAATAGGGGTTGGGGGAGTTTTCCGACACGCAGCCAAAAGAGCTGAGGCTTATTTCATAGCCTCGGTTAGAAAGTTAAAGTTAACCATCAGTTGACAATTTTCTTTATCTTGTGGATGAGTTGGTGTTAACAAACCTGTTATGATTCTGATCTAATTAAACCACAGCCAGACTTATATAATATTCAATTTTAATGAAATTAGTTTAATAACTGCTTTCGTCTTTGTACAAGTTGTTACTATGTGTACACATCAAGTTGTAAACCTGTGGTATCTGACCCTTGAATAAAGTTAAGTTAAAAAAAAAACAAAAAAAAAACATATCCCATATGATCAAATACCAGAATTCCCTCTGGAAAAAGGTCAAAACTGCAGCTCAGGCCCTTCCAGAGGGTTCCCAGAGGCAGGAGCTGCTTAAAGTCCTCAAGTATGGGACAGATGTGGGCAAGCACCTCTTGAGGGCTGCCTGTGACGTCTCTGATGCCTCTGCCAGAGTGACTGTTTGGCATCTGCCTAAGAAGACATTCTTCGCTCAGGGTGTCCTGTTTCGCTACTGATGTACAACAGTCCATCCTGAATGCCCCCTTCAGGGGCTACAAGCTCTTCGGGGCAGTTGTACAGGACATCCTTTCAGACCTGCAGGCCTGAGGACCCTGCAGTCGGTCCACTCACTTTACCATACATAGTCAAGAAGTGGACAGAAGGTGCCTTTTCGTTGGGCCTCCCGCACACACAAGCCGGGTATCCATCAGCCAGGCAAGTGCCGAGCAGCCACAGCCCTGCCTACACCTGCGTTCACCACCAGGAAGGCTCCTAGAGGTGGAGGAATGGCCCTGCCTCAGCCTGACTCCTTGCCAGACCCCCACCCACCAGTACTGCAGGAAGCGGTGGTGGGGTTGCTTCTCCCTGCATCTGGTCAGGTGAAGGGAGATCACAACAGATGCCTGGATCCTGCAGCTCATAGAGCAAGGCCACTCACTAGAGCTTCTGGAGTGGCCCCTAGATTTACCTCCAGTTCATTCAAGCTACTCTCCAGATCACATTCCAGTGCGGCTGTAGGAAATTCACATGCTGCTGCAGAAAAGGGCCAGAGGACCTGTTACTGAGGATCAGAGGAACAGAGGGTTCTATTCACATTTCTTTCTAGACCCCAAATCCACAGGGGATTTGCGGCCACTGCTGGATCTAAGAAATCTGAATTTCTACATCCAGTACAAGAAATTCAGGATGGTGACCCTACAGAGCCTGCTGCCTCTACTAAGCAAGGGAGACTGGGTATGTTCCTAGGCATGCAGGATGCATACCTGCACATAATGATTTGTCTCTCCCCCCACAGGCAGTGCTCAAGGTTCCTATTCCGGGGGGGGCACTACCAGTTTAGGGCCTTGCCCTTTGGCTTATCTTCTGCACCATGGGTCTTCACCAAATGTTTGGTGGCAGTAACAGCAGCCCTCAGAAGGGAGGGACTTTACGTTTTTCTTTACCTGGATGACTGGTTGCCCAAAGCTCAGTCCCAGGACCAACTGCTTTGCACCCCAGCATGCACCAGACAGCTGTTCCATGCATTAAGGGTCACAGTCAACCTGCCCAAGTCAGTCTTGACCCCCATCAGCACCTTCAGTACATAGGGGCTATGCTGGACACTGCCCTCGTTGCTCCCTTCTGGCCTCGTCAGATCTGGGTCCCCTTACTGCAGCAGTTGGTGGTGGAACCTCCATTTCCCCTGCCCTGTTCCCTAGACATGCACTACGGTCTGGACGTTGCCTCTAGAGGAAGGACAAGCTTTGGCATGGCTGTGCTTCAAGGCCTCCTGTCTTAGGCCTATAGCCTCCAGCCACACAGACAGTCTCTCTGTCAATACTGATTGGTACGCGTTCCATGGGTGGGGCCTGATGCAAACGATACCCTCGATGGAGATAGTACAGTTATGTAAGAACTTACCGTAACAGTAGCTCTTCAAGAGGATCTCTTTCATCAGGCCATGCCAGCCAACTCCCCCCATCCCCCTTGGCCTCAGGGCTTCTCGATTCTTTTCCCTCTCTCTCTTCAGGTTGGTTGACCTTCTGTTCCACCTTCCTTAGTGGCAGAAACCTTTAGCTCTCCCTCGGTTCTCCTGGAGGGGGTCCTCTGCATATGGTCTCCGGTGGGGGAACTGAGAAGGGCCTGGGGCCACCCACATTTATATAAGGGAGGACACCATTGTCTGTCGTCATTGTGGGTGGCCTCAACTAGACTGCTACCTGAAAAGTTTCCATGTGGTCGTAGTGCCTGTCAGCTAGAGTTCCGTAGGTGTGGCCTGATGCAAGAGATCCTCTCGAAGATGTACCGTTACGTTAAGTTCTTGCATAACTGTACTTTTGTTCTCTTTCTTGAGAAAACAACACAGGTAATTCTAATAAGCAGTAGATCTTCAAGAGGATCTCTTTCATCAGACCATGCCATCCAACCCCCCATCCCCCTTCGACTCAGGGCTTCTCAATTCTTGTCTCTCTCTTTCTTCAGGTTGGTTCACTTTCTGTTCCATCTTCCTTAGTGGCGGAAACCTCTAGCTCTCCCTCGGTACCCCTGGAGGGGATCCTTTGCATATGGTCTCTGACTAATCTCATAGATTTTTTTGATGGGGGTAACCAGAGTGGTGGACCAAGGGGGAGCAGTTGATGTCACCTACCTTGACTTCAGCAAAGCTTTTGATACTGTTCCACATAGAAGATTGATTAATAAGCTGGGTAGGCTCGGGGTGGGTCAGAAGTTGGTCAGCTGGGTGGCACACTGGTTGATGGGCAGAAAACAGAGAGTGGTGGTAAATGGTATACAGTCAGAAGAGATGCAAGTCACAAGTGGGGTACCTCAGGGATCAGTCCTGGGGCCATTCCTCTTCAGTATCTTCATCAGTGACGTTGCAGATGGACTGAAGGGTAAGGTTTGTTTGTTTTGCAGATGACACCAAGATCTGCAACAGAGTAGATGATCCAGATGGGGTGGGCAGAATGAAAAGAGATCTGGATAAACTAGCAAAATGGTCGGAAGAGTGGCAACTGGGGTTTAATACAAAGAAGTGCAAAATCATGCACATACAGAAGAGAAACCCTGAAGCTACCTGTAGGCTGGGAGGGGAGTTGCTGGCAGCCAGAAGGTTAGAAAGAGACTTGGGCATCATCATCACCAATGACTTGAAATCATCCAAGCAGACCACTAAAGCAGTAGGTAAGGCTAGGGGGATGTTAGTATGTATTAGTAGGGGTATCACAAGTCGTAAGAGGGAGGTAATAATCCCTCTTTACAAGACACTGGTTAGGCCCCATCTGGAGTACTGCGTGCAGTACTGAAGGCCACACCTTCACAAGGACATTAACCAAATTGAGGCAGTCCAGAGAAGGGTAACCAAAATGGTGCAGGAACTGCATCAGAAAACATACGAGGACAGATTAACGACGCTCAATATGTATACCCTAGAGCAAAGAAGGGAGAGAGGTGATATGATCGAAACATTCAAACACCTTAAGGGTATTAACAAGGTGAAAGAGTCTAACATGTTTCAATATAAGAAAAATAGCAGGACAAGAGGACACAGCATGAGATTAGAGGGAGGCCGATTAAGGGGTACTGTGAGGAAGTTCTTTTTCACAGAAAGGGTGGTGGATGCATGGAACGGCCTACCTCAGGAAGTGGTGGATATGAATACAGTGCAGGGCTTCAAACAGCCATGGGATAGGCATAAGGGAGCAATACATATGAGTATGAAGAGATAGGCCATTGACAGAGCAAAGGTCGATGGCACATTTATAAGGTATAAAAAGAAATGGGCAGATTGGATGGGCCTTGTGGTCCTTATCTGCCGTTAACTTCTATGTTTCTATGATATTTGAATTCATTTAAATATTTAAGCATGAGGTGCAGAGGTGAGGGGATGTTACTGAAAGTGTGGGAAGGCAGTTTGTTCAAGTGGATAGAGTGCAGAACTGTAAACCTGAAGATCCCAGGCTGGATTTTCAGAAGGATCGGATGTGGATGCAAATGTGCAGTGCACCTACCTTTGCTCTCGTCCTATGACATATGAGAGCCCTGCTGGTATTTTTTAATATATGGGTCTGTTGGTGACATAAAGTCATGGTTTGGAGTGGGAAAAAAAAACAGGATTTGTAAAATTTTTTGTTGCATTGCATTTCATTTTGGAAGTGAAGTACAGAAGCTTTCAGGCCATCTAATAGATGTTCTAACAGTTTGGATGCATGTCTGGTTTAAAAATAACAGCGGATGCATCTCGGGTAAATCCTTTGAAAAATCCTTCCCCCCCTTAGGTTTAACTCCTGCTAGCAACCGCTAACTCACTGTGTGAGCCTGAACAAATCCCTTGAGCTCCCTATGCTATAGATCATCTATCCCATCTCAGCAGGACTATCCTGTGTAAACAGTGAACATTGCTAGCTCAGTTGCATGGCATTAGTGGATTGTGCTGCGATCTGGGAAATCAGGGTTCAGGTGTGATCTCCGTAATCCCACTCTTGAGCCAGCTGGTGGCCAGGCATGTTGTGGATGTGAGGTGTGTGGCTTCTGGGAGGCAGAGGGCCATGGAGTGCCCAGCATTCACACATACTCTGCCGTTTGACCAAGGATTGGCATAGACGCTGAAGGTACCTGCTTGCATGCCTAGTCACCTGACCTAAAGAAGGGTACAGCTATGGCGTCCCCAAACACATAGCAGGAGATTATGTGGAACAGGTAGAAAATACAGCATAATTTTTACACAGTCTAGGTGTACGATGTCCATAAACCTCAAGGGTGTGTAAAAATACATACATAAATAAATAAATAAAGCACAACCTCCTGTGTTTTATGTTTTAGGATTACTGGCTTTTTGTAGTACTGCACAGTCATGTAGCGCATGAAATGAAATGGCAACTAAAGACTGAAAGGGAGAGAGTAGCATGGTGCAGTGTAGCATGTGCACGAGCTGGCTCTCTGTAATACTGTACATGAGCCATAATACACACTTGAGTATTATGGAGTTTTGTCTGACTTGATTTCAGTGCATTATTGACTGTCACCAGTAATTATACAATAATAAAACTAAAAAAATTGTAAACATGAAATTGGGATTGTTTCAGTCACCCCTGCTCTGCATCAACAAAGACTGAGCTATAAAATGGGTAATGCAGCCTATGGGTGAAACGTTACACCTAGGTGTTTCTGTTCATCTCTGGTGGTTGCCTAAGTGGAAGTTAAAGATCGCCATGGCACTTATTGAAAGAGAAGCATTATCCGCAGTATCTTGGGCAATATTCCCTCCACCAGTAACAAAGTTTCTAATGCGACAGTCGCACAGCTATATGTGTATGGTATTAGCGTGTGTAATGACTACTGCATTTGCATGGCATATAGTCTTTGCACTGACAATATCTAACTCATTGCTTTGTAAAGCACTTTGGGACACAGTGTGAATGTAAAACACTAGATACAGTAAGACAGAATTCCATTCTATTCTGTTCTGTGCTGCAGGAAGGGGGAACCCAGTGAATGGTTTCTCAGTCAGTATATTGCAGTGACAGAGCTCATATAGCAGCCAGTTTGTCACATTTCACTTGTTAGCTATTAAAAATCATGTATTATGATCAGCTGTGTAATGCACAACAGTGACAGATCCCCTTTACACGATCATTCTGTCGCCTGTGATTCTCAGTAGCGATCGTGGAAACTTTGTTTTCCTCGGCAGGACAGCAGATTGGCAGGTTTCCATTATTTTCCTGACTCGGAGCAGTTCTGCTAGTGATCTTTATGCAGATACAGGGATACTGAATTTGTGAAACCCACTACTGTCTACCCAGGATTCACAAAGAGCTCTGTGACAGTCAGGCAGGGAAAATGGGGTGTTTAGCTTTTTGAAAATTAGGGCTAGTTTTTTTTTATTTATTTTATATTTGAAAATAACCTGGTAGTGCTGTACATTGTTGGAAATTGAATACATTTACTAGGGGACCTAACTACCTTTAATGTATGACTGAACATACCCGACAAGTCTGGGCGGGGACAGAGTACCTGCCTGCCTCACTGCGCATGTTGCCATCCTTTAGTCTCGTTAAAAGGACCCTCTACCTCTCCCCTCCTACACCTTGCTCATGCCCACAACCTGACTAACCTCTAGGTAGTAACTTGTCTGTCCATACCTGGTCACCTGTATCCCAGCGTACAAGTCCTCTGCTCTTCTCAGTAACTGCTCGTAACCTTCTGCTGCTATATTACTTATGTGTCATTGTTATATACTGTCATATACAATTTTTATACCTGCCCGTATCCCTGTATAACCTAAATAACCTGTATAACCTGTTACATTCCTGTATTTTTGCACTTATGTATCGAAATCCTGTATAATCTGCACTATACCTGTACCTCATCTCCCCCGTATTGCACTTGGAAACAAGCCTCGGCTCAGTGTGCCTCTCCCGGTTACCAATCTTTACATGAATAAATATTTCCTCTTTATATTGTGCCTTTTTCATTTTATTTAGTCTGTTGTATGCCTTTAGTGGGTACATTTACACAGCACTAGCCCTTCCTATTTTGTTCCTGGAACTGAGTCAGACTTTTATTTCCTCCGTGAACTGGCTCCTTAGGTCTCCGCCCCCCTCCCCAGTTGCCAGCACTGGTGCTGTACTGGCTCTGGTTACATGCCCGAATCACACGCAGCACAAATGAACAGGGAGCTGTATTTTGATGAGACCACACCGATGTGGTGTATCATTCTGTTTTATCTTTAATTTTAAAAAACAAACCTTGATTTGTACTTCTTGTTTCAAACACTCTATGTGACAAAAATTGATCCTCGGGTTTGACAGCGCCCCTTTAAATTTAAAAATTGCTACTTTTAAACTAAGTGATACCTTTGAATGACAGTTCACGGATGACATGGAATCCAGTTTTATATCCACAAAGTTAAAGGATTGTCCCTCTGTACTTATTCTTGCTTTCAGTGCCGTTCAATTGAATGCACATACTGTATACACCTTTGTGTCCACGTGTACTATATTGTGTGCCCTGGGGCCTCACTACTTCCTGTGTTCTAATTTCAGGGTTACAGTAAAAACATTCCCAAAACGGAAGTCATCGTCAGGTTTGCATTTCAGACCTCCATTACAGTCTTGGCTATTGCATGCCCCTGTGCCCTTGGCTTGGCTACTCCCACAGCTGTGATGGTAGGCACAGGCGTTGGGGCCCAAAACGGCATTCTTATTAAAGGCGGAGAACCTCTGGAAATAACACACAAGGTAAACATCACAATATTGTACCAGTGTTACCCATTCTTTGATTTCTTTCTAGTTACTGTCAACAACTTGTCTTCCAATAATCTGTGTAGGAGTATTGTTTCCTTTTTACTGACTCATCATGGACATATTTTAGTACAGTGTGTTGCATTTATTATTAAGGGGATACGTGATGGCCCGGCGTGTGATACCGTATGTATCACAACAAGTAAACAGTGACCTCTGCTCATGAGTGGCAGAGCCATGAGTGAGGTTTCTGAGGTCACTGTCCACGAGTTGTGATACATAGGTATCACACAACAGGACATCACGTATTCGTTTTATACAATAGGGCTCTGGTTTTTGTTTCTTTTCTTTTCTTTTTTGTTTTAGCGGCGTGAGGAGGGGGGAAGTGACGTGTACACTGTGTTGATAACTGGCAATGAGGTGTACACTGTGCTTGAAATCTTCACAGTGTACGCGTCATGATCTAGTTATCACACTGCTTGTAATACAGCTTTTTATTTGATGCCATATCACTTCACCCCTATGGTAGAAAACAAGTTATTCTTCAGGTAATGCAAGCTTATTCTGTTCAGGGGCCTTTTGACATCTTTGATTATTTAGTAGTAGTAAAGTAAGTAGTTAAAATATTATTCTGATAGCCAGAAAAGGATAACCCAGTTGAGCCTAGACTCATTTACAGTGGGGTCCCATGGGCATAAAAGGACAAACATGTTAGTCTGGAGCATAAGTATAGTAAAATACTTGACCGGTTCCAGTGAGGCTTGGAGAACATTCCACCAAAAGCAATTTTCCAGTATTCCGGAAAACTGATTACAGTGTAATATTCAAACACAATGTAACTTTTGTTCTTACTTTGAAGGGGGCTCTTGCAGCAGGCAGTAACCATAAGGACTGAGCTGCTGGGCACCAAGACCACACAGAAAACTTCTAGCCAGCAGTATACAGCGGGGGACCGCCACCGACGTCGGCAGGCCGACATCTGACCTGTGGTATAAAAGGGACGGTCCCCCAGCCCATCCCCAGTTCTTCTGGGTTTGAATCTCACAGCCACCTAGGTGCATACTATGTAATCCTGAGCAAGTCACTTAACTTCCTTGTGCTGTCAGGTCACATATGGAAACAAGCTTCGACTTAGTGTGCTACTCCTGGTTAAACAATGTTCCGTTTTCCCGCCATCGACCTGCGCAGATCAGACCTCCACAGACTCCTGCTTCTAGTCGACCACCATTTTTATCGTGTTTTGACTGCGATTTGTTATTTTTCCTAGTTTAACCTTTTTCAGATATTTTCTTACCAGTTTCTGCACGTCTTCTTCTCCAGTAACATCTTCTGACTGGCGAAAGAAGTGTGCCTGCGGCAAGTAGATCCCTTCTAAGGACAGCCACTCCTCGTGCCTTTTCTGCCTAGGCCCTAACCACGACACTGAGGTCTGACAGCACTGCCAGGAGTTTAACCAGGCCACAGGGAGATGCCGCTTGAAAATTCTCCAGGCTTTCCTTCAGCAACAGAAGTTAGCAACAATGGAGAAGGAGCTCCAGGGCAAAAGCTCTTCTTCCTCCTTGGCCTCCAGAGCATTGACTTCTTCCTCCTACAAAGAGAAGTCGTCTAGCGGGAAGCACAAGCACTTGGACGAGGATAGGGATCGGACCCGGATGGCTTCCCGCTCCAGGTCACCGTTCAAGTCTGCAGGCACTTCTGGATCTTCCTCCCACGGGAGGTTGGTTCCTTCTTTACCAGCAGGCCTCACTCCTTCTGGGCTACCCATGACTTCACCTCCTGCCCTCATCACTATTTCGGGCAAAGGCTCTTCTGAGCTTTGAACGTTGTCCCCAGTCTGAAAGCCTCTGAAGCTCAGGCCCCTTCTCCCAGCAGGTTCTCAGCCATGCGGCTCGACTGGCTCTTAGTAGTGGGTCTTGTCCCACCCCCACCCCAGGTCTTGGCGTTGCCTTTGTTGATTCTGAGTTCCGGGGCTGGCGTCTTTCAGTGATGCCGGGCATCGCTCGACCCTCCCTCATGAGTGACGCCTCTGTCTCCGGGAGTTACCTCCCTTACACAGGCTACACCTGTGTCTGCTGCTTTGCCTGACTGGTGTCCGCCTCCTCCTACTCAGTCATCGCTGGCCTCCTTGGCATCGACCCCAGCTATGCCTCCACTGTCGTCAACTAAGTCCCAGCTGCTGCCAGCTGCTTCTTCAGGACAGCCACAGCCGACACCTGCTGAACCAACGACCAGCCTTATGAGACTGGCCCCGGAAAGTCCTTTGCCACAGGGGCTGCTGTCTTGTCATCCGGCTCCCCAGGGACCATCGCCAGAGCATATGTTGCCTCAGGGACTGATGTCGGGGGATCCAATACTTATCCGCCCGGCACCACCTCCCCCCCAACCTCCTGTGGATTATAATGCCTTAATCACTGCTTGGTGGGAGTTCATGCAAAACAGAGATACCCAGAGGAGGCCTCCTTTCCCACCTCTGTGGGATCCTTCCCCCTCATCGGACCGGGCTCACCCAACCACTCCCCGGTCTCCTGGTGACAAGGAGGACTGTCGCAAAAAAGATCACCACCCACCGATGCCGGTCCCGGACTCTGATCCATTCAGGGGAGATTCCTTCTCCTTTTCCTTGGAAGACTCTGAGGATTCCAGGTTACCCTCGGATTCTGAGGAACCCAAGGATCCTCCCAGATCCCCTGCCGATTCAACTTTCCTGGATGTCATCTGGCACATTCAGTCTCTCGTGGATTGGGACTCAAAGGAACTGGATCCAGAACGTTGATGCCTGACAACCTTCCTCTGTAGGAAGGATGCTCTGCCTATGGTTGTCCCTCCACTCATTGACTCTTTCAAGGATGTCAACAGGCCATCTGGAATCACCCATTTTCCATCCCAGTCTTACCCAAAAAGGTGGACAGACTTTATCATGCCTCCATGGACAAGTCTTTTTATGAGGAGCATCCAGTTGCTGACTCAGTGGTCATAAACGCTGCTCACGACCGTACTAAGAAGCCCAGACACTTCAGCACGCACCCTTCAGATAAGGAGTCTTGGCAGATGGACTTCTTAGGAAAGAAGGTCTATGCCTCAGCCACTTTGGCCATTTGGTCATTAAACTTCTTAGCCCACATGGTTTAATGCCAGAATGCCCTGTGGGACAAAGCTCTGAAATTGCTGCAAACCCTCCCAGAGGACTCTTTTAAGTCTCAGCTGACCCAGTTCCTGAAGTCTGGGTCAGATGTAGGCAGGTATGTCCTGAGGGCGGCCTACGATACCACAGATGTAGCTGGACGGGCATTGGCCACTGGCGTCTGTATTCACCACCATTTCTGGCTTAGGGTTTCAAGCTTTGCCCCTGATGTGCAGGCCAGAATCCTTGACACTCCCTTTAGGAGGTTGGTTCTCTTTCACAAGGATGTTTAAAGCATTATCTCCCGCCTACAGAAATCTGGTCAGCCCTAAAGTCAGTACATTCTTTGTACCATCCCCAGCCAAAACCCCACCAGCGTCCGTCCTTTTGGAGGAACCAGCGTCAGCAGTCTCGGGGACAGCAGCCCAGAGGAGCCTTCGAATGTAAGACCACCTTCCAGGTGACAGGAGCCTCAGCCCCCCAGGGTCCTTAGGGCCTCTACTGCCACCCTGCCCATCTCAGGTTCTTCAGCATGACTCCTTACTCGACCTCCCCTCCTGGCAGAATCTTTGGTGGAGGCAGTGGGGGGTCATTTCTCCCTTTACCTGGAGAATGGCGCAAGATCACCTCAGGCCAGTGGGTGCTTCAACTTGTAGAAAGGGGGCACATTCTCAAATTTCAGGAGATACCCCCAGACAACTCTTCCTTGCACTCCCATTACTCTCCAGATCATATTGCCCTTATCCAGACCAGGAAGAGATCAAGGCACTTCTGCTCAAAAGGGCCATAGAACCTGTTCTGTTAAGTCAAAGGGAAAGGGCTTCTATTCCCACATCTTCCTGGTCCCAAAGAAGACCAACGATTTGAGACCAGTTCTGGATCTCAGCCACCTAAATCTGTTCCTAGAGTACAAACACTTCAGAATGGTTACCCTTCAAGATCTCCTTCCCCTTCTTCATCAAGGAGACTGACTCTGCTCCCTGGATATGCAAGATGTCTACCTCCACATCCAGGTTTTCCTGCCCTACAGGAGGTTCCTCCACTTTTGATTCCAATGAAACCATTTCTAGTTCAGGACCCTGCCCCTCAGCCTTTCCTTGGCCCCTTGGGTCTTTACCAAGTGCCTAGCAGTAGTGACTGTGGTCCTCAGGAAGCGAGGTCTTTATGTCTTCCCCTAGCTGGACGATTGGCTTCTCACAGCTCCCCCCCCAGAGACCAGCTGCTCTGGACAATGGAGATCACCTTCAGTTTGTTCTGGACACTGTGCATCACCCTGAACCTGACCAAGTCCTCCCTCTGGCCAAGTCAGATTGCAGTTTATCGGAGCAATCTTGGATGTGGCTTAGGGCAAGGCCTTCCTGCCTCCAGACATAGCAGACCGCCTGTGATCTCAGACCCAACTGGTATCTTCATCGTGTCAAATCCCAGCCAGGTCGTTCCCTCATGCTCTTGGGGCACATGGCGGCAGCCATAGTTCCTGTTCCTCTAGCCCGCCTGCACATGAGGGTGCCTCGGTGGACCCTCTGGGTTCAATGGGACCAGCACACGGACAATTTGGAACAGGAGATCCTTGTATCTAACCCTGTATGACAAACGTCCTGGTGGCTGAACTATTCCAACCTCCTCAGAGGGGTTCCCTTCTGTGCAGAATCTCCTCATCAGATTCTCACGACTGACGCATCCAATCTGGGCTGAGGTGCCCATTTAGCAGACCGTCAGACCCAAGGGATCTGGTCTCAACAAGAACAGCATCTCCACATCAATGTGCTGGAAATGCGAGCAATCCTTCTTGCTTTGTGGGCCTTTCAGACTCATCTGCTCTCAGGCCCTCTCCTGGTTCAGACAGACAACGTGTCAGTTGTCTATTACCTGAACAATAGGGGGACTCATTTATCTCCCTGTACAGGAAGGCCATGACAGTCTGGCACTGGGCCATAGAACATGACCTGCTTCTAACAGCAGTTCATGTTTCAGGCATCCAAAATGTCCTGGCTGACAGCATAAGCAGGTCCAGGTCAAAGGCACACGAGTGGGAGCTCCTGTCCTCCGTAGCAGAGTATCTCTACGACAGGTGGGGTCATTCAAAGTTGGACCTTTTTGCGTCTCCACTCAGTACAAAACTGCCCAATTTCTGCTCACTAGATCCAGAACCTGGTGTTTTCTGGTGAGACATGTTGTCCCTCTCTTGGACAGGGAGGTTTCTGTATGCCTTTTCTCCCTTTCCACTTCTGCAGAGAATTCTTTTCAAGCTGCAGTCAGAGAAGGCGGTGATGATTTTGAAAGCTCCGTACTGGCCACGCCAGATATGGTTCCCATTGTTGCAGCGACTAGCAGTGGAACCTCCTCTTCCCCTGCCACTTTGCTCTGACCTGCTCTCCCGGGAGCAGGGTGCTCTGATCCACCCAGACCGCAAGTCTCTTCATCTCCATGCATGGGTCCTTCAAACTTGGCCATTGTATGCTTTGGGGTTTCTTTAAGGGGGCGGACATTCTAGTGGCAGCTAGGAAACCTTCTGTCAGATCCACTTACGCCATGAAGTGGAAGCGATTCTCCATCTGGGCTGCTGTCTGGCATCTGGACCTTTTCACTTGTCCAGTGAATCTCATCCTGGAGTACCTCCTTTCCCTTTCAGACTCTGGTCTGGGTTACTCCTCCATCAAGGCTCACCTTTCCACCATCTCTGTGTACCATGCACGTATTGACGGCAAGAATCTTGCCCACCTGGACCTGCTTCACACCTTCTTGCGGGGTATTCTTCATTTGAAGCCTCCCATTAGGGACCCTGTCCCACCATGGCATCTATTGTTTATTTTGGAGAAGCTGACTCTTCCTCCCATTGAACCTGACACAAGTTGTGAGCTACGCTTTCTGTCATGGAAAGTGTTGTTTTTAGTTGCCGTTACTTCAGCTCAAAGGATTTCCGAGCTACAGGCTCTGATCTGTACAGAGCCTTACTTGGTTTTCCACAAAGACAGAGTATCTTTTCAGACCAATCCTATAAGTTTTTGCCTAAGGTAGTGTCTGAGTTTACTTTGAATCAATCCATCCACCTGCCTGCCTATTTTCCCGCGTATTCTAATCAGGGGGAGGTTTTACTCCATACTCTAGATGTTCATTGGGTGCTCCATTTCTACTTGGACTGCACGCAGCCTTTCAGGAAATTCGACCAATTGTTTGTTTCATTTGCCCTCAGGAAAGAAGGGGTTGCTGTTTCCAAACAGTGTTTATCTAAGTGGTTAGCTAATTGCATTGTGTATTGCTACCACAAATACGACAAGCCTTTACCAGGCCAGGTCAAGGGTCATTCTACCCAGCGTATGTCTGCCTTGACTGCCTCCTTCAGAAGTGTGTCTGCTGCAGACATTTGCACAGCCACCATTTGGAGTTCTGTCCATACTTTCATTAGACATTACAGTTTGGACATTATCTCCAGGCGTAGAACTGGTTTTGGACTTGCAGTCCTTCAGGGCCTCCTGTCATAAAGTTCCCTATGACTGCTGTTGTCCTCCTCCCAAATGACTGAGTCTGTTCCTCTACTGCTTGATATTCAGTCCTTTTGGTTATTGCCTGCTACAAGAGCCCTCTCGAGGTAAAATGGTACAGTTAGTAAAAACTTACCGTAACAGTAGATCTTCGAGAGGAGCTCTTGTAGCAGGCACTGCTTTCCCTCCCTCCCCCTAATTGCTGCTTCTCCATCGCAGCCTCTTCTGCTTTCCTCATTTATGAGGAACCTCCTCAGTTCTCCAATATCTGTGCATGCTGGGGTCTCTGGCTGGAGAACTGGGGATGGGCTGGGGGACCGCCCTTTTATACCACATGTCGGACTTTGGTGTGCCTACGTCATGGGCATTCCTCCACTGTATACTGCTAGCTAGAAGTTTTCCATGTGCTCCTAGTGCCTGGCGGCTCAGTCCTTGTGGTTATTACCTGCTGCAAGAGCTCCTCTCGAAGATCTGCTGTTCCGGTAAGTTCTTATGTAACTGTACTTTCCATTACTTTTCCTTACTTATCTACCTTTCTTTTTTATTACTGCAGCAGTTTATATAAAAATGGGATCTGAGTCCTCCAAACTACATCTGGTCTTCCCTCCACTGAAATCATAATCCTCTGCTTATGACATCATAGTAATTGCCACAGCAACAGAAAGTGATGTCTCAAAAAACAGAGAAATGAGACCTCAATGGAGGGAAAAACAGGAGCAGCAGATGAAGTCTGGGAGTAAAATATCCTGTTTTACATGAAACAGTAATTTAAGGTCAGAAGAGATGCTAGATTCATCAAGTCCACCCCTTCCCCACTTCATAAGCAGGGACCATCAAGTGTGCTATGGAAACAAAGTCCGCCCACCCTCCTATCCAGGGAGCCCACCCAGTGATTACCTTGGCAGGCAGAAATCTTTTCAGGCTTCTGAAGGCCTGCATTGTCTTTATGTGAACCTTCTCTGTGATTAGGCTGTTCCATAGGTTCCCCACCATCTGGGAGAAGTGGCTCATAATGTTACCCCTAAATCCCCACCTTTGGGATTTGTAAATTTCTCCATGCCAGTGTTCTCAGTTAGCAAGAATTAAGTTGGATAAATGCAGATATTAATAAATTATAAGCTGAACAGTGTCATAATATTATATGTTTAATGTTTTCCTGGATACTAAAATTCTGTTAAGAGAGGAGGACATAACTCTATTTATGGTAATGAATTTCCAATATGACTGCTTTTACACAATAAAATTTGGGGGATATGGGTGGTACTAACTAAATAATCTTGTTTTATAGTAGGATGAAAGGGCCCTACATCTGCTGCTGCCAAGCAAATTCTTTAAGTAAATATTGTTGGAATATAGCATCTATCTATAACTCGCATCATTTTTTTTTTTTTACTATTCTGTTTGTAGCCCTCCAGCCTAGAACTCTTTTAGGCCACTGCACTAACCGACTTGCTCTACCGCCCGCTGTGTTCCCCTGCCATCTTCAAGTTAGTTACAGTTCCCCGGGTTGGGGGACTACAACCCGGGGAGACCGCAGGGGCAGTGGCGGGGAACCAGTGTTGGGCGCGTGGCAGTGGCACTGGCAGGGCCGTTGCCTATCCAGGGCTGGAGGGGTATTTCTTGTGGTGTAAGCTCGAGATCCCCCCTCCCCCTACTTGGTGCACGTCTGATGTTGTGGTGCACGGCAACCCTGCCTGCGTTAGCCACGCTCCTTACGTGCAGCCCGGCAGCTCATAGTGCCCCCTAGTCTCCACCAGGGGTTACCAGAGCGCCGGACAACCCATGCCCTCCCACCCGGAGAGGAGAGCATCCCAGCGGGCGCTCGATCCATCTCCCTCCCCTGCTGACTCCCGAGCTCGCTCCCAAACTCGGGTCGTCAGCGTGGCGCAAGGTGTGGCGTCCAGCGCCTCAACCCTCAGCGCCACCGGGCCCGGCCGACATCATGTTGTTAATGTAGCCACATTGGAAATAAGAATAGTCAGATGGATCATGTTAATTCTCACGAATGAGGAAAATTCATATATACGTACATACAAACATAGAATTTGATAACAGCAAAAGGCCTGCTGACCTATCTAATGTGCCTAGCTGAAGGTGTGCCTGGCCTTCACAGGGCCAGAGTTATCAGCCGATAGCCCTAGTGGTTTTGCGGCAACTCCTTCCCAAGAATACCCTCATCTCCATTTCTAGCAGTTCGTACTATCCCCTTGTATCTATCCCATTCAAGGTTGACCCCAGTCACAGACTTTGCGTGGACCACTTCACTGGGTAATCTGCTCTACTCATCCAGTACCCTTTCCATAAAGAACTTCCTTACTTTTTTTTTTATTATTATGTTTATCTTCTCCCTTTTGCGGGGCTGGCAGGCAGCTCCGGTTCCTCCCTCGGTACATTCCTACCAGGGTGTACCTCAGATTGCTGGGCCTGATGGCAACTGCCATACCCACTGTTCCACTGGCAAGGCTTCATATGCACACTCTCCAGTGGACCCTCCGGGTTCAGTGGGACCAGCTCACGGGCAAGTTAGATCAACTAGTCCTGGTCTCTTCTCCAGTACACAGTGTACTGCAGTGGTGGATGTACCCCTTGAACCTGTTTCAAGGTGTCCCATTCCAGATCTCCTCCCCACAGCAGATCCTAACCACGGATGCCTCCGGTCTGGGCTGGGGAGCTCACCTGGTTCCCTTCAAGACTCAGGGCTCTTGGTCCCAGCTGGAAACCTCCCTGCATATCAGTGTCCTGGAGACGAGAGCGGTGCTCTACACCATGCAGGCCTTTCAAGACCACCTTGCTCCGGGTCAGCTGCTGGTGCAGTCGGACAATCTGAGTGTAGTTTACTACATCAGCAAGTGGGGGGGATTCATTCATACCCCCTATGCAGGAACACCATGAGAGTGTGGTACTGGGCACTGGATCACAGTCTGACACACTCTGCAGTCCACGTGCCAGGCGTATTAAATACTCTGGCAGACAGTCTCAGCAGGACTCAGTCCAGCATGCACGAATGGCAGCTTCTTTCATCCATTGCAGAATACATGTTTGACAGATGGGGTCATCCAGAGTTGGACCTTTTTGCATCCCCACTTATCACAAAACTGTCCAATTTCTGCTTGCTAGATCCAGGACCTGGAGTTTTCTGGTGATATGTGTTGTCCCTCTCTTGGATCGGGAGGTTTCTTTATGTATTCCCTCCATTTCGTCTGATACAGAGGGTGCTAATCAAGTTGCAAATAGAAGGAGCTAGCATGATCTGGCCTTGGCAGATATGGTTTCCTCTGCTACAGCAGCTGATGGAGGAACCTCCGGTCCCTCTCCCTCTATGTAGGAACCTGTTGACCCAGGCTCAGGGGACCCTGATCCATCCCAACATCGG
The DNA here is from genome assembly GCA_016271365.2 of Neoceratodus forsteri. Lineage (NCBI taxonomy): Eukaryota > Metazoa > Chordata > Ceratodontiformes > Ceratodontidae > Neoceratodus > Neoceratodus forsteri. The sequence goes on along the minus strand of CM057459.1, from coordinate 707,985,188 downwards.
GTTCTTCCATCTGCATGCTTGGCTCCTGTGGAAGTAGCCATCGCCAGGATCAGGGTCTCTAACACAGTGGCAGACATCCTAGTGGCTGCCCAGAAGCTTTTTACTCAAGCCACATACTCCATGAAGCAGAAATGGTTTGCTATCTGGGCCACCAAACATAGTTTGGAGCCTTTCACCTGCCTGGTGAACCACATCCTGGACTACCTGATCTCTCTGTCTGATTCAGGTCTCCAGTACCCTTACCTCAAGGTGCACCTTTCAGCTATTTCTGCCTTTCATGAGCCTGTGAGTGAGCGCATGATTACTCAGTTGGACATCTCCCATACTTTTCTCAGGGGCATCCTGCATCTGAAACCCCCAGTCTGTGTCCTGGTCCTGGCTTGGGACTTGAATTTTGTTGGAGAAGTTGACCCTGTCTCCCTTTGAGCCAATCGTAACCCTGCAACCTGCGCTTTCTCTCTTGGAATGCATTATTTTTAGTTGCCATCACGTCTGCTCGAGGCCCTCTGGTGCAAGGAGCTTTATTTGATTGTTCACAAAGACAGGGTGTCTTTGCTAACAAATCCTAAGTGTCTCCCTAAGGTGGTGTCAGTGTTTACACTCAGTCAGTCTGTCCACCTTCCTGTTGATTTTCTTGAGTGAGCCAATCCAGGGGAAGCAATACTCCATATGTTAGATGAGCACAGAACTTTGAAATACTACTGTCTTCGGACCAAGAAAAGTCGGAAGTCGAAGCAGTTGTTTGTTTCTTTTGCCCCAAGTAGAGAGGGTGCTTCAGTTTCTAAGCAATGTTTATCCAAATGTTTGTCAGATTGCATTGTGTTCTGTTACAAGTATGGCAAAGAATTGCCTGGTACTGTCAAAACTTATTCCACTAGTGGGATGGCTACCTCTATGGCTTGTTTCCAAGTGGTCTCAACCACTGACATCTGCTAGGCTGCCCCCTGGAGTACTGTCCACACTTTCACCAAGCACTACAGTCTGGACATCGCCTCAAGAGCCCATGCAGGTTTTGACAGGACTGTGCTACAGGGACTCCTATCTTAAGTTTAAGGAGAGCCCTCCTCCCAGATTGTCTGTTTTCACCTGTAACTGCTTATGACTCATTCTTACAGTGTAACCTGATGTCTGAGAAAACCCTGATGAAGATAGAACAATTACGTAAGATTAACTTACCATAACAGTAGATCTTTAAGGGGATCCCAGTCATCAGGTCTTCTTTCCTCCACCATCCCCTTTCTTGGGGCTCCTGTCTAGGAACTAGCTGTCTGGTGTATCCAGCCTTTCATATAGGTCTGGGTACCTCTCTCTCTCTGTCTTTCTCTCTCTCTCCTTGGTTCCCCATAGCTGGGGATGTGCTTCCTTTGTCTCTGGGGGAAAGAACTGAGGAGGGAGCAGGATGACTCATGCCTTTATAGGGTTGGTAACGTCAACAGCGTGGGAGGCCCCAGCTGTACTGCTGAAAATCTTCTGTGTGGATTCCCCTTCACCAATGGTGAAGTTCCTACAGTGTAAGCTGATGACTAAGATGACCTCAAAGATTTACTGTTACAGTAAGTTCTTACATAACTGTTCTGACTTGCTATAGTTGGAAACCATTGTAAATGAGTCCCTGGCTCAATCCATTTCTGATGAATAAAATGATTATTAGTAGTAATTATAATTACTAATTTGGAACTTTTGCTCAAACATTCATGGAAGCATAATAGGTAATGCTACTAGAATTCTACTTGTGGAATTTAAGCAGCAGTGTTTGTTAGACAGCAAAAATTTTACATCATACAGTTTTTTCACCAAAATGTATTTCTGACATCCTTAGACTCATCCTTAGTGTATTTTCAGATCTTCCTTCGAGAGGGTCCCTGCAGTAGGTCTTCACATATAGAACTGCGCCCCCTGTCATCAGGACCGCACAGCAAACTTCTAGCTAGCAATCTATAGTGGGGGACCACCACCGGTGTCACATGACGGGACGTCGGCGTGGCCATATAAAGGGGGCGTTCTCCACACCCGCGCTCCAGTTCTTTCCCACCATCGACCTGAATTCATCGGACCTGACGGTGAACTCTGCTTCAGTCGACTGCTATTTTATATAAGTATTTTCAAGTTTTTTCTATTTTCCGAAATTTTGTTGCATGTCTTTGCGCAAAATTAAAAAGAAATGCTCACAGTGCGGCACTCAAATCTCGCATGGGGACGATGACTCCCTCTGCGTCCTTTGCCTGGGCCCCAAATACCAGGTGGCTGATTGCGAGATCTGCTAGTCGTTTAACCAGGCCACATGCTCCCGGTGCCAGAAGTCCCTCGATACCCATCTCCTAAAACAACGCCTTGCATCGATGGAAAAGGAGCTTCAGGAGTTGTGTAAACATTCCTCTTCACCCACCCCAGAGAAAAAGAAGGAGGAGAAGCGCTAGGAACGGGACCAGTCTCCCTCTACTCAGCATCACCAGACAACCGACACCACTTCAGCTGGGGCCTCCACATCGGTGAGTACTCCTTCTCCTAGGTCTCCATCCGCCCCAGTGGATCGGACACCTTCTCCCCTCCTGCCTTGGTCAGTGGGCAGCAAGGAGAGATTCCTCTCCTGAGGCCTTGATTGTGGGACCTGTCGACAGCTCGGCTGATAAGACTCCCTCTGGCTCTGCCACAGCATGCACATCCTTGATTGATAAGTCGAACTCCAGCTCCTCAGCTGTTGTCCGCTCGACCACGACCAATAAGTTGGATGTCAGCTCCTCTGACGCCCACCCGGTCGAAGTTGATCAGTCGGTCACCGGTGGCTGAAACTCTCTGGTCTGATCCTTCGTTGGTTCCCGACATCACGCAGAGCCAACTTCCAGGCTCCTTTGCATCCCACGAGGGTTCTCCCTCCCGGGCCTCACTGACCCAGCCTGACCCCTCATTTTCCCCGGACCTCCGGAACTTGAGTTCTGCTGTCAAGTAAACCACTCCTGCGTTGGGCCTTCATACCGAGATTTCTGCCCCCACAGCAGACTTGTTGATGGGGGTATCAATTCTCTCACCCCTCCTCGCCTTTCTCGGATCAGATGTCGGGTGTCATTCGACCCCCGATGCTGGGCCAATCTCCAGTTCAAACCCCCACACATTTGGGCATGGACTCTGGGTTTTGGGTTTTACGCTCTGACACCAGAGCCCCCTCCTGTCCCATCAGGGATCCCTATAGAGACCCCAGGCCGGCTGACGGACCCACACACTACCAGTGGCCCCTCGGGACTGCCACCTTCTGGGCATTCAGCCCCTCTGCCATCAGGCCCTTCTGGCAACTACTCCAGCTTCCCACCGCCACAGTTCCCATACTACCCGATGCCTGGAGGGCCATCACCGGGCTACCCATTGCAAACACCAATGCCAGGGTACCCGATGCCTGGCTACATGTACCAGGGGTACCATCCTTACCCCTACTGATATCAGACTCCTGGATAACCCCCCTTACTCTACCACAGGGTACCCAGGTTACCGACCTCCACTGCCGCCGGAACTGCAAGGGGCGATTCCGGCCCAGAGGAAGGATGCTAAATCCTAACTTCTGCAAGAGCTGGGACAACCCATCTCCACAGACTCCTCCATTTAACCTCCTGCAGAGCAGCCAGCAACACACTGAAACAAAGTATTGGACAACAGTGCCTTTCAGCACTGTAGAAGCTTGTGCACACCATCTTTCTGTGTTAGCCCATCAACGCTTTGTGTCGACTGCCCCTCCCACCCTGGATTGGCATTCAGTTTATACCTCATAGGGGTCGTGTGACCGGTCACGTGACTGTGTGCCGAGCAGAACCTAAGTCCCCACTTTCCCATTAGTTTGTTACACTACGTCACCACTAGGAGTCGCCCTTGAGCATATTGCTCCTGCTCCTGAATACTCTGACTCATTCTCTAGCCTCTTCTTGTCTCTTGTATGGCCATTTCACCTTCCTGGCAACCTGATTTTCTGGTAGTATTCCTTGATACTTCCACATTCTTTCCTGTCTGGATTTGAACCTGTGACCCTCTGCACTGGAGGCGAGTACCCTGACCACTACACTATCTTGGGGGTACAATTGTATGCTAGGTTGCTGCAATCCTTAGCCTAATTCTGGCAACATACAACCCCTTTGCTGCCTTCTGACATAGCCATCCCCCCTCCACATGGTAAGATACACATTCTGGTCCTACCCGACATCCGGAATCAGACCACGGACAAATTTCAGACCACATTGATCAGGGCTCACCTGGCTGGAAATTATTGCCAACCATCAAGACTGTGGGTTACATTACCAGCCCACAGTTCCCAGGGTAGTCCCTTCTCCATCCTAAATCACCAAGATGCAGACTCCCATAAAAAATGCTGCTTTCACTGTATTTCCTTGACACCTGCTTTGGAGCTGTCGGAGCCCCCCCCGCATCAAAATTTCACTTCAAGTGGAACATCTCCAGTACCCCACCAGTCTATTGCATCTAAACAACAGCCACAAACCTTTAAAATGCTGACACCACACTATCTCCCAATAGCTGCCCTACTCTACAGTCACACCCTTCCCCCTACCTGACCCTAAGCAACCTAAAACAAAGACAATAGGCTCTAACTAAGTAACTTGGTCCCGTTTCTTACGAAAGATGATCCTGATAATGCTACTAATATCAGGAAATGTGAACCCCAATCCAGGACCCCAGTTTGTAAATACCCAAACAAAATTTGGCCAACTTTAGATTGTCTCACTAAACATAGGCAGCCTCCTGCCTAAGCTGCCTCAGTTCTAGGCCTGGGTAGAAGTAACGAAACCGGACATTATCGCACTAACCGAGACCTGGCTCTGACCTCTAAGGTCAGTGATGCAACAGTTGCTCTGGATGGTTATATCACTTTCTGCCAAGACCGGCTATCCAGACGGGGGGCGGTTGCTCAGTATACCTTAGGAGCAACATCAGAGGACAACTACTACCGAGCAGCCTGAATACAAAGGAAACCCAGATACTAACCATTAAGCTAAGCATAGGCTGACAAAATAAAGTCCTGCTACTCTCTACTGTCTGTATACCCCCAGAGAAATGCACCACGGGGCTTGAGCAGTTCATAAGTAACCAGGAACTGCTCAAGCATAAGTGGGACAAGTCATCCTATGGGACTTCAATACAAACTGGCAATCACAGGATGCCTCCGTTGCTGGGGACCAGATATCTGGCCTATACCTGACTCAGATGGTAACACAGGCAACCAGATATAACTATAAAATGGGCAAAAGTTCACTCATAGATTGGCTTCTCGCCTCATGCCCAGAGCACATCACTGAGGTGTCAGTCCTACTTGACTCCCTCAGTGATCACTCCCCGGTCTTGTGCATCTGGACAAACAAGTTCACAAAGTGTCCTCCAATGGTCAAGAGAAATTGCAAGCTCAGAGCAGGGCAGCTTGATGCCTTTAAACTACATCTGAGGCTCATTGACTGGTCACCATTAGAAACAGCTGTGTACTGTAATCAGGCCCTTGAATTCTTCATGCAGGCTTTCACTAAGGCCTGCAGTATCTTTGCACCCTTTAGGACTAACAGGGCTAGAGGCTCAGCTAGCCCATGGCTCACAGGCTCCCTCATTGAGCTCATGCACCTGAGGGACAACCTATGGCACAAGGCAAAGGCAACAAGGGCCCAAGGAGACCCAACTGCCTTTAGGGCTGCACATAATAAATGCACAAAGCTTATTCAGCTTGCCAAGGCATCCTATTACAAGGACCTCCTGATCAGAAACTGGGGCCATAGGAAGGAGTTTTGGGACTCTGTAAAATTCCTCACTGGAAAGACATCCAGAACTCCACTGGACCTCATTATAACAGGCTCAGAGACCCTCCAGGAGCCGAGGGATATTGTAGATGCTTTCAGCCGAGCATTCACCGACCTAAGCTCTGTGCTCACTTGTGACTACTTCACCCAGGCATCACAAGATGAACTCCCCGAAGTAAACAAGCAAGCTCCCTGTAGCAGTGGAGCCCCTCCTTTCTATTTCAGGCTGGTCACCCAGTCAGAGACCATCAAGTACGTCAGGCGGGTTCTAGGAAAGACTAGGATGGGGAACAACCAAGTAGACATGAAGATGATAGCCCTCACCCTCAATGAACTTGCTGACCCTCTCTCAAAAATCTTTTAATATCTCACTTAGAACTGATGTGTTCCCTGACAAGTGGAAGGCAGCACTTATTACCCCAGTTTTTAAATCAGGGGATAGAACAAACCTCTCCAATTACAGACCTGTTTCCATTCTACCCCCCCCCCACACACACTTTCCAGAGCCCTGGAGCATGTGGTTGCAGACCAACTCACCGAATATCTGGACAAAAATAACCTTCTCTGCAACCAACAGCACAGGTTCCAGAAAAAACACTCAACCCTCACTGCACTTATAGATTACACTTCTCAGATTTATAATGCCCTTGGCAATGGTCATGCTGTGGGGTCTATCTTTAGAGACTTCATAAAGGCATTTGATACCATTAATCACCACCTGCTACTAAACTGCCTCTTATCTACTGGCCTATCCACAGACACTGTTGCCTGGTTATGCAGATCTTACTTCAAGAAACAGCTATTGCAGCAGGTTACACCATTAGGACTGAAGCCGGCAGGTGCCAGGACCCCACGGAAATTTTCTAGCTAGCAGTATCCAGCAGGGACGGCCCCCAATGTCGGCCCGGCCCCCGACGTCAGGCATCATATAAAAGGGGGCGGTCCCCCAGAATCCCCAGTTCTTTTCCCGCCGTCGACTCGCCAGCATCGGCCTCCCAGTCCCACTCTAGCGAATGACGACTAGAATTTTCAAGGTTTTACCTACTCAATGTCGGCATCTCCAACTCCTTCCTCAGAAGGACATCCTTCCAAGTGCGCCTGTGGCAAACAGATTCCTTTCAAGGATCCACACTCATCCTGCCTGCGGTGCTTAGGCCCGGACCACAACACCAAGGCCTGCTCCTTTTGCCAGGGGTTCAACAGTCACACCTGGCTCCGCCACCAGAAGGCACTTCAGGGGTTCCTCTTGGAAGAAAAGCTAAAAAGCATGGATAAAGACCCTGCCTCCAGAGGTGAGTCTACCTCTAAGTCCCATAAGCACCAGGACACGCATCAGGAGAAGGCCAGTCCAGATCCCCTCACCGGGCCTCGGACCCGCGCACCAGCTCAGGTTCCACGCGCTCAGACTGCTCTCGCTCCAGGGCCCACTCTCAGCCCCCTCCAGTAAAGGTTAAGTCTTCAGGCAGCACTTCGACTTCTCTGCATCCCATCAAGACTTCCAGGCCTTCGGCTTCCTCAACACCCTCTCGGGCCTCCTCGAAGTCTTCAGACCATCACCAGTCCAAGTCCTCTTCTAAACAGGCTTCCTCAGACAGACGCTGGGACTCGCACACCAGCTCAGGTTCCACGCGCTCAGACCACTCTCCCTCCAGGCGCCCGCTCTCAGCCCCCTCCAGTAAAGGTTAAGTCTTCAGGCAGTGCTTCGGCTTCTCTGCATCCCATCAAGACTTCCAGGCCTTCGGCTTCCTCAACACCCTCTCGGGCCTCCTCGAAGTCTTCAGACCGTCACCAGTCCAAGTCCTCTTCTAAACAGGCTTCCTCAGACAGACGCCAGGACTCGCGCACCAGCTCAGGTTCCACGTGCTCAGACTGCTCTCCCTCCAGGGCCCGCTCTCAACCCCCTCCAGTAAAGGTTAAGTCTTCAGGCAGCACTTCTGCTTCTCTGCATCCCATCAAGACTTCCAGGCCTTCGGCTTCCTCGACACCCTCTCGGGCCTCTTTGAAGTCTTCAGACCGTCACCAGTCCAAGTCCTCTTCTAAACAGGCTTCCTCAGACAGACGCCGGGACTCTGACACCAGATCAGCCTCCCAGCCTCCTAGGGGTCCGGATCCCCCTCCCAGGAAGACTAAGGACCTGACATCCCTAAAATGGACGACGGACCCGAAGCGGGCTTCAACCTTCCATCCGCCAAGCGCCTCCGGACCAGGCGTCGGCTAAGTACCGGCGTCAGTGAGGCGCTCACCGGAGCCAAGACTGCCTCCTGTCACCGTGGACACCAGTCGCCGGGACTCTACTGAGAGGACCTGGCGTTGCCTGATGACCAGGCAGGCGACCAGCGAGGATGTCGGGCTTCCACAGACCTTGTGAACCTGGCCCGGCGCCCTCGGACCGGACGCCCGATACCGGCGACAGACCACCGGCGCCAGGTCCGTTGTCTGGTATGAATATTCAGAAGGTCAAAGATCTCTTTACATTTTGGTGGGACACAATAAAGAAGGATGCGATCCCAGTCAAACCTCCTCCTCCTACTCATTCACCTCCTCCCCCCACTGCAGGGGCCAGCAGGAAGACCACTGACCCCCAAGGAACCTACTCCACCACCTCCAAGGGGAAGATCCAAAGAACGGAGAAGGCCCCCTTCAAGATCTCCCTCATGGTCTCCCAGTCCTAAGTGACCCAGACGTCAACGGTCCACTCCACAGGGGGATGATTCCAGACCTGACACCTCAGATACCTCCAGGTCTCCTTCTCCAATCAGCATCCCATCACCCGACTCACGAGACCTGCCCAGGTCGCCTCTGGATAATCCCTCTTTTTCTGAAATCATGAGGCACATCCAGAAGAATATGGGATGGGATTCGGAAGATCTCGACCCCGAGAGACAGCGTCTAGCCCGTTATCTTCGGCAGAAAGACCCGAAGCCTGTGGTGGTACCCCCCTTGGTGGACACCTTAGCGGACGTCTCCAAGGTTGCATGGAAGCGTCTGCACTCTACCCCCACGCTGCTGAAGAAAGCTGACCGCCTGTAGAGGGCCAGTACTTGGCACAACAACCCCTGGCGGATTCCCTGGTCATTACAGCCTCCCATGATAGGTCTCAACGACCACAACATCTGAGTACACAGCCACCGGACCAGGAATCCAAGCAATTGGATGCCCTGTGGAGGTGCATGTATGTGGCTGCCACATACTCCATCAGGTCACTGAACTATCTGACTCATATGGTTCAGTTTCAGAATGCCCTGTGGGAACAGGGTCAGGACCTGGTTGACAAACTTCTGGATGGCGAGCAGAAGGCGGAGCTCTTGAACCTCCTCCGCACAGGGTCAGACGTGGGGACCCAAGTGTTAAGACCTGCATATGATTCTGCGGACTTGTCTGCCAGGGGCATAGCTTCAGGCGTCTGTCTCCGGAGACACTCCTGGCTCCGTGTCTCTGGATTTACACTGGATGTACAGAAGAGTATCCTGGACGTCCCTTATAATGGAGAAGTCCTGTTTGGTGAACCCTCTGAGAAGGTCATCACCAAGCTTCAGGACGCCGGGAAGGCAGTAAGGACTGTACAGGCCATGTACAGACCCAAATCTGGTTCCTGTCATAGGAACCAGAACCGTTTTCCTAGGAACCAAAACCGTTTTCGCGGCCAACAACAAGGGCAGCAGCCACGTTCTGGCCAGCAGCAAAGGGGAACCTTCCACCGTAAGGCCCAACCTAAGTCTTCCCCACACCGAGGTCAGCGGTATACCAAACCAGCCCAGCCTGTGGGGGGGTAATGCCGCCACAGCGTGACTTCTTCCCAGTCCCCGCCCCTCCTCTGGATCAACGGGCAGAAAAGGTTGGGGGTCGCATCGCTCGCCACTTTTCAGGGTGGCAGTCAGTTACCGCCGACTGGTGGGTCCTTCAACTGGTCAAGAGAGGTCACTTTATAGAATTCCTCGACCACCCACTGTCAAGACCTCCCCTGCTTTCCCGTTATTCGGGTCAGCACGCATTGCTCCTACAGCAGGAGGTGCTTGTGCTTCTGGAAAAGGTAGCTATAGAGCACGTACCAAGGAACCAGAGAGGTGCAGGTTACTATTCCCACTTCTTTCTAGTTCCCAAAGAGACAGGGGACCTCTGTCCGATACTGGATCTTAGCGATCTCAACGCTTCACCCTTTACAAACGCTTCCGCATGGTGACCCTTCCTGATTTGATACCCATGCTCAAGCAGGGCTCCTTCCTAGCGTCCTTGGACATGCAGGATGCCTACCTGCACATACCCATAGCTCGAGCGCACCGTAATTTCTTGTGCTTCGAATTTCTAGGTCGCCATTATCAGTTCTGAGCCCTCCCTTTCGGACTGTCATGGGCACCTCGGGTGTTTACGAAGTGCATGGCAGTCGTGACGGCAGCTCTAAGGAGACAAGGCCACTACGTGTTCCCCTACCTGGACGACTGGCTCCTCATGGCACCCTCTTTGGAGGCTCTGATGTCCGCAATTCACTGTACTCAGTCCCTATTTGGATCGCTGGGCATCATTATCAATCAGGAGAAGTCGCACCTGGTTCCGTCACAGAATCTGCAGTTCATAGGCGCAGTTCTGGACACCGTCCAGGGGAGAGCTTTTCTCCTCCAGGACCGAGCGGAACACATCAGATCCCTCATCAGGGACATCTTGGCAAAGAAGACGGTCCCAGCCAGGCTGGTCCTTTGCCTGCTCGGACACATGGCTGCGGCCATTGCAACAATCCCAGTAGCTTGTCTCCACATGCGGGTGACCCAGTGGATGTTACGGGTTCAATGGGATCAGAAGCAAGACCATTTGCGGCTTCTAATTTGGATCACGAATGCCATAATCCAGGATTGGCAATGGTGGCTAGATTCAAAGAACCTGTCGGCGGGGGTCCCTTTCATTGCACCGTCTCCGATTGTGACACTCTCCACAGACTCCTCAGGGTTCGGTTGGGGAGCACACCTCGAAGGGGTCAGGTCTCATTGTTTGTGGACACACCGGGAAGCTCATCTCCACATAAATATTTTGGAAATGAGAGCAGTCCTTTACGCCCTGCAGGCTTTCCAGTCGGAGATCCCAGCGGGTATTCTCCTGTTACAAACAGACAATACCATGGTGATGTATTACCTCAACAAACAAGGAGGCACCCGTTCCTACCTGCTTTGCAGGGAAGCCATGAGGGTGTGGGATTGGGTTCTACAGCACAGCGCAAACCTAATTGCTGTTCATGTCCTAGGAGTGGACAACGTCCTCGCAGACAGCCTGAGCCGCTCTCAGGCCAGAGTCCACGAGTGGGAACTACTCCAGGAGGTAGCACAGGATCTGTTTCACAGATGGGGCACACCAGAGTTAGACCTTTTCACGTCCCCATCCAATGCAAAGCTACTCAATTTTTGCTTGCTAGATCCAGGGCCTGGTGTTTTCTGGCGAGACACGTTGTCCCTCTCCTGAATGGGCAGATTCCTCTATGCGTTTCCTCCCTTCCCGTTGATCCAGAGGTTCCTTTTGAAACTCCGCAGAGAGCAGGCGACACTGATATTTATCGCGCCTTTTTGGCCCAGACAGATTTGGTTCTCTCTGCTGCACCAGCTGTCCCGGGAACCTCCGGTGCCTCTGCCAGTTAGCTGTCACTTATTGTCCCGGGAGGCAGGTTCTTTGGTCCATCCGGACCTTCGCTCTCTGAACCTGCACGCCTGACTCCTAGAGACATAGCTATCATGCAGTACGGGGTCTCGCAAGAGGTAGCAGATGTTCTAGCGGCTGCTAGAAAACCGGCCACTCATGCCACATACGCCATGAAATGGTGCAGATTTTGCCTATGGGCTCAAGCACGAGGACTTTCCCCAATGGATTGTATAGAAAGCTCGGTCCTGGACTACCTCCTGTCTCTCTTCCAGGCAGGCTTGGCCTACTCCTCTATTAAAGTACACCTTTGTGCCATCTCAGCCTATCATATTCCTCCATGGTATTTACCCTTTGTCCTGGAGCAGCTCACGCTGCCACCTTTTGAACCAGCCGTGGATTGCGAGCTACGTCTCTTAACATGGAAGATGTTATTTTTAGTTGCCGTTACTTCGGCCAGAAGGATTTCTGAACTTAACGCACTGACGTGCAAAGAACCTTATTTGGTTTTTCACCAGGACAGGGTGTCCCTAAGGACAAATCCAGAGTTTCTACCTAAGGTGGTCTCAGCTGTCACCCTCAATCAGGACATCGATTTAACAGTGTATTTTCCTAAATACTCTAATAGAGGAGAGGCCCTGTTGCACACTCTAGATGTGCATAGGTGTCTAAGATACTACCTGAACAGAACCAGGCACCACCGTAAATCTGATCAGCTTTTCGTCTCCTTCGTCCATAGGATGATGAGAGCTCCAGTTTCTAAACAATCGCTGTCCAGGTGGCTCATCCATTGTATCACATTGTTACCAGAAATGTAACAAACCTTTACTGGGTGCAGTTAAGGGTCATTCCACAAGGGGGGTGGCTACCTTCTTTGCAGCCATGAAGAATGTGTCCACTTCAGCCATCTGCTCAGCAGCTACTTGGAGCACTGTGCACACATTTATCAGGCATTATAGCCTGAATGTTGCATCACGGCGAAGAGCTTGTTTTGGTCTAGCTGTACTTCAGGGACTCCTATCCTAGGCTTTGGTCCAACTCATGATCTCTACCTAGCCTCCTCCCACCTGCAAGGGATTTCCAGTATTGCATGGGAATCGGTCCTAATGGTGTAACCTGCTGCAAGAGCTGTTTCTCGAAGTAAGATAGTACAGTTACGTAAGAACTTACCATAACAGTAGATCTTCGAGAACAGCTCTTGCAGCAAGTAGCTTCCCTCCCACCATCCCCTCTGGAGGTAGAGTTGTTCTGATATCTCTTTTCTAGGATTAGGTCTTTCTAACACCGCTCTAAATACCTTTTGATGGTGGATCCTCAGTCTCCACTTCTGATGTCATCTAGTGGCCAGGAGTCTCCGGTGGGAGAACTGGGGATTCTGGGGGACCGCCCTCTTTTATATAATGCCTGACGTCGGGGGCAGGGCCAATGTCGGGGGCGGTCCCTGCTGGATACTGCTAGCTAGAAATTTTCCGTGGGGTCCTGGCACCTGCCGGCTTCAGTCCTAATGGTGTAACCTGCTGCAAGAGCTGTTCTCGAAGATCTACTGTTATGGTAAGTTCTTACGTAACTGTACTTTATCTCTCATGCAGAACACACTGTGTGAGAATTAGCGTCCAGATCGCAGAACATAGGGAAGTGAATCTTGGAGTCCCCCAAGGGGCCATCCTTGGGCCACTCCTCTTAGCTTATTCATCAACAACTTACCCTCTAATTGCCCAGCACACTCAGTACTATATGGGGATGATGTGGTCATCTCAGTATCCGGCAAACAGCTGACTGCAATCACTGCTGCAAGATAACTTCCATGGACTCGAGCAATGGTTCACTAGGAGCAAACTGCTGCTCAATTATAAAAAGATGAAGACCATGCTCTTCACTGTCCTTCAGAGCAAAAAAGAGTTCTGCCCACTCTTGATTCGTAGCTCCAAAGGGGACACTCTGGAACAAGTATCCACCTTCAGATATCTCGGTGTTCACCTAGACAACACCCTCACCTTCTCTAAGCACAATGACCATGTGGTCAAAACAGCTAACACAAAACTGGACATCCTATATTGCCACAGACAGTCCATGACACCAGATGCCTTAAAGCTAGTTACACACTGCTCAGTATTATCCACCATAGACTATGGCCTTGTCATCTATGGCGCTGGCTCTTACACCGCATTAAAGAGGGTCTCGACACTACTCACCAAGTCATGCCATCTGGTCCTAGGGACCAACCATCTCACCCATACCTGCACCCTATACAAAGAAACTGAATGACTCCCCCTCAAATCCAGGGCCCAGTACCAAACCTGCCTGCTGGTAAAAAAAATCCTTACTTGGCCAAACCCCTGACTCAACCTCCTCCCTGTTCAAATATGGACATTCCAGTGTCAACACTTGAAGTGCAGCTAAAGATGGACTCCTAGTGCCTTTCAAGCACACCACACTGGCTCAGAGATCCATCTCATATTGAGGACCGAAATGGTTCAATGGCCTGACCGTTGCGCTCCATGACTGTGTAAAACTCCATCAATTTAAATCTGGGCTCTGCTCGCACCTTGCACTTGAAAATGCTTGTTCCTGCAATACATAACTCTAGCTAGCCTAAAGTCTCATTATTAACATGCCACCAGCTACCTTTGACCAACCCCCACTCCATCTTTACCACCCCTCCCACACCTGACCTACCCTCTCTTACCTCCCTCCGCCCTTTCCTACCCCTCCCCTGTCCCTCCCACCCACACTTCTCTGCCCTGCCCATCTGACTATACCATGACAATGCCTTCTCTGACTGCTCCTTCCACTCAACCTGGAGGCCCCTCCTACCTTAATGCCTGGCACTTACACAAGGGCTGTACCACACTGATTAAGTGTTGTTTATTGCTGCATCCTTCAAGTGGTAACTGCTTTCATTTGAAATCATGTAATATGCTCATCCTTTGTCAACAACTGTATTCCAGCAAACATTCTTATTTGATGATTATTCCTCCTACTTGATCTGTAACCCATGTATTGCATTGGATTGTATTGTACTGTCTCTCTCAGACTTGGAACCTTTGTAAATGAGCCCTGGCTCAAAGGTATTAATCCGAATCTGAAATAAATAAATGAACCCCATCTGGTCGTGGCTGCCACCCTGACCCACAGGGCAGTGACAAGGAGCCCATCCCCAATCGACCACCGGTCGTCGGACATGGACTCGGGCAGACACCCAACTGGGTATTTATTGGAGCTAAGGCCGTGGAGGCGGTACCAGACATGTCTCCCCCATACTGAGCAGACTGGAGTCTTCTGAGTCAGAGTTGGACTCCGACTCTTTTGGTCATTCGGAGACTCTTTCCCCTATTGAGCCACAACTGAAACAGTCTCCCAAGTCTCCGCCAGAGGACCCATTTTGCAGAGCTCCTCAGGTCCATCCAGCAAGCCTGTGGCTGGGCATTTCAGGAGATGGACCCCAAATTGAAGATGCTGCATGAGACACCTCGACCTCACTAACGGACCTCCCATCCCACCTTGGACGGGGCTGCATGAGGACTTGATGTTGACAATATGGCAGCAACCGTCATCCATTCCTGTGGTTTCCAAGAAAGCGGACAGGACTTATCACCCCCCGAAAGGGGCATGCCATTAACTAGTCAACCTTAGGCCGACTCCACAGTTATTACTGTGGCCCATGATAGATTGGCTCAGCCAAAGCACCTGAGTGCCTTCACCAGATAGAGAGTCTAAACAGATGGGCCAGTATGGCCATAAGGTATACACTTCCTCCACCTGTGCCATTCGGTCTTTAAACTATGTGGCTGACATGATGTCCTTCCAAAAGTTGGCTTTATCCGACCTGGAAAAGGATCTTTAGGCTATTCTGGATGAGGACCTCAGAAATAAGCTTCTGGAAAAAGTAAGACTTAACAAGTCTTCATGCCACCATGCCTTGTGGGTCACTTACAATTCAGTTGATTAGGAGGCCTGGTGCACTGCTATGGGCATTTGTTTGAGGCGTTTGGCTTGGCTTCAACTTGCGGGACTGGCGCAAGATGTCCAAAGCACTCTTCTGGACGCCCCCTTTAGGAGTTCCATCCTTTTTGGAGGCGACGCTAGGGGAATCATAATGGAGCTACAGGAGAGTGGCAGATCACTTAAGGACGTCTGCTCTTTGTACCGCTGTGGTCAAAAACCCATGCAGCTTTTTCGTCACCCCCAAAAGAGGTAGAATAGGCAGAACCAGGGCAGGCAACAGGGCAAGTGCTATGCCACTAGTTCTGGTTTGCCAGACTCCTCAGGCAAAAGCTCAAAAGGCTGCCTGAGGCGGCAAAGTGGCCCTCCTTTCTGCATTCTGACTCGGGATCCCCTCCACCTCCTCCCGTTTATCAAGAGGAACCTGTAGGGGAAGGTTTGCCCTCCACCTGGAAGGGTGGAAGACAGTAACCACAGACACTTGGGTACTCCAGCTCATCGCAAGAGGGCAGTCAATAGAGTTCCTGGACAGACCCCCGGACAGCCCGCCGGGAAGGTCTCACTTACCATCAGGCCACCAAGGCCTCATTCAGCAGGAAATCCAAGCAATGTTAGAAAAGTCAGCTATAGAGCTGGTTTCTCCAAGGCAGATAAGAAGGGGATATTACACCCATTTCTTCCTAGTGCCCAAAAAGACTGGAGATCTGAGACCCAGTCTAGATTTCAGTCTGCTCAACCTCTTTGCGGAATACAAGAGGTTCCGCATGCTAACTCTCCAGGGTCATCTACCCCTGCTTCAACAGAACAAATGGCTGTATTCGCTGGACATGCAGGATGCTTACCTGCATATCCCTAACCTCCAGGCCCACCGCCGTTTCCTGAAATTATCCTTTCAAGAACCACTATCAGTTCAAAGTCCTTCCTTTTGGCCTCTCCTCGGCACCTCGGGTGTTTACCAAGTGCCTGGCAGTGGTAGATGTGGCATTACACCACAAGAGGATTTATGTGTTCCCTTACCTGGATGACTGGCTGTTGTCAGCTCTGTCTCAGGACAGTATGATGGATTCCCTTTCCACCACCCTGGACCTTTTTTCCAGACTTGGCATCACTGTGAATTCTCCCAAGTCTCAACTCTCACTCTTTCAGTGTGTCCAGTTTATTGGAGCAGTTCTAGATACGGTCCAGGGTAGGGCCTTTCTACCTACGGACAGGTGAATACTCTGATTCAACAGGCTGCAGTTGTGTCCAGCTCTCGTTGAACCAGAGCGCGATCCATCCTCCGACTGTTGGGTCTCATGGCAGTTGCCATCCCCACAGTTCCTCTGGCCAGACTGCGCATGGGGGTGACCCAGTGGACCATCTGGGTCCAATGGGACCAAAGATTGGATGACATGGACCACAGGGTCTTAGTCTCCAGCAGCTTGAAGAGGGACCTTCTCTGGTGGTAAGATCTATTGCGTCTTTCTCTGGGGATACTCTTTCACCCCCCCATCCCCTTCCATGACCTTCACGACATGTGCCTCGGGTGAAGGTTGGGGAGCCCACCTGGCAGACCATCGAACTCAGAGGAGATGGTCTCCACAAAAGGAGCATCTGCTTATAAATATTCTGGAGATGAGAGCTGTGCTCTACGCTCTCCAAGCCTTCTAGTCCCTTTTACTACCGGGAACACTCCTAATCCAGACCAACAACACGGCCACGATCTGGTACATCAGCAAACAGGGAGGCACCCGTTCGTACCCCCTCTGCAGGGAAGCAATGTGGGTGTGGTACTGGGCAGTCCAGCACGGCCTATCTCTGATAGCAGTCCATGTTCCAGGAATTCACAATGTCTTGGCGGACAGTCTCAGCTTCACTTTCACGCGGGGTCACAAATGGGAGCTAAAGCAGGAAGTAGCAGAAGATCTGTTCGATCAGTGGGGTTGGCCAGAAATAAACCTCTTCACCTCCTCATCCAATGCAAAACTACCCAGCTTTTGCTCGCTTGTTCCCGGGCATGGTGTTTTTTGGTGAGACATGTTGTCTCTATCTGGGACAGGGAGATTTCTGTATGCTTTCCCTCCCTTTCCAGTTCTTTAGAGGTTTCTGCTGAAGCGTCAGGCAGAGGGGGCTCATATGTTTCTTATAGCCCCTCTTTGGCCTCAGCAGATTTGGTTCCCTCTGCTGCAGCAGCTGGCATTGGAACCCCCGGTACCACTTCCTCTCTCTCACGACCTTCTGTCTCAGGAGCAGGGCAGCCTGGTACATCCGAGCCTCAAGTCTCTCCACCTGCATGCATGGCACCTTTGGACATAGCAGTCTCTCGCTTTGGCATCTCTTCTGGAGTCACCCAGGTTCTAGTGGAGGCGAGGAAGCCCTCAACTAGAGCCACGTATGCTATGAAGTGGAAGAGATTCTCTGTCTGGGCCACGGCCAAGGGCCTGTACCCATTCTCTTGCTCAGCACCCAGGTCCTTGAGTACCTCTTGCACCTGTCTGATTTGGGCCTCAGTTATTCCTCTCTGAAGGTCCAGCTTTCTGCAGTTTCCACCGACCACCTTCCGGTGGGGGACAAACCCTTGCTCAGCTGGAGGTCTCCAAAATCTTTCTTAAGTGGATCCTCCACCTTAAGCCTCAGGTCCATAATGTGGTTCCCCGGGGATAAAAATGTTATTTTATAGAAACTCACTTCGTCCCCTTTTGAGTCGGCAGCAAGTTGCGACATGTGCTATTTGTCTTGTAAAGTGCTCATTTTAGTCGCCATCACTTCAGCTCGAAGAATTTCAGAGCTTCAGGCCCTCATGTGTAAGGAGCCATATTTGACTTTCCATAGAGACTGGGTGGCTCTGCGGCTAACCCATTCTTTCTTCCGAAAGTAGTCTTGGAATTTACTTTGAACGAAGACATTCAATTGCCAGTTTGTTACCTAGAGTATTCCAATAGGGAGGAATACCTCTTGCACACGCTGGATGTGCACAGGATTCTGAGATTCTATATCTCTAGGACCAAGGAGGTGCGTAATACTGACCAGTTGTTTGTGGCTTTCGCACCCAGACTTCAGAGTTCGGCCATTTTGAAACAGGGTTTGTCTAAATGGTTGGCTAATTGCATCTCACACATCTACTAGAAGTATGAGAAGCGCCTTCCAGCGGAAGTAAAAGGCCATTTGACACATGGTATGGCTACCTCGATGTCCTTTCTGCGAAATGTGTCCGCTGCGGATATTTGTGCTGCGGCCATTTGGTCTTCCATCCATACTTTAACCAAGCATTACAGTGTGGACATCATCTCTAGGCATAGGGCTGGTTTTGGCCTCACTGTTCTGCAAGGCCTACTGTCATAATCAGCTTTCTAGTTGGCAGATGATTCCTCCTCCCGGAACTTAGTCTCCGACTTCTTTTTCTTGACTGCTTAGTATTCAGTCCTGTATGTGAAAACCTACTGCAGGAACCCTTGCAAAGTAAGGTATTACAGTTACGCAAGAACTTACCATAACAGTAGATCTTCGAGAGAGGTTCCTGAGGTAGGTCTAATTTTCCCTCCCATCTTCCCCCAGCTTCTGCTATTTCCTCTCCTTTCCTAGGGCTTTGTTTTTCAGTAGCTCCGGGCTCTAGGATTTGTACTCCTTTCTCCTGTTTTCCTCTTTTTGGAGTCTTCCAGCAGGAAAACTGGAGGCCGGGCGTAGGGACCGCCCCCTATATATGACCAGGCTGACATCCCATCATGTGGCACTGGGGGCGGTCCCCTGCTATAGATTGCTGGCTAGAAGTTTGCTGTGCAGTCCTAACACCAGGGGGTGCAGTCCTATATGTGAAGACCTACTGCAGGAACCTCTCTTGAAGATCTACTGTTACGGTAAGTTCTTACATAACTGTAATTTTTCTCTGATATTTTTAAAATAGCTTTTATGGCTTATTTTATAATTAATGACTGACTTAACTGAAGTTGGCGTCACTCACAATTTTTAAAAATCTCTTTGCTGAGATTACCTGTTGAATGTCTATACTAGATTCATACTGCGGCTGCATTAGGATCTGATGGTAAACCATAGAGCACTGTATCAAGATATTTCATTTTTTTAAGGTGAGCATGGCATGGGAGTGGGAATTTAAACTTCAAAATTCCATATTGTGGCTTAAGAATGAAATAAAATGAAAAGAAAAAATTGGTACCTTAATATTTTTGCCCAAAAAATTATTGCTGAACAAAAACTGTATGGAGACTAACAAATACTGGTGTTTTAACTTTTGCAAACCACTTATCACCACTGAATCCATTTAGCTGTGCTGTGCTGTTTGCAGTCCTGTACGTCCTTTCTGGGTGACTACTTTGCCCTCCACCTTGCTTTCTTCTCTGAGCTTTACCACATGGACTTAGTGGAACTGCTTATCATACTGATTTCCCCCCCATATTTTTCATAGACATCCCCTTTAAAAAGAGAGTCAACTACTCTTTTTCCTGTCAGATCTCTCCTTGTGGAAGTGACGGAATTTCTCTTCTTGTTTTTTTTTTTTTTTTTTTCCTTTTTTTAACCAGGAGAGACACACTAAGCTTGAAAGCTTGTTTACAGGTGCGACCTGAGAGCACAAGGAAGTTAAATGACTTGCTCAGGGTCACACAGTATGCAAGTGGTGGCTGTGGGATTCAAACCCAGGTCTTCAGGTTTGCAGCTCAGAGCCT
The DNA here is from genome assembly GCA_016271365.2 of Neoceratodus forsteri. Lineage (NCBI taxonomy): Eukaryota > Metazoa > Chordata > Ceratodontiformes > Ceratodontidae > Neoceratodus > Neoceratodus forsteri. Next base: position 707,965,195 of record CM057459.1, on the reverse strand, counting down.
TAAACCACTGCACTAGACTTTCTCTTGTTTCTCAGTCATTGTCTTCCTTTATCAAGTCTCTGTGAGTGCCTTTAAATCCTGGACTCACAAATGCATTGGGCTCCAAGACCAGTTACTTATGATGGGTATGAATGTCATATGACCTGCTTTCAAGTGACAAATGTCTCACTAGGCTTTCTTGCTTCCATTGGGGGTCTACTATTCTTGTGTTGCCCTTCTTGTGGTAAGCTCATGTACCTAACTCCTGCCATTGATGACCCCTGCAATATCTGTCTTAACTCTTCTTTAGTTAACCCCCCAACTGCCCTGCCTACTGATATGAGTATACCCCCCTCCCAGAAGAAGTGCAGTCTGTCTTGACTTTTACTGCAGGCATGGAAATTGCCTTACCTGCACTAGTGTCATTGTCTTGCAGTGCCCCGAGGTAAAATATTTCAAATATATCAAATTTAGTGTAGTGTGGGCAAGTAGTTTTAAAATGAGATACGAATAACTGAAATAAACATTTTTGGCAGAATGGTGCTAAATTTTTATGGAAATTTTGCAGAATCTTAATTTCTCCTGAACTCGATCAGCAGAAGCTAAATTTCACCAAGCCCTAGTTTTAACACTTTTGACCTTATTACAAATGCTGTAAGTGTAATAATCTACTCTAGTTGTGCATCAGCGCTGCAGTAATCTTACCTCATGGGTGGCTCAAGTCCTTCAGCTGCACTACATGCCTTACAGCCCACCAGGTCATTCGGTTGTTGCATAATTACCGCACACCTGACAGTGGATTATTCCTTGCTTAATCCCACTTCTGTGGGGAAAAATATTCTAGGCCCTGCCTTAAGGAACTGAATATATATTCTGGTGGATTTATGTGCAGTCTCTCTATGCTTCACCATCTGCTTCTACATACAGTATATTTCACTTATTTATGTATTTCAGAATTGCTGTAACAAAAAATTATTGTGGTTTACTTCTTGCAGATCAAGACGGTCATGTTTGATAAAACAGGCACTATAACCCATGGGGTCCCAAAGGTAATGAGGGTACTGCTACTCGCAGACATGGTCCAGCTATCCCTGAAGAAGGTACTTGCCATCGTGGGGACTGCCGAAGCCAGCAGTGAACACCCCTTAGGGATGTCTGTTACCAAGTACTGTAAAGAGGTAAGCTCCATTGGTTGGACTTTTCTTTCTGTACGTTCTGTTTTTTCCTCCATTCTCTAGTGGTGTCTGGCACTCTTGCGCCTTCACAAGGACAGATCCCAACACCCCTGGAGTGTTGTATATTGCTTCCATATAAGCCCTGGTATGACCACTCCTATACCTCCTGAATTTATTCCTCCAGACATGGCCTGCTGATAGGGGAGTAACAAGCCAGAACAATCCAGTTTGAGGTCTGGTGAGAGGGGAGCAGGGGCCCACATGTCCATACTTTGCAACTGGATGAGGGAAAGCAGGGTAGCATTATCCATTCAGGTTTCACCCTATTTTACATTTTGCCTTCCCTCCCCATGTCACCTCCTTTGGGGTATGGCCTATTATGAACCTTCTGGTTCCTTGCTGTCCCTAGGTACTCAGCGTTCACATTTGACTGCAGGGGAGAGCTATTCCACCCAGACTTCAGTCAACAGCAGAAGTTGCTGCTGGATCGCATATTCCTTTCCCTGTGGTTTCACGGGGCAGATGTGAACTCCCAGGAGTCACCTGCCCTCACCGAGACAGGCAGCATCCTACTGGGATGCCACACCTGTTGAACTGGCCAAAGTGGGAATCCTGAGCTTGGTACTCAAACCAAGGTCTGCCAACATGTAAGCCAATGCACGTACCACCACGCCACTGAGCTGACCCATTTGTGGTAGTAATATGTCATGTTTTTATTTCAGAGGTACCAGTTTGTGAATGAATAGTACCTAGCAGTGAGAATGGCAGTCTGTAGTTTGGGGAGCTTTTCCGTTGTTTGTTTTTTAACACAAATGGGAGTCGTAGTAGTCACTCCATTGTATTTTTTTGGGGGGAGGGGGATTCCATCCTGTGCTTTTCCTCTTAAGTCGGAAGCCTTCCATTCTGGCCAGGCTCCCATCAGGTGGTCAGCTTGCCCTGCATGTGACATCAGCACATAGGGATGAAGGCTTCGCAGCCCTACACCTATCATCTTGCATTAGTGTCAGGGGTGGCTCTAGGAAGGGTCACTGTCTTGCTCAACTCCCAGGTGACCTTCCCCAGCCCACCAGAGAGCAGCAAACCCACCCTGATGCATTCCACATCCCATATTAACCATACTTAGCTTCTGCCTGCCCCAGCTGGGATCCTAGCTTCAGGTCGTGAGCTGGGGTCTCCTTCAGGGTGACTGGATGCCCTCACCACCAAGCTGATTATTTTTGCATGAAACATGCTACACAAATCTTGTATATTATGGAATATTAGTAAAAAAATGTTCTTACTCTTATGGTTATTCATTGCTTTGGATTTCAGGAGCTCGGTACAGAGACTTTAGGATACTGTACTGATTTCCAAGCTGTGCCTGGCTGTGGGATCAGCTGTAAAGTCACCAACATTGAGGCAGTGCTCCTTCACAGCGAGGAGAGCCTGAATATGAGAAATGAACAAAACACCTACGTGACTCAGAATAGCGGGGTTTCCTCTGGTGAAAGCTCACTGATCATTGACTATGGATCTGAAGGTAAGCGATGTATGCTAGTCTGCACCCACAAAGATTCTACTATACCTTTCCTGTGTGAAAATGAGTTCCATTAAAAAGAGCATGTGCAAAAAAATCAGCTCTTCACTGGAGTTCTGTTTAATGCAAAACTTCGCCAGCAGAATTCATAGGGCATGGCATTTCTACTTCCAAAATGCTTTTTGGGATTTCTTCTGAAAAGAATTTGTGTAAACTGCAGAATAATTTTTTTGTGGATTGTAGAAAAGGAATCCGAGTTTTAAGTAAACCACAATTACTAATCTGCGAAAAGCATTCCACTCTCAAACTCAGAATTCTAGAGAATTAGGAGGAAGTTTCCGCAATTCTGTGAAATTCCATTATGTCAGAATTTGAAAATCCCGTACAGCGCTACTCTTTAGTAATTGCATCTCCTTGTGTGGACCATGGCCAGGTCTGGGGGCCGAACTGCTGAAGGACACTAGAGGTCCTGCAAGTCTCATCTGGTTGACCACTGTTTATGGACTGGTATATGGTACTTGCCAAAGTTCCACTTCAGTTTTAATTCTCTGTTTCCCCCATTTTCACCACCCCAACCCATCGTGATGTTCAGGGCCACCAGAGCTGTACCTTTCCTCCAAATGGGAGGGTGGGGGAGTGACTGCCACTCAGTGGTCAGCTAACAGAAGGGGGGGGGCTTTGAATGCCCAGCAGCCTGTGCCCTTCCCCCAGTATAGGATTGCAGGGATCCCATGTGGCCTCTGCTCACCTAGGTTACAGCATAATGTGTTACTGCCATGCCTGTCAGCCAGCAAGTTCTGAACACCTTGTTCCCATTTGCCAGAAACTCTGCTTGTGTAGATGGCAGACTTGAGGATCCTGTGGGGATCTACCATCTGAAATTGCCCCAGACTCTCTACATATCTCAGTTATGGCTGAGAATGACTGGCACCAGAATGTAGAAGAACTGTACCTAGGGATTGGCGAGAGGCACATGTGGTGCCAATCCGTAAAGGGGGGGTCGAGGGAAGTACCAGGTAACTATAGACCCATCAGTTTGACCTCGGTGGTGGGAAAATTAATGGAGAGTATACTAAAGGAACGATTGAGGGTGTACTTGGAGGAGGTGGGAGGTCTGGATAGTCTGCAACATGGTTTTGTGCCAGGTAGATCATGTCAAACCAATCTTGTGGAGTTTTACGAATGGGTAACATCAGAACTGGACAGGGGAAAGCCTGTGGATGTATTATTCTTGGACTTCAGCAAGGCGTTTGTCTCTGTCTCTCACAATGGTCTGGTGGAGAAACTGACGTGGTTGGGAATAGGCCATTTGATGGTCAGATGGATTGAAAACAGGCTAGCTGGACGCACCCAGAGAGTAGTGGTCGGTGGGGAGCTCCCGAACCCTAGAGAGGTCAGTAGTGGGGTACCGCAGGGCTTGGTCCTGGGCCCGATCCAGTTTAATGCATACATATCAGACATCAGGGAGGGTATAGGGTGTGAAATGAGTCTCTTCGCTGATGACTCCAAGATGGGAGCAGTAGTTGAGGGGGAAGAGAGAAGGTTGGCCCTGCAAGGGAACCTGGACACCCTGGAAAGCTGGGCTCACACATGGAAATTAAATTTCAATATCACCAAGTGCAAGGTGTTATATCTTGGTCGGGGAAATCCTAAGCACAGGTACACCCTGGGAGGGGAGGCGCTGGAGGCCTCAACAGGAGGAAAAAGACCTAGGGGTCATGGTGGATGCATGTATGAATAACTCTGAGCAGTGCAGGAGAGCAGCTAGCAAAGCAAACAGGATGTTGGGAACAGGGTGCGAAATTCCTAAACCTTAGGTGCCCCAGGGCAGGCACTTTTGCTTCAGGACACCCACAGCTGTTTAGTGCTTGCCCCTTTGGGCACCTAAGGTATGTGGCAGAGTTCCTTTTTTTTTTTCGGGGGCATGAGGAGTCCAGTTGCAGAGCTGACATCTCGAGAGCAGATCACGAGTGTGCCTGCCGGGATGTCAGTTTTTTTTTTGTTTGTTCGGGGCGTGAGAGTGCAGTCGCAGAGCTGACATCTGAAGAGCAGATCACAAGTGTCTGCCGGGATGTCAGCTGACTGAATCCCAGTGCTTGCCTGTCAGAGAGAGGAGGAGTGAAATGTGAGTGGCACAGAGATGAGCTGACCCTCAGCCAACGAGTGTTCCGACAAATGCTCTTCCCTGCTGAAGGCGGGCTGCAGATGGCTCGTTCACCAATCGGTGATGAATTTGTCCGTTTCGCCCACCCCTCCAGACAGTGAGACGTGAGGACTCACTACAGCGCGCCATTCTTTGGCTCTCTTCTAGCAGGCGTGGTAGTCTGCTCGTCACGGGGTGAAAGCATCTTCTGCTGAAAACCAAAAGCTCTTTTAAGAGCTCTGTTGAATAAAAAAAAAAAAACTCAAACTGCAGCAGTATGAAGGGGGGATTGATAGCTGGTAGCCAGGAGAGGAGCCTATTCGTGAGACCATGAGGCAGGGTCTCTCCAGTCAAAAACAAAAGCTCTTTTAAGAGCTGTGTTGAATAAAAAAAAAAAGCAACTCAAACTGCAGCAGTGTGAAGGGGGGATTGATGGCTGGTAGCCAGGAGAGGAGCGTGTTTGTGAGACCACGAGGGTCTCTCCAGTCAAAAATAAAAGCTCTTTTAAGAGCTCAGTTGCATACAGAATTTAAAGAAAAAGAGCAGCAACAACACAAATTTGAACTGCAGGCAGCAGCAGTGTGAAGGGGGGATAGACGGCTGGTAGCCAGGAGAGGAGCGTTTTTGTGAGACCACGAGGGTCTCTCCAGTCAGGAGGGAGGGAAATCTGTGCCAGGAGAGAACTAACTGCAAAGGGAACAAGCTTGATAAAAAAATAAAGTAGAAAGCAGCCAACTTAAGAAGACAGTCCTCCTGAGGCTAATCTGTTTCTGTAGCTGGCTCAGGCTGATGTTAAAAAAGATTCTGTGCCTGTAATAGGAGGGGGAGGGGACAACTACAGTCTCTGAGGCAGTAATAATTTATAGACTGGCTGCAGCAAAGTGAAGGAGGAGGGGCCGGGGGACTACTCAGTTTGAAGACCAGTCAATTTTTTCATTGCAGTTTTATAATCAGTCCCAGTCTCAGCCTAGTAGTACCTGGTGAGCTTGCAGGGAAAATCTGCCTTTTACAAATGTAAGCTACTATTACATCTAGAGACTAACTATACCACCTAGTTCCAGTGGGATTACTGGGTCAACAAAATTCAACAACAATAAACAAACTATTATAAAAAAAAAATCTACACGCTACACTGTGTGGACTATCTAAAATCTGAATACTGTTATAAAAAACATCTCTTAAGCTTTTTACAAGCTACGCTGTCTGTGTGGACTTTAGACTATCTAAAATCTGAATACTGTCTACGTTTGTCATCACCTGTTATAATAAATAATCAGACAACAACACAGTCAGGTGTTTTTTTTTGTTAAGTTTATTATTAAAAAAAAAAAAGACAACATACTGTTTTCCTCGTGTTGCATTTATTAATACTGAGTTACGTAACACAAATTAAACATTCTCTAAGTCAGTATTCACAAGTTAATGGCTCTGAACAGCCAGGAAGACACCATGAGTCTTTTTAAACTTGGATTTAAGAGAAAGCATCTTGATGAGACTGTGGGAGCCGACTCGGATTCCCCAGCACCAAGCACTAGTGCCAATAGTACTACTACAGCCATAACCATACCACCTCCTTGCCCAGAAAGTGAAAGTCTTGTGACCACTAAAGTTTCATCTATTGCTGCTGCTTGTACTGAAACCCCAGTTAAGCCCCAAAAGTTTGAAAATTTCAAGAATCATGGAAAAAGGGCAGGCAGTGGCTTACCTATGACACAGATAAATGTGCTATGTTCTGTATATGATGTCAGAATTATGATAAAAGTCAGAGCAAAAATAATTTTAGAATTGGATGCAGCACTTACAGAGTACACATTATCTCAGCACATGAAGTGTCCATGGCACACAAAAATGCTGAGAGGGCTTACATAGCAAACAAAACAAAAGTTGGAGAAAGACCAATAGAGAAGTCCATACAATTAATGGAACAAAAAGAAATTGACCAAATTACTAAACTGTTCCGTACTGCATATTATGTTGCTAGGACTGAAAGGCCTTTCAGGGATTTTCCTGGGCTAATAGAGTTGCAAAAAAGGAATCACATAGATGATGTAATTGGACAAAGTTACAGTAGTGACAAGCAATGTCGTGTCTTTATTCACTACATTGCTCAAGATATTCAAAACACTACTGCTCGTCTTTTAGAAGACAATGATTACTTCTCTTTTCTTCTAGATTCATGCACAGATAAAAGTGTGACAGAGGAGGAGGGCATTTACGTGCGTGTTTTTGACAATGGCCTGCCAGTTACAAGGTTTCTTGCATTGAAACCAGTTGGTGTTCCTGATGCTGAAAGCATTGTAAATGTTGTCAGTGAAACATTAGAGAGTGATGGTGGTCTAAAGGATGGTGGTTAGAAACAAAAGCTGATCAGTGCAGCTTCTGATGGTGCTGCTGTCATGTTAGGATCCACTTTGGCTGTCCTTACTCGAATAAAACAGGACTACTGCCCACACCTCATTGACATACACTGCTGTGCACATCGTTTAGAGCTTGCTGTAAAAGATTCTTTCAAAGACTGTTCCTTTTACAAGTCGGTAGAGCAACTTTGATGAACATTTACTCATTTTACCACAGGTCACCAAAAAGTTGGAAAGGCCTACAGGAAACAGGATCATTTTAAATATTAATGGTCAGACCAGTTAACACTGCTGGCACTGGGTGGCCTGCGCACAGAGAATGGGCCATTTCTGCCCTTGAAAGGAACTGGGCTGCATTAGTGCCTCACCTTGAACATGTCTCACTGACAAATGAGCAAGATCATGGCCAAAAAGCACTGGGAATACTTAAAGTGCTGAAGACTTTAAATGTGTCCTGTATATGAACTTTCTGAAAGTGTTTTTTGGTTATTTATCTGCTCTTAGTCTATGCTTTCAGCAAAAGGATGCCACTGTTGAAAAAGTTCACAGCAGAGTAGAAAGCACAATTCAGAAATGTAATGGTCTCTCAAATGACGAAGCTCTGCACCGCATAACACTTACGTCTGTTAATGAGAATCTAACTCATTACAACAATGCTGACTTAACTAGTGAAACTAGCAGACACATATCTGGTTCTTCGTCAGACACTGCACAAGCCACAATTTCAGAGATTAAAAAATTCTTCAAAAAACATCACAACACATTGCATCTCACTTTCAGTCTTTCACGACCAATGAAGTGCTACTAGCTGCAAGAACTTTAAATTTTCAGTCCTGGCCAACATCCACAGAGGCACTTGAAAAATATGGAGATGAGGCAGTTCAAACAATTGTTGATCACTGCAAAGTGGTCCTACAGTCAAGTGGAGTTGATGTAACTTTGGTACTGCTGGAGTGGCTAGACTTACAAAAGCATGTACTCCACTTGCTGTCTGTTGAAAATTGTAAGTCTCTGAAATTGTGGCAGAAAGTGATTCTTGCGGATATATACAGGATCAACAATTTCGAAATGTGCTGGCTGTTTTCAAGATCATTCTCCTGATTCCTGTTCATACTGCTGCTGCAGAGCGATTCTTCTCTCTAATGGGAAGAATAAAAAGTGATTGGAGGGTTGGATTACATCCAGACACCCTTCACGACCTCATGTCTGTATCTCTCAATGCACCTCCACAGCTCAGTGACTATAACCCTAAAGGTGCCATATCACTATAGTGGAAAATGGCAAACAAAGGCCTACTACCAAAGCTTATGGCTCCAGAACACAGTCACAGCATGCTGCTTCTGCCAGCACCAGTGAATGTGATGAAAACGAAAGTGCTTGGTCCAGTGAAGATGACATGTAAAATAACGTAAACGAAGGGGTGGCATGTAAATAGTCTCTTGGGCATGTACATTTTCTTATCACATGCCCATGTGGGCATGTACTTTTTTTCAAGAATTTCATACCCTGATTGGGATGCATCGTAAGGGGGATCACCTCTAGGAGCAGAGAAGTGATTCTGCCGCTATACAATGGACTGGTTAGACCACACCTTGAGTACTGTGTACAGTACTGGAGACCACACTTGAAGAGGGACATACAGCTCTTGGAGAGGGTACAAAGGAGGGCAACTAAGATGATACGAGGACTAGGGGATTTGAAGTATGAGGACAGACTTGAGGAGCTCTGCTTGTTTTCACTGGAGGAGAGGAGACACAGGGGGACATGATTGAGGTCTTCAAGTACCTCAAGGGAATAAATAGGGTAAACATGGAGGGGACTAAAGCAGGGAGGTATCGCCAGAGGGCATGGTTTGAAGTTGGAAGGTGGAAGGGTGAGGGGGGGGAGGAGGAGGAGGAGGTTTTTCACTGAGAGGGTGGTGGACCCTTGGAATGCGCTGCCTGGTGAGCTGGTTCGGAGATCCACAGTGGAGGGCTTCAAGAGAGGGTGGGACAGACACAGAAAGCGGATGTATCAGATGATGGCCTGGCCTGGGAGGGGTGGGGATGGATGATAGGGGTTTCTGGAACACAAGGTGGGGGAGCCTCGGCACCCAACTAGGGATCTGAGGTTCGAGCAGACTTGATAGACCATAAGGCCTAATCTGCTGGCAATTAGTATGTTAGTATGTTAACTTTCACTTTGTGGAAGAATACATTTTGTTATCTAATGAGCCTTTAGCTGGGCAATTTTAATTTTGCTTAAGCATCATAGAGCATTATGAATTTCTGTTTTAAAGTCTGAATTTACTGCACCTCCTCTGTGAGGCTTGCACTTTTGCAACGTGGGATGGATGTAAGGGCAATTCTGAGAAGTAAAAAAAGGGGCTGTCCCTTGTAATGTGGGACAGTTGAGATGTATGATGATATTGAATCTAGTTACCTTCTGAAATCTTACTCTAAATAAAATGCCAGACTGGTGCCCCCTCAGTAATGGACAGATACCATTCTAGTACTGGCATGTTATAGTCGCTCAGGCTTATAATAGGAACACCACCACATCCAGATATGCACTCACAAACTGGAAATGTTAGTACACGTGGGGTCAGACTTTCCAAAGGGCCTATAATAAGATGGTGTAGAACTGAATATTTAATGAACTGCTTCATTTAAAATAATGGAACTTCAGTATTAGCCAAGCATGGCAGAAAAAAATATTGTGTAAAAAGAAAAGCACACAGGATTTGAAATTTTCCACTGCCTGGGTCAGCTGATGCTTGCCGGCATGCTTCCACAACTCCTCCTCCCATGCTCAAATCCTTTTTTTCTCAGAAATCAATTTTGTGCAATAATCTTCCTTATTTGTATATTTCGTATGGTGCTGGTAATCGGCAGTCAGTCCGACAGCATTTTTCTTTTTTGCCTTCGGTTTCCCCAGTACTATCCTCCTGCTGATGAAAATGTCCCCAACCGTCCAATAAATGATCTCCGCACTACTGCTACACCGCTCCATCATTCTCACGCACCATCCACTTACACCACTGAATGGCACTAGTGAGAGAGAGACAGAGAGATTTGCCGGCATTAGAGAGAGTGGGCTGGTGGCACACAGCCAGGTCAGACTGACTGGTTGGCAGTCAGGATAAGGATGATGGCACTTGCCCCCCTCAAAATCAAGGTAAGGAGCTGCAATAAAGAAACAACTGGTGCTAGGACAGGGGGACTCAAGCTAGGGAGGTGGGTGCAGTTTAAAAGATGCTGTTGGCTCCTAGCATGGTACCAGGAGCCAATAGTTTAAAAGCAGCTGGTTGTCAGCTTGAAAAGACACTGTCAGCTGCTGGCATTGTGCTAAACTGTTACATCTTTGTTACTCTGGCAGTCTCTGGGGCACCAAGGAAAGGGGGAGGTGGGTAGGGAAAAGGGTTTTAAAATGAATACAGAATACTACGAATAGTGGGCTTATTATTTGTCTTTGCTCCCAAATAATAAGTAAGCCATTATTTGGAGAAATACTATTCATTACTTGCTCACCCTTAGTAGAATGTGTCAGTGTGGCTTAGTTGGTAGCATGTCCAGCTCTGGGTCAGAAGGTCGTGGGCTCTCATCCCACTCCAGGATTGGGCTCTTACCATAAATGCTGGCACCCGAGTGCAGTACCAGGGTGGTGCTGTATTGTTGGGGTGTGCCGTCCTTCAGATGAGACATCAAACCGAGGTTCCTTCTACCTATCTCTGGTGCTGTCCTGGTGGGTGTCCAAGTGGGAGTAAAAGGACACAAGGCACTTTTCGCAAGAGTAGAGGATTTTCGCCCGTGTCCTGCCCAAGTTTCCCCTTCCCATAAAACCTGTTTGTGCAGTTGTCCAAGGCTTTGTGTGGGTGTTGATGTGCGAAATTGCTGCCACTACACATTCAGTGACTTTACTACTAATCTCTCATTGCTTGTAAACTACTTTGGGATACAGTGTGTATGAAAAATGCTGTGTAAATGCTGATGCTTCTTCTTCTTCTAAGAGGAAGTAGCTTCTGAAAGAGATGCCTTGGTTTGCTTTGATGAATGTGTTATTGTATGAAAAGTCACAAAAGTATATTCAACAATAGTTGGTCTAGCTATATCCCTTTCTGTGTTATTGCTTGCTAATTATTTTGAAACGGTTAAGTTCAAAGTGAGACTGAAAATAGCTAGACTTGTTCAATGGGCTTAAAAAAAATTAAACAAATTCTGAGTCACCAGGAAGACAGTAACATTCTTCCCTTCTCTTCTCTTTTCTTCGTGATTGAATATTTTTAAATTCTGGCAAGGCTAAACAGAGAATTAGCTAGAACAGTATCACCCCCAGGAATAGGATGCATAAATAGCTGGTGCAACACTACAAAAATTATAATAGTACATATTACAAACAGACCATGGGAGCTTGTTAGACTACAAACAGCAGTGTAATAACTGGGTTCCCCTTTTTCTCATAGGGAAACCGTGGCGTAATTTGCCTTAATAAAGGAGTGTTCACTGTGGCAAACAGGCTCATGGTTTCCCTCGCTCTGTGCATGTGCCCGCCGTTGCTCTTTCTGTTCCACCGCGGGCTGCCTTAACTTTCGCTCGCATACTAAACCGTCACTTGGACTCTGTGGTAAGTGTTTTCTTGCACAAAAAATCTAGCATAATTAAAAAACATAAGTTAAGCCTGCCAAAGGAGACAAAGAAATACAAACATATGTAAAAAACAAAACAAAAAGAAACAAAACTTTATGGCAACCTGGGACCGTGTGTGCTGAAACCAGACTGGCAGCCATACAGCAATTGCTTTCTATTTTATGTAATTGCTGGGGCAAAAAAGGAAAACCCAGCAATTATATAAAATAAAATATGGGGTGGTGTGTGTATAAAATCGAAGTTTACACACACGCTCGGGGTTAGATGCTTGTACAAACTACTCGAGCTTTGCTCTCAGGGTTTATGTAGTATCTAACCCCTTGAGTGTGTATAAACTTCTCGTTACACACACCGCCCCATACTTTATTCTATATATAATTACTTTACAACCTGGGGTGGATGGATTGTTCTGCCCAATAGCAGACCCCGCCCCCAGACATCAGTCACCAATGGATTAGAATCAATAAAGACTCGGACACAAGAGTCCAGTTTCGCTTTGGTGCCCATTTCTATTCATCACATTGACCAACAGCAGTCAGTCAGAGGAGCAGTTGAAGGCTAGCGGTCCAAGATCAGCTGCCTTCTGTTGTTACTGTGAATGTGGTGGGCCCCTTGGCTGTGAACATAAAGCGAGGGCCTCAGCAGTGCCAGATGGTGTTTGCAGTAGAGGCAGGAAAGTAGTCAGGTTTTTGCAACCACCACCTCTGCTGGTAGGCTTACTAGGCTGTTCTCTGGCTCAGCCACTCTCTCTGTAAAGCAAAACTTTATTGCATCTCTCCTGAATCTTCCCCCACCAGTTTATGTTCATGCCCCCCCCCTTTTTTTTGACTCACCATTCCTGCTAAGTAGCTCCTCACAGTTAACCTTATTTATTCATTTTTTGGGACTTGAAGGTCTCTATCATGTCACCCCTCTCTTCTGGCCTGCAGTAAGTGCATGTCCAGTGTCCTGAGATGATCCTCATAGGATCTGCCCCGTTGGCCTTGTACCCTTTTGGATACTCTATCCTGCACTGTCTCCAGGCTGCCTCTGTCTTTCCTCAGGTGAGGATTCCAGAACTGTGAAAAGTACTCCAGATGGGATCTCACCAGTATTCTGTAGAGAGGTAGTATAACCTCTTTCCTCCTGCTATCAAAAACCTCTTCCAGTACACCATAACATTCTGGTTGCCTAGCTGGCTTGTTTTGTTGAGTCGCTTTTGATGTCCCTCAGAGGTAGTGCCCAGCTTAACACCTTCCATCCAGTACTCTGTTCTGCGATTGGAAATGTTCCCTATATGCATCACCTTGCACTTTCTGGCATTGAATTTCAGATGTCAAACCTAGATCACCTCTCCAATTCCAGGTCCCTCTGCATCTCCTGCACCTCATCCTCACTGTCTACCCTGCCACAGAGCTTAGTGTCCTCTTGCCCTAAATTCCTTCTCTAATGTTGCTGATGAACATATTGGAAAGGACCCAGGATAGATCCCTGTGGCACCAGCTGATGACCTCCCTCTCCTCCAGTCTGATTCCGTTTACCAATGCCCTCTACTGTTTCCCTTCCGACCAGCTTGCCACCCATTTAAGTATGTCCTTTGCTGCACCCAGATCCTCTAGCTTCTTCAGAAACCTTCTGTAAGACACCGAGTTGAATGCTTTGCTGAAGTCAAAGTAGAGTAAATCTACTGCACGACCCTTATCCAGTGTCCTAGTTACCCAGTCAATAAAATACTATCAGGTTGGTCTGACGGGACCTCCCTGCCACCCATGCCATTTACTATTCCGGAGCCCATTTTTCTCCAGGTAGTCCACTAGGTCAAACAGGAAAGCAATACCAGCACCACTTCCAACTGGGGCAATAGTAGCTTTATTAAATAATATAAAAACACATGCCAAGTTCACTAGATCCCCTTTGAATAGCTTCTCCATTAGTTTACCCACAGTGGAAGTAAGACTTACAGGCCTATAGTTACCCAGCTACTCTTTGTCCCCACCCTTGTGGAGTGGAATTATGGCCACTACCCACCCAGTCCATCACAACCGCCCTATCTGAATGGAGGTATTGAATAGTCCTACCAGGGGTTCAGCTAATTCCGATGCCACTTCCCTGAACATCCATGGATGCATCCCATCTAGCCCTGGGGCCTTATCTATCATCAGGGCAACTTGCCCTTTTCTGACCCTTTCACTAGTAAATACCTGCTGCCTTATTTCTGGGATCCTCTGTTCAGCAGCCTTTATACCACTTTCTGACAAAGGCTTGCTGCCCTCCCAAGTGAATACTGAGCAGACATAGTCGTTCAGAATGGCTGCTTTCTGCTCATCTTCCTCTACTGCCCTGCCTCCCTCTGTAATCCTAACAATTCCCTCTCCTGCCTCATTCTTCTCTTATACACCTTCCCCCGCCCTTGACCCCCTTGCATTACGTAGCTCTGTGTCTGCTTTTGACTGCCCTCTTGGTCTGTCTAGTTCTTGTTTGGTACTTTCCACATTGTTCTGCCCCCTGCTTTTCCTTTTACCTGATTAAGGATTTCTTTTTGGACCTTACTGCCTCCTTGACCTTTTCAGAGAACCATAATGGTCTCTTGCACCTGTTTCCCTTGGCAGCCATTATCAAGCAACCATTGGGGCTGGCAGTATAGCCTAGAGGTTAGAGTAATGAGCTTGGTACATTCAACAGACCTGGGTTTGAGTCCCACAACATTCACTTGCATACTGTGTGACTCTGAGCAAGTCACGTAACCTCCCCAGCACTCCTGGGTCGCCCCTGAAAACAGGCACTCGTGCCTACCTTATCCTGTTACCAAAGAATTACAGAAAAAAAAAGCATGACTTTGTTGCCTCGAGAATGGCCCCTTTTATGTCTCCCTCATTCCTCTGATACTGTCCACTCCAGTTAACCTGTCCCAGACTAATGCCCTCACCTGGTTGAAGTCTGCACTTCTGAAATCCAGAACTTCAGCTTTTGACGAGGACTTACAGATACCAAGGGTCGACTTGTACCTATGGTGTCATGGTCACTGGACCCAAATAGTTCTCCAGCTCGCACTCCGCATACCCTTTATGAGCTGGTGAGTACGGCGCTGAAAATGGTAGCCTGCCTTGTGGTTCCTTGGTCAGCTACACAAGCAGGCAGTCCTATAATGTATCTAGTAGGGCCTCACTTCTGGTGCTCCTAGCTGCTGGAATGTTCCAGTTAGTGTCTGATAGGTTGAGATCCCCCACTACTACCACCTCCCCCTTTGTGACTCCCCCTCTCTGCTTCTGCCTCTAGTTCCCTGTTGCTCTTGCCCCCTGCCCTGATGGTCTATAGATCAACCTCATAGGCAGTTTCTTACCTGATGTCATCTTGAGCTGAGCCCACAGTTATTCTGTTTCCCCATTTCCTCCCCTGATACATCCATCCTCCACTGCCTCAATGCCTTGCCTGACCTAGAGGGCTACACCTTCTTCTTTACCTCTCCCCTGTGTTTTCTATATGTGGTGTAGCCTGGGACCATCAGGTCCCTGTTATTAATCTCTGTGGCCCAAGTTTCTGTAATGACTACAAGGTCCATCTCTATGTCTCTTACTATTCCCTGGAGCTCACTGCTTTTGTTTCCCAGACTCCTTGCATTAAGGCAGGCCACATTATGTGCCCATACTCCTTTTGTTTTTTTACAGATCCTCTCCCTTCAATTCTCCCTAGTCTCCTTAGCTTCTTGTTTTTCTTGTTTTCTTGCAGGCTTAGTGACTCTCCCCAGCATCTTTCCTTACCCTTTTATGAACTTGTACCTTGCCATTTCCCTCCCCAGTGTTTGTAGCCCCCAATTTAGAAGGGGAGGTCTCTAGCTATGTTACCTCTTCCCTCTCTCTGGTTTCCTTAGCCTCAGCCTCCCCCACAGTCCGTTTAACTTTCCACCAATGTGGACGCCAAACCTCTGCCACAGCGCACTGGTCTGCTGTCTTGCTAGGTGAAGGACATCACCCTTGAAGAGTCTTCTGTCCCAGTAGCCCCTCCTAGTAACCCACAGAGCAGTACCCCTTCTTCTGACACCTTACATTCAAAAACCCATTAAACTCTTCAGTCTCCTCCTTCAGTTCTGTATCTTCCTATTCTTCCTAACCCACACAGGAAGGGGGAACCCCTGAAAAGTCCAGGGAGTCAGAGTGCGCCTTCAGTGTGTCCCCCCCAACCTTTGAGCTTTACACTTCACTGCCTTCATAGGTTGGTTCCCCAGATCGTTAGTACCCAAGTGTTCCAGAAATCCCAGATCCCCCACACCCTCCTCTACCATCCTCTCTATCCTGCCTATGTCATGGATACATAAATACATAGAATCTGACGGCAGATAAGGACTGCCAGGACCAAATAGTCTGCCCATTTTCCCTGCCTGCTGCAAAAACCAAAGAGCCAACCTGATCTCTGGCTTTGTTTTCCTACCTATTGCTAGGGTACCCCTATGCCTATCCCATGCATTTTTGAATTCCCCTACTGAATTTGCCCCCACCACTTCCCCGAGAGGCTGTTCCATGCATTTACCACCCTTTCTGTGAAGAAATATTTCCTCACATTACCCCTTAGCCCACCCCCTTCCAGCCTCATGTCATGATGACCCCTTGTTCTAGAACATCTCTTTTTCTGAAATATACTACCCTTCTGTACCTTATTTGTGCCCTTGAGATAATTTGAAGGTCTCTATCATATCCCCCTTCCCCCCTCTCCTCCAGGGTATACAAATTGAGGTCTTCCATTCTCCTCATATGATTTTTGGTGCCGGTCCTGTACCATTTTTGTTGCCCTTCTCTGAACTTCCTCTACCCTGTCTGTCTTTATGGAGATGTGGCCTCCAGAACTGGATACAGTACTCCAGGTGAGGGGTCATTAATGGTTTATACAGAGGCATCACCACCTCCTTTCTTCTGCTGGTGATACCTCTCCCTATGCACCCCCAGTACCCCACTGGCTTTCCCCACAGATTTGGCACATTGTTTGGCTACCTTTAGATTATCCGATATGATTACCCCCCAGATCCCTTTCTTGTTTAGTAGCTGTTAGTATCTCTCCCCCCACCATTTAAGCCTTCCCTGCATTCCTGTGCCCCAAGTGCATGATATTGCACTTTTTTGCATTAAATTTTAGCTGCCACACTTTTGACCATTCTTCAAGTTTACCTAGGTCCCTCCTCATTTTCCCACCCCTTCTGTAGTGTCTCCCCTATTGCAGATCTTAGTATGATCTGCAAAGAGGCATACCTTTCCTTCCAGCCCCCCCCTGCAGTGTCACTTATGAATCATTGAATAGGACTGGCCCCAGGACTGACCCCTGTAGCACACCACTGTTTACCTTACTTTCCTCAGAATGAGCTCCATTTACCACCACCCTCTGTGTTCTATCCCTCAAACAGTTTCTAACCCAGTTTACCAACTTGGGGCCCATTCCCAGGCTACCCAACTTGCTTACAAGCGTTTTATGTGGAATGGTGTCGAAGGCCTTGCTGAAATTCAGGTAGGCCACATCCACTGCTCCCCCTTGATCTACTTCCCTGCTCTCCCAGTCAAAGAAATCTATTGGAGTTGTTTGACATGACCTTCCCACTGTGAATCCATGCTGCCTCGGATCCTGTGCTCCGCTGGATTCAAGATGTTCCATAAACCTTTCTTTTAGCAGTGATTCCATTATTTTCCTCACAACCAAGGTCAGGCTGAGTGGTCTATAGTTTCCAGCCTCCTCCCTGCTCCCACTTTTGTGTAGAGGGGCTACATCATATCTCCTCCAGTCCTCTGGAACCACTCCTGTTTCCAATGATTCATTGAATAGGGCTGCCAGGGGTACTGCCAGCACCTCCCTAAACTCCTTTAATATTCTGGAATGTATCCCATTTGGTCCCATTGCTTTGCCCACTTTCAGTTTTGCGAGTTCCTTTAGAACTCTCTCCTCCGTAAATGCACTGGTGTCCACCTCCCTGCCCTTATTGCTCCTGCCACTTAATTGTGGTCCCTCACCTTTCCCGTCTTATGTGAACACTGAAAAAAATTGTTCAGGATTGATGCCTTTTCCACCCCTTCCACACACTCCCCGTGTTCCCCCTTAAGCCTTATGATCCTACCCCTTGTCTTCTTCCTTTCATTAACGTACCTATAAAACATCTTGTCACCTTTCTTTACTGTCTGGGCTGTTTTTAACTAGGTTTGTGCTTTTGCACCCCTGACTGCTTTTCCTGCCTCTCTGTGCTTGTCCAGATACACTACCCTGTCCTCCTCCTTCTGTGTTCCTTGTACTTCCTGAAAGCCAACTTCTTTGCTCTTTTAACATCCCATCCAGTTCCCTAGAGAACCACAGTGGTTTTCTTTTTCTCTTACCTTTGTTTATTTACCTAACGCAAAGGTTTGTTGCCTCCACTATGGCTCCTTTCAGATGGGCCCACAGTTCCTCAACCCCCACCCCCAGTCATCCCTCCCTGCTAGGGCCTTCCTGAGACATATCCCCAACTTTGCAAAGGCTACCCTCCTGAAGTGCAGGACCCTCACTTTTGTGTGGGTCGACTCTGCTGCTGCACTTATTTTGAACCACACTTTGCGATGGTCACTGGACCTCAGGTGCCCCCCACCATGACATCTGCAATTCTGTCCTCGATGGTGAGTACCAGGTCCAAAACCGAACCCTCATGGGTGGGCTCTAGCACTAGCTGCCTGAGGCAAGCCCCTTGCAGGGCATCCATCATGTCCCTGCTTCCAGCTGTGGCTGAAATGCTCCAGTCGACATCTGGCAAATTAAAGTCACCTACTAGCAGCACTTCCCCTTTAGTTGCCATCGTATGGATGGCTTCCACTAGAATCTTGTCCATCTCTTCCACTTGTGCTAGATGTCTATAGATCATGCCCATGTGAATAGCGTTGCAATTATCTGTCTCTAGGGTGACCCACAGGGCCTCCATCCCTGCAATCCCTGTATCTCAGTCACTTTTATACCCTCCCTGACGTAAAGAGCTATCCCTCCTCCCTTTTTACTCTCCCTGTCTTTCCTGAATAGCGTACAGTATAACCTGGTATAGCTACAATACATCCCAGTCGTGGTTCCCATTATACCATGTCTCGGTAATAGTGACGATATCCAGGTCAGCCTCTGCCATCAAGGCCACCAGGCCCGGGATTTTGTTTCCCAGGCTGCAAGCATTCTCACTAGTGGACTTCCATATTTTGTTGCTTCCCCTCCTGTCATCCCCCCCATTATCCTTATGCCTATACTCATTACCACCACCCCCGCCTTTAATCCATCCTCTTCTCTTGTCCACTATTTTCTCTTTTCCTAGTTTATTTACCATTGGTGATTTCCCAACTTTAGGATTCTCCTTGTTGACTACATTAAGCTGTGCGGGTGGGCAGTTTGATTCTCCCTGCTTCCTTCCTCCACTTTCCTTGGCTAGTTTAGATGTATGCCAATGAAATATTTAAACCACTTACTAAGGACATCGGTCCTCTCCCTGGACGGATGCAGGCCATCACCCTTGTACAGGCCCACATCCCTCCAGGTGGGTCCCCAGTCCCCAATGAAGCCGAAACCCTTCTCTCTACACCAGTTCCTCAACCATGTGTTGAAGTCCCTTGTGCGGAGATTCCTAGCCTCCCCCTTGCTGTGGACAGGTAGCAGCTCCGAGAAGATCACGGAGATTGCTACCTGCCCAAGGCCCCTCCCTAAGTCCCTGAACTTCTCCTGCACTCTCCCTACCCCTGCCTCAAATGTAACCAGGTCATTTGTCCCCAGATGGATAATGATATCCAGCTCCCCCTCCTTACTGCTGCCTTAGCGATCCTCTGGATCCGCTCTCCATCCCTCTGAGCCATGCTTCTCAGCATTCACTTTACCTCCCTCTCCACCCCGCTACATGTCCCCAACTCCACTCCCCGGACTATGGAGTCCCCACAGGAGTTGCTTCTTCCTCCTCTGGGGTCCTCTGCTACCCCGTTGAGGTCTCCACCCTGAAGGACCTCCACATCCGTCCCAGCCACTACTTCGGGCACCTCTGTGGGACAGTCCTGCCCTGCCAGTGTGGCATAGGAGTTCCGTAATGGTATTACTCCACCACCATAACCTTCCCCAAGCCCACTATTGTCCATCCATTCCTCCTTCCCGGTATCCTCTGAGGAAGGGGAGGAGGACTTGGTGGTCCCTGAGTGGGAGAGTGGGTCCTCTTAACCCAAGCCAAGTCTGCCTTGAGTCTAGCAACCTCCTTGCTCAGCCCAGAGACGTGCTTGCAGATGGGCAGCACCACAGTGTCCAGAAGGTCTCCCTGAAGATTGCCGCCCTACAACCACTGCACTGCACCACTCCCATCATGTATACTCCTTTTTGCTAGACCTTACCTGCTACCTCTAAATAAAAGCAAACATATTTTTTTTGTTTTGTTGTTTTTTTTGTTGCCTCTCTACCCAAGGTTTGAGGCAATGAGCTCAGTTTGTCAGATCTTCCCTATGTGAGGACTGGTGGTTCCGCCCTTCCTACTGCTTGACAGGAAGTTCTCCATCTGTCAATAAAATCCAACTGCCTATATCTTGGATGTACGATGCTCCAGGAAGGCTTCTGACCACCCTCCTTCCTGTCTCGCCTCCACCCACCACCTTTTCCACCCCTGTAATCATTAAGTCCCCTTTGATTAAGATATTCCTTGCTAACTTCCTCCTTCTCTCACCCTCGGGTGCCATCAAATCATCCTGCTCTCTCTTTCCAACTTACTCAGCATCCCCCTGATGGACTTAGGTGCCTGTGCTTCCTTCAAGGTGCAGAGTGATTTGTTGTTGATTCAGGGACAACAGGGTGGATATGAAGACCGGCTTAGGACATTGAACATGTACTAGGTGTCAGCATAGTTCAGTTGGTAGCACATCTGCCTCTGGGTCACAAGGTTGTGGGTTCTAGTCCCATACTGGGCACATACGTAAATGCTGGCACAAGAACATAAAAGGAAAACATGCGAGTTTATACAAAATATTCCAAAAAAAAAACCAGAAACACACCTAATACAATTAATTAGTAATTCAATGGAAAACACTGGTACGATTTGTGATACTCTGTTGTCTGCTTATGGTTATTGTATGATAGTTATATTATAAATAAATGGTCTGTGTATGAAATGTCAGTATGTGAGAAATTTGGCCTTTAACTTTAAAGGTCAGTAGCTGAAACCATAGGATGGCATTAAACTGACCATGGCAACCATTTAATTAAGACTTCCTTACAGAAGGGCATTTTATTACCATGTATGACCTGTCCAGGCTTTTGAAGTTGAAACTAAATGTGAGTTTTATGACGTTACAGGAAGAAAGGTAATTAGGCTGGTTCCTCTCATTTAGCACATAGCCAGAAGTGTGTGAAGAGTCATAAAACCCTCAGATCACACTAGCAGCAGGAAATAAGGAGAAGGGACATCAAAGAGAAATGTTTGATTAAAGACTGTCATATTTGGGAAATGTCTAGTTTCAGATTTCTCAAAGTAATGACTCACATCCTCAGGGATAACTATGTTAGAAATTAAAATTTAAGGGAGGATCTAGCTGACCTCATCAAAAGGGGGTGGGGCAGATAGAGTTAAAAATGAAACATTGTATCTGGGAAATGTGACGTATGAATCTTGGGCTCTGAGACAGAAAGATCTCTAACTTAAACAGCACTTAAAAGGTAATGCTTAGATAGAAAATAAATAAGTATCTGTGGTAGGAGTGTTTGTTCTGTAACTTCCTTTTTGCTTTACATGATTGTAAAATTTATGATATAATGTTCTGTATTTAATTTTACCTGTTTTTAATCATATCTTAGTAAACAGCCTTTTCTTTGAAATACTGCCTGGGTGTTTTCTCAGTTTCTTTTTGCATGTGAAGTGCCTGTATTTAAGTCTGACAGCTGTTGGAAACCTTGATTGTGTTACTGAGCTTGTATAATAAGGTAAGGGATACCTAGGTCTCTTGTAGAGTTAAAAAGGGTTCATTTTGGATACCTGATTAGGTGCCCTTAGGTGAAAGATATATTGCATCCCCCTGAAGAGAATATTATCTGAGCCTGTACATTTGGGTATTTTAGCATATGGTTCAGAGTTTGAATCCCTCCAGAACTCGAGGCTAAAGGTGATTCGGACCCAAAGCAGACAGGAGGGTTACCCTGTCTGTTACCTGTTCACACTATTGCACTCTGAGATTGCACTGTGGGAGCAGAGGGCCTGACCTGCGGAGTGCGTTTGTGACACACTTATATAAGCATACGGAAAAATTAAGAAACATTAGATGAAAACAAAAGTATTAACTATAGCCATTTCCTGTAAAAGGGGAAAAACAAATTGTTCATTTCAGTGTCCTGTGCACCCCCCATGTTATTTCACCCTTCTAGGTGGATTTAAGGAATACAGTTAATTGATCACTCAAAAAAAAAAAAAAGCAACAATACTTATTTAGTTTCAATCACTATGTCCCAGTGGGAGAAATCCATCTGTCTCCAAAGGTTTTTGAGGTGGTGAATTTTTATTTTTTTATATATATTCTGGATGGACTCTAAACAAGATTGCAAAACCTGTTCAGGTGTCTACTCTGATTGTTGTAGTGTAAGTTTGCACCTAGCAATCCATAACCAATATTTCAGACAAGTGATAATTACTGTCAATGTGCTGTTATCATATTGAAAGAAAGTAAGTGGAAAAATACCCCAATATAGAGCCGTAGGTGTGATTAAAAATCTTGGAAAAGGTTTCCATTTTGTTTTTAGCAATGATCAAAATTGCAATGTAAAGTGGCATTCAAAAAAAAGGTGGTTCATTGTTTCCAACTGTTCTGTACAAGAGCTTCTGAGGCAATAGCGTTCGTTTTTTTCCTTATGTTTGTGATTCTCTTTAACTGGTAATTTCCCATGCACACAGAGCCATGCAGTATCCCACATTTGTGAGAAGATTCTTTTTTCTGTGAGGAAATTAGTAGTTTAATTGTCAATTTTAATTTAATTACTGGGGATAATGTAATTGCTGATTGTTTAAATGACTTTTTAATAAGTCAGGTAAAGATTGTAGATAAAGAAGTTAGAGGTGTGCAAGCTGTGGAGTCTCAGTGTCCCAGAAGTAAGAATAATGGTGGGAGATGTTTTTTGTTTAGTCCGATTTTAGAACAAGAAGTTATTTCTATGTTAGAGTCCTGAGGAAATAAGACTAGCAGGGGTCCAGATTTATTACACTCTCGGATGCTGAGCATGGTAAAAGAAGAAATTGCTAAACCCCTTACTTATTTATTTAATTTATCCTTAGAAAAGGGTGTTTTACCCCTTCTATGGAAGGAATCAGTTATTGTTCCTATTTACAAGTCGGGATAAGACCAATATGTTAAATTATAGGCCCATCTCTCTGCTCTCTGCATTGGGGAAACTTCTGGAGAGATGTGTACAAGGTCAGCTGATTACATATTTGAATGAAAATGGATTATTGGCAGAGCAGCAAAATGGTTTTAGAAAAGGGTTCAGTACAATGACTGCTCTGGTTGGGTTGACGAGCACCGTACTCGATGCCTGTGATAAAGGCTTATTGACGGGGGCGGTGTTTGTCGACCTAACCAGCACATTCGATATGGTAGATCATGGTTTACTTCTTGAGAAACTGGAAACTTTTGGGGTTATGGAACAAAGTTTAAGTTGGTTTAAAAGCTATTTGAGTCATAGGAAGCAGAGAGTGAGAATTGGTTCTGTTCTTTCAGAGTTCGGATCAGTTACCGTGGGGGTCCCACAGGGCTCAATATTGGGTCCCTTACTTCTTTCCTTGTTTGTAAATGACTTGTCTGAAACATTTTCTGACTCTAGCTGTATATTATATGCAGATGATACGGTCTTCCTCACTTCCAGCCACTCTGCGAAAGTTATCCAGACAGTATTACAAAATGAATATTATCGACTTATAGATTGGTTATCCACGAACAAATTGTTACTGAATGAGAAAAAAACAAAGGTCATGCTGTTTGGTACTATGCAGAGGTTGGCCCAGGATGAGGCAGATCTTTGTATCACAAGTAGAAATGGTTTACTCTCGTTCTTCAAAATTGACTGTGGCCAAGGGTTCTTTTACTTGGTATGCACCAGTGCTGTTAAATAAGTTCTCAAGTCAAATTAATTCAGCAAAAAGTATTAGGCACTTTAAAGCTATGCCTGCACATTTTTATGATTCCTCAAAGCACTGTTGCTGTGTACTGAATTGAGATGTACCTGTTAACTGTATGTACCTGTCTTGTATTATTTAGAAGTTTTGTAATATTTTTTTGTACTGTTTATTGTTATCTGTCAAGCTTGACTGAAAAGGGGCTGTGCTCAGTCATTTTTCCTGGTCAAAAATAAAACAAAACAAATTTGAAATGGCTTGAAGGTCTGTGTGGGGCCGCATAACGTAACTCGGGGGAGGGGGGGAGTAAAAACTATTCTGCTTGAATATGGGAGTAAAATTGTTTCCTTGTATGTGTCTCTAGTAGTGTCGTGGGCACTTTCCAAGTTTTGAGTTTCCCAATACAGTCACCTATGTATGTAGGGAAACCATCCATTTTAGTCTGTCTAGGGATGTACCCTGCATGACTCCATGATTCTAGTAGGGGGGTCAAAACATCCTTCACCCAGGGGGACCAGATTGGAGTAGCACCTTTAAGGAGAGGCTGTATGTTGGCATACATAAATGAATCTCTTTAAGTTGTGTTGTAATGGGGCTAGTAAGATAGTGATGTCAGATGATAGGAGTTGTGACACGTGGCAACCCCGTAGCCAGGCATGCATTCCTGGTGGAACTGGTTGAGTCTTGCTAAATGTAGTAGAAATGTGTTGTTCTTCAGCTTTATTATTTATGTTTAAGACACCTGTGATTTTTTTTCTTAGTTTGTGCTGTACAACTTTCTAAGGGGTTAGCCTGATATTGATTCAATTTTGTTGCAAACGTTGCACAAATTCCAGGTATTTCCCTCTCTCTTTTTGATATGACTGCATTTCTTGCTTCATTGTTTTAATTTGAGCTGAAAAGTCCTGATTTGTCTCATTTTGTGCAAAAAATAATTTTAGGGTTGGTGTCAGAGTTCTTTATATCTTGCATTTTTGAAACTTCCTGACAGTCTCCAAGATCTGAAAAATCACTTCTACTTTACTCTCACCAGTTTATGGGAGTATCATAAAGGGGGTATACAGATTTCCGAGCTGTAATGATATCTAGGATACTTTGCCATATGGCACTATCTTCCAGTAGCATATTATTCAACCTCCAATAACCTTTTCCAATAGAAACTTCCGGGGAGTGTGAGATTTTAATTTCCAAAAGGGCATGATCCGATGTAGCTATTGGTATAACCACTGATTTCGCTACAGGTGGGTGTGGGGAAATAAACCAGTAACCAATTCTTGTTTTCAAGCTTCCTCTAAAATAAGTGTACTGGGTGGTCTCGTGCCTTTCATAAAACACATCTTTCAATTTAGTTTGTGTTAGCATTCTAACAGGAATGCCGCATCACAGTAGGTTTTATCAGTTCGGAGGCCTCGATTTCCTTTGCGCCTACTGCAGTTGAAATCTCCTCCAAGTAGGACTGCTGTGGCTGCAAGTAAATAGAGTTGAAGGAGGGTGAACAATTGTATCCTCCCTGCCTTATCTTCGTTGGCACAGATATTTAAAAATCGAAACTCCTGGTTGTTGAAGGAGGCGTCTAAGAGCATAGCACACCCTGAAAAATATCTAGAACTCTTGTCGCTTTAAGTAGAGGGTTATTTAGGCAGATACCTAACCCACTACAAGAGTCTTCACCAGTTGACCAGTGTGTTGCGCCCCCTATCCAGGAGGCACTGGCATTTTGTATTTCACTCAATGTAGACAGTCTTGTATCCTGGAAGAATACTACATCACAGTAATGTGTGTTAAAATAAGAAAATGTAGCTATCCTTTTTCTTTCTGACTTTAGACTGTTTGCATTGAGTGAAGCCAAATAAATGTCGCATTCCATTCTTTAGAGCAATTTAAACTGTTAGTCCGGAGCTTTTTTCTTTCTAAGGATGTATCTGGTCCCCATTCTTTTCTATTTTGACTTTCCTTTGTGTGACATTACTTGCTGTTCTGAACCTGATACTTCTTCCATCAGTGAAGAAGATTCTGAGGGAGCATCAGAATCCACCTCCATTTTTGTGTCTCCCCATTGCAGGACTGAATAGGTGTTATGTAAGGGGATACCTTCTGCCTCAACTCTGGTTTCTGATCCTTTCCTATTGCCTTTTGTAACCTGTTGGAAGGCTTGGTCTTCTGATGGAGGGGGAGGGGGCATTGCAGTCTCTGCTTCCTCGCTTGTATTAGTGGACTTTCTCTCTCGGGCAGGTGGAGCTGAAGCGGTTCTTGGAATCTGTTGTGGTTGTTTATCTACAGTGTCCTTAACTACAGTGGGTTCTGTGACTGTTCGAGTGGGTGCTGGTGTCTCTTGATTCCATGCATGTAGGGGTGGGTCTAGGCCTAGTGGGTGGGGAAGGGGGGACCCGTCCTTGACGTGTTGTTAAGTCTTGTAGCTTTATTAATATAAAAGTCCTGCTCGGCGTAGTCTGCCTGATCATTGTTGTGAGATGTCCAGGGGCAGGTTCTAAAGGAGTGTACCTGTTCATCACAGAGGTGACACCGTGGTGTTTGGGTGCAATGAAAGCCTGAGTGTCCTGTGGATCCACATAACAAACATTCTAGTACATCACAGTTACTGATGTGGCAGTGAGAGCCTCACTTGTAGCAGGATCGAGGCTGTTCTTGATAAAATAATATGCCCTTATCCCTTCCTAGATAGAAGCAGTTGGGGAGGTGTGTAATGCCTGAGTATTCCTGTTTAAGTTTTACTCACAATTTCCACCCCCCCGTCCAGAACCCTTCTTCGTCTACAATGGGGAAGAGTGTATTTTGTACTTCACATTTCTTCTCTAACCAGAAGACCACATCAGCTATATTTTCCCCTTTATTTCGGAATAAAATGGTTACCATTTTGAAGCTGGGTTTTGTTAATGGTATAGCCTTGATGGGGGACCATAAAGGGGTGGATTTATGAGCAGAGTACAATGTCCAAAACCTGTCTAACAAATTAGTATTTCTAAAACTGACATCAAATGTTGTTTCACTTGGAGCGTGGATTAGGGCATATACTTCGTTGGGTGAAAAAACAAAATCTTGTTTTAAAAAACATTTCCCCGCATTAAACCTGTCCAAGGGGGGGGTGTTATTCTAAACTTTCCAAATATGTTAATCTTACTGCATGTCATCTTTAGTGTGCTCCAGTGATTTCTTTCTTTTTTTTTTTTTTTCTTATTTATCCTCCACTGACCAGCCCCCCCCCCCACACTGCACCGGCAACATGTCGCCATATTGTCTCTCACACCAATTGAGGCACCAGCTGGCTCCGGTGCAGTGGGGAGAATGGTTTCATTCCCTCCCAGGGACCTGGGGGTAGTCATACTCAGATGACCTAAAGGTGGGTAAGCAATGGAGAAGTCAGTAAGGAGAGCCAGGGGATACTGGGATGCAGGAGGAAGGGCATCACAAGTAGAAAAAGGAAGTGGTTATCCCTCTATACAGACAGTTGGTGAGACCCCATCTGAGTGCTGTGTGCAGTTTCGAGACCTCATCTACGCAAGGACATAGACAGGATGGAAGTAGTCCAGAGGAGGGCAACTAAAATGGTACAGGGTCTGCATCAGAAACCATATGAAGAGAGACTGAGAGAGCTTAATATTTATACCCTTGATGAAAGGAGGGACAGGGGGGACATGATAGAAACTTTCAAGTACCTCAAGGGAATCAACAAAGTCCAGGAGGGTATTATCTTTCAGAAAAAGAGATGTGAAAGAACAAGGGGGCACAATTTAAAGATAGAGGGGGGACGGCTCAGGGGTAATGTGAGGAAATTTTTTTTCATGGAGAGAGTGGTGGATACATGGAACCACCTTCCTGGGGAGGTCATGGTCTAAAACAGTGGGGGAATTCAAACATGCATGGGACAGACATAGGGCAATTATAGTGGGGGGTTGCAGGAAGTAGACTGTTGGTTAACTAGAATCTGCAGCTTATCCAGTAGGTAGGGAAATGGGCAGACTGGGTGGGCCAAGTGGTCCTTATCTGCCGTCAAAGTCTATGTTTCTATGTTTCATCCTGCCGGTCAGCTTCTTTTCTCCTCCGTTTTGTCCTGCCCCCGAGCACGGAGCCAAGGCGTGCAATGACACCAGTGGCCGAGCTGCATACGCCTCCATACGTGGCATGCCAGACATCTTGCTGGGCTTCGCCCCTTTGTGTGGGTCAATTGCACTGGCCCTGAGCCACCACTAGGGGCCAATCAAGCAGCAGACTCCATTTGCACACCTCTCCAGGAGAGGGGAGCTATCCTCCGGATGCTCGATCCTCTCCCTCCCTGGCCGACCCCAGCAACCCGCTTGCACCATGAACACAGGTCGCCAGCGTGGCAAGAGGTAGGACATCACTGCCTCAACCCTCCATGCCACTGGGCCGGCCTGCTCCAGTGGTTTCTGAAGAAGGCTAGCATAAGTTACTGCTGGAGCAGGATTGTCTTGTAATGTCAAAGCATCAGCATTTTCAACATTAGTTTGATCCCAGTTAATAGTGTGGTTACTTTCTACAGTTAGTTCTGGTGGCGCCACCTCAGTGAGGGCTTCAGAGCATACTTCTGTGCCTGTTGTAGCAGGAGAAAATGAAATACCTGCTTCTGAAAATCTGGTCCAAGCGTTTTAATGTGTGGTACCACAGCAGTGTTTCCTGTTGAGTCCTGAATTGTAGGTTGCAGTTGTTCTGAGTTTGGTTTGCTGGAGCCCAGGAGGGGAATCCAAGTCCCCGTTTGAGTTTTGGTCCAGCCTGCATTTGCAAGCGCTGAATCTGGAGTCCGGCCTGCTCCAGTGGTTTGTGAAGAAGGCTAGCATAAGTTACTGCTGGAGCAGGATTGTCCTGTAATGTCAAAGTATCAGTGTTTTCAACATTAGTTTGATAGAGTTAATAGTGTGGTTACTTTCTACAGTTTGTTCTGGTGGTGTCACCTCAGTGAGGGCTTCAGAGCATACTTCTGTGCCTGTTGTGGCAGGAGAAAATGAAATGCCTGCTTCTGAAAGTCTGGTCCAAGCGTTTCAATGTGTGGTACCACCACTGCATTTCCTGTTGAGTCCTGAATCGTAGGTTGCAGTTGTTCCAAGTTTGGTTTGCTGGAGCCTGGGAGGGGAATCCAAGTCCCTGTTTGAGTTCTGATCCAGCCTGCGTTTGCAAGCGCTGAATCTAGAGTCCAGTCATCTGATGCGGCATCTGCTGAGGTGTCAGGATGTGGATGGTGCGCGGCTGCATCAGGGAGGTGCATGGTCCCGAAAATAAAAACTTTTACTTTAGCCGCTTTACTTGAGTTCGATTTTGGAGAGGTTTCTATCTGTCTCTTTCATTTCTTTTCTTCCTCCAGACGTAATTTCTGTCAGGTAAGCCTGTTCTATGGCATTTATTTGTGCAAAAAATTCCTTGATTTTCCTTTGTTTTTCCTCTGATAATGATTTTTCTCTGGAGGCAAGGTCTGATTCTCCAGTGTTATCCATCATTTGTGCAATGTTCTCTTCTTTGTCTAAAGCAGTTGGTGGAGTTTTGGGTCTGTCTCCTTGTGTAGTAGTCAAATTTTGGGCGTTAAGCTGGCCACCCTCAGTAGGGTGCCTTCCAGCCGCCCCTGACGAAGTCTGCATAGCATCTGGAGGCTCCATGTCCTAGAGCATAGTCTTCCCCCTACAGTCGAGTAGGAGAATTTTTATTAGATCACAAAGTAAAAACACAAAAGTTACAAATAATATGTTCAACATCTAAAGTCATTTCCCTTTTTTTCCTAGTAAACCATAATTTATTTTCTAAACGTCAAAGCAAAATTTCAAACAGCATCTGTTAACCTTCATCTTTATACCATACATCTATTTATCATTAAGGTTTCATAATCTCTTCAGGCACTCCATTCCATTTTTTAGTTATTGCTGTAGGCAAAGATTTTAATTAATTTTTCCATATTATGCTTATTTCTCTTTCAGTCATCCGAATCGTTACTTCTGGAGTAATATACAAGCATTTGTCAATGCCGAATGTTTGCTTGCTGGTATTAGCATTGGAAATGCAGGAAGTAGCCAGATGCAGAATAGGAATGGCAGTGAAGTATTGAACTTCACACCAACCTCACCTCCATACTGTAGAGATGGACAGGCATTGGGGTTAGTGTTTGGGTTGTTGCCCATGATGGTCATGCCATGTCACCTCACCCTATTCTGCAGACACCGACACATGTTGAGGTGTGTCTTGGGGTGTTTGGCTTTACAGTCACCCCATTCCATAAGGACATATGCTGAAATGGGTACAGCATAGGAGAATGGGGTGAATTGTGAGGCTGAAGAGTCCAAGGTACACCTCAATGCCTGTCACTGGGTGGGGGGGGATGGCATAAGCAGTACAGTCTGAAATCCAAAGGCACACCTCGATACCTGTCAGTCTATACAGGGTGGGACATTATGGTTAGAAACCCTAATGCCCTGGGTGTTTGTTAGTATTTGCACTACAGATT
This sequence comes from Neoceratodus forsteri, assembly GCA_016271365.2. Lineage (NCBI taxonomy): Eukaryota > Metazoa > Chordata > Ceratodontiformes > Ceratodontidae > Neoceratodus > Neoceratodus forsteri. The sequence continues at coordinate 707,934,861 of CM057459.1, read as the reverse complement.
TTCAACATGGCCTTTTTGTGATCCCACCTCATGAAAGCATGTGGGACCTCTCCTCATGAAGAGTGGCAGTGTGATGTTGTCAATGTGTCTTGAACTTTGACTTCCAACACCAGCCGTGCCATTCTGCGCCACATGTACAAAAACACAGATTGGGCAGAATATGATAAATGACAGTTGTACCATCCATAGGGAGGTGTGAAGAGATGGCAATGTTGAAAATCTGTAGTGGGAATAGTAAAAATGCTTGCACTTCTGAGCAAATGTGGAAACTGCGCAACGCATGCGCGTAACACAGTCCTTTTATGGACTTTCATCACCAAATTTTCAACATAGGCATTTTAGGACCTCTGCTCATGAACAGTGTCACTGTGATTTTCTTAATGTGTCCCGAACACTGATTTCCCACAGCGACCACGCTATTCTGTGCTGGAAGTGCGAAAACACATTTCGGCCAGGATATGAAAAATGACAGCTGTACTGTTCATAAGGAGGTGTGGAAAAATGTCAGTGTTGAAAATCTGGAGTGAAAATATTGCAAATTTGCAGTTACGAGCGTGTGTGGAACCTTCGCAATGCACGTTCGTAACATACTCGTTTTAAGGACTTTTGTCGCAAAATTTTCAACATAGACATTTTAGGACCTCTGCTCATGAACAATGTCACTGTGATTTTCTTAATGTGTCCCGAACACTGATTTCCCACAGCGACCGTGCTATTCTGCGCCGGAACTGCAAAAACACATTTCAAGTTCAAGTTCATTGCAAGCAAGCTCATTCACAAGGAGGTCCTGTGACATAAACACTTAAAGTACAAACACAGATAGGTAATAACAGTATATACATGAAATGCATGTTACATGATACAGGCTGGATATACATACAAGGGTACCACATAGGGTGACCGCAGGTGGTAAACATTGATATGAGACAGGGAAGCGACTTACAGGTTGCATACTGATAAATGAAACATGATGACTGGTGTGTGCAATACATATACAGTATTTTGGCAGCTAGAACAAACAACAGTCTACAACTGATATGGGGAGGAGTGATTTGATAGAGTAGCAGTGGAGCGTAAGCAAAATAAAGCCAGGAGTAGAAGGGAAGGAAAACAGTTAATATGACAAATCAATTATACCTTACCAGTGGATAAATATGGCACACATGGGAAGGAAGAGACTTAATGACAGTTACAGGTGTCTTTTATTTTGGCTGAACTTAGCGATTTGTAGAAGTTTATTGAAACTGTGCTAGTTAGTTTCAGTACGGTTTGTAATTGGTTCCAAATGGAGGGAAGGGCATATGCAGCAGCATCGCTTTTACCAAAGGGAAGTCCGCTGTTCCTGGTATGTCAAGCATAATAAAGTCAGATTTTCTTAACGTAGTATGCACCATGTGAGATACTAATAAGGGAGAGAGATAGCTTGGCAATTTCTGCAGGAGCAGTTTGAGTCCATAGCCCAGTGTGGAGCAGGCGTCTAGTAGTAAGGGATGTCCAACCAACAGCTGCATATAAGTCACAGTGATGCGAACGGTAAGGGGAGTTGGTAATGAACCGTAACGCACGGTGATAAAGGATGTCCAGTTTACTTAGATTTGCAAGAGTGGTGGAGGAATAGATTACATCGCCATAGTCGAGTAGGGGGAGAAAAGTGGCCTGTACAAACTTGTTTCGAGTTTCAAGGGGGAAAAGGGGCCTATTTCTGTAGAAGAAACCTAACCTTGCTTTTAACCTTCTAGAGACATCTTCGACGTGGTCACTGAAAGATAATTTATTGTCGATCCAGATACCTAGATATTTAAATTTGTTTACAACTTCCAGAGGTTCGTTTAGCGTGGTGACAATGAAGTCTTGGGCAAGGGTATTGGGGGGGCCTGTGACAGCACTGCGGGAGAATATCATCGCTTTAGTCTTCTTAGCATTGAGCAGAAGCTTTGCCTTTATTAGAGTATGCTCAAGTTGTGCGAAGTCTGCTTGAAGCACTCCCTTGACTTCAGATAACGATGAGCCAGAGGTATACAACACAGTATCATCTGCAAAAAAGTGCAGATTGGACGTAGATATGTTAGCATCTAAGTCATTAATGTACAGAGAAAACAAGATAGGGCCTAAGATGGATCCTTGGGGGACTCCTCTTGCAACTGGCAAGGCAGCAGAAAAAAAGCCTTCCACCTTTACTTTTTGGAATCTTCCAGTTAGGTAGCTAGAGAACCACTGGGTGGTATGGTATGTGGCACCCAACTTTGCAAGGCAATTGACTAATAGTTTGTGATCAACAGTATCAAAAGCTTTGCTGAGGTCCAAAAAGACTGCACCAGTTACCTTCTTAGCATCTATAGCAGAGATCCAATCATTGGTTACTTTTGCTAGTGCAGTGATTGTGCTATGATTAGCCGGAAGCCAGATTGAGCTGGGTTAATGAGAGAGAAGGTTTCCAAGTGAGATTTTAACTGAATATGGATCAGTTTTTGAGAACTTTAGAAAGGATAGGCAATATGGAGATAGGCCTATAGTTGTTCACATCGCATGGGTCACCAGATTTAAATAGAGGAGGATATGTGCTGATTTCCAGCAGGACGGCACAGTAGCAGATGTAATGGAAAGACTGAAGATGTGGAGAATTGGGGCAGTGAGATGGGCGTAGTTGACCTTAGAAAAAGGGTCCCAAGCCATCGTCCCCTGTGCTTTTTGGTGTCTAAGTTAAGAAGAGAATCTTCTACTTTTTATAAGTTATCTCACGAGTTGGAAGGGGCTGGGTGCAGGACTAGATGTGGCGGAGGGGTATGCTGGCTCACCGCAGCACCAGCATAAGATGACGAGTCAAAGCTAATCCAGCTGTGGCAAAGTGGGAGTTAAGTTCCTCCAGGATTAGGGACTTGTTTTCCACAATCTTGCCACTTGCAACTATCTTTGTTGGGACAGAGGGGCCATGGGCGTCCTTCTATAGCTTTGATAGTCTTCCATATTTTATGAGGGTTACGTTAGCTTGTTCGAGAGTAGAAATATAATAGTTAGCTTTAGCAGAGCGAAGTTTTTCACAGTTATTCCTGGCTGTTCTAAAGGCCTGCCAATCCAAGATTCTTTGGAATGTCTAGCTTAGCCCAGAGCTTATCTCGAGCTATAAGGGCTGCCTTGAGATCCGAGGTGAACCAGGGGTTGGAATTGTTCTGTACCCTTACTTTGATGGAAGGGGCATGCTTATTTATTATTGTAGTGAGTTTGTCATTAAGGATGCAAGCTGCCTTGTTGACATCTTTGGCTAGGTAACATCTTTGACATCTTTCGGCCAGGATGTAAAAAAATTACAGCTGTACTGTTCATAAGGAGGTTCATAAAAATGGCAATGTTGAAAATCTGGAGTGAAAATATTGCAAATTGGCAAAGTTACAAGTGTGTAAACGTAACTCGCACTTACACTTGATAAAACAGTCATTTTGATTTTCCAACCAAATTTGCAAGATAGACTTTTTGAGAGCCCACCTCATGAACATAGCACTGTAGTTTCATTAATCGGTTCCGAAACATGATTCCGCGCAGTGACCCCAAAATCACCTTTCGGGACCAAGTAACACCATGACAGTGGCTGAATTCATGAGGAGGGGGCCCAATAACCCCATGTTGAAAATTTGGTGCCAAAATTCCAAAAAATGCTTGAGATATTGCAAAAAAGTTGAAAAAATCCTATTTATGCCATTATACAGCTTACCGGCATTTCCTCAGTTCGCAGTCAGCTTTGAAGAGTGCAGATGTGTTCCCGGTCCACCGAAGATTGTCGTGCGGACTCGAGGCAAGTATGGGGTGGGGGGAGGGGTGGGTGCACAGTAGGTGGGTGCGGGTTGTGAGAGGGGCAGGGAGACCGCGAGGGACTGTTTTTGTTTTTTTCAGGTTAAAAAAAAAAAAATTGCGGTACGTTTTTTCTTCACAGGGGCATTGAGCACGCTGGGGTGGGCTCCAAGTGTGCCACATGAATGTTTTTTTTGGGAGGGGCACTGTAGCTGATGGGAGATTGGGCACCCCCGTCGGCACATATGGAGTGGGGGGCGGGGCAACAGCCCACTGGGTACCTCCTCAGCATAAACCGAACATTTTGGCGGGGGAGAGCCATTATGCCGACGGGGAGTGGGCTCCCGCGTCAGCAGCCTGAACTCGCGTGGGGATTGAGGCCCCATCAGCAAACAAACACTGTTGTTGGGGAGCACATGCTGCTGAGGGGATTGGGCACCCCCGGCACTGGGGCTCAGTAATATTGTTTGTAACGGCAACAAGCGCGCCATGTACAAACAATATTACTGGTACTAACGTTCGTCCAGCAATGATGGGTCGGCCCTCATTGCAGCGGAATGGCTGACGCTTAATGACGCAGGCGGCCCCTGATTGCTGCAGCTAAAACGCGAGGAACTTGGTGGCACTTTTGGGAGCTAGTGTCATCAGCACACTGTGCCTCCATTGGCCCACCACTGCCAAGCCCCCAAAGGTAGTGCCTCCGTTGGCTGCTGCAGTGCTGCGCCTCCACAACCCGCTTCTCTCCTAAGCTGCCACATAATGTTTCTTGCGCATGCACACAAGCAAACATAATAATTGTTGCAACACAAATTTACATCTGACTTGCTACATAACAGATTTAATGCATGTAAAAAGTAGACTTAATGTCCCTTCTTCCATGTCTTTGAAATCACTGGAATAGCCTAAAATTATATTTTCATGTGTTACATTGTTCCGACAATCAACTCATTTTTCACTAAGTTCATTCCGTATTTACTGTGCATAAGGACAATGTACAAAAAAGTGTTCTAGTGTTTCCTCTGTTTGGTGACATGTTGGTCTGGGGTACCCTTTTCCTTCTAAAACTTTTATGTTTCGCATTTCCCTTAACACCCAATCTCCCATGACTTTACAACCACACTGTATCCCACATCTTTGGGGGTATTCTTTTGTCCATTAAATATCTTTCCATTCTACTGATATTCTCTGGGCCCACTCCTTTATATTCAGTTGGAATACTATATCCCTGTTCTTGTATTACAGCATATAGTTTTTTCTATCTGGGTATGATGCCTGTGAAACTGTTAACTTCCACTTTCTTATTTTTTCAATAACTGGTAGATAATATTTTGGCATCTGTATATATTTTTTTAGCTTTTGAGGTGCCTGTGTCCATATTTTTAATATTGGTACTAGCCAGTTTGCTGACACTTTTTTTCCATTCTGCTATAGATGGGGACTCAAACTTCATAATATTAGCATGAAAAAATAAGCTATAAAAAATTAATTGGATTTAGTAAATGTATCCCTCCTTCCCTACAGGGTTTATATAAGATTTCTCTTTTAATTGGGTTTAACCGACTCCCCCAAATTAGTTGAAATACCAGACTTAAAACTGTCATGTCCATATTTGCTGGAGGGGGGAAAACAACACTGAGATAGATTAATAAAGGAAGTAGGAAGGTTTTTACAATAGCCACCTTTTTTTGTTTAGTCTGCTGCCATGTTTTCCAAATCATGACCTTAGCAGCACCAATCTCTAATTTGTCTTTCCAGTTCTCATATGCCATATCCCCTTTTCCAAAGGATATACCTAGAATTTGTATTGAGGCATCTGTAATATGTATTCTCCGAATTTCTGTTTTCTTTTCTGTAGGATCACTTAGTCTATAGCCTGCACCTTTGTTATGATTGATACTTGCTCCAGTTAACACTGAGAAATGTTCCACCAAATTGAGTGCCCATTCCACTGAAGGAATGTCTGGCAAAATAAGGCATAAATCATCTGCATATGCTGTTGATTTTGTAAGACTACCTCCATTTGGTTTGTTACCCATCCAATTTCCTCTTTTTGTTGTAATTTTAAATGAGGATCTATGCAAAATACATAGAGTAAGGGGCTCATTGGGCATCCTTGTTGCACTCCTTTTTATTTTAACCATTGCTCCTAAATACCCATTTACTATTGGAAGTGCTGCTGCTACTCAATAAATACATACAATCCAGTTCACAAATATCCCTTGGTATGCCATATCTCTGTAATACTACTTGCAAATATACATGTGAAACCTTATCAAAAGTTTGCTCTTGATCTAAGCTTGTTATATATCCATCTGCTTTGTTTTGTAATCCCATTTCTACAGTTTCTCTAATAAGAAATAGATTATCTTGGATACTTCTACCCTGTATTGTGCATTGTGATTTTGATCTATAACATAAGGAGCAACCGTGGCCAATCTCTTATTTAGAATTGTCATTAAAATTTAGGTCTGTATTCATGATACTTAGTGGTCTCCAGTTTTTCAGGACTTCCCTTTCATTTTTCTTATGTAGAAATATTTGTGCAGGAAGACCCAACTGGGGTGCAATATTTTCAGTATCTAATATAGTGTTAAAAACCACAACTAGTATCTCAGGTGGTTCTTCTTTAAAGATTTTATAAAATTCTGTTGTCAATCCATCTAATCCTGGAGTAGTATTGTTATTTAGGGTCATAATGGCTTTTTCCACTTCCTCTAAAGTTATAGGTAAGAGTAATTCTTCTGTTTTTTCCACAGGTGTATCATGTATTTCTAAATCCTTAATAGCTTCCTTAACTTTTTCTTCTGTAATATGTGGATCGGAAAACAGTTTCCATATATGTTTCTACTACCTTCATGATATCTTTCTGTTTTTCAACCATAATTCCTTCCTGATTTATCAGTTTATGCATGATCTTTTGTTGCACCCTTTTGTTACAGCTCTCAAATATATCTCCTGTTGCTATTTGCCCTGGATTACTAATGCTATGTTCATACAATAATGATGAAGTTCTGGAATATTGTAAGTTTTCCATTTTTTGATTTAATTGTCTTTACTTGATCTGAAAAGGCACCATAGCCGCCATCATTAACTAATGATAATATTTTGAGAAACTGTGCTCTAATGGTTAAATATGTTTTATATTGCTCTGTGTTCTTTTCCCAAGCTAAGGTTTGTAGCCATTTTTTTTTTTTTTTTAGTACTATCCCACCACATACTCAAATCATCTTCCATACATGCTATCGATTTTCTAGCATTCAGTAATTCTATTATCTGTTCTTTTATGGCTCGATTCTCTAATAGGATAGCGTTCAATTTCCAGTATCCCTTTCCTTTTTGAATGTCATTTGTAAAGGATATATGTACCAGCACTAATAAATGGACAGAATTTTCTACTGGAATAGTATGTGCTCTTAAGGGTTGTAAGGAATTTTAAGAAAAAATAAAGTCTCTGTGAGTAGCCAAAGTGCTTTTATAAAAGGTATAACCCCCCCCCCCCGTAGGATGTATGGTCCTATACATATCCTGTAACCCCCTTGCTCTATAATTTTGTTCAAAGCCTTTGTGTCACAGAATTGTTTATCCATTTTGGCTCCTCTATCTTTTATGTCTTGTACACAAGTAAAATCTCCTGCCCATATAATTAGTCTAGAAGTAAATAAGTAGGGTTTTACCAGGTTCATTAAATATATTGTCTTTTTTTTGTTTGTGGGCCATACAAATAAATAATTCCTCAAGCTGTATTGTTGTGAGACACATCAAGCAATAATGCCCTACCAGGCCATATATCTACTGCTTTAGAAACAGTGTAATCATAGCCCCTAAAAAGTATACCTACTCCCCCACAGCATTCCAGACCCATAGAATAGAAGGAAGGACCCCAGCCCCATAATTTGCTGGCTGCAGATATATCACTATTTGAAGCCAAAGGAGTGTCCTGAAGAAAACATATGTCTATATCAGTGTCCGTCAGGATGGAAAAGGTGACCACTCTTCTGGGGTTTTTAATACTATTTACATTTAGAGTGGCTACATTATATGTGTGAAAACAAGCCATAGGGGAGAGAAATAAAGGAGGACATTCTTTCCTTTAATTACTTGTCTTGTCTAATCTTCTACCACTCCTTGGTCGAGGTCCCAGCTGTTTTTGTTTTATTCTGGTAGCTAGTACCTTTTCTACGAGTTGGTCATCCTCCGAATCTCAGGTTACCCATTGCTGCGAAGAGAGGGTCGAAGACGTCTCAGATTCTCCTCCTGATTCTTGGGGGTGTAACATGTCATATTTATTAGACAACACAATTGACTGAGGGAATGTACAAGTTTTAGGTAGTTTTGCCTTTGGATTAGCTTTCCTCAACTCTCTCTCTTTTTGGATACTACTGTGACCATTTCGGGGGTCATGATAATTATATCAGAGTCAGTCCTTTGTTCTTTAGTCAATTCTGCAGTAACCTGTAACTCTTGGGCAGCAGGCCCGAGGTCAGGCCCTTCCTTGTTGGTTTCACTAACATCTACCTCCATTCCTGTTTGGGGGGGCGGGGGGTGCTATGTACTGTCATTCTGTCCTGTGATTTGTCTGTCAGTTGTAGCATCATGTTCTGGTTGTGCTTGTTTTTCTAGTAATTTTCGATGATTATCCATACTTGTTGTTTTCTGTGCATTGTTAAGTATAACCTCCTGGTCTGTGCGGTCTGTTCTCTTGTGTGTTGCTCATTCGCAATTCCTATATACATGTCCGGTTTCCTCACACAAGTTACAACGCAGTTCATTATTACATTGTACACTATTGTGACTACATTCCAAGCACATGTTACATTTTATTCTATCGCAGGCATTACTCAGGTGTGTTAATGCCCCACATTTAAAGCAAGTTTTGGATTGGCCTTAGTAGAAGCAATGGCCTCTGTCTCTTCCTAGGAAAAATGAGCTTGATAAATGTTTGGGCCTGAGAGTGGAGTTCCCCAGGGATCGGTCCTGGGGGCCCTGCTTGTTCAATATATGTGTGTGTGTGTATATGTATATATATATGTGTCTATGACGAGTGGAGGGGAAGTCTGGGAGTCTAAATTTGCGGACGATACCAGGATTGGCATTACCATTGAGGATACTGGGGATCTACAGAAACTACAAAAAGCACTAAATAGGATGGAAATATGGGCAAAGGAGTCTGAGCTATCCTTTAATACAGATAAATGTGCAGTAATGCACTTTGGTAGGAATAAAATCCTGGGAGACTATGTGCTGAATGGAGTACAGCTCGGGAAGGTCACTGATGAAAAGGATCTGGGGATTAGTGTATCGAATGACCTAAAGTTTAACCATCATTGTGGTCAGATGATAAGGACTGCAGGTGGCATATTAAATAGTATTAGGAAACACATAAAATGTAGGAAGAGAGAGGTGGTTATGCCACTTTACAGTTCATTGGTGAGACCAAAATTGGAGTATTGTGCCCAGTTTTGGTCACCTGGGTTTAAGACCGATATCAAAAGAATGGAAAGGGTCCAGAGGAGGGAAACAAGGTTGGTAGTCGAAGTAAGGGATGGAGAAAGACTGGTTGAGCTAGAAATGTTTACACTGGAATATAGGAGACTGAGAGGTGACATGTGTCTGGTCCATAGGGCAACGAGGGACCCAGCATTAGGGGCTAAACTTGGACTAACTCTCAGAGAGCAGCATTATAATACAAGGACGCATTTGATGCAACTGAAGAGACAACCGTTTAAAACAATGAAAAGGAAACACTGGTTTAGTGTTAGGGTTGTAGCAGTTTGGAATAGCTTATCAGAAGAAGTCATCACAAGTAACATTATGACAAGATTTAAAAGGGAATTGGACAAACATCGTTTTTTTTATGTTTGTTTGTTTTTAGTCTTTGGTAACTGGATAAGGCCCACTAGGCACAAGTGCCTGTTTTCAGTGGTGACCTGGAAGCACTGGGTAGTTAAGTGACTTGCTCAGAGTCGCACAGTATGCAAGTGGAGGTTGTGAGAATCAAACTCAGGTCTGGTCTGCTGGATGTATCAAGCTCATTCACACCTCATTCCTCTAACCCTTAGGCTATACTGCCATCCACAGCTATACTGTGGAGCAGAAAATATAGTGGGGTACCATAACTAGGGAAAAGGCGAGCAATATGGACTAACGTCTTCTCTGCTCCGAACCTACCTATGAAACCTATGAAATTCTCAGCTTCTCTCTGACTTTCCAACCCCCAGTCCATATATGTTCAACATCTAGAATTGGGGTTGGCTCTCCCAGTAAATCGCACCTGTGTTGTAACCAGTGTTTAATGTAGTGGATATTAATGCCTTCATTCCGAAAAAGAATTGTAACTTGTTTTATGGCAGGTTTTCTAAGTGGAATAGCTCTAAAAGGGAGCCATAGAGCTGAGTACCTCACTTTTTCGTACGTTGCCCAGAATCTTTTGAGTCCCACAGGTGTTTTAAAACTCGCATCAAAAGTGTATCGCCTGATGCATGGATTAAGGCAAGCATCTCATTTGAAAAAAAATGCAAAGATTCTTTAATTAGAGTTTTTCCCCACGTATATTCTGTCTGGGGGTGGGGAAGATCTCCTAGATATTGCAAGCGTACCGCTTTTTTCCTTTGTGCTGGCATAGCGTTTTGAAAGATTTGTTCTTTCCTCCTAAATTGGGCCCATTTTTGTGGTGCTTGTGATGTTACTGTCAGTTTCTGATGAGAGTTTTTATACTCCATTCTATCTCCCCATGATTTGTCTAGTTCTGTAGTTTCATTCTCATTGTCACCTGAACTGCATCATCAGAGGGAAGGGGGGGTGGTGAGCAGAAATAAAAGACCATTTCCTGTTTGATTATCTAATACATCTTCTGAGTGTAATTCTAAATCAAAGTCAGTAGCAAAAGGTACACTTTTTATTTTTGCCTTTTGCTTTCCCTTTCCTGCCTTTGTAGGGCGAGGCTGATAATCTGAGTCTATACCCATTCCCCTTTTGTAGACTGTTTCCAACCTGCGCCTGTCAGCGTGTTTTCCACTGTCCGAGGAGTCTTTCCCACAGCAGGCATTATGTCTTTCCGCCTGCCCGTTCTCAGCCCTCTGTCAGTAAATCTCCTAGAGCTACCTTCACCTGCTGCCAGATTTTCCTCTCTCTGAGAGACATTCTCCTTCAAGTGTTCAATCACATTACTTTCACCCAGTTTAACTTTTTCTTGGGTCATGCTCTTAGCTCTGACATTTTGCATATAAGGCTTTTCACTTAATTGTGCTCTTGAGTTAGATGTAGTTTGTTGTTCCTTTTTGTGCTCTGGTCCAGTTTCGCCCGTCGCAGTTGGCGTCTCGCTCAGTATACTGCTGTCAAAGGGCGTTGGCCACTTGTCAAGCGGTTCCTTTGGTGTACCTGCGTCATCGTTTCTTTCAGCTGCCCTTGGAGTGTTTTCCTTTCCCATTTGATCAGGCGCTGCATTTCAATTTTGTCTTCCTTCTTGCTATAATCAGAAATTTCCGTATCATCCTCTGAAGTTTGTAAAAGGTGCAATAAACGATTTCTCTGGTCTGGCGTTAGATTACACACTAAATCATCTTCCGTTAGCACTCTGTTCAATTTCCACTTCCATAGCTATGTTTTGCAATTCGTTTTGAAAATCAGTCTCCTAAGCTGGACCTGCAAGGAGGGAGAGCTGCTCACTTGCAGGCACACTAGCATACTGACTCCTCTCCTGATTGTTGGCCATGGGACAACAGTGCCCCCCTACCACAAGAGTTGGGGCATTTTTTTTATAACTTACAAGGCAAAATACATACAGAAAAGTACTACTTCATACAAAATCATAAGAAAAGAAAAATGGAAACGTAAATAAGTATTTCATCATACATTAACCCCAAACATAAGTAATAAATACTGTAAACAAACCCCTTCCCCCTCCCCACTAAAAGAGTTGGGAATTTTTTATTTAAGCCATAAAAACAAAATATATACGAATCAGTATTACATCATACAAAACCATAATAAAGAATTGACAACATAAATATTACATCATACCGAGACCCCAGATGTCAATAATGGTTAGTTTGCCTAATAATGAACATATTTGACCAAAACTATGGTATTTCACTCCCTGTGAACAGTAAGATCAAGCAGAAAAAAACTTTTGGGGTTTTTGCCACATTATTTCAGAATCCACCAATATCTTTCCCAGATGCCCCGTTTCAATGTTATAAATTCTGATCCCCTCAATAGGATTATATTGTCACAAATTAAAAAATATAATTCTAATGGCGTTATTTGTTGTTGCTGGAAAATAAAACAACATCTAACTTGCTAAACCCAATATAATACACATGCTGAAATAATGTTTACCCTTCTAGTGTTGTACCCTGTCCAATTTGTAGGAAAGAGCCCATAATATAACTATCTGGCATTCAAGGATTTAAAGGAATGTTTTTTCCAATTATCTTCCCAAATATCCCAAAACTCTTGGATAAAAGGACGGTCAAAATATAAATGATCTGCTGTTTCAATTTGTGTGACACAAGTATGTCTTAAACAATATCTGTCTGTCAGGGCTTTGTGTTTGTGGTTCCCTCTAGTATTTATCCACCCATGAACCCCAAGCCATACTGTATCCCACATGTGTTTAGGAATTCTTTTGTCAACCAGTCTCTCACCTATAAGTGATCCATATCCTGAAGGTGTGAAAATGGTTTATCATCAAAATTTATCAGCAATATCTCCAGATATAAAACCTTTCTAGGTTGATGTACTACAGTATCATAAGGCAAATTCTATATATGTATTAAATCAAAACTAACACCCCAATCTGGAGATAATTTGTAGCATCTCTTGTTTTTATGTATAAATTCAGAGTCAGTCAGTCAAAGTCTTTATTTAACCTGGTGATCACCGTTGAGCAAGCTTATTTTCAAGGTGGACCTGGATTTGTTGACAAGGGACAATATTCATGGGATGCAACACACAAGAAAATACTAATAATACAAATAAAGTGAGATACAATAATACAATATATACAAAGTATCAGCAGGTAGCATTGACAGTAGTATATGTTTGGAACAGAAGATACAGCTAGTTTTGGGTAGGACACAATTTTTCATAAAAGTAAAGAAATGTACATATCCGGTGCAACGAACACAAATAAAACCTAATATAAAAAGAGATATAGTGATACGGTATGGAGAATTTAGAGCTGGAACCAGGGTCAAAGGAATGTGGAATGGACAGATATGGGGGTTGAAAAAGGGGAGAAGGAAGAGTCGATTATAGATGTGATCAGTCTTTTAACAGTAGTAATTAGAGTGTGTTTGGACTTCTAGGAGTCACTATTTAGGGTAGACAGGCACATGACTCCTTATTATGATGTAGATATGGAGATTTAAAAGCTGCTGGACTGATGGTGTGAGTTCAGTTCAAAGTTTTTTGCAGCTTGTTCCACAGTTGAGGGAGCACAAAGCTGATGGCTGTTCTGCCAATGCGAGATTTTGCTTTGTAAACATAAAGGTAGATATACGAGGTGCTTCTCGGGGCATACTTCCCCAGAGTGCACAAAGGTAAACAGACAGAGATATACTGGGGCAGTTTATTTGAGATGGCTTTGTATGTCCAAACCGCAGCATTTTTTTGCCATCTGTAAGCAAGGGATGACCATCCCACTGCCGTGTACAATGCACAGTGGTCGGTTGAGTATGTAAGACCCGTGATAAATCTTATGGCTCTGTGATAAAGCGTATCGAGTTTGGCTAGGGTACCTGCAGGTCCCTGACTATATAGAAAGTCTGCGTAATCCAATAGGGAAAGAAAGGTAGTTTGAACCAGTTTCAGTTTAGCGTCTCTTGTGAGGAGATTATTAATCCTAAAGAACAGATGAAGTCTTTGTCTAAGTGATCTGTGAAAGTAAGTCTATGGTCTAACCAGACCCCTAGGTACTTGAACTTTGGTACATAGTCCAACTGCTCACCTAAAATGGTAGTGATCTGCGGGAGTGTCCCAGCAATTGCAGGATTTATTGCATTTTGAAGGGGCGAGAGGAACATTGCTTTGTTTTTTTTGCATTTAAGAGCAGTTTCTGGTTTATAAGCTGATGTTGCAGCAGATTAAATTCATTTTGAAGGGCTTTACAGGCTGCTTCAGGTGTGGGGCTACTAGCATAGAGTACCATATCATCCGTGAATAGGTGTATTTGTGCCTCTTTGATGGGGGCATCTACGTTGTTAATATAAATGATGAAGAGCAAGGGACCAAGAATGGAACCTTGCGGTACACCCCTCAATAGGGGTTTTGGTGAAGAAACTTCCCCTTCTGCCTTTACTTGTTGAAGTCGTCCTGAGAGGTAGTTGGAGAACCATTTATGGGATAGGAATCCAAACCAATGTTCTGAGGGACGACAGAAGCAGTCTGTGATCAATCTATCGAACGCCTTTGCTTAGGTCCAAGAAACTGCGCAGACAAAGTTTTTTGTCTAATTCAAGCTGCAGTCATTTGCCACCTTGGCTAGAGCAGAGATTGTACTGTGCTGTGCTCTAAAACCGGATTGTAATGGGTTGAGCAATTTTTCTGATTCTAGGTACTTCCGAAGCTGGGAGTTCACTATTTTCTCCAGCATCTTTGGCAGGATTGGAAGTAGGGAGATTGGCCTGTAGTTATTGAGGTCACTAGGATCTCCTGACTTAAACAAAGGGACCACAAGTGCATTTTTCCAAATGGGCGGTAGGTCACCCTGGGACAAGGATAAGTTGAAGAGATGAGTAATTGGGACTGCGAGGACACGGTAGCCAACCTTTAAGAAGTACGGGTCAATGAGGTCGGCCCCAGCACTTTTCCTAGTGTCCAGCTGAAGGAGAAGATCTTCAGTTTCTTTCAGGGAGGTAGGCTGCAGAGAGAAGGATGAACTGGGGATGGGTTTTTCTTGTGTATCCAATCTAAGTTGTTGGCAGAGGATATGCGCGGGAGAGGAGTCAAAGGCTAGCCCTGCAGTGGCAAAATGATTATTGAGAGCATCAAGGATAGACTTTCGGAGATGACAGCATTGTCAATCAATAATTTAGTAGGTAGGAAATTTACAGTGGTGTGACCTTCAATGTCTTTGATAGTCTTCCAGAATTCGGAGGCATTTCTTGAGGAGCTCTCCAGCTGAGAGCGGTAGAAATTAGCTTTGGCTTCTCTGACCATTTTGGTGCAGAGGTTCCTCACCAAATCTCTTTTAAATTTGCAGACACCCAAACTTTCCATGGTTTGTTAGTGTCTAGAATAATAGGTTTTACATTTGTATTCGCAAAGATGGTAAAGAAAAACACAACTGGGTGTATCATCTGTACTCCTCCTTTTTTGAAATCTTGATAAAGAACATTTCTCCTAATAGGATTCAACCTACTCCCCCAGAATCCAGAAAAAAAAAACAGTATAATAAGGCAGATTCAAACTTTTTAGGTAATGGAAAGACGTGGCTAATAAAAAGAAAAACAGGTAATTAAAAAGTTTTAATGAGTAAACTTCTTTTCTTTTTCCCCATTCTCCAGTTAGCCCATGTGCAAACTCTTTCCCTCCCTCTATTTATACTTAATTCCCAGTTATATTCTGCCATATTTTTTACTCCAAAATAAATACCCCAGAATTTTTGGGGAGAATCAGAAACTGGTACAGTATATCCCCTATAGTAATGACTACTACTGGAATATCAGAAAAACTTAAGCAAATACTTTTTTCCATATTTATATTTGAGCCTATAATATTTAATAAGGGTGGCAACACTTTACAAATTACATTTCCTGTAGTCACATCTGGAAAAAACATGCAGAGATCATCCGCATACCCTATAGTTTTTACTTCCCCCAATCCTGGGCATTGTATTCCATGTAACAATGGTGAGCTATTTAATATTCTCATAATAGGGTCTAATGCCATAACAAATAAGATTGGACTTAGGGGGCAGCCTTGATGAACTCCTCTCCTTATAAAGCATGCTTTCCCAAGCCAGCCGTTTACATATGGTTTAACATAAGCTAAGGTGTAACAAATCTGTAGCCAGTTTATAAACTTGACTGGGAAGCCATAATCAGATAAAGCTAACCATAAAAATTCTTGTGCGATATGATCAAAAGCTTTTACTTGATCAAAACTAAGGAGGTAGCCTGCTCTGGGGGTTGAGCTCCCTGATCAAATAGCTCTCTAATCAGAATAAGGGCATCCTGTATAGAACAATACTGAGAGGGATGTATTAAATAATCCATAACCCGTAATAACCTATTACATAAAAATTTTGAAAATATTTTAAAATCTGTATTCAAAAGGGTTATAGGTCTCCAGTTATTTAGGAATGTTTTATCTCCTTTTTTGAATAAAAAAAATCATAAGTCCTTCATACATGCTGTTCGTTATTCTGTCTTCCGAAAGAAAAGTATTGAAACCTGCAACAATATTGATGGAATAAGTTCCCACAATGCTTTATATCATCTATTGGGAGATCATCTGAACCCTGGGCTGTATTATCTGATAACCACTTTATTACTATGCCTAGCTCTTCTAATTAAAAATCTCTAATCAGTTTGTTTTTAAGGTCTTGCGATAACTGAGGAAGAGCTGCAGCTTTAAGAAGAGAACTCATATTTTCCATATTCTCAAAAGGAGATCCGAATTGAGAAAACAAAAACTCTTCCAATATTTTATTATTACCTGATACCAGGGAGCCTGATGTATCTTGTAATCATTTGTTTTGCCTGTGTACGCCATTTACAGTCCTCATGTGGGTTTGTCTGATTTTTCCTACCTTGTGTTCCAAACCGTTGTTCTTTTTCTAATGTTTTTTGCCTATCATATTGAAGCTGTGTTAACTGTTGTTTTAGCCTTGAAATGTCCTCTGTATATGTCCCTAGGCCATTGTGTGCTAGTGAAAATAATTTATATATCCGGGTCCTTAAAGAAAAATAATCTAGGTTTTTGGGATGTGCAATGTGCCTGGACTGAATTTTAAAAAAGTGTATCAGGCATAATTTCGTATCTTCCCACCAATCTATAGGTGTATCATATAAAAATAATACTGATTCCCTGTCAGCTATGATCTTTTTAAAAAGCTGGAAAAAATCGGGTCAATTTAATAAACTAACATTACATCGCCAGATCCCTTTGCCATATAAACTGGTTGAGTGAGTTGAAATTTGGATGCCTAATAAACAATGGTCGGAGCTCTCTAGTGGTAATACCGTAATGGTAGGGGTTAATAAATGAGCCAAAATAAACCAATAATTGATTCTAGAATGTAAAAACCTTTTAAAAAAAGTAGATTGTGATTGCGGAGCAAAGATATCTTTTAAAGCTGCCTGTTTCATTATGTGTTTTAATTCAGTACTATCACAATACGTTTTACAAGTCTCTTTTTGTTTCAAACTGGTAATAAAGTCACTGCCCCAGAGAATTAGATGGCTTGTAAATAAATAAGGTTTTAACTTTCAAAGGAGAGCAACCTCGGGATACTTTTTGTTGGGGGGCATATATGTTAATCAACTGACAACTAACTCCCTACACTAAAATATTTACCAACAAAGCTTTCCCCGGTTCTGCGTCAACAAGCTTCTGTATATCAAAATCAGAGCAGGAAAAACAAATGCCGAAACCTGAGCATTGATCTTGCACAAGGAACCATAATGCTTTACTCTGAAACCAATCTATGGAGGCCTGATGTATATCTTGAGCTGTATATAGTCTGGTGTCCTGTAAAAAAGATTTCTTATGGTAAAGACTGTAAAACTGCATATGTGGCTTTATGTTTGTACTCTGAACTTATACTATTTACATTTAGACTAGCTAAATTCACAATCAGTGATGTCACTTTAAGAAAATTGTTTTAAGAAACTTTTTTCTTGTTCACTCTGGTGTTTCTTTTCATCACTGTAAGTAAAGTCTCAGTGTTATGCTGAAGCCCCTTGTCTGCTGGGTGATCACTGTGAGTTGATTTCTGGGAAACATCTGAGTCTTCTCCCTCCATGATATATCTGCAGCTCTGTAAAAGCTCGTATTGGTTAGACACAGTCACTATAGGGGAAGACTGAATTATAGATTATATTTTGCCGAAGATCTTTTTTTTGGCACTAGCTGAAAAGCAGTAGTATCATTCCAGGAAGTAGTAGTCTTAGAAGTAAGCTCAGCTGTACTAGCCTTGGGGGTTGGGGGGTGGGGGCATCACCAGTAAAGGCTTTACTGGCGCTCTGGTAACTATAGACTTATTCTTTTCCTGAAAGTTGAGACCGTGGGGGGATTTCTCAGACTCTGTTTGAGTTGGCATAGAAGGGACTTGAGGGTCTGTTGGGGAGTTATGAACATTAGCATGAGATCTGGTAGCCTTATTGATATAAAAGTCATGTGCCACATAATCTAAAGTGTTGTGGGCCGCCCATGGGCATGACGAAAAAAGACATGATCCTCCACATCACGTAAGTTGCATGAAGGAGGCACAATACATGTTGCTGCAGAATGTCCTAAAGTCCCACATACAGAGCATTTCAGTTGGTCACAGTCTGAGTTAAGATGTGAGGTAGAGCCACATCTATAACAGGAACAAGGCTGACTAGGGTAAAACAAAATCTCTCAGTCTTTTCCAAGGTAAAAGCAATTTGGAAGATGCTGAATTCCCTCATCCGTAAGTTTTTTTTTTTTTTTTAAGGGACTCTGTTTATGCTCCTACCTGCCAGGGCATCTCCCTGGTGTCCACGCTTGGCACTGGTGCACCTAACCACCCACCTGAACCGTTCTGCCCAACTACTGCATCAGTTTTAGGATTCCTGCCACTCTGCTCCCCTCAGAGTGGCCCAGAATCCCCAGGGGGGTTGTCGGGTTTCTGCAGCCGACATTGGACGTGTGGTTCGGTTGCCTTCCCAAAGGTAGGGGATTTTTACTTTTATGTCCCTCGTCCCACCCCCCGGAGCTCGGACGTGCAGTGACGTCTGGTGCAGCTCCGCCCCTCTAAGCTGTGCCCAATGTGCGAGCGCCCCTCTTGCCTCCACCAGGGGTGGCTATTGCACTGGGCATTCCCCTGGATCCCTCCCCAGAGAGTGAGGAGAGCAGTCTATGGATGCTCAGTCCTCTCTCTCCCTTGCCAACCCCCGACGACCCGGACTTGTTCTCGAACCTGGGTCGCTGGCGTGGCGCGAGCTGTGACGTCCAGTGCCTCAACCCTCAGCGCCACCGGGCCAGCATTCATCCATAAGTTTAAGCTGTACAAAGAACTTCCATCCCCCGTCCAGAAACCATTGTTATCAATTATGGCATTTAGCAAGCCATTTACAGTACACCTTTTCTCTAACCAATATACGATATCCAGAACGTTAACCTTCTCATTCCTGAAAAGAACAGTGATAACTTTGGCTGTAGGTCTTGTTATTGGAATTGCCACAAAATGCTTCCATAATGGAGTGTTTTTAACTTCATAATATGTGGACCAAAATTTATCAAGGAGCCCAGCTGTTCTGAAACTTCCGTCAAAGTTATGGTCACCTGCAGCTTGCATAAATGCATACACCTCCACTGAAGTAAAATGCAATGATTCAATAATAAGTTTTTTCCCAACATTGTTTTGATCTGGTAGCAGATCTAATCTGCCTCTATAATATAATCGCACCATAAATCTCCTTTCGGCTTCCTCTGGTTTTCTAAATAAACTTGCATAACTAGCAGGCCACTGTTGAGACCCTAGCCTACCCGGTTCCCCTGTAGTCTCATCAGAAATATTATCAAAAGTAGAATTTGTACCTGGTTGTTTAGAAGAGACAGCAGATTTCTTAACTGCTAAAACAGTTTCTGTATTGCAGCCTTCTGTTAAGCCCTGTTCCTTTGTTGCCAACTGTCTGGCTGGTTCTGAGACAGCCTCTGACATAGTAACATCAAAGGGGAGAACTGCGCCCTTTGATCTAGCTGTCACTCTTTCCTCTGCAGATCACAGCCCATCCGTCCCTGAAGTCCTTGAATTCTGTCCCCAGGAAGGAGATACGGTGCTGCTCGCAGTAGCGTCTATACCAGCTAAGGGAATGCTTGGATCCGGGACCCAAATACCATTTAGAAAAGTCCATCCCGCCTTTTGCAAAGCTTGCTCCAGTTTCCAAGTTGTATCTTCTGCTGAAAAAGGAAAAAGAATAGACTCTGAAGTTTGCAGAGGGGAACCGGAGGGAGATGCATTCTCTGTCAGGCACTACATCTGTACCTTGAAAGAGACCTTTTTTTTTTTTAACAATTAATATTGAAGGGCTTTGTTCCAATTGCTTTCGTTTTTTTTCTTCATCCATCTGGGGTGTTTGAGAATCTTAGTCCTGTTCAGTATCTGAAAGCATAAGCTGCAAATGTGATTCTTTTTGTAGTAAATCTTGTTGTAGTTGCCTTTCATCATCCATCGGTTCTAAAGTTTCTTCTCGCTCAAAACTTATTTCATGAACAAACTCAGAATCCATATCTATGGTCCTCAGAGGGACACCACCTTCTCCTTGCGGTTTCTCAGGTCGACTGAGAGGGTCCATGGCTGGAACGGACAAGGGTTTCACCTACAGATGAATAGGGGAATTTCTCCAGTGTCCTGGCCAGTGTTCCCCTTCCCATAAAACTGGTTCATGCAGTTGTCCAAGGCTGTGTGTGGGTGTTGATGTGCGAAATGGCTGTCACTACACATTGTCACTTCACTACTAGTTTAGCACTGCTTGTAAAGCGCTTTGGGATACAGTGTGTATGAAAAGCGCTATATAAATGCTGATTTTTGTTCTTCTTCTCACTGGAGGCCAGAAGGGAGATATGACAGAGACCCTCCTGAAAGAAATGAACAGGGTAAACTGTGAGGGACTACTCAACCTGAATAACAAGTTGAGGGAACATGAGTGGAAAATGGAGGGAGGTTTAAGAAGGATGTGAGAAAGTTTTATTTTGCAGAGAGCGTGGGTGAGCCGTGGAAAGGACTGTTGACAGAGGTGGTTGGCGCCAAAAACAATAACAGTTTCAAACAGGGCCTGGACAAAGTAAAGGGCTTAAATAGTAACATGATGGGGATAGCAGTAAGATGGAGGTTATGGAGAGAAGGGGCTAAACCCCATCTAGACAGTTGTTCTCTGGTAGGATGGGACATAGCAGGGCAGACTGGATGGACCAGTAGTCTTTTTCTGCTGACATTGTCTGTGTTTCTGTTTCTACATTTGATGAGTTCTGTTTTTAATGCAAATTATGATTTTAAAGATTTCCTTTGCCCCATGGTGTTAAATGCTACAGATCTGACCTCTTATTCTGCATTTTTAGTGTTTAATGCATGTATTGATAAATAATCAGAACTAATCAGAACCTTGCTCTGTTCAGGTAGTTAATTAATAAGAGTAAGAGCCTTTCTGGGTTCTGCCATCTCGAGCACACACAGTCCCATTGAAACCATTTGCTTAAAGTAGGTAGCAGGTACAGAGGAGATATCGTTAATATCAACCACTGGACAAGAAGTACAGTGCCTTCAGAAAGTATTCACCCCCCCTTGGATTTTGTCACTTTTTGTGATGTTGCAAACTCAAATTAAAATACATTTATATGGGGTTTTTTTGTCACGTATCTACATAAATTACTCTATAATGTCAAAGTGGAATGAAACTTCTGGAATATTTTGTACATGTAATTTAAAATAAAAACCTGAAATGTCTTGATTTGATAAGTACTCACCCCCTTTGCTATGATACTCCAAATTGAGCTGAGGTGCATCCAATTTCCTAATGAGATCACTCTAAAACTTGAATGGAGTCCACCTGTGGTCAGTTCAAATGGTTGACATGATTTCAGAGGAATACACCTGTTCATATAAGGTCCCACTGTTGACAGTGCATGTCAGAACAGAAACTCTACCATGAAGACCAAGGAGCTGTCTGTAGAACTCCTTGATAGAATTGTGAGGAGGCATAGATCTGGGAGGTATAAAACATTTCTAGGGTGTTGAAAGTTCCCAGGAGCACAGTCAAGTCCATCATTAGGAAATGGAAAGATTACGGAACCACCCAGACTCTTCCTAGAGCAGCCGCCTCCCAAACTGAGCAACTGGCAAGAAGGACCTTGGTCAGGAAGTGACCAAGAACCCAATGACCACCCTGACAGAACTATAGAGTTCCATGGCTGAGATGGGAGAACCTGTCCAGAGGACAACAATCTCTGCAGCACTTCACAGATGTAGCTTCTATGGAGAGTGGCTGACGGAAGCCACTCCTGAGAAAAGGCCACATAATAGCATGCCTGGAGTTTGCAAGAAGGCACGGCAGACTCTGAGACCATGTGGCAAAAGATTCTCTAGTCTGATGAAACAAAATTGAACCTTTGGCCTGAATGCAAAGCGCTATGCCTGGCCGAAACCGAACACAGCTCATCACCTCGTAACACCATCCCTACCATGAAGCATGGTGGTGGCAGCATCATGTTATGGGGATGCTTTTTCAGTGGCAGGGACTGGGGCACTTGTGGGATGGAGGGAACAATGAATGGAGCCAAATACAGGCACATCCTTGAGGAGAACCTGCATCAGTCTGCAATAGACCTTGGACTGGGGCGAAGATTTACGTTCCAACAGGACAGCGACCCGAAGCATACAGCCAAAGCAACACTGTAGTGGCTTCGGAACAAGAAGGTGAATGTCCCTGACTGGCCCAGCCAAAGCCCAGACTTGAATCCCATTGAGAATCTGTGGAAAGACTTAAAGATTGCTGTTCACCGACGTTCCCCATCCAACTTGACAGAGCTTGAGCAAATCTGCAAGGAAGAATGGGCAAAAATCCCCAAATCCAGATGTGCAAAGCTGATACAGACATACCCAAGAAGACTCAAAGCTGTAATTGCTGCCAAAGGCGCTTCTACAAAGTATTGACTCAGGGGTGTGAATACTTAAGTAAACAAGATATTTCAGTTTTTAGTGTTTCATAAATGTTTGTTACACAATAAAAAATATTTTTGACCCTTTAAATTGTTGAGTATGCTGTGTGAATCAAGGGGGAAAAAATCATTTCAATGCACTAAAAACTCTGGTAGTAACACAACAAAATGTGACAAAATCCAAGGGGGGGTGAATACTTTCTGAAGGCACTGTAACTAGAGCAGAATTTTCATCTGTAGAGGGGGTGCATGTAATTGGTGATTTCTGTATTAGTGATACAGCCTGTGAAACCAATGACAACCGCAAGTACAGCACTATCATCGTAGGCATACATAATATATTGGGATATAATTTTAACTGTCAGTAACATGCTTATTCAAATTATATTGTGTCTCAAGAAATTATGAAAAACTTCAGATTTGCAGTTTGTCGCATTTTCTGACGCACATCCATATTCAGATTCTTGTTTACATCATTTCTTCAGTTGAATATGGTTGTGGTATCAGAATATGACGCTAGACTCTTGTCTCCATGCAGGTGTGGTTTCATAGATTATTGTGACTGACACAGCAGAGTCCAAGGTGATGTTGGACTTCTCAGTCTTGGTCTAGTAGCCTTCTGCTTGAAGGTAGCCCTCTGCTTAAAGGCCAAACAGGACCCTGCCTGTAAATAATAGATCCAAATACGCTGTGATGGATCTCTAAAGAAAATGGAGAGATAACCTATATGTTAATATGTACAGTTACTGTGTCTCTTATGGTTATAAGAATGCATTCTCAAGTTCTTTGGGTGAGAGAACTGCGAAGCGAAGCTGTGCATTTCTGGCACAAAGAGGACTTGAGAAGAAACTCTTTTAAGAGACACAGGAACTGTGCATAGATAAACATAAATGATGTGATAGACCATTACTTGGTTTACCCGGTTGGTAAGACATAAGAAGGCTTGCGCCCATCAAGAATGTCTCCCACGACATTGTGGGTGTATCAGTTTTTCCTACGGTTCCAGCCTAGGAAGGAATCTAATATGGATTTGAACATATCACATGTTGCATCCACAACATGCTGGTGCAAGCTATTCCATGCCTTCACCACTCTAATGGTGAAGTAATTATCACGTTTTGTGGTATTTATTGGCCTTTGGTACCACAAGCTGTTTATCGTGGCTTCTAATATTATTGGTGCGGGTCATAAATTTGAACCCACAATCTGCTCGTAGGTCATGATTTTGTTATATTTTATAGAGTTCCAGCAAGTCTCCCCTTTTTCTCTCCTTTCTTCGAGGCTAACCAGTGTGGTGTGTTTTAATCTCTCATAATAGCTCAAGTGATAAAGTCTTGAAACTATTTTAGTGGTCCATCTCTGGACCCTTTCCAGTAGCCCCACATCCTTTCTAAGATATGGACTCCAAAATGGAGAGCCTGTATCCAGATGCAGGCGGATGTATGACCTGTATTAAATGTGTATGCACTGCTCACTCCTATTTGTAAAGGTGCATTTAACGTAGTTCAGTAGCCTGCTTGTTGTTAGTGCTATTTTTTACAGTGATTTCATGATGATAATTTATTGTTGTTAATAATTTCAAGATCTCTTTCTTTTTCTACTACTGTCAAGATTTTTTAATTCAGAGTGTAAGGGTAATGGGGACTGTTTCTCTGAAAATGCAGGACCATGCACTTACCAGGGTTAATTGTCATTTTTCTTTTTTTTTGCACTCTTTATTTATCCACCTTCCTGCCTTTCGGTGTCCACTCCTTCAGATTGCTCTGACCTTCCGGACCACCGCTCCAGGATCTGCCCCTAGAGTGCTTCTTTTTCCTCCCTCCTATTCTGCACAGCGGGGTCTGTCCTGGAATTGGTGGTCTTGGTGGAGCAGTCTTCATCTAGGACTGCCGAAGGATTTTTCCGCTTTTCTGTGCTCCCTCAACCCGCCCTCTGGATGCCGGGCGCAAGGACGCACGGCCCAGAGAGGCGACGTACACGCACGCCTCTCAAGCGCCTGACAGCATCCCTCCCTGACTCCGTGAACGGAGCTGCCAGCCCTTGAGAGCCTGTGTTCCCACCGGCTTCTTCAGGGTATCGGGCAAATTGACTCCCTGGTAACTCCACCCTGAGGGAGAGAGCATCTGTTGGGACGCTCAATCCCTCCCTCTTCCGTCCGATCTCCGCCGACCCGAGTCTGTTCCCGAACCCGGGTCGCCGGCGTGGCGCGAGGGTCATTTTGTTTTTTACTGCCCATTTTTCTATTTCTACTAAATCCTTGACCACAGTGTTGTATTTTTCGATTGTTTACCTCACCTCCCAATTTACTGTTATCTGCAAATTTAACAAGTGTATTTCAAGGGATTTATTTAACTCTAAAAATTGATTAGCGTTTTGCTCATTAAAGTGCTAAATCTTTGTGAAAATGCATAGCTCTTGCCTCACTGTGTTTAACAAACACAGCACTTCTAGAAAATCTATATAAATACTTTCCGTACAGTTAGTATAGTCCCAAGAAAAAAACTGCTAATCAAGTATTTAAAACCCTGATTTCTAATGTTTTTATTTAAGTCTGCAATAAATACATTGAAATGGGTTGGTCCGAGGACCGAACTCTGTGGTACACCACTGGTCACAGCACCTGGGATGGACAGTGTTCCATTTTTTCGGACTGAATGAGTGCGGTCTTCTAACCAGGTATTGATCCACTTAATTACTCTGCTGTTTCACCCAAGATGGATTAATTTTGACACCAGCTAATAATGTGGGACTTCATCGAAGGCTTTGGCCATGTCCAGCATGATGACATCAGCAGGTGTGTTGTTATCCATACTTTCGCTCACTCTGTTATAAAAAGAAACACGATTTGTGGAACATGAATGACCTATCTTAAACCCATGTTGTTTATTGTCTGTCAGTTGTTTTGAATGAATTTCTGTATCAATTCTTTTCTTGATTAATCTTGCCATTATTTTTCAGCTTAAACAGGTAAGGCTTACAAGTCTGTAGTTATTTACTTGTCCCTTTTTAAAAATAGGAGTAGCTATAGGCGTCTTTCCAGTCTTTGGGTAGTTCCCCCATTTCCATAGATTTGTTGAATAGGTTTGCTAGAGGTAATGAAATGACATCAGCCGTTTCTTTTAGAATTCTGGCAGATATGTTTAAAAAAACTGAATTTTTACTTGAAATCAGATTGTTTTACTTTGCATAATATTAGAGAATCCGCTTAGTGGGAAATGGTCTGTGCCAACTGAGCTTAGAACTTCCCAGTTTTAGACCTATGTGTGTGAGAGACCCTCTTATGTTATAAGAGTATTTGTAATGTTTAGAAATACACAACCCTGATTGGCTAAGAATGATGACATGATTTGTAATGCCATGCTCAGTTATGTATTGTTACCACAGCTGCCACTGCCATTGCAGAAATTTTGGCTGAGTCTAGGATGATCTGGAACTGGAGTAAATCCCAGATAGCTACATATATTATAGGGACACGGTTACAGCCCTATATTTAGGGTTGTATGGGAACGTCAGTGTTAAAGCACAAAATGTGCACTTTGATAACTTTTCAACTGTTCAATGGATTTGCATGACATTATGCATTTGCAGTCTTGTGTGGCAGCTCTCTTGACATACCAATTTTCGTTCCGGTCAGATGTGCAGATTCCGAGATATAGATAGTGCAAGTGAATTTTTCAGAATTTGTTTCCTGTTGGTTTGAATGGGTTTTATGTCAGCTTGGCTAGTGCCCACACGGTTTTGAGTTTTGGCCTGGAATGCTCTGGGTAGAAAAGGGCTAACCCACAGATGTGCCTTTTGCTTGTTTGGTGAAAAAATATCAATCCATTCCAAAGTGATTTAATTATGAAATGCTGAATACTTGGTTCTGAGCATGCTCAGTAAGCACTGAAAAATAGCTGTATGAAATGAAAAAATATATTTTTTTTCATATGAGGGCCAATCTTTTTTCATGAGGGGAAAATCTTCGTTTCATTTGCCTCCATCTTGTTTTTCCTTTTTCCATAAAAATTCACGTTTGAAAACCCACAAAAATGACTTTCCTTAGAGCAACCAACACATGTAACTTGCTTATCGGGACCCCCTTAGCTGGATTCTGCGCTTAACTGTTGCAGAAATGCCCTTAAAATGTGTTTTTTTTTAAGATTATAAATCTTGTTTCGTGACTCGTGATACCCAAAGGGCCCTGTGCTCCAACAGGAAAATAAGGATACCATTATACTTTCTCAAAAAGTAAGGAAATTCTTTGCAAAAAGCTGTGTTAATGTAACATATAGGGCAAGGCATAAATTAGTGTTGGAGACTTGATTAGTGGTCTTCGCTAATCAAAGTAAAAAATTATTAGCAATTGGCCAAAGTTGATTAGCAATTACCAAAAATTAACATTTTTGCTCAAAACACCATAAAATGTACTTATCTTGCTCTTTATTGATAAAATACACATTTACAAAAGTTTCTGAGACTGATATCTGTTTTATTTAGCCATTTCCAGAGAAATACAGCAATTGTGCAGCAGCACATACATTTTAAGAGCCGAGATAGGATATCTGCCAAAGCAGACCGTGAATTCGTGAACGTGATAGTGAGTCGTGACAAATTAAACATAAATTTAAAATGAACCCCTGCCCAGCATAAAGACTCCACTTGGGACTGTGATTGACCACACAGTAACCAACAAGGACTGGGTGCGATCTATTTGCTACTGTTCTCCACCAGGCATGTAGCCGGTAATTCTGGCGTGTTTTGGGGGGGGGGACCTGGGGGTGGTCCACCATCCACAGCTGCCAAATTACCAAGACGTCTTGGTTTGGCACTAAAAAATATGTTTACAGCCCTGTCTGGATTGAATTCAGCTGGAGGGGGCCCTGCTTTTTAATGCGAATCAATGTTTCTACAGTATCCTCTGTCAGACTTGCTCTCCAGTCAGTTTTTACCTTGTTCATAGTTGAAAAACACCTTTCTACTATTGCATTAGACACAGAAAATACTCTCAACACATTGAGATGCTTCAACAGATTTGAATAAGAATTCTGGAAATTACATGCCAGCTTTGAGCAGATAGCAGAGGCAGAAAGATTGATGAAATTGGTTTGAGCAAAAATCTTAAACTCTTGTCATTCTGCAAGTAGCAGAGTGCTGTCACAGTCAGGCTGCAAAAGTGCTGAAAAGTGGTCAGCTACTGCAGTAATGTCACTGTTACCATACAGCTCCAGTTCCTTTCTGTCTGTTGGCCAAAGTCTGGTATCTAACATTTTTGCACGGTTATAGATATTACTCTCATCAGTCAAACCAAACCTTTGTTCACAACAGTTCTCAATGTTTCTAATGTACTTCGTAGTTTGCTGTTTAAAAGTTTTAACAACTTGGTCACTAAAATGTGTTAATGTTACACCCTTGTATGTGACATGAGCACAAGCTTCTGAAAGAACATCAGACCTATTTTTTAAGAGAATGTTAAGTTCACTGCCACCTATGGGGCCACTCTGCTTAGCATGGTCAAGAGTTTCTAAAAGTTTCAACAGAGCTAAGTAGCTCTGGCATTTCAACAACTTCTTTTTGAAGTGCTAGTGAGAACCTCGCAAGTGGCTGAAGCAGCTGTTCAAAATACAAAAGGTGTGCCACCATTTGGAATTTAGTTATAATTTGCAACACTCCCTTGGCTTTGGCCTGGTCATGAGTTGGGTCTGCTGCCATAGATTCTAAATGGGAACAAATCACAGGGAATGATTTGGTAACAACACGGGTGGCAAGAAGTTTATGCTGTACCCAACGTGTGCCATGGGCCTTCTTGGTCTTTTCAACTGACATCTCCATGGCCTGGGCAAGGAACCGTAACTCTTTGAGTCTCTTAGGACTTTTCTGATAGAGATAAAACAGTTGGGTCACAAAGTTTGAAACATCGTTTAAATAGGTGTTATCCAAAGCATCTTTTATGGCCAGTTCTAATCTGTGTAAGAAACAATGAACACCAACTAACTGGTATGTCTTCCCTTAAAAGAGCAGCAAGAGCCCATCTTACACCCATGTTGACAGATGCCCCAACAGCCCCAAACCCAACCGTGTTTTTTGTATTAAGGCCACACTCTGTAAAAATGTCTAAAAGGAGATTTTTTCAAACCCTGACTTGTGCCATTTGATACAGCTTTCATTCGTAAAAACTTAAGTCTTCATGTGACCATTGAAGGGATTTACATAAATTACGTAAACCAGTTCCATTTCAGTTACACCACTGTCAGTACTACCATCCATAAGCACTGAAAAATAATTTGCATTTTTGACAGTTGCCAGCAGGTTTTCTTCTAGATTCTTGCCAATACACATTATGACTTCTTTCCCACTAACAGCGTCAATGTATTTGTTACCCAAATGAACTCCATGACGCTTCTCTTGTTCTGCTATCGCTTCAGACTTTTTAATAGGGATGTCCTCTTTGGCCATCATGTACAGGATCTCCATCAGCCTGCCTAGAATCATTCTATGCTGTTCCTCTGCATTACTTTTTATTGTATTATTTATTTTATCTGCCTACCTCCTTGGCTTGGGGTGATCCCATGGTTCTGGTGTGCTGGCGGCTGCTGCACTGGGTGCCATGCCTGAGCTACAACCACCTCTCTTCTCCCTCTCTAAGGCCACATCATGGGCCCTAATGTGAAAGGCCAAGGGGTAAGGGACAGAGCGAGCTTCATGGAGCATCTGGTGCAGCGCCGCAGTGGGCCAGCAAGAGCACTGGAGGATTCTGCTGTTTTTTGTCCCCAGTTTCTCCTCCCACGACACAGGCGTGCAAGGATGCCCAAGACGCTGTGGCACATGCTCCTGCATACCACATATCGGGCGACTGCCTGCATCAATCCTCTGCTACCCGTGATTCACACTACCCCCTAGCCTCCGCCAGG
The DNA here is from genome assembly GCA_016271365.2 of Neoceratodus forsteri. Taxonomy (NCBI): domain Eukaryota; kingdom Metazoa; phylum Chordata; order Ceratodontiformes; family Ceratodontidae; genus Neoceratodus; species Neoceratodus forsteri. The sequence continues at coordinate 707,905,342 of CM057459.1, read as the reverse complement.
AGCCAGCACCTCAACGGGAGTCCCTCCCCAGAGGAGGAGAGCAGTCTGAGGGCCTCTCGATCCTCCTGACCCCAGCTCGCACCAACCTGGGTCGCTGAGTGTAGCACGGTGTGTTGTCCAGCGCCTCAACCTCACGCCACTGGCTGGCAAATTCTCTACATTGAAAGCTCTCCTGCAAATAAATTAAATGAGTTTTAAGTCTCGGTCCAAACCCCTAACCCCCATTTTAAACTTACCAACTGTGGTATGGTGACATATATTGAGTGGTGATTTTGTTCTACCAAATTTCTAAATGTTGACAGCTTTCTTGGGCTGCTCTGTCAGAAGATGTTTCCGGATGGTGTCAACTTTTAGCTGGGGGCCTGTAATCCCTGCAATTAATGCCTCACTGAAGTTTCTCAACTTATGTAGCTAATTTCTGTACTCCCAGCCCAATTTGCAACTAACACGCACTGCACAGTCTCCCTCACTGCTAATCTGTAGCCAGTTTTTTTTCTGGATCATATTTTTGGCGCCATCCCTCTGCAGTTGCTAATTTAACGCCAGCCATGTCGGACTATAATTATTAAAAAGTTTGAAGTTAGCAAAACAAGGTGTCAGGGTGTGCAGCTATTTAAATTAACACATGATGAAGTTTTTCCTGAAAAACAGAAATAGGCAGTGAGCAGATATGTGCCCCCCCCGGCCCAGTCACTGGCACTTCTCAGACCAAACCCTATTCCTAAGTGGGGCAATCCCTCCCATTGTGGCTGTACTGCAGGCAGCGAAGTCACTGCATAACAGGGCACATTACTTAAGTGTTTGTGCCACAATAAGACAAGTAGTGTGTCCAAATCAAAGTGCAAAGGCAAAGTTGTTCCTTCCTCTAAAATGCTGGGGCAACACAGTGAGTTCAAGTTAAAATCTCTGCAGTTGCAGGGCATGACAACACTTCATTTTTCATTTTCTGCCCAGAAAAAGGGCAGACAGTGAGCAAGGGGTATAGTTTTTTCCCCCAACACTTCCAAAGCAGGGTACGAGTCTTTTTAGTTCCCTCATGGATCTCTGCAAAGCAGGGCAGGCACATAGTCTAGTCTGTGTTTTCCCAAGTTCTCTGCAAAGAGCAGGGCACAGCACTTAGCAGGGCACATTTTCTGGTCCCCTTGGATTCTCTGCAAAGCTGCAGGGCATAACTTAGTCTTTTTCTGTTCCCAAATTGTTCACTGCAAGAGCAGGGCACATGTCATTGACAACATAAGCACTGGGCACATAATTCTTAAGTGCCTGGTTCCCCTCATCTCTGCAGGCATTACTTAGTCTTTTTCCCAAATGTTCACTGCAGACAAAGGGCACAACATAAGCAGGGTACATTAAATATTGGGCACAGTACAGATCTCTGCAAAGCAGGGCACATTAACTTAGTCTTATTCTGTTACCAGATGTTCACTGCAGACGAAGAGCGCACAAGAGGACACATAACTACGTTCTGGTTCCCCCAATCTCTGCAAAGTGGGGCACATTTTTACTTAGTCTCTTCCCCAATTCGCTGCAAAGTCAAGAGCAGGGCACACAACTAGCAGGGCACATTACTTCTTGGTTGCTGAGATCTCAAAGGAGGCAGGGCTGCTTACTTAGTCTTTATCTGTTCCTAAAGGTTCACTGCAAAGACACAGGGCACACAACATAGTAGCAGGGCACGTTAAGTTCTGGTTCCCCCATAATCTCTGCAAAGTAGGGCACAGTCTTTATTCTGTTCCCAAATGTTCACTGCAGTTACGTTCATTGTTCCCAAATTCACTGCAAGCAGGGCACAAACTTTCATGCCCTTGTTCTCTCACCACCCACAGTCCAGCTCTAGGCCTTGCCCATTCGTTGCCACTACGCCGCCCCCCCATCTGTGCCCTGAAGTCCATGTGCCCCTCTTCCATGCTCCCCGACCAAATAAAAATGTTTTACTTGTTTTTTTGCTGCTCCCCGATTCTGCTGCGCTCCTACTTTCCTCTGCAGTCGCTAAATTCTGCCCTTCCAACCATGCCCCACAATGCAGCCCCTGCTCTCTGCTCCATCCAGGTCGCTCCCATGCCCTCTCGCAGTCTCTGCCAGGCCTTCATACTCTGGCTCCTCCTCGGTGTGGCCACCACTCCTCCCGGCTCTGGCTTGTCTCCGACCACCTGCAGAACAAAAAGACATAATTTAAGTTAACAAGATGACAGCTCATCGACGATAAAAAAGAAAATTTGAAATAAAATAAACTCACCTTTGGATTTCTGCTTGACCTCCCGACGCCTGCTTCCTTTTCTGGGTGCGCTGCAAATGGACTCAGTCACATTTCTCCCACATGGAGACCGGGTGGAAGGGGGGAGCAGGAGTATCACTGGACCAATCAAGGAACAGCTCGGGGTTCATGGGGTGGGGCGCAGAGGAGGAGGAGGGCAAAAAATGGATACCAGGACTAAAAAAAAAAAAATTAAAGTGACAGTTCCCAATAAGACACGACAGGGTGAGTGTTAGACACTTTAACACACGGCTAGGGAGGCGAGGAGGAACACACCGGCCGAGTGCGTCCAGCCTCCTAGCTGTGTGTTAAAGTGTCTAACACACAGACCTTGGAGTGGCTTATTGCACTTATGAAATGGCTATCAAAAATTGAGATGTATGTGATAGCTAAAGTGTATAGTATTTAAAAGTGAAAAAGTTTAATGTTTGTCTTTAATAAAATAGTTCCTCCGCCTACTGTTTTTGTTTGACTTAAGGAATTTTGTCCTACAAAGGCTTCTGTAGTTACATCTGGTTGTCATGGCAGTATTCATCCCCCCACACACACACACAAGCAAAGAAGCAGATTCTGTAGCTAATCGACCCTGGCTATTTAACCCCCCCTCGTGCAAGCCGTCTCAGTGTGTCCGGCTCTCCAGTGAAGTGAGCGAAGATGGACAGCATACTGGAACAGCTGGAGCAGCACACCGTGGTGGTAGCCAACATGGGTGATTTCAATGGTGAAAAGCAGTGGGGCGGGCCATGCAATGTATTAGAGTAAAGGGAAGCCAAGTGTGATTTTGGGGGTGGAAAATGTGCCGGGTTTTGGTAGTTAATATTGGTGGGGTTCTTGCGTGGGCTCAGATCTGTGGGGCGGGGCATCCTGACTCGACTTCAGCCAGTTGTTCATTTATGGTCTGCAATGGCGTGCAGTTCCATGACCCGTCTTTGCCTTTGCAGGGTGTGTGTGCGCTGCTGTGGCGTGGCGGACTCCGCTTCATGCAGTGGTACATTTCCCCCAAACAATTAATGAATGAATGTTCTCTTTCAGTAACAAGAAAAATGTCCAGTAAAGCATCTCTACTCGTAGCTTGGAAACTGTTCCGTGTTTCCCAGTACGCAGGACTTTGTGATGTGGTATTTTTTCATAACGGGACCTGTTGCAGGTCAGAATACCGGGTTAAATATTGATAGTTTCAGGGGCTTGAGTGTCACTGACATGAACTTTATCTGTTGCGGTATTTGGGGGAGGATCACTACAAGATGTTTTCACAATTGTGCTTTGCATTTAGAGAGTGCACTTTTACAAGAACTAAGTCACCATGGATTTTTATTGAGTATTTCCCCTACTATTTGGAGAACAAGCAAGCGGGCTGGGAGACAGATCGCGGCACTTTGTTTTTTTTTTCCGCTTTTCTACATGCTACATGTATAACAGAAAGCCTCAAAGACCGAGGTCAACTGAACAAGAGGTCAGATTTATTTATTTCATTTTTTTTACAGTTAGGCTTGCACCACTTATGCCAGAAACAAGATGGCTGCGTTTTCATTTCTCAAGGTTCTGAGTGGGCAGCATCACCCATATCAATGCCTGCTTGCCATAGCTTGGCACAGCCTGATCCTTTTCCCATGGTGTTAGATATATTAGCACACTCCTAGCAGCCAATCAGAATGCTGCTTTTGTACCACCCATTTCATAAGGCACCTTTACATGACCCAGGACCAATTAGCAATGACTGCTAATCATTGCCAGATTTGACTGGCTTTTTACTGATCTTGGGTCGCAAATTACGATGCAAACCTGCTTATTTTATGCTTTGTAGGGTTCAGGCCGAAGTGACAAAAGTAGGGTAATGTGTGTGACTTTAGGGTTTCCAACCCTAAAACCCCAGTGCCACCCCTAAAGCAAATTGGGTTGGAGTCTTCCTAGGGGTTGTCAGCCCTAAAGCTCACCCCATACTATACACTCCAGAAACATACACACCTAATAGGGTGAGCTTTAGGGCTGACATCCCCTAGGAAGACTCCACCCCTGATTTGCTTTAGGGGTGGTGTTGGGGTTTTAGGGTTAGATACCCTAAAGCCACATTTCCCTACTTTTGTTGCTTTAGCCTGAACCCTAAATGTTGCATTAACGCAGTTTTTTCAGAGAATATATATATATATATATATTTATATAGCAGTATTGTTAGGGTTGGTACAGCACTTCAATGTTAAATTCAAAATGTTATACCCTAATAACTTTAGCGTACTTCAACGAAATAGCCCAAAATTTGGCATGTGCAGTCATTCTGCCAATGTCTTAAGATGTGAGAAGTTTTTCGTGATGGCATCTTGTATGTTTTTTGAGATATAAAGTGGTAAAAAAAAGAAAAAAAAATCCCACTTTTTTCCCATTGGTTAACATGGAATTTTTTGCTGTCATCTACAACTCAAACGGAATTAAATTTTTCCCTGAAATTTTCAGAGATGATGGGGTCTGTGCCAAGGGTGTGCCTTTGGATGGTTTGTTGAAAAAATATGTTACCAATTTTAAATTATAATGTTTTTGGTGATAGCCGCCAGACAGGCAGGTAATTGAAAACCGTTCAAACTGTTAATTGTTAAGGATTTACTGTTCATGCTCAGAAAAGTACTGTAGGCCAATTTTTTTTTTTGCATTGTAAAAATTTATTTATAAAGAAATACTAACTGGTAAGGAATGCCCAAGACCTATATTTACATCTTAAGTCACATACTTAGTTCCATTATTGTATTATTACGTACAGATTTTGAGGGCAAGTGTGTCATTTTGGGGCGAGAATCATATCACCTGTCACTGGCTTAGGTAAGGATCAATCGTTCAGAAAATAACTATTCGTAGCTCTTTACAGTTCAATCTTTACTGTTTGAATTGAAAAGACTGCAGATGGTAAAGGTTCATGACAGTTCGAACTGTCATAGCTGCCAGGTGTCTAGTGGCACCTCCAACTGCCGATTTCTGTTCCCTGACTTGCCCTACCCATATAAATAAAATACATTCCCTGGCAGTCCAGTGGTCCCTTCCCCATTCTCCAGTTGCCATCCCCTTATAAATTAAATATATTCCCTGGTAGTCCAGTGGTCCCTCCCCCCGTTCTCCGATTGCTGTCTCTGTATAAATTAAGTATATTCCCTGATAGTCCAGTGGTCCCTCCCCCATTCTCTGATCGCCATCCTCGTGTAAATTACATATATTCCAAAGTAGTTCAGTGGTCCCTCCACCATTTTTCGATTGCCACCCCATTTAAATTACATATATTCCCTAGTAGTCCAGTGGTCCCTCCCCTGTTCTCGGATTGCCGTCCCTGTATAAATTAAATATAGTCCCTGGTAGTCCAGTGGTCCCTCCCCCATTCTGCGATCACCATCCCTGTATTAAATACCATTCATTGGTAGTCCAGTGGTCCCTCCCCATACTCCAATCACCGTCCCCGTGCTGCCGTTATATGTCCGTGGTGTCTAGTGGCACCCCCCCATCCGTGTCCATCCTGTAACAAAGAAAACCGACCCTTGATGTTTTTGTTTGCCTGCAAAAAATTAAAACAGTCCCTCATTGATCAGCCCAGTCAGCCCCACCTCCCACTCAGCATCCACCACCCCATACCCCCCCAGTACACCCTCACTCACCCTCTCAGGTCCCAGGTTTGAGATCCACTCTTTGATCAAAGACACGTCTTGCTGCTGGAACCGGCTACTGCAGGCAAGAAACTAGATGTCTTGCACTGCTGTAACAACTGCAATTTGCTAACCTTTGTATGAAATGTTGTACTGTATTGTCATCTGTAATGCTGTTCCTCTGTCTGTAACTCTCCCGGGTCATGCCTGGAAATAGACAAAGTTTTTGTCCAGTGCACTTACCTGGTTAAGAGAAACTAAATAAATAAGGCAAATGCGGTTCAATGTAGTTCAATGGGGGTTTCAACTTTCATGCATAGCTCAGCAATTGTTGGACATTTTGACACCAAATTTTCAGCATGGCCTTTTTGGGACCCCACCTCATAAACAACATCAGTGAGATTATGCAACTCCTGCCCAAAAGGTGATTTCGTAGTCAGTTGGCAAATTCACCTTTTGGGTGGGATTTGAAAAATTTTCCTGCCCTTGTTCATGAGGTGGTATCATAAGAAGGCTATATTGAAAATGTGGGGTCACAATATGTAAAAATGGCAAAGTTATGCCCATTCATTACAATTTTGCTACACACGCTCGTAACTTTGGAAATTTTATATTTTGACCACAAATGTTCAACGTAGCCTTCTTATTACGCCACTTCATGTATGCCATGGCTGTCACATTTCAAATCCTGGCCAAAATGTGTTTTCACACCTGTGGTGGGTAATGGCTTTGCTGTTGTGTGGTATTACATTTTGTTGGGGATTTGAACATTTTCTGAACTGGGCACATGAGGTGGGGTAATAAGATGGCTATGCTGACAATTTGGTCACTGTTGTCCTACAAATGGAAGTGCGGGGCCCTTCCACAGCTAAATACATATACGCATCTATGGAGGGATGGGGCCTTCCCACAGGCAGAAAAGGATAAAATTACTCTATCTCAAAAACTAGAGATGGGTGGGAATGCTGGGCTCAGAGAGCCCTGTGCTCCCACAGGCAAATAAAGCTATGATTACACTGTCTCAAAAAGTAAGGAAATTCTTTGCAAAAAAACTATGGAAATGCATAAGTTAGGGTTGAGGATAAAGCAATAAATGTAGGAAAATAGGGCGTTAGGGTTTCCAGCTTTAAAAAACCTGCCCCATCCCTGAAGTGAATGAGCAGTCCAGTCTTCTTTGGGGTTGTCAACCCTAACGCTCACTCTTTATGAGTATTGCAGTGGGAATGACAGCCCTCCCTCCCTGGAGGTGGAGAGCGGCCCTAGGGTACACAGTCCTCCTCCCCCTCAGCCAGCCCTCCAATGACCCAGGCTCATTCCCGAACCTGGGTCACCGGCATCACTAGTGGTAGCTCTACCGCAGTGATGGTGGGCTGGCTGGTCTCAAACAAGTCTGAATCAAAGTCACCAGAAGGAAAAGAGTCCCCAACAACTGAGATTTTCTTTACCAGTGCTCTTGTTATCACAGATGCTGAAACAGAAGGATTTACTCCCTCTGTGATTAATTTAGCAAATCCTGCAGAGTCATTTCCAGTAATCACAGGTACAGGTAACATAGGTACTGCTCCCACTTTCATTTGGTGTGACACCCCATTAATGCTCAGAGTCACTTGGGTGATGGGATAGTATTGAGCATCTCTGTGTATCCATATGGCCCCAGTACCTGATCCTTTTGCACAGTCTTTACCCAGAAGTTCAGCATGCACCAGGGTCTGTCTGCTTTCCAAATCTACAGGTCCTTTCAAAGACTTAGTTCCAACCTTGATACCTGTTAAATACTTGCCCTAATTTGCTAATATCATATTTAATCTGATGTTGGGGGTATCTCTTGCAGCAGGCCACACGTATAGAACTACCATTGTCAGGCACTAGGACTAGCTGGAAACTTTTCTAGCTAGCAGTCTTAACTGGGGGCCACCCACTCGTATGTCACCCTTTGACGTCAGCCAATGCTATAAAAGTGGACAGCCCCTGCTCCCCCCTCAGTTCTTTTCCTGCCATCAACCAATGCATATTGGACCTCCAGAGACTGCAGCAGGCTTTAGTTAACCATCATTTTCCTCGAGTTTTCCTCTTGACTTTTCTTTTCTTTCTCATCTTAGCTTACCAACTTTCAGTTGATTCTTTTTGTATGTCAGACCCATCCTCTTCCTCTAATTGGATCTCCAAGACAAAGTGCGCTTGTGGGAAGCAGCTTCCAGAGAAAGACAGCAACTCTGCCTGTATCCACTGCCCCGGGCCTACCCATAACACCTAGGCCTGCACCATCTTTAAGGGCTTCAACCAGGCCACTTGATGCCATCGTCAGTGGCCCCTTAAAGAATTCCTCTTGCAGCAGAAGGTCACCAGCATGGAATGGGAGCTGCAGGCCAGAAGTTCTTCTTCCTCTCCAGCCCTGTCCTTGGGGTCGAAACCATCCTCCTTCGGGGAGGTTGGTGGCAAACACAAACACCGGTAAAAGGACCGTGAAAAGCACTGGTCCATATCCTGCTCACGGTCCCAGCACAAGTCTCATGCTGCAGGGGGATCGGCCACCTCCTCTGGGGTAGCCTCTCCTGCCTTGCATGCCCTGCTTTCCAAAGGGCAACCATTGGCAGCGCCACCTGCAAACTTCTCACTGTCGGATGGCAGTACCTAGGGGCTAGTTCCTCCCAGTCCTCGCAGCTCATGCTGTTCAGGCCCATTCTAGTGGCAGGGCCGCAGTCAGGACGCTCCGCTGACTCTTCTCAGGCTGGTGCAGGTTTGGTGAGTTCCGGGTTGACCCAGGCTGCCTGTCCACTACAAGCTTCAGCACTGGCTATGGACCCTGTGTCCTCCCTGGCATCTCCGCTGGTCATCCCAAGGTCACCTTCACCCACTCCTGAGGTGCCTGTCACTGATGCCACCCTCCGAGTGACGCTGGTTTCTCCTAACCAAGCACTTGCACAAGCCAGGCCTCTCCTACCTCTGACACCTGCTGGGCTGCAACCGGCGGTGGACCCTCTACCTATGCCTATGCCATCTCCTCTACCTATGCCAGCCCCTATACTTCCGCCACTGATGCCAGTGCCGGCCCCTCAACCGACGCCGCTGGGTTATCTGACATCGGTGACAGTGGACTTTCAGTAAGTGCTGTCATCCCTCTGGAATTTTATGCAGGTTCAGCTGGCACCGCCACAAGACCAGACCCCATGCAGACATGTGCACCTGGTGCCACCACCCAACTTTCCTCAGGACCCTCCACTCATCTCACATCAGCCAGCACCCTGCACTCCTCCCATTCACTCGGTGGATGAAGGGAAATATCACCCATACCTCCAAACCCCTGGTTGAGTCCGAGGAGTCCAGTGGTGATAAGGATGAGGGGCCTTCCACCCTCTCGACAGTGTTCTCAGATGGGGAAGAGACCCCCAAGTATATTCCCAGGTCTCCCCCAGATGACCCGTCATTTTGTGGGGTCATGCACCAGATATAGTCAGCCATAGACTTTGAAACTGAGGAGCTGGACCATTCCCGATGTCGACTGTCCACCTACCTCAAGCTGCCAGACTCTTCCCCTTTGGTGGTTCCCCCCTTAATAGACACTTTTGAGGATGCCACCATGGCCACCTGGCATTGCCCAAACCTCATAATGGCCATGCTTAGGAAGGTGGATAAACTATACAAGGCGCCAGTGGGCAAACCTTTTTTTGGGGAAGAACCCCAAGCAGACTGTGTCATCAGTGCAGCAAACGACTGTAATAAAAGACTGAAACATTTGAGTTACCTTCCTCCCGATAAGGAATCTCAGAAACTGGATCTCCTTGGCAAAAAGGCTGTTGCCTCAGCTGCTTTGGCCATCAGGGCCCATTAACTTGTATGGCCCACATGATCCAATACCAAGATGTCTTATGGGAACAGACCATGGAGATGGTCAAATCATGGCCTGAAGATCTGGCTATGCAAATGAGAAATTAAACAAAATTATCAAAGATCTAACCAAGGAGTCAGATGTATTACTGGTGAAACATAGAAACATAGAATTTGACGGCAGATAAGGACCGCTTGGCCCACCCAGTCTGCCCATTTCCCTACCTGATGGATAAGCTGCAGATCCTAGTTAACCAGCAGCCTACTTCTTCCTACCCCCACCCCCTAGAATTGCCTTATGACTGTCCCATGCATGCTTGAATTCCACCACTGTTTGTGACTCCACACCCTCCTCTGGAAGGCCGTTCCATACATCCACCACCCTCTCTGTGAAAAAATACTTCCTTAAATTACCTCTGAGCCGCCCCTTCTATCTTCAAATTGTGCCCCCTTGTTCTTGCACACCCTTTTTGAAAGATGCTACCTCTTGGACTTTGTTGATTCCCTTGAGGTACTTGAAAGTTTCTATCATGTCCCCCTCCTTTTCTCGAGGCTATACATATTAAGCTCCTTAAGTCTCGCTTCATATGTCTTCCGTGCAGACCCTGCACCATTTTAGTTGCCCTCCTCTGACAACTTCCATCCTGTCTATGGCTTTATGGAGATTGGGTCTCCAGAACTGCACGCAGTACTCAGATGGAGTCTCACTAGCTGTCTGTACAGAGGATAATAACTTCCTGTTTTCTACTGGTGATGCCTCCCTATCGCATCCCAGTATCCCCCAGCCCTCCTTGCTGCCCTCTCACATTGCTTGCCCACCTTTAGGTCATCTGATATGACTACCCCCAGGTCCCTTTCCATTTTTGTTGTTGTTAGTATCTCACCCCGTTGTGTACTCTTCCCTGGGTTTTTGTTTCCCAGGTGCATTACCTTGCACTCTTAGCATTGAATCTAAGCTGCCATACATTTGACCATTCCTCTAACCTTGCCAAGTCCCTTCTCATCCTTTCCACCCACCTTGTGCATCAACTCTGTTGCAGATCTTTGTGTCATCTGCAAAGAGACATATTTTTCTTCCAGTCCCTCTGCAATGTCACTTATAAAGACATTGAAGAGGACTGGTCCTAATACTGAACCTCATGGTACCCACTACTAACCCCCTTTTTCAGAATGGACTCCATTTACTATTACTCTCTGTGTCCTATTCTCCAGCCAATTCTTTACCCAGGCTGTCATCTTGGGACCCACTCCCAGGCTGGCTAACTTGTATATTAATCTTTTGTGTGGGACTGTGTCAAATGCCGTACTAAAGTCTAGGTAGGCCATGTCCACAGCCCCTCCCTGATCAACTACTTTGGTCACCCAGTCAAAGAAATCTATCACATTTATCTGGCATGACCTTCCCGCTGTGAATCCATGCTGTCTTGGGTCCTGTGCCCCTCTGGCCTCTAGATATTTAACAATTCTTTCCTTCATAAGTGATTCCATCATTTTCCCTGCCACTGAGGTTAAACTAACAGGTCTGTAGTTTCCTGCTTCTGCCTTGCTCCCACTTTTGTGAAGGGGAATCACATCTGCCCTCCTCCAGTCCTCGGGTACCACCCCATCCTCCCATGATTTGTTAAAGAGGGTAGTCAGTGGTGTCACTAGTTCTACCTTAGTTCTTTTAGAATTCTGGGATGAATCCCATCAGGCCCCATTGCTTTGTCCACCTTCAGTTTTAAGAGTTCTTTCAGAACCCTTTCTTCTGTAAATGGGCTGGTATCAACTTGTATCCAGAGTGTTTCTACTGTTTGTTTTAGGTACCTCCTCTTCCTTTGTAAATACTGAGCAAAAATATTTGTTTAGTATCTCTGCCTTTTCACAGTCACCCTCTGCCCACCCTCCCTCCCTTTATTAAGCCTCACTATCCTCCCTTGGTCTTCCTTCGCCCTTGATGTACCTTTAAAAGGTTTTATCCCCTTCTTAACTGAGTTGGCTATCTTTTCCTCGGTTTGGGCCTTTGCTGTTCTGACTGCCTTCCCAGCTTCCTTTTGCTTTAACTGATATAGTTCTCTGTCCTGTTCCTTCTGTGATTCCTTGTACTTTCTGAATGCTTTCTTTTTCTCTTGAACCTTCACTGCCACCTCCTTTGAGAACCATAGTGGTTTCTTACCTCGTTTCGTTTTGTTTTTATTTGCTTTACACAAAGGCTTGATACCTCTGTGATGGCAGTTTTTATTATTCCCCATTGTTCTTCCACCCCTCCTTTCTGCCCATTTGCTAGTGCATTCCTTAGGCACTCACCCATTTGACAAAGTCAACCCTCCTAAAATCCAGTACCTTTGTCTTTGTATGGCTTTACTCTATTGCTGTGTTTATTGTGAACCATACTGTTCGATGGTCGCTAGTTCCCAGATGGCTACCCACTTTACATCTGTGATCCTCTTCATCTCCATTTGAGAGAACCAGGTCTCAAGATTGCTCCTCTCGAGAGGTCCAATACTAGTTGTCTCAAGGCATGTTCCCCTGTAGGGCATCTAGAATAACCTCACTCTTCAAGGGCTGCTGCAACTGCACTCAGTTAACATCTGGCATATTCAGATCACCCATCAGCAATATCTCCCTTTTCTGCCATTCTAAGTATACTTTCTATCATTTCCTTGTCCATTTCCTCCCTGAGAAGGGTCTGTATCATAACCCTGTGCGTATTGTGGTGCCATTGCCGGTCTCCAAATTTACCCACAGTGCTTCTTCTCCTCCTGTTTACCCTTTTGTTCTGTTGCTTTGATTCCTTCCCTTATGTAAAGAGCTACTCCTCCTCCTCTTTACCCTCCTGTCCCTCCTGTAGATAGTGTATCCTGGTATGTTTACATCCCAGTCAAGGTTTTGTGTGTACTATGTTTCTGTGACTGCCATGATATCCAGATGTTCCTCCTCCATCAAGGCCACTAATTCAGGAAGCTTGTTACTCAGACTATGGGCATTGGTACTCATTGCTCTCCATTTTTTGATGGCTTTACCTTCTGTTGCAGCATCCCCCACTGACCTTTCTACCTTGGTCTTTTTCTCATTTAGTACCCTGTTTTGTAGGGGGAGGCCGGGATTTTCCTGCTGCTTATCAGTGCCTCCCCCCTTGACTAGTTTAAAAGCTTGCCAATGAAGCATTTAAACCGATTGCTCAAAAGACTTGTTCCCTTCCTGGACAGATGCAGACCATCCTGCCAGTATAGGCTGGTGTCCTCAGGTGGAACCCCAGTCCCAATGAAGCCAAACCCTGTGCTCCACACCATTTTCAACCATTCATTAAACTGCATGGTGCAAAGTACCCTCGCCTCACTCATGCCATTGACAGGCAGCACCTCTGAGAAGGATACGGTGTGTGCTACTTGTCTTAGGCCTCTCACCAATTCTACAAAGTCCTTCTGCACTGCTCTAATCCCATGATGAACCAAGTCATTTGTCCCTAGGTGGACAATGACATCCAGCTCAGACTCCCGTGCAGCTGTTCCCGTGATCCTGAGGATGCGCTTCCTGACCCTCCAAGCCATGGCACCAGGCAGGCACCTTACTTCAGTTTTCCCTGCTCCCCCCCCAGTTCTATCCCCCTAATAATTGAGTCCCCCACCAGGAGCTGCTTCCTTTCCTTGTGGTGTCCTCTGTCTCCTTCCTGTGGGCCTCCCTTGTGACAGCTGTCCTCAGCCTCCTTAGTCTCCTCTGTGGGTGCATCCATAGGGGAGCTATGCTCCCCCAGAATGGTGGGGGACCGGAATCTGCCAGGAATTAACTGGAATACCTTAACCACAAGTAGTAAAGCTGAATCAATGTTTTTAGATACCTTTGTCACTCTCTGCCTTGAACAACTGGTCTCAGAACCCACCAGGGGCAAGAACATCTTGAATATTATACTTACAAATACCCAGTCAATCATTAACAGCATCGAAATAACTAAACCACTTGGTAACAGCGACCACAATATGGGATTATTTAATCTCAAATTGAAAAAAAAATCTTCTACAAATGCCACTAAATTTAGCTATAATTACCCAAAAGGGGACTACGGTCAAATTAAAGCCACTCTAAGTAAATATAAATGGGAGGAGCTTTTCTCAGGTGTTCATACTAATGAGTGCTGGAATATCTTCCAGAGCATCATACAGTACATGAATTAGAAACCTTGCATATTCCACTAAAGAAAACTAATAACAATAAAGGTAAAATCCCTCAATGGTTAACTCGCAAAATCACTAAGCAAATAAAAAAAGAAAATGCATTTAGAAAAATGAAAATAAACAAAACTGCTGAATCAATAGCTTCATTTATGTGAGAGGTCAAGGAAACAAAATCTTTAATTAAAAATGAAAGGAAAAAATAGAATTCAAATTATCAACAGTGAAAGGTAATTCAGAAGCATTCTATGCATGTGTTAACTTGGGCAAATGCAGCAACAACTCCATCTCAACTATACATAACAATGGGGTTGAGATTAACATCATATCTGATGTCACCGATACATTTAATAAGTATTCTGGATCTATCTTTTCCAAAAATGTTACCATCTACTGCCAATTACCAACATGAACAAATATACAGATATCAACTCAGGGGAAATCAAAACAGAAATATTATCCCTGAAGAACAGTACATCACCAGGAACAGGCAACATTAAGACTTATTTAATTAAACTTTTGCACCCCTTAACTATCATCGTTAACAAATCTTTTAAATATGGGGAAGTACCAGACGATTGGCTCAGAGCAATAGTAGTACCTATCCACAAAAAGGGTAACAAAAAATTAACTGAGAACTGTTGCCCTATCAGTCTCACATCAATCGTGTGCAGAGTTGTATAAAAAATCCTAAAAAAAAATAGAATATATCTTGAAATTGAACAATTGGGTATCATGCACAAGACTCAACACGGTTTCCTTAAGGGAAAATTGTGTACCACCAACTTGGTCACTATCTGTGACTCCATAAGTAACAGCCTGGACAAGAACATTCCGGTCGATGTTATATACCTAGATTTCAGGAAAGCATTCAATCTAGTTTCTCATAACTTGCTAATAAATAAAATGATAAAACTTGGTTTCAGTAGCTTTATGATTTCCTGTGTCAGTAACTGGCTTCAAAATAGATCACAATGCATAACGATTGGGGGACACAACATCTGGTGAGATCAAGGTCACCAGTGGGGTACCACAAGGCTCAATACTTGGGCCTACCTTGTTTTGTACATACATCAGTGATCTTCATCAAGGAATTTCCAACAAAATCAGCAAGTTTTTCTGATGATACTAAAAGTACTGCGGAAGTGGATACTGCAGTTAAAATATCGCTTCTCAAACAAGATTTGGTAAAAAATAGAAAGCAGGGCAACAAGCAATGGAATGCATTTCAACTTGGACAAATTTTTTGCTAGTCCATTTTGGTGCTAAAAATGTTCTCACATGTTATTATCTAAATGGAAAACTCATTAAACCAGTTTCAACAGAAAAAGATCTCGGCAACATAGTCAATAACTCATTTTCAGCAGGTGACCGCTGTAGAAAGGTGGCACAGGCTGGCAGTCGCATCTTGTCGGCTATAAAGAGATCTTTCACAACCAGGAATGAATATTGTATCCTTCCTCTCTATAAATCTTTTATCTGTCCCCATACAGACTATATTGTTTCATTCTGGGCTCCACACCAAAATAAAGATATAAAAATTGTAGAGAGCATGCAAAGAAAAATGACTAAATTAACACCTAGAGTCATAAATCTTCCCTATGAGGAATACTTGAGTTCTCTAGGCTTATACAATCTGCAATTGAGAAGAGACCATGGGGACTTGCTTCTCTTATTTAAAATATTGGGTGACAAATCTCTTATGAAAGACTGTAATATCATTTTGGCTGAAAAACCTGAAAACCTAAGGTGTCACAGCAGACAGATTCGCATTCCAAGAGTGTTAACTAGCAAACGTCAGCACTGCTTTACAATTAGAGCAGCTGCTCTATGGAATGAACTGCCACATGACATTGTAAATATTACCAACTTTAATTCATTTAAAGCTGAATTAGATAGGCTGTTACTGGGATAGTTATTACAATTAACCTTACAATGTGTAGGGAAGGTGGTCTCGATGGGCCTAGTGCCTCCTTCCACCTTTACACAACCGAGTAATACTCAGTAACAGCTCCTCCAGGCTCTCAAATTGGGGTCGAATGTCAGCCGTCACCTCCTGCGCTCAGCCTACGATGCTGTAGATGCCTCACCTTGGGCAGCAGCAGTGGGCATATGCCTTCATCGGCACTTCTGGCTGCGGGTGCCTGGCTCTGCTCAAGATGTTCAGATATCCTTCCTGAATGTTCCCTTCAAGGGGTATAAACTGTTTAGGGCTGACGTTCAGGACATTTTGCCCAACCTACAAGCCTATGGATACACTCTAAAGTCTGTTCACTCACTGTACCATACCCAGCAAAAGAGTGCCCCTCGAGTGCCTGTAGTCAGGCAACCCATAGACCCTGCCCCATCCCTAAGGCTGCCAAACGTTAGCCTTCCACAACCCTGCCCACCCCCTGTTCTTCCTCCATCAAGAGCTCCTGAGGAGGAGGGGCAGCACTAGCCCCAGGCTCCCTGCCTCAGCCTGACTCCTTGCCTGGCCTCCCCCCTCCAGTGGACCAGGCAGAGGTGGTAGGGGGCCAGTTCTCCTTACAGCGGGACAGGTGGTTGGAGATCACAAATGACAGCAGGGTGCTGCAGCTCATAAGCCATGGCCACACTTTGGAGTTCCTAGAGTGGCCCCCAGAAAGACCCCCAGTCCCTTCATCTTATCCCTTATCTCACGTCCCCATTCTTTGGGAGGAAATTTGGTCCCAGCTGCAAAAAAAGGCAGTTGAACCTCTGCCAGAGGCCCAACAGGGCAGGGGGTTCTACTTCCACTTCTTTCTAGTTCCAAAATGCATGGGCGCCCTCCGGCCCATTCTGGACCTCAGAGAGCTAAACCTGCTCATCCAATACAGAAAGTTTCGGATGGTTACCCTTCAAGGACTGTTGTCCTTCCTGAACAAAGGGGATTGGATATGCTCCCTAGACATGCAGGATGCATATCTTACATATCAAGATTTGTGCCCTACACAGGCAGTACCTCAGATTCCAGTTCCAGGGGCACACTTTCAATCCTGGGTCTTGCCCTTTGGTTTGTCCTTGGTTCCTCGGGTGTTTGCCGAGTGGCTGGCAGTAGTTGCAGCCTCTCTCAGGAGACAGGGATTTTACGTTTTTCCTACCGGGATGATTGGCTACTCAAAGCTTTGTCCAGGGGCAGCCTAGTCCTCACCCTGGAACACACCATCCATCTGTTACAGGACCTAGGCATCACGATCAACTTGTCCAAGTCCATTCTAACGCCCGGGCAGTGACTCCAGTACATTGGGGCGGTCCTGGACACTGCACAGGACGTGGCTTTCTTTCCCCAGGACAGGGCAGACTGTCTCGTAGCCCACATAGCCCAGGCCAGACTAGTGTTCCACAGCCGCTATGTCTCCACCAGAGTTTTTCTCTGGCTCCTTGGCATGATGGCAGCGGCCATAGTCACGGTGCCTCTGGCCAGACTTCATATGAGGATTCTCCAGTGGACATTGAGAGTCCAGTGGGACCAATGTATGGACGGCCTGTAACAGGAAGTCCTGGTCTCCTCTCCTGGGAAGAAGGTTCTGTTGTGGTGGATGGACCCCACCAACCTTCGCTGTTCCCTCCCCTCAGATTTTGACCACAGATGCCTCAGAGTTTGGCTGGGGGGCACATCTGGGCCCACACCAAACACAGGGGTCGTGGTCCTGTCTGGAGTCTTCTCTGCCCATCAGTGTCCTGGAAATGTGGGTGGTGCTGTACATCCTCCAGGCCTTTCAGACCCAGCTGTCCCTGGGGCTTCTGCTAGTGCAGATGGATAATATGACTGTCATCCACTACATGAACCAGCATGTTGTTACTCACTCATACCCCCTCTGCATGGAAACGATGAGAGTCTGGTACTGGACTCTGGACCATGGCCTAGAGCTGACAGCCGTCCATGTCTCTAGTGTCCAAAACGTCCTGACGGATGACCTAAGCTTGTCAAAAACGCACAAGTGGGAGCTTTTGACCTCAGTCGTCGAAGATCTCGTCAACAAATGGTGTCGTCTGGAGTTGGACCTTTTTGCGTCCCCACTCAATGCAAATCTGTTGCATCTTTGCTCGCTAGATCCAGGGCCTGGAGTTTTTTGGTGAGACATGTTGTCCCTCTCTTGGAAAGGGAGGTTTCTGTATACCTGTCCTCCCTTCCCCTTGCTTCATAGGGTACTAATCAAGCTACAGATAGAAGGGACCACGATGATCCTCATCGCCCCCTTTTGGCCTCGCAAGATTTGGTTCCCTTTACTCCAGCAGCTGGCAGTGGAACCTCCAGTCCCCCTTCCTCTATGCACCAGCTTGCTCTCTCAGAACCGGGGTGCCCTGGTCCATCCGGACCTCAAGTCCTTGCACCTTCACACCTGGCTCTTGAGGACATTGCTATGGCCCGATTTGGGGTGTCACCTAAAGTGGCTGATGTTCAGGTGGAAACCAGAAACCCTTCCACCAGGGCCACTTATTCGACGATGTGGAAGCATTTCTCACTATGGACTGCTTCACACCAGCTGGACCCCTTCACCTGTCCTGTGAATCACATCTTGGAGTACCTACTGTCCCTTTTGGATTTGGGTCTAGGGCACTCCTCTCTTAAAGTGCACGTCTGCCATCTCTGCTTTTCATGTGCCCATTGATGGCCATATGGTGGCACAGTTGGAAGTGTCATGTACCTTTTTAAGAGGCATCCTTTACTTGAAGCCCACTATCCACAAACCCGTCCCTCCATGGGAGTTGAATGTTGTTTTGGAAAAGCTTACTTTGGCTCCTTTTGAGCCTGCCGTGACTTGAGAACTACGCTTTCTGTCATGGAAAGAGTTATTTTTAGTTGCCATTACTTCTGCTCAAAGGATTTCTGAGCTTCAGTCACTCATATGTGAGCAACTTTATTTGATTTTCCACAAAGACCGAGAGTCTTTGTGTATCAGTCCTAAGTTTCTCCCTAAGGTGGTGACGGAGTTTTACCCCAAATCAATCCATCCACATACCTGTTTATTTTCCAGAGCATGCCAATCTTGGGGAAGCGTTGCTCCACACTTTGGATGTACATGGAATTTTGCAGTACTATACACACTGCCCCAAGGACTGCAGGAAGTCCAAACAGTTGGTTGTCTCTTTCACCCCTGGGAAAGAGGGCACCCTTGTTTCTAAGCAGTGTATGTCCAAATGGTTGGCCAACTGCATTACATACTGTATTGTTCCAGGAAGTACGGTAAGGAACTTTCTGGGGAGGTTAAGGACCAATCCACTAGGGGTATGGCCGCTTCTGCTGCCTGTTTCAGGAATGTCTCAGCTACAGAGATCTGTGCAGCAGCTACTTGGAGTTCTGTCCACACCTTTACCAAGCACTGCAGTCTGGACATCGCCTCCAGGTGCAGGGCCAGATTCAGCCTAGCTTTTCTTCAGGGTGTACTTTCTTAAGCTCTTAGTTCCTACCTCCCAGACTGGCTTCCTATGTTAGACTGCTTAGGACTCGTTATATGGGTGTGGCCTGCTACAAGAGATACCCCCAACGTCAGATTTGTGGTTACGTAAGAACTTACCGTAACAGTAGATATGCGAGGGGATCTCATGCAGCAGGCCATGCCATCCCTCCCTTCTCCCCCTAACTTTACTGGAACCTTTCTTTAGCCTGTGGATTCTGCTCTCCTTCCATGTTGATGGGAACCTTTTGTACCGCCTCAGTTCCTCAGTAGGAGCCTTATTCCTTGAGTCTGTGACGGGAGAACTGAGGAAGGCGTGGGGGTCATCCACTTTTATAGGGTTGGCTGACGTCAGAGTGGCCGGCCCCCAGTTAGACTGCTAGCTAGAAAAGTTTCCGGCTGGTCCTAGTACCTGACGGCAGTAGTTCTGTATAGGTGGCCTGCTGCAAGAGATCCCCTCGTAGATCTACTGTTACAATAAGTTCTTATGTAACTACTTTATAGTATTACCCTCCTTATTTTTAAGGCAGTTTCTTGAAGTACGGCGTGGCTTATTACAGTTATAGCAAATAAAGTCTTTGGGGGCAGATTTGTTACCCCCATCATAATTTTTATCTGATCTTGAGTTTAATTAGGAAGGAAGAGGGTCTTACCAGTCCTTGGGTGTTACTTCACTGCTGCCATGTCTGTCTGGCCATCTGATAGTCCTTGGCCAAATAAACAGCCTTTTCCCCACTTTCTGGTCAGTGTTTTTTACTCAGAGATGCACGTCCGTGACAAGAATGTTGCTGAATTACTCCATTGCAAACATGTCGATGATGTGTGGGACTGTTTTGCCCTCTTGTTGGAGCCATTTAATGAGGAGTTCTCTGAGTCGGGTGAAGGCTTCTCAAGAATTGCCGACTGAGTTGTACTTTAGGGTCTGGAATCTCTGCCTGTAGGTCTCTCCTGAGATGTCATACCTTTTAAGGATTTCTGTTTTCACAATGTCATACAGTAGTTTTCTGACTGTGCAGTGGCCATATTGCTGTAGGCAGGTTGGGCTTTACCTGTTAGATAAGGTAGCAGCTTTAGTGCCCATTGCTGTTTTGGCCATTGGCATGCTCCGGTGACCCTTTCAAAAGTTGTCAGGTATGCTTCAGTATCATCTGAGGACCACAGCTTTGTAAGGTTAATGTCTTTTAAACATTTTTATGTTTTGTTGATCTGCTGGACCTGTACCAGATCAGATCATCCAGCTTTGATAGCATGCAAGGCATCCAGCCATTGCTGCTCCTGGCACTGCATGTCTCTTCTGTGTTTCTCTAGATATTGTATCTCTCTTTCTTACTGTTTCTCAGTCTCTGTCGTATAGCCCACCATTTGAAGAAGGCAGACATGCTTTCAGATTATGTCCCTGCCTGTTGTTCTTCCATCACTGGTGCCAGCTGTACAGCGTCAGTTGGGACTTTTGTTTCTGCTTCTAGTTTGGCTGCAGTTCTTCTGGTAATTACCCGTGGGCTTGCTGTTGCAAGACTCATGATTTTCTTCTATGCTTTCCTGGTACCAGGTTTAATACCTAGGCACAAAACTACTGGCTTAGAGTATGCACAGCATAAATCCCACTGTGTGACACCAACTGTCATTGAGGCATAGGTCAGTAAGCATAGGCAAATCTGGAAAAGTTATAAAATTCAGAAGTGGCATTTTATTATCATTAACAATAAAACAACTAAAATTGTGCAGGATAGATCTTGATACAGGCAGTTCAAACAAACGGAAGTTTTTCATCTGAGAGTCTCTTTAAAATATCTGTTGATCTTCATCGGGGTTATCTCAGTCATCAGGTCACACCATAGGAACTTCATCGGCGGTAAAGGGGAATCCACACGGAAGATTTTCAGCAGTAGAACTGGGGCCGCCCACGCTGTCAATGTCCGCTGATGTCATCAACCCTATAAAGGCGTGAGCAGCCCCACTACTTCCTCAGTTCTTTCCCACCGTCGACTCGCTCGCATGGATCTCCACAGAAGCTTTGTTGCAATATTTGCACCTTTTTTCGCCTACAGCTTTTCTAACATTACTTTTTAGAATCTCTTTTTCTAAAGAGATTTCTTCAACTTGTTTATGTTGAGAGTTAATCCATCATCTTCTCTTCTGTCCCTGCTGCAGTGGAAAGAAGATTGCCTCCACAGACAGACACTTGCTCTGTGTCTGCTGTCTTATGCCTGACCACAAAGTTTGTGACTATGAGTTCTGCCAGAAGTTTAACCATACAACACTCGGGCGATGCAGAAAGGCTCTCAAAAATTTCCTGATGGATCAACAGGTAGCCATTTCCTGGCAGGGGTTCTCCGGGGTCCCAGCCTCCCAGTCACCGACTGGTTCTTGTCGAAAATGAGAAGCCTCGGAGAAAAGTCACAAAGAAGACCAAGATCGCAACCACTCCCCCGATGTTGCTGTTGTTCTCAGTCAGCCTTTTCTTCTTCTGGGGGATCTTCATCAGCTGCAGCTGCACCGGCAAAGAAATCTGCTGTCCAGGTCTCTGTGCCCACCAGACCCATACCAACAGGACCTCCGCCTGATTCCCAGGGCAGCCTGCCATTGACCTCTGGGTCATCAGCTCCTCCTTCGTCGATGACTCTCCCATTGAGACCTGACCCTTCTTCCTCCAGGGCAATAGGCTCCTCGGGTTCACAGGATTTAACATAGGGTTCATTGACACAAGTGTCGTTGATCCCCGGTCGATGAACACTGTTGATTTGAATGAAATCCAGACAAAATTCACTTCTGTGATTGTACAGGCACTTTGGCCCTCCTCGCCGATGCTGTCGACAGCAGCTTCATCGACACCTACTCATTGGCCCCAGGATGCTCCCTGTGGGCTGTCTTCAGCGCAACCAAGGCCAAACCCAGATGTTGAAGAGGTTGACATTGAGGAGGAGTACTACCCAGACCTCATTCTTCCTGATGATGAGGAAGAGGAAGAGGTCCTACTCACTGACAGATCTATAGCCTCTTCTGTCAGTGAGGACTCAGTGAAGCATACCCCCAAGGTTTCCTCTTGAGGACTCCACTTTTTCAGTGTGATGAAGCAGCTGTCCTCAGCCATGGGCTTCCACACTGAGGGAGAGGATGCCACCAGGAAAGAACTGGTGGACTTCTGGAGATTCCAGAATCCCCCCGAAAGGTGATTCCTCCAGTTTTACCAGCCTTGAAGAATGCAGCCACGGCAGCCTGGCACAGACCAGCTTGCAGGGCATACAAACTTTATCATGCCCCTAGGGTCTCCCCTGTTATGCTGCCAGCCTGAGACGGACTCAGTGGTCATCAGGGCAGCTCATGACAGGTCTAAAGGCACCTAAGCACCTTAGTTCCCTTTCCCAGACAAAGAGTCATGCAGAATCGACCTCTGGGGTAAAAGGGTTTATGCCTGCTCTACTCTAGGTTTGAGGATTACAAACTATCTGTTGCACATAGTAAAATACCCAATGCCAATTGGAGGAAGGGCAAGGCTGCTGCCCAGGCCCCTCTGGAGGGCACTCAAAAGCAGGAACTGCTTCAGTGCCTTCAAGCTGCTGAGGATGCTAGTAAGCATCTCCTCAGAGCGCTGTATGACATGGCTGGCACCGTTGGTAGGACAGCTGCCAAGGGCCTGTGGCTAAGTAGGCACTCCTGGGTCAGAGTATATGGGTTTGCACCTGATGTGCAACAAAAAGTGCTTAATGCCCCCTTTAGTGGCACCATGCCATTTGCTCCTGATGTCCAGGACATCATTAATGATCTGCAAGCATCAGGCAGGGCTCTCAAGTCTATCCACTCCCTCTACCACACCTAACCAAGGGGTAGAGGATGGCCTCCTTTTCGCAAAACAAACAATAGGCATGGGACAGCTCCCCAGCACCAGGGTAATGCAGAGCCTAGGCTCCCTTGCCCGCCTCCTCTGGTGCTGGAGCAGTGGCCAAGCGCTCAAGAAATTAGGGACCACCCCCTGCGGTTGGCTTCTCTGCTTGACTCCTTGCCGGACCCCCCTCTTCTGGTCCCAGACCAGGAGGCGGTGGTTGGAGGTCGGTTCTCCCTCCATCTGAATCGATGGAGAACCTTAACTTTGGATGCATGGATTCTGCAGATCATAGAAAGGGGTCACACCTTGGAGCCTATCGAGCAGCCTCCAGAAACTCCAACTCTGCCCTCCTGTTATCCCCCAGCTCACCTGTCTGTTCTCTTGGAGGAAGTGCAGTCCCTTTTCCTGTTTCGTGGCCATAGCCACGGGAGTGTTTCAACATCCGTTGCTGCATCATGGACAAAGGAGGAGGACAAAGGGATGAATCCGGGTGCTCGGCGCCAAAGTTTAAAAGCAGGGACTGGGCTATAAAAGAGCCACAGCCTGCTGCTTGGAAGGAGAACAACTGCTGTTTGGTGGCCATAGCTGCGGGAGTGTTTTGGTTGCTGTTGCTGCATTGGGGACAAAAGGACCAATCCAGGTTCTCGGCACCAAATTTGAAAAGCAGGGGCTGGGCTATAAAAGAGCAGCAGCCTGCTGCTTGGAGGGAGAGCAACTGGTGTTCAGGGAAGAATTTTTCTCCCACCCACCCCACACTGCCTCCATTATTAAATAGGCTTGCTAGGACCTCCCCGTAGAGGCTACACCCACCAGGAGAAGGAGAAGAGTAAAAAGGGCGAGTGGCTAATAGGAGAACTGTGGTCAAGGAGCTCTGTGTGCTGGAAGGGAAAGGAACTGGATTTGGTATTTGTGGACCAGAGGACTCAAGCAATATATGGACTGGGTCTTTAGAGGAAAATTGCGTTTAAGAACTATATTGGAGGTACTGTAAATGTGGGGTGGTCAAAAAAAGATTGCTTTTGATTGGGGCAACTAGGGGAAACATGCATATAGTAGGAAACTGCAGATGGTAAGGCTGTGTATGTGGGGGCATTGTAGATAGTCAAAGAAAAATGTCTTTTAATTGGGGCACTTTAGGTAGCCAGGGAAATTGCTTTTGGTTGGGGCAAGTAGGGGAAACTTGCATATGGTAGGAAATTACATACGGTAAGGCTGTGTAAGTGGGGGCATTTAGAGGAAAATTGAATTGGGTGGGCTTTTTATTGTATTGGAGGAACTGTATATGTTGGGCATTTAGGTGTATTGCAGGTACAGATAAGTGGGGTATGTAGAGAAAAAGGTTGCAGATGGTGGGGTAATTAGAGGTGTATCTCATTTCAAGTTTTAGATTGTAGGTACTATACAGGGGACATTTAGAGGAAAAATGCAGTCTTAGCACTGAGCTGCATATGTTTAAACAAACTGTTTGCAGTTTGTATTATAGGATGGTATGTGTTTAAAGAGCGAATTGCAAGAGCTGTGCTATGGACAGTGGAAGGGCATAATAAGGGAGGGAGGCCTATAAACTACTATTACTACCTACCCACTTCTCGGGGCAGTGAGGTTAGTTCTTTGCAGATCAGGATCTACAAGGAGGGCAGTCAGGATTTGGTAGCAGGATAGGGCAGGGGGTAATGTATCAGGGAGCTGGGTGAACATGGACAGAAAGAGAAAAGGAGGATGGGAGGGGACACGGGGGTGGCATGGGCATCCTTCAACTGAAAATGAGGGGGTGCGCTGGTGGACCACTAGGGAGATGGGAAGGGTGATAGGCCGCAACAGCTGTGAAGTGGCAGTCTTTCTTAAAATTGCGTGGAGGGTGGGGGGTTGTTTGGTTTGCAGGCAAATAATGCAGCTTAGGAATGAGGTCAGCTGTTTACAAACAGAGCTAAGGAGGAGGCTGTGGGCCGCAGTGGAAGACAACACAATGGATGGGAACAGTAGGAGGGCAACTGAGGGGGGCGGGCAGATCAGATCAGGAGGAGGGAAGACGTGTGGTAAAAGGGTGGTAGATGGGGAAATGAGATGGGGTGAAGTGAAGAGCAATCGAGGGCACTAGAGGGGAAGAGTGGTAGAGGGGAGGAAAAGGGAAAACACAGTCGCAGAGTCAAGAACATGGGGTGGCTAAAAACAGAAAGGAGGGTATGGCACATGGTAGGAATGGGACAGCGACAAATCGATTCACACTACTGGCAGAACAGGGGGATGGGAAGGGGGAGTGCTCAGCGAAGGAGCTGAAGTTAAACTGGAGGAGAACAGAATGGGAGGAGGGGACAAGGGAAGGGGGATTATGAGAAGGGGAATGGGTCAGGTAAAGGGGATGTGGGGTAGGGTGAGCAGGGTAAGGGGAAGTATGAGATTAATGGAGCAGGGATACATCAAGAGAAGGTGGTAGGAGGTGCTTTGTGGAGGGGGGAGGTAATGTCAGTAGGTAAGGGGGAAAAGAGAGCAGCACAGGGATGGAGACTGGAGAAGAAACAATGGGCAGAAGGGGGAACTTATATGCAGGAGGAGATGGAGTGAAGAAGAAGGGTACGGGATAAAGGAAGGTCAGTGAGAGCAGAACATGTAAATGAGGGTGGGATCTTAGTGCTGGGAGACTTGATACTAAAAGGGGTCTGATGGGGGAAGCAGGGGAAAGAGGCATAGTTGCATATGGGTGGAGGCCATGCCAGGAATGACAGCAGAAAGGGTGGGTCAGTCTGTTCTGAAATATTCTAGGAGGGGTAGGGAGAAACCTCATATCCTGCATTTGGGAATGAATGACCTGTCAGGAACTACGGTAGATGTATTTCAGGGGAGGTTTGAGGAGCTGGGGATGCTATGTGAAGAGACAGGAAGATCAGTAGCATTCTCAGAAGTTCTCCCAGTGCCCAAGGCAAGCACTGCAAGGAAACTGAGAACAGTGGAATTTAACTTGTGGCTAAAAGGCTGGTGTCAGTCCAAAGGGTATGGGTTGGTGGGGGAGTGGGGAAGGACCTGGGAGGACAGTGATCTCTACGCCAGAGATAGGCTACACTTAAGTGAGGAAGGAAGGAAAGTACTGAAGCAGAGATTGGGGGAATACATAGCAAATGAGGTAAATTTAAACTAGGAGCGGGGGGGAGGTAGCAAGTGGGCAGGAGTTATGCAGGATCCACAGGAAGGGAAGCCAAACGTGCTTACCCCCCCCCCCCATACTAGCAGCAAGGGATTTAAGGAGAGTGCAAGGGCAGATGCTAGAAAGGGAGGGCAATCAGGTAAGGGGGGAAGGGAATGGGGTGGAGGGTGGTAACCTTAAACGCTAGGAGCCTAGGAAACAAATCAGCAGAATTGCAGGACCTCATGGCAGAAGGGGAGGTGGACATGGCGGCCATCATCGAAACATGGGCCACCCAATACCACGATTGGGACCTGGCGATACCAGGGTATAGGATATTTCGCAAGGACAGAGAAGAAGGCAAAGGGTGGGCACTATATGTGATGGAAGCGATTAAGTGTATCTGGGAGGAAGGGGAGGAGGGAAGGACGGAGGCATTATGGATGCAGCTCCAAGATTCCAAAAACAGGACGCTCAGGATGGAAGTGGTGTACAGACCACCTTCTCAGACAGAGGAGTTAGACAGGGAACTAGCGGGACAGATCAGTAGGACCTGTGGGAAGGGTAGCACGGTGATTATGGGGGATTTCAACCTTCTGGGAGTAGACTGGTTTACTCCAGCCACAAAGAAAAGAGAGCAGGTAATTCTGGATGCCTTCCAGGATAGCTTCCTGTTGCAGTTGGTCAAAGAGCCAACCACGTTGGGGAACACCCTTGACCTAGTGCTGGCAAATGGTGAGTTTGTGAGGGATTTGAGGGTGGAGGAACCGCTGGCAGGGAGTGACCACCAGTCAGTGTGGTTCACGATACACATTGGGTAAGGAGGAGGTAGGAACAGTTACCAAGGTGTTAGACTTCAGGAGGACTGACTTCGAGAGGATGGGGTTAATAGTACAGGGACATCTGGACAGAATCCATCCAAATATGGATACTAACCAGAAGTGGGAAGTAATCAAACGGGGGATTGTGGAGGCAATCGGAACATGTTCCAAGGTCCAGAGTAAGAGGGCTAGGGCCAAGAAACCTAGCTGGGTGAGCAAGGGGGTCATGGAAAAAGGAAAAGAGTTGCCTTTAGGAGGTTCAAAAAGACAGGAAGAGGGGAGTACATAGAGGACTACCTGAAGAAGTCAAAGGAGGTGACAAGGGAAGTCAGGGCAGCCAAGACGTCAAGGGAGCTCTGGCTGGCACGGGGGAAGAAGGACTTCTTCAGGTACATCAGGGAGGAAAGGGGTTGTAAGGACCAGATCATAAGGATTAAGAGGGATGGGTGGAAACAGGGGCAGAACAGGCAGAAGCACTAAACAAATATTTCTGCTCCTTATTTATGAAGGAGAAAGAAGGGACTGTTCCCAAAGGGGTTGGGAGCAAGCAAGCAAACTTTATTTATATTAGGCACCCTTCCAGGGCTCAGGGCGCCTTTACAAAAATACAAAATTCATCATCCAATAAATTTAAAACAATAGTATCGTCAATTAAAATGATTAAAATTCACTTTCAGCTTCAAAGTGTGGCAGCATAATCAGATTTCCAATAGTCCAGCAAATGCCTGTGCAAATAAATGGGTTTTAAAGGAACTTTTAAAACCTTCTACGGTCAGGCTATCTTGTATCCGATGAGGTAGAGAATTCCACAGGGTAGGAGCCATAAAGGCAAAAGATCTACCTCCAGATGTTTTCAGACGTACCCTGGGAATCTCTAGCAATCCGTCGCTGGAGGATCGGAGCGAACAGGAGGGGCAGTAGGGAAACAGCAGATCTTTCAGGTACTGAGGTTCCTGGTCATGTAGGGCTTTGTAGGTCAGCAACACGACCGTGAAGGTGATCCACCACTGTACCGGCAGCCAGTGCAGTTCACGCAGCACAGGTGTTATGTGGCTGGACCTGGACTTTCCAGTTAACAGCCTTGTCGTCACGTTCCGCACCAGCTGCAAATGGCGGATATCCACCCCTGGTAGCCCTATGTAGAGAGCTTTGCAGTAGTCAAGACGAGTGGTGACAAAGGCGTGGACCAGAGTGGGTAGATCTTTGGATGGAACCAGGTACTTTACTCTGGCGATGTTCCTTAGATAGTAAAAGGAGGACTTGACTAGCTAGCACCTGAGCTTTCAGGGTCAGGCCTTCGTCAGATATCATCCCTAGGTTCCGCACCTGGCCTGAGGCATTAAGCGGGGCCCCTCCAAGATGTAGACCCGAGGGTCCCCCCCCACCATGTCCCAGCCATCCTCTGATCAGGGTCCACAACCAGTACCTCTGTTTTTCCTGGGCTCAACCTCAGCCACCTCGCACTCATTCAGTCCTGTATCTCCTGGAGGCAGTTGTTAAACACCATGACAGTATTAAACTCCTAGTCATGTACAAAAGACATGTAGAGTTGAGAATCATCTACATAGCAGTGAAAACTCAACCCATACCGTCTTATAATGTCTCCCAATGGCAGCATGTACACTGCAAACAACATGAGGGACAGCACCGAACCCTGCGGGACCCCACAGGACAGATCCCATGTGGCCGAGGAATAAACCCTGGACACAACCCTCTGGGACCTGCCCTCGAGGAATGATCGAAACCAACTGAAGACTGCCGCCAAGTCCACAGAGAAATCGCAGGCACTCAAGCAGCATCCCATGGTCCACAGTGTCAGAAACTGTTGACAGATCTAGGAGAATCAAGATGGAACGAGCTCTCTGATCTCTAGTTATCAGGAGAACGTTAAGCACCCATACCAGGGTGGTCTCGGTGCTATGCCTTTTCCTGAAGCTTGACTGGAGAGGGTCATAGATATTGTGGCTAGTCAAATGATCCTCCAGCTGCAGTGCGACCACCTTCTCAATAACTTCACCCACAAAAGGCAAGTTAGAGACTGGTCTGTAGTTAGCTGGGCAGTCAAGGTCAAGGGAGGGCTTTTTCAGGAGGGGTTGTACCACAGCCTCCTTTAAAGGGTATGAAAAGACCCCCCTCTCTCCAATGAAACCCTCACTATCCCAGCAAGGACCAGGCCGATAACCTCAACATACCCTACAAGAAGGTGTGTTGGGCCCGGATCCAAACTACAGTAGGTAGGCTGCAGCGTCTGGATGATCCTCACTGTATCCATGACTGCCAGCTGGCTAAAGGTAGACTAGGTCGCCTGGGTACTTGTACCACCCAGCTGATCCATGCAAGGCCCAATGGGAGGCGCTGGTTGATCTCTGTCCTGATGGAGGATACCTTATCAGCAAAGAACTGCATAAATTCCTCACACTTTTCTTGTGATAATGCTCGACTGGGTTGCAGACAGACTGGATTGCACAGTCTGTCCACGGTCTGGAAGAGCTGAGCTGGCCTGTTCTTTGCTACAGCAATTTCCCTGGACAGGAACTCTGCCTTCTGATGAGGAATTGCTGATTGATCTCATAATGGTCTAGCAATCCAAGTCTATCCTCTAGATGAGTTTTCTGCCAGTGTCTCTCCAACCTTGCCTCTTCAACTCCCTGAGTGTCCCATCAAACCATGGGGCACCCAGATGAAGAGTAAGAGGGCGAACATGAACTGGACTAATGACTTACAGGGTCTCGACCACTGCCCTATTATAGGTAAGTGCAAGGGATCCTGGGTCAGTGCTATCAGTCGGAATACCCGAAAGGTCCAGAACCATCATTATGCCTTTTGAGGTAACACCTCATAAAGGACGGTACTGTAGCATTTCCTTAGGGACAGGCCTATTACAGGGAGTTGCGAAACTGAACCTCGGGCATGATGGTCAGACCACCCAATAGGATCCACCTCCAGATCAGAAATTTCCATCCCTAGGTGGAACACCAAGTCCAGCAAGTGTCGCCCCACCCATCCCCATGTGTGTGCAGTTGTAATAACCCTTGTCAGGCCCAATAAATCCATCAGTTGGAGGAGGTCTTGAACAAAAGGCGATAGTTCATCGTTGACCCAGGCATTGAAGTCCCCCAGAATCAGTCATCTGGGGCTTCCAATACCTGGCCGACGATGAAGTCCATAACCTCCTTCAGGAAAACCCTCCCATCACCTGGTGGACGGTAGATGAGAAAGATCCTGAAACCTGCACCTGCACCTAATAATGCACTCAAAGGAGTTGGTCGTCCCCACTGGCAACTCCCTGACGTCCAGTTCCTGTCTAAAACCGACAGTGACTCCCCTGCCCCTACGGTCCACTCTCAGGATGTGTATCACCGGGAATCCTACTGGAACTGAAGAAGCCAAAATAAGGCTTGCATTTTCATCCAGTCAGGTCTCAGTGATGCAAGCCAGGTCTGCAGAGGCAACAGGATCTGCCACCACCGCGGTCTTATTTTTAATAGACCTGGCATTGCATAACACTGCCTGAGAGAGACGAGAATCCGAGGATGACCCCAACCACCTGCCTGTCCAAGACAGAGCCCTTGGGTATAGGCACAAGACAAGGAAGACCTTGATCCTATGTTCATTTCACACCAGGGTGTCTGCTGGTCCCCACTGTCTCTATCCGTTCACCCTTTTCCCATCCCCCTCAAGATCTACAGAGCCCCTAGGAAGGGTAGGCACGGGGGGGGGAGGAGGTGACAAATGAGGACATCACAGTGGGCAGGGTACTGGAGGGTTTGAGGGCTCTGATGGTGGACAAGGCACCAGGGCCTGATGGCATACGCCCCAGGATGCTGAAGGGACTGGCAGAAGTCCTGGCAGAGCCCTTGGCAGACTTGTTCAGTGCCTCCCTGGACTCAGAGAGTGTACTTCACGACTGGAGGATGGCTCACATGGTACCCCTCCACTAGAGTGGCCCCAAGAATGAACATGGGGGAATTACAGACCAGTAAGCCTCACATCCATCGTGGGGAAGCGGATGGAGACAATCATGAAAGTGAGGCTGGTTTCCTTTCTGGATACCAGTGGGCTGCAGCACGGTAGCCAGCATGGGTTTGTCTCTGGCAGGTCCTGTCAGACCAGCCTGGTGGAGTATTATGACTGGGTAACTAGGCAACTGGACATGGGCCATGCAGTGGACGTCCTGTACCTTGACTTCAGTAAGGCGTTCGATTTGGTGCCACATGGAAGGCTGGGAAGTAAGCTGAAGGGCATGTGGCAGGGGCGAAGGTGGTGGGATGGATAGTGAACTGGCTGCAAGGGAGACAGCAGAGGGTGGTGGTAGGAGGGGAGCTCTCAGCTCCGAGAGCAGTGACAGGTGGTGTACTGCAGGGCTCTGTTCTGGGGCCGGTGTTGTTTGCTATCTTCATAGCAGACATCGCAATCGGCATCAAGAGCAAGGTCAGCCTGTTTGCAGATGATACCAAAATGGGAGCAGTAGTGGATGACTTAAGAGGGTGGCAGGGGTTGTAGGACGATCTGTCAAAGCTGGAGGCCTGGTCGTACACTTGGCAGCTGGGGTTTAATGCCAAAAAGTGCAAAATGCTACACTTTGGCACAAAGAACCCAAGGAGGAGCTATCAGATGGGAGGATTCAGTTAGCCATGACAGAGGAAGAGAAGGATCTGGGAATGATCGTAACGGGGTCAGTGAAAAACTCAGCACAGTGTAAGAAGGCAGCAGCCAAGGCCAAAAGGATGCTGGGATGTATTGCCTGGGGTATATCCTCCAGGAAGGGGGAGGTGATCCTGCCGCTGTATAGATCACTGGTCAGGCCACGCCTGGAGTACTGCATGCAGTACTGGTGTCCGTACCTGAAGAAGGACATTGGATTACTGGAGGGGGTGCAGCGCAGGGCAACGAGGATGATCCAAGGGCATGGGGACATGCCATACGAGAGCAGGCTGAGACAGTTGAACATGTACTCCCTGGAGGAGAGGAAAGATGGGGGAATATGATTGAAACCTTCAAGTACTTGAAAGGTAGCCAGCCTGACGGTGCAGCGGCAAGGCGTCTGTTTATGACGCCGACATCCCAGGTTTAGGAACAGACCTGGGAGTTGGAGGGCTGGCCGAGCGGAGAAGGATTATGGCAGCTCTCCTGGGAGAGTGCCTGGTACATCAGCAGCCCCTGGCGGAGGCTGGGGATCTGCAGAGACTGGCGCCACACGAGACGGGAGGCAGGACAGACATCAGGCATGCCCATTGACATCATTGCACGTCCCGCCCCTAGGCGAAAGCAGCACACAAAAATCCGGCCCCACGAATGACGTCCCTGCCGCCGCTCCCGCTAAAGACTCATGTCCGCCGGTGGGAGGTCCCACTCCGTGGCCGCCCTGGAAGGGCAAGTCAGGGAGTAACTGTGTTCCTTGGAAAGACACCCAGCCAGCTGCACTCCGAGGGGCCAGCCAGGGTATGGTGGTGGTGCTCGGGGTGGGAGACTGAAGCCTCTGTCTGGTATGGGCAGGAAGTGAGGTATCGGGCAAAAAAAAAGTACTTAAAAGGTATAAACAAGACAGGAACAGAGGGGCTGTTCAAGTTTGGGGGGGAGGGACATTAGAGGGCATGAACTGAGAGTGAAGGGGGATAGATTCAGGAGGGAAATGAGGAGACACTTTTTTATGGAGAAGGTGATGTCTGGATGGAATGCATTGCCTGAGGAAGTGGTGTCCCGTAGTACAGTGGGCTGCTTCAAAAGGGGATGGGACAGGGTAAGGGGGAGGGTCATGGGGAGGGGAAAGAGGAAGGGGCAGCTGCAGAGTAAGGATTGCTAGCTGCGCAACTGAGCAGACTTGATAGACCAAAAGGCCTTTATCTGCTGGCAACTTTGTATGTTTGTACGTATGTAACAGGCCATCAAGCCAGTGCCCAGGCACCAGAGAAACAAGGGGTTTTACTCCAGGTTTTTCCTGGTCCCCAAAAAGACTGGATATCTGAGGCCTATTCTGGACCAAAAGGACCTCAATATTTATGTCCAGTACAAAAAGTTCCGTATGGTAACTTTGTCAGGCCTGATGCCCCTTCTCAAGACAGGGTACTGGCTCTGTTCACTGGACATGCAGGATGCTTACGTGCACATCTCTTTCTTTCCTCCTCACGGGAAGTTTCTCCATTTCGCCTTTCAGGGCGAGCATTATCAGTTCAAAGTGTTGCCCTTTGGGTTGTCCTCTGTGCCACGAGTCTTTACCAAGTGCTTAGCAGTGGTCACAGCAGCTCTCAGAAGGGTGGGACTGTATGTCGTCTCTTATCAGGATGATTGGCTCCTAAAGGCCCCGTCCAGGGAACAGCTTTTATCTGACTCTGGAGCAAACTCTCCGGCTCTTTTTTTACTCCCTGGGCATTACTGTCGGTCTGTCCAAGTCAGTTCTGATTCCATCCCAAAGTTGCAGTATATAGGGGCAATTCTGGAGTCAGCACAGGGAAAGGTCTTTCTGCCCCAAAACAGTGCAGAGTGCATCATAGCTCAAGCTCAGGAAGTTGCCCAAAGTCACTGCATTCCTGCCAGGGTATACCTCAGATTGCTGGGCCTAATGGCAGCTGCCATACCCACTGTTCCACTGGCCAGACTTCATATGCACATCCCCCAGTGAACCCTCTGGGTACTGCGGGACCAGCACACGGATGAGTTGGATCAGCCAGTCCTGGTCTCCGTCCCAGTACACAAGGTACTGCAGTGGTGGATGGACCCCTTTAATCTGCTTCAAGGTGTTCCATTCCAGATCTCCTACTTGCAACAGCTCCTTATTACGGATGCCTCAGGTCTGGGCTGGGGAGCACTCCTGGGCCCCTTCCAGATACAGGGCTCTTGGTCCCAGTGGGAAGCCTCCTTGCATAGCAGTGTCCTGGAGATGAGGGTGGTGCTTTACACCATGTAGACTTTTCAGGAGCACCTCATTCTGGGTCAGCTGCTGGTGCAGTTGGACAATCTAAGCATAGTATGCATCGTCAACAAACAAGGGGGGACTCATTTATACCGCCTTTGCAGGGAGGCCATGAAAGTGTGGTACTGGACACTGGATCACAGTCTGACACTCTCTGCGTTCCATATGCAAGGCATGCAAAACACTCTGGCTGACAGTCTCAGCAGGACTCAGTCCAGCATGTATGAATGGGAGCTTCTCTCATCCATCACAGAAGACTTATTTGACTGATGGGCTGTCCAGAGTTGGACCTTTTTGAGTCCCCACTCAATGTGAAACTGCCCAATTTTTGCTTGCTAGATCCAGGACCTGGAGTTTTCTGGTGAGACACGTTGTCCCTCTCCTGGAGCAGGAGGTTTCTTTGCGACTTACATCTGTTTCCTCTAATTCAGAGGATGCTAATCAAGTTACAGATGGAGGGGGCCAGGATGATCCTGGTGGCTCCGTTCTGGCCCCGACAGATTTGGTTCCCTCTGCTTCAGCAGATGGCAGAGGAACCTCCAGTCCCTCTCCCTCTTTGCAGGATTCTGCTGACCCAGGCTTAGAGGGCCCTGACCCATCCCAGCCTCAGATCCCTCCATCTGCATGCTGGCTTCTGAGGACATAGCTATGGCCAGGTTCAGGGTCTCTAACAGAGTGGCGGATGTCCTAGGGCCGCCCTTTAGCCTTCCACTCGAGCCACATATGCCATGAAGTGGAAGTGGTTTGCCATCTGGACTGCCAGATACAGTGTAGATACTTTTTCCGGGGAGCAAAAATTTCATACATAACCAGTATGTTAGGGAGCATTATTACAAACCCTGAGGACTCTGTAGTCATTATACATGCTGGTGCTAATAACATACTTCGAGATTCCTTGGTTAAAATAAAACAAGATTATGTGGCTATGGCTAATAAGCTTGTGGATTTGGACTGCAAATGTGCTTTCTCTGAGATCTTACCTATCCCCAAAGCCAACTATTACTCTGAGCTCAAAATAAAACAAATAATTGGCTATGTCACTGGTGCCTCCAACAAACCATAGACTATAAACTCATTGGGAAGAATTCCATGGGAGAGACAGTCTCTTTTCATGGGATGCACTCCACCTCAGTCGACAGGGAAAGAGTGTTACATAGATACATAGACAGTGTCAGCAGATAAGGGCCTGTGGCCCACCCAGTCTGCCCATTTGAGCTTGTAAGTTCAGTTTGTTTTCCTAGAAGTCTGTTTCCCCTTACCCCTGACCTCTAGAATTCCTTTATGTCTATCCCATGCATTCTTAAATCCCATGACTGTTTCAGCCCCCACCACTTCCTCTGGCAGGGTGTTCCACTTGTCCACCACCCGTTCTGTGAAGAAATTCTTCTCATGTTTCCTCTGAATCGCCCTCCTCCAACTTCATCCCATGCCCTCTAGTCCTGGAACATCTTTTCGCTTAAAAATAGTGTTTTCCTGCACCCTGTTTCTCCCTGTAAGATACTTGTATGTCTCTATCATATCCCTCTCTCCTCCCTCTCCTCCAGGGAGTACATGTTCAGTTCCTTCAACCTGTCTTCATAGGTCTTGTGATGCAATCCATGCACCATCTTTGTTGCCCTCCTCTGAACCTTCTCTACCCTGTCTATGTCCTTAAGTAGGTATGGTCTCCAGAACTGTACACTGTACTCCAGGTGGGGCCTCACTAGTGTCTTGTATAAGCGAATTATGACCTCCTTTTTCCTGCTGGTGATGCCCCTGCCTATACATCCCAGCATCCTATTTGCTTTACCTGATGCCTTGTCACACTGTTTCCCTACCTTGAGGTCATCAGAGATGACAACCCCAAGATCCCTTTCCTGCCTGGTGCATGCTATATCCTCACTCCCCAACTGATATATTGTGCCAGGGTTTTTGTGCCCCATATGCATTATCTTGCACTTCTTTGCATTGAATTTCAACTGCCAAACCCTTGACCATTCTTCAAGTTTCTGCAGGTCCCTTCTCATTCTGTCTACACCCTCTGGTGTGTCTACTCTGTTACAGAGCTTTGTGTCATCAACAAACAGTGAAATTCTGCCTCTAGATCCTGCGCAATGTCACTGATGAAGATGTTGAATAGGACCGGTCCCAGCACTGATCCCTGTGGTACCCCACTGGTCACTCTTCCTCTGTGGAGTGACAGCCATTTACCACCACCTCTGTGTCCTGCCACCCAGCCAGTTACTCCTACCCACCACACTACTGTCCTGCCCACACCCATATTCCCAGTTTGTAATAGTCTTCTATGTGGCACAGTGTCAAAGGCTTGCTGAAGTCCAGATAGGCCATGTCCACTGCCCTCCCCTGATCCACCTCCCAGTCACCCAGTCAAAAATTCAATGAGGTTGGTCTGACATGACCTCCCCTGGTGAAACCATGCTGCCTTGGGTCCTGTAGTCCATTGACAACCAGATGTTCCACCAATCTCTCCTTCAGTAGTGCTTCCATGATCTTTCCCACTACCGAGGTGAGGCTGACTGGTCTGTAGTTCCCGCTTCCTCTTTGTTCCCACTTTTGCATAAGGGACTACATCTGCTGTCCTCCAGTCTTTGGTACCTCTATTTCCAGTGATTGGCTAAACAGGATAGCCAGAGGTTCAGCCACCACCTCTCTTAGTTCTTTAAGGACCCTGGGGTGCACCCCATCTGGCCCCATTGCTTTGTCAACTCTTATTACTTCCAGTTCCTTCAGGACCCTTTCTCGTGTAAAGGGACTTGTGTCCATTTCTGCACCATTCTCACCCCTTGTACTCCCTTCAGACCCATTACCCCCCTCTTCCTCAGTAAAGACTGAGCAGAAATACCTGTTCAGTATGTCAGTGTTCTAGATAAAAGCATCATTGCTTATATACAAAAAAATTTAAACTAAAAAATAGGGGGGTAGTGACACCTCCAAACTAGAATTCTTTGAAAAACAATAAAAGCGATAGCCACGCCAGATTAACTGTAAATAATTCTAATGTGCATCAGAAATCTCACTTGAAAATATTATTGGTAAATGCCTGTAGCCTCTTAAACAAGATAGATGAACTTAAAGATTATATGTCAACAAACAGTATCGATGTATGCTGGATCACGGAAACGTGGTTCAAAGATTCAGACTGGGACACAGGAATAACAGGGTACAGTAAAATAGTTAAAGATCGTATTGGTTCCAGAGGTGGCAGTCTGGCTTTGTACATTTCCGATATATATAGAAGTACCATAATTGATAATGGACCAAATGAAGAGTACTCACCTGAATTAATATGGACCAAAGTTCTCCTTTCAAATAATTACAGTGTTACCATAGGATTGGGGTAGAGAACCCCCAATTTAACCAGTCAAGAAAATGACATATTTTTAAATAAAACAGAAAATGAGACTTGTCAAAAACTACATACTCACTGGTGATTTCAATTTCCCTTATGTCAACTGGGAATTAGGCAAATGTAACTCATCAATAGAAAGCCGATTTATGGACATAATGATCCCAAACAATATGGATCAGTTTGTTAAAATCCCTACCAGGGGTAACAATATCTTAGATTTATTTCTAACTAAAATGCAGGAAAGCGTTAATCAAGTTGAAGTGCTTCATCCCTTGTCAAATAGTGATCATAATATGGTACAAGCTGTAATTAATGTACAACAACATGCCACAATAAATACATGGCTGCACAACAATTATAAATTTCTATTCTGCAGATTTCAAATCAATAAATCCTTGATTGAGTGGACTTGGGAAAAGGATCTAATGGGACAAAACTTAAATAATATTTGGTCTGCTCTTTACAGTAAAATACAGCATTGCATCAATCTGTGGGTTCCATTTAGAAAAAAAATACAGCAACAATAAGAGAACCCCTTCCCCCCCCGGTGGAAGTATAAAGCTAAACCTAAATAGAAAATACAAAAAACAGTCCACATCTACAAATTGGACCAAATACAGAGTGTCCGCGAATAAAAGTAAAAATTTGATTAGGAAAGCTAAGAAACAGTTTGAAGAAAAAATAGCACTTTCCACCAAAGACAACAAAAAAAAGTTTTTGTAATTACATTGGGTCCATTAAAAACTAGCCCCAAAATAGGAGCTTTAACCACACCAGAAAGAGTCATAGTTAATGAAAAAGAAATGGCTAGTGAATTCAATAAACATTTTATTAGTATGTTCAGTCCAAAGGCTCATTTTCAACCATCATTCTTGGAGCCTAACTATACTTGCCAGCTCTTCATTGGCAAGCATTTAAACTAGCCAAGGGGGGAGGCACTGGAAAGGAGCAGGAAAATCCTAGCCCCCCCAAAAAAATCACAGTAGTAAGTGCAGTAAACACCAACATAGAGGTGTCGATAGGGAGAAGGGCAGGGGTAAATGGAAAAAGTGATAAAGGGAAGAAGGACAGGGATGGGCCAAAAAGGAGTAAGGCCATCAGGAAATGGAGGGTAATGTGTACCAATGCCCGTAGTCTGGGCAATAAGCTCCCTGAGCTGGTGGCCTTGATGGAAGAGGGATGCCTGGATATCGTAGCAGTCACAGAAACATGGTACACAGAGAACCATGACTGGGATGTTAACATACCAGGGTACATAACTTACAGGAGAGACAGGCAGGGAGAAGAGGGGAGGAGTAGCTTTCATGTAAAGGAAGGGATAAAAGCAACTGAACAAAAGAGTAAACAGGGGAGGAGAGGAGGCACTGTGGGTCACCTTGGAGACTGAAAGGGCACCACAATCCACACAGGGTTAGGTACAGACCCCCATGTCAGGGGAAGGGGAGGGAATGGACAAGGATATGATAGAAGGCATTCTTAGGATGGCAGAGAAAGGGGAGATACTGTTGATGGGAGACCTGAATATGCCAGATGTTAACTGGAGCACATTTGCTGCAGCCACATCCAAGAGCAGGGCCATTCTTGATGCCCTACAGGTGGCAGGCCTCAAGACAGCTAGTTTCAGAACCCACTCGTGAGGGAGCAATCTTAGACCTCATACTCTCAAACGGGGGCAGTGAGAGGATCTCAGATCTAGAAGTGGGTTGCCATCTGGGAACAAGTGACCATCAAACAGTGTGGTTCCACGCAAACTCAGCTCACAGAGTCAAGCCATACAAAAGTGAGGGTACTGACTCAGGAGGGCTGACTTTGGCAAGATAGGAGAGCGCCTCAGAAAAGCACTGACAAACAGGCTAGAAGGAGGTGTGAGCAACAATGGGGAATCATCAAACTGCCATCACAGAGGCAACAAGCCTTGTGTGAAGCAAATAAACAAATCAAAACGAAAAGAAATAGCCACTATGGTTCTCAAAAGAGGTGGCTGTGAAAGTCAGGAAGAAAAAGATAGCATTCCGGAAGTATAAGAAAACACAGAAGGAGCAGGACAGAGAGCTGTACCAGTTAAGGCAGAAGGAAGCAGGGAAGGAAGTCAGAATAGCAAAGGCCCAAACTGAGGAAAGGGTAGCCAACTCGGTTTAGAAGGGGGATAAAACCTTTTATAGGTACATCAGCGAACGTAGAAAGACAAAGGGAGGGATAGTGAGGCTGAATAGAATGAACG
Organism: Neoceratodus forsteri; assembly: GCA_016271365.2. Lineage (NCBI taxonomy): Eukaryota > Metazoa > Chordata > Ceratodontiformes > Ceratodontidae > Neoceratodus > Neoceratodus forsteri. Next base: position 707,865,857 of record CM057459.1, on the reverse strand, counting down.
GTGGGTGGGCAGAGGGGGACAGTGAAAAAGCAGGGATACTGAACGAATATGTCTGCTCAGTATTCACAAAAGAGAGGGGAAGTGCCTAATCCAATCAATAGAAGCACTCTGATAGGGGGCGTATCCCAGTCCTTTCACAGAAGAAAGGGTTCTGCAAGAACTCCTAAATCTGAAGGTGGACAAAGCAATGGGGCCTGATGGAATTCACCCCCAGAATTCTAAAAGAATTAAGGGGGGAACTAGTGAAACCACTGGCTACTCTTTTTAATAAATCATGGGAGGATGGTGTGGTACCCGAGGACTGGAGGAAGGCAGATGTGATTCCCCTTCACAAAAGTGGGACCAAGACAGATGCAGGAAACTACAGACCTGTCAGTTTGACCTCTGTGGTAGGGAAAATGATGGAGTCACTTCTGAAGGAAAGAATTGTTGAGTACCTAGAGGCCAGTGGGGCACAGGACCCAAGGCAGCATGGGTTCACAGCGGGAAGGTCATGTCAGATGAATCTAATAGATTTCTTTGACTGGGTGACCAAAGTAGTAGACCAGGGAGGGGCTGTGACATGGCCTACCTAGACTTTAGCAAGGCATTTGACACAGTCCCACACAAAAGATTAATAGTCAAATTAACCAGCCTGGGAGTGGGTCCCAGGTTGGTAGCTTGGGTAAAACATTGGCTGGACAAGAGGACACAGAAGGTAATTGTAAATGGAGTCCACTCTGAAGAAAGAGAGGTTACTAGTTGGGTACCGCAGGGTTCAGTACTGGGTCCAGTCCTTTTTAATGTCTTCATAAGTGACATTACAGATGGACTGGAAGGAAAAGTGTGCCTCTTTGCAGATGACACAAAGATCTGCAACAGGGTTGATACACAAGGAGGTGTGGAAAGGATGAGAAGGACTTGGCAAGGTTGGAGGAATGGTCAGAAGTATGGCAGCTAGGATTCAATGCAAAGAAGTGCAAAATAATGCACCTGGGAAACAAGAACCCAGGGAAGAATACACAATGGGGGAGGTAGTAACAACAGCAAAAGGAAAGGGACCTGGGGGTAATCATATCAGATGACCTTAAGGTTAGCAAGCAATGTGAGAAGGCAGTAGGGACAGCTGGGGTATACTGGGATGCATAGGGAGAGGCATCACCAGCAGAAAACAGGAAGTTGTTATCCCTCTGTACAGACAGTTGGTGAGACCCCATCTGGAGTACTGCGTCCAGTTCTGGAGACCCCATCTCCACAAGGACATAAACAGGATAGAGGTAGTCCAGAGGAGGGCAACTAAAATGGTGCAGGGTCTGCAAGAGAAGCCATATGAGGAGAGACTAAAGGAGCTTAATATGTATACCCTTGAGGAAAGAAGGGAGAGGGGGACATGATAGAAACTTTTAGCACCTCAGTGGAATCAACAAAGTCCAAGAGGGTAGCATCTTTCAGAAAAGAGATGTGCAAGAACAAGGGGACACAATTTAAGAGAGAGGGGCGGTTCAGGGCAATGTGAGGAAGTATTATTTCACAGAGAGGGTAGTGGATGCATGGAACAGCCTTCCTGAGGAGGTTTTGGGGTCTAAAACTGTGGGAGAATTCAAGAATGCATGGGACAGACATAAGGCAATTCTTGCGTGGGGTTGGAAGAAATAGGCTGTTGGTTAACTAGGATCTGCGGCCTATCCTGTAGGTGGGGAAATGGGCAGACTAGATGGGCCAAGCGGTCCTTATCTGCCATCAAAGTCTATGTTTCTATGTTTAGTGAGGGAGAGGTCATGGATGTTATAATGACAGTCAAACCAAATGGATCTGCTGGTCCAGATGGAATACCTCCTATTTTTATTAAGAATACCGCCTCCCATATTGTGGGACCTTTGACTTACCTTTTCAATGTCTCTCTTAGGACAGGATCTACACTACCAATATGGAGGCAGGCTACTGTAATTCCTCTGCATAAAAAAAAGGCAACAGAGCCTCAGTTCTAAACTACCGGCCAATAAATCATAAGCTCATGGAGAAATTATTAAAAAGAAGAATCACTGCGCACCTAAAAAATATTGGGTACATTGACATTACTCAGCATGGGGTTTGTCAGTGGCAGGTCATGCCAAACAAATCTGTTAAATTCCTTCCAACCAGTAAATGAGGCACTGGACAAAAGCATGTCAGTTAATATAATATATTTAGACTTCTCAAAAGCTTTTGACTCTGTGTCTCACAAAGTCCTTATTGGATTATTAGAAATGTTAGATTTACATCCTCAAATAATAAGCTGGATTACATCATGGCTCTTTGACCAGACACAGAGTTTCATTAAAAAGCTACTTGCCTCCATGGGGCTCTATTACCAGCGGCGTGCCCCAAGGCTCCGTCTTGGGACCTGTTTTTTAACACACTGATTACCTCCATGCTTCCCCTAAACAAATACTGCTGGATGGCCAAGTATGCAGACGACTGCAGACTGGGAGGTATAGTGACAAATAGGGATTCTGCAGTTCAGACTCAGAATAATCTTTCACATCTTGAGACCTGGTCTATTAAAAATGAGTTGTTATTCAATGTTCTGAAATGCAAGGTGATGCATTTGGGCAAAAATAATCCCTGTTATCCTTACAAATTGAATAACATAAATTTACAAACAACTGAAAACAAAGATTTGGGGGTAACAGTTTCTAATAATTTCTCCTTTGATTCGCCCGTTAGAAATACTGTCAAAAAGGGGAATCAAATATTGGGATGTATCTTAAGAAATATTAAGAGCAGGCATGAGAGAGTGATAGCCCCCCTTTCCTTTAGCCTGGTCAGACCTCACTTAGAATATTGCTCTGCAATATGTGACCCTCTGCTTATCAGAAGTAATAAACTAATTGAAAACATTCAGCGTAAAGCTACTAGAACAATCAAAACTGTGCAGAACCTTGACTGTGGTACTAGGCTAAGGAAATTAAATCTTTATTCAGTGCAATATAGAAGATCAACGGGTGACCTACGTACGGTATATAGAGCAATAAATGATGAATCAACGTTTGTAACTATTGGTTTAATAAAAAATTCTTCAAAAGTAAACACTAGATCACATGTCAAAAAATTAATGGGAACAAAAAATAAACAAAATAAAGCATTGGTTTACCCAAAGAGTAGTAACAGCATGGAATGACCTTACAAAAACAGTCATTGAGAGTAAAACAATGGATATTTTTAAAAACAGTCTGGATGCACACATGAGAAATACAATTTTTTATTTCCACCAATGATTTGGTGGTGAGCGTATAAAAGGCATACTTGCCTCTTTAGCTCGTAAGTACCTACGAACCTATGAAGCATCCTGGCCGGTGAACCATATCCTGGACTACTTGATCTCTCTTTCCGACTCAGGCCTCCAGTACTCTTCCCTCAAGGTGCACCTTTCGGCTATTTCTGCATTTCATGAGCATGTGGGTGACCACACGATTGCTCAGGTGGATGTCTCCTGTACCTTTCTAAGGAGCATCCTGCATCTGAAACCCCCAATCCGTTCTCCTGTCCCAGTTTGGGACTTCACTTGAATTTTGTTTTGGGGAAACTGACCCTGTCTCCCTTTGAGCCAGTCGCGACTTGCAATTTACGCTTTCTGTCTTAGAAAGCATTATTTTTTGTTGCCATTACTTCTGCTCGAAGAATTTCAGAGATTCAGGCCCTCTGGTGCGAGGAACTTTATTTGATTTTTCACAAAGACAGAGTGTCTTTGCACACAAATCCTAAGTTTCTTCCTAAGGTGGTTTCTGAGTTTACGCTCAATCAATCTAGCCATCTTCCCGTTTATTTTCCAGAGCGTGCCAATCCAGGGGAAGCACTGCTCCATACATTAGATGTGCACAGAGCTTTGAAGTACTACCTGCTTCGGACCAAGGAATGTAGGAAGTCAGAGCAGCTGTTTGTTTCCTTTGCCCCAGGTAGAGAGGGCGCTTCAGTTTCTAAGCAGTGTTTATCCAAATGGTTGGCTAATTGCATTGTGTTCTGTTAGAACAAGTACAGCAAATAATTGCTTGGTGCTATCAGAGCTCATTCAGCCTAAGGCATGGCTACCTCTGTGGCTTGTTTCTGAGGGGTCTCAGCCGCTGACATCTGTGCAGCTGCCACTTTGAGTACTATCCATACTTGCAGCAAGCACCACAGTCTGGACATTGCTTCTAGAGCCCATGCAGGTTTTGGCAGGGCTGTACTCCAGGGACAATGGAGAGTCCTACTCCCAGACTGTTTGCAGCTGTAACTGCTTGGGACTCGATCCTATGGTGTGACCTGATGACTGAGATAACCCCGATGAAGATAGAACAGTTATGCAAGAATTTACCGTAACAGTAGATCTTCCAGGAGATCTCAGTCATCAGGTCTTCTTCCCTCCCACCAGCCCCCTTTTTGGGGCTCCTGTCTAGGAACTGGCTGTCTGGTGTATCCAGCCTTTCACATAGGTCTGCACACCTTTCCCTCTCCCTCTCTGTCTCTCTTCTCAGTCCCTCATGGTGGGACTATGCTCCCTTTGTCTCTGGGGGAAAGAACTGAGGAGGGAGAGAGGTCACTCACACCTTTGTAGGGTTGACATCATCAGACATTGATGGTGTGGATGGCCCCAGTTGTACTACTGATAATCTTCCATGTGGATTCCCCTTCATCGACGGTGAAGTTCCTATGGTGTGACCTAATGACCGAGATCCCCTCGAAGATCTACTGTTGCGGTAAGTTCATACATAACTGTTCTTTCTCTTTTTATAAGATGTTTTTCCTTGACAATTAAATTTTGCAACCTGTTCTTGTAAATTACATCACCTGTGTTCCACAAAATGTGTTAAGACTTTGTCGATTTCTTTCCTGTGAGGAGCCTGAAGAGTACATTAGTCTTCTTAACAGGTGCAACCAATTAAGACATCCTTTTCCAGGGCTGATTACCTGCTAATAATTCTACAAACAAGCTTGTGTAGGTCAAAATGCACCTCAAGGTTAACCTCCTGTGTTCCAGATAAACCCAAATAACTGTCTATAATCACTTCAACAAGATAACTGGCTGGCCCGCCGGTGCAGCGGTAGGTTTATTGTTCGCAGTGCCAGCTACCCGGGTTCAGGAATGGACTTGGGCAGCTGGTGGGCCGGCCAGGGGGAGAAGGATCGAGTGCCCATCGGCCGATCTCCTTCTCCGGGAGGGGAGGGTTGCCTGTCCCGGCAACTCTACCGCCACCTTGGTGACCATGGGTGGCAGTGCAGCTGGGACAGCCAGTGGGATTGGAGGACGTAGGCCCGGGAGCCGGAGCGTCTGCACATCACAACGTGCTCCGCTCCTTGGCCCCTCTTGCATGCCTACATCCTTGGGATGATACCAGAAACACAGAAAAATGACCTTGTGGATGCCAGCATAGACGGGGATCCAAGCTCCCAGACACCATAACCCGGCTCTCGGGGACTGTCCAGACTGCCCGACACACACTAATTTATTTTATTTATTTTTATTTAAAATGTTGGTAACCAGGTATGCCCATTGGGGGACGTCCCGGGATCCCCCTACTCCCCCGCCCAGGGGGTAGGCCGAGACAGCATGGGGGCAGATCTGGCGGTACCCCGAGAGGTACCGGGGGCGGGCAGAGTGAACAGAGGATACCCCAGAAGACAGGGGCATCCGTGGAGACGGGACAAAAAAAAACAAGATAACTGTATATATTTGCAAACCAAGAGAGCTCAGTGATTTCACATCAAGATTCGCATATATTTTCTAACCACAGAGAAGCAAGGGAAGGAAGAAAGAATAGAAACAGCAAGTGAAGGAAGGGAGAAAATGGGGAAATTGTGGGACAGTCAGAGTGGCCAGTTCCTAGGTTCCACAAGGAAAATTTGTATGTGCAGTCAGAGAGGCAAGAGATAGACAAGTGACAGAATAAAGACAAGATAGATCATTGCTTTTAACTCTCTCTGCATAACAAATGGGAAAAGGTCTTACCCAACCCTGTCACATGTACAGAAAGGTGACAGAATAGATCCTTGCTTGCTTTTAACTCTTTCTGCATAATAAATGGGACAGGGTCTTACCCAACCCTGTCACACTTACAAAAAGGTTGCTTTGAAAATCAGAAATCACTGACTTACTGTAGCTGTCCTAATTTCAGGTGGCACTTGATTTCTGCTCACCAAGGGAGTCACAGGGTAACCTGGGTATAAATCAGTACATGTAGGAGGGTGGGTGGGGGCATTCACAAGATGGACCACGAGTCGCTTCTAGCATTAAATTACTATGTGACTATGTTGAGGAACCCACTTTCACAAAGCATCCCAGTTCTCCACCAGGCTTGCAATCCCACTTCAGGTGGTGCCCATTAGCCCAAAATCCTGCTGTCTTTCCTCTCCAAGTTGGGCATTGTCCTCCCTTTCTTTTTTTTTTTAAACTTATATTTATTGATTTTATAATGCAATAGATACAAGCATCTCCCATAGGACAGTGCATTCTAATGATAAAACAAAACAGTATATGATCTTTCAGTATTATTAGCACCCCTGACTTGATACATCATGTGGGGGTTTCCTAAAATAACATTTTTATTAGCTAAACAAAGTATTCATGGGCTATTGCTGCCATGAATGGGGAAATCCTTTAATAAACATGACATGTATTAAGTTAAATCACCCCTATGATAGGTAAAAACATCCCGATTGACAAAATATAAGGAAGATCAAGATATATTTAATAGCAGAACACTTTCCAACCGCTCCCCACCACCCACTTCAATTGCTTTAGTGCAGTAAAAATAATATCCTTTAATAAGCTATCTAACAGTAATATTTTTAAGGACAACTACTCAAATCACCCTTTACCTGTGAATTAGTCTGAAGATTAATCATTAAACATATTAATTCCCTCTAGGGCATTGAACTTAGTAAGAGGAGGCATAACTACAGTGCAGCTGAACTGCAGCAATTAGCTTAACAGCTCGGCACTGAAATAAGCTGCGTCATAACAGACATTGAAAAAAGACTCCCTGAGCTTAGGCCTTTCAAACGTTTCAGGTATAACACAAAAAAGTACACTTTTGATTATTCCAACAAAGCTTAACAAAATTAGATGCACATTTTATAATATACAGTACTCAGCATGGAAGAGTCTCAATAGTTAAGGATACATCAGTCCCAGACTCTGTTAAGCACCACAGTCATTTGAAGACTCACTAGTTTCAAGTGTCCTCCTCCCCCACGGAGGCTGATTCCGGGCCTCGTGCTGCACAATCCAGCTCAATTTTTGCCAGCAATTTCCCTGCATCATCGGGGTCCAAGAAATGGAAAGTCTTGGTGCCATAAACCACCTTCAAACTTGTCGGCATTAACAGGACGTAATGGACCCCAAGTTGGCAAAGCTTTGACCTGACCCCGTCGAATGCTTTGCGCCGTTATTGGGTAGCGTAGCTGAGGTCCAGGAAAATATAAATAGAAGCTTCCTGCCATCGTGTAGGACCCTGTTTCCTCGTCACTTGCAAAATCCTGTCCCGTTCTTTCATGGAGCCCAAAACGGCCAACACTGCACATGTCACGGGATTTAAGAATGCATGGGATAGACATAAAGGAATTCTGGAGGTCAGGGGTAAGGGGCAACAGACTTCCTGGAAAACATAAACTGAACTTACAAACTTAAATGGGCAGACTGGGTGGGCCATAGGCCCTTATCTGCCGACACTGTCTATGTATCTATGTATCTATGTCTGAGGATGGGCTGAGTCCACATGTAAGCAGGCCCCTCTCACACGCACGCAGTATGCCCGTTGGATTGAAGTTGGTAGCTCCAGCTGCATCTGCTCGGGAAGCCACTGCTCCAGAAAGCTGTGTAGATCTTCTCCTTCCCCCGACTCCGATAGACCTATAATCCGAATGTGGGACGCCTGTACCCCATTCTCTAGGCACCAGCAGAGTAGCAGATTTACTGTAACCAGGCCTGATGTGGCAACTGAAACTTTCTCCGCTGCTTTCCTGGCCCTCTGTGCTACATCCTCTACCACAGTCATCTTCGTTTCCACCACAGTTAACCACAAGGTAAAATCATCCATCTTTTTATCTATTGCTTATGTGGCTTTAAGTAGAGCAGCATTTGAGGGCTAATTTGGGGAAGATTCTGCCACTTCCTTCTCTTTGTCTGGGCCTAACTGGGGTTTTTTTTTTGTTTTGTTTGGCTCCATCTCCTCCAGCAGTCGTTTTTGTGTGACCCATGTTGTTGAGGGTGATAATTTTTTGTATGCGCAAGATCCGTACCAGTAACTGTAGCTCAGCTGAATATTTTTAAATAAATTGGTATTGTTTTTACTGGCAAAAAATAACAAAATAGAGTGTATAGGTGTACAGCTGTGTTAGAGTGTTGCTTTCAGCTCGGCTGCTAACCACGCCCCCTCCATTGTCCTCCTTTTCTCAGAGGAATTCAGCTCCCAATCCAGCACTGTCTGCAGATCTCTGTGAGAGGCTGCCCCAAGACATGCCCAATATCTCTCACCCTTCTTTCCCTCATGGGGCCATTGACTGACTAGCTCTCAGCTGGGCTCAGTGTTGTATTGCTTCCGACATGACTGTTCCATCTAATCTACCTCAAGCATGGTGATGCGAGCTACAGTATCTAACCTTATTTCTTCATTCTTGAGCTTCAGTGTTTCACTGGTGAGGTGGTACTGAACTGCTATAGATTTTGATCCATGAAGTGCCAATTTTTTTTTTTTTTTTGAAATTCTCACTTTATTCATTTTACTTGACAGCAGGGTAACAATTAACACAGACCAAATGCAACCAAATATACACATGATAGCGAGAAAATACATAGTATATAAACCATGAAATGTTCCTCCCCCCCCCCAAGAAGGTGTCACCGCAAAAAGGAAGGAAGGAAAAAGGGGGGAAAAAACTGTTTCTTACAACAAAAGCCTCAGCCTGCTCTTGAATACCAAGGTGGTTTGACTCCAGTGGAACATAGCCTCTGACTAGAATTACCAGGCCGCGAGGAGGGAGGCCTATCTATCGCTGATATTTTGCATCTATGTGATCACGGAATTGAGGTTCAGTGAAGGTAGAAGTGCTGATGTCAATAATCTCTTGTAAATTTCAGATATTCAACAGCTGTCAAAAAGAACCAGAAGCCTTGCTGATTCTAGCATTACCTTAAAAATAAGCTTCCCATCAGATGATACAGTACAGTTACGTAAGAACTTACTGTAACAGTAGATCTTCGAGAACAGCTCTTGCAGCAGGTTACTGCATAAGGACTGAAGCAGGCAGGTGATAGGACCCCATGGAAAACTTAGTTAGCTACATACAGCGGGGGACCACCCCCTGACGTCGGCCCTGCCCCGATGTCCCATACCTCATAAAAGGGGCGGTCCCCCAGCATCCCTCAGTTCTTCCGGTGAAGACTCCGGCATAGCGCTATAATTCTGGTGGGAGGCCGAGGATTCACTTCCAAAGGAAGACCAGTAATCATATTGCCAATGCCAATGCAGATGACCTCCTGAGGGGAAGGTGGGTGGGAAAGTACCTGCTGCAAGAGCTCTTCTCGAAGATCTACTGTTATGGTAAGTTCTTACGTAACTGTACTATCTTACTTCAAGATACAGTCCTTGCAGCAGGTTACACCATAAGGACAGAGTCCCAAGCAATATGTGGTAGTGCAGAAAACGGGAGGAGGTCTGGTGAAAGGGAACCCCTCATGACAGAAGCCCTTGCAGGACGGCAAGGCCAAAGCCTGCACTGCACCTAGAGGCAATATCTAGACTATACTATCTAATGAAAGTGTGTACAGTACTCCAGGTAGCAGCTGCACATATGTCTGAAGCCGATATGTTTTTCAGAGAAGCAGATGAGGCTGCCACCCCCCCTTGTGGAGTGACCCTTTACCTGTCCTGGTAAGGGTTTGCTTTGTTTCTGGTAACAGAACACAGTGCAGTTCACCAACCATTTAGAAAGTGTCTGCTTGGCAACAGGTGCTCCTAGCACCCTGGAGGCAAAAGATACAAATAACTGATCAGATTTTCTGTGTTGTCTTGTTCTAGACAGATAGTACCTGAGCATCCTGTGCACATCTAAAGTGTACAGGAGAGCCTCTCCTCTATTGGAGCACTTCGAATAATAAACGGGAAGATTAATCTCTTGGTTGAAAGTGAGCTCTGACACTACCTTTGGAAGAAACTTAGAATTAGTTCTTAGGGACACCCTGTCCCTATGAAAAAACAGATACGGCTCCTTACTCATTAGTGCTTGGAGCTCTGAAATTCGTCTGGCAGAGGTTACTGCAACTAAAAATGGCACCTTCCAAGTGAGAAGGTGTAGCTCGCAGTCCGCAGCTGGTTCAAAGGGAGGTAGTGTGAGCTGTTCAAAATTAAAAAGAAGATTCCAAGGAGGGATCGAGTCCCTAATGGGTGGTTTCAGGTGGAGAATACCATGCAGAAATGTGCATGATGGCTCCAGCTGTGCTATTGATTTATCCCCGTAAGGTGCGTGGTATGCTGGTAACACTGAGAGATGCACCTTTAAAGAGGAATAGCTTAGCCCTGAGTCTGATAATGAAAGAAGGTACTCTAGGACCTATTTCACAGGGCAAGTCAACGGGTCCGGGCCACGTGCCAAGGACCAAATGCAAAAACGTCACTATTTCATGGCGTACATGGCCTTAGTAGAGGGTTTCCTTGCTGCCACAAGGATATCTGCTACCCGAGTTGAGACCCCATGGTGAGAAATCGCTAGGTCTTCAGGAGCCAAACATGCAGGTATAAGGACCGCAAGTTCGGATGGACTAGTGACCCGTTGCTCTGGGACAGAGGTAGAGGGAACAGTGGCTCGCTCGCTAGATGTTGGAGTAATGGGAACCAAATCTGTCTGGGCCAAAGTGGGGCTACAAGAATCATGTTCACTCCTTCTGCTTGCAATTTGAGCAGGAGTCTGAATGAGTGGGAAAGGAGAGAAGGCATAAAAAAAAATCTGCCTGTCCAGGAGAGGGACAATGCATCTCGCCAGAAAATACCAGGCCCTGGATCTAACGAGCAAAAATTGGGCAGTTTTGCGTTGTATGAGGAGGCAAACAGATCTAGCTCTGGAGTCTCCCATTTGTCGAACAGAACTTCTGCTACTTGCTGTAGAAGTTCCCACTCATGTGCGCTGGATCTGGACCAGCTTAGCATATCCACCAGCGTGTTCTGTACTCCTGGGACATGAACTGCAAACAGAGTGATGTTGTGGTCTATGGCCCAATACCATACTCTCATTGCTTCCTGACATAGTTGGTATGAATGGGTACCTCCTTGTTTGTTGATGTACAGTAAAATACTACTGACATGTTGTCTGTTTGAATCAGTAGATGTCCTGAGCGTAGGTCTGTCTGCAAGGCCTGTAGGGCATACAGGACTGCTCTCATCTCTAGGATGTTTATGTGTAGAGCTCCTGAGCTGGACCATAATCCCTGCGTCCTTTTGTCACCTAAATGGGCACCCCAACCCGATCCTGATGCATCTGTCATCAGGATATGTGAAGGTGTGGCTGACAGGAAAGGGTCTCCTTCTGCTAGGTGCTCTGGAACTAGCCACCACTGAAGGACTCGGTGTATGGAGACAGGGACCGAAACCATCAGATCGAGGTCGTTCTGGCATTGGTCCCACTGGACTCTGAGGGTCCATTGAATGGTCCTCATATGGAGATGAGAAAGGGGTACTGTGGCTGTGGCAGCTGTCATATGGCCCAACAGTCTAAGCTTGGTCCTTGCTGTGACCTTCTTCTGTTCCTGGATGTGTCTGATCAGGCCTCTGAGGCGATTTTCCCTGTCTTCCGGTAAGAAAGCCTTCCCACTGGTCATGTCCAAGACTGCTCCTGTGAACTGTAGTCTCTGGTACAGGGTGAGAAAGAACTTTGGCAGGTTAATGGTACCTACTTCTTTGAAGATGGAAAAGGTGTCTTGTAACGCCTGATTGAGTCCCCTCCTGGATGCTGCCGTGTGGAGCCAGTCCAGGTAGGGGAAGACATAATGTCCCATTCTTCCGAGGGCTGCAGCTACTACTGTCAGGCATTTGGTAAGACGCTGGATGCCGATGACAGGCCGAATGATAGCGCCCGGAATTGGTCATGTTGGCCTCTGAATTTCCTTTTTTTTTTTTTTTTTTTTTTATACTTATATTTTATTCATTTTTGAATAAATTGTACACTCATACAAAAGTCCCATGCAAGGAACAACAAAGATTGTACACTCTTTAAAAAGAGATACAACATCTTGTATACAGGAGACAGTATCCCTTACAAATTACCTCATAGGGAGGGAGAACAAGATGTTTATCTACTCCAGATATAGATACTAATTGCTGTGCGTTAAGCCCAAGGGACCATGGCTATTACCTTATATTAATTAATACCGAACATGAGAACCTAACTCTCCTTATCCCGAAGGATTACTTGGAGCCATGTAATTCACTATATGTAAAATTAAACCATCAAGAATTTTGTAGTCAGCTAGTACTTCGCCCCAACTCCAGTGTCACATTAAAAAATGAGACAGCAGATCTTGCATCACAATCTTACTTACTGATGTTCATATGGTGTAAAAGAGCATATTGTAAGCTAGAATGCATGCTAAACAGAGGGAATATAAATAGAATAATAGATAGGTTCTGGTGTATTACAAGGCAGTAATTCCATCGAGAGGTTCTGGGGATACAAGAAACCTCGAGAGCGAAGCTCGAGAGGTTTCTTGTATCCCAAGGACTCAGATAATTGTAATTCTCAGAGCCTATTGTGTATTTTGTAATATATGGATGCAAGGAATTTTTAATTTCTTACTTGTGCCTGCTGTATGGCGCTGCGGTCTGCAGAGTTAGTAAGACTCCCAGTGTGGTTCCTGGCTCCTCGCTCACCACCCCCTCCTGCTCACTCCCAGTCCCATTCCATGTTTCTCAAAAAAAAAAAATAAAACTCGGTTCACACAGTAGTCACATTGGTAATCCCAACTATACTAATACGAGACCGAAGTATAGTATTAATGGAAGTATTTGTCATTTAGGACCGGAAGATACTATTACGGGACTAACTACTGTATTACAAGGAATTTTTTGTATGTATTTTGGGGGTATTATTTTCACTATCCATATATTACAACCCCATAATGATAAAAATCAAATAACCGTATCATCCTCAATATTTTCAGACGATAAAGGTACTTACCCCTCTAACACCTGCTTTAAACTTAATGTAATTTTATGGGATCTCCACCCCAAATGTCTTAACTATACAGTAGAGACTTGGGAAACTAGGAACAAATAGTCAATTCAGTCTCTAGAAACTACTCATTATTGATATCTGGCAGCAGTAACTTAGTAAGCAAAAATCATTCAAACAATAACAGTATTAAGAAAGTCCTCAAGTGTCATCTTCTGCTACTGCACTCGTGGCATCCTCCCCAGCCTTCATAGCCGCCATCTTTGTAGCCCACTTCCCAGCATCACCCGGATCCGTAAAAATATACATCTTACTGTCCTGCATGATCCTTAATTTGGCAGGGAATTGGATCGTATGAGGTATGTTTAGTTGTCTTAAAGTCACTCTGACTCCATCGAATTTCTTCCCTCTAAGACGGGTGGCATATGAGATTTCTGGGAACAGGTATACTGAAGCACTTTCAATAGTAAGAGGCCCAAAACGTTTTGCCAAGTTCAACAGACGGTCCCGAGTTACCATACTATCCAAGACCACCATTAATACCCTTGTGAGCTCCGGTGGTGTTTTCAAACGGTGGGGTAAATGATAAGTTTTAATAATAATGAACTCAAAATCTGTAATATGAGAATGGAACTGCTCACCCAACCAGTTCTTTACAAATAAGTGGGTAGAGTTCCCCTCAGATCTCTCCGGTAAGCCCACTACACGTATATTTTGGCTTTGGATCTGATTTTCAAGGATCTCCAGTCCGTAATTTGTGTGTTGCTGTTCTTTCGCTCTTTGTATGGTGGTGCTTTGGCATATCACCACATGCTGCTTTGCCTCCTCCGCATTGCCCTGCAGCGTTTCCACTGCACTTTCTACGGTGGCTATTCTCCCGACCAAAGTGTCAAGCTTGGAATTTGTAGAGGCCGCTGATACCAAAAGCTGCTGCATTTTCCGCCCAGTGTTTGCAGAGTCTCCTCCGTCTCCTCTCCTACAGTCGTCTCACCATGCGTGGTATGAGTGTTAAGACCAGATGGTGCTCCTTTCCCTCCGTCTTTCTTGCCGTCTCCAGCCTGCAGATTTCTATAGGTTTTTCCCATGATGTTCTCTAAGCTGTTTACTTTCCGGAACTGTAAAGATCTTGATGTTTTTTCAACTAAAAAATAGTATTAATTTAAAGATTTATTGGTTCCAGCACGGAGTCGAGCTGTACTGCGACTTCTCAGTGCAGGCTCCACAGCGCCCTCTGGCCTCTGAATTTGAACTGCAGAAACCTCCAGTGGTGTTGTGCGATTAGAATGTTGAGATATGCGTATTGCAAATCCAGTGATGCTAGCTGGGCATCTGGGCATAGCATCGGGATCTACCCCGGTAGAGTGACCATCCTGAGATGTTTGTATGCCACAAATGTGTTGAGATCGCTGAGATCCAGGATGGGACATAGGTCCCCTTTCTTTTTTGGTACTAGGAAGAAGTGGGAATAGTACCCGCTCCCTCATTGAACCCCTGGGACAGGTTCTATGGCCTCTTTCTCTAAGAGAGCTTGGATTTCCTCCTGGATGAAGGTGGTGTGATGGTGGGAATACTGGGATAGCAGGGGTGGTCTGGACAGTGGCTTCCCAGTGAACTCGATAGAGTGACCTCTTTGAATCAGCTAAAGAACCCATTGGTTAGAGGTAATTCGCTGCCACCCCTCCAGATATTTTGAAAACCAACCCCGACCGCATTTTCCTCTTGAACAGATGGGAGAGGAGGGCTCTGCAAGGAGTCAGGCTGTGGAGGGGAAGGGAGGTTTGCCTTGGGGGAACTTGGTATTTCATGTGTTTGTGCCACCTGCAGCTCAAGACGGGCCTTTGTGGGTGAAGCTACCTCTCTGCTGTTGGCCATATGTAGACTGTTGTCCTCATTTTCCACGAAAACTCTGTTGCTGTCTCTGAAATGGCTTTGGCTTCGGTTTGTACATGGCCTGTACAGACTGACCGGGCCGCTTTGCCTCCATCTTGTAGTTTAGTGACAATCTTTTCGGATTCTTCTCCAAAGAGCGCTGTCCCTTTGAAGGGGATGTCCAGAATGCCCGTCTGAACGTCCTATGTGAAGCCCGAAACTCTAGCCAAGAACGTCTCCGAAGGCACATGCCCGCTGCTGCCCCTCTGGCGACTGAATTCGCAGAATCATAAGCCGCTCTGAGTACCTGGGTGCCCACGTCAGAGCCTGTTTGTAAAAGCTTGATGAATTCCTCTTTCTGCTTCCCTTCTGGCAGGTTTTTGGCCAAGTCTAGCCCCTGTTCCCACAGGGCATTTTGAAACTGGACCATGTGGGTCAGAAGGTTTAAGGAGCAGATGGAGCATGTTGCAGATGCATACATCTTTTTGCCTAAAGAATCAAGCTGCTTCGATTCTTGGCCCGGGGGTTGAGTGCTTAGGTGTCTTGGCCTCTGGGACCATCATGTGTGGCAGTTATAACAACGGAATCTGCCACCGGTTGCTCTCCCAGGTAGGGCTCTTCCACCAGTGCCCTATACAGGTGGTCAGCCTTTTTGGGGAATGCTGAGGATGTGTAAGGATGCTTCCAGGTGGCCCTAGTCACATCCTGAAAGGTATCCACCAGTGGTGGGACCACTGCCGACTTAGGGTCCTTCTGGCGCAGATACTTTGCCAGACGGTGCCGTTCAGGGTCCAAATCCTATGTGTCCCACCCCATGTTGTCTTAGATATGCCTCATTATATCCATGAAAGTGGGATCATCTGGGGGACCTTGGCAAATCCTTAGGATCCGGGGAGGGAATGCTAAATGGAAAGACAGATCTCTAAGACGAAGCAGAGGATGAGTAAGCCTCTTCTGAGGAGGAAGACTCTGACCTCCGATGACAGCACTTCTTTTTGTGCCCTGTTGGTGAGCAGGAAGGGGTCCTTGATGGGGATCTCGACCGCTTCTTTTCACAAGAATGGACCCTTTTTGTAATGTGAGCGTTTCTCCTTGGGAGGAGGGCTAGGGGACCTTGGAGGTGGCATCTTAGTGGGGACCACATCCTTTTGAATTGTCTTCCACCAAAAGGAGAATAAATCTTTGACCTCCGACATCTGGAGGCCCGTGGCCGGGCCCTTTGGCGGCTGGGATGTCTGGCTGTCACCCGTGCCTTTTGGACAGTCACCTAATGCACTCGCCGTTGGATCATTGGGCATCTGTGGCTCCTGGCTGAGGTCTGCATCCTCGAGCCTAACTGACATCGGGTCGTAGCTCAAACGGTCGACACCAGCATCACATACCGACCTCGGATGAAGTCCGATAGAACGTACCAACCTTGGTAGCAATGGCGTACCGTCGTCCCAACGATGAGTGTGGGCCTCTGTCAGTGGTCTTTGGTCCGAGATCCTCTTGGCAGACGTCTGGTCAGAGGACTGTTTTGCGGACGTTGCCAGGGTCATGATACTTCTGGGGGGCTGAGAGGCTTACCTAGACTGGTCGGAGCCCACTACTGAGGCCGACTTAACGGCGCTTTTGCCGGGTGCTCAGTGGAGGAAGACCAGCCAGTAGTACCTGAAGACCAGCTAGTGGAGTGCTTGGGGGCCGGATCTTCAAAGGCTGGAGTGTGGTTATTGAACCAGAACCACCCGACATCTGGGTCTTCTCCGTAGGTTTTTGGGCCTTCGACCGAGACGGAGAGTGTGTCAACTGACTAGCCAAGTCCAAACTCCCCCTGGAGTCAGATATCCTTGATTTGGATGGGGTGCACTCTTTCTCCCTTTCCCTCCTTTTTTCTTTGTGTTTCCCTGACTTATGAGAGGAATCTTCACTGGAGGAAGTGCTTTTCTGCATTGCTGCAAGTTTCTGTTCAAGGAGGAAAGTCTCCAATACTTTTTGGTGGCGGATCCTCATTCTACTATTAAATTTCTGGCAAATAGGACAGGCCTTGGTGTTGTGCTCTGGGTCCAAGCACCATAGATAGGCCAAGTGGCCATCCTTGAACGGAATCTGCTTGCTGCAGGCACACTTGGAAGAGTGCTTTTCTATGGAGGACATCAGAGAAGACAACATACAGGAAATTTAAAGCGAGGAAAACAAACTTTTTGAGAAAAATAAAGAACACTTAAATGTGGCATCGATCGGTTGCTGAAGGCATCCGTGGAGCCGATGCTTGCAAGTCGACGGCAGGAAAAGAACTGAGGGACGCTGGGGAACTGCCCCTTTTATGAGGTATGGGACATCAGGGGCAGGGCCGATGTCAGGGGGCAGTTCCCCGCTGTATGTAGCTAGCCAGAAGTTTTCCGTGGGGTCCTGCCACCTGCCGGCTTCAGTCCTTATGGTGTGACCTGCTGCAAGTGCTGTATCTCGAAGTAAGATCATTTATTCCATGTAAAAGGAGGCCCAGACTTTTTCTAGAGGCTCTCCTTGAAGACCTTCTCCTTCACAATGTGCACCATACATAAGTGATCATCAGTCCAACACTACTGTCTACTTAGCAGTTATTTGGTTATCACTTCGAGGTCATTAGTTGTTTCTGATTCTCTGTTGTTTGTGATAGCAAGGCTGTGGAATCAGCAAAGTTCAGAACTATAATTCTTGGGGTTAAAAAATTGTGCCCTTCTTGGCAAACACTCAACCATAAGTTGTATTGTATTGTTATACAGTCAACTCCGCTTATAACGGGCACATCTGTGTTACCAGGAATTGCCCATTATATGGAGTGGTCGGTTTAACCGTTAAACAGTAATCTGAGTTAGAAAAAAAAATTGCAAGCATATATGCGATGCAAAACAGTAACAACATTTATTCAATACATTTGATACATTACAAATACTGTACCACAATCCCCACACCAACACCAGTGCTTGCACCATGAAATGAACTATAATTACTGAGCATCAATTTTTACCATTGAATCAAGTAGTTGATATTTCCTGTAACAACCAGCTGGTTGTTATGAGATTCTCGCGCTGCGAGTGTCCTATCTCTGCCGTGAGCATAAATCGAGTTGTCACATGAGCCCTGTGACAACAGGTGAAAAAATGGCAGCAGAATTTCAAATTAAGCCTGGTCTTACTTGGCAAACGCTGTCTGTTCCGATTCTCGCCATTTCACTGGTTATTTTAAAAAAGTGTTCTTCTACTCAGGTTCCGGCAGTAAAATCTTAAATGTAAATCAGTAGTTTGAACCCAGTCCCTTTCTTTTCACAGGAACCCCAAGATCATGTGACCACGTTTCCTATATACGACCAACCGACGAAAAAACAGGAAGGCTGTGAGACTGTTTTAACATTTCAAGGACTATTATCTATATTAGTAAAAAGTTGTGGTCATAGCTGTTTTTTCTCCTGAAAGTGTTTTACCGACTATGCTACATCTCCGTTTTCTACATGCTGTTGTGGACTCGTGGAGAGGGTCAGAGATGTACTTTCATAGATCATTTCGGTTGTTATTAAAAACCCTGCTGTTCAAAAAATTTTTAGCACTTATTTTCAGTTTTAAAAAGATTGATGCCAAGCAGTTATACAAAATAAATTATGAGGAGGTGGTTTATCTCGAATTGAACACAAACCCTCGTCGAGTGATGCTTGAATAAACCCCTCGATTAAGTAGCATCACTCAACTCGGGTGTGCGTTCAATTCTCATATCAACCACCTCCTCATACATTATTCTCTGTGTAATGTACGTTACCACAACACCGCCACCAGTGATTACAGTTTTTCAAGTGAAGTCTTATTTTTTTTTTTTTGAAATAGTAGTTTATTCAAGTTTTTTCAATTACAGACAGTAAAACATACACAGTCATACAGGGACAATACATGGTACATTCCACCATGTCTCCATCAAATCAACATAAGCAAACACTATTATGTTAGCAATAGTCCATTGTGCATTGCCTTGGAATATCCAGTTAGAGTCTATCACTGAGAGCCAATGGGCTAAGGGGAGGGTTAGGCAGAAAGGGAAACTAAAATATACTAAAAAGGAAAGGGAGGAAGAAAGAGAAGAAAGGTGAGAGAGGGGAAGGAAAGTAATCAAGCTTAATTATTATCTAGGATCAGTACTTCCAACTATCCCTTCAGAGAGCAAGGGTCTACCACGGGTCTGCGACTTAATATTTTTTTTTGAGAGGTCCACCACCTAAATTTGTTATGCTAGAATTTCCAAAAAATGTTTTGTTCTTTAGAGGACATGTAACGGAAAAAAGGGAGCCATCTGCTTTTAAATTTATCCATTTGAATCCTCAACTTGGCCGTGAGATGTTCCATTTCTAGTATTCCAAGGCAAATGCTGTACCAAGAGTATAGAGAGGATTTCTTAGGAGTGAGCCAGCAGAGGGTTATAGCCTTAAGGGCTGCTGCAACAAATATGTAAAACAAATAACAAAGTGATTTGGATCTCAGACGGTCCGGAGGGAGTCCAAACAACCAATGTTGGGCAGCAGGGGGAGGTCAAGAATCTCCTCCACAACCTTTCCTAGTGCATCCCGGTACTCCGGCAGATTCTGGCATTCCCCAAAAACGTGGAAATATGTGCCTTTGGCCTGACAGCCTCTCCAACAAAGTTTGGAGGAGTATTTCCCATAATATTTAGTCACCACGGGAGGACGAAAATAACGGACAACAAGCCGCCATCTAAATTCCCTCCAGAATAATGAAGCTGAGGTGATATGGATACCCTTCCAGACCTACCGCCATTCCAACTCAGTGAAGGTGATTCCCGCTTCTGTCAACCAGCTTTCCTTAACATGGAGTAAATGATCTGGCTCTGCCATGGACAAACATTGTACAATTTTTGACACTCGTCCCTTCAAGTCTGTTGAAAGAATCAGGGAAGAAATATATTCTGGTAGGGGATTAGGGTGAGGCTGAAAGTGGAGGCCCTTATTGTCCACTAGCAAATAATGTCTCATTTGCAAGTGGCGAAAAAAGTCTTTATGTGGAAGTCCAAATTCTTCCCTCACTTGTTGAAAAATGTTAACACTCTCTCCAATATAGAACTGCCCCAGAGTTCGCAGGCCAGCCCTCATCCACCGATGGAAGGCTAGGACCCACTTGAGAGGTAAAAAGTCCAAACAACTAAGTATCGCAGTCTGGGGACGAAGCCTATAGCAAGCTTCTTTCCATACCTGGCTCAGCACCCGGGTCCAGGGATTGTCAAATGATACCAGCCTTAGTCTAGCGGTATCCAAAAACAGCATATCTTCTATGCATGGCAGACGAAGGGGTCCTACCTCTAACTCTGCCCATTGGGGGTGGGGCACTCTTCATCAATAGAATCTGGGCCTGCAGCTGTGCAGCCCCAAAATATTTTTGAAAATCAGGAAGTCCTAGGCCTCTGCCCCTCCTTAGGAGCTATTAAAACTTTCCATCTGACTCGGAGTTTCTTCCCCAACCAGATAAATCTTGATAGTGTGGACTGCAAATTTATCCAAAATGCTTTGGGTGGTCTAATTAGAAGGGATATAAAGACAAATAGGAATCAGGGCAGGATATTCATCTGTACACACTCTATTCTACCAGATAATGACTGGGGCTACTCTTTCCAACGATTGCAATCTGTCTGTATCTCTTGAAGTAGTTTTAAATGATTAAAATGGTAAATTTTCCTTAGGTCCCTAGCGATCTAGATCCCAAGGTATCTAAAGCCTAGTTTCGCCCATTTAATTTGGCCCAAATCGGGGAGTGGAGCCCCCAAAGAAACACCCACTGGGATCATCTCTGTTTTTGCTTGGTTGACCTTATAGCCGGAGAGCTCTCCAAAATCTGCTAAAAGTTTAAAGATCTTCGGGAGGGTGTGCAAGGGATCTGATACATAAAGAAGGGTGTCATCTGCATATAACGACACTTTAACCTCAATGTCCTGCACCTGAATCACCTCAGTTTGTCTGATGTGGGCAGCAAGAGGCTCTAAGCTGAGGGTGAACAATAGAGGGGAGAGAGGGTAGCCCTGCCTGGTGCCCCTCTGAATCTCAAAAGGAGGGGAGGTGACCCCGTCTACCTGGATCCGTGCCCGGGGGTCCTTGTAGATGTTCTTTATCCATCTCCTGAATTTGTCTCCATGGCCAAATCTGCCCAGTGTGAGATCTGAGTATGTCCAGTTCAGGCGGTCAGACGCCTTTTCTGCGTCAAGTGAAACCACCGCCTGGAGGGCTCCATTCAGGGGAGAGTTGGCTAAGGAGAGAACATTCAGCAGGAGGCACATATTATCTTGGATATGTCTACCTGGGATGAAGACCGTCTGATCAGGATGTACCAGGCCAGGAATAATGTTTTGGAGACACTCGCCAATAGCTTTAGCAAAGATTTTTGCATCCTGGTTTAATGAAGAGATGGGTCTGTAACTTGAGCACTGGGACAAATCCTTTCCAGGCTTAGGTATTACCGAAATAAGGGCTTTGCCCCAGGTATCTGTGATTGCTTCAGGTTCCTGAGCCATATTGCAGATCCGAGTAAGCAAAGGTGTCACCTCTTTTGCAAAACATTTGTAGAACTCGGAGGTGAATCCATCCGGGCCCAGTGCCTTTCCGGGTTTGAGAGATTTAATCACTCCGGCCAATTCCACTTCGGAGAAGACAGAGTCTAGCATGTCTTTTTGAGAGTCAGTCAGGGTGGGTACAGTTGTTATACTGAGAAATTCCTGTATTTTATGGGCATGCCTGGGTCCCCTTTCTGCAGAATAAAGATTCTTGTAGAAATGGAGGAATTCATTAGCTATGTCTGCGGGCTGGGCAGATCAGGGTTCTCAGAACAGATGACAGGAATATATCTGTCCGCTTCCTGTTTTCTGAGTCTCTGGGCTAGCAATTTGCCTGCCCTCTGTCCCCTCTCATAGTAATGTGGCTTGGTGTACCTCAGTGAGTTTTCTGTATGTTTCAGCATAAGTGTGTCATATACGGATCTAGCCTCCTGTAGGAGAGCCAGAGTGGAACCAAGCCTAGTGCATTTATGCTCGGTTTCCAACTCTCTGATTTTCTCAGTGGCTTCTTTTAGATGGGCTTGGTGTTGCACGTTTTTATGGGAAGCATAGGCAGTAGTGTGGCCTCGAACTACAGCTTTGAATGCGTCCCATATGTATTTGGGGGGTCTGCTTCCGTATTTTCTTTTAAGTAATTTTGGATAACCTTTTTGGTGAATTCTGCATGTTGTTTGTCATTAATTAGCCCTGGATCAAATCTCCAACCCCCACCCCGAGGTGGTGTATCCCATCTGATATGTGCAAAGATCATGGCGTGATCTGAGACCGTGACTGGGAGAATACGAACATCATGAAATGTATGCAGTAGCCCTTTTTGGGTGTAGAATCTGTTTAACCTAGAATATGAATTGGTTGCTGGTGAGTAAAAAATAAAATCCCTTGATGAAGGGTTTAAGTGCCTCCAGGGGTCAGTCAGTCCTGATTCAGCACATAAATGTTTAAGCAGACGGGTACAGGCCTTGGATGAGGACCCTCGAGGAGGACTCCTATCCAGTCCCAGGTCTGCAACACAGTTCCAGTCCAACGCACAGATAATCTGACCCGCGGGTAGGCCAGTCACTATGCTTAAGAGGAAGTGAAAGAATTCCCCTGTGGGGGCATACACTGCAATAATATGTATAGGCCGGCCGCTGTATATCCCAGATAGCACCACCATATGACCAGTGCTGGCCGTAGTTACCTTCTGGACTTGTAACAGGAGTCCAATTCTGACTAATACCGCCACTCCTGCTTTTTTAAAGTGGGGATGGTCATCAGAGTAAACTATCCCGACCCATGCCCTATGGAGCTTTAAATGCTCGTGGGTGGAAAGTCTAGTTTCCTGCAAACAGACTATGTCACATTTCTCTCTTTTGAGTTCTGACAAAATCCTAGTGTGCTTAATGACATTATTAATGCCCTTCACATTCAAAGAACAAACTTTTAACTCAGCCATGGCAAAATTGGTAGCATGTTTGTTTTTTGCTTTCTCAAATCCAAAGCATATACATGTACTTCCTCCACCTCCTCCTCTCTCATCATAGCAAGGAGGACAGAAAAGATACAACAACAGTAGGGAAAAAGACAAAGATAACAAACAGTTAAATTTTACACTAATAAGCATCACAATATGTGATCCAAGACAGAACTAACCCCCTGGTGTGGATGGGGGAGGTCAAAAGCTGACCAGAAAAGGGCAGTGCAACAAAAGGTACTACCAAGCCGCCACCCGTAGGAGGTACAAATTCCCCTGAGTCGGCAAGATGGGGATGAAATCCCCAGAGGGAACTAAACCCTTAAACGTAGGGTAAGGGGTCCAAAGCTCCGCTCTAGCTTTGTGACCAGTGCCCTCTAAATAAAGTTCCAGTGAGAAATGGGCCTAGCTTGCAGGCCCCAGGTACACCTACTATGGACACTGTAATATACTTGATGCGCTACAAAACCTTGTAATGTGAACACAATATTGAATTAGTAAGGAGACTTCTAAGTGATATAGCCAATCTGAGGGCTCCATCTTCCTGAGTAGGCATCTAAACTAAAACACTGGGTCCCCACAAGGACATCGGCCCCCACCCAAAACATATCTTAAGAAATACAATGGGGGTCCTATGCTGGAAATCCTACATTTCTATGCACCTTACAAATTCACACTGCCCAAAGAAAAACGCAAGGACAGCTGGAAATGTTTTAAATCCTTTAGATAAAAATAGGTATGAGCATAGCAAGCGGTGGCTCAGAAAAACTCACTAACGTTTTACTTAGACAAACTGCTAAGCTTCCTCAGAGTGATCATCTGTGGCTAAAATTTCGTTGACAAATGAAGGGGGGAAGAGCTCAGAGGAGTCTTCGTCTAACCCAGGCCTATGTTTCCCAAAGGTATTGTCTGGGGAGGAATAAAACACGACACCTCCTAGTCACCACTGTTCTCAAATCCTCCCAGTCAGTGTCCTGAAGTGAGAACACCACCCCACTATAACAACTCAAGGAGAAAGTGGCCATAAGTTCGAAAGTAACGTCGCATACCCCTTATGTTAAGGCAATCGGAACTGGACCCACATTTTGCAGGCACCAAGGACCCACACAAATATATCCATGGGCACGCAAAGAGTTTACATCTTACTTGTATGCTGTGGTGGGCCCAGGGTGGATGGGGTGCAGTTCCAGATGAAAGGGTACGCTGACTCTTGGACGAGGCTGGAGTGGGGAGCAGGGAAAGGGCCAGAACAAATGCCTCGAAGGAACTGTAAGGAAGTGGTACCAAATAGGACCGGCGCCACAGGAAGTCAGACCCGGAACACAAGCCCAACTAGAAAAGTTTCCCTCTGCTGAACTTTGGCTCCACTGTCCTTCTTCATGCCTGTCAAGCCCATGGGAAGGTAGGGGAGGAGAGAAAAGGAGAACTGTCAGTAAAGTTGTAGCTTCATTTGCAAATGAGCATGTTAGCACTGCGAAGCCTCTGCCTGTCCCCAAATTATTAGAAAGGGCACGGGAGCTCTGTCAATATGCCGGCTTCTGCAGGGTATTCAGGTTTGCTTCCGAGGTACAATCCACTTAGCCATTTCGGAGTGAAGGGGAAGTAGGGAGTCCGATCTGGATCTGGTTGCTAGACGATTCCCTGGGGCTAAGGACCAGAGCAGTTCCTCAATTTCACATTTGGCTTTTTCCTCCTTAAGGTTAGGGAGAGAAATCCTCTCAGCTTCCAGAAAGGGACTGGCCACCAGGAGATTATCAAAGAGTTTGGGTCCTTCTTTAGTTTCAACCCACAGCCTGGCAGGGTAACGAAGCTGTGCGTGCAGTCCTTTCTCCTGCAACTGCTTAACAACATGTAGCACCTTTTTTCATTTAGCCATCATAACTGGGGGAAGTCCTGATCCACATAGACCCTTGTTCCATCAAAATTCTAATCCTTTTTCGCCCAAGCCAGCTGTAGTATTTTTTCCTTAGTGGGGTACTTCAGGAATTTTATTAAGATCGCTCTTGGGGGCGCTCCAGGTTTAGGTTTCGGAGCTATGGAGCTATAGTCCTATGAGCCCTTTTGATGTCTAAAGCAAGATCTTCTCCCAGGCTTAACTCTGTGTGGAGCCAGCATTCCATGTAGCCAAACATGTCTTCTTGTTCCACTCCCTCTGGAATGCCAAACACACGGATGTTGTTCCTCCGTGATATAGCCTCCGCATCTTCAGCACGACGGGTAAGTGCTCGCTCTCTTCTATGGAGGTAAGCTAGCAACCTCTCGAAGGCCATGTGTTCATTTTGTACAGTCTTTAGATGGTTTTCCACTGCGGAGGTTCGAGCCTCCAATCTCTTGAAATCTTTTTGTATGTTGGTCCCTTTGCCGTCAGTTCTGTGGAGGAGTTTCAGGATTTTATGTTTCCAGTCTGGTGAACGTGGACCCTGAGTCCGAGCCCGAATCATCTTCCGTAGAACCGGAGATCAGGGAGGACCTCGAGGGCTTCAGGGCTGAGGCCTACAGGCGGTTGGGCCTTCAAATTCGAGTTATGTGGTTGGGAGCTCAACAGCCCCTTCCTTGTAGTACGGCCCATTTTTGGAATCTCTCTCTGAATGATTTTATTTTGTTTCACTGCAGATTTCACTTTTAAACGCATGATTAGTTCGGATTGTGTACCCGGGGAATGGAGCGCTAAGCTAGGCGTCCATTCGAGCCGATTGCATCACCGGAAGTCATCAGTGAAGTCTTATTTATCGATACCAGAGAATTTGGAGCACCTTCTTTTGGTAGTAAGGTGCCCAAACTTTCTCTGCGACAGAGCATTCCAGTTTGGCTCAAGATCAGGATGCTGCTCCATAGCTCTCCGTAGAGTCAAAAATGCTGATTTCACCTCGCTTGCTGAGACCTTCTCTTCTTGCAGCTCATTATCCTCATCTTCTAGGTCCTCCGTGTCAACAACTCACATTGAGTCAACAGCCTGCATGATGTCATCAGCTGCTGGCTCCTCCTCACTGTCTCCTAGGCGACACACCTGGTCGAACTCCTCGGCGGTCATGTCATCGGGTGCTGGAATAATTTCCTCCTCTGCCTCCACTAGTGTTGATGCAGTTGCAGTTGCTGAACTATCTTCATGGTCACCATGGTTCTCTGGATGGGCAAAACCTGCTTTGTAAAAGTAACGTTGGATGATCTGTGGCGTAACAGCATCCCAGGCAGTCTTGAGGAGCCTGAATGCATCGAGTAGGTTAATTTTTTTATACACTGGGCAGCTGTAAGTTGAGAATCAGGGGCACTTAATGTTTCATTGTCGATTTCCTCCAGAACACGTTGCTGCATAGCACGCACATAATGCTGCTTAAGGCTGTAAATGATGCCTTGGTCGAGCGGCTGGATGATGCTAGTTGTGTTCAAAGGTAGGAACACCAGTTTAATGTTCCGGAGTCCTGGCACATTGGGATGTCTGGAAAAGTTGTCCAGGATAACCAAAATCTTTCTCTTCCTCAGATCACGATACCACAGCCACAGCCACTCAGTGAAAATATCAGCAGTCATTCACGCTGACTTATTTGCCCTGTAGGTGACGGGGAGGTGGTTAACCCCACTGAAACAATGGGGTACAGCTGACTTTCCAACAACCAGCAGGGGTGATTTCTCTGTGCCAGACATGTTACAGCATGCTAGCACAGACAATCTCTCTCTGGCTTGCTTGTGACCCATTAGTGTCTCTGACTTGAAAGCCATGGTCCCAGTGCCTACACATCTATAAAAAAGGTCAGTCTCATCACAGTTAAAAATGTCATCGGGGATACTGACGAGATAACCCAGGCAAAACATCAAAGACCCAGTGCTGTGCACTAGACGAGTCAGCATTCTGTCCATGCACCCTACGGAACCCAATGTTATTCCTCACTTTCCACCTCTGCAGCCACCCATCAGATGCATTAAAGTCTGGGTGCCCCAAAGCTAGTGCCAGATGTTTAGCTTTGTGTGCTGGAAGAGGGCCGCTGATTAGTGCGTCCCTGCCACGGGTTTGGGAAAAACCATCGGAGGAGTGTCTCCTTGACTTCGGCATCTTTACCATCTCTTTTTCTCTTTCTATCAGGGTTTGCATTAAGATGCCAGTCACAAAAGGCTTTTCTTTCTGTCGCAAGAGGTCTGCTATTGTATTTTGGGAGAAGAGAAATGCTGGGCGAGCTCTCTCTGACTCAGCTTAGGAAGGGTTTTCAATTTGCTTAAAAACATCAGCTTTCTGACTGAGTGACATCACTTTCCTTTTGGATGTCATTTTTGCAATAGATAACAAGGGATCAACACCAACACCATACACTCACACTGAGAACGAGGAGTGCATGCGCAGACAAAACTATCAGCTTTAAGCACCGTCATTTGATGCTAAGCAGCGACGTGAAAGTGCTTTTGGCTTGAACTCCTAATTAGTGGTAATTGAAAAATCACACTTTGGCTTACAGTTACAGGTACAATCCGCCCGAAATAGATGGCGTACAACAGACATTATAAGTGTTGCTTATAACAGTGTGGTTAATGGATATGACAATTGGAAAGCAACTTCTGCCTGTAATATCCAGTTGCCCGCTATAGCCGTGGGCGATGTAAGTGGAGCAGACTGTACAACAAACCTGTGATGTATATATGAATAGATTTGCCAGGATTAGAACTTGTATATATTGCCTGTTTCCTTGTAAGCAGCTGTTTACTGATGCACTGTGGTCATTATTTGTGTAAATGTGCACACTGTTTATCTTCTCTTTACAGGTGCAGTGGCCTCTCAGACGTATTCAGTGTTGATCGGAAATCGTGAATGGATGAAGCGCAATGGTTTAGGCATCTCCAGTGATGTTGATGATGCGATGACTAATCACGAAATGAAAGGACAGACTGCTATTTTAGTGGCCATAGATGGTAAACACAGAGAAATATACTCAGAATAACAACATTATGCTAAGACATTGCATTTATCTGCATACAATCTTTTGTGTGCTCTGATATAAAACAGACCAATCAAACTGACACCACTTACTGACTGCCTCTATTACACCAAACCAGACCGTCACAGTCCCAAAAGAACTTTTAGAATAACAGTCTCAACTCCCCTTCAGTATTCTACAGTCTTTAGTTAGTTATTTATTTATTTAAAATATTTGGTATCCGGGCCCAGTGGCACTGAGGGTTGAGGCGCTGGATGCCACACATTGCACCATGCCGGCAACCCGGGTTCGGTGACTGACTCTGGTTGCCAGGGGTCGGCAGGGGAGGTAGAGGATTGAGTGTCTGGAGGACAGCTCTCCTCTCCCTGGGGAGGGCTCCAGGGGTTGCTCGGTGTCTTGGCGACCCCTGATGGAGATCAGGGGTAATGCAGGTACACCAGCCAGAACGCAAGGGGAGGGGCATAGTGTGGCAGATGCCAGCAGGGCAGCCGTGCTTAGGCGTCATTGCACGCTGCACTCCAAGGGGAGAGAAAGGAACAATACCCCCGTGGCCTGGTGAGGCAACGACTGGTCTCTGGGGGCCAACTGCCACACGCTCAACGCCAGCCACGATCCCACCCTTACCCCCTGCAGATCCTCGGCCTCCTTCTGTATGGATCTGGCAGGAGAGAAGGGGATCCTGATCCCGATATCTCGGTCGGGGCATGTGGTTCAGGCGAGCAGTTAGGGGGAATGCCGAACGAGCCAGTTCGAGAGATGCCCCGGACCACCAGGTGAATAAATAGAGTTGAAAAAAAATATTTGGTAGCCGGGAAAGACGCACTGAGCCAAGGTTCGTTTCCAGGTGCGACCCGGGGGGTGGGGGGGAGACAAATACAAGAAATGTACAAAGCTCATAAGTTACAGACATTGTGAGCATAATGTGTAAACAAACACATATATTCAGTATGTTGCAATACATGCTGCCTTTCATAGATAAGTAACGCAGAACCATTTACAATAATTACAGGGAAGACTGCAGTGTGGAACAGTATGACATAATTAATAGCAGTGTATAGTTAGCTGTGTCAATTACAAAACAGACAGTTCTAATGTAGGAGGTAGACCAGAGGAGGTGTGCTGGCAGTAGCACATTGTGCTATGAAGTGGGGAGACCTGGGTTTGCATTACAGTCCCAACTCCCAACCCTCTACTAAAGGAGTCTAAGGAGCACTGGGGGGGACGCACTGCTTGCCCTACCGCGCTCAAGTCTCCCTTGGTAGAAAATCTGGAGTGTTCCAACATCGTGGATGATTGCACAACTTTGGCCCTCCCTCCACAGAGATAGGCGTAGTATGTGTGGGCCCATTCAAGAGAGAGGGATTGGCCACTTACAGGTGGAACGCATCAGTTTGCTGGCAACATGACAACGTGCCTCCTGCCCATGCACGAATGACGCACTGCAACCTTTGAGAAAGCCTGCCCTTCACATTGGAGCCATAGAAACATACAGTCTCGTGGCAGAAAAAGATCAAGTAACCCATTCAGTCTACCTATTTACCTGCCAGAGGCTGGGCCTGGCCTAACACCAGACCTGAGTTATTTAGCTGACAGCCCTTGTAGTGTCTCAGCTCCCCTTTACCCATAATGCCCACCTTCTTTTCCTGTAGTCCTCATTATTCCCTTGTGTCTGTCCAACTCTGAACCCAGTCACAGACTTTGCCCTGACTACCTCAAGTTATTTATTCCAGTTGTTCACCACCCTTTCCATTAATAAGCACTTCCTCACATCCGCTTGAATCCCCTCCTCTAACTTCCAAGCACATGCCATCTTGTCAGAGTGATCTCATTCCTAGCAAACAGTTCGATGCACTTTGTGTCATTTAAAAAAAGGGCAGTTCTAATGTAGGAGATGGACTAGAGGTGTGCTAACAGTAGTACATTGTGCTACCAAGTGGGGAGATCTGGGTTTGTGTAAACATAGCTAAGTACAGTAATAGACCTGGACGTAATAATCACAGTAATAGAGAAGGGATCAGAAACTAATATGCGGAGAGGGGGAATGCAGTGGGGGGCAGGGTGAAGTGGGTAGAGTGGTGGAGTGCAGGAGGTGTGGGGCGGCAGTGTTTATGGGAATTCTCTGGGAGATGTGTGGTTTGTCGTCATATTAGGCAGCTGAGGGCGGAGGTTTGGCAGGTGAGGCATGAGATAGGTGCACTAGTGGTGGTGGGGATTCATAGGATAGCCACTGGAGGGCCAGAGAGGCCACAGTGGTTGGAGTCAGGTAAGGAGGAGTGGACAAGAGCCAAGGGGGTCCTAGTGGGACGGAGGGGAGGAAGCAGGAGACTAGGCAGGTCCCCAGGGTCCCCATCCCCCAACAGGAGAGGAGGCCCAGAGAGAGGGAGTGAATAACTGTAAAAGGGAAAGGTAATGCAGGAAGGTAGAGGGTTCATTGGGAGCATCCCCAGGATTGCTGGTGTGGAACAGATTCTTCAACTGGATTGGGGGAAGTAGAGGACAGTGGTGATAAGAAAAGGGCCAGTTAGAGGGGAAGGGTTGAGGAGGTGAGGTGGAGTCAGGGTAAATAGGGAGAAGGGACGAGAGGATGTGAGATCAGGTGTGAGGTGAAAGGTAAATGTCACAGGGAAGGGGGCGTTATGCACAGGAGAATGACAGGATGTGCGGGAAGAGGGGTAAAAGAGAAGGGTAGGAGGCAGCCTGGGGGGAAGTAAAAGGGTGGGATGGAGGTGTCCCTGGGAGGAGAGATTCAAGAGTGGAGAAGGTGATAGCGAGTGTAGAAGGTCAGGAGGAAAAGGTGGAGACAGGTAGGATTGGGCAGCAGCATGGACAGAAGGAAGGGAGGGACCAGGATGAGGAGGGCAAGGTGGTGATCTCTGGGGATTCATTTAAAGGGAGGGACCAAGGGAAGAGGTGGATAGAAGGAGGCAGGTCAGGAGGGGAAGGGGGGTCCAGAGTCACCGTGGAGGGTGGTGTCTCTAAACGTCAGAAGTCTGCAGAACAAAATGGCGTAATTGCTGTTATTGTTGGCTGAGGGAGAGGTGGACATAGCAGCCATTACAAAGACTTTGGCCATGCAAAGTGAGATCTAGCAGATCTTACTTTGAGAGGGTTCCTGCAGTAGGGCTTCATTAGTAGGACTGCGCCCCCTGACATCAGGATCGCACAGCAAAATTGTAGCTAGCAATCATCAGCGGGGACCGCCCCCAGCGTCAGGTGACGGACATCAGCGTGACTATAAATAGGGGCGGTCCCCCACCCGCTCTTCAGTTCTTTCCCGCCATCGACCTGAATCGTCGTACCTCGCAGTAGAACAGTTTCAGTCGCCCGCCATGTTCAGCGTATTTTATAGTTAATCTAATGTTAATTCCTTCATCAACAACGGTGTAAGTCGTCTCGTCGGCCCAAGAAAAACTGGGCTCTGGTGTCCAACCCTGCCAACATCTGCTCAGCTGGCACAATGGCAGACACACTGAGTGACCATTTACCAATTTACTGTGTCTAGAAAAACAGTGCGCCCAAGGTACAACCTAAGGTGATCACTACACGTGACTACTCTAAACTTGATGATGGCCAATTCACAGACCACCTAGATAACCTTGATTGGAGTCCACTAAGACTCCTCCTTACCCTGGAAGAGGCTCTGGACTACTTCCAGAAAACATTCACGAAGGCACCCCTTAAACGCTCTGAGCAAAAGGCAGCTGCTACAAGTGGATCACCCCATCTGTTAAGAAACTAATGGTCAGTCGCGACAAGGCCTGGAAAAAGTACAGGCACTCCTTACTCCCCCAGTGACCTCGTGTCATACAAACCCCTCAGAAACAAATGTAAAAATGAAATGAAACTTGCCAAAGGGGAATACATCACACACCTCCAGCAATCCAATCTAGGCAACCCTAGACTATTCTGGTCCCATATCAATGAACTGATCAAGGGCAAAAGCAAGTCAGTTCCTGGCCCCATTGAGGTCAGTGGACAACTGCTGAGTGATGACCTCCTAATTGCCTCATCTCTCAACCACCACTTCAAGAACCTGGACGCATATAAGACTGGACTATCACCCCAAAACTCAGAGCCCTGCACACAGGAGTCTCCCTGCCTCAACCAACTGGCATTCCACCTACGGCTGGTCAAAGCAAAAGAGGTCTTAGTCCTACTCAAGTCCCTGAAACCAAAGGGATCAGGAGGACCTGATGGTTTAAACCCTAGGCTGCTTAAGACGGGAGCTTCAGCCCTCGCCAGACCATTGACCTGGCTCATAAACCGATCCCTCCTGGAGGCTGTTGTCTCAGACCTGTGGAAACAGGCCCACGTAGTCCCTATCCACAAGGGTGGCCCTTGACAGCCAGTTGGTAACTACCGGCGTATCTCCCTGCTCTGCATACTGGCGAAAGTACAGGAAAGGCTTGTATATGGCCAGATCAGGGACTACCTCGAGACCCATCAGCTTCTTGCCCCTACACAGCATGGCTTTAGAACTAACCACAGCACAGACACAGCCCTGACCAAATTCTTGGCTGATGTACTCACCGCTGTTGACCAAGGGGTTCCCGTGGGAGCGGTCTTCATCGACCTCTCCAAGGCATTCGACCTTGTCGACCATAAACTACTGCTGACTATGCTGGGCAGGCTAGGCCTTGATCCCCACACTCTCAGTTGGTTTGAGAGCTACCTAACAGGGCGTACACAGAGGGTTGTGTGGAGGAGTGCAGTTTCTGACCCACTCCCCTTAAAAGAGGGAGTACCACAAGGGTCAATACTGGGCCCCCTCTATTCTCCCTGTTCATAAATAACTTAACTGGAAACTGTGGAGGCAGCTCGGTTGTCCAGTATGCTGACGATGCTGTCATCTATCACTCCTTGGACAACTTGGCTGACCTTGGCCACCTCCTTCAATCTGACCTAACATCACTGGAGACCTGGCTAAAAGAGAACAAAATGGTCCTTAACACCGCAAAAACCAAGACCATGCTGTTTGGACCAAGAGCCCTTGGCTAAGTCAGAACGCAAATCCTACAGCTTACCTCGGCCTCTGGCGATGGGATTGAAGTTGTGGCCTCCCTCAGACACCTAGGCCTCACACTCGACCTAGGCTTCACCTTAAAAAAACACATCGACCAAGTGGCCAAAACCATCCACAGCAAACTTGGTTCCCTTTACTGCCTCAAGGATCAGTTTATCCCACAAGCCAGGATCTCGATCGCCCAAAGCGGGCTCTTACCCACACTGATATTTGCCACCCCCATTATGATTGGCTTGGGCAAGCTCGAGACCAACAGACTGCAGGTCTTGTACAATAAGGTGGCGCGCTTTGCCACGCTGGCTCACTCCAGAAGCCACCACTGTGACATCCTAGCAACTCTAAACTGGCCCTCTCTAGACGCCAGACTCCAGTACCAGTTGCTCATCCTCGCATACAAGTTTCTGGGTCCATCCCCACCACCCAGTCTCACTGGGCACATTGCCCCTAAGCACCACTCATGGACGCTATAGCAGAACCCTTCTTAATGTACCTCGAGTGAGGACCAAGACTGGTGGAAAGTCCCTGTCCTACATGGCCCCTCTCCTGTGGAATAAACTTCTGCCTACGGTGCAGAAAGCCTCATCCACTAAAACCTTCCACACCAGACTTTTGCCACTGCCAGGGCACCTGATATCCCTCACTCCCCTCCCCTAACTATAGCTAGGCAACCTTACATTAGGACACACCTCACCCTACTTCCTTGTTTTCCTTACTCCTAACAATGGTTGCTTATACCGTATTACTGTGTGTGTCTCTGTCAGTCTTATGAAATGACAACAATAATCCCTGTAATTTGTTATGTGTCTACACTGTGTTGTATAATTGAGTTGTGTTCTACCATGTAATGTTCACCTGGGTCACCCCTGAAAAAGGGACCTCCGGGGCTCAGTGGGCCTACCTGGTCACCAAAATTAATAAATAAATAAATATAAAGTGTGGCGCACAGATCTTGCACGGGGACAACCATTCCTGCTGCGTCCTCTGCCAGGGGCCTAAGCATAAGACTGCAGAGTGCTCTATCTGCCAGGCCTTCAACCAGGCCACGCACACTTGTCGCCAGAGGACCCTCAATGCCCATTTATTGCAACAAAGATTGGCATTGATGGAAAAAAAGCTCCAGGAGCTGAGGGAAAGATCGTCGTTGCAGGCCCCTGAAAAGAAGGAGAGACACCGGGAGTGGAGCCGCTCTCCACAGAAGAAAACCAGCCAGACAATCGGTGCCATCTTGGGTGGGGCCTCCACCCCTGTGAGTACCCCAACTCCTGGACCTTCATCCACCCTGGTGGACTGGACGCCCTCTCTCCCCCCGCTGAGGTCAGCGGGCAGTTGGGGGTCTCCTCTTCAGAGGAATCAGTTGCGGTTCCTGCTCTGAGCTCGGCCAATAAGTCGCCTTCCGGCTCCACAGCCGGGCACCCAGCCCAGGCTGATCAGCCTGACTCTAGCCTCCCAGCTTCTGTCAGCTCAGCCGGTCCTCAGCTCCTCCGACGTCCGCCACACCATCACTTCTAAGTCAGCCACCAACCTGTCCGGCAACCGCGTGGTGACTTCTTTCCCATCGGACTCCCTTGTGGACCCCGACGCTGGGCAGAGCGAGCTCGAAGGTCCCTTCTCATCCCACCAGGGCTCTCCCTCCAGGGATTCACTGTCCTTTTCCGACCTTTTTGGGCCTGATCACCAGGATCCTCTTCTGTCGGATACCCTCCAGACAGACCCATCGACGGGGGCTCTTCCGGACTTGCCTCCCTCGCCGGCCTCTGTTCCACCGACAGATCTTCACCCAATGCCAGATCCCTCGACAGACATTCTTTAAACTTTTTATTTTTGCATTTTATGATGACGTAGCATACTATTTCACATAAAAAAGTATGAGTAAGAGGCATGCAAAACTCCGCTTTACTTGTACAGAAGTATTTTACAAGAGTTTACTTAAAGACTTAAAATTATAGTCCAGGCATTGCGGAAGTCAACAGCACAATTTTTAGGAGTATAATTCAAACTGTTCCTGCTGTAGAGCAATAACCGTCTCACCTCCATCTATAAATGAGGTCTCTGAAGCCAGGAGGTCAGTTTCCTTGAAGAACTTACTAAGGGAGGGCTGAATAAACAGAGTATAACTGTAAACCTCCTAATTACCAGAAGGCCTGGTCCCAATTAAGTTACCCACAGACCTACGCAAGCATGGCAACCTGCTCTGTGAGGTCAGAATAATAAACAGGCAGTATAACAGTTCGCAAATTGAGAGGTGTCAAATACACCAACTTTTAACATTTACAGTTTCCTCTTAAAAAACTTGCAAAAGGTAGTAATAACAAGAGTTCAAACATAACGTCAGGTCTAACTATCCACAAAAATCACCACAACCTTGGTTATAAATGGGTAACTGTCCAAGATCGTCCCTTTATCTTAAAAGAAAATGTTAGGTTCTTTATTAAATAAAGCAAGTCCACCACAGATTATAGAATTAAGACCACTAAGTCCACCATTTGAATTTTGTGTCCCTTTACTTCTGAAAAAATAGCTGTCCTCCCTCTTCGTCCGAAGAACTGGACATTGGGTGTAGAGTATCGATCAACTTCTCGTCGAAGTGTGACGCTGCCTCAGGGTCAACAAAGACATGCGCCTTGCCAGCATGTCTCATATAAAGTCGGGTCGGATAATTAAGCCTTGCTTGTAACCCATTTTGTAGTAGCAACTTTTTGGTCACCTGCAGCTCTTTTTTTTGGGATTGTGTCTGAGCGGCAAGGTCTGGAAAGAAGGAGAGACAATTTATCTGCCCTCTGGAGCGAGCTGCCTGAAGTAGGGCAATTCATGCCTCCGGTACTGAGAGAGTAGCGATTGCTGTATGCGGTTGCCGTTGAGAGTCGCCGCATGGTTTAGGCTGCTGAGGAATACTGACTGCCTTCACTGTCTGTATGCCAGAACCAGGAGGTAATAATTGTAAATCTACAAAGATCATTTTATTTACTGCTGCCTGTAGGTCTGAGGCTCCTGAATATTTAGAGGGGAAAGCCCACAATACGTATGTTGGCCTGTCTCTGTTGGTTTTTCAGAGTTTCGAGCTTTGTCTTCACAAGATGCATATCTCTCACTACAGCAGCATTGTATTCCTGCTGCCTTTCCAATTCTGCCTTGCTGCTACATTCTCTTGAGTGGTACAATCGTTCTCTAGGAACTTAGATTCCACTGCAGCCAAACGTTTATTTGTCTCATCTCCTGTCTCTTAAATTTTTTTTTAACATCACTAGGATTTGTGATGTAGGGAGTTCAGGTGCCGCCGAGTCTTTAGAAGTGCCAGACCCCGAGGCAAGAGTAGGAGTTGCAGCCGACAGGAAGACGTCCAGGCTGTGAGGCGGTTTTTTTTCAGATCTTTTTTTGTGCTCATGCTGTTACTTAGGACTTCCGATTGTAGTAGATGTAAAAATTTGGCAGTTCCAATGAGTTTTGAAGGCTGTTTGTGTTGTTTTAATTCCGTAACCAGATGAACTCTGATTTCAAGCTGCTCCCATGTTGGAGCTCCACAGCGCGCCCCCCCTGCCAGACATTCTTGGGGGCGGTATGGATCTGAACCCTGCTGGGCCTTTGGGGGTCCCCTC
Source organism: Neoceratodus forsteri (assembly GCA_016271365.2). NCBI lineage: Eukaryota > Metazoa > Chordata > Ceratodontiformes > Ceratodontidae > Neoceratodus > Neoceratodus forsteri. The sequence continues at coordinate 707,829,284 of CM057459.1, read as the reverse complement.
CCTGGAATCCGCCGATGGACCCGTTCCCCAGTGGTCCCTCGGCACCGCCCCCTGCTGGGCCATACATTTCTCCCCCATCAGGTCCGACAGGGTACTGTTCCGGCTACACGCCGCAGTTCCCGCAGTACCCAGTGCCAGGGGGGCCCAACGCCAGGCTATCCTCCTCTGATGCCAGGTTACCCGACACTGAGTCAGGCCCTTCAGTATCAAGGCTATCAGTATCCTTACTGGTACTAACCTCCTAGTTATCCTGCATACTCCATGGGGTACCCAGGATATCCTCCACACTCTCCTCCTCCTCCTCCCCCGCAGCCAGAACAAGAACCCATCCCAGCCTGGTGGAAGGACGCCAAAGCACAGCTGTTACAGGAGTTGGGTCAACCTTAGCTGGTGGTCTGGGCCACCCCATTTCACAGGGTGCCACCTGGTAGACCTGCACCTTCCAGGAGAGTTTTGGACAGAGGCTTGGGTGCTCTGCCCTCCGGCATTACAGAACACAGGCTTCCAGAGTCAGTTCCAGATGCTTCTCTACCTAGTAGGCCGGAATCATCTGACTTAGATGAGGACTCCAATCAGAGCCTCACTCACCCATTGAGCCCCAGCCGAAAGAGTCCCCTAAATCCCCTCCGGAGGATCTGTCCTTTGCTGAGCTCCTCTGGTCTATTCAAAAGTCCTGCAGGTGGGCTTCCCAAGAACTGGACACGCAGAAGACTGGCAGAACATTTGGACTTGGTCAATGCAGACCCCCCCATTCCCCCCTGGACAGGGCTGCATGCAGATCTCACTTCCACAATCTGGCAGCAGCCGTTGTCCATTCCTGCCATGTCAGAAAAGGCAGACAGGACCTACCACCCCACCGGAAGGGGTTTTCTACCTTATTGCCCAACCCAAAGCTGACTGTATTGTGATAACTGCAGCCCACGATAAGTCAGCACAACCTAAACATCTCAGTGCCTCCCCTCCAGACAAGGAGTCGAAGAAAATGGACCAGTATGGCCACAAGATTTACACCTCCTCTACCTGCACCATTCATTCCTTGAATTGTGTGGCCCACATGGTGGCTTTCCAGAAATCGGCTCTGTCCGATCTGGAAAAGGACATTCAGGAGGTACCTGATGAACAGCTCAGGAACAAACTCCTGGACAAGATAAGGCTGAACAAATTGTCCTGCTGCCATGCTCTTTGTGCAACCTGCAACTCGGTCGACTCGGTAGCATGTGGTGTGGCTATGGGCATCTGTCTCAGATGCATTGCTTGGCTTTGTCTGGCAGGGTTGGCACAGGATGTTCAGAGTACACTTCTGGACGCTCCCTTTAGGGGTCCAGTTCTGTTTGGTGGTGACATCAAGGACATAATTATGGAGTTGACAGAGAGCGGCAAATCTCTGAAAGATGTCAGTTCCTTGTACCGCTCAGGTCAGAAACCCCAGCAGCCTTTTCGCCGCCAGTGGAAATGGAATAAGCAGAACCAGGGCAGACGCCAGACCAAGCGTCACCCCTCGGGCTCTGGCATTCAAACCCCCCAGGCCAAGTTCCCCAAAACTGCCACTGGGGGAAAGGCACCCCTCCCCTCTGTGTCCTGATTTAGATCCCCCTCTCGCTACCTCCCATCCCCACGGAGGGATCGGTGGGGGGAAGATTCAGCCTCCACCTGGAAGGGTGGAAGGACATAACCACATATGCATGGGTTCTACAACTCCTCGCAAGAGGTCACTCAGTAGAGTTCCTGGAGAGACCACCCACTAATCCTCTGGGCAGGTCTCATTACCCATCAGGCCAACAATCTCTGGTCCTACAGGAAATTTAAGCTGTACTGCAAAAATCGGCCATAGAGCGTGTTCCACAAGAATAGACAGGAAGGGGGTTTTACTTCCACTTCTTCCTGGTTCCCATAAAGGTGGGAGATCTCAGGCCTGTCCTAGATCTCAGCATGCTTAACCTCTTCGTGGAATACAAGAGGTTTCGCATGTTGACCCTCCAGGGACTGTTACCCCTGCTCCAACCAAACACTTGGCTGTGTTCTCTGGATATGCAGGATGCTTACCTACATATCCCCATTCTTCTGGCCCACCGCTGCTTTCCGAGATTCTCCTTCCAGGAAGAGCATTTCCAGTTCAGAGCCCTCCCATTCGGCCTCCTTCAGCACCTCAGGTTTTCACCAAGTGCCTAGCAGTGGTAGCGGTGTTCCTACACAGCAGGGGCATTTCCGTGTTCCCATACCTGGACGATTGGCTATTTTTAGCCCCCTCCCCGGACAGTCTGAAGGAATCTCTTTCCTTCACTCTGGACCTTTTCTCCAGTCTGGGTATCTCGGTCAACTACCCCAAGTCCCAGCTGTTACCCTCCCAGTGCCTCCAATTCATTGGAGCAGTGCTGGACATGGTCCAGAGCAAGGCCTTCCTTCCATCTGACAGAGCAGAGACTCTAATCTCACAAGCTGTGCTGGTGGCTTCATCTCGTTGGACCACAGTGTGTTCGGTCCTGCAGCTGTTGGGTCTGATGGTGGCTGCCATACTCACAGTCCCTCTGGCCAGACTGCACGTGAGGGTGACCCAGTGGTCTCTATGAGTCCAATAGGATCAGTGCTTAGATGACATGGCCCAGAAGGTTCTAGTCTAAAACAGCCTTCAGAGGGATCTCCTTTGGTGGCAGGACAGCTCCAACCTTTCGGTGGGTGTCCCCTTTCCACTCTCCATTCCATGATTCTCACATCCGATCCCTCAAACCTGGGATGGGGAGCACACTTGGGAGACCATCAGACACAGGGCACTTGGTCGCCCATGGAGGAGAACCTTCATATCAATATTCTGGAGACAAGAGCAGTGCTCTATGCTCTTCAGGCCTTTCAGTCCCTCTTGGTTCCGGGAACACTACTCATCCAGACAGACAACATGGCCACTGTCTGGTACATCAACAAACAGCGAGGCACCCGGTCTTACCCCCTTTGCAGGGAGGCGATGCGGGTGTGGTACTGGCTGTTCAACACGGCCTATCCTTGACAGCAGTCCACGTGTCAGGCATTCACAACATTCTGGCGGACAGTCTCAGCCGATCAGTCACCAGGACTCATGAGTGGGAACTAAAGCAGGCAGTAGTAGAAGAGCTGTTTCTTCAGTGGGGTCGGCCAGACATAGACCTCTTCACCTCCCCATTCAATGCAAAACTACCCAGTTTTTGCTCACTTGTTCCCAGACATCTCTATCTTGGACAGGGAGATTTTTGTACGCTTTCCCTCCGTTTCCTATCCTTCAGAAGGTTCTGCTAAAGCTTGAAGCAGAGGGGGGCACACATGATCCTCATTGCCCTCCTGTGGCCTCGGCAGATTTGGTTCCCTTTACTACAGTGGTTAGCAATGGAACCCCAAGTACCTCTTACTGTCTGTCACGACCGTCTGTCCCTGGAGCAGGGTACCCTGGTACATCTGAGCCTCAGATCGCTCCACCTTCATGCGTGGCACCTGTTGACTTAGTGGTTTCTCACTATGGCATCTCTTCCAGAGTTGCTCAGGTCTAAGTGGAGGCCAGAAAACCCTCCGCTAGATCCGCGTATGCCATGAAGTGGAAGAGATTTTCCATCTGGGCAACAGTTAATGGCCTTGACCCTTTTTCTTGCTCGGCTTCCCAGCTTTTAGAGTACCTCTTGCACCTGTCAGAGTTGGGCCTCAGTTATTCCCCCCTGAAGGTCCATCTCTCTGCAGTTTCAGCCTACCACCTTCCGGTGGAGTGCAAAACCCTAGCTCAGCTAGAGGTTTCCAGAACCTTTTTGAAGGGGATCCTTCATCTCAAACCTCCAGTCCAGAATCCTGTTCCCCTCTGGGATCTTAATTTTATTTTAGAAAAGCTGATTTTGCCCTCATTTGAGCTGACAGCAAGTAATGATATGCGTTTTTTTAGCATGGAAATTTTTCTTTTTAGTTGCTATCACTTCAGCTCTAAGGAGTTTCAGAGCTTCAGGCTCTAGTTTGCAGAGAGCCTTATTTGATTTTCCACAGAGACCGGGTGGCTCTGAGGACCGATCCCTCTTTTCTTCCGAAGGTGGTTTCGGAACTCACTCTAAACCAGAACGCTGAACTGCTGGTATTTTACCCTGACCACTCCAGCAAGGGGGGAAGTATCTCCTGCACACCTTTGATGTGCACAGGATTCTGAGATATGACATCTCAAGGACTAAGGAGGTTCTCAAGTCAAACCAACTTTTTGTGGTCTTTGCTCCCCAGTGCCAGGGAAAGGCTGTTACTAAGCAGACTCTATCTAGGTGGCTGGCAAATTGTATCCATTACGTTTACCAGAAGTACGAAAATCCCCTTCCGGGGACAGTTAAGGGCCACTCAACTAGGGGAGTGGCCACTTCCACTGCCTTTTTCAGGAATATGTCTACTGCTGACATATGTGCAGTGGCCACTTGGTCTTCCGTCCACACTTTTACGAAACACTACAGCCTGGACATTGCTTCTAGGTGCAGGGCTGGCTTCAGTCTAGCAGTCCTGCAAGGTCTTTTGTCATGAGTGACCTGTAGTTGGCAGACATTTTCCTCCTTCCGGAACCTCGTCTCCATCTCCTCCTCCTTTTTTTAGTTGACTGCTTGGTATTCAGTCCTACTTGTGAGGACCTACTGCAGGAACCCTCTCAAAGTAAGATATAGCAGTTACATAAAAACTTATCATAACAGTAGATCTTCGAGAGAGGTTCCTGCAGTAGGTCTGTATTTCCTACCCACCTTCCCCCAGCTCCTGTCAAAATTATTGGGAAACAGTTGGTTCAGATTCTTGGGGACGTGGGCTCCCAAGTATTTAATTTTGGTGGCATTCCACTTCAGGGGAGGAGCCGGTTTATTTTTGAGGAGAGAGTGTAGTAGAATCTGAGGATTTCTGTTTTATTTTGGTCAGGATATATCTGGATAGTCTCCCAAATTTATTTAGAAACTCCCAAACTTTAGGTAAGGTCTCTTCTGGGTTTGTGATGTGTAGTAACACATCATCTGCGTATATCGAGATTTTATGTTCTGTTTCTCCAACTAGGAAGCCTGCTATGGCTGGATCTTCCCAGATGGCCTGCGCCAGAGGTTCAGTGTAGATGACAAACAATAGTGGTGACATTGGGCAACCCTGTCTGGTGCCTCTCCCTAGGGTGAACCTCTGGGAAACTACCCCATTAACTCTGACACAGGCCTGTGGGGAGGCATAGAGGGATTTGATTGCTGCCAAAAATGGTTTAGGAAAGCCCATTCTCTCCAATACTCTGAACAGGACATGCCAGTCGACCTTATTGAATGCCTTTTCCGCGTCTAGGCCTACAAGGCAGGTAGGGGTGTGGCGTTTTTTGACGAGGTCTATGATATTAGTTGTTCGCCGTATTCCTTCTTGGGCCTGTCTCCCTTCTATGAATCCTGTTTGGTCTGGTTGTATTAATTGGGTCAGAAGGGGTTTTATTCTAGCTGCTGATATAGCCGTGAAGATTTTATAATCTGCGTTTAATAGGGAGATTGGTCTGTGAGAGCTGCACTCCTTAGGGTCTTTCCCCTCCTTGGGTATTACTGTGATGGTAGTGTAGTTCGGGGATGGGGGAACAGGCTTACTCTCCAGCTATATCAAGTTAAAAACTCCCTGTAGCATAGTTATCAGCTCTGGGGAAAATATTTTATAGAATTCGCTGCTGTAGCCATCAGGGCCAGGACATTTGTCCGGCTTAAGGGTTTTAATTGTGACAGCAGTCTCGGCCGAAGATATTGGAGCCATTAAGGCCTGGGCTTGGGATATTTTAAGTCTGGGCAGCCATAAATCTCATAGGAAATCTGTTGTGTCATCCATCGGGGTCACCCATTCAGCCCTGTAAAGGGTCTTACAGTACGAGACAAAGGAGTCTGATATTTGTTCCCATTTGTGCTCAAGTGTTCCGGTAATCGGATCTCGCATTCCAGTGATGGTAGCCTTGACTGCCCTCTGGAGAAGAGTATGCTAGTTGTTTTTGTCCCCTACACCACACACACAATAATAGGTCTGTTTTGGATAGTGTAAGGCCCTTTCGGTTTTTAAGTTATTTAATTTCTGAAGTTTACTTTTTGTGGTTTTAATTTCGGTATCCCTTTTCCTGTTCCATTGTTGTTTCTGTTGTGTCTCAAGGGAGCTCAATTGTGTAGTGAGGATCTGCATTTGTTTTAACCTTTCCTTTTCTTTTTTTTTTTTTTATAAGAGGCTATGGATATCAACTTCCCTCTAACTATCATCTTGACAGTGTCCCATAATATTTGAGCCGTAGTGCCCGGTTTGTCATTGTCTTCTACTGTCTGCATGATTAGGTTACGTATCTCTTGTTTAGTTTCTTCATCTCTCAAAAGAGTTATATTTAAGCGCCAGTGTGTGGGTTTCTTGGGTAGTTGAAAGTCCACCTCAAGAAAGATAGGCTGATGGTCTGATAAAGTGGCTGTACCCACCCACATGGTCTGGCATAAAAAGATATCCTTATTACACATGAAAAACATGTCCAGCCTAGAGTAGATCTTATGTCTGGGCGAGTAGTAAGTGTAATCTTTTGCGGTGGGGTACTTTTCCCTCCAAACATCTGTCAGACCACAGTCTCTCAAGAGACCAGAGAATTGTGTAGAGAAACTTCTTTCTGAGGTGTGGATGCCAGAGGTTGAGTCCCATCTCCTGTTTAGGATTAGATTCAAGTCACCTCCTGCTATAACTATTCCCTTTGCTTTCTGTGCCATTAACTGCAAGAGGTCCGAGTAGAAAGTAATGGGTGACCCCAGAGGAGCATATACATCAATTAACGTCACCCAGGTCTCCTGTATCTTCCCCACTACTATTAGGTAACGGGCACCTGGGTCTGCCACCACCTCCTCTTTTTCAAAGGGAAGATTCCTAGATAGTATTGTAACCATTCCTCTTTTCCTGCCTTTTTCCAACGAGACGTGATAGAGGATCGGGAAACCCCGGTTTTCAATTGTAATGCCTCTTTATAGGATAACTTCGTCTCCTGTAAGAAATTTATTTCACATTTCTGGGTCCGAGTGAATTTCTGGATTTGCTTTCTTTTAATGGGGTGATCGATGCCATTAATATTATAGGATAGAATTTTTGTTTTAATTGTAGCCATTTTTAAAGTTTAAGGAGGTCCCAATTCTTGCTAGGGGTGTCCCAGTCCTTCTCCGATCCCAAATACAATTGCCTTCAGTTTTATGACCTTTCTACTTCTTCTGCTACTTCTCTTATATAAGACTACATTGCCTGTTTTAGAACCTTGAAAAGTTAAATCAAAATCTAGCGAAAGAAAACAGTGCCTTTCTTGCTTCTGTAACAGTAAAGAATGCAGAGTATTCCCTTGAACTGAGAATAACATAACTGTAAACTGAACAAACAATTCAAACTTTCTCCACAAGATGGGAGTATAACCTTTAGAACTGTGTACAAATGCTTTCCAGCAACTGCTTGTTTCACTGGAGGTTTTAGCTGTAAGAAATATTTATACAGTACATACAGATTTTCCATTTCCTCCAAATGAGATCTGGTGAGTAAACCTCTGCCCATCCATCAATCGACTGGTTACTTGATCTTGGCTTGGGCAGAGAGTTCCCTTCTTTAAGGGAATCGTGGTATTTAAGTTGGGAAAATTCCCAACCTGATGGGGTTTGACTTCATGGCCAGCAGGGGGTGTTAATTCCTTGCTGGGTGCAGTCCTTACTTGGACTCGTGGCCCCAAGTATGATGTGGGGTAATACCATATTGTAGGGAGTACCTTGGGACTTTGCCCTTCCCTATGGCGGATGGCCCACGTCAGCGATAACAGTAGTAGCCAGATCATTAGACGGTGTCTGATAGTTATGTAGCTCACTTATGCCCTCTGTAAACACTTTCATTTGGAGGGGAATGATTGGGAAAATCGTGCTTGGGTCTTGTTGCTGTTAAAATGTATTCCCCACCAAAGTTGTGCATCCATTATTTTCTATCTAAAATGTAACCCATTTCTCCTTATACTATATGGTAATTTATTTACTGTACATTTTCTCTCCTCTTATCTTATACCCAGCCCTCCCACTTTACTTATGTCCTTTTGAGAGACAATTTGTGATCTTCTGGTGAACCATCACAATGTCCTTTCACTCATATATTCCTTAGTCTCTCTGCCAGCCAGACTAGCATCTTATAGGGAGTTAAAAAACCCACTCCCCTGTGTTCAGACTGAGTGTAAGATGCTGACTGGCATCCAGATTTCATATAGAAAGTCAAGTATTTGCAGTGGAGTGAGTGCAGCCAGTACATCAGAATAATTCCTCTGCGGGTGTAAATGTCTCCTTTCTCCCCCTGCTTCCTCCTCTTTACCCTTCACCCGAGTTCAAACCCGTTGGTACAGTACCTGTATTGTCAGCTGATATGACTGGGGATCCTCGGGAGGGGCATTCTCTCAAATGTTGTTACCTCCAGTGAATTTTCTGGTGATCAAGTCTTTGCTTCTGATGCACTAGCTCTGGGTTCAGGCGAGTTGCTTGGTCGGCCCCTTTTCTCCCTTGCCATAATGGATTCAGTTTGCAACGTGCAGCTGTACTGCTTGAGTATTGTGCAGACATCTGCACGCAGTTTCGATGAGGCGCCCTCTGTGGTCTGACCTGACGAGGCGGATCTTTTAGCCACCGACCAGGCCGCACGAACCAACTCCTTCTCCAGTCTTTCTTTGACGAGGTGAGGTACAAGGATTCCTATGCTTTCCAGGTACTGTGATGCTGTTATTAAGTCCTCATATATTTTTGTGCCACCATCTGTGTCAATTCGTAGGCGTGCAGGGTACAGAGTTTAAGCCTTTAGGTTTTTGGCCCTTAATTGTTTCATGATGGGCCACATAACTTTTCTGCCCTCCTGAACTTGAGTGGTGTAATCGTTATCAAGTTGAATTCTGTGCCCCTTGTAGGTTATTGCCGATCGCCACCAGGCCAACCTTAGAATGTCCTCTTTGGTGGAATATGATGTGAGTTTAGCAACAAAGGAACGGGGGCATGCCCCTGCATTAGCAGGCCTTCATACTAGCGACCGATGCACCCGATACATGTTAAATCATAGCCTGGTGGAAGGTTTAAGGCCTACTGGAGGACCCCCTGTAGGAAGGTAATTGTGTCCTTTGCTCCATCTTCAGAGCCCTCCAGAACCCTGTACACCCGTATATTCTGGCGGCGGCTCCTTCCTTCTAGGTTGTCTAGTTTGTTAATTGTTTCCCGCTCTCTAGCCAGCAAGTAAAGCATTAGCCGATCGTGGCAGTCGGCCTGTTCTGTGACATTTGTGAGGCCAATCTCTATTTGGTCTGCCCGGTGCTCTATTTTGTTGATGTCCTCTCTCAGCTCGTCGAGATTAGCATCGATCTTTTTAACAGTTTTCACCGTCTGTAGGATCGACGCCAGCAACTGGGAGCACTCGTTTTCCTCTGGGTCCAGCATCTCCGAGCCTGCCTTCTCTCCCAAGACCTCTGAGTTCGATCCCCGTTTTTCTTGTTGCAACATGGCTTATAGCTTTTGAACCGGGGTCTGCGAGTTCTTTGCTTGGAGGACTTTTGATCGGATAACTTTTATTGGAGATTGCATGGTTGTTAGAGGTGGATGCTATGTGATTTTCTTTAGGAGGATACAGAGCTCCGATCTAAGCCGCCATCTGCTTCACTGACGTCACCGGAAGTCCTGGCTCTTTTTTTGAATGGACTCAAAGCTGTCCCTGTCCCTTTTTTAGATGTGGACTCCAGAATTTTGCTTAGTACTCTAGGTGTGGCCTCACTGTGGATCTGTACAGGGACAATATCTCCTGTATCTTCATCCAGAATATCTCTAGCAGCAAGCTACACCTATGGAATTATAGCCATCTGGCATTAGGACCACATGGAACCTTTTCTAGCTAGCAGTCTACTGGGGCCGCCCATGACGGTGTTGGCAGTCACTCCTTCTATGTATACGTGGGCAGCCTCGCACCTTTCTGTGCACCCTGGCATCGTGTTAGCTTTCACAAGTAAGAGTCTTGGTGGGTAATGGAGTAAGATTTTCTGTAGTGAAATCTCTTTGGCCTCCCCCAAGGATCCTTTATACTATGCACTGGTTCAGGGGGAGGGAGCTTTTCAAGTTGTACTCAATTACACTTTCAAGTGGTGTTTGAAATTCTTTTTATTAGTTCCCCTACGTTTCACTCTGTTGTGAAGCTTGATCATGGAGTAATTATTTTTTCATTGTTTTTTTACATCTGTTGATGCATAAAAAAGTTTTTTGCTTACAAGAGTACATTAAATTTAGTATCAATACATTGATATACTTTTAAATTATTTCAGTGTTATGTGTTTATATAGATTTCATACCATCCATTGTGTTACTTCTGAGCTCTTTTAACTTTTTTCTTTCTAGAGCTTCTTGTGTTATGTTAAAATTCACAGTACAGTATATTCATTTGTCCCTGTAATAGACCATAGCCATCGCTTTTGTTAGTGTTATCCACTCTATATTTTATGCTACTTTAATTTATCTGCTGCCTACTAGAGGCATGAACCCCCAAATATCTTCAGGCACATCGTTTACCTTAAAGTTGTTCACAATCTTAAACAGGAAACTTTTTGGTCATTTCTGTAATATATAATAAGGTAAACCTTTGTTTTACTTCTCTTTCATTTTGTATTTTTTTATAAAAGGAACTGCTCACATCTATCTTTTGCTATAAAAACTTCTTGACAAGTTCTTACCTGTCGGTTAAACTGCCTATTCTTGGGACAAGAATTAAAATACACTGACTGCCTCAGTAATGGCTGACTGGCTCTGTTGCATCTAATCTCTTTATATTTATCAACAGATGTAAAAAGCAATGAAAAAAATAATTACCCTGTGATCAAGCTGCATGACTGAGCGAAACGTAGGGGAACTAATACAAAGAATTTTAAACAACACCTGAAAGTGTATTTGAGTATTCTGTAACTTGAAAGGCCCCCCTCCTCCCTGAACCAGTGTATCCTGTTAGCTTTCCCAGACACTTTTTTGCATTGGGCAGCTGATTTGATGCTGTCACTAACAATGATTTTAGTGTTTCTTTCTTAAGCGATCTAGCCAACCTTCCCCCTCCCGCCATCCAGTATTTTTTCCTGTTTGTTCTTGCCAATGTGCCTAACTTTGCACTTTTTTGCATTAAATTTAAATTGCCATACTGTGGACCACCTCTCAAACTTTTCTGGGTCTCTTTTTGTGTCCTGTATTTCCTCCTTAATATCAACTCTGCAACAGTCCTTGGTGCTGTCTGCAGAGGCAGATTTTGGCCTGGATTGCCTCCCCTATCTCACAGATGAATATGTTAGATAGTACTAGTCCTAGAACCAATCCCTGTGATACGCTACTGGTTACCTCCCTAACCACTGAATACTCTCCATTGACAAGCACCCTCTGAGTCTTTTCCTCCAACCAGTTTCTGAACCACCTGGTTAGTTTGTCCCCTATCTCCTTATCTCAGCAATTTATTTATTTTTATGAGCCTTCTGCGGGGTACAGAATCAGAGGCGTTGCTGAAGTCTAGTTATAAAATGGCAAGAAAAAAATCTAGAAATCTCATTGGCCAAGAGAGATCAGCTGACCGTACATTAAGTCTCTGTATACGCACAGTCATCCTGGTCCTAAACCACATCACACAATGAGCAAATCAGTCCTCCTACAACCAGAACTATCCTCCATCAATCTTCCTACAACCAGAACTAATCTTCTACCACAAACATGGCTGCTACCTTCACACTGTAGAAACCCTCAACTGGGCCCTAAAAATAAAACTACCTTAAATATAAAATAAAACAAATTAATTAAATGTTGTTTACCAGATCATCACACTCTCCTTACACACATAAACAAATTAGAAACATTAAGTATTGTTTATAGTTTTCATTACAACTGTGTCTTTGCTAACAGTGAAAAATCCCCCTTCTGCCTTTACCTGCTCATCACGGAACTCTCTTCTGCTTGCCCTGACAGTTAGAAAATTGAGTCTCTGGCTCTAAAACAGGCCTTTGTTGCAAGTGTACAGTATGTTAGTAGAGGAACATTCTGCTAGTAGAACTGAGCAGAATTTTGAATCACTGTATTCCATGGTAAACATTCCATGATAAACATTCCATTTCTTGAATGTGGGGAAACACAGAGAAAAAAAATCAGAATGAAGAAAGTAAGCAATAATACTATATAAACAAAGAGAAAAAGTGGTAAATGACTCACTCTGCTGTTTATCTTTTAGGACAGAGCGAGCAGTTCATGATGCTCTCAGTGAGTGTGGCAGTTTTCAACCACGCACATACTTGCAGCATCGGGGAACTGAGAAGCCTCTGTTATGGCTTCCTTTTAGTTTTGTCTACAGAGTGAAGAGAATGAAATAAAGTAAGGGGGCTATGAGTCATACATAGAATGAGGAAAACAGCATTTGTGGATTGTTGTGGCTGGCAGGAGAATTTAAAGCTTCAGCGGGCAGAGAGGCACACATTGTGTAACACTACTTTAATCTAGCACCAATAGGCGGAAGGAGTATTTTATGTTAAAAACACAGATTCACTTATAGTTTTACTTATTTAAAAATGTGTTTCAAAATAAAAAAAAAACTGCTTCTAGTGTAACCCTCCTGTTACCCGGGGTTACAAGAATCCCAGTTAGACCTAGTGGTAGGCAGGGAAGGCAGTTTGTGAAACTCCAGTTAAATGGATTTCACACTGTCGCACTCTGTTCTCAGTCTCAGCTGAGACTGAGGGATGACATCATTTAGAACTGTCGCAACTGCATAAACCACACTGGAATGTTGCAGCTAGGGAAGTTAGGATAGAATGTTGGGGAATTTGAAGTCAGTCTGTTGCAGTCTGTAGTGGAGGAAGGAGGTGCTCTGCTGTAAGCAGGCCCTCAGAGTCCTAAGCTCTGTCAAAGAGCTATTTTTTTGTAGAGGTGTGTATTCTCACCTGAAGAGGAACACAAAAAGAGCCAAGTGAAGTGGTAGAGACCGTTTTCAGTGGTTCAGGGCCCCATCCCTGCGGGGATGGGGGGGAAGGAATCAGCCTGTTTCCAGGGGCAACCCCCCTGGTCCGGCTAGGGAAAAAGAAGCTGCCTGAGTTAAGTTCGTGCTGAGGCACCAGAAGTTCTGGACGAGATTTCTTTGAAGAGAAAACGCCTGTGGGGCATCTGCAACCAAGGGGTGAGTTTGCTCTGCTAAAGGGCCAATGTGTTTTCACCTGAAACAAGATGACACTAAAGTGACTGTTACTGTGGGGTCAGGAAAAGACATCCTAGTGCAGTTTGGAAGATGTGGGGATTGGACTGCTTAACTCTGTGGGGGGTCTAGAGTAATGGACATAGCCACTTATTAAGTATGTTTAAGTCCAGCACAAATGGGATGGACAGACAGTAGATTGAATGTGAATACATTTAAAGAGAATCTACACAGCAAAGTGTTTACAAGGATGAGATGTTACAGTCCAGAGAAATGGCCGGGTATGAATTATGGGAGCAAGAGGTGGGAGACCCCCCCCCATCAGTAGTAACCAAATTCACCTCTATGGGTTTGCTTTGGGACACCTGTTGCTTTCTCTCAGGTACTTGGCCAGTGCCTGAGGAAAGTACCCAGACATGGGATTGATGAGGAAGATTCCCATATAGAGCCAGAAGTGCTCATAGGTGGTTTAGGGAGGCACCAGTAAATGTTTCCATGCTATATGGAAAGTGTCCAAAGGGCTGACATGATAGCCGAGCCATGGAAGGAAGGTAGTCCAAGTGGCTGGCAAGGGAGCCAAGCCAGGGAAACCCAGAGCAGAGTATAAGTTCGGGCTGTGTGCCCAGTGTGTTTCAAAGCCTGAGGGCTAAAGTGAAAGTGAATGTGTTCTGATCTCCATAAATCTGCATTACCAGAAGTGTAGCCCTGTAGAGGTCCATCTATGCTTTGTTATTCTGTTAGATGTGAATAAAGGCCACACTTTACAATCCCACTTCTGGTATTGGCCATTACAGTTATTGCTTCCTGTGTCCGGAGTTACTTGGGTGCCCCTGTTGCAGAGTAGCCAAACCTAGCCAGTGTGCCAAGTGACATATTTCTCCCCGAACCCAGCCCACCAGGTACTGCTGTCAAGATGGAAACGGCATACCTGGGTGGGGGTTACACTAAAAATAAAGGGGCGATTTTGTAAGTGCATAGGCACTTCATACAGACATGTAGATAACTGCACCTTGGGACGACTGCACTGGCCTTCGGCCTCATGCCTAACTACGCCCCTAGGAGTGCGCTCATCACACCATAATGCACACCCCATCATGTCTTATTGCTTACTTATATCATAGCCACTGCCTGGCCTCTATCCACCACCATCATTGTAAACCAGTCAGAAAAGTCAATCAGGCTAGTCTGACATGATCAGCCCATCACAAACCCATGTTGCCTTCTGTTCTGGAATTCATTGACCTCCATGACATCTGGGCTGGCAGTATAGCCTAGACGTTAGAGTAACAAGCTGTGAATGAGCTTGGTACATCCAGCACACCTGGGTTTGATTCTCACAACCTTCACTTGCATACTGTGTGACTCTGAGCAAGTCATTTAACCTCCCCAGTGCTCCCAGGTTACCCTTAAAAACAGGCACTTGTGCCTAGTGGGCCTTACCTGGTTACTAATGAAAAAAAAAATAACTATGGGCTCCTTATGATGCTTTCCAGCAGTTTCCCAATGACTGAGATCAGACTGAGCAGTCTAAGGGTCATCCCAGTCCCCGGCACCACATTAACTACCTTCCAGTGAACCTTAACTACCCTCTTTTCTAGGAAACATTAAAAGAAATCACCTAATGGCACCACTTGGAACTGCACAGCCTGCCTCATCGCTGTAAGATATAACTCACTGGGGCACAGTGACGTGTCCACCTTTAAGGTTCTGAGTCCCTTAATCATCCTCTCTGCTATGACCAACCACATCTCCACTCCTTGCACCTTCTTCCATTTGGCCTGTACCACACATTCTGGGATTGGTTGCTCCCTCCTCTACTATGAAGACTGAACAAAAGTAATCATTCAGAATATCTACTTTTCTTCCACCTCCTTCTTCTTACCCCCTGTTCTCAGTCTGAATATTCTCTCCTTTTTCTTCCTTTTTTCCTTATGTAACAGAAGGGTTTGTTCCCCCCTTGACACCATCTGAAAGGCTCAGTTCTGTCACTGGCTTAGTTTTTCTCATTACTTTGACTTCCCAGTTTCTAATATGCTGCTCCCCCTTATACTTATTGAATACTGCCCTTTTTGCCCATATTGTCCCCCCCCCGCCGTCTCAAAAACCAAATTGGTCTTTAATGTTTCTGGCTTTACCTCACCTGTCTCATACTGGACCTGGCTACCTCCATGGTCCCCTTCTTGATCATGTCTCACTTGGCATCAACTCCTTTAGCTTTCCCAACCCCGACTAATGTTTTATCCTAAGTATGATCCTGGAGAGGAACGAAGAGATAAGAATTGTAGGAAATGGAACAAGAGGTAGGTTCTTACAGGATTCCTAATGGCTTGGTGAGTTAATGAAAAAGAGATTGAAATGTCTGTTCCATTAGATGGGGGTAAAGTGATTGAATTTTAATCCTGCCTGTCGTGGTGGCATAGGTCAGAAAGCATGGGCAGACCAGCAGACATTGTTTTTTTACTTCCTCTGTGATTAACTTACCAAATCATGGAAAGTCATTTACTGTACAATAATCACAGGTACAGGTACAGGTAACTTTGGTACTCTCCCCCTCCCCCCATTTGGTGCAACACCCCATTAATGTTCAGAGTCACTTTTGTGGTGTGACAGTATCGAGTGCCCCCGTAGAGGCAGATGGCTTCAGTAACTGGTCCTTTTGCGCAGTCTTTTCCCAGAATGTCAACATGCACCAGGGTCAGTCTGCTTCCTGAATCTGTCTGTCCCTTGTCTCCCACCTTGACAGCTGTTAAATATTTGTCCCAGTTTGGTAAGGCTAGATTTGTTCTAGTGTTACCCTCCTTATTTTTATGGTAGTTTCTTGCAATATGGCCTGACTTATCACAGTTATAGCAAATAAAGTCTTTGGGTGCAGATTTGTTACCCCCATCAGAGTTCTTATTTGGTCTGAATTAAATCGGGAAAAGAGGGTCTTACCATTCCTTGGCTGTTACTTTGCTGCTGCGGTGTCTGTCTGGCCACCTGATAGTCCTCAGGCAAAGAAGCGGCCTCCCCCCACACTTCCTGGACAGTGTTCTTTTAACTAAAGCTGCATGCCTGTAGGAAGAATGTTGATGAATTGCTCCATTGCAGATATGTCGATGAGCTCTTGGACTTTTTTGCCCTCTGGTTCAGGCTCTTTAATAAGGAGTTCTTTGAGCTGGGTGAAGGCTTTTCAAGGATTGTCGACTGAATGGTACGTCATGTGCCAGACTCTTTGCCTGTAGGTCTGTCCTGAGATGTCATATCTTTTAAGGATTTCTCTTCTTTTCACAAGGTCATTGTTTTCTGACTGTGCAGTGTCCATATTGTTTTTAGGTAAGTTGGGCTTTACCTGTCAGATAAGGTACTAGCCTGATTGCTCATTGCTGTTTTGGCCATTGGCAGGCTTCGGTGACCCTTTCAAATGGTAGCACGTCATTTGGGCAAATACAGAACGGCGACGGTCATTTGGGCGATGGCAATAACAGCAACTGGAAATACAGTTAAGGGAAAAATGGCGATCAACCAGAAAAGGTGACCGGCGGCTTTCACCTCCTCCCCAAGTTTTGCCCCCCCCCCCAAAGTTGATAAACAATAGAAAGGGGAGGGTGAAGGGGGCGAAGCCCCCCTTTAATACATACTACAGTGTTCTCACCATTTTTGCCGTCGCCCTAGATTGCCGGTCGCTGTTCTTTTTCTCACCATTGTTGCGCCGCCCAAATGATCGTCATCATTTTTTATTCTCCCAAATGACATGAAACCTTTCAAAATTTGTCAGGTATGCTTCGATATCATCTGAGGTACACACCTCTGTAAATTAAATGTCTTTTAAGTTGTTTTGCTGATCTGCTGGACCTGTACCAGATTCTCCAGCTCTGATAACTTTCAAGGCATCCAGCCATTGCTGCTCCTGTTGTTGCATCTCTTCTCTTCTCCGTGCCTCTAGACAGTGAATCTCTGTTTCTCAGTCTCTCGCTCTTTGTTGTATAGTGCACTGTTTGAAGAAGGCAGGCATGCTTTCAGGTTTTGTCCCTGCCTGTTGTTCTTTCATCACTGGTGCTGGCTGTACAGTCTCAGTTTGGGCTTTTATTTCTGCTTCTACTTCAGCTGCCATTCTTCTGGTAATCACTCCTGGATTTGTTACAGGATCCATACCTTTCTTCCATGCTTCCCTGGTACCAGGTCTAGTACCCACGCACAAAACTCCTAGCATAGAGTATGCACGGTGTAAATCCCACTTCTTAAACTAACTGTCATACTGGCATAGGTCAGGGAGCACAGGCAAACCAGGAGAAGTTATAAAATATTTGCAAGTAGTATTTCGTTATTACCAGGAACAATAAAACAAATAAAATTGTGCAGGATACTGTAGCTCTTCATAAAGGCAGTACAAACAAAACAAGTCCTCCATCTGAGTGTTCCCTTGGGACAACATTGCTCTTCTTTATGCCTTTTTTATGCAAATTTGAATGCTGTCTGGCCTTCACATCTCTATTCCTAGGAATGATTGTTTTGATCCAAAACATGGGACCTGTAACTTACTGCATTAACAACAGTACTAAACATTTTTTTTTTTTTGTTAACTGGTTTTACTGCCTACATACTGTTTAGACATCAGCCAATCTTTCTATAAAATGACAGCTCAGAAATGTGCATCTGTTAATCTGCATTTATTTGGTAACCTCTTTCTGTGAAGGTACCCTCAGTGGAATGATAGCAATAGCAGACACCGTAAAGCCAGAAGCGGCATTGGCCGTGTACACCCTGAAGAGCATGGGCGTGGATGTGGTACTTATCACAGGCGATAACCGTAAAACGGCAAAAGCAATTGCCACTCAGGTAGATCTTACTGTTCTTTATAAATTAACCCTCTGATGTGTTTTAGTTTCTTTGATCCTTCCCCTGATTTCTCTGATGACCACATCAACATCTGCAAGCGGTACAGAAGCTGTGGCATGTCCAGAACTTGTTTTCATGATGAAAAATGTTATGCTGATAGTCACTGCTAATTCTTTTTTTTTTTGAGGGGGGTGAAACTGCCCACTTAGCTGATCTCCCTGCCCCTGGTCTTAACCTCGATATGAAGGTGTTTGTGCCTATACCCTGTTCTCTGGCTGGATGTTAGTGCCACGTTGTGGCTGGCTAATGAGGCAGGGTCCCATTGCCAGTTGGCCCATGCCCTCCTTCTGTGGGAGCTGAGCACTTCACCTCCACAGTGCTCCCTGAGGGTCCTGTAGTAGAACACCCTGGTCCTGCCACAAACCCAGGTTTCCAAGTTATCGAAAATATTTAAATGTATATGTATTTTAATTACTAGAGTCATGCTTAATCCCTAGTGGTAACAGTAGGGCAGGGCAAACTTAATAGAAGGTGGGGGATCTATTTGATCACCCCTTGATAATGGGTAGCTTTAAGTCCTGCACACCATTGCTAGGGATAGGGACCATCCGGTTTTGTTTTTGTTTTTTTCAGTTTATTTGCCCAACATAGCCCAGAGGAGATGCAGTGCCTTGTGTTCAGCGTAGTCCTGCTTTTACTCATTTTTAAAGCTAGATGCCCTGAAGCATGTAATGTATGATTGTATTTTATTGTTCTCTGTAGGGACTTGTCCTTCACTGTACTCTCCCGGGTCGTACCTGAAAATAGGCAATTGTTTTGTCTAGTGTGCTTACCTGGTCAACAAAAGCTAATAAATAAACCTGTGGAGGTTGAGATTTGCTGAAGGTGACACAGGGTGCATCTTTGGTGGGATTTGAACCAGGGTCTCCTGGTTCCGAAGCCTATGCTCTAAGCACTAAGCCATGCTGCCTTGTAGCTGGAGTCATACCTCTCAAGTGTCCCTGATTTTCAGGGATGTCCCTGATTTTGCCTCAAAATTTGACTCTGTCCCTCCTAAAATTTGTATTTTTGTGGCTAAACAGTGGGGACTGTAAGCACAAAACAATGTCAAGCATTAAAGTTACAGACTTGTTCTTCTTTAGACAATGCATTTTGCACTAAGCACCACATTCTACCAGCTTTCTGGGTCAATAACTCTAATTTTGAAGATGTGTCCCTGATTTTGGTCTTTTGTCCCTGATTTTTTTAAGCCTTGTCCCTGATTTATGAGGCAGGAGGTTGAGAGGTATGGCTGGAGTGTTAAGACAGCTATAGTTCTGAAAATGAAATAAAGCATGAAATGGAAAATATATGCCTCATTTTTCTTCCTGTATTATGTATCTAACCCAAGAACAACAAAAGGTGTTTCTTAAAGGGGCTTAGAGAGTAAACTTGGTGCTTTATGATGATGATGAAAAGTCATTGATCACGTAGGGTCAGTGGCCACATACAATGTATGGGGCCTACGGGCAGACTAGATGGGTCTAGCGGTCCTTATCTGCCGACAATTTCTATGTTTCTGTGTTTATCTTGGAACGTCGTGAAGGGGGTCAGCACCTTATTTGGTAGTGCTAATATTTACTAATCTCTTCTGGCAAGTAACAAGCAGTGTTAATTCAAGGAAAACAGACTTGTTGAGTACAGCCTTCATGGCTGCCTTATTTAAAAAACAAACAGAAAAGTTCTGAATGTTGCATGCTACCACTAGACTTTTCATATCGGGCTTTGTGGGATGCTAGAAAGGATGAGATAGAAACCTCATAGGTCTGCACTGTCTTCATTCATTTATGGCATGCTACATACTGTAGCTGCAGGCAAAAAGAGAAGTCTGAAGTTGCACATTGTACAAGAATTGGTGGTTTTATGTGATAACAGCGAGTCTGGAATCACAAAGGAATTACAACGAAGGCTCAAATGGCGACTTCTCTTTTTTTTGCCCGCTACATCCCCTTACTTAAATAATTAACTCCGTCTGCCCGCATGGCCTGCAAGTATGCGGTACCCATGGGGTCCTTGGCGGGCTTCACTGAGCATCCCTCGGCAGAAAGCCTTGTGACTGCCTCAGTGTTTAGGCGCATGGGCAGCTCTGCGCATACTGACCGCCCTCCGGACAAGGAGTCCAAAAGTATGGACCACTCGGCCCAGAAGATTTACGCGGCATCATCCCTAGGCCTTCGTCAGGCTAGCTCAGCAGTGATCATGGCACACTTCTCTCACACCCTTTTGGGGTTGCTTGATGAAGTCCTCCCTCATCTCCCAGCAGACATGCAGACCACGGTCAAGCAGGACCAGGACCAGGGCCGTGCTGTTGCTAAACAGCAGCTCCAGATGGCACTTGACATTGGTGATTCCTGTGCCCGTTCACTAGCTGCCGCGGTAGCCAATCGCCGCAGGGCTTGGCTGAGGTTATCCTCCTTTCCCGCGGATACTCAGCACAAGCTAGCTGACGTGCCCTTCCTTGGCACCGACTTCTTCGGTCCAGGAGTGGCAGGTCATCTACAGCACATTGAGCAGTCTAATGCCACCTTAGATGCCACCTCTGCTAAAGGTTCTTCAGGCAAGAACCAGCAGAAGCGCAAGAAGAAATCCTTTCGGCATTCTTCCCCTGCGGTTAGACAGCCCTCCTTCCAGGGAGGTCAGCAACAGCAGCAGGCTCCAGCTTGGCGCCCTAGGCCCAAGCAAGGTCCCCAACAGCCCCGCAAAGGAGGCCGAGGTGCTGGTCCAGGTGCCTCCTCCTCCTCCAAGCCTGCACAGTGATGGGTCGGGGGTGGCCTCCCCTGCCCCCGTCACGCCAGTTCTGGATCCTCCCATGGGGGACCGGCTCTGCCACTTTCTTTCTGCCTGGTCCAGTATCACTTCGGACAGGTGGGTTCTGGAAGTGGTCGGGCTGGGACTGCCTCTAGAGTTCGAGCAGTACCCCCCCAGCCGGGCCCGTGCGCCACGGGAGGAAATGATCTCAGTTGGCACTCAGTCAGCCCTTCGGGACGACATTGCTCAGCTCCTCCTCAAGGAGGCGGTAGCTCCAGTGCCGGATCCTCCTTCAGACCCAGGCTTCATCTCTAGGTATTTCCTGGTGCCCAAGCGGACGGGGGGTTGGCGCCCCATCCTAGACCTCCACGACCTGAATCGGTATCTCAGGTCTTGCACCTTCCAGATGGTAACTCTGAACCAGATCATACCATCTCTGGAGCGAAACATGTGGTTCTGTACACTGGATCTTCAGGACGCATTCTACCATGTCCCAATCCGTCCGTCCCATCAGCGGTTCCTCCACTTCAGGATCGAAGGGACCCTGTACGAATTCAGAGCCATGCCGTTCGGCCTGTCATCGGCCCCAAGGGTCTTCACCAAATGCATCGCAGTGGTGGCAGCCCATCTACAGCATCAAGGGGTTCGCATTTACCCCTATCTAGATGATTGGCTCCTGGCGGGTTCCTCCCTACAGGAGGTGGAGAGGTCCAGAGACCTGACCCTCTGAACCTGCTCCCACCTGGGCCTCCTAATCAACGAGGCCAAATCAGAACTCATGCCTTCTCAGGTGATGGGCTTCACTGGGGCAGAGCTCGACTCTTGTCAAGCCAGAGCTCGGCTCCCGGCGGATAGGGCGCAGGTTCTTTCCTCCTTTGCCCAATCATTTCTGGTTGGGCACTTGCGCCCTGCCCAGGACTTCCTGTGCCTCCTGGGTTACATGGCGCCGTGCACCTCAGTGGTCCATTGGACCAGATTGCACATTTGCCCCCTTCAATGGGAGCTGGCCGCCCAGTGGTCTCAACGTCAGTGTCTCTTCGACCAGCTGGTCACGGTCACCCAGAGGATGTGGGATGCTCTCCAATGGTGTACCGTCCCGAGTCATTTGCGGGAAGGAATCCCATTTGTCTGCCCCGAGCCGACGGTTGTCCCTACGACCGATGCCTCTCTCATGGGCTGGGGAGCCCACATGGGGGACAACAGAGCTCACGGGTTCTGGACCCCCGAGGAGTCCCGATGCCACATCAACCTGTTGGAGCTCAGAGCATACGAACATACAAAACTTGCCAGCAGATAAAGGCCTAGAGGTCTATCAAGTCTGCTCGAATGTGCAGCTAGCACCCCTTATTCTGCAGCTGCCCCTCCCTTCCACCCTTCCCCTTCATTAACCCTCTCCCTTGTCCTGTCCCATCCTCGTTTGAAGAAGTCCACTGTTCTACTGCATACCACTTCAGCAGGTAACGCATTCCACCCAGCCACCACCCTCTCTGTAAAAAAGTGTCTCCTCATCTCCCTCCTGAACCTTCCTCGCTCCAGTCTCATATCATGGCCCCTGGTGTCCCTCCCCTCCCTTACTTTGAACAGCCCCTCTGTACCTGTCTTGTTTATTCCTTTCATGTATTTAAAGGTTTCAATCATGTCACCCCTGTCTCTCCTATCCTCCAGTGAGTACATGTTCAACTCCTTCAACCTCCTCTCGTATGATAAGTCCCCCAGCCCCTTGATCATCTTTGTCGCTCTGCGCTGCACCCCCTCCAGTAACTTAATGTCCCTCTTCAGATACGGACGCCAGTACTGCACGCAGTACTCCAGGTGTGGTCTAACTAATGACCTATACAGTGGCAGAATCACCTCCTCCCTCCTCGAGGATATACCCTTTGCAATACAACCCAGCATTTTATTGGCCTTTGCAGCTGCCTTCCTACATTGTGCCGAGTTGTTCATTGATCCTGTAATGAGCACACCATCACACAATCAGCTTTCGCTCCTCAGCTCCGGGGTCAAGTGGTTCAAGTCCAGATGGACAATACCACGGCCATGTACTACCTCAACAAACAGGGCGGCACACACTCCCGACTGCTATGCAAGGAGGCGCTCTGCATCTGGACCTTCATCAGCTGGCTGGAGGCGGATCTCCTAGCTATTCATGTGGCAGGAGTCTCGAACCAACTGGCGGATGCTCTCAGCCGCATTGGCCAGACATCCCACGAGTGGTCTGTCCATCCAGAGGTAGCTTACGATCTGTTCTCCCATTGGGGCAAACTGTTGGTGGACCTGTTCGCCTCCAGGGAGAACACCAAGCTGAGGCTGTTCCATGCCCGCCCCCTCAGCAGAGTTCGCTGCAGGGGGATGCCTTTCACGAGGCCGTGGACCCCAGGCCTCCTCTATGCCTTCCCTCCATTTCCCTTGATCCACAAGGTGTTACTCAAGGTGAGGAGGGACAAGGTGAAGGTGATCCTAGTAGCCCCAGATTGGCCATGCCAGTTCTGGTATGCAGATCTCCTCAGCCTCAGCTGCAGGGCCCCGGAGCGGCTTTGTACGCGCCTGGACCGGATATCGTTGAACCAGGGAAGGTCTTCCACTGACCTTCAATCCCTGCACCTCACAGCCTGGTTCCTGAGCGGCTAGAGTTCCAGGCTCTGGTCTTTCCGAGGATGTCTACACTGTGGTGGAAGCATCTCGAAGGAATCGACCAGAAATGTTATGCCTTCAAATGGAAAAGGTTTTCCATTTGGTGTCAGAAAGAGCCTGGACCCTTATCCTGCTCTGTGGCTAACATTCTAGACTACCTTTGGTCTCTCTCCAAGGGGTCTTGATCATCGACCCTTAGGTGCACCTGGCAGCCATTTCTGCTTACGAGGCCTTGGGCGGTCAGCCGACATTGGCACAGGAGACAGTGGTTGGGCGCTTTTTCAAAGGCCTGGATCACATATCCCCTCCGGTGCGTGAACCTCCACCTCCATGGGATCTCTTGCTGGGTTTGGCAAAGCTCATGGGCAAGCCATTCGAACCCATGCACAAGTGTGAGCTTTCGCATTTGTCGTGGAAGACTGCCTTCCTGGTGGCTATCATGTCAGCCAGAAGGACAGGGGAGCTCCAGGCGCTTTCAGTGGACTCCCCTAATCTGGTCTTTCACAGGGACAAAGTTGTCCTGCGCCCCAACCCGAAATTCCTTCCGAAGGTGGTGTCAGAGTTTCACCTTAACCAGGTATTGACTCTGCCGGTATATTACCCTAACTACACCTCGGATGCCGAATACAGGCTCCATACTCTGGACCTCAGACGTGCTCTCTCCTACTATAGGAGGACGGCGGAAATTCGGGGAGAGGTTCGCCAGCTGTTTGTCACCTATGCTGAAGCCGCTTCTGGCAGACCTGCAGCCAGACTATTGCAAGATGGATCACATCTTGCATAAGTCTCTGTTATGAATTGGCGGGCAAGGAGCCTCCCAGAGGGATAAGAGCTCATTCTACCCACCATACTGCTGCTTCGGTGGCTGCTTCCAGGGATATCTCTATCCAGGAAATCTGTCAGGCTGCTACCTGGAAGTCAGCAGACACCTTTATTACCCATTACTACATTGAACTTGAGTCACGACGTGATGCTGGTTTTGGGGCCTCGGTTTTCCCATCTCTTTTTCCTAAGTAGGGGGTGTGCGCCTTGCCTCCCTCCTCCCGGAGAACTGCTAGGAGTCTGCCAGACAGTGTGGATGAACAACATATCCATGCTCCTAGAAAAACAGGTTACTCATCTGTAACAGTAGTTCTAGGAGTGGTATATTTGTTCATCCTACACGCCCCGACCTCCCAGCTTAAGCACAACCTTGCTTCCAAGGAGCTAGATCTGGGTCATGGGGCAGAGCTGAGGTATTTACCACCTGGGTGGGTGGGTGGGAGGAGCCAGCTTGAAGACGTCCGGCAAGATTTAAAGGGGAAAGGGACAATGCCAGACAGTGTGGATGAACAACATATACCACTCCTAGAACTACTGTTACAGGTGAGTAACCTGTTTTTTTTGACGGCGACCCGTCAGTTGTGAACTCCGGGACTAATTCCATTATGGACATTGTTTATGGAAATGTCTGAACTACAGTTGGGACTTTTGTTATGCTTGAAAACCCATCTTTTTTTCCCCCTCTGGAGCCTTGATATATTCTAACCCTTTATCTGACCTACAAATTTAACAGTGCCCCCATGAGACCTAGAGCCCCTCCTTTTGGAAATTGCTCCCTCCCCTTAGGATATATATCTCTGGGACATCCAAATAACAATATATTCACCCCCTCTTATTATCTACATTAGGGGGTGGGCCATGAGCTTTTCTGCTAACTGAGAGCTCGGTCCAGATGGATCAGCAGCATTTATCCCCTCCCCATAATTCCCTTTCCCCATACCCTCTTATTTTTCAGTCTCTCCTGGTATCAGTTCTAGGGTTACCACCTTTTAAGAAGCCCAAAGTGGGACATTTCTTACTGAAACATCATTTTTCGCAGGACAGTATGTAACCTCAACCAATGCAACAGACATGTTTTCTCTATATCATCAGAATTGAGACTAAGTGTTGTAGTTGTTTAATTGTTCCTATTGTTTCTTATCATTTTAAGGTATTTAACTTAAGATATTCTAGTTTTCTGCAGCATTTACAGGAAATTTAGAAAATATTTTTCCTACTATAAGGTCAGGACAGGTAGTATTTTTCATGTTTTTTTGCAGGACACAGTTGCCCAAATCAGGACTGTCCTGTGAAAATCAGGACAGGTGGTAACCCTAATCAGTTCTCCTCTCCCTATTCCCTTTCCTCCCTTTATTTAGGGGCAATGGTTTCCCCAGGGCCCCATTTCCCTTAGTGGAATGGGTGCTCACCTATGGAGAGTCAGTAGACATGTCCCCAATATGGGCCACATTTGACCACGTATTGTTGGAAGTCACAGAAAACCCGAGCTGGGGTTTGTATATAGTTCTCAACTTTTATCATCCCTTTTGTAGATGCTGTTTAAAATATACTGTACCATAATTAGGCCTAGATGGTCCCATTGTTACTCCCCAGTGGTTATTTGTTTGTCCACCTATCTTGTTCAACTGGACCCAGAGCACCAACATATGGTTCATTTTGCAGTTGGGAAACATTATATCTTGCAGAAAATCCAAGCCTACGATGGTTGGGGGTTTTCAGGGGGGGGGGGAGCTCGAGGGGGCCGCACGAAGGTCACTAATAGATTTGGATATGCAGTCTCCCTTTAAGATTGTTTCCCATGTCAGTGGGCTGGCCGGCCCCATCAAGAGGTGCTGCACAATTCGAGCACTTAAGAAGCTGAACCCAGATGCTCTTTTATTACAAGAGACCCACCTCTCCTTGCTTGAGCATCAGAAATTGCTTACATTTGGATTTGCAGCATTAGTGGAGTCCTCTTATCAACAGGGAAGAAGGAGGGGTGCAGTCATCCTGATCCCGAGGCATTCCCAGCTACAGATCATTGATCAATACTCAGACAGGGAGGGTAAGTTGGCGCTCACAGTGGTCCAATTAAACCAACAGATGCTCACACTTTGTAGTGTGTACATTCCCCCCGGGCTCCGATGCCTCCGCCATTCAGCATCTCATGGATGCTATCCTGACACGGCAACAAGGGCTAATAATATTAGGAGGAGACCTTCATTGTCAGCTTAATCTCTCGCTGGACTCCTCCACGACACCCTCCTCCCCACAGTCTTCTGGAGAAACATCTTAGGCTCTTGATTAGAGATGTGGGTCTGATGGACACTTGGAGGCAACTCCAACCGGCACAATGAAAATTCACTTACTTTTCTAGCGCCTTCAAGCTTTACTCTAATCTTGATTATATATGCATTACGAAAGAATATATAAACTTGGTTCGGTCAGAGGATATT
Source organism: Neoceratodus forsteri (assembly GCA_016271365.2). Lineage (NCBI taxonomy): Eukaryota > Metazoa > Chordata > Ceratodontiformes > Ceratodontidae > Neoceratodus > Neoceratodus forsteri. Next base: position 707,802,615 of record CM057459.1, on the reverse strand, counting down.
CTTAGTATCTGTCTATCTGATCATGCACCCATTACCTTAGAACTTAATCTCAAAAAGGAGAGGAAAAAACTACAATGGAGATTTAATCCATCTTTACTTCGAGATGGGGAGTTTCGGGAACTCCTAGAGGCACGAGTTTCTGAGATTCTCCAGGACAATGCCTCCCCCCAGGTCTCCCCCAACACCCTCTGGGATACGATTAAAGTTGTACTCAGAGGTCAAATTATTGCATATGCTTCTCATAAGAAGAGGCAGGCTGAGGCTAAACTGCAGACTCTGCAGGAAAAACTCTGATTCCTTCAGGAGGCACACATACAAGGGGATTCAGACCCGCTCCCCTTAATCTCTCAGACACAGGCTGAGATACAACGTCTGCTGATGGCCAAAACAGAGCAAGCCTTGGCTTGGCTTAGGCAACGTTACTATGAAGGTGGGGCCCGGGCCTCCAAAATTTTGGCTTACTGCCTCAGAAACCAAATACAACAATGCACCATCTCCAAGATTAAGGACCCTGTCTCCGGACAAACTCGATATTCTACCCGCCAGATCCTAGATGCATTCAAGACATACTACTGGTCTCTTTATTCCTCCCTGACAGAGCCTGACCCTCACAAAATATCTACCTTCTTGGCCCAGCTGCACCTACCTGCCCTTTCTGAGTCTCAACAGGCCCAAATAGCAGTCCCGGTCTCTGAACTAGAACTCCAGTCCACCATCAGAGGTCTTAAAAATGTGAAATCCCTGGGACCTGATGGTTTTGGTGCCAAATTCAATAAAGGCACTCTGGAATGGATACAAACCCCCCTTCTTCAGGCTTTACAAGTGGGCCACACCACATCTTCCTTCCCTGTTTCCTGGAGACAGGTGACAATCTCAGTGATTCGGAAACCCCCACATTTATGTGACTCCTATCACCCCATATCAGTACTCCATCAAGACTACAAAATTTATACTAGCATCATGGCCCATAGACTTGATCATATTCTACCCCCTTTGATACACCTGGATCAATCCAGGTTTATTAAAGGTAGACAGACTACTGACAATATTAAGCGTACCCTCTATTTAATAGATCATGCCAAATCAACGAAATCTCCCTTTATGATTCTTAGTCTAGATGCCCAAAAGGCTTTTGATAAGGTCTCTTGGTGATTTCTTCAAGCCACCCTGCAAAGATTTACCTTCCCTTGGCTGTTTATGGATATCTTCGGAGGAATGTATATACTGACCTGGAACAGTGGTGAGACTGAATGGATCGCATTCTGATCACTTTCCCCTATTTAGAGGTACGTGCCAGGGCTGCCCTCTCTCCCCCTACTTGTTTGCCATCTTTGTAGAGCCCATTGCCCAGCTTTTTCACCATACTCCGAACCTGTATGGGTTTAAAATCTCAGAGTCTTCTTACTATAAAATAGCCCACTATGCAGATGATCATCTTCTTTATATTACTCTTCCGGAGGAATCATTACAAACCCTCACTGTTCTCCTACAAGAAATAGAGGGCCTTACAGGCTACACTATAAATCCAAATAAGTCCGAAGTCCTACTTATACAACCCCCTTTGCCCCCAGAGCTAACCCAGAGATACCCCTATAAATGGGACAATCCCTATATAACTTACTTAGGAATCAAGATCCCCCAGAATTTTTTCAGACCTCTACTCCTTTAATTATACTTCAGTCATCTCAGAAATCAACTCAGACCTGATGCGGTGGACCCCTCTCCCTCTCTCCTTGATGGCTAGGGTTCAATCTATCCAGATGAATTCCGTGCCGAAAATATTATACCTAATGCCAAATATCCCGATACCTCTCACGCGCAAGGATATTCGGGAGTGGGACTGCTCGATTAGCAGGTTCGTCTGGATGAATAAACAACCCAGATTAGCACTTGGTAAACTTCAGTGCTCTAAGGAGAGGGGTGGACTGGCTCTGCCCTGTATCCTTAATTTCTGGCAAGCTGCCCTACTTACACATATAACAACCTGGCTTTTACCACAGACCCAGTCTCCACCCTGGCTTATGGTGGAGAGGGCTATGGCGGACTGCCCCTTAAACTATTCTCTAGTGTTCCAGCCTCATAATATTACTGGGCCTCATCGAGGTTCCAGCTTCACTAAGGGGCTTCTCCAGTGCTGGACAAAGTTTCTTGCCTGACCAGCCAATAAACTCCTATCGACTTGGGTAGGTATCCCGGCAGAAGACCCACAATGGCCCCCGGCACAACTAGACATTACATTTTGCAGTTGGACCCTTCAGGGTCTGAAACACCCCTATCAGTTCTATGATAAAGGTATCTTTAAATCATTTGAACAACTCAAACAGGAGTTTTCCCTAAACCAGAGTGACTTTTGTCGGTTCTTACAGATCCGACACTTTCTGGACACTAAAATCAGTCTGGATGTTACTGATCGATCTATTCCTCCTCTATGCTCTTTATTAATTCTGGTAGAGAGGGTGGAGGGTGCAACCATTTAATATCTCATTTTTATAAGGCCCTGCAGGGGACCCCCTCACATACTATGGACTTGGTGCATTTTCATTGGGAAGCTGAACTTCAGGTTGAACTAACCCAGGAAGTCTGGCTTCGGATTTGGCGAAGACAACATAAAACCTCAAACTCATACATCTGGAAAGAATTTTCCTGGAAAGTGGTCTCCAGATTCTTCCGTCACCCCAGATTACCGCCAAGTACACAGATGGTGGGGACTCCAGGTGCTGGAGACACTGCGGCTGTGAAGTGGCCACACATGCACATGTGTTTTGGCTGTGCCCAGCACTAGCAGCCTATTGGTCAGGGATAGAACGTAGAGTCCTGGATCTCTTTCCCAGCTTAAATGTCCTCTCTCCAGACATAGGGATTCTCCTACATTGCCCACATCATTTTAAAGACCCACACCAAATATATCTCCTTAATAGTCTCCTGAGTGCCGCTAAAAAATGTATCACATGGTTGTGGCTGTGCCCAGATCCCCCTACTATATCAGCCTGGGAAGACATCATATATGGTATATACAAATTGGAACACATGACGGCCAGGCTTCAAAACAAAGTGTCAGAACTAATGAACCGTTGGAACATTTGGTTTCTGAGCATTTCACAGATTTGTCCAGATCAACCCCCTTAGAGGTCTAGCTTCTAGGACAGTGGTTCCTCTTGATAGTTCCGAGGGCAGCCGGCCAGCCCATGGTCCCTTCTCCCCCCAGTGAGTCATCCCTAGGTATCAGGGTTGAGACTTGATTTAACTAATTTGGTGGCAGGAGTTGTGGCCCCTGGACCTCCCTGGATCCCCCCCTTTCTAATTTTGTAACAGCCTGCCGGTGTAGTTTATCCACAATAGATGTGTCAATAGAAGAGAGTCTCTTGCTGTCATTGTAAACCTTTTTCTTTATATAATTGTATTTATTTAGAGTCTAGGATTACAAGTACCTTTGAGCCAAGGCTCTTTTACAAAGGCTCCATGACTATTGAGGTACAATACAAACATTGCATAGAGTTGAGTAACAATGCAGAAATGGTGCACAGACATTTTTTTAAGCAGCTGAAATACATTATATTGAGGGAAAGTGAGTACCAGGGGGCAGGGTAGCCAGAGGTAACTGAGGCTTGGAATGGACACAAAAAGATCGGTGCAGCCGTGGGCATTTGTCAGGCCTCAAAAAAGTGCTTGGGGGGTAGGGGGCAAAGACAGGAGGGGAGGGTAGGCTGTAGGAGGAGGAGGAGGAAGAGAAGGGGTAGGAGTAGAAGGGCTAGGGGGTAGATCAGATTATGAGGGACAGTCGCAGAAGCTAGAGGCAGCTAGGTGGAGATGAAGGTTGGCTTTGAACGGGCCTAGCTTTTGCAGAGAGGAGATGTCTTTGTTGAGTCCATTAATCCAGCTAGGAGCGCGGTACACAAAGGATCTTTGGCCCTGTGTGGTGCTGCACCAAGGAATGTGCAGCATTTGATTTTCTGAAGCCCTGGTGAGGTAGGGGTTGCGTGCTGTATAGAGAAGACTTTGGACTCCAGGGGGAGCAAGATGTAGCATCATTTTCTTAGCCATTAGACAAGTTTGGTACTTGATACGGTTTCATAACTGGAGCCACCCTGTTTGGGCATAGAGGTCATACGTATGGGTGAGTTGGTGGGATCCTGTGATGAGTCAGCAGACTTTGTTTAGGGCCAAGGATAAGCACTTGAGGGCCGTGTCAGTTGCAGAGCCATAAATAATCAGACCATAGTCGATTAGAGAGACCACCAAGCTCTGTACTGCTATCCTTAAGGCATCCGAGGTAAGGCATTGCCTGTGCCTGTAGAGGAGACCAATGTGCGTGTTTGCAGCTTTCGCGACGCTATCTATGTGGATGCTGTAGGATAGGTTGCTGTCTATGGTGATCCCCAGATATTTAAAGGAGTGAACCTGTTCGAAGACAGCACTAAGGCAGTTTGTAATATTAAGGGTGTGAAGTCTGTGTTTGTAGTGGGAGCCAAAGAAAAGCATTGACTTGGTTTTCTTATAGTTGAGAACCAGCGTTTGACTACTAAAACATGTTTCAATGGAGGTGAAACCCTTCTGAAGCTTGTTTTGGAGTAGGTGGGGGTCCTGTTGGGTGGTGTGAATGACAGCATCATCAGCATAGAGTAGGATTTGTTCTGGACAGGAATGTGGAGGATTGTTCAAAAACAGGCTGAAGAGGAATGGCCCGAGAATGGATCCCTGGGGGACTCCTGAGCGTACTGGTCTGGCATCTGAGAGGACATCAGCAATTTCACTCTTTGGAATGGTTTTCAGGCAGCTCTTAAACCAAGTTGTAGACTCAGGGGAGAGCCCAACTTTTAGCAGTTCTGTGAGGAGTATCTGGCGATGGACAGTGTCAAAAACCTTGGTCAGGTCTATGAAGACTGAACCAGTGAGGTAATTATTATCCAGGAGTTGTGAATTGCTCCTGTGAATTCAAGGAGAGCAGATGTGGTGCTGTGGCCTTTTCTGAAGCCGTGCTGCTGTTTACAAAGGATGTTGTACTTGTCCATATATTCCATTAGTTGGTCAGATACCAGATGTTCAATGGCTTTGGGGGGGGGTAGTATGGATATAGGCCTATAATTTCCATGAAGGGCCTTGTCCCCACTCTTGTGGACTGGTGTCACGGTGGCAGATTTCCATCTGTCAGGGAACTGGCCAAGGGTGAGGGAGAGGTTGAAAATCCAGGTTAGAGGAGATTGCACTTCATCAAGAGTAAGGGACATCAGTTTGAGGTTGAGTGAGTCGCCACTTATTCTAGATCCAGCAATAGCTTTACAGACGTATCTATGGATTTCATGTGTCTTGACTGCTCTGAAGTAAAAAGGGGGGGGCGACTTGAGGAAGGGGGCGGCTGATTTACACCTATATATATCCCTCTTGTTTGTGTTTAATATGTCACTTACTGCCTGTGCAGCATTGTCTTTTACGAAGATCACAACCCATCAATTTACTGTGATGATTACCTGTAACACTGCTCTGTGTGTCTTTAGTAGTAAAAAAATTTAAATAAATAAAAAGTTAAAAAAAAAATCCTGGTTACCAAAGAGTAAAAACAACAACAACAAAAAAATTGGTCACAGCACCAGCAGAGAATAACAGCAAAAATAAACGTCCTTTTAAAGGCTAAAAACATTAAAGAAAAACTCACAGTGCTTTTAAGAACCACCAATTAGGGACCAGCAGCATTAAAAGCCTTTTTAAGGGCTTCGGGGTTTAATCCGAAGGACTTACAGTATTAAGGCATGCAAACAGGCAGGCAGTCAGATCGATAAAAAAGCCCTTTTCAGGGCTTGTGGCTAAGTGAGAGAGGAGTCCTTTTATTAGTGCACACAGGCAGTTTTATAGTGACTCCATTAAAAAAAAGAAAAAAACGTAAACCTTTTCAGGGCTTTGGGCCGAGTTCTTTTAAGGATTACATGCAGGCAGGCAGGCAGGCAAGAGCACAGTCAATTAAAACAAGCATTTGTCAGTGTTGAATGTTCACCACTTGCATTGCTGTTGTACTGGGTCTTGCTTGTACACATTTTTGGTATAGATTTACTCAGGATAGACCAGATGAAATGCAATATCTCATTTTCAGTGGTGTCCTGCTTTTACACATTTTTAGGTTGTATTTGCCCAGGACAGGGCAGTTGAGAGGCAAGATCTAATTTGCAGTGGGCTGCCTTATTTTGACCCCAGATTTCCAACGGCCTTTTTTTTTTTTTTTTTTATTATTATTAATATTTATTTTTTGCTAGGCTCTGCATCTGCCAGTCATTGGTGGTTGCACGCACCATCCCGCACCTCCAACCACGGGACTGACCCAACTCCCGAACACCACCGGCTCACCCTCCAGGTGCAGGGCCTCCTCCCCCCTGATGGAGATGAGTAGGTAGCACGGGAGTGGGAGCCTGGGTGGCGGTGTAAGATCTGCTACGTGGGGTGGATGTCATCCTTTGTAGGCGGAACCTGATTTTTGCAGTTTTTTTCTCCCTGGGAGGCATGTCGTACAATGACGTTGGGGCAGCATGCCGAACGTCTGACGTGCCTCCCCTAAGATACAGTCCCGGCTGCCAGACCCCTACTGCCACACTGGGTCTTCACAAGCACCGCGACTTCGGAGGAGGAGAGCAGTCCACAGGACACTCTATCCTCCTCCCCCCATCCAGCCCTCTGACCACTCAAGCCCATTCCCGAACCCGGGTCACCAGCATCGCAAGTGATAGCTCTACTGCTGTGCCAGCGGGCTGGCCAGCAGTCTTTTTATGACCTGACATTATGATGAAGACAGGAGGAATTTTTTAAATACCATCTGAAAGATTATTTTGCAGTGTGACTGTGAAAACAAGTTTTGGAGCAGATTTGAAAAATGACACCTGTCATGTTCAGGAAGTGGGGTAACACAAGGGATATGTTAAACATTTGGGGCCAAAATCTACAAAAATAAAGTTATGAGTAAACAGAACAATTCAATGTTTCTTCATAACTTAAGTTGTTTTTTTCACATTTTGACCCCACATTTTCAACATAGTCTTTTTATGGCCATTCCTTCCAAACATGCTAGGTGTGATAGCGGCCGAAGCATCATTTCACACCACAACTGTGAAAACGGAGTGGTATGAAAAAATGGCTATGTTAAAAATCTGGTGCAAAAATCTTTAAAATTACCAAAGTTACAAGCGTGCAATGAAACATTCTAATGTATGCTCATAACTTTGTTTTTTAATATTTTTACCCCAAATTTTAAACATAGCCTTCTTATGAACAGTTCAATGTGATAAGGGTGACAGCACAGTAGCGATGAACACATGAGCGAGTGCACATTGCCGAAAACAACAATGGCAATGTGCACTACATTGAATACAAGAACAGCGATGATTGGACAACATGTACTACCCCATTGTAATCAACTCCAGGGGGGTCTGACACTGGGGTACAGGGGAAACTTTGGAAGGGGGCTACTTGGACCAGAAAAAAAAATTAAGTCCTACACATCACACAAATAAACTTATGTGCACACAGCTAGCTCCGAACCTGGAGCCTTTAACACCACAGGCATAGTCTCCTATTACTACACCACATGGCAAGCTGGGAACTGCATGGCCACTCTACTTCCCATATCCTGCATAACTATGCATCCCTCTGACACTCACCCTAGTCTTCCTTTCGAGGTTTTTGTCCCTTACACTCGTTATTACTGATCTCACTATCCTTTCTCACTTGCTCTAATTGCAAGTGGTCATATTGAGTCGCTCAGTTTGACTCGCCTATATCACTAGATACCCTTATGTCTCCACTTCATGAACAAGAGCAGATAAAAATTTCAAATCCTACCTGATTAGTGATTTCCTGCCGAAAAGTGATTATGTGCCACAAGTGCGAAAACACATTTTGGCCAGGATTTGAAAAATGACAGCTGTTGCGTTCATGAAGTGGTGTGAAAAAAATGGCTATGTCAAAAATTAGGGTCAGAACATTGAGAATTACACATGTTTCGAGTGTGCGTTGAAAAATTTCAACATACGCTCCTAACTCTGTTATAATGTATGGGGGACTCTTATTACAAACTGAAATCAAGCAGATTACAACCGTATAATGTATGGTAGAGTGTTGTTATATATAGAAAACAACATTTTTATAACAACGTTTTACCATCGATGTGACGTCTTGATGTTGTTAACCCATCGATGGTACGTCACATTGATGGGTTAACAACTGGGAACAGTCTGCGCATACACGCAACTTGATCCAATGGCCTTGAAACAGCCGCGGCGGTGAGAGCATGACCCGGAGTAGAGTGCCAGTGACTGAAAAAACTTCACTAAGGACCAGTTTTGTTGTTTTTTAAAACATTATTGGTACCATACACTATGAAATATAATATATGGTACATCGATCGTCAGCCAGTTTGTGAAAACACATTTTGGCCAGGATTTTAAAAATGGCAGTTGTTACGTTCATGAAGTGGTGTGAAAAAAATGGCTGCGTTGAAAATTTGGGGTCAGAACATTGAAAATGACAAAAGTTTCGAGTGTGTGTTGAAAAATGTCAACATACACTCATAACTTTTTTTTTTTTTTTTGTATTTTCTATTTTTCCTCCTCTCTCCCCTCAGCTCTGATCTCCTTGGGAGTACCTAGGAGTCATCCCACTACGGTTCTCTCCCTACCTGGTCAGTCCTCCGTCGCCCATGTAGCCTCGGTTTACCCCCCGGCCGGGGACGAGGTGGGCCCCAACACCCCAAAATTCTCTGGCGACGTCGGTCGGGAGGATGCCAGGAGGGCAGCCATAAATCATGGGCAAGCTCCGGTTCTCCATCTCCGCATAACTTTGTTTTTTATTTTTACTCCACGTTTTCAACATAGCCTTCTTATTACCCCACTTCTTGAATGATGGCAGAGAAAAATTTCAAATCCTGCCCAAAAGGTGATTTCTCATGTGACCGCCAAATTTCACCGCATTTCATCATGAAGTCCTGTCCCAAAAAGGCTGTGTTAAAAATGGGAAAAATCTTAAAAAATGACCAAGTTATGAGGACACATTCAGAAGCCTTTGAAATGCATTGAATCGCATGCCTAATTTCCTCAGTTCCTGGTCCGGCATTGAAGAGTGAAGACATGTCTCCGGTCCAGAGAGGATTATGGTGTTGGACTCCCAGTAAGTAAATAAGGGGTGGGGGGTTTGTGGGGTGGTGGGTGCCGAATGGGAGGGTCAAGCGGGAGAGGGTAACAGTGGTGAGTGCCACATGGCAGCAACAGACTTTGATGGACAGTTTTCTTTTTTACAGAATATATAAAAGGAAAAAAGTCTGCAAGGGACGGTTTTCTTTATTTCATGGGGGGGGGGGGTGTTGCACACTGAAAATGTGCAGGATGGGAGTGCTAGCCGGGAGTGGACACCTCAGTGTTGGAAAATAAAAAAAGTCTATGAGGGAAGGTTTTCTTTATTTCAGGTACCGACACGGAGGATTGGGCACCCCAGTGTCTGTGTTGTATTTGGCAGCAGCAGGGTTGGGCTCCCCAGTGTCACACACTTAAAACGAGCAGCGTTGGGGGTACTAGCTAGCACTGGGGATTGGGCATCTGAGTGTCGGAAAATGAAAATTAAGGGGTGTGGGGTGGTGGATACTAAGTGGAGGGTTGGATTGGGGAGGGTTGGGGAGGGTAGGTGCAGCGGTGTGCTGTGGTGGCAACAGACATTGATGGATGGTTTTCTTTTTTACGGGGTGTATAAAAATAAAAAAGTGTACAAGAGACTGTTTTATTTCATGTACTGACACCGGGGATTAGGCACCCCAGTGTTGGTGTTACATTTTGTGGCATTTGGTGGGCTTCCCAGTATCGCACAGTGAAAAGGAGCGGGGTGGGGAGTACTAGCCAGTACTGGGGATTGGGCACCCCGGTGTCATAAAATTAAGAAGTGGAAAGCAAAGGGAGATGGGAGGGATTGTTTTTACATTTGGGGGGAGTTGAGGACCACAGAGTAGGCTGGTCATGATGCTGATCAGCTTTGCTTGCTGGGTGGTGTATGCAGGTCAAAGCAAAAGCCACCTTATGATTGGGTTGGCTCTTTTCTTTGAACTGCATGAAGTTTCCACCCAGCAAGACCAGAATAGTGTCATGATCAGCCTGGCTGATGATTGGTATGACACTGTCGAGCCCCTTGCAGAATGCCCTGCATTTGATCGACAGTGACATACTTGTCAAAACCCACTATCATATCAGTATGTTCACTTTGCGCAAGGGCAAGCATAAAAATACCATTTTAAGATCTCAGGGCTAAGTGACATTAAAGAGCACCAATTGTGCTCATTTGAATAAACTTCTGGAAGCACCCCACCAGTAGCTTACCTGCACCAGAGTTGAACTAAGCAAGATTAAAAATGTTTTTTCTTCATATTCGGTAATGGGTAAGGCTTTGTAAATAAAAGCTGGCTGCCCGATCCCTTCCCTAGTCCTGATGATGTCCAGCTTAGCCCCTGTCCTGCCCCTGCAATGCTGCCGCACTCTGACGTTTTGTGGCATCGGAGTTTGTAGAGCACAGGGGTGCACTCCACTGATAGCAATGGGAGCATCATTTAAAACCGATTGCGGATGATTAGTCCCCGGACAAAACGTCTCGGAAACAACATAGCGGTTAAATAGTCGAGAGGACAAAAACATGTTGATTAAAATGTCGCATACCATATATGGTAGCGGACAAAATGTCGCAACAGCTCGTGCTTGGATTTGATAGTGGTATAGTAGATCGGTGTGTAGTGCCACAGTAATTGTGTTTTACATGGCCATGCAGTGTTAAGTAGGCTGATGGGGATGATGTGAGTGGCAGCAGGTCGACCAGGACTGTGCTGTACTGACAGCAATGAAAATGCAGTTCATGCTCCGCTCTTCCCTGTGCTGGCAAAAATGGTGAGTAGCCAGGCAGCAGCCTCATGACTCGTGACATCAAGAGTCAGTCTGGACCTTATGATTGATTGGGTTGGTTTATTGGTTTGGGTTGAGGCACAGGGGGAAGAAGAAAAGTTGCCGAACTTGGCAGTAGACTGGCAAAACAGTTTCCAGTCACCGAAGTCAGTCGTGGCTGCAGCATGCTCAGCTATTCAGCTGAGAGCAAATTGATAGACCGATCAATGTGGAGTATGGTTGTGGTCTTATTATGGAACCCTCCCCAATGGTGAGAAACTGCCCTCCTCCCAGAAAAACATTGTCTGATCATGCCATATGATCAGGGAGGCAGGCTAAAAAAAATGTAGCTACTTATGCTGAGGCAGAACAGGCTAACAGGTTTTGGATGGGACAGCACTTTTGCTTGGGGAGATCGGATTCACAGTACTTGTGCTTGTGCTTGAAACGGGTTTTGGATGGGACAATACGTCGCCGCTTAACATCGCGGCAACATTTTCGGCAACATTTAATCTGGCAGTGTAAGCTCCACATGACATTTAAACTGCAAGTTTTTGTCTGCGGCATTACAGCCGGCGACTAATCGTCCTAATGCCTTTAAAACATGTATTTTTATATTTTAGAGATCCACTGAGGGCAAATCAAAGCCACAGCTCAGCTAACAAGGCTCTTATTAGTTGAGCTGTGGTTTTGATTTGCCCTCAGTGGACCTTAAAAATGTAAAAATCCATGTTTTAAATGATGCTTGTATTGCTGTCAAGGGCACGCACCCATGTACTATACAGACCCCAGTGTCACAACACATTGGAGCACGGGGGCCACATTGGGGGCAGAGCTGGACTACACCAGGGATCAGGATCAGGATGGGGATGGGATTGGGAGGCCAGCTTTCATTCTGGGTCCCTTAGCAGGAATGTCTTTCATTCTGGGTCCCTTAGCAGGAATGTCTTTCATTCTGGGTCCTTTAGCAGGAATTTCTTTCAGTCTAGGTCCCTTCGCAGGATGACTTTCAGTCTGGGTATGAACTCAGCAGCTGTAGTGTCATCAGAGGATCTCTGCTCTCCTGTGATGCACACCCTCCAGATCCTGTGACAGCATTGGAATTGCCACGGCCAGCCTGAAGATGATCTGAATTTTGTGTCCAGACCATGAATCTCCTTTGCAAACTGCACAGCTTTTTTTATAACTATGCACCCGGACACAGGCACTCAGTTTGCCCGCTGTTGTGAAAACCAGAGCTGAGTTGCTAGGTCAATTTCATTCTTGTTGGGCCGCTGAAGGTTTTTTCCTGGCAAGTCCACTCATTCCAGCATATTCATCAGCAAACTCCCTGCTGCCACCTGGAGCACTGTCCACACTTTCACAAGGCACTACAGTCTGGACATCACCTCTAGAAGGTGGGAAATTGCGGCCTAGCTGTGTTACAGGACCTCCTTTCATAGATTCCTGTTTACCTGCCTCACAAACTGGTCTCCTCTGCAGTACTGCTTAAGACTCATTCCTAATGTGTGACCTGCTGCAAGAGATATCCTTGAGGAAGATAGAACAGTTACAGAAGAACTTACCATAACAGTAGCTCTTCAAGAGAATCTCTTGCAGCAGATCATACCGTCCCTCCCCCCCCTTCCCCCTTGGTTCTGAGTTTCTTCTTTCCTGCTTCTCCTTTTCAGGATGGTAAACCTGATCTTCTTTGAAGGAATCTCTTGCAGTAGGTCATATACTTGGGTGTCTGCCAGAGGATGCTCTCGTCCATGGTAGCTTGCACCAGCAGTGCTGACTGGGGACACCCACAATGACGTCAGTTCGTACATTCGTATAAATACGTGGGTGGCCCCTAGTGGCCTCAGTTCTTTTTCCACTGTCTCCCAGCTCGTTTCACGTGCTGCTTTCGCTGCTAATGTGTCAACGCTACCTTTGATGAGGTAAGTGCACCTTTTTGTTTTTTTCCTTTTAACAACCATTCTCTCTGTTTGACACTCGTCGATGTCCTGTCCCTCCAGCATGGGACTGGGTCCTTTTTGTCGATGACCTCTGCTTGACCCTCATTGACGACCAGTCCCTCCAGCATGGGACTAGTCCTTCATCGACGATGATCTCTGCTTCCCTCATTGATGCCCAGTCCCACCAGCATGGGACTGGTCCTTCATTGACGATCTCTGCTTGCCCTCGTCGATGACCAGTCCTTCTAGCATGGGACTGGACCTTCATTGACAACCTCTGCTTGGCCCTCATCTATGACCAGTCCCTCCAGCATGGGACTGGTCCTTCATCGACAATCTCTGCTTGCCCTCGTCAATGACCAGTCCCTCCAGCATGGAACTGGTCCTTCATCGATGATCTCTCCTTCCCCTTGTCAATGATTAACCCTCGTCATCGACTCCCCCTTCTAGCATGGGACTCGGGCCTTTGTCGACGTCCCCCTTTTCTGGCTGTACTACATGGCCCTCTAGCATGGGTCAGGGGTTTGCGTTGACAGGCTTACCATCCTTACTGCTGCCGTTGTAGCATGTCTCTTACCGGCGCTCGACGGTTCAGGTGTCAGCCTGGGCTTCGGGCTGTACACTTTATCTGTAGCCCCAGCCCATCTCCTCTGTGATATCCCCCTCTCACATGGGATCCATGAGAGCTCCTCCTCCTCCTTCTTTGGCCTTGTCGATGACACCACTGTCGACATTGCCTCATTGATCAAAACTGTGTTGGGAGATTATGCAAGCCATGCAGCCACAACCCCACCTTCCTCCTTTCTGCCCCTGGAAGAGGAGGATCTGGCATATTTTGAGGAGAAAGAAAAGGAGGATCCAGCTGATTATGATGATGATGGGGGGGCGCACCCCTTCCAGTGCCTCTACTGTGTCTTCGGTGGGGGAGGATCCCAGGCTCTACACTCCCTGTTTTCCTCCAGATGACCCCACCTTTCTGGAAATTATGACCCAGTTACAGTAGATCATGGGGTTCGACACCACGGCCCAAGACAGGCAACACCTATCTTGACTGATTATCTGGATCTACCGGAGGACCCCACCACATTGGTTCCTCCTCTCATCCAGGCCTATAAGGATGCCATTTCTGCCGCTTGGCACCGCCCTTCCACAGTCCCTCCCATGCCTAAGAAAGCAGCTCGCCTTTACCAGGCCCCCACAAACCACCCCTTTTTCGCCACTGCTCCATGGGCGGATTCTGTGGTTATTCATGCTGCCCATGATCAGACTAAGCGTCCTAAATGTTTGAGCTCCCTGCTTCCTGACAGAGTCCTACAAATTGGACTTCATGCTGGTTAATGCCTCATCCACTTCAGTCATGTGTATCCTGAACTATATGGGGCATATGCTCAAGTACCAGAAAATGCTTTGGACTGCCGCCTCCGAAGTGGCGACCAGACTTCCCCAGTCCACAGACACTGACCAATTGCTGCCTACTCTTAAGATGGGTACTAGTTTTTTTCAGCATCTCCTGCGTGCAGGCTGTGATGCCATGGACACCTCTGCCCGTACCTTGGCTATGGGTGTTCCCTTCACCACCATTCCTGGCTCCGTGTTTCAGGATTTACTCTGGATGTGCAACAGGCCATCTTAAATGCTCCTTTTAATGGGCACAAGCTTTTTGGTGCAGACACCAAAAGCATACTTAATGACTTACAGGCCTCGGGCCACACTCTTCGTACGGCCATATGATGTACCACACTCAACAGCCCATCTCACAAAGGCACCACTGTCAGTCTTTTCAGTTTAGGCATGCCTCCCGCCAGCAGGGTTCAGCCTGTCAGCCTCCTAGAACATGCCAACAGAACCAACCTCTTGGCAGTACCTTCGCCTCTGCCCCTAAAGCTGCAAGGGCTGTCCCTGCTGCAGCCATGACCACCCCAACTTTCTTTTGACTCCTCCAGCAGCCCAACTGCCCTCCTTTGCAGGCTTCAGAGGCAGTGGGTGGCTGCCTCACTCTCCATTTAGAGGCCTGGAAACAAATTATGTCAGCTGAATGGGTACTGCAGATAATTAAAACGGGCCATACTCTAGAGCTCACTCCCCCCCACACACACACACATTCGCTTTGACTCTTGTCGTACCCCCCAGAACAGTTCTGCTGGATCAGCTCCTCTCTTTGATACTGAAATGGGCGGTTTAGCCTGTCCCTCAAGCTGAACTCCACAAAGGCTTTTATTCCCATTTCTTTCTAGTCCCCAAACGCACGGGCGATCTCTGCCCTGTTTGGGATTTGAGAGACCTCAACTGGTTTATCTAGTACAAATGGTTTCGCCTGTTCACCTTGCAAACCATCCTGCCTCTTCTGAACCAAGGAGACTGACTGGACATGAAGGATGCCTACCTTCACATCCCCATACACACCGCCCGTTGGCAGTATCTCCAGTTCCAGCTCCTGGGCTACTATTCCCAGTTCTGCGCCCTGCCCCATGGGTCTTCACAAAGAGCTTGACGGTTGTGGTCACCACCCTTCGTCACAGGGGTCACTACGTGTTCCTGTACCTGGACGACTGGCTCATCAAGGTTTCCTTTCGAGACGAGTTGCTACGCTGTCTCGCATGCACCCTGGACCTCTTCCGGGAACTGGGCATCATGGTAAATGTTGCCAAGTCCCAAATGGAACCATCACAGTGCCTACAGAACTTTGGGGCAATCTTAGATATGGCCATTGAACAGACATTTCTGCTGCCGGACAGGTGTCACAAGTTTATCTCTCTTGTACAGCAATGCCATGCCCTTTCTGGATAACCGCTGACCAGTACACGCGGCTCCTTGGTCATATGGCCATAGCCATTTCCACCATGCCTTACTCCCGCTTACACATGAGCCCGGTCCGGTGGGCCCTTCACCGCCAATGGCACCAGAAGACAGGGTACTTCAACGGCTTCATTCAAGTCACTTCGGCCCTCCAATAGGCCTTCTCCTAGTGGATGGATGAACTTACAGATTGGTGTGCCCTTTCAGGTCACCCCCTCCAGCACACCCTCACAATGGCTGCCTCTGCCCTGGGTTGGGGTGCGCCTTTTGGACCGCACCAAACACAGGAACTCTGGGGCCCAGATAACACATCTCTCCACATCAACATTCTGGAGCTGTGGGCCATCCGTCTGGCTCTAACAGTCGTCCAGTCATTCCTTACCCGCGGACCCCTGCTGGTCCAGTCAGACAATCCATGCATAGTATTCTACATCAGCAAACAAAGGGGAATGAAGTCCCAGGCTCTGTCATGGAAGCGTGGACTGAGGCTCTAGCTCTCCACCTACATCTGGTAGAATTCCACATTCCTGGAACCCACAACGTCAACACGGATCACCTGAGCCATCGTGCTCAGGGCCACGAGTGGTCCTTGCCCATGGCAGTCCTCCATGACATATTCCACCTGTGGGGCACTCCAGAAATCAATCTATTTGCCGCTCCGACAATCACAGACTACCTCTCTATTGTTCAATCCTGCCGGACTCGCTCTGCAACTCCCTGGATGCCCTGTCTCTCTCTTGGTACAGGCACTTCTTATCTGCCTTCACACCCATTCCCCTCCTACAGTTAGTACTTCTCAAACTCCATCAGGAGCGGGCCGCCTTTATTCTTTATCACCACATTTTAGCCATGACAGATATGGTTCCCCCTCCTCCAACAGCTATCAATCGCGGATCCCCTTCCCATTCCTCTCCACCCCGATCTCCTCACACAGAACCGAGAAATCTTACTTCGAGGTGGAGCTCCTGCAGCAGGTAACACCATTAGAACTATGCCGCCTGGCACTAGGACCCCATGGAAAAATTTCTAGCTAGCAGTCCAAGGCGGGGTACTGCCCCCAATGCTGGCCCCGCCCCCAGCGTCATGCACTGTATAAAGGGGGTGGTCCCCAAAGCATCACCTCAGTTCTTTTCCTGCCATCGGCCCGTGCAGTTCGGCTCCATGGATGCCTCTTGCTCCAGTCAACCGCCATTTTTCACACTTCGCACAGTTCCTTTCATCGAGTTTACCGACAATCAAATCATTACTCTGTGCATGTCTTCTCAGCCTTCGTCATCATCTCAGTAGCAGAAATCCAAGTGTGCATATGGTAAGCAGATCCTGGCCCGGGACGGCCACTCAGCCTGTGTTATCTGCTTAGGCCCGGACCACAATTCGGATGACTGCCTGCACTGCCAGAAATTCGACAGGAGGACAAGAATCCGCCACTTGAAGACTCTTAAGACATTCCTCCTCAAGCAGCAGGTGGCCGCCATGCAAAAATCCCATTCAGGGCATAGCTAATTTTCCTCTTCAGCCAGGGTTTCCTCCCCCAGAGAGAGGAAATCGAGCGGGAAACAACATCACAAGGACAAGGACAGAGCCAGATCAGAATTACGTCCTAGATCCTCGCGTAAGTCTGCTAAGGCCTTGACCTCTGACACCAGATCAGGTTCAATACCTCTGGTTTCCTCAGCCCTTCCTGGGGTGCCCCCTAAGAAGCCTCCTGCCTCTTCCCAGTCGCGTGGTGGAGAGATCTCTGGGTTGGGCTATCTGAAGCCCCGTGTCTCTGGCTCTAAGACCCCTCAAGCTGGCACTAGGGTCTAAGTCAGTTGGCAGGCATCTTCCTCGTTGGGCAACAGGTCGGAACCTGTCATCTGCAAGGCCACCACCTCAGGGTCGTCCAACAAGACCAAGGGGTCGGGTGACACCAGCAGGCTCCAGGAGCATGCACCCCACGAGAAGCATTGTTCACCTCCTTCCAGGACATCGGGACAGGAAGCATCGTTTGCCTCCTTCCAAGGCATGAGCCGAAACTTTGGCTGTGGCCTTGGGCTCCAACACAAAGCCAGACCGAACTCCACCCCAAAAGCCAACGCCTGTTAAACCACGTCTGACAGACCTGGTGACAGGCTGTGCGGCAGGTGACCGGTCGCCCGCCTCCAACTACCTCGGGGACCTGGCTCCAGCTCCACCGCCCTCATCTCCGCCTTGGGAGCCTGATGACCAGGCATCAGGGCCCCCGATGGCAGAGGATGTGGCTCTACCAACGCCCGATACAGCAAACCTGCCGCTAGAGGGGGTCGTCCCAGGAGTCCCTAATGCCCCCACCCCATTGTCAGTTCCTCAGCCAGGCCCAGTCTGAGGTTGGGGCATTATTTAATAGTTGGTGGAATACCATTAAAGGGACACTGTCAACCTGTTTTACATCATATTATTTCTAGATAAAAACCTACATTTTATGATTGCTTACCTTCTATAACATTCATTGATGTAGCAGTTTGTTTTGTCTGTCTCATTGTTTAGTAGAACTGAAATGCGTGCTAATGTATATTTATAAACAACTTTGTTTTCTTTACACTCCTGGATCTGTTTTTACTGCATACTTCTTGAGCATTAGAGACACTCCCAAACAGTCCAGTCACTCATGATGCAGTAGCCTCCTAACCTCCCACTGCATCATGAGGATCTAGACTGTGTTGTGGGTGTTCCCAAGTCCAGGAAGGATGCAGCTGGAGCTGATCAAGGAATGTAAACAAACCTGTGTTTGTGTGGTAACACCAGTATGATGGGTAATATGTTTTTCACTTTTTTTAAGAAAAAAGGAGTCAGAATTAAACTACCAGCTACATCAGCAATCTTTACAGAATGTCAGCAATTATAATTTTTTTTTAAACTAGGGACACTTTGAGACCTAAGGGGGTTGACAGTGTCCCTTTAAAGGAGACCTTTTACCCAGGCTGCCAGAACCGGCCCCGATCCCGGCTCCAGCACCTCCACAGAAGCCCGCTCCTCCACCTTCTCTGACTCCAGTTCGCACACCGTGTGGGGACGATGGGCAAGGGTCTGCAATCCCTAGGCAGCACGGTCGCCACCCATTGTCCAGATCCTCCTCCAATGTGTGCCCAGATTCCTCTTCGGAAGTTCAGAAGGATCCTCTGGGGACTTCTCCTCTTATCATTCCTCAGATGGGGACCTTTCTCTCCCCTCACTGGATCCCGGGAAGGACTCTCCAAGATCCCCTCCAGATGATCTATCATTTTTATATATGATGAGGCACATCCAGTTTTTGAATCAGTGGGAGACAGAGGAGCTGGACCCTGAACGTCGCCGTTTGGCAGAATTCTTGGGGGCAAGTGACCCCAAGCCCTTGGTGAACCCACCATTAGTGGAGCCCTTCCAAGATGTAACAAGAGTCACTTGGAAGTGCCCCTCCACAACTTTGGCAATCCCCAAAAAGGCGGATCGCCTATACAGGACACCAAGGGGAGAGCCACATTTAAGAGAGTAGCAAAAGGCAGACTTGATGGTGCTGATGGCTGCTCAGGGGAGAGCCCAACAGCCGAGGCATATGAGCTCCCATCCACCGGACAAAGAGTTAAAAAAAATTGGACCAGCTGGGCCGTAAGGTATATTCTTCAGCCACCTGTACAGTCAGGTCGCTTAACTTCCTAGCTCACATGGTGATGTATCCGAAGTCACTGTGGAATAAAGTCATTGACCTGGCTTGTGCACAACCAGACTCCAACAATAAGTATGAGTTTATGGTGGCTCTGCAGTCCGGAGCAGATGTGGGCAAACATGTTTTGAGATGCTCATATGATTCAGCCGACACTGCAGCAAGGGCAGCCGCCACAGGGGTGTGTCTGAGATGCCATGCATGGCTGCGGGCCTCTGGCTTTGGGCAGGACTTGCAGGACGCAATCCTGGATACCTTTTTCTAAGGGCCAGTGTTTTTCGGTCAAGGAACAGAGACATTTATTACTGGACTGCAGGACTCAGACAAAGCTGTGTCTGATGTCCATAGAATGTATAAATTGGAACCAGCAGCTCCTAGACACTGTTCGTTTCACAGACAGTAAGGTCAGCAAGGGCAACGCCAGCAACAGAGAGGGGGGTTACAAGAGGAAAGGTACCCCTCTGTCCTGTGGAACACAAGGCCCCAAGAATGCCAAAAACACCAGGGCTCCCTTGCCCACTCCGTCAGCCTCAGCACGGCTCCTTGCCTGCCCCTCTTCTTCCAATGGAAGTGCAAGGGGAGGCAGTCAGCGAGAGATTCTCCCTTTACCACAACGGCTGGTCCAATATCACCATGGATCAATGGGTGCTTCAGATCATAGAAAGAGGCTAAGCCTTGGAGTTTACTTAGGTTCCACCAGACAACCCTCCCGTTCCTTTGCATTGCTCCCCATCCCATGCAGTCCTCATCAGGGTAGAAATCCAGACCCTTATAGAGAAGAAAGCAATCCAGGTAGTGCCACCATCACAGAGGGGAAGGGGGTTTTACTCCCACTTCTTCCTAGTCCCAAAAAAGATCGGGGACTTTCGTCTTATCCTGTACCTCAGTCACCTAAGCAACTTCATCAAATAGAAAAGATTCAGGATGGTGACTCTGCAGGGATTGCTACCGATGCTTCACCAAGGGGACTGGCTTTGCTCCCTGGACATGCAGGATGCCTACATGCATATAAAGATTCTGCTGTCCCACAGGAAGTACGTATGCTTTGCCTTCCAGGGAGGGCACTGTCAGTTCATGGCGCTGCCATTCGGCCTTTCTTCGGCACCACGGGTGTTCACCAAGTGCTTGGCAGTAGTGGCAGCGGCTTTGGGGGGGGGCAGGGGCACTATGTCTACCCCTACCTTGACGATTGGCTCCTGATGGCTCCTACAGAGGAACAGCTGAGTCGCTCCTTACAGAAGACTTCTCAGCCTCTTCCAAAAGTTGGGGGTTACCCTGACCCTCCCCAAATCATCCACGTGGCCAACCCAAAGGGTTGCAGTACTTAGGGGTGGTCTTGGACACTGTCCAGGGAATAGCCTTTCTTCCCCGCCAGCAGGGCAGACTGGTTAAGGGCACTGGCTCAGAGAGTCATCTCAGAGAATCTGGTCCCAGCCAGAGTGGTACTACAGCTGTTGGGTCACATGACGGCAGCGATTGTTACGGTTCCCTTAGCCCATCTACATATGAGAGTCCGTTAGTGGAAGCTCCAGGTTCAGTGGGATCAACGCTCGGATGATCTCGACCAGCAGGTCAGGATCCCCAAGGCTGTGCACCGGACTCTGGAGTGGTGACTCACCCCTTCCCGTCTAGAAACCAGGGCTCCCTCTCGAATTCCCAGTACTCACCAAGTCCTGACGACTGATGCATCAGGCCTAGGCTAGGGAACACACTTAAGATCCCACCAAACAAGGGGAACTTGGACCTCTATGGAACACAGTCTCCATATCAATGTTTTGGAGATGAGGGCCGTCCTGTACGCCCTGTGGGTGTTTCAGACAGTTCTCCTACCAGATCCTCTTCTGGTCCAGTGCAACAACATTCCAGTGGTCTTCTACATCAACAAATGGGGGCACTAACTCATATCCCCTGTGCAGAGAGGCCATGAGAGTCTGGTACTGGGCAGTGGAGCACAACCTGGATCTCACAGCAGTTCAAGTTCCAAGGATTCACAACGACCTAGCCAACAGCCTGAGCTGCTCTCAAGTCTCAGGCTCATGAATGGGAGCTGTCCCAGGACATCGTAGATGACCTTTACGAAAGGTGGGGTCGGCCAGAAATGGACCTCTTTGCGTCCCCACTCAACACCAAGCTGCGCAAGTTTTGCTTGCTAGATCCAGTGCCTGGTGTTTTCTGGCAAGACACATTGTACCTCTTTTGGGCAAGGAGGTATCTCTATGCCTTCCCCCCTTTCGCACTTCTTTAGAGAGTGCTGCTCAAGTTGCAGGCATAGGGTGCGGTCCTGATTCTCATAGCTCTCTCCTGGCCTCGACAAATATGGTTTCCGTTGCTTCAACAGTTGGCATTGGAACCACCAGTTCCAGTGCCCCTCTCATCTCACTTGCTCTCCCAGGAGCAGGGAACCCTTGTGTACCCCAATTTTCAGTCTCTGCATCTGCATGCACAGCTCCTACAGACTGTCAGGGACAGATATGGAGTATCTGATAAGGTTGCAGAGGTGCTAGTGGCAGTGAGGAAACCCTCGACCAGAGCCATGTATGCCATGAAGTAGAAACACTTCTGTTTGTGGGCGTCCTCTCATTCCTTAGACCCTTTCACCTGTCCGGTGAACTCGGTGCTGGAGTACCTTCTTTCTTTATCATATTCAGGACTCAGCTATTCATCCATTAAGGTGCTTCTGTTGGCGCTTTCTGCATATCATGCACTGATAGAGGGAAAACCTCTCACACAGCTGGAATTGTGCAAGATCTTTTTGAGAGGTATTTTGCACATCAAACCTCTCAGGAGGGACCCTATCCCCCATGGGATCGTCTCTTTTTGTTAGAAGAGCTTATGTTGCTGCCATTTGAGCCAGCAAGTTGCGAGCTACATTGTCTGTCTTGGAAAGCATTGTTTTTAGTTGCCATTTCTTCGGCCCAAAGAATTTCCACACTCCAGGCTCTGATGTGTAAAGAGCCTTATTTGATTTTTCACAGGGACAGAGTAGCCCTGCGTACGAATCCTAAGTTTCTTCCGAAGACTGCGTACAAGTTCACTCTTAACCAGGACATTCAACTTCCATTTTTTTTTTATTTTTTTATTTATGACTTTGATAATCGGGTGAGTGCAATTGATCCAGGGACCGCTAGGCACGATCTGGCCATATCACATGGCGCAGGGTGACAGTAGAGTACAAGGTAACAGTAATACACATGAAACAGATTTGGTACAAGCAACAATAAGCACAATATACAGGTTTGATGCATATGTCCATTGGAGAACAGTGAATACAAAGTTTCAGTATCGGACATGAGGAGATTTGCTACAAAACAAATCGTAGGCACAATGTACAATGTGTGACTGCATCGTCCAGTGAATACACAGAATACTCAATAAAAATATATACACAATATGTACAGGCAAGGAAGTCAAATATTACTGTGAAAAATACAATGTAACAGTTGTAGGCAGAGGAGTTGACTAGTGTGGGTGGGTGGGTAAACCCTGGGCTGGGGAGTTGACTAGTGTGGGTTGGTGTCAGACCCAGTGAGCAGCGGTAGGATGAGTTTGCCAGGAACCAGACTTTAAGGCGGGACTTGAAACTGGAGTGTGTGTCAATGGAATGGAGTTCATCTGGTAGTTTGTTCCACTGCATAGGGGCAGCTGCAGACCAAGCTCTGCTACCCATGTTGGTGGATACCCTAGGAACAGCTAGAGGGGGAGTACCATTAGAGCGGAGGTTGCGGAGGAGCATTTTGGTTTTCAGAAGGGCAGTTGGGGGATTCTGGAGCCGTGCAGATGACACTGTCTACCATGCAGCAGAGGGCTAGGTCAAAGCAACCTTGTAGTTTTTTACCCAGAGTGCTTGAATAAAGAGGAGGCCTTGTTGCATACTCTGGATGTACATAGAATTCTTTGTTATTATGCTGACTGTACTAGTTATTCTAGAAAAACAGGCCAGTTGTTTGTTTCTTTCGCCCAAAGGATGTTAGGGGCTCCAGTGACTAAGCAGACATTGGCCAAATGGTTGCTCAATTGCATTGTGTTCTGTTATCAGAAGTATGACAAACCCTTGCCAGGTCCGGTTAATGGTCACTTAGCCAGGGGTGACACAACCTCTTTTGTGCACCTCAAAAACGTTTTGGCAGCAGATCTTTGTGCAGCTGCTACTTGGCTTTGGGTCCACACCTTAATTAAACACTACAGTCTGGACATTGCTTCCAGAAGCAGAGCAGGTTTTGGCCTTGCTGTCCTGAAGAGCTCTAGGGCCACTGACCTATTACAGTCCGCCACCCTTCTGACCTGGGTCACTTCCTTGTACTGCTTGGGACCTAATGATGTTACCTGCTGCAAAAGCTCCACCTCTATGTAAGATAGTACAGTTACATAAGTTACATAAGAACTTACTGTAACAGTAGATCTTCGAGAGGAGTTCTTGCAGCAGGTGGATTTTCCCTCCTGCTTACCCCTGGGGTTATGTAACTGTACTTCTCTCTGGGGGATGGGAGATCCTCCTCGGTTCCCCATCCTTTATGCTAGCCCGGTCTCCGGTGGGCGAACTGAGGTGGTGTTGGGGACTGCCCCTTTATACCATACATGACGGGTTGGGGCTGGCGTTGGGGCGGTCCCCCACCTTGAACTGCTTGCTAGAAATTTTTCTGTGGGGTCCTAGTGCCAGGCGTCATAGTCCTAATAGGTGTTACCTGCTGCAAGAGCTCCTCTAGAAGATCTACCGTTACGGTAAGTTCTTACGTAACTGTACTTTCCTTCTCCAACCCAATCTCTGGGTCCCTTCATCTACATGCTTGGCTTCTGAGGACATTTTTATAGCTTGGCAACACGTGTCTGCCTCTGTGACCACCATTCTGCTGGCCTCTAGGAAAGCGTCAACCAGAAAGACATATATTGCTAGATTGAGAAGTTTTGCCATCTGGATGGCCGACATAAGCTTCAATCCATACTCCTGCCTGTTGCCTACTATCCTGGAGTACCTTTCCACCCGCTCCAGTCAGGGTTTAAGCTACTGTTCCATTAAAGTCCATTTAGCCACAGTCTCAGCTTTCCACTAGCTCATTAGGGACCGGCAGGTCACCCAGATGGACCTTGCCAAGATGATTCTCAAGGGCATTTTCCATCTCAAGCCCCCCGTCTGGAATCCCATTCTGCTCTGGGACCTCAACTTTATCTTGGAAAAATTAACCCTTGATCCAGCAGCTACCTGTGACATGTGCTTCCTGGCATGGAAGGCCCTTTTTCTGGTGACTGTCACATCACTCAGGTGCATTTCAGAACTTCCAAGTCCTCATGTTCCATGAGTTGTACCTGGTCTTCCATAAAGACAGTGTCTCACTCTGCACCAATCCCACGCTCCTTCTGAAGGTGGTTTTGGACTTCACGCTCAACCAGTCCATGAACTTGCCTATCCTCTACCTGGCTCATTGTAGCCCGGGAGAATCTCTTCTCCACACTCTGGATGTACACTGCATCCTGCATTATTACCTCACTCGTACTAAGTCCTTTTTGTAAGAACCTCTTTGTTGCTCTCGGTCCTGACAGTGAAGGAAACCCTGTCACGAAGCAGACCTTGTCTAATTGGTTAGCCCATTATATCACCTATTGCTACACTCAGTACAACAAGCCTCTCCCTGGAGCTGTGCATGCACACTCCACCAGGGCTCTCTCTACCTCTGCTGTCTGCTTCAGGGGTGTCTTCATCACCAATATCTGTGACACTGCCACTTGGTCTACTGTCCATGCATTTACTAGACACTATAGTCTTGATTTGGCCTCCAGGCACCGCACCTCCTTTGGCTGTGCCATCCTGCAGAGCCTCCTGTCTTGACCACCTTTTTGGTTTGACTGCTTGGGAATCACCCCAAGTGTATGACCTGCTGCAAGAGAGTCCCTCGAAGAAGATAGTACAGTTTCGTACATACCGTAACAATAGATCTTCAAGAGGATCTGTTGCAGCAGGTCACATTCCCTCCCTCTTTCTCCCTCTTTCTCTGGGAGAGCTGTCCTCCTCTTCTGTACTCATTATCCTAATGGGTGATGCCTCCAACCTCTTCGGTTCCCCTTGATGTCCAGCTCCATGAGCTGGTCACCGGCCGGAAACTGAGGCCACTAGGGGTCACCCATGTATTTATACATATGTACGGACTGACGTCATCATGGGCAGTCCCCAGTCAGCACTGCTGGTGAAAGCTACCATTGATGAGAGCGCCCTCTGGCGGACACTCAATTGTATAACCTGCTGCAAGAGATCCTCTCAAAGATCTACCGTTATGGTAAGTACGAAACTGTACTTTTCCCATACTCCTTCTGGCAGGTCTCACTTGCTCTCCCTCAGTTCCCTCTGGAATGCGTCATTGCTGGATGGTCTCCAGTGGGGAACTGAGGAGGGTGTGTGGCCACCCACGGCTATATAGGGGGACACCGAAGTGGTGACATTGCCGTAGGTGGCCCTAGATAGACTGCTAGCAAAAATGTTTTCATGTGGTCCTGGTGCCTGATGGCTGTAGTTCCTAAAGTGTAACCTGTTGCAAGAGATTTGCTTGAAGATCTACTGTTGCGGTAAGTTCTCACATAACTGTTCTTTTTGTTAACTGGTACTACTGCTTTAAATTAAAAAAAAAATATTCAAATTGGGAGAACTTTTACGCAGTTTTCATTAGATTTTGATCTGGGCTGAGGAAATCTATGACTTCTGGAAGGAATTTCCAACTTTTTCCTTTCACAGTTGTCTAAGAAAGTTTCGCTGTCATACAGAATAACAGCAGCAGCGCCATCTGTTCAACAGGGATTGCTGCACAGTTTATGGCTCCAGTGGTCATCACACAAATGTTTAATAAAATCTTGGAAGAGGTTACAGGGCGAAAGCTAGCATAGATTCACTCTGGGGTGGCTGGATCAAATGAATATCAGGGTCTTTGATGCCAGAACGACCTTTCAACAACTTGACCATCAGGCTCACTCCAGAGACACAGAAATTCACACCCTCAAAGGTAAAATCTCCCTCCTCTCAGATAAAAAAGACAACCTTGAATGTCGGGACTGGAGGAATAACCTGAGGATCACCAGGGTGCCAGATGAAGCTAAAGGTAAAAATATGAATGACTTTGTCATACATCTGCTATCTGGGCTACTGAATGTATTGGCTGGGCAACTAGATATTCAGCACTCCCCCAGAACCCTAGCCCCACTCCCTAAGCCATGTGAAAGACCTAGACCCATCCTGGCTATGTGTTTTAGGTGTTCTGTCAAGGAAATGCTACTCAGGCTGGTCAGGGAAAAGGGCCCTCTGACTTGGCATGGGCACCACATTTCCCTCTTCTAAGATTACTCAGCTAAGGGGACACAAATAAGACATGATGAGAGTGGTGCAGTGCAGTGGCTGTGGAGCAGCAGTCTTCCGGGAGACATTCTGGACGATGCAGTGGTGTCCCATCTGCAGGCACCTCGCTGGGCTGAGGGAGGAGGTTGCTCATCTCCAGGCTGAGTTGGCCAGGATTCGAGGGACCTCCTCTCTCACCCAGGGACCACCAGGGCCACCGCCGTTGCCTCAGAGGCTACCAAGAAAGAGGAGCGTTTGGACCACAGTGGGCTCAGGGAGGGTGAGGGTGGTGAAACAGAGGCGCATCCCTCCAGTTGTACCTCTCCACAGTTCATATGCCATTCTGGCAGAGTGTGGTTCCTCTATGGAGGCACCCACTGTGGAGACCAAGGAGGATGCTGGGAACCTCCACAAAGGAGACCCACAGGAGGGTGGCATGGGACCCCATGGGGAAGGAAACAACTTGTGGTGAGGGACTCCATTGTTAG
This sequence comes from Neoceratodus forsteri, assembly GCA_016271365.2. NCBI lineage: Eukaryota > Metazoa > Chordata > Ceratodontiformes > Ceratodontidae > Neoceratodus > Neoceratodus forsteri. The sequence continues at coordinate 707,775,535 of CM057459.1, read as the reverse complement.
GAGGGTAGAACTGAGGGAGGGAGGAGGGGAAAGGGAGGTAAGGTGCCTGCCTGGCGCCACAGCTTGGAGGGACAGGGAGCGAATTCTTAGGATAGCGGAAGCAGTTGCATGGGGGGGGGGAGCTGGATGTCATTGTCCACCTAGGGACAAATGACCTGCATTGGAAAGGGATCAGAGCAGTGCAGGAGGAGTTTGTGGAGTTGGGAAGGGGCCTTAGACAAGTAGCACGAATGGTAACCTTCTCGGAGGTGCTGCCTGTCTATGGCATTGGTGAGGCTAGGGTGCTCCGCACCATGGTATTCAATTGGTGATTGAAAAACTGGAGCAGAGCTCAGGGTTTTGGCTTCATTGGAGACTGGGGGTCCACCTGGAGGGATACAGGCCTATACTGGTGCAATGGTCTGCATCTGTCCAGGAGGAGAACCAGGATCCTAGGTGATAGGTTTAAATGCTTCATTGGCAAGCATTTAAACTAGCCAAGGGGGGAGGCACTGAAAAGGAGCAGGGGAAATCCTAGCCCCCCCCCCCCAAAAAAAAATCAGGGTAGTTATTGAGGTAAACACCAAGACAGAGAAGTCATTAGGGAGGAGGACAGAGGTAAATGGAGAAAAAGGCAAAGGCAGTAAGGACAGGGATGGGGCAAAAAGGGGTAAGGCCATCAAAAAATGGAGGGTAATGGGTACCAATGCCTGTAGTCTAGATAACAAGCTCTCTGAACTGGTGTCCTTGATGGAAGAGGGATGCTTGGATATCGTGGCAGTCACAGAAACATGGTACACAGAGAACCATAATTGGGATGTTAACATACCAGGGTACACAATCTACAAGAGGGACAGGGAGGGTAGAAGAGGAGGAGGAGTAGCTCTCTATGTAGGGGAAGGGATCAAAGCAACGGAACAAAAGGGTAAACAGGGAGGAGAGGAGGCATTGTGGGTCACCCTGGAGACTGGAAATGGCACCACAATCCGCACAGAGGTTGTATACAGACCCCCATCTCAGTGGGAGGAAATGGACAAGGAAATGATAGAAGGCATCCTTGGGATGGCAGAGAAAAGGGGAGATATTGCTGATGTGGGACCTGAATATTCCAGATGTTAACTGAGCACCTTTGCTGCAGTCACATCCAAGAGCAGGGCCATTATTAATGCCCTACAGGGGGCATGCCTCAGCTAGTGTTGTAACCCACTCGGGAGGGAGCAATCTTAGACCTGGTACTCTCAAATGAGGATGGAGAGAGGATCTCAGATCTAGAAGTGGGTAGCCATCTGGGAACATGTGACCACCAAACAGGGTGGTTCACGATAAACTTAGCTGCAGAGTCAAGCCATACAAAAGTGAGAGTACTGGACTTCAGGAGGGCTGACTTTGTCAAAATGGGAGAGTACCTCAGAAAACACTAGCAAACAGGCAAGAAGAAAGGGTGGAGCAACAATGGGAAAACATCAGAATTGCCATCACAGAGGCAACAAGCCTTTGTGTGAAGTAAATAAACAAATCAAAACAAAATAAAGAAACACTATGGTTCTCAAAAGAGGTGGCGGGGAAGGTTAGGGAGAAAAAGATAGCATTCAAGTAGTATAAGGAATCACAGAAGGAGCAGGACAGATAACTGTACCCATTAAAGCAGAAGAAAGCGGGGAAGGCAGTCAGAATAGCAAAGGCCCAAACTGAGGAAAAGATAGCCAACTCGGTTAAGAAGGGGGATGAAACCTTTTATAGGTACCTTAGGGAGCGAAGAAAGACAAAGGGAGGAATAATGAGGCTAAATAAAAGAGAGGGTGGGTGGGCAGAGAGCAACAGTGAAAAAGCAGGGACACTGAACTAATACTGCTCAGTATTCACAAAAGAAGAAGAGGGGAAGGTACCTAATCCAATCAGTAGACGCACTCTGGTTAGGGGAGTCGAAACCAGTCCTTTCATAGAAGAAAGGGTTCTGAAAGAACTCCTAAAAGTGAGGGTGGACAAAGCAATGGGGCCTGACGGGATTCACCCCAGAATTCTAAAAGAACTAAGGGGAGAACGAGTGACACCACTGACTACCCTTTTTAACAAATCATGGGAGGATGGTGTGGTACCTGAGGACTGGAGGAGAGCGGATGTGATTTCCCTTCACAAAAGTGGGAGCAAGACAGAGGCAGGAAACTACAGATCTGCCAGTTTGACTTCAGTGGTAGGGAAAATGATGGAATCACTTCTGAAGGAAAGAATTGTTGAATACCTAGAGGCCAGTGGGGCACAGGACCCAAGGCAGCATGGATTCACAGTGGGAAGGTCATGTCAGACGAATCTAATCGATTTCTTTGACTGGGTGACCAAAGTAGTAGACCAGGGAGGGGCTGTGGACATGGCCTACCTAGACTTTAGCAAGGCATTTGACACAGTCCCACACAAAAGATTAATAAACAAATTAGCCAGCCTGGGAGTGGGTCCCAGGGTGGTAGCCTGGGTAAAACACTGGCTAGACAACAGGACACAGAAGGTAATAGTAAGCAGAGTCCACTACGAAGAAAGGGGGGTTACTAGTGGGGCACCAGAGCGTTCAGTACTGGGTCTGGTCCTTTTTAATGTTTTTATAAGTGACACTGCAGAGGGAATGGAAGGAAAAGCATGCCTCTTTGCAGATGACACGAAGATCTGCAACAGGGTTGATACACAAGGTGGGGTGGAAAGGATGAGAAGGGACTTGGCAAGGTTGGAGGAATGGTCAGAAGTATGGCAGCTTAGATTCAGTGAAGTAATGCACCTGGGAAACAAAAACCCAGGGGAAGATTACACAATGGGGGGGGGGTAGTAACAACAACAAAAATGGAAATGGACCTAGGGGTAGTCATATCAGATGACCTAAAGGTTAGCAAGCAATATGAGAAAGCAGTAGGGATACTGGGATGTATAGGGAGAAGCATCACCAGTAGAAAACAGGAAGTTGTTATCCCTCTGTACAGACAGTTGGTGAGACCTCATCTGGAGTACTGTGTGCAGTTCTGGAGACCCCATCTCTGCAACTAAAGGAGCTTAATATGTATACCCTTGAGGAGAGGAGGGAGAGGGGCCACGTGATAGAAACTTTTAAGTACCTCAAGGGAATCAACAAAGTCCAAGAGGGTAGCATCTTTCAGAAAAAGAGATTTGCAAGAACAAGGGGACACAATTTGAAGATGGAAAGGGGACAGCTCAGGGTCAATGTGAAGAAGTATTTTTTCACAGAGAAAGTAGTGGACGCATGGAACGGCCTTCCTGAGGAGGTTGTGGGGGGGTCAAGAACAGTGGTTGAATTTAAGAATGCATGGGACAAACTTGAGGCAATTCTTGTGGGGGTAGGAAGAAATAGGCTGTTGATTAGCTAGGATCTGTAACTTATCCAGTAGGTAGGGAAATGGGCAGTCTAGGTGGGCCAAGCAGTCTTTATCTGCCGTCAAATTCTATGTTTCTGTGTAAGCTGGTCAGCCTTCTCTGGCATTCAGCATGCACTCCAGTCAGTGGGGATAAAATATTGAATGACATACCCAGGTACTTTTAAAATACAGTACAGTGGCGTCTTTCATGACATTACTGATGTGAATGAGGCAGCAGCCTTCCTCAAGCGGTCCAGGGGGCTTGATCTTGTCACGGATAGAAACATAACTGCTGGTGGTCCCAGACTTAAATATAGACCCTATTATGCTGCCACAGACTCGCAGTTGCAAATGGACACTACACTTTACTCTTCTGCCCCCTCAACCAGCACATCAACCCCTGAGCAGTGGCAATATAAGTGCTCCAGGAACCGGTAGAAAGGGGGCTCGAACCCACAGCATCCACTGCCCCCTTCCCCCAGGCCACAGCACTGAATCAGAAGACGAGGATCATAATCCTCAGCAGGAGAAGGCAGCTCCTCAGATGTATCTCCTCTGGACAGATTAGCCCTTCCCTTACTGAAAGAGGACCAGAAACTAGCCACTCCACCTTGTCCGCAGCCAACAGTGAATGACATGACTAGGGCAGCATCTTGGGGTGAGGCAACCCAAACACCACTACACAACATTCCGGACTTGAGAGGGTACCCTTCTCTGTCAGTGACTACACAAGCCAAGCATGCCTCACCTGCAGTCAGAGAAGCAACTTTAATTTGGACAATATTCTCTCTTATGAACTTAACTGATGCAAAATACCCAGAGTGTGAGGTATTTATAACTGCACATTTGGACTGACTGTACTGTAGCCTTCCCCCAGCAACTAGCTTATTTCCTGGGTTACAGAGGCTAAAGATCGCAGTTCTCAGTTCCAAAGCTGAACTCCTACCTTCCAACACTCGACCTATCAACTTTACTTCCCCTGATTTTATTTTTATTTATTTATTTATTAGATCATCGGTTTATAGACCTTTGAGTCATAGACTCATTTACAAAGGCACCTCATCAAGAGAGCAATACATCACAGCAAACAAACAGTGCAGTACATTTTACATCATTCATCTCCCCCTTTCCCCTTTTTGTGCCCATCCTTTGTTACTTGCACTAAGCAGTGGTACTTACCACAAATCCCCTCTGTAGTCTGTCTACGTAGGAACAGGTACTTTGAAACTGCCGCTTCATACGTCTCTTTTTTCAGGCAGTATTTACCACTTGTGCCTCGATGCCCTCCTTCCTGCGCTACGTACTCTTATTCCATTTGCAGTGGGACTTGGGTGGGAGCATCACAGGCTTTCTCTATTCCTGAGAATAGGTGTGCTACTCTGAAGACTCAGCCTTTATTTTTCCCATTTGAGCACTTTTCCGTGTGCTTGGTATTGGTTTGGGAGCCTGACCAGCACCTTCCCCCCCTTGCTCGTGGCCCCTTGCGATTCCAAAGTCCCCTTTCGCCTATATATCGTGGCTTTGCCCATCCCCGTCACCTGACATAGCTGTTTACAAGACATCCAAGCCTTTCATCTATAAATCGTGGCTTTTCCCACTCCTCATCACTGACATAGCTGTTTACAAGACATCCAAACCTTTCATCTATAAATCGTGGCTTTGCCCATCCCCCATCACCTGACATAGCTATTTACAAGACATCTAAGCCTTTCATCTATAAATCGTGGCTTTTCCCACTCCTCATCACTGACATAGCTGTTTACAAGACATCCAAGCCTTTCATCTATAAATCATGGCTTTGCCCACCCCTACCCCATCACCTTACACTGCTGTTCACAAGACATTTGAGCTGACAGTATGGGCCTCATCACAAGAACAGCATCTCCTCCTTCACATTATGAACCCTTTACTCACTAGATACTGAAACTTCTTCCTTTCCCAATTACAGTACTTCTGCTCCTGCTCCTGCTCTCTTCTACCTTACCTCTTGCCTTGTACTGGCTTACTGTCTTTTTCATCGGGGGTGTTCATGTTTTGTAGCAGTGCTCGGCGTTTGTCACAGGCTTTGATATGTGGTACCCTCATGCACTGATCACCAAGGAAATGCTTAAATATTTTTCAAGAGGCACCAGCACTAGCATAGAGCATCTGCACCCACTGTCAACTGGAGGCAGCACACTGGTTCTTGCTTGATAATCCCTGGCCACAGATGCAGTCGGTTTGGGAAGCTAAACTGTACCTGCAGGTGCCAACCGTTTTATACCATGCTAACTAAAATCCTAATCAGTGAGCACCATACAAATGAGAAATGCCCATATCTCAGACTCCCTTGACTGCAGGGACTGCTGAACAGCACCTTCTTCCCTAAATCCTGTTGTATCTTGCAGAGAATGTGTGGATCACATCACTACGACGTCGTGCCAGGCACAGGCTGGAAGGGAACACAAAACCTGTGATACTTCACCACAACAGGCAGCTACCTGGGAACCCCTTCCTTTGCTCTCTCTTCCAGTCTCTGCATATATCCTTTCTGTCTCTCATCTCAGTGTGCTGCATGCCCCCCCCACACCTTTTCCACCCCCAAAATCCACTCACATGGCACCCTGTAAACTGGAGGATTACATTCCCCTTTTGTCATGTACTACCAGTCGAGGAAGCACACAGTTGGCATCAGTTACATAGAAACATAGAATCTGTTGGCAGATAAGGACCTCTTGGCCCACCTAGTCTGCCCATTTCCCTACCTAAAGAATAAGCTGCAGATCCTAGTTAACCAACAGCCTACTTCCTCCTACCCACCACTAGAATTGCCTTATGTCTGTCCCATGAATTCTTGAATTCCCCCACTGTTTTTGACTCTACGACCTCCTCAGGAAGTCTGTTCCATGCATCTACAACCCTCTCTGTGAAGAAATACTTCCTCACATTACCTCTGAGCCATCCCCTCTCTATCTTCAAATTGTTCCCCCTTGTTCATGCACATCTTTTTCTGAAAGATGCTACCCTCTTGGACTTTGTTGATTCCCTTGAGGTATTTGACAGTTTCTATCTTGTCCCTCCTCTCCCTCCTTTCCTCGAGGCTATACATCTTAAACTCCTTTAGTCTTTCTTCATATGTCTTCTGGTGCAGACCCTGCACCATTTTGGTTGCCCTCCTCTGGACAGCCTCCACCCTGTCTATGTCTTTGCGGAGGCTGGGTTTCCAGAACTGTACACAGTACTCCAGATGTGGTCTTACCAACTGTCTGTACAGAGGGACAACAACTTCCTGTTTTCTACTGGTGATGCCTTTCTCTATGCATCCCAGTATCCCCCCAAGCCCTCCTTACTGCCTTCTCACATTGCTGGCCCACCTTTAGGTCATCTGATATGACTACCCCCAGGTCTCTTGACATTTTTGTTGTTGCCAGTATCTCACCCCCCATTGTGTACTCTTCCCCTGGGTTTTTGTTTCCCAGGTGCATTACTTTGCACTTCTTTGTGTTGAATCTAAGCTGCCATACATTTGACCATTCCTCCAACCTTGCCAAGTCCCTCCTCATCCTTTCCACCCCAACTGGCGTGTCAACCCTGTTGCAGATCTTTGTGGCGTCTGCAAAGAGACATACTTTTCCTTCCAGTCCCTCTGCAATGTCACTTATAAAGACATGAAAAAGGACCGGCCCCAGTTCTGAACCCTGTGGTACCCCACTAGTAACCTCCCCTTTCTTCACTGTGGACTCCATTTACTATTACCCTCTGTTTCCTATTGTCCAGCCAGTGTTTTACCCAGGCTACCACCCTGGGACCCACTCCCAGGCTGGCTAATTTGTTTATTAATCTTTTGTGTGGACTGTGTCAAATGCCTTGCTAAAGTCTAGGTAGGCCATGTCCACAGCCTAGTCTACTGCTTTGGTCACCCAGTCAAAGAAATCAATTAGATTCGTCTGACATGACCTTTCTGCTGTGAATCCATGCTGCCTTGGGTCCTGTGCCCCACTGGCCTCTAGGTACTCAACAGTTTTTTCCTTCAGAAGTGATTCCATCATTTTCCCTACCACTGAGGTCAAACTGACTGGTCTGTAGTTTCCTGCCCCTGTCTTGCTCCCACTTTTGTGAAGGGGTATCAGGACCATCTCTGGACAGTGTGATTTTGATACATTTTAGGGGTCCAACCCCAGAGCTATTGTTCCAGTATGTGTAGGTTTAGGTGCAACACTTCCTGGTTATCAATGTTTTGCTGTTGTAAAATTGACAAAAGTGGCACCCTCCCACTCCAGTAGCAACTTGCCTCTCCATTGCATCTTACTCCCCCCCCCACCCGGCAAGAACTCTAAAATCTAAATAGACAGTGCAGTGGATTACTGGGTTACTTCCTGAGCCGCAGCCTGAGGGAGCACAGGAGATTTGAACAAGAAATGTTAAGAGCTAGTAATCAGCCATTCAGAGGCACTGTGTGGGGTAGGCGATTCAGGGTTGCTAGTGCCCTCGATGGGGGTTATCACATTCATTTTATGTTTGCATCGGTATATTTGTGCATTCACGATGTTTGAGACCTCATGCCCTCCCTGCTTTTATAGAGGAATTTAGCTCACTTTATCTCTCATTTTGTATTATAATGTTATTATGTTATACTATACCCAATAACTATCTGTTCATATAATGTTTAATGGTAGTTTTGTTAGTCCTTCTTCTGTTAGCTTTACAGGCTTCTGTTAGTGATGCAAACACTAGGTAACACTTCATGTTCCTTTCCCCTATCCAGGTGCAAAGTCACCTAGGAAGAAGGGTAATAGACACAATACACACTTCTAACCTGCACGTTGCTCCCCATACCCCCAGGTGGTAGACCCAATAGCTTCAAAATAACCATTGTTAACACTGACCATGGTACCTCCAATGATGAACTTAAGATTGTCTCCTGGAAAAAAGGAAACACATCATAGTGCACTTATGCAAACAAAAATGCCACTTTGCCCTACTACAGAAAAAAAAAAAACACACTTGTTCCCCCTACAGACACAAACAGTTCAAGGAGAATGGGTTGGTAAAGTAGTTGGCAGCTGTGGAATAACCAAAACTAAAGGAGTGGCTATCCTGTTTCATAAACACATCCCTATCCAAATCCTGGACAACAAATGTAGCAAGGATGGCTGCTGGGTGATTGTCTGGCTGCATATTAACGCACAGATGATCATCCTAGGGGAATATCTGATGGCCAAATGAGGAGTGGAATCCGCTACCTTCTTTCCAGAGGTAGTGCAAAAGACCTGCAACAGCCCGGAGACAAACTTATACTGGGTGGTGACTTTAATGAAGTTTGGGATCCCATGCTGGATAATCTAAGAAGCAGATCAGTAACCCCCATTAAATCTAGAAAGGACGTTGTCCAGCTAGCGTAGGAATTTTTCATGCTGGACCGCTGGAGAGCTCTGAACCCGACGGGCAGGGAGTTTACTTTTCACTCTGCAAGGCATGATGCTACTAGTAGACTGGATATTTTCCCAGTCAAAACCGCTACATTACATTCTGCCCACACAGTATCCATGGGACCAATTGTCATCTTAGACCACACTGTAGTCTGTCTGTTACTGGCACTGGGCCAGCCCTCCCCCACCTCCCCCAGATGGCAATTTAACTCCCTCTTATTGCAGGATCCCAAATTCAAACCCTGGCTGGAAGCAGAAATAGTTACTACTTCTGCACCAACACCCCAGACATACCCAGGGCTACCTTATGGGATGCTCTCAAGGCGTACCTCTGAGGGAAGATAATTAGCTACTGGGCAAATGCTATATGACAATGCTTGCAGCAGCTCACTCGGAGGAAACTAAAAGAACAAGAAAAAAAGTGTAACTCCACCACTGTCCCTCCATCCCTGCAGCTAAAATGGCAGATGCTGAATCTTGAATATCAGATTAATACTCCCACCCAGGGGCAGCGTTAACATGCACCAAAAGAGCAAAAGTTACATCCTGTCCCAGAAATGACCCCTGTTCCCTTTGCCTTTGAGTCCAAATTGATGCACTGACTCTTATAACAGTATCTAAAGGAAGAGAACGTGAACTATTAAAATCTGCCACTAATTATGTTTTGACCCAGTAGGTTTCTCTTTAAACCCACATTTTTTTTACACCAGTGGGTTCATTTTGACCCATGTTTTAAACCCCTCAACACTGTCACTGCTCCCACCCACACTGCAGCTGAACAAGTCATCCAGCATACTGCCCACAAATACTGGGAGTCTGGGGAGCAGGCTGGCAAACTGTTGGCTTTTTGCACTAAGAATCAACAAACCTCTAAACAAATTACCTGTATCAGGATCCCCAATTAGCAGATCCTCACAGCTAAGGCAGATATTAACAAAGGGTTTTCCATTTTCTATGCCAATCTGTATTCCTCCCAATTTGGCATTTCCCCTCCCTCCCTAGTAAATGTTTTGGGAGGTAGTGTACTGTCTACCCTCATAGAGGAACAAGCTCAGGCCCTAGACTGCCCAGTCTCACTACAGAAAATCAGGGTAGCTGCCAAAGCCCACCCTAAAGGTAAAACCCCTGGTCTGGAAGGCTTGCTGGCAGAGTTTTACCATAGTTTCTTGAGCAAGCTGGACACTAGACTGCAAGACGTTTGAAACACCACAAGCTCAGGGCTCTCTCCCCCGTCAATGTCAGAAGCTTTAATTACTCTACTTCCCAAGCCAGGCAGAGATGACCAACTTATGTCAAACCATCGCTCGATTTCCCTCCTAAGTATGGACATAAATATCTAAGCAAAATTAGTGGCACTCTGCCTGCAGCAGGTCATACCTCACATAATCGACCATCACCAAACTTCCTCATAGCTCAGTCAATGAGTAGAGTCTTCAGCCAATAGAAAATAAAGATAAACATTTGTGGCTGCCAGAATTACCTGCTGGTAGCCATAAAGTTAGTAGATGCAAATACTGCTCAGTGATGGAGAAAACTGTACACTTTACCAGTCATAATGCTACCAAGGTATTTAACATCAGAAATGTTATCAATTGTGATAGTACACATGTGATATATATGGCAACATGCACTTGTAACAAGTTCTATGTGGGTAGAACCACCAGGCAGTTGAAAGTGTGGGTGGGAGAACACATGAGGGCAATAGAAAATATTGCTCTTAGGAATGTATTTGCAGCCCATGTCTTCGAGAGTAATGATAAAAATGCCCATAGATTTAGTTTTAAGGGCATTGAGAAAGCATATGTAGGGAGAAGAGGGGGGAATCTAGAAGACATGTTACTATACAGATAGGCATTGTGGATCTTTCAGCTGGGAGCACAATATGATCCAGGTTTAAATGAGAAACTGGACATAATTTATTTTTATTTAGTCAGTCATAGGAATTACAACCCTTTGAGTCATAGACTTATTTACAAAGGCTCCGCGTCAGCATAGTCATACATTCAGAGATAGTACATTAATGAGACATCACAATTCAAAGTATTTACATATGAAAGCCAGGGTGGCTGAAGACCTATATATGTAGTAGCTAGGGTATTGAAATTAGAACAGAGGAACAATTACAGAACAATTGCAGCCTCTGGAGCATTGTCATATAGTAGGAACAGTGATCATTACATTAGTGAGACAACACAGTTTAAGCAAAGTATTTACATATAATAGCCTGGGTGACTGTTGACCTATACGTGTAGTAGCTAGGGAATTGATATTAATACAGGTGCTATATTTACAGTGTGGATGCAGCCTCTGGGGCATTGTCATACAGTAGAGACAGTGATTAGCAGCGAAGATGTCTTATACTGTTTGTCCTATACAGTTGTTTGCAATGTCAATGGGGAGCAGCCTAGTGCAGCTCAGTGCAGGCCAGTTAGGAGGATTAGCAGTTGCACTGGCATTGGCGCAAGGATAGAATGTGTTTTTTTAGGATGGACTTGAAGTGCCCTAGTTTGGGAATGGAGGTAATGGTTGGTGGGAGCTCACTGTACCAGACAGGAGCTCTATAGATGAATGATCTCTGAGCTAGGGAGGTTCTGACCCTGGCACGGTCCACAGGATGCTGTTGTACAGAACTAGTGGTCCAATGCGGAACCCAAGAGTAGGGAGGCAAAGACCCCAGTGGGGTTAACCCTAGGTGGATTTTTTAGTGGGGAGACAAGTTTGGTATTGTAGTCTTTCCTCCAGGGTGAGAATGTGTGTAAGGGTGTACCGGGTGCAAGTATGGCAGCGTTTATCTGCACCTAGGAGGAGTCGGCACACTTTATTAATGGCTATGTGAATTTTATTTAGGGTGGTGCTGTCTGCAGCAGAGTAGATGGGGAGTCCATAGTCAACAAGGGAAAGGACAGAAGAGGTGACAGCCAGATTGAGAGCCGCTGGCATCAGGCAGTCTTTGTGTCGGTATAGGAGTCCGATGCGGGTATTAATGGCTGAGGTCAGGATGTTAATATGGGCATGGAAGGATAAGGAGGTGTCAAAGGTAAGGCTGAGGTATTTGTAAGTGAGTACTTGTTCCAGGGGGAGGTGAGCGTGGGAGAGGATTTTTAGTCCAGTGTCCTTGGCCTTGCTCTGCTGATGGGCAAATAGCATGGTTTTAGTTTTTTTGATGTTGACCACAAGTCTGCGACTGGTGAACCAACTTTTTGTCTGATTGAACGGGTCTTGGAGGGAGGACTGTAGGTTGTCAGGGCAGGGGTGCGCGGCGTAGAGAACTGTGTCATCAGTGTATAGCAGTAAGTTACCAGAGCAGTATTTGGGTAGCGTATTTAAGTAGATACTGAAGAGTAGGGGGCCCAATATGGATCCCTGGGGGACCCCTGAGCGGACAGGTAGGGTGGAAGATATGGTGTCATTTCTCTTAACACGTTGGGATCTAGACGTAAGGTAGCTATTGAACCAAGAGAGTGGTCCGTGTGATAGACCAGTGTGGTGGAGTGTCCGGGGGGGGGGGGGAGACCGTATCAAAGGCCTTAGACAGGTCCATGAAGATGGCTCTGGCAAGATGTTTACGGTCATGGGCAGAGTGAATGAAACTGGAGAATTCGATGAGGGCAGTGGTTGTGCTATGGCCTGATCTGAAGCCATGTTGTTCACTACATAATAGATTGTGTGTTTGCAGATTCTCGGTGAGTTGGTCGGCAATGATTTTTTCAAGGGCTTTTGAGAGGGGGGGAGGATTGAGATGGGCCGATAGTTGTTGGGGTTGGTATTGTCTCAGTCAGGGGGGAGAGAGAACAGTGTCAAGAACCTGGTAGAGGATTTTCATGTCGAAAGAGTCTTTGCAATAGTTGGAGCCACTGAGAGCTTTAGAGAGGTAGGATTTGGCTTCCCGCTTTGTGATGACCCTTAGGTAGAAAGGGGGATGCTGGAGGTATGGTTCAGAGGTAGCTGGGATAGGGTTGAAAAAGTCACTTGGGAGAACTGCACTAAGATCAGAAAAGGTTGAGTTAAGGCAGTTAGCGATAGCCTGAGGGTCGGTGGAGGTGGCATTGTTGATGCGGAGCTGAGAGGATGGGGGGAGGCGGGATTTGCCATTAAGTTCTTTAATGTTGTCCCAAAACTTTCGTGCACTTCCCCAGGAAGAAGCCAGGGTGTCTTTATAGTATTCAGCCTTGGCCTTGCGTATGGGCCAGGTGCACCTATTACGTTCTGCTTTGTAGGCTAGTCTGTCTGCTTGGGAGCCAGATTCAATGGCTCTGTGTCAGAGGTCATCCCTTTGTTTTAGCCGCTGCCGTAATAAGGGTGTGATCCATGGGATATTATGTTTTACGGTTTGCGTTTTGGTCAGGGGGCAAAAATGTCACATGCTTTGTTGAATGAGCATGTGAAGTAATCAAGGGCCAGGTCAATGTTTGGGCCTTGGGTTATAGGGACCCAGTCCCACTGGGGCAGATAATGTTTGATTTTTTTTTTAAGGCCACCTGGTCGTAAGTGCCTGCGGGTGGAGACACTAGGTTGGGGTTTGGGCAGGTGACATGACCAAGAGAAGAGGATAGAGGAGTTGTCACTCAGAGAGTCTGGAAGGACCACAAGGTCAGAGATTCTATGCGGTCGGTTTGTTAGTAGTATGTGTTGTAGGGTCTGGGAGCCACTTGTGGCGTTTACCCTGGTGGGTTGGTGGACCAGCTGGGTATGATCCAGCACTGCGAAGGCATCCTTGACAGCAGCTGCTGAATTGGTGAGCCAGTTTACATTTAGATCACCAACCAGAAGATGCTCCGTTTTAGGAGGGAAGTTGGAAATATAGTTTGTGAGGGATTGTATGCCCATAGCTTGGTTGCATGGGGGAACATATGCCACTGTGACGGTTAGGGGAGCCCTGGTGGGGTCCAAGGTAAGTTTTATGGTTAAGGCTTGGGCGCCATGGTCTAGTGAGGGGATCGGGAGAGCTTGGTTCAGTAGGGAGTCTCGGACATAGAGGGCACATCCACCACCCCATTTTCCCATTCTGCCAGCTCTGTGTAGAGTGAAACCTGGGAAGCTGACGAATGAATCTGGGTTGTTTTTTTTTGAAAGCCATGTTTCAGTGACCCAAGGACATCCGGCTGGTGTTGAGCTATCCAGCTTTGGAGAGATGCTGTTTTTTTGGGAAGGCTGTAGATGTTCATGGCAGCTATACACAGCCCTTGGTGTAGTTTCTGTTGACTGTTGGTGGCGGGGCCTGGGTTGGGGTGAATATTTCCGGATATGAGAAGTAGTAGGGCTAGGACCCTGAGAAGAGCAAGGGACCACTGTTTGGTGGTTGGGTGCGGGTGAGGCACATGTTTGGAGAGAGTAGCTCAGGGAATGGGTAAGCTGAGGAGGGCAGGAAAGGTAAGGCAGATGAGTCGGCAGGGGGGTTGGGTGTGTGTGTGTGTGTTGGTGGCAGGTTAAGTGAGGGGTGGATGTTTGTCAGGTGTTGACAGGGTGGGTGGACAGTGATAATAGGTAAGAAGGTAGGGGTGGGGTGGGTGTGTGGGTGGGTGGGGGGAGGGCAATATAACCCAGTAAGGAGTATGATAAGTGTGATTGTTAGACGATAGGATAGTCTGCTGGGGAATATGTGGTTGGGCAGTGGGAGCTGCTATACCAGTTCCGGTATAAGGGGAGCAGACTGACATCCATCATTGTGGTGGTCTGAGTAGTGCAGTGGTAGGGTGATGGACTCCGGTGCAGGAGGTACCAGGTTCAAATCCCAAAGGGGTAGAGCTGCTGACCCTGGTGGCAAGGGTTCAGGATTTGAAGCCTGCAGTGGGACCAAAAAAGAATTATTGTAGCAGCCTATGGAGTCAGAGGCATTAAGAGCCTTGAAGACTGTAATTTAGCCTGATTTGTTGGCTTACTGGTTGAGCTGCTGACTCTGGTGGCAAAGGTACATGGTTTAATACCTGAAGTGGAACCAAAGAAAATTTATTGTAGCAGACTATGGAGTCGGAAGCATTAAGAGCCTTGAAAACTGTGAGTAATTTAGCATGGTTAGTTGGTTTACTGGTAGAGCTGCTGCCTGTGGTGGAAAGAGTACAGGGTTTGAGATCAGCAGTGGGACAGATGATTATTATTTATTTGCTGAGTATGGAGGCAAAGGCTTAAGAGCTGTGAAACAGAGATAAATACTGGCCTGATTTGTTGGCCCAGTGGTAGGGCTGCTGACTCTGGAGTCAAGGGTACAGGGTTTGAGACCTGCAGAGGACAGCAGAGACATTAAGAGTAGAGGATAAGAAAGAGCACAGGGTGATGAGAAGGTGAGAAGAGAAACAGCAAAATGGGACTAGGAGGGAATTGAAGTGACTACTAGTGGATGGGAGCTGCTATAGCAGTAACTAGGAAGTGGAGATGAGGGGGGTGGATAGAGTGATACTGGCAGTGGAAGTGCAGCAACCCTAGTGGTCAGAGAATATAAGCTGCAAATGGGAAAGTGGACAGTTAGTAATAGGAAAGAGTAGTCACATGACAAGTCATGTGATCTGACAGCAGCAATAGACCAGTAGAGTCAACCCTGGGTGGGGCAGTCCGCGCAGTGCTGGCAGGGTAAGACCTCTCCACAAGTAGGCTGGAAGGAAGGAGGAGGCTTTACCTCTTAAGGCTCTCTGCAGTCCCTTGTTACAGGCTCCTCAGCTGGGCAGTGTTCTGTAATGCCAATTCTGAATAGGAATAAGTATAGACGCTGATTTAATAAGGAAGGATAGGCCCTTAGAAAATTAGTTTGTAGGATATACCACAAAAGAAGGCAGAATATATAGGGTCACCAGGTGGTTATGTGTTGTTAGTAATGGATCTAAGTTAGATTTTTACAAACATAAATTGTCCATAAAATGTTTACTTTATGATATGGATCCTTCTTCTTTAGAAATAGGCCCCTCTTCCCCATTGAAATTCGAAATAAGCTCATCCAGACCACTTTTCTCCCCCTTCTCGACTATGGCGATGTAATTTACTCCTCTGCCACTATCGCAAATCTAAGTAAATTGGACATCCTTTATCACCGTGCGTTACAGTTCATTACCAACTCCCTTTGCCGTTCGCACCACTGTGACCTATATGCAGCTGTTGGATGGACATCTCTTACTACTAGACGCCTGCTCCATGCTGGTTTATGGACCCTTAAACTGCTCCTGCATAAATTACCGAGCTATCTCTCATCTCTCATTAGTATTTCGCATAGTGCATACTCGCTAAGAAAATATGATTCATTCTGCTTGATATTCCGAGGACACGGACCTCCTTTGGTAAACGTGCTATTGCGCATGCCCTTCCCTCTATTTGGAACCAATTACAGACCGCGCTGAAACTAACTAGCACAGTTTCAATTAACTTCTAAAGTGCTAAGCTCAGCTAAAATAAAAGATATCTGCAGCTGTCATTAAGCCCCTTCTTATCCCCATGTGTGCCATGTGCATCCTTTGGTAAGACCATAATTGCTTTATGCATGTTAACTCTTATTGTTTGCACTTTCATTTATATCAAGACTCTTATTTCATTCACCGGCTACTGACTTATATCTGCTACCTTTGCTGCAGCAATCCAACTCCTGCTTTCCTTTCCCTTCCTATTCCTGGCTCTGTCCACATATATACTTCTCCGCTCACCCTATCAAACCATTTTTACCTCCCTTATCCTTTACATTCTGTTGTTGTTCTGTCTGCCAAAATGTATGTATTGCAAACACCAGTTACCATGTTTTCAATTGTCAGTATGCTATCTAGAAGCCGTCACCCCGTGTTCCATTAGTTGTTTACCACCTATAGTCATCCCATGTGGTGTCCTTGTATGTATATCTTGCTTGTATTATATGACGCTTGCATTTATGTATATATTGTTTATCAATTATTTATGTATGTATGTTGTGTAAGTCCACATGTCACAGGACCTCCTTGTGAATGAGATTGCTCAATGGAGTTTTCCTGCAATAAACTTGAACTTGAACTATAGTTATATAGATTTAGCAGCATATGATACATGCATTTCCCACCCTTCCATTGTGGCCCTTTTTCTTTCTTTTTTTCTTCTAACTTTATACTTAACCTTACTTCTTTCTTTTTCTTTCCTTTTTTTTCTCCCCCCCATTCTTTCCCTTCCCCCCTCCCTTTTTCCTCCCCCATTCCCCTTTCTTTTCCCTTTTCTCTCCTCCTACTTTTGTTTTTCTGCCTTTTCCTTTCCCTGTTTTTCTATATCCTCCTCCCTTTTCCCTCCTATGTTCCTTTCGGAGGTATCAACTAGATTACTGCATTTCTTTTCACTGAAGCTAATCATGAAAGATAGCTATACTGTGGAAGAAATATAAATACATAATAGCAACAAAAAATGGATTTTGAACATTCTGAATAAATAAGTGATTTTCCTGTGTTGCTGTAAAAATGTGTTAGTTCATAACAGTATTTGCTACTTTATGTTTTAAAATACTTTTTAACATTTGGTATGTGGCTAATTAGTTACCACGAGTGTGTAGTAGAGCATCTTAGTAAATATTCATAAGATCATGTTTTTCTACACTTGTCACTTTAAGTCAAAGGTGAGCTTGTAATTATACAACCTCCTGATAGGTGGATGGTGATTTTAAAAGTGTTGTTTGAACTTCTCACCGGTGTTCCCTTGAAAAAGCCAAGTACGTCGAAACCGGTCGGGAGTGTTTTTTGCTGCTACTGAGTTATTTTGTACAAATAAACAAGTTTTATATTGATTTAGCGAGTGAGTCCTGGTGCCGGTTTGTTTGTTGAAAAATGAGTAGAGTAAAGCAGAGACAAGTGCCAGTGTGGGTGACCAGTGTGATGTTGGAACCGCAGACCATTTACCAAGCAATGATGATTGGCAACTGCCACCTATTGATGACAATATTGTCCAAAGACTCAACCACAGTGCAGGGCTGACAGACAGGACCCCCAAAAACACCAAGGTGTGAACAAGCACCAGGTTGGATTGAACAGATCTTATCTCAGAAACTCCAACTCAGAGAACAGTACCTCATGCCAGAGCAGGTGGAAGCAGCCCAGGCTGTGATGTGGGAGTGTGCCAATGTATTCAGTATAGAGGATCATGACCTGGGGTGTACCAGGCTAATCAGAGACTGGAGTGGCACTGGAGATATCCGGCCAGTCGAGCAATGACCTCGGAGGATCCCCCTCCACTGTCAAGGAGAATTTGTGGAGCAACTGCAACAGATGAAGAATCAGGGAGCTATTTGGTCCTCCACAAGCCCTTGGGTGACCCCACTAGTTCTGATACAAAAGAAGAATGGGGCCATATGTGTGTGTGTGGACTATCTGCGCCTAAATGAAATTGCCAAGAAGAATGCATACCCACTGCCTCGTATCAGTGACACCTTCAATCTGCTGGCAAAGACTCACTGGTTTTGCACCCCGGACTTTGTTAGTGGGTACTGGCAAGTGGAGGATTGCCCGAGGACTGGGCGAAGACTGCATTCATGACCAAACAAGGTCTTTTTTTTAATTTAACGTTGTGCCAGTTGGCTTGTTTAATGTTCCAGGGATGTTTCAATGCCTGGTAGATGTTGTGCTTGTGGATTTACAAGGAGCATCATGACTAATGTGCCCCAGTGACATAATCATCATTTGAAGTTCTTTTCCAAACATCTTTACAAGTTGAAGGGGGTTCTGAAGAAGCTAGGGGCTGCAAACTTGAAAGTGAAGCTGTCTAAGTGTAACCTTCTCTGTAGTAAAATATCTGCAAACCTGATCTCAGCAGATGGAGTGGGGACAGACCCCAACACAGTAGAGGTTGTGCTGTCCTGGCCAGTACCATGCTAGGTGATGGATGTAAGGATCTTTTTGGGACTGGCATCCTATTACAGAAGGTTTATTCTGGAGTTTTATTTATTTAGCTACAGTATTTGAAATGATTCATCAGGAAAGACATTCTGGGCTGAAGTAGGTCGTTTCCAGATGTGTCCTGGAGAGTTTGTCACCGTCGTCCAGCCACTGCATGAGCTTACTGAAAAGGGGCATAATTCACCTGGATGGACTCTTGTCAGGAGGCCTTTGTGGTTCTGAAATGATGACAGATTTTTGGCACACATCCTAGCATATTCCAACCCACAACTGCTGTTTCTACTGGACACCACCACCAACGAGTTGGGCATCAGAGTAGTGTTGGTCCAGATGGTGGTTTGGCAAGGAGAGAATGGTCCCATACATCGTCGAGGCAAAGGTCAGGAAGCACAGGAAAACCAGGAGCAGATATAAAATTTACAAGTAGCATTTTATTATCAGTAAAATTAAAAAAAAAATTAAATTGGTCAGGATGGCTATTTACCAAGGCAGTATAAACAAGAAAACAAAGTCCTTCATCTGAGTGTATCTCTAATTCTAAATTTCAATCTTGCTCTTACTCCAACAAAAGATTGCTGTCTTGGCAATTAACTTCTGCATCCTGAACTCGTTAAGAGACATCCTTTTTCTCACAAGATGTATCAGAACTTTGTTAGTTTCTTTCCTTCAAGGTGCAACAAAATAGAACATGTTGTCCCAGAACTAATCTCCGATGACAACTCTGCAAATGAGCTTGTGCTGCATCTGAAGCTTAACCCCCTGAGTTCCAAATAGTTTTTTGAAATTATTTCAACAATACAGTTATATAGATTGGCAAACAAAGGGATCCCAATTTTGCATACAGATTCACACATATTTTTATAATTACAGATAAGCAAGGAGAAAGAAAAGATAGAATAGCAAGAAATCACACATCAGTCAATCAAACTTTATTTAACCAGGCATAGACACCATTGAGCAAGCTCATTTTCAAGGTGGTCCTGGACATAAGTACAGATCAAGGGCAAAAAATAGGGAAGACAAGGAAGAGACATAGTACATTTGGAGGATTGTTCAGGCCTATACATACATAGCTAACATAGGAAAGGCAGGGAGATAACCGGGGGGGGGGGTCATGAGACCGTCAGAATGGTCAGTTCCTAGGTCTCACAAGAAAATTTGATTGCACAATCAGAAAGACAAGAGACGGAAAAAAAAGGATAGAACAGATTAGAACCTTGCTTTTAACTCTTTCTACATAACAAATGGGACAGGGTCTTATTTAACCCTGTCGCACCATACATGAGGCGGGCCCCAACCAAGGCAGTATGCAAATATGCCAAGACAAAAAAAGGGCTGCTAGCTGTTGTAAGCTTCATGCAACTCTTCTTCCACTTCTTGCTAGGAAAGATGTTCACACTCAGGATGAACCATGTCTTGATCCACTGGCTGCATGAATTCCAGGGGCCTAAAGGACAGCTTGCTCGTTGGCTAGAATTAAATCATGCATTGCCTAGGAAAACAGCATAATAAGATGAATGTCCTGTCAAGGAGGCCAGCAACAAGTGTTATAATGACATGAGAGGTCCTGGCTCTTGGTTGTGCTGAGTCCCTAGCTCCAACCAGGACAGAAGAGAACAGAGAGTAGCCAGGTTTGCTGGACCACCAGCAGGAAGATTTAGTGATCACCATATTAATGTTCTCATTGGAGAAAATTCTAAAATTATTGTCTGGTTGGAGAAAAGCTTGGATTGTCCAAAGAGGCCCAACCTAATTCTGATTTTTGCAAGTGCCAAGCTGTGTGGCCTTACCTCCAAGTGCAACAATGATTTTGGTAATAAAGGCCAAAGATAAGGAGGGCAGGCATTTCCACAACTGCATAGCAGTCCCCAAGTGGATAGTCCAGGAAGTCCTTAATGCATTGCATGACACAGATACTGAGGGGGCATTTTGGGGTAGAAAAGCTCATATGAAAGTGCAAGTCAGGTATTACTAGCCAGGGTGGAGGAAGTGCATTAAAGATTGGTCTGAAACTTTCCTGACTCTGTGGGTCCCAGAAATGTGTAGCTGCTGCCCCTATAGCTCCCGTGGTGTCATCCCAAACTAGACAGCTCTTAGAGAGGGTAGCAGTCGATATACTGAGCCCCTTACAACTGACCCCTAGGAAAAAGAGGTATATCTTGGTAGTGGCAGACTCTTTCACAAAGTGGGCAGATGTCTGTCCATTGCCTGATCAAGAGGCTCAAACTGTGGCCAAGGTTTTTGTGGAACAGTTTGTTTGCAAGTATGGGACCCCCCCCCCCAGCACTCTCTGTAAGGATAAGGGATGGAACTTCAAGTCCAGGTTGTTCCAAGAGGTGTGCAAACTCCTAGAAGTGCACAAAGCCAGGACCATTCCATATCACCTGTAGGCAGATGGACTGGTTGATCGGTTGAGCCACTTGTTTCTAACCATGCTGTCCTCTTTTGTACAGGATAATCAGACTGTGTGGGATAGTCTGCTGCCGTATATTATGCTGGCTTACAGGAGTAATGTACAGTCCACAAGGGGGTGCTCACCATTCATGGTGATATTTGGCCATGGAATCACACTCCCAGTGGACCTGCTTAATGGGACAGTTATCCGGGAGAGGTATACTGATCCCGTGGATTATGTGACTGAAGTGGAGGGTACCTCAGTACAGTGACTGCAGTGGTAAAGAGGCATCAAGAGAAGGTCACAGGTAAACAGAAAGAACTGTACAACCTTACGGTAACCGGTCAGGTTTATGCAGAGGGCGACTGGGTGTTGGTTAAGAACCAGAATCATAAAAAGGGTGTTTGCCCCAAGCTGCAGCAGTAGTTCAAGGGCCTATATCAAGTGATTGAAAATGTCTTTGATGTGTTGTATGAATTGCTGTCTGTGAACAACAGATTAGGTATGCTTGGAATTGGCTAATTCCGATCCAGTTTTCGGATTTTGGATTTTTGGAACTTCTGAATCCTAATCCAATTCCATCAAATTTTTCAAATCCTAGAAGGATGAAAAAATTAGATTTAGGATTTGGATTTGCAGTCTTAAATCCTAAATGGCTATATAAAATTAGGTTTTAGTGAAAAGTTGGAGGGTTACATAGTTAATGGGGCTCAGCCTAAATTGGCGCACTATGCCAATGATTTATTGCTTTATATAACACATCCCGAGTCCTTTTACCCTAATTGAACAAGTAAGAGATCACGTGATGTGTCTGGCGGATTAACCACAGCCCCTGTAAGCTCCCGCTTCATCTCCAATATATCGCAACTTTTCGACTTTTTACTAGCCGATTGTCGCTGATCCAACCCGACCAGAGAAGATTTTAAGCGCATAAGATACCTTCGACGAGGAATCAGCGTTTCTGTCACGCACCCACAACCCGATATGGAAGCGGAGATGAAGGCGGCCCTCCCCAAACATACGCCGCCAGTTTCACCAGACAAACAGTCTAAAAAGTAAAGCAGCATCAACCAACTACCTCAGCTAAGCAGCTAACTGCTCTCGCATCAACTCCGCTCTCTGAGGAGCTTTTGGAAGAAATACAACCCTTCAAGGAAACACTACTAGAAATTACATCGAGTTAAAAGCCTCCGTATGAGATATCAACACAGACAGCATGTCTAGATAATGAGGCGCGATTCATTCACTGAGTCCTGGAGATATAAAATAGATCCAGAGCTGGTCAAACTAAGGCAGCAGGTTTCTAAGCTACAACAGAAAGCGGAAAATTTAGAAGGCGACAGCCGGCGCAATAATGTTTTGATTCACGGCCTCCCAGAGGGTGCAGAAGGCCCTTCACCCATTACTTTTGTACAAGCATTGTTTGTTAAAATAGTGGGACCTTCACCACATAACTCAACATATATAATAGAAAGGGCACATAGGTCACTTCGACCAAAACCAGAAATATCGGCCCCTCCCAGGCCTATAATTATTAAGATGTTGAATTACTTAGAAGCGGCAGCATATTTTGCAGAAAGTGAAGGAACTACAATCTATTTCCTGGGAAGGAAAAAGCTACGCATTACCCAGGATTTGCCTCGAAACCCGTCAGAGGCGTGCTGCTTTACGGTGGTCAGTAAACTGAATGCTGCCAGCATCAAGTTCAGGATGACCTACCCTGCACGCTTGCAAGTTTCGCTGGAAGGAAGATGGCACTCCTACGAATCCAACTCCCAAGCTCAGGAGGATCTCGCTCAGAAGCTTCCCTCTCTATTCAAAAACTCCTGATCCAATATTAATTAATGATCCTGGGAAGGGTATAACTTCAGGATTGGCGAGCAGTCATGACCTACATCATCTGCGTGTGTTTACACAGCGTTATAAGATACCTTTATATTTTTGCAGCTCTTACCTGTGAACAGGGAAAGGGAGGATTCCTGTACATAGTCTGTTGTTTTGCCTGATGGTTTGCATTCTGAGCCTCCGTTGAGAAGCCAAGATGTTCTGGTTTCAGGCAGTGTTGAGAAGAACCCAGGAGGAACCTGCTTTTAAAGCGGCATTTTCTGGGAGGTCAAACATTAAGCTGCACTACTACGCTTTCAGTCCTCTGAAATCAGAGTCCCCAGGAAACACCACATTATCAGCACAAGGATCCACTAGAATAGTCTGAACGAAGTCATATAACCCTAAACTTGCTTCCTTTATTAGACTTTTTATATTATCCAACAAATATTACTTTCATTTACAAAGGATCAAACCAACCTTGGATGAGCGGTGGATAAGAAAGAAGGACTGTATCCCCTCCCCGTGTTTTTTTTTTTTCCTTCACCTCCTCTCCGAAATAATAAATCTAAGTAGACACTGGGTGATATGCTCGTCGGACTTATCTGTTGAGATCCTCCCTGCAATTTCTATGATCTCAATTAATATTCTGATTATTTGTGTGATAGAGGGCCCTGAAGCGTGGGAGCCCTCGAGTTGTGAGACGATTAAGATTTTCATTTTGTAAAGGCTGAAACGATGATGGATTTGGGGTGGGGGCTGAAGTGGATTGGCACACGCCCAACCGCACGGACTGGAGAGTAGGGGGGATCTCCAGCCTACCTCCCTAAGGAGTTTATTTCCTTCATCCCCGAGAAACCAATTTATCAGCCTGTTGGGTATTGTTGGGGAGTAGTTGTCATAAGGTGTTGTCTGTATTACATTCTTATATTGATCAACTTATGGTGAGCTATCTTAAATCTGGCTGAGAGGGGAATGTGCTAGGGCTTTAAAGTAACAATCATAAACCTAGTCATTGTCAGGAGATTATTAAAGGGGTCAAGCGGAGATTTGCTGTACATAGTTATAAGGGGTTGAAACTAGGGAGGGAGGGAGGGTTTTCTATCTATTCAATTTATATTGTTAGTCCTATACAGGAACCTCTCGATTCGAGGTGACTCGACTTTGGGGTACTGTTAACTATTCATAAAGGCAACGGTCTCGCTATTATGAGCTGATAGGGAATATTACTATAGAGGCTAGGTGCATAAGTTGAAGCTATTTAAGGCTAGGTCATGCAAACCAACATAGAGGTCGATGGCACAGAACCTTAACAGGTTTGTGACATGGAATGTATGAGGCCCGCACATCCATTAAGAAGCGCAAATACTTAAGCACTTGGCTTTGTTACAATCAAAATTGTTTTATCCAAGAAACACATCTTTACCTAAGAAGCCATCAGTTTATAAAAAGGGTTTTGGACAAGTTTTGCTACGGGTATCTCGTCTAACAAAGGGGCAGCTGTTCTTATACATCGCTCAATGGCATTCCAAGTTAAATCTACCATTACAGATTCGAAGGAAGGTATACAATAGTATACGGTGCCCTAGATTATACTGATGTAGTATTAGGAGTATATATGCCCTGTGAGGCCCGGATTTCTTCATAACACTACTGAATGAGCTGCGAGATTTTATGTCCATTCCGATGATACTTGGTGGGGATGGAATCTGCCCCACACAGGACCTAGACAGATCTAACTCTCTACTCAAACCCCCCTCCATAGCCCAGAAAGCACTCTCAGACTTTACAACCTCGCTCGGGCTATGTGACCCGTGGAGATTACAAAATCCATCCGCCCGTCTCTTTACCTTTCAGTCTATGGTTCATGCCACATGGACCAGACTAGACTACATACTGCTCAGCAATTCTCTTTTACACGGTATGGATAATTCTGGTATAGAGCCTATAGTTCTGTCGGACCATGCGATTGCATGGGTAGACATGACACTCGATAACAGGCATAGTAGAGATACACTTTGGCGGCTTAATAACCAACTCCTGAAAGATGATTATACAGCGTCTAAAATATCAGATTTGATTCGGGTTTTCTTTGTTCATAATCGAGGGTCAGTTGTACGAGCTGACCATGAATAGTGTGCACTGAAGTGTTTTTAAGAGGAGAATTCATTGATTAGCCTCCACGCACAAAAGGAAGAACGAGGCCAAAGCCTTTGCGCTCCTGTCTCAAATTAAAACCCTCGAGAACTCCCTCTCTCCTTCTTCGTCGCAAGATTCTCTGAAAACACTTTTGCAGCTAAGAAATCAATACTCTTTGTTGCTCCAGGAAAAAGTTGAATTTGCTATTTTGAGGTCTCGTGCAAAATACATCGAGCAGGGTGAAAGGGCAAGCCACCTTTTGGCCCTGCGACTAAGGAAATTAGAGTCTTCTAGACTTATAAACTCGATCTAGGATCCCACTGGGGAAATTAAGACTCACCCCAGAGATGTAGTGTCCATACTTGCATGCTATTTCTCTTCATTATATAATAGAGCTACCACCGCCCCTACTTCAAAAGAGATGTTAAACTATCTAGCAGCAATACCCCTACCATCCCTCTCTTCTGAGCAACGAATGTCACTAACCTCCCCCATATCTATCCAAGAGATATTATTGGCCATCAAAGATTTAGCACCCAATAAAGCCCTCGGTCCTGATGGCCTTTCCTCAAATTTTTACAAGCAGTTCGCTAAGGATCTAGCGCCGGGCTTGCTCTGTTTATATCAATATTTGCTTTCAGGGAACATACAAGACCCAACGCTCTCAGAAGCTCTTATCATTCTTCTCCTTAAGCCAGGTAAACCTCCACACCTTCCTTCAAGTTATCGTCCTATTTCCTTGTTAAATAGCGATATTAAAATTCTCACTAAAATTTTAGCTAAGAGGGTGGAAATGGTCTGGACCTCTTTAATCAGTCCTGAGCAGATAGGGTTTGTTGCTAACAGGTCTCCAGCAGACCACCATTGTAAGCTTCAATATATTATTAACACAGCAAAATCTTCATTTGCTCCAATGGCCCTGATTTCCCTTGACGCAGAAAAAGCATTTGACAGGGTGGACTGGACGTTCCTCTGGCTAACATTGCAAACTATGGGTTGTCCACCCTTATTTATTAGTTGGATCCAAGCATTATACTCCAGAGCAGGCTATACTGCAATGGGATCCTATCTGGTTTTTCTCCTTACTCAGGCACCAGACAAGGTTGTCCACTCTCCCCTTTTATTCAATCTCTACCTTGAGCTTCTCAGGCAGTTAACTTCATCCCCACTAATTACTGGCATTCCGTAGTTAATCGTACTGCAAAATTTCAGTTTTGCAGGCGATATTCTCCTTCATCTCTCAAATCCAGTCTCATCGCTAAAAGCAGCTTTGGAAATAATTAGCGATTTCAGTAAATTCTCGAATTATAAACTTAATATTAACAAAACCGAAATTTTTCCCTCAACCATTTTCGCATAGTTCAGATTTTGTACATTTTGGGATGAAGTGGACCTCACGTTCCATAAAATATTTGGGATCCACATTACTTAACCACTTCTCTATCCGAAAATTAAATCTGACGACCTGTGGCATGATATTCAACAGGATCTAATAAGATGGGCTAAACTTCCACTATCGTTTTGGGGCAGAGTTAATGCCATCAAGATGAATGTACTTCCTAGAATTTTCTATCCCCTGAATATGCTGGACTTGTGGTTACCAATATCCTATTTTCAAAAAATACATTCGGGAATTAATTCATTCATTTGGAACAACAAACCCGTCAGAAAATCTTACTACAAACTATCTCAGCCTAGGGATTATGGAGGTCTCCGTCTCCCTAATTTTCTACTATACTATTGGGCCTCACACCTGCGTAAGTGTGGGAAATGGTTGCCTTATTCAGACTCCCCCGTCAAGTATATACCCCAATATAGTTTGCAAGAGGAGCTAGAGCTCTTTAAAGTCCATAACATACCCCAATGTCTCTTTTTTATATACGAAAAACATACACCAAAATCTTTCAGTCTTTGCCACTTGGGACCTCTCTTAAAGTTATTTCCCAGTTTTTAGATATTATAAGCTCTCTCCAGCCCTGGATTTCTCTCACCCATTTGTGAAAACCCTAATTTGCAGATAGGTAACTCTATGATAACTAAAAGATGGATACCTACCTTCTCTGAGTGTAAAGTGGCATATTTTTATACATCAGACCGTATGTTAACTGTGGAGGAAATCTTGGGAAAATTTGGATGTCCGGCTATAACTGCTTTTAAAGTTACTCAGATAACGCACTTGCTGAGCAGAATGTTTAGGCGCGAGACCAAAGTCTCGATTAGCTGACTTCCTTCAACAAATTCCCATAATAGTCAATAAGCCACATGGCATCTCCAAAGTGTATAGTATACTGCTACATTTCCAGAAGGCCCATCAGTCGTTGGCGCCAAATATGGCAAGTCTTTACCGGACGAAGAATTAACTGGCAGAATATATGGAGAGACTTATACACTTACCATACCCAAGATAGATATAGGATAACGCAGTACAATATATTAAATAACCTTTATTACACTCCTTTAAGCTGATGCAAATGAAACGTATATCCTCGCCATTGTGTACCAGATGCAAGAAAGAGGAGAGTGCGTTACTACATACCTATGGTCGTATGAGCTGGTATCCCTTTATGGAGACAAATAGAATCAACCTCAGACCCAATATTAGGACTGTGTGGACTATTCTCCCTAAAACTTGCATCTTTGGAGACTATTCTGCAATTCCTTCCAGTAAAGGAAAAGAGATATCACCTAGCATTATTATCAATGGCGGTTAAAAGCTAGTGCTTAGGCATTGGAAGGACCAAACAAACTTAACATATTTGGGTGGCTACATGAATTGTCTTTTGCACTCCGGTTGAATATCTAATTACTACAAGTGAACCGTCGTCAATCTTCCTTTATGACCAAATAGGGTAAATTATATAACCTTTACTTGAATTGACTGCTGGAATTGGAGTGGGTGGGGGCCCCTCTACACCTTCCTTTCATTAGCTCTTAATATGCCCCCTTGTGAACTAATTAGAGCAGGAGGAGAGCATTACTGTAGTATTTTGTTCTCCCTTCCTTTCTTTCTTCTTATTATTATATTTCTCTTTATTTATTTCCCTTTCTCTTTCTTTTTCTATACATTACTACATCTTTCCTACCTGTAAAGTACTATAACTGTAAAAGTATAATATTTATGCTCCACAAGCAGGTGGGGGGTTAGGGTTAGGGGTTGGATATATTTGTGGACTCTTCTTCTTTTTTTTTCCTTATGGGGTCTTTTTTTGGGGATGTTGTTTTTTAGCTTTCTATTTTTTTACCTTTGTTCTAAATTGTTTGTGTAAAAGGTGTAAACACTTTTGTTATGTCTCAATCACGTTTCGACTTTTTCAAGTTATAAAATAAACTAAATAAAAAAAAAAACAACTAATTGAACAAGTAGCGGGGTATAAAATTAATCGGGATAAGTCTGAAGCCCTGATAATACAACAAATAATTCCACTGGTTATTCAAGACAAATACCCATTTAAATGGGATTATTTCCCTATTACCAATCTTGGAATTCACCTCTCTTCTGATCTTAGGCAAATATATAAATTGAACTACGACACCTTCTATTCCCAGATTCAAGATGATCTAAAATGGTAGACCCCTTTCCTTATCTTCCTCTTGAATCATGTTCACTCAGTACAAATGCTCGTACTCCCTAGAATTCTTTACTTAATGCAGAACATCCCCCTTCCAATTCCTCAAAGGGATAACTTACGCTGGAATAGACTGATCACTGAATACCTCTGGGGAGGAGATAGACTGCGTGTGGCTCTCAAAAAATTACATCAGCCCAAGAATAGGGGCGGACTGTCCCTTCCCGATTTTTCTAAATACTTGACAGTGACTATATTGACGCATCTGGTGAAATGGTTCCTGTTCCCATCTGATTCCCCGAGTTGGATATCCATTGAATGCTCTTTGGTGACATGCCCTGTGAACATGGAGTTGTTATTTTAGCCCAGAGCGCTATCCCTCAGGGACCAGAGCTCCATGTTTACTAAAGCAGTGCTTTGAGATTGGATTTGATTTTTGAAACGGCCAGAAAACCATTTTGGGGCTAAATGGGTAGGCATCCCTGGGTGTAATCCGGAATTTCTCCACTCATGGGCATGGGTGGACAGAAGGGTTTGAGAGTTGGAGGGGGCTGGGGCTTGTGCATACATTTTAATTTTATGATAAAGGATCCCTTAAAACATTTCAACAGTTCCAAGTGGAGTTCTCTATACCAAAACAGGATTTTTTCCGCTATCTACAAATCCGCCATTTTTTAAATGCGGAGTTGGGCTTGGATTTGTCGGATCTTTCTCCTCTGCCATTGTTTTTTATTGCTCACTCAGTTGTTGAGAGACACCTCTCCAAGACATCTGGTATCGATTTAACTCAACATTATTTCGGAGAAATGGCCTGATTTTGTACCTTGAAGGGCTGGGATGACAGTACATGGGAGGGGGAGTTACTGCATGATTATTCAGGGGATTTTTTTTTTTTTTTGCTCCTTTCTCATAGGGCATGGGCCGGCCGGACCACCACAGAATTCCCCCTCCATTGAGAGGAAAGATGTGATAGAAAGTATAAGTTCTGAATAAATATAATTAGAGGGGGGTTTAAATAATAATATTAAGTGCCTGATTATCCTCCCACGATAAGGAGTCTTTCTTTCTCTTCTTTTTTACTTATTGCAGACTAATATTTTACTCTATACTTAAAGATATTAGTATTGACTACCTAGATAAGTCTTATATGACTACTTCTGCAGATGTAACCACTGTTATAATATGTATGCATACTCCATGTGCCTAAAGAAAACATAAAAGTAAAAAAAAAAATAAATTGGTTTCAGGATTCAGTTTAGAATTTAGGATTTTCAGACTGCAAATCCACAAATTCTAAATTCAAAAATTGTGTCTTAATCCAGGGAATCCATTTCCATTTGGCAGATTCTGAGCACCCCACAACAGACTTTTGCATTACAGTGAACTAAAACCTAATCAGATGGCCAGGCCCATTGAAGGGGCAATTGCTGAACCACAGCCCATAACTGAACTGCCACTTCAAGTGGCCAGCCGCCCGCCAAAAACCCAGAATCCAGCCCTTCCTCCCACAAACTCATTATTGCCCTCTTATCCCTTTCCTTCCCTGCCCCCTCTATATTGGTGCTGTGTACGCCCCGCCTAAGGCCTCGCCCGACTCCGTCATCAAGGCCATCTCCTCTATCTCCACCCTCACCTCCAAAGGTGAACTTGTGCTCTTAGGTGACTTCAGTCTTGACTGGCTCTACTCATCTGCCAGGCCTACCACCCTAATGATTGAAGCCCTCAACCTCTCTCAATCTATCCAGGAACCTACCTGTCCAAACCCTAGGTCCCAAAACCACTCCCTTCTACACTGGATATTATCCTCCCACCCCACCACATCTCTGCTTTGGGCATCCTCTCAGACGCCCTCAGCGATCACTGTATTACCTATTGCATTCGCAAAATCCACACTCCCCACTCCTCTCCCAAATTCGTATGATCCCACCCCCTCCATTCCCTCAACGAAACCGCCCTGCAGCACAATCTCACAAATGCTGACTGGCAACCAGTCTTTTCTGCCCTGGATGTTGACCTTGCCCTGTCCCACTTCTACAGCATCTTTAATTGCATCTGGGACCTTCACGCACCCCTTAGAAAAGTAAGGGTGAAACGTTACCACCACCTCTGGATCACCTCTGACCTCATTGTCATGTGCCATTCTAGGGACAAAGCCTGGAGACAGTACAAAACATCCCATGCCCCAAACGACTTCCAATCTTACAAACAACTTAGAAACAGCAAGGCTTGAATCTCATCTGAGATGAGAGCTGCATGGGATTGGGAGCACCGAGAAGGAACTGGGGGGTTTGTCAGGCGGTATTGCCACAAATTTCAGGGCTTGTTCCTCTCAATGATGTCTAAGACCCAAGCATCGGAGGTGATGCTGGTCCACCCTTTCAGGTAAAGGGAGAACCGACACTCTGTCGCCTCCCCTGTGGACTCCGCTGGGGGAGGAATGGTCAGGGAGTCAGGCATGGGTCCCTGGGGTGGGCAGGGAGACCTGGGAGGATTTGGCACCTGTAGGTCCTATGGCTCCAGAGGGCCAGAAAAAAAGCCTTTTGCTTGAAAGGACCTCTGGGCTGCTGTCCCTTAGACTTTTGTGAGTTCGGACGCTGAAAGTGCCTTTTCTTTACTGAAAAAGGCTCTGACCTGTACATTTGGTGGACTGACTGGACAGCCTTACCAGAGTCCTGTAGGTCTGTGATAATCTTCTGTGCATCTTCCCCAGAGAGCACCGACCCATTGAAGGGGTGCATCAGGATAGCATCCTGGAGGTCCTGCGGAACCCCAACACCTCAGCCAAGAGGCGTCTGAGACAGACTCTGCTCACTACGGCATGAGCGGCCATGTCGGCTGAGTTGTAGGAAGCCCATAAGACGTACTTGCCTATGTCAAGTCCTGACTGTAGAACATCTAGAAGTTCTGTTTTATTGGGGGAATCTGACTGTCTCTGGGCAAGCTCCACGGCCTTTTTCCACAGAGATTTTTGGTAATGCACCATATGGGCTAAAAAATTTAGAGATCGAATGGTGCATGTGGCGGAAGAAAAAACCTTCCTTCCGAAAGTATCTGGTTTCTTGGATTCTTTGTCAGGTGGTTGCAAACTCATATGTTTCAGCTGTTTGGTTCACCCATGTGCTGCCGTGAGGATCAAAGAGTCCGCTTTGGGGTTCAGCCCCAAAAAAGGCTAATTCTTGGGAGATTTGTAGAGCCAGTTTGCTTTCTTCGGGACAGCTGTGGTCCTAGATGGGTGTTTCCCTGTCAGTTTAGATACGTCTTGGAAAGGTGGGACTAAAGGAGGGACTACCATAGGTTTGGGGTCATGCATACCCAGAAAGCTAGCAATCTTGCTTCTCTCTGGGTACAACTCTTCAGTATCCCATTGATTGAGAAACTGAATATGGCGCATCACATCCATAAAAGTTGGGTCGTCTGGGGGCAACCTCGGTGAGTCCTTATGATCCTCTGAAGGAGGGGGGGAAAGACCCTTCATCCGACGAGTCCAAGGATGATGATGAAGATCTTCCTCCTGAGTAATCTGAGGAGGGGGTGGATCTGGAAACTGTCCTTCTCGGTCTATGCCCGGTTTTAGGACAATGACGACGAGGAGATGTCAAAGAGGAAGACTTCCTGTGACCCCTTTGGTGAGGTACTTCCTCTTCTATACCCTCCTTATGGGGTGAGGGCTCCTTGGGGTGGGTGGTCACCCTATGGGAGGTGGCATTGGTGGAGTCACTGGACCCGGAGCCAAGAGTGGCGCCACCAGTGCGGGAGGCCTTTCCTTTGGAAGAAGGTCCCCTTTAACTGTGTTTCACCATACTATGCAGTAAACAGCATCCCTTCCTCAACTAGGGAGATTAAAGAGGGCTGCAGACGCTCTGGTTCCTCTGGAATGTTTGTCAGGTCCAGCGTCAGATCCAAGGGAGTACTGGGCCATGGTGTTTCATCCAGCGCCTGAGGATCTTCTGTTGTCAGGTCCCCTGGCGGATGGTTTGGGGGCATCAGACCAGTCGTCAGTGTCATCAAGGCACAGGTCAGAAAGTGTAGGAAAAACCAGGAGCAGTTGTAGAATTTGCAAAAAGTGTTTATTAGTACTAGCAGTAACATAAAAAAAATGAAATTGATCAGAATAACTATTTACAAAGGCAGAATAAACAGAGAAGATCCTTGGTTACTTGGTTCCTTGGTATTAGAGACAAAAGAAGGCCAAGGCCCATCAAGATTGTCCCCCACATAGTGGGATATTGTTTCCCAAGATAATTTAATCAAAGAACCAGTTGTCCAATTGATTTTTAAAGATAGATATATTCGAACAGTCCACTAAATGTTGTGGTAGTTTATTCCACAATTTAGACGCCCTAATAGAAAAAAAGTTTTGTCTTTTATTTGTTCTTGCCCTTCCAATATATAACTGTTTATTGTGTAGTCTTGATACTATCTTCCTTGTTGCATAAGAGATACCACATGAGTCCATTAAGACTGGGGACTGAATAATCCTAAACAACTGAAGAAGATCACCTCTTTCCCTTCTTTGTTCAAGTGATTAGAGGCCCGTTTTTTCTAATCTTATTTCATAGTTTAAGTGAGATAAATAAGGAATAATTTTTGTTGCCCTGTGTTGTATTTCTTCAATCCTTTTTATGTCAGCAGATAAATAAGGGCTCCAAAAAGGAGACCCATAGTCCATATATGGCCGAATATGGGATCTGTATAAAGTGATTATACATTGCTCAGTTTTAGAAATAAAAGTGTGATTTATTCGTCTAAGTAAAGAATTAGCAATATTAGCTACTCTGTTACAGTGATCTATTGATGACAATTTGCAATTTACCAAAATTCCCAAATCTTTTTCACTGATGGCTGATTTGATATTTATATTGTTAAGTATATACAGTATGTCTGTCTGGGATTATTTTTGCCCATGTGTAATACTGAGCATTTGTTTTCATTAAAGCACATTTTATTTGTTGTTGCCCACTGCTCAATGGTGGTTAAGTCTTGCTTAAGTATTTTTTGATTTATTGGATTATCCACCCTTCCTCCTAGTTTTGTGTCATCAGCAAATTTGACAACAATATTTGTTGATTTTATATTCATATCGCTGCTCTCATCTCAGTTTTCCTTAAATCTCTGTCCCTTTTGCAGAACATTGCAACTTCTTTTTATAAGTCTGTCCAGGAGCTTGTTAAGAAAATAGCATGCTTCTCACAGAATGTTCTTGTAACTTTCCAATGTTCTTGTCAATTTCATGGAGGTGCAGCATAACAGTACATTGTGATCCAGAACTAAACTCTTGTTTACAGCTTCTACAGAAAGCTTAATAATTGCATCTCAGGTTAACCCCTTGAGTTCCCAATAGCTTTTTGCAATCATCTCAAACTATAATTATATACATTTCAACAGTAACACTATATCATTTCTAAACAAAGGGATCCCAGTATCAGTTAGATTTCCACATAATGATTCACACATATTTTTATACCAGCAGATGTGCAAGGGAGGAAAAGACAGAAACGAGCAAGGGGAAACTGAGAGGCAAAGAATTGCAAGACTGTCGGGGTGATCAAATCCTAGGTTTCACAAGACAATTTGGTTGCGCAACCAGACAGACAAGAGACAGGAAAGGAAAGAATAGAACAGATCCCTGCATTCAAACTCTCCATAACAACTGGGACAGGGTTCTATTCAGCCCTGTTACAATCAGGTCTGGTGTGTCCGGGACATCTGAAGGTCACCTCTCTGGCGTCTGGGTTGGGGGCGCCAGCTTGGCTGGCATCTGGTCCTCTGGCGAACAAGGTGGGAATGTAGGAGAAGCTGGCGTACAACTCCCTTGCACCAGGGACTCCTCTTACTGCTCAGCAGCTTTAGGGGAGGTGTCACCTGAGTGGACTCTGGAAGAAGCGGACGTCGGAGTCTGACGCTTGGAGTCGACGACCGCTTCTTGGGGGAGCTATCTCTTGGATGACAAGAGTGCTCCTGACACCTGTGCCTGTTGTCAGGTTCTGAGGACACGTCCAACGACAGTGGCATCCCAGCCGGATGAACGGCAGACTTGCCTGTGGAAGTCTCGGCTGTGTCCCTGGCCTTGGTCCCTGCAACTTGTTGGAAGGGCTGAAGGCTCAGGGAAGGACCGGAAAGGACTCCCAGCCAATGTATGGATAAGGGCGGGGGCCTTCATCAACGGCAGGCCTGAGAAAGAGAGGCCTGCCGAGGGGGGGGCAGAGTCTGCTCTCCTAGGCAGAGGAGGCACACCGAATAGCAGTCTTTGGCTAGGATCTGTTTACTACAGGCGCATGTAGACTTCCACCGTTCGGCTGTAGTCGAAAGTGAAGACATAAAACGCTAATCGCTGTAAAAAGAAATGGCAATGGGGTATGCAAAGTGCAGAACAAAATGGTGGCCAACAGTAGCAATGAGACGTCCGTGGAGTCGATGTGCACAGGTTGATGGCCAGAAAAGAATTGAGTTGGGGCTGCGGACCGCCCCCTTTATACCATTGGCGGACGTGAGGGGTGGTCCCCGCTGGCTACTGCTGGCTAGAATTTTTCCGTGGGGGTCCTAGTGCCTGGCAGCATAGTCCTAATTGTGTAGCTTGCTACAAGAGCTCCAACTCAGAAGAATGATCTCTTGTTAGTAGATGTTATGTTATACAGTGGCTCTTAAAATACTGCTTCCTGATTAACTGATTGGCACGATTTACAATTTGTAAATCGTACTATCACCCAACTGGAAGATGTGCCAGCCAGCCCCTCCCCCCCAAATATTTTGCCCATATCACTCCGATTCCACTACTTCAAAGCAATTGCCCGCTATATTCTTCATCTCGCTTACCGAAAACCATGAAATTCAAACAACTGAAGTTAATTGCTCCTTCACTTAGTATCCGTAGAGCCTGACTCCTGAAACACATTGGGAAAAAAAGACTTTGAAGCAGACTGCAGTTTTCAAGTTAGTAGGTACAAGAAGTTCACGAAAGTAAACACTCGGAAAACCAACCAGCATACCAAAACACTGTTTTACAGCTCGTTCTCTGAAACCACTACCACGCGGCTCACCTCTCAAACCTTTTGAATCTCCTTTGCTGCCTTGTTCCCTAAACCATCATAGCTGATCAAACTGCCCTATCCTCCTACCTCCCTTGTACCATAATTCACAACTCCCCTTGTAAACAACAAAAGAAATGTTTGCGAAGACCATTAACTGCAACTTTTCTCATCGGGAACCGAGATTCACCCTGGAACCACAAACAGTTGGACGTCAGTAAGGTCACATCACGCTGACTCGTACCATGACTTGCATACCCACTACTTACTAGCTGGCTCCCTCTTTAACAAAAAAAAAAGAAAAAAAATCACGTCTCACAAGCTGTCTCCAACAAACCCATGACAGCATTTTACTACGTGTGAGTGTATGTGCACCTGCACTGGGACCTCGGCATCATTTCACTGTCTGTCATTAGAGCTTGGCTGTGCGTGTACATGGAGATGCATTTCCAGCTCTGACTCGTGTGCTCTCTCTTAAAAAATATTCATGACTCGCATCATATCTCTTTTATAAAGTAAACATGACAGCATTTTACTTTTCTGTGAGTAGAGCTAAGGTGTGTGTGTGTGTGCAGGTAGCTGAGCAGCAGGCAAGAAACCAGAACTATTTTTTCTAGCACAGTAATACATTAAATAAAAATAATTTAAAATGAAAAAGCTCTGTTTTCTTTATTTTTTCATTCACAAAAATAAAGGTGACCACTGTATAATCGTAATATCCCACTCGAGGGTGTGGGTGAATTCAGGATTTACCCACGCCTGGTGTGTATTGCTCACTCGGCCTGTGGCCTCGTGACCAAACACACCAGGCATGGGGAAATCCTGGCATCACCCACCCCTCTTGTGGTATATATATATATATATATATTTTTTTTTTTTTACCAATTATCTTTTCCTCTGGTGCCCAGTTCCAGAGGCATCCCTCAGAAGACACCTGCTTGTCCCGCCCTGCCTGAGACCTCCCCTCATCCTAGATCCCCTCTGAACCCTGACCTGGCATCTTATGTCCCCCACCGGTAGACCCCCCTGACTTGTGCCCCTCAGGGCAGGGCTGCCCTCACCTACCTTGGGCGCTCCATCAATATAGTCTGGTGGGTGGATTCGGATGCAAGCCGAGTGACATCGGGAGAAGGCGGGGTTCGGCAGTGGGCATGGGGTAGGTGCTCCGTCATCTCCTCAGGTGCCGGGGTGTTTCCTTGTTTACGTGTGCGTGATCCTTGGAGGCGCGGATGTACAGTGACATCCAGCGCGAGCTAAGTGCGCTCCTGCACCCATCTGGCAGACGTCCGCCGACACCTCCACCCCTTGCATGCGCAACCCCCCGCTGCTGCACCCCTAGTCTCCACTGGGAGTTGCTCCTGTCGGGGAGTCATAAACCCACTCTCCCCAAGAGAGGAGAGCTGTCCTCTGGACGCTCGATTCTATCCTCCCTGGCCAACCCCCAGCTGCAGTGCGCAGGTGTGAGATCCAGCGCCAACCCTCAGCACCACTGGGTCAAGCCTCTTGTGGTATACTGCTTAAATAACATTCCATAATGAGCAGAAGACCAGGAAGCTGTATTAGAACCATGACTGTTATGCAGATACTAAAACAGATTGACTAATTAAAGCTGGTGAATGAGTGACCGAGTACAAGTGGTTGCAGCTGTCTGAGCCATGTGAAGGTAATGAAGTAGTGGAAGTAAAGTAATATGTTACTGTACCATCCACTGTATTTACTGTACCTGTTTGTTCTCACTCTGATGTGGAAGCTTTGTAAAAGAGCTTGTAGCTCAAAGCTTGTAATCCGCGACAACAATAAATAAATAAACATAAAGTTAACAAGTTAGCCTGCCTGCTGGTGCAGCAGTTGGATTTCCGCTTGCAACGCCGGCGACCCAGGTTCGGGAGCGAACTCGGGTTGCTGGAGGGCCATCTGGGGAGAAAGCTTGAGCATCCCACGACTGCTTGCCTTCTCGAGGGCGCCAAGGTCCGCAGGTTGCCTGACCCCAGGCAGAGGCTCAAGGTACAGCAAGTCCTGCAGTTGCAGGAGGGGCCGGTGGGAGCTGTGTGTTGGACGTTGGCACATAGCACCTTGACGTCAGGGCACACACCACACAAGGGGAGAAAACGGGAGGAAAATGCACCGCCGGAGCATGGGTAGACAGAGCACCAGTACCGACCCTCATTACGGCTGCTTGCCTGACCACTGGAGGACCCAACAAAATACAGAAGATAGCGGGGCGTCCAGGCCCTGCCCCGTACCCACCTGGGGGGTACAGCCACGGCTCCATGAAGGAACCTCTAGGGATTCTGGTAAGGCAAGCCAAGGGGTGGTTCACAGGTGTCTCCTGAAGAAGCATAGCTCCGGAGTGGGGGGAGGAGGATTAACCGGGGGGGTGGAATTCAATGTTGCTTGATATGAACAGTAGGTAGGCAGACTGAGAAAACGTAAGTAAAACATTACTGAAGGACTTTGTAGTACATTGAAATGAGTCAGCACACCAAAGACAAAACTGAAGGGAAACGCAAGAGTTAAATGAGGACATGGAATTCAGCAGCATGAGGGACTGCCCTACTGAAATAAAAAAGCAAGTTGCTATAGCCAGGGAGGCAAAGACATCATGCATACCAAAAAGCAGGTGGGGGCCCAAACCAAAGACAGCCCAAACAAACTGGAACCGCAACAGGTGAGATGGAAGAGCTAGGTAAGAACCAAAAATTAAAAAAGAGAGACTGAGCAGGAACTAGCAAGCCTGCATGACCACAGCAAGGAGAAAATAAACCGGCTAGAGACCTGAGGTGTGGCTCCAGCCATTTTAAATAGTGACTGGGAGAGTGGTCGATCAGCTGATCACTTAACCTCAGCAAGCTTCTAATTATGGCTGCTGACTCCGACCCAGGGTTGTGCCAGCTGGATGTGGGGATGCATCCTTATATTCTGGCAGTGTAATGGATCTGCACAGGTGAGCCCTCCCTTATGCTCAGAATCCCCTCACCTTCAAGGACTTCTGGGGGAAGGAAGAGCCCCAGATTCTGCTGGCTTTTCTCTGTTCTGTAGACTTTTGAGTTACTTGAGTGACAGCCCCAGGCACCAATTGCAGCAGACTGTAAACAGGGCTTATGAAGTCAGGACTGTGCTGGAGGCAGTCAAATCTAGGAGGGATCCTATTGTATAACAGTAGGTCCCAGGGCTAAATAGGGAACTCAGACAAACTAAATGGACCTTTGATCTTTTTCTGTCGTCATTGGGCCCTATGCACTAATGGGTGGGTTATACGCACCGGATGTGCATAATCCGCCCGCGTAGCTCTGCACCTGCAGACAGGTGCACACTGGCCAGAATTCACCACCGTCTGCCACCTGTCCACGGCCTTGCTCCCCCACCCAGTGCACAGGTCCATGTGGGGCAGCCGGGGGACACATAACAGACCCAACTGGGCATCCAATCGAATGCCCACCCTGGATCTGCAGTGGATCAGCTGGGTGCAGGTCCGGGTGCGTGAATTGCACCCGCAGACACCTAGACCCGCATGGCAATGCCCCATCGGGCTCATGTCTTCTGGCATCGCCCCCGGTGCACGGGGGCCACACATGCCACCTTTCCCAGCCCGAGGCACCCGGCGTCCATGTAGCAAGGTGCCACCCCCACACACACACCGCACACTGGTGCACCTGCTGCCCCACACAGGCAACCCTCGTACCCCTGACCCTACACCTGTGTTCCATGGTGCCCCCCCAACAACCCCCTACATGTGCCTGCTTGTGTGATACTGGGAGTCTGACTGCCAGTGGCACAGCCCTCCGCACACCTCCACAGCCACCGTCCGTCTGACCTA
Source organism: Neoceratodus forsteri (assembly GCA_016271365.2). Lineage (NCBI taxonomy): Eukaryota > Metazoa > Chordata > Ceratodontiformes > Ceratodontidae > Neoceratodus > Neoceratodus forsteri. The sequence goes on along the minus strand of CM057459.1, from coordinate 707,736,211 downwards.
TGTGGGTGTGCATTGGCTGCGCGCCCCTGCGTAGGTCAGACGGCCTGACGGCCATGAAGGTGTGCAGAGGGCTGTGCTGCTGGCCGCCAGGCTCCCAGTGCACTGGCCACCAGCAGGTGTAGGGGGTTGATGGTGCCAGGGTGATTAGTTGTGCCCCACCGGTGCCATGCCGGTACATACGGGCGATGGGGTGGAAGCTAGTACGGCTGTGCAGCCGTGGGTGAGGGGGTCAGCTGCGGGGGTCACTCCATAGAGTGCAGGGTTTCCGCCGGGGTACGGGGTCAGAGCTGGCCACAGCTGTGCATGGGGGTACTGCCTGCCGCTCGTGGGCCCGTTCTCCTGTTTGCTGTGTGTCATTGAGGTACAGGTCAGGAAGCATAGGAAAACCAGGAGCAGTTGTAGAATTCACCAATAATTATTTATTTACACTAGCAGTATCATAAAAAAATAAACTTGTTCGGAATAACTATGTACAAAGGAGAAATAAAATGAAGTTTTCTTTCAGTCTCTGTGTCCCTTGTTCTCCTAATCTCTCTTGCAGTTGCAGCTTAGTTCTTATAAGTTTTTTCAACCCTCATTCTTAGCAAACATCCTTTTCTTGTAAATAATCTGTTCTTGTAAGTTTCAGGAGCTGTTAGAACACAGTGTGCTGACTGAGCTGAGAGGCCCCCTTTTGCAAAAGGCTTAAAGATTTGCACTAAAGTAACCTCTAGAGTTTACAACAGCTTTCTGCAATCATCTCAAAATACAATTATATACAATTCAACAGTAACACTATATTTTCCAAATAAAAGTGATCCCATTATCAGTTACATTTTCATACAATGATTTGCACATATTTTTATATCGGTAGATCTAGATATGCAAGGGAGGAAAACAGACAGCAAGAGAAAACTGAGAGACAGTGAGAGGCAAAAAACTGCGAGATTGTCGGGTTGATCAAATCCGAAGTCTCACAGGAAAATTGGGTTGTGCAACCAGACAGGAAAGGAAAGATCCTTGCACTTGAACACTTTCTCCATAACAAATGGGACAGGGTCCTGTTCCACCCTGTCACAGTGTGCGCAGGTGCTGGGTGCATAGGGACACTTATGGCAGGGCTTTCCTGGTGTACCTGCCTGTCCCTGTGTGCCCCGGCTCTTCAACACTACCCACCAGGCGTGTTGCTGTTCACGCACCCGGGGATCGGGCGCGTGCCAGCTGTGCATCCCAGTTGTGACTGCTGCGCGACCACCACTCCATGGCATTCTGACTTAGCTGTGCCAACGCACCTGGTTTACGTGGCGCATTGGCATAGTGCATAGGACCCATTGTCTGTGTTTCTATGAAAAACTGCTGTGGTGGCAGTAGGTGCAAGCTGCATCATGCCAGGCCTACACAAGAGAAAGCCAGCTGCAAGAGGAGCTGCTAAGTTCTCGAGAAGAAGTGAGAAGCAACTGTGTGCAACCCAGCATGGATACGATGCTGAAGATCGCAAGCACCATAGCAAGGTGTCGGGCTATCATTGCCCCAAGGGTTTGAAAGCCGGGACATGTGTGAGACAGTCAGGGGCCTCAACAGTCTGAAGAGGGACAGTGGCCAGTTCAGCAAGGAGTGGAGAGAGGGAGCCTGCCTGCACTGTATACACACTGGTAGAGCATAAATCTTGTGGCCTGCTGCATCAGGAGCTGTCTGGGCCCAGGAATCGAAAGTATGCTGCAGCGTGGGACTGTTCAAAAGACATCACCTGTTTTTCATCGTGTTTTGCAAGTTGGCTATTGGGTCAGATTACAGATACCATAGTTTGAGGGGGATCCATTTGTTCGGCCGAAATGCATTGCCACAAGTTTCGTAATCCCGACCCTGGGTGCCTAAAACACAGTTTCCCGACATCGGGATTTCACCCCGAGTTAAGATCTTGAAGTGCGGGGGCAAACACTGTTGATCGTGAAATCCGATGTCTGCTTCTTTCGTCATTTTGAGCACCGGGGTTGGATTAAACAAACCCGATATCCCCATTCGTGGGCGCAGACATGGCATATCTGTTTGAGGGTTTTTCTGCCATTTAAGCAATTGTATGATCTGTTTGGGGGTGGAATTAAGTAAGCATATGGCACTTGAATTTTCAGTCCTATCCAACATCCACATAGGCACTTGAAACACATGGAAATCAGCCAATTCAAACAATTGTCTACCATTACACAACAGTCCTAGAGTCACGGGGAATAGACATCACTTTGATGCTGCTGGAGTGGCTAGACTTGGAAAAAAAAAAATGTGCACCATTTGTTGTTTGTTTAGAATTGCAGATCCCTTAAATTGTGGCAGAAAGTAATTTTTGCAGAAATGAACAAACAACATTTCTGAAATGTGCTGGCTGCTGCAAGATGATTCTCCTGATTCTCATTCTCACTGCTACCGTAGAAACAGACTCTTCTCTAATGGGAAGGATAAAACAATGACTGGAGAGTTGGCCTACACCCAGATACCCTTTACAATTTAATGTCTATGTATGTTAATGCAACCCATCTGAGCGATTACAGTCCTGAAGGTGCCATTTCATTGTGGTGGAAAAATGGCAAAAGAAAGTCCACTGCAAAAGCTTATAGTTCTAGAAAACTACATGTGGCTGCTACTAGTACTACTAGAGATGATGAAAATGCTAATGCTTGGTCCAGTGATGACAAAATTGAAAATAATGTGGGGGGAAAAAAGGACGGCATGTAAATACAGAAAGTTGTTGGGAATGTATTTTTATTGCTTAAATGATTTTTTTTTTTATAATTTCATTTTTATTGAGTTTTCAGCATACATAGTCGACATATCAGACTGTTTACAGTATCCAGGTTTTACATATAATATTGGAATCAATTTCAGAAAGCATTTGTACAGTAGGTTTATAACTTTATGACAGAGGCCTCTATTACATTAGCTTTAATTATTTAGATAAAAATAAAGGTCGAAATACTCCATGCCCATTATGAGAGATCAATCTATGGCACTTAATATTGAATTGAGAGGACCATTTGATCTGCAGCTTAAAAAGAAATGTCATATTAATTAGCAACACATTCTGCTTTCTTGCATGTGAAGAATTATCCTATTTCCCATCAATCATTCCACTTAAGAGAGAGGGAATGGCAGGGGGGTATAGTGGGAAGATTATATGTGGGGGTCCCTGCAGCACCTCAACCCAGATTTTGCAAGAGGAGAAACTGGGGAGAAGGGTTATTTATGATGGTGAAGCAGAGTTGGGGGGGAGTAGTGGGTGGGCAATCAGATGTAGGGGTCTAGAGAGGACCACGTGGGACTATAGCTATCTTTAGCTTCTCGCTTTCCCAGTAGTGAGACCTATGCGACAAAGGAGTTGTCTTGCAGCATGTAGTATAGCTGCCATCGGGCCCACCTGGAATTAAATTGATCTCCTTGATCATTTAGGTTATGAGTTATCCGTTCCATGGAGTATATCTGTTTAGTTATCTGCCACCAATCTTCAATAGTTGGGATTTTTGTGGTTAACCATACCTTTGTAATGGCCTTCTTGGCTGCCGTAAGGAAGAGGTGGAGAAGGTATCTAATGGAGGGTTTTCTGAGTTCCCTAGGGATTAATAGTAAAATATATATTTCTCCAGTTAATTGAAATTGTAGACCAAAGAGTTCCCGCAAGTATTGCCTGGAGAGCTATTATGAAGGGTTGGAGTTTAGGGCAGGCCCACATAATATGTGAATGGGTCGCTCTGACCTCTCCGCACTGACCCCAGCAGGCTGCTGAGCTGGAATGGGTATAGTGACTGGTAATTATAGGGGTTCTGAAATATCTAATGAGGTTTTTCCATGCGTATTCACGCCACTGATGGGAGCTGGTTACCTTAGAGACATATTGGCATGCTTTCTGCCATTCCTCAGAGGTAACGGGATGTTCTAGCTCCTTCTGCCATTGGAGTCTTATGTTATCAGTAATGGTTAGCTGCTGGGTTTTCTGGGCATGGTAATATGCTGAGAGTAGATGTCTTTGCTCGTGGGAGTTATTCAGTCGGATTTGAAGGCTGATCAAGGAGGGTACTTGTGCAGGGATTCGAGTTAGGGGAGACAGGGAATCATAATGATGGCGTAGCTATAAATATCTATAGAAGTCCATGCAGGGTAAATTGTTTTGGGTTTGAATTTCAATAAAGGACCGTACTTTCCCCTGAGTTGTGACCTGTGAGAGATATAGTAGGCCTAGTCTTTCCCACACTAAGAACCCATGATCCATTCTGTTAGGGATGAACTGGTCTAGGCTTGCTATGGGGCATACAAGGGGTATAAAAGGCTCTAGGTGTTGTGAGCTCCTTATAATTCTCCAAGCGTTTAGGTAGTGAATTATCCATGGGTTCGTGAGATTGGGAGGGAGAGTTTCGTTGTGTTGCCCATATATTTTCCCGAAATAGTCCCTGTTATTAATAAGAGACACTTCAATTTCTGCCCAGTGTGGGCTAGTTATAGCATTCTGCCTCGCCATCAAATGTGTAAGCAGAGCTGCATTGTGATAAAGCCGAAGGTCGGAAAGTGAAAGCCCCCCTTCTGATCTTAATAATAAAAATAATAATAACATTTATTTAATTAAGCGCCTTTCAGAGTTTCAAAGCGCTGTACAGTATTAATACAAAACATAACATATATTCAAATACGTATAATATAAAATCAGAATAAAACGGGAAATGCCTTTCCCCATAAAAAAGTCTTTAGTGCCTGCTTAAAACTCCCCACCGTCCTGCACTCCTGGAGCTGACAGGGCAGAGAATTCCAGAGGGAAGGTGCCACAAATCCAGCAGGCACGAGTACCAGATGACTTCAAGTTAACCTGGAATCTCCAGCAACCCCTCGTCAGCCAAGCGGAGCTGTTGCAGAGGGGCGTAAGGCACCAGGAGCTCTTTCAAGTAATCGGGACCCAATCCGTGTAGGGCTTTGTAGGTCAAAAGACCTACCTTAAAGGTGATCCACCACTGTATTGGTAGCCAGTGCAGAGTGTGCAGCACCGGGGTGATGCGAGATCTTCTAGATGCCCCAGTCAACAAATGTGCTGCCGCATTCTGCACTAGCTGCAAGCGGCGGATATCAACCCCAGGAAGCCCTAGATAAAGGGAGTTGCAGTAATCAAGGCGCAGTGTCACAAAGGCATGAACCAAAACAGGCAGGTCACTGGGTGGAACAAGGTGCCTAATCCTGGCAATATTCCTAAGATGGAAAAAGGCCAGCTTGACGACTGCTGACACCTGATGTCGAAGAGTCAGACCAACGTCAAGCTCCACTCCCAGGTTACGCACCCGTTCAGAGATGAGAATCTGGTCCTCCCCCAGGACTAAACCGGAAGGGAGTCCAGTCCTCAATCCCTCTACCCTATGACCTGGGTCCACAACCAAAACCTCAGTCTTTCCTGGGTTCAACTTTAGACCGCTGGAATTCATCCAATCTTGGATTTCTGTGAGGCAGTTGTTCAGTATCAAGATAGCACCTACCTGGTCAGGTGCAAAAGACAGGTAGAGCTGGGTATCATCAGCATAGCAGTGAAACCTCAGCTCATACCATCTTACAGTGTCTCCAAGGGGTAGCATATATACTGCGAATAAAATGGGGGACAGCACCGAGCCCTGAGATACCCCGCATGGCAGAGAGAAGGCCCTGGATGAAAACAAACCCGAGACCAGTCTCTGCGTTCTCCCTGCGAGGAAAGATAAAAACCATCTGAGGACTATACCCGACAGCCCACAGATGAACCTCAGGTGTTCGAGCAGAACCCCATGATCCACAGTATCAAAAGCTGATGATAGATCTAGGAGAACCAAGATAGAACGGTGTCTCCAATTTCTTGCCATCAAGAGATCATTAAGCACCCGAACCAGAGCAGTCTCAGTACTATGCCGCTCACAAAAACCAGATTGGAGACGTTCGTATAAATTATGGATGGTTAAATGGTTATCCAATTGAGCAGCCACAACTTTCTCAATAACCTTCTCCACAAGAGGGAGGTTAGACATAGGCCTGTAGTTTGCTAGGTTCTCCGGGTCTAAAGAAGCTTTTTTCAGAAGGGGGATCACCTCCCCCCTCCTTCAGGGAGCTAGGGAACACACCCGTATCTAAAGAGCACTGGACTATCCAAGCTAAGACTGGGCCAATGATCTGACTACAACCCAAGATCAGGGAAGTAGGGCCTGGGTCTAAACTACAGGACGTGGGACACATCCCCTGGACAATCCTCATAATATCTACGAAGTCTGGCAGGTCAAAGGCACTCCAGGAAACTCCGGGCTCTGTGACAGGGCACCGATCAACAGCAGTCCCCTTAGAGTGAAGTTGGTGGCACTTCCTCCTGATGTCAACCTTATTCGCAAAGAAGCGAGCGATCTCATCACAATCAGTTTGTGTAAAAACTCGACGGAGCTGCTGACAGACTGGGTTGCATAGTCTGTCAACAGTTCTGAAGAGTTGAGCCGGTCAATTCCGTGTGACAGAAATTTCCCTGGACAGGAATTCTGCCTTCTTATGGGAAATTTCTGTTTGGTAGAGTTTATATTGCTCTAGCAAAATACAGTGGTCGGCATCATTGGCAGTCTTCCTCCAACGACACTCTAACCTACGCCCCACTTCCGCAACTCTCTCAGAGCCCCATCAAACCATGGGGCTCCAGGGCGACGTGGAAGGGGGCGAATACGGACAGGAGCAATCTGATCGAGGGCTACAGATATGGCCCCATTATAGGCCACTACCAACTGCTCAGGATCAGTGCAAGACTCGTCCAACAATGAGAGGTCAATAACCGCCATCAGGTCTTCATGGACCACGTCCAGCAAAGGGCAGTACCTGACCAACTCCACAGGGGCTGACCTACCCAGGGGGGCCTCAAAATTGAACCCAACTGAGTAGTGATCAGACCAACCGACTGGTCCCACCACCAGATCGGAGGCCTCGATCTCCAGGAGGAAGACCAGGTCAAGAGAGTGACCTCCCTTATGTGTAGCTGAGGAAACAACCTGTGTAAAGCCCAGAGATATCATCACCTGGAGGAAATGTTGACCAAAAAGCAAAGATTTGTCGTCGACCCAGGCATTGAAGTCACCCAGAACCATCAGTCTGGGCGGCTCCAAGGCCAAGTCGGCAGCAAAATCTGCTATTTCCTGTAGGAAAAGCTTCTCATCACCTGGCGGACGGTAGATGAGGGCAGTCCTGCACCCTACACCAGCTACCACAGCACACTCAATGACCTGGCCTCCTCAACTGGTACACCAGTTAGGCCCAATTCGGTCTTGAAACTGACTGCAACCCCTCCCCCGCAATCCAATCTCGGCGATGTATAACTGAGCAATTGTGGGAACAGCGGCCTCTAAAAAGCGGTCAAGATTCCCATCCAACCAGGTCTCGGTAATGCAAGCCAGATCTCGCCCTAGCAACAAAGTCTGAGATAAGACCAGTCTTGTTGCATACAGATCTGGCACTGCATAACAGCGCCCGAGTTGGATGAGGTTGGCGAGTTGTCCCAACCACTTGCCCTTCCAAACTGGAGGTGCCCTTAGGTATGGGAACCAGAACTGAATCACCGCATTCTAGATACCATTTCAACGGTGATAGGTAAGAGCAGGCGGGGAGAAGAGAAGGGGCGGAGGGCACGGAGAGCCAGAGAGCGGAGGCCGAATAGCACAGGACAGGAGGGGCAAGCAGGCACATCTATCTGCTCAGTTTACAGCACCGTAAATATTTTATATAAAATCCTGAAGATCACCACTTATCCTAAACTTCTCTCACACTTCCCACAACTAGATAATTATACCTACTTCAAATTGAAATAAAATAACAGACAACAAAATTAAATTAAACTAAATCATCTAAATATATAAAGCTCCCTAACACATATTATTATTTATTGATTAAGCCCACAGGTCCTCTCACTACCTGGGGGCCAGCCAAATTGAAACTAACCAAAAACAAATTTATTGCACCCAGGTCCTCTCATTACCTGGTGCCCACTAAAACTAAGCACTCTCACTGCTTATTATACAACAAGTAAATAAACATCAAAATAATATTAAAATTAAAATAATAATAATAAACAAAAGGAAATAATTTAGAAACTTGGGAGAGTGAGCACCTTAAGACAACTCTGGGCCTCTGCCCTGCCCAAATGAATCTCGAGATGGAGCGGTTCCATATCTGAAATGTTTTGTCTGTAAGGGGAATAGGGACATTCTGGAATAGATAAAGGGCCCTGGGGAGGACGACCATTCTGACTAGCTCTATTCTTCTGGAGAGGCTTGGTGGTAGTGTGTTCCATGTGGCCAGGTCAGTTTTAAGTTGAGAGGTGAAAGTGGCGTAGTTATTTTTATAGTAGTCTGCTGAGGATTGGGATAATTGGATACCTAGGTATTTCAGTTTAGTCAGGGACCAGTTGCAGGGGAAATAGGTTCTGTACGTTGGGGGATGGGGAGTAGTGGAATGTGAGAATCTCAGTCTTGGTAAGGTTAAGCTTGTATCCAGATACCGGTCCAAACTCGTCCAAGAGCCACCTTATTGTTGGGAGTGATTTTTCAGGGTTCTGGAGGTAAAGTAGCACATCATCTACATATAATGCAACTCGGTGCTCCGTGCCTCCCAAAGTAACTCCAGTGAGGCTCTGTGAGTCCCGAATACACTGTGCAAGGGGTTCGATAAATAAAGCGAATAAGAGCGGGGAGAGGAGACAGCCTTGCCTGGTCCCTCTGCCCAACCAGATATACCTAGAGTGGTGTCCATCTATCTTCACACAAGCCTGGGGGGCCGCATATATATTTTGAATGACCCTAATTAGGGTCTGTGGGATCCCAATTTTGTGGAGAACCTGGTTTAGGAATGGCCAAGCCACCCTATCGAACGCCTTCTCCGCATCAAGACTAATTAAGACTGAGGGGGTGTTAGTAGAGTACATCTTATGGGACAAATGGAGGGTGTGCTTAATGTTGTCAGTGGTGGTCAAGTTCTCACAAAGCCTGTTTGATCCCTATCTGTAAGCTGGGGAGAAAAGTATCTAGGCGGTGGGCTAGGATGGACATAAATAGTTTATAGTCAGTATTCAGTACCAAGATTGGTCTATAGGAACCACAGAGCTGGGGGGGGGGGTTTCCTGGCTTAGGGATAACTGAGATGGTTGCATACGACCATGAGGGTGGGGGCAAGTCTCCCTCCAGGATAGAATTGAAAAGCCTCGAGAGTTTATGGTGGACCTGGGATCTAGTTGCCTTGTAAAATTCAATTCCATACCCATCTGGTCCAGGAGCCTTAGGGGTTTTCACTCTGGCTAAGGCAGAGGTCAGTTCAATTTCTGTGATCGGAGTGGTTAGGGTTTCCCTCTAGGTGTCTGAGAGTGTAGGCATGGTAATAGGATGGAGATAGTGACCTGTTTGCTGGGCAGTAGGGGGTTTGTTCTGGAGTATATAAACTGGAGTAGTAGGAAGTGAATGCCTCCGTGATGTCATGCAACTTAGTTAAAAGTTGGCCATGTGAAGGGTGTCTGGTAGTAGTTATAACTGAGGACTTCTTTTGTTTTCGGATCTGATAGGCTAAAAACCTTATTGCTCTAGGCCCTACTTCGTAATATCTTTGTCTCAAGAAGGTTAAGGTGATCTCTGTTTGTTGTAAGGCTAAGTGATCAAGGTCTGACTTGATTTGTTGTAGTTGAGGGAAAACCGAAGTATCCCCCTGTTTGTGAGCCATTTGCAAAAAGTGTAATGTGTCCTCTAATTTGGACTTCTGCTCCCTTCTTTGTTTGTTTAGTTCCGCTGTGTGCTGAATTATATGTCCATGGAGGACAGATTTCACTGTGTCCTAGTGTATTGCAGGGGTTGATTCTTCTTGGGGGGTTATTTCCTACGAGTTCCTTAATTTTGTCTAGAAGGTATTCCTGGAATTGCCTGGACCGGAGATAGTAAGGGTTGAGTTTTCATCTGGTATTTTTGGGTTGTAATCCCATGTCCCAGGTGGTAATTAAGGGGGCATGATCTGAAAGGGCTATGTCACTCATCCGTGCATCCTGTAATATGCTTAGGTTCTCAATTTGGGTATAGGTTAGATCTGTGCGTGAATAAGTACGGTGTACTGAGGAATAGTGGGAATAGTTTCATGCTTGAGGATGTGTATGGCGCCAGACATCGCACCAGCCCACCTCCTGTGTAAATCTCTTGAAGAGTTTTTGGTTAGCTGTTTGCCTTAGGGGACGTGGATTGGAGGAGTCCAAAATAGTGTCTGGAAGGAGGTGAAAATCTCCTGCCAACAGGAGGATCCCTCTGGTCATTTGAACTATTTTATCCAGGAGTGTTTTCAGTTGAGAGACAGGGAGACCCAGGGGAAAATACGCATTCGCCAGGGTAACTTGCCTGGCACCAATTGTGCCCTGTACGATAATGTCTACCTTCAGGGTCAGCCCAACGCAGTTCCAGATTAAAGGGTGTGTGTGGGGGTATTATAATTGCCACTCCTCTACGCCTGCCTCTACTGCTAGCGGAGTAAAAAAAACCTCACCACGACTTAGCCGTGCCAACTTGGCATGTTCTGTAGAATTTAGATGGGTTTCTTGTAGGTAGATCAAATCAGATTTACTCTTCCTCAAGTATGCTATGACTCTGGAGCTCTTGACTGGAGAGGTTAAGCCATTTATGTTATGGGATAGGAGTTTCAGGTGCGGAGAGATCATGAACTGAACTGGGGTGAGACGCTGTCAAGGGATTTCCCCTCCTCCCCCGAACGAGCAGATCTTCTCGAGGATCCTCTGTCAGAGGTTTTCTAGATCCCTTTACATAATGATAGTCGACTAGATTATTAGAACAACAGCAAATCTGATACTCCTACAATCCATTTACAACATATACTTCATTTAAGAAGTTAACTTGCAACAGGGAGTCAACACTTACTAGTACTAAAACCTAACCTAATAAATTCCAACATGCCAATCAGCTACCACGTCAAGTAATAACAAAATTAGTGCTTCCATGGAGCAGGGTCATTTCTAGACCCCAAGAGAGAAATCTCCTTCTGAGGAGGAGTCTCCCCTTTGATGGGGGTCCTCCAGACATCTATAGTGTCTAAATAGGATACAGGAAAAAAACAAATGAAAAAGGGGGAAAATATAGGACGCCATATGGAAAGGCAGTGATCAACCTTAGAGAGGGTGTAATAGGCAAAAGGGTAGCCTTAAGCAAGGGGTCCACGCCAGGGCTACCAGCGAGGAGGGGAGAAGGCAGGAACCACCTGTATCCCCCAGTCCCTCTTAGCAAGTAGAGAGAGAGAGAGCACATGGACCCTCCCCTGTTGTCATCTTGCATGGGTAGGCCTAATCATTCCACTCTAACAGGGTGTGAGGAGGAATTAAATTATGGAGTTAAATGGCACCCCAAACCCACAGGCACGGCGGTTCCTGCAGGGGGGAGGGGGGCAGAGAACTCAGAAAATCAGCACCCCTAACCAACCCCAACCCAGCCACACGGACCCCCTCAGCCCCATCCAATTTCGGGGCACCTGTGATGAGCAGATAGCACACATTAATTGACACCTTCCTCCACAACATGTCATTATTTATTATCATCAGTGCTTATGCAGTTCATAGAGATGCCCTTAGCTGAAAGGTCAGGTTAATTATTGAAGGGCAGTGCGTCAACTGCCCGGCCACCCCCCCCACCCCAACCGACCACTCAACCCGCATCCCAGAAGATAACTGTAATAACACACTTAACTATGAAAAATAATCAGCATTGTCTACTCATATTAAAACTGGGATGCTAATATGCAGCTTAGCTGATAAAGGGCAGGAACACTGTGCATTGCAGCGAGCCCGGGTCTAAATTCATCCTCCCCCCCCTCCCGGGCTGGCTCCAAGGCGGCCCAGGAAAAAAAACCTAACTTATGGGTGACAGAGGTGTCCCTCAGTCCCCAGCACTCTCATACGGAGCGAAGGCCCCCCACTTCAGTGTACAGTTTAGTAGGAGTTTTGAAGCAGCAGGATTTAGGCCATGGCAGGCCTCGCACACACTCCTCCTGAAATACGGGAATAATGCTCAACAGCGGGGAACTCACCTCATCTTATATGGGCAGAACAATTACTCAGAACGATGTTGCTCTCTCTGCTAGTCTCTCCTTGGCTGGGCGAGCGTGCACACAGTAGCATATAGCACTAAGCCCACACCCAAGAGACAAGCCAAGCCACTAGACAGAACCTACACTGTGCCTCCACCTCTAGGGAGCAGGCCCCCACCAACAGTTTCCCAATCCAGACATCACTGCGAGGTCTAGGACCTAGGTGGAGGGAAGGGAGAGTGGGGAACACAAGGGGGGGGGAGAGAGAGAGAAAAGGCATTCGGGGAAGCGCACCGATCACTCCCAGGGCAGCGCCAGGGGAGCAAGGGGGAGGCAAGGGTTGGGCACCAGCCACACGTGGCCGGCAGGGAGCATCGACCACACAAGGCCCCACAGACCCCCAGAACTGAAAATTAAATAGTTATACCAGTGTCGGATTGTGCCCAGAGGAATCCCCGAGTTTAACCTTAATTGTTTAATCAGACAGTGGTATGTTTATGCTAATAGTGTCTGTTTCGAAGAAGATACCTGCTGTTCTGGTCAGCCGGATTTAGCTTCATTGGGGGGGTGTCCAAGGACTCCAAATGGTCAGGGACAGGGGCGGTCTGTTGTGCCTTCTGGGCGCTCACAATGTCCAGTATTGCCTCTGCTCTCTGACGGCGCCTTGCCTCGCGCTGGCCACCACTCCACATCTTCTGGGAAAGTCTTGCTGCAGTCGAGGGGCCAGCTGTGTTGGCTCTGGAACTCTGCTGGGGGATGTCTATCTTCCTAGATTTCAAAGCCACCATTGCTGCAGTCGCTGAATTGAAGGTGAGGGTACCATCCTTGAAGTAGATTGTCATCTTCGCTGGATATGGCGTCCTAAAGCGAATGCCTGCATTTTTGAGTGCTTTCATGATGGGGATGTAGGCCCTCCATCTTAACATAACCTCCGGGGCGAAATCATTTTCAAAATACAACCGCTGACTGTTAAGGAGTACCACTCCCTTCCTCCATGCCACATGCAGCACACTCTCCTTCTCCTGAAAGTGTAGGAATTTGGCCAATATCACTCTCGGTCGTGCCCCAGAAGCTGGTCTTGGGCCTAGGGTGCGATGAACACGCTCAAACTCTAGGGTGTAGTGAGGCGGGAGGGCAAGCACTTCACAGAGGGTGTTATGTAGGAATTGGATGATGTCAGAGCCCTCGGCTCCCTCAGGTATGCCAGCAATCCGGATGTTGTTGCAGCGATTCCTGCTCTCCACATCATCGGCCCTGTCCTGGAGCTGTTTTATACTGTGATGTAGCTGCACGATAGCTCTCTCAGTGCAATCCACCCTGCCATCCGTTTCGGTGACTTGAGTCTCAGTGGTCTCTTGCCGCTTCTCCAATTTATTAATGTCGGTGCGAAGGCCTGAGATAGTAGATTGCATTTCTTTACGAAAATCCCAGAGCTCGGCGAGCATCTGTGCCATTTGTCATTGGAGAGTGTCTACTGGGACGTGGCTACATGTAGTCGCGCTACGGCGCGAGGCCGATGAGGCCCGGGAGCCCTCGCTTTCTGAGCCGCCCTCCGACAATCCTTCTTCATCCGGCGCTGCAATCGCTTTAATTTTTGTTCGGTCCCTTGCTCGCGGCATTTTGTGTCTTGCATGTGTTTTGGATAGATTAATTTCTATTTAAGAGGCTGAAATTTGGATATTGTAAGATCGATCTCAACGGGAGCTCCTAATCTAAGATGTTCCAGGGAGCATGACGTCACTGGAAGTCTGTTGCTTAAATGTTTGAGTGTGCAGGTACTTTTTTCATGAATTTCAAACCCTGCCTTTACCTTCCTGGTGTGCCAGCCCCCAACAACGCTCAGACATGCTGTGAGTTGTGAGGATGGAGGGTGCAGGGGCCTGCTCCACTGAATTGAATGGGGTCATTTTTAATTATAATACATTATTTTTAGATGTCATAATGTATGTTGGCATTAATCAAAGCCACCACTTAACTAAAACAGCTCTCATTAGTTAAGCGGTGGCTTTGATTTATGACATCATGCACTCTTACATATTAAAATATGTAAATAAAAACAGCCCCTCACTCTTCCAGTTGACTCGTCAAAAGGCGCACTGGAAAGTGGAAGGGATCGACTGGCCGCCTCCTGAGGGCCAGATTACGATCCCTTCCCTTCTTAAGGGCAGTAAGAATAACAATTTACATTTCTGGCCAGTTAACTCCCACAAAGGGAAGGGAACTGTTATATTTAATAGGTCTCTGACCATAATCTTAGCCCTTCCTGTTAAGGAAAAAATGAGTATTGAAAACATAAAGAAATGCATTTTCAACAGACATAAAATGTTGGGGGTTCATTCAATAATGGGTTTAATGCACTGATTTATCCTGGCATCATAGTGACTCCAGAATCTGACTCTAAACAGGATTACTTAGTCTACAGTTTTCACATAATTCCAGAATGCAGTCCTGCCTCAGGTCCCACACAATAATCACTTTACGCCTGCAACTCAATCCAGCTTCCTACACAGTGTTAGCACAAAAGCAATCTCTCAGCTCCCCACCCCCACCCCATAACCTATCAGTGCGGTGACTGCTCTCCAGTACCTGTAGGAAGGAAAAAGCAGCAAACAAAGTTGTAGTGATTTATATGTTTCGAATTACAGCCACACTGTGTGCCAGCTGTAGTCACGTGACCTTGCATCCTAATTCAATGGTACCGCTCTCGGCTGCCTTCCACCCTCACCTTGCACACACCAGTGACCAAGAATGCCTTTATGAATTTCCCCACATTTTCCAAAATTATTCATCAGGACTGTAATACATAGGTAATTCATGTTATTTGCAAATCATGTTTGACCCCTTCCCCCACTAAAGATTTTTTACTTAGAATTATGTTACAGTTATTTCACACAAAGAGGTTTAAGTGGACAATAATGAAAATCATTTTTATAATTTATTTGACTTTTAGGTAAATGTAATAGTACAGCATTTATTAATAGATGCTTAAGAGGGCATTGGACAGTCCTGTAGACCTCTAACTGTAACAAACCCCTCCTACCTGTAGGGTGCGGGAGGTTAATTACCAGACTGCCAGACCCAAAGCTTACTTTCTGGTAGTGATATGAGATAGCCGAATGGCACGGGAGGGCCTTAATACTAGCAAGAAGGGTGCAGTCAAGGAGCTTTTACCTTGAGGTGGCAAGGACCTAGCGCCATCCAGCGGTCATTGGATCCAGACATTTGAGACCAGATTACCTTGACACCTAGCTACCTGGGAGCCTAGAGGGACTGGCCCAAAACATAATACAGATCTTAAGAAAGAGATCTCAGGACACATTTAATGTAGATTGCTTGTAATTAGAGGGGCCATGTGAGGGGACACTTTGGGAGGGTGTGGTGACCCTGAGAGTCTTCCCTTCAAGAGTAGAGCCTGGTAGGCTTGTGGCACAGGAGGGTCACATTGAAGAGAGGTGTCATCTTCGGGGCCTTTGCGGTCCTGTGCCTAAATGATGCTGCCAGCAGAGTTGCTGAGGTGGCGAGTCCTTGGGGGCAGAGACAAGACTGCTAATTAAGGTAGGAGATATGCCTGCATTTCACTTAAGATCCCAAGCCTGGGATTGGTGTCAGAGTTGTTCTCACAGGCAGGGGGATAACGGCTACCTACTACCAGTGAGAAGTCAGATACTTATACTGTTCCCTACACACTATACTGTGAATAGACTGGCCTGTGTTGGAGTAGAAATGCCCTCATGACTAGAGGATCCATGGACACCACACCAGCAAACTGAAGTCTGGGAATAATTGTCCCTCCAGCAGTAGATGCCTTCTTCATGAATCGCTGATCAGGCACCACAGTGCCAAAGTATGTGTAACCTGTCAGAATAGCAAAGTCATAGTACAGTGAGAGGAATTAGTGAATTTCTCAGAGTAATCAGGCTTGGCCTGAGGTATTACCTCACCCATTGGCTTGAGAATTTGAAATGTAAAAAAGGAATAGAGGAGATTGTTTGGCTTCAAATGCATATACAGGGCACAGACTTTTTGATAAGGGTCTCCAAGGGTCCTGTCTTGTGACCAGGGTCAGGATCAAACCTCCTTGTACAGTGCCAGTAAGGAGAGCGGCTGGAGCTATTGATCTTACTTCGAGAGGGCTCTTGCAGTAGGTAGTCACTTGTAGGACTGCGCCCCCTGGTGTCAGGACCACACGGAAACTTTTGCTAGCAGTGTCTGATGGGGGATTGCCTACCGGACATCACGTGACAGACGTCAGCATGACACTATATAGTGAGCGGTCCCCATGTCTGCCCACCAGTTCTTTCCCACCATCGACCTGTGCATGTCAGACCGACTGAAGCTCATCGCAGCAGTTCGAATGCCTATTTCGGATGAGTATCTGTTTTTTTTTCTTATTTTCCAAATTACCAGTTGTTTGTATGTCGTCCTCTTCTCCATCGGATTTACATAAAAACAAGTGTGATTTGTGTGGCGTCCAGCTACCGCACAAGAACCAGCATACCCTTTGCCTCTTCTGCCTGGGTTCTATCAACAAAGTAGAGGACTGCGAGAAATGTGCCCAATTCAACCAGGCCACATGGAAATGACGCCAACAGTCTCTCGAGGCCCATCTCCTAAAAGAAAAAATGGCTCCGATAGAGAAAGAGCTTAAAAAGCGCTTCTGCCTCACCCACGGATCCTCCAAGAAGAAAAAAATTGATAAAGAAAAGAACAGGGACCAGAAGCAGTCCCTCCCTCCCTCCTTCCAACAAAGCCGCCCACGGGCCGTTCGACAGAGGACCGTCCCTCTTCCTCCGGGAAGGTGAGTGCCATGCCCAAGCCTGTGCTCCTACCTCCTGAGCAGGCTTTGCCCCTCCCCCCCCGCCACTGGTTATGGTGACGGCGGGCTCCTCTGATTCGTCCAAGGCCGCCACCGCTCTTAGGTCCATTTCCACCCTGGGCTCTGAGTCGGCAGGCGCGGCCGATAAGCCGCTTATCAGACCTTCCAGCAAGCGCCCCACTGGGGTTGGTAAGCCGGAAGTCCGAGCCCCTGACTCCTGCACGACCCAGGTCGATCAGTCGATTGTCGGACCTTCCAACAATCGCACGACCTCTTCGTGTCAGTCAGATTGTGATGTGGCGCTGCCGGATGTTAACACCATCCATGCTGGAGGACAGGGTTCTCCTCTGGGTTCCCTTCACAGAGAACCTCCATCACCTGCTCCATCTGAGATTCCTCCTCTGTCGCCGGACCCACAGGTCCCAACAGACGAACATCTTTTGCCAGGTTTGCCCGATGAAAGGGTGTGAACAGGCCTTATGATGGCTCCAGTGCCACCTATTATAGTACCAGACCCTGCTCCTCAATGCCCGCAGGTTCCATTAACTCCACTGGGACCGCCATCGGGCCTTCCCGTGTTGGGGCTCCCAGTGGGTATTCTCCCCCTCAGGGCGTAGCACTTCTGAACCCGGAGGTCCTTCGGGCTGTCCTGCAAGACCATCAGGTGTCCCTCCATCTGGGCCACCGTCAGGGTCGCCGTCAGGCTATCCCCCGTCAGGGTCACCGTTGGGCTACCCTCCAGCAGGGCCCCCTTCTGGCTACCTTCCATCGGGGCGCCACCGGCATAATCTCCGTCAGGGCAGCCGTCTGGATACCCTCTGTCAGGGCTGCCGTCGGGTTACCCTCATTCAGGTCTGCCGCCAGGCTTTACGATGCCAGGTTATCCTCCGTCGGGCTATCCTCTGTCAGCCCCGATGCTGGATCCTTTTTAGTCGGCCTTTTACTACTCAGGTTACCCTGGTTACTATCCTCCACTAGACTACCCACACCATTATCCGTCTCCTAGCTTTGTGGAGACATGAGCTGGGATCTATATTTCTAGGGACATGGATATGTTGTTCATCCACACTTTCTGGCAGGTATCCTTGCCGCTTTAAATCTTGCCGGAAAGTCTTTAAGCTGGCTCCTCCCACCCACCTGGGTGGTAAAAATCTCGGCTCCGCCCCATGACGCCAGATCTTCCTTACCGCTTGGAAGCTCAGGTTCCCTCCTTAACGCTCTGCGTGTAAGACTGGTTCCTATTTCTTGGTTTACGAAGTATACTGGTTTTCAAGACTTGGTCATTTATTTCCCTGGCAGCTACGATGGACAAAGTGACTCTGGTTTCGGAGGTGCCCATGCGGGTAGAAGATGTCTTGGGCGGATCCGCACTCCACGTGCGTCTACTGCTTCTGCGCCTTGAGCACGACCATAGGCTTGCGACCTGCTCTTCCTTTCGGCCTATGTCCTGAAAGACGCGCCGCTCGTTTACAACTTGGGCGCCCCGAGAAACGTTACCCTCCAGTAAAGTCGAAGGAGGCCCATTTGGCGGTTTCCTCGGCGGCTGGCTCGGCGGAACAGCTTGAGCAGATTATCACCCTCGAGGAGGAGGCGGCGCAGGCCGCATCTTCGTCTACCTTGGCCGCGGCCTTTATTCCGCTCTCCCTGGGATCCTCCTATTCAGCTTCTTTTAAGGAGCTCTGTCTGTCCTTTCCACCAAGGGAGAGGGACCAACATCTTCAGGGCCTTCCTCCCGGTCCAAGAAGAAGGACCACAAAGGTAAGTCCCTCCGTCGACGCTCTTGGGAGCGGGAGAGGTCCCTCTCACCGAGTAGTCGACCATCGACTTCGTTGATCCTTCGGCTTCGGCCACTGGCCTCACGGCGTCCCTGTCAGGTCAGTTGACCGAGACTCCCGTCGACGCAGTTGAGATTTTTCTCGACCCGTCGGATGGATTGTCGACCGGTGAAGCCAAAAACCCTCACTTCCCAGTTCCCCCGGCGGAGATTGAGGTTTCCGTGGACTTGCCCATGCCTCCAGTTCCGGAGTCCATGGTTGAACCCTCCAAGCCGAGGGGAGAGCGGGTTTCCCCTGCCCTGCCCCAGAACCCTCCTCGGAAAAGCCGAGGTTCGCGGTCTCGGTCTCGGACTTCTTCTCAGTCCAGCCGATCCCGCCGTCATAGGCGGTCTCGGTCTCAGTACCGTGGCAAGCGGCGTCGCTGCTCATCCTCATCCTCCTCCTCGGACGAGGGGAGGCTTCGACGCAAGTTGCGTCGGCGCTACGAGGACCTCATGTGGCAACAGCTTCTTCTGTCCGGGAGCAAGCCGACATCGTCGCCTTCCCCGGCTATCAAGTGGCTGTCACTGGAGCAGCCGAAGCAACCCCTCGCTCTAGTCGAGGCGCCTGCTCCCAGGCCTGTTGCTTGACCAAAACCGGCTGCCCAACCGATTCTGGTGGAACCTCCGCCTCCACAGCCGTTGTTTGGGGCCCCGACCAAGAATTCTCGGTCGGCCAGGGTCTGCCCCATAGGCTGTCTGTCACCCTCACTCCCGATCGCCCTCGGCAGGTGGAGGGTGGCTCAGGCCCAAGGCAGCTCTTTGCGGACTCCTCCGAGTCCGACGACGAGTCCTCCCTGTTCTCCAGGTGGGTCGACTTGGAGTTCTCAGGTCACTCGCTGGACGATAGCCCATCGTCCTTCATGGGTTTGCTTAGGCTCATCTCGGAGTCCACCGGGATGCAGCTCGAGCCCATATCCAAGCGGGCCAAGTATCCCCTCACGGAGATTTTGGACTGAGGGGATTCTGCTACGGAGGCCTTTCCGGTGGCCGAGGCCATTGTGGGCCCGGCCTTGGAGCTATGGCAGCGTCCTGCTTCCTGCCCTGCGCCTTCGGCCAGGATGGCGAGGAAGTATGCAGTCCCTACCGGCTCCCTGTCCGGTTTCTCGGAACACCCCTCAGCCGAGGGGTTGGTTACCGACAGCGTCTTCCGGCGTGCCGGAAGCGCCAGGGACGTGGACAAGCCTCCCGACAAGGAGTCCAAGAAGTTGGACTATGCCGGGCGCAAAGTCTACGCTGTGTCCTCCCTTGGCCTTCGTCAGGCCAGTTCGGCCATGCTGATGGCGCACTTCTCTCATGCCCTGTTGGGCTCCCTGGACCAGGTAGTCCTCATCTCCCAGCTGACCTGCAGACCGCGGTTAAGCAGGTGCGGGACCAGTGCAGGGCAGTGGCCAAGCAGCAACTTCAGACTGCTTTGGACATCGGTGACTCATGCGCCAGGTCAGTAGCGGCCGCAGTGGCTATGCGCCGTCGGGCATGGCTGAGGATATCCACCTTCAGAACGGATACCCAGCACAAGTTGACGGATGTCCCCTTCCTGGGGACCGACCTCTTCGGCCCTGGAGTGGAAGGTCACCTCCAGAGGATCGAAAAGTCCAGTGCCACTCTGGACTCTGTCTCATCTGCCCAGAGGGACAAGGGCCGCAGACTGCAACCCAAGCCCTTTCATCCGTCTGCACCCGCGGCACGTCCGGCGCAGCAACATCAGGGCCAGCAGGCTCACGCTTGGCATCCCAAACCCAAGCCCGCGGCTTCCTCTTCCAGGAAGCAGGGAGGTAAAGGCCCAGGTGGTCCCTCGGCCGGTTCCTCCTCCAAGCCTGCCCAGTGACAGGTTGAGGGGTGCCGCCCCCAACCTCATCACCCAACTCCAGGTTCCCCCCGTGGGGGGATGGCTTCGCCACTTCCTTTCCGCCTGGTCTGCTATCACCACAGACCAGTGGGTGTTGGAAAGTGGTGGAAAGAACCTGCCTCTGGAGTTCGAGCAGACCCGCCCTTCCGGGCCGTGTCCCCCCGAGGGGCCTCGGAGTCCGCAGCCTCGCTGTTGGCTCGCCGAGCCGACATCGCTCTGCTCCTCGAAAAGAGGTGATCAGAGAGGTGGTGGACCCTCCCTCAGACCCGGGGTTTGTGTCCAGGTACTTCCTGGTCCCAAAACGGACAGGGGGCTCGCGCCCCATTCTCGACCTGCATGACCTAAACAAGTTCCTAAGGTCTCGGACCTTCAGGATGGTCACTCTGGCTCAGATAATACCATCCCTGGAACACGGCGTGTGGTTCTGCTCTCTGGACCTACAGGACGTGTTTTTCCATGTCCCTATCCGTCCGTCTCACCAGAGATTCCTTCGCTTTTGAGCAGAAGGATCCCTTTTCGAGTTCCGAGCCATGCCCTTTGGCCTTTCTCTTGCTCCCAGGGTCTTCACCAAATGCATGGCAGTGGTGACAGCCTTCTTGCGGCTCCGAGGGGTCTGGGTGTACCCTTACCTGGATGATTGGCTGATAGCAGCTCCCTCCAGAGTGGAGGTGGAGCGGTCCAGAGATCTGGCCCTCCGGGTTTGCTCTCAAATCGGCCTCCTCATCAACGAGGCCAGGTCGGAACTCGGACCGAAGCAGGTGATTCTTTTCATCGGGGCAGAGCTCGACTCTCTTGAGCCAGAGCACTCGGCTCCGGACAGGGCTGAGGTTCTTTCCTCCTCTGCCCAATCATTTCTGGTTGGGCAATCGCGCCCTGCCCGGGACTTCCTGTGCCTCCTGGGTCTCATGGCGGCCTGCACCAGCGTGGTCCATTGGGCCCGCTGGCACATGCATCCCCTTCAGTGGGGACTGGCCAGCCAGTGGTCACGACGCTACGATCCATTGGACCAGCTAGTGACGGTGACCCAAGGGATGTGGAACGCTCTCCAGTGGTGGACCATTCCAGTTCATCTGCAGGAGGGCATCCCGTTTGTCTGCCCCGAGCCGACGGTCTCTCTATCGACCGATGCCTCTCTGATGGGTTGGGGTGCCCATCTGGGGGAGCACAGAGCGCACGGCCTCTGGTCCCTTGGGAGTCCCGATACCATATCAACCTGCTGGAGCTTTGGGTGGTTCGTCTAGCCCTCACCGCCTTTGCTCCGTTTCTACGGGGTCAAGTGGTTCAGGTCCAGACGGACAATACCACGACCATGTACTACCTAAACCGCCAGGGCGGGACGCTCTCATGCCTCTGTGCAAGGAAGCTCTCCGCATTTGGTCACTCGTGCGCAGCCTGGAGGTGGATCTCCTAGCCATTCATGTGGCAGGAGCCTCCAACACCCTGGCCGATGCCCTAAGTCGGATAGGGCTGTGTCCACAGTGGTCTCTCCTGCCGGAGCTAGTACAGATCTGTTCTCCCATTGGGGCACATCTCAGGTGGACCTGTTTGCCTCCAGGAGAATGCGAAGCTGAGGCTGTTCCATGCCTGCCCCCCCCAGCAGGGCTCGCTGCAGGGGGATGCCTTCTCGGGGCCATGGACCCCGGGCCTCTTCTACGCCTTTCCCCCATTTCCCTTGATCCACAAGGTGCTTCTCAAAGCAAGGAGGGACAAGGCGCAGGTGATTCTGGTAGCCCCAGACTGGCCCCGCCAATGCTGGTATCCAGATCTCCTCAGCCTCAGCTCCAGGCTCCCTAGGCAGCTTCCAGCTCGCCCGGACTTACTCTCAGTCAATCAGGGGAAGGTGTTCCATCCGGACCTTCAATCCCTGCACCTGACGTCCTGGTTCCTGAGTGGCTAGAGTTCCAGGCCTTGGGTCTTTCCGACGAGGTCCTCAATGTAGTTGAGGCGTCCCGTAAGGAGTCGACCAGGAAATGCTATGCCTTTAAATGGAAGAGATTTTCCATTTGGTGTCAGGGTAAGGGCCTGGACCCTTCCTCCTGTTCCTTGGCAAGCATCTTGGACTATCTATGGTCCCTTTCTCAGCAAGGGCTTAGGTCGACGACCCTAAAGGTGCACCTGGCAACCATCTCTGCTTACCGGGCGCGGGCTGGGAAGTAGTCGGTGGCGCAGGAGAAGGTGGTCTGGTGCTTTTTCAAAGGCCTTGATCACATTTCCCCTCCGGTGCGAGAACCTCCACCTCTGTGGGATCTACTGCTGGTACTGGCAAAGCTCATGGGCAAGCCATTCGAACCAATGCACAGGTGTGAACTCTCTCACCTGTCGTGGAAGACCGCCTTCTTGGTGGCTATCACATCAGCCAGAAGGATGGGAGAGCTCCAGGCGCTCTGCATCGAGTCTCCTTACCTGGTCTTCCACAGGGACAAGGTTGTCCTGCGCCCCCACCCGAAATTCCTTCCGAAGGTGGTGTCGGAGTTTCACCTTAACCAGGTGTTGACTCTGCCGGTGTTCTACCCCAATCACACCTCGGAGGCCGAATATAGGCTCCATACTCTGGACCCTAGAAGGGCGCTCGCTTACTATAAGGAGCGCGCGGCTGAAATTTGGGGAGAGGTTCGCCAGCTGTTTGTCACCTATGCTGAAGCCGCACCTGGCAGACCTGCAGCCAAGCGGACGATAGGTAGGTGGGTCACCTCCTGCATAGATTTCTGCTATAAGTTGGCGGGCATGGAGCCTCCCAGAGGATAAGAGCTCATTCTACCGCCGCCATACTGCTGCATCGGTGGCTGCTTCCAGGGACGTCCCTATCCAGGAAATCTGCAGGGCTGCTACCTGGAAGTCAGCACACCTTCATCACCCATTACCACATTGACCTTGAGTCACGCCGGGATGCTGGTTTTGGGGCCTCGGTTCTCCAGTCTCTGTTCCCTAAGTAGGAGGTGTGCGCCTTGCCTCCCTCCTCCCGGAGAACTGCTAGGAGTCTGCCAGACAGTGTGGATGAACAACATATCCATGTCCCTAGAAATACAGGTTACTCACCTGTAACAGGAGTTCTAGGAATGGTATATGTTGTTCATCCACACGACCCACCCAACCTCCCCGGCTTCGACGCACAACCTGAGCTTCCAGCGGGCCAGATCTGGCGTCATGGGGCGGAGCCAAGAGTTTTACCACCCGGGTGGGTGGGAGGAGCCAGCTTGAAGACCTTCCGGCAAGATTTAAAGCGGCAAGGATACCTGCCAGACAGTGTGGATGAACAACATATACCATTCCTAGAACTCCTGTTACAGGTGAGTAACCTGTATTTACTCCTCCACCTCCTCCTCCCACTCCACCTCCTTCTCAACCTCAGGTGGATTTTAGAGAAATACTAAAATCTTGGTGGTCTGAGACCAAAACCCAATTGGTCTCAGAATTAGACAGCAGGCATCATGTTCTTCCAGATGCAGGCTGCCCAGCTCCTTCCCCTAGGGTGCCCTCTCCAGTACTTCCTCGTACTTTGATGTCAGGCTATCCGTCAGCTCCTACGCAACCCTCGACATCTGACAGGATCACCAGGGAGCCAGATCCTCCAATTCCTGAGAAGCTTCCGGAGGATTTGGAAAATTCCGACGCAGACTCGGATTCCTCATCCACCGTTTCAGGTTTTGAGACCTCTCCCACTGAGGAACCAGTTCCTTGGGAATCCCCAAAGTCACCACCTGAAGATTCCTCCTTTGTGGACCTCCTCAAGCACATGGCGGAGGCCCAAGGATGGAAGTCAGAGGCTTTGGACCCCAAAAGACAAAGGTTGGCAGAGCATCTGGACTTTCTGGATACAAGTCCGGTACTCACTCCCCCTTTGCTGGAAATCCACAAGGATTTATCCTCGACCATATGGCAGAGATCTTCCTCCATCCTAGCCATGGCAAAGAAGGCTGACCGGGTTTACAGGACCCCTGAGGACAAGGACCACCTTAGCGTGCACCCTAAAGCCGACTCGGTGGTCATCACAGCAGCCCATGATAGATCTGCTAAGCCTAAGCACCTCAGTACTTCGCCTCCCGACAAGGAGTCCAGACAAATGGACCAGCTGGGGAGAATATTCTATGCCTTTTCTGCTCTAGCAATACATGCTCTGAACTACGTCTTGTACATGCTAGAGTACCAGAAGACCTTGTTCCGCCAACTCGAGCCTGTTGTCATGGCCCTACTGGACTCTGATATGAAGTCATCCTTGGCAAACACATTAAAAATGACCAAGGTGGCTGGACGCCATTCTTTGTGGGCCACCTAAGATGCAGTGGATTCCTCCGCTAGAGGTACGGCCACAGCTGTGAGCCTTCGCCGGTACTTTTGGCTAAGAGTATCAGGCGTAGTTCCTGATGTTCTGTCAGTTATCCAAGATGCCCCTTTCAGAGGCTCGGTCCTGTTCGGTGGGGATGCCCAGGACATTATAACAAGCCTGCAGGATTAAGGCACAGCTCTTTGATCAGTCCTTACCATGTATCGACCGAAACAACAACAAAAGCATCCTTTTCCTCAGCAAAACAGACACCAGATGAAAAACCAGCAAGCGCCCAAACATCAGTTTAAATGTAGGGCTCCTAATACTGCTGCCTCTCCTCCAGCCAAAACACAAAGAGCTGCGGGAGCAGCCCTCCCCAGCCCTCCCTGACTTGCTGACCATGCCCCCTCCTCCGTATCTATCCGTGAAACAGGTGAGCAGAAGATTCGTGAGGCATCTTGGAGACTGGGTGTCCATCACAACAGACGCCTGGGTGCTTCAGTTAATAAATCTTGGTCACATTCTAGAATTTCGAGAAAACCTCCAGACAGTCCACCGTTGTCTTCTCATTACCCAAGGGCGCATATCCCCCATCTAAGGGAGGAGATCATGGCTCTTCTTCAAAAAGAAGCAATAGAGCCATTGCCAGAAAACCAGACTGGGAAGGGATTCTACTCTCACTTCTTTCTGGTACCCAGAAAGACAGGGGGTTTACACCCGATTCTGGATCTCAGTACCCTAAACCTCTTCATAGAATACAAGAGGTTTCGGATGCTGACATTACAAAGCCTTCTGCCTTTCCTCTCCAAAGAACAATGGCTTTGTGCCCTGGACATGAAGGATGCATATCTACACATCCCAATCTTCCGTCCACACCGCAGATTCCTCAGGTTTTCTTTCCAAGGGGAGCATTACCAGTTCAGAGCGCTCCCTTTTGGCCTGTCCTCCGCCCATGGGTTTTTACCAAATGCCTAGTGGTAGTGGTAGGGGCCTTGAGGAGTCGGGGCACTATGTCTTTCCCTACCTCAATGATTGGCTCCTAGCAGCCCCGTTGAGGAAGGGGTTGGAAGCTTCCTTATCAGCTACTCTGCACCTTTTCGAGCACCTGGGTATCACGGTCAGTTACCCCAAGTCCCAGCTTGCTCCTTCCCAACGCCTTCAGTTTATTGGGGCAGTGTTGGACACAGTGCAGGATATGGCCTTTCCCCCCCTGGACAGGGTAGACACCCTGGAGAGACGAGCCAAGCTGGTATCTTCCAACCGACAAATCTCAGCCAGGGCGGTTCTCTGTCTTTTTGGCCTCTTGGCAGCAGCTATTCCCACGGTCCCATTGGCCAGACTACATATGCGTATCTCACAGTGGACTCTAAGGTCTCAGTGGGATTAGAGGGAGGACAGCTTAGACAGTTCGGTCCTCATCTCCAGCCCAATGCAACAGGACCTGTTATGGTGGCAGGACTCCAGCAATCTGATACTAGGAGTCCCTTTCCAGACCCCTCCTCACTCCCAAGTACTGACTACAGAAGCATCAGGACAGGGATGGGGTGCCCATCTGGGACGCCACAGGACCCAGGGCCTGTGGTTACCTGTGGAAGCGCACCTGCACATAAATGTGCTAGAGGTGAGAGCAGTGCTTTATGCTCTTCAAGCTTTTCAGCACATTCTTCTTCAAGAAAACCTGTTGATCCAAATGGACAACATGTGCGTGGTGTGGTACATCAACAAACGGGGGCACCTGCTCGTACCCTCTTTGCAGAGAAGCAGTGCGGTTTTGGAACTGGGCAGTTCTGCACAGAGTCCATCTCCTGGCAGTTCACATCCCAGGCATGCAGAACGTTCTCGCAGATAGTCTCAGTCACACCAGGGTAAGAGCTCACAAATGGGAGCAAAAGCAAGAAGTTCTAGATCACATCTTTGACCTTTGGGGTCATCCGGAAGTAGATCTGTTTGCAGCCCCAACAAACGCAAAACTTCCCAAGTTTTGCTCGCTTGATCCCGGGCATGGTGCTTTCTGGCAAGACACACTGTCACTTTCTTGGACAGGGAAATTTCTGTATGCATTCCCTCCGTTTCCAATATTACAGAGAGTTTTGATCAAGCTTTAATCAGGAGCACAAATGATATTGATAGCTCCTTTTTGGCCCCAACAGATCTGGTTCCCACTACTTCAGCAGCTAGCAGAGGAACCTCCGATCCCTCTACCTCTGTCTTATGACCTCTTCACCCAGGAGGGGTGCACACTGGTACATCCAGGACTAAAGTCCCTTCATCTTCATGTGTCGCACCTCAAGACACAGCTGCTTCTAGGTATGGGGGTTGACCCAAGGGTAGCTCAAATTTTTGTAGAGGCGTGTAAGCCATCTACCAGAACTACCTATGCCATGAAATGGAAGCGCTTTTCCATTTGGGCCACCTCGAAAGATTTGGATCCTTTTACGTGCCCTGCTTCCCAGGTCATGGAGTATGTTCTCCATCTATCGGATCTGGGCTTCAGCTATTCGTCCCTGAAGGTGCACCTAGCAGCCGTCTCTGCCTAGCATGATCCAGTAGGAGGCAAGACAATGGCTCAGTTATAGGTCTCTAAAACCTTTTTAAAAGGTATTTTGCATCTGAAACCCCCAGTGCGTAACTCTGCTCCACCATGGGACCTTAATTTTCTTTTAGAGAAACTGACTTAACATCCCTTTGAGCCAGCAAGTACTTGTGATGTGCGCTTTTTGTCCTGGAAAGCGCTCTTTTTAGTTGCAGTTACCTGTTTGTCGAATTTCCGAGCTTCAAGCCCTGATGTGTAAGGTGCCTTATTTGATTTTTCATAGAGACCTGGTGGCTCTGTGCACAAATCCTAAGTTTCTTCTTAAGGTTGTTTCAGAGTCTACCCTTAATCAGTCTCTAGAATTGCCGGTATATTACACCGAGCATTCTAATCAGGGGAAGCCTTCCTGCATACATTAGATGTTCATAGTATTTTACGTTATTGCACAAACAGGACAAAAGGTGTCCGCAAGACGGATCAGCTTTTGTTTCTTTCGCACCAAAACAGGAGGGTGCGTCAGTTTCCAAACACTCCCTTTCAAAATGACTGGCAAACTGCATTACTTTTTGTTACCAGAAGTATGGAAAAGTCCTTCTGGGACAGGTAAAGGGACATTCTACCAGGGGAATGGCTGCTTCCACAGCCTGTTTCAGAAATGTAGCTGCTGCAGACATATACGTGGCAGCTACTTGGAGTTCTGTCCACACTTTCACGAAACACTACAGTTTGGACATTGCCTCGAGGTGTAGGGCCGGTTTTGGACTAGCAGTCCTTCAGGGACTCCTGTCCTAATTTCCAGATTCCTACTGGGATTATGTTCTAGCCTGCCATGTTTTTCCTTGTCCCATGGACTATTTACTGCTTGGGACTCAGTCCTACAAGTGATTACCTACTGCAAAAGCCCTCTCGAAGTAAGATAGTACAGTTACATAAGAACTTACCGTAACAGTAGATCTTCAAGAGGGGTAGTAGGTAACCTTTTTCCCATCCACCTTCCCCCTCTTTGTTTACAGCTCTCTATCCAGAAAGCCATTTTTGGATTCAGGAGCCTCTTCCCATTCTCCTGTCATGACTCTTGGAGGTCTCTGGTGGGAGAACTGAAGGGCAAACATGGGGACCGCCTACTATATAGTGTCTCGCTGACGTCCATCACATGACGTCCTATGGACGGTCCCCCATCAGACACTGGAAGCAAAAGTTTCTGTGCGGTCCTGATGCCTGGGGGCGCAGTCCTACAAGTGATTACTTACTGCAAGAGCCTCTCTCGAAGAGATACTGTTTACAGTAAGTTCTTATGTAACTACTCTCCAGACCACAATGACTGTCAGATTCAGTAAAGTGTAACCACTGCCTAATTCACTGTGTCTTGAGTGTTTGTTTCTGACAGTGAAGGTCTGAGCTGTATCCTGACAGTGAAGGTCTGAGCTGTACTCACCCTGCAACTATGGTCCTGGGATGTGTAGTGATTGTGGGTGTTGTTGTAAGGGAACCCTTGGGCAAACATACCATCTTTACCCCTAGACACAAAAAGTTTCCCTGGGCTTTGCCCATCCAGACTAGTACCCACTGAAGGTAGGAGGCACAGTGGAGGTCTACACAACTATAAAGCATAACTATCCCATAAGCACAAGAGTCCAGGCTATGGCTGAAGCACAGAAACGTAGACAGTGATGGCAGAAAAAGACCATTGGTCCATCCAGTCTGCCCATGGTTGCCCGGGACCTAGCCTCTATCTGAGGAGCTATCCCCACCCCTTCAGCTCGTTCTTCCCTTCCAGCACACACTACAGAGCTTTCTATTATTTCCTTTACTCTGTCCCACCCATGCTTGAAGCCTTACACTGTTTTGGTACCCATAACTTTGGCAGGCAGGCTGTTCCATGGTCAGGTTGAAGGCCTTGCTCAGTGTCCATAATGCTGTAGGCCAAGGCCCAGCATGTTCCCAATGGCCTGCAACCAGTTTTGACC
Source organism: Neoceratodus forsteri (assembly GCA_016271365.2). NCBI lineage: Eukaryota > Metazoa > Chordata > Ceratodontiformes > Ceratodontidae > Neoceratodus > Neoceratodus forsteri. Next base: position 707,706,918 of record CM057459.1, on the reverse strand, counting down.
ACAGCACTGTGATTGTTATGATTATCATGGTCTGAATATATGACACAGCCTGATAGTTAAAAACACAGGAAAAGAAAATGAACACTGATGCTGCTATGATACCTAGTAACCAGCCTATCACCATAATACCTGTCGAGAGGAGTTGTGGGATCTGATCCAAGCACCCATGAGGGATTCAGTGTCATAAAATAATTATGTCCAATTACTCTGGCTTATCCGGGGCTCCTGTACCCCCCTTCATTCTGACTTCCCTTCCTGGGCCCTTCTCTCTCACTAGATGTCAAAGCATCTATGAACAAGCCTGGAGGGCCAAAAAGCCTGCCCTGGTCTTCCACTAACTGGGTTCTGAGCCCCAGCAATATACGCCAGGCACTCATCCAGCAAGAGTGAGGAGATTTTGTTCCCTCTGTGATTGTTGGTATCTCTTTTGTGTATCACTGTTGCTCTGGGAGCCTCTTGGCCTCTGCCAGGATAACGGTCAGTCGCCACACTAAGTGCTTGACCGGTAACGTCTTAATTTCCAGAATTGTGAGACTAGGTATGTGTGGTAGGTGCTGTTGCATGAGATGCTCATAGATATCGAGGATCTGATGCCACCACTGAGGCAATTTTGGGCAGGACCATAATATTTGTAACAAGTTTCCTTCCTGGTGCTCACATTTTTAGCAAGCATCCGACTCCATTACATTTATTTCGATCAGTGCTCCCAGGATTCTGTATTACAGGTGCATAACCTTAAGCTGAATGAGTAAAGCCCTCATATTTTGGCAGCTGTGATACATAATATCATAGGCATAGAGTCCAGTCCTCCTCAATGGTGTGACCAGGAGAGCTTTCCATGTGTCCTTAATCTTGTCCATAGTAGGGGCTACCTGAAGGAGCAGGTCAACACATAATTTACTGGGTGGGGGTTGAAATTTAAGGTTCCCCTTCTAGCTTCTCTCACCAAGTCTTCCCAACAACCCGTACCGGGGGCAGGGCCAGATGCACTGCCCAAGTAAACTGCCCTCAACTGCCCCCAGGCTCTCGGTTCACTGCCTTGACGGTTCCCCCATCACCAACACGGTGTCCTTCAAATACCTGGGGGTCACACTTGATCCCTCCCTCGACTTGTCTTTACATGTCAACATGGCTTGCCGAGCTGTCAATGCAAAAATTGGTGGTGCCTATCGTGTGCGTCACTCCTTCAGCCAGACTAGCAGTAGCAAGGGGAATCCTCTTACCTCAGCTCCAATACGCTCTTCCCCCTATCTATACTGCCAACTCTTCTATACTCAGTAAATGGGACACCGTATATAACAACATCTGCAGATTCGCATTAACTGCCCCTCGCCTCACTCATCACTGCCTCCTCTACTCGGGTTTAAACTGGCTATCGCCTAAGGATCTACGGGCCTACTCCCTGGGATGCTTTATTGACTCTCTGACTAGACCGCCTAGCCCTGACAATTTGGCGAACCTGCTGACTCCTGCCTCCCGTACCTGAACCCTCAGGTCCTCCTCTGTCCCAGTGCTCTCTACCAGACTTTGCGCTACGTAAATGGGCGAACAGGCATTCTCTCACTTTGCTCCTGAGTTCTGGAACTCTTTTCCCCCTTCAGGTTAAAAATTCTGCCTCCCACCGGAAATTTAAAAGCTTGCTCTTCTCTCACGTGCATGCCCATGGACACTGCAATTGCTTGTAATCTGTGAAAATAGCACCAGGTATTGAAGATACAGACCCAGTTATTTTTCCATACATAGGGACTGTATTAAGGCTGGGGTAATGATATGTCATGATCTCACAATGTTTCCATCGAGATTGCGGTGGTTCCGGGGTGCCATATGTAAAAATGTCTGGGCCACCAGGAGGTTCTCATGATTTTACAAGCAATAAGGTAATTAAACCAATTGTTTATTATGGTGAGCACAGGGGCAGCTGGAGCGGTGAAGCCCGAATCTGTGCAGCAGTTGGGGCTTTTCCATTGCCAGTAGTTCTCCTTTAACTGCAGAGTAGACAGTGGTAATATGCTCGTGGAAGGAGACGGCAGAGTCTAGGGTGATCCCACGGTATTTAAAATAGGGAATATGTTCCAGGGGGTTACCATGAGAGTTGAGGATGGAGAGAGTGGCAGATTTGTGTTTATTTTGGTGGTGGGAGAATAGCATTACCTTTGTCTTTTTATAGCTGAGAATAAGTTTATGGGTCGAAAACCAGGATTCAGTTTCCTTGAAGTGGCACTGCAGATCCTGTTGGAGCAGGGAGGGATCATGGTGACGACTGAATATCACCACATTGTCTGCATAGAGGAGGAGACGACCGGAGCAGGCTATGGGGAGGGAGTTTAGAAACAGTGTAAATAGTAGTGAGTGGGCCAAGGGTGGAGCCCTAGGGGACCCCCAAGCACACTGGAAGGCTAGCAGATAGGGTGCCATTTATCTTCACTTACTGGGATCTACCTTCCAGGTAGTGGGAGAACCAGGCAGTGGCATCCTGGGATAGGCCAGTGGAAAGGAGGGCATCCGATAATAGGTATAACATATGTGTTGGTACCTATTATAACATGGCATGGTGGATTCTGGACTGTTGGAATGCGGAATGCGCAGGCATTTCTGTATCTGTAGGCATCTGCAGGAGGAACACCTGGCCAAGGTAGGAGATAGCACACTACTGTGATCTGGTATACTGAAGCAGTCAGCTTCAGGGTAGGTAGCTGCATGTAGTGGGTAATCATCTAGTGGGTAAGGAGTAGTAGGAACCAGGATAAGGTAGATACAGGTAAAAGGGCTGAAAAGGGAAAGCAGAAACCACCCTCTTGGCTAGGGTAACATATAGGTTTGGGCAAGTGGGTAAGGACTTGTAAGAAACCCAGAGCAAGTTAGGCACAGGTAGGTGGGTTAAAAAAAGGGAAAACAAGAGACGGTCTGTCTAGGGTATGGTATCAATTACAGTACAGGCAAGCACAGGGAGAGGCAGGAATTTAACAGACAGAGAAAAGAAGCGGTAAGATACAGGGAAGTTTCAACAAGCACTAATCTATTAATCATTCTTTATTTAGTAAAGTGCACATTATCGATCATGACTCAAGGCGCTTAACAAAGATAAATTCACAAGACAATAAAAACATATAATAAGAAGCATTAAAATTAATAGATCAGCTAACTATTAGATAAAAAGGCCTGACTAAACAAAAATGTTTTCAGCTCTTGTTTGAAGATTCCCAGAGATGAACTCTCTCTTATGTAGTGAGGGAGGGAGTTCCACAAGGTAGGTGCACTAAAGGAAAAAAGCACGAGCGCCCGATGTCTTAAGGCAGACCCTTGGAATCTCCAGCAAGCCCTCATCAGTGGAGTGGAGCGGAGCGGTCAGACTGAGCAGTGGGGACACAGGAGGTATTTCAGGTAACCGGGCCCCTGACCATGCAGGGCTTTGTAGGTTAGCAAACCGACCTTAAAGGTGATCTGCACCTAATTGGCAGCCAGTGCAGAGAGCACAGCACAGATGTAATATGACACGATCTTGGAAGACTGGTCAAGAACCTGACCACCACATTCTGCACTAGCTGCAGGCACTAAAGATCAACCCCAGATAGCCCTAGGTAAAGGACGTTGCAATAGTCCAGCTGCGAAGTCGCAAAGACGTGGACCAGAGATGGCAGACCACTTGAGGGGACCAGATGTTTGACCTTGGCGATGTTTTTCAGATGATAATAGGCACTCTGGACCACAGCCAACACCTGTAATTTAAGTGTCAGGCTGCAGTCCAGAACAACGCCATGGTTCCTCGCACCAGTTGTGGTTAGCAACTGTGAGTCCCCGAGCATCAACCCAGAGGCTTGACTAGATTGCACCTTCACCCCCGAGTGACCAGATTCCACCACTAGTACCTCAGTCTTAGCCGGATTCAACTTCAGCCAGTTGACTCTCATCCAGTCTTGGATCTCAGAAATGCACTGATTAAACACCGACACTACCTCCTGCTGCTCAGGTGCAAAAGACAGGTATGGTTGACTATCATCTACATAGTAGTGAAAACTCAGCCCATACCATCTTATAATGTCTCTTAGTGGCAGCATATACACCCCCAAACAACATAGGGGACAAAATGGAGCCCTGCAGAACACCACATGGCAGGGGCAGGGGAGCAGAGGAAAAAAAAACAGACACCACCCTCTGTGTCCTGCCAGTGAGGAAAGATTGAAACCAGTTGAGGACTGTACTGGCCAGTTCACAACAAACCCACAGACACTCCAAAATTACCCCACGGTCCACAGTGTCAAATGCCGCTGAGAGATTGAAGAGAATAAGGATGGAACGACGCCATCAATCCCTCACCACCAGGAGATCATTTAGCACCCGAACAAGGGAAGTATTGGTGCTACGCCCCTTCCTGAAACCCAGCTGGAGGGGGTCGTGGATGTCATGAGCTAATAAATGGGCTTCCAGTTGATGAGCCACCACCTTCTCAAAAACCTTACCCACAAAGGGAAGGATAGAGACTGGTCTGTAATTAGCCAGGCAGTCCAGGTCCAGTGAAGTTTTTTTCAAAAGGGGTCGCATCATCGACTCCTTCAAAGGCTCAGGAAAGACCCCTGTTACCAAGGAACACCTGACTATCCTGGCTAGGACTGGGACGATGGCTTCAACACACACCCACTAGGAGACTCGTTGGTCCCGGATCAAAATCACAGTAGATTAGCCTCATCTGCTGGACAACCTTCACGACATCCACAACAGCCAGCTGTTCGAAGTCATACCAGACAGACTGACTACTTGTGACTTCCAGCAGATCACTGTACGCTCCTATAGAAGGCACCGACTGGATCTCTGACCTGATGGTGGCAGTCATATCAGCAAAAAATAGAGCAAACTCATCACACTTCGATTGTGAAAACGCTTTCCTGGACTGAAGACAGGTGGGATTACATAGCCTGTCAGAGGTGCGGAAGAGCTGAGCCAGTCTTATAGGTGCATAGATTCATAGGTAGGTACAAGTCTGGAGCTGGTAGGTCATAGTGACTCATCCAGTTATTCCAAATAAGAAAATTGAATATATCCCATGTGTTTATCTAATGTATTCTTCAATGTACTTAGTGTCTTACTAAGTACTACCTCCTGCGGAAGTTTGTTCCAAACATTTACTACTCTCCGGTTTATCCAGTTTGCCCTACAGTTCCATAGTTTTCTACTTTAAGCTGCAATGGGTGAAATCTGCTTGTTCTACCAGTATCCTTTTTAGACAGGCCTACACATTCCCATGTATCTTTGTAAATGCCCCGTGAGTGAGGCGCAGGTTCCCTCTCAGTCTTCTGTACTGTAATAAGTAGAGGTTTAGTTCTTGAAGTCGATCTCCATATGCCATGCTCTTTGTCTGCCGTATCCGGTCTGTTAATTGCTGCAGCAATCTCATTGGACAAGAATTCTGACTTCTTCCAGGAGATTGTCAATTGATAGTCCCTGCAATCGGACATCAATCTAAGTTTGTCCTCACCAGATTGGATTTCCACCAGCGTCGCTCCAACCTTCGATCCCTTCTCTTCTTCTCCCTGAGAATCCCATCAAACCAAGGGGGATCTCTGGTGTGAAGTAAGGGCTTAAACAGGGACAGGTGCGATGGAGTCGAGGGCCTGAGTACCCACTCTGTTATAGGCTAGAACCAATTTCCTCAGCTCCTCGCATGTACTCATCATACCTGATAGGTCCAGCACTGCAATCAGACCTTGTGGGGTCAAACCCCTTAAAGGGCAGTACTGAACCATCTCCGTAGGGGAAGGTCTGTTGGGGGGGGGGATTCTGACGAGAACCTCATGGTATGGTGGTCCAACCAAACAACCGGTTCCACCATAAGGTCAGTGACCTCCATTCTCAGTAGGAAGAAGAGGTCCAATGAGTGGTCGTGTATATGGGTTGAAAGGAAAGAAAGAGCATGGGAGTGGTGCAGTGCAATGGGTGTGGAACCGCAGTCTTTCAGCGCACCTTCTGGAGACTGAGGTGCTGCCCCATTTGTACTCACCTCTCTGGGTTGAGGGCAGAGGTTGCTGGACTTCAAGCCGAACTGGTAAAGGTAAAGAGAACCTTCTTTGCCACCCAAGGGCCACCATTTCTGCCGCTTCTCCCACAGGGGGTGCCTAGGCTGAAGAAGAAGAATGGTTGGACTTCGGTGAGCTCTGGGAGGGTGGGGAAGATAGGAAGGGTACACACTCCTCAGCCTGTACCACTGCACATTTCCTGTGCTGTACTGGCAGGATGGGGCAGCTGGGAGGAGGAGGCACCCTTAGCAGTGCAAAGGGAGGAAGTGGGGGGTTCTCAGAAGGGGAGGCCCCAAGGAGGGAGGAAAAGGCCCCTAGCTGAGGAGCAAGTAACTGCTGGTGGGAGACTGTTGTTAGGGGGATAGACTTGGGGGGGGGGGGGAAGAGAAGAGAGAGGTCAGTGAAGTGCCTCCCTGGGGTGCTTCAGCTTGGAAGGCTGGAGAGCAGATCCAGATGATCACTAGGACAACAGGAGATAGGATGTAGCTAGATGTCATTGTCCACTTGAGGACAAATGACCAGGCAAGGGACTGGGTAGGGGTAGTACAGTGAAAGTTCGGGGTGCTAGGGAGGGGCCTCAAATAGGTGGCACAGACGGTGGCTTTTGCCAAAGTGTTACCTGTATACGGTGGGGGAGATGAGGGGGAACCACAATCCTTAGAGGGAGGTACTACATGGTGAACATTTAAAGTAGCCGGGGCTGTAAAAACCAAAGGAGGTAATAATAGTTGCTTCCCCCCCCCCCAAATAATGAAGCAGCAGGGAGGGAGAGCCCAAGTAAGCTTCTCCTGTGCAGGAGCTCAAGAAGACAGGGGTGGGGACAAGGCAGGGGACAAGGGGTAGAAATCAGGAAAGCAAGAAGAAAGGAGTAAAGGAGACTGGTAGCGGAGAAGGTAGCAAGGGAAGAGAAAGGGTCAGGGGGAGCTTCAGGGAATAGTACAAACAGGAAGGGAGGAAAGCAGGGAGGGAGTAAGGTGTGGCGAGCCATGTGCACAACTGCAAGGAGTCTGGGAAATAAAATTCTAGACCTAGAGATCATCATTGTAGAGGCTAGCCTGGATTTGGTGGCCATAATGGAGTTGTGGTGCACTGACAGCCACCACTGGGACATGGCAATACCGGGCGACTCTCTGTTCAAGACAGGCAGGGAAGGGAGTAGAGATTGTACTATATGTGAGGGAGAGGGAATCGAGACCAAGGAAGTACAAGGGCACCTGGGGGTAAAAGAAGGGCTAAAGGTGCTGTGGGTCATCCTGGCGACAGGTACTAGGGCCGCTATCCTTACATGGGTGGTATATAGGCCTCCAGCACAGGGAGAGGAGTTAGATAAGGCACTTGGGAAGCCATCATCAGGATGGTAAGTAAGGAGGAGGTGCTGCTAGCTGGAGACTTCAGTTTGCCAGGTGTGGATTGGAGCCTTCCAAATGCAGCTTCATCAAGGAGCAGGGCCATCCTTGACTCCCTACAAGGGGCTTTACTCATGCAGCTAGTTAAGGAGCCCACTGGGGTGGAGCAGTGCTGGACCTGGTGCTTACAAACTGGGATGGCATTGCAGATGTCATAGTGGGCAGCCCAGTAGGTACCAGTGATCACTGTACAGTGCAGTTTAAGACAGAAACAGAGGCAAGCCACATGAGAATGAGGGTCCTGGACTTCAGGAGGATAGATTTAAAAGAAATGGGGAGTGCCTTAGAAATTGCCTTGTGGTGGGGATTGCCAGTGAGGGGTAGAGGCACAGTGGGGAAAAATAAGGGAGGGCATAATTAAGGCAACCAACTTCTGCATGAGGGAAGTGAGTAAAAGTACAAGAATAAAGAGAAGTGGTTTTGTAGGGAAGTGGCAGAGGTGGTGAGGAAAAAAGGGTAGCATTCAGGAGGGATAAAGAAATGCAGAGAGAGGAATATAGGGAGGTATGCCAAGTAAAACAGAGGGAAGCAAGAAAGGCAGTGAGGAGAGTAAAGGTGCAGACAGAGGAAAGAGGAAAGGATAACCCACGGGGTTGATAAAGGGGATAAGACTTTCTTCAGGTATGTTAGAAGAGAAAAGCAAGGTGAGGGATAGTGAGAGTAAGGCGTGTTGCAGGGGGAAGAAAATCAAGCAAAAAACAGACATCCTGAACAGATACTTCTGCTTAGTTTTTACAGTGGGGGGAGGAGGCAGACAGACCATCAGGTGGCAGCAGGGACAAAGCAGGGAGGGGGGGGCGGACACAAGTCCATTTTTAGAGGAAAGAGTCCTGAAGGGACTTGCAGCTCTGAAAGTGGACAGGGGTATGGAACTAGATGGGATACACACGACACAAGGGCACTAAAGGAATTCAGAGAGGTCCTGTCTGCCCCACTGATGGCATTATTCAACAGTTCACTGGAAACAGGCGTGGTTCCAGAGGACTGGAGGAGAGCAGATGTCCCTCTGCATAAGAGCAATAGTGGAGAGGAGGCTAGCAGCTATAGGTCAGTCTCACATCAGTGACTGGGAAAGTCATGGAAATCCTGTTAAAAGAAGGGCTGGTAGAGTATCTTGAATCCAGTGGGCTACAAGACCAAAGACCAAATGGATTCACAGGTGGGATTTCATGCCAGACAGGTCTGATTGATCTCTTTGACTGAGTGACCACAGAAATAGATCGGGTTGGGCAGTGGATGTGGCCTATCTGGACTTTAGCAAGGCCTTCAATACTGTACGGCACAGGAGACTGGTAAAATAATTGAGCAGCCTAGGGATGGGACCCCAAAGTAGTGAATTGGGTATGGAACTGGTTTATGAGAGAGGGTGGTGGTTAAAGAGCTAGTGCATTGCCTAAAACTAATACTAGCTTTTAAAAGCAGTCAACCATTCCCTTCTGTATCTGAAGTACTTTTTATTTTCACTTTGGTTAATTAGAAGAGTGTTTACTTGATATTGGTACGTATGATGTGTGGAACAGCACTCTGCCTGGCAGTTGACATATCTAGCTTTATTCCCCCTATTACACATTCAACATTGTGACCTTATTGACTGTGACATCACTGCTGTTTAGGAATAGTCACTCAGTAGCTGCCAGATCAGTCATCTGCTGTGTCACTCAGTAAGATCACAAGGCTGATAATGTAGTGGGGGATAGAGATAGATATGTCGGCTGACAGGCTGAGAGCTGTTCCACACATCCAGTACAATATTATCACATAGAAAACTTTCTAATGAGCAAAAAAAAAAAAATACTTCAGAAATAAAAAGTTACAACTGTCTACCTCCTGAAATTTGCATCATTTCCCATCTGTCTGTTTTGGTTCCACTAGCTCTTTATTGGCACTCACTCTATTGAGGGGAGAGTGACCATCAGGGTGTGCAGAACTTAGTACTGGGACCAGACCTCTTCAATGTCTTCATAAGTGACATTGCAGAAGAACTAAAAGGGAAGGTATACTTTTTCAGGTGACACCAACATCTGTAATAGGATGGACACTCAGGAGGGGGTGGAGAGAATGCCTAGGGACTCTGGGAAACTCAGAGTGGTCAAGAGCACGGCCATTGAGTTTCAGTGGCAAAAAGTGCAAAATCATGCACCGAGAGCATAGGAACCGAAGCGCTGTGTGGAGAGGTACCTACAGTCACTAAGCAAGAAAGGCGTCTTAGATTATCATATCTGATGACCTCAAAATAGCAGGACAGTGGGACAAAGCAGTGGGTAGGGCCACTGAGATACTGGGATGCATAAGGAGTGGTATCTCCAGCAGGAGTAAGGAGGCGGTGTTGCCGCTGTAACGCTCACTGGTGAGATTCCACCTGAACTATTGTGTTCAGTTCTGGAGGTTGCACCTCAGAAAGGACATAGACAGGGTGGAGGCAGTTCAGAGGAGGGCACCTAACATTACTGCAGGGGATGTATCAAAAGCCATATGAAGAGTGACTGAGGGGTCTTAACATGTACAGCTGGAAGAGAGGAGAGCAAGAGGGGGCATGATAGAGACCTACAGGTATCTCACAGGGACGAGCAGGGTACAGGACGGGAGTCTCTTTCAAATGAGTAAGAACACCAGGACCAGAGGGCATGCAGTGAAGTTGGAGGTAAGGAAGTTTTTAAGAGGGATGTGAGAAAGTACTGTTGCACTGAAGGAGTGGTGGACGCCTGGAACAGACAGCAGCTTCACGCATGTGTGGGACAAACATAGAGGAATATTAGTAAATAGGGAGGAGACCAATTTAGGGTCTGCGGAGGTAAACTAGGCAATGATCAATAAAAGGGAGGTAATACTTCCCCTGTATAGATCCTTGGTGATGCACCCCTGGAGTACTGTGACCTCTTCTGGGGTTCTCAGCTCAGGAAGGATAGGGAAAGGCTCGAGATGGTGCAGTACAGGGTAACAAAAATGATTCAGTGGCAGCAGGATATATCTTATGAGGAGCGCCTCAAGGCACTAACCATGTACTCGCTGGAGACCAGAAGGGAGAGGGGAGATATGATAGAGACCTTCAAATTCCTAAAAGTAATTAACACGGTGAACTGCAGGGAACTGTTTAACTTTGAATACCAGTTTGTGGTCACATGGTCATGAGTGGAAGCTAACAGGCGGGAGTTTGAAGAGGGATGTGAGGAAATATTATTTTACAGAAAGGGTGTTGGAGTCATGGAGCAAGCTGGCAGCTGAGGTGGTGCATGCAGAAACCATTAGTGGGTTTAAGCATGGCTGGGACATAATGAAGGGTATAGTGGTTGCCCAGGGTGTCATAATCATGGAAGAGAATGGGAGGGCTAGGACCTTGGAGGAACAGTAGACCTCAGGGATAAATGGGGAACTTGGGCAGACTGGATGGACTTTGGGTCTCTTTCTACCATCATTGTCTATGTTTCTATGACCATCTGGTCCTAATGGGTGAGCCAAGCAGTCCTCTTCCACCGACAAATTCTGTGTTTCTGTGTTTAAGCTGGTGGGTAGAATTTTTGCCACATCTGTATAATCTACATTGAGGAGAGAGAGAGATGCAGTAGTAGTGGGAGCACTGGAAAGAATCTTTCCCATTTTAGGCTATAACTGTGATAGTAGCTCTCATGGTTTCTATGAAGAAGCCACTCTAAATTCTCCGGCTGCAGCACATTCAAGAGATGCTTTACACCAGGTCCAATATAACCTAATAAAGTTCCACCAAGTACCCATTCAGTCTCAGGGACCCCCCACCCCAAAGGGAGAGGCAAGGGAGATAAGCGTTCCTGAAAAGAAAAAACAGGCTCCATCCCTACTGCTGACTTACAAGCATAATGTTTTCTGTTTGAGGAGTGAAAGCACATATTCTGAGGTCAGTAGCCACCCTTTGGTCACCCACTCCTCTGCATACGCCAGGGATTTTAGCATCCTCTGCCATTTGATGGAGCCAGTAGGCAAGAAGATGTGCTACTCACTCCCCCAGTTGGGCTGTCTGGTCTGGTGCAGGGCAAATTTAGCAGACTGAGCTGACACACAATTATTAATGTATTTAGTGACCATAAGGTTCCAGTATGTTTCGTGGGATGTATCCCACTTTTTATGTTTGTCTTCCAGTTCCTTAAGGTCTGCAGAAGTGAGTTTAACTCATCTTGCCTACCTTTTCTGTGAGCCAAGGCATAGGCAGTAAGTCTCTTGATAGCCACCATAATCTAAACATTATGGTTATATTATTTTTTTTTTTAGTTGTTTAACCAGGAGTAGCACACTAAGCTGAAAGCTTTTTTACAGGTGCGACCTGGGAGCACAGGGAAGTTAAGTGACTTGCTCAGAGTCACACAGTATGCAAGTGGAAGCTGTGGGATTCAAACCCCGGTCTGGTCTGCTGGATGTCACCAGATTTGTAGCTCAGAGCCTTAAACCACTGCGCTATACCGCCTCCGAACCTATGTGTGCGGATCTTTTATACTCAGAAAAGCAAATGGGAAACAGAATGACAAATTGTATTATCTATAGATAAATGGGACATGATTTGTTCCTCATGGAAGTTATCCATGAACAAAAGACTGTATCACTGTGAACTAAAGACTGAATCCGATTCAGTTTTACATCTTATATAGAAACTGCTGTACATCTTGTGCTCGATTTTCAAAGCCCCTGTCAGTCCCATAGCTGTGGGGAAAAACTGGCACAAGCGAGTCGCCACTTGCAGAGCTGCAGTTTTTCCCGCAGCCACTGTAGTTTCAAAGGTGGAGACGGTTTATGAGTGGCTCCACAATTTATGGCAGCTTTCGGCCATTTGTTCAACACAGCTGTGGGAAAATGCTATGCCTGGTGGAACCAGACGTAACATCTCCTGCAGTAGTGCCAACTGAAAATACAAATCTCCACAAGTGCAGAGATTTTATCCTGCAGCTGTGGCTGCGGGTTGGGACTTAGTCCCAGTCGGGCTAAAAATCCAATCCCTTATCTTTTAAATAAATGTAATCCAAATATCTGTTCAATCTATCAACAGTATAAACGCCAAGTGCCAAATTTGTCACACTTAATGGTGTTATGTCTTGATCTCACTACATTCTGGCAAAAATATGTTACCTTTTAGTGGACCAACAAGAAATTTTCAGAAGACAAGCTTTTAGGCTACACAGAGCCCTTCTTCTGGTCAAGATCTGAAGAAGGGCTGTGTGTAGCCTGAAAGCTTGTGTTCTGAAAATTTCTTGTTGGTACAATAATTGCTATCAAATCACCCATTTTGTTCAAGGACCAATATGGCTACAAGCAATTCTCTACATTCTGGCAACAGTTTTTAGCTCAGTTAATAGCACCCTTAAGATTAACTTATATACCAAAGTAAAATTATGTCCTAGTAGGTTCAATTACTTTCCAAATTCTCCCAGAAGGAGCTAATCTTAAATTATTTAATATGATGCTTCTTAGTACACAACAGTGCATAGCCAGAATGTGGAAGGATTCTATAGCCCCTACTTAGGACCTTTGGAAAAAAACGCTAATAGAATGCATGAGACTAGAAATGCAGCTGTATTTTACTTCCAGACATTCAGAAATACTAGGAGATTTGGTGTCCATTGCAGTGTGCCCTGGACAGAGCTCTTTAATTTTAATCTTTGACATATCACATCATAGTGAGTCTAAAACATATTTAGATACTCTTAGAAAACATTTGATATCTCTTTTGAATATTCCTTAAGATTAACTTGTATACCAAAGTAAAATTATGTCCTAGTAGGTTCAGTTACTTTCTGCCCCTCTGTTATTTATCCCCAGAAATCTCACCTACAAGATCCCTTGTTATTCTAAATTGAACGTGCTTTGGTAGAGCCTCCATAAGCTATGCCCTTCCAGTGCTCTGGAACAAAATAAAAAATCCCTTAGGCTCACTCACCCTGCAACACTCTCCTGATTCAAAGCCATGCTCCTAAAGACCTTCTCTGAGGTATGTCACTGTTTCAAATAGGGAAGTAGTATCCCAATGGCCAACCTGCCTTTTTTTATTGCTAATACTTCATCAGGATTGTCCACTAGGATAACAACCTATGAGATACTGTTTTCTGAATGGTATACCACCTACTGACAACCTTCATCCCCCATCTGCTACTTTCCTTACATCCCTCCCTCTTCCTACCTCTGTACTATCCTTACCTGACCTCATCTACCCTTCCCCCTTTCTTTCTTTTTCCTCTTCTACTCTGTCTTGACACTACCACATCTGGACTGCTCATACTTGTCTCTATAACCTGTCTTTCTCCTTCAGCGCTCCAGCATGCCTGGTCACTTGGTCTTTCTAACTCAGTCGAGAGTAGGCTGCACTCTCCAGCATGCTGAACTTAGGTCATATAGACCTTGTAATTCTACAGCTATGCAAATTGAGTACTTCTCTAAACTGAAACTATGTAATCCTTACTTGATGTGTTTATAATGTGTTTAAATGCATTGAATTATTGTCCTTCATAAGTGTTTATGTAAATAGATTGCTAATGACTCTTAGCCTGACGCACTTTACATGTACTTCCTTCCGTTGTGTATGCCTTGTATGATTATATTGTCACTATATATGCTTACTATATACTAACATACTAAAATGCCAGTAGAATAGACCTAACGGTCTTTCATGTCTGCTCGTTTGGTCAGCCCCCACCCTGGTTGCTGACCTTGCTGCCCCCCTTGCCTTCTCTGGCTTCTCCTTCCAGTTCTGGATATTCTTGCTGCATTGGATTTGCTTCCAGAACCCTTCCCCTGTACCTGTCCCACCCCTCTTGAACCCCTCCACCGTCTCTGCCTCCACCAGCCCCCTATATGCTTAGCTTATGGCCCGTCTGGCTACTGTATTGTTCCCAGGTCCATCTTGTAAATGAGCTTGTCTCAATGGTGTTCCACCTGGCAAAATAAAGATATTGATTGATTCTGTTTTTGCAAACTTACACATACTAACAAAGAAAATGTGTAGTATATCTTTTCTTAATGTCTGATATTTATTTAACAAACAAATACAGACCTGAAATGAATGTTTCCTCACGTCATGCCTAAGCTATGTTCCAAAGTTTTTGTCTCAGAAGGGCTGAGTTAAACCTCACCTGCTTTGTGTGTTCTGCTTCCTGCTGGGAGAGGTACAACACCATAGTGCTAGAGGAATGATAAGATATTTCAACAGGGTCAGCTGAGATTTGTGGGACCCCTGTGAGTAGATCCTGGGTAGCCAGGAAGAGGTCTAGGTGCCTGTACATATCATGGGGGTACAGAATAAAAGGTTTAGTTGTGAGAATCCAGGTGACCCAGTTGTCAGATTTTTCATAACTCCAAATGAGCTGTTGACTGAGGCAGTGCCTTCCCCCCCATCTAGCTGCTTCAGGTGGAATACCAGATTTATCCAAGAACCTGTCCAGCAGAACATTCATGTCTCCCTTCAGAGGAACAGATCTTACTTCAAGAGGGCTCTTGCAGTAGTGTATAATCTTGAGGACTGCGCCCCCGGCATCAGGACCACGCGGAAACTTTAGCTAGCAATATCTGGCAGGGGACTGCCCACCCGACATCACATGACTGACGTCAGTGAGACACTAGATAATGGGTGATCCCCACACCCGCCTTCCAGTTCTTTCCCACCATCGACCTGTGCACATCGGACCGCCTTCCAGTTTTTCCCACCATCGACCTGTGCAGATCGGACCTCGCGGAAATCGTCACTGCACTTCAACCACCTTTTTTCGGATGAGTATCCTTCCTTTCTTTTCTTTATTGTTCCAAACTGATTTTGTGCTTGTCTTCTCCATTTTCCATAGCATCGCATAAAAATAAGTGCGATTCTTGTGGTACGCAGCTCCCACACAAGGATTCCCACTCCTTTTGCCTCGAGGACCATTTGCTAAAAAAGAAGATGGCTGCGGTGGAGAAAGAGCTGCAGAAGCTGAGGAGTGCTTCATCCTCCCCTACGGACTCCCACAAGTACAAGGAGAAGCACAGGGACCAGGATGGTATCACATCAATTCCGCGCAACAAATTCAGCACAAGCATTTCAGCATTGCGGTATGCACGTAATGAAATACAGCATATTTGACAGTTTAGCTCGTACCACAACAGCACCAGGATGTTCGAGCCCCAGACCAAAAAAAGTATGCCCCACTAGTGTTAAAGCTAGTGCCTCACTGAGCTTGCTTCTAGGTGCAGTCTAAGGGAAGGGGGTTAAAAAAGGGAGAAAACAACTTGGTTGTAAAAACAGTAGTTTTCAATTTGATAGCTTGTAATCGAAGTATGCAGTACGAATGGCCAGTCCAGGGCACCTGGAAATACACCAACATGCACATGTGAACACAGTCGAGTATGGCATTGCTGAGTAAATGTCCTTTTTCCTTAGTGGTAATGCGACTGGTGGCACAATAGATCCTTCACCGTTCCCCTCAGTTCAAATCATCCCGAACAGTTAAGGGGTTCTTTCCTACTTACGCCCTTCCCCATACCATGAGGACTGGTGGTCTCGTCCCCTGATGTCTGCCCATGCAGTTCTCCTGCCTGGCTGCCTGTTGCCCTCCTTGCACCCAAACGCCACCATGGAAGCTCAGTCAACGACTCCGATGAAAGGCAAGTGAATTTAAAATATGACTACGCTTAAAACTTAAAACGCTGCCAGGGAGATTGCAGCTTAGAGTAACATAGACTGCGCCGAGATTGTCTGCAGGGAAATTTCACAGCACGCAAATTGGTAACGCTGGCGGATTTGACATGGAACCGACCAGGATAGGTCCCCCTCTCATCCGCAGCTGCCCTCAAACTCCTCAGGTGATCAGCAGCCTTATTCCTCCAGGAAGACCATTGCCAAGTCTGCCCCATCTTCCCTGGAGCAGCCCTTGGTTCCCCCGCCGCCACTGGCCACGGTGGTCTCGGGCGCCTCTGTCGAGTCTGAGGCCTCTGCCACTTTTAGATCTATCTTTTCTGTGTGGTCTAAGCAGTTAGGTGGGGCTGATAAGCTGCTTGTCAGTCCCCCTGGTGAGCTTCTGACCCGGGCTGATAAGTCAGGCACCGGGGACCCCGGTGTCGCATGGTCAAGGTCAATAAGCCAGTCGTCGGACCCTCCGATGACCATCCAACCGACACGCTCACTTTGAGTTCTGGCGCGGGACCCACTGACGTCCAGCTGGATGAGAGCCAGCTGCCAGTCTTAACACAGCCTTCAACAGTTGGGTCTCCCCACCAGGTTACCCCTTCCTCTCCCTACATGGAGCTTCCTCCGCCTTCCCCAGATCAGCGGGAGGTGGGGGATGAGGAGTTGTCCATCTGGTGACATTATTGCTGGGTCATGTCCGGACCTCATGTCGGACCTCCCGGGCAACCTCCTGTACCCCTCCACGCCAGTTCTTCTGGCGGGGCCAATGCCGGGCTTACCACTCATTGGTCCTGCACCTGACTCTACTCTCTCAGGTCCTCCTGGGCCGAGTTTCAGGCCCCTTCAGAATCCCCTGACAGGTCCCACAGCATCACCATTGGGGCCTCCATCAGGCTACTCTCTGCCCAGTTACCCAGCACTTCATTACACACCGGGTTACCCTCTGTCAGGCTACCCGACGTCAGGCTTTATGACGCGGGGTATGCGCCTGCCTACCCCTTACCAGGTTACCTGTTGCACGGGTACCATATGTCTGGGTACCTGACGCCGGGGTTCTCTTCAGGGTTTCAGCCTATCAGCCCCCTCTGCCTCCTCCTCAGATGCAGGTGGATTTCTGGGTCATCCTCCAGTCCTGGTGGTTGGAGACCAAGTCACAGCTTGTCTTTGAGCTAGACAGACACCACCTGGCGAGAGCCTTTACCCTGGTTTACCCGGATCAGACTCCCAGGCCCTCCTCTCCACTGGACCCGCGCCAGTCTACGTCGGGCCTGACAAGAGGTCCTTCGACTGGACCGGCAATGGACAGAATCCCTGCTAGGTTTCAGGAGGTTTCTCATTCCATCGTCAGGTCTTCAGATTCCTCGGATTCGGAATCTGAGTTTGGGTCCTTCTCCTCAGTTTCGGGTTTTGAGACTCCCTCTACAGAGTAGCCCAAGGGATCCCCCACATCACCTCCAGAGGACCCTTCGTTCGCAGACCTCCTGAAACAGATAACTGAGTCCTACAAATGGAAAACTGACGCACAGGATCCCAAGCACCTGGATATACAGGAGACAGCACCTGTCCTTACCCCTCCATGGTTAAAGCCTCATGAAGATCTGGCTTCTACTATTTGGATGATGCCTTCCTCCATCCCTGCAGTGGCAAAAAAGGCAGACGGGACATACAGGACACCAGGGGGGAAGGATCACCTCAGTGTCCACCCAAAGGCAGACTCGGTAGTTATTACAGTGGCTCATGACAGGTCCACAAAGCCGAGACACATGAGCACCTCCCCTCTTGAAAACGAGTCGAGGCAGCTGGACCAATTTGGGAGAAAATTTTATTTTTCCTCCACACTGAAATGCGCACCTTCAGTTACATGGTGCACATGCTGGTCTACCAGAAGTCTCTGTTTCGTCAACTGGAGCCTGTCATTGATGCCATGCCGTACTCTGAGTCTAAGACTGCTCTGGAGGACACCATCATATCCGCTAAGGTCGGCTGTCGCCATTCACTGAAGGCGACATATGATCCGGTAGACTCTTCAGCCAGGGACACCACTACGGCGGTCTGCCTTAGGAGATATTCCTGGCTAAGGGTGTCAGGCATGGCACCTGATGTCCAGGTGGCCATTCAGGATGCCCCCTTCTGAGGTTCTGTCCTCTTCGGGGGTGATGCCCAGGACATAATCACCAGCCTTCAGGACAAGGGCAAAGGTATCAATGAAAGGTGTACACAGGACACGGCAGCACCAGAGCAAAACAGCAAAAATTAAGTACCAAATAAAGAAAGCTCTGCACTCATGGTTTAAATAATTTCCAAAGCAAATGCTCAGTTTATTGCCAAAAGTGCCTGAAAGAAAACCAGTAGCCCTTAGCGCCTCAGCCCTTCAGCGGGCCTTCTAGAAGGACCGCTGAGGTGCTAGGAGCATCTGGTTTTCTTTCAGGCACTTTTGCCAGTAAACTGAACATTTGCTTTGGAAATTGTTCAAACCACGAGTGCAGAGCTTTCTTTATTTAGGACAAGAGACAAGCTTTACGGTCGGTCCATACTATGTACCACCCCAGGTTTAAGGCCAAACAGCCATTTCATCGCCAGACCAAGCAGCGGATACTAACATACTAAAATGGCAGCAGAATAGGCCTAATGGTCTCTCGAGTTTGCTCGATTTTCAGCACCCGCACTGAGGGCTGATTTTGGTGTGTCCCCCCCCTCCACCTTGGATTATACTGTCCCCAGTCCCAGATGTTCCACCTGTATTGGGCCTAGTCAGATTTACCTTCCCCCTGTACCTGTCCCATCCCCTCTTAAACCCGTCCACAGTCTCCATCTCTACCAGCTCCCTGGGCAGTGCATTCCATGGCTCTACCACCCTTTCAGTAAAATAACATCTCCTCCTCTCCCCTCTGAGCCTGCCCCTTCCAGCTACACCCATGACCTCTTGTTGCCCCACCCTCCTTCCTTTGAGCACCTTGACTGGGCCTCCTTTATTGATCCCTTTCATGTACTTAAAGACCTCTATCCATGTCCCCTGTCCCTCCTGTCCTCCAGGGTGTGCATGTCGAGCTCCTTGAGCTCTCCACATAGAGTCTTCTCCCCGGGCCCCAGATCATTTTGTTGCCTCCTTGGACCCCTCTCTAGGAGTGTAATGTCCTCTTTAAATATGGTCTCTCAAATTGTACACAATACTAGAGGTGTGGCCTAACCAAGCAGTTGTACAGTGGAGGGATCACTTCCGCCTTTCTGGAGGTAATCCCCCTGGCGATGCATCCCAGCATCCTATTTGCCCTTGCCGCTGCCCTCCTACAGGTCTCCGAGTTGTTCATTTTGACATCTACCACTACCCCCAGGTCCCTCTCACCCTCCGTAACTTGAATCATGTCTCCTCCCAGGGTATACCCCTGGCCTGGATTTCTGACTCCCAGGTGCAGAACTTTGCACTTCCCTGCATTGAATTTTAGTTTCCATTTTCCCGACCACCTTTCCAGAGCCTCCAGGTCCTCCTGCAAGGCCACCCTCCCCTCCTCCCCATCCACCACTGCACCCAGCTTTGAGTCATCTGCAAAGAGACTCATCTCACTCCTGATCCCCTTCCTGATGTCTGAGATATAGGCATTGAACAGGAGTGGCCCCAGCACTGACCCCTGGGGAACCTCACTAGTAACCCACCTGGGCTAACCCTCCAACCACCACCTTCTGAGTACGCTCAGAGAGCCAATTTCCTATCCATCTTAGCAACTGTCTCCCTACCCCCATTTCCTTCAGCTTAGCCAGCAGGCCACTGTGGGGTACCGAATCAAAACGCCTTGCTAAAATCCAGAAAGAGGACGTCCACTGGCCTACCCTGGTCCAGGGCCCTCGTCACCCAGTCATAGAACTCAACAAGATTTGTCTGGCACGATCTTCCCATGACAAAGCCACGCTGCCTATTGTCCAAGCCCCCAGTTTGCTCCAGTAACCTCCCTAGCCTTTCCTTGATAATGCCCTCCATCACCTTGCTGACCACCGATGTCAGGTTAATGGGCCTGTAATTTCCCGCCTCCTCTCTTGATCCCCTCTTGTGGATCAGCACAACATGGGCCACCCTCCAGTCTTGGGGCACCCACCCAGTCCTCAGAGAGATGTTGAAAAGCTCTGCTAGAGGGACTGCCAGGACATCTGCCAGTTCCCTCAGCACCCTGGGATGTATCTCATCTAGCCCAGATGCTTTCTCCATCCGAAGGGATCTGAGGACTTCCCTTGCTCTTTCTACTGGGATTTCAGCCTCGTTCTCCCTCGTTTCACCATGCACTGCTGGGCCCCCACCTGTTTGTGCTGGCCACTCCCTTTCCCCAGACCCATCAGGGCACTTGGTCTCTACCGGTCTCACTCCTTGCGCTGGTTTGCCCCCGCTCCCCTCGCAAGACCTAGCCCCTCCATCCCCCCGGTATAAACTGAGGTAAAGTACTCATTTAGGACTTCTGCCTGTTTCCCCGCCTCCTGTGCCCAACCATCCCCTACCCTTATCTTGTTGATCTGCCCCTTTACTTTCCTTTTTTCTCCTATGTATCTAAAGAACCCCTTGTCCCCCCTCTGGATCCCACTGGCCAAGGACTGCTCCTTTTTTGCCTTAGCTGCCCTCACCACCCTGGTGACTCTCTTGGCTGTCAGCTCATATTCCTCCTGATCCCTTTCACTCCTTGACCACTTGAAGTGCCTATGGCTGCCTTCTTCCTCACCACCTCCTGTACCTCCCGGTCCACCAGCAGGGCTTTCTGGCCCTACCGAACTTATGCCTTTCCCTTGCACAGGAGCTCTTAACCTCCTGTATTCCCCTCCTAATGATCCCCCACCTGCTGTCAGCATCCATATCTGGCCTTATCCTGCCTAGATGACCTTTAAGGATCCTTCCCATCTCCCTAAAGTCTGTTACTACCGTCCTTGTTCAACTTTCCTCCCCCCAGGTCCAGGAAGAACCAGACTGTGGCATGATCACTCCCAGCCAGCGGGTCCCTCACCTTTAGGCCACTGTTTGCCAGGCCCACGTCCAGTGTCCGGGCCTTCCTAGTTAGCTCACCCACCTGTTGTGTCAGAAATGCATCCTGGAAGACATCGAGCAGCCTCTACTGTCTGGCCCCTTGTGATGTCATAGTCCCCCAGTCTGTTCCTGGCATGTTGAGGTCCCCCATTACTATTACCCTTCCCTTCCCTTTCCTAATCTACAGTGTCCCTCAAGATTTGCCACCAAACTTTCTTCCAGGACATCCGCCAGTGTTGGTGGTCTGTATACCACTCCGACCTTTACTCTCTTACCCCCCTGCGTCAGCAAGGTGACCCAAATAGCCTCCACATTCCCCTCTGACTTCTCTACCCCTCCAATACCCATGCCATTTCTGACTAACAGTGCTACACCAACACCCCTTCCCTCCCCCCTATCTTTTCTGAACATAGTGTAGCCCTCCAGATTTAGGTCCCACTCGTGCCCTTGAGTGGCCCAGGTCTCAGTGACTGCTGCCACATCTACCTCCCCCTTAACTAGCATTGCCTGGAGCTCAGGCATTTTATTTCCTAAGCTCCTGGCATTTATCAGGACCACTCTCCACCCCTTTTCTCTCCTCTCCTTTCTCCCCCTTGAGCTCCCATTTCTCAGCTCCTGCACTCTACCTGGTGACCCAGTTCCATATCTCCCTAGCCCCCTAGAGGAGTGGAGACCATGTCCCTCATTTATCGTATCTGCTGGCACTGCTCCTTTTTTTATCCCTCCCCCTTTCACAAGTTTAAATCCCACCTTTCACTGATGAACCCAGCTAGTTTGAGCTTTAGGATTTCCTTCCCCTCCAAATTAAGGTGGAGCCTGTCCCTAGCATACAGCCCCCTTATCCTCCCAGGTCTCCCCCCCCGTCCCCCACCAGGCCATATCCCAATTGAAACAGCAGCAAACAGCCAGATGCCAGACCAAACATTGGGCACCTTCAGCCGCAGCCACCCCTCTAGCCAAAGCTCAGACAGCCTCAGGGGTGGCTCTCCCCAACCCTTCCTCCGTCTCTTGACTTGCGGCCCGCCCTGCACCCTCCTCCTCTTCCATCAGAGGAGCTGGTGGGCAGAAGGTTCGCCAATCACTTGCCAGGGTGGGAGGCAGTCACCACAGATTTGTGGGTGCTTCACCTGGTGAGTCAAGGCTACACATCAGAACTTCTGGAGAGACCCCAATCAAACCTCTGGGGTATCTCACTATCCAAAAGCACACATCCCCCTCATATGGGAGGAAATCAAGACCCTTCTGCAAAAAGACGCCATAGAGCCAGTTCCGGCAAGCTAGGTAGGAAATGGGTACTACTATCACTTCTTCCTGGTGCCAAAAAAAGATGGGAGATTTGTGTCTATTTCTGGACCTCAGCACTCTAAACTGATGCATGGAGTACAAACGGTTTCATATGCTGACTCTTTCAGGTCTGCTGCCCCTTCTGCACACGGGACAGTGGCTGGACATGCAGGATGCCTACCTGCATATCCCATTTTTTTCTGGCCCATCGCTGCTACCTCAGGTTCCCCTTTCAGAGGGAACATTACCAGTTCAAGGCCATCCCCTTTGGCCTGTCCGCAGTACCCCGGGTTTACCAAGTGCCTCGCAGTAGTGGCAGTGGCCCTGAGATGCCAGGTACACTATGTGTTCTCCTACCTCGATGACTGGCTTCTGTCAGCTCTGTTGAGGAAGCAGCTGGAACTTTCCCATTCAACTACCTTGGCCCTTTTCACACAAGTGAGGATTACAGTCAACTGCCCCAAGTCCCAACTTGCCCCCTCCCAGCGTCTCCAATTTATTGGAGCAATGCTGGATATGGCCTAGAGTATGGCCTTCCTCCCTCAGGACAGGGCAGAAACCTTAAAGAAGCAAGCTCGCCTGATGGCCTCTAGCAGGTGGGTTTTGGCCAAATCTTACCAGGGGGTCCCTTTCCAGTTCCCCCCCCATCCAGACCCTGACTATGGATGCTTCAGGGATGGGTTGGGGGGCTCATTTGGAGACCCACAGGACTCAGGGTCTGTGGTCTCAGCCCCAACTCTCTCGACAGATATATGTATTGGAGATGAGTGCAGTGCTGTATGCTCTTCAAGCCTTCCAGCACTTGCTGGGCCAGTACCCACTATTAGTCCAGCTAGACAATATGTGTGTAGTCTGGTACCTCAACAAGCAAGGGGGCACTCGCTCGTATCCCCTCTGCAGGGAGGTGATGCAGGTCTGGAATTGGGCAATTCTGCATTAAATTCACCTCACAGTGGTTCACATTCCAGACAAGCAAAACGTCCTAGCATATAGTCTCAACCGCACCAGAGTATGAGCCCATGAATGGGAGTTCAAACAAGTAGTGGTGGAAGATATATTCAACCTATGGGGTCGTCCAGACCTGGATCTGTACGCCACCCCATACACAGCAAAACTACCCAGATTTTGCTCATTTGCTCCTGGGCATGGTGTTTTCTGGCGCGATGCGCTATCTTTTTGCTGGACATGGAGGTTTTTGTATGCCTTCCCTCCCTTTCCAGCTCTGCAGGGGGCGATGCTCAAGCTTCAAGCGGATGGGGCTTGCATGATTTTGATCACCCTGTATTGGCCTCACCAGATATGGTTTCCGCTTTTCCAGCAGCTTGCAGTGGAACCTCTGGTTCCCCTGCCTCTCTGCCATGATCTCCTGAGTCAGGAGAGAGGCACGCTGGTCCATCCAGGGCTGAAGTCCCGTCACCTTTACGCGTGGCATCTTCTGACATAGCTGCTTCATGCTTTGGAGTCTCCTCCAGAGTGGCTCAAGTCCTTGTGAAGGCAAGAAAGCCTTCCACAAGGATGACCTATGCTATGAAATGGAAGTGTTTCTGTATTTGGGCCACTCCGAAGGGCTGGGACCCTTTCTTGTGCCACGTTCTGAAGGTCATGGAGTACTTGCTGCATCTGTCCGACCTGGGCCTGAGTTATTCTTCACTGAAGGTTCACCTGTCTGCTATCTCTGCCTACCACACCTTGGTGGAGTGCAAATCTGTGGCTCAGCTGGAGGTCTCTAAAACCTTTCTCAAAGGGATCCTTCACTTTAAAACCCCGGTGCGCCATCCAGCACCACCTTGGGATCTATATTTTATTTTAGATAAACTTACCATGCCTCCTTTTGGACAGGCTGGCAGTTGTGAAATGCGCTGTTTATCTTGGAAAGTGCTCTTTTTAGTGGCAGTTACTTCCGCTTGAAGGATTTCTGAGCTTCAAGCCCTGTGGTGCAAGCAGCCTTATTTGATTTTTCACACAGACCAGGTGGCTCTGCGTACCAGTCCTCATTTGTTACCAAAAGTGGTTTCTGAGTTCAGGTTGAATCAGTCTATTCAATTGCCAGTGTACTACCCTGAGTATTCCAATCAGGGGAAGACAATTCAATCAATCAATCAAAATCTTTATTTATCCAGGCAGGCACCATTGAGCAAGGCTCATTTGCAGGGTGGACCTGGTCATGAATACATCAAAGTACAGTACAGAAGCAGGTATACAAAAAGCAATAATATACAAGGAAGAAAAAGTATATACAGTGCGTACAGTACAGTACAAGGTTGAAATAAAAAAAAAACAGCATTATTTTACAATTGAAGAAGTCAGCAGATGTACAATCAACCATAGGCATACAGGGGTTATAAGCAGAAATCTTTTGAGTGAGGCGGCCGGCAACTACACATATAGGGGAAAGAGGCCGTGTATGGGGTGGCAGGTTAGAGAGGTAAAGAGGAGGAGGGATATATTACCGACGACTGGGGGAAAAATTGAGCTAAAACCACAGAAAGTGACGATGGCTATTGTGTACTTGTTTATTATGATAATGATGGAGGAGGGGTAGATAATTGGGACACTACTATGGATGGGGTGGGACTTTAGCCAGGCTGGAGTGGACAGGGAAGGGTGGGTGCAGCAGGAAGAGTTAATAGGGAAAGAGTGAGAGCCGGGGTAGAAACATGGCGAGCGTCAGGATGGAAAGGAGGAGTTGTGGAATTAGTGGGCTAGCGGTGAGGAAAACATTTGCAAGGTGCTTTCATATAGCGATCGTAGAGTGCCTTGAAGATATTCAGGCTAACAGGGCAGCTCAGCTTCAAGTTCCTTTGTAAACCGTTCCACAATGTGGGTAAAGAAAAGCTTAGAGCTTCTTTGCCGAAACGAGTTTTGACCCTTGGAACTTGGAGGGCAATTAGGGAATAGCTCCTTAGAGCGTAGGTGCCTAACACACTCCGGGGAATACCATCTGAGACATATGAGGGGAGCTTGTTGCATACCTTGGATTTTCGCAGAATTTTGCATTACTACACTAACCGTACTAAGTCTGTCTGAAAATCGGACCAGATTTTTGTTTATTTTGCACCCAAAAGAGAGGGTGCAACAGTTTCCAAACGGTGTTTATCCAAGTGGTTGGCAAACTGTATTGTGTTGTGTTACCAGAAGTATGGTGAAACCCTCCCGGGGGAGGTTAAGGGGCATTCTACCAAGGACATGGCTGCTTCTGCTGCTTGTTTCAGAAATGTGTCTGCCTCGGACATCTGTGCGGCGGACACTTGGAACTCCATCCACACTTTTACCAAGCATTATAATCTGGACATTGCCTCTAGGTGCAGGGCTGACTTTGGGCTAGCTGTCCTCCAGGGCCTTCTGTCCTAAATTCTCTGCCTTTCTGCAGACCTTTCCTGCCTCCCGTGTTTCGGTTCCTTCTGATTCACATTGTTTGGGACTCAGTCCTCAAGGTTATTACCTATTGCAAGAGCCCTCTCAAAGTAAGATACTACAGTTACGTAAGAACTTACCATAACAGTAGATCTTTGAGAGAGGCACTTGCAGTAGGTAATCTTTTCCCCTCCCTCCTTCCCCCAACTTCTGCTGCTCTTCCTCTGAGCTTATTTTGGCTCCAGGAGCTTCTTTTCCATTCTCCTGTCACTCTGTTTGGAGGTCTCTGGTGGGAGAACTGGAAGACGGGCGTGGGGACCGCCCACTATATAGTGTCACACTAATGTCGGTTAAGTGATGGGTGGGCGGTCCCCCACCAGATATTGCTAGCTAAAGTTTCCGTGTGGTCCTGACACCAGGGGGCACAGTCCTCAAGGTTATTAACTACTGCAAGAGTCTCTCTCAAAGATCTACTGTTACAGTAAGTTCTTTCGTGACCGTACTTTGTACAGCTAAGAAAGAACAGTTGTACAGCTAAGATCTAAGACCACCTGTGCCAGCCTATGGAAGAAGTCTGGTTTGGCCTTGTCGTGGGCATACACCAAGCCCAGTATCACTTCTTTGCCATCGAGCTGATTTTTAACTAGGACCCATCACCTTCTATCATCAGCATGCACTGTCTGGAAGATGAAGTTAACCTATTGTCTAACAAGGGTTAAACCCCCTCCGTTTGGAAGGATAATGTCTCCCCCAGCTTCTTAAAATGTGTTAGCACCTTTTTCTCTTGATATTTATTTAGTTTGATAGCAGGGTAGGTGCATTGGTGAAAGGTGCCTTTTTCAGACACAACTCAAGTACAAAAGCATAAAAGTCAAGATAGTGGTGCATGATACAAGGATATATAATATGCATAATACATAGTACATGATACATAATGTATGGTGCAAGCATATGAACATTCAGACCTGTACAATGGTATCTAAGAGATTGATAAATTCTGCAAAACATGTACAAACATTAGACTGTTGGAGATGGTTGATGCTTGATGGGACCATCGAGTCTTCTGAAGTTCCACATAATAATTTTGGCTCCTGTTCATTCCCGTTTCAAGTGATATCCCAGATCCCCCCTCCCTACAGTACATGATCAGCAGAACCAACAGTAAACCAGAGCCAAACTGATGTACAGTAACACTGGCCTCTGCATGCCCACTCTCATCTATGGCAGTTGCTAGCTTCCTGACAAAGAAAGCAATGCGAAAGAGCCAGAGGCGCATTAAAATGGATAGATGGAATAGTCTGAATAGAGATTAAAGCATAGATACAAAGCAGTGGCTTTTGTATCTGTGCTGGTCTGCATATTCAAATTTGGATTTATATTTCCATCTATAGCCGTTTTATTGGCGCTGTATGGGTGCTTGCATTTTGCCTTTCTTTGTTTGATAATTGTTTGGCACCATATTAGCCCTGGTGCTCCTCGCCTTTTTCCTTTCAGCTTCCTGACAGTGTGCAGCTTGGGTCATAGATGGTGTGAGCAGTGTAACAGTGACACTACACACAGGTTGCACCTCCTTCCCACCAGGGCTGAACGACAGTGCCCAACATTCATGGCTATAACCTTATAAACCCAAGTATGCCGACCCAAAAGCTGTGTGACTATGAGGCACAGGCCACTAAGCTAACCCTGCTCCCAACCCCTAGAGTGCTCCTTACCAGTCCTAGTTATTTATTTTATTTTATTATTTTTTTTTTAATTTGTGATGTTTTATTTTATTCTGATGCTGTTTTATCTATTTTGTGCGGCGCCCAGAGCCTCCAGGATTGGGCGTCTTTTAAATAAATTTTGCCTTTGCCTTAGTCAAAGCACTAGACTTGAAGGATTATTGAGGGATTGATTATTTATTTATTGCAAACTAGTAATTGGAAAGACACATTGAGACATGGCTCGAAAGCCTGTGGATACCAGGTGAAGCCTAAGGCAGCAATAATTTTCTCAGCTTAGCCCAAAACAGCAATAGTCCCCCCAACATTTCAACGGGTTAATCAAGGGTATGAAAGAGCGCCACTGTCTCAACCAGTGTTGCATGATACTGTCGCCAAGACCTGCAGGAGAAAGAGAGAAAATAAGGTAACTGTCCAGTCTTTACCAATCCTTCACCCCACCACACTGCTGGAGGGTTCTAATGGGATCTGCCAGTTTGTTTCCTTCACCCACTGCTCTTGAACCTGTTGCTTAATCTCCACTGCTTTGTGCCATTCGCTCAGGTAGCCTGTCTTTTAACCAGCTGCTCCCTGCTTCTAGCCACTCAGTTCTGCCACTGGCTCCTCTTCAGGAGATCCATCTGCTGATAAAGCCCCACACAGCTGGCTACCTAGGCGATGCTTCCCCGAATTCCATGCCCTGTGGTGCACTGGAGAGCAGAGATCGTTGAGGGCATGGAGGTGTTGAATAAAGTCCCACACCTCCTTGGGGTCATCGTAGTCTTGAGATCCCCTTCCCCCATGAAAATGTGTCATTCCGTGGGGAAGCCAAAAGAAGTGTGAAGGCCCCACTCTTGTGCCAGATGTTAGACTTTGTCAAAAAACTTGAACCAGTCCATGACCCGACAGTTGAAGTTTAGCTGACTAGATATCCCTTGGCCATTTCAGTAGAAGTTCCAATTTTATTATACTTAAGCACAGTCTCCTGGTTTCTAAACTAGAGAAATTGCACTATGATTGGCCTTGGGCAGGTACCCACAGATAACAGTTTCAGAGAGGCATGGTGGGCCCTCTCTAGCTCCACAGGAGAGTTCCAGTAGTAGTTTAAAGCAACTGTCAAAAACGCTTGATAAAATCAAGCATGTTTATGCCCTCCGCCTTCTCAGAACCCCAAGCACACTTGCATTTTTTGTGGCATCCCAACGATCTAGGTCAAATACCTTAACCCAGAACACTTTGATTTGGGCCTCTGCTGCACATTCTCACCCCTCAGTCGCTCCTGACAAGTCCTCTAGCCACTGACCCAATCCTGTGTTTCCGCTTCTTGGCTTTTGTGGTCTGTGATGCAGTTGTTGACCTCACTGATGAAAACCCATAATTCTGGAGACTTTGACAGTGATCAGTCCCATAAAGGTTTTGATGTTGCCACACTCCTGGAGCAGAGAAGACTCTATCTCCATTGCCATCAGTGCTATGTTGTCAGGTCCGTCTACCATACTAGCCAGAGATGTTCCACTGTTTCACCTTTTAGTTTGGTTCTGGTGGGCCCTTAGAGACCTGCAGCATACTCAGGAGAGGAGAGGGGAACTGCATGCTGTTCAGAGAATCAGAATGGGTCATTGCAACTTTTTTAGTTATTTATTTATTTATTTTTTACCGAATTTGAGAATTGGGGTTCTTACCCCCCACCATTGATCACACAGTTGGATTTTTCCCAAATTACCCTTACGCCTGGCTTGAACACCCCTTTTTTTCCTTAGAAAACCTTATTCCTAGTTTCAGCATGTAGTTTTTTTGTTTTTTTCTTCGGTTTTATTTACTTACCTGCAGGTAGAGGAGCAGTAGAGAGACACTGAAGATTTGTAATGTGGGACACTGAGGAAAACTAATGTGGGACCTCAGTGTGTGCACTGGTGGGAGGGAGGGTTTCCTCAGTGCTAGACGGTTAAAAAGGGTGTTTTTTTTATTTAAATGGCAAGCAGGAGGGGTATTGGTGGCAGGGTTAGGCATGTACCATCGGTAGTTTAGATTGGTCGGCATAGGGGAGTACCAGCAGAGAGGTTGGTCATCTGCCACCAGTAGTTTAACATTAGATTGGGCAGGGGGTATCTGCAGTGGGGTATGGCACCCACCACCAGTAGTTAACTGTAGATCAGGAGAGTGAGCCAGCGGGGTGTGCTGGTGGCAGGGTTGGACACCCACTGCCAGTAGTTTAACTATAGAAGGGGCAGGAGAGAGGGTATCAGCGGCAGGGTTGGGCACTTACCACCAGTTGTTTTACTTTACATCAGGTGGGAGGGGGCACAGGACGAAGGGTTGGGCAACCCCCACCAGTTGTTAGATGATTCAGTTAGGCAGGTTTGGTGGTGGCAGGAATGGGCTTCCTGCCCACAGAGAAACTTGGGAAGGGGTTCCGTGCCAGAAGCGAGGACTGGCTGCTGACCACTGGCAATGTAAACAATTGGGACGGCTATTTTCGTGATTCGAAACTGCATGAAAAATGCAGTTTTAAGTCGCAAAATTGTCCCCTCACCCTGAAAAAAATGGCGTACATTAGTTTAGCTAAAATACAGTTATTCTTAGGACCGGCACTTTATTTTTAAAATTACTTAAAAACGTACACATTTTCCAGTAAAACCATTGTCAAAGAATCATCCTTGGGCTAAACTCTTTAAAAAACTTGAAAGGTTCAGATTCCAACTCCCTGCTATTTTTGTGATATTGATGAGCAAAACAATAAGTCCTAATTTCCATATTTCTATGTGTTTTCAACCTTTTAGAACATTTAAACTGCTAAACCAATCATTACCACATTTTCAAGAACTTGAGATCCTTGCACCAACTCCACGTGTGCCAAATGTCAGGCTAATCTGTCCAGGGATAGTCATGTTATTAAGGTGTGAGAATTGGGGTTTATAGGGGCACTACCATGCCTCTAAGTTTTGGATGTATATATATATAGATAACCCACTCTTTGGTGTGCGGTCGCGCTCTTATATCAGAGCGCAACAGCACACCGTAGAGTGGGTTATCTATCTTATAAAATGGCAAAATTGTTTTGCAGGGGGTAAAAGTGCGGGTGTGCGGTCATGCTCTGATATACGCATGGTCACCTGATGGTGTTTGTCCAATGCCATTGATTCCTTTTTTCTTACCCATTTTATAAATAAATATATATAAAATGGGATATACAAATCCAGTGTTCTGATTGTATAAAACACATCACATGACCATGCGTATATCAGAGCACAACTGCAGACTTGCACTTTATCCCCCTCTAAAACAATTTTGCCATTCTATAAGATAGATAACCCACTCTGAGGTGTGCTGTCATGCTCTGATATACGCACACCTTGGTTGGTTGACACACTCGGCCTGTGGCCTTGTGCATACAACGCACACCAAGGCGTGCGTATATCAGAGCATGACCGCACACCTCAGAGTGGATTATCTATTACATATATATTACAAAATTAGGCATACTCACCTAACGCAAAGCAGCAAGGGTTGTATATACAAATTACCATGAAGGCAGAGTCCTAACAAAGACAAAACACATGTCTGTGGTTTGCTGTTTTCATCCTTTGCAGATTGTTTGCGAGACCTTTTGACATCATACTGTCCTGCTTAAAGCTGAGCCAGCTGCAATTCCTTCATGGTGATTTTTACCACCCGTGATGCTTTGTATTTAGAGAGTACTATATGTTTAGTTTTGTATTAATTTGGAACATGACTTTATTACCAGTTCCCTGCCTGGGTAAACCTGGCTTTAGTGCTTTTGCACGGAGGTTCCTGTCTTTTAAATAAATTTATTTTTACAGTTTATTTACCCAGGATATCCTAAATGAGTTCCTAGATGAGATGCAACATCTCGTTTCCAGTAGCGCCTGCCGCTTCCCATTT
This sequence comes from Neoceratodus forsteri, assembly GCA_016271365.2. NCBI lineage: Eukaryota > Metazoa > Chordata > Ceratodontiformes > Ceratodontidae > Neoceratodus > Neoceratodus forsteri. The sequence continues at coordinate 707,675,656 of CM057459.1, read as the reverse complement.
CTGTAGCTGGGTGGACTGGAGCACTGGGAGATTAAGTGATTGCTCAGTGTCACAGAGTAAATATTTGGCTCTAATGGGGCTTGAACATGTGATCTCCAGGTTCCAAAACTGTTGCTGTACCTATTTATTTATTTATTGATTGCAATTGTTTCACCAGGAAAGGCACACTGAGCAATAAATTGCTTGTCTCCCAGTGCAACCGGGGTACACATGGATATGATAACACGCAGGTTATCAAGTGAACAGTTAAAAGAAGCAAATAAAAAGCAGCATAAGGATACACGATTGCAAGAATTAGCCCATTAGCCCACAGCAGATAAATACATAGATATAGTGGTTAGGTAAGTAGATAGGGAGGTACGGCATACAGTCCTTGCATTACAGGTATCTAATTAATTGCATTGCAAAGCACATTAGAGTACAGGGTGTATGAAAAGCACTATATAATACCAAATTCCACTGTAACCCCCCTGCAAATGGGGGTTCCCAAAAGACTTCCAGGAGCTTGCTTGAATGCTCCAAGCCTGAATGGTGTTTGGCATTTAAGCCATTTATCAGTGAGTGTTTTTAGAACCTCTGGTACTGTCTCTTTAAGAGCTGTCTGCTTGCAGACATAATTAGTTTGTATGGGGGACTGTGTGTTTTTTGATTGAGTACCACTCAAGCTGCTGCCAATTCACTTCATTTTTGCAGTCACTAGGGTGCAAAGGGAACCTATCTGAAAGATGTAACTGTTTGCCAGAAATTATTTAGAGTAATAATGAAATTACAGTTTGTCTAACCTGCTTTCTTTGCAGTCAGAACTGTGTCTGCTAGTTCCCCATTCTAGTTTTGAACTGCTGAACTGGACCAATCAGGTGGGTAAGCTAGCTCTAAAATGGTGCCTTGGACGAATCAGAACTTGACTCATAATCTGAGCCAGCCACAAGAGGATTGTATGGGCAGTGACTCTGGGAGATGTAGTTTAGACTTCAGTACCTTTTGACCAACAGCAGCAGTCTATTGTGTGACAGCCAATCCAGTCATGAACTGGGAGGAACTCAAAGGAAGTGCACGGTTTTGTCGGTTGGAGTTTCAGTTGACCTTTGGCAGTGAAGAAGGAAGGAGCCCTGTGCTTTTTCAGTGTGCAGTTTTAGTCAAAAAACGTGTGTAAGGCCCAGAGTTCCGGTCTGCAGCTTGTGTAACAGCTTGTTAGGACTGAATCCGTCCTGTGAAAAGAATCAAAGGTCTCTGAAGAGTAGAAACCAGGCTCACCCTGTAGAAGACTGGAGGAATTGCTGAAATTCATTCGGTCTGTCAGGAACTGAATCTGCTGTGTGTTCTCCCGGTATTGTGCAGTAATTGCGATCGGATACAGATGCAGCCTGCCTGGTATAGTGCTTTCTTTATATGGATGTGTGAAGAGGTTTGTGTACCTCAAGTGAGCCCTGCTGACATTGAAGGACCCTATCTTATTTGGAGGTCGTGAGTACTAATTCAGGGTCGCTTCCTGTTGAATTGCCACATTAAATCCAAATGGAATTACTGTACTGCTGACTGTTTAATTTTCCTTTCTCTGTGTGAAAGGGCCCCTACCAGCTGCCACGGTTTGACTAGCCACTAGGGCTTGGGTACCCAGGGACAGTAACTGATAGGGATAGGCCTGTGCACAGAGCCATAGGTAGATTATTAGAGTGATAAGCTAATTAACCTGATTTCCCCTGTCCTTGTTATATCCCCTAAATAAATCAGAGCTGCTTGTTTCAGCAAAGTTATACTGCCTGAGGTATTTCTCTATGTTAAAGTACTGTACTGTGATTGTTGCACTGTATCTCATTTCACAGGAGGTCCCAGTGCCGAACCAGACCTGGGGTAAGTGTGTATACTGTGAAGGTAATTCTGATATATGTGTGGGCCACTAGTGGGAAGAAAGGGGGGTTGCAGTGTCCCAGAGGGCTGTGACCAAGTTAGTTTAACTATTGCAAACCCTGACCTCTGGGTGGAGGCACCCGCCATTGGATCCAGGCCCCTCAACCTGTTAGTGGCAAATCAGGCAGGGGTAGTAGCCCCTGGGATAGCGCCATCTAGGGGTTACACCACTGTAAGCTAGAACTGGCAAGTTTTTTTATGGGCCATACAAAATGCAATCTCCCTTCTTTAGTTTGATAGATCCTTTTCTGTTTTTTAGGTTGGCATCCAGAAGGTCTTTGCAGAAGTTCTTCCATCTCACAAGGTTGCAAAAGTTCAAGACCTGCAGGACAGCGGACAGAGAGTGGCCATGGTGGGAGATGGTGTCAACGACTCTCCAGCATTGGCCAAAGCAGATGTCGGCATTGCCATTGGCACAGGAACTGATGTGGCAATTGAAGCGGCGGATGTCGTGCTTATTAGAGTAAGGACTGCTGTACTGTAGTATCTGTTAATATAAGACACAACAGGGTGTGTGTTAGGCAGAGATAACCACATGCCCAGTGGCTTAGTGCAGTGCTGCAGGGGGAGGGCCTTACCGTTGCTAGAAGTGTGGTAATCTTAGCCTGAGTCACACTCTGGGAAGTCTTAGTGTGCTATAAAATGGGTTTATGGTGAAAATACGTACACAGCCTACAGAAAAATAGTAAATTCAATGTTTTATTTAAGCATGATGGTACTTTTCAAGGGTAGAAATAGTCTCACCCCTTGCAAATGTCAAAGTAAATATGCATAGGTATGCCCATTAACGTGTGATAATTGCATAAGCAGGCTGGGAAAACAACACTTTCCCCTGTGATTTAGGCTGAGGTAGAAATACAGGTGCCATCTAGTGTCAGCCAATCAGCAGATGGCATTCTTTGTTTTGAGACTTGGGGAATGGCATAGAAATCGTATACATAAAGACTAACAGTGACATCACATGGGAAAACATGGTTTTTCAGGCTGCCATATGCTGGTAGCCTATACAATCTCTATGAGGCTATTATGCAAATGACTATAGGGATCATGTGATGACCACTCTTGGTTTTATTTGTACAATCCCTATGGGGATGGGAAGACGGATGGCATAGTGCCATGCACCTGAACATAGTGAAATATATGACCTACTGCTCCATCCCAGAAGCTCTTAGCACTGCTGTGTAAACATCCAGGGATATAACTAAATTATGCTGTTGCTGAGTGTAGTTGCAGCAGCTGCTCTGGATGTACATGCCCTCACAGGGAACTCTTACAGATATGATACAGTCAGGATAAAGGCATAGAGATCAAATATAAGAAGAACTAGAGGGGTAATCACATGACTTCTGCAAGTCATTCCATGGACTCCACAGAGCGCTAGCACCCTACTGTACTGGAGTGGCCAGAAACAGTGACCGTTATTTAAATTACTTGCTCTTTGTGTGACACCACCACTTCTGGGTTGTCTATTAAAGCCTATTGCTACTTACTAAAGCAGAGATTTCTGGTGTAATATATGTACAGAAGTTATCTTAAAGCATAAATGAGCAACAGTTTAATTCACGACCTGTTGTAGGAATCATTTGGCATTCTGTACTGTGGCACAGTATGATTCATGCCCTACACGGCAGCCTCCAGTGACCTATGTGTTACTATCACATGGAGAGACACAGAAAGTTATAATTTCTGTCTCCAGCTGTCATGGCATTTCTCTCCCAGTGGCTCCTCTTTGCCTTTGCACATGGCACACCTACCTGGAGCCTGACATTCATCAAAAAGTTATCCAGCAGCCACTTGATGCTCTGGGAAAACCACTCAAGCTGATCTGCCCTTCACAGTGCTCCACTCCCCCAAGCCTCACCACCGCAGCCTTCGCTGCTTCCTCCATCCTGCTGATCACTGGTGCTTCCTGTCAGCACTTGAATGGATTATCTTGATGGCCGTGGGTGCTTGTTGCCCTGCCGGTGGCCAAGTGATTCATCCTGCCGATGTCTGGTTCATCTTGCCTTGATGGCGATCAAGTGAGGGAACATTGTGGGGAGCTGGAAGAGCTCTTGCCTCTGTGGGTGAATAGTCTCCCCTTGCATGGTGGTCCTTGTTGGGACTTCTCTGCTTAGTCTGAAGTTGCCGACTACTGTACTGAGTGAGGAGCTGAGCAGACACCAGACCAGCTGCAACTTTCTACTTGTCGTCCCAGTAAGGGTTCAGACAGTGGGCACCACAGAGGCTCCCAAGACACTCTGTGCTAAGAAGGCATCTTACTGCCTGGCCAGGGTGGTAGAAGTAGTAGCAGGTTTGTACTTGCAGGGGGCAAAGAAAAAAATATCTTCACCCCACAGCCTGCCCTCACTACACCACTGCAAAGTTTTTAAACAATTACTGCTTCAACCATGGCACTTACAGTCTTGGGGGCAGTACCTAGACAACCAGACAGCCATCCATTTACTAGTCCTGGGAATGGACACTAGAATGACCCTTCCCAGCAAATGACCAAGAGCCAGGACCCAACTGAGTGATGTAAGGGTCCTCAACTCCTTTCACCTACCAGGACAATCACTTGAGGTAACCCATCTCAACAGGTTAGTGTACTTTTATTTTGAACTGAGCCAAGGGGAGCCTTGATGCAGCCAGGTAGCATAACAACACTTTGACCTAATTGATTCATATCTTGGAGCAGTTTAGATAAGCAGGGGCTGAGATGCATCCTGAGTAATCAGCTGACATAAAGCTGGCCAGTTCCAAGATGGCCAATACCAGATGCCTAAAAGTGCTGCTTCCAAGCAGCTACCCCTCTGGAGGCTGAACTCATCCCTGGTGTTATTCCAGTCAGTTCAGTTCTATTCAGGATAAAATCCATTGAGCAGAGCTCATTTACAGTGGTGTCGTGTTAAGGCAGAACTTCTGATGACAAGATGTCCCCTACCTTCCAGCCGGCACAGCCCTCGAGCACCCAGGGACTGGAGGGGCTCCGAGCCGCCAGCGGGCGGCGACCGACAAGCCGACCAGGGAACCAGGAGGCCGGGAGAAGCAGGCAGAAAGCCGGCACAGCCCTCGAGCACCCAGGGACTGGAGGGGCTCCGAGCCGCCAGCGGGCAGGCAGCGACCGACAAGCCGACCAGGGAACCAGGAGGCTGGGAGAAGCAGGCAGAAAGCCGGCACAGCCCTCGAGCACCCAGGGACCGGAGGGGCTCCGAGCCGCAGGCGGGCGGGCGGCGACCGACAAGCCGACCAGGGAATTAGGAGGCCGGGAGAAGCAGGCAGAAAGCCGGCACAGCCCTCGAGCGCACCCAGGGACCGAGGGTCTTCGAGCCGCCAGCGGGCGGCGGCATCACAAGCCGACTCAGGAACCAGGAGGCCGGGAGAAGCAGGCAGAAAGCCGGCACAGCCCTTGAGCACCCAGGGACCGGAGGGGCTCCGAGCCGCCAGCGGGCGGGCGGCGACCGACAAGCCGACCAGGGAACCAGGAGGCCGGGAGAAGCAGGCAGAAAGCCGGCACAGCCCTCGAGCACCCAGGGACCGGAGGGGCCCGAAAGCCGCCAGTGGGCGGGCGGCGACCGACAAGCCGACCAGGGAACCAGGAGGCGGGAGAAGCAGGCAGAAAGCGGCACAGCCCTCGAGCCCCAGGGACCGGAGGGCTCGAGCCGCCAGCGGGCGGGCGGGCGACCGGCTGCCGGTACCAGGGAACCAGGAGGCCGGGAGAAGCAGGCAGAAAGCCGGCACAGCCCTCGAGCACCCAGGGACCGGAGGGGCTCCGAGCCGCCAGCGGGTGGGCGGCGACCGACAAGCCGACCAGGGAACCAGGAGGCCGGGAGAAGCAGGCAGAAAGCCGGCACAGCCCTCGAGCACCCAGGGACCGGAGGGGCTCCAGCCGCCAGCGGGCGGGCGACCGACAAGCCGACCAGGGAACCAGGAGGCCGGGAGAAGCAGGCAGAAAGCCGCACAGCCCTCGAGCACCCAGGGACCGGAGGGCTCCGGCAGCCAGCGAGCGGCGGCAACCGACTAGCCGACCAGGGAACCAGGAGGCCGGGAGAAGCAGGCAGAAAGCCGGCACAGCCCTCGAGCACCCAGGGACCGGAGGGGCTCCGAGCCGCCAGCGGGCGGGCGGCGACCGACAAGCCGACCAGGGAACCAGGAGGCCGGGAGAAGCAGGCAGAAAGCCGGCACAGCCCTCGAGCACCCAGGGACCGGAGGGGCTCCGAGCCGCCAGCGGGTGGGCAGCGACAAGCCGACCAGGGAACCAGGAGGCCGGGAGAAGCAGGCAGATAGGTACGGGCAAAGCCGCAAACCAATCGGAAAGCGACCGCTAACTCTGCCTTGCTTCTGATTGGTGCGCCTTTCCCATAGACTTTAGCTGGACTTTGCAACACCATTTCTGGCTGGGATTTCTGTTATTATGCTTTATTGTTAAAATTACCTAAAAAGAGCTGTTTTACTTTTTAAATGTGCCCTATTTGAGGGTTGTGTAGATATCTAGTTTAGCCTGTGATTACAGCCTTTTTGTGTTTCTGTGTGGGCTAGACGCTTAGGCGCCTAACCCCCCCATACCCTCCCAGTCTTTGTTGTGCAGATTCAGGCTTTTTAGCACCTTTTTGCAGATTGCTGCAATAAAGTGCCTTTGCTCACTGCCTTCTCCTCTGTCCCCTACCTTCCAGCCGGCACAGCCCTTGAGCACCCAGGGACCGGAGGGGCTCCGAGCCGCCAGCGGGCAGGCGGCGACCGACAAGCTGACCAGGGAACCAGGAGGCCGGGAGAAGCAGGCAGAAAGCCGGCACAGCCCTCGAGCACCCAGGGACCGGAGGGGCTCCGAAGCCAGCCAGCCGGGCGTGCGACAAGCCCACCAGGGAACCAGGAGGCCGGAGAAGCAGGCAGAAAGCAGGAGCCGCGCAAACCAATCAGAAAGCGACCGCTAACTCTGCCTTGCTTCTGATTGGTGCGCCTTTCCCATAGACTTTAGCTGGACTTTGCAACACCATTTCTGGCCGGGATTTCTGTTATTATGCTTTATTGTTAAAATTACCTAAAAAGAGCTGTTTTACTTTTTAAATGTGCCCTATTTGAGGGTTGTGTAGATATCTAGTTTAGCCTGTGATTACAGCCTTTTTGTGTTTCTGTGTGGGCTAGACACTTAGGCGCCTAACCCCCATACCCTCCCAGTCTTTGTTGTGCAGATTCAGGCTTTTTAGCACCTTTTTGCAGATTGCTGCAATAAAGTGCCTTTGCTCACTGCCTTCTCCTCCCCTACCTTCCAGCCGGCTGGCCCTCGAGCACCCAGGGACGGAGGGCTCCGAGCCGCCAGCTGGCGGCCACCGATAAGCCGACCAGGGAACCAGGAGGCCGGAGAAGCAGGCAGCAGAGCGAAGAAGCCGAAAACCAATCGGAAAGCGACCGCTAACTCTGCCTTGCTTCTGATTGGTGCGCCTTTCCCATAGACTTTAGCTGGACTTTGCAACACCATTTCTGGCCGGGATTTCTGTTATTATGCTTTATTGTTAAAATTACCTAAAAAGAGCTGTTTTACTTTTTAAATGTGCCCTATTTGAGGGTTGTGTAGATATCTAGTTTAGCCTGTGATTACAGCCTTTTTGTGTTTCTGTGTGGGCTAGACGCTTAGGCGCCTAACCCCCCATACCCTCCCAGTCTTTGTTGTGCAGATTCAGGCTTTTTAGCACCTTTTTGCAGATTGCTGCACTAAAGTGCCTTTGCTCACTGCCTTCTCCTCTGTCCCCTACCTTCCAGCCGGCACAGCCCTCGAGCACCCAGGGACCGGAGGGGCTCCGAGCCGCCAGCGGGCGGGCGGTGACCGACAAGCCGACCAGGGAACCAGGAGGCCGGGAGAAGCAGGCAGAAAGGTACGGGCAAAGCCGCAAACCAATCGGAAAGCGACCGCTAACTCTGCCTTGCTTCTGATTGGTGCGCCTTTCCCATAGACTTTAGCTGGACTTTGCAACACCATTTCTGGCTGGGATTTCTGTTGTTATGCTTTATTGTTAAAATTACCTAAAAAGAGCTGTTTTACTTTTTAAATGTGCCCTATCCGAGGGTTGTGTAGATATCTAGTTTAGCCTGTGATTACAGCCTTTTTGTGTTTCTGTGTGGGCTAGATGCTTAGGCGCTAACCCCCCACCCCATACCCTCCCAGTCTTTGTTGTGCAGATTCAGGCTTTTTGGCACCTTTTGCAGATTGCTGCAATACAGTGCCTTTGCTCACTGCCTTCTCCTCTGTCCCCTACCTTCCAGCCGGCACAGCCCTCGAGCACCCAGGGACCGGAGGGGCTCCGAGCCGCCAGCGGGCGGGCGGCGACCGACAAGCCGACCAGGGAACCAGGAGGCCGGGAGAAGAAGGCAGAAAGGTACGGGCAAAGCCGCAAACCAATCGGAAAGCGACCGCTAACTCTGCCTTGCTTCTGATTGGTGCGCCTTTCCCATAGACTTTAGCTGGACTTTGCAACACCATTTCTGGCGGGATTTCTGTTATTATGCTTTATTGTTAAAATTACCTAAAAGAGCTGTTTACTTTTAAATGTGCCCTATTTGAGGGTTGTGTAGATATCTAGTTTAGCCTGGATTACAGCCTTTTGTGTTTCTGTGTGGGCTAGACGCTTAGGGCGTTTCTACCCCCCATACCTCCTCCGTCTTGTTGTGCAGATTCAGGCTTTTTAGCACCTTTTTGCAGATTGCTGCAATAAAGTGCCTTTGCTCACTGCCTTCTCCTCTGTCCCCTACCTTCCAGCCGGCACAGCCCTCGAGCACCAGGGACCGGAGGGGCTCCGAGCCGCCAGCGGGCGGGCGGCGACCGACAAGCCGACCAGGGAACCAGGAGGCCGGGAGAAGCAGGCAGAAAGGTACGGGCAAAGCCGCAAACCAATCGGAAAGCGACCGCTAACTCTGCCTTGCTTCTGATTGGTGCGCCTTTCCCATAGACTTTAGCTGGACTTTGCAACACCATTTCTGGCTGGGATTTCTGTTGTTATGCTTTATTGTTAAAATTACCTAAAAAGAGCTGTTTTACTTTTTAAATGTGCCCTATCCGAGGTGTGTAGATATCTAGTTTAGCCTGTGATTACAGCCTTTTTGTGTTTCTGTGTGGGCTAGATGCTTGCGCTTAACCCCCACCCCATACCCTCCCAGTCTTTGTTGTGCAGATTCAGGCTTTTAGCACCTTTTGCAGATTGCTGCAATAAAGTGCCTTTGCTCACTGCCTTCTCCTCTGTCCCCTACCTTCCAGCCGGCACAGCCCTCGAGCACCCAGGGACCGGAGGGGCTCCGAGCCGCCAGCGGCGGCGGCGGCCAACAAGCCGACCAGGGAACCAGGAGGCCGGGAGGAAGCAGGCAGAGAGTGCGGGCAAAGCCGCAAACCAATCGGAAAGCGACCGCTAACTCTGCCTTGCTTCTGATTGGGTGCCTTTCCATAGACTTTAGCTGGACTTTGCAACACCATTTCTGGCCGATTTCTGTTATTATGCTTTATTGTTAAAATTACCTAAAAGAGCTGTTTTACTTTTTAAATGTGCCCTATTTGAGGTTGTGTAGATATCTAGTTTAGCCTGTGATTACAGCCTTTTGTGTTTCTGTGTGCTGGGCGGCAGGGCGCCTAACCCCCATACCCTCCCAGTCTTTGTTGTGCAGATTCAGGCTTTTTAGCACCTTTTTGCAGATTGCTGCAATAAAGTGCCTTTGCTCACTGCCTTCTCCTCTGTCCCCTACCTTCCAGCCGGCACAGCCCTCGAGCACCCAGGGACCGGAGGGGCTCCGAGCCGCCAGCGGGCGGGCGGCGACCGACAAGCCAACCAGGGAACCAGGAGGCCGGGAGAAGCAGGCAGAAAGGTACGGGCAAAGCCAAACCAATCGGAAAGCGACCGCTAACTCTGCCTTGCTTCTGATTGCGCCTTTCCCATAGACTTTAGCTGGACTTTGCAACACCATTTCTGGTCAGCATTTCTGTTATTATGCTTTATTGTTAAAATTACCTAAAAAGAGCTGTTTTACTTTTCAAATGTGCCCTATTTGAGGGTTGAGTAGATATCTAGTTTAGCCTGTGATTACAGCCTTTTTGTGTTCTGTGTGGGCTAGATGCTTAGGCGCCCAACCCCCCATACCCTCCCAGTCTTTGTTGTGCAGATTCAGGCTTTTTAGCACCTTTTTGCAGATTGCTGCAATAAAGTGCCTTTGCTCACTGCCTTCTCCTCTGTCCCCTACCTTCCAGCCGGCACAGCCCTCGAGCACCCAGGGACCGGAGGGGCTCCGAGCCGCCAGCGGGCGGGCGGCGACCGACAAGCCAACCAGGGAACCAGGAGGCCGGGAGAAGCAGGCAGAAAGGTACGGGCAAAGCCGCAAAATTTTTTGCCCGCCCTCTCCCCTCTCGTTGATTCTTTTATACACCTTTTCCGCCATTTCTAATCCACGCCCATAGCTAGTTCTCTTCCTCTACTTTAACCCCTACCTTCCCTCCACAATGTTACTTTGCTTCCTTTTGCTTCTGAGCCTCTCATCTTCCTCAATCCCAAATGACAATTATGATATACCCCATGCCATGGTGATTAAGGCAGTGAATATGGCCTGCCCACCCCTGCCATCCCCAGTGGACACCCACCAATTCCTTATTTATATTCTGCCATTTTTGCACTGCAATCCGTGGGGTATCCCACAAAAAGGCTCTCTATCCTTACATCACTCCTCAAGTGCCTTGCATCCATTTTGGCATTACATTAACCCACTATGCCTGTCCATCAGATTATTACTTTGTGATAAATTCCACACCCATATAACAGGATCCTCACCTATTACACAGTGGTTCCCCAAGAAGAGGAGGAAATGCTCTGATCACTCCCTATCCCTATCATTTGGTGCCCTCCTCAAACTAATCTTCTTCCTTCTGATCAGTATTGGTACTATTGAAATCAATCCTGGCCCCACTGAAAGTTTTTTATCCCCATCTGATCTAACCTCCATAAATGGCCTGAGTTTCCTTCACTTCAATGCCTGCAGCCTCCTAAAAAAGTTCTCCTTAATACAGGCATGGGTTGCACATACCTACCTGACTTCCTGGTTATCTCTGAAACTTGGCTCAGATCTACAACTAAAGACAGTGCTATAAACCTTCCCAATTACCAGCTCTTCAGATCAGATCGCCTTTCCAGGGGTGGTGGGTGGCCATTCACGTCAAGGAAACCATCTCTGCATCCTGCCTCATCAATACATCCGAACCAAAGGAATTTGAATGCTTGTCAATTAAAATATCCCTTCCTAACATGTCTTCCTTTAAATTGATTGGCTGCTATAGGCCCCCTCTGCAGGCCTCAAACTCCTATCCCACCTAGGATCAATACTCAGTCTAGGCCCTGAAGATACCATCATCCTTGGTGATTTGAATTTAAATTGGTTATCTAATGCATCTGCCCCTAGTAACCTTCTGTGACATCTATGGATTCACTCAATTAATCAAAGATCCAACAAGGATTAACCTAAAAATACTACCAACAGCTCACTCCTGGATATTATGATGGTAAACAAGCCTCACTTATATTCTCATGCTGGAGTGCTACCCAGTGATGTAAGTGATCATTGTCCTATAGCTGGCATAAGATCTACACTCAAGCCATCCAGTCCTGCAAAATTTCTCCATAAAGGTCAAAAGAATTTCAACATCTCAGGATATTTCCATGATTTGTGCAATACAACATATTGGCAAGATTTTACCTTACAACCTCAGTTGAGACAGCTCTTCAGATCTTAAAGGACATTATCACTAATGCCCTCAATATACATGCACCAATCACCAGTGTCAGAACTAAAGTAAAATCTTGTCGCTGGTTCACTGCTGACCTTAAATCAGCTTTGTTAGCCAGAGACAAACTCTGGAAAAAGGCAAGAAAAACAAAGGATACTAGAGACTGGCTTCAATTCAGAAAAAGCAAGAAACTGTGCACAAAACAAATAAGAAATGCCAAAGCTGCCTACTATAGAGCTGAATTGGATGCATCCTATACTAACCCATCCAGATTCTGTAAATTATAAAGGAATTCTAGGCCAAAATTCTACCCCTGCCTTACCCTCCAAACTGCTACTATGACATAGAAATCATTGACAAGCAAGAAATCTTAAATACCTTCAATGACCATTTCACCACAGCTGGCCTAGCATTTGACTCTTTCACCTGCAAATCTTTGAGATCATCATTAAACCTTCAGTCCACTGTGGGACAAAAGGCTGCTTCAACATTCTCCTTGAACCAATATCCTTAAAAGAAGTAGAAGACCTCCTATCCAATTTAGATACTTCTAAGAGTGCAGTGTGCAGACTCCTGGACCCTACTTTCTTAAAGTAGCATTGCACTTATCTGCCCCTCACTCACCTCTTCAATCTTTCCAACTACTGGTTCCATCCCTCCATATGGAAACAGCTCAAGTAGTTCCACTACTTAAATCAGGTGATCCCATGGACCTTAACAATTACAGGCCCATTTCCATCCTACCGGTACTATCCAAGATGCTTGAAAAATTAGTAAATTCACAGTTATCTAGACACCAACAACCTCCTAAATCCAGCACAATCTGGATTTAGATCAATGCATAGCACCATCTCTGCCCTAGCCAAAGTCACTAACGATTGGCAGACTGCCTTGGATAAAAAGAATAGTACCTGTGCTGTGTTCCTGGATTTGAGTAAAGCATTTGATACAGTGGATCATGAATCATTAATCTCCTCTCTTAGCTCTGTAGGCCTTGATTCACTCTCGCTCAATTGGTTTAGGTGCTATCTCTCTGGAAGGTTACAATTGGTAAAAATGAAATTACCTATCTACCTCTAAACCACTGCTAAGAGGTGTACCACAAGGCTCTATCCTAGGCCCCATCCTCTTTGCCATTTATATTAATAACATTGATGCCAACCTCTCTCAATCTAACATTCATCTGTTTGCTGATGATACTGTATTATATGTCAGCAATCCTCACCATCAAAAGCCTGTGAACTGTTACAGTCAGAATTCTCCATCCTACAACACAACCTATTGGAAAAAATTACTTTAAATGCCAAAAACAAAAGCTATGTTCTTTGCAACAAAGAATTGCTCTGCCACTACCCCATCATTCATCACCCCACAATTATCCACCTTATTTGGAGAAAAGCTGGAATTTATGGATAAATTCAAATATCTTGGAGTCTGATTGACAATAAGCTTGACTACTCTGTCCACATTGAAGAGCTATTAAAAGTTGAGACAAAGGCTTGGCCTATTTTACAGAATAAAACACTACCTTACAGAGACTCCAAACAAAGATTAATCCAGGCATCATTCCTATCCTTATTGACTATGCTGACTTTCTCTATGGCCATTGCTCACTCAGCCTCTTAAATAAGCTGGACACCCTGTATCATAGAGCCATCAGATTTATTACAGACCTTCCCTCCAGCACCCATCATTGCTCTCTTTACATGGCAGTCAATTGGACATCCCTACAGCACAGAAGAAAAAGGAATGCTGCAATCTGGATCTTTAAAGCTTTATCAGGCAAACTCCCCTCCTATATCTCAGACTGTTTCACCCGAATCACATCTAGGCCATACACTTTAAGGATCAATAAGCTCATTATGCTAAAGATTCCCATTACCTGCACCCGGTTTGGGAGGGCTGCCATCAGCTATTCCCTAGCATTTGTCTGGAACTCACTCCAAAAATCTATGAATCTGAATACCCTCTTACCCTTATCATCCTTCAAAGATTATACACATTCTTTTTCCAGAGTTGTGCAACTGCTTTCATAAGGCCTAGTCTCCCATCCAACCTACACCCTCCCTTCTGTAATCCACTATGTTTAGTTTCCTTCTTCTACCCAGTCAGTTATCACATTTCATATAAAAGCCTACAAAGCCTCTATTATTTGATTATTATCCCTGCTATATCTATTATCCTCTTCATTTTACAGGTTGTTATTTTACTGTGCCTTGTATATCTGTAAATTTTGTATATATCTCTTATTTATTTGATTGTACTAATGTTATGCTATTCTCATGTCTTTGTAAAAAAACTTGTACCCTTATTTGTATGACCACTCAGGTCCATCTTGTAAATGAGCTACGCTCAATGATGTTCGCCTGAATAAATAAAGATTTTGATTGATTGATTGATTGAAGAGAAACATGTTACAGACATACATAGTGGTAGATACATTGTGGAACTTAGAAGGCGTTGTTTGTTTGCATAGGCATAACATGCTTTCAGATGCAAGGTAAAGCCCAGTGCAGGGGTATAGGGATGGAGGTTCACGGTTGTTGAGACCTATGTTACGCCCCGGAATGATGGTAGGAAGGTTTATAGCCAGGGGAGGCTGAAAAGAACCAGGGGTCCTCCAGGGCCCCATCCTCCGGCTGGGTCATCGAGCTTCTAGGCTTTTAAGGCCCAAGACAAGTCTCGGGGTCACAAAAGGGCCCGAAATTGGGACTGCTCCCCCTGGTGACGGTCTCATTCCCCTTTTTGCATCCCCACTCAGTGCAAAACTGCCCAATTTCTGCTTGCTAGATCCAGGGCCTGGAGTTTTCTGGCGAGACACATTGTCCCTCTCCTGGAGCAGGAGGTTTCTTTATGCCCCCCCCCTTCATCTAATTCTGAGGATACTCATCAAGCTGAAGATGGAGGGGGCACCACGAACCTGTTAAGTCCATTTTGGCTTCACCAGATATGGTTTCCTCTCTTACAATAGCTGGCGGAAGAACCTCTGGTCCATCTCCCCCTCTGCAGGAATCTACTGACCCAGGATCAGGGGACCCTGGTCCATTTCAACCTAGGTGCCTCAGTCTGCACTCCTGGCTCCTGAGGACGTAGCCATTGCCAGATTTGGGGTTTTCAGTACAGTGGCGGACGTCCCAGTGGCTGCCCGAAAGCCTTCCACCCGAGCCATATATACCATGAAGTGGAAGCGGTTTGCCATATGGGCTGCCAAGCATAATCTGAACCCTTTCCCCTGTCCGGTGAGCCAGATTCTGGACTACCTGATCTCTCTGTCTGACTTGGGTCTCCAATATTCCTCTCTCAAGGTGCACCTTTTGGCTGTGTCTGCCTTTCATGAGCCCATGGGTGACCATACCATTGCTCATCTGGATGTCTTCCACACCTTTTTGAAGGGCATCCTACATCTGAAACCTCCAATCTGTTCCCCTGTCCTGGCTTGGGATTTGAATTTTGTTTTGGAGAAGTTGATTGTGTCTCGTTTTGAGTCATCCGCAACTTGCGAGCTATGCTTTCTATCCTGGATAGAATTATTTTTGGTTGTTATTACTTCTGCTCAAATAATTTCTAAGCTTTAGGCCCTCTGGTGCAAGGAGCCATATTTGATTTTTCACAAAGACTTTGTGCACAAATCCTAAGTTTTTCCCTAAGGTAATGTCAGAGTTTACATTGAACCACTCTGTCTACCTTCCAATTTATTTTCCGGAGCATGCCAATCCAGGGGAAGCACTGCTCCATACGTTAAATTTGTGCAGAACCTTGAAATACTACCTGCTCCGAACCAAGGAATGTAGGGAGTCAAAGCAGTTGTTTGTTTCTTTTACCCCGGGTAGAGAGGGCGTTCAGGTTTCCAAACAATGTTTGTCCAAATGGTTGGCTAACTGCATTGTATTCTGTTACAATAAGTACAGCACAGAATTGCCTAGAGCTGTCAAAGCTCATTCCACAAGAGGCATGGCTACCTCTATGTCTTGTTTCTGAGGGGTCTCAGTCGCTGACATCTGTGCAGCTGCCACATGGAGTACCGTCCACACTTTTACCAAGCACTGCATTCTGGACGTTGCCACCAGAGCCCATGGAGGATTTGGCAGGGCTGTGCTGCAGGGCCTCCTGTCTTAAGTTTAAGGTTGGCCTTACTCCCAGACTCTTTGCACCTGTAACTGCTTGGTTCTCGTTCCTATGGTGTGACCTGGTGACTGAGATACCCTTGATGAAGACAGAACAGTTATATAAGAACTTACCATAACAGTAAATCTTCGAGGGGGATCTCAATCTTCAGGTCTGTCTTCCCTCCCACCATCCCCCTTTGGGAGCTCTTTTTTGGAACTGGCTATCGAGTGTATCCAGCCTTTCTTATGAGCCTGGGCACCAATCTCCGTCTCTCTCTCTCTCTCTCTCTCTCTGATCCCCCATGGCTAGAGCTATGATCCCTTTGTTTCCGGGGGCGGGGAAAAATTAAGGAGGGGAGCAGGGCCGCTCACACCTCTACAGGATTGGTGATGACGTCACATGACGTCGGTGTGGGTGACCCCAGTTATATTGCTGAAAATCTTCCATGTGGTTCCTGCTTCACCAACGGTGAAGTTTCTATGGTGTGGCTTGATGACTGAGATCCCCTTGAAGCTCTACTGTTAAGTTCTTACATAACTGTACTTTACTTCTGTTACACTGGATGACACGATGGCCATGATGATTAGGTCCGAGTAGCAGAGTTGTGGGTATGAGATAGCGTCCAGTAGAAATAATAAATCAGGTTTTTTCGATTTATAACAACATTGCCTTAACACAACTAACCTTGTTGGCAGAAGACAAATCTTGTTTATCTTTTTATTTTACAGCCTATTTATTCAGGATAGACCAACTATGCTGTAATATCTCATTTTCAGTGGGGTCCTGCTTCTACCCGTGGCCTCAGCTGGGTGGACTGGAACACTTAGAGACTGTGACTTGCCCAGCGTCACACAGAGAATATTTGGCTCTAGTGAGATTTAAACCTTCTGTTTCCATGTGCACGAGACAGCAGTGGGTTTTACTTTTGGTTTGACTAGCTTACACCCACACCCACGCCATAATAACCGGTCATTTATTCCAGATGGAACCCAGTTATTACAGCATTAGAAAGAGGTGTAATTTCTGTCAGTAAATGGGCTCACCAGTAATTATAGAACAGTAAAGTGGGAAACAGGAGGGTCAGAATGAAGACTACATTTAGAGAAACAGAGGATATAGAATGGGACATGTGCATTGATGAGGCCAGAGAGATGAAGAGGGAAAAAAGCCACAAAGTTTTTAAAACAAGCACAGCATGTTTATCCTAAATGTGGTTTACAATAAGGAACTAATGGAGGTGACCAAGAATAGACATGTTTTGGTCCCTTTTCCTCGAGAAGGGGACCGTGTAGCAGCCTTTTTAACAGTCTGCAGTTCAGAGAAGAGGGTCTTTTGCAGACTCCAGAAAAGAAAATTGTAGTTGTCAAGACAGATGAAAGCACTAATAAGGATTTCTGCAGAGGGAGCTGTAGGATTATGCATACAAGGCTGGCTTATCTATTTAATTTTATTATTAATATTCTCTCTTTCTCCATTCAGTGGAGGATGCTGCCTTAACTAGGCTGTTCCCTTGCCTCAACACAGATGAGTAACTCTTAGTTCACCATCCTCTTGCTGTGCTCCTGCGGCTTCCGTGCACTCTCCTGAATCCAGCACGGGGCAGGGGATTTCTGCAGGTGATGCTGGGTCACTGGAGCTTTCGGGGGAGGGGGGGCAGATGTTATAATGCTATGCCTCCCCTGACATTTTACCCACTATGTGGCCTCAGGTTCCCTCTGTCTGCAGCTGTTGCTGCCATTTTGGCCCTTTGGGGCAAGACATAGTATGACCACACACTGAATGTAATGCTGATTGTCCAGCCTTGCTGATGAGGTGTTCAAATGGTGGGTTAATGCATCTCTCTCCCCCCCGCCAAAATGTAGGGGGTGCTGCCTCCACAGTGCATCCCAAAGATTTGACTTGTAACTCAAACACAGCTCTTCAGTATGGCAGTGTAATGTATCACCAGGCCAAGTGCCATTTCAGTGTTGCACTGGAAAACTGTAGAATACACAATCCTCACTACAGTCTTAAAAAAACTGGTAGTTTTTGCAATTTCTTGCAATTTATTGAGTTGTCACCCCAAAGTGTGTAAAAAATTAATATTTCAAGAAAAGACTCTTAAAGATACTGACAATTTTGGTATGCAAACTTGGTTTTTGGCCAAAATAATATGGGGGCCGCTCTTAGGGGTTCTGTATGACACTGCTTTCATCTAATTTGCTGCCTGGTTTGGTTTCAAAATCCACTGACCAAGCATACAGGAAGCAATATAGCTAACAGAGTTAAAGCACCAGGCTGTTAACCTCATGACTTGAGGGATAATACCGTGGATGAGAGTTGGATCACGGGCAGACTGGCTGGACCATTGGTCTTTTTCTGTCGGTATTGTCTGTTTCTGTGACCCAGTTGACAGGGGTTTGAAACCCACAGCCGCCACTTGCATATTGTGTGACATGAGCGAGTCACTTGACCTCCCAGGACACACTGGGAAATAAGCTTCAACTCAGTATGCCATTCCCTGCCAGAAATTCTAATATAAAATGTGTACACCTAAGCACAGAATGGAAAACAAAAAATTGAGCACTCACTAACCTTGAAACACACCTAAGCACTTGACATCTGAGCTGAAGCAGTCTAGCAGAAAACCTTTTGTTCTAACAGTGTGGATAAAATTCACTATACACACTCTGGCAGTCTTCCTGGAGACATCTGAGTTATCAGAAGTCTGCAGGCTAAGCTCCTCCCAGCACCCAGCTGGTATATCCCCAACTCTGCCCGTGACAGCAGATCTTTCTTTCTGCTCAAAGGGACAGGTCTTCTTTGCATCTCTGCAGTGTTGAAAGATTTCAAGTTTCAAAAGTTTTTTTCAGTGAATCTTTGAATTTTCAGTCCATATTCAACATTAACATTGCTCCTGCATCTTCTGATTTTGCTCCATGATCATCAATGAAAGGTAAGAACCGGGGGTTCAAATTCTGCTGTTGAGGTAGTCAGAAAATGTTATTTACAGACCTGCACAATTCGTGTGTCTATTGCCTAGGTGCTCAATATGACGTTTTCACTTGCCGTAAGTGCCTGGCCAAGCTGGTGTTACGACAGCTAAAAGACCGCAAAACAGCCTCAATGGCTGCTGGGTCAGGTGCTCAGCTTGTCGTCATGGAAGAAAAGGCAACAGCGGCTGAGGTGAGCTCCTCCTCAGTCTCAGCACTGTTCCCAGCTAGGGCAAGCATCTGAGGGTCATTCTCTGAAGATTTCAGAGAGATGTGCCTGGTCTTCCAGACCTTCAGGAAGAGCCCTGCTCACTGCAGCAAGAAGCACAAAAAGCAATGTGACAGTTGATCATGGGACCAGGAAAGTTCATGGTCATTGTGCATCTTTGACTCATGCAACTGCTCAGCCTTGGTCAAGCTTCCTTTGGTCGGTGGGGGGGAGAGTTGATCAAGGGCCCCATCTGGTTGAGCAAGCGGTCTGGATTTTTTTTCTCAGATCAGTCGACGGGTTCTCAGAGATCGGTGAGGAATCGATCTCCCAGACCTCAGTGCTCCCTGTTCTCTCCCAAGAGGATGAGACCCTATTGGTACCCCCGGCTGAGTAACCCCAGGAGCTGCCTCCATAGGTGTTTGTGCCTCCAAATCCTGTCAGGATTACCCTGCCAAAGCAGATGATTTATTCTAACCCTTTGGAGGACTCTCGTTGATGTTGGCTACTGGGTCAACAGTCAAGGTGGAAGCGGCTCTTGTGCTGTCGATCTCCACTGGTAGGCATCGCCATCAGTGCTCCTCGACCTGCTCCTCTTTGAGTGAGGAGATGCATCGATGCAGGAGGCATGGATGCTACAAGGAGCTCGTTTGGTAGTAGTGGTCCATTGCTGGGAGGGTACAGCTCTATCCCCTTGACCTTTATTCCCTTGGCCTTCACCAGCTGTTCCCTTGATGGTCCTTCCAACGCAGCAGTTCTCAGTGTCTGCTTCACCTTCACTTTGAGTGGAGCCACCTGCACATTTGCCACAGTTTGGGGCACTGACCAAAGAGTCTTGCCTCACGGTCAACTTGCAAGGTTTGGCTGTTGGTGAAGATCAATCTGGATGAGGATACCAGAGTGGTCTATGGTGGCACACTATTGAGGTCAGTCTTTGAAGAATCTTCTAACTTGACCAGGGCTCACACATTTAACCAGGAACTGGTCAAAGAGCTGACAATGGTTCATGGACCGGTGTCTTTTGGAGCTTTAGTGCGACTGATGTTAGAGTCCATAAAAGTTCCTTTAGAACGAGTCCAGAAATGGGCTAGATACTTGTTTACTGATACTCTGGATAGAGATGATTTCCCCAGGGGTTGCCTTTCCCTTGGCTGAAGTCGTCTTGGGACAGACCTTGGCGTTTTGGCAACATCCAGCATCCTGCCCAGCACCCTCTACAAATGCGGTGCGCAAGTGTGCAGTTCCAGTGTGCACCTTTTCTGGGTTCTTAGATCACCACTCCTCTGAAGATCTGATGATGGATTCTGACTTCTTTAAATCAGAAGGCCAAGAGGACATAAACAAACCTGCAGACAAGAAGTCCAAGAAGATTAACCATGAAGCTAAAAGGTGTATGCTGTCATGCCACTGGGTCTCCATCAGACTAGTTATTCTGTCATGATGGCAAATATTGACCACTCACTTCTCGGTGTATTAGGGGAACTCTTCCTTCTACTTCCAGCTGATCAACAGCTTCCCATCGAGTACTTCAGAGACCAGGGTCATTCATTGGCTAAGCACCAGTTTTAGACAGTGTTTAACAGGGTGACTCCTCTGCCCATGCCATGGCTACCGCTGTTGCCTTGCCTCACAAGGCATGGCCGAAGCTGTCCACTTTTACAGCAGACAAGTTAGCCAGTGACCCCTTTTTGGGTACCAACCTCTTCAGCCCTGGTGTGGAAGGACATCTCATGCGTATTGAGAAGCCTGATGTCACCTGAGATTCTGTGACTTCATTCCAGAAGGAGCCAAAGGCCCAAAAGCCTAAAAAGAAGGCCTTCCAGTTTCAGACCTTTCAGCCACAACCTCAGTAGCAGCCTCAGCAGGGGCAATTCCAGTGCCAGCATCAGAAGCCAAACTTCAGTGGCCAGGTGCAAAAAAGGGGAGGGGGGTGACTCCAGGTTCCCTGTGGCCAGAGCCACTTCAAAGGGTGTGCAGTGACGGATTGTCATCCTACCTCCCTCCTGCCCCAGTCCCATCTCATGGTCGGGGGCGGTCAGTTGCACCACTTCTTGCCACAATGTATCAGAAGAGTAAAGTGGATGATTGCCATGTGGATTTCATCCAGCATTGACCTCTGCTATAGGTTGGCTGGTAGGGAGTCACCAAAGGGGCTTAGGGCTCAGTTCACCAGACATACCGCTGCCTCAGTTGCTGCTTCCAGGGATATCCCTATTGTGGAAATGTGCAGGACTGCAATCTGAAGTAAAGCACACACCATCATAATCCATTACAGCTTTGACATAATGAGTTGCTGGTATGCTGTTTCTGGGTCCACGGTCCTCCAGTCTCTGTTCACCAAATAAGGGTGCATGCCTTGCCCCCTCCTCCCAGAGAACTACTAGGAGATTGCCGGAGTAAGGATGGTGAACTGCATCCATGTTGTTAGAAATATAGGTTACTCAGTTGTAATGTAACCGTAGTTCTACTAGTGGTATACAGTTCACATCCACACAACCTACCCAACCTCCTCTGACAAGTGGCACCTGGATCCCCGCTTCCAACATGTAAAAGATCTGATGGCACGAGCATGTATCACCCAGGTGTGGGGAGGAGCTTAGCTTGAAGACTTCCAATGATTTCGCTGTGTCTGGGAAGACTGCCAGGGTGTAGATGTGAACTGTATACCACTAGTAGAACTACGGTTACAGGTGCGTAACATGTATTTGCTACAACAACTGGAACAAGAGGTGGGTGTAAAAGTGAAAATGATCCCAGTTGCCTAAATGGAGTGCTAGCTACAAAGCTTTTTTTGAGTGGTAGGGTAGTTTTGCCCTTGCAGTGGTGCCACAGAAAGAAGTTCCCCATTCCACAGCAAGTATGGTAGCACATACTGCAACAAACTATTATTTTCAATGGGAAATAATCACATTAACCCTAGGTACCTTAAGGCATACTTGCATACGGTGCTTTCATTCTGAATGTATTCTGATTCAAACATCTGAGGATTTGGGATGGCCCTGCTGCTGATGCTTGAATGTGCTTTCAAGGGAGTTGGTGACAGTGACCCCTCCCATGTCACTCTGTCACTTACTGTACATTCTCAGTGGTAAAGACTGCAGTAAAAACTTGAGTGAAAGTTCTGAAAACAAGCTAATAAACAGGTGCAATTAATTTTAAATAAAATCATTGCAGCCAGAAGAATGCAAGTGCAATACAGACTGTTGTATGGTCAAATGAAAATATATTGGTTGTGGTTTAATGTCAATATGTTTTAAAAAAAAGACATATGCCTGCATTGCAAAACTGGAACAGCAATTATTTTATCAAAATAAACAGCTTGGTTTTTACTAGAACTCTGTTACCCAGAATCCCCAGTTATAGATAATCAGGGGAGTGCTGTAAATAGTTGTTGATCAGGCTTCATTGTTTCAAATCAAGCATTTGACAACATTTCTTGATTCCAGATTTATTTAGTATTAATTGGCTGCGGATCACTAAATAATTTCAAGTTAGCGCTCTATGTGGCAGGTGTTAAAAGATATGCTACATAACAATGACCTGCATTGTTGGGAGGCAGCATTTATGTATTTATTTAAAACATATTTTACCAGGTAAGCAAACTGAGCCCAAAAAGGCTTGATCTTCTTTGAGGGTATCTCAGTTATCAGGTAATACCGTAGGAGCCTTTGCCGTCGGTGAAGAGGAATCCACATGGAAGATTTTCAGCAGTACAACTGTGGCCGCCCATGCCACTGACGTCCATCGACGTCATCATCCCTAAAAGAGCACGAGTGGCCCCACTCCCTCCTCATTTCTTTCCTGCTGTCGACTTGCTCGTATGGGTCCCACGGAAGCTCTCTCGCAGTACTCACGCTTTTTTTTGCCTATGGCTTTTCTAACTTTAACTTTTTGAATCTCGATTACTTTAATTTGTTTATGTCGAGAGTTAATCCTTCAACTTTTCTCTTCCGTCTCTTCGGAAAGAAGATTGCCTCCACAGATGAACACTCTCTCTGTGTCTGCTGTCTTGGGCCTGACCTCGAAGTTTCTGACTGTGTGCTCTGCCAGAAGTTTTACCAAACACTTAGGCAACGCAGAAAGGTTCTCAAAAATGTCCTGATGAATCAACAGGTAGCCAGTTCTGGGCAGGGGTCCCAGCCTCCCAGTCGCTGACTGGTTCTTCGAGCTCTCAGGCCTCCGAGGCCAGAGGCAAGACCTCGGGTAAAAGTCACAAAAAATACTAAGATCGCAACCGCTTCCCCTGGCGTTGAACTTGTTCCCTGTCAGCATCTCCTTCTTCTGGGGGATCTTCATTGGCTGCAGCTGCACCAGCGACTCTGCTGTCCAGGTCTGTATGCCAACCAGACTCATACCAACAGCACCTCCGCCTGATTCTCAAGGTGGCTGGCCATTGACCTCCAGAGTCGTCAGCCCCTCCTTCATCAGTGACGTGCTCGTTATTGACAGTGCTCCCATCGAGACCTGCCCCTCCCTCCAGGGAAACTGGTTCCTCGGGTTCACAGTGCTTAACAGGCGAGTCTTTGACACGTGCCATCAACCCCACAAAGAAATCCTGACACAATTCATTTCAGTGATCGTGCAGGCACTTAGGCCCTCTTTGTGAACACCATCGATGGCACCTTCCTCGTCGGCGCCTTCTCATCGGCCCCGGGAAGCTCCCCATGGGCAGTCATCAGT
This sequence comes from Neoceratodus forsteri, assembly GCA_016271365.2. Lineage (NCBI taxonomy): Eukaryota > Metazoa > Chordata > Ceratodontiformes > Ceratodontidae > Neoceratodus > Neoceratodus forsteri. Next base: position 707,652,054 of record CM057459.1, on the reverse strand, counting down.
GCACGCGATGCCAGACCCGGATGTTGAAGAGGTTGACTTCGAGGAGGAGTACCACCTAGACCTCACTTTTCCTGAAGAAGAGGAAGAAATCCTGCTGTCTGACAGATCTACAGCCTCTTCTGTCAGTGACGACTTGGTGAAACAGACCCCCAGGTCTCCTCCTAAGGACCCCACATTTTTCAATGTGATGAAGCAGCTGTCCTCAGCCATGGGCTTCCACACTGAGGAAGTGGATGCCACCAGAAAGGAGCTGGTGGACTTCCTGGAAATTCTAGAATCTTCCCCCAAAGATCATTTTTCCAGTGCTGCCAGCCTTGAGGAACGCAGCCACGGCAGCCTGGCACAGACCAGACGTGTTGCAAGCTGTGCAACACAGGGCAGACAAACGTTATCATGCACCTCCCCCCCCCCGGATCTTCCCTGTTATGCTGCTCAGCCTAAGACAGACTCAGTGGTCATCAAGGCAGCTCATGACAAGTCTAAGGTGCCTAAGCAACTTAAGATTCCTTCCCCCAGACAAAGAGTCTCACAGAATCGACCTCTGGGGTAAAAGGGTTTATGCCTCCTCTACTCTAGGTTTGAGAATTGCAAATTATCTGTCACACATGGTAAAAAAACAGAATGCCAGTTGGAAGAAGGGCAAGGCCCTTCCAGAGGGCACTCAAAAGTAGGAACTGCTTCAGTGCCTCCAAGCCTCTGAGGTTGTTAATAAGCATCTCCTCAGAGCCCTGTATGACATCGTTACCAGGGCAGCTGCCACGGACATATGCCTATGTAGGTACTCCTGGCTCAGATTATCTGGGTTTGCGGCTGATGTACAGGAAAAAAATGTTTAATGCCCCCTTTAATGGCAACATGCTGTTTGGCCCTGATGTCCAGGACATCATTAATGATCTGTAAGCATCGGGCAGGGCCCTCAAGTACGTCCACTCCCTCTACCACACCCAACCAAAGGGTAGAGGACAGCCTTCTTTTTATAAAATGAACAATAGGCCCAGGACAACTCCCTGTCCACAGGGAAAACGCAGAGCCCAGGCTCCCTTGCCCGCCCCCTCCGGTGCAGGAGGGGTGGCTGAGCATCCCAGAAGAAAGGGGAACCAGCCTCTGTGGCTGGCTGTACCTCTGCTTGACTCCTTGCTGGACCCCCCCCTTTCCAGTCCCAGACCAGGAGGTGGTGATCAGAGGTTGGTTCTCCCTCCATCTGAATCAATGGAGAACCATAACTTCGGATGCATGGATTCTGCAGATCATAGAAAAGGGGTCACACCTTAGAGCTTATCGTGCAGCCTGCAGAAACCCCACCTCTGCCCTCCTGTTATCCACCGGCTCACATATCTGTTCTCCAGGAGGAAGTGCAATCCCTTCTGCATGAGCAGGCCATCGAGCCAGTGTCCAGGCACCAGAGAAACAAGGGGTTTTACTCTAGATTTTTCCTGGTCGCCAAAAAGACTGGAGATCTGAGGCATAGTCTAGATCTTAAGGACCTCAATCTGTATGTCCACTACAAAAAGTTCTGGATGGTAACTTTGCCAGGCCTGATGCCCCCTTTCAAGACAGGGGACTGACTCTGTTCAGTGGACATGCAGGATGCTTACCTGCACATCTCAGTCTTTTCTCCTCACAGGAAGTTTCTCCGTTTCGCCTTTCAGAGTGAGCATTATCAGTTCAAAGTGCTGCCCTTTGGCTTGTCCTCTGTGCCGCGAGTCTTTACCAAGTGCTTAGCAGCAGTCGCAGCAGCTCTCAGAAGGGAGGGACTGTATGTCTTCCCTTACCTGGACAATTGGCTCCTAAAGGCCCTATCTAGGGAACACGTTTTGCTAACTCTGGAGCGAACTGTCATGTTTTTTCACTTCCTGAGCATCACTGTCAATCTGCCCAGGTTGGTTCTGATACCATCCCAAAGGTTGCAGTATATACTAGCAGTTCTGGACTCGGCACAGGAGAAGGCCTTCCTGCCCCAAAACAGGGTAGAGTGCCTCATAGCGCAAGCTCAGGAAGTTGCCCAGAGTCGATACATTGCTGCCAGGGTATACCTTAGATTGATGGGCCTGATGGCAGCTGCCATCCCCACTGTTTCACTGGCCAGACTCCATATGCGTATCCTCCAGTGGGACAAGCGCGTGGATGGGTTAGACTAACCAGTCCTGGTCTCTTCCCCAGTATGCAAGGTACTGCAATGGTGGATGGACCCCTTGGATCTGCTTCAAGGTGTCCCATTCCAGATCTCCCCGTATCAGATCCTAACCACAGATGCCTTAGGTCTGGGCTGGGGAGCGCACCTGAGTACTTTCCAGACCCAGGGCTCTTGGTGCCAGCGGGAAGCCTCTCTGCATATCAGTGTCCTGGAGATGAGAGCGGTGCTCTACCCCATGCAGGCTTTTCAAAAACACCTTGCTCCAGGTCAACTGCTGGTGCAGCCGGACAATCTAAGCGTAGTATACTATATCAACAAGTGAGGGTGGCTCATTCGTGCCCCTTATCTGGGAGGCCATGAGAGTGTGGTTCTGGGTGTTGGCTCACAGTCTGACACTCTCTGCAGTCCACATGCCAGGCTGCTAAACACTGTGGCGGACAGTCCAACATGCATGAATGGGAGCATCTCTCATCCATCACAGAAGACTTGTTTGACAGATGGGGTGGTCCAGAGTTGGACCTTTTTGCGTCCCCACTCAATACAAAACTGACCAATTTCTGCTCGCTAGATCCAGGGCCTGGAGTCTTCTGGCGAGACGCTTTGTCCCTCTCTTGGAGCAGGAGGTTTCTTTATGCATTCCTTCCATTTCCTCTGATCCAGATGGTGCTAATCAAGTTGCAGATGGAATCGGACAGCATGATCTTGGTAGCTGCATTCTGGCCTTGTCAGATTTGTTTTTTTCTGCTTCAGCAGATGGTGGAGGGACTTCCTGTCCCTCTTCCTCTTTGCAGAAATCTACTGACCCAGGCTCAGGGGACCCTGGTCCATCCCAACCTCGGATCCCTCCATCTGCATGCCTGGTTCCTGAGGACATAGCCATCGCCAGGTTCGGGGTTACTAACAGAGTGGCAGATGTCCTAGTTTCCACCTGGAAGCCTTCCACTCAAGCCACGTATGCCATGAAGTGGAAGAGGTTTGCCATCTGGGCTGCCAGACATAGTTTAGACCCTTTCACCTGCCCCGGTGAACTATTATCCTGGACTACCTGATCTCACTCTCTGACTCCGATCTCCAGTACTCTTCCCTCAAGGTCTGCCTTTCAGCTATTTGTGCGCTTCATGAGCCCGTGGATGACCACACGATTGCTCAGTTGGATGTCTCCTATACCTTTCTAATGGGCACCCTGCATCTGAAACCCCCAATCCATTTTCCTGTCCTGGCCTGGGACCTGAATTTTGTTTTGGAAAACTGACCCTGTCTCCTTTTGAGCCAATCGCAACTTGCGATTTACGCTTTCTCTCTTGGAAAGCATTGTTTTTAGTTGCAATTACTTCTGCTCGAAGAATTTCAGAGTTGTGGGCCCTCTGGTGTGATGAGCCTTATTTGATTTTTCACAAAGACAGCGTGTTTTTTGTGCACAAATCCTAAATTTCTCCCTAAGGTGGTTTTAGAGTTTACACTCGGTCTGTCCACCTTCCTGTTTATTTTCCTGAGCGTGCCAATCCAGGGGAAGCACTGCTTTATACATTAGTTGTGTGCAGAACTGCCTGCTTAGGGCCAAGGAGTCTAGAAAGTGAAAGCAGCTGTTTGTTTCCTTTGCCCCAGGTAAACAGAGTGTTTCAGTTTCTAAGCAATGCTTATCCAAATGGTTGGCAAATTGTATTGTGTTCTGTTGCAACAAGTACAGCAAAGAATTGCCTGGTGCTGTCAAAGCTCATTCCACCAGAGCAGTGACTACCTCGGTGGCCTGTTTTCACTGGATCTTAGCCGTTGACATTTGTGCAGCCACCACCTGGAGTACAGTCTATACTTTCACTAAGCACTACAGTCTGGACATTGCCTCTGGAGCTTGTGCAGGTTTTGGTAGGGTTGTGTTAATTGGGCTCCTGTCTTAAGTTTTTGGAGAGTCTTCCTACCAGACTGTCTGCTTTGCACTTGTAACTGCTTGGATTCGTTCCTATGGTGTTACCTGATGACTGAGATACCCCCGAAGAAGATAGAGCAACTACGTAAAACTTACCATAACAGTAGATCTTCAAGAAGATCTCTGTCATCACGTATGCTTTCCCTCCCACCATCCCCCTTCTTGGTACTCCTGTCTAGGAACTGGCTCTATGGTGTATCAAGCCTTTCATTTAGGTCTGGGCACCTCCCCTCTCTCTTTCTTCAGTCCCCCATGGCAAGAACCTAGCTCTCTTAGTCTCCGGGGGAAAAAACTAAGCAGGGAGTGGGGCTGCTCATGCCTTTATAGGGTTGATGACATTGACGGCATGAGCAGCCCCAGTTATACTGCTGAAAATCTTCTGTGTGGATTCCCCTTCACCAGCAGCGAAGGTTCCTACAGTGTTACCTGATGACTGAGATCCCCTCTAAGATCTACGTTACGATAAGTTCTTATGTAACTGCTCTCTTCCAGTTGTGATCTGGGGGAGGGAGGGGAGAAAGGGATATACATACAGAATGCATATAGTCATTACTGGAATGCAATATACAAGAAGGTGTAAGTTGTGCAGAGACCAAGAGGGTAGCCTACAATAGTGGGTCAAAGCACCAAGCTGTGAATCTAGAGACCCAGCAGATCTAGGTTTGAAACCAACATCCGCCACTTGCATACCGTGTGACCCCTGAGCAAATCACTCATTTTGTCCTGAGTGGCCATTTTCTGTTGGGTTAAGAAGTGGGTGGTTCTGACTTCATACAAAGCTATATGAAGTAATTTACCTTCCCTGTACTCCTGGGACACAACTAGAAATTAGCTTTGGCTCAGTGTGCCTTTCTTGGTCACAAATTCTATTATAAATGAATTTAATATTCCTGTTCCGAACACAAAACTTTCCTGATCTTGACAGCATATGCAAGCAGCAATATAGATAACAATTTATACTGGCCATTACATGCTGCAGAAAACAATAAAATATAATTGTGGAGCATTGCTGAAGTGTAGTGGAACTCAAGCAAAAGGTTTAATGCCTGTATATACCTATCTAGTTCTGTGTAACCCCAAAAAGTGGAACTCTTTGATTTCAGTGAGCCTACCCAGTTACCAAAAATTATTCAGTCAATCAAATGTTCCCATAATTTATACAAAGCATCCCTGCATTTTTGGGTAACTATTTATGCAGTGTTACAGTGACCCTTATGTCTTGAACCAGGGTCGTCGACAGTACAAGACTCGTGCTTTATCCACTTATTGCCCACCAGCCTCGTCAGGTAGTAGTAAGTGACCCTAATCATTCTTGTCTGCTCATAGATATGTTTCTTCCCAAGGACTTTCAAAAACCTTGCTAGGAGCTATAGGGCATGATTGTTTTGCTCCATTTTTTATTAAAGTTAAAATAAAAATATAATGATCTTTTAATCAGTGTTGCTTGTAATCTTGTTTTGCAGAATGATTTACTTGATGTAGTGGCATGCATTGATCTGTCTAAGAAGACGGTGTGGAGAATTCGAATAAATTTTGTGTTCGCTTTAATTTATAACTTAGTTGGAATACCAATTGCTGCAGGTAGGTACGGTTACTTAGAACTCATCCAAAACTCACAATTTTGTTCAAGCAGTAAGGTATGACAATGTCGTCATTAATGTGGGATGATGGCACACTTCTGAAAGTGAGGCATGAGGTAATGCCAAGTGCCTTATTTACCCAAGAAGTACCATTATCCCACAATTAGGCACATTGCAATTATAAAATGATTCCTCTAATTTTTATTTTAGAAACTGAATATTTAGCTTCAGAAAGTTAAGTATGTCAGGCCTGTGCTGTTGTGCAGAAATAATGCACAGTCATATGATCACACGTGATCACATCTGACCAGTCACAAGTCTTGCTTTGTCTTGCACATTTTACATGTGCAGTGGTTTTTAAAACTAAAACAGGCAGCACCACCCAATAAATATTGCTATAAAACCTATGTATGTTCCAGGTTTTGTAATGAAGGTCAACAGATTTGTACTTTTTTTGGCGCTTTTTTGGTGTGATCCACTTCTCTAAGGCTGCTGGATGCTGAGTCAGCATACCTCCAGGCTGCTGATGACATAAGGGGTACAACTCTACTATAGAACTTGTATTACTACTAGTATTGTAATGTTGGTAACGGCATTGAAGTTGGTCAGTGTCTGCTTTACAGTAAGTTTTAATAGAGGCCTTATCTGTGTTAATTCCTACTAGGGATGGAGGATTTCTTAGCCTTGGTAAAATATCATTTTAATGTGGAGTGAAGAATAGCTTAGTCTGAAATTTTTTTTTTGTAAACTTTATTTAGGTAAAACCAGCAAAACATAGCATAACAAATGCACAAATTTAAAAAGGAAGACATTCTATGTTCCGTTCTGTTCTACATTAAAGGGGGAGGGGGGCAGCTGCTGAATAGGGAACTAGCTGCATTCATGAGCAGCCTAGATAGACCAGGATGGCCTTTTGCTGCTGACAATTTTCATATGTTCGTATCAGGCAGTCCAAGTACTGTAGGTATCAAGAAGGGAATAGCAATAAAATCAGGCAAAATACCACACTAATATTACCGGGTTGTAAAAACATTTTTGTTCCTGGTCTGGTAACAGTAGTTGCAACCTAGATGACCTGGGCAGAAGCCTGTTTGAGTGTTTGCTAAACATCAAGTGTAACCAAACCATGGATGCCAACAGCTCAAGGATGCACTGTTTCAAACTAGAGGAAACCACACATTTTTCAGGGCTTTTTCCAGTGTGTCCTATATGGAATGGTATTTGTCCAACTGGCCTCTCACCGAGTATTGAGCATGTTCTAATTTCATGCACTGGAGCAGGGAGTGAGCCCACTGACTTACTGTGGGGATGGAATCAAGTCGCCAGTGCAGGGCTAGAACCCTCTTCCCCACTGCATACCCCAGGGACATGAGGGGTTATCCCTCTGTCCTCCTACGGCCCCAACTTCTGGTGAGTCCCAGCAGAATTTCTGTTGAGTCCAAGTTCACAGGGATATTCAAAGCTAGTGACAAAATCCTATTAATCTCCACCCAGAATGTGTTTATGTTAAATGATAGAAGGAACCAGTGCGACCCTTACATTTTGGGCAGATATCCGAGACTGTCAGGTCAATTTTGTGTGATAGGACGGGGTGAAACAGACTCTGTGAAGGTAATTCATGTGAATGGCTCAAAGTCTGTTATTAACAGAGCACTCCATGCCCAGTTTTAGTATGCTGTCCCAGCCCCCCCCCCGGTTAGGTCACCGGAACCCAGGTCCTGCATTTGAGTTGTGACAGTGGGTCTGGTAGACCTCCCAACAGTAGTCTGTAACAACAGCTCAGTGGCCGGGCTCTGGCTGGCAGTGGAGCCAACATGAAAATTTCTTCTAGGGGCAAGTCTCGCCCCCCCCGACAGAAGTCTGGTCCTAATTTTACAATATACAAAAATTGGGAGACCTTCAGACCGTACTTCCTAAGGAAGTGTGGAAAATCCAGCAAGGCACCTTCATCATACAAATGCAAGAGGAGTGACAGGCCCTTCCCAGCTCCTCCCTCAGGACCCCCTCTACCCCAACAAGTATATCACCTCGGGATCTCAGGGTGACACCTATGGAGGCCTCCGAGGAAAGGATATTAAACTGCCCAAGAATTTTATGCGCTTTCACCCAGAACTTAACTAGGTTCCTAGTAAGTAGGTTCCTAATTTTGGCATGGTCTTGGCTGACCAAACTGGGGGTCTGAAGAGAGTGATAAAGTCCTCCCTCCACCGCCTCCAAATCTGTCCATGCACGTCCACAGGCCCTCCTGGGAGTCAAATCTTCAACAAATGCTAACTGGGCAGCCAGGTAGTATAAATGCAAATTGGGTTGACTCAGACCACCTCTCCTCACTGGGAGCCACAGTGCTTCTTTTTTAATTCTGGGATATTTACCCTGCCATATTAAGAAGGTTATAGCCCATTCCAAAGCACGTATATATTATAGAGGGACCCTAATGGGTATGGACTGAAGCAAATATAAACACTGAGGCAGAATACACATTTTGGTCAGGTTCACCCTCCCCAGTAAGGTTAGAAGAAGGGCCTGCCATCTTGTACAGTCATTTTTCACTTTGTGTATTAAGGGTTTGTAATTGGCTTCAGCTAACTTGGACAATTTATTGGTGAGTATTATCCCCAAGTATTTAAGCTCGGTCGTGGGGAGATCTGAGTCCCAGCCACCACTACTGGGTCTTTCCAAGATCCTAAAGGCATCCACTCGCACTTGCTCCACTTAATTTTGTGTCCTGACACTGGGCCATAGATAGAAAACAGATATATGAGTGCCCGAATGGCTATTTCTGGCCTATCCAGAAATAAATGGATGTCATCGGCAAATAGAGATATTACATGATTCTCTTCCCGCCAACGAAGACCCTCTAAGTCCTTATGATTCCGAATGGCAACTGCTAAAGCCTCAATAGTGAGAATATACAGGAGGGGGACGGGGACACCCCTGCCTCGTACCCCGGGTGAGAGAGAAGGGGGAAGACAAGGTATCGTTTGTCAAGATTTGCGTCATGGGGGTGGTGTAGAAAGAGCCAATCCAGGATCTAATATTGGGGCCAAAATGGAATTTTTGGAGGACCAAGGAGGCCTTGATAACCACTATCCCTTCCCCTCCCCGAATAGTGGTGTATAATGTTAATGGTGTATCTCAGATTGTGTTTGGCCTGTCTCCCCCCAACAAAACCCCCCTGATCTGGATGAACCAGGCTAGGGAGGACCCCCTCCAGCCACCCAGCCAATAACTTAGCCATAATTTTGTAGCCTGCATTAAGCAGGGAGATTGGTCTATAGGAGCCGCACTTCTGGGGGTCTTTGTCAGACTTGGGAAGCACCATAATGGTGGCCATAAACTGAGACTGAGGGAGAGTGCCCACCTCAAAAGCCGCATTCACCATCTTGTGCATCAAGCGACTTGGCATATCCCATATAACTTTATAAAACTCAGATGGGATTCCATCTGGCCCCAGTGCTTTACCCCGTTTAGTGGATCACACTGCTCGCCTCAACTCCTCGGGAGAAATAGGGAATCCAATTGCTTCTCTCTCTCTCTTTCTGGAGACAACACCAGGATATTTATTGTGTCCAAAAACAACTCGGGAGAGAGATCTTTTGGGGCCTGGGAAGTATAAAGGTCTTGATAGAATGCACGGAATACTGTACTAATTTATTGTTGATTAGTTGTAGTAGTTCCGTCACCCTTTTGTATGTCTAAGATGATAATTTCCGCGCTTTTTTTCTTAATCTGCCAGGCTAAAAATTTTCCTGATTTGTCTCCCTCAAAATATGAGTGAGACTGGAAAATTGATGATGTTTGATTAAGCTTCCCTTTCAAATGCACTAGGGTGTTAATACTATCCGGGGTGCCCTGAACCATATTCTGTCTCTCTCTCTCTCTCTCTCTCTCGCTCTAGTTCTTTAATATCTTTTTCTAGGGCTTGCTCTTCCTGTGTTTGTTGTTTCCTGATATGAGTGGTGTATGCAGTGGCTTCCCCCTAATATAAGCTTTCATAGCATCCCAGACTTCAAGGGTGGAAACATCTCCAGTGTCATTAAAGGTAATGAATTCCGAGAGCTTTGAGGAGAACACTTGCTGCACTCTATGTAAAACTGTGCCTGACTGCCACTGCAGACGATATATACCATTTTTTGCTGTGAAAGTAGTTGATTTGCACTGTTAAATATTTATGTGAGCCCTGGTTCACTCTCAGTGCACCAGGAAGAGAACCTGTAGTTCTGGGACCTAATATATTGAACTACAGACTGCTGTATTTGTTTTAATTATTTGTGTGAGGTACTTGTGGAGTGACAAACTCTATATTACAGAGCACCTGTGTTTTAAAATACCCATTTTAACTGTTTAAAATTGCACTTTAGTGTGCGAGTCAGAACTGACCTCAGAGTTCACATCCGGGTCATCCAGTGTATTTAAATTGCCACTCTGTGAGCAGGGCGCGAGAACACTAGCTGCACTCTATGTAAAACTGTGCCTGACTGCCACTGCAGGTGATATATACCATTTTTTGCTGTGAAAGTAGTTGATTTGCACTGTTACATATTTATGTGAGCCCTGGTTCGCTCTCAATGCACCAGGAAGAGAGCCTGTAGTTCTGGGACCTAATATATTGAACTACAGACTGCTGTATTTGTTTTAATTATTTGTGTGGGGCTCTTGTGGAGTGACAAACTCTGTATTACAGAGCACCTGTGCTTTAAAATACCTATTTTAACTGTTCAAAATTGCACTTTAGTGTGCGAGTCAGAACTGACCTCAGGGTTCACATCCGGGTCATCCGGTGTGTTTAAATCGCCCTTATGGCGGAAACGGTGACGGCAGAGTGCCACGCCAGCACAGCGTCATACGCTGGCGTGTTCTGCATGTTTAGCGGAGTAGCTGTGCACTGACTTGTGACTGTTAAGCGAGCTGTTTGTGTAAGTACAAAAAACTTATATCATGTCTCTGAATACTACCCTATTAAACTCATGCGACTATGTGGAATGTTGTGAGTGTTTTATGCTTGGAATTATAGTGGATAAAATTATGGCTAACAAGTTTATTTGTTCTAAATGTGTGGAGAACAAATCATTAAAGGAAGCAGTAGCTTTATTCAATAACAGACTCTCTGAATTAGAAGTAAGTCAAAAAGAAATGCAAGCTAGGTTTGTGGCATTAAATAAGTCTCCTATAACAGCTACACACACCACCTGAAGCTACTAATATTGGTATAGCAACACTTAATGGCATCTGTGATTCTGAGACATTAGAGTTACCAGATTCATACCTAAGTAATAACACAAAAAAAGTCCCAGAGAACTTGAGAGCCCTGAAGATCCTGACAAACTTTGGTATGAGGTACAAAGTAAAAGGAGCTATAAAAAAGGTCAAAAGGCAACTCATTTTTCATTACCCCTTAGTAACAGTTTTTCCCCATTAATTGAAAATGAAGTTCACCCTGTAAGTCCAGTTTTTAAGTACATAGAAAGTAATACAATGAATGTGTTGAATTTAGCTCAAAATGAGGAATGTTCAGTTATTCACTACAGTCTCTCTTCTAGTATTTTAGCTAAGCCACCACTTGCTATAGGTGTGCATGATTGTGAATCACAGAATGATGTAGCTAATCCAGTTGATACGATGTGTAGCTCAGTACCTTGTTGTCCTTGTCCTCTCCCTTCAAATATTCCGATTTTACCTTTAGTAACAATTTCACCTATGACGGACATAAATATTGCCTCAGATATTACTCCAGTGGAGGTTCCCTCAACTTATGTGAACACCAAAAAACAGATTTTTGTTATAGGAGATTCTACGATAAAAAATTTGGATAGAATCATTTGTAATGAGGACAAAGAAAATCGTACTTGTTCCTCTTTCAGAGGAGCCAGGATCGCTCACATTACCAATATGATCCGTAACATTGTAGCCCAAGGAGGTATGGACCCCCTAGTTATTATTCATGCTGGAACCAATGACTTCATGTATAATGATGTATTAACTATCAAACAGGATATAGTTGCCCTTACTAATATTCTAATAGACATTGGATGTGATTTAGCATTTTCTGAAGTTTTACCCATACCTAGAGCATCAAAACAGTTTAATGATAACATACGTCTGCTTAATAATTGGCTTCGAGGATGGTGCCTTCGCCAAAATCTCTGTTGCATTACCCATTACGAGGACTATATCTTTAGACATGATCTATATAGTAAAGATGGTCTGCATTTAAATTATATGGGTAATAGACTGTTAGGACACCATCTGTTACGTCACATTAATCAGCATTTAAACTAATTGAATTGGGAGAGATCTCTTTCTCTCCCCGAATAGGTAATAATCATAAACAGTGTTCCTATAAAAGAAATAAACAATGTGCCAAGGGAAATAAAATATCTCCAAGTGACATAAAATGTCTTTACTTTAACGCTAGAAGCCTTACGAATAAATTAGATGAGTTAAAAGTTATTGTCTTTTATGAGGATACAGACATTGTGCTTATTACAGAAATGTGGGGGGATGCTAAATCTTGCTGGGATTTAATGTTACCAGGCTATACATCTTTTAAGCTCAACAGGCAATCTGGGAAAGGAGGAGGAGGAGTTGCCATATTTGTAAAAAGGTTTCTTCAGGTTTTAGATATCTCTGTTGATATTAGAAATAATAATGATACTCCTGAAACTTTATGGCTTAAAGTTTTGTTAAATACCACCCAGTGTCTGATTATGGGTGTCTGTTATCCCCCCAGTTCATCCATTGGTTATTTGGACTCTATTATTAATTAAATAAATTCTGCCTGTGCTATTGGGGATATTATACTTACAGGAGATTTTAACTTGAGTGATATTGACTGGACTACATCTATAGGATGATCTAATGCTGCAAAATGTTTCATTGATGTTTGTCAGCAGTGTAATTTAAATCAGGGGGTACAACAACCAACTTGGGATAATAACCTCCTTGATTTGGTTCTTTACAGTAAGTCTGTTAATATAAAAAATATTTTGGTGAGTCCTCCTATAGGTAGTAGTGACCATTGCTCTATTACCTTTAAAATCTGTAAAACTGTTATCACCACTCGTAATAGTACAAAGGTCTACCTATATGAAAAAGCAGATATTAACAGTTTGAAAGCAGGACTTGATAATATCAACTGGGAATCTGTACTTGATAAAGTTGGTATAGAAGAATACTATTATTTCTCATGCAATAAAATTCATTCTTTAAGGGAAAGTTTTGTACCATTTATATATAAATACTCTTCAGTCACATCTAAACCTAAATGGCTGACAAAAAATTTGGTAAACCTTAACAGAAAAAAAAAGAAAGCGTTATGCCATTTATTAAAAAAACAAAACTGTGAATAATTGGAAGTTATATTTGAGCATACAAAAGAAATGTATTAAAGGAATTAGGAATTTAAAAAAAGAGTGGGAACATAAACTTGCTGTAAATGCCCGTATGGATAATAGCAAATCATTTTTGGCTTATATAAACTCTTTAAAAAAAACACCTGTCAGTTGGGACCACTTCTAGTGAATGATTGTTTGACTCACATTCCTATCGAGATGGCTAACTTTCTCAATGAATTTTACTGCAATATCTTTCAAAAAGACATGACAGATAAGAACATTAATAATTCAGTGGGTAGCTATATACCTATATCGATCACCGATGTACAGTCTAAATTACTGGGGCTAAAAGGAAAAAACCGTGTATCTCCGGACAATATACCTGGCCATCTATTATATTTGTTGGCTAATGAAATAGCTTTACCGTTGCAACTTCTTTATGAAAACTGTTTAAATTTAAATTATGTGCCTAAATTATGGAGTACAGCATATGTTATTCCAATTCATAAAAATGGGCCTAGAAACCAAGGCGACAACTATAGACCAATCAGTCTAACCTCCTCAATGTGCAAAATACTGGAAAGTCTAATTAAAGATTTGCTCACTTCATTATTACAAGAAATTGATCCTGAACAACATGGATTTAAAAAGGGAAGGAGTTGTCTGACTAACATGCTCTGTTTTTATGAGGAGGTTAGCCTTCACTTGGATAACAGACAGGAATACGATGTGGTTTATTTAGATTTTAGTAAGGCTTTTGACCAACTTCCACGTTGGGCCTTATTAAAAAAAATTATACCAGTTAAACATTAATCCGACTCAGGCATTATGGATATTTAACTGGTTAACCAATCGGAACTCAACAGGTTTTAATTAATGGTCACCTTTCTCACCCGGGGTTTATAAAAAGTGGTGTTCCCCAAGGGTCTGTGCTTGGCCCTTGTCTGTTTCAGTTATTTATAGCAGACATTTCAAATAATTGCTCATCAAATATTATCAAGTATGCAGATGACATTAAGATCGGAGGGCCATGTAATAATGAAGATCAAATAAAAATAATATAAAAAAGGTTTGTATAAAATTACAGCATGGATTTTGGAATGGGGAATGAAACTGAATCATACTAAATGTAAAATTTTACATTTTGGAAAAAATAACCCCAAAAATTCATATATCTTGAATAACCAGGTACTAACAGTTTCTGAAACAGAAAAGGATTTGGGGGTCGTTGTAACAAATCATTTTCTACCTGACCTTCAAATTAATGCAATTATAAGAAAGGCAAATGGTGTTATTTGAGCCATCAAAAGAAATATTAAATCTAGAGAGAGGGATGTATTAATGCCACTCTATCGTGCTTATGTTCATCCACATTTGGACTTTTTATCACAGTTCTGGTGTCCATTTAGGAAATAAGATATTATCAAATTAGAAAAAGTACAAAGGGGATTCACCAAACTTACTAAGGGAATGAAGGATGTTCCATATGATTTTAGACTCCAAACATTAAATTTGATGTCACTATCTACTCGCAGACTAAGAGGGGATCTCCTTATGATGTACGATATTGGTAAAGATCCAATTTTGATGGTAAATTTAGGTTTGACATATAAAGATGATACGTATAATCTTAGAGGTCATCCTCTACAATTACAGTATAAATGTTTTAATCACATAGCACGTGAATATTTTTATACACTACGGGTGGTGAAACCCTGGAATTTACTACCAATGGATGTCATTATTAGTAATACTAAGATATGTTTTAAAAACAGGTTGGACTTATATATCCTGTCTCACCCTTCGTTTTCTTATTATTAAATATGAGAGCAGTTATGAGCCTTACCGCTCCATGGTTCTCTACCAATCCTAGTATAAATCCTAGTATGATGCATCAGTCAACAGAGTGGGTCCATTCTCCACTGTCGTGCTGGGGGGTTGGTATCTGGTTTTATGTGAGAGACACTGTAAGTGGAGCATGATCCAAAATCAGTATGGGGCCATAACTGGCCTCCACAACCCCTCCTAGGGTACCCACTGGGCAAAAAATGTAGTCTAGTCTAGTGTAGACTTCATGTGAATGGGAGTAAAAGGAATACTCCGTGTCTTGTGGGTGTTTGAATCTCCAGATTTCTATAAGGTTCCTTTCCCTCATCATGCTGTTCAAGGCCTCTACACTTTTCGGAGGGGGTCTCCTGGCGCATAGCCAAATGATCCAAGATTGGGTCCCAATATGTATTGAAGTCCCCACCAGTTATTAAAGTACTGGTGTAAGGGGCCAGGGCTACCAAGAGGTGGTGGAAAAGCTATGGAGAGTCAAAATTGGGCCAATATAGGGACACTAGGGTATAATGGGCCTGCTCCAGTGAAACGTCCACAATAGGTACCTACCCTGGGGGTCAGCTATAACTAAGTGGGTCTCTACCCTGAGTGAAGGCCTAAACCAGATTTCCACCCCCCTAGCCCTGGAAATAAAAGGGGCCACCACCAAAGTACTACCCCAAGAGGATGTACGCCTGTCTGCCTCCTGTTGAGTCATGTGCAACTCCTATTAAAAAAAAAAAAAAAACTTTGATTTCCTAATATATGTCCAAACTCTCTTTCTTTTCACCACTGTTTTAAGACTGATGACATTCCAGGTGAAAAAATGTATCCGTCCCATTTGACATTAATATCTTTATCTAGCTGATTCGATGGCCCCGTGTAAAGAATCACAGGATAGAAATAAAGGTTTTGGGTTTTGCTGGTTAACAACTTTTCCATTTTAAACATACCCTCCCACCGACCCCAACCCCCAAAACATCCATGCTCTTAATTAAACTAAAGAAAACCAGAAACCCTGATGTGAAACCATCCCTCCCCCTTCCCACACAGTCCCCGTAACCTGTATCACAAACACAAACTTATGAAATTTCGTCTTAAACAGCAGGCAAAACCCATATTGTGAAACTTCCCCCAAGAGAGCCCTCCTAAGAGGTCCCCAAAAATAAACCACCATAACCTAACCTTGAAAAGTAGAAGTAAGCCCCCTGATTTGAAGATTCCACCTCCTGCCCTCCCTGCCATACTCTTTAAACTAAACCCCCATATGCCCACTAATCTTTGTGGATGGAGCTGGGCCATCCATCATTGTGAAAATTATTTGAATGCTAGAACAGCGAAGTCTGTAAACCTCATCTCTGCCTCTGGACAAGGGGAGGAACTTATACGCCCTGTCTGACCAGGGCAGATGAAACTCTAGAAGGGGTCAGTTATCTGAGCCCCCTTGGGAGCCACAAGGCCCTATCTCCCAGAACCTCTCCTCCTCCAGACCGCACAGTGTGCATAAGGGCAGTATTTTGTGTAAAGTCTGGGTGCAAGGGAGAGTTGCAGGTCCAAGGCTGAGGACCACTGAGGAAAGCCAAGGGTCCATCGACAACAAGGGCGCCGCCAGGTTGACCTCAGCCAGCCCTCACTAGGCATGTTTCGGCTTAATAGTAAATTGTGCAGCCATACATGTTAGTGTGCTTGGCCTGCGCCTTACAGTCCCCTTCCCCCACACACAAAATGCAAACCTCTGGGCACCAATAAATCAAATTAAAGCTGTACAGAAAAGAATTTAATACAATGCCCAGCAAACATACCATCCTCTTTCAATATATCCCCCTCCCCCTATTTGTAAACAACCCAAACAAGTAGTTGTCCACAATAAGGTATAAAGTTTGAGACCAAAGCCCCGTGCCCAAGTGGGTCAACCACAAGTCCAGAGTCCCAGGAGTAGGTCATATCCATTAGCAAAAATAAATGAGTCAAGGGAAACATCTGTGGACACAAATTACTAGTCTCAAATAAGCATTGTGATAGAAGAATCAGTCTTACTGTCCTGTGTACTGAAGTGCATAGTTCACAAAGCTCACACAGACCCCTAGGCTCCGTAGCAGTCTGGCCTGCATTTCTCAAGACGTGGAGCTGCATCTCTAAAGCCCCAGGGACCATGGTAGCAGTAAAAGCGGACAGCAGGGAGGGGAGGCATCGCGGCCCTGCCTTAATAGGCCACCACTGTGTTACAGGTTGTAAAACCTGACTATTCCCCCCAATCCCCCATCCAAAAGTCAGCAACAAGACAGTACCTGTAGTCCAAAAATGGATTATAATTCCTGCTCTTCTTGATCTGCAGTATTCTGGAGAAGTCTTGGAAGACACTCACCCTAGATTTTTTTATCATAATGTTGCCCGCTTTTCTTGCCACATCAAGGACAGCTTGCCGATCCTGGTACCTCAAGAATTTAACTATCATATGCCTCGGATGTTGATCCGGGAAGGGTTTGGGATCAGGAGAGCGATGGGGCATGTTGAATCTCCAGAGGGACTTGTTTGGGTATCTGCAGGGCCTGCCAGAGCCATTTTCAGATAAATTGGGCACAATCAGTTCCCTCCGATCCCTCTGGCATGCCCACCAATCGGACGTTGCATCTCCGCTCCCTATTTTCATGGTCGTCCAAGGTTTGCTTTAGTTGGGCTATATCTCTGAACGCCCGCTGTAAGTCTGCTGAGACCTGGCCCAAATCGTCCTCTTGAGTGCTTCTGTGGGTTTCCAGCTCCTGCAGTTGAGATTCATGTTGATCTACCGTTTCAAATTACATGAAGTCTTGCTGTATTCTGACTATTGCAGTTAGCCCCAGCACTCAAACTGCCCCGAAGAGAAGAGGGTTAATTTTCTATGCACAGCATAGAACGTTGAGCTCGAGCTCGGTTCAAACCTCTGTCTGCTGCACTTAGAAGTACAACCGTTAGATTCTTTACTCCACCTAACTGAACGGTCACTCCGGAGATTTCTCCTTTGCTCGCAGTTCGAAAGTCAGTTAAAGTCTTCGATTTTAACGATTATTTTTTTTGCAAGTTTCGATTCAGATCTCTGTCTGTGGTACAGTAAGTACTAGGTAGTGAACTAGACATAGTAAACTTGTGGAAATTGTAAAAATTGATTTTCGACCGGTTCGGCTGAACCGGCCATTTAGTGAATTACATATCCTGACTTTGTTTCTAAACTTAGAGTGTGGTTACCAGTCCTGGGATGACATGTTTTCGAAACCTGCTTGCATTTTTATGGTGAGTTCATACTTTAACTCTTTAAACAGCTTCTCGAGGACTTGGTAAGAAGTGTCAGGAGCGGTCTTTTTCTCAGCATTCTTCTGTAGCAGGCCACATGTTGCTTCGGGTAGCAGGAGTCTCCAGGCTTGAGCTTTTCAAGAGCTTTCGCGATTTTTAAAGTTTATTTTCACCTGGGTTTTGGCTGATTTAGGTGAAGAGGCCATTGTGGACTTGTACAGTATAAAATTTTAACTGAATTAGTGCGATTAGAGGCAGGATGATTAAGATATTAGGTAGACAGATGAGAAGCTCTCAAATCAAGCATCCATCTCCTAACCCAGCTAGGCCATGCTCCCCCGCTTAGTCTGAATGTAGATCAAGTAAAAGCCTGCCAGGGAGAAAACACTGCATGGCTAGTGCATAGAAACTCTTAGTAAGGTTTCAAAACAACATTACTTCTCCCACCCCCATTCACAGAGTGATGAGATAATTGCTTTAGGCCCTAAAGTTTAGCACCATCTAGAAAAATCTCCTCTATTGAATGTCAGGTGTGAATGAGCATAGCCGTCGTTAACATGACAATAAGACTCATGCCTTTCACCACAACAGAAAGTCTATAAACCTAAAGTAATGTGCTACTCTCCCTGACTTCTGCACAGGCTAAAATGATCTATTTAAACTATTTTTGTGTATTACTGGTATTGCATATGACAAACCCACAAACAGCTGATTGTCTTTCAGTGTCTTGCAGTAGACACAGAGCAAGAAAAAAAAAGAATCTTTACAGACCTCAGCAATGTGACACTCTCCCTGACTTCTTCGTAGATAAAAGAGAATGAGGGGGCCAGCCGGCCCGGTGGCAATGTGGATTGAGGCACTGGACGCCACACCTTGCGCCACGCTGGCAACCCGGGTTCAGGAACGAGCCTGGGCGGAGGTCGGCAGGAGGGAGAGGGATCGAGCGTCCGTAGGGACAGCCTCCTCTCCCGGGAGGGAGGGGGGTTCCTGCTCGATGCTTTGCTGGCCTCTGGTGGAAGCCGGAGGCACAGCAAGCACTGGAGCGTAGAGAAGGGTTGGGGTGTGGCAGACGTCGGTGGCAACGCCTTGACGTCAGGGCCCTAGCCACTCCCTAGAACAGGGGAAAATGCCCTTCAGCTCAGGCGGAGATGGAACACTGGAGCTTGCCCTTGATTTGTGGCTGCCCTTCTGGCGCCCTCCCGAGCAACACCACCAGAGAAATTTGGGGTGTTGGGGCCCACCTCGTCCCCACCCAGGGGGTAAACCGCAGCTACATGGGTGACGGAGGGTTGACCAGGTAGGAGCGAACCTTAGAGGGATGACTCGTAGGTGCTCCTGAGGAGACCAGAGCTGGAGGGGAGAGGAGGATTAAATAGAAGGTAGGAAAAAAAAAAAGAAAAAGAGAATGGGGAACAGCAGGTCTCAGCATCTAGCAGTTTGGTTGAAGCAGAGCACACAACAAATGGGTAGAAATGGTATAAAATGGTAAATGTTCATGTACACCAGGCAGACACTGTTTTTATAGCAATATTTAGTGAATAATGCTGGCAGTTTAAGTTCTGTAATTTTTATCGCACATGATTTTTAAGCAGTAATACACAACAGGGTGTGGTGGTATATGTAAATAATAACTTATCACAGGGTATACAGTAATGCTAAATTGCCGCACAACCCAGGTGGGTTTTGAGACATGAGACACAGCCAAGTGCCTTCAACTACCTGGAAAGTGCGGTAATTTACCGCACACCCTTGAGTGTGTTATTGTGCTTGTAAAATGGTTTTAAGAGCTAAAAAAGTAGGAAAAGTCAAATTTGAGCTGTGCAGTAATTGAAATTAATACGTGGTTGTGTGACCAGTTTTGACCAATCAGATTTCTTGTTTAACTCGAACCATTTTATAACATGGGATATCATCACAGCTTAGGTGCGTTGAGAGTCATGGGGTTGCAGGCAGAGTGACTCGTGCACCTGAGAAGTGACGATATCCCCTGATATGACATGCCCTCAAGTGTATTTTATTAATTTATTTATTCAGATCTTGGAATAACACCTTTGAGCTGGAAGCTTATTTACAAAGGTTCCACGTCAAACAAACAGTAACACATTACATACATTTCAAGACTGGGACAGTGCAAACAGTATACCACACTAGAGGACACCACCTCTTTTAGATACCTAGGTGTTTGGTTAGACCAGCACCTAAACTTTTCTGGACATGTTGATGCCATCCTGAAAAAATTGCACCCTAGCTTGGTGCCCTTTACAGGAACCGTAGTTGCTTACCGCTTCTGGCTAGGTGGGACCTTGTCCAGAAAATGATTCTCCCTATTTTTGATTATTGTGACATAGTCTACAGTGCTGATCCCAAGTCTTCCCTAACCAGATTGGATACTCTCTTCAATGCCTTCTGTCACTTTGCTCTGTATTCCCCGTCCCGCACCCATCACTGCAACTTAAATCACTTTCTAGCTTTCCTGTCACTACTGGAGAGCAGACGCCTCTCACAGTGCACCAAGTTTACTTCCAAATTCTGGTTTGGCACTCTCCCCTCATACCTTTCCTCTTTTCTAACTATTCCCAACCCTTCCTCTCGCTCTCCCAGATCTACTGACTCATGCACTTTCACAATCCCACAGCGTTCTACCTCTACTAGGCAGGCTGCTTTCTCTTACCGCATCCCCAAACTCTGGAACTCTCTAGCCCATTCTATCAGACATTCCTTGTCCCCATCTACTATCTCCTCATTCCTGCTTATTTTTTTTCTCCACGAACTGCACTTATCCCTAGCACTCCTTAAGTCCACGTTCTACTACCTTCCTTCCTATACAATCTCTGTTAAGTTAAAGTGGATGTTCACTGAACTTTACATTGGTGCTAGCACTTACTGTTGCTGTCCCTAGTACCACATTAAGTATAGCACTTATTTTAATTCCATGTCTGTAGCCCAGTATTTGTTTACCATCCGTGAATGTCGTAATTGCTTATTTTGTTGATAGACTATGTAACCCTTTGTTTAAAGTATAAATGAATTGCCTGTATATGTAATCTAATACCCTCTCCCTAGGGACATACCGGGAGATGAGCAACTTGTTGTCCAGTGTGCCTTTCTGGTGAAACTCTTGAATAAATAAATTAAATAAATAAAAAGTATAAGTGCAGTGTTACAGGGCAACAGTAACCAAAGCGGGGAATGCAAGGATTACATACAATTTGATTACAAAGTTACAAAACATGACATATTTAAGCAGAATAAATATTTATTTGTCTAAGCTGCAAGAGCTTTAAGCAGAATACATATTTCTTTGTCTAATAAGCTCCAATAGAGAGGGGTAGGAAAGAGAGTTGTGTTGGGGGGGTCCAGTGCCTCATGGAGGAAAGGAGACATTGATAAGGGGGAGGAGTGGGTGGCAGAGGGCGAAGTGGGCAGGAGAAAGGTGGTCAGTGAAAGGAACAGGGACTAGCTGTCACAGCTGCTCAGACAGGTGATGTGTAGGTGGAGTTTTCTCTTAAATGGCCCCAGCTTGGACTCACTGGTTATACAATGAAAAAAGGGGGCTTAAAACAGGCATTATTCAATTCAGTAGAATTTATTTGAAGAAAAATAATAGTCCCAATTTTAACAGGTTAAAAAATAAATTTAACAATTAAATAGTTAAGTTTACCTTAGGAATGCCAACTAAGGTAAGCTCCTCTGAAGAGAATGGCAGGGCAATGATTTATTGTTTGTTATGAGGTCTGTGACTGGAACTTTTTTGTACTGTTATGTTACTGGTTTTATTATGGCTGTCAGCCAATCTGCAGTATTCCCAGTTCTTCTCTACTCCCCTGTCCATTTTTTTTCTGAATGCGTCTCCTTGTTTGTTTTCTGTCTTCAATCTTTAACTGCAGTTGTCAATAAATCTTTTTTATATAATGGAATTTTTATTACTTTAAGATTGTATGTTTGTGTTAACAGTATTTGTGATACCTGTGCTGGTTTAACTAAAGCTGCCACTTACATTAAAGTCTGTCAGTTTGTAAAATTGTATGTTTTGTACACACATATGTAGCTGCTTATATTTATTTTTTACTGTGTATAGTGCATAGTGTCTTCCAGTATCGCTAAACCTGTATAACTTGCTGCTAGTTTGATACTGTGTAATTATGTATATTGTAACTTGTCCCCTTGTTTTCCCCCTCCTCAGGTCACATCTGTAAGTCAGATTTTGGCATCTCTGTTTGCTTACCGGGTATTTTGTTAAATTAAATGTGTGATGTGCTAAAATCACACTTTCGGCTTCATAGCCTGCTACCCTGGGGCAGCGATAGCCCCACTGTGTAAAAATATATTTTTTTTACTCACAGATCAGAGTTTGGGAAGGGATAGTAATTTGTCCAAAACATGAGCTAGCTGATCCCTTCCCACTTCCTAGACTGCCTGCTCCCCCTGTTTTGTGTCGTGGTACTAGGGAGAGTGCGGGGATGCACCCCATGCAAGCCTATGGGGCTTATTTTCAGAACCTGTTTTTAATACTTTAAACTACCTTTTGATAAAAAGAAAGACACTGCTCAACTAATAGGGACCCTAGTGGAATGAAAGTAAGCCACTGATGTAGTCACGCCATGAGTGCTTCTGGTGAAAGAAAGAAATGCAGGATGCCAATCGTTTGAAAAAGTATTGTGTGTAAACGGATGCCCACAATCCTTAGGGTGAACATAATGAAAAGCTGTGAGAACTTCCTACCATTCTTTTTTCAAGCCAAATAGAAGCATAACATTCTTTGGACATCCAATGAATGCAGGATAACGTCTCTGAGCTGAGGTGATAGCCACCAGAAAACATTTTCTATGAGAGACGATGAAGCTCACAGGTGGCATTGGGTTCGAAAGGAACCTGAGCAAGGGACTCCAGAACCAAAATAAGTTCCTAGATTGGAACCAGTAATGGGGGGGGTGATGCAGATACAGTACCTTACTGGAGATCTTTTCGGAACCTTCTGGATACCTGTAACTGTGCCACAGTCCTGTTCTTTAAGAGGGCATGAAAGGCAGAAATAGCCACAAGATGTACCTTCATTGAAGAGTACTGGAAGCCAGACTGTGACAGGGACAGGAGGTAGTCCAAACCCCACCAGACTGGACAAGAAAAGGGGCCCAGAGAGTGAGAGGCACACCAGATATTGAAAAGTTAACATATCAGGGAATATGCGTGCCAAGTAGATGGCTTCCTAGCTGCCTGAGATAGCGGGGGAGCCGTGAACTAGGACAATTCTACGTCTTCAGGAGTCAGGCATGCAGGTGCAGTGCCCGAAAGTCCAAGTACCATAGGCTGCCATGATTCTGAGAAAGGAGTCCCACTTGTAAAGAGAGGGGGACTGGAGTTTTCATTGCCATGTGGTATTGCAGTGGAAATCAAATTTGCTTGGGACAGAACAGAGCCATCTGAAAAAGAGTGGATGGCTGTGCCCTGAGATTCACCTGTTCACTCGGGATTAGTTATTTTATTTATTTATTAAATTTTGATGACCAGGTAGGCCCAGTGAGCCCCTAAGGTCCCTTTTTCAGGGGTGACCCGGAGAGACACTACATGAATTAATACAGGCAGTAAACAGGCATAAACATACATACAGGTACAATAGTTACAGTTTTTATGATTGATTCAGAACAGTGATGGCATTCTAACCGTAGTGGTTTGGCACTACTCATGAACATCTGTGAGTTACCGAGATAAGTGCTGTGTCAAGTATGAAGTTTGAGCAGGTAGGGTGCATGGAGTCATTCTGTGAGGGGCGGGAGGGACTGTCAGGTGCCATGGCATTGTCAAGTACTTGCTTCCTGTAGATGTGCCTTGAGCCTGGTATGGAAGTTCATGAGAGAGGGGGCATCCTGTACCAGTGGTGGAAGTTTGTTCTACAGGTAGGGGGCTGTAGCAGAGAAAGATTTCCGTCCCCCACAGGTCCTGACCCTGGGGGTTACTAGCAGAGTCTGCCCAGAGGTCCTCCGGGTTCGAGAGTTATGTTTGGAGGTGAAGGTAGCTGAGAGGCTGGGTGGAGCTGCTGGACTAAGTAATTTAAATGCTAGGCAGAGGAGAGGGTATTGTAGACATGCATCAAAAGAAGGCCACTGTAGTTTGGCAAGTGTATCACAGTGGTGGCTTCTGGAGTGATCCTGGGTAGCGAACCGCGCTACCTTGTTGATCTGCAGCCGGTGAACTTCCTGCTTAGCCGTTCCCTGTGTAACAGGGGCTGCGTAGGTTAGTGTGGGTAGCAGGATGCTTGAGGCAATGGAGCGCCTGGCTTCTGGTATGAGCTGATCCCTAATCCGATACAGGATGCCCAGCTTCCCATGGATGGTCTTGGTCACTTGTTCCACATGGTCCTTGAAGGTGAGACCTTAGTCAAGTGTAAGCCCTAGGTATTTTAAGAAGGGCACAACTTCAATGCTGGTCTCTGCCAGTGATTTGAGTTGTAGGGAGCTGGTCCTGTCTTGCCCCAAGGATCTGGGCCCGAACAGCATGGCTTTTGTTTTGCCTACGTACAATACCATTCTGTTTATTTATAGCCAGTTCTCCAGTGACGTTAGGCCCGATTGGAGTAAGGCGCTAAGAGCCTCCAGGTTATTCGAGGAGCAGTATATGACGGTGTCATCCGCGTATTGTAGTACTGCACTATCCCCGCAGGGGAGTTTTAAGTCATTGGTAAACAGCGAGACTAGAAGGGGACCAAGGATTGATCCTTGTGGTACTCCCTCTTTAAGGGGTAGCGGGTCAGATATCGCACCCTTCCAGATGACTCTCTGGGTGCGGTCAGATAAGTAGCTCTCGAACCACTTGAGAGCCAGAGGGTCTAGGTCTATCTTTTTAAGTTTGACTAGCAGGAGGTTGTGGTCGACAAGGTCGAAGGCCTTGGACAGGTCAATGAATACCGCGCCGGAGGGATTCCTTTGTCCATGGCATTGAGTACCTCTGTCATGAGGTTCGTGAGGGCAGTGTCCGTGCCATGGTTAGTGTGAAAACTGTGTTGAGAGGAGGCCAGTAGTTGGTAAGTCTCCAGGTAATTGCGGAGTTGGCTATATACTAGTCTTTCCTGCAGTTTGGCAAGCAGACATAGCAGGGAAATAGGCCTGTAGTTCCTGGTGTGCTCCTTGGAGCCACCCTTGTGGATGGGAACCACGTTTGCCTGTTTCCACTGGTGTGGTACAGTGCCTTCCAGCAGGGATCTATTTATGAGCCAGATCAAGGGTCTGGCGGGGGATTGGGCACCGTCCTTGAGCAGCCTGGGATTAATTCCGTCAGGACCGCCTGGGCCTTTGATTTTCAGGGCCATCAGGAGGGTTTGTACCTCTTTCGTTCTGACCAGTCTTAAGGGGAATAGTGGTCGTTGAAGTATTAGGGGTTCTGACTCGGGTTCGAGGGTATGAGGGGGTAGCCCTGCCTTATATGCATCAAGGTTGGTGAAGTGAAGGCTGAGGGTTGCGGCAATTTGAGGGCCATCATTCACTAGCTTACCATTGACTTTCATGGGGCCTGGTTCAGCCTTGGTGTTTCCTCTGATCAGCTCATTGATATGAGACCAAAATAGTTTTAGCTATTTTTTTGAAGGCGTGTGACATATTCCCTTTTAGCCAATTTTGTGGTGCTCTTGCATTTGTTATGCAGGGCTTTGTATGCCACAAGGTCGGCCTGGAGATAGAACTTCTTAAACCTCTTCCAGGCCTTGTCGCGGTTGATCATTAGGGCTTTTAGTGCTGAAGAGATCCACTTGTAGCAGCTGCCTTTTACTCTGAGCTTCTTTACCAGGGTGAAGAGGTTGGCTGCTTTTGTCAATGAATTGTGGAAGAATTCTAGTGCCTGATCCAGGAAGGGGAGGAGTCTGATCGGTCTCCAGTCCTGGCTACTGAGGTAGTCATTGTATTGAACCGCTGGGAAGTTTGAGTAATCTCGGGCGGTCAATATTCTGGTTGGACTTTGGGTGCGTTGTTCCTCCAGATACAGAGTATTGGGGAGTGGTCACTCAGGGCATCAGCCATGAGCCCAGCTAACTGGATATTGGAGGGGTTAGACACCAGAGCCCAGTCCAGAATGTTGTGGTTCCCCGACTTATGGTTCAACCTGGTGGGTTCTGATATAACCTGTACCAGATTCGCCTCTTGAGTTAGGGACATGAGGTCTTTATTGGGGTCGTGGGCCCAATTAAGATTGAAGTCCCCCAGAATGAGATGCTCCGTGGCGACGTCTTTAGTCGTGGTTCTGGTGATAGCCTCTAGGGATTGGAGAGTTGTCTTAGGGGGACTGTAGACACATCCTATAATGAGGTGCTTGGACTGGCCGAGGGTGACCCGTATAAATATTGATTCGCAGTCTGGGGCGGATTCCAGCTTCAGGGTTAGGTTTGACACCGTTAGAAAGTCTTTCATGTATATTAACACACCGCCCCCTCTTTTTCTCTCCCTATCCTTGCAAAAGGCATTGTATCCTGGTGCCAAGATCTCATGGTTGAGGATGTTGGTCTTAAGCCAGGTCTCTGAGATGGCCAGTATATCTGGCTTGTAGAGGTCAAGCCAGGCTTGCACCTCTTGCATTTTTGGTCTGAGGTTGCAGACGTTCATGTGTGCAATCTTCAAACCCTTGGGCAGTGCCCAGTGAGGGTCAGGTGGGGAGGATATTGAGATACTGGGGATGGGAGGGCCCGGGTTTGGCTGAATGTCACCTGCCAGGAGAAGTAGTGCCGCCAGTAGGCCAAGTAGCTTGGGGCAGGCTGAGAAGATTTGGTTGCTTCTGGGTCTCCTACTAATAAAGTGGAGTGACTCGTAGCATACTCCCTGTCTCACTAGCTCATGGGTTGTCAGTAAGGATTGTAAGCTAGTGTAGGACTTGGTGCCCTGTTAGCCCCTGTAAGGAGTATCCTTGTCATGCAGTCTTTTCATGTCTGAGTCTCCTTGGCCTACCATCAGGTCCACCCATAGTAGGGACAGAATGTAGAGTGTTACCAGGAGTACTCCCTTGTTGGGGAGTAGAGTACATGGCTTTTTTGACCACACTGCCATGGACAGGGTGGGTAGGGGGCCCACGTCTGCATCATGGTCGACATGCTCGGCGAGCAGTAGTTCCCTGTAGATTACTCACGTGGCCTCTGCCATCTCTATGGATGTCGCAGTCACCTGGACCACAGGGGTTGTTCCAGGGTTGGGAGGGAGTGGAGAGTGCTTCTGCTCGGACTATCAGAGACACCAATTAGTTCTAGTCCTAGTATAACTTCCGTGGCAGTGTGTAGTATGCAAGCCTAATTGTTAAGCATTCATTAAGTCTAGGAATACTGTCCTTATCCCAGTCTGGCCCCTATCTGCAGCAGATTGCAGGCTATATTTGCTTAGGGAAGAGAATTATAAGTGATACTGGATGCAGGCCCATGGGGATTTACAATTTCTCAGCCTGTTCTGGAGGAGTGGGTACCACCTAGTCGTTGTATAGATAGTATCACATTGAGTCTGGCAGGTAGTAAAACAGCTTACATAGGGAGAGAAGGAATGAGCAAGATAAGTAACAGTTCATGTCTCCAACTGGTTAGAAACTGCAAGATTAGTTGTAAGCATATATGCAAGTAATTATATCCGTTAACATAGTGGAAGAAAGGGATCAAAAATGAGCAACAGTTGTGAGTCTATAAATGGTTAGTATAGCAAGATTAACTGTGCACTTTTGTGCTTATTGTTTAGAGTCCATTTGAGTAGAGACAACTTTGAGTGGCCAGTTTCCAGCCTAGTCCACGTCTGAGAGTATATTCTGCAAGTGGTTCAGACAGAGTGTCACATGAGCAGAACTGGAGAGATGTGGAAAACTGGTGTTCACTCGGTTTCTTAGATCAGACTGCAGGTCAGACCCTTATCAAGTATGCAGAGGGGTTATCTCGATTGCAAAAGGCCCTTTGTTATGAGTGGGCATGGCTACTGAGCTTTTGAGGGGATGAGGGAACGGGGTGGGTGGGAAAGATGCAGTCCCAGAGAAATGATTTTCCAAAGTTACCCCCGATGTGCAGCTCCCACTCAGTACAGGAGCCCTTTGTGGCAGGTAAGCGACTTAAGTCCAAAAGCAGTTTGAGATTCTATAGGAGCACGCTCCTGCACCAGGCAGGGGAACAGGAAAACTTGAGAGTCTCGGTGTGAGGGAGGTCTACCGAGCTCTGTTCAGTGAGCCGGCACCTCAACCTCCGTAGTGGACTTGCAGCATCTTGGTGTGGCGGGGACCCGCTAGCAGAGAGGTCTCCCTCACCGCCCCTGAGATTAAGTGAGAATCCATCTATTTATTTGCCGTATGTAGCAGGAGGGATCTACGTCAGCACAACAGCAGTAGACCAATGGGATGCCGTTGCATTGTTCGAAAATCGCGCCCAAAGATGCAGTCCCAGAGAAAGGATTTTCAAAAGTTACCCCCGATGTGCAGCTCCCACTCAGTACAGGAGCCCTTTGTGACAGGTAAGCGACTTAAGTCCAAAAGCAGTTTGAGATTCTGTAGAGCACGCCTCCACCAGGCAGGGAACAGGAAAACTTGAGAGTCTCGTGTGAGGGGAGGTCTGCCGAGCTCTGTTCAGTGAGCCGGCACCTCACTCCGTAGCTGACTTGCGAAGTGCCTTGATATGTGGGGGGGGGGGGCCCGCAAGCAGAGAGGTCTCCTTCACCGCCCCTGAGATTAAGTGAGAATCCGTCTGTTTGTGTGATTTGATCTCATTCTTGGAGGAATCTCCCCTCCCAGGAGAGGGATAACACATCTTGACAAACAAACTCTAGGCCCTGGAGTAAGCAAGTAGAAATGTGGCAGTTTTGCATTGTGTGGGTGGGGACATGAAAAGATTCAGCTCATGTTGACCTTATTGAGCAAAGCAGTGGCAAACCATGTCATCCAGTAGCCTCACTTGTGGGATAGAATTACTGACCTGCTGAGTGTGTCTGCCAGAATGTTTAAAGAGCCGAGTAGCAAAGAAACCACTATGTTTACATCTTATGCCAGAGTCCAGTTCTAAACCTGAATCATTTCTGTGCAGAGGGGATAGGTTTGAATACCCCCTTGTTTGTTTGGATAGCGTATGACACATTGATTTTCCATCTGCACTAGAAGAGGAGGATGGTCCTGAATTTGTATTGTGAAAGCCTGGAGGGCAAGAACAGCCCTCATCTTCAGAACGCTGATGTGGAGAGAGCAGTTGGTCAAGGTCTAAACACCCTGGGTTTGTAAGTAACCCAGATGGGCACCCCACCCCATCCCTGGGGTATCTGTGGTGAGGACCAACTGAGGGGAAGGACACAGAAATGTGGTCTCTTAAGAGAGATGGGTACGGTCTTGCAGCCAGCAGATTGCTCCATAACCATGACATGGCAAGCCAGGTGATACTGTGACTGAACAGCCTGGGTCCACTGGAGGCAAAGTATCCACTGGGGAATCTGTAGATGGGCCAGTGGAACAGTCCCAGTGGCAGCAGCCATGATGCCCAGTAAGCTCGGCATAGACTTGGCAGTGACCTAATTGCTGGAGGCAGCCATGCATGCTTGGGGCTGGCAGTATAGCCTAAAGGTTAGAGTAATGAGCTGTGAATGAGCTTGGTACATCTAGCAGACAGACCTGGGTTTGATTTCCACAACCTCTACTTCCATACTGTGTGACTGAGCAAGTCACTTAACCTCCCCAGTGCTCCTGGGTTGCCCCTGAAAACAGGCACCTGTGCCTAGTGGGCCTTACCCGGTTAACAAAGAATAAAATAAAATGCATGTGTAACCCCTAGGTGGCACTATCCCAAGTGCTACTACCCCTGCCTGCGCGGCTAGTAGCAGGTTAGAGGGCCTGAGTTCTGAAACGGGTGCCTCCACCCAGAGGTCAGGGTTGGTAGTGGTCAAACTAACCTGGGCACAGCCCTCCGGGACACTGTAACTCCCCTCTTTCCCTTCTAGTGGCCTGAGCAATATACGATAATCACTTTCACAGTACCCCTTGTACACCATACCAGTACCCACACTGTTTGCACTTATCACCAGGGCTGGTTCCTCTGGCTCAACCCTGGGGACCCGCTGTAAAACAAGGTTATGCACAGTAAATAGTAACAGTACAGTACTCTTGGCACAAACTAGAACCACAGTCAGGTTAAATGCAGCAAAAAAAAGTCAGATCTGATTTATTCAGGGGACTTGAACAGAAGGGGCGTAATCAGGTTGATTGACTTAAAGGCTATATTAATCAGTTATGCATGCACTTTAAGTCCCCACACAGTCACACATTCTGGGTACCCAGGTAGGGAAATGGTGGGCTAGCCAGGAACATTGCAGCTGATTGAGGCCCTGTAATGGAAGAAAGCAACATGAACAACACACACTACTTGTAATCCGGGGCTCAGTTCTGTGAAAGAAAAAGCAACAAGACAATTAGATGACAGCACTTTAGATTTAGCTGTTGTTGCAGGGACTACCCTGATGTTTACTCACGATACCCAATACTAGACACAGGCAGGACAAAATCGAGACTGCAGGTTGTTGAGCTGGAGTGCTCGGAGCAGCGGGGCACACATGAATCGCCGAGGCATCATTCCTGTTCAAGTGTTGAGTAGGGGGCTGATCCCCAGGCAGGTCTCTCGTCAATGGCATTCTCTGTGCAGCGGGTAGTCGGGCTGGGCCAGTGTGGCAAGGCCCAGGCCCAATGGAGATGATTTTGGATTCAGTCCGTGGGGCTGGGTGCGACTTCCAGCAAGCAGAATACAGTTCAAACCACAGTGGAGAACCAAATCGCGACCCACTAGCAGCACACAGCACATTTACAGGTAAGGAAATTCTAATGCAACTTCCAGCAAGCAGAATACAATTCAAACCACAGTGGGGAACCACATCACGATCCACTATAAGCACACAACACATTCACATGTAAGGAAATTCCACTGTACCAGGCAAAAGGCTCTCCGGTCACAATTACAGAGTCTCTGCACAATCTGGGAGTCCAGAGGTGGCTGGAAGTCCCGACAGGCCAATTGCATTCAGCAAATCTTTGGTCTCCTTCAGGTAGGAGCCTGGTCACAATTCAGTGGCTTACTTCGCTCTCCAAGTTTGGATTCAGTCCAAAAAAGGCACAAGCTCCCTCTCAGGGACAGCAGACAGGCATGCAGGCCAAAACTCTGGCCTTTCCACAGTTCTACCACACGAATCCACTATGGATTGCTGCTCAAACTACTTTGAGCTTTTACTTCTTCACTTCTCAACTTGGATTTAACTGAAACTGCAAGCAGTTTGGGACTTCCCCAAGATCCAAAAAAGGTTTGGTTGGCTAATCTGTCTGTCAATCACAACAAGGGCTCCCCCTCCAGGTTATTTTAAGTGTAAAAATCCCAAAACTACAATTCCTACAAGTTTTGACCCCACCAAGCCCCTGTAAGCAGGCTCCATTTTAGAGTCCCAAATGTACTGATTGGCCCATTTCAGCAGTCCAGGACCAAGATGATGGAAACAAACAGAACTGTCCATGCTGCAAAGAAGGCAGGTTAGAACAAACTGCAATATTATTACTACTTTAACAAATGATCAGCAAACAAGCTCATCTTCTAACAGAGCTCCCTTTTAGATTAGTTATGACTGCAATCGAGGCAGCTCTTAAAGAGACAGTACACAGAGGCTATATAGTCACTTTCTGGCAATCACATTTAAACTGCCAAAAATGCAGGACACCAGCCTGGCAGTGAGCATGTAGACAAACTCAAGGAAGACTTTTCAGGAACCCCCATTTGTAGGGGGGTTACACCCTTCCCTGCCTGGAGAAAACTTGGTGTCCGCGTCAAGTCTGTATCATCACAATATCAAAAATGCAATATAAATGAGACACATCATTAGCTTGTTACATTACTATACCTTTCAATATACTTCATTACTACATCCATATTGACAATACTTATGCATGTTTCGTACAAGTAATACTGATTCATTTAATAACTTCTTGTACATCAAACAATGTAAGGAGGGGGCCCTTACCTATCAGCTAACTTGAGGCTGGATGGGGCAGGGGCACCATGGTGAGAGGGAAGAACAAGTAACCTGGAGTGTTCCGTCAAGCTCAATTTGTGCAGTGAGCTTTGCGAAACATAAACCTCTTTGTGAACCACATTGAGAGGAAAATCCACTGGCCTCCCAGGGGAATCATAACTAAAGCATAGCACTGGCTTGACAGCTCGGCCAGTCTTTCTGGGGGGAGCAGCCACAGTGTCTGTACTTTCAGCACTAACTTTGGAGCTTTCATCACTTGTGAGGGGTGCCTCTGCATGGATGGGAATGTCCAGACTTGGAGCACTGTCAGCTCCTTGCTTTGTAGGCTCTGTTTCCACAACACTTTGCTCATTATCTTCTGATGGAGGCCCAGGTTGCTCATTTTGAGGAGGCTCTCGCACAATTAGGCTTTGTGGCACTGAAGGGGGTCTGTCAGTACTCTCACATTGTTCTTCAAGTTCTGATGTGTCGCCAGAGAGACTCAGACCGTCAGCCCCTTCTTCGGGCAATTCACACAGTTCCACAAAACACAGAGTACGCAACCTCAAACGTAATACTTTGCACTTTACTTTCAGGGAGCATTGGCTCCAAGGATGAAGCTGCGGGGTTAGGCAGTCCAGAAGGCCCAGCTTCATCCCCACAATTAGTCATAGGGTTATCTTGAAACAGCTGACTCAGTTCATAGGAGGGGTAATGGGCTTTGTCACATTCACTTTCGTCAGAGGTGGACTGACAGTCACTATCATTCTGGGCCTGCTGTGGGGGAAACCTTAAATTTGTAACTACTGGGGTAGGTTGACTCTGTCTCTTTTTTGCAGCAGCACGAGTCACCAGCTCAGGGTAATTAATCTCTGATGGTTCAGCCTCAATTATAACTTGGCCAGTAGGTAGCAAGTGATTACAGTGCATGGTCTTGACAGCTTTGGAGTTATTCTCTAGGCGCACCTTGTACACTGGTAAATCATTCAACTTTCCAACTACTACATGGGGAAGATGGTGCCACCTATCAGCAATTTTGTGTTTGCCATGCAGTCCCAAATTGCGTAGCAACACACGGTCTCCAGGCCGAAGCTCTTTAGCCTTTACTTTTTTATCATGCCTGTCTTTGTTGGCGAGATTTCTTTTGGCAGCCATTGTCTGGGCCAGTTGATAGGCATGGTTCAATTGAGCTTTCAGTTTCTGTACATACTGTAGGTAATTTTCGGCTCAGATCCCATCTGGAGAGACCCCAAAGCAGACATCAACAGGCAGTTGGGCCTCCCTCCCGAACATGAGGCAGCGGGGGAGAACCCAGTAGCATCATTTTTTGTGCCGCGTGGACCAAGGTGCTAATCTGCTGGCTCCACTTAGGCTTGTCTTTGGGATGGAGGGTGCCCAGCATGTCTAGAAGGGTGCAGTTAAGACGTTCTGGTTGAGGGTTCCCCTGTGGGTGATAAGGGGTGGTTCTTGACTTCCACACCCCCCCATAGAGAGAACATTTCTTTGATTAGTTGACTTTCAAAATCTCTGCCTTGGTCAGAGTGAATCTGCTGCGGGGCACCATAGTGGATGAAGAAATTTTCCACTAGCACCTTGGCCACGGTAGAGGCCTTTTGATCTTTAGTTGGAAATGCTTGCGCATACCGTATGAAATGATCCGTAACCACTAACACATTGCCAATATTCCGCTGACCAGGTTCTAAACACAAAAAGTCTATGCAGACCAGTTCCATGGGGGTACTGGTAGTAATATTGACAAGGGGGGGCTGCTCTCTGAGGCAGGGCTTTCCTTTGCAGGCAACGACTACAGGTTTTTACATGGTGCTCAACATTGGACCCCATCTTGGGCCAGTAGAATCGAGATCGTACCAAGTCGAGATTTCTGTCAATACCAAGGTGCCCCATGTGATTGTGGAGGGACCTCAGTACCAAATCTTTAAAGGCCATGGGAAGGACCGATTGCTGCCTATCTACTTGGCCACCATGATCCACATGATCTGTACAACAATTGATTGAGTAACTTCAGCCTGGGGCCTTCTTTAAACAATAGAGCAGTTCGCAAGTCAGGGGAACGCAACTTGGACACATCTTTCCCCGCGTGCAGGGCGTGAAGTGCAGGCTGAATCATAGGATCTTGGGACTGAGCCCACTGAATGCTGTCATTGTCAAATTGAGATAGTGCACTAATATCTAGAGCAGAAAAGTGGCAATAGGCAGCCGGTATGCAGGTATCAGGAGGGCCCAAGCAATCTACTAAACAGTCTACTGTATCCGCAGACATCTGTTCATCTCTGTCAAATTTTTGGCACACGGCTCGGATGTCAGGTTCAGACAGCCTGACCCAATCGCTCTTGGAAACTGGCCTTCGTGACAAGGCATCCGCATCAATATGGTTCAGTCCTGGCCTGTATTCAACAGAATAATCATAGGTTGATAAGGCGGAAAGCCACCAGTGCCCAGCGGCGTCTAACTTAGCCGAAGTCTGTACATAGGTGAACGGGTTACTGTCGGTCTTCACCAATATCTTTGCCTCATAGAGGTATTCATGAAACTGGTCGATGATGGCCCATTTTAGTGCAAGGAACTTCAGCTTGTGCACAGGATAGTTTCACTCCGATGGGGTTAAGCTCCTACTGGCGAAGGCCACTGGTCTCAAACCATCCTCATGGGCTTGATACAGCACAGCTCCTAGACCCTCTGTACAACAGTTGATTGAGTAACTTCAACCTGGGGCCTTCTTTAAACAATAGAGCAGTTCGCAAGTCAGGGGAACGCAACTTGGACACATCTTTCTCCGCGTGCAGGGCGTGAAGTGCAGGCTGAATCATAGGATCTTGAGATTGAGCCCACTGAATGCTGTCATTGTCAAATTGAGATAGTGCACTAATATCTAGAGCAGAAAAGTGGCAATAGGCAGCCGGTATGCAGGTATCAGGAGGGCCCAAGCAATCTACTAAACAGTCTACTGTGTCCGCAGACATCTGTTCATCTCTGTCAAATTTTTGGCACAAGGCTCGGATGTCGGGTTCAGACAGCCTGACCCAATCGCTCTTGGAAACTGGCCTTCGTGACAAGGCATCCGCATCAGTATGGTTCAGTCCTGGCCTGTATTCAACAGCATAATCATAGGTTGATAAGGCAGAAAGCCACCAGTGCCCAGTGGTGTCTAACTTAGCCGAAGTCTGTACACAGGTTAACGGGTTACTGTCAGTCTTCACCAATATCTTTGCCTCATAGAGGTATTCATGAAACTGGTCGACGATGGCCCATTTTAGTGCAAGGAACTTCAGCTTGTGCACAGGATAGTTTCGCTCCGATGGGGTCAAGCTCCTACTGGCGAAGGCTACTGGTCTCAAACCATCCTCATGGGCTTGATACAGCACAGCTCCTAGACCCTGCAGACTGGCGTCCGTAAGCAGCACATAGGGTTTGGTGGGGTCAGCATAGGCGAGGATGGGGGCATGGGTGAGCTGGTACATGACTTCATGAAAGGCTGCTTCATATTTGGGTGTCCAGTGGGGCCCAAAAAGTTCACCTGTGCAGAAGTACACTTTCTCTGGTTCTTTGATGGACCCTTTTTTATATTTATGGTTGGTAGGAGGGTAACCCTGGGTAAGATTCAAGAGCAGGCGAATCACCTTTGAATAGTCTTTTATGAACCTGCGGTAGTAGCCACAGAACCCCAGAAAATGTTGTAGTTCTTTCAAGTTATGGGACTGGGGCCAAGTAGTCAGTGATTCAACCTTACTGGGATCAGTCTCTATCCCTTCTGCAGATACTACAGTATGTGCACTGCATACTTCACGGAGGTTTGAAAAAACTGGCACTTGTCAATGGACAGCTTGAGATCGAAGTCTTCCAGTCGGTCTAGGACTTTAAACAGTCGGGTCTCATGCTCCTCTAATGTGCGCCCAAACACAATGACATTGTCTAGGTACACTAGAAATTCAAACAAGTTCATATCTCCCACCGCACATTCCAACAGTCGCTGAAAGGTGGCCAGGTTGCCTGATATCCCCTGTGGCATTCTCAGGAATTCGTAGAACCCCAAAGGACAGATGAAGGCTGTTTTCTCACGATCCTCAGGGGCCATCGGGATCTGGTAGTATCCGCTGCGAAGATCCAATACCGAAAATCATTTGCTCCCATTCAAACAATCCAGGGCATCTTGTATACAGAGCATGGTGTATTGATTGGGGACGGTCCACCGGTTCAGGGTTTGATAATCAACACACATCCTTACCGACCCATTCTTCTTACACACAACCACAATGGGAGAGGCATATGGGCTCCTTGATTCTTGTATCACACCAGCAACGAGCATTTCCTGCAGGTGTCTCCTCACATCATCTATGTCTGCAGGGACGAGACGTCGGGATCTCTCTCAAAATGGCTGGTCATCATACAGGCGTATGTGATGCTCTGCATTCTGGACACACCCCACGTCCCATTCTTTTAATGAAAACACTTGGTCCCTCTGAGCGAGTTTCTTGCTAATTCTAGCCTTCTGATCAACTGGCAACGTGGAGTCACCAAAGTCAAATAGGTCCTGGGTCACTCTCTCTTTCTCGCCAGAGCACTTGCTGCTGGCCAATACGGCAGTGTCGGCGCAGTATACTGTAGCTAAGGTGCACCCTCTGTTCACCTGAATCTCCCAATCTGACACATTCTGAATCTGGACCATCACTCTTCATGCATAGGCATGGGCACGAGCAGGCAAGATGCTGGGTTTGACCAATAATTCCTCTGGCAACTTTCCATCTTCTGGTGCATCCAACATTAATATTTTGTTCTTTACGTTTCTCTTTAGGCGGACTTCTCCATAGATTGTGCACTGGGCGTTGGGGCCAATACCAAGGAGTAAGGTTCCTTTTTCCACACTTCATCGGGTCTCTGTTGCCAGTCATAAGTCCTTTTTACTAAGGCTGGAATTCTTAGGGTCCATCCAGTCAGCTGTCCTTGTTTCTCATGGCAGAGTTGTGCTAGTCTCCCAAACACGTGGGTGTTTGTTCCAATTAACAGGGGAACCCCATCATATAGTCCAGTGGGGGGACACACTAGGGCCAGTGTCTCTACTTGCTCCTCTACGCCATTGGCAATTGCAGGAAAAGACAACCAGAGGCTGGCATATCCTAGATATGGATAAGACTTGTCTCTCAGACCCACACATCTAGGCCTTCCAGGGATTGTAAGGGCACTTTAGATAAGTGTTTGTCATACCAGTCCTGAAACACAGTGTTCACTTGCGACCCACTGTCAAGCACAGCCCGAGTAGGAGTACCATTCACAGCCACATTAGTCTCCATTGAAGGGCCCACTATCTTGGACCAGTCTGGAGGGAAAGTAGCAGGGGCCGGTACAGACGACTTAGCCACAAAGAAGTTGGAGTTGGGATTTCCTGAGCCTTCACTGTGGTCGTTTCCAGCACCCCTCAGCCATGGTTTTGCTCCCCTTGAAGTCTGTATACAACGTTATCTAAGACTTTTGGGGACCGGCATTCTTTCTTTATATGCCCCTCCTTCCCACAGTTATGCATTCTAGAGTCTGGAGTGGTCGAGGCATCACACTGGGGGCTGAGACGGGGGGTATCACCAAGGGAAAATCATGATTCAACCTCTGTCTGGTGTGTGGTGAGCATGGGCAGACGCCTCAGTAACTGCCTCACTTCCATAGTCAATTATCAATCTTTGAGCTGCAGTCAACAGGGAATGGCTGGGAGTGCACCCCCACCCCCATAGTGGACATGCTCTGAGAGGGGTTTGGGCCCATTGTATCTCTGGAATGGGCTTGTAGGGAAATGGTAGCCCTCATTTCTCGGACCTCTCGCAGTATCTCACCTCAGGGCAGAGCATCCTTGCTAGCCTCCCAATGTTCTACTGCCACTGTATTTCGCCCCTGAGCATCACTCACATGAGCATCCTCGGTCATCTGGACAGCAGACACAGGAGGAGCCCCCACATGTGGCTGCCTCCTCTCAATCCTCCAAATTTCCTTCATCAGTCTGTCATAGCTAGGAGGCGCATCCAACCGAGCAGCAAGGTGTAGTTGGAGCAGCAATAATTCAAAGAATGGGGCTGACTTGAGGAGTTGGTCCAGCCTATTCTGATCTAACTTAGCTGGGGCCATGCCACCTTTCTTTAGGCATTCCTGTAACACTGTTTCGAGTTGAGGCACATACACGGATAAGGGCTCCCCTGGGTACTGCTGAGTGTTTTTGACCCTACCCCACAGGTCCTCATCCGAATCGGGACTCCCATACACTTTTTCCAGTGCATTCAAAAAATCTTGAGCAGTTGCTTCTGGATTACTAGCCTGTGTAGCGTGGATAGTAAGTTGGGCGGGGCCACTGAGGCTTTCAACCACCCTTCTCTTCTCTGGTTCGGGGTATTGCCATTCTTGGATTGGAGGGGCAACATAGTTATCCAAGTCTCGGTGTCCTCCCCTGCAGTGTGGGAGGTGCTGGCTCATCCTCAGCCGGCGATACGAGTCACGTGACTAATGGCGGGTAGAGATATAGCGGCCAGCATTGGCACGG
The DNA here is from genome assembly GCA_016271365.2 of Neoceratodus forsteri. NCBI lineage: Eukaryota > Metazoa > Chordata > Ceratodontiformes > Ceratodontidae > Neoceratodus > Neoceratodus forsteri. The sequence goes on along the minus strand of CM057459.1, from coordinate 707,613,498 downwards.
GCACAGAAGGTAGGGCTGTAACAGGTGCTGGAGTGGAAGGGGGTGTTGGGGAAGGAACAGCCCCAGGTGGCAGAAATAGTTTCTTAAAGTCCTCTACAGTTTTCTCTTCGTCCATCAACAACTTAGCAAATTTCTCCCCAAAAGTCTCAGATAATGGTGGGAGCTCATCCTCCCCAGGGTCTTTACTGTCTTTTGTTATCGCTCTCCAGGCAGCTAGGACCCCTTCTGAGGCAGTAGTCTGTGGCACTTTAGAGCTGTCCACGAGGTCACTACACTCTACCAAGGCAATGAAAGTTTGGGTGATCAAATCAGCCTGTCGACCCACCACCACAGGGTTTTTTAAACATTCAACTTTGGAGAGTGCTCCCTCTACAGTGTCCTTACTGGTACCCAGGGGAATATCCAGTATAAGCAGAGCATTTTGGGGGTCGATCTCCTGCCCAGTACACCACCCCACCAACTGGTATACAGCCATTTCTACTGGGGTAGCCATTAATCTTTAATAATAATTTGTAATTCTTGGCCACCAGAAGTCACAGAATCCCAGCGGTGAGCCTCCAAGATGTAACCCCTAGGTGGTGCTATCCCAAGGGATACAACCCCTGCCTGCACAGCTAGTAGCAGGTTAAGGGGCCCGAGTTCTGAAACAGGTACCTTCACCTAGAGGTCAGAGTTGGTAGTGGTCAAACTAACCTGGGCACAGCCCTCCGGGACACTGTAACCCCCCTCTTTCCCTTCTAGTGGCCTGAGCAATATACGATAATCACTTTCACAGTACCCCTTGTACACCATACCAGTAACCACACAGTTTGCACTTACCACCAGGGCTGGTTCCTCTGACTCGACCCTGGGGACCCACTGTAAAACAAGGTTATGCACAGTAAATAGCAACAGTACAGTACTCTTGGCACAAACTGGAACTACAGTCAGGTTAAATGCAGCAAAAAAAGTCAGATCTGATTTATTCAGGGGACTTGAACAAGGAAGGCGCGTAATTAGATTGATTGGTTTAAAGGCTATATTAATCAAACAGTTATGCATGCACTTTAATTACCCACACATTCACACACTCTGGGTACCCAGGTAGGGAAATGATGGGCTAGCCAGGAATGTTGCAGCTGGTTGGGGCCGTGTGACGGAAGAAAGCAACATACACAACACACATTACTTGTAATCCGGAGCCGTTGGGGGGGGGGGGGCTCAGTTCAGAAAGAAAACTTTAGATTTAGCTGTTGTTGCAGGGAGCTACCTTGATGTTTACTCACGATACCCAATAGTGGACACAGGCAGGACGAAATCGAGACTGCAGGTTGTTGAACTGGAGTGCCCGGAGAAGTGGGGCCCACAGGAATCACCGAAGCATCGTTCCTGTTCAAGTGTTGAGCAGGGGGCTGATCCCCAGGCAGGTCTCTCGTCGATGGTGTTCTCTGTGCAGCAGGTAGTCGGGCTAGGCCAGTGTGGCAAGGCCCAGGCCCAGTGGAGTTGATTTTGGATTCAGTCCGTGGGGCTGGGTGCGACTTCCAGCAAGCAGAATACAGTTCAGACCACAGTGGGTAACCAAATCGCGACCCACTAGCAGTACACAGCACATTTACTTTTATTTATTTTTTTATTTATTTATTTTAGTTTTTGTTGACCGGGTAAGTGCACTAGACAAATCCTGCCTATTTTCAGGCACGACCCGGGGGAGGGGGATACAGATGAATGCCAACTGACCTTGAACCAGATGAAGCTGTTGGTGATATTTTTAGTGAATGAGGGAAATTTGGCCAGGACACTGGGGAAATTCCCCTACTCTTTTCGATAAGTGCCATGGGATCTTTAACATCCACCTGAACTACCACCAATCCAGGCAGATGGGACCTCGGTTTAACGTCTCATCCAAAAGATGGATTTACACATAAGGAAATTCTAATGCAACTTCTAGCAAGCAGACTACAATTCAGACCACAGTGGGGAACCAAATCATGACCCACTGTAAGCACACAACACAGTCACATGTAAGGAAATTCCACTGTACGAGGAAAAAGGCTCTCCGGTCGCAATTACAGAGTCTCTGCACAATCCAGGAGTTCAGAGGTGGCTGGAAGTCCAGTCAGGCCGATCACATTCAACAAATCTTCGGTCTTCTTCAGGTAGGAGCCTGGTCACAATTCAGTGGCTTACTTCGCCCTCCAAGTTCGGATTCAGTCCAAAAAAAGGCACAAGTTCCATCTCAGGGACAGCAGGCAGGCATACAGGCCAAAACTCGGGCCTTTCCACAGTTTTCCCACGCGAATCCACTGTGGATTGCCACTCGAACTACCTCGAGCTGTTACTTCTTCACTTCCCAACTCAAATCTATCTGAAACTGCAAGCAGTGTGGGACTTTCCCCAAGATCCAAAAAAGGTTTGGTTGTCTGATCTGTCAGTCACAACAAGGGCTCCCCCTCCAGGTTATTTTAGGTGCAAAAAGCCCAAAACTACAATTCCTACAAGTTTTGACCCCTCCAAGTCCCTGTAGGCAGGCTCCATTTTAGAGTCCCAAATGTACTGATTGGCCCATTTCAGCAGTCCAGGACCAAGATGATGGAAACGAACAGAACTGTTCATTCTGCAAAGAAGGCAGGTGAGAACAAATTGCAATATTATTACTACTCTAACAAATGATCAGGAAACAAGTACATCTTCTAACAGAGCTCCCTTTTAGATTAATTATGACTGTAATCCAGGCAGCTCTTAAAGAGACAGTACACAGAGGCTATATAGGCACTCTCTGGCAATCACATTTAAACTGCCAAAAACGCAGGACACCAGCCTGGCAGTGAACATTTAGACAAGCTCAAGGAAGACTTTTCAGGAGCCCCCATTTGTAGGGGGGTCACACTTGCCTGATCAATTCGGGAAGAGGTACAGTTGACTGGAAGGAATGCCATAGCCCGTGTAGTATCCAGGACTGCACTAGCAAACTGCAGATGTTGGCATGACAGTAGAACTGACTTGGATTCGTTGACCAGAATCTCCAGCTGGTCAAACAATTGTCAAGTACAGTGTGGGATGTATATCGCTAGAGCCTTGGAGAAAGTCCATGGTCCCAAGAGTGTAATCAAACAGTGAGGAGAGTGATGAGGTTTCAAAGAAGCCGATTTCGTAGAATGCTTAGAGGGCCTTGTCAGAGATGTGGAAGCTGCATGCTGGGCATTCTTCAGAAAGTTCTCCAGTGACTTTTGGCAGTGTCTCCTCCTGGCCTGGTTGATGCTTTGCCAGATAGGGCATAATTTCATGTCACACAGAAAGTCCAGGCATTGAGCCCACAATTTGAGTGTCGTTACAACAGATCTTCCCTTTTCCTTCTGGCCACCAGTGTATACATCTTGAGGCTCACCAGCCTCTCCTCCTGTGATTTCCCCTGCTACTCATTTGTAATGTTTGTGGCCACACTCTGGAGATAGGTGCTGATTCCAGAATTGTGCACAGTACACCAGGTGTGGCCTAACCAGGGATCTGTACATGGGCAATATCGGCTCCCTCGTTCTACTGAAAAATCCTCTTCCTGTGCATCTCAGAAATCATGTTAGCCTTTCCAGTTACTTTGTTGCATTTGGTATTAGATTTGAGGCTGTCACTGATGATGACGCTGAGGTCTCTTTCCTCGGAGGTGTGGTCTGCCCTTAACCTGTTTATTCCGCTATACTATTTTGGCATTTTTATTGCCATTGTGCATAACTTTGCACTTTCTAGCAGTAAATTTGAGTTGTCATATTCTAGATCTTCTCTCTAGCCTTTCTAGGTGCCTTTCCATGTCCTTGATTTCTTTACCTATGTCATGTATGAATATGTTAAGTAGTACCAGTCCTAAAAGTGATCATTGTGGTACCCCCATTTGTTAACCTTTCTAACTCCTGAGTACTCCCCATTCACGACCACCCTCTGAGTCGATTCCTCCAGCCAATGTTCTGTCCACCTGGTCAGTTTTTCCACCCCCCCCAAAGTCACCCACGTTTTTATGAGCATTCTGTGGGGTACAGAATCAAAGGCTTTGCTGAATTCTAAATATATCTGCTGCCTGGCCTCTGTACACCAACTGTCCACCCAATGCAAGATGGCCGGAGCTAGGAAACCTTGCTGGTGGTCATGGGATGTACAGGAGGAAGTGAGGAAAAAGAAGCTGGCCTTTAGAAGGTACAAGTGCTCACGTAGTGAGGTGGACCGGGAGGAGTACCTTAGGATTTCCAGGGAGGTTAGTAGAAGGGGTAGAGCTGCCAAGGCTGATAAAGAGCTTAGATTAGCAAAAGGGATCAGGGAGGGAGAGAAGGAATTCTTTAGATATGTTAGGTAGCAGAAGAAGGGTGGTGGCAGATAAGCAAGCTGAGGAAGGGGGATGGGTAGAGGGGGGTTGAGCAGCAGGCTGAAGTTTTGAATGATTATTTCAGCTTGGTCTTTGCTAGGGGAAAGGAATGGGCCTTTGCCTCAGGGAGGGGGCACAGGGGGTGGGCACTCACAGATGGTGAGATCCAGGTAGGGAGGGTGAGGAAGGCTCTCAAGTTCTTAAGGACGGATAAAGCTCCAGGACCAGACAGCATCCACCCCAGGGTTCTGAAGGAGCTGGCAGATGTCCTAGCAGCTCCAATGAAGAATCTGTTCAGTTCTTCCCTCCAGTCAGGATGTGTCCCTCTAGACTGGAAGATGTCCCATGTCGTGCCCCTCCATTCACTAAAAATACCACCAACAGCTTAATCTGGTTCAAGGTCAGTTGGCATTCATCTGTATCCTCCTCCCCCGGGTCGTGCCTGAAAATAGGCAGGATTTGTCTAGTGTGCTTACCCAGTCAACAAAAACAAAATAAAATAAAAAATAAATAAGAGTAGACCTCGGGATGAACCGGGGAACTACAGAACGATCAGCCTGACATCCATAGTAGGGAAAATGTTGAAGGCCATCTTAAAAGAGCAGATGGTGGAGTTCCTGGAGGTAAATGATTTTCAGGATGACAACCAACATGGGTTTGTCTGGGGGAAATTGTGTCTAACCAACCTAGTCAAATTTTTCAACTGGGTGACAAGACGCCTGGATGGGGAAAAGCCGGTTGATATTCTGTATCTAGACTTCAGCAAGGCTTTTGATTCTGTCCCACATGGAAAGCTGATTTGGAAATTGCAGAAGCTGGGGGTAGGTGAGAAATTGGTGAGATGGGTGGTCAATTGGCTTAAGAATAGACAGCATAGTGTCGTGGTAATGGGTGAAGTATCGGCACCCCAACGGGCCCCACAATGTTCAGTGTTGGGCCCTATCCTTTTTAATGTGTTCATAGCAGACATCGGGGTGGGTAGTAAAATAAGTCTGTTCGCTGATGATTCCAAATTAGGGGCTGAGGTGGACAGCGAGGAGGAAAGGAGGGCACTCTATGATGATTTGGTGAGGCTGGAAAGCTGGGCCCACATGTGGCAGTTGGGGTTTAACACATGCAAATGTATCATTCTGCACCTGGGTGCTAGGAACCCTGCATATAGCTAGCACCTGGAGGACTAAAGCTGGCTGTCTCAACAATGGAGAAGGGTCTGGGGGTGATGACTGACACTATATGGAACCATTCAGAGTAGAACAGAAGGGCAGCAGCTAAGGCAAATAAAATGCTTGGGAGTATAGCCAGCGGAATAACATCCAGGAGCAGGGAGGTTATACTTCCCCAGTACAGCTCATTGGTGAGGCCGCACCTAGAGTACTGTGTGCAGTTCTGGTGCCCCCACCTGAATAAGGACATCGCACTACTGGAGAGAGTCCAGAGAAGGGCGACAAGGATGATTAGTGGATAGGTGGGCTTGTCATATGAGGACAGACTTAGAGAGCTGAACATGTGCTCTCTGGAAGACAGAAGGGACGGGGGGGGATATGATAGAGCCCTTCAAATACCTGAAGGGTGTCAAGAGAGGGAACAAGGAGGGACTGATTAAGTTGAGGAGAGAGGGGACTATGAGAGGTCATGGTCTAAAATTGGTAGGGGGCAGTACAGAGGAGAGGTGAGGGGGCATTACTTCACAGAGAGGGTGGTGGCACCCTGGAACGTGCTTCCAGATGACCTAGTAAAAATGGATGCTGTGGGTGGTTTCAGAGAGGGTTGGGACAGGTACAGGGGCGTAGTACAGGTTGATAGTAAGGTGAGCACCATGGGTATTCAGGGAGAGGAGAGTGGGAGGTAGGACATAAAATAAAGGGAGATAGAGTAGCTACTGTGTGGTACCAGTGAGTTGTGTTGGGTAGACGCGCTAGACCGTTAGGCCTAATCTGCTGGCAGCTATGTATGTATGTATGTAACTTCATAACCCAATTGAAAAGTCAACCAGAGTTGTCTGGCATGATCAACCTGTCACAAACCTTCTATGTTGCCTGCTATCCTAAAGCCCACTGTCCTCAAAGCATTCCATTATACTCAGTTTTATAATAGTCTTCGATAGTTTCCTAATAATCTAGATCAGGCAGATTGGTCTGTAATTTCATATCCCTGCTTTGATTAATAAGCTGGGTAGGGTCACGGTGGGTCAGAACTTGGTCAACTGGGTGGCAAACTGGTTGATGGGCAGAAAACAGAGGGTGGTGATAAACGGCATACAGTCAGAAGAGATGCAAGTCACAAGTGGGGTACCTCAGGGATCAGTCCTGGGGCCAGTCCTCTTCAATATCTTCATCAGTGACATTGCAGATGGACCGGAGGGTAAGGTTTGTCTGTTTGCAGATGATACCAAGAACTGCAACAGAGTAGATGATCCAGATGGGGTGGGCAGAATGTGAAGAGATCTGGATAAACTAGCAAAATGGTTGGAAGAGTGGCAACTGGAGTTTAACACAAAGAAGTGCAATATCATGCACATAGGGAAGAGAAACCCTGAAGCCATCTATAGGCTGGGAGGGGAGTTGCTGGCAGTCACAAGAGAAGAAAGAGACTTGGGCGTCATCATCACTGATGACCTGAAATCATCCAAGTAGGCCACTAAAGCAATAGGTAAGGCTAGAGGGATGTTGGGGTGTATTAGTAGGGTTATCACAAGTCGGAAGATGGAGGTAATAATCCCTCTTTACAAGACACTGGTTAGGCCCCATCTGGAGTACTGCGTGCAGTACTGGAGGCCACACCTTCACAAGGACATTAACCAAATTGAGGCAGTCCAGAGAAGGGCAACCAAAATGGTGCAGGGACTGCATCAGAAAACATATGAGGACAGATTAATGGAGCTCAATATGTATACCCTAGAGCAAAGGAGGGAGAGAGGTGATATGATTGAAACAATCAAACACCTTAAGGGCATTAACAAGGTGAAAGAGTCTAACATGTTTCAATTTAAGAAAAATAGCAGGACAAGAGGACACAGCATGAGATTAGAGGGAGGCTGATTAAGGGGTAATGTGAGGAAGTTCTTTTTCACAGAAAGGGTGGTGGATGCATGGAACGGCCTACCTCAGGAAGTGGTGGATATGAATACAGTGCAGGGCTTCAAACAAGCAAGGGATAGGCATAAGGGAGCAATACAGATGAGTATGAATAGATAGGCCATTGACAGAGCAAAGGCGAATGGCACATTCATAAGGCAGAAAAAGAAATGGGCAGACTGGATGAGCCTTGCAGTCCTTATCTGCTGTAAACTTCTTTGTTTCTATGTTTTGTGGAGTGGCACCACATTGGCCATTGGATTCCTAGAGGCCTCAAAAGGAGCAAACAAATTAGAATATTTATGTATTTTTCATATAATCAATGCATCAGAAGTATTGTTGGACTGATCTTAAGCAGTGTTGGCATAATTTGAGCATGTCAGTTTTGCATATCAACCCATTGTAATGTTGACTTTTTTTTTAAGTTTTTAATTGTTTACATTTTTTAGAACCTTTGCAGATTTTTTTTGGTTCAAATGCAGGCCTTATAAACAAATTTCCATTATTTTTACGAAAATTGCAAAAGTCTTTATTTCATATTTAGTGATCATAAAATAGTCCAAGTTTGAAAGCTTTGGAAGATAAAAATGCTTTGCTGGGGAAAGGTTACATAATGCTTTTCTCTTTTAAACCTTCCTTTCTAGGGACGTGGATATGTTGTCCATCCACACTTCTTGGCATGTCTCTTTCCATTTAAATTCTTGCCAGAAGGTCTTCAAGCTGGCTCCTCCCACGCACCTGGGTGGTATAACCCTCGGCTCCGCCCCATGACGCCAGATCTTCCTTTTCGCTGAAAGATTCAGGTTGCCTCCTCTCCGCTACCGTGTTTCGTGGGCCCTGGCTTCAATTTCTTCAGATCCTCTGAAGAATAAGCTCGTTCGAGCTAGCGATTGCGACTTTTGCTATTTGGTCATGGAAGATAAATCTTCCCCCAGTTTTTGCTGGTGCCTGTGCGGCCAGAAGATATTGTGCACAGACCCACATACCGCATGTGTCTACTGCTTGGTTGTCGGCCATGACACCCAGGCATGAGAAATGTCTCATTTTTCACCCAAACGTCTTCAACGATCGTCTCGCATGGCTCAAGTTGGGCAGACCCGAGAAACGGAATCCACTGGTGAAATCCAAGGAGGCCTGGTGGATGGTCTCCGTGGCTGTGGGGTCAGCCAAGCAGTTAGAATAGATGCAGGCATTCGAGAAAGAGGCGACGTGGGCCGTGGAGCTCTCCTCTTGGACAATTTTCATTTCACTCAACCTGGGCTCCACATTCTTGGGCTCCTTTCAAGAGATGTGCCAGTCTCTCCCCACCAAGGGCGAGGGACCTTAGGGCTTGCATACCTCCCAGTCCCGTAAAAAGGACAAGGAACTGAGAGATTCTTTTGTCTCAGTGAAGACGTTCTTGGGATCGAGCGCGATCTCGGTCCCTGGAATCACCAGTCTCGATGTCAGTTGAGATTGTGACTTCGGCCGTCGGCTTCTCGGTCCCGCCATGTGGTCAGCCGGCCAAAGTCTCAGTCGATGACGCGGGTCAGATCACTCTTGACTCTGTCAATCAGTTGTCGGCCGACAAGTCTGACAACTCTCTTATCAAGACTTTGGTCCTGTTTCTCCCCGATGAGGAGACCCAGCCTGCTGGTAATCCCATGGAGGAACCGGTCCCTGATCCACCGCCTACCCCGGCCATTACTTGGCTGTCGCCTCCCAGACTGAAGTCAACCCCCTCAGAACCGACACCTTTGGTTCCTCCGCCCGCAGGGCTGTCCCACCCCCTGGTTCGGCCTTTACCGGTCTCTCCACCTATTTTGGTGGAACCACCACCCAAGCAGCCTACGGGAGGGGCTCCTTCTAAGGAGAGCCGACCAGACACTGGACTCCCCAAACGTCTGTCAGTCACCGTCACCCTGGACCGCCGTCGGCGGGTCGAGGGTGATTTGGGCGGTAGGCCGCTATACCCCAACTCTTCGGAATTGGATGTCACCAGGCTCCATTCTCATCTGAGGGATGATGAGTCATCCGTTGACACAGGAATGGAGGAAGGGCCTTCCTCCTTCCTAGTGATTCTTCGCCTCATCTCTGATTCTACAGGGATGCCCCTGGAACCCATCCAGAAAAAAGCGGAGTACCCTCTCATGGACATCCTCAAGAGAGGGAATACCCCGACGGAGGCCTTTCCTGTGGCTGAGGCCATTGTTGGTCCGGCACTCGAACTGTGGTAGTGTCCTGCCTCATGTCCAACACTGTCTGCCCGCATGGCCCGCAAGTATGTGGTGCCCATGGTGTCCCTTGCAGGGTTCACAGAGCACCCTTCGGCCGAGAGCCTGGTGACCACCTCTGTGTTCAGGTGTACTTGCAGTTCTGCCGACACTGACTGACCTCCCAACAAAGAGTCCAAAAACTTGGACCATTCAGCGAGAAAGGTCTATGCGGCCTCTTCCTTGGGCCTTCATCAGGCAAGTCCGGCCGTCATCATGGCACACTTCTTTCATGCCCTTTTAGGGTCATTAGATGAGGTCCTCCCACATCTTCCCGCAGACATGCAGACTACTATCAAGCAGGTCCGGGATCAGGGCCATGCTGTTGCCAAACAGCAGTTCCAGATGGCCCTGGACATCGGAGATTATTGTGCCCGCGCGATGGCCACCGCAGTTGTCTCTTGCCGCAGGGCTTGGCTGAGGCTCTCCTCCTTCCCGGTGGATACCCAGCACAAGTTAGCCGATGTGCCTTTCCTTGGGACTGACCTGTTCGGCCCAAGAGTGGCCAGTCACCTACAGCGCATTGAACAGTCCAATGCCACCTTGGACGCAACTTTGGCTAAGAGTTTTTCGGGCAAGAAACAGCAGAAGAAAAAGAAGAAGCCTTTTCGGCACTCTTCCCCAGCGGTTCAGCAGTCCTACCAAGGAGGGCAGCAGCAGCAGCATCAACAGCAGGCTCAAGTTTGGCGCCCTCGGCTCAAGCCTGGACCCCAACAGGCCCGCAAAGGAGGCCGAGGCTCAGGTCCTGGAGCCTCCTCCTTCTCCAAGCCTGCTCAATGATGGGATGGGGGGTGGCCACTCCTATTCCCATCATGACAGCTCTGGGTCTTCCCGTGGGGGGCCGGCTCCATCACTTCCTTTCCACCCGGTCCGCTTCACTTGGACAGGTGGGTTCTCAAAGTGGTCGGTCAGGGACTGCCTCTAGAATTCAAGCAGTACCCTCCCAGCCGTGCCCGCGCCCTTCGGGAAGAACGGATTTCCACTTGCACCTAGTCAGCTGTTCGAGACGACATTGCTCAGCTCCTCCTCAAGGAGGCAGTAGCCCCTGTGGCGGATCCGTCTGCAGACACAGGCTTCATCTCCAGGTACTTCCTGGTGCCCAAGCAGATGGGGGGCTGGTGCCCCATTCTAGATCTCCATGACCTGAATCAGTATCTTAACTCATGCACCTTTCGGATGGTCACTCTGTCCCAGATCATACCATCCTTGGAGCGAAACATGTGGTTCTGTTCACTGGATCTGCAGGATGCGTTGTTTCACGTCCCAGTCTGTTTGTCCCATCAGCGGTTCCTCCACTTCAGGGTCGAAGGGACCCTGTACGAGTTCCGAGCCATGCCATTCGGCCTGTCATCAGCCCCTCGGGTCTTCAAAAAATGCATTGCAGTGGTGGCAGCCCATCTATGGCATTGGGGAGTCAGAATATACCCTTACCTCGATGATTGGCTCCTAGCATGCTCCACCCAACAGGAGGTGGAGAGGTCCAGGGATCTGGCCCTCCTGACCTGCTCCCAACTAGGCCTCCTGATCAACAAGGCCAAGTCGGAACTCGTGCCTTCTCAGGTGATGGGCTTCATCGGGGGAGAGCTCGACTCTTGTCAAGCCAGAGCTCGGCTCCCGGTGGACAGGGCGGAGGTTCTCTCCTCCTTTGCCCAGTCATTTCTGGTTGCACACTTGCACCCTGCCTGGGACTTTCTGCGCCTTCTGGGTTACATGGTGGCATGCACCTCAGTGGTCCATCGGGCCCAGTTGCACATGTGCCTCCTGCAATGGGAGCTGGCCGCCCAGTGGGCTCAGCACCACGGTCATTTCAACCAGCTGATCATGGTTATCCAGAAGATGTGGGACGCTCTCCAATGGTGGACCGCCCCATACCGGTTGCAGGGAGAGTTCCCATTTGTCCTCCCCGAGCCAACGGTCATCCTTACGACCGATGCCTCTCTCATGGGCTGGGGAGCCCACATGGGGGACAAAAGGGCCCACGGGCTGTGGACCCCCGAGGAGTCCCGATGCCACATCAACCTGTTGGAGCTCAGAGCAGTCAGACTGGCACTGTCAGCTTTTGGTCCTCAGCTCCAGGGTCAAGTGTTTCAAGTCCAGATGGACAATACCACGACCACGTACTACTTCAACAAACAGGGTGGCACGCAAGGAGGCGCTCTGCATCTGGACCCTCGTAAGCCGGTTGGAGGCAGATCTGCTAGCCATCCATTCCCGGGTCGCACCTGAAAATAGGCACATGGCTTTCTAGTGTGCCTACCCGGTTAACAAAAGCAAATAAATAAATAAATGTGGCAGGAGCCTCAAACCAGCTGGCGGATGCTCTCAGCCATTTAGGCCAGACATCCCACGAGTGGTCTCTTCATCCAGAGGTAGCTCACAGCTTGTTCTCCCATTGGGGCAAACTGATGGTGGACCTTTTTGCCTCCCGGGAAAACACCAAGCTGAGACTGTATCATGCCCGCCCCTCTCAGCAGGGCTTGCTGCAGGGGATGCCTTCTTGAGGCCGTGGACCCCAGGCCTCCTCTATGCCTTTCCTCCATTTCCCTTGATCCACAAGGTGTTACTGAAGGTGAGGAGGGAGAAGGCGAAGGTGATTCTGGTAGCCTCAGACTGGCCGCGCCAGTTCTGGTATCCAGATCTCTTCAGCCTCAGCTACAGGCCCCCAGAGCGGTTTTGTACACGCCCAGACCTGATCTCTCTGAACCAGGGGAAGATCTTCCATCCGGACCTTCAATCTCTGCACCTTACAGCCTGGTACCTGAGCGGCTAGAGCTCTAGGCTTTGGGTCTTTCCAAAGATGTCTACACTATGGTGGAGGCATCTCAAAAGGAATCGAGCAGGAAATGTTATGCCTTCAAATGGAAAAGGTTTTACATTTGGTGTCAGGGTAAGGGTCTGGACCCCTTATCCTGTTCTATGGCTAACATTCTCGACTACCTTTGGTCTCTGTCCAAAGGGGGGCTACGGTCATTGACCCTTAAGGTTTACCTGGCAGCCATTTCTGCTTACTGGGCGTGGGCTGGTCAACCGACATTGGCACAGGAGACGGTGGTCGGGCGCTTTTCCAAAGGCCTGGATCACATATCCCCTCCGGTGTGTGAACCTCCACCTCCGCGGGATCTACTCCTGGTCTTGGCAAAGCTCATGGGCAAGCCATTCAAACCAATGCACAAGTGTGAGCTGTCACATTTGTCGTGGAAGACGGCCTTCCTGGTGGCTGTCACGTCTGCCAGAAGGACAGGGGAGCTCCAGGCACATTGGGTGGACTCCCCTTATCTGGTCTTCCACGGGGCCAAGGTTGTCCTGCGCCCCTACCTGAAATTCCTTCTGGAGGTGGTGTCAGAGTTTCACCTTAACCAGGTGTTGACTCTGCTGGTATACTACCCTAACTACACCTCGGACGCTGAGTACAGGCTCCATACTCTGGACCTGAGACATGCTCTCTCCTATTACAAGGAGAGGACAGCGGAAATTCGTGGAGAGGTTTGCCAGCTGTTTGTCACCTATGCTGAAGCCGCTTCTGGCAGACCTGAAGCGAAGCAGACTATTGCAAGATGTATTATATCATGCATAGGTCTGTGCTATGAGTTGGCTGGCAAGGAGCCTCCCAGAGTGATAAGAGCTCACTCTACCTGTCATACTGCTGCATCGGTGGCTGCTTCCAGGGACATCCCTATCCAGGAGATCTGCCGGGCTGCTACCTGGAAGTCAGCAAATACCTTTATCACCCACTACCACATCGACCTTGAGTCATGCCGGGATGCTGGTTTTAGGGCCTCAGTTCTCATATCTCTGTTCCCTAAATAGGGGGGTGTGCCTTGCTTCCCTCCTCCCGGAGAACTGCTAGGAGTCTGCCAGAGAGTGTGGATGAACAACATATCAACGCTCGTGGAAGAACGGGTTACTCACCTGTAACAGTAGTTCTAGGAGTGGTATATGGTGTTCATCCACACGGACCCACCCGACCTCCCCAGCTGTGGATGCACACAACCTTGCTTCCAGCGGGCTAAGATCTGGCGTCATGGGGTGGAGCCGAGGTATATACCACCTGGGTGGGAGGGAGGAGCCAGCTTGAAGACTTCCAGTGATCCTTAAAGGGGAAAGGGTCATGCCAAAGAGTGTGGATGAACAAAATATACCACTCCTAGAACTACTGTTACAGGTGAGTAACCTGTTCGTTCTGCTCACTGGATCTCCAGGACGTGTTTTTTCATGTCCCAATCTGTCCGCTTCACTAGCAGTTCCTCCGCTTCAGAGCAGAGTGAACCCTATACAAGTTCCGTTCCGAGCCATGCCATTCGGCCTGTCATCGGCCCCATGGGCCTTCTCCAGATGCATTGCAGTGGTGGCAGCCCATCTCAGGCATTGAGGGGTCAGAGTATACCCTTACCTCAACGATTGGCTCTTAGTAGGTTCCACCCAGCAAAAGGTGGAGAGGTCCAGGGACCTGGCCCTCCAGACCTGCTCTCAATGAGGCCAAGTTGGAGCTCGTGCAATCACAGGTGATATGCTTCATCGGGGCAGAACTCGACTCTTGCCGAGCCAGAGCACGGCTCCCAGTGGACAGGGCGGTGGTTCTCTCCTCCTTTGCCCAATCATTTCTGGTTGGGCAACTACGCCCTGCCCAGGCCTTTCTGCGCCTTCTGGGTTACGTGATGGCCTGCACCACTGTGGTCCAGTGGGCCCGGTGTCATATGCGCCCCCCTTCTATGGGAGCTGGTCACCCAGTGGACTCAGCGCCATGGTCACTTCAACCAGCTGATCACTGTCACCCAGAGGATGTGGGACGCTCTTCAGTGGTGGACCATCTGCAAGAAGGGATCCTGTTTGTCCGCCCCGAGCTGCCAGTCGTCCTCACGACTGATGCATCTCTCGGGCTGGGGAGCCCACATGGGGAGCAACAGGGCACACGGGTTCCGGACCCCTGAGCAATCCCGTTATATCAATCTGTTTGAGCTCAGAGCAGTCAGACTGGCGTTGTCAGCATTTGCTCAACAGCTTCGGAGTCAAGTGGTTCAAGTCCAGACGGAGAATACCATGACCACGCACTACCGGCTGCTGTACAGGGACGCTTTCCACATCTGGACAGTTGTGAGCTGACTGGAGGTAGATCTCGTAGCCATCCATGTGGCAGAAGCCTCAAACCAACTGGAGGATGCTCTCAGTCACGTAGGCGAGACATCCCACGAGTGGTCTCTCCATCCAGAAGTAGCTCACAGCCTGTTCTCCCACTGGGGCAAACTGATGGTGGACCTGTTTGCCTCCAGGGAAAATGCCAAGCTGAGGCTGTTTCATGTCCACCCCCCTCAGTGGGGTTCGCTGCAGGAGGATGCCTTCTCAAGGCCATGGACCCCAGGCCTCTTCTATGCCTTCCCTCCATTTCCCTTGATCCAAAAGGTGCTTCTTAATGTGTGGAGGGACAGGACGCATGTGATCCTGTTAGCCCCAGTCTGGCCCTGCCAGTTTTGGTATCCAGCTGTCCTCAGCAACAGGCTCCTGAGGTGTCTTCCAGCATGCCCAGACCTAATCTCAGTCAATCAGGGGAAGGTATTCCATCCAGACCTTCAATCCCTGCACCTGACAGCCTGGTACCTGATCGGCTAGAGTTTTAGGCTTTGTGTCTCTCCGAGGATGTACTACTCACAGTAGTGGAAGCATCCAGAAAGGAGTCAACCAGGAAGTGCTACACTTTTAAATGGAAAAGGTTTTCCATTTGATGTCAGGGCAAGGGTCTGGACCCTCTGTTCTGTCCTGTGGCTAGCATTTTAGACTACCTTTGGTCTCTGTCCAGTGGTGGTCTTCGGTCTTCAACTCTTAAGGTGCACCTGGCAGCCATCTCTGCTTACTAGGCGCAGGCCGGTCAGCAGACAGTGGCACAAGAGAAGGTGGCCTGGTGCTTTTTCAAGGGCCTAGATCACATATCCCCTCCAGTGTGTGAACCTCCACCTCCATGGGATTTACTGCTGGTTTTGGCAAAACTCATGCGCAAGCCATTCGAACCAGTGCACAAGTGTGAGCTATCACACTTGTCATGGAAGACGGCCTTCCTGGTGGCTATCACATCAGCCAGAAGGACTGGAGAACTTCAGGCACTTTCGTTGGAGTCTCCTTACCATGTCTTCTACAGGGACAAGGTTGTCCTGTGCGCCCAAGGTGGTGTCAGAATTTCACCTCAGTCAGGTATTGACTCTGCCTGTGTTCTACCCGAACTACACCTCGGATGCCGAGTATAGGCTCCATACCTTGGACCTGAAACGAGCTCTCTCCTAATACAAGGTGAGAACGGTGGAAATTCGGGGAGAGGTTCGCCAGCTGTTTGTCACCTACGCTGAAGCTGCTTCTGGCAGACCTGCAGCAAAGTGAACGATTGGCAGATGGATTACATCTTGCATTGATCTCTGCTATAGGTTGGCGGGTAGGGAGCCTCCCGTAGGGCTAAGGGCTCAATCCACCTGCCATACCGCTGCGTCAGTGGCTGCTTCCAGGGACATCGCTATCCAGGAAATCTGCTGAGCTGCTACCTGGAAGACAGCAAACACCTTCTTCACCCACTACCACATCAACCTTGAGTCATGCCGGGATGCTGGTTTTGGGGCCTCAGTTCTCCAGTCTCTGTTCCCTAAGTAGGGGGTGTGCGCCTTGCCTCCCTCCTCTCGTAGAATTGCTAGGAGTCTGCCAAGAAGTGTGGTGAACAACATATCCACGTCCCTAGAAAAACAGGTTACTCACCTGTAACAGTAGTTCTAGGAGTGGTATATGTTTTTAATCCACACTGACCCACCCAACCTCCCTGGCTGCGACACACAAACCTGGCTTCCAGCGGGCTAAGATCTGGTGTCATGGGGCAGAGCTGAGTTACACCACCCGGTGGGTGGGTGGGAGGAGCCAGCTTGAAGACCTTCCGAGAATTAAAGGGGAAAGGGACATGCCAATAAGTGTGGATGAACAACATATGCCACTCCTAGAACTACTGTTACTGGTGAGTAACCAGTTTTTGTTGGGGAGCCACTAGATGGCCCAGAGGTAGCCCCCTATGCTGCTATGCATGTGACGCAGGTTTGTGCTGTGGACCCGTATCCTTGTGCTCCGGAAGCCAGGGGGATCATGCTGCCCATTGAAACACCCTTTCTCCTGGGGATGGGTTAGTTACATCTTGCTCATAGAACAACCCCTACAGGCGGGCTAAGAATTGTCTGATGCATTATCGGTCAAGGCTCTAGCCACAAGGTTGCCAAGCAGTAGAGACTCACAAGATAAGGGAGGGGGGAGGGATATTGAGCCTGGACATACACTAGTGTCATAGGAGCTGGAGAGAGCACTGCAAATGGTAAATGGCTCCTTCTTCAAGGCGGCAACAGCCTTAGTGTGGCCTCCCTTACAGTCTCAGACTCCACCTGGCTCACTTGGTAACTCTACACTGAACTCCACCCTGTCACAGGTAGATGGCCATGCTGTGGGCTAAGCCATTGATGCCTAGGGCCAGGACAACGCTGTGGCATGGGAGGAGTGTGGTAGGGTGGGGTTGAGTGCCAGGCCAAGGAGGAAGTAAGGGGGGGTAACCTTCCTAGCCTGGATAGAAGAATATAGCTAGATATGATTTTGAGTATAGCTGTTTGTATTGCCCGTTGGGGTCACCAGCTATCCCAGGATTCTGTGTTTTTAGCCTGGAGTGTATAATCTGAATAATAGTTTATTCACACTTGGCTGCTTTGGATAAATTTAACCCAATTAAAAAAATCCCTTCTGCTGAAATTGATCCATGGATCTAGACAGCCAGTTTTTCTGTTTTAGCAAAGTATCATTCCTACTTCCCCTCTGCCACTGATGGCCCTCCTTCCACTATAATTGTTTGTGAAACAGCCCTACCTAACTCCAGCCCCAATGTTCCTTCAGAGGCATAAGCCCTATGCTAAAGTGCCCCCATGCCTGATCTTTAGTGTGTGTGTGGGGCCGGGGGGGTCACTTAGAGAGTCCTCCTGGGGTCCCGTCCCCTTTCCAGCTAGCTAAAGCTAATACTCTGTTGAGTCCTGGAATCTTGTCCCTGATCCTGACTAGCTCAGCAGTTCTTCCTCGCTCCTGCAACTCCTGCCCCCAAAGCTCGTAGACTGTGTGTGAGCTGGGCCACCAGCAGTGCCAGCTAGTAACATCTCGGTGGTAGAAAACATTACCATCTACTTTGAAAGCCTCAGTGCAGAGTTGCTATTTGCCCCGCTGACATGCAGACTGGGGCTTAGTCCAGAGGTGAAAGCAAGTGGACCACAGAAGAACCAGTGAGCTAGCTGTGTTGGAAATGAATAGTGTATCAGTGTGCTATTAACAGATATTTCTAGTGACCTACTGTATGTCATATGCAGACTGTGAACTTTGATTGCAGGAGCTGGTGAAGAGCCACTGATCTAGGCGGAATGGAGAGCAAGACCCTTGAAGTTTCCTTGGGAGTATCTGCTGAGGTAGCCAGGAGTGGATCAGAAACCCAGCCAGGAACCCTCTAAGTAACTCCCCCCTCCCGACTAATGATCAGGGGCTCAGCGGGGAGGATTGCTTTAGTGTTGGGCGTATGCCCCGAAACATAGACTGGGGATGGTGTTAGGAAGTTTTTTTGGTTGTTTTTTTAGACAATTATAGATGGGCCTATATAGAGGGTGCAGGGATCTTTTGTAACAGATTATGTAATCCATGCCAGTGGTTTTAACACAGAGAGCATAAAGCCTAGATACTGATTACACAAGGCTAATGCAGCAGTCCATAAATCTGCACCCTTATTAGTTAGTGTACTTCATGAGATGGGTAGGAAAATACCTGCATCATAAATTGTTCAGTAGCCGTGCAGTGGTGTCAGTGTGGCTCATTTGGTAGCACATGACTCAGATGATAGCACATCCACTTCTGTGCCAGATGATCTTGGGTTCTTGTCCCACAGTGGGATTGGGCTCATACCATAAATGCTGGCCCCCACTGTTGGGGTATACTGTGTTTTGGGACGAAACATTAATTTATTTATTTATGTATTTTATTTATTTATTTGTTGAAACATATTGGAATTGCAAACCTCTGAGTCAGAGACTCCTTTACAAAGGCTCCACGTCATAAGACAAAAACTGTTATACATTAAAGACATACGTTAGGGATGCATAGCTGGTTACAGGCATTAGTTATACAATGTAGGAAGGCATTGCAGGTTTCAGGCAAAGTTATACAATATGGGATGCAAATTAAGGACAGGAGTGGGTTACCTATGTGGGCAAAATCAAGGTAGGGTGTAGGCAGGATGTGAGTCCATTGTCAAAAGGGAAAAAGAGGCAGGATGAGAGTTCATTGTCAGTAGGGAAAAGTGACTGGTGACCCCACCAGGTTAGTGGCAGTCACAGGTGCTAGTGGAACGAAGATATTCCCTAAGGAGGGTCTTGAAGAGGCCTAGACTACCTTCATTAGTTATTGCACTGGGTAAAACATTCATCCAGTGGAGGGCCCTGTAGCTGAAAGTTATCTGGCATAATGTAGTTCTACGCTGAGGGATCAAGAAGGGAGATTTGGCAGAACTGCAGGATAAAACCTTTTATAGGTATATTAGGGAGCGAAGAAAGACCAAGGGAGGGATACAGAGACTTAATAAAGGGAAGGGAATGTGGGCAGAGGGTGACAGTGAAAAAGCAAGGATACTAAATGAATATTTCTGCTTAGTATTCACAATGGAAGAGGAGGGGGAGGTACCTAAACCAAACAAGAGAAACACTCTGGATGGGGGGGTCGATACCAGTCTATTCACAGAAGAAAGGGTTTTGAAAGAACTCTTGAAACTGAGGGTGGACAAAGCATTGGGGTCTGATGGGATTCACCCCAGAATTCTAAAAGAACTAAGGGTAGAACTAGTAACACCACTGACTACTTTCTTTAACAAATCATGGGAGGATGGCGTGGTACCTGCGGACTGGAGGAGGGCAGATGTGATTCCACGTCACAAAAGTGGGAGCAGGGCAGAGGCAGGAAACTACAGACCAGTTATTTTGACTTCACTGGCAGGGAAAATGATGGAATCACTTCTGAAGGAAAGAATTGTTGAGTACCTAGATGCCAGTGGGGCACAGGACCCAAGGCAGCATAGTTTCACAGCAGGAAGGTCATGTCAGAGGAACCTAATAGATTTCTTTGACTGGGTGACCAAAATAGTAGACCAGGGAGGGGCTGTGGATATGGCCTCCCTAGAATTTAGCAAGGCATTTGACACAGTCTCACATAAAAGATTAATATACAAGTTAGCCAGCCTTGGAGTGGGTCCCAAGGTGGTAGCCTGGATAGAAAACTGGCTGGACAGCAGGACGCAAAGGGTAATAGTAAATGGAGTCCAAAGTGAAGAAAGGAGGGTAACTAGCAGTATAACGCAGGGTTCGGTACTGGGACCGGTCCTCTTTAATTTCTTTATACGTGACATTGGAGAGCACCTGGAAGGAAAAGTATGTCTCTTTACAGACGACACAAAGATCTGAAACAGGCTTGATACACAAGGTGGGGTGGAAAGGATGAAAAGGGACTTAGCAAAGTTGGAGGAATGGTCAAATATATGGCAGCTCAGATTCAGTGCAAAGAAGTGCAAGGTAATGCACCTGGGAAACAAAAACACAGGGGAAGAGTACGCAATGGGGGGTGAGATAATAACAACAAAAAAAATCGAAAGAGACCTAGGAGTAATTATATCAGATGACCTAAAGGTGGGCAAGCAATGTGAGAAGGCAGTAAGGAGGGCTTGGGGTTACTGGAATGCATAGGGAGAGGCATCAACAGTAGAAAACAGGAAGTTTTTATCCCTCTGTACAGACAGTTGGTGAGACCCCATCTGGAGTACTGCATACAATTCTGGAGACCCCATCTCCGCAAAGACATAGAGTGGAGGCTATTCGGAGGAGGGCAACCAAAATGGTGCAGGGTCTGCACCAGAAGACATATGAAGAGAGACTAAAGCAGCTTAATATGTATACATTCGAGGAAAGGAGGGAGGGGGGACATGATAGAGACTTTCAAGTATCTCAAGGGAATTGACAAAATACAAGAGGGATAGCATCTTTCAGAAAAAGAGATGTGCAAGAACAAGGGGGCACAATTTGAAGATGGGGGGGGACGGCTCAGAGGTAATGTTAGAAAGTATTTTTTCACAGAGAGGGTTGTGGATGCATGGAACAGCTGTCCTGAGGAGGTTATGGAGGTGGGAACAGTGGAAGAATTCAAGAATGCATGGGACTGACGTAAGGCAATTCTAGTGGAGGGTAGGAGGAAGTAAGCTGTTGATTAACTAGAATCTGCAGCTTATCCATCAGGTAGGGAAATGGGCAGACTAGGTGGGCCAAGCTGTCCTTATCTGCTGTCAAATTCTATGTTTCTATGTTTTTAGCATAGGTGCAGGTTGCAGGAGGGTGGTGAGACCCGGGGTAGTAAGCCCAGAAAAGATCTTTTTGGCAAGTAGGCAAGTTTGATACTTAAGCCTTCTGTCAAAGTTGAGCCAGTTTGAACGACTATACAGGAAGCAAGTGTGTGTTGTCCAGTCACAACTGGTGACTAGACGGCAGGCTTTGTTTAGGCATACTTTAATTCTATGTAGGGAGGTGTTATTAGCAGCTCCATACACCAGTATCCCATAATCAACAAGGGAGAGTATAGAGGCGGAGACAGTGATTCGGAGGCCCTGAGTGGTGCGACAGTGCTTGTAACGGTGAAGCAGGCCAATTCTGGCGTTGACAGCCGAGCTTAGATGGTGGATGTGTTCATGATAGTTAAGCCCTGAGTCGAAGGTGATACCAAGGTATTTAAAGGTAACAACCTGGTCACGGTGTTAATTGAGGGAGTTATAGATATGCGGTGGAAATCCCTTGGTTGCTGTGGTGGTAGGAGAACACCATGACTTTAGTTTTCTTATAATTTAACACCAACCGGTGGTCAGTAAACCAGGATTCCACTGCATTGAAGGATTTTTGAAGGGATAGCTGAAGCAAGTGTAGATCAGGGTGAGAGGAGTAAAAGGACCGCATCATTGGTGTATAGAAGCAGTTGCCCAGAGCATGATTTTGGGAGGGTGTTGAGAAATAGGCTGAAAAAAGAGGCCCTAGTATAGACCCCTGGGGCACCCCTGATTTAACCTGTTGACTGGTGGAGAGCATGTTGTCTGTTTTGACTTGTTGCGATGTACCTGTAAGGTAGTCAGCAAACCTGTTAGTGGCGTCTTGGGAGAAACCAGAGAGGGTGAGGGTAGATAGGAGGAGGGAGTGGTTTACAATGTTGAAGGCTTTCAACAGGTCAATAAAGACAGCACCAGTCAGATATCCTTTGTCAAGGGTGGAGTGGATGTAGTTGGAGAACTCCAGCATTGCTGATGTGGTGCTGTGCCTTTTACGAAAGCCATGTTTTTCCCTACACAGAAGGTCGTATTTGATGAGGTGATCTGTGAGTTGATCCGAGACAATTCACTCCAGTGCCTTAGAGAGTGGGGGGAGGATGGAGATAGGTCGGTAGTTTCCTGGAGCAGCATGGTCACCACTTTTGTGTATGGGCGTGATGACTGCAGCTTTCCATAAGGTTGGGAAATTTACTAAGGCAAAGGGAGCAGTTAAGAATATTGGTTAGGGGGCGAGAACAATATCTAGGGTCAGGTGCAGAAGTTTAAGGTCCAAAGTATCACTGCTGAACCGGGAGCTCCCTAGGGCTTTTAGTAGGACTTGGCCTCCCAGAGGGCGAAGGTTTTGAAACAAAAGGAGGGTGAGGAGAGTGGGGTAGGAGTATAGGGGCGTTAGGGGGATGGAAGAAGTGGCGAGGGAGAACACTGATGAGGTCCGAGAAGGAGGAGTTTAGGGTTTCGACAAGGAGTTTAGGGTCTGTGGAGATATTACCGTTAGTGTAGATTTGGGTGGGGGAGCGGACACTGATTTCTCACTGAGCTCCTTTAGTTTATCCCAGAAATTTCTACCTGAGCCCCAGGAGGAGGAGGAGGTGAGGGAAGCCCAGTAGCTCGGGGCCTTGGCTTTCCGTATATCCCACGTTCACTTATTTCTTGCCACCTGTTAACATTGTCTGTCGGCAGGTTTGCCCATTTCAAGGGCTAGCTGCCAGAGGGAGTCACGATGACGCACCTGGTCGAGATATTGGGTGATCCACGGGGTGGAGGGGCCTTTAACAATGCATTTAGTAGGGGAAAATATGTTGCATGCCGAATTAAAGAAGCTGATGAAATACTCAAG
Source organism: Neoceratodus forsteri (assembly GCA_016271365.2). Classification (NCBI taxonomy): domain Eukaryota; kingdom Metazoa; phylum Chordata; order Ceratodontiformes; family Ceratodontidae; genus Neoceratodus; species Neoceratodus forsteri. Next base: position 707,590,625 of record CM057459.1, on the reverse strand, counting down.
GGTGGAATCTATGTCAGGGGCATAGTTAACTGGGGACCAGTCCAGGTGAGTAAGGTGGTGTTTTAATTGTTTAAGTTTACCAGGTTTAATTCGGCGTTGGTAGATTATTTTAGGTGGTGGTTTGTTAATCTTACAGGACCAGGTGCAGAGGACAGGAGAGTGGTCACTCAAAGCATTAGGGATCACTGAGACTTCTGTAATTGTAGAGGGGCAATTAGTAAGTACCAGGTCGAGCAGGGTAGCAGAACCGGTTTTATGGTTTATCCTAGTGGGGGAGGGAACTACTTGCGATAGGTCCAGGGCAGCTATGGCATCTTTATACGAGGGCGGCAGAATTAGATTGCCAGTTGATGTTAAAGCCCCCAAGTGCAGTACATTCAGTCTTTGGAGGCAGGAGCGAGAGGTAGTTGAGCACTGAGTGAAAAGCCGTTTTTTGGTTGTGAGGAGGGATGTAAACTGAGGTGATGAAGAGAGGGGCCGAGGCCTTGCCCACACTGATTTTCAGGGTAAGTGCTTAGGCACCATGTGTCAGTTGGGCGAGAGGGAGGGCTTTGGCCTGAAAGGAGTCACGTAGGTAGATGCCACAGCCACCCCCATGCTTACCCTGTCTATCTGCATGGAAGATTGAATACCCAGAGATGGCCACAGCAGAGTCGGGGGTGTCTTTAGAGAGCCACGTTTCTACTAGGGAGAGAATATCAGGCTGGTGTTGGGCCATCCACCCCTATAAGCAATCAAGTTTTTTCTGCAGGCTACAGGTATTAATAGATGCAAGGTGGAGCCCACTGTTATGGTGGCATGTCGTGTTAGGGGCAAGGGTAGTACCTAGGTTCGGGTATATGTTTCCTGATAGCAGAAGAAGGAGTAGAAGGGCCCTAAGAAAAGCAAACTGAAGTTGCTTACAGAGGCTGAGACCATGGTGAGCTGTGCAGATATGTTTGGTGCTGACAACAGGGAGAGAGCAAGGATATGTGATAAAGCATAGGAGAGAGAGGGAACGCGGTAGTTTATACAGGGGTGGGGGAGGTTAAGGGGTGTGGCGGAAGCAGCGGAGAGGCATCTGTGGTAGCAGTATTGATAAATGGATTGTTGGCTGGGGGGGGATACACCAGTCCAGTGGTGCAAAGTGCAGGTGGGGGATAAAGCAAAAAAATAGGAGATTGGGCAGAAGGGGAAGAGTGTCCATAGTGGACATAAAAGAGTGCTGCAGAAGGAGAGAGTCACCACAGGCAGTGGTAATATGGGTGGAGAGAGGCTGAGCTGTGATAAGTTACTAAAGAGCTTTCAGTAATAGGGCTGCTTACTTGGTGCACCGATAGTGTCACGGACTGTGAAGTAGAAGGTGCAGGGTGCAAGTCTGAGGAATGGAGACTTGGCAGGAGTACTAGAGGAGAAGTAGGCCAGGGCTAGAGAGGCAGGGAAAGGGAGAAAGTGGTTTCAGGGATGGAACCACACTGACTCCTAGTGGCCACCCAGTATAACAAGCTAATGGAGAAACAGACACTTAGGAAAACGAGTGGTCACGTGACCAAATGATGTCAATATGTTTGGACACGCCCCTGGGTAAGTGAGTGGGTGAGTGGCACAGGCAGGGCAAACTGAAGTTCTGCCTGTTCTGGTGTTTGTTCAGGTGGAAGTTAAAGATCCCATGGCATTTCTTGAAAACAGTAGGGTGAGGGAATTGTATTTAAATTAAAAGAATCATGCATACATTACTAATCATACTGAGATACAAAAGGAAGCATAGCATACCAAGCCCTACAGAAACAATATGATACATCAAAGCAAAAAGAATGTAGTCTTTATACAGTCAGTGGAAAAAGAAGGCACATGAATCCTGTTGTCGGCGATTGCTGCATCTCAAAATGAAATTCCTGAGGTGACATAACATCTTAGGTCATACACAGGACTATATTACTACAAGTGAGAGCCAGGAACTACCTTTCCATAATTGTTTCAGAGCACCTAGGCTTAAAGTCCTTTACTTCTGGCTGTATACTTTGAATACAGATTGAGTGACCGTATCAATCACTACATTTGGCTCCAAACATCTAGCCTTCCACATATAATATCTGCCACATGTGAAGCAAACCTGCTGGGTGACCTTATCGTGTTTACTCCACTCACTACCATATAATCCCAGGGCTACCTCTGTGATAGTCCACATGACTAAAAATGGGTTCTTTCCGTGTCTGGCTCATCAAATGCCGTAAGGACATTGCATTAGGACAGTCAATCAAGAAATGTAATTCTGTCTCGAGAATGTTCCCACAGCTGTTTCCCAGGCAATACCTTTCTTCAGTTTTTTTATGTTTCGTGGAGCCATTTACAGCAACTCTCCCATGGATCCCCAACCAAGTAAGGTCTCACATATGTTGTGGTACCCTTTTATTCTGTAGTGGATTCACTGTCTCCAGTTCTCTCCCTGGAAGGAATATTTTCAGTGCCAAAGACTGAGAATAATAGGTTTCTTTTAATAGATTGATGCATCTGTTCTCTAGACCCCTTCCTCATAAATTCAAGTGTTATATTCTTCCATGTTTTAAGTAAGTGTAAGTTTTGACAGTATACCATTACCTGGGCAATGCAATTAGGGTGCCACAATTAGGGCGATGAGAAAGGGTCGTGAGTGACAGGGGCATGTTAGATTTCACAGTGCCCTGCACACACGTGTTCACAGCCGACACTGTTCTCTTCTGGTCCACTCGTGCCCGGACCCAGAGGAGATTGTATTTAGTGTTGGGTGGTGTGGGCGGCGTGGTGGGGAAATGCTCCCCCTCCAAAACTAACTCTTTCCCATACTGTCCCTTGTCATGGCCAGCTGAAGTTGCAGCGGAATGTTGAGGCCGCAGTCATTGTGGGTGACATGTTTCTCGCACTCAAATTTAGGGTGATCAGATTCATGTTACAGCACAGTGGGTGAACCAGTTTTAACACCAGGGGAAGGATGTATAGGGGAAAAAGTTGTGCTCGGGCCTTAAACTAACTCACCCATACCCTTCCTGCCATTCCCTATACCATGGTAACATCCACTCCTGCACCAAAGAAACCCATCTTTTTCCCTCTCCCCCCCCCCCCATTAAAGCAGGGGTAATATTATACATGCTGTATTTAAAGAGGCATCGCTCCCTCCTTGTTGAGCGCACCCAATGCACCTGTTTCAGTCCCCCTTAGATCTGTCATCCTGCTCCGTCCTGCACCATGATTTTCTCTGCTGCTTTCACTTGTTTACCACTTTCTTCTCTCCTTGGTCCTCTTCCCCGTCATCCCTCTCTCACTTTCCATGCCATCCCCTGCTGACTCTTTCATCTTCTACTCTGCCTCTTTACTTCCTTGCATACAGCATCACCTTTGAAGCATGTGATTGTATATCGTAGTTGATGCACTAATTGTAGTCAATGGAACTTACTGCACTTAAATGTCTAAAAACCTGCTTTTCTTTGTATTGAAAAGTGTGATATGTTATTTGGTTAGATTTATACTCCTGTATTTCTAATATGTTGTATTTTTGGCATTGTCCTGCCTTTCCATTTGTTGTGCTGTTTTTATTTCGCTATGTTGTAACCTCCCAGGTAGTGTCTGAAAATAGTCACTTTTGTGTCTAGAGCACTCACCCGGTTATCAAAAACTAAATAAATCAATTATGGTATATAAACGGACATAAAAAGGCCACAGGGTTCAGCATATTCACTCTCCCCGTTGAATACTTTTGTACATTATGTTCCTTCTAAAGGGGTTCAACCTAGACACCTACAAACCCTAAAAGAAAATATTAAAGATTCTGGTTTCCAGTTCATCTGGGAGCACGAATACAATACTGACAGACAATAAAACAGGCAACAAAAGAGTTTGAGTCAGAAAAACTTCTACTTTGATAGTGCTCTGTTCCTCCAGTATGATAGTTTCTGCTTTGCCTTCCTGATGCACTGTGTCCAGTTATCTGTTAAATTGCCTAAACCAAATTATATTCTCAGTATCGTAACTGACTCCTCTTTTATCTAAATCCCTACTACACAGGTGGGAGTGTCGTTCACTAACATTCCTCCTAGTGGTATGCCCGAATATTTGGCCTAGTTAATTCTAGCTCCTGCAGAAGTGGAAAGTTCCACCAAACGATCCTGTGCCTGCTATCCAGACTCCTCATCCTGATCAATGATGCACAAGTCATCTGCATAGGCTAAGGTTTTAATATCGGGGACAGTCGGTACTTCCCTAACACCCCTTACATTAGGGTCCTGCTGTGTCATCCTGAATAATGGAGCAAATAAGAAAATATACAGTAAGGAGCTTAGGGGGCAGCCTTGCCTAACTCCCATGCACACAGATACCGGGAAACCCCTAGTCAAGTTAACCGCAGGGAAGACCACAACCCCTTTATATAACATAAACATCCAGTCAGCAGCTGCCCCGGGAGCACTGAGGGTTGAGGCGCTGGATACCACACCTTGCGCTGCACCAGTGACCAGAGTTCAGGAACTAGCTTGGGTAGCCGGGGGTTGGCTGGGGGGGGAGGGTAGGAGCTGGATTGAGCAGCCGCAAGGCAGCTCTCTTCTCCCAGGGAGGGTTTCAGTGGCTGCCGCTGCAGGGCTACCCCTGGGTAGAGGCCCTGAGTAGTGCGGACAGAGCTAGAGTAGGGAGGGTGCTGCAGATCGCTGCGTGCACGTGCCTCCACATGTGCTCAAGCGAGACTGGGCAGGGGACGGGAAGAAAACATGAAACTGGAGCTTGCAGGCTCCATGATGGCTCGACTGCACCCACATCATCCTCCCCGGATTCTAGATTTGTGTGTTCCAGGGGAAGGGAAGAAAGTCGACGCTACTTACCCTGGCCCTGCCGTGGTGGGGGAGGAACCTGTGGGGGAATTTCCAGGGTAGGACTGTTGCGGGGATGCTGGGGCCGGAGAACGAGGCCCTCCAAGGGAGGGCTGGAGCTGCCTGCCAGCCCCGTGGAAGGAGGTGGCAAAAATACAATAATAAAAAAAAATCTAGTCAACAGACTTGCTTGGGATCCCATACAAGTGGAATACCTTTAATAAGTAGGTGTGAGACACATGGTCAAAGGCCTTTTCTTGATCTGAAGTGAGTAAAAGACTCACCAAGGCTTTATTCCCTCTTACCACCAATTCCCTTAAAGTAATTAAATTGTCTGGTATACTTTTCTGATAATTGCACATGATTGGGACTCAACAGTGGCTATAAGGGCAGCTGGGGCCAACCTATTAACCAGTATTTTAGTCAGAATCTTCTTATCGGTATTCAGAAGGCTAATAGGGCTCCAGTTTCTAATATCCTCCCTGTTCCTTGATTTTAAATATGTAAACTAGTAAAGCTGCATACATCATGTCTGGCATATTGCCAGATTCTTAAATGTAATTAAACACAAGTAATGAAACCGGACTCAAAAGTGATACAGGCTTTTTATAAAACTCGACGGGAGCCCATCACTTCCCAGTGCAGTTTTGTTCCCCTGTTCTTTAATTAAAAATTCTGTCTCTGCCAGCGTAACTGGTACCATTAATTGTGCCCTCTCCTGCCCATTTATCTGTGGGATAGAGAGTTGTGACGTAACCACATTGTGTCATTTTGTATCAACCGGGGTACCGAAGGTATTCTTAACATGATCAGAAAACACCTTCAGCATGCCATGGGCCGTGGTCATCACTCTATCCCCCTCTAGGCTATGGATGCCACTCATAATCCTATGTTTTATTCTGTCCCTACAGTCTGCAAATTTATCCAGGTGTTGTGATCGACCCTGTATACCATATTTCAATTCCATTTCTAATGAGGCGGTTTGCTCATATTGGAAATCTTTCATTTCCTCCATTAGGGGCTTTATTAGGTCCCAGATATTTATGCTGTCCTCACACATACGGGAGATTAGTTTATGTAATGTTGACTGCAAATTGAAATATTTTGGATATTTTGGTGAACTATCAAAATTCTCTTGTTTCTGAAAAAAGTTTAAAATCAGCTTTTGAGTTCTCCCATCACTGTGCAACATCCTCACGTCTCAATTACAGAACAATGAGCAGCAAACAGTTCCCTCCATTTTTTCTGTATATCCTTCCTCCCCAACACAGAAGTATTTATCCTCCACAATTTTGGGTCTGCCCATTTGGCTGGTCCTGTACTACAGTGACACAGAACTGCAAGGTGATCTGAGGTTTCCAGCACTGTAGTCCTTGCCAAGTCCACCTTGAGAGCAGCAGAAACGAACAGGAAATGAATTCTGGAAGGGTAGAAACCCTTCAGTAAAAGTAGGAGCAGTGCAATCTAAATGACCTGCACACCCATCCAACAAACATGCAGTGGACACCATTTCCTGTAAGGCAACAGAATCACAGTACAGCTGTTGAGTTCCCCCCACCACCACCACCACCAATCTTTGAAAGATAGCCCACAATTAAAATCTCCACCAAGCACCACCAATTTTCTTGTGCATGGGCATGGCCTAATGTCATTAAATAAGGCTGCCCTAGCGGACTGGAGAATAAACATTGATGAGGCGGATGTTCCTACCTCCCTGCACCACATCCAATAAAAGCCTTTTCTGGTTCTATTTCCACCAGTTTGTTCACCTCTGTAGATGAATCTTAAAATAGGTTACCCACCCCATCACATCTATCCATCCTCTGAAACTAGAAGGATGGGCCTCGTGTCCAGTTTTTTAATGGCCAATATCGCAAACAATTTTTTCAAATGAGTATCCTGTAAAAAGATGACATTCCTTAGCAGTGACTCCAGAACAGAAGTAGTTGTAATTTATTTCCTGTAAGTCTTTATACTGTTTACATTTAGAGTGACTAGGGAAATTGACGAGCCAATACACATTGTAGAGTTGTGGATATGGTGTACTATCCACACTTCTGGCAGGATTCCTTTCCCCTTTAAATCAGGCCGGAAGGTCTTCAAGCTGGTTGCTGCCACCCACCCAGGTGGTATCCTCCTCTGCAACGCCCCGTGACATCAGATCTTCCTTTCTACTTGAAGAGACCAGTTCCCTCCATAGCGCTCTGCGTTTGTGTAGGCCCTGTCTTCATTTCAAAATTTCAAACTCCTTTTTGGTCTTCAGGCTGCTTCGCAGTTTACCATGTTTGCACCAAAAACTTGTCTGCTCCGAAGTCGGCACCCAGTTTTAAGCTTTGTCCATGCAGAAAGAAAATGTCATGCATGGATCCTCACACCACGTGCGTATACTGCCTGAGTGAGGAACACAATTCTCAGGCTTGCGGTGTGTGTCACACTCCGCATCCCTTCACCCTGGAGGACCAGTACGCTTGACTTTTGCTGGGTCTGGACGAGCGGGATCTTCCCATTCAGTCCAAGGACACCCATAGGGTGGTCTCTGTGGCTGTCGGGTCAGCTGAACAAATGGCAGCTTTTGAGGAAGCTGCCACCCAGGCGGCTGCGGGCTCTTCCATGGTGTCTGTGCTGATCTCACTGGGCTTTGGCGCCTCTTTTACTATGGCATTCTGGGGCTTATGCCAGTCCCTTCCTATCCCTGGGGAGGGCCCTTCCCGTGAGTCAAAATCCAAGAAGGTTCTCCAAGGCTAAAGTTAGAAAGTCCCATCACAGGTCGTTGGATCACGAGTGCTCTCGGGCCTCGGAATCCCACGCTTCTGCTTCGTCGTCGTTCCTTGATGAATTGGCTTCAGCTGGTGTTTCTGTCCAGGCTGCTGACCCCTCGATGTCCCCATTGGGCCTCTCGGCTGGAACGTGGGCCGACCAGAATGAGGGGGATATTTTCCTTTCCAGGGCTCCGGTCCTTACTTTGCAGTCCCAGGGTGGGTCGGATCAGCTCCCCTGATCCGGTCCCCAACCCTTGGGACACCAAGCTTGTGGGAGGCCCCAGGCATCCCTCACTGGTTTCTGCCTCTTCCACCATCCAGTCCACTGGTGGTCGAGGTCGATGACTCTGACCTACAACCCGAGGTCAAGTAGCCCTCGCCGTAGTTGGCGTTGTCACTCTTGGCACGTGGGCAAGCGGTGGCGCTGCTATTCCTCCTCCCCTTTGGGGGAGGAAGAGCTCCACTGCAAGTTGCGATGGTGCTACGAAGAGCTTATGTGGCCGCAGCTCCTCTTGAGCACTGGGCCTAAGCTGGTGCCGGCTCTCTCCTTGGCACTACTTTGACTGCTGCCGCCTCGGCCTGAACTGGTTCTGGCTTCTGCCGATTCAGTGGACGGACAGTCCTCCATCCAAGGATGCCCATTCTGCCCTCGGGGCTTCCTTGGTGGCTGTTGGTCACAGTCACTTGAGCCGACAAGCCTTGCAAGGTTAGCGGGGGGTCGGCCGGTCTTTGACGACTCCTTGGAGTTGAGGGTTCCTCCATGCATTCCAAGCTAGTTGGCCTGGAATCCGGAGAGGATTTGTCTATGGACCATGATCCCACTTCGTTCGGGGCCATGCTCTGCCTCATCTCGGAGGCTACAGGAATCTAATTGGAGCTCGTCCAGAAACGGGCTAAGTATCCCCTCACCGAGATCCTCAACTGGGATGACTCCCCAGGGGTCACCTTTCCAGTGGCAAAAGGTCATTCTGGGGCCTGTGTTTGAAGCTGTGGCAGTGTCCAGCCTCCTGCCTTACTTCATCGGCCCATATGGCCTGCAAGTATGTGGCTCCCATGGGTTTCCTTTCAGTTTCGCTGAGCATCCCTTGGCTGAGGGCTTAGTTGCTGACTGAGTGTTCTACCAGATGTGCAGTGTCGGGGATGTTGACAAACCCCCAAAAAAGAGTCCAAGAAATTGGATCATGCAGCCAAGAAAGTGTATGCGGCTTCATCTCTTGGCCTGAGGCAGGCTAACTGAGCCTTAATGATGGCCCACTTCACTCATGCCCTGTTGGGCACCCTGGATGAGGTGCTCCCTCGGCTCCCGACTGAACTTCAGTTGACGGTCAAGCAGGTCCAGGACCATGCTGTGGCCAAACAGCAGCTCCAGACGGCCTTTGACATCAGCAATTCCTGCACCAGGTCTGTAGCTATGGCTATGTGCCACCTGGCTTGGCTGTAGATCTCGACCTTCATAGTGGATACCCAGCACAAGTTGGCGAATGTCCCCTTCCTGGGCACTGACTTGTTCGGGCCAGGGGTGAATGGTCATCTCACTAGGATTGAGAAGTCCGATGCCACTTTGGACTCCTTCACCTCGGCACAAAAGGAGAAGGGATCCAAACCCCAGAAAAAGTCCTTTTGGCCTCAACCGGCCCCTGCCTGCCAAGGCTCCCCAGAACCTGGCTGGACGCCAACAGTCCTGGCATCCCAGGCCTAAGTCTGTCACTTCTGTGGTCTGGAAGCCAGGCGTTAGAGATCCAGCAACCTCTTAGCCTTCCCAGTGACAGGTTGTGGGGTGCCCCTTCCCTACCCATCCTGTCTCTCCTGGATATTCCCATGGGGGCTGGCTCCACCACTTTCCACCTGATCCAGTGTTACCATGGATAAGTGGGTGCTAGAGGTGGTCAGTCAGAGTTTGCCTCTGGAGTTCAAGGCTCACCTGCCCAGCCAAGCCCACGCGGCTTGTGAGGATGTGGTGTCCACCGGCATGTTGTCCCCCTTCGCGAAGACAGATACATAGACAGTATTAGCAGATAAGGGCCTACGGCCCACCCAGTCTGCCCATTTGAGCTTGTAAGTTCACTTTGTTTTCCAAGAAGTCTGTTGCCCCTCACCCTTTACCTCCAGAATTCCTTTATGTCTATCCCATGCATTCTTAAATCCTGTGATTGTTTCAGACCCCACCACTTCCTCTAGCAGGGTGTTCTACTTGTCCACCACCCGTTCTGTGAAGAAATTCTTCCTCACATTTCCTCTAAATCGTCCTCCCTTCAACTTCATCACATGCCCTCTAGTCCTGGAACATCTTTTATGCTTAAAAATAGTGTATTCCTGCATCCTGTTCCTCCTTGTAAGATACTTGTATGTTGCTATCATATCCCTTCTCTCCCTCCTCTCCTCCAGCGAGTACATATTCAAGTCCTTCAACCTGTCCTCACAGGACTTGTGATGCAATCCATGTACCATCTTTGTTGCCCTCCTCTGAACCTTCTCTACCCTGTCTGTGTCCTTACATAGGTAAGGTCTCCAGAACCGTACACTGTACTCCGGGTGGGGCCTCACTAGTGTCTTGTATAGTGGAATTATGACCTCACTTTTCCTGCTGGTGATGCCCCTGTCTATGCATCTCAGCATCCTATTTGCTTTACCTGCTACTTTGTCGCACTGTTTCTCTACCTTGAGGTCATCAGAGATGATAACCCCAAGATCCCTTTCCTGCTTGGTGCATGCTATATCCTCACCCCCCAACTGATATATTGTGCCAGGGTTTTTGTGCCCCATATGCATTATCTTGCACTTCTTTGCATTGAATTTCAACTGCCAAACCCCTGACCATTCTTCAAGATTCTGCAGGTCCCTTCTCATTATGTCTTCACCCTCTAGTGTGTCCACTCTGTTACAGAGCTTTGTGTCATCAACGAACAGGGAAATTCTGCCTTCTAGTTCCTGCGCAATGTCACTGATGAAAATGTTGAATAGGACCGGTCCCAGCACTGATCCCTGTGGTACCCCACTGGTAACTCTTCCCTCTGTGGAGTGACAGCCATTTACCACCACCCTCTGTGTCCTGCCACCCAGCCAGTTACCTACGCACCGCACTTCTGTCCTGCCCACACCCATATTCCCCAGTTTGTGTAATAGACTTCTATGTGGCACAGTGTCAAAGGCCTTGCTGAAGTCCATACGTACATACATACGAACATATGAATGTGCCAGCAGAAACAGACCACCCGGTCTATCTAAGTCTGCTCGAGTGTGCAGCTAGCACCCCTAGTTTGCAGCTGCCCCACCCCCCTCTCATTTGTCATCCCACTGCCACCCCCACCTCCCCACCCTCACTCTCCCCTGTTCCCTGTCCCATGCCTTTTTGAAACTGTTCACAGATTTACATGATACCACCCATTCTGGTAGGGCGTTCCATTTTGCTACCACCCTCTCTGTGACATAGTCTCTCCTCATTTCCTTCCCAAATCTTCCCCCCTCTGTTCTTAGTGCATGCCACCTGTTGACCCTCACCCTCCTTAACTTAAAGACACCATCTGCCCCATCCTTATTGATTCCCCTCAGATACTTAAATGTCTCTATCATGTCCCCCTGTCCCTTCTGTCCTCCAGGGTGTACATATTCAGGTCTCTCAGCCTGCTGTCATAGTCTGTCCCTTCCATTCCACATATCATCTTTGTTGCCCTCCTCTGCACCCCTTCCAGTAGCCTGATATCACACTTTAGGTATGGCCTCTAAAACTGCACACAGTACTCCAAGTGCGGACTTACCAGCGACCTGTAGAGGGGCAAGATCATCTCTCTTCACCTGAATGAAAAAACCCTCGCTATGCGCCCCATCATTTTGTTCACTTTTGCAGCCGCTCTTCTGCATTGGGCATTGTTGTCCATGGTCCCTGTTGTCATTACCCCAGGTCCTTCTCCTCCTCAGTGATCCCAAGCTTAACCCCTCTCTGCCAATATTCTCTCCTTGGGTTCTTCACCCCAAAGTGCATAACCTTACACTTCTTTGCATTGAACCCCAGCTGCCACCTCTTTGACCACTCCTGTAGCTTGCTTAGGTCCCCCTGCAGCTGCTTCCATCCCTCCTCTCCATTAACCACTGCTCCGATTTTGGTGTCGTCAGCGAACAGACTTATCTTGCACACCACTCCATGTGCAATGTCTGATATGAAGAGCTTGAACAATACTGGCCCCAACACAGAGCCCTGTGGCACCCCGCTCGTCACCGGCCTTGGAGTTGAGAGCTCCTCTCTCACCACCAGCCGTTGCAGCCTCCCACTCAGCCAGTTTGTAATCCAGTTCATCATTTTTGCCCCCACCCCACACCAGTTAGCTTCCCCCCAAGCCGCCCATGAGGCACAGAATCGAAGGCCTTGCTGAAGCCCAAGTAAAGAACATCCATCGCACGACCCTTATCCAGCTCACCTGTCACCCAGTCAAAATATTGTAACAGGTTGGTTTGCAAGACTTCCCTGAAACAAACCCATGCTGCCTTACATCCTGGAGGCCATTGTCCTCCAGGTACAACACCAGTCTTTACTTTAGTATTGTCTCCGTGAGTTTGCACACTATGGAGGTGAGACTTACCTCCCTAGCTCATCACCCAGCTCCTCCAGAAGGAGGTGGTGGTTCACGTCCTGGACCCACCAGCAAATCCAGGGTTTGTCTCCAGGTTTTTTTCTGGTTCCCAAAACCAGTGAGGGTCTGATGCCCCATCTAGGATGTGCATGACCTGAACAAGTTTCTGTAGTCAAACATCTTCAGAATGGTCACTCTAGCTGGCCCAGTGGCGCTGAGGGTTGAGGTGCTGGACACCACACCTCACGCTACACCGGTGACCGTGGTTCAGGAACGACCTCTGGTCATGGGGGTGCCAGTGTGGGAGGGTGGAAGGGAGGAGCAGGATCAAGCATGCCAATGGGCATCTCTCCTCTCCCAAGGGTGATGAGAGTGGGTTGGCGCCTCCCCGTAGTTCCGCTCCCACTGGGTGGAGGTCCGGTGGGTAGCATAGGTGGAGAGGGGGGTGGCAGAAAGCTATGGGAGGTGGAAGGGGCTGAGCTGGCTCCACGGGGTGCGTAGCGTGCCTCCAGATGCTCACACGGCTGTGTGCCGGAGCCTTGGGGGGGGGGTGTCAAGGGAGAAAACCAAGTAAAAATACCTGTGTGTCCCATTGCCATTTGGTGGGAGGATGTGACGGGGACAAAATAACTTTATTAAAAAAAAAAAAAAAATGGTCACTCTGAGCCAGATCATTCGTTCCCTGGAACAGAAAATATGGCTCTGCTCCCTGGACGTGCGGGATGTCTTCTTCCATGTCCCCATCCATCCCACTGGCAGTTCCTTCGTTCCGCATGGAGTAGACCCTTTACAAGTTCCAGGCTATGCCCTTCGGCCTTTCCTCAGCTCGCAGGGTCTTCACCAAATGCATGTCCAAAGAATCTACAAGCACGTCAACGTTATTTCGCTCATGTCGTTGCGGAAGGAAGATCTACAGTAGTAGCACTGAATTAGTCAAAGGATTTTTAAAAATCCCTATTGAGAATTGTGAAACCTTTAGTTAGGGATTTTGTTTTGTTTGTTAGTGTGTTCACTGCTACCCAGAGAGGGTTGTCTCATCTGATAGTGTAGTTGAAAATCTACCAGATGGCACTTAAGTACTGTAATAGGAACTGGCCTCTTTCTGTAGGTATAACAAACAGAATTTTAGAGGATTTTTTCCCCCTAAATTTTGTGAAGGATAAATAGGGAATCTCACAAAATTGCTTGACAAATTCGGCACTACTACTGTACCACTTTGACAACCACGCCGTTTGTGTTAGGTGTCTGGGACTCACAGACGACACCATCTCCTGCATTCCTTGCCTGGAATTCAACCAGGCAATCCATTGACAATGGCTATAGGAGATAGAATCCTACCTTATGGAGCAAAAATTGTCTCTACTAGAGAGCCAGGGGACCCATCCCAAGGACCCCCCCCACCACCACTGCTTCACACAAGAAGGAGAAGCCCTCCTCATCTTCCTCGGGCAAATGCTCGTCGACGGCCACCGTCACAGGTGCTCCACCATCGACGATGCCCTCCAAAACTGTTTTCTCATCAGCAGGGGTTTCTACCCTCTCGTCGACGGTGCTTTCAAGCGCCCTTACTGCAGTTTCTGATGAATCCTATGTTGGTTCTATCGATGCTCTGTCAATGGAGGATCATTTCCCATCGACAACGTCTTCTTTCAAGCATTCTAATGCTTCTTCCCTTGCTGCCCCGTCGACGATGGTTCACATTTCCATGGGGAAGCCTACTGCCTTTGCAATTCATACTGCCCCTCCTCCTTCACTCTCATTTTCTCATAGGGGCCAGGCGGACAGAGATCGGGACCTTGGGCTTTACCACCCAGGGGCTAGACCTGCTTATACCTCACATCCTATTTCCTCCACGATTCCCTTGGTTTCCCAGAAACCTCCTATCCCTGCACCCCTCCCTCAGTGGATGTAGCTACTGTGGTACAGCAGGTTCTACAAGCCATTAGGCATTCTCAGCCTCCCACTCCAGGAAAGCCATGTCATCCTTCCTGTTCTCCTACCCCTCTGCCAAAACGCTTCCAGGGTGACAGAGACCCTTCTCCAACCTGGTCACCTCCCTCATACAAAGATGATTACCTATCAGATGAGGCTGAATTTCCGGCTGATTTCACTGGAGACTTGGAGGATGCAGACTTACAGTACTTGGACTCCCATCCCCAGTCCCCTCTTTCTATTATTTCCTCTTTAAACGAGGACCTCTCCCGCCAGGTGGCTGCCTCTCCTCCAGATGACCTATCTTTTCATGAGATGATGGTCCAAATCAAAAAAGTCATGGGATTTTCAACCACGGAACACGATAAACAAAGAGAGGACATGGCAGATTATCTCGGACTGCCTGAAGAACCTGTCATAGTGGTACCCCTACTTATACAGACGTACCAAAGCACTATGCTGGTGGCCTGGACCTAGCCTTCAACTGTCCTGGCCATTCCTAAGAAAGTGGATCACCTTTACCAAGCTCCTCTTGATCATGCTTTTCTTTCTGCTACCCCTGAAGCAGATTCAATAGTAATCACTGCAACTCATGATCATACTAAATGACCGAAGCAACTGAGCTGCTTACCTCCTGATAAGGAATCCTATAGGATTGATTACCTAGGGAAAAAAGTATTCCAAGCAGTTACCATGAATCTCAGAATTCTAAACTATTTGGGACATACGGTCAGGTACCAGTGTATGCTCTGGTCCTCTCCTATAGAGCTAGTTAATAAACCCCCTCCTTCACAGGACAGGGATCAGTCGTTGGCTACAGTATCTACTGGCAATTCCATCTCCCGACAGCTACTCTGCTTGAGTTATGATGCAGTCGATACTTCGACCCACATGTCAGCCACGGGGATTACCCTGCGACGTCATGCTTGGCTTCGCATCTCAGGGTTCACGACAGATGTACAACATAAAGTTGTTAATGCCCCCTTTAATGGGTCCAAACGTTTTGGTCCAGGTACCCAAATGCTTTTAGATGATCTCCAGTCTTCAGGACGGACCCTATATACAGTACATGGCATGTACCATACCTCTCAACCATCTTACCGTCCCCAATCTTCCTTTCACAGAAAGAGAGGTGATAAATACAGAGGTAGCGCCTGTGGTTGTTCCCAGCCTTTTTCCAGGACCACCACTCCTGCCACCAAGGGCTCCCGTTCTCACCCTCCGGGGGAGCTGGCCAGACCACTTCCCAGTGACCAACTGGGGCATTGCACAGGCTTCCTCAACCAGGCCTCGGAAGCCTTGGGAGGTCATTTTGCCCTCCATTTAGAGGCCTGGCGAACGATCACCTCAGACGAGTGGGTACTTCAGATTATTCAGAAGGGCCATACACTGAAACTCACCTCATTACCTCCCCCTTATCCCCCCCCCACTCTGTCTGTTACCCACCCGAACACATTCCTATTCTCCAGGAGGAACTCCAGGCTCTTCTGCTTAAGAAGGCCATCTATCCAGTCCCTCCATCAGAGCACCAACAGGGATTTTATTCCCACTTCTTCCTGGTACCTAAACGAACTGGATATCTCAGACCTATACTAGACCTCAGACAACTGAATCTACACATTCAGTACAAATGTTTCTGGAGGGTCACCTTAACATCTATAATGCCGATGTTAAAACAAGGGAATTGGCTGTGCGCATTAGACATGAAAGATGCCTACCTACATATCCTCATCTACCCCGCCCACCACCGGTTCCTTCGCTTTTGCCTGCTGGGACAACATTAGCAATTCTGGGCACTCCCGTTTGGTCTCTCATCCTCCCTGAGAGTGTTTACCAAGTGCCTAGCGGTAGTGGCTGCAGCCCTATGATGGGAAGGACATTTCATCTTCCCATATCTGGACAACTGGCTCATAAAAGCAGAGTCCAGAACTTCTCAGCTTTCCTCCTTACAAGCAACCCTTACTGTGTTTCACTCTACGTCAACTGTCTGAAGTCCAACCCGACCCCTACCCTGTCGCTCCAGTATATAGGAGCGGTCCTAGATACTGCCTCCTCCAGGGCTTACCTCCCTGCTGCCCAGCAAGAGAGACTTCTGTCTCTGGCTTCCCAGATACAAACTCAAAAAGTTAGCACAGCCAGACGACTTATGCCTTCTAGGGCACATGGCTGCTGCCATCCCTACAGTAGCATTTGCCCATCTACATATGAGACCAGCCAATGGACTCTCCAAAACCAGTGGTGTCAAAGAACCAGAGACTTCGAAGACAAAGTCAGAGTCACTCCCACTCTGCGGTCAGACCTGTCCTGGTGGACCCAACGTGCCGACCTCTCTCAGGGTATGCCATTCCAATCTCCTCCACCCCAGCAAACATTGACCACGGATGCTTTTTTCAAAGGGTGGGATGCGCTCATAGGTCCCTACAGGATACAGAGCAGGTGGTCCCGATCCTCTACTCTTCCTCATATAAGTCTCCTGGAAATGAGGGCAGTCCGCCTAGCCCTTCAGGTTTTCAGCCCCGCCTTTCCCCGGGACCTCTGCTGATCCAATCAGTTAACACCTCAGTGGTATATTACCTCAACAAAAAAGGATGTATGAAGTCCTGCACTCTCTGCAGAGAGACAGTGGTGGTTTGGCAGGAAGACATACAGCAACACCTGTCATTAACAACCATCCATCTACAGGGATGCCACAATAGCCTGACCTATGTTCTCAGTCGCCAGTCCTCCATGCACGAATGGACACTTCGTCACGAAGTTCTTCAGAGAGTCTTTCACTTGCACCTGGACCTATTTGCCTCCTCATCAATCACTGTGTCCCCACATACTATTCCATTATCCCAAGCAAAAAGGGATGATCTATAGATGCCCTGTCCCAACCATGGACAGGACTCTTCTTTTATGCTCCCCCATCCCACTCCAACAACGGACTCTGCTGAAACTACAACTCGAACCTGCCACCATGATCCTCATAGCCCCTCTGTGGCCTCAACAGGTGTGGTTTCCCCTACTTCAACAATTCTCAGTGGCAGAACCCATTCCATTACCAGTCAGGCCAGACCTGTTGACTCAGAATCAGGGAACCCTCCGTCATACCAACCTGAGATCACTACACCTCCATGCTTGGCTCCTGAGGATATTTTCATAGCCCGTCTCCAGGTCTCCTCACCTGTGGCCAATATTCTATTAGCCTCACGTAAACCAGCAACCAGGGAAACTTGTAATGCTAAATGGAAACGCTTTTCCATTTGGGGTGCTTCCCGGTCATTTAACCCCTACTCATGTCCACTTACTAATGTCCGGGATTACCTGGCCTCACTGGCCGAGACAGGGTTGAGCAATTCCTCTATTAAGGTCCATTTGGCCTCTATTTTGGCCTTCCATGAACATCTGGATGGAAGATTACTATATAAGCACCATCTAGCCAAAATGTTTGAGGAATGTTACATATCAAACCTCCCATTAGATGACCCACAGCTCTGTGGGATCTGAATTTTTTTTTAGAAAAACTGACCCTTGAACCTTTTGAACTGGCGGCCACTTGTGACCTCTGTTTTCTTTCTTGGAAGACATTATTTCTAGTGGCTGTCACTTCAGCTCGGCGTATCGCCGAGCTTCATGTCCTCGTGTTAAGAGCCCTACTTAATTTTTCACAAAGACAGAGTGGCACTTTGGACAAATCCTTCCTTTTTACCTAAGGTGGTCTCAGAACACACCTTAAATCAGTCCATAGAGATGTGAGTATATTACCCTGAACACTCCAGTCTGGCAGAATACCTTCTGCATATCCTAGATGTCCATCGTATATTACGATATTATACCAATCATACCAAATCGATTAGAAAGACCTCTCAACTTTTTGTTAGCTTCGCCTCAACCAGGGCAGGTCTCCCGGTCACTAAACAGACCCTCTCCAGTTGGCTAGCACACTGTATCGTCTTTTGCTAAAAGAAATATAACAAACCATCACCAGAACCTGTCCAAGCCCATTCTACCAGAGCTATGGCCACCACTGCAGCCTGTCTCAAAGGGGCTTCTATCACAGATGTCTGCAATGCAGCCACATGGTCCACAATACATACCTTCACGAAGCACTACAATTAGACATTGCTTCACGCCATAGGACAGCCTTTGACCGAGCTGTCCTACAAGGCCTTCTGTCATAACTCCTCCCTTCTTGGATTCACTGCTTGGGAATCATCCCAAGTGTATTACCTGCTATAAGAGATCACCCCATAAAAAATAGTACGGTTGCGTAAGAACTTACCATCACAGTAGATCTCTTGAGGGGTATCTCTTGCAGCAGGTACGATCCTTCCCTCCATCCCCCTCCTTCTCTAAGAGAACAACTTCTAATCCAATTATTTATGGGATAGGATACCTATGTTACCTCGGGTCTCCCTCAGTCCTCGCTTAACAAGCTGAATCTGGGGGGGAACGGAGGATACCAGGGACTGCCCACTTTTTTTTTTTTTTTTTTTAAGCTATCTGTTTCTTCCCCTTGGCTCCTGGTCGGCAGTACATCCCGACCGACCTCCCGGCCTGCATCCCTGATATCACGCCACCTCCTCTGTTCCCCCACGGTTTGGCCGCCATGGCCAGGTGGTGTGGAGCCAATCACCCCTTAAGGTCAACTCACCCTGTAGAGATCCAGACGAGGAAGTGCCATTCGGGGTCGGGCCACAGAGGTCGGAAGTTCATGCTGCCCGACCAGGAGCCATTTTCCACTTCTTCACTCTGGAGATGTGGCGTGCAGTGACGCT
Organism: Neoceratodus forsteri; assembly: GCA_016271365.2. Classification (NCBI taxonomy): domain Eukaryota; kingdom Metazoa; phylum Chordata; order Ceratodontiformes; family Ceratodontidae; genus Neoceratodus; species Neoceratodus forsteri. The sequence goes on along the minus strand of CM057459.1, from coordinate 707,571,798 downwards.
GGTGGAGGGAGCGTGCATGCGTCCGCAGACGCTGCCTCCAGGCATCTGCCCCATCTCCGCCCCCTTTCTGCAGCGTTGACGTGCTGTCCCCAGCCCCCACTAGGAGCTAGTCAGGAACCAACCAGTGACATTCCCCGGAGGAGAGCAGTCCCTTGGACGCTCGATCCTTCTCCTCTCCTGCCAACCCCCGGTGGTCCGTGCTCGTTCCCGAACATGGGTCACTGGCATTGTCCGAGGTGAGGCGTCCAGCACCTCAGCGCCACCGGGCTAGCTGGGACTGCCCACTCTTATATAGGAAATGGTAAGATGATGTCATGTGTAGGTGGCCCCTGGAAAAAGACTGCTAGAAGAGAGCTGCCATGCACCACAGCGTCCTCTGGCGATGGCCCAAGTGTATTACCTGCTGCAAGAGATGCCCCTCAAAGATCTACTGTTATGGTAAGTTCTTACGTAACTGTACTTTGTAGGAGTGGTATATGATGTACAGCCACACAACCCACCCAACCTCCCCTGATAAGTGGTGCACTAGTTTGGCTTTCAGCAGGTCAGATCTAATGTCACGAGGTGTTGCAAAGGAGTATACCACCAAAGTGGATGGGAGGAGCCAGCTTGAAGACCTTCTGGCCTGATTTAAATGGAAAAGGAATCTTGCCAGAAGTATGGATGTACACCATATGCCATTCCTAGAACTACAGTTACAGGTGAGTAACTTGTTTTTTCTGCTTATGTGGTGGGGGGAGGGATCCACCATTGCTGCCTTGATTTGACACCGAGTCCTTTGTCGACTTTTCTTTGCCTCAGATGATACTGAGAGGAAGTCATCCCAATCTGAGGTGGACTGCTCTCTAATTTAGGAGGAGACTGAAGATGCCTTAGAATCACCCTTCTCTTCAGTATTCCCCACTGTTTGGTGGAGGATAACACAGTAAACTTATTCTCCACATGCATACCCAATGGTCTAACCACTTTTATCTTATTTTTCCTCTTATTTCCTAGTTTTCTGGCCATTACCACTTCATGTCTACCTCTTGGGGGGGGGGATGTCTGGATGTGAGTCCAGCAGATTCCTTCCAGTGTCTGCCTGACCCGTACCTGTAACCCTGGGTTCTGCCTTAATTACCTGAGTTGTCCCAGAAGGTATAACTTTTTTTTTTTTTCAAAATATTTTATTAAGATGGTTGGATGTTACAGACAACAGACAAATAAGCCCCAACCAGTCAGAAGTGTAAATAGATAGGAATACAAGCAGTCAATCATTCACATAGTCAATACAAATAAGGGCATACAAATTAATTCACTGCAAACAGATAAGGAGCGATCGGGTAATACTTCAGTCCATTTGCTGAAGACAAATCAATTTACTCACATACAATTTTCTCACCTCTACAATAGCCCAAATATACTGTACATATATATTGTACATACAACACATACTGAACAGATCCTTTTTCCTTTTTGAGGATCCCCTCAGCTGACGATCCACCTGTTGGCCCATACCATTACCTATCAACCTAAGTGGGGAATTTGTCATTTTGAATCGCCTGTATTAGAGGGTTCCAGACCAAGTCAAACCATGCCCCTCTACCCATGGCATCCCCTTGCACTCTTTCTAATTTCATGCTCAGACAGAGGTTATTAACCCACTGTTGGACTGAGGGGGGTGAGGGAGCCATCCAACTCTGGGCTACAGTTTTCCTGGCATTGATTAATACCTGTGACCAAAGTATCTCAGCAGCTCCACCTCTGGGTCGCTGTGGGTCCACGCCCAATAAGAATTCCAGAGGACTGCACGGTAAAGTACAATCTAATACCCCCTCCATTAGTCGGTGTACTTCCCACCAAAATGGGGCAACCCTAGGACAGATTAGTGCCAAATGGAGAAAATCTTCTGTGCTGATTAGACACTTGGGGCATATATCTGGTTTGGATGGGTCCAGCGCATGCAGGTGCTTAGGGGTGAAGTAGGACCTGTACATAAAATTGAATTGAATTTGCCTTAATTTGTTGCTTCTAGAGCAAGTATTGAAATGGCGAATCACACGGGCCCATACCTCCCCACTACAATCCAAACCTAAATCAGAGTACCAGTCCAACCAGGTCTTATCAAGTTGCCCGTCAGTGCCACCTTCCGCTATAATTTTATAAAATATGGTGAGCAGTTTAGAGGTTGGTTGAGGATGTAATAGTTCCTCTTCCAAAGGGGAGGTGGCCCCCCATCCATGTTCCGGTCCAAGTGAAGGTCCCAACCTGTTCTTAAGTATAAGATATATAAAAAAGTCAGCTGGTGGGATTCCCCAGTTCTGGCAAATATAGGGAAAAGACAAAAATGTGCCCCCCTCGTATAACTGATTCACCGACCTCCGCCCATGTTTACGCCAAGCCAATAATCTTTGTGTCAGGGAGAGGGTACATGGGCCTTTAAGCTGCAGGGTCAATACCAAATCAGTATAAGGGAAGGGGGCAGCTACATGACCGCCCAGTTCATGTGCTTTAACCCAGCTCTGAAGTGTAGCTGCTGTAAAAGGGTTACTGGCGTAAGATCATCCACCTGGCCACGGTGCCCCTACAAGCAGACCTCCCAACAGGGGGGTTTGGAGTTGCTCCTCTTCTAGGTTCCACCAAAGTGGATTATTGCCTCCCCTTGCAGGTGCAACAAAAGCGAGTTACGCTGCCAAATAATACCAATAAAAAGTAGGGAGACCCAGACCACCCCTGGAAGTAGGCAGCATTAAAATAGCAATCTTTACCCGGGCAGGCTTATTTCTCCACAGGAATTTAAGTATTATCGCATTTATATGTTTAAAATGCAATAGAGGGATGACAATAGGCAAAATCTGATAAAAAAAATATAGACACCTGGGGAGTAACATCATCTTCCCAACCCCCACCCTCCCTATCAAGGAGAGAGGTAAACCAACCCATCTATCACACTCCCCGGATATTCTTTGCAGAAGGGGTTTAAGATTCAAGGTGTACAGCTTATGTGAGTGCACTGATATGTGTACGCCCAAGTAGCTCAGCTTATCTACCAACTGTAGGCCTCCAAGGTTAGCTATCAATCTGACTCTGTTCATAAGTCCCACCGGGAGCAATTCACTCTTTGTCCAATTTACTTTATGGCCTGATAAGCCACCATATTCTCTCATAACCCTGAATACCTCCGGTAGATCACTAGAGGGAAACTGCAAGTATAACAAAAGGTTGTCAGCATATAGGGACACCTTGTGTTCCCAACCCCCTCCTGGAACCCCCGAATCTCACTATGAGCCCTAATCCTCGCTGCCAAGGGCTCTAGTGATATTACATAAAGGAGTGGTGAGAGAGAGCACCAATGACGACTGTCTGTGCACTGGGACGCTGATACAGTGTTCGGACCCAGGAGCTAAAGAATGGACCCATCCCAAATCTACTGAGCATATTAAAGAGATACTCCGACTCCACGCAGTCAAATGCTTTTTCCGCATCAATTGCGAGTATTGCCGCATCATGGTTCCTGGCCCCGATCCTCCACCTGTTTATAATATTAAGGGTGCGTCTAATATTATGTTTCCCTTGTCTACCCTTAATAAAGCCCGATTGGTCTGGGTGGACCAGGTGGGGGAGAAGTCCCTCCAATCTCGTTGCCATGGCTTTGGCTAAGATCTTATAATCAGCTGTTAGCAACGAGATTGGTCTATAGACGCACAACAAGTGGGGTCCTAACCCGGTTTGGGGAGCACTGTAATTATAGCTGACCGCATGGAAGGGGGCAACCCTCCCTTCTCCAGACCTTCCGTCAGCATATCATGTAGTGGCTCAAGGAGTAAGTCTTGAAGCATTCGAAAAAGTCTGTGGGGTGCCCATCTGGGCCTGGCACGTTGCCCCCCCCCCCCCCGAGATCTTTAATTGCCCTTTGAAGTTCAACAACCGTAAGGGGCACATCCAGGTCACGTGCCTGGTTGGGAGAGAGCACTGGTAGGGAAATGTGCAAAGAACCGATCTAGGTCTGATTGATTAATGGGCTCCTGCGAAGTGTAGAGCTGATTGTAGAATGCCCCAAAGGTCCAGCCTATACTAGGAGTATCCCCTCTGAGTGCTCCCCCCACATCCCGAATGCTCTCCACATTCCTGTCTGCTTCTTGCCTACGCAGCTGCCAAGCGAGGTATTTGCGCCCCCCCCCCCGTCTCCATCAAAATATGCACCCGCATGTGTCAGCAGAATCGCTCTCTCCAAATTGACACTACTCAAGGTGTTATATTGCCACTTAAGTTTTTGTAGGACCCCATAAACAGAAGCTGTAGGCCTTTTCTCATGAACCTCCTCACATGCTTCAGTTTTGGCCCTCAACCTTTGTAAATCTTGCTGGGGCCCTCTAGATTTATGGATCGCATATGAAATTGAATATCCCCTAATTGAGGCCTTCAGTGCTTCCTACCTCGCCGCATACGACGTATCTCCTTTTCTGTTGAAGACCAAAAATTCTTTAATCATTGCAGTGGCCCCAGTATGGTAAGCTATCATCTTTAAGCAGGATGGGGTCCAGCTTCCACTGTCTGTCCACAGGGAGTGAGTCTCCCAACACCAGCTCCAATGTCACAGGGTCACGGTCAGAGAGCAGCATGGGGGAATAGGATGCACCTTTTGAGGACGGGATTAAAGAGTGAGACACCAGTAATCTATCTAGTCTGACATAGGATCCATGGGCATGAGAGAAAAAACTGTAATCCCTCCCTGTGGAGTGTACATGACGCCCAATGTCTACCAGGCCCAGGTCCTGCTGTAGCGCTCCCAGCGCTAGGGCATTTTTAGTTTTAGTGATGGGAGTAGTGATAGAGCGGTCCAGCACACTATCTAGAACACAATTATAGTCTCCCCCAATGATCCACGGCCCAGGCCACCTAGCTAATTCCAAAGCTAACTGCTGAAAGAACTCCAGTTGTTCCAGATTAGGAGCATACACGGACCCCAGGGATATCATGCTCACCTTAGGGAGAGATACCCTAGCCAGAGCAAATCTCCCATCTTGGTCTGAAATTTGTTCAGTGATTTTAACCCCAGACCCCTTGGGGAACCAAATTGCAGCACCTCTCGATTTAGTGGAGAATGTCGAAGACACCCACGTTCCACCCATGGCCGATGCCATTTTAACTGCCTCACTCTGGGACATGTGGGTTTCCTGAAGCATAATAATTTGCCATTCGGATCTCCTAACCTCTGTTTGCAGTTTTTTTCCTTTTAATAACTGACTTCTGGCCGTTAATGTTCAAAGATGTAACCTTGATAGTTTCAGCCATAGCCCCCCCCCCAAAATTAGAGCATTTCCAACATCTTCTGTACCAGCAGAGAACCCGTGCCCAGTCATCTGTCCCAACCAACCAGTTTTCTTTTAACTCCCAACAAATATCCCCAAAAAGAAGAATCCCAAAGGTCTCACCAGCTCCTGCACAGTTAAATAATGGAACCAGGAGAAGACCCACCACCCCCCCCTCCCAACAGGATCCCAACTATAACTAACATAGAGCCCCCCTCACGAATCTATAAAGAGCCACCATTGTTTCCCTTACAAACAACCAGCGAACTTTAAAACTAGCAGACTTGGTACAATCCAAAAGCCAATATTAGGCACATTTTCATAAATACACAAGGATGCAACTCACAATGAGACCCCAGCATAATGAATCACCAGCAATCTGTAATTCCCCCACCAACCCCTGGTCTCCTTGTTCACAGCTGTAGTGGGGAGGCAAGGAAACATTCCCTTCATATAAAAGGAAAACCAGAAAGCTGTCGCCCCTTTCCGAACAGTTTAAACACTGTAACTTAAATGTGAATATTTTTAGATCCAAGGGCCTGTCGGGGGGTGCTGAACACTCTTTGTAGCGGCAGTATACTACACAGGCAAAACAAACAACAAGAAAAAGAAAATAAATACAAAGTCAACGTTTAGTTGTTTCAAGTCTAAATCATAGAGCTTCTTAGGATCTAGCAGTATAAATCCCAGCCACTCCGTTACCCTGATCCCTAGACCAGGTCGGGGCTCTGTAGGCCAGGTTTCCAATAGACTCCAAGTGATGGCTCAGATCGCTACCACCGCACATCCAGATATTTCTCATTCAAATATAGAATTGAAAATTGGCAGCCAAAAATAAACATTGCGTCGTAGCTGCACCACAACTTGAGAATAAGCAACATCACCGGGAACCCATCAGCCCACATAAAGCAATAGATCAAACCAAAGCAGCAAAAGGAATCAGTCACTTATCTAGATCTACATTGTTGGCTGAACCTTCTCTACAACACCTTTTCACCTCTTCGTCTACCCATCGAGAGGCCTCTCTGGGACAGGAAAACAGCTTGGGTGCGCTCCCTGGCCAATTAATTCGGAGCTTGGCTGGGTAAAGAAAGGTGAATTTCCATCCCATTTTGTACAGCTTTGTCTTGATCTTGTTGAACTGTTGTTGCTTGCTCTGGAGATCCCTGCTGTAATCCTGAAAGATCATGACCGGTTTATTTTGCACTTTTATTGGTCCTTTCACTTTTGCCTATTTGAGAATAGCTTCTTTTTCCATGTACCGCAGATATTTAATCAAGCAATGCTGCAGATGGTCACCTTCTTTTGGTGGAGGCCCAACTCAGTGAGCACGCTCGATTTCACACTGGGCCAGCTCGGGTGGTAATTCGAGGTGCTCTGTAAGCCATTTATGCAGGTTCATTTCAGGGTCATCCCCCTCAGTACCCTCCAGTAGCCCCACGATCCTCAGGTTCGATCTCCTAGACTGGTTTTCTTGATCATCCACCTGAGCACTTAGTTCTGGACCGTGCTAAGAATGGAGGCCATGTCCCGGGCCACCTCCACCAGGGCTTCTTCCAGCACCCCAACATGGTGCTCAAGTTGGGCTATTTGATCGGTATGGGTTGCAGAGGTCTCCAACAGGTCCGTAACCACTGATTGCATCTGGGTGATATGGGCGGCTATGTTTGCAAAGCCTGCCTTCATGTCATGTTGGATTTGTATAAGCATAGCAGGTACTGCCGCGAGGGACCTCTGCAGATTGGTCATTGTGCCAGGGTTTTCGTCAGGTTCGGGCCTGCTCCACGACTGTTCAAGGCCCCGATTCAAAGTGAAGTTTTGCCTGTTTTTCTTTTTTCCTACCAGACGCCATCTGCTACCTAGGTACGCCACACTTACAGCATGTAGTTAAGCAGGTAGGGACCCACAGTTCTCCTTCAAAGATATGTGCCCGGAGGAGCTCAGCTAAACTGCATCCGTCATATTACAGCGTCAGCCCAGAAGGTATAACTTCTTGAACTGAAGGTTCCTGAGCAGGAGAGGGAACGGGAGCTAAAACCTGATCATCTCTTGCCACCAGAAATGCTGCAGTGACACCTTCAACCCAAGGTTCTGTCAGAGAGGTCGGCTGCGTCGACCCTGCAAACCTCTAAGCAGATGCTCTATTAGACCCCTATGCTTGTCCCTTTGTTATCAAGGATTCTTGATCCAAATCCCCTGTCCTGTTGTGTGAGATCCAGGGGCACTGGCTTATCCCCCTTCCTCCTGTCCTCTCTTATCCAGCTGTTGATCATGCCAATTTGTGCATGCTGATTCACAATTTTGCACTCTTGTTGAGTGCTGTGATCCTTCGCAGTATACCGCCCATGCTCTCTGGTACATGTCTGCTGTGTATTATTTGTAATATTGGACATGTACTCTATGCTCCTACCCAGGCTATTGTACCTTGCTGACTACTGTAATTTGCCTCCCTTACTCCCTCTCCCCCGGGTCGCACCTGGAAACGAGCCTTGCCTCATTGTGCCTCTCTTGGTCACCAAACTTTAAGTAAATAAATAAATAAATATGAGTGCCCCATTCTGAACACAGATTGTACTTAAACAGATTAGGGCACTGCATACCAATGTACCCGTATTCAGAATAGAGGTTTCAATGATCCGCATCACAGTGGCTTCTAGCCCTACATTTATGGCAAGTGTGAGACTGTCCAAGGTAGAATCACATGCCCCTATCTTTACCTAAGTAAAAGCTGCCCAGAAGGTGGCAAGTCCCAACGTTTTGGTCTGACGCAGCTTTACTTTGAACTTCCACCCCTCCCCACCCCATCCAAACCTGCTTTGTGTCAGTTATAGGCATATGTTGATCTAGAACTTCACATCTTTGCTTCAGCCAATACAAGATGTCAGATACATGAGCTCCTTCATTGCGAAACAAGATGGTTATTGTTTTAATGGCAGGTTTAGAGAGGGGGGGACAGCTGTGAAAGGTGACCACAAAGCAATGTTTTTCAGAGCATCATACTTCAGGCAAAACCCCTCAAAGGATTTTAATGTTTTGAAACTAACATCATGGGCCACATATTGAGTAATTGGCAAAAGTGGAGCACAAAGGTTTGCGTTCTGCTCATCCTTGCCCACAATCCCAAGGATGCTGTATTCAGTGGGATAGCACACAGGCACCATCCGACTGAATATAGAGCCTTGTTAGGGCAGTGCAAAGTCAAGTAACTCTGCCCTGACATGTATCTGGGATGTATGCAGCCCATACCAAAATGCACGGAACTGTACCCCCAGATCTGTTAGCACCGGGAGCCCCTGGCACGATATTCAGCTGGCACCATGCAAATGATCCCATTGAGCATGCAAGACACTAAGGGGCCATATGCATGCCCATTGTGGGCTCATTTGCATGGGAAGTGGTGCCATGTTTGCACTCCTCCTGTGGTCAGCCATGGTGGCACCTGGCTCCCCCACCCCGGTTGCTCCCCGTAAATGAGTAGCTTTTCCCTGGTGTCAAGTGGCACCGTCACCCTCTGATCCCTACTCAAGTGTTTCTTGGTGTCTAGTGGCACCTTCTAATTCAGCAATTATTCCCTGGTGTCTAGTGGCACCCCCTTTGCCCTCCAATCCCCATCCCTGTACCTGTTTAAATGTTCCCTGGTACCTAGTGGCACCCCCCTTCCCCCGATCCTTGTCCCCTTAATTTAGTAATTATTCCTTGGTGTCTAGTGGGACCCCCTGCCCTCCAATCCCTGTACTTCAGTAAGTATTCCCTCGTGTCTTGTGGCACCCCCTGCCCTCTGATCTCCATCCCTGCTGGGGTGCTATTGGGTTTTGCACTGTGGGGGTTGTCTGACTGTAGACCCCACCCACAAATCGGGGCGCAAACTCTTGCTAGCAGGGGCAAACACCCCTTAGTGTTCAGGCTAAGTTTTGAATATCCAGCCCACATATCATTCTCCAGACACATGTATAACGTCATACAGTTCAGCTGCAAAGAAGCCCATTTAGTCGTTTGATAAGTTTCTAATAATAAATACCATATCAGGTGGAAGTTCTAGAGCCCTTCACTGTACTTTAATCGTACAGCGTTCTGTCACTGTGTGGGTTCCTCTGAGCAGCAGATAAATCTGACATCTGGAACTCTCTCTGAGTCTGAAGTTGAGGTTGCTTTTCCTGGGGGTCTTGCTCCATATCTGATGGGTCAGTGTCCCCTCCTGCTTCTTTGCTTCAGCTAGTACATATAGTGGATGTGGCTGTGTTGGGGGGAAGCTACCATCCCTTCAGGACACATTAGTAGCAGATCCCTTCCTTTCATCAGTTGACCCATGTTCCACCTGTCCTCCCATCACCAAGACATCCTCACTTTCTCCTGGGGCTGAAACTAATGTATTCCTAATACTTAGAGGAGCATGTGGTACTCCTCCAAAACCAAGTCAGTATTTAAATTAGCTTGAGGAATATCCATGGTCAAATGCCCTACAGCCTCCCCCAGCCCACTCAGTTTCCCCAAGGTACTCACAGTCTCATTTTGTTCAGTCATAGCTCGAGATGCTCCTTCATTATTGAAAAAATGACTTGTGTCTCTGGGCAACCAGGAAATCCCATCCAGGGCCTGACTCCAGCCAGCAGCCTTCAGCACTGCATCCACAGACCATGCAGTATTCTTCTCCTAGTGATGCACAATTATTGAGTGTTGGGCAGGGCACCCTCATCATAGGGCAAGCCACTTGCTGGCATTACCCTTCCCTGAGACACTGGACGCCCTGCTGCCTAATGTGGATCTTGTCTCTCCATCTACTTGAAAAGCCCTACAGCCATGGTGCACTCTCTGGGCAGTTCTTGAAGCACTTCTAAATGCTGTGCACTACCCTGCAGGCCAGCGCCACTGCTTCAATCCCATTCTACCTGTTCTGAAACCCTTACACCACCACTGGATTCTGCTGCAGATTGCCGGTCAGGATTCAGGTGCGCCACACTCCCTTCAGCAATCTGAGAGTTGATAATATCACATTCTGCATTTGGACAAACTGCAGCCTTAAGTCTGACACCCATAGTACAGGTGGCCCCTTTGAAGTACCAGTATCAGCTGAAGATCCAGACATCAGCTGACTCGACTTAGAAGGGAGCTGCTCAGCTGTCAGCATGTTCTCCCTCGGGCCAAGCACAAAACTGATGAGTTTCTCCTTTTCAAGCCAAAAACTTTGCTTCTTCCTCCACAACATGGGAGAGTAGATGTCTTTTTCAGTCCTCCATCGCCTTTTAAAGTTTTAGGTTTTTGCTCTTCCTTCCATAAATGGATCTTTGGAGCTGCTCTCGTTCACTCAGCTCATTAGACCTTTGCCCAGCCTTATTTTCTTCCTCCATCTCCAAGACACCAGCCATTCATACTATATGGACCTTTGGTGGATGGGTGGTGGAGGAGGAGGTCAGCTACCCAACACCTTCAGTTGCTTCTCCTTCTCCCTGTTGGCTGACCTTCTTAGCAAACTGCCAAAACAGTCAGGGGTTCCCCCTACTGGAGAGTAAGGTAATTTCCCTGGTGTCCTGTCTAGATTTCCCCCATTCACTGAAATACCACCAACAGCTTAACCTGGTTCAGTTTCATTTAGTTTGTATCTGTAGCCCCCTCACCCCCAACTGGACTTGGCTGCAAATAGGCAGTATTGTTTAACACTCCTTTCCAGGGCAACAAAAACTGCATAAATACAGACATATATATACAGTACATCAGTAAATGTGAGACCACTACCACTGGTTAAACAGCATTTGTCAATGCTGAATGTTTGCTTGCTGGCATTAGCAGTGGAAGTGCAGGAGTTAGACAGATGCAGTATAGAAATGGCAGTGATGTATTGAACTGATGCCAACTCCACCCTCACCCTGCAGAGATGGACAGGCATTGGGGTGTGCCTTTGGGTCATCGCCAGTAACGGTCATGACATTTCACCTCACCCTACCCTGCAGACACTGACAAGTGTCAAGGTGTGCCTTGTGGTGTTCGGGCTTTACACTCACCTCATTCCATAAGGAAATATGCTGAAATGGGTGCAGTATAGGAGAATGGGGTGAACTCTGGGGCCAAAGAGTCCAAGGTGCACCCTATGCCTGTCACTGGCTACAGGGTGGGGATGGAATGGCATGAGCATTACTGTCGACAATCGCAAGTCACACTCAGGATGCCTATCAGTCCCTTCAGGGTAGGGCGTTATGGTTGGAAACCCTAATGCCCTGGGTGTTTCTTGGTATTTTTACTCCAAGTTTTCAACATTGGCTTTTTTTTTTTTAACCTTATTTTATCCTCCTTGCATGCACCGTCCCTCCACTCAATCAGAACCCCTCAAGCTGCCTTCACAACATCCCTTGGCTCCCCCAGGAGTCTGCTCCCAGAGAGTTCGTCTGCTCAGAGATCCCTACGTACTCCAGTATACCCCCCAGGCGGGGCGATGGAAGGACTTCCTAACCTTCCCCTGAACAATGATGGAGTGGGAGGGACACAGCGGAGTCTGCCCCGGTGAGCGCTGATGACGTGGTCCGGCATCGGAGGAGTCATTACCTGGGACTGAAGGGCTCCATTTTCCTTTTTTGTGGTGAGCCCATACCCCGCAGTTGCCAGCACACTAGGAGAGCCAATTGGGAGGAATGCATCGAGACGCAACTCCTCCCCAGGTTGTCGCTGCCCCTCCTTTTGTGTGTCCCTACGACCTGCGTTGCCAATCCTGGGTTCACCCAGGAGATGACGATGAAGCAGCGGGACAGACCTGCAGCCCTCCCCAGAGAGGGATAGCCGCCATTGGGTGCTCAGTCCCTCTCTCCCCTGCTGACCCCCCGGCGGCCCGAGTCCATCACCAAACCCAGGTCGCTGGTGTGGCATCCAGTGCCTCAACCCTCAGTGCCACCAGGCCATCAACATGGGCTTTTTGTGACTCCACCGCATGAACAGTGACACTATCAGTTTGTTAGCCAAAAGGTGATTTTGCACAGTGACTGCGCCATTTGGCGCCACAGGTACGAAAACAGATTTTGAACACAGTTTGAAAAATGACAGCTGTACTGTTCATGAGGAGGTGTAAAAAAAAGGGTAATGTTGAAAATCTGGAGTGAAAATATAAAAAAAACTGGTGAAGTCACGAACGTGCATAGAAAGTGCTCAATGCGCACCTGTTACGCAATTATTTTGGGGATTGTTTGCACCAGATTTTCAATATAGGCATTTTGGGACCTCTGCTCATGAACAGTGTCACTGTGATTTTCTTAATCTGTCCCAAACGCTGATTTCCCACAGTGTCTGCGCTATTCTGCGCCGGAAGTGTGAAAACACATTTCGGCCAGGATGTGAAAAATGATAACTGTACTATTCATAAGGAAGTGTGAAAAAATGGCAATGTTGAAAATCTGGAGTGAAGATATTACAAATTCGCGAACTTGTGAGTGTGCATGGAAACTGCGTAACGCATGCTCGTAACAGTCATTTTGGGGAATATTTTCACCAAATTTGCAACATAGGCGTTTTGAGAGCCCACCTCATGAACAGTGACACTGTTGTTTCGTTAATCGGTCCCCAAAGGTGATTCCGCGCAGTAACCGCAAAATCACCTTTCGGGACTGATTAACCAGATGAAAGTCACTGAATTCAAGAGATGGGGTCCCAAGAACCCCATGTTGAAAATTTGATGCAAACAATGACCGAGATATGCACGAAAGTTGAAAAAACCCATTTATGCCATTATACAGCTTACCAGCATTTCTTCCAGTCTATGGTGGCTTTGAAGGTGCAGACGTGTTCCGGTCCACGAAGATCGTAGCACCAGCCTTGATTGGTAGAGGTAATGAGGGAGGTGGTCGCAGAGGGTGGGTGCAGGTTGGGGAGGGGGCAAGAGAGTTAACGAGGGACTGTTTTCTTCACATAGTTTTTTTTTTTTTTTTTACATACCATTAATCTCTCTCATATGGCCAGTAGATAGTTTTATTTCTTTTACAGTTATGTATTCCCCCAAGAGTCCTCTGCCTGCCTCTGAAGTCCCCCGCGCTCAGGCACCGGGTATGAGACCCTCTCCCCTTGACCCCACGACTTACCCTTCATGGCAGGGGGTGGGAAGCAACTCGACCCACCGGACCAGATTTAGTGTTTGGGGAGGTGCCTTCCCAGGCCATTGCAGAGGGGGACCATCATCATCCTCGCTCACAGTCTCCAGCACTGACTTTCCACCTCCCAGCCTCCGCTAGGTGATAGGCAGTTGCCGAGCACTGCAGTCCCCCCTCCCCGGAGAAGGAGAGCAGTCCTAGGGATGCTCAATCCTTCTCCTCCCTGCCAACCCCCGGCGTCCTGTGTCCATCCTGAACACGGGTAGCCAACGCAACGTGAGGTAAAGCATCCAGTGCCTCAGACCTCAACACCACCGGGCCGGCCAGTTTTATTTCTTTTTAAACAAAATTCTGTCCGCATTTTACCCAATCCCATGCTGCTATCCCTACTGACAAAACTTCACTTGATCTCACCATCCGCCTTTTTTATATTTACATTTAAAGAAGGTAGGGAGTAGGCAGGGATTTCAGCAGTTGCCAACAGGGTGACAGCAGTAACCATTTCTGTTTTTGTTCCACAGAAATGCTTTTTTGTCCCCGGCCACTGTATTTGTGACAACCTGCTTCCTAGTGAGTGCAGCACAGCAGGACCAAAAGTAAATAGTTTTTTTTTTTAAACTTTAAATGTATGAGACATGTGTGGACTGGGCTGGGTTGACAGTTGCTTTTACATTTTACACAGCGGAATGACAGAGTGAAAGGCAGGTCAGACCATTTGAGAAGACAGGAACTTAGGATGGAGTTGTACAAGTATGGCACATAAAGAAAGCAGCACATATGAAAAAAGATCTTTACCTTACATTCTAAATGTGGTGTTACTTTATAATCCCAGACCGCCATGCGCTTTTCAGGTCAGAGGACCATAATAGGGTACTTAAGCGACTTGCACCCTCACACCAGATGGCAGCAGCAAGAACTACAGGCTACACATAACACTGCAGTACATTGCATAAATAAACTAGAGAATTCTGCCTGAGGGAGAGAGAGTGTGTACAAACGAGCTGTCTATGACAGTAGTTCAGATGCAGTACTGACGTGTAGGCAATTTGCATACTGCCATCAGCAGTATGAAAATTGTTTGCCGACGGCAGTATGCAAATTGCCTACACGTTACCACCACTGATTGTCATGGTAGTTTTCTCTGAACTGTACGCCACTGCATCTGAACTGCTGTCATAGACAGCTCGGACATTCATTGGTGCAGTGTGGCCATACCTGCAAAGAGGAGCAGGGCATTGGAAGCAGGGGTGGCACACCTACGAAAACTCGTATGGTGGCACTATGTTTTTTGCACATGCGTGCAAGCAAACATAAAAAATCAGGACTCGGCACGCTAACATATGCTTTACAAACGGTTCCAGGGTCTCATTAAAATAAACCGCCACCAATAATACAGGTAACCAACTTCTTCACTAGTATATAACCACGTATATAACTTAAGTATGCAAAATAATATCTCCTAGAATCTACTGCAGGAAAAGTATAGTGATAAATATTTGTGGATGTGGTTTGGGTCAAAAGATGCTTATTTCATTAGTCTGTGATGTGAACAATCAACATGAAAGTCTGTATTTGATGTACTCTGACTAGAAGAAGGTACTTAAAGCAGTAAACATTAAAATGTTGATGTTATTGGATTGGTATCTAGTGAAGAAGTTGGTTACCTGTGTTATTGGTGGTGGTTTATTTTAATGAGACGCTGGAACCGTTTTGTAAAGAATTAATTGTTTAACTTTATTGTACTCTTTTGAATATGGTGCTTGTGCTAATTACCTTTGGGATGTTTCTACAGGCAATTCATTTGCTAGGACTGAATATGATCTGAAAAGAAATTAGCCTTAAGTGGTGCTTATGGTGAGAGACTAGAGTCTCAGTACAATACTTGTATATTAATTTTTTTTTGAAATATTGATGAGTTTTTTAATAAACAAATAGTCATTTTAGATACAGTACAATCTTACTGTGGAATGACGTGGGCCGAAACGTTTAACAGACATCGATGCTGTATTCTTGCACTTCTTGAATCTGATTTCATTTTGAAAGACAAAAAAAAAGAACAACATAAATAAAATAAAAAATGATATGCATATACATTTGGTGAGTGGCTCATTGTCTACCAATTGTCTGAATAGGATTCCAGGTAAGCAAGATCCCCAGATACTTGAGCTGGGCATCCCAGGTGAGACCTAGCGCCAAAACATCCACCTTAAATACCTGAGAATTTAGAGGCATCACCACTGTCTTATCAAAATTGAGCCTGTAGTTGGAGAGCCTACCAAAATCTTGGATAAGGGCCAACACTGCCGGAATAGAAGAGTTTGGGTCAGATAGATGCAGGGAAATATCAGCAGCGTATAAAGAAAGCCTGAGGTCAAGGGTACCTAGCTGTATGCCCTTAATCATAGGTGAAGAATTCAGGTGGTAAAGCAAAGGTTCCAGGTAAAGACTGAACAATAAAGGGGACAGGGGGCATCCTTGCTGGGTTCCAGAACATAACAAAAACGAGGAGGACATTACCCCATTGCAGTAGATTTTTGCAGTAGTATTCGAGTAAAGTACCTGAATCCTCTTAATAGATTATGGGGGAAAGTCGAAGTTGCCGAGGATGGGGAAACAAAAAAGGCCAGCTCACCCCATCAAGGGCTTTGTCCACATTCAGGGAGACCAAAACCATCGGAGTGGAGGCCTCCCTAGATGCAGAGAAAATGTGAAACAGTTTGTGCAAGTGGTCTGCTGAAGAACATCCCTTGACAAAGCCCACCTGTTCCCAACTAATCAACCCCTCCCAAACACCAGCAATATGATTAGCCAAAATCTTTGCAGATATTTTATTATTATAATTCATTAGAGAGATAGGGCAGTAATTAGTCACTCTATCTCTGGGCTTACCCAGCTTTGATATGACCACTGTCATGGCCTCCAGTAAAGTAGGATCTGATATCCCATAATCACAAAAGTAGATGTATAAGTGCTGAAGCAGAGGGGAAAGTTCCATCACAAAGGTTTTGTAGAAATGTGATGGGAGACCATCAGGCCCCGGTGCTTTATCTGGGGGGAGAGAGTAAATCACCTCTATGATTTTCTGGACCATGATGTGTCTACAATGAAGGCTTGTTGTTCAGGTGTCAAGTGGGGAAGAGGAATACAAGCCAGATAAGTTTGAATCTCTTCAACAGTGGGAGCGATATTCTAAGGACCATAAAGCTGATGATAATAGAGCTCAAACTCCTGAACAATATCTCTGGGAGACATTTTAATGGATCCGTCAACTAAAGAAGAAAGAGAGAGAGCCAAGCGGGACTCTTCTTGCTCCAGAGATGCAAGGCTAGCAGGTGGCTCGCCTTATACTCTTGATCCACATAGTGGGTCTGGATCTTCAGAAGATACTATTAAGCCCTTTCTCTCAGGCTGTCTTCATATTTATCTCTTAGTACTGCTTGGGCCGCATGGTCTTCCTCCGAAGAATTAGTAGTGAGAATTTGCTCTAACACTTTAATCTGATTAAGGAGAGAGAGGGAACCCAATTCTCATTTATGTTTATGTGTAGAAGACAGGCGGATGAATTCTCCCCACAAAACACATTTCAGAGGGCACCAGATTTTATCTACCATGGGGATGGACCCCTTGTTATTGGCCACAAACTGCTCCACGACATCCTTAATCCGAGCCCATACACTCTCTTCTTTAAGTAACTGAGTATTAAGTTTCCAGGATGTGTCCCGCTGTGGAGCAGGTAAGAGTTTACCCTCCAGCCAAACTGGGGAATGATCAGAAAGCACATGCAGGGCTACCCCACTACCCGAAACCCCAGACAAAACATTCCTAGTAACCAAAAAATAATCTATGCGAGAGTAGGAACTGTGAAGAGGGGAATAAAATGTGTATTCCCAAATAGGAGGATTCGAGAGTCGCCAAGGGTCACACAAACCGAGCGTATCTGCCATTTCATGGAGGGATCTTTGGGCAGAGGGAGGCCTGGAATCCCTATGGCTAGACCTGTCTAAACCTGAAGTATATACCAGGTTCCAATCACCCGCCAGCATGATGGGAAGGTGAAGGAATATGGATAGGACCAAGAAATAAATCTGGGGATTCTCTATTAGGACCGTAAATGGTACCCATATGGACCTCAGAGTGATCCAGGATTCCTCTCAGGAGGAGGTAGTGCCCTTGTGGGTCCGCCATGGTTTGTAACACCTGAACTGCACCTCTCAGACAACTAAGATAACCACACCCCTTTGAGAGGAGGAGTTCCCAGCCACATAGACCTGAGCATCACCCTGGCACCGGAAGAAAAGCCCTTCCAAAGCCAGGAGATGGGTCTCCTGAAGGAACGCTATTTGGCACTGCAGCAGAGTAAGGTGCTTTAATATTTGGTACTGTTTAACCCTGGAACGGTCACTTTTTTTTTAATACTTTATTTTGTTATAGTACAATTAGATACTCTTAAGCAACATCAGTATAAGACATGTGCATCCACTGTAGAAGTCCACTGTATCTCATAACATCCAAGGAGCTTAGTCAACTATTATAGTCAATAGTTTAAACATAGACCAGAAACCACAGTAAATTGAGGTTAATCGAACAAAACAGTACCAGGATACAAAATGCTAGTAGATATGCATACTTCTACTCTGATAACCTTGTCCAGTGGTGCCTGAGTAGGAGAATAGCCAACCAGTCATACCTCAGACCAGGCAATGCCACCCCTATTGTTCATACGTGTTCATACAATGACTATCTGGAGCCCCATCATTCTTTCCTCCCCACTCTAAGTATAGTTGATTTAGGAATTAGATAACCCCTCATATAGTAGCCATCATGTCCATCTATTTTAGTAAACATGGGGTTGCTGTCTAAGATTAAGCTTTAGCCTTTCCAACCGGTGGCTGGATTTCACCACATTCAGCCAATCTGTCATGGTAGGTGGTGCCACCTGCAGCCATCATTTAGTGATCACTTTTATTGCAGCACTGAGCAGGATTAGCCATAATTATTTAACCTCCTTACCCCTTATCTCCCGTGGTGTGATTCCTGATATTAAATGCTCTGGGCCTATTGGTGTCTGTACCACAAAAATCTGAACTGTGTGATGACACACTTCCGTCCAATATGGTGTAATGTTTGTGCATAGCCAAAAACTATGGGCCTGGGATGCATGCCCCTTTCTGCACCCTCACCAAGAAGTCAGCTGGACCCATGGGTTGCTGTGAGTAACCTGAGCTGGGACTAAGAAATATCGAGTCCTCAATTTCCAACCAAATTCCCTCCACGTTGGAGAGACTGAAGTAGCCCAGGTATTTCTCCAGACTGAAGACCACTGTTGGTCCATAAGGGTGATGGCCAGAACTTGTTCCCATTTATCTTTAATATGTTGGGAGGAAAGCCCCAGGTCCGAGATATAATTAGCATATAATATAGAAATAGCATGTTCAGCATTATATGAATTCCAGATTCTCTGAAACGGGACAGTGTCTACAGCAGTCTACATCCCTGGGTCCAGTTTCTTCATCTGCATATTCAAGAAATCTCGCAATTGATAATATCTGAATCTTTCAGCTAAAGTTAACCCAAACATTTGTCGCACCACTTCAAAGGGTAGCATTGTGTAACGTGCAAATAACTGTAAAGGAGAGTGAAGTCCCTTTCTAGCCTGTCTCAGGTACCATCCATCATATATTGTTGGGGTAAACCATGAATCATAAGCCCACCAACGAAATCTCCAAAGTTGTCCTCTAGTGTTACCCCTACTTGTCCCTGTCCTCCAACACTCCAGAACTGCAACCATACCCGTGAACCCAGAAATCCTGCCAACTTTCTACCCCTGAATAATACTGCTTGTAGGGGTGGGTCTCTTTCTTTCCAGAGATCTATCCTTTTCCAGTGTGAATCATACCCCGGATCTCCCAAAAAGGAGCGCTACCCTCATTTGTAATGCCGCCAATAGCCCTGCAGGTGTGGGATAGCCAATCCCCCTTCTCTCTTTGGGGTGAATGGGAGAGATCTCCTCAATCTGGGTTCCTTGCTTCCCCATAAAAGGCAAAGAACATCCCTTGCCAAGTCTCTAATTCTCTCTGGGGTACAATGCATGGTACACATTGGAATAAATAGTGGAGACGAGGCAGGGCATTTATCTTTAGAGCTTGGGCTCTAGCTTGTAATGAGAGTGGTAGCAATGCCCATCTTTGGAAATTAGTTTCAGCTGTCTGCTCTTGGGGTAATTTAATCCCCACAGTTTGAGACGTCATGAGCCCCACCTTAATCCCCAGATACCCAATGGTGGATAAATCCCATCTCATAGGGAACCTTTGTTTAATCTCCTCACTCGGGGTGTAATGGAAACACAAAACCTCTGTTTTACTTTTATTTAATTTATATCCCGATAATGTTGAAAACTCCTCAATCTGGTGAAATATGACTGGTATGGAGGTCCCAAGCTCTGACAGGTATAAAAGAACATCATTAACGTATAAGGCTAATTTATGTTCCTGATCCCCTAACCTAATCCCTTTAACCTCTGGGTTCTGCCTTGTGCTTTGGGCTAATGGCTCTATATAAAACATAAATAATAACGGGCATCCCTGTCTAGTTTCCCGTCCCAAGCTCAGAGCACCAGAGATATGGCCATTTGCCCTTATAAGCGCACGAGGGGATTCATACAACCTGACTAGGGCTGAGATAACCCCCCACACCGAAACCCAAACCAGGAAAGGACCCAGCCCAAAAAGGGCCATGCCACCCTATCAAAACCCTTTTCAGCATCTAAACTGATAATTAGTGAGGAGATTCCTGTCATGTTAATATGATCAATAATATGGGTTGTTTTTCGCAGGTTATCTTGGGCCTGACAACATAGAACGGTCACCTTTAATATTCCAAGAGACATACGTCATAACAAGAGGTTGAAACAAGTCATAACTACCATATCCGAAGGCTTCTTGAATACAGTAGACCCAAAATGAGCAGAAGTAAAGTTCTCCAAACAGCCCTTCCCCAATACCTCCCATAAAGAACAGCAATAAGGAGAAAATTCCCCCACTGTGAATCAGAAAACAGAGTCAGCCATAATATCCCATCAGTTGCCATGTACAATAAATGAGCAGGTCTGACATTCTAGGAAACATACAGTAGGGGTAAGAGAGCCCCCCTCCCCCACCACTATACACAAAATTGCAAGATATAGTAACCAAGAGGTAGTGAAAAGAAAACTGCAACCCCACCTCCCTTAACAACAGACCCCCCACAAACAAAATCAACAGTAACCAAGCCCCTGGTCCTAATGACTGACCTCACATGGCCTTTTGGGCCATGATGTTACCCTATCCCACCCGAAGCCACCCCCTTGCCAAAAGCAATAAGCATACTATATAGATAGCCCATCAGAAAATGGAGACTAACAACAAACTTTCATTACAGTTTAAAGCAAATATGTAAAAGCTAACGAAAGAAAATAAACCAGCTCCCCTCTTCCAAGTCCAAAGAGTAAGGGATATCCCAAAATAACCTGTGAGGAGCAGGATTTTAAATTAGGCCCAGAAGGGGTCACTTAGCTCCAAATCTCAATAATATCACTTGAAGCAAAACAGACGTTTCAGTGCTGTCCATATGAGGTGTATACCAGTCCAACCAGTGGCCCTTCACAAAGTGAACCCGGGATCGCCACATGCCACGTTAAGTCCAAATAGAGATAGTCCACGGTGCATAAGAAAAAAGAAAAACTCCAGGGTGCACTGTCAAAACTCACCGCTTCCAAGAATGTGTGGCGGACAAAGGATAAACATCAGCCGATTGTACGGGTGGCAGGACAGATCCACCTCGGCATTCGATGGTGGATCTGGGAAGGAAGCTACAGATCCTTGCAAAGTGTCAAGAGGGAATCGGGCAGGACAAGAGAGAGAGAAACGGGGGTATCATACTGTGTTCCTTCACAAGGCAACATGAAAATAAACTGCCAAGTGAGCTATGGTGTACGCAGGAGGCACCAGGCAGCCTTCTTGTTGGCAGGGTAAAAAGGAAGAGCAAAGAACACATAGATCAGTACTGTAGGTCCAGGGGCAAGGCAGGCTATGCAGATGGAAACAGAGCAAGGTCTAGTTAGTCCTTTGCGGCGAGAAATAGCCAAGATAATGGAAATTCACTTAAAAATCACAGTCTATTATTATACCGCACAGCCATTCAGGTCTTCTGGCCAGACTAAAGTTCACTCAAAGACATCGGGGAACATTTTCTTAAGCTACTGCATTTGTTGTTGGCTGATTGTTTCCGCTCTTACCTCCTTGTTTTTTTCGTCTGTGGTTCTCCTTTTTTGGCAGGGGAAGGGCCCACCACCCACCCCCATCCCCAACCACCCCCTGCTACACTCCTTTTATAGAGTAGCACAGTTGTGACATTTCCTGTTGCAAAGCAGGAAGGTGAGGATCAGAGGGGTATCCATACAGTGACCTCACTTACAGGGGCACAGGTAATATACTTTTGTTATAACAAGTTATACAAAAACAAACAAAAAAAATAAAACAAGCAAACTTTTGCTTTCATTTTCTTCCTTCTAATTATTCAGACTAGGTTATAAACTCGGCAACTCAAGTGGAATGGATATTATTAACTGCAGGCACTGCGGAACACTTTTCAAAAGGGCAGTTATACAGGATTTAGGACGCTGTCCTACATGCTGGACCATTGGAGATCTAAGGGTCAGCTCCAGACAGCGTGGGCAGAGACTGCATGCCTCAAATCGCATATTCAGGAGGAAATCTATTATAAGAACCTCCTGCCATTTCCCTAACATCCAACTGAAGCACCTCAACCACAGAGGGTAGTTGGTCTGGCAGGTTGGCAGGTGGTTAGGAGGGGCAAATCGGGTGCCCCATCACTCAGCGCTCTCCGACGTATCACCTCCACAAACCATATAAAAACTACAAACAGGTTTCTGCCTCTGTCTCTAAAATCAAACAAAGGGGCAGAGAACACTGCAGCACAGAGGCTAGCACAACAAAACTCACCCAAAACAGGGACCAAAACAAAAAAAAAGGCAACACAAAAAACACTTCTGATCATAGGAGACTCCATAATTCGGGGAGTTATTACCTGCCTCCAGCTGGGGGTAATGGTTAGATGTCTCCCAGTTTCATCAGCATGGAGAGACACTGACCGCATTGCTAAAATCGTGCAGGAAGCAGAAGAAAACATCGATATCCTGGTATACACAAGGACTTATGATCTCTCCAGCTGGTCAGTTGTGGAGACCAAGGAACAGCTGACCAGGCTGGGTGACAAACTGTCACCCATTTCATCCAGAATCTCCTTCTCTGAGATCCTGCCGGTCTGGGAAAGGGTGGCAGATGGATGGAAGGTCAGAGAAGGGGAGATAGGGGAGCTAAACATTTGACACAAGGGCTGGTGCCAGGGAAAAGGACACAAATGTGTCGGTAACTGGCAGCAGTTTTGGGAGTGAAAGTTCTTTAAATTTGATAGACTGCAGCTGACTAAGGAGGGAGTCATTGCATTGGGGCAGAATTTTGATGTCTTTGCAGAATATTTAAACTAGCTAGTGGGGAGAGGGGTGCAGCATCTGATGCATCGAATGGGAAGAACACCCCTCCTCCTCAGCTAGTGATCAAACAGGAGTTCAGCATGTTTGTAGTTCATTTGCATCACCAGGTAAGGAAAAAGGTCTGGCTTCCCATATGATGTGCAGGGGAAACGTCAGACCTCGCCCAACAACTAACACACCAAAATCTGGCTAATGGAAAATCATGTACACAAATGCCCGCAGTCTGGGAAACAAGATCCCAGACCTGCAGGCAACAATGACAGAGGCTAAACTGGACGTAGTAGCCATTAGCGAGACATGGTTTACCAGTAACAACACTTGGGAGACTTCAGTACCTGGCTATCTACTGTTCAGAAGAGACCGAGGTGCAAAAAAAGGGGGAGGGCGGAGAGTAGCCCTTTATGTCAGTGAAAATATATCAAAGCTACAGAAATTCAGAATACACACAAGGAGCCAGAAGAACTGTGGGCCACCCTGGAAACAGGAAATGGGAAAGCCATACGAACTGGGGTTGTCTACAGGCCTCCAGACCAGGGAGAGGACATAGACACATTACTGTTAGAAGATATACAAAACATGACAGCTAAAGGGGAGGTTCTGATAATGGGAGACTTCAACATGCCAGATACAGCTTGGTCAGTACCAGCAGGAACATCTGCCAGAACTAGACACATAGTGGATTCCTTGCTGGGGGAGGGCCTCAAACAACTGTTACAACAACCCACAAGAGACAGGGCTATCCTAGATCTAGTATTGACTTATGAGGAAAGGAACTCCAGGTAGAAGGTCACCTAGGGGGCCAGTGACCATCACATGGTATGGTTCAATTTGGCCACTACTAGGATTACTATTAGGATTTTGATGACATAAGGGAGCCAATAGGCCCATTTTATATGTCTCCCACATAAGTGGGACAATTACACCAGTTTATAGTTATTATAATAAGTTCTGTCAAGATAGTTTTTGACGTATTCCAGACTGGAACTGTCTACTGCATCCTGTGGAAGTTTATTCCACAAAAGTAGAGCTCTGATTGTAAAATAATGGTCCCTTTTGTAAGTATTAGCATATTCAACCAATATTTTCTGATTATGAGACCGTAAATTATTCCTTGTATTACTATATTGCATATTAAATTCATTGAGACTAGAATCACTGTGGATTAGTTTATACAGCAAAGATAGATCTCCTCTTTGTCTTCATCCCTCTAATGTATGTAATCCAGTCTCCTATAATCTAACATGATAGTCCATTGTTTTTAATCTAGGGATATATCTGGTTACATTTCTTTGTACCCCTTCCAAAATCCTGATATCTTTTTTGAGGTATGGTGACTAAAATTGGGAGCCATAATCCATAATAGTTGTACATAAGTTTTGTACAGGAGTATAAGATGTTCAGATCTTTCAACAAATACTCGTCTTATCCTTGATAAGGACTGTGTTGATTTGGCTATTTTTTTTACAATGACTATCGGATGAAAAAGTGTCATTGACAACTATTCCCAAATCTCTTAACACATGTAGCTGATTTAAGCATGGTTTGATTGAGGATATAGGAATATCCCGGATTGTTCTTACGAACATGAAGGACTACACACTTATCAGTACTGAATTTCATATTGTTTTCCTTGACCCAGAATTCAATCTCGGCCAGATCTGAAATCAACTGGAAATGTTTATGAATAGTGTTGACTTCACCACACAGCTTTGTGTCGTCAGCAAATTTGCTAATACAAGATTGAATATTGTTGTTCATATCTTGGACATAGATATTAAATAAAATAAGTCCAAGCACTGAACACTGTAGCACTCCGTTGCTCACAAATCCCTCATCAGCGAGTGTGCTATTAATATGCACTTTTTGTTTTCTATTTAATAACCAATTATGTCTCCACTTAATTAAATAACTATTAACCTTTAATGAAATGAGTTTAGTAATCAATTTGCAATGAACTACTCTATCAAAAAATTTAGAAAAATGTACTAGGATTGTAGCAGAAGGAATACCTTTATCAAGACTTTTGCTAATATTCTCATGAAATGTAATCAAGTTAGTGGTACACGACATTCCCTTCACAAAACCATGTTGTTTAGCGTTAATTTGGTCAGTCATTTCTAAAAGCAATGTTATCCTATTCTTAATAAGCCGCTCCAGTAATTTACAACAATGGGAAGTTAGGCTAATTGGCCTATAATTATCTACCCTACCCCATCACCTGATTTATGGATAGGCACAACCAATGCACCATTCCAGTTGTCTTGTACATATCCTTCCCTTAGGGACAGATTAAAAAGTAGAGAAAGGGGATATGCCAATGAGCTACCAGCTTTTTAAGTAGAATGGTGTTGATACCATCTGGTCCTGGACTTGAATTAATATTTAGTTGGTCAATAAGATTAATAATTTCTTCCTCATGGAAATATATGTCCTCAGATTTTTCAAGTTCTGGCAATATTGGTATAGATGGATAAGAAAACACCGAACAGAAATATGTATTGAATTTATTGGCGAGGAGTTTGTCATCATGTATTTCTTGATGGTTCTCCTTAATTGGCCCCACAGTTTTAACCCTATTCGGTAGTTAGAGTTGATGTGTGAATATAACAACTTTTTATTTTTAGTATGGGCTATATTTAATTCTAGTTGAGCTTTTTGTAATCTAATTGTTTAAGTGTTGTTTGAGCTATGAGGTATCTATTCCTTCTTTCATCAGTGGGTTTTGACTTAAATTTGCAAAATAATCTCTGTTTATGCTTGATTAATTTTTTTATCTTAGTATTCATCCACACTGGGATTTTACCCATTTTGTTATATTTAGCCCTGATGGGAACAAAAAGGTCTTATATCTCAAATAACATTTCTTTAAAGTTATCCCAAGCATTTTTGATTCTGAGCCAATAGTCATCTCCCAATCTATGTTGGAAATCATCAGACATATTTTTGAAAAATTGACTTTAAGATAGTCCTTTATCCAGGTTTTGGAACCTGAATAGAGTCTCCCTTTAGTTAAATGATATCTAATAGTAAGGTGGTCACTGTTACCTAAAGCCGGTCCTATATTTATATTATCTATTTCATCCTCGATATTAGTCAACAATAGATCCAATATGTTACCATCCCTAGTTGAAGAGTCAATAAGTTGGTCTAGCCCTCTTTTAATACATAAATCAATAAAGTCATATTCTTTTACTTCGGAACCATTAAGGTCCAACCAATTAATTCCTGGATAATTGTAATAATCAAACAATAACACATCTCCCAATGAGCAAATTTTTAAAATGTCCTCTTTAAGAGCTTGATTATATTCAGTAGTTGCCATTGGTGGTCTGTAACAGTTACCCAGGATAATAGATGTCCTGCCTATGAGTGTAATTTTAACCCAAACTGATTCCAACTTGTTATTAGTGTCAGAGGGAGGGTCAATAATAGAAGATTGAACCGACTCATGTACATATATAGACATCGCCACCTTTTTTTCCATCCCTATCCTTTTTGTAAAGTTTATAGCCAGATATATTCATTATACCTTCAGAATCTTGGTCTCACCATGTTTCTTTAATTGCTACTATATGTAAATTGTGGAAGATCATAAGTGCTTCTAATTTCAATTTTTTAGTCAGATTTAAACTTCTTGCATTAGTAAAGAATATATTACAACCCTCGGACCTTAGAGCTTTATTATTTTGTATCCCCCAATACCCAGTTTAAAGAATTAGAGATTTTTTTGCAAATTTCCTACCCAATATATTACGTCCCCTTTTATTTAGATGCAGACCATCCCATGCAAATAAATGCTGCCTATCGTCAAAATCCTCCTGTGTAATACAATTAAAGCCCTTATTAAGGCACCATTGTCTGAGCCAATTGTTAATTGCTTTAATTTTACCAATCATAGCATCAGTTGCTCATGGTACTGGTAATATTTCCGAAAAGGAAATATCACAACCTCTGGCCAACAAGATTTCACTCAATATAATAAAGTCTTTCTTTATATCTTCCATATTGTTTCTATTAATACTATTGGTACCAGTATGTATAATGATGATTGGTTTATTCCCACCATTTCTCAGAATATCAGTAACCATCATTGTAATATCAGATATGGTGGCTCCTCTAAAGCTACTGCATGTTCTGTTCTGTTTACCAGGATTACATATGTGCCTATCAATGTGTTTAATCATTGAGTCTCCAAGTACAAACACCTGTTGTGATATTTCATTTTCTAAAGGATCTTAAGGGGGTACCTCAGTTAAAGTCATAGTCTCATTGGCAATAGGACAGGCTCTATCATCATCTTTATTATCCTGGGACATGGGGACTTGGGTATCTGTTGTGTGTTTAGTGTTATAATCACTTGCAATAGTGTTAACGACTGGTACATTCTCTAGGCAGTTAGGGGGAACCATTTCCTCAAATATATTTGTAACATCATCCATATCAACACTATCTTCCCAGTCACTCAATACAAAATAATGATTAATGAGCAGTAATGAGAAATCCATTGCTCTTCTACCTCTTTTCGATTTGTTGCATGTTACTGTTGTCCATTCGAAACTGTCTTCATCTGACCAATCAACATCTATTTCCTTTCTCTTTATACCTCCATCCCCAATAGTAATTTGTACTACAAAATCAACAGGTACAGGTAATGGTTTACTTTGATTACTGCCCCCAGTTGTCACCTCCTCCAGCTCCCTGTGCTGGATAAGTGGTAAAGGGTTAACAATGTTGTTCATTAATTGCTGAATTTCTTTTTGGTTATGTATAACATCATTTAATTTAAGATGTACTTCAGCTGACTCTTGCTGCAATGTGGTTATATAGAGACAGTTAGTACAAGTGGGGCCTATATCTGAATCATCTTTGTCCATAAGTTTGAACATACCACATTTTTGACATTTTAGTGCCCAGTCCCCCTCTGGTGTAATAATTTTTGTAGCCATGCTACGTACCTGTTTCACTTTACTTGAATTACACGCTGCACAACCGTCGCCAACTCAAATTATACCTCATGTACCTCCTATCACACCTCTATCCCTGCTCACACTGCGGACAGTGCACACACGTACAAGATGCGTGTCTTGGCCTTGGCCCACCTCGCAGAGCATGCTCTTTAAATGGTCGCACACCTGAAGCACGTTAGGTGAGCAAATTGGGGAATCCCTCAACAATTTAAAGAAGTTTTTTAAAAACAGAACTCAAAGGTCCCAGTGCCTGACAGCTAAACCACTGCCATAGAGCTTAAAATACAACAATTAGCAGAAATACACTATTCTACTGTTGTAGGACGCCACTTGCACTGTCCGTCAATCTACTGAGCCTCACCAGACTCAGGAACATGTAACATAGAAACATAGACTTTGACGGCAGATAAGGACCGCTAGGCCCATCTAGTCTGCCCATTTCCCTACCTACAGGATCGGCCGCAGATCCTAGTTAACCAACAGCCTATTTCTTCCTACCCCCCACAAGAATTGCCTTATGTCTGTCCCATGCATTCTTGAATTCTCCCACAGTTTTAGACCCCACAACCTCCTCAGGAAGGCTGTTCCATGCATCCACTACCCTCTCTGTGAAATAATACTTCCTCACATTGCCCTGAACCGCCCTCCTTCTATCTTTTAAATTGTGTCCCTTGTTCTTGCAAGTCTCTTTTCTGAAAGATGCTACCCTCTTGGACTTTGTTGATTCCACTGAGGTACTTAAAAGTTTCTATCATGTCCCCCCTCTCCTTCTTTCCTCAAGGGTATACATATTAAGCTCCTTTAGTCTCTCCTCATATGTAGCTCTCGCAGACCCTGCACCATTTTAGTTGCCCTCCTCTGACTGCCTCTATCCTGTCTATGTCCTTATGGAGATGGGGTCTCAGAACTGGACACAGTACTCAGATGGGGTCTCACCAACTGTCTGTACAGAGGGATAACAACTTCCTGTTTTCTGCTAATGATGCCTCTCCCATACATCCCAGTATACCCCAGCCCTCCCTACTGCCTTCTCACATTGCTTGCTAACCTTAAGGTCATCTGATATGATTACCCCTAGGTCCCTTTCCTTTTTGTTGTTGTTACTACCTCCCCACCCATTGTGTATTCTTCCCTGGGTTCTTGTTTCCCAGGTGCATTATTTTACTTCTTTGCATTGAATCTAGCTGCCATACTCTGACCATTCCTCCAACCTTGCCAAGTCCCTTTTCATCCTTTCCACGCCTCCTTGTGTATCAACCCTGTTGCAGATCTTTGTGTCATCTGCAAAAGGCATACTTTTCCTTCCAGTCCCTCTGCAATGTCACTGATGAAGACATTAAAAGGACTGGACCCAATACTGAACCTCTAGTGGTACCCCATTAGTAACCCCCTTCTTCAGAGTGGACTCCATTTTACAATTACCTTCTGTGTCCTGTTGTCCAGACAATGTTTTACTTAGGCTACCACCCTGGGTCCCACTCCCAGGCTGGTTAATTTGACTATTGATCTTTGTGTGGGACTGTGTCAAATGCCTTGCCAAAGTCTAGGTAGGCCATGTCCATAGCCCCTCTCCCTGGTCTACTACTTTGGTCACCCAGTCAAAGAAATCTATTAGATTTGTCTGACATGACCTTCCTGCTAGAACCCATGCTGCCTTGGGTCCTGTGCTCCACTGGCCTCTAGGTACTCACTATTCTTTCTTTCAGAAGTGACTCCATCACTTCCCCTACAGAGGTCAGACTGACAGGTCTGTAGTTTCCTGCCTCTGTCTTGGTCCCACTTTTGTGAAGGGAATTACATCCGCCTTCCTCCAGTCCTCGGTACCACACCATCCTCCCACGATTTATTAAAAGAGTAGCCAGTGGTTTCACTAGTTCCTCCCTTAATTCTTTTAGAATTCTGGGGTGAATTCCATCAGGACCCATTGCTTTGTCCACCTTCAGTTTTAGGAGTTCTTGCAGAACCCTTTCTTCTGTGTGAAATGACTGGGATCGACCCCCTATCAAGGGTGCTTCTGTTAATTGGATTAGGCACTTCCCCTCCTTCTTTAGAATACTGAGCAGAAATACTCGTTCAGTATTCCTTGCTTTTTCACTGTCCCCTCTGCCCACCCACCGCTCATTCTATTCAGCCTCACTATCCTCCCTTTGTCTTTTCTACGCCGCTGATGTACCTATAAAAGGTTTTATCCTTCTTAACTGAGTTGGCTATCTTTCCTCAGTTTGGGCCTTTGCTATTCTGACTTCCTCCCTGCTTCCTTCTGCCTTAACTGGTACAGCTCTCTGTCCTGCTCCTTCTGTGTTTCCTTATACTTCCGGAATGCTATCTTTTCTTCCTGACTTTCACAGCCACCTCTCTTGAGAACCATAGTGGCTTTTTCTTTCGTTTGATTTGTTTATTTGCTTCACACAAAGGCTTGTTGCCTCTGTGATGGCAGTTTTGATAATTCCCATTGTTGCTCCACACCTCCTTCTAGCCTGTTTGCTAGTGCTTTTCTGAGGCACTCTCCCATCTTGCCAAAGTCAGCCCTCCTAAAGTCTAGTACCCTCACTTTTGTATGGCTTGACTTTGTAGCTGAGTTTAATGTGAACCACACTGTTTGATGGTCACTTGTCCCAGATGGCAACCCACTTCTAGATCTGAGATCCTCTCACTGCCCCGTTTGAGAGTCACGAGGTCTAAGATTGCTCCCTCACGAGTGGGTTCGAAACTAGCTGTCTAATGCCTGCCACCTGTAGGGCATCAAGAATGGCCCTGCTCTTGGATGTGGCTGCAGCAATGTGCTCCAGTTAACATCTGGCATATTCAGGTCTCGCATCAACAGTATCTCCCTTTCTCTGCCATTCTAAGAATGCCTTCTATCATATCCTTGTCCATTTCTTCCCGCTGACATGGGGTCTGTACACAACCCCTATGCGGATTGTGGTGCCCTTCCAGCCTCCAAGGTGACCCACAGTGCCTCCTCTCCTCCCTGTTTACTCTTTTGTTCAGTTGCTTTTATCCCTTCCTTTACATAGAGAGCTACTCCTCCCCCTCTTCTCCCCTGCCTGTCTCTCCTGTAGGTTATGTACCCTGGTATGTTAACATCCCAGTCATGGTTCTCTGTGTACCATGTTTCTGTGACTGCTACGATATCCAGGCATCCCTCTTCCATTAAGGCCATCAGCTTAGGAGCTTGTTGCCCTAGACTACGGGCATTGGTACTCATTACCCTCCATTTCCTGATGGCCTTACCCCTTTTGCCCATCTTGTCCTTCTTGCCTTTGTCACTTTCTCCATTTACCCCTGCCCTTCTCCCTATCGACACCTCTATGTTGGTGTTTGCTGCACTTACTACTGTGATTATTTGGGGGGGCTAGGATTTTCCTGCTCCTTTCCAGTGCCTCCCCCCTTGGCTAGTTTAAAAGCTTGCCAATGAAGCATTTAAACCTATCACCTAGGATCCTGGTTCCCCTCCCGGACAGATGCAGCCCAGTAGTACAAGGAGCTGCAGTAAAACTACACCCCCAGACTACTTCCTGTCCTGGATAATGCAGAGTTGGGCTCTGTGTGGTCTCAAATAGCTGTACCCCAGTAGTGCGAAGTTAAGTTTGTTAGCTATGCGATGCTCACTCCTACTGCCCATACTGTCTCACCACACAAGGCGGTCTCACAGCGTAGGCACAGTAGTAGTAGTAGCACTAGAACTAAATCATCCCATTCCAGTGCAAAAACATGGGACATCAGAGAAGTTGACTTTGATAAGATGGCCAACAGAGTTAAGCTAGCACTGGCAAGAAGAAATACAGATGAGGGGGTATAGGCAAAGTGGGCAAGCATTAAGGATGTAATACTTGAAGCAACATCCCATTGTGTTAGAGAGAAAAGCAAGAGCAAAAATAGAAGAAAAACAACTTTGGTTCTCAAAAACAGTGGCAGAAAAGGTCAGAGCCAAAAGACTGGCCTTCAGGAAATATAAGGGAATGCAGCAAGACGAAGATAGGGAGGCATACTAAACTTCCCTAAGGGAAGCAGGGAAGGCAGTAAGGCAGGCAAAGGCCCAAACCAAGGAAACAGTAATACAAACAGTAAAAGAAGGGGACAAGACTTTCTATAGATACATTAGTGATAGGAGAAAGCCCAGAGGGGGTATTGCCAAGATCAAGGGGATAAGGGTGGGTGTGTGTGTGTGTGTGTGTGTGTGTGTATATGGAGGAGGACCAAGGAAAAGCATCTATCCTAAATAGATACTTCTGCTTAGTATTTACTGAGGAGAGGGCATGGCAGGGCCCACAGCTCAGCACCATGGACGCAGAGGGGAGGGAGGTGTGCAGAAGTCCCTTCACAAAAGAAAGGGTCCTACAAGAGCTCGCTAAGCTCAGGGTGGACAAGGCAATGGGACCGGATTGCATACATCCCATGGTACTAAAGGAGCGAAGGGTGGAACTAGCAGAGCCATTATCAGAACTGTTTAGTGAGTCTCTGAGCACAGGGGAGGTCAAGAAGATGGGAGAAGGGCTCATGTGATCCCGCTCCACAAGAGTGGTAGCAGGGAGGAGGCATGGAACTACAGACCAGTCAGCTCAGTATGGAGGCACTCCTTAAGGAAAGGATAGTGCAACCCCTGGAATCCATAGGAGCACAGGATCTAAGACAGCATGGGTTTACAACAGGAAGGTCCTGTCAAACTAATCTCATAAATTTCTTTGACTGGGTAACCAGAGTGGTGGACCAAGGGGGTGCAGTTGATGTCGCCTGCCTTGACTTCAGCAAAGCTTTTGATACTGTTCCACATAGAAGATTGAGTAATAAGATGGGTAGGCTTGGGGTGGGTCAGACGTTGGTCAACTGGGTGGCACACTGGTTGGCGGGCAGAAAATAGTGGTGGTAAACGGTATACAGTCAGAAGAGATGCAAGTCACAAGTGGGGTACCTCAGGGATCAGTCCTGGGGCCAGTCCTCTTCAATATCTTCATCAGTGACATTGCATATGGACTGGAGGGTAAGGTTTATCTGTTTGCAGATGATCCAGATGGGGTGGGCAGAATGAGAAGAGATCTGGATAAACTGGCAAAATGGTCGGAAGAGTGGCAACAGGGTTTTAATGCAAAGAAGTGCAAGATCATGCACATAGGGAAGAGAAACCTCGAAGCCACCTATAGGTTGGGAGGGGAGTTGCTGGCAATCACAAGGGAAGAAAGAGACTTGGGCATCATCATCACAGATGACCTGAAATCATCCAAGCAGACCACTAAAGCAGTGATTAAGGCTAACTGGATGTATTAGAGGGGGTATCACAAGTCGTAAGAGGGAGGTAATAATCCCTCTGTACAAGACACTGGTTAGGCCCCATCTGGAGTACTCTGTGCAGTACTGGAGGCCGCACCTTCACAAGGACACTAACAAAATGGAGGCAGTCCAGAGAAGGGTAACCAAAATTGTGCAGGGACTGCATCAGAAAACATATGAGGACAGATTAACAGAGCTCAATATGTATACCCTAGAGCAAAGGAGGGAGAGAGGTGAAATGATCAAAATATTCAAACACCTTAAGGGCATTAACAAGGTGAGAGTCTAACATGTTTCAATATAAGAAAAATAGCAGAACAAGAGGACACAGCATGAGATTAGAGGGAGGTTGATTAAGGGATTATGTGAGGAAGTTCTTTTTCACAGAAAGGGTGGTGGATGCATGGAACGGCCTACCTCAGGAAGTGGTGGATAGGAATACAGTGCAGGGCTTCTAACAGGCATGGGATAGGTATAAGGGAGCAATACAGATAAGTATGAATATATAGGCCATTGACAGAGTAAAGTCCTATGGCACATTCATAAGGTAGAAGAAAAATGGGCAGACTGGATGGGCCTTGCGATCATTATTTGCCATCAGTTTCTGTGTTGCTATGTAAGCTGAAGTTGTGCCTTTTCCAGGGAGATAAAACTGTGCCATTGGACACCCTACTGGATTTGGAGAGTGGAGGGGTAGCGGACCCTGTATTTGAGCCCCACAGTGATGAGCTTTGTTACCATAGGATGCAGGGCTGCCCGCTGCTGGCAAACTGTATAAGGGAAGTCTTGCATAATATGGAGTTTCTTGAATTCCCACAGAAGATCTTTAGCATCACACACTTTATCCAAAAAATTAAAAGCCTGAAGAACAAAGGTCTTGGGGGGGGCGCACACGTTGGGCATAGAGATCTATGCTCCCTCTCTATTATATAGCTGGGCCCATTTGGCGAGGAGCCAGCTATCTGATCACAGTTTCTGGACAAAAAGCAAGGCAGAGGAGCCCTCTTCACCCTCCGGGAACCCCAAAATAGCAAGGTTATTCCATCTAGACCTGCCCTATAGGTCTTCCAGACGGTCTTCAACGTTTTTGAAGCGCTGGTGAAAATTAATCACCTCCAGATCAACTTTTGTCCTCCAGTCGTCTAAGCCCGATGGGAGAGCCCCTCGATAGATGTGCGCATGGTCTGCAGATCAGACACCAGAGTTTGGAGTATGTCCTTAATCGGGGAGAGCTCTTCAAGAAAGCGAGATTATGTAAGGGCGGCCTGAGAGGTAGCATGATCAGCCGACCCATTTTTCGGCATCTTGCTCCACTTAGAAAACTTGTCTGTCTCAGGGGCGGGGGTGGCAGGGTATGCTGTGGAAGCGAAGATCTCATTTCTGCCACCATAGTAGGTGTAGAAAACCCAATCAGTCACCACAGCAGACTAGCAGGATGTCACCCAAAAGCAAAAGGAACCAGGTTTGTGCAAAAACAAAGCCTAATTGTACAAAGTTTTTGGCAAGAGGTTGGGAGCTCGGTGAATGCACGTCTGCTCAGGCAGCCATCACATGACCCCTCACCCTGTCCTCATTCTGCCAGATGATGAGGAGGGAGAAGAGGAAGAGCTTCTCTCCTCAGACAAGTCCACTTCCTCCTCTGTCAGCAAGGACTTGGTCAAACACACCCCTAGTTCTCCTCCAGAGGATCCCGCCTCCTTTAATATAATGAAGTAGTTGTCCTCTGCCATGGGGTTTCATATAGAGGAGGAGGTTGTCACCAGAAAAGATTAGGTTGGCTTCCTGGAGATCTCCGAGTCTCCTACAAAGATTGTTCCTCCCATCTTGCCTGCTTTGTGGAATGCTGCATGGCACCATCTAGATATGGTGCCAACCACACCTCCGGAGGAGGGCAGATACATTCTGTAATGCCCCCCAAGGGTTCCCATACTATGCAACTTAGCCTCAGACAGACTCGGTGGTCATTAAGGCTGCCCATGACAGGTTTAAGGCACCCAAGCACCTTAGCTCTCTCTCCCCCAGACAAGACATCTCACAGAATCGACCTTTGGAGTAACAGGGCTTATGCTTCCTCCACATTAGGTTTGAGGATTGCAAATTACCTGTCCCCACATGGTGAAATACCACATCACCAACTGGAAGAAGGGCAGGACTGCTGCCAAGGCGCTTCCAGAGGGCTCTCAGAAACAGGAACTCCTCCAACGCTTACAGACAGAGGAGGATGTCAGCAAGCACTTTCTGAGGACTCTTTATGATGTGGCTGATACTGTTGTCAGGGCTACTGTCATGGACATATGCCTACATAGGCATGCCTGGTTGTGAGTTCCTGGCTTTGCCATGGATGTTCAGCAAAAGGTGCTGAAAGCCCCTTTTAATGGGACCAAACTGTTTGGCCCTGATGTCCAGGACATCATTAATAACCTGCAGGATTTAGGCAGAGCCCTTAAGTTTTTCCATGCACTGTACCATATCCTCAGCAGCAGAAGGGCAGATAGTACCCTCCTTTTCATAGTGCCTCTAACAGACAGGGAGCAGCCTCTAGGCCTCAGGGCAAGAGAAGAGCCTCCATTGCCTCACATGTCCCCTCCAAGCCATGGCCAAGTGCCCCAGAAGTGACGGATCAGCCTCTGTGGCTGGATTTACCTCCGCTTGACGCCTTGCCAGTCACCCCCCAACACACTTCTGGTCACAAGCCGGGAGATGGTGATCGGACATCGGTTCTTCCTCCATTTACATCAGTGGAAAACCATAACTCCAGACGCTTGGATTCTTCAATTCATAGAAAAGGGTCATACCTTGGAGCTCGTGGAGTATCCCCAGAGACCCCTCCAGCAGCCTCCCACTATCCTCCAGCCCACCTGCCTGTGTTTCAGGAGGAAGTACAGTCTCGCCTGTGCAAACAGGCCATAGAACCAGTC
Source organism: Neoceratodus forsteri (assembly GCA_016271365.2). Classification (NCBI taxonomy): domain Eukaryota; kingdom Metazoa; phylum Chordata; order Ceratodontiformes; family Ceratodontidae; genus Neoceratodus; species Neoceratodus forsteri. The sequence goes on along the minus strand of CM057459.1, from coordinate 707,535,741 downwards.
CCCAGGCATCAGAGGAACAAACGGTTTTACTCCAGGTTCTTTCAGATTCCCAAAAGACCAGAGATTTTAGGCCTCTTCTGGATCTAAAATACCTGTCTGTATGTCCAGTACAAAAAGTTCTGCATGGTAACTTTTCCCAGTCTGCTGCCCCTGCACAAGTAGGGTGACTGGCTATGCTTGCTGGACATGCAGGATCCGTACCTGCACATATCTGTATTCCCTTCTCACAGGAGGTTTCTCTGGTTTCTTTTTCAGGGTGAACACTACCAGTCCAAAGTGCTGCCCTTTGTCTTGTCCTGTGCACCACGAGTCTTTACCAGGTACCTAGCAGTAGTAGCTGCAGCCCTCAGGAGGGAGGGAATGTACCTCTTCCCTTATCTGGACGATTGGCTCTTAAATGCACTGTCCATGGGGCCAGCTTCTGGAGACTTTAAGCAGGAGTCTTCAGTCATTCCATTCCCTGGACATCATGATCAGTTTGCCCAAGTCAGTCCTGGTTCCGTCCCAGAGACTACAATACATATGGGCAGTCCTAGACTCAGTGCAGGGGAAAGCATTTCTCCCTCTGAACAGGGCAGAGTGCCTCATGGCCCAGGCCTAGGAGGCATCCCAGAGTTGGCATATCCCCGCCAGGCTGTATTTAAGGCTTCTAGGATTAATGGTGGCTGCCATTCCCACTGTTCCTCTGGCCAGACACCACATACGTACCCTTTAGTTGACCCTCAAGGTGCAGTAGGATCAGCAAACGAACAAGTTAGTCCTAGTCTCCTCCCCACTTCGCAGGGTACTTCAGTGGTGGATGGACCCCAAGAACCTTTTGCAAGGGGTCCCATTCCAGATTTCATACCCACAGCAGATCTTTACCATGGACGCTTCTGGTATGGGCTGGGGGTCACATCTGGGTCTTTTTCAGACTCAGGACTCTTGGTCCCAGTCTGAGATTTCCCTGCACATTAATGTCCTGGAGATGTGGGCGGTTCTATATGTCATGCAAGCCTTTCAGAACCACCTTGTGCCGAGGCAGTTCCTGATTCAGTCAGACAACCTCTGTGTAGTGTACTACATCAACAAGCAAGGGGGGGACTCATTTGTTCTATGCAGGGAGTCCATGAGAGTGTGGTATTGGGCTCTGGATCACAGTCTGACCCTCTCACCAGTCCACATCCCAGGAGTGCTAAACACTGTGGCAGACAGCCTCAGCCAGATGCAGTCCAGCATGCACGAGTGGGAACTTCTCTCATCCGTTGCAGAAGATCTGTTTGACAGATGGGGTAGTCCAGAGTTGGACCTTTTTGTGTCCCCACTCAACGCAAAACTGCCCAGTTTCTGCTTGCTTGTTCCAGGGCCTGGAGTCTTCTGGTGAGATGCGTTGGCCCTCCCATGAAGCAGGAGGTTTCTTTACACCTTCCCTCCATTTCCTTTGATCCAGAGGGTGCTTATCAAGCTTCAGATGGAGGGGGCTAGCATGATTATGGTACCTCCACTCTGGTCGCGCCAGATATGGTTCCCTCTGCTTCAGCAGCTGGCGGAGGAACCTCCAGTCCCTCTCCCTCTCTGCAGGAAACTGCTGATCCAGGATCAGGGGACCCTGGTTTATCCCAACCTCAGGTACCTCAGTCTGCACACTTGGCTCCTGAGGACATAGCTGTCACGCATTTCAAAGTTTCTAACCAGGTGGCAGATGTCCTGTTGGCCACCCGGAAGCTTTCCTCCTGTGCCACATATGCCATGAAGTGGAAGTGGTTTGCCACATGGGCTGCCAAGCATAATTTAGACCCTTTTACCTGTCCGGTGAACCAGATTCTGGACTACCTGATTTCTTTGTCTGACTCAGATCTCCAGTAGTCTTCCCTCAAGGTGTACCTTTTGGCTATTTCTGCTTTCCACGAGCCCTTAGGTGACCACACTATAGCTCAGCTGGATGTCTTCCGTACCTTTCTGAGGGGCATCCTGCACCTGAAACCTCCAATCCATTCTCCTGTCCCGTCTTGGAATTTAAACTTTGTTTTGGAGAAGTTGTCCCTGTCTCCTTTTAAGCCAGTCACAACTTGCACTTTCTTTCCTCGAAAGCGCTCTTTTCAGTTGCCATTACTTCTGCTCGAAGAATCTCAGAGCTTCAGGGCCTCTGGTGCGAGGAGCCTTATTTGATTTTTCACAAAGACAGGGTGTCTTTGTGCATGAATCCTAAGTTTCTCTCTAAGGTGGTGTCTGAGTTTACTGTGAAACAATGTATCCACCTCCTTGTTTATTTTCCAGAGTGTACCAGTCCAGGGGAAGCACTGCTCCACATTTTAGCCATGCACAGAACTTTGAAGTACTACCTGCTCCGCACTAAGGACGGCAGGAAGTCGAAGCAGTTGTTTGTATCCTTCACCACAGGTAGAGAGGGCACCTCCGTTTCTAAGCAATGTTTATCCAAATGGTTGGCTAATTGCATTGTGTTCTGCTATAATAAGTACAGCAAAGAATTGCCTGGTGCTGTCAAAGCTCATTCCACCAGAGGAATGGCTACCTCTGTGGCTTGTTTCCGAGGGGTTTCTGCCGATGACATTTATGTGGCTGCCACCTGGAGTACCATCCACATCTTTACCAAGCACTGCAGTCTGGACATTGCCTGTAGTGCCTGAGCAGGATTTGGCAGGGCTGTGCTGCAGGGCCTCCTGTCTTAAGCTGAAGGTTGGCCTCCCTCCTAGACTGTTTGCACCTGTAACTGCCTGGGACTGATTCCTATGGTGTGACCTGATGACTGAGATGCCCCCGAAGGAGACAGAACAGTTGCGTAAGAACTTACGTAACAGTAGATCTTCGAGGGGATCTCAGTCATCAGGTCTATTTCCCTTCCACATCCCCCTTTTTTCCCAGAGAGAGGGCTTATTCCTGGAACTGGCTGCTTGGTGTATCCACCCTTTCTTATAGGCCTTGTCACATCTTTCTCTCTCTCCTCGGACCTCTATGGCCGGGCTTTGCTCCTTTTGTCTCCGGGGGAAAGAACTGAGGAGGGAGCGGGGTCACTCATGCCTTTACAGATAGGTGATGTTGTCACACGACATTGGCATGGGCAGCCCCAGTTGTACTGCTGAAAATGTTCCATGTGGATTCCCCTTCACGGATGGTGGAGTTCCTACAGTGTGACCTGATGACTGCAATCCCCTCGAAGATCTACTGTTACGGTAAGTTATTATGTAACTGTTCTGTCTCTTTCCTGCTTAGTGACCAACAGTGCCCCCCCACACACACATTTTATACTCAGCTTCTAGGTTTCTATGCCCTAGGTGCATGATTTTTACACTTTTGGCACTGAACCCCAGTTGCCATACTCTTGACCACTTCTCAAGTTTTCTAAGGTCCCTACTCATTCTTTCTACCCCTTCCTGAGTATCCATCCTATTACAGATTTTTGGTATCATCTGCAAAAAGGCATACCTTCCCTTCCAGCTCCCCTGCAGGTTCATTTATGAAGACACTGAAGAGGACAGGTCCCAGTACTGAGCTCTGCAGCACCCCACTGGTCACACTCCTCACATTGGAGTGAGTGCCATTTACCACCACCCTCTGTTACCTATCCATTAACCAGTTATAATGTATGGTAAGTGCCTATTAACCACCATAATCAGCAGTCACACAGCTTTGTTATACACTGTTTAGAATTTTAAAAGTTGTTAACCACACTTCGGAACTTCCAAACAGTGGCATAAGAAAAAAGAATGCACCAGAGTTCCATAATTCTCACACATAGAATGCAGTGTTTTTTTGACCATACACTATAAAAGATGATGGCTGGGGATCGGAGTGACAATATGCTGAACTCACCTCTCGTGGTTGCTAGGGCTACAGTAAACCTCTCGAGCTGCGCTCTCGAGGTTTACCATGTTGCCCTAGCAACCACTCGAGGTGATTACAGTGTGGTTATCACCCGATCCCCAGCCATTATCCTCTATGTTTTTACTCAGTTTACACTTAGTTTAACTGTCCAGTTTCTTTCAGTCTCCTATGTGGCACCATGTCAAAGGCCTTGCTAAAGTTCAAGTAGGCCATGTCCACTGTCGTTTCTTAGTCTATTTCCCTGGTCACCTAGTTGAAGAAATCAATCAGATTCATCTGGCATGATCCCCTGTGATTCCATATAGCCTTTGGTCTTGCATTCAAGATATGGGTATATCCCGTCCAGTCCCATGGCCTTGTCAATGTTCAGGTTTGCAAGTCCCTTCAAGATTCTTCCCACATTAAATGGACTCGTGTTCACCTCCATTCCCAGTGTTCCTGCTGCTCCTCAGAAGTCTGTTCCCCCTCCCCCTCCGTTATGAAGACTAAGCAGGAGTACCTGATCAGGATGTCAGCTTTTTTTCTGATCTCACCTGGAGTACTGCGTGCAGTACTGGTGCCTGTTCCTGAAGAAGGACATCAAGTGGCTGGAGGGGGTGCAGCCTAGGGCAACAGAGATGATCCGGGGACTTGAGGGGAGGTCCTATGAGGAGAGATTGGCCGAGCTGAACATGTATTCTTTGGAGGAAAGGAGGGAAGGGGGATATGATCGAGACATTTAAATACCTCAGGGGATAAATAAGGTTAATGCAGAAGGGATTTTCCAGCTTAAAAGAGGGAGGGATATGAGAGGGCACCAGTTGAGACTGGAGGGGGAGGAAGAGTCAGGAGGGAAATCAGGAGACATTTTTTCATGGAAAGGGTGGTGGACAGGTAGAATTCTCTGCCCAAGGGGGTGGTGTCCTTTAGAACGGTGGGTGGCTTTAAGAGGGGTTGGGATTGGGTGAGGGTGGGGTATGATGGGGAGGGAGGGGCATCTGCAAGTTGAGGGGCCAGCTGCACAATCGAGCAGATTCAATAGCCCATATGGCCTGCTGACGTCTGCTGACGTTTTTGTATGTTCGCATGTTCCTCCACACAGTCACCATCTGGTGTCCTCTATCCTCACTATCCCTTCTCATGCCTTCCTTTTCTTGCTTATGTACCTGAAGGAAGCCTTGACCCCTTCTGCCATCCCATTGGCTAGCCTTTCCTCAGTTTAAGCCTTTGCTTGCCTCACTGCACTCCATGCAGTGTTAAAATAGTGAACTGTATCCACAGCATTCAAATAGCTTTTTCTGGCTGGTGAATTTTCCAGAGCCTCTAAATTAGAGATGCTTACAGATGTACAGTACAGTAAGACACAACAGGGTGTGTGTGTAGTTATATGATAGGCATGCCTAGGTGTTTTTCATGGTAAACATAGAATTTGATGGCAAATAAGGACTGCTTGGCCCACCTAGTCTGCCCATTTCCCTACCTAACGGATAAGCTGCAGATCCTAGTTAACCAACAGCCTACTTCCTCCTACCCCCCCCCCCACTAGAATTGCCTTGTGTCTGTCCCATGCATTCTTGAATTCCCCCACTGTTTCTGACCTCACAGCCTCCTCAGGAAGGCCGTTCCATGCATCTACAACCCTCTCTATGAAGAAGTACTTCTTCACATTTCCTCTGAGCCATCCCCCTCTATCTTCAAATTGTGCACCCTTGTTCTTGAGCATCTGTTTTTCTGAAAGATGCGACCCTCTTGGACTTTGTTGATTCCCTTGAGGTATTTGAACGTTTCTATCATGTCTCCCCTCTCCCTCCTTTTCTCAAGGCTATACATCTTAAGTTCCTTTGGTCTTTCTTCATATGTCTTCTGGTGCAGACCCTGCACCATTTTGGTTTCCCTCCTCTGGACAGCTTCCTATGTCTTTGTGGAGATGGGGTCTCCAGAACTGTACACAGTACTCCAGATGTGTTCTTTTCAACTGTCTGTACAGAGGGCCAACAACTTCCTGTTTTCTACTGGTGATGCCTCTCCCTATGCATTCCAGTAAACAAACATTACATCTGTTGAATGTGTGGAAAGATAGATAATAGACAAGTGGGAATGGACTACTTTTAGTCATTTTTAACAAAATAAAATGCCTGTTTTTAAAAGAAAATTGGCTTTTTAAATGATTTTTCAGTTGTCCCGTTTTATCAGTGCTTTAAGACACATCAGGATGTATGTAGGTATGTAATAACTATACATCCAGGTGCAGAAGGAACTCTGGGCTGGATATTCAAACTGTGCTATTTTGTGGCGCAAGCCCTTGCGCTGCACAAAATAGTTGACAGGGGTGTGGCCGGGGCGATATTCAAAGGAGTTGCACTATTGAGCAACTCCTTTGAATATCACCCCCCGGCCACAGCCACTGTGCATGGCGCAGTGGAACTTGCACCACCACAAGTGGTCAGAGTGGAGCATTCAAGTTGCGGTGGCGCAAGTACCATTGCGCCATGCGCAAATTTCCCATTTTCAAAAGGTGACATGCAAATGGGGCCATAATTCATGCAAGGCGCAGGGGGGCCATTTGCATCTATTTATGGCCCCATTAGCATGCAGGTGCGCCGATCCCCAGGACTTGCGCTTGGCGCCTGCCAGGCAGCAGCCGCCGGGACCGATGCCCCCTGCAGCCCGATCGCAGGCAAAGTGTAAAATCCCCACTGATCGTCTGACCGATCGGGGCAAAAGTGAAAATAAACCCACCCCCACCAGCCCGCCATCGTGGCACCAAAGTGTCCAACCCCCAAGACCATATCCTGGTGGTCCAGTGGATCGCTAAGCCCAATCACGGGCTGCATATGTTTAAACCCCCCCAAGAACATATCCCTGGTGGTCCAGTGAACCGTTAAGCCCAATAACAGGCTGCATAATAGCTTGAACCCCCCCAAGAACATATCCCTGGGGTGGGCTTTATTTTTCACTTTGCCCGCGACCGGCCAGTCGGGGGTATTTTCACATCTGCCCGCGATCAGACAGTCGGGGAGGGGGTTACTATATGCCCGCGAATGGGCTGCGGGGGCACAGGGAGAGAGTTGAGAGCCACCCACAGGTGGCAGCTGCTGTGTTGCTCCCTGCAATGCGGCAGCTCACCTGTGGGTGGCCCTCAACTTACTCCTTTTTGGCTCAAAGTTGTGCAGGCGCAGGTTGGGTTTGCGCTGCACACTTGCACAGCCCGCTGAATAGCGGGCTGTGCAGTTTATGCATGGTTCTAGGGACATGGATATGTTGTTCATCCACACTGTCTGGCAGGTATCCTTGCCGCTTAAATCTTGCCGAAGGTCTTCAGTTGGCTCCTCCCACCCACCCGGTGGTAAAACTCGGCCCGCCCCATGACGCCAGATCTTCCTTACCGCTTGAAGCTCAGGTTCCTCCTTAACGCTTCATGATAAGACTGGTTCCTAATTCTTCGAAGTTCGAAATCAAAAGTTTTTGCTAAAAGACTTCGGTCTTTTCCTCGCGGCTGCGATGGACAAATTGACTCGGTTTCGGAGGTGCCCTCGGGCAGAAGATGTTCAGGACGGATCCGCACCCACGCATGCGCTACTGCTTGGGCCTTGAGTATGACCCGCAGGGCTCGCGACTTTGTGCTCTTCCTTTCGGCCCACGCCCTTGAAGACCGTGCTGCCCGGATTATAACTGGGGCGCCGAGAAAAGAATTCCTCCGGTTAAATCTAAAGAGGCCCGCTGGCAGTGTCCCGCGGGCGGCGGCTCCGGCGGATCAGCTTGAGCAGATGATCGCCTTGAAGAGGAGGCGCGCTGGCCGCTTTCACCTCGCCGCTGCATTTGTCCCGCTTCTAGGTGCCTCGCATCGGCTTCCTTTAAGGAACTCTGTCTGACCCTCTCTACGAAAGGTGAGGGTCCAACTTCTTCTGGACCCTTTTCCAGGTCCAAAAAGAGCAAAAGTAAGTCTCTCCGTCGACGCTCTTGGGAGCAGGAAAGATCCCCCTCCCCTTCTTGTCGACAGTCAACTTCAGTCGACCCCTCAGCTTCGGCCACTGGCTTCACGGTGTCCCCGTCAGGTCAGTTGACCGAGACTCCCGTCGACGCGGTTGAGATTTTTCTCGACCCGTTAGACGGGTTGTCGGCTGGAGAAGCTGAGAATCCCCTCTCCCCGGTTCCCCCGGTGGGAGTTGAGGATCCTGTCGGCTCGTCCGTGCCTCCGGTTCCGGAGCCTTCGGTGGGATCGTCCTAGCCGAGGGGAGTGCCGATTCCCGACACTTCCCCGCGCCCTCGGCCTAGCCGAGACTCTCGGTCTCGACATCCTCGCTGTCCAGCTGATCCCTCATTAGCGGTCTCGCACCGCAGCAGCGGCGCCGGCCGCCTCTTCCTCCCTCCTCGGACAAGGGGAGGCTTCATGCTAAGTGCGCCAGAGGTATGAGGAGAACTCATGTGGCAATAGTTTTTTGACTGGGAATAAGCCCACCCAGTCGCTCTCTCGCCATTAAGTGGTTGTTCATCGAGCGTCAAACAACCCCTCGCTAGCCAAGGAGCCTGTTCCCAGGCTGGTTGTTCGGCCAATTCCAGCTGCCCCACCGATTCTGGTGGAACCTCCGCCTCCACAGCCGTTAGTTGGGGCTCCGACCAAAAATTCTCGGTCGGCTAAGGGTTTGCCCCATAGGCTGTCTGTCACCCTCACTCCCGATAAACCTCGGCAGGTGGAGGGTGGCTCAGGCCCGAGGCAGCTCTTTGAGGACTCTTCCGAGTCCGAGGATGATTCCTCCCTTTTCTCCAAGCGCATGGACTTGGAGTCCTCTGGAGGACAGTCAGTGGACGATAGCCCTTCGTCCTTCTTAGGGTTGCTTCAGCTCATCTCAGAGTCCACCGGGATGAAGCTCGAACCCATTTCTAAATGGGCCAGGTATCCCCTCACGGAGATTCTGGACTGAGGGGATTCTCCTACGGAGGCCTTTCCGGTGGCCGAGGCCATAGTGGGTCCGGCCTTGGAGCTTTGGCAGCGCCCTGCTTCCTGCCCTGCGCCTTCGGCCAGAATGGCCAGGAAGTATGCGGCCCCTACCGGTTCCCTGTCCGGTTTTTCGGAACACCCCTCTGCTGAGGGGTTGGCTACCGACAGCATTTTCCGGCGTGCCGGGAACGCCAGGGATGTGGACAAACCTCCCGACAAGGAATCCAGGAAATTGGATTATGCCGGGCAAAAAGTCTATGCTGCGTCCTCCCTCGGCCTTCATCAGGCCAGTTCGGCCATCCTTATGGCACATTTTTCTCGTCCCTCATCTTCCTGCGGATCTGCAGACTACGGTCAGGCAGGTGCGGGACTAGGGCAGGGCAGTGGCCAAACAGCAGCTCCAGACTGCTTTAGACATCGGGGACTCATGTGCCAGGTCGGTGGCGGCCGCAGTGGCCATGCGTCGTCGGGCTTGGCTGAGGATATCCACCTTTACCTCGGATACCCAGCACAAGTTGGCGGATGTTCCCTTTTTGGGGACTGACCTCTTCGGCCCTGGGGTGGAAGGTCACCTGCAGAGGATCAAGAAGTCCAATGCTACCTTGGACTAGGTCTCTTCGCTCAGAAGGGCAAAGGCCGAAGCCACAGCCTAAGCCCTTTCGTCTCTTCTGCCATGGCGCCTTCCGCCCAGCAACGACAGGGCCAGCAGGCTCGAGCTTGGCATCCCAAACCTGCTGCCGGCTTTCCTCCAACAGGAAGCAGGAGGAAAGGCCCAGGAGGTCCCTCGTCGGGTCCTCCTCCAAGCCTGCCCAGTGACGGGCTGAGGGGTGTCGCCCCATCCCGCCACCTTACCCCTGGTTCCCCCTGGGGGACGGCCCGACACTTCCTTTCCTCCTGGTCCACTGTTACCACGGACAGGTGGGTACTGGAGGTGGGGGAAAGGCCTGCCTCTAGAATTCGAAAGAGGCCCCACCCTTCAGAGCCGCCGCACTCGGGGCCTCGGGTCCGCAGCTCACTGGCGGCTCATCGAGCCGACATCGCCTCCTCCTCCAAAAGGAGATGATCAGGGAGGTAGAGGACCCCCCCCCTCAGACCTGGGGTTCGTGTCCAGGTATTTCCCGGTTCTGAAACGGACGGGGGGGCTGGCGCCCCATTCTCGACCTGCACAAGTTCCTAAGGTCTCGAACCTTCAGGATGGTCACTCTGGTGCAGATAATACCATCTCTGGAACACGGCATGTGGTTCTGCTCTCTGGACCTACAGGACGCGTTCTTTCACGTCCCTATCCGTCTGTCACATCGGAGATTCCTTTGCTTTCGAGCGGAGGGATCCCTCTTCGAGTTCCAAGCCATGCCCTTCGGCTTATCTCCAGCTCCCAGGGTCTTCACCAAATGCATGGCAGTGGTGACAGCATTCCTGCGGCGCCGAGGGGTCCGGGTGTACCCTTACCTGGACGATTGGCTGATAGCAGCCCCCTCCAGACAGGGAGGTGGAGCGTCCAGAGATCTGGCCTCCAGGTTTGCTCTCAAGTCGGCCTTCTCATCAACGAGGCCAAGTCTGAACTCGGCCAAGCAGATGATCCTGTTCATCGGGCACAGCTCGACTCTCTTCGAGCCAGAGCACGGCTCCCGGTGGTCAGGGCCAAGGTTCTTACCTCCTTTGCCCAATCATTTCTGGTTGGGCAATCGCGCCCTGCCCGGGACTTCCTGCGCCTCCTGGGTCTCATGGCGGCCTGTACCAGCATGGTCCGTTGGGCACGCTGGCACATGCACCCCCTTCAATGGGGACTGGCCAGCCAGTGGTCACAACGCTGCAATCCATTGGACCAGCTAGCGATAGTGACCCAGGAGATGTGGAACGCTCTCCAGTGGTGGACCGTTCCATCCCATCTGCAGGAGGGCATCCCATTTGTCCGCCCCGAGCCGATGGTCTCTCTATCCACCGATGCCTCTCTGATGGGTTGGGGTGCCCATCTGGGGGAACACCGAGTGCACGGCCTCTGGTCCCCGCGGGAGTCCCGATGCCACATCAACCTGCTGGAGCTCCGAGCGGTCCACCTAGCTCTCACCACCTTTGCTCCATTTCTCCGGGGTCAAGTGGTCCGAGTCCAGACGGACAATACCACGACCATGTACTACCTGAACCGCCAGGGCGGGACGCGCTCCATGCTTCTATGCAAGGAAGCTCTCCGCATTTGGTCACCCGTGCGCAGCCTGGAGGCGGATCTCCTAGCCATTCACGTGGCATGAGCCTCCAACACCCTGGCCGATGCCCTGAGCCGGATAGGGGCTGTATCTCACGAGTGGTCTCTCCTGCCGGAGGTAGTACAAGATCTGTTCTCCCACTGGGGCACACCTCAGGTGGACCTGTTTGCCTCCAGGGAGAACGCGGAGCTGAGGCTGTTTCATGCCCGCCCCCCTCAGCAGGGCTCGCTGCAGGAGGATGCCTTCTCGAGGCTCTGGACCCTGGACCACTTTTATGCCTTTCCCCCATTTCCCTTGATTCACAAGGTGCTTCTCAAGGCAAGGAGGGACAAGGCGCAGGTGATTCTGATAGCCCCAGACTGGCCCCGCCAGTTCTGGTACCCAGATCTCCTCAGCCTCAGCTCCAGGCTCCCGAGGCAGCTTCCAGCTCGCCGGACCTGCTCTCAGTCAATCAGGGGAAGGTGTTCCATCCGGACCTTCAATCCCTGCACCTGACGGCCTGGTTCCTGAGCGGCTAGAGTTCCAGGCCTTGGGTCTTTCCGACGAGGTCCTCAATGTTGTTGAGGCGTCCCGTAAGGAGTCGACCAGAAAATGCTACGCCTTCAAATGGAAGAGATTTTCCATTTGGTGTCAGGCCAAGGGCTTGGACCCTTCCTCCTGTTCTGTGGCAAGCATTTTGGACTATTTATGGTCCCTTTCTAGTCAAGGGCTTAGGTCGACGACCCTAAAGGTGCACCAGGCAGCCATCTCTGCTTACTGGGCGTGGGCCGGGGAGCAGTCGGTGGCGCAGGAGAAGGTGGTCTGGCGCTTTTTCAAAGGCCTTGATCACATTTCCCCTCCGTGCGAGAACCTCCAACTCCGTGGGATTTACTGCTGGTACTGGCAAAGCTCATGGGCAGCTTATTCAAACCAATGCACAGGTGTGATCTCTCTCACCTGTCGTGGAGACCGCCTTCTTGGTGGCTATCACGCCAGCCAGAAGGATGGGAGAACTCCAGGCGCTCTGCATTGAGTCTCCTTACCTGGTCTTCCACAGGGACAGAGTTGTCCGCGCTCCCCACCCGAAATTCCTTCCGAAGGTGGTGTCGGAGTTTCACCTTAACCAGGTGTTGACTCTGCCGGTGTTCTACCCCAATCACACCTCGGAGGCCGAATACAGGCTCCATACTTTGGACCCTAGAAGGGCGCTCGCTTATTATAAGGAGCGCACGGCTGAAATTCGGGGAGAGGTTCGCCAGCTGTTTGTCACCTATGCTGAAGCCGCACCTGGCAGACCTGCAGCCAAGCGGACGATAGGCAGGTGGGTCACCTCCTGCATAGATCTCTGCTATAAGTTGGCGGGCATGGAGCCTCCCAGAGGGATAAGAGCTCATTCTACCCGTCATACTGCTGCATCGGTGGCTGCTTCCAGGGACGTCCCTATCCAGGAAATCTGCAGGGCTGCTACCTGGAAGTCAGCACGCATCTTTATTACCCATTACCACATCGACCTTGAGTCACGCCGGGATGCTGGTTTTGGGGCCTCGGTTCTCCAGTCTCTATTCCCTAAGTAGGGGGTGTGCACCTTGCCTCCCTCCTCCCGGAGAACTGCTAGGAGTCTGCCAGACAGTGTGGATGAACAACATATCCATGTCCCTAGAAATACAGGTTACTTACCTGTAACAGGAGTTCTAGGAATGGTATATGTTGTTCATCCACGATACCAACCTCCGGCTTCGACACAACTGAGCTTCCGGGCCAGATCTGGCGCCATGGGGGGAGCTGAGAGTTTTACCACCCGGTGGGTGGGAGGAGCCAGCTTGAAGACCTTCCGCAAGATTTAAGCGGCAAGGATACCTGCCAGACAGTGTGGATGAACAACATATACCATTCCTAGAACTCCTGTTACAGGTGAGTAACCTGTATTTCCTCCCCCTCCAGTTCAGCATGCATTCATTTGCATTGCGCTGTTGCTCAGCTTGACTTGGGGGGGCGCAACTGCCTCCTGCTGAATATGGCAGAATGGCGCAATTTCGGACTTGCGCAGGCGCAACCCTTTTGAATATCCAGCCCTCTGTGTAAAAGCCTCATGCCTCACATCACACCCGGGCATGCATTATCACATAGCTACACACAACCTGTTGATTCTTATATCTGTAAACAGCTCTAATTTATAGATTATGGAAAATTCATCATAATTTTGTAGCTATAAAATGTAATTATGAAATGCCATAAATATAATGCATATTCAAAAGATTTGATTATTGTCACTACAGATATACTGCATTGGTAATCCTATAGTATTTTGCATGTACTGTATAACCCAAAAGGACAATTTAACAAGCATTTCCCAGATCACAAAAAAATCATCTAAGTAATTACAGAAATATGCAAAAATGTGTATCTTATTTGTGTCAATCTTCACCATTCATCACATATGGGTACTGGCCGGAGATCAGGACCCCGCAGAAGCTTTTTTCCTTTTTTTTAAAGGATAGGCGGAGCCGACACAACATCAGCGCGCCTGAGGCTGATGCTATATGGCGCCGAGGGTTGGCGTTAGGCTGTGTCGACTCGCCTGCCTACCAGTTCTTCGCCTCCCGCCAAGGTCGCCGTGGAAGCTGTCAGGAGAAGAATTTTAGGCCTTTCAGCCTTGCTCGACGCTTCAGTCAGTCGATAACTTACTAGTTCTGGGTTCTGACTCCACTCGACGTCGCCGGTAAGATCTTTCCTTTTTATTTGAAGTATTGCGACGTCGAGTCTGTTTTGGTGTTTTTTTCCATAGGTCATGTCTCGGTCGGGGGGCAAGAAGTTTTCTAAGGCGGGTCGCCTCTATGCGCCGGTGTCCATGCGGCTGCAATATTCGCTATCGACCAGCATGACTGTGTCTCGAGTGTCTTGGCCCACTTCACGACATGGATTAGTGCGACCTGCTTCTCCATGGACCGCCACGGCATCTCGAATAGCGCTGAAAGTGGGCGAGCTCCGCCCACTTTCGGGGTAGGGTTCACACTGCCGGCGCGGGCGCCTCTCGCCTTTTCGCCCAGGTCCCTCCCAGTTCTATACGGACTCGAGGAGGAGGGAGCCTCAGCTACTTGTAGCCTGCCCTGCTGAGGCTCCTCCCGCTGTGCAGGAGGCCCGTCCCACTTCCTCCGGGAGCGGGCGGGAGCGCGCCATGGCAATCGCCCTTCGGGTGAAGGCTCCCGTGTCGCCGCCTCCCAGGCTCGGAAGGCTTGGGTCGACACCGCCGTCGGGTGCCGGCCGGAGCCTTTGGCACCATTCGCGAGGCCAGGGCCCTGTCGGTGCTGGACTTCAGCGCCGACTCGTCGCCGGGCGCTGCTCGCGTGTCGTGGGCCTGGATCTGGCATCACCTTTCACTATAGTCTCGCCTCGGCGCCATCCTCTGCACCAAGGTTGAGCACGGCACCATGCCTGCGCGGTTCAGCGGCGTCAGGGCCTTCAGCGCCAGCAGCCGGTGCCGGCCTCGGCGCCCATCGGTGCTCTGGTGCTCCACGGCGCCGAGGGCCTTGCGGTCGACCGCTGGCCGAGTCCACCTCGGGCCGCGGCGCCACTTTGGTCCTCGGGCGCCTACGAGCCTGGCGTGTCGCTGGCGCCGAGGTTGTTGCTGGGGCTGCTGCCGGCGCCGCCCCTGTCCCTGGTACCGCCTGCGTTAGTGTGGACTTGGCGCCGCAGCTGGCCCTGGCTCTGGACCTTGCCCGAGCTGCCCCATGCCTTCATGAGGCCCGCCTGCGGAGTAAGGTGGAGGGCAATGGTGCCACCGGGCACTGCTCTGCTGCTGGGCCCTCTGGCAAAGTCATTTTCTCTCGCCTCTTACTGTTTGGCTCAGAGCCTCAGACTCTACCCCGCCGGAGTCGGGCTCGAGTCAGACGGCAGTCACACCTTCGGGTTGTCTGCGGAGGAGAGCGTCCAGTGGTCTGGCGACGCAGTCATAGCCAGCCCCTTCTGAGGAGCGCCAGGTAGTCCCTGAGGTTAGGGTCAGTGGTGCTGACCAGCAGGCAGTGGTGTGGCCACCATTGTTTGCAACCTGGCCTTGGGGGTTTCTTCACTGGTGGTGGTACCTCCAGGTGTGTGTCTTGATCGCCCAACTTTGGGGCCCATCGGTAGCTTGCAGGAGGAGGGTGCTGTTCCTAGGTCTCCCTTCGGGGCAGCCCCAGAGCTGCCAGCTACCTAGGCTGGCCCTCGAGGAGCAGGACTCTCCTGAGGGGTCGAGGGGTGTGGGGTCGGCGCGTCGGCCTTTCTCTGGGGTCCACCCGGGCCCTGGGCGAAGCCGAGGTGCGGATTTCCACCCTTCTCCTTCCGGTTCCTTGAGGGAGTCCCATTCTTTTGAGGCAGGGGACCGTCCTTCTGGACTTTTATGGCCCCGTTCGCCTCACTGGGGGGATTCTTCTGGGCGCAGCCTAGGTAGTACCAACTTGGTTGTACAGCTGTTGGCTGTGGAGTCTTCCAGGGCACCCTCCTCGGGTGCTCATGGTCCGCTCCCTAGCCCTGGCAGAGGTCAGACGACTTTTCTCGGCTCTGCCCCTATCCCTCTGCCGATTCTCCAGCGCCTGGCATTCTTGGTCCCAGCGGCCTCTCACCTGGGAGCAGTTCAGGAGCGGTGGCTGCTCGGTTCCCTGCCTACGTTAGGGCTATGGACAGCCAGGTTTTTCAACCTCCCCTGCAGCCACCCTCGAACGTATGGTGACCTCCAGCTCTCATCCCCTCTTCTGGAGGAGAGGAACCTCTGTCCATATCTCCAGAGTACCAGAGCTCCTCGTGAGGATGATGGAGGACCTTCACCTTTCACCCCTGTCTGTTAGCAATCCTGAGCATGCGGCGATGCTTTCTAGGCGATTTTGGCGGGCCATCCTTGTGGTGCCGCTTGTCCTGCTCCCTTCGGGAGGTGTCCTGCGTTCTGGCAGAGGCCCTTCTCCGAGTTCCTGCCCCTAGGGACCTCAACCAGAGGTATTGCGCTCCCGAGTCTCCAGGTTCTATGCCTCACCGCAGTCCGCTTGACGCACCTGGACACCCTGATGGGCTTCAGCGCCTCCACCGTGACCGGCCCCAGATCAAGACTCCTCGGATTTTGATTTCTGGGGGAGGAGGACCTTCTACTCGGCACGGTTGCTCCTCTCCATTTCTGCTCACCAGGCCCACTATGCAGCCTACAACAGGTTCTTGTGGTCTGTGCTAGGTCAGATCCTAGCTGCTTTGCCTGACTCGGAGCAAACCATACAAGCCATCGCGCTCTCTGCACGTGGCCTGGAGCTAGCAAGGCACCAAGCGAGGGCATCTTATGATGCCAACGAGGTAGCTACCAGGGTCATAGGGACAGCGATCTGCACTAGGAGATCGGCGTGCTTTGTCTTTCCGTTGTCACCCTTGGTCCGGTGAGGTGATTTGCTCCGCACCAGGAACTCCACTCTCCCGTGAGGGGCGAGACGGCGTTTGTCGGGCAACTTCCTTCCTCTTCCGGGGACCCTGTCTCGCCTCTCCCCACTCTCAGGCCTCCTCGGCCCGGAAGGTTCCCCCTAGTGTGTCACCCACTGAGGGCTAAGGGACTCTGTCCCTAAGGGTGTAATGAATCAACCTCCTTCAGGGCTTGGTACACCCATATGTGATGAATGGTGAAGATTGACACAGATAAGATATGAAAATTATGTACCTCACTGTAATTATGATCTTTCTGTGTATCTTCACCATTCATCGCAACCTCGCCATCCCCTGGGGCCTCAGTCTTCAGCCCTCCTCTGTGGCTCCCCCTCTCTTTTTGGAGCGGGGTAAAGTAGGGACACACAGAGGGGTATTCTCCTTTAAGGAGTACAGCTCTAGCGGCACTCCTTCTCTACTACATGTCTCCACCCCGATGGGGTGGGAGTTGGTGGTTGCCCTCCTCCTCTTTTCTTTCTGGTTTCCATCCAACTGTCAAAAAAAAGGGAAATCCCCTTTTTTCACCAAACATTTTTCCTGAGAGAGTATTAAGTCCCTGTACCCTGTCCTTCTCCAGAATAGCCGACTCTGCTTCTGGGGTATTTGCCAGTTATTCTGTGCCTTGAATTCTGGCAGAGAGCTTTGCTACTCCTTGCAGTTCCTATGTAATCTGGTGACGGACAAGGGTCTCGGATACCTTGTTACCTCTCACTCTCTCCTAAATTTTCTCCCCTCCCTTCCCTCCTTCTTCCGCTTCCAGGGATTGGAGCCCCTACCCAATCCTCTTAGTCTCTTCTCTTCTTTGCTGTCCTTTCAGTCGTTATTTCTCCTTTTAGTTCAGTTTTCCTTTCCTTTTCTGTCCCTTGGACTCTCTTGTCCCACCCTCCATCCCTTCCTCTTACCTCTCCGGCGACTCAGAACTGGTAGGCAGGCGGAGTCGACACAGCCTAACGGCCAACCCTCGAGCGCCACGCAGTACGTTGGCCTCGAGGGCGGCGCCGATGCTGTGTTGGCTCCACCTATCCTTTTAAAAAAAAAAAAGCTCCCGCGGGGTCCTGATCTCCGGCCAGTACCCATATGTGATGAATGAAGATACACAGAAAGATCATAATTACGGTAGGTACGTAATTTTCATTTCTAGTAATTAATTTTGCAAAACCAAAAGTACTACAGTATTATCTTTGTACCTTCAAATCTTTTTCATTATTCTTGACCTGCATTTTATGACAGGTTTCTGCTGATATTGGCAGAGCTCATGGGCAAGCCATTTGAGCCAATCATCAAATGTGAGTTGTTATACTTGTGGAAGACTTCCTTCTTGGTGGCAGCTGTGTCTGCCAGAAGGGTGAGAGAGCTCCAGGCGCACTCACCAATGCTTTAGTGGTTTTATAATTAATGGGTTCCATTTTTTTTGCATTTATTTATTTATTTGCTTTTGTTAACCGGGAAAGCACACTAGACAGCCAAGTGTCTATTTTCAGGTGCGACCCGGGAGAGTTATGGTGAAAACTTCATACATAAACAGTTGAGGAATCGAGAGAAATACATAGGAAATAAACAGGCATTTCAAGGCTGGCTCTAGAACAAGGTTGGCACAAAATTCATACATAGACAGTTGAGGAATCGAGAAAAAATACATAGGAAATAAACAGCATTACAAGGCTAGCTCTAGAGCAAGGTTGGCACAAAATTCATACATGGACAGTTCAGGAGTCGAGAAAAAAATACCTAGGAAATAACAGGCATTTCAAGGCTGGCTCTAGGACAAGGTTGGCATGGTGCAAAACAATAGGATGGGACATACAGGATATAAATTAGGAGGTGAACAGCAGAGTAAACGGAAGCAGAGACAATAGTGGGTGCTCATGGGGGTGCCCTAGGCAGGGGGTCAAGTCCTGGCTTCTTGGCCGGTTACTGGAGAAGAAGTGCAAGTAGCGCTGAGGCAAAAAATGTGTATTAAATACCGTTACACTTGAGTAGGTGTTACGGCATTCACGCGCTCTCTTCCCCTACGAATGCGCTCGAGACACTACAGAAACGCAGCTTGAGTTTAAAACTGTCAGTTTGTTTCTCTTCACACACTACTAACCTGAAAAACTCAGGCTGCTTCTTCAGCGGGTCAGCAGGCGGGAGGTATTCTCGCAGTGGGAGGGAGTAAAAGAGAATTTGGCAATACGAGGGACAGCCTTGGGGCCTTACATGGACAAGTCATATCAGCGCGATGCGGCTCTTCAGTGCTGCCGACGGAGGAACTGAGATTAAACTTTTAAACCAAATGTCTACAGGTAAAAAAATGTCACCCTTCAATTATAAATAACAAAATATGGGGTACTGTGTGTTTTACTTGAATTTCACACACACCCTCGTTGTTGGATAGCTGCTATCCAGCAACTTGGGAGTGTGTAAATTCTCGTAACACACTGCACCCCATACTTTATCCTATATATTATATATATATTGGTGAACTGTAATAGGGGTTGTGTGTATCCTGGAATGAGCACGCTTTCTCTTTAAATCAAATCTGTTGCAACAGTAATTCTTTGTCTTGTACTATTCTAATTATTCTCCCTCTGTTCCCCAACTATCAGGAAGGCCACCTGTAGTTGTTCTGTGTATCCCTATTTTCTTTCCTCCTTTCATTTCTTCTTGCTCTTCCACGTTTGCACTGTGCCCCTGAATATACCTTTAAATAATTTAGCTAGGACAAACCCAGTGAAAGTAGCCCTTATTTGCCTTCTTGTGTAGCTTAGGGGTTGAAACTACAGGGTGAAATGAAAGACAAGCTGAGTGTCTTTCTGGCTGCTTCTGTCACCCTCCTAGCAAAATAAACTGCAGAGACGATTTTCTAAACATGATAGAATGTGTGCACAAGGTAACCTGTAGTTTGGTTCTTCAGTTAATGTTACCTGCAGTTTAAAGTCCAGTGCTAAAATGAGGCTGCTTGGTGCTTGCTATTTTCTGTGTGATAGACTGAAAATGAGCATATTTGTCTCCTCAGGCTTTTGCAGCCTATTTTGTTTTGTTTCTTTTTAAAACAACACGTTTCTTTCTGAAAAGAGAGTCTTATATGTTAACAGACTTATGCTTTGTATTCTATGTTTTAGGTAAAAGAAAACTTGTACTGCTGTGCTAGAAAATATTGCCTTACCTATTTTAGCCTTTCTTGCAGCCAGGGCTCTCCTCCATCCCCTCTGACTCTGCTATAGAGCCAGGAAGCCATTTCCTCAGTTTGTGTATAGTCAGAAGTGATGGGGGGGAGCCTGACTGTTTGGAAGTGCACACTTAGAAAGGATTTGCCTTATTATTATTACTACTAGCTTATGTCATTGTGTTTCTAACAACCTATTGTAGGTTTTCTTTAACTCTAAACTAAAAAGTAAATGTTCTGGAAGATTTTAGTCTTTAGTTATAAAAAGGGGCGGAGCCTAATTGATCACCTGATCCTACTCCTGTATAAATGGACCAGGTCTGGGAGCATTTTTTTTTTTTAGTTGGTGATAGGGTGCTGACCCTATCAGACCCCTAGCTCTTTTCTAGGTGAGATTTTGTTTCCATTTGAATCTATACTGAACTGTTATGCCTTTATTTGATGTCTTCTTGTTTATGATTAATTTCTTTTGATGAAATCAGTCCACTTTTGTTTATTTCCATTGTATGAATAAAAAACTTATTTTATTTTGCATCCTGACACTGTGTTGGACCTCCTTTCTATCCACGTTTACATGAACATACTCATAAACCAAGTTATCATATGAATACTACCATCTAGTACGCTGTTTCTCTTGTTTTCTGCAATTGTTCACATCACCTGCTTGAACCAAGTGTACTGTCACTGGCTTAAAAGGAGGTCTTAGACCCATTAACCCTGCCCCCTGATGAAGCTGTAGCGAGCAAAGCACCAGGGCTATTTAGGCAAGTCAGATCTTAGTGCGCTGATTACTTTTGACTGTAGTCAATACAATTGTCTGACACCTGCAGTTTACTCCTGTATATTCATAGCACAGTGACTCCCATTGGTGTGCAGAAGGCTCTGGCTGTTTGAACTGCCCATAAAGTCTGTCATTCTGTCCGGAGAACTCCCATCCAGACAGCCAAATATGTCCACGCAAGTTGATCAGTCTTTCAATCCAGTTGAGGATAAGTCCAGCTAAGGAGACAATTTCTCACTCTTTCAGGCTCTGGTGCTGACTGCTGCACATCCCAAGCAAAATGGGTAAGGGCCGACTGAATTCCCACTTGGCCTCTCGCCTGCTCAGCAGCCCCCCAGTCAGCCTGACACCAGTGCAGACTCATGTTCAGCCACTGCCCACAGTGTCTCCCTTGGTGTAACCAGACCTGGAGGTTCAGACTTCACATCATCCTTGAATCAACATTCAAGATTAAGATTGCTGTCACACTCTCTCAAGCCATTCTCATTCTTGTTCTCGATATTAAGAATGGATCAAGATTGCTATTACACTCTTGATCCATTCTGAGTATCAATGCCCACATCACTCTCGGCAGTTGATGGAGTTTTTCCTTGTCATGCTGTAGTGCAGCATGAGAGGGGTGCTGCACTTCTGAGGTGCCGTCTTTCGGATGAGACGTTAAACCGAGGTCCCATCTGCCTGGATTGGTGGTAGTTCAGGTGGATGTTAAAGATCCCATGGCACTTATCGAAAAGAGTAGGGTAATTTTTTATTGAACAAAATAACATAACCATCACAGAAAAAACAGTGCCATCAGAAAGATATAAAAGCAAAATGAAATAACATCAAAAGAAGTTATACAAAGAAACAGTTCACTTAATAAACACAAAATTCTTCCAGAAGTTAACAACTTTAAGTCTTGGAAATTTCAGTCCATCTCTGGTTTTAAGTGCTTTCAACTCTGATTCAATATAAGAAATAATCATAGAATGAGATGTATACTGTTGTCGTAAAACAAAGTGACAACGTCTTGCTATAAAAAAATTGCAAAAAGCAAAAACACATTCAAAGTGCTTCTATGATAAGTACCCCAAACTCTGAGTATTTCCTAGAACAAGAGTACAATAAGTTAAACAGCTTAAATGAGGCATGTGCCAGTATAGTGCTGCAAAGACCAGAAATCCTGGCTGTGCGGACACTCTAAAAAAATGTTTTTGACTTTCCTCAACATTAGTACAACCAGGTCAGACAATACCTATCACTCATTGGTTTATATTTTAAGTTCCCCTGACTCCCAACCTTCCATGTGTGGCCATCCATATCACATCCCAAATTTTAACTGGAATTCTAAAATCTAATTTATTTAAGGCATGTTGCATACCAGATGGGGAACAATCAGGAAAAAGCAGAATAACTTTTAACAAGTCATACACAATATAGTTATAAAAAGCTTTCCTGTTAAAAGAAAGCAGTTGACGCAAGGAGATTTTCCACTGATAAAGTTTTTTAAAGGTAGGTATACCATAAGTTGGAAGGTTATCAGAATCTAAAACTCTAGGGGAAAGAGGGACCATTTAAAAAATATTTATGCCATATGGAGCGTGTCCAAAATACCATGGTAAACCTACATCATTCCAAAGATAAGAAAAAGAAGAAAAGAAAAAATGGAGTGGAAAAACTACAGGATTAATCATATTTAATCCTCCTTTATTTCTGCTAAGGTAGGTAAAGTCCTCTTGACTGGATTGAGTCTATTTCCCAAAGCATTTGAAAAAAATGCTATACAGTCTAGTCTCACACTAAGGGAGGTGGAAAAGGTGACTAACATAAATAAAAAGTGGTAAAAGAAATTTTTTAATAATCAAAACTCTCTTCTGCTTCCCAAAATGCCAATGTTTCCATTGATTTACTTTCAACTCACCATTCAATAACAGTTTATCCCAGTTAAAAAGTGCCATATCCTCCATCCCAAACCAAATCCCTAAAATCTTCTGAGGTGAAGTTAATAAAGGAATATTATAACAAGATGATAGATCAGGAAGTATAGGACCTAATGGTAATACAAAACTCTTATACACATTTATTGAGGCTCCTGAACATTGTCCAAAAAACATAAAAATATCCAGTGCTAATTGCAAGGACCTTGAATCAGCTAATAATAGAGTGACGTCATCTGCAAAAGCCGTAATTTTAATGGGCACCAATGAGGGAGAAGGGGAGATACCAATAATATTGTCCTCCAAAACTATACGCCTAATAACAGGATCCAATACTTAAGGTATATAAAGGGACTAAGAGGACAACCCTGCCTAACTCCCTAGAAAGTGGAACTTCAGTACCAAAGAAGCTATTCACAATGGGAATGGTAACCATTGATTATATAATTTACTAATCCAGTGCACAAACGTGTTTGGAATCCCATATTGTCGCAAAATAAAATAAAGATATGAATGACAAACCGCATCAAATGCCTTTGTTTGATCTAATGCAACCACAATTTCAGAGTTTTGAAAGTAACCTTACTGGCAAATAATCTCAATCAGAAAAAGATTGTGCTGTATTTTCCTTTGTGAAATGGCACATGTTTGTGTAGGGTGTATTAAAATTCTGCCACTCTTTCCAAACGGACATTTAAGATTTCAGCTAAAATTTTATAGTCACTATTCAGTAAACTTATAGGTCTCCAATTTGTTAAAGAGACCTATCCCCTTTTGTAGATAAACTTCAGCAAAGAAATGGAGAATTCTTTACAAGGCTCACCTGAAAACAAAAAGGAATTATAAACTAAAGGTAGAAAAAATCCCATATAAGAAATACAAGATTTATAAAATTCGTTGGGTATACCATCAAGTCCCGGAGAGGATCCTGAATTGAGTTGTTTAATAACGTCAACAACTTCCTGCGAGGAAATAGGGTCTGTCAATAGCTGTAACAAACTGTCCGGAATCGCAGGTAAAACACCTAACTTTTGTATTGGGAAAGAATCCAAAGCAGATGTAAAGGAACATGAAAAATAATCCAATAAATAACGCTGTACTAAGGCCAACATATCTAAATCTGTAGTAAATAGAGTATTATTTGAGTCACACAATCCGCCATAAAAGTGTCAGCTAAACTCATTTTTACAAGTTTGATAGGGATCAGATGTTGGATATTTTTTCGCTTCGAACCGAAATTCTAAATCCAGGGAATAAGCTCTGTTATATTGCAATTTTTTCATTTGTTCTTTAAGGTCAGAGATTTGAGAAGCATAAGCCACTGTACCTGGGCGCATATAGACATTAACTTATAGAATTGATTCCTGAGAAGTAAATATTTCCATAATCAGAAACTACTTGTCCCTTACCCCAACCCTGAAATAATGCTCAGATTTCTGTTTTGACCTGCAGCCACCATTCAAAAGGAGAGGAAAAAAAATCCAATGTAGAGTATTTAGCTGCAAAAAAAATTTCTAATTTAGAAAAATAATCCAGTTTACTCAAAAAGGAAACATTAAGTCTCCATCGATTGATCAGGGAATGAAATATCGGGGGTAGATTAGTCAAAGAAAGGGTGCAAAGTAAAATAAAGTGATCTGAAAATTCCGTAGGTATAACCGAGCAGTCAACAGGATATAAGTAACGAGAGATAAAGACCATATCAATACGTGTAGCAAAAGTATGACGATGGTAGGTCTCACATCGCCTGTGCATGCATACTTCTATAGACGCCCTTAAGATTTGCATCCTTTACTATGTGAAAAGTACATTGGAATCACAATAAATTTTTTGCCAGTAAGGTTTGTAAATTTTAAATCTATGGAGCAATTAAAATCACCCCCAAATAATATGCTTTTTAGTAAATAGAAAGGCTTAATTGCATCAAATAAGTCAATACGACCAGTCTTAGATTGGGAACCATAAATATTAATCAGCCAAAGCAATAAGAGGAAAGGAACAATCCAAAATCAAAATTCTACCCGGGTGGACATCAACCACTTTAGTAATCTTAAATATAGAACTACAAAACAATATTCCAAGACCATCAGCTACATCTGGCCCGAAGGTCCAAAAGGAGGGCCCCATAGTCCATTTACCTTTCAATTGTGTAGTTTCCCCAAGTGAAGAAAGCCTAGTTTCTTGCAAAAAGATGATGTCCAGTTTCAGGGATTTCAAATACAA
Source organism: Neoceratodus forsteri (assembly GCA_016271365.2). NCBI lineage: Eukaryota > Metazoa > Chordata > Ceratodontiformes > Ceratodontidae > Neoceratodus > Neoceratodus forsteri. The sequence continues at coordinate 707,511,320 of CM057459.1, read as the reverse complement.
AAAAATAGGTGGGTGTTTTTTAAAGGCTTTCAAGCTACAGACATTATATGTAGCAAGTTTTAATGTGGACATAAAGCAGGTCTAAAATACTATTTTTGTTGGCTAACTTTTCGTTTTTTGCCTTTTTTTCCTTTTTTTTCTTTGGCTAATTCAGACGCTTTTACTGTCTTCATCATCAGTAATAAGCTCTGAAATATGGGAAGCATCAGAGTCAAGATCTGAACTCCGGACATCATCTTGCAAAGGGAAAAAATTCTCAGTAGGGAGAGGAGTAGAGGGAGTTTGTTTTAGCGAAGCCCTTGTGAGACGCCGATTCTTCACTAGTTCAAAGGGTGGAGGCATAAGTAAAGTAGGTGGTTGCTTACCAACAGGTGGAGGTTTTGGGCCTGGTGTTACATCGAAGCCTGAAGTCCATCAGAAAGACCCAACCCTTCACCAAGGGAATCTATGGGAGCCGAGGAAGGCAAGGCAGGAGGAATAGTAGGAGGGGTAGAAGGAGTAAGGAGTAGCAGTAGGTTCACAAAATCCTTATTGGCTGAATGAGCCTTGCGCAACAAACCATCCTGATCAAGACCTTCTCAGCAATTATGTCGTGCCCAAGGACATTGATGAAACGTATGTCCTTTCTCATCACAAAGGTTACATCTAAAAATATTAATACATTTATCAATAGAGTGGCCAAAACCACCACATAAGGGACATTTTAGAACATCACACACACTACTAATATGAGTGCGGTCCCCACATTTATAACAAGCTCGGGGCTGACCAGCATAGAAACAAACACCCCTATCCTTCCCCAAAAAAAAACTATTAGGCAAGTGTACAATGTCCGAATTAACTTGGAAAAGTTTAACTTAAACTTCCAGCCTCCTGTCCAAATGCCTTCCACATCCAGGAGGGCCTCAGGTGATCCCAAAACGTCACATTTGGACTGAAGCCAGTGGTAAATATCACTAACATGAACGCCTTCATTCCTAAACATTATGGTTACAAAACGTATAAGAGGTTTAGAAAGGGGTACTGCAAAGAAAGGGGACCATAGGGGTGTATTTTTGCACACAGAGTATTTTTCCCAAAAACGTTCCATATGAGAACTAGCCTGAAAACTAACATCAAAAGAGTCCTCCCCAGATATATGAATGAGAGCATATATGTCCTTAGCCATGAAACCCATAGACCCTTTCAACAAAGTTTTGAAAACAAAATATCTATCTGGATGAACTGGTAAACCCCCTTTATATCTGATCCTTATGGCATTCCTTCGAGGTGCTTGTTCCAATTTGTTCTTAAAGAGTTCAGACATGGGGGGTTTTTGAGTATGCTCCTGTATAGCAGAGTCAGTAGAATGTGGTTTAGTACATAAAACAGCTGTGGAGGTACTAGGCTTAGAGAAAGCCGAGATACCCTCCCCACCCTTCCCTGCACTGCTTTGAAACCCAGTAACATGCTGTATTTCAGTACCTGAGCTCATTGCCTGGCTATCGTTGGCATGCAAAGTCGTAGACGAGGTCCAAGAAGAAACTGGTGTCCAGACTCCCAACTCCGATTTCCGCCATCCTGCCTCCGTCAAGGCCACTTCTTCTGACCAGTCCTGAAAGCCCACAGCCTGACTGTCTCCATGCAAGCCGAATTGCTGACGCACAATAGAGAAAGTACCTGGTCCGTCCCCGAAAACCGTCTTCCCGGGAACCATATCCGCGAAAGTAAGGTCCGCTTGGGGCTCAGTTTGTACTACGTCTTCCGCTACGTCCCTCTTCCTCGTCGTTGATAGAGAAACTTCAGAAGCAGACAAGGAACTACAAGGTAAATCGTTCGAAGGCACTACTGGACCAACAGCGCCGGAATCCAAGGAAGACAGCTCCACAATCGGTTTTTGCAGCTCTATAGTAGGTAAAGAAAACTCAGCCTTCTCATTTTGCAAAGCCATGCTGTCCTGAGAGACCACACTCGCTCCAACTTCCATCACCTCCCGATGCTCTACAACGTCTGCCATACTGCAGCGTGACGTCAGGATGACTCCCAGACTAGCCGCCGACCAGCAGCCAGTAGGGGAATTTCCCCGGTGTCCTGGCCAAATTTCCCTCATTCACTAAAAAAATACCACCAACAGCTTAATCTGGTTCAAGGTCAGTTGGCATTCATCTGTATCCCCCTCCCCCGGGTCGTGCCTGAAAATAGGCAGGATTTGTCTAGTGCACTTACCCGGTCAACAAAAACTAAATAAATAAATAAATCTGGCTCCCACCACCAACGTCAAGGTTGTCACAAATGGAAGTGTGCAGCCTGGCAACAACGAGCTTGTAGGGCTTTTGCCAGGGTTGTGGTTGACTGACACTTCCACTAGACCTGTCCTGTGCTTGACTGCCCCTCCCAACGCTGGTTCCGGTCATGTGCCCTGTGGCCCGGTTTCCGGCTTTGCATACCATGCTATAGTGACCAATTCAGGTGAAGCCCCCACCACCACAGCAAGTAGAGGAAGCTCCACTCAAGGACTGTAGGCCAGAGTCCAGACTTCATTTCCTGTCTGTGATGGTTCCCCCTTTGGGGAGGATAGCCATGCCCCATGTCAACAGTGGACACTCTTTTTTTTCTGACTTGGATTTGGATGTGTCATCCATTCTGTTGATTCCGCCTCAAAGGGATGGTAGTCAGCCGATGCACAACCTCCCTGTGGGGGACCAGTCCTCCGTGGCCACCCTTATGAAGTACATATCCATGGCTCTGAAAACTCCATAGGAGGAAGTCCAGAAGGAGGAAACCTACCCACTGTTGGATGTTCTTGAACAAGACTCCTCACTGTGGGTAGCCTTTCCTGTTGCTGGTGCTCAGCATCTGGCAGCACCTGGCCTTCCTTGATAGGCCCCATCATACTTTAGGGAGCTCAAGCAAGAAATTCCCCTGGACAAACTGTCCATTTCTTTGGAATATCTGTCACCAGAGGGATTAGTGACTGATATGGTGTTCTACAAAGCAAATGTGCAGGATGAGTTGGAGAAGCTGCCGGACAGGGAGTCCAAGAATCAGGACCACCTTAAGCATAGAAACATAGAATTTGACGGCAGATAAGGACCGCTTGGCCCACCCAGTCTGCCCATTTCCCTACCTAATGGATAAGCTGCAGATCCTAGTTAACCAGCAGCCTACTTCTTCCTACCCCCACCCCCTAGAATTGCCTTATGAGTGACTGTCCCATGCATGCTTGAATGCTACCACTGTTTTTGACTCCACAACCTCCTCCGGAAGGCCGTTCCATTCATCCACAACCCTCTCTGTGAAAAAATACTTCCTTAAATTACCTATGAGCCGCACCCCCTCTATCTTCAAATTGTGCCCCCTTGTTCTTGCACGCCTCTTTTTTTGAAAGATGCTACCCTCTTGGACTTCATTGATTCCCTTGAGGTACTTGAAAGTTTTATCATGTCCCTCGCCTCTTCCTTCCTCGAGGCTATACATATTAAGCTCCTTAAGTCTCTCTTCATATGTCTTCCGGGGCAGACCCTGCACCATTTTAGTTGCCCTCCTCTGGACAGCTTCCATCCTGTCTATGTCTTTGTGGAGATTGGGTCTCCAGAACTGCACGCAGTACTTCAGATGGGGTCTCACCAGCTGTCTGTACAGAGGGATAATAACTTCCTGTTTTCTACTGGTGATGCCTCTTCCTATGCATCCCAGTATCCCACCAGCCCTCCTTGCTGCCCTCTCACATTGCTTGCCCACCTTTAGGTCATCTGATATGACTACCCCCAGGTCCCTTTCCATTTTTGTTGTTGTTAGTATCTCACCCCCCACCATTGTGTACTCTTCCCCTGGGTTTTTGTTTCCCAGGTGCATTACCTTGCACTTCTTAGCATTGAATCTAATCTGCCATACATTTGACCATTCCTCTAACCTTGCCAAGTCCCTTCTCATCCTTTCCACCCCACCTTGTGCATCAACTCTGTTGCAGATCTTTGTGTCATCTGCAAAGAGACATACTTTTCCTTCCAGTCCCTCTGCAATGTCGCTTATAAAGACATTGAAGAGGACCGGTCCTAATATTGAACCCTGCGGGACCCCACTAGTAACCCCCCTTTCTTCAGAGTGGACTCCATTTACTATTACTCTCTGTGTCCTGTTCTCCAGCCAATTCTTTACCCAGGATGTCATCTTGGGACCCACTCCCAGGCTGGCTAACTTGTATATTGTTGCTGTGTAGACCTTGACTGCAAGGTCTACACAGCTGCACCCCTGAATGTCCACCAAGCCAGGTATACAGTGTTGCTGGTTGGGTATAGCCATGAGCACTATGAGAGACTCTGACTTTATTGACATTAAGAGAGCCTGGGAGATCTATGTGAGATCCATAATCTTGTGCAGATTGTGACCAGACTTCAGCTGCAGGTTGCCCTTGACTTTGTCATGTTGGCCTGAGTGGTGCCTGCTATATTATACATATGACCCAATGCCTGGTTATAGATTTAACCTTTCACTCAGGAAATCCAGCAGTGGATGGCAGATCTGCCCTTTACAGGGACTGAGCTAATGTTTTGAGGATTATCTCCTGCATATCAGGAAGTCCAGTGTGGCTCAGGATTCAGTAACTTGGTCACCAGTACCAAGCAGCAGCCCAGGCCAAAAGGTTCAGGTTCCTTTTTTGGTCCTTACCAGGCCATGAGGGGCCCCATCTACTCTGTATCATGACTGCTGCTGCATCTCCCAGTAAGGGGCCAACTCTGCCACTTCCTGCTATAGTAGTCCACTGTTACATTTAGCAAATGGGTTCTGAAAGTGGTGGTACTGGGGTTGTTTCTAGAGTTTGAGACTTTACCCTGTTAGTCTTTAGCACTAGTTGAATACACTTTTACTCAAGTCTCTCCCCACACAGTGGAGTGGGGTTCATCAGCCCCTGGAGCAGCATGCAATAGATCCTGTCCCAGGAAACCAAGCTCGGTAGGGATTCGTATTGTGACACATTTTGGCACCAAAGTGGACAGGTGGGCTGGTGCCCAGTTCTTTACCTACAAGTTAATTTGAAGATGGATGCTTTGCATGGGGACGTTGCACCAGATCATCCATTCCTGTAGCCAGGGCCTTGCTTATGCTCCCTGGACCTCTAGAATGCATACTTCCACATCCCCATCCATGTGTCACACAGAAGGTTCTTCAGCTTTCAGGCAGACAGAACCCTGTATCATTTCAGACCCATGCTGTTCGGTCTGTCTTCAGTATCCTGGGTGTTCACCAAGTGCCTGTCAGTTGTGGTGGTCTTTCTGAGATGCAGGGACATCAAGGTCTTTCCATAACTCAATGACTGTTTTCTCATGGGTGCTCATTGCAGGACATGGAGCAGTCCAGAGATCTGTCAATCCAGAAGTTCTGAGAGCTTGGTCTAGTGGTCAGTCTAGCCATGTCCAAGTCAACGCCAAAGCAGGTGATCATGTTAATTGAAGCAGAGCTAGACCCCTACAAGCCATGGCTCGCTGACCTCAGATAGGGTGGAACACCTGTCCTCTTTTGCTCAGTCATTATTGGTTGGACAGTCGTGCTCGGTCTGGCATTTTCTCTGGTGTCTGAGATTCATGGCCTTAGCCATGGTGCATTGGGACAGCTGGCACCTGCAGCACATTCAGTGGGAACTGGGGCATCAGTGATCCCAATGTCATGAAGCCTGACCCACCCAGTTCAGGTGACCTGAACAAACAGGCAGCAGACATTCCTTTCCTCTGTGTCAGTCATGCTCTCTGCACACGGACCTGGTGGTGGTCTATGCTGGCGCAGTGCAAAGCCAGATGGCAGATTGTCTCAGTTGTGTGGGAGAGGCATCCCATGTGTGGTCACAACACCCATTAGTTGTGTCACAGGTGTTCTTAGAATGGGGAACACCATCAGTGGATTTGGTTGCTTCCAGGTAAAACAGGCAGCTGAGGCTGTTCTGTGTCTGTGCCCCTCAGCAGGGGACTCTGCAGGGGACACATTCTCCTGGTTCTGGGCTGAGAATCTCCTATGTTTTCTCTCCATTTCCTGTGGCCCACAAGATGGCTCTCAAGAAGTGGACAAACGGGGCATCCCTGATTCTGTTCACACTGGACTTCCGCATCAGTTCTGGTATCCTGCTTTCCTCAATCTCAGCAGCAGACAACCACAGAAGCTTTCATTCCTGCAGGACCTGCTGACAAGGTCCAGGGGAAATGATGAGGCATCTTGACCAGCCGTCCCTACACCTGATTGCCTGGTTCCTGAGTAGCTAGAATTTCAGGCCTTTGGGCTTTCCAAGGATGTTCTCCAGGTGCTGGATTCAACTCGGGAAGGTGTCGACTTGCAAGACATACACTTGCAAGTGGATAAGGTTCTTGTGTGGGTGTGAGGAGTGTGGATTGTTGCTCATTCTTGACTATCTCTAGATCTTACTTCGAGAGGGCTCTTGCAGTAGGTAATTACATGTAGGACTGATGCTGGCCAGTGGCAGGACCCCACGGAAAAATTTCTAGCCAGCAGTCCCTGGCGAGGGACCGCCCCCACGTCAGGTGACCGGCGTCATACGACGTTGGTATAAAGGGGCGGTCCCGGACGAGAGAGAAGCAGATGTTTCCATTCCTGGAAAAGGAGCTGAAAAAGCCTAGAGGGATGGAGGATGGGAAGGTATTACCTACTGCAAGAGCCTCTCTCGAAGATCTACTGTTACGGTAAGTTCTTACGTAACTGTACTATCTTACTTCGAGAGGGCTCTTGCAGTATGTAATTACATATAGGACTGAATCCCAAGCAGTCTGGAACAAATAAGAGGCACCGGGAGGAGGAAACTACTCTAGAAAGTAGCAGTAGCCTTGAAGGCCTCAAGACAGGAGGCCTTGCAAAACAGCTAGCCCGAAGCCTGTTCTACGGCGAGAGGCAATGTCCAAACTGTAGTGTTTCGTAAAGGTATGGATGGAAGTCCAGGTGGCGGCAGCATAGATGTCTGCCGCAGACACATTCTTGAAACAAGCCGCAGAGGCCGCTACTCCTCGTGTGGAGTGACCTCTGACCTGACCCTGAATATCCTGGATTTTTCTAAGCAACTCTGTGAAGGATGGATCCTCCGGAGGAGACTTCGGAGGGGTCCTCGGCCAGGGCTTAGACGGAGAGCGGGGCTCGTCGTCTCTCTCAGAGCATCCTTCGGAAGAATCCGAGAGGGAAGAAGCAGCAGAAGAAGAATAAGACTCCCTTACACGACTAGGGGGAGGAACGGGTTCCTTGGGTGGTACCCGTGGACACGTAGCCTGCCCCTCTCGGGATCCAGAGGGAAGAGCCCTGGAGTCTGGAGGCAGTGAGGGAGTGCGCCGCCTCGGACGTATGGAAGCCGGGGGTGGCACCGTTGTTGTAAGGTGGCTCTCTACATCCTTAGTGAGTTGAGCCTGGCCCCAGCCCACCAAGAGGCCAGAGACTCCTGCAGATCCACCGCGGCCGGGGGCGGAGGTGGGGGAGTGTACGGGTTCTACCCGTAAGTCGGACATATTGAACAGGTATTTCTGCTCAGTCTTTACTGAGGAAGAGGAGGGTAATGGGTCTGAAGGGAGTACAAGGGGTGAGAATGGTGCAACCTCCTTTTTAGGCTTTTGTCAGGCAAGCTCGGCTGTCACCATGGTGCACTTCACCCATGCCCTTCTAGGGTCCTTGGACGAAGTTCTCCCACATCTCCCCACGGACCATCAGACTACGGTCAAGAAGGTCTGGGACCAAGGCCATGCCGTTGCCAGGCAGCAGCTTCAGACGGCTCTGGACACTGGGGACTCATGCGCCTGTTCAGTGGCAGCCGCAGTTGCCTCACCACCTCAGGGCTTGGCTGAGGCTTTCCACCTTCATGGCGGATACCCAGCACAAACTTGCTTTCCTGGGCATCGATCTTTTCAGTCCAGGTGTGGATGGTCACCTTCAGCGAATCGAACAGTCCAATGCCACCTTGGACTCTGCTGCTTCTGCTCAAAGTGCTTCCGGCCCCAAGAAACAGCAGCAGTAGAAGAAGCTTTTTTGGCACTCTGCTCCTGCGGCCCAGCAGTCCTCCTTTCAGGAAGCACAGCATCGGCAGGCACAGGCTTGGGGCCCCCGTCCCAAGCCCAGACCTCCTCAGGCCCACAGAAGAGGTTGGGGTTCAGGCCCTGGAACCTCTTCCTCCACCCTGGCCAGTGACGGGATAGGGGTGGCCACCCCTATTCCCGTCATGCTAGCTCTGGGTCCTCCCATGAGTGGTCAGCTCTGCCACTTCCTTTCCACCTGGTCCACTGTTACCACGGACAGGTGGGTCTTAGAAGTGGTCGGCCAGGGTCTGCCTCTAGAATTCAAGCAGTACCCACCCAGCTGAGCTCGTGCCCCACGGAAGGAGAGAGGGTCAGCCAACATTCAGTCAGCTTTGAGAGATGACATAGCCCAGCTCCTCCTCAAGGAGGCAGTGGTCCGAGTGGCAGATCCTCCAGTCAACCCAGGGTTTGTTTCCAGGTACTTCCTGGTCCTGAAGTGGACAAGGGCGCCCCATTCTAGATCTGCACGACCTGAATCAACATCTCAGGCCACGCACCTTTCGGATGGTAACTCTGTCCCAGATCATACCATCCCTGGAGCAAAACATGTGGTTCTGCTCACCGGATCTTTAAAGACACAGGCAGAAGGGGATAGGGAGAAGTACCAGGAGAAGCAAAGGGAGCCAGGGAGGTCAGTAAGGGAAGCCAAAGCTCAGACAGAAGAACACATTGTAAAATCAGTGGGTAGAGGGGACAAAACCTTTTACAGGTACATAAGTGAAAAAAGAAAGACAAAGGGAGGGATAGTGAGACTGAAGGGGGAGGATGGGGGCTGCGTGGAGGATGACAACAGTAAAGCTTGACATATTGAGCAGGTATTTCTGCTCAGTCTTTACTGAGGAAGAGGAGGGTAATGGGTCTGAAGGGAGTACAAGGGGTGAGAATGGTGCACAATGGACACAAGTCCCTTTACACGAGAAAGGGTCCTGAAGGAACTGGAAGTATAAGAGTTGATAAAGCAATGGGGCCAGATGGGTGCACCCTGGGTCCTTAAAGAACTAAGAGAGGTGGTGGCTGAACCTCTGGCTATCCTGTTTTGCCATCACTGGAAACAGGGAGGTATGCAAAGACTGGAGGACAGCAGATGTAGTCCCTATACAAAAGCGGAACAAAGAGGAAGCAGGGAACTACAGTCCAGTCAGCCTCACCTTGGTAGTGGGGAAGATCATGGAAGCACTACTGAAGGAGAGATTGGTGGAACATCTGGTTGTCAATGGACTACAGGACCCAAGGCAGCATGATTTCACCAGGTGGAGGTCATGTCAGACCAACCTCGTTGAATTTTTTGACTGGGTGACTAGGGAGGTGGATCAGGGGAGGGCAGTGGACATGGCCTATCTGGACTTCAGCAAGGCCTTTGACACTGTGCCACATAGAAGACTACTACACAAACTTGGGAATATGGGTGTGGGCAGGACAGTAGTGTGGTGGGTAGGTAACTGGCTGGGTGGCAGGACACAGAGGGTGGTGGTAAATGGCTGTCACTCCACAGAGGGAAGAGTGACCAGTGTGGTACCACAGGGATCAGTGCTGGGACCGGTCCTATTCAACATCTTCATCAGTGACATTGCGCAGGACCTAGAAGGCAGGGTAGAGAAGGTTCAGAGGAGGGCAACAAAGATGGTGCATGGATTGCATCACAAGTCCTACGAAGACAGGTTGAAGGAACTGAACATGTACTCCCTGGAGGAGAGGAGGGAGAGAGGGGATATGATAGAGACGTACAAGTATCTCACAGGGAGGAACAGGGTGCAGGAATACACTATATTTAAGCAAAAAGATGTACCAGGACTAGAGGGCATGGGATGAAGTTGAGGGAGGACAATTCAGAGAAACATGAGGAAGAATTTCTTCACAGAACGGGTGGTGGACAAGTGGAACACCCTGCCAGAGGAAGTGGTGGGGGCTGAAACAATCATGGGATTTAAGAATGCATGGGATAGACATAAAGGAATTCTGGAGGTCAGGGGTAAGGGGCAACAGACTTCTAGGAAAACATAAACTGAACTTACAAGCTCAGATGGGCAGACTGGGTGGGCCATAGGCCCTTATCTGCCGACACTGTCTATGTATCTATGATGCGTTCTTTCACATCCCAGTCCGTCCATCTCACCAGCGGTTCCTCCACTTCAGAGGAGAGGGAACCCTCTATGAGTTCCAAGTCATACCTTTCAGTCTGTCGTCGGCCCAACGGGTCTTTACCAAATGCATTGCAGTGGTGGCAGCCCACCTCAGGCGTCGAGGGGTCAGAGAATACCGTTACCTCAACAATTGGCTCTTAGCAGGTTCCACCCAGCAAGAGGTGGAGATGTCCAGGAACCTGGCACTCCAGGTCTGCTCTCAACTTGGCCTCCTGATCAACGAGACCAAGTCGGAGCTCATGCTTTCTCAGGTGATGTGCTTCATTGGGGCAGAGCTCGACTGTCGACGAGCCAGAGCTCATCTCCCAGCGGACAGGGCAGAGGTTCTCTCCTCATTTGCCCAATCATTTCTAGTTGGGCAGTTGTGCCCTGCCTGGGACTTTCTGTGCCTTCTGGGTTACTTGGCAGCCTGTACCACCGTGGTCCGTTGGACCCAGTGGCATATGCGCCCCTTTCAATGGGAGCTGGCTGCCCAGTGGACTCAGCACCCAGGTCATTTCGACCAGCTGAGCACTATCACCCAGAAGATGTGGGACGCTCTCCAGTGGTGGACCATCCTAGACTGGTTGCAGGAAGGGATCCCATTTGTCCTCCCCGAGCCGACGGTTGTCCTCCTGACCGATGCCTCTCTCATGGGCTGGGGAGCCCACATGGGGGACAACAGGGCCCATGGGTTCTGGACCCCCGACGAGTCCAGTTACCACATCAACCTGTTGGAGCTCAGAGCAGTCAGACTAGTGCTGAGAGCATTCGCTCAGCAGCTTTGGGGTCAAGTGGTTCAAGTCCAGACGGACAATACCACGACCATGTACTACCCATACAAGCAGGGTGCACACACTCCCGGCTGCTGTGCAGGGAAGCACTCTGCATCTGGACACTCATGAGCTGACTAGAGGTGGATCTCCTAGCCATCCATGTGGCAGGAGTCTCAAAACAACTGGTGGATGCCCTCAACCGCATAGGCGAGACATCACACGAATGGTCTCTCCATCCAGAGGTAGCTTACTACCTGTTCTCCCACTGGGGCAAACCGATGGTGGACCTGTTTGCCTTCAGGAAAAACACCAAGCTGAGGCTGTTTCATGCCCACTCCCTCAGTGGGGGATCGCTGCAGGGAGATGCCTTCTTGAGGCCATATACCTCGGGCCTCTTCTACGCCTTCCCTCAGTTTCCTTTGATTCACAGGGTGCTCCTCAAGGTGAGAAGGGACGAGGTGCAGGTGATCCCAGTAGCCCCAGACTGGCCACGTCAGTTCTGGTATCCAGCTCTCCTCAGCCTCAGCAACAGGCTCCCGAGGTGTTTTCCAGCACGCCCAGACCTGATCTCTGTCAATAAGGGAGGGTCCTCCATCCAGACCTTCAGTCCCTGCACCTGACAGCCTGGTACCTGAGCGGCTAGAGTTCCAGGCTTTGGGTCTTTCCAAAGATGTATTCACAGTAGTGGAAGCATCCACAAAGGAGTCGACCAGAAAGTCCTATGCCTTCAAATGGAAAAGATTTTCCATTTGGTGTCAGGGCAAGGGCCTGGACCCTCTGTCTTGTACTGTGGCTAGCATTTTAGACTACCTTTGGTCTCTGTCCAAAGGAGGTCTTCGGCCCTTAAGGTACACCTGGCAGCCATCTCTGCTTACCGGGTGCAGGCCAGTCAGCAGATGGTGGCACAGGAGAAGGTGGTCTGGCTCTTTTTCAAAGGCCTTTATCACATATTCCCTCTGGTGCGTGAACCTCCACCTCTGTGGGATTTACTGCTGGTCTTGGCAAAGCTCATGGGCAAGCCATTCGAACCGACGCACAAGTGTGAGATGTCACACTTGTCATGGAAGATGGCCTTCCTGGTGGCTATCACGTCTGTCAGAAGGACAGGGGAGCTCCAGGCACTCTCGGTGGGCTCCCCTTATCTGGTCTTCCACAGGGACAAGGTTGTTCTGTGCCCACACCCAAAATTTCTCCCAAAGGACGATCGCAAGATGGATTACATCTTTCATTGATTTTTGCTATAGGTTGGCGGGCAAGGAGTCTCCCAGAGGGATAAGAGCTCATTCTACCTGCCATACTGCTGTGTCGGTGGCTGCTTCCAGGGACATCCCTATCCAGGAAATCTATCGGGCTGCCACCTGGAAGACAGCAAACACTTTCATCACCCATTACCACATTGACCTTGAATCACGCTGGGATGCTGGTTTTGGGGCCTCAGTTCTCCAGTCTCTGTTCCCAAAGTAGGGGGTGTGCGTCTTGCCTCCCTCCTCCCAGAGAACTTCTAGGAGTCTGCCAATAAGTGTGGATGAACAACATATCCACGATCCTAGAAAAACAGGTTACTCACCTGTAACAGTAGTTTTAGGAGTGGTATATGTTGTTCATCAACACAGACCCACCCAACCTCCCTAACTGCGATGCACAAGCCTGGCTTCCAGCGGGCTAAGATCTGACATCATGGGGCGGAGTCGAGGGCTATACCACCCGGGTGGGTAAGAGGAGCCAGCTTGAAGACCTTCCGGCGATCCTTAAAGGGGAAAGGGACATGCCAGTAAGTGTGGATGAACAACATATACCACTCCTAGAACTACTGTTCCAGGTGAGTAACCTGTTTACACTTACGTGAAACCATAGATCGTCCATGGAATGGTCTTTTGCAGTAGGTAATTACTTCTGGGAGATTCCAGCAGAGGGCACTGTCACACGGCAGTTCTTCTAGCAGTTTTCACCAGGGGTCACCCACACATGTTGTCAACTTCCTGTTTCCTATATAAGTGTGGGAGGTCCATGGTATCCTCAGTTCATTTTCCCACCGTTTTCAGCTCGTACAGAAACTAGTTCAACTTGTGTGTGGCAGTAATCAACGAGAAATTGGATTACAAAACCAGTGTCTAAAGATTCTTCAACCAAACAAACTCTGTTTCATTCCTGCCATCGCAGTAAGAAGATATACCGCTTTGACTACCACACAGCTTGTGTATGGTGTCTGGGACCCACACACGACACCAATTCCTTTAACTTCTGTCAGGAGTTAAATAGAGCAACCTGTCAACGACAGTTGCTTGAGATCCAACATTTGCTTACAGAGCTGAAAATTTCTCCATTAGAGAACAAGGGGGCTCATACCAAGGGCTCCCCCAGCTCTGGTTCTCGTTCCTGGCAGGACAAAGACAGGGATATACCCCCTCTCACTCCCGGTCGCGTCGCCCGTCGATGGCCACTGTTTCAGTGGCTCATCCATCGATGGAGTGGCTTTCTACAGCTTACTCGTCGATGGGGACTCGCACCCTCTCATCAACAGTGCTTTCCAGCACATTGAATGCTGTGCAGGCTTTGTCTGCTCTGTCAATGAGGGCATATACCCTTTCGATAATGACGCTATCTAGAGTCTTAAATTCAGCCAAATACATGGCTACTCTGTCGACGGGGGCTCCACTCCCATCGACGACATCTGACATATTTCAAGATGATCAATCCACGGGCTCATTGACAAGATCCCACGTTCCACAAGGCAAACCAATGGCTTTTGCTGTACAGCATGCCCCTCTACCCTCAAAGGTGGCATCGTACGGGGGCAAGCGGACAGAGACCAGGACCCTGGTTTATTCTTCCCAGGGGCGAGACCTGCTCACACTACCCGTCCCATCCCCTCTGTCACCCCCATTGTTTCTCAAACCCCACTTCTTACTCCCCTTCCTCCCAAGAATGGGACATCACCGAGATAGTGATGCAGGTCTTGCATACCATGAAGTATACCCAGCCCTCCGACCCAGGGGGAGCTAGCAGATCCTTTTCGGTCTCATTCTCTGCCACCTAAAAGGTTTCATGAGGACAGGTATATGCTACCACCCTGGTCTCCTCCTCCTAATATGGAAGACTATTTGTCAGATGAACCTCAAATACTGGTGGATATTCCCAGTGATATGGAGGAAGAAGAGTTGCAAGATTTAGATTTCCTGAACCCAGAGTCCCCCTACTCAGAAATTTCTTCTTTGGGTGAGGAACTGCCTAAGCCAGTTGCCACCTCTCCTCCTGATGACATGAGGTTCTCCACCACAGAACATGACAAACAGCATAAGGACATGGCAGAGTATCTTGAATTGCCAGAGGAGCCAGCCATAGTGGTACCCCCACTGATACCGACCTACCAGAATGCCATGTTGGCTGCTTGGCATCAGCCATCTGCTATTACAGCTGTTCCCCGAAAAGCAGATTGTTTATATCAGGTTCCCCTGGATCATCCCTTTCTATCTACCATCCTTGAAGTGGGTTCGGTGGTCATTACTGTCACTTATGATCGTACTAAAAGATCCAAACACTTGAGTTCCTTGCCACCTGATAAAGAGTCCCGAAGGATTGATTAGCTGGGGAAAAAAAGGTTTTTGCCTCAGGCGCCATGAATATTTGAATTCTGAATTATATGGGACATATGGTTAAATACCAACGTACCCTTGGGGCTTCAGCTATGGACATTATCGATAAGCTTCCTCCTTCCCAGGAGAAGGACAAGTTATTGGCAACAGTGTCCACTAGCAGTTCTGTCTCCCTCCACCTACTCAGGTCTGGGCATGATGCCATTGATAACCTCAGCCTGACTCTTAGCTACTGGAGTCTCTTTGCATCGCCATGCTTGGCTTTGTGTTTTAGGTTTTGCTCCTGGCATACAGCATAAAGTAGCTAATGCACCCTTTAATGGGTCCAAACTGTTCAGGCCAGGAACTCAAACATTGTTAGACGATCTGCAGGCATCAGGCAGAACCGTTCATACAGTGCACGGTATGTGTCATACTCCTCAGCCAACCTACAGTACACAATATTCCTCCTATTCCGAAAGAGGTGGAAAATAAGGCCTCTAACAGAGGTGATTTTTGAGGTCATGCCCAAGACACAAAGGGCAATGCCTTTGCCACCTGTGGCTCCCGTGCACGTCCCTCGGGAGGGGCCGGCAGTGCAGTACCCAGTGACCCATTAGGGTTTCCCCTCGCCTCCTCTACCAGGCCTCGGAGGCTGTGAGGGGTCATTTTGCCCTCCATCTGGAGTCCTGGAAGATGATCACTTTGGACAAATGGGTACTTCAGATCATCCAAAAGGGACACACTTTGGAATTTCTTTTAGCCCCACCCCCATCGCCTCCCTTGGATAATCTATTATCCTTGAGATCATGTCCCTGTCCTTCAAGAAGAACTGAAGGCGCTTCTAGCCAAACAGGCTGTCTTACCAGTGCCCCTTTCGGAACGTCAAGCAGGATTCTACTCCCACTTTTTTCTGGTACCCAAGCAAACTGGAGATCTCAGACCAGTATTAGACCTGAGACACCTGAATCAATACATTCAGTTCAAACATTGTCACATGATAACTCTAACTGCCATCATGCCTATCTTAATACAAGGAAACTGGTTGTGTGCCCTGGATATGAAGGATGCCTATCTCCATATCCCCATTCATCCTGCCCATCAAAAATTTCTGTGCTTCTACTTTCTAGGTCAAAACTACCAGTTTTGAGCAATCCCTTTCGGCCTCTCATCGGCCCCAAGAGTAGTCACCAAATGTCTAGCGGTGCTGGCAGCAGCTTTATGGAAAAAAGAGCACTTCGTCTTTCCATACCTAGACAATTGGCTAATCAAAGCAGACTCCAGAGACACTCTGCTTTCCTCCCTAGCCACTACCCTGAACATGTTCAACGATCTAGGGATAACAGTCAGCTGGCCAAAATCCAATCCAAACCCAACACAGTCTCTCCAATACATCAGAGCTGTTTTAGATACAGTCACTGCCAGAGCTTACTTTCCTCCTCCTCGTCGGGATGCTCTTTTGTCTCTGGCTTCATGAATACAGACCCAGAAAATAGTCACGGCCAGACAAATGCTGAGCCTTCTGAGTCACATGTCCATCGCTATTTCGACAGTGGCATTCGCCCTTCACATGAGACCTGTCCAGTGGACCCTTCAGAATCAATGGTCTCAACGAACTGGGCAGTTCAACGACAAGATCAGGGTTACTCCTTCCCTGAGGTCATCCCTGACGTGGTGGACAACCAAAACCAATTTGTGTCAAGGAATGCCTTTCCGCTCCCTCCCTCCCATGCAGACGTTAACCACGGATGCTTCCCTGGACAGATGGGGTGTGCACTTAGGTCCTTATCAGACCCAAGGCCGGTGGACCGCCTCTTCTCACCATTCTTATATCAGTCTCATCGAGATGAAAGTGGTCCGTCTAGCCCTTCAGGCATTCCAGCCCTACCTCAAGCCAGGACCGTAGCTGATTCAATCAGACAACACTGCAGTGGTGTTTTACCTCAACAAGCAAGGGGACACAATATCGCGTACCCTTTGCTTGGAGACCCTTGCCATCTTGCAGAAAGCCATCAGACAGCAACTAACGCTAACGGCCGTCCACCTACCGGGATGATGCAATCAGCGGACCGACTAAGTCGCCAGTCTTCCGCTCACGAATGGACACGTCATAAAAAAATACTCCAAGACATCTTCGCTCTCTGGGGAACCCCACAGCTGGATCTGTTTGCCTCCCCAGTCAACCACCGGCTCCCCAGTTACTTCTCCATTATCCCAAGCAACAAGGGAAGGTCTATAGATGCCCTTTCCCAACCTTGGACAGGACTCTACTTATACGACTTCCACCCCATCCCTCTCTTACAACAGACTCTATTGAAACTTCAAATAGAGCCGGCCTCCTTGATTCTAATAGCACCAATGTGGCCTCATCAACCATGGTACCCTGTACTGCAACATCTTTCACTCAGGGACCCCATTCAGTTACCAGTCAGACCTGACCTCCTGACGCAGTGTCAAGGATCCCTCCTGCACCCCAGCGTGAAGACTCTTCATCTTCATGCTTGGCTCCTGAGGACGCATTCATAAATGGACTTCAAGTGTTGTCATCTGTTGCTAACATTCTTCTGGCTTCTCTCGTAAGCCAGCAACTAGAGAAACATATCATTCCAAGTGGAAACGCTTTACTGTATGGTCTGCCTCTCACTCCCTGGACCCATACTCGTGTCCGCTGACGAAGGTCTTGGACTACCCAGCCTCATTATCAGAGTCAGGCTTAAGTTACTCCTCCATTAAAGTTCATCTGGCTGCCATCTTGGCCTTCCATGAACCCTTAGATGGCAAACTGCTGTACCAACATCATTTAGCCAAGATCTTTTTGAGAGGAATGATGCATATTAAGCCTCCTATTAGACGACCCACTCCGCCATGGGATCTCAATTTCATTATAGAAGAGTTGACCCTCAAACATTTCGAGCCAGCGACCACCTGTGATCTCCGTTTCCTTTCATGGAAAATGTTGTTTCTAGTGGCTGTTACTTCAGCCCGCCGTATTTCCGAGCTTCATGCCCTCATGTGTAGGGAACCTTACTTAATTTTCCACAAGGACAGGGCAGTCCGTCATACCAACCCTTCCTTCCTTCCTAAAGTAGTCTCTGAACATACTCTAAATCAGTCCTTGGAGCTTCTAGTGTACTACCCCTGAACACTCCAATCCTGGTGAACATCTCTTATATACCTTAGATGTCCATCGTACTCTACGCTATTACACTAATTGTACCCAGTTGATTAGGAATACTTCTCAGTTATTCGTCATCTTTGCTTCCAGCAGACAGGGACTTCCTGTTGCTAAATGAACCTTGTCTTCATGGTTGGCGAATTGTGCTACCTTTTGTTACAAAAAGTACAAGACTTTACCTGGACCTGTCCAGACTCATTCTACTAGAGCTATGGCCAATACTGCGGCTTGCTTCAAAGGAGCCTCCATTTCAGATAGCTGCAATGCAGCTACCTGGTCCACAATCCATACTTTCACAAGGCGTTACAATCTTGACATTGCCTCAAGACGTAGGACGGCCTTTGGCCGTGCAGTCCTACAAGGTCTCCTATCATAATTGACCTCCACATGGACATAACTTCTGGGATTCTCCCAGAAGTTTATTTATACTGCAAGAGACCGCCTGCGGAAGACAGTACAGTTAATGTAAAATCTACCGTAACAGTAGATCTTCAAGGAATGTCTCTTGCAGTAGGTGCAATCCCGCCTCCATCCCCCTCCTTCTCTAACAGAGCAAATTCAGGTCTAGTGACTTAGGGTTGGGACTCCTTGGTACCTCGGCTTCCCCTCAGTCCTCACCTTTGCGAGCTGAATCTGGCAGGGGGAACTGAGGATACCAGGGACCGCCCACACTTATATAGGAAACAGGAAGATGATGTCATGCGTGGGTGGCCCCTGGTGAAAATTGCTAGAACAGCTGCTGTGCGACAGTGCTCTCTGCTGGAATCTCCCAGAAGTAATTACCTACTGCAAGAGACCTTCCTCGAAGATCTACTGTTACAGTAAGATTATACGTAACTGTACTTTCTACTACTGGTATTCAGTTCACAGCCACATGATCCACCCGACCACCTCTGGTAATGCTTACTTCATACTCCTGTTCCTATGTGCAGATCTGAGTGCAAAGGGGGCATGTGGTTTTGTTGTTGGAGCAGTCAAGCTTGAACACTTTTCTGGTGACTTTGAGTATCTTCAGCGAGGTTTAGTGCCATGCTTCTCCTCACTGCATTAAATTAATCATGAGTTAAATATTTTTAGACTGTTTGTCTTTACAGTGGCTGAGTACACTCCCTCTGCATTCGATATTGCTGTATTTAGCCTGCACCCGCTGTAACTTTTATGTGTGTGGAGCCTGGTGTTTGTTGCATGATAATCATGGAGTACTGCCTAAGTGTGGATGTGAACTATAGTACAGCTGTGGTTCAAGGTAAGCAGCCTCTGTTGAAAAATCATTGCTAAGCTCATAGTGAACTAAAAAATAGTCTGGTCACCTTTTTTGTTGTCTTCATGTTCATTGCCGGTCATGAGGTTTGCAGTGTGCACTGGAGCATCTGCATTGCCTTGTGCCAGTGCTGCAGTAATGCCTAGGGACTTAGAAGGCAGAGCCCCGTATGGGACTACTATGTGGATGCACCAGAACCTGCAGTAAGTGCAGCTTTAATACCATTTTTTGAAATGGTAGCGCAGTGTGTACAGGGCTTAAGTGACTAGTGTAAACTGTTAACAGAAATGAATGCAGACTCCAATATAAATTACAAAACAGTTTGTTGCTCAGTTGTCCTACAATACTATTTTCTCTCTGTTGTGTTTAGGTGTGTTTCTGCCTTTTGGGCTAGTGTTAGAGCCATGGATGGGATCAGCCGCAATGGCAGCATCTTCTGTCTCAGTAGTCGTGTCCTCATTACTTCTAAAACTGTAAGTAATGTATTAAATGCTGTAACCTGTTCTTCATCTCTGATTGACATTTCCACTGTCCAGCAGCCTGTATCAATACAGAAAACCTGATATCTAAGAAGATGACTGCTGTCCCCGTCTGTAGCTCTAATCTGAGCACTCTGTTACCTCAGATAGTTATGTTAATTTCTTGTAAGGGAGTCTACACTGGAGAGCATCATGGGAAGGAGTATGCAGATCACTGGGGGGACAAACTGACAGTGCTTCTATAGGATTAAAGGTCACCTAATGCATGCTTTTCAGTCAGTCCATTGCATCTGTGTACAACAATTATAGATTGATGGAGCTCTCCTGATCAGTCGGAGCACTCCTTTTTTCTGTGCATGAAACGCTCTTTTTCCATGAAGAGTGTCTTACACACAGCTGCCCTGAAAATTGGCATGTTTGGGTAAGGTTTAAAAAAAATATATATATATATATATATATATATATATATATATATATTGATCGAGCTCTATCAATATTATAATAATACTGCCTCTGAGACCACTGTTACAGTTGTAAGAGTGGTTTCACATACGTTCATAGAGAATCAGAACTGCTTATCTTTGGTTTATGGTTGTCATACCCTAAGAATGCACATGAAACCACTCTTAGAACTGTAAAACTGATCTCATCAGCAGTATTAACATACACCACAGACTGGTGCTTCATACTATGTGGCAGTCAAGTGATTCTTAGTGCATTCACAGTGCAGGAAGCTGGTTCAGTGGAAGAAATCCCCAGTTGAAACATTGTGCATAATTGTATCAGTATGGAGGTGAGCTGACAAGAATTCAGTAGAACTGAGTTACCAGAAGAGGTTTCAGCACATTTACACAAGCCGACAGCTGATCAAACATTTAACACTCCAGAGATCCTGCTCAAAACTAAGACAGTAGAAATAGTTATTTATGTCTTTATTTATCTATGTATTTCTTAATTGACAGTTGGCAGTCGGGAAAGGTGCACTGTCCCGAAGCTCATTTCCAGGTGTGACTAGGGAAAGGGAACAGGTGAGAACAGTAATTAAGCAATAAGGCATGACAGGGTGTGTGTTATTGTGGGATAATGGCACACCTTGGGAAGTGAAGTCCGAGGCAAAGCTGAGGGCTTTACTCACCCGAGAAGTGCCAGGTACCGGGTGAATATAGCGCCACAATTGCAGCGCTACAAAAACGACACAATACAAAGCGCAAAAAACTTCAGAGCGACGGGTATAGCAGTGTACGGAATTACTGCTATCTCTGTCGCAGACTGCAAAGTAGAAGAAGGGCTCAAGAACGCTGTGCTGCTGTGCCTTGTCGAGCCACTTCCATGGTGGCTTGGCTAGGGCACCAACACACAGTGCAGTTGGGAGACCTGGTAACTGTGGTTCGGTCCCCCCTGCCACACACACAGGTGTCCCCTGCTGCAATCTTTGCCAGCATCGCTTTTTTGTGTTTTTTTTTAACAAAATTTCCCTTCCTGAGTCCCCCCCAGAGTTTGCTATTTAAGTTCCAGGGGTGAGGGAGGCAAAGTCCCCTCACAAAAACTTATAGACCCATTGTTTGAATGGGCATGGTGCACAGAACAGGTCGGTGTTTTGCCAGATTCTGTTTTTGTGGCAGGCTGTTTCGCTGCAACATTTTCAGCTACACGGTTTTGGCATATGGTGGTATGACCCTGTCCCGAAGTGCCACTATCTCTCAGTTACGCACATCCTGGAATGTCATATTGGGATTATAAAATGGGTTTCCTGATTTTTAATTTTTTTATTTTTATTTTTTTTTATTTATTTAGAGTAATGAGTTCATAAAATTCAGCATTTCTGACCTGTGCCTTTGTACTGGACTATCAACACAGTCATGTGTCTGGATTCCACAAGTCACAGTACAGTATTTCTCTTACCCATTTTATAATACAGTTTTTGACATGAGAGCTGCGTGATGCTACAGACTGCCAAATGGGGCAGGGAAAAAATCAAAAATGGGTGAATGCAATAAATATGGAACTGACAAAGTGCACCGAGCAATCTTCAAGAAGTACTGGAGGTGACGAACATAGAGGCGAGGCCGGGGTGAAAATTTAATAAAATCTGATGGAAGTCCATGTCCCAATGTGTTTTATTTCTGACCATCTTAATAGTAATCATCACTGTATATCTATCCTCCATTTACATAATGAATAAATCTGAAAGAAGATGCTTGTTCCTGTTCAGTCCAAGCTGTGATGTCCTTCAACGCAATGCGCACGTTTTCTTTTCCATTTCTGTTGACCTGCGGAAACGATCTGTGCTGAGCAGCATCTCTTGTCAGAAACTGAACTGTCAAAGGCCTTCCCTTTTCACCTCTTAAAGGACACCACTGTATTCAGAGCTGAGGCAACTCGGGATCAATTTGAGAGAGAAGGGTTTATTTGTGTATTTTTTATTTCTAAAATTTTACCAGGAAAAACATACTGAGCTGGTAACTGCTCATTTCCAGATGAATCCTGGGAGAGGGGAAACGTAGTACATTACAGTGCAGTGATAAGATCAATGCAACAGAAGTAAATCATACTTAAAGCAGCAGCAGAGAAACAGAACATTGCAATTAATGACAATCAGTGGAGAACAATACAAATAGAAATAAAGAAACAAAGCTAAAGTGCATCACACTTACAACAGCAGCAGGGAAATAAGTATAAACATCAAGATAAGTAAACGGGTCCAGGAGCAGCAGAGTGCAACACACTGAATTAACTGTGTAGGGAGCCTGCAGTGGTAGTAGCTAACATATGAATAACTGGTTAGATTGTGTCACCCTCCATAATTTATGATTAAGAGATTAGCTGATTTTAGGCGACTAATGGAGGTATAGATACTGTGGGGTGTCAGCTGCATGTATGGGTCATGGGACATGGAGGAGGGGTTTTAGAGCAGGACAAGAGGCTGTACCTCTCACACGTAGCGCAGGACAAAACATGTCTACATTATAGGTGGTGCAGTTTGTAAGTTCCCCAGATGTCATCATAAACGTTCAGAACTGTGGCATCTACTGTATGGCTAGAATATTGTAGATCTACAAAATACAGTAATTCACATTAATCATGCTACACTTTGATTAAAACAATCCATTAAGTCAGCTGGTTCATCATGAAGCCTCCTGACACCACACTTATGTATTTGTTATTTCTTTTACCAGGAAAAGCAACATTGAGCAGTGGTTATTTACAGGGAGGTCCTGGTTAGGACAGGTAACAGTACAAAAGGTGAGATAACAGTATACATAATACAGTCCACATAGCACAGAGGTTAAGATTAGGTCATAAAAACAGTGTCCCCTGATATAATCTAGTACACAGGCAGATAACAATAGAAGTAGGAAAACAGTGTCCCCTGATATAACCTAATACACAGGCAGATAACAATAGAAGTAGGAATAAACAGTGTCCCCTGATATAATCAAATACACAGGCAGATAACACTAGAAGTAGGAAAAAACAGTGTCCCCTGATATAATCTAATACACAGGCAGATAGCAATAGAAGTAGGAAAAAACCCGGCCCGGTGGCACGGAGGGTTGAAGCGCTGGAAGACATACTTCGAACCACTCCGGCGTCCTGGGTTCAGAAACGGACTCGGGCGCCGGGGGTCGGCAGGGGAAGGGGTAGGATGGAGCCATCCATAGGACTGCTCTCCTCCTCTGGGGTGGGTTAGGGACGCATGGTCGCTCTGCAGTGGCCCCTGGTGGAGAACGGGAGCACAGCAGAGGGATCGCATTAAGGGGAACACCAGGAAAAACGGAAATACCACTCCGGGGACTGGCCGGATGACGGCTGCCGGCCCCGGACACCTCTGAAGACTCCCAGGAAGCCACGGAAAGCCTCAGCAGCACCTGGAACCAAGGAAAAATAGTGTACCGGTCTCCTCCCCACCGGGGCTTTCCCCCTCAGAAGAGAGGGACCCACCCGGTACAGGGTTACACCGGGCTATCCCGAGGATGGCTGCAGATCTGAGGTAAGGTGGCTTGGGGCAGATAGTAGGGGGATGTCTGAGGGTCATGGCAGCCCGAAGGAGAGGCAGCTCCAGAGCACGACGGGGGTATAAATAGAATATAAAAAAAAAAAAAAAAAGAAGTAGGAAAAAACAGATATAGCAGCAGAAAGGAATTTCACAAGTAACATAACACACTTTACATGGTAATTTAATAACATACACATTTGTCAAGCCGGCCCGTCAGCGCAGCGGTGGGATTTCCACTTGGACGCTGGTCATCGGAGGGCGGCCGGGAGTAGGATCGAGGCCCGATGGGCAGCTCTCCTACCCAGGGGAGGGCTGCAGCACTCAGTGCGATAGGGACCCCTGGTGGAGACCGGAAGTTCCACGCTAAACGCACGCCGACGGAGAAGGGCGGACGCTGGCATCATTGCACATCCCCCGCCCGGGAGAAAATCTGGTGGAAAGAAGGCAGGCAGGACCACCGATCTATGAAGCCCTCCTGGAGAGCCTCACATTGCCTCCGTCGCTGCGGGACCCCGACCAGTTACAGTTCCGGGGTCATGAAGGTGGCCCGCGGTCCCACCCTCCGGGGGGGCAAGCCGGGGGTAACTGTGGGTCCCCAGCAGCAACTGACGGAGGTAGAGGTCTCCGGGGGCCGTGACCAGGGCGGATGGCCCCGGTGGTCCTGCCAGGAAAAGGGCAAATTTAAAAAAAAAAAAAAAAATACACATTTGTCAGTACAAAATTGACCACAAAGTACTTTGAAAAAAGAGGTACTAACCAGTGAATTTCATTTAAGCAGTTCCTGCAAGGTATTTCAGGCTGTACAGGCAGCCCAGCTGAAGGCCATTTCATCATATTTTGAGAAGTGTTTTGGAACATGTAGCAGAAAAGCCCTGTGCTTTCTTAAACTATACAGCTCACTAGGTCGCCGAAGGAGACTTGATATGTATTGTGGCAAATAATTCTGTAGAACTTTTAAGGACCATAAATGTAAAGGAATGGCTGAATACAGCATGGGCAGTTTAAGCACCTTCCAATGCAAGGAAACTTTTCTGGGTGAGTTTGTGAGTACCCTTTTTACAAGTTAGTGATGTTAGTGGGTCACCATGTTCTTGTTGGTGAATAATACAACTCAGGAACTGCTGGCAAGGGAACCAGGTTGATTATATATTACCTCCTGTAAATCATTGCATAGATTCTGTGTTCATTTATGTGGGTCAGACATTGTTTTTAGCTCCTGGAACCACTAGCAGGGGTGTTCAGGTAACTATTAATCTCTATGCTTGTACGATGCGATAATGTTCATAATTTGAATACTGTGCTAGCAAATTCTCAGCTAATATTTTTCTAGACAACCGATGCTAGTAGAAGCCTCAGTGCTAACATCTCTTAAGATTACCAGTTTTGTAATTTTAAGCAGTTGCATATCTGCCAAAACATACTCTGGAGCTGCTGTGTTGAAATATTTTACAGTACATCTAAACACAGGTACCACTAGCAGGGGTGCCAGATTAATTTTGCAATAATGTCATCGTTTATTGTCTGCCCCCAAAGATGATCTGTTACTGTGCCCAGTCATTCAGTCAGTGTGTAGGCATTTAAAAGTACTTATATTCTATGCTCATATTGTTATATTAGCAGACGCTTTCAGCTCTTTTGATATCCAATTCTCTGAATAATGTAGTCTTCTTACCTTCATTTTAGCAAACTTAAATTTTAACAGCACACTGCAGCCTTTTTCCGGACCAGTATTCATTGTTTAATTATTCAGCAGTTCTCGAGCAGAGGGACATCAGTTGAGCTGAAGTTTACAATGAAGTCTGAACTGATGTCACTGTGTCCCTCTTCACTGCAGTCTTTAGCGCAACTGATGTCACTAGAGTCTGGAACTGCTTAATAATTAAAAAAAAGGAATACTGGGCTGGAAGGCTGCATTAATGTGGGGAACTATAATAAATAAAGAAAAAATAGAGCTATTTCAAAACAGATACTCAAAGCAATATACTTCGGCGAGTAAACAAACTTGACGCAAGCACAAATTGACAATTAGATTAAAAAATGTAAACAATATTAATTATGTTCCCTTTTAATTTTTCATGTGATTTACTATTCCAAGTCCCACACAGCCATGGACTGGAGTCATACTAAATGGAGAGTTGGCAGCTTCAGTGTTGCAGATAGTGATGAACGCGCACTGTCTGCAGTACTGAAGCCACTGACTTAATTGCTCTGTTTTTGCACTATAGTGTCGGCAACACATTTCACTATTTTCAGTTATTTGTGGCACAAGATAAGTTCAGTATTGTGTAAAATATAGCGAAAGGATTGTTCTACATATTTTTAAGCTTGTTTCACGAATGGACGGCTGCTCAGTCTTGCTGATTAAAAGTGAAAGTACAAAACTCAGTGCTATCTTGGGTGGTTGGAATGTCTTGGGGCAAGCACACGGGGGAAGAAAGGGATTTTCAGCTTGTATTCACTTCTTCTCGAGGTGTCAGTTTGTGTGTGGGAAGTATAGCCTGATTTCCTGGTCTGGGCAGGCAGTGAGCAGGTTCTGGGGAACTAGAAAGAAGTGCACTCATGCGATCCTTGTGGAATAATGCACGGTCATATGGTACTTTTTGTTCATTTTATAAATTATATATCTATGTATAGATATTGATACAGCTATAGATGTAGATAGATATATGATACTGGCATGGTAGCACCAGTATAGTTTGGTCTGAGTAAGGTGTTTAATGTTAAACCCCAATTTTTGCACCTTGGTAATTTTGTTGGCATTTGAAAAAATAGCCCAAAATTTGACATACGCAGTCTGGCTGGTGGAGTCTCAAGATGTGAAAGGTTTCATGACAGCATGTTGTGCAGTTTCTGAGATACAAAATGTTGAAATATAATGAAAAATTTTGTTTTTCCCCATACTTTTTATCCTATATAGGTTTTTATTCTCCTGGCAGTATCAGGTGGCTGCTTTTGCCCCATCCCCATCAGCCACCACTGTCCCATATCTCCTCCAGTACCGGGGACCATTATCCCCTTCGGATTGCCCCCCACCCACCCACAGTGGGGCCAGGGAGGGAGGGCTGTCCTCCCCCACCCGGAGTCCCCGGACCAGAGAGATTGTGTGGGCCACAGCGTGATGGTCAGGCTTCATACAGTCCATCCTCCATGTTTCCTCCAATTTTCCAACATTAAAATTTCCTTTCACAACAAAAATGGAATTCTTGCGTTGCACTGTGATGCGCATGGACTCTTCCCTGGGCATATGTGCATGAATAAGGATACAATTATATTGTCTCAAAAGGAAAATAAATTTATTGCAAAACACTGCGTTAATGCACCAGTTAGTGTTCAATAAATCGGGGTGGCACCAGTTAGGGAGTTCAGTAAATTGGGGTGCCTCAGGGATCGGTGCTAGGCCCATTCCTCTTTAATGTCTTCATAAGTGACATTGCGAAGAGGCTGAAGGGGAAGATGTGCCTCTTTGCAGATGACCCAAAGAACTGCAATTGAGTCGGCACACCGGAGGAGGGGGTAGAAAGAAAGGAACCTGGCAAGCTGGAGAAATGGTCAAACATATGGCAGTTGAGATTAAGTGCAGAAAAGTGCAAAATTATGCTCTTAGGACTCGGGAACCTGAGGGAGGAGTACTCAGTTGGGGGGGGGGTACTGTCAGCCACCAAACAAGAGAGGGATCTAGGGATGATTACATTGGAGGACCTAAAGGTGGTTGGACAGTGTGAGAAGGTGGTTAGAAGGGCCAGCGGGATGTTGGGGTGCATAGGGAGAGTCGCCACCAGCAGTAAAAGGGAGGTGATAATGCCACTATATAGATCATTGGTGGGACCTCATCTGGAGTACAGTGGATATTTTTGGAGGCTGCATCTCAGAAAGGACATAGACAGAGTGGAGGCAGTCCAAGGGATAATTGTAGGGCCAAGCCTCTCATACGAACATGCGAATGTGCCATCACGCCGTGGCCCACACAATCTCTCCTGTCACTTGGATCAGTGAAGGGAGGTGACTATGCATTTTTAAGTTCTAGAGACTGTTGCTTCAGGGCTTGCTCTGGATCTTTTAGATCTTACTTTGAGGGTATCTCTTGCATCAAGCCATCACTGGTAGGACTAAGCCATCAGGTGCCAGGACCACATGGAAACCTTTCTAGCTAGTGTGAACAGGGCTCGGACACTAGGATACAATCACCAGGCAGGCAGGCAACCAATTTTTGTGCATAAAAAGCACCTTCGTGACACTTATTTTATTTTTCTTCAAAACAATGAATTATACAGAAATAAAAAGTCAGGTATTACTTTATACATGTTCAAGCTTCAAACAGGTTAATCCAAATGCGATCGTTTATGAAAGTCCAATATGATGCCCAGCAATGGCACTCTTTCTTTCAGTCATTTAGTTTAAGGCTGACCCTCCTCTCTCACAGTCAGTGCTAGACTGACTCCCTATCTCTAGATCTCTATCTTTGGACCCCACAGGGTCCTGTCAACATGAAGGGGCACCAGAAAAAAATAGAGAGAGAGTGGTGGCAAAGACAACAGCTCTGGCACTTTGCCAGCCACTCGCTCCCTTTATTTTGATTTGCAGTGCAGAGAAAGAGAGAGAGAATTCCAGGAGTGAGCATGCATTATTTGAATTATTTTATTCTCTCTCTCTCCTCTCCTGTTAAGACTCTTCAGGTACGGTTTTCCACGGGTGGCTATTCTATATTGCTGGCTTCCTGCTAGCCACCTGTGCCAAGCCCAAGCAGCCGGGGAGGGGGGGCACAAGGAGCAGACCCGCACTCAACAGCCATGGGCACCTTTTTACATGCCTCCATGTTGCCTCTCTTCCTGCAGCCATGTTTCCATGTTCATGGATATGTTCTCTGGCGGGCGGTAATATCATTATGAAGACCAAGGAGTCTGAAATCCACCCGCTCCGACTGTTGCTGCTGCAACAGGGAGTCCTAACCATTGGAGGAGTAATCATGCTCCTCTCTCTATCGGGGCATCAGGGAAACCTTCAGGGAGCCCGGAGCAGCAGACATAAGTAAAATATAGAGTTGACCACTGCTTCATGCTGGGTCCCACTTTGGATTTCTGACCTGAGTCTACAGCAGCCGAAACGGCTGTTCATTTCTTCGGCTTCTGTATGGCCGTACCTAAATAAAAACCCCTTACCATAATGTGTATGTAGCTTGTTTTGAGACCCCTCAATCAGTTCTTTAGTTTGTGCTGTATTTATTACTTAAGTTCCTATTAGCACTGCGGCTCTTTAAATTGTATATCAAAACCATTTAAAAGGGACTATTGCTCTTTTACTTTCCCTTTTTACTTTTAAGGACTGTACTTAAAGGTACTTAATGGGGCTATAAGGGAACACCCTCGTCTCTCTACCAGAGCACCTAACCAATGACAGGGTCACCCTGTCACAGCTTGCAGTGTACCAGTGTGGGCCACCAGCTTCCAATGTTGGCGGCTGAAGTCAGCCTTTGCTATATAAGGTGGGCAGCCCCCATGCCTCAGTTTTTACCCATCATTAGACCAACGCGTGTTGGACCACGAACTCTGCTGCAGCTACAGTTGATCACCATTTTCCTGTGTTTCCTGCGCTTTCTTATTTTCTCTCTATTTTAGTTAAACATCAACATTTTCAATGTTTTCATCACATTTATATATTCATAACCTTCCTCTTCTTCCAACCGCTCCACTAAGTGTGACAGTGGCAAACAGATCCTGGGCAAGGACGTCCTCTCTGCTTGCCTCTTATGCCTGTGCCACGACGTTCAAGCCTGTGAGGTCTGCCAGAAGTTCAGTCTGGCCACCAAGAGATGCCATCAGAGGACCCTCGAGAGCTATCTCCTCCGGCAGAAGGTCACCCAGATGGAACAGAAGCTGCAGGCCTGGAGCTCTTCTGCTTCCCTGGCCCAGTCCTTGGGCTCCTCCTCGTCCAATCCAAGAAAAAAACATCAGGGAAGCACAGACACCAGGACAAGAACTGGGACCAACCCTGGTCTTCCTCCCACTTGTGGTCTCCGCATGAGGCTCCTAAAACGACTGCATCAGGGTCTTCCTCCCTTGGGAGGGTTGACCTCCTCGGCCTTGCATGCCCTCACCCTTTCAGGGCTGCCTGTGGCCCCGATGCCCGCCCGTATCTCCGTGACTGGCAGTGGCCCTCTGGGACAGGGGCTCTTTCCTGTCCTGCCCCCAAGCCCCTGCTTGTTCACCCCTTATTTTCCATGGGCTCTTCAGCAGGTGGCTTGGCAGGAGCACCTCTGGCCGACATGAGTGCTGCTGGTGCCAATTTTTGATCTGCCGCTCGACACCGGTCTTGAACTCCGGGACCTTGGTTGATTCTGCCCCTCCTTCACTGGGGCAGATGCAGCTGGGAACTGGCAACTCTCAGACACCGGTTTTGCCTTAGCCTTCACCTGTGGGATCATCCTCCTCCATGGTGCCAGCTTCCCCTAACCCAGTGCCAGCAGATCTCGCCCCGGCATCGCTTAGACCGACACCTGCTGGGCTGGCATTTATTCTCCACAGCTTGCGGGCCCTTCGCCAGTCCCACCCCCAGCACTGGTTGGGCCTTCGCTGGCCCTCGCCCTCGCCCTGCCTACACCTAGCCTGTCATTGCTGGGACTGGTGCCTGTACCACCTCCCACCCCAGTGGGACCACAGCTAGGATACCCGACACCGATTCTGGTTGCCCGACACTGGCCTATCCCTACTCGACGTCGGGGGGACCGACTGCGGCATACCCTTATCCTGCGCCTGTAGGGCGCCAGCTGCTATACAGTTATCCCATGCCTGGGGGCCTGGTACTGGTGCCCATGGAATACCACAACCTGATTTCTGTACTATGGGCCTTCATGTAATTGCAGGCCCCTAACCCAAGTGTGCTGCCTCAGCCACACCCTTCAGGGCCTTATACGGGCTCCGCCCCTCCCGCCTCACCCCACCTGGGACCGAGTGCTCCCTCTACCCCCACGAACCTTACTGACACAGGTACTGCCACTTGCGCAGTCGACTGCCAACCCAGTGATAGTGGGGACCAGGATTCTGCCACTGACGACAGTGTCAGTTAGGAGTCTTCCCCCTTTGAGGGGGTCTCCTTGGGAGATGAACAGGAGCCCTCTAATGTCCCCAGATCACCTCCTGATAACCCTACCTTCATGGATATCATGAGGCATATCCGGGCAGTGATGGTGTGGGAGACTGAAGAGCAAGACCCGGAGTGTCACCACCTGGCAGTCTACCTCTGTTAGCATGATGCTCGCCCTTGGATGTCCCCCCATTCATTGAATCTTATGAGGATGTTGCCAAGGCCGCATGGCTCCATACCATCCCTGTGGTCTCTAAGAAGGCTCTACCATGCTCCAGATGGCAGATCCTTTTTTTAGTGAGCACCCCAAAGCCAACTCTGTGGTTATTAACATGGCCCACAACTGCACCAAGAGGCCGAAGCACCTCCGTGCCTTCCCTACAGAGAGATGAGGCAGCTAGACCAGGTGAGCATGCATGCCTTTGCCACTCTTGCCATCCGGGCTCTTAGCTACGTGGTCCACATGTTGCAGTACCAAAACTTGATGTAGGACCAGGCCGGGGAGGCAGTTACGGCGATGCCGAGCAACCCCTCCAAACAGCAAAGACTTCAGGAGACATCGGCATCCGCGTCCTCTGGGTGGCTTATGATGCCGTGGATGCTTCGGGCCGGGCAGCTGCCGTGGTTATTAGCATGAGGTGCCATACCTAGCTTAGAGCCTCGGGCTTTGCCCATGATGTCCAATCCAGCATTATGGATGCCCCCTTCAAGGTCCCAAGCTGTTTAGAGGCTATATTCAAGACACTATATCTGAGCTCCAAACCTCCAGTAGGGCCTTGAAGTTAGTTCACTTCATGTACCGCACCTAGCCAAAGTCGAGTCACAGGGCCCTTTTTCATCGCTCCTCTCATAGACAGGCA
Organism: Neoceratodus forsteri; assembly: GCA_016271365.2. Taxonomy (NCBI): domain Eukaryota; kingdom Metazoa; phylum Chordata; order Ceratodontiformes; family Ceratodontidae; genus Neoceratodus; species Neoceratodus forsteri. Next base: position 707,479,970 of record CM057459.1, on the reverse strand, counting down.
CGACCCCCTCCCAAGGACCAGGGTAAACGCAAGGCAAGTGTTGCCTTCCCTGCATCTGCATCAGCCCTTCCCCTGACCGCCAGAGGTGTGTCCACAGCCCAGCCAGGGGCTTCCCCCACCAACTGATTCCTTGCTGCCTCCCCCCCACAGGGCTTTAGGAGGTGGTGGTGGTTGGGGTCGCTTTTCCCTCCACCTGGACAGGTGGAAAGATGTCACCACAGACAACTGAGTGCTAAGCTCATAGAATACAGCCAAACTCTAGAGTGGCTCCCAGAAAATCCACTAAGCCTATCTGCATATCCTCCAGACCATGTTCCCCTTATACAGGCCATAATTCCAGCCTTACTGTAAAAGAAGGCCATAGAGTCCATTCCCAAATCCCAACAGGGAAGGGAGTACTATTCCCACTTCTTTCTACTCCACAAGAAGACAGGGGATCTCCGTCCCATCCTGGACCTGAACAACTTCAACTTGTACGTAGAGTACAGACATTTCCAGATGGCAACCCTTGAGGGGCTCTTGCTCCTGTTTCACCAGGAAGACTGGCTGTGCTCTTTGGATATGCAGGATGCTTACCTGCACATCAGAGGTTTTATGTCTCACAGGTGCTTCCTTCGCATTCAGTTCATGGGGGAGCACTGCCAGTTTCGGGCTCTGTCCTTTGACCTGTATCTGCCCCCGGGTTTTTACCAAGGGCCTGGCGATGGTGGCTACCACCTTGAGGAGACTGGGCCTTCTGGCTATTGGCGTCCCTGTCCCAGGATCATCTGCCTGCAGCCTGTTTCAGCCCTTGGGCATTACCATCAATCTGCCTAAGTTCTTCCTTACTCCTTGCCAGTGCTTCCTTTAGATAGGGTCAGTCCTGGATACGGCTCAAGGCAAAGCCTTCTTACCCTCCAACAGAGCAGAGCACCTGATGGCTCAGACCCACCTTCTTTTTTCCAGCCACCATGTTCAAGCAAGGGAGTTATTACAGCTTCTGGGCCTCATGGCAGCAGCCATTACAGTGGTTCCCTTTATTCAGGCTCCACATGAGAATTCCTCAGTGCACAGTGTGAGTCCAGTGGGACCAGGACTTGGATGCCTTGGATCAACCTGTGCTAGTGTCAGGTCCAGTCAAGAATGTGCTGCTGTGGTGGCTGGAACCCAGCGACCTGTTTCTAGGAGTACCTTTTTCAGTACCTCCCCTCAGCAGATTCTTATGACAGATGCTTCCAGCATCGGCTGGGGTGCCTATATGAGGCCCCACCAGACCCAAGGGACATGGTCAGTGATCGAGAAGGATCTCCACATCAGTGTCCTGTAAATGCAGGCAGTATTGTGTGCCCTTCAGGCCTTCCAGACTGAGCCCTTCCCAGGTCTGCTGTTGGTTAAGATGGACAACATGTGTGGTTTATTACATAAACAAGTGGGGGGGGGGAGACTCCTTCCAGGGAAGCAATATGGGTCTGGTATTGGGCCATCGAGCACAGTCTGGAACTCTCTGCCATCCATGTTTCTGGGGGACAGCTTGAGTTGTTCATGGTCAAGGTCTCACGAGTGGGAACTTCTGACCTCAGTGGTAGAAGATCTCTTCGACAGATGGGGTCAGCCAGAGTTGGACCTTTTTGTGTCCCCACACAAGGCAAAATTGCTGTTTTCTGATCGCTTGATCCAGGGCCTGGAGTTTTCTGGCAAGTTGTATTGCCCCTCTCACGGACAGGGAGGTTTCTGTATGCCTTTCCTCACTCTCTTCCTGCTCCGACAATGAGTTCTGATCAAACTCCAGATGGAGGGGGCTACCATGATCCTCATCGACCCCTTCTGGTCTCATCAGATCTGGTTCTCCTTGCTGCAACAACTGGTGGTGGAAACTCCGCTGTCACTGCCCCTGTGTACAGGCTTGCTGTCTCAGGGCCAGGGCACCTTGATCCATCCGAATTCCAGGTCCCTCCATCTCCATGCATGGCTCCTAAGGACATAGCCATAGCCAGATCTGGGGAGTTCTCTTAGAATGGCTGTTTTGATGACTGCCAGGAAGCCCTCCACCAGGGCCACCTGCTCCATGAAATAGAAGCACTTTGCTCTTTTGGCTGCCTCGCACCAGTTGGATCCCTTCACCTGTCCGGTGGATCAGGTTTTAGAGTACCTCCTGCTCCTCTTGAACTCTGGTCTACAGTGCTCCTCTGTTAAGGTACATTTCTGTGGCATCTCTGCATATCATGTACCTGTGGATGGGTGCACAGTGGCTCAGCTCGATGTGTCCTACACATTTTTTCGAGGCATTCTGCACTTGAAGCCTCCAATCAGGGACCCTATCTCACCTTGGGACCTTAATTTTGTGTTGGAAGAGCTTACGCTGCCTCCCTTTGAACCAGCTGTGTCTTGTGAGCTACGCTTTCTGTCTTGGAAAGCATTATTTTTAGTTGCCATTACTTCTGCTTGAAGGATTTCAGAGCCTCAGGCCCTCATGTGTAAGGAGCCTTATTTAGTTTTTCACAAAGATAGGGTGTCTTTGAAAACAAACCCGAAGTGTTTTCCTAAGGTTGTGTCAGAGTTCACTTTAAATTACTCCATCCACCTGCCTGTTTATTTCCTGGAACATTGCAGTCAAGGGGAAGCATTGCTCCATACTGTGGATGTACATAGAATCCTAAAGTACTGTACACACCGGACTAAGGACTCTCAAAAGTCCAGTAAGTTGTTTGTTTCATTCGCCCCTGGGAAAGAGGGCGCCCCGGTGTCCAAACAGTGTTTGTCTAAGTGGTTAGCAAACTGCATTGTGTATTGTTATCAGAAGTACGGCAAGGAACTTCCTGGAGGGGTTAAGGGCCATTCAACAAGAGGTATGGCCGCATCAGTGGCTTGCTTTTGTAACATGTCAGCTGCTGCCACCTGGAGTACTGTCCACACCTTTACCAAGCATTACAGTCTGGACAATGCCTCTAAGCATTGAGCCAACTTTGGCCTAGCTGTCCTCCAAAGCTTCCTTTCTTAGGCTATTTTTTTCACCAGCCAATAGGTCTGCCTGTCTGTAGTGCCAGAACTGCTTGGGCCTGCTGCAAGAGATTCCCTTACGTAAGACAGTACAGTTATGTAAGAACTTACTGTAACAGTAGATCTTCGAGAGGATTTCTTGCAGCAGGCCCTGCTTTCCCTCCCTCCTTCCCCCTTTTCTATGCTCATCGTGTGTCTCTCTCCCCTTCTATCAGGGTAAGCCTTGTGCTTTTCTCTACCTTTTAAACTGCTTTAGGGATGCCTCGGCATCTTCCTCAGTTCCCCCTTCCGGTGTCTTGCTTATGGTTGCTGGTGGTAGAACTGAGGAGGGCATGGGGACAACCCGCCTTATATAGGACAGGCTGACATCTTCTGCTGACATTGTAGGTGGGCAGCCCCCTCTGGTACATTGCTAGCTAGAAAGGTTTCCGTGTGGTCCTGCCACCTGATGGCTTAGTCCTACCAATGATAGTCTGCTGCAAGAGATCCTCTCAAAGATCTACTGTTACGGTAAGCTCTTACGTAACTGTACTTTCTAGGGACGTGGATATGGTGTACTATCCACACTTCAGGCAGATTCCTTTCCCTTTAAGTCTCTAGCCAGAAGGTCTTCAAGCTGGTTGTTCCCACCCACCAGGTGGTAACTCCCTTGGCACCGCCCTGTGATGTCAGATCTTCCTTTCCGCTGAAAGAAGGTTCCCTCCTCATCGCTCTGCGTTGAGTAGGCCCTTGCTTTCAAAAAACAAAATCCACTACATCTTCAAGTGTACTTTTGAATTTGTTCGAAACTCTGGTATGGATGACTCGAGGTTGGCACCAGTTTTAAAAGATGCGACAGCTGGCAGAAGATGTGCTGAACAGACCCGCACACTTCATTCATTTTCTGCCTGGGCCACAAACACGATCCCCAGGCTTGTGGACTTTGTCGCACTTTGAATCCAAATACTTTGGATGACCGGCATGTTCATCTTCTTCAACCAGATGAATGGGACCCTCCCATTCACTCAAAGACGCCTGCCGAGCAGTCTCCATGGCTGCAGGGGTCCACAGAATGAGGATGGGGTCACGGAAGTGGAAGAGCTCCAGGCCTGCAGCTCCAGTTCCATCTGGCTAACCTGCTGGAGGAGATGGCTCTCGTAAGTCCTCTGATGGTGTCTCCTGGTGGCTGGGTTGAACTTCTGGCAGACCTCGCAGTCTTGAATGTTGTGGTATAGGCCTAGGCAAAAGAGGCAAGCAGAGTGGCCATCCTTGTCCGGGATCTGTTTGCCACAGGCACACTTAGTGGAGCGTTCGAAGAAGAAGATGGTTGTGAAGATATAAATATGATGAAGAAACATTGGAAATTTCAGTATTCGAAGATCTGACGTCACGGGGTGGTGCCAAGGGAGTTACCACCCAGGTGGGTGGGAGGAGCCAACTTGACGACCTTCCTACCAGAGATTTAAGGGAAATTAATCTGCCAGACAGGTGAATGTACACCATATACCACTGCTAGAACTGCTGATCTTACTTCAAGAGGGCTCTTGCAGTAGGTAATTACATATAGGACTGATGCCAGCCGGCATCAGGATCCATCGGAAACATTTCTAGCTAGCAGTCTCTGGCGGGGGACTGCTCCCACGTCAGATGACCGACGTCATGCGGCATCAGTATAAAGGGGAGGTCCCCCATGCCCGCCTTCCAGTTCTTTCCCACCATTAGCTCGTGTCAGCGTCTCACGGTAAAGTTCAGCGCTCGTCTGCTCTGTCGTCGGTAGTTTTTATCATCTTTTTTTCAATTCTTCAACTAAATCGTCAGTCATTCATCGGTGTATGTTGTCCCCTACACCTTCCGAGCACAAAATTAAGTAGGACTTGTGCGGCGCCCAACTCCTGCACAAGGACGAACATTCCCAGTGCCTGTTCTGTCTAGGCCCGGATCATCAGGTAGAGAAGTGCCAGCACTGTCTTAAATTCAACGCCGCCACCAGCAGACGGAGGCAGCAGTCCCTGGAGGCCCACATACTAAAGAAGAAAATGTCCTCCGTGGAGAAGGAGCTAAAAAAGCTCCGGCAGGCGTCCACTTCCCCCGAAGGCCATCATAAGAAGAAAGACAAGGAGAAGCACCGGATAAGGGCCTCATCCACCGTGCTTCTTCGGAGTCGCTGTGTACAGGTAACGCCCCTCCAGGGGACCACTCTATGACAGCCGCCTCGGGGCTTCGTAAGGCGCGCCAGCCCGCCTGCCTGGCTCGCGCTCGGGCCTTTCGGCACCTCCGGCTATTGTAGGCCTCCGCCCCAGTAAAGCCGCCACTGTGTGGCCTACTGGTTCGAGTGGTTTGGTAAGCCAGGCGTCAGCTCCTCTGGCGCCCGCCGCGATGACAGTCGATAAGTCACCTGACCCTTTGGGCGCCACGGCCCCTTCTGCTCGGCGCCAAGCCCTTCCCTCCGCGCCCACCCGGACGCCCTGATAAGTCTGACGCCTGCCTGCCCATGCCCGCATCGACGGCTGGAACCGACGCCGGACCCTCTCATGACCGCCATTCTGCTCCCCGCAGTATCGCTGCCCTCCAAGGACCCTGGGTCTCCTCAGCCTGACCCTGGGGATTTTTCCCCTCCATCCCTGGGCAATGCCAAGGTTCCTGCTGCACCCCATCAGGCCGTCTGCCCACTGGGCCGACTGACCTGACGTCGGTTCCCAGGACACCGGCTCTGACGCCGGTCTTGCCGATGCCGAGCGACATCCTACTCCCGGATGCTGCTCCAATGCCTGATCTTCTGCTCCAGGCCACCCGTGGGCCCTCCGGCTGGGCCGTTTCCAGCAGACCCCCCCCAGTTCCCGGGTATCCAACCCCATCATTTCCAACGCCGTCTTACCCGGCTCCGCAGTATCCAACGCCCCAGTACCCGAAACCGGCCTATCTGACGCCGCAGTACCTGGTGCCTCAATACTCGACACCGGGTTTCCCGCCATTGGGTTATGGATATGCACCTTATGGGTACAATCAATACCCGTATCACCCTCCTCTGTCCCCTCAGCTGCCGGTGGACTTGAAGGAGACTCTGGCCTCCTGGTGGGCTGAGGCCAAAGCTCAGCTCACCAGAGAGATGGGAAGTTGTCTCACCATGACAGTGCCGATTCTGGCTCCCTTACTTCTGCGACGACAAACTCTCTCTCCACCTCCGGACACCAGGGGCGAGCCCTCTGGTTCCAGGGCGGGGCAGGATACGCTTCCCTGAGGACCTTCCAAGGGGTCCATTCCTCCCCCACGCCAGGAGAGGGAGTCTTGCTCTTCATCTTCTTCCTCCTCTGACGACTCTGATGGTTGCTCCGAGCTGGACCACGAGCCACACTCTCCGTCTAAGCCCAGACCTAGGACTCCTCCGAAGTCTCCTCTGGAGGATCCTTCCTTTACGTAGTTGCTGCTCAAAATCCAGGAGGTTCACAAGTGGCATTCCTTGGAGCCAGATCCACAGCGCAAGAAATTCGCTGAGCATCTGGACCTGCCTGAGACAGCTCCTACCTTGGTGCCACCCTGGATTGAGCCTCATGCCAATCTTGTTTCCACTGTTTGGAAGTAACTGTCAGCTTTAGCCCCGCTTCCTCGGAAGTCGAACAGGCTATATCAGGCTCCCAAGGGTGTTGGCTTTCTAGATTCTCACCCTCAAGCTGATTTGGTTGTGATTAGCGCCGCTCATGGACGGACAGCTAACCCGAAACATCTGAGCTCGTCTCCACCTGACAGAGAATCCCGTCTTCTGGATCAGTATAGGAAGAAGATCTTTGCTTCTCCCACTCTGGGAATTAGGGCCCTAAATTATGTTGGTCACATGGGGGATTACCAGAAGGCAATTCTTAGTGAGGTGGAATCCAAATTGGACTCCCTTCCTGACTCTCAAGTCAAACAGGAAATGGCTGACCTCGTCCGCTCTGCACGTTCGGCCAGTCGGCACATGCTTCGTGCAACATACAATGCAGTGGACACTGCTGGTAGGAGCTCCGCTTTCGCCGTAGGCTTACGGTGTCACGCCTGGATCCATGTGTCAGGGTTGGTCCTGGAAGTGCAGTCCGCTATTCAGGAAGCGCCCGTCTGGGGTTCGGTGCTGTTTGGTGGTGATGTTAAGGACATTATCACCGATCTTCAGGAGAAGGGGACTGCACTGAAGTCTGTGGACTCCATGTACCACCCCCATCAAACGCAGCGCCTTCCCTTTCGCAGGCGGAATCGGCAAAAGGCGAAACCCCAGGGAAAGCGGGCCACTAAACGCTGGGCCCCTCTGGCTGCCAAGCCCCCTCCACCCAAAAAAGCAGTGGGTGCTTCAGCCATGATGCTGCCCCACACCACCTGATTCCTTTCCTCTCCCACAGCCTCTGGGCCTTCCAGAAGAACCAATAAGAGGGAGATTTTCCCTCCACCTCCCGGGTTGGGAGAGGATAACTTCAGATTCCTGGGTGCTTCAGCTGATCGCAGAAGGACACTCAATAGAGTTTCTTCAGAAACTCTGTTAACACCTTCCCCCAAGGTCGTTGTACTCTCGGCAACATCATCTTCTGGTCCAGGAAGAGATTTCAGCACTTTTGCTGAAGGAGACGATAGAACCCGTCCCCATTCCTCTTCAGGGACCGAGTACTATTCCCATTTCTTCCTAGTCCCGAAGAAAACAGGGGACATGAGGCCGATTCTCGACTTCAGCTCCCTGAACTTGTTCATGGAGTACAAGAGGTTCAGGATGCTCTCACTGCAGAGCCCCGTGCCCGTTCTCTGGCGGACAGTGGCTGTGTGCTTTGGATATGCAGGATGCCTACCTGCATATCCCTATCCGCCCTTCCCACCGCAAATACCTGCATTTTGCATTCCAGGGGGACCACTACTAGTTCAAGGCCCTCCCATTTGGTCTTCCTCTGCACCCCGGGAGTTCACCAAATGCCTTTCGGTGGTAGTGGCTTACCTGCGTACCCAGGAGGTGCAGGTTTTCCTGTACCTGGATGATTGGCTCCTGGCGACCCTGTCCAGGGAGGATCTCCTGAGCTTCCTTTCCCTTACCCAGCAGGTCTTTGCCTGCCTGGGTATTACCATCAACCAGGCCAAGTCCCATCTGATCCCATCCCAGAGGCTGCAGTTTATCGGGGCGATCCTGGACATGACCTCTGGCATGGCCTTCCTGCCACTGGATGGGGCGGCCACTCTCCAGGTCAGTCTGTTGTCCAGTCGCAGGCGGGTCAGCACCAGGTCAGTTCTTCACCTCCTCAGGCTAATGGCAGCTGTGATTCCGACAGTCCCTCGTGCTCGGCTCCACATGAGAATCTCTCAGTGGACGCTTCGGTCTCAATGGGATCAGCTGGTGGATGACCTAGATAAACTTGTCCTGGTCTTCACTCCCATGGCTCGGGACTTGCAGTGGTGGATGGTTCAGGAGAACCTCTACTGGGAAGCTCCCCTTCAGTCTCCCTCCCCCCTCGCAGACATTGACTACGGACGCCTCTGGCGAGGGTTGGGGAGCCCATCTCAGTCCTCACCTGACCCAGGGCTCCTGGTCCAAGTTCAAGAAGTCTCTTCACATCAGTGTGCTCGAACTAAGGGCAGTACTGTATGCTCTTCAGGCTCTGCATCTGTATCTGTCTCCCGGTCACCTAGCTGTACAGACGGACAGTATGTGTGTGGTCTGGTACATCAACAAACAGGGAGGAACTTGTTCCTACCCCCTTTGCAGAGAGGCAATGCGAGTCTGGGATTGGGCAGTGCAGCACAACCTTCACCTCCCGGCATCTCATGTCCCGGGGGTCGAGAACATGCTGGCAGACAGGCTAAGCCGATCATCTGCTCTAGCTCACGAATGGGAACTGGATCAGGGGGTCATAGATGACATCTTTCTGCACTGGGGAACTCCACAGGTAGACCTGTTTGCTTCCCCTCAAAACACAAAACGTCCCATCTTCTGCTCGCTCGCTCAGGGCACGGCATTTTTTGGAGAGACGCTCTGTCTCTAGACTGGAAGGGCAGATTCATCTATGCCTTCCCCCTGATTCCACTGATTACGAGGATCTTGCAGAAACTCGGTTCAGAAGGAGCTTGAATGATTGTGACCACTCCTTTCTGGCCCAGGCAAGTTTGGTTCTCTGTTCTACAACAGTACAGAGAAGCCTCCTCTTCCTCTTCCTCTGTCACTATTTTTGCTGACCCAGGATCAGGGGACCCTGGTCCATCCAGGCCTCAAGTCCCTTCAGTTGCACACATGGCTCCTGCATACGTAGCTCAAGCCCGATTCGGTGTCCCCCCCCCCCCACAGTAGCTGAGATTCTGGTGGAGGCCAGGAAACTCTCAACCAGATCTACTTATGCCATGAAATGGAAGCGGTTCTCTATTTGGGCTGCCTCCAATGATGTCGAGCAATTCTCGTGCTCTTTCGGACGACTTCTGGATTACCTGCGACACCTCTTCGATCTGGGTCTCAGCCATTCATCCTTAAAGGTTCACATGGTGGCCATTTTGGCCTATCATGTCCTCTTTGCAGACAGAACGTTTGCTCAGCTGGAGGTCTCTAAGACCTTTTAGAGAGGGATCCTTCACTTACGACCTCCTTGGGGTCTGAATTTTATTTTGGAGAAGCTTACTCTGCCTACTTTCAAGCCGGCAGCCTCAGTGGACCTAAAGTTCCTTTCTTGGAAGACTCTCTTCCTAGTGGCCATTACTTCTGCTCGATGGATTTCCAAGCTTCAGGCCCTGATGTGTAAAATCCCGTATTTGATTTTTCACAAGGAACGTGTGGCTCTGCGTACCAGCCCTAAGTTTCTCCCTAAGGTGGTAGCGGAATCGATGCTGAATCAATCCATATAGTTGCCTGCCTTTTTTACTCAGCACTCCAATTAAGGAGAGTACCTCTTGCATACTTTGGATGTTCACCGAATTCTGAGATACTACACCAACAGGATGAAGGATCTCAGGAAGACTGATAAACTATCCGTTTCTTTTGCTCATGAAAGAGAAGGCAATGCTGTTTCTAAGCAATGCCTATCGAAATGGTTGGCTTATTGTATCACTTTCTATTATGACAAGTACAACAAGACCCTGCTGGGTCAAGTTAGAGGCCACTCCACCAGAGGGGTTGTTGCCTCTGCGGCTTGTTTCAAGAACGCGTCAAGGGTTGACATTTCAGTAGCCGCTGTCTCTAGACTTCTGTCCATACCTTTACGAAACATTACAGTTTGGACATTGCCTCTCGCCGTAGAGCAGGCTTCGGGCTGGCTGTTTTGCAAGGCCTCCTTTCCTAAGGCCTTCACAACCAGAGGGTCTACTTCTAAGTAGCTTTCCTCCTCCTGTTTGCGTCTCCTTGTTCCAGACTGCTTGGGACTGAGTCCTATATGTAATTACCTACTGCAAGAGCCCTCTCGAAGTAAGATAGTACAGTTATGTAAGAACTTACCGTAACAGTAGATCTTCGAGAGAGGCTCTTCACAATAAATCGTCTATCCCGCCTCCATTCCCTAAGCTTTTCAGCTCCTTTCCAGGAGGGAAATATCTGTTTCAATCTCATCTTGCCTTTTGGCCTTTGGCAGAAAAGAACTGGAACGTGGGCGTGGGGGACCTCCCCTTTATAGTGACGCCGCATGACGTCATTCACCTGACGTGGGGGCAGTCCCCCGCCAGAGACTGCTAGCTAGAAATTTTTCTGTTGGGTCCTGATGCCGGCCGGCATCAGTCCTATAAGTAATTACCTACTGCAAGAGCTTCTCTTGATGATCTACTGTTACGTAAGTTCTTACGTAACTGTACTTTACAGGTGAGTAACCTGTTTATATTCCTCCAGATCATTCCCCACATCTGCCTTCTTATCCTCTAGCTCTCCTGCCTCTTTCTTGGCAGGGTGTATTGCCTTTGCTTCAGAAAAGAAAAGGCCTTCAAACCTGTTCCCACAGATCCAGAGACACTTAGATTCTTGAGAGTCATCCTGCATAAGCCTTCTCCCCCTGTTTGGAGAGGGGGCTTGGCTCTGGCCTCTACATATGAAGGATACATATCTCCATATCACAGTCTGAACAAGCATTTGCCAATGCCGAATGTTTGCTTGCTGGCATTAGCAGTGGATGTGCAGGAGTTAGACAGATGCAATATAAGAATGGCAGTGAAGTACTGAACTGATGCCAACTCCACCCCCACCCTGCAGAGATGGACAGGCATTTTGGTATGCTTTTGGGTCATCACCCATAACATTCACGACATTTCACCTCACCCTACCCTGCAGACACTGACAAGTGTCAAAGTGTGCCTTGGGGTGTTCGGGCTTTACACTCACCTCATTCCATAAACAAATATGCTGAAATGGATGCAGTATAAGAGAATGGTGTGAACTCTGGGGCCAAAGAGTCCAAGGTGCACCTCGATGTCTGTCACTGGCTGCAGGGTGGGGGTGGAATGGCATGAGCATTACTGTCGACAATCCCAAGTCACACCCCTGACGTCTGTCAGTCCCTACAGGGTAGGGCAGATGCCTATCAGACCCTACAGGGTAGGGCGTTATGGTCGGAAGTTCTAAGGCCCTGGGCGTGTCTTGATATTTTTACTCTTAAGTTTTCAACATGGGTTTTTTGTGACCCCACCACATGAACAGTGACACTATCAGTTTGTTAGCCAAAAGGTGATTTTGCACAGTGACTGCGCCATTTAGCGCCACATGTGCGAAAACATATTTCCAACATGATATGAAAAATTACAGCTGTACTGTTCATGAGGAGGTGTAAAAAAATGGTAGTGCTGAAAATCTGGAGTGAAAATATAAAAAAAATGGTGAAGTCACGAGTGTGCATAGAAACTGCGCAACGCACACCCGTAATGCAATTATTTGGGTGATTTTTTTGTACCAGATTTTCAGTATAGGCATTTTGGGACCTCTACTTATGAACAGTGTTACTGTGATTTTCTTAATCTGTCCTGAACACTGAATTCTCACAGCGACTGCGCCGTTATGCACTGGAAGTGTGAAAATACATTTCTGCCAGGATGTGAAAAATGACAGCTGTATTGTTCATAAGGATGTGTGGAAAATGCCAATGTTGAAAATCTGGACTGAAAATATTACAAATCTGTGAAGTTATGAGGGTGCGCAGAAACTGCGCAATGCGCGCTCGTAACACAGTCATTTTATGGACGTTTGTGACCAAATTTTCAACATAGGCATTTTAAGACCTCTGCTCATGAACAGTGTCAATTTGATTTTCTTAATCTGTCCCAAACACTGATTTCCCACAGTGACTGCGTTATTCTGCGCTGGAAGTGCGAAAACACATTTCGGCCAGGCTGAGAAAAATTACAGCTGTACTGTTCATAAGGAGGTGTGAAAAAATGGCAATGTTGAAAATCTGGAGTGAAAATATTACACATTTGCGAATGTGTGTGGAAACTGCACAACGCACGCTCGTAACACAGTCATTTTTGGGAATTATATCACCAAATTTGCAACATAGACATTTTGAGAATCCACTTCATGAACAGTGGCACTGTCGTTTCATTAATCGGTTCTGAAAGGTGATTCCACTCCGTGACTGCGAAATCAACTTTCAGGACTGAATAACCAAATGACAGTCACTGAATTCATGAGGTGGAGTCCCAAGAACCCCATGCTGAAAATTTGGTGTAAAAATTCAAAAAAATTACCGAGATATGCACCAAAGTTGAAAAAAACCTATTTATGTCATTATGCAGCTTACCGGCATTTCTTCAGTTTGCGGTCGGCTATGAAGAGTGCGAGCGTGTTCCGGTCCACAGAAGATCGTCGCGCTGTCCTCCAGAGGTAAGTATGTAAGGGTGAGGGTGTGGGGAGGTGGGGTTACTGAGGGTGGTGCGGGTTGGGAGCAAGAGAGTCAATGAGGGACCGTTGTCTTTTACAGGATGTTTGTAATTTTACAGATGACATAAGACTTTTTGCCACGCTGGGTGGGCTCCCAGTGTAGCACCTGAAGATTTTAGAGGGGGGGGCAGTAGAGCCAGTAGGATTAGGCACTGTTGTATACAGTGTTGGGGGGACCATGAGGACACTGGACTTAAGCCACGCTGGGTGGGCTCCCAGAGTGGCACCTGGGATTTTTTTTTTTTTTTTTTGAGGGGTGCCACTGGAGCCACAGGGGACTGGGCACCCCTGTATATACAGTGTGCTGGGGGGAGTGCATGAGCTGAGGGATTGGCTTGCCAGCACCAACAAATGAGGGCAGGGCATGCATACAACCACTGCTACAATCAGCGGTGGTGATGTGTGGGTCAATTTGCATACTGCTAATGGCATGGCAGTATGCTAATTGTCTACACATTACTACCGCTTATTGTAGTTGTTTGCTTTTAGCTGTACACCACTGCATCTGAACTGCTGTCATAGACAGCTGGGACATTCATTGGTGCGTTGGGGCCACGCCTACAAAAACCCTCAGGGCATTGGAAGCAGGGGTGCCACACCTATGAAAACTCATATGGTGGCACTATGTTTCTTGCACATGCATGCAAGCAAACATAAAAACCTCACATAATGTACTTGTGGTTCTTGTTTCAAGAACACATGTTCCATTCAGAGTGTTGCCCTTTTCAGATTGTCCTCTGTGCCAATCTTCATTACGTACTTGGCGATAAAGGCAGCAGCTCTTTACAGGGCAGGCCTGTATGCTGTCTTGCCTAGAGGACTGACCCTTGAAAGCCAGCTCCGGGAGTCCACTCCTTAGGTGTCTAGCATGACCTCAAGTGACTGTTTGCTGCTCTGGGGGTCACAGTCAGCATATCAAAATAGGAGTAGACATCCTGTCAGAGACTGCAGTATATGGGGCAGTCTTGAACACAGCTCAAGGCTCAGACTTCCTGCTTCTGGACAGGGCCAAACAGTTGATTGTCCAGGCCCATTTGGTACCTGACAGCTGGTATGTCTTAGCCAGGACATTCCTACAGCTCTTAGACTTCCTGGTAGCAGCCATTCTCACAGTACCTCTGGCCAGGCTACATATGAGGATTCCTCAGTGGACTGTAAGTGTCCAGTGGGACCAGTGTTCTGACAATCTAGAACAGAAAGTTCTAGTCCCTTCCCCTATCTGCAGACTGTTCCAGTGGTGGATGGAACCTGGCAGCCTATTAAAGGGGGTTCCTTTTCTGATCCCTTCCCCTCTTTAGATTCTAATAACAAAGGCCTTGGGGATGAGACAGGGAAGGGTACACTGAGAGCCCCACCGGACGCATGGTATGTGGACCACAGTGGAATACACCCTGCATATAAACATTCTAGAGATGAAGGTTGTCCTGTATGGGCCATAATCCTTTCCAGCTAATCTCTTCCTGGGTCATCTGTTAGTACCATTGTATAACAGCAGTATGATATATTACATCCACCAACAAGGGGGCATTCACTGCCCCCAGTGCGGGGAAGTGGTAAGAACTTGGTATTGGGCTCTAGAACACAGTCTAGAACATTTAGTGTTGCATGTTTCCAAGCTCCCAAAATGTTTTGGTGGATCTGCTACACCAGTCCTAGTCCGGACTACACGAATGGGAACTGCTGACCTTAGTAGTAGCAGACCTGTTTGACAGGTGGGGTCATCCCTTTTTGCATCTCCACACAAAGCAAAATTGCCATTTTCTGCTTGCTTGCTCCTGGTCTTGGAACTTCCTAGTGAGATACATTGTCCCTCTCTTGGAATGAGTGGTTCCTGTACACCTTCTCTCCCTTCCTTCTTATTCACAGGGTGTTAATCAAGCCCCAAATGCAGGGAGCCTCACGGACCCTCATTGCTTCCTGGTAACTTTTTCAGACCTGGTCCCTTCTAATATAATAACAAAATGCCTTTGCCTTACAGGAATACTAAACCATGTATGTTGTATCTGGTATAAATATTTACTGACTTGCTACCCTATTGTTATGTATACCCTTACTGACTGTCTTTTACCTGAACCCAAATGTATTTTTACTTATCCTGTCTATTGCAGGTCTACCTGTACTGTTGTACTCTTGCATCTACTGTCTATTTGTCTGTATATAAATGCATTGTTACTTGACTTGTGTAATGCAGTTCCACCTTGTAAATGAGCTTGCTCAATGGTGTTCACCTGGATAAATAAAGAATTTGATTGATTGACTGATTGATTGATTGATTGATTGAGTAGAACCACCAGTACCTCTGCCCCCGTGCAAGGGCCTACTGTCACAGGAAAAAGGAACTCTGGTCCATGCAGACCTCACATTGCTCCATCTTTCTGCATGGCTTCTGAAAACACAGTCATTGTCCACTTGGAGTTTCCCAAAGGGCGGTCGATGTCTTGGTGGGTACTGGAAAGCCTTCCACTAGATCCACCTATTCCGTAAGATTGAAGCGGTTTGCCTAGTGGGCTGCTTCTCATCACCTAGATCCAGATTCCTGTTCAGTTAATCAGATCCTAGGGTCCCTGCTGTCCTTGTTGAATACAAGCGTGCAAGGCTGCTCTATGAAGGTACATCTAGCTGCCATTTCAGCCTTCCAAATGCCTGTAGAGAGTCGTAGAGCTGGAGGTGGCACCTACATTCTTGAGGCACTCTACACTTGAAGCCTCCTATCTGCAGTCCAGTTCCCACTTGGGAACGGACTTTTGTTTTGGAAAGGCCTTCTTTGGCCACTTCTGAGTCAACCACTACTTGTGGTTTATGCTTTCTGTCTGTCTTTCTTTCTTTCTTTGAAAGTTCTGTGTTTAGTTGCTATTACTTCTGCCTGAAGAATTTCAGAGTTTCAGGATCTAATATGTGATCCTCGTTACTTAAGTTTTCACCAAAGGTGGTGTTTGAGTTTACTTTAAATCAGATCATCCATTTGCCACTTTATTTTCCTAAGCATACCAATCTAGGGGAAGCATTGCTCCATACCCTAGACATACATAGAATACTCTAGTACTATATACACCATGTGAAGGACTGTAGGAAATCCTCATAGCTGCTTGTCTCATTTGCCCCTGGGGAAGAGAGCTTTCCGGTTCCTTGACAATCCAAATGGCTAACACGGTGTATTGCTTTCCATTACAAGAAGTACGGAAAGGAATTCCCTGGAGTGGTTCTTGGTCATTCTACAAGATGCAGGACCACCTTTGTTACCTGTTTCCAAGATGTCTCTGCTGCAGAAAGTTGTGCAGCTACCACCTGACGTCCTGTCCACACTTCCTGTAGACAGTACAGTTTCGACATTGTCTCCCAGTAAAAGGGCTAGCTTTGACCTACCTGTGCTTCAAGGCCTCATCTCTTAAGCCTGTAGGGTGCAGCCACACAGACTGTTAGTTTCCATTACTTCCTGGTACTCGTTCCATAGGTGTGGCATGTTGAAAGGGATAACCTTGAAGAAGATAAAACAGTTACATACTTACTGTAACAGCAGATCTTCAAGAGAATCTCTTTCATCAGGCCATGCTGTCCCACCCTTAGTTCCCCTTCTGGGTTTCTAGCTCTAAATGTGCTGCCCATATCTTTTTGGGGATCTTTTCAGCCCTCTGCCTCACCTAACTTGCACGGGGCTTCGTTTTTTTCTCCTGGTTCCCTGAAAGGGAGGTCCTCTGAGCCTGATTTCCAGCGGGGAACTGAGGAGAGGAGGGGCCACCCACGTTTATATATGCACGCTGATGCCTGACTTCATCATGGGTCACCCTTGGTACTGTACACTGCTTGCAAAGTTTTCATGTGGTCATAGTGCCTGGCGACTTTATGGTCCATAGGCATAGCCTGATGAAAGAGATTCCCATGAAGATCTGATGTTACGGTAATTATGTAACTGTTCTTTATGTGTAAGCATTGGAAAAATTCAGTATTTCTTCATGACTTAGTTGTTTTTTCACATTTTGACCTCACCTTTTCAACATAGTCTTTTTATGACCCAGTGTTATGCTAAAGACAGGTGGACTTTTAAAATGTTATCCGAAAGGGGAAGAGGTAATGTGAAAACACATTTCAAAGGGGATTTTTAAAAATGACACCCATCGTGTTCATCAGGTGGGGTATAAAAAGGGATATGTGCACATGAGGAGCCACAAATCTGAAAAAAAAAAACAAAGTTATAGGTAAATGTTAAAACAATTTAACATATCCTCATATCTTTGTTGTTTTTTGACATTATGATTCCAAAGTTTCAACACTGTCTTTTTATGGCGCCACCTTATGAAGAAGACAGATTTAATTTTTTTAATCCTGTTCGAAAGGTAACTTCCTGGAACAAATGCAAAAACATGTTTTGGAGGAAATTTGAAAAATGGAACTTGTCATGTTTATGAGGTGGGGTAACAAGAGGACTGTGTTGAAAACTGGAGCCAAAATCTGCAGACATCACAATGTTATGAGTAAACATTGAAAAAAAAATAATGTTTCTTCATAACTTCATTGTTTTATGACATTTTGACCCCAGATTTTCAACGTAGTCTTTTTATGAAATGCAAAATCACACATACCCCCATAATGCAAAGCATCATGGGAAGTATATACAAATCACCACAAAATTTTGGGCTGGTTCAGCTTTAAGCAGGAATTCATGGTGCCAAAGGGCCTATCACACATGTTTTGTCCTACCCAGGACTCGTCACCTTGCCTCAGTATCACACCCAGGAAAATGAACCAGCTCCTAAGTTGATCTTACAGGTTTGGGTCATGGTGACCACCCTTCCCCCCAAAAAACTGAAAAAAAAAAGAACCTCAGTGCAAAAGCACTGAGCCAAGGATAACCCCAAAGGGCATTGGCAATAAAGCCAAGTTTCAAAGAAATACAAAATCACACATACCCCCATAATGCAAAGCATCATGGGATATATATGTAAATCACTGTGAACTTTTAGGCTGCTTCAGCTTTAAGCAAGAATGCACTGTGCCAAAGGGTGCAAACAGAAGACTCAGACATGTGTTTCGTCCTACCCAGGACTCATTAGTGTGATACAGATTAGGCACACGGATGAGTCCTGGGTAGGACAAAACACGTGTCTCTGTGTTCTGTTTGCACCCTTTGGAGATTGCGTGAGAGGCCCTTTCACACCATTCATTCCTACTCAGAGTTGAACCAGCCTAAAATTTCATGGTGATTTGCATATGCATTCCATGATGCTTTACATTATGGGGGTATGTGTAATGTTGTAATTCTTTGCAACTTGGCTTTATTGCCAGTGCCCTTTGGGGTAACCCTTGCCTCAGTGTTTTCTCACTGAGGTTCTTTGTCTTTCAGCTTGTTTTTTACTTTTTTGGGGGGTTCACCTTGACTCAAACCTGTAAGACCAACTTAGGAGCTGGTTCATTTCCCTTGGGGTGTGATACTGACAAGGCACACTGATGAGGCCTGGGTAGGACGAAACACGTGTCTGTGATTTCCATTTTCACCATTTGTAGATTGTGTGAGAGGCCCTTTGGCACACTGCATTCTTGCTTAAAGCTGAACCAGCTTAAAATTTCATAATGATTTTCATACACGTCCCATGATGCTTTCATTTTGGGTGTGTGTGATTCTGTATTTCTTTGAAACTTGGCTTTATTGCCAATGCCCTTTGGGGTAACCCTTGCCTCAGTGCTTTCGCACTGAGGTTCTTTGTCTTTCAGATAGTGTTTTTATGAGCCCTTCTTCTGAACATGACTAGTGTCTTTTATAAAATAGTGGTCAAAATATCATTTTGTGCCAAAAGTGTAACAACACATTTTGACCAGGATTTGAAAAACAACACCTACCACATTCATGAGGTGGTGTGAAAAATGACTGTGTTAAAAATTTGGGGTCAGAATATTAAAAATTACCAAAATTATGAACAAGTATTGAAAAAGTTCAATGTACCTTCATAACTTTCTTTTTTGTTTGTTTGTTTGTTAAATTCTGACCCCAAATTTTCAACATAGTCCTCTTATGACCCCACCTCATGAACCCAGTAGGTGAACATTTCAAATACTGCCAGAAAGATGATTTAACTGAGCAACTGTGAAATCACCTTTTGAGCCAGATTTGAAAAATGGCAGTTACCTTTTTCATGAGGTGTGGTCCCAAAAAGGCCATGTGGAAACTTTAGGAGAACATATTAAAAAATGAGGATATTATGAGTACAAGTTCAAAAAGCATTGAAATACATTGACCGCATACCTGATTTCCTCAGTTCCCGGTCTGGTGTTAAAGAGAGATGACGTGTCTCTGGTCCAGAGCGATATCAGCATTGGACCCCCCGTAGGTAACAAGGGGTGGGGGGTCGGTGGGAAAGGGTAATGGTAGTGACTGTAACATACATCGATGCACTGTTTTCTTTTTTACAACGTTTAAAATAAATTAAAAAAACTACAAGGGTGGTTGTTTTTATTTCAGGTACCGACTGAGGTGAGCTTTCTGGCTGCCAGTCCTTATCTGTAGATCTAATTCTGTTGTATATATGTTTTTTGTGTGTGTAATTTTATGTATATGTATGTGCCAGTGTCCGCAAAGGCACATAGAGAAAAGACTGGCTTTTTTCAAAAAAGGATTTGACCTTCTTTTAACTTGCAGGCCAGCCTTGCTTGCCAGGAATCTGACAAGTTCTTGTCAAAAAGCTTGTGGATAACTGATCAAAGAGTATTCCTCTAAGTTAACTACCCAAGGGAAGCAGGGATAATAAAATCAGTTTGTATAATCATAAACCTTACAGGTTCTTCCTTGTAACTAATTAAAGTAAGCCAGTTGAAAGGCCCAGGATGTTTTAGCCAGGAATTGAACAGCAGATGACCATTCTAACAGGACAGTGTGAATTTTATCTTACGGGAGCCAACTCTCTACAGGGGTCTTCAAAGGCTTAGACTTTAAATCCCAGGATTTGATTTTTGGAAACAAAGGAACAGTGACATCTCCTGCACAAGTGGAGTACTTGCTCTGAACTGGGAATTGATGACACTGCAAGCTACAGACTGGGACGGCCATCTCTTTAAAAAGCCCAGCTCAGGGCTTTTTTTTTTTTTACTATTATTTTTCACTCCCATCAGCACTGTCTGGGGCCCCATCGGTCGACCTGCTTGTTCCCCTCCTACCTGAGAGTCCCCCAGCTGCACCTCAATCTCCCTTCACTTGGGACACACCCATGGAGCAACCCCCCCCAGAATTTACCCCCCCCCAGAGTGGGGCCACCTTCTGCTCCTAGACACTTTCTTCTGGTGCTCCTTGGGTGGGGGTGATTGGTGAGACGAGGTCCCAGTGGGCAGAATCCAGTATTGGAGGTGGGGGCAGGCGATGTCTTCCTCCCAGCCAATGGGAGTTTTCCTGTGTTCGTGAGCTTGACTTCCCCCCTCAGGAGCCCAGACGTGCAATGACATCCAGTGCGACTGGGCGTGCTCTGCACCCTGATCAGCGGATGTCCGCCAAGGCTGCTCCTCAGTACCAGCATGATCCCTCTGGCTGTTGCGCTCCCAGCCACTGCTGGGAGTCACCCATGCCAAGGAGTCATCCACCCAGCCTCCCCAGGAGAGGGAAGTAGTCCTCCGAATGCTCTATCCTCTCCTTCCTCTGACGGCCTGAACTCGTTCCCGAACCCAGGTCGCCAGCATGGCGTGAGGTGTGCCGTCCAGTGCCTCAAACCTCAGTGCCACTGGGCCATTGCTCAGGGCATTTGACACACATTTTCATCTGGACACTGCTTGACACACACCAGAAGCCAGACTGCTGAAATCCAGTGTGGCTACAAGGACTAAAGGGACTGAAAACTTTCATCCACTTTTCTGGTCTTCAATTCACTGCAATTTCAAGGTAGACTTTTAGCTACCAGGGTTAGAACGTTTACATGTATATATCTGTCCCATTTTGTTTCTGCATACTGTAACTCAAATTAGTATATTCTCTTTTAGTTGTAACTGTATTTATCTAAGTATTTTAGCAAAACATTTGTTTTCCTACAAAATATGTGCCTGAGCGAGGATTTCTTATATTGTATGTGTGACCGTAGAAGGTTTATTAATAATTTGTGACAACTGTTAATTGCTTAGAGGGGCCACCATAAACAACCAAGTTGAGAAAAGGGTCTGTAAGGCATCTCAAAGGATAGGAAGAATACCAGAGTCTCTTACGAGTCTACAGGGATTTTGAACCAGGCTGTAACATGTACTGTAGGGAGCAGGACAAATCAGGCTTACACAGCTACCCCAAAGAGAGTGTGATGCGTGGGTCTTCCTCCTTTGTGTAATAGCTAGGGAAAGGGTTCATATTTGGCCACAAGACTCAAGACTAGTATTGTGCACTTATCCAGAGCTAGAGTGGCTGAAGTGCAGTCATGACCTCAGTGATCATTCAGAAAGGATGAAGAGGGTATCCCTGCCCTCCCATCACGGATTGCACTTAAGGGTAGGCAATGTGAGGTTGGTGGGCCTGACCCCCAGAAGTGGGTTCGAAACACCGACACTGGGGATTGGGCACCCCAGTGTAAGTTAAACATTTACCATTTACAGGGCACAGGACACCATCAGAAATGGCAGTAGTCTGGGATAAGTGAGAAAGTGGGGGGCTCTGTCTAACTTTTCCAGAGATTGTGCTGATGGGGGGGGGGCAGCAGGCTGGGAGAAGACAGGCAGCTGTGGTGATTGATGGTTTTCTTTTATGTGCAGAGTGTCAGTTTCACTTGCTTGGCTTACACCTTTTTACAACTGGTTTTGCTTCCAAGCACAGAATGTAACAGAATTTCCATTTCAGTATTCAGAGTAGTTGAACTTAAAAATTAAAAAAGAGTTTTAGCATGGAGCTCTATTAGATTGGGGAAGGGGATTGGATGGCATTGTGGGAGGCAGGCAGTAGGATCCAGGACAGAGCCCCACTCTTTCTGGATCATTTAATTCATAATGAAGTCGGGTCGCCCCCCCCCAATAAAAAAAATACAGAAGAAAACTGCTCTTTTACAGTCTTATTATTAGGGCGCCAATATGTTGACTGTGTCCATCCTCAAAACGAGCAGGTAGATCATTGTCAGGTTGAACACCATCAAACAAACAGATAGAACTTAGAAACTAAGGTGACCAGCAGACTGTGATCCTGCTCAGCTGGCTGCTGAGTGGTGCTGAAAGGACAGAGATGCTCTGGACTGGAGTAGCTCTTTCCTTTCAGCTATAAGTTTCTGCCCGGTAAGCCAAGATGTTGTCATGACCAGCATCGCTGATAACTGGGCTGTCACTATTGAACCCACTGCTGCATGAGCTGCATTGGACCCGACAGTGACACACCTCTGAAAGCCTTTATTGTAGCAAGATGTTTGCTTCATGCTGCACGTGCAAGCAAACAGAAAAACTGCATGTATTTCAAAATGGAAACTTGCAGATTTGATAGTCTTCTCCAAGGTGTGTGTCATTGTGCTTTTTATTTGTCAAACTTGCCCCATTTTTTATTCAGTAACTATAAAATGAACTGTTCTTCACACACACTCTGTTAAGAATTTAAGCAATTGGCCAGCCACACCTTGCGCCACGCTGGTGACCCATTCAGTGACAGACCTGGGGCCGGCAGGAGGGAGAGGATGGCACATCTGGAGGACAGCTCTCTTCTCCCTGGGGAGGGATCCAG
Organism: Neoceratodus forsteri; assembly: GCA_016271365.2. Taxonomy (NCBI): domain Eukaryota; kingdom Metazoa; phylum Chordata; order Ceratodontiformes; family Ceratodontidae; genus Neoceratodus; species Neoceratodus forsteri. The sequence continues at coordinate 707,457,522 of CM057459.1, read as the reverse complement.
GATTGCTCAGTGTCCTGAAGTGGCCCCGATGGAGATCGGGGCATAGCAGAACACCAGCCAAAAAGCATGAGAGTGAGGGGTGCAGCAGGACAGCCATATGCAGTCGTCATACTGCGCCGCACTCCCAGGGGTGAAAAACAAGAAAATCCCTGTCCTCAGGGATAGGTGACAGCACCTTGCCCCACCGAGCCACACTCCAGCACCAGGCTTCTCTCCTCACCAGGCCGACTGCCCATCCGGCACAATGGATTATAGATAGAGCGCCCTGGTCGGACAGTGTGGCCCCACTTCTGGGGGTGCAGAACCGGGGAATCTGCGGGGTGAGGAAGAAGGCTTCAGGTGGGAGGTAGCACTCATGGAGTGCAGTGGATGCCTGAGAGAGTTCCCCGTAGGAACGGAGCAGAAAAAGAATGTAAGCAATTAAAAAAATAACTTGATATTTTACAAATGCAAAATCATGAGCATTCCTTTGGCGAAAGCATGTGGGTGTCTGTCAGGGATAAATGCATCACCACAAGGCACTGTCTGACGCTGTTTACATGGTCCATTTCACATGAAACTGTGTTTGTTTAGTGGGGAGTGGCTGCGCATCAGTACATAGGCATAGCATCCCCCCACACTGAACTGAGCTGCATAACATTTTCTTTGTCAAAGACCATTAGTCACATCCCACTAGACTGTTGTATCTGTTGGAGAACGGACAACCATGGTGCCCAGTCCCTGGTACCAGCTACATTATGTCTCTCAATACCTGGTTGCCCATGCCAATTAAGACCCCTTGCTTGTTTGTATTATACTTCCTGCCGTATGCCATGCTGAGAACCTGAGACCAGGGTGCCCAATCCCTGATGCCAACTGAAACAGCTCTCCCCTCACCACCCCTATAACAGAATTTGACACTGCGGTGCCTTTCCCAGGTGCCAACTAAGACCCCGCTGCTTGTTTTTCTTTTATTCACCTCACCCACCATACTGAGAGCCTGACAATGAGGTGCCCAATTCCTGGTGCCAGCTGAAGCATCTGCCCCACCACTGTAACAGTAGACTGCTCCACCACCGATAGCTGGAACCATTACGGTGCCCACCCCCGGCGCCAGTAAACAGCAAACTGGAGTGCCCAATCCCCTGTGTCAGTACCTGTAAAATAAAAGCACTTTCGACTGTTTTTTGTATGTAAATCCTTTTATAAAGAATACTGTCCGTCAGTATCTGCTGCCATTCTGCCACTCACCCCACCAGCACTGCCCCACCCACCCCAACCCCCGCTCAGCATCCACCACCCCTCACTCTCTCTCACCTAAAGAAGGTCCACAGCCATAAATCTGCCCTCTGCTAGAACACACATCTAGCTGCTTCAACGCTGACTGAGAACTGAATGAAACGGGGTATGTGCAGTCAATTTATTTTTCGTGCATTTTAAACTTTTACTTTGGCAGTTGAAATTCAATGCAAAGAAGTGCAAGATAATGCATATGGGGCACAAAAACCCTGGCACAATATATCAGTTGGGGGGGTGAGGATATAGCATGCACCAAGCAGGAAAGGGATCTTGGGCTTATCATCTCTGATGACCTCAAGGTAGGGAACCAGTGTGACAAGGCAGCAGGTAAAGCAAATAGGATGCTGGGATGTATAGGCAGGGATATCACCAGCAGGAAAAGGGAGGTCATAATTCCATTATACAAGACACTAGTGAGGCCCCACCTGGAGTACAGTGTACAGTTCTGGAGACCATACCTACGTAAGGACATAGACAGGGTAGAGAAGGTTCAGAGGAGGGCAACAAAGATGGTGCATGGATTGCATCACAAGTCCTATGAAGACAGGTTGAAGGAAATGAACATGTATTCCCTGGAGGAGAGGAGGAAGAGAGGGGATATGATAGAGACATACAAGTATCTTACAGGGAAGAACAGGGTGCAGGAATACACTATTTTTAAGTGAAAAAGATGTTCCAGGACTAGAGGGGCATAGGATGAAGTTGGAGGGAGGACGATTCAGAAGAAACGTGAGGAAGAATTTGTTCACAGAACAGGTGGTGGACAAGTGGAACACCCTGCCAGAGGAAGTGGTGGGGGCTGAAACAATCACGGGATTTAAGAATGCATGGGCTAGACATAAAGGAATTCTGGAGGTCAGGGGTAAGGGGCAACAGACTTCTAGGAAAACATAAACTGAACTTACATGCTCAAATGGGCAGACTGGGTGGGCCATAGGCCCTTATCTGCCGACACTGTCTATGTATCTATGTGATTTTTTTAAATATTTTTCCCCAAATATTTTCAGTATGGCCTTTTTTTAGATCCTTCTCCTGAAAAGGAAGGTAGAAGTCACCTTTTGGGTAGGATCTGAAATATTTCAGCTACCAGGTTCATGAGGTGGGGTCATAAGAAGACTGTTAAAAATGTAAGGTGAAAATCAACAAAGTTAAGAATATATGTTGAAAATGTTCAATTTTCACTCATAATTTTGGTAATTTAACATTTTTAGACCTCAGATTTTCAACATAGCCAGTTTTTCATATCACTTCATAAACATGAAGGTGCCATTTTTCAGATCCTGGCCAAAAATGTTTTCACACTTGTGGCGCAGAGTGACAGTATTTTATAAATTATACTAGTCATGTTCAGATGGGGAGGGAGTCATAAAAAGACAGTTGAAAATTTGAAATTAAAATGTTAAAAAATTAAAAAGTATGAAGAAATGCTGTGTGCATGGCTGGCCATTTGGGTAGTGTGTGGTGTTCCCATGCCAGCAACTCGGGGAGCTGGCTGGGCAGCATGAAGATGGGGGCCAGTGCTGTTGCTCACCACCTCCCTAACCTGGGAAGGGATTGCACAGTGTTCTGCTGCACAGAGAACACCTTGTTACGGACTAGGGAGCCTTCCCTCATGAGGGGTTGATGTGTCTGTCAAGGCCTGACAGGGCCACCTACTGCATCTGGAAAAGTAGGTTGACATGAAATATCCCCGCTCTTATACAGGACTTATGCGGTTGAGGATATGATTCCTCTGTTACAAAAAGTAGGGAAATTTATTGCAAAAAACTACATTAATGCAGACTTTAAGGTTGAAGAACGCAAAGTGCACAAAGCAGGTTGAATTAGAAAAAAATCTTGGAGTATTAATAAAAAAAGACCTGAAATTCAGCGACCATTGCACAAAACATGTCCAAACGTCAAATTTCAAATACTACACTGTATTAAAAAAGCTTCTGTAAGTAGAAACGAACATTGCAGTATCCCTCTGTACAAATCGTATATCAGACCACACATGGTTTATTGTTCATAGCTGTGGAGCCCTCATCTACAAAAAGACAAAAACAATATCAAGAAGGTTCAACATAGGGTAGCTAAAATAATTTCTGGATTACAGCATAAATCATATGAAGAAAGACTAGCGCAATTGGGATTATATAGTTTAGAAAAAAGATGCATAATAGGGGACCTATTGCTGATTTATAAAATAATGAACAACAGTGATCTAAGGTTACGGATGGGTATTGACTGTCAGACCAGAAAATTTGGGTTAAGATCACTTATCCAACAAATTAAATTGGAAAATACAAGGAATGAGAGAATGAATTCATTTACTCAAAGGGTAGGTACCTTATGGAATCATCTACCACAAATAATATAGAGTGAGACCTTGACAATATTCAGAAACAAACTGGATAAATACATTCTGCAGAATGGGGTGCAGTGAACCCGCTGATGCGGGAGACAGACTCAGTGGGCAATCCACCTTCTTCTGTCTCTAACCAAGTATAATACCAAGTATAAAGTAAGGAGATGAAAAACAGTAAGATTTTGAATCTCAGAAGTTTTGGAGAATCAGTGTGGTGGAGTTCCTTGGGTGGGGTTGTCAACCCCCAATGCTCACCCCTTCCCCTGAGCAAACAAGGTTATATGTGACTTCTTGCTTCAGAAAGCTATGACTGATTCTATTGGCCACATGTGACAAGCTATACTTTTCTACCTCCAAAGAGTATGTACTCATGAGGAACTGGCTTGGAGCAGCTGTACCTTGTGCTTCTGACAGAAGGCTACGGGCTGGAGGGAGGGGTGGGCATTGGGGTTGACAACTCCACAGAACATCACACCACAGATTTGCCAAGATTCCTGAGACTCAAAACCTTAATGTTTTTCATTTCCTTACTTTGTGCACTTTGCTTTCTTCAACCCTAATGTCTTCATTAATGTAGTTTTTTTGTAGTGACATGTATATATATTTATTTATATATTAATTGCAAAGAAACTTTGTTAATGCATCAGTTAGGGTTGTTACTAACGTGACAAAAGCAGGAAAATGTGGTGTTAGGGTTTCCAACTCTAACACCCCACCCCCACCCTGCAGACACTGACAGGCATCGGGGGGTGCCTTGGGGGTCATCAACCCTAATGCTCACCCCTTTCCATAAGTAAATGAGCTGAGATGGGTACAGTATAAGAGACTGAAGTAAGCATTAGGGCTGATGACCCCAAGGCTCCCCCAATGTCTGTCAGTGTCTGCAGGGTGGGGGGGGTGTTAGGGTTGGAAATCCTAACACCACATTTTCCTGCTTTTGTCGCTTTAGTAACAACCCTAACTGATGCATTAATGAAGCTTCTTTGCAATGAATTTTCTTACTTTTTCAGATAGTATAATCATATCCTTATTTGTCTGTAGGAGTGCAGGGCTCATCCCTCTATAGATGCATATATGTATGCAACCATGAAAGTACAGGGCCCTCTGGGCCCTGCACTTCCATTTATAGGACAACAGTGGCCAAACTGTCAGCATAGCCTTGTTATTACCCCACCTCATGTACCCTGGAACAGAAAATTTTCAAATCCACTCCAAAACCTAATTCTGTGCAACTCCAATGCCATTCCGTGCCACAGGTGTGAAAACACATTTTGGGCAGGATCTGAAAAATTACAGTTATGACATACATGAGGTTGGGTAATAAGAAGGCTATGTTGAAAATCTGGGATAAAAATATTAAAAATTTTCAATGTTACAAGTGGGCATACCGAAATTGCAACAAATGGTCATAACTTTAGCATTTTTGTCATACTTTGACCCCAAATTTTGAACATAGTCTTCTTATGACTGCACTTCATAAACCCCATAGGTGAACATTTTCAAATCCATGCCAAAACACCATTCCGTGCCACAGGTGCAAAAGCATGTTTTGGGCAGAATGTGAAAATTGACAGCTGTACTGTCAATGAGGTGGTGTGCAAAAATGACTATGTTGAAAATTTGGACTGAAAATATTGAAAATTACCAAAGTTTCGCGCACGCATAGAAACATATCAATAAATGCTCATAACCTGGCCATTTTTATAAATTTTTTAACCAAATGTTCAACTCAGCCTTTGGGACCCCTCCCGCGAACACGTTGGTGAGAATTTCATTACTTTCGGTCGAAGGTGATTTGTGCAGCTACCGCAAAATTACTTTCTAGGTCCGATTAACGAAATGACAGTTGCAGTGTTCATGAGATGGGTCCCAAAAGTCCATGTTGAAAATTTAGTGAAAAATTCCTGAAAATGGCAAAGTTATGAACATAAGTTCAAAACACCATTGAAATAAATTATACGTCACTTACCTTGATTCCTTAGTTTGTGGTTTGGCTTTGAAGAGTGCAGACATGTCCTGGTCCTCAGAAGATGACAGCCGATGACCTCCAGTGGTAAATATTGGGCAAGGGTGGGGGTGATGGGTGCTCAGTAGGAGGGTCGGATAGGGGAGGTGGCAGGGATGATGAGGGACTGTTTTCTTTTTTTCAGGTAAAAAAAGACATCAGGGATGGTTTTCGTTTTTACAGGTTAAAAGTGAATAAATATTTCTGGACACTTGGAGTGGGCTCCCCAGTGTTCCGCACTGCTGAGGGGGGCTTCTAATGCAAACACAGGGATTGGGTCCCCCAATGTTGGCAAATAACAGAAGGGACTGGGGGGGATATCTGACGCCTGGGGTGGGCATCCCAGTGTCAGATTATATAAATAAATAAATAATTTGAATAGGAGGGTGGGGCGTGTCCACTAGACACCAGGGAAAGATATGGGAGGAGGGGGTGCTACTAGACACCAGGAAAAGATATGGGCGGGCTGCCACTAGGAACAGTGATCGGTGGATGAGGGTTGCCACTAGACACCAGGGAAAAGAGCTTGTCAAAGCTGAACCTGCAGCCAGCAGCATGAGTTCCAGCTGTAGCTGCAGAAGTCAAGAAAATCCCGCTGTTCTCATACAGAGAACGTGGCAGAAGCGGTCCTCTCGCTAACCTCGGCACCAGAGATTTCAGGTGCCCACAAAAGGTGTTTCTGGCCACAATTTAAAAAAAAATCAGAATGTAGCTAAACGGGCCCTGTTTAGCTAAGTTCTGATGGTTCTTTTTTGTATTATATTCATTTTTACAGGTTTTCTTTATTCTTTGTCTCGCACTAACTGGAAAACAAGACGGCAGACACAACAGAGCTCTGCAAAAATGCACTAGGCACCCTGCGACACTATGTGACCCAGTCTGCAAAAAATACAACAGCTCCTGTGAAAGCAAATCACACTATGTGACCCTCCATGCAAAAATACAACAGTTCCTGCGAAAACAAAAGTATTTTTATGCAGAACATCTGACTTTTCCCGCAGGAAATAATGGGAAATTTTGACATTTAATAACTTTGGAACAGATTATTCTTTTTTCACCAAACCTTCATAAGGCACATCTGTGAGGCAAAGGCTTCCTACCCTGAAAATTTCAGACCCCAACCTAAAACGGTTTCTGAGATACAGGTGGACAAATAAACAGCAAAAAACATGTAAATTTAGGGATTGTTGACATTCTGTATCTCAGAAACCACACAACGGATTCACATGAAATTTGCTACATCAAGAGACCTACCCAAAGTGATTATGCGTGCCTAATTTCGTGCTCATCCGTCAAACAGTTCCAAAGTTATTAAAGTTGCAAAAATGTGGCTAACTTTCAAGTACCTCAAGGGAATTAACAAAGTCCAAGAGGGTAGCATCTTCCAGAAAAAGAGATGTGCAAGAACAAGGGGGCACAATTTGAAGATAGAGGGGGGACGGCTCAGGGGTAATTTGAGGAAGTATTTTTTTCACTGAGAGGGTTGTGGATGCATGGAACAGCCTCCCTGAGGAGGTCGTGGAGTCAAGAACAGTGGGGGACTTCAAGAATGTATGGGACAGGCATAAGGCAGTCCTAGTGGCGGGTAAGAGGAAGTAAGCTGTTGGTTAACTAGGATCTGCAGCTTATCTGTTAGGTAGGAAAATGGGCAGACTAGGTGGGCCAAGCGGTCCTTATCTGCCGTCAAATTCTATGTTTCTATGTGGCTTTAACATAGAAGTGTGTACTCAGCCTAAACTACAGTGGTGCCACTATAATATATTTCTATATATGTATATGTACGATACAGACCTCTTATAGTAGTTTAGGTAACCTGCACCACATGCATAGTGCCTCTGCCCAGCTGTACCGTTGGGCAGTACCCATATCTCAGTGGTACCAGTGTTTCGTTTCCCCTAGTTCTGAGGGAGCTCTCTAATGCTTCACTGAGTACCCAGCTGTGGAAGGCCCATTGATGTCGCACGTGGTTGGCTGGCATTGGTGCACCTACAGTATTAACAGGAATTTTACTTCATTGTGGACAAACTCCAAATGCACACCTCAACTGGGTATTTGTGTTCTCAGCTGGGTGCCCTAGTCCATTACTTCATTTTTCATATTAACTGTGTAACAAATGGTTGTGCTGCAGGGACAAGGTCCTGGATTACACATGGTTTTCTCAGTTAAGTGCGCTCTTGCTTGGAGCACAGGATGTTGTGGCATGGCACTGCATGGCTCAGACGTGCTCAGGGTAAGGACTGCAGTGTTACGGTGCATGTACAAAGGAATATGACTTGGAACCTTTGTAAATAAGTCCTTGATTCAAAGGTATTTTGATCCCAAACTGAATAAACTAAACTCAGCTACCTAAAACTTAAACAGGCACAGCAGTAGACCATACACCCCCCCCCCCAATGGAAGTTCCTGATGAGCAAACCCTGGGGCTGTTGTGGACAGTTCGTCCTTTCTTCTCACTTTGGATTTACATTTATTTGAAACATTTCTAGCACCAAGACTCTAAGGACTTTGTGTGACCATTTGTGGTCATGTATTTCCTGGTGATGTGACAACCTATGTTGTTATTTTCCCTGCCTGTACTGTTTGTGTCTTTTTCACCCAGTGATGAGGAAAATCCATTTTTGAAAAGCACCACGCCCTATATATGTAGCCTGATTCTGAGTACTGTCACTTGGTAGGAGCACATGTACTATTGCTGTGCCTTTACTGGCACAACATTGAGTTCCTCCTCTGGCTTGTTCAGCTTCTCTGTTTGTCTCAGGCCACTGTTGATGTCAGTCAGACTTCTCCTCTTCTCTGCATGTAGCAGAGAACCCCCTTATGGAGACTACAGGTGCAGCTTCTGCTTGTGAAGCCCAACCATGTCAGACCAGCACACCACATCCTGGCATCCAGTTCCTAGTGTGCTGCAAAAACCATCCCCTGGTAGTGGTGCTGGTTGGCCAGCTTCGCGGACCCAGAGCTGCACTTGAATGCAGATTAGTGCAGCAATGCAGAAAAAGTTTCTCTGCACACCTAGATGGTGAGCGCAGGGTAGTTTATCCTTGCTAACACCTCTCTTAGCCTCTCCTTTCAGTCTCTCAGGCTGTGCTGTATAAGCATGTGATTACCTCCTTTTTATGTATCACAGGAATCCTGCTTGCTCTGGCAGAGAAGTTGTCTGTCTACCCCGTCTTTGGCTGTACAACAGTCTGTCTGTCATAATAGTTGCATGCAGACTAAACAAGTTCTGTAACAGCCCTTGCTGTTCACTAGGGGAATTCAGCTCTGGATTTTATAAGGAAGATTTGGAGTGTCTGTGGTGGCACCAAATATAATAAAGACATAGGACACAAATGATAAGTCATCTTCCTTATATAGTGCAGTTTGCACACAAAAACAGTACAAAACATGTGGCGTAGGTTCCTACACAGATTTGTACCTAGCAGTCAGCTTACAGAAAGACAGCCTACCCAAAATCACCTTCTCTATGGAGAGCAGCGGCAGGCGGTCAAGAGGTCATCTTGGATGGTATCTACTTCTCGAAGTCCCTGTTCCCTCAGACCTTTACATGATGCATACAATAACTAAGACGTCTCAGTTCCAAGGACTGTTTGTTATTTAGCCTTGAATGCTCAGCACTTCTTCCCCCTTATCAGTTTGGGTAACTGTGCACCAGACCTCATCCTGCTGTCTGTCCCAGAGATAGATAAGGCTTGATATGTACAGAAAACAACTACATTCTCATAAACAATTTGATTTTGCAATTCTGGTGAATTTCCGCTCTGTGTGTGTGTGTGTATGTGTGTGTGTGTGTCTCAGCAGAACTAATACAAAGCATTTTAGAAAAGGCTGTTATCTCCAGCTGTACATGTACATTTAAAGAGGCCCATGCTTGCAGTTGTTACCATTAGTAAAAGGCACTATGCATTTCTTACACTTAGTAATAGTGTAAACTAAACTAGTAATACCAATAGAAGTAATAAGCTAATAATAATAATAATAGTGATGCCTAAACTACAGTATATTCCTACAATTATAATCAGCTGCATTAGTGGTGTCAAAAATAAGTCATCTTTCTCTACAGTTGGTTCACTAAACTGTTAATCACTTGCAGAGAGTCTGGAAGTTTGTTACTTAAAAAGCAATTGGCTAGTATGGGGTACCTGAATTAACAAGGGCCTTCTCAAGTCCATGAGCCCTTTACGGTCCCTTCAGCAGGCTTCGAAGCCTGATTGGCTGCTCGGTCGCCCTTTGGTCCAATTTCCATGCTGTTACTGGGACGGAGGTGATGAAGATAGCTGTTGGAATTGTAGTCCACAGGCAGTCTTTCCCAGAATGTCTTTATTTACATAACTTCTGCACTTGAGCGACATTCTTAGCCCAGACAAGTCCAACACAGGTGCACTCAGTTGTCCATTTGGGTCGTGACAACAACCAGAGGATTCCAAAATGATTTGGGAGTACTGATGCGCTCATTCCATCGGTGTCGGTTTGAGCCTTTGATTCGCAAGCTGCAGGGAGTCTTAAAGATAAGCCCCACATGGGTGTGTGGGGGAGTTACACATATATTTATTAAAGCTATCTTACAGATGTTTACATAAATATATTGTTCTGCTACTTTGATGTATTGGTTTTATATTTATATAAATATTTATTTATTTGAATTTGTTAACCGGGTAAGGAGCACTGGACCAAAGGCTCTTTTTCAGACTTGACCTGGGCCAAAGGCATACAAACTAACATAGTATTGCATAACAATACAGATTATGAACAACAATTTTACAAAGTTAATACAAAATTAACAACTACACATATAAATTAAGAGAGGTAATTGAATGCAATGCAACTGGAAGAGCATTCCAAAAACCACACGCAGACCTAGAAAAGGCCCTAGAGCCATTTTTGTTTTATACAAAGGAGAGACTAACTAAACACACTCAGATGGCCATCTGGCAGTATTTAAATACAGGATATTTACTGAATCCTCAAGGGAGGCCAATACATTTGGGTAATTTGCTTTACGTTCTAAACAACCACAAAAATATTTAATTCTAGGTACAATTTTAGTTGAGAATTAAGAAGACAATGATGAGTTCTAGAAGGAACAAGAAGAATGAAATTTCATTATTATAAACAACCAGAAGTTCTTAAGACTTTGCTTGTCCAGCATTAAAAAACAAAGTATGCATAAAATAAGGAAAAGGGAGAAGAGCGCCCTTACCAACATCGTTACAAGTTTCCATCTAAAAAGTTACATTTAAGCTTGTATACTGCCCCAAGCCTGTGGTTGATGGTCTTGCATAGCTTCCCTATATGCTTAAAATAAGTAAGAGAGGGGTTGAAAAGGACACTCAAATACTTAAATAGGGAGTCCGTCCAAAAGTACTACATTGCAGAATTAGTATAAGCATACCTCCAAGAAATCTTATACCAAAAATTAGGTTTCTGCAGTACTTCATTTTAAAGTTATGAGCTATTTTTAACCCTGATTTCACTACATGTTCAAAAAAGCCAGTGACAGTGAAGACCTGCTGATGATGCTGTCTCCTGAACGCACAGGCTAGTTCTCCCTGTCAGCAAGCTTATAGGACCTGTTTCTCCAAAGTTTAAAGATCATGTGCAGTAGTTTTCACAAGTGAAACAGGCAGCACCAGTCAATAAACATTGCTACAAGAATTATGTGTGTTTCAGGTTTTGTAACAAAGTTGACAGATTCATACTGTTAATGTCTTTTTTGGTGTGGCCCATTTCTCCAGGGTTGCTGGATGCTGAGTCAGCATGCCTCCAGGCTGCTGATACCATTTGGGGTGCTACTTTACTATGCCTGTTAGAAAGTTGTATCACTACTAGTATTGTAATGTTGGTAACATCATTGCTGTTTGTCAGTGCCTGCTTTACAATAGGTTTTATAGGGGGCCTTATATGTATTAATTCCTACTAGGGGCTGGCAGTATAGCCTAGAGGTTAGAGTAACGAGCTATGAATGAGATTGGTACATCAAGCAGGCCTGGGTTTGATTCCCTCGAACTCCCTTTGCATACTGTGTGACTCTAAACAAGTCACTTAATCTCCCAAGTACTCCCAGGTTTCCCCTGAAGACAGGCACTTGTGCCTAGTGGGCTTTATCTACTTACCAAAGACAAAAATAAATAAAAATGAAGTATTAGCCCTAGTAAAATGATCATTTGAATGTGGAGTACAACATAGATGAACCTGAATGTAGGTCAAATAACAGACTGCCAGGAGAAAACACTGGGCTGGCTGCTACATAGAAACTCGTCGTAAGGTTCCCAAACAGCATTATCTCTCTCGCCCCCATTTACAGGGAAATGGAATACTTGTTTTAAAGTGCCATCCTTAGACATCCCCTCAATTGAATGAAAGATGTGAATAATCACAGCCTTTCACCTCATCAGTTATCCAGTCTGCAAACCTCACATCAGTGTGCCACGGCTCAGCATCTAGCAACCCTGGAGAAAAGGACCACAACAAAAAGGCACCAGAAAAAAAACGTGGCCACCTTTGTTACAAAACCTGAAACACGCATAGTTTTTGATACAATGTTTATTGACTGATGCTGTCTGTTACACTTGTGAATACCATTGCACATGATCTTTAAACTTTGGAGAAACAGGTCCTATAAGCTTGCTGACAAGGAGGACTAGACTGAGTTCAGGAGATGACATCAGTAGCAGCTCTTCACTGAAACTGTTTTTTTTTTTTTGAACAGGCAATAAAATCAGGGTTGTACAATTATTTATGTATTTATTTAAAATTTTGGTGAACCAGGAGAGGCACACTGAGCCGAAGCTAATTTCCAGGTGCAAACCGGGGGAGGGGGCGTGAGGAAAAAGGGAGTACAGTTAAATAAGCAAAAGAAATGTACACAGTAATCAATGCCGTTAAAATAAAAAGACAATATACATACAACAAAATTACAATATTATAGACTAAACAAATATCTATAAAAGTACAGCAGATATTTGTAAGGAACAATAGAAAAATATATAAGTAGCTAAAACTATGTAGTGAACCATGATAAGTGCACACAGACCCATCCAATGCTTGGGGAAGAAAGTCAGGTAAAATTAGTGTAAGTCAAGGGACAACCTCGGGAAAAGACCACAGAGCTTGCTGGGTGATTAGGGCTTAAGCTGGTCATAGGAAAGAGGAGGAGTGTGAACCCTGAGGGGAGGGGAAAAGTCTGAGGAGTCTTTTGAAGGCAGAGACAGAGGGGAATAGGTGAAGATCAGAGAGGCGTTTGTTCCAGAGAAGGGGAAGACGACAGGAGAAAGCTGACTGTCCAGCAGAAGAATGGGGGTGAGGATGAGTAAAGGCGCATGGGTCCCTGTGGTGAAGGTAGTATGCAGAGTTGTTTGATTGTGAGAGCAGGGATGAAAGGTAGGAGGAAAAAAGTCCCAAACCAGATCTTAGCAATGAGGGAGGCGCAGTGGACCAGCCGCTTGTGGGAAAGGGGTGATAGGGAGAGCATAGAATAGAGAAGACAGTGGTGAGTAAGGAGAGGGACAGAGGTGGCAAAGTGGCAGAATGGGAGAGTGTCCACTGTGAGAGAGGGACATGGTGGGGGCTGTGCTAGTAGACCACGCTATGTAATCAACGCCATAGGAGAATCATTTTTGTTACAGGCTCCATGACGGGTGGGAGAGGGAGACTGTCTTTGTGTTGGTAGAGGATTGCAAGCTTTGGACGGAGAAAGACGAGCACCAGGATGGCTAAAATAGTGAGGTGCTGTAGAAGAGGATGTGTATGCATGATGCTTATATTTATAATAGTGGTGGATTGTATAAGGGTCTCGGCTATGCTTCTAAGAGGGTGACTGCCACTTTGGAGTAGTGGTAGGGCTGCGGACTTTGGTGCACAGGGTACCAGGTTCAAGACCCCTGAGGGGCGACTGTCCTTGGGCCAGGATAAAATGGAAATCCAGGCATTTAGGGCTAGGTCTGAAGCTGGGTGGAAATCACGCTCCCCTCCCACATCCCAGCTTTCTATTGACGGCTCTATTATCACGGACCCCCTTAACATAGCAAACTGCCTTAACACCTCCTTCACGGATCTTAGCTCTGTCCTTCCCAGTAGTTTCTTTGACTCAACTCCCAGCCCCCTGTCCTTCAACGTCCTCAGTTCCACTTATGCAAAATATCTGCCCTAGAAGCCAGACCGTTCTACTAAAAGCATTAGGCAGCAATAGCCCAAGCAACGACTCCCGTCCCCAAAATTCTACGACTGGTCCTGGATGATATCTTAGTCCCTCTTACGAACTTACTAAATCTGTCCCTATGCCTGGGTCAATTTCCCAGTGTTTGGAAAACGGCTGTCATCACACCTGTTCATAAAAGTGGGGACAGGTCCTCCCCCAGCAACTATCTGCCAATTTCCGTTCTTCGCCAACTCTCCAAAGCCATAGAAAAAGTGGTGGCTACACAACTCACCGAATATCTGACTAAATATGCCGTTCTATGCCCAGAGCAGCATGGTTTCCGTGCAGGCCATAGCACTGGCACAGCCTTACTGGAATTCTCCAACTTTCTGCACTCCTCCCTTGACTCTGGCAGCCTTGCTGGAACAGTGTTCATTGACCTCTCCAAGGCCTTTGACACTGTCTGCCATTCCCTCCTACTTGACTCTCTTTACCAAATCTGTTTCTCCACTGGTCCCCTCGCCTGGTGCTGTAGCTACCTATCAGCTCAATCCTAGTGCATAAAAAATGATGCGACACTCTGAGTCCCACCCTGTCCTCTCCGGGGTTCCTCAGGGCTCCATCCTGGGCCCCAACTTTTCAGTCTCTACCTAAACACCCTGCCCAGTGCCTGCTCTGGCAAAATTCTTCTATACGCAGATGATGCCGTTCTTTATGCCTCTCACCGTAAATCTGCCTCCCTCCAGGACTCTCTCCAACACACCTTCAACCTAGCAGAAAGTTGGTGGTTCAAGGAGCATAGACTTGTCATTAATCTCAAAAAGACCAAGTCAATGCTCTTCTCTCTCTCCATCAAAACAAAGCAAGAAATGACCCCCTCCTTATCCTCTCCAGCACTCAACACCCACTCGAGCAAGTATACACCTACAAATATCTTGGGATTACTTTTGACACTGCCCTCACTTTTCACACCCACATTAATGCCCTTGCTTCGGCCACCAACACCCAGATTGGCCTTCTTTACCGTCATAAGGACTGCCTTCCACCTGATGCGCTCCGGCTGGCAATCACATCCTCAGTACTGTCCCTAGTGGACTATGGCCTACCTGTATATGGAGTCGCTGATAATATGGCACTCAGTAAGATCCGACTCACTCTGAACAAGGCCTGTAGACTCCAGACCAGTGCCCCCAAGCTCACCCACTCCTGTCATCTCTATTCCACTGCTAATCTCCTCAACCTCGAAGAATGGCTCCACTACCAAACCTGCCTACTAGCCAAGAAAATTCTGTTCGGGCTCTCCCCCCCAGGGTATCTGCCTCCCTTCAACATACCTCCCCCCACAGTCTCCACCTGTAGCTCAGACAAGGCCACCCTACTGGTACTCAGGGATCCTTTTGCTACAGGGCCCCCTCCTGGTTTAACTCTCTTCCTATAACCATCACTAACACTCCCAAAATTGCCTCTTTCAAAACTGCTCTTCAGAGCCACCTGTTCAATGCCTGCTGCTGTAAGTGTCACTAACAGGTTGCTTGCATTCTACTAAGTGCACTTTTTATCGACAAAGTCTGTTGGACTGCCTCCACCCCAGCTTGTTCCTTTAATCCTTCCCCTGCCAGATATCTTTATATCAGGGGCCTCCTAAACTGATCATGTGTAACTAATGTGTATGAATTGTACAAAATATTTGTAACTATGTCTGTATACAAACTGTGTAAAATCTGAGTAACTCTGTATGTCAGCACTCTAACCTTGTGCCACTGTTGTCTTCTCTGTGTCGCGGTACCTTTGTAAACGAGCCTCTGGCTCAAAGGTTGTAAATCCGATTGTACAAATAAATAAAAAATAAAAATTTACAGGGGAGTCAACGTGGAGAAAGTGGGGTGGGACTGGAGGTAGCCAATTTTTGTCTGGTGCCAGAAGTCATGGTAACAGTTTTTTCTGTGTTGAGTTTTAGTTGATTTGACTGAAACCACACCTGCACTCTGTCGAAATTTTGTTGGAGAGGGGATTGCACGCTGAGGGAAGAGGGGCCAGAGGTGAAGATCACGGTATTGTCAGCATACATGTGCATGTGGGAGGAGTTGCAGATGGAGGGGAGGTCGTTTATAAAGAGAGAGTGAAGAGGATGGGGCCTAAGATAGAGCCTTGAGGGAGCCCACTAAGGATAGGAAGAGGGGAGTAGAGTGCATCACCTAGTTGGACCGATTGCTGCTTATCATGTAGATAGGCGCTAAATCAGTTGACAGTTGGAGCTGCAAGGCCAACATATTTAAGTTTGTATAGCAGTAGGGGGTGGGAGACTGAATCAAAGGCCTCTGCCAGGTCTATGAAGATAGCGGCAGTAATATGACTCTGATCCATAGCAGAGAAAATGGAGTCTGTGACCCGCATTAGGGAAGAGATGGTTGAGTGCTGTTTTCTAAACCCAGACTGTACTGTTTTTTGGTTTTTTTCACTCTTTGGTAACCGGGTAAGGCCCACTAGGCACAAGTGCCTGTTTTCGGGGGAGACCTGGGAGCACTGGGCAGTTAAGTGGCTTGTTCAGAGTCACACAGTATGCAAGTGGAGGTTGGAAGAATCAAACACAGGTCTGGTCTGCTGGATGTACCAAGCTCATTCACAGCTCGTTAATCTAACCTCTAAGCTGTACTGCCAGCCCTGGTGAGAAAGAATTGTTAGAGGATAGATATTCAGAAAGCCTAGAGTGTATGAGTGACTCTCTGAGTTTGGCAAGGAAGGGGAGAAGTGATTTGGGCCTGTAGTTTCCTGGACTGGAAGGGTTGCCTCCTTTGTGAAGAGGTAGCACCTTGGCGAATTTCCAAGCTTTAGGGACAGTGGAGGTTGAGAGGGGAAGGGGAAATTGTGTAACCAGGAGAGGCACTCTAAGCCGAACCTTGATTCTAGGTGCAACCTGGGAGCACAAGGAAGTTAAGTGACCTGCTCAGGGTCACACAGTATGCAAGTGGGGGCTGTGGTATTCAAAACCAGGTCTCCAGGTTTGCAGCTCAGAGCCTTAAACCACTGCGCAATATTGCCTTCTAGTGAGAGGATTAGGATGTGGGCTAGAGGGGAGGTTATAGGAGGGGTGGAGATAAGAAGGATCCTAGGGTGGAGCCTGTCAGGCAGGATTTAGAGCAGAGAGAACAGCATAAACTTCCTGGGGGGCAGACCGGAGGGAAAATGAAAGAGGCAGGGGGTGGGATAGAGTCTGGTGGGGTGGGGGAAGGATTGTCGGGGAGCGTGCACTTGGCAAAAAAGTTGTTGAAGATCTCAGCTACAGCTAAGGGGACAGTGACTGGAGAGCCATCAGTTCTGTGGATAGACGAGGCCTGTTGAGCTGCAGGATCTAGGAGCAAATGCATAACTTTCCAAAAGAATGCAGGAGTGTTATGAACAGGTGGTAGATGGGACTTGAAGTAATTAGCCTTGGTGAGGTGGATGGCATTGGTGTAATTATTTCTAAGTGATCTATAGGCTTGTAGGACTGCCCGTGATAGGGGATGCTTTGTATTTTGACCAGGCTTTGCCTCTAGATCTGCACTTGGCCAGAAGGTCTACTGTTATCCAGGGATTACGGTGACATTTGACTTGGACTTTCTTTAATGGGGCATGGAAGTTCCAGATGTGGATAAGTGTGTTAGAGAAGAGGGACAGGGCAGAGTCAACATCCTGGGACAAGAATACAGGCAGCTAATCTGCCTGGGTGAGATTCTGGAGGAGGGCTACCGTGTCCAGAGTGTGGAGTGGATGAGTCCAAACGTATTTAGGGGTAACATGGAGAAAGTGAATCTTTCTAACACCATATGTGATACTATGATTGCTTAGTGCATCTGGAAGGACACCTGCTGCTACGATGCGTTGGGGGTATGAGGAGAGCACCCAATCAAGCAGGGAGTGATTTTGGGAGTGAGGGTTTAATCCAGTGGGTTCGTGGATCAGATGGGTGAGATTAAGGGACTCGACCCTGAGGAGAGATGGCTTTGAGGAGGAGAAGGAGGAAAGCCAGTCCAGATTTAAGTCACCTAGGAGCAAGAGTTCACCGTTTGCTGCGTGCAAAGTGATAGAGGAGATGGTGTTGAGGGAGACAGTCAGGTGAAGTTTTGGGTGGGGCATAGAGTGTGCCAACGTAAAGTGGAGTTGAGGAAGGGAGGGATATAAGGGTGACTATGAATTTGTGGGTGAAGGGACGGGATTCATTAAAGGAGATGGTGCAGGAGAGAGAGAGAGACTCTATCTGGTGTACAAGGCTACACCTCCACCCTGCTTGCTGCAATCCTGCTGGAAGAGATTGAAGTCAGGGATAGAGACAGAGGAGTCGGGAATTCTGACTGACAGCCAAGTTCCTGTTACACAGAGAATGTCTGGGGGGTGTAGGGTTATCCATACTTTAAGGGCAACAGTTTTTGGAAGGAGGCCGCTGACATTTAGGTGAAAAATGCGAAGGCCTTTGAGCAGGAGTGTGGGCATGGGGATCAGGGGAGGGGGTGGGTTGGTCTGGACAGTGGGGGTAGGGTTTGAGGGAGGGCCTGGGTTGGGTTGAGTGTCTCCAGAGAGAAGCAGGAGGAGTAGAAATAGGGAAAGGTGTGGAGGGTATTTTTGCCTTCTGGGGTAGCAAGAGGGAGGCGAAGTTGTGGTTTTGGTGCAGCGATGCAAGGATTCAAGATTTAGTTGGGGCGAGGGGAGCAACACTGGGTGGATGAGGGGCGAAGTTGCGGGGGGGGGGGACAGAGTAGAGCGAGCGAGATGTGTGTGCAGAGGGGAGGGAGTAACCAGTGGGTAAGCGAGGGTGAAGTATGGGACAGAGGGAAAGGTGGAGTCGGCCAGCATGGAAAGGTGGGGTAAGAGGAGGGAAGGAGGGGGAGGACTGTTGCAGGGGAGAGGGGTGAAAGAGGGGAGTATTAGGAGGAATTGGCTGGGTGGTGTATGTCAACTATAAAGGAAAGAGATAGATAGCGAGAATTGGAGGGCTTGGCATGGTGAAGAAGGTGCAGGGGGTGAGAAAAGGGGAGGAAAAGTCCACTAGGTGGTGGAATAGCCTAGTGGACACTAGGTAGCAGTGTAATAGAAGAGCAGGAGGAGGGTAGGCCGTAGGAGATAAGTTTCTGATTTCCTTCTGAAAAACTTGTTGGTGGGATAGCCAAGTGGACGGGGGTCCAGGGTACAAGGGATCCACAGATCAGGATTTGAATCCCACAGTCTCCTAGTGAAATTGCTGGCCTGAGTTAGGTGGGAGGCACCAAGGGGATGTGTGACATGCATACCAATCAGGTTGAGGATGGAAAAGAGGTAATAAGGGTCTGAGGAAGGAACCACTCTTACTTCCGGAGGGGGTGCTGAAAGTGGGCTGATTGTTTCTGGCCAGTGCCTTTAAAGGCAGCACCAATCCTGGGTGGGGAGGGAGGGAGGGAGTGGCTGGGGTGAGTAGGGTGGGTAGAGAGCAATGCAGTGCCGCCGACATGGTGCTGCAACACAGAGAGACAGGAAGGCCAGTATGCAGAACCTGAGGACTGCAGGGGTTGCCCGGGCTCCGACAGTGAGCGGGAGGGCGATGCCTGGCCCTCACCTGAAGTCTGTGGTGAATTTCCAGTGCAGCCTGAGGTCTGCAGGGGCTGCTCTGGGGTTCCAACGGTGAGCGGGCGGGGGATGCTTCAGGCCTCACCCTGAAGTCTGTCCACCTTGTAATGTTTAAACAGAATAACTAAGAGATCTCATTTTGGCATGAGGCTCATTAGGGCTATGCTGATCCAAATTCTGAATTTCTTGATGCCAGAAATGTTTACCATAGTCCCTCTTTAAATAGAGCAACCTGTTCAATTAGAGAACCATCTAAATCATAAATTATAAGAGAACTCTTTCAAAACAACTGGAGAGCCAAACATCATAGACATAGTTTTGGAGGAATTTAAAACCAAATTGTTAATTTTAAACCATTTGTTTACTACACAGAAATCAGAATCCAGAAATTTGGTAATTTCAGAGGAACACTTAGAACTCTTAAAATAATCAAATCATCAGCATATAAGATAGTTTCACAATTTGTACAGCCCTCTAGAACTAAGTTTACAGACAGAACAATAGAGGTCCTAAAATGGACACAGAGGGACCTCATGAGTAACTGAATTTCTAGGAGCGTGGATATGTTGTTCATCCACACTCTTTTGGCATGTCCCCTTCTGTTTTAAATCTCACCGGAAGTCTTCATGCTGGCTCTCCCGCCCACCTGGGCGGTATATACATTGGCTCCACCCCATGATGCCAGATCTTCCTTTCCGCTGGAAGATTCAGGTTGCCTCCCGCGTGCTCACGTATCTTGTAGGCCCTGGCTTTCAAACCGGTTATTCCAAAAATTCACATTGTCCGCGTTAGTGATTTCAAGTCTTTGATTATGGAAGACAAATATTCCCCAGGATTTCGTCGGTGCCCTTGCGGCCAGAAAATGTCATGCACCAATCCCCACGCTGCGTGCGTCTACTACCTCGGTGTCGACAGTAACACCTCGAAATGTGACCTGTGTCTCGCCTTTCATCCCAGCGTCCTCGATGACCATCTCGCACGCCTGAAGCTGGAGAGGCCGGAGAAGAGGAACCCTCCAGTGAAATCCAAGGAGGCTCGGTGGGCGGTTTCCGTGGCTGCCGGATCCGCCGAGCAATTGGAACACATGCAAGCATTTGAGAAGGAAGCAGCTCATGCTGCTCAGTCTTCTTGGAGCTTCTTCGTTCCACTTAACCTGGGCTCCATCTTCTTGGGTTCCTTCCGAGAGTTGTGCCAGTCTCTCCCGACCAAGGGAGAGGCGCCTGCGGGCTCGCACTCCTCTCGATCCCGCAAGCGGGAGAAGAACCCAGGAGCATCTTCATCTCGACAGAGATGTTCTTTGGAGTGGGAGATGTGTCAGTCCCAGAAGCATGCAGTCTCAACTTCAGTCGAGATCGCATCTTTGGCTGCTGGTTTTTCGGCTTTGCCGTCTGGTCAGTCGACTGAATTATCTATCGACAAGGTCAAAATTTTAATCGATCCTATCAATCCGACATCGCCAACTCCGGTCAACAATTCCCTCAATCGAACCCCTAATCTGGTCTTTCCAGATGACGAGACCCAGCCTGCTGGGACTCCAGTCGAAGAAGTGGTCCCTGATCCTGGGAAATCACTGGTCCCGCCGGTGTCTCCTGAGCGACCGAGGCAGCCCGCCTGATCTCGATCGAGGTCTCAGACCATCTCGTCTGACTGGCCGAGGAAGAGCCATAAACGCTCTAAAAAGAGATGACGCCATCGGTCATTCTCATCCTCCTCGGATGAGAGAGGCTCAGGCGGAAACTCCGTCAGCGCTACGAGGACCTTATGTGGCAACAGCTAATTTTGACCGGGCACAAGCCCACTTTGGCTTCTTCACTGGCCATTACCTGGCTTTCACCTCCTAGGCTGAAGCCGACTCCTTCAGGGCTGATTAAATCGGTTCCTCTGCCCACAGAGCCGTCAAAACCACCTGTTCGTCCCAAAACGGTCTCTCCACCAATTGTGGTGGAACCACCACCCAAACAGCCTGCGGGAGAGGCTCCTTCCAAGGAAGACAAACCAGACAGCAGGCTTCCCCGGCGATTGTCGGTCTCAGTCACCCCAGACTGCCCTCAGCGAGTCAAAGGTGAACTGGGTGATAGGCTGTTATATCCGGATTCCTCATATTCGGACGTCACCGGCTTGCATTCACATCCAGGTGATGATAAATTGACTGTTGGCCTAGAGACAGAGGAAGGTCCCTCGTCTTTTCAAGGGATCCTTCGCCTCATCTCTGAATCTACAGGGATACCCCTGGAGCCAATCCAGAAAAAGGCAGGGTACCCTCTTATGGACATCCTTAAGAGAGGGGATACCCCGACAGAGGTCTTTCCTGTGGCCGAGGCTGTTGTCGGCCTGGCCCTCGAACTTTGGCAGCCTCCTGCCTCTTGTCCAGCTCCGTCTGCCTGCAAGTGGGGTTCACAGAGCACCCTTCGGCCGAGAGCCTGGTGACCGCCTCTGTGTTCAGGTGTACTGGCAGTTCTGCCGACAATGACCAACCTCCTAATAAAGAGTCCAAGCTTCTGGACCATTCAGCCAGGAAGGTCTATGCGGCTTCCTCCTTGGGCCTTCGTCAGGCAAGTTCGGCCGTCATCATGGCACACTTCTCTCACGCCCTTCTAGGGTCACTAGATGAAGTCCTCCCACATCTCCCCGCAGACATGCAGACCATGGTCAAGCAGGTCCGGGATCAGGGCTGGCCTGTTGCCAAACAGCAGCTCCAGACGGCCCTGGACATTGGGGATTCTTGTGCCCGCTCGATGCCTGCCGCAGTTGCCTCTCGTCGCAGGGCTTGGCTGAGGCTCTTCTCCTTTCCGGCGGATACCCAGCACAAACTAGCTGACATGCCTTTCCTTGGGACCGACTTGTTCGGCCCAGGAGTGGCCGGTCATCTTCAGCGCATTGAGCAGTCCATGCCATCTTGGACGCTACTCCTGCCAAGAGTTCTTCAGGCAAGAACCATCAGAAGAAAAAGAAGAAGCCTTTTTAGCATTCTTCCCCAGCGGCTCAGCAGTCCTGCTTTCAAGATGGACAGCAGCACCAGCATCAATAGCAGGCTCAAGCTTGGCGCCCTTGGCCCAAGCCCGGACCCCAACAGGCCCGTAAAGGAGGCAGAGGCTCAGGGCCTGGAGCCTCCTCCTCCAAGCCTGCTCGGTGACGGGGTGGGGGCTGTCAACCCCTCTCTCGTCACCTCAGCTCTGGGTCCTCCCATGGGGGGCCAGCTCCACCACTTCCTTTCCGCCTGGTCCATTGTCACTTCAGACAGGTGGCTTCTCGAAGTGGTCGGTCAGGGACTGCTTCTGGAATTCGAGCAGTACCTTCCAAGCCGAGTCCGCGCCCCACGGGAGGAAAGACTATCCGCTCAGACCCAGTCAGCTCTCAGAGACGACATCGCTCAGCTCCTCCTCAAGGAGGCAGTAGCTCCAGTGGCAGATCCTCCAGCAGACCCAGGCTTTTTCTCCAGGTACTTCCTTTTGCCCAAGCGGATGGGGGGCTAGCGCCCCATTCTAGATCTGCATGACCTGAATCAATATCTCAGGTCACGCACCTTTCGGATGGTCACTCTGTCCCAGATCATACCATCCTTGGAGTGAAACATGCAATTCTGTTCACTGGATCTACAGGGCACATTCTTTCATGTCCCAATCTGTCCATCCCACCAGCGGTTCCTCCGCTTCAGGGTCGAAGGGACCCTGTACAAGTTCCAAGCCATGCTGTTCGGCCTGTCATCGGCTCCATGGGTCTTCACCAAATGTATTGCAGTAGTGATGGCCCATCTCCGGCATTGGGGGGGTCAGGATTTATCCTTACCTCGATGATTGGCTCCTAGCAGGTTCCACCCAACAGGCAGTGGAGAGGTCCAGGGACCTGGCCCTCCAGATCTGCTCTCAGCTCAGCCTCCTGATCAACGAGGCCAAGTCAGAACTCGTGTCTTCTCAGGTGATGGGCTTCATCAGGGCAGAGCTCGACTCTTGTCAAGCCAGAGCTCGGCTCCCGGTGGACAGGGCGGAGGTTCTTTCC
Organism: Neoceratodus forsteri; assembly: GCA_016271365.2. Classification (NCBI taxonomy): domain Eukaryota; kingdom Metazoa; phylum Chordata; order Ceratodontiformes; family Ceratodontidae; genus Neoceratodus; species Neoceratodus forsteri. The sequence continues at coordinate 707,434,182 of CM057459.1, read as the reverse complement.
TCCTTTGCTCAATCATTTCTGTTGGGCAGTTGCGCCCTGCCTGGGACTTTCTGCACCTTCTGGGTTGCATGGCGGCATGCACCTCAGTGGTCTGTTGGGCCTGGTTGCACATGCACCCCCTCCAATGGGAGCTGGCCACCCAGTGGACTCAGCGCCACAGTCATTTCGACCAGCTGATCACTGTGACCCAGAAGATGTGGGGCGCTCCCCAATGGTGGACTGTCCCAGACCAGTTTCAGGAAGGGATCCCGTTTGTCCGCCCCGAGCCGACGGTCATCCTCACAACTGATGCGCCTCCCATGGGCTCGGGAGCCCACATGGGGGACGAAAGGGCCCATGGACTTTGGACCCCTGAGGAGTCCCGATGCCACATCAACCCGTTGGAGCTCAGAGCAGTCAGACTGGCACTGTCAGCTTTCGCTCCTCAGCTCCGGGGTCAAGTGATTCAAGTCCAGAAGGACAATACCACGACCATGTACTACCTCAACAAACAGAGCGGCACGCACTCCCATCTGCTTTGCAGGGAGGTGCTCCGCATCTGGACCCTCGTGAGCCGATTCGAGGCAGATCTCCTAGCCATCCATGTGGCAAGAGCCTCAAACCATCTGGCAGATGCTCTCAGACGCTTAGGCGGGACATCCCACGAGTGGTCTCTCCATCCAGAGGTAGCTTACAGCCTGTTCTCCCACTGGGGCAAACTGATGGTGGACCTGTTTGCCTCCAGGGAAAACACTAAGCTGAGGTTGTTTCATGCCCACCCTCCTCAGCAGGGCTCACTGCAGGGGGATGCTGTCTCAAGGCCATCGACCCCAGGGCTCCTCTACATCTTGCCTCCAATTCCCTTGATCCACAAGGTGCTCCTCAAGGTGAGGAGGGACAAAGCGAAGGTTATCCTGGTAGCCCCAGACTGGCCACGCCAGTTCTGGTATCCAGATCTCCTCAGCCTCAGCTGCAGGCACCCGGAGTGGCTTCCAACACACCTGGACCTGATATCACTCAACCAGGGAAAGGTATTCCATCCAGACCTTCAATCCCTGCACCTCACAGCCTGGTACCTGAGCAGCTAGAGTTCCAGGTTTTGGGTCTTTCCGAAGATGTCTACACCATGGTGGAGGCATCCAGAAAGGAATCAACCAGGAAATGTTATGCCTTCAAATGGAAAAGGTTTTCCATTTGGTGTCAGGGCAAGGGTCTGGACCCTTTGTCCTGTTCAGTGGCTAACATTCTTGACTACCTTTGGTGTCTCTCCAAAGGGAGTCTCCGGTCATCGACCCTTAGGGTGCACCTGACAGCCATCTCTGCTTACCAGGTGTGGGACGGTCAGCCGACGGCACAGGAGACAGTGGGCAGGTGCTTTTTCAAAGGCCTGGATCACATATACCCTCTGGTGCGTGAACCTCCACATCCGTAGGATCTACTGCTGGTACTGGCAAAGCTCATGGGCAAGCCATTCGAACCAATGCACAAGTGTGAGTTGTCACACTTGTCGTGGAAGTCGGCCTTCCTGGTGACTATCACGTCTGCCAGAAGGACAGGGGAGCTCCAGTCGCTTTCAGTGGACTGCCCTTATCTGGTCTTCCACAAGGACAAGGTTGTCCTACGCCCCCACCCGAAATTCCTTCCGAAGGTGGTGTCAGTTTCACCTTAACCAGGTGTTAACTCTGCCGGTATACTATCCTAATTACACCTCGGAGGCTGGGTACAGGCTCCATACTTTGGACCTCAGACATGCTCTCTCCTATTACAAGGAGAGGACAGCGGAAATTCGGGAAGAGGTTCGCCAGCTGTTTGTCACCTACGCTGAAGACGCTTCTGGCAGACCTGCAGCCAAATGGACTATTGCAAGACGGATCACATCATACATATGTCTGTGTTACGAGTCGGCGGGCAGGGAGCCTCCCAGAGGAATAAGAGCTCATTCTACCCACCATACTGCTGCATTGGTGGCTGCTTCCAGGGACATCCCTATCCAGGAAATCTGTCGGGCTGCTACCTGGAAGTCAGCAAACACCTTCATCACCCACTACTGCATTGACCTTGAGTCACCGGGATGCTGGTCTTCAGGCCTCAGGTCTCCAATCTTTGTTCTCTAGGAAGGGTTGTGCACCTTGCCTCCCTCTTCCCGAAGAACTGCTAGGAGTCTGCCAAAAGAGTGTGGGTGAACAACATATCCATGCTCCTAGAAAAACAGGTTACTCACCTGTAATAGTAGTTCTAGGAGTGGCATATGTTGTTCATCCACACGGACCCACCCGACCTCCCTGGCTGTGGATGCACACAACCTGGCTTCCAGCGGGCTAAGATCTGGCGTCATGGGGCGGAGCTGAGGTATATACCACCCGGATGGGTGGAAGGAGCCAGCTTGAAGACTTCCGGTGAGATTTAAAGCGGAAGGGGACATGCCAAAAGAGTGTAGATGAACAACATATACCACTCCTAGAACTACTGTTACAGGTGAGCAACCTGTTTTTTGACATAACATTATTGGCTCTATCCCAACTGATTGAAGACGGTTTGAAAAATAGTTCTGCGTCTAAAAGACAACGTCGTTTGAAAAACCCAAAGTTTCCAATTTACGACATGGTATTTTATGACCAGTGAGATCAAGCGTCTTGGACAGGTCCACAAACATGGCTCCCATTAAGTGTCCTGCCTCCATACCACAGAGAACCGTATCCATGAACCTGACCAAGGTGGTAATTGTACCCCTCCCCTTTGTAAACCTATGTTGCTGTATACAAAGAAAGTCCCATTTATCCAAATGGGCGTTTATTTTCTTTCACATGGTCTTTTCAAAAATCTTGCTCAAAAGGTTCAGAACGGAGACAGGCCAAAAATCATTCAAGCCACTAGCATTCTCTTTTTTGGGGAGTGGGACAAATATAGAATAATGCATGGAGAAGTGTGGTTAATGAGGATTTTGTGCACACTCGAGGTGTGTGATGCCCCTTCACCCTCGGTGGGGGGGGGGGGGTTGTATCTGAGCATCACACACCGAGGGTATGCATAAAATCCAAGTTCCCAGACTTCCCCATGTTTTATTTTTCATGTTTACTGCTTAAAGCAAAAACGCATAGATATTGTAACAAACAGAGTCCCAAAAAGAAGGAGCTTTAGTTTGTAAAAGGGAGCGGCTTCAATTTCACTTTCATTTTTTGGTTTACTGAAAGACGCTCGATCAGCAAAAGTTCCCTGATTGCCTCTAAATTATGAATTAATGGTACAGATAAGACAGAGAGTAGAGTGCTTGGAATTAAAGAGAAATGTGTCCTGGAGTGGCTTCACTTTATGTTACGAACGTATGAAATTTGTCAGCAGATAAAGGCCTAGTGGTCTATCAAGTCTGCTTGAGTGTGCAGCCATAACTCCTTATTCTGCAGCTGCCCCTCCCTCGGCCCTCCCCCTTGCCCTGTCCCAGCCCCTTTTAAAGCAGCCCACTGTTCTGCTAGATACCACTTCCTCCGGCAATGCATTCCACCCAGCTACCACCCTCTATGTAAAAAAGTGTCTCCTCATCTCCTTCCTGAACTTTCCTCCCTCCAGTCTCATATCATGACCCCGGGTATCCCTCCCCTCCCTTACTTTGAACAGCCCCTCCATACCTGTCTTGTTTATTTCTTTCATGTACTTGAAGGTTTCAATCATATCCCCGTCCCCCTTTCCTCCAGTGAGTACATGTTTAACTCCTCAGCCTCCTCTCGTATGGTAAGTTCCCCAGCCCCGGGATCATCTTTGTCGCCCTGCGCTGCACCCCCTCCATTGACTTAATGTTCCTCTTCAGATCCGGGCACCAGTACTGCACGCAGTACTCCAGGTGCAGTCTAACTAATGATCTATTTAGTGGCAGAATCACCTCCCCCCTCCTCGAGGATATACCCCTTGCAATGCAACCCAACATTTTGTTGGCCTTTGCAGCTGCCTTCCTACATTGTGCCGAGTTGTTCATTGACCCCTTAATGAGCACACCCAGATCCTTCTCCTCCTCTGTCTTGGCTAGCTTCACTCCTCCCAGCTGGTATTTCCTCCTTGGGTTTTTCGTCCTAAAATGCAGCACCTTGCACTTTGTGGCATTGAACCCCAGTTGCCAGGTATCGGACCAGGTTTCCAGCTTTACCAGATCATCCTGCAACCCCTGCCATCCCCCTAGGTCATCTACCACCAGCCTGGTGCCATCAGCAAACAGGTTGGTCTTGCTCTTGATGCCCAGTGATATGTCTGCAATGAATATCCCAAACAACACTGGTCCCAACACCGAGCCCTGTGCAACACTGCTCATCACTACCCTTGGGGATGAGAGCTGCCCACTCACCACCACCCTCTGTTGCCTTCCTTTAAGCCATTTTCCTACCCATCTCACCAGCTTTACACCAACCCCGTGCCTTCTAATTTACTTCCCAGCCTTCCATGCGGCACTGAGTCAAATGCCTTACTGAAGTCCAGGTACAGGACATCTACTGCATGGCCCCCATCCAATTGCCTAATTACCCAGTCATATAACTCCACCAGGTTGGTTTAGCAGGATCTGCCACTTACGAAGCCATGCTGTCTGCTGTCCTGTAGCCCTTTGGCCTCCAGGAGGGCCACCAGCCTCTCCTTCAGAATAGTGTCCATCAGCTTACCCACAATGGATGTGAGGCTCACCAGTCTGTAGTTCTCTGGTACATCCTTGGGGCTGCTCTTGTGGAGGAGCACTACATGAGCCATCCTCCAATCCTGAGGTACACACCCTGAGTGTAGGGAGGCATTGAACAGGTCTGCCAGAGGTCCTGCCAGGACCTCTGCCAGCTCCTTCAGTACCCTGGGGTAGATGCCATCTGGGCCTGGTGCCTTGTCCATCCTCAGTGCCCTCAAACCCTCCAGAACCCTGCCCTCCATGATTTCCCCATCCGTCACCCTCTCTCCTTCCATTCCTGCCCTCCCTCCCTCCTTGGGTATCACCCCCCCCTTCTTCTTAGTAAATACCGAGGAGAAGTAATCATTTAGTGCTTCTGCCTTATCACCTCCTGCTTCCACCCCCCCTTCCTAATCCTTACTATATGGTCCGCACAGCTACTTTTCTCTCTGATGTACCTGAAAAAGTCCTTCTTCCCCCTTCTTAATGCCCTGCACCAGCCTGAGCTCCTTAGACACCTTGACTGCCCTTACTGCCCCGTCACCTCCTTTGATTCCTTCAGGTACTCTTCCCTGTCCTCCTCATCCCTGTTTTTTTGTACCTACTAAAGGCAGCTCTTTTCCTCCCAACCTTTTCCATGACCTCCTTATTCACTCAGCTAGGTTTTTTTGCCCTAGCCTTCTTACTCTGGGCCTTGCTGAAGGTTCTGGTTGCTTCCACTATCCCCAGCTTTATGAGCTCCCATCTCTGGTTAGTGCCCATACTAGGCTGAATTCTGGCCAGGTACCCTTTTACCACTTCCCCCATCCTCCCGAAGTCGGCCTTCCTGAAGTCCAGCACCCTTGTGCCAGATTCCACTTCTTCCTTACCCATATCCAGTGTGAACCGTACTGAGTGGTGATCACTCCCCGCCAGTGGTTCTTCCACCCTCAGTTCCCTCACAAACTCCCCATTTGTAAGGCATAAATTAGTGTCGGAGAGTTAATTAGCGGCCTTTGCTAATCAAAATGAAAAATGATTAGCAATCAGCTGATTTTGATTAGCAGTTTTATAAAATGGATATTTTTACTTTAAACCATGTGATTATTACTTATTATTGTATATATTGATAAAATAGATATTGCATACATAGTTCTGAAACTGAATTTGCGATTTTGACCAAATTGTCTGCATAGCCTTACTTATTACTCCACCTCATGTACCTGGTGCAGAAAGTTTTCCAATCCCCACCAAATCGTAATTCTGCACAATGGCAACGCCATTCTGCGCCACAGGTGCGAAATCACATTTTGGCCGGGATTTGAAAAATGACAACTGCAGCATACATTAGGTGGGGTAATAAGAAGGCTATGTTGAAAATCTGGGATCAAAGTATTTAAAAATTCCAAAGTTACAGCAAGCGAAGCAATTGTAACGATTATTTAGAATTTCTGCCATTTTTTCATATTTGATTCCCACATTTCAACATAGCCTTCTTTATGACTCCTGCTCAAGAACAATATGACTGTCATTACACAAATCCTGCCAAAATGTGAATTCGCCAAGCAACTGCGAAATCACCTTTCGGGCAGGAGTTGCTTAATCACAGTTATGTTGTTCATGAGGTGGGGTCCCCAAAAGACTATGTTGAAAACTTGGGGTCAGTATCTCAAAAAATGACTGAGTTATGCACCAAAGTTGAAACCCCATTAAATACATAGGACCGCATTTACCTTAGTTCTCATACGCAGTCTCCAGTTCCAGCAGCAAGACGTGTCTTCGAGTGGGAACGCGGATCTCGGACCTGGGGCCTGTTCAGGTGAGTGACAGCCTATGGGGTGTCAAGAGGGGGTGTGAGGAGGTGGGTGCACAGTGGGTGGTCAGGTGGGGAATACAGGAGTGATCGGTGATTGACCCGCTTTTTTTTTTTTACAGGTTCAAATAAAAAAAGACATCCAGGGGACAAAACGGACAGCCATGGGATGGTGGGGGGTGCTACTAGACATCAGGGAAGGAACCTCACAATAACGGGGACAGCAGTTGGATTGGGGGGTGCCACTGGGCACCAGGGAACGTAAACAATAATGGGGACATCCATCAGATGGGGGGTGTCCACTAGACACCAGGGATAAAACAGCATTACGGGATGGCGATCAGTGGAGGAAGGGGGCACTAGATGTCACCAGGGAAACAAAGGGCTGGTAACTGGAGGGTGGAGGGCACCACTAGACACCAGGGAAAGTAAAACAAAATATGGGGATGGCCAGCTTCTATGATTAGTAACCACTGCTAATCAAGCTGGAAATTGACCCACGTTTCCTGATTCTTGGGTCACAAATTGCGATACGAACCTGCTTATTTTATGCCTTGATTTGCACAAGATCAAGGGTATTCCCTGACCTGGTTGGTTCATTGACCATTTGCATCAGGAAGCTGTCTTGGAAGGTATCCAGCAGTACCTGCTTCCTTCTATTCCTGGTTGTTGGGGTACTCCAGTCCACTCCTGCCATGTTGAAATCCTCCACGATCACCACACTACCCTTCTCACAGGTCCTCGTGATCTGTCCTGCCAGTTCCCTGTCTAACTGCTCTGTCTGAGAGGGTGGCCTGTACACCACTCCCATCCTGAGAGTCCTATTCTTGGAATCTTGGATTTGCATCCATAGTGACTCCGTACTACCCTCATCCCCTTCCTCCCGTACACAGTTCAGTCCTTCCCTCACATATAGTGGCAACCCCCCCTCCTTTCCCATTCGCTCTGTCCCTACAAAATATCCTGTACCCTGGTATCGACAGGTCCCAGTCATTGTATTGGGTGGCCCGTGGTTCGGTGATGGCCGCCATATCCACCTCCCCACTGCCACGAGAGTCTGTAGCTCTGCAGTTTTCTTTCCAAGGCTCCTAGCATTCAATGTGACCACCTTCCACCCCTCCCCCCACCCTCCTGCCCTCCTTTACTAGCATTGCCACTAGTACTTGCACTTTGTCCTTTGTCACTGTGAAAGCTCATATGGCTTCCCAACCTCTGGTCTCTGCATGTCCCATGCCCACTTGCCACCCCCCGCTCCTAGTTTAAATTCCCAACTACCTATATGTACTCCTTCATCCTCTGTTTCAGCACTATCTTTCCCTCCTCGCTCAAGTGTCGTCTATCCTTGGCATAGAGACTGCTGTCCTCCCAGGTCCCTCCCATCTTGCTGTTCAGAAGCCGCTCCTGTAAGAGCCCAGAATTGAAAGTGTTGCCAAAATCGATGAAACGTGTAAGCAGCACTGGTAGCTGAAACAGGGTGCTTTTCTTAGTGACTTGATTAGAAGACTGATATTTTTTTGAAATAAAAAGTAGTTTGCCCATTATGAGATAGTGTGTGCAGTTTGCATTTATCTGAGAAGACTGTCTTTCGTGCTGGTGTTTTTTTAGAGCGAGCGCAAGCAAACGGCCAGCAGGAGGACAATGTCTCGCACAGGTGATGAGGTGCACTCACGGCTATTTTTGAAACTGTGGTTTATGGAACTCCGTAATTCACCCTTGTGAATTACAGAGTTTGTAAGGTTGTGCCAGCAGTTGTTAATTAGCACTAACCAATAAATATTACGAGATAATTTCCAGGTAGAAGGGAACTTGTCGCATTTTAAGAGATAAATTAAACATAGTACTCAGAGGACCTGCAATTTGAGGAGCAATACGTTTAAGAAAACGAGAATAATTCAATCCATCATCAATGTCCCCACTCATGTTAGGAAATCCATTAAGCAATTTCTAAACATCTTGGATCTTTTTAAAGTGCAATTTAGCACAGTCGAATGATTGCAGATTAGGTAAGGATTAGGTAAATTATTTTAAGAACCTACAACTGATTTGGTCAAATCAGCAACAAATGCTGAGAGATCAGTGCATTTAGTGTTTAACAAATAGCAATTTCACTAGGATTGTCTTTTTCTTTGCCATCAACTACAAACTTTTTAAAAGTGCCTTTCTGGTAAGGATTGGTTAATAAATGTTATTCCCAAATCTTTCTGAATATTTCCTATTATCATCTTTTTATCAGTAAATAGGGATTGATGATTATGTTACTGTCTGCCATGATATACTCTATGGTACTGTTATCTATACTAGTGGTTCTTAACTGCAGTAATTATGTTCTCTGTACATTTATTATGCTAGTTGTGAATGTTTGTATGATGTAATTGTGTTGTATTATGACATGTTCCTGTAACTATATTAGTTGGTCTTATTGCAATTGTCATACCTGTATGGTTTCCTGTGTCAGCTGTTGCACTATCAATGTACTGCACTTACCGGGTCACCACTGGAAAAGGGACTGTCTTGTCTCAGTGGGCCTGCCCAGGTACCATAATTTAATAAATAAATAAAATAAATCTGACTTTAAACAAACTTAGCCTTTGTAGACCTAATGAAATACTTAAACCTATTTCTAATTTGAGGCTATTTATTTAATAATATAATTGAGGGGGGGATGTTCCAGATACCATCCTGCAGTTGCATCATACCCTTAATTTCACTAGTAAACTACTTATTATTCTGACCTCTGAAACACTTTTTTCTAATGGGGAAAAATGTATTCTGTATGGGGAGTAAGACGGCATAGAAGAAACCGAGATCATAATCCACCATCGGAATGATATGTATTAAATACCAATCCAACAGCTTAACTTGAGATTCAACTTAAAGGGACACTGTCAACCGTTTTTGCATCATATTATTTCTAGTTGAAACCCACATTTTCTGATTTTTTTACCTTCTCTAAAATTCATTGATGTTGCTGGTTGTGTTATCTGCCTCCTTTCTAAGTAGAACCAACATACATGCTAATGGTATAATTATACCCAACCTTATTTTGATTCAAATCATTGATATACTCTTTTTGCATACTTCCTGAACATTATGAACACCCCATAACAGTGCAGCAACTCATGATGCAGTAGTCTTCTAACCCTCCCAGTGCATAAGTAGCTAGACAGTGTTGGGGTGTTCCCAAGTCCAAGAAAGATGCAGTGTGTGTGTTGATCAAAAATGTAAACAAACATGTTTTTGTGTGGTAACACCAGTATAGTTGGCAGTCTGTTTTTCACTTTTTTAAAAGAAAAAAAGAAATCAGAATCAAACTGCCAGCTACTTCAGCAAGCTGTACAGAACATGACCAATCGTTAAATGTGTTGTTTGAATTAAACACATTTTGAGGCCTAAAGGGGTTGACAGTGCCCATTTAAGTCAACCCTATCAAAACTGTGCAGCATTACAAACCTAGGAGGAATTTTAGGAGACTGAAGATTTAAAACACAATACATTGCAAAGTGATCAGTAATAGGCCGGCCCGCCGGCACAGCGGTTGGATTTCTGCATGCAACGCCGGAGACCCGGGTTCGGGAGCAGACCCGGGTCACTGGAGGGCCGTCCGGGGCGGAGTAGGATCAAGCGTCCCATGGACTGCTCTCCTTCTCTGGGGGGAGGGTGTGGGTTGCGCTCAACAGACCCCTGGCGGAAGCTGGTGGTTTGCACAGCTACCGGTGCCAACATCTGAGGGGCAGAAGCTGGACGTCATTGCACATCCCTGCCCCTGTCAAAGCGAGGAAAACTCCTTGCAGCTGGCTGCGCTTGTGAAGCCTGCCCCCAGCTTCGATTAGCCTCCGGGTTCTGCCTTCCCCAGGCAGTTACTAGTCATGCGGCACTTGGTGCCGCATCCCACCTCTCTGGGGAAGCCAGGCACTGGGGTGAAAGCGCACAAGTGCCCGCAGGTGGGAGCATAAGGCTCGTGACCAGGCTAATGTACGATGGCCGGCTGTGGGGCACAAAAAGGGAAAAATAAAAAAAAAAGCCTGCAGTGGCCATTTTGAATAAGGTTAAACATAGAACGTTTTGACTCTGTATGCCCTATATGATTGAATGAGTTAATACCCAATCCAGGAGAAAGTGATTGTCACTTGAAGGGATTTAACCTTGTGCGAGATGAAATAATAAGAGTCAGTTGAAATTGTGGAACCAAAGATTTATACTGAACCATTAAAAATATGAAAATAATTAAAACTTCATTTAGATGGAGTCTGCCACCCTCCACTTATTTCATGTTCAGCTTCCACACCTAGCCCTCTGCAATGACAAAAAAGCTGTTACAAGTAAAACTTCTGACCACACCTAAAATGATTCTGCCACAGCCATACAGTGGGAGAAGAGGAACAAGTACCCACAAGCAGTTGAATAGGAATAGTAGAAATTGATCAGATAATAAAAGGCAACGCAGAGCTTAGGTGTGGCTCTGTGGATACCTTAAAAGCCCAGTAAGATTCTTGTCTGCCAACCTCCACTGTTGGAAAATTTACCAGAGGCTAATATCTCTACAAATGTTCAGGCTAGATGCTACTGCCATATGCTGCTGGAAACATAAGTGTTAAACCTTTTAACAGTGTATAGCATGGCAGTTCTATTACGCAGGTTGCAAAAATATTGACTTGTACAGTTGCACATACATTATCAATGTAAAGGGAATACATCAGTGTAAAAATGAGTGTATATTGACATGTAAATGTTGTATCAACATGCCACAGCCATGTCGACAAGATCTTACTTCGAGTGGGAGCTCTTGCAGCAGGCTGTTAGAATTAGGACTATGCCTCAGGCACTAGGACTGATCGGAAACCTTGAGCTAGCAATCTCCAGGGGGCCGCCCCCATCGTCGCCCAATGGTATATCGGGGTGGTCCCCAGCCCCACCGCAGTTCTTTTCCTGCCACAGACCTACTTCCATTGGCTCTTCGGTTGCCTTTAAAATGAAGTCTAGTAGCTTCCTAGTGAAATCCCTACCTTTTTTTCTTGTTTTTCTCAAAATGTCCGCTTTTCGTATTTACCATCGAGCTCTACTGCATGTCAACCTCACCATCGTGGGTCTCCTCGTCTGAGAAAAAGAGGACAATGTGCACCTGTGGCTGCCAGATCCCAGCGAAGGACACCCATGAGGCCTGTGTCGTTTGCCTTGGGCCAGACCACAGCACCAAGTCCTGCTCAATTTGCAGGAGCTTTACAGGCAGGACCAGAATTCGCCGCCTTACGGCTCTTAGGGCCCATCTCCTTGAACAACAGGTGGCCGTTATGCAACGCTTGCCAGCGGAAAAGTCCTCTCCTCCACCTGATCCACAAAACATAAAGAAAAGCGGTACTTGGACCAGCGTAAGTCCTTGAAAAGGACTGGGGCTACGGTCAAGGCGTTAGCACTCCGGATCACCCCATGAAAAAAGTCCTCCTCTGGGTCAGGAGGCTCGGATCATTCCGCCACTCCCAGCACTCCGCAGGAAAAAGAAACACTACCACTCCCACCAAGCCACCGACATTGGGTAGCGGTAGTCAGAGATCGGTCTCTGTGTAGGCCTCTCCCACCCCAGAAGTGAAGGCGGCACCCTTGCGGCCACACTCCACCTCGGGTTCCTCTTCCGGGACTTCGGTCCCATTGAAGAAAATCCTTACCCTGGTAATTCCCAGGGCTCCTGGCAAGACTGCTGACCTTAAAAAGTGGGAGCCGAGTTCAAAGCCAGCGTTGGCTCCCCACACTTCAATGGTTCAGCCCACTAAACTGAAGCCGATGACGGTTTCCAAGCCAGACAGCTTCAAACCATCGATGGTGCAGGGTACAGAACTGACATTGGCTAAGGTGTCGCTGGTCGCCAAACGTTCGCCAGTCTGCAGAGCCTCCACCCTTGTGGATCAGGAAGGTGGCTCCTCCCCCAAGGGCTTACCTGACCTTCCATCCTCACTCATAGCTCCTCACATGCTGGGCAAGCCCAGTCTTCCAACAGGGTCCACCGCTGCCCAATTCACCAAGGAGGAGCTCACAGAACTTTTCCAGTTCTGGTGGGGTCAAGTTAAAAAAGATGTGCTACCACTGCAGCCAGGGACGGGTAGAAAAAAACGTCTTCTCCCGTGCCCAAACATCCCTCTCCTAAACCAAGGCCTAAGTCTCGGTCACATACTTCAGCGGATACCCATGGCCGAACCTTGCATAAGGAACATCGGCACCAACGATGATCCAGGTCCAGTAGTAACCAACACTCTACCAATAGGAGACGGTCTCATAGCTAAAGCCGGTCTGCAAGCCATCCTCAGCGCTCAACCAGCCATCGCTGGTCTCACAGCCATCATCGGTCCCATAGCCGACATCAGTCTGCCAGCAGGCGACCTTCATATGAGGGGGAGCAGATCCCACACTCCCTTAAGATCAGCTTCCTCTTCTTCTGTGGGCCACGGTTTGCATCCCAGTTCCTCTGGGTCCGACCATTCCCTCTTATGGGAAAGGCCAGTGTCTCCTGACGAGAAAAACACTCCAAGATCGCCTCCTGACAACCCAACCTTCATGGGCATCATGCGGCACATCCAGTCTTACAATGGATGGGAGACAGAGGACTGGGATCCAGAACGCCGGAGGTTGGCAAAATACCTCAGGCAGAAGGAGCCAAAGCCTTTGATAGTTCCTCCTTTTGTGGATACCTTCCAGGACCTTATTAGGATTACTTGGAAGCATCCCTCTACCACCTCGGCAGTTCTAAAGAAATCGGACAGGCTGTACCGAGCCCCGAGGGAGGAGCCGTTCCTGGTGGAACACCCTCAGGTGGACTGTATGGTGATTATGGCTGCCCATGACAGATCTAAAAAGCCTAAACACCTCAACTCCCAGCCTCCCGATGTTGAGTCCAGATTCTTGGATCTGGTGGGCAAGAAGGTTTACCCTGCCTCCACCTGTTCCATCCGTTCTCTGAACTTCCACATGCATATGGTCTAGTACCAGAATGCTATGTGGGAGAAGGGCCTAGAAGTGGCTCAAGCCTTACCAGAGTCGGCACAAAAGATCACACTTCTGGACCTATTGAAGTCCGGTTCGGACGTAGGCACTCATGTTTTGAGCGCCTCGCATGACACTGCAGATATGGCCTCGAGAGCAGCAGCTTCCGGCTTTTGCCTTCGGCGCCATGCCTGGCTTAGAGTTTCAGGATTCTCCCAGGATCTGCAGTCCAGAATCCTGGACCTTCCATTCCAAGGTTCCGTCCTTTTTGGGGGAGGAAACAGAAAAACTCCTCTGTCACCTCCAAGATTCCGTGAAGTCCATCTGATCTGTCCGAAAGCTATATAAGGGGACCAGAAACCATTCTGCAAACAGCCATTTTGTAAGTCGTCAGGGTAGAATACCCGTGGCCAGTTCCCGCAGAGAGGTGGCTTTAAGAGGAAGCCACAACCCAAGCTTCTGGGAGCTTGACCTTTAGAGGCCCCAAGTCCTCCCAGCCCTCTCTGCCGGTTCCCAGATCTACCCAATGACTTGCTACCGACCACCCCTCCTCCGGCGGAGACGACGGGAGAGGCAGTAGAGGGTCACTTCTCCCTCTACCAAGAGGGATGGAGCATCATCACAACAGACCCCTGGGTTCTAGACCTAATATGTGGAGGACATATTCTCGAGTTTACCCAGATCCCTCTAGAAAAACCACCAGGGTCCTACCGTTATCCTCCTTCGCACATTCCTCTGATGGATGGAGAGATCCAGGCCCTTTTGCTGAAATGGGTGATAGAGCTGGTCCCCCAGGGACAACAGGGAAGGGGCTATTATTCCCATTTTTTTCCTGGTTCCAGAAAAGACCGGGGGCCTTCAGCCAGTCCTGGACCTGAGTTCCCTGAATCTGTGAGTACAAATGGTTCAGGATGGCCACTCTGCCAGGCCTCATTTCCCTCTTGCACCAAGGGGACTGGCTCTGCTCCCTGGATATGCAGGACACCCATATGCACATAAGGGTCTTCCCTCCCCATCGGAAGTTCCTGAGGTTCCACTTCCAGGAGAGACATTATCAGTTCCGAACCTTACTATTCGGCCTCTCCTCCACTCCTCGAGTCTTCACCAAATACCTTGCAATGGTGGCTGCAGCTCTCAGACGCCAGGGCCATTATGTCTTCCCCTACCTAGACAACTAGTTCCTGGCAGCACCTTCCAGGGCTCAGTTACTGCACACTCTTGAAGACACCTTTACTGTCTTCTGAGAGCTGGGGATCATTCTGAACCTTCCAAAGTTTTCCCCAAAGCCCAGTCAGCAACTCCTTTTTATCTGAGCGGTCCTCAACACAGTTCAGGGCATGGCCTTACTCCTGCAGGACAGGGGGGATCATCTAAAAGGTGTAGTCTGGACAGTATCCATGGCTGCACAGATGCCAGCCAGGACCTTCCTCAGACTTCTGGGGCACATGGCGGTGGCCATTCCTACAGTCCCTTTGACTCGCGTACACATGAGGGTCCCACAGTGAATGCTCAGGGTGCAATGGGACCAAAGGTCAGATGACCTGGACCAGTCAGGATCACTGACCCAATAAGAAGGACTCTTTCTTAGTGGTTTGACCCCTCCAACCTGGAAAGAGGGGTTCCTTTTCAGCAGGAGCCCCAGAGACAGATCTTAACAACAGATGCCTCCTGTCTTGGTTGAGGCGCTCATGTGGGAGACAGACAAACCTAGGGGACATGGTCTCCTGATGAGCAACAGCTCGATATCAACATTCTCAAGATGCAAGCAGTACTGAACACCTTGTGGGCATTTCAGACGGACCTTTCACCAGGCCCTCCTCTTATCCAGATGGACAGCACGTCAGTAGTGTTTTACGTCAGAAAGCAATGGAGCACTCACTCCTACCCCCTATGTTGGCAGGCGGTGAGAGTCTGGTATTGGGCACTGGAACATCACCTACATCTCACTGCTGTTCATGTTCTAGGCATCCAAAACGTCTTGGCCGACAGCCTAAGCCAGTCTCAGTCCAAGGCTTACAAGGGGGAGCTCCTCCAGTCTGTAGCAGACCAACTGTTCGACAGGTGGGGCTGTCCAGAGTTGGACCTCTATGTGTTTCCACTCAATGCCAAACTGCGTAGTTGCTGCTCGTGAGAGCCCATGCCTGGTGTTTTCTGGCCAGACACACCCCTCTGCTGGACAGGGAGGTTTCTGTACGTCTTCCCTCCCTTTCCCATTATTTAGAGGGCTCTTCTGAAGCTTCAGGCTGAAGAAGCAGAGAAGATCCTCATCACCCCGTTCTGGCGTCGGCAGATTTGGTTCCCACTACTTCAGCAGCTGGCAGTGGAACCGCTGAGCTCACACTGTCCCAGGATCAGGGAACATTGGTCCACCTGGACCTCAAATCCATGCATCTTCATGCCTGGCTCCTGCAGACTTAGCCAAATCCAGGTTTGGGGTCTCCCAGGAGGTGGGGAATGTTCTCTTGGTAGTGAGAAAGCCCTCAACTAGATCCACTTATGCCATGAAGTGAAAGCGATTCTGTCTATGGGCTTCACCCCGTCACTTGGACCCTCTTACCTGTCCAGTGAACTGGATATTAGAGTATCTTCTTTCCTTTTTGAATCAAGGCTTGAGCTACTCCTCCATAAAGGTACATTTATCATTAATTTCTGCCTACCACATACCAATGGAAGGAAAAACACTTGCCCATCTGGATGTGTCCCACACTTTCTTGAGGGGCATTTTACATATTAAGCCTCCAGTCTGAGATCCAGTAACCCCCCCCCCGGGATCTCCTGTTTATGCTGGAGAAGCTCACCATTCCCCCCTTTTGTGCCTGCCACAGATTGCGAGCTTCACTTTCTTTCTTTCTTGAAAAGTGTTATGTTTGTTGTAGTTATTTCTGCTCGGAGAGTTTCCGAGCTTTAGGCCTGTGAGGTGTGGGATAAACAGGATTCCAAGCACCAATTTGAAGAGTCAGAAAATATTTATTGTTCCAGAAACATTAGATTAAATAAACGGACTGTTCATCAATAACAAAAAAAAATTACAAGAATAATTACAGCACAGAGACACTAGAAGTAGCTAGTGTGCTCACAGCTCAGAACAGAGTACGTCTGCTCCTCACCTATCTACCTGAATGAAGGAAGGCATCACATTTATATTAGCCAGCCAGGGGAAGAGCTTAAACCTCCTTCCATTTGGTTATAAGATATCAAAGTTATCAAAAGAACAGTTTATTATATTTTTAAACATACATTGTGTTTTTATTCTTTATTTACATTCTGTTCCAGGTTTAGGTATTTAATAAAATAGAAAGAAAAAGCAAAGAAAATTGAAAGGTCCAAGTGAAACTCCGCCCCTTCTATGTCAAAGCTGTGAATAGGGGAAAGAAAGGCCGTCCCGCTAGTATAGACAAAAACAGAGAGAAGGGTGGAACTCCCTAGGAGCTTTATACCAGGAAATACACAGACAAATTAAAATGACTGCATCAGGTAATGACACAATCATAGCAGTTCGTTTTGTATCGAAGTCAAAACAAAAGAAAACACAATATATATTTTTGGGCCTTCTATTTAGGCTGACAAAATGAGTTTAAGCTGACTGGGTGTGAAAACGCATAATTCTATGCTGCTTACACGGTTTTGTAAGTACAGGACTTTAAAACAGTCACTTACCCCTTCCCCCAACGAGACTGGCTACAAAGAGGGGGAATGCCTATTGTAATAATTCTTCCTAGCATAGCACAAAGCGAACCTCTGGTTTGGCTATTTATTTATTTATACTGAATATGGAAGTGCACTTTGTTTCAGGGGAGTGAATACAACATGGTATTTTAAATCTCCCGGTAAAACCGGACTTGTGTCTTCTGTTTTTACCCTCGGTTACACGCAGTATATTTTATTTCTGCCTGTTTGTTAACACAAGCATTCATGAATTCGAATGGACAACCGTAGCTGCAGATTTAAGAACCGCACCTTGCACGGCTTACAAAGACACAAACGGACTGCTGTTGCACAATGAAAGACCGCGCCTTGCAAGGCTTACAAAAACACAGTTACCGCCTGGTACTATGAGAAGCGCACAATGCTACCACATGTCTGTACACTTTGGTGCTAGTAACGTTTTTATTTTAAACTTCTTACAGGATTAATCTATTCAGTTACGAAGGAAAAAGTATGCGCACAATGTCTGTTCTATATTCGAGAATCTCACTCACATACTAATGCGCTTCCTTTAATGAAGAGAAATATGGCAATATGGGGGAATACGGCAAATAGATTTCATTCATACTAGGGAAGGCAACAATTAGGGGAGAGAGAAATGAAAGGAGACACAGAGAAAGATATCAGGTGGCCTTCCTGATATTAATATGAGAAAAAAGAAAGAGGAAAGGATAGTATTACAAAACTGGTGCTGTTGCAACAGACTTTGAAAGAAGCAACCTTCCCTTTTGAATGATTCCATTTTCACAAGGCCCAGATGTGTAAGCAGCTTTATTAGATTTTTCATAGGGCAGGGTGTCCCTGAGAACCAATCCTAAGTTTCTGCCAAAAGTGGTTTCTGAACTGACAACTGAATCAGGATGTCAGTCTTCTGGTATATTATCTGGATCATTCAAATAGAGGGGAAGCACTCCTGCATACTCTGGACGTTCACAGGGTGCTGAGGTATTATCTAAAATGCACTGCTTCCCACCGTAAGATGGAGCAGATGTTCGTGGCCTTTGTGCCTTGGTGCCAAGGCATTCCGGTGTCAAAGCAAGCCCTTTCAAAATGGCTGATCAATTGCATTGTTTACTGTTACAACAACTATACCAAAACCCTACTGGGCTCGGTTAGGGGTCATTCTACCATGGGAGTGGCTACTTCATTCGCATTCTTGCGAAATGTCTCTGTTGGAGATATATGTGCAGCGGCTACCTGGAGCTCAGTGCATACCTTCATTAAGCACTGCAGTGTGAACATTGCTTCTAGACGAAGGGCGGGCTTCAGCCTAGTGGTTCTCCAGGAGCTCCTTTCTTAAAAGTGCCCTGTTGTTAGCACTGGTGCTTACAGCCACCTCCTAGTTCCTGTTCCTTTTTGCAGAACTGCTTGGGATTCAGTCCTAATTGTAATAACCTGCTGCAAGAGCTCCCACTGGAAGTAAGATAGTACAGTTACGTAAGAACTTACTGTAACAGTACATCTTTGAGTGGGAGCTCTGCAGCAGGTGCTGCTTTCCTCCTCCTCCCTCCCTCCCTCCTCCTTCCCCTGGTGAGCTGTTGTTGCATCATTTTCACAGCAGGTTTCAGCCTGGTCCTCCTGGCGGGCCTTATTCATGGGTCTCCAGTGGGTGAACTGAGGTGGGGCTGGGGTCTGCCCCCTGATATACCATTGGGCAACGTCAGGACAGAGCTGATGTCGGGGGCGGCCCCCACTGGAGAGTGCTAGCTAAAGGTTTCTGATGGGTCCTAGTTCCTCTGGCATAGTCCTAATTATAATAGTCTCCTGCAAGAGTTCCTCTCGAAGATCTACTGTTACGGTAAAATCTTAAGTAACTGTACTTTCCTAGCCCTAATGGTTCCAAAGTTATGCCATTTTAAAAATAGTTTCTTTGAAAAGGTCTAACTTTGTTACTGTTTGGGCTAAGAACTTAATTTTCCTCTTCAAATGCTTGTAGTAAAGTGTACATGTCAGTGTCATGTTGAAACAATTTTCATGCATCAATGCATATCAAATTATAGCCAGAATTAGGGAACGGGGGGTTCCCCACCAAAGAAATACCATTATTTAGTCTCGATGTACAAACAGTTTTTGTTATGAAAATATAAGGGATTCTAAAATGGACGGGGGGTTCTGGGCAGCCAGGAACACCCCTTCAACTACGACTTTGAGGTTTCAAGCTCATGGAGGTAGGCAACGCTTGATATAACATTTGCTCCTGCATCAGAAGATGTGATTGGCATCCCAGCAAGGAGAACCACAACCTCTTTCTAGTTTTACAAAGGACAAGTAAAACCGTAGAAGGAAAAGAAACCACAAATCCGAGATTTAAATAAATGAAAATGGTTCAATACTAATAATTTGCTCACAGCAAACTTTTTCTTATATAAAAGGTAATTATTTTACTTTATAGTCTAACTTTTTAAATTTTTTGATATACACATTACATTACTTATATTGTCAGTTACCTACAGATATAAATGTACATTCATAGGCCTTTTATTATAAAAAAGCATATTTTGTACAAACTTAAAACCTACCTGATTGAAATAAATTTCCTGGTAGGTCCAATTGACTGGAGGCAGAGCTGAATCAGGTTGAGGTGTTAGCTGCTTTGTCTTCTCAGAAAGAACTGGAAGGGGACAGGATCAGTTGTGTTCCAGGACAGTAGCTGCTGCTGTTGTTTTCACAGGGTTCTTGTGGATTTTACTTGGTAGGTTAGTTCTTTTCTTTCTTACTTCTAAGGGGCTAGCAGGGTATTGTTTTGGGGACTGCTGGATGTTTGAAAACTGATTTGGTGGCTGTAAGTGGGGCTCATTTTGTGGATGTTTCACTGTGTAACAGGCTGCGCTGGTAGAGGCCTATTTCTTCTGATTTAAAACCTATTTGGTGGGATTTGTTTGGAGATGGTTATTTGAATTGGAGACCTATATCTGTTAATTTCAAGCCTATTTTGATGTGTTGTTAGTGAAGCTGATTAAATTGGAGACCTGTTTCCTTTGGTAGCAAACATATTTTGGGGGCTTTGACTTGAATTTTGATTCCTTTTGCCGACTCCACTAGCTGCAAAGGTTAGTGTATAGTGGGGAAGGGGTGTTAATGGTCTGGCCAGGTCTCACTCAGCCAATTGACTGGAGGCAGAGCTGAATCAGGTTGAGGTGTTAGCTGCTTTGTCTTCTCAGAAAGAACTGGAAGGGGACAGGATCAGTTGTGTTCCAGGACAGTAGCTGCTGCTGTTGTTTTCACAGGGTTCTTGTGGATTTTACTTGGTAGGTTAGTTCTTTTCTTTCTTACTTCTAAGGGGCTAACAGGGTATTGTTTTGGGGGCTGCTGGATGTTTGAAAACTGATTTGGTGGCTGTAAGTGGGGCTCATTTTGTGGATGTTTCACTGTGTAACAGGCTGCGCTGGTAGAGGCCTATTTCTTCTGATTTAAAACCTATTTGGTGGGATTTGCTTGGAGATGGTTATTTGAATTGGAGACCTATATCTGTTAATTTCAAGCCTATTTTGATGTGTTGTTAGTGAAGCTGATTAAATTGGAGACCTGTTTCCTTTGGCAGCAAACATATTTTGGGGGCTTTGACTTGAATTTTGATTCCTTTTGCTGACTCCACTAGCTGCAAAGGTTAGTGCATAGTGGGGGAGGGGTGTTAATGGTCTGGCCAGATCTCACTCAGCCAATTGACTGGAGGCAGAGCTGAATCAGGTTGAGGTGTTAGCTGCTTTGTCTTCTCAGAAAGAACTGGAAGGGGACAGGATCAGTTGTGTTCCAGGACAGTAGCTGTTGCTGTTGTTTTCACAGGGTTCTTGTGGATTTTACTTGGTAGGTTAGTTCTTTTCTTTCTTACTTCTAAGTGGCTAGCAGGGTATTGTTTTGGGGGCTGCTGGATGTTTGAAAACTGATTTGGTGGCTGTAAGTGGGGCTTATTTTGTGGATGTTTCACTGTGTAACAGGCTGCGCTGGTAGAGGCCTATTTCTTCTGATTTAAAACCTATTTGGTGGGATTTGCTTGGGCCTGGTTCTTTGGCTGCTGGGCTTTGAGGGGGGACACAGGGCTGATACACTCTCTCTCGAGTCAGGTGTCTGCCATTACCCACCCTCCCCACCCTCCCTCCCCAGAAGTCTGCGAATTTATAGGGGAACACCTGCCCTACAATTGGAGGAAAAGGCTGCAGGTGCAACTCATGTAGTTCTAGCCACAGGGGTTGGATTTAAAGGCTGGGAGAGAGGAGCTTAGGGAGTTGTTCATTTCCCTTATAAGTTTAATGTGTTGTACTGCACCTAGTAACAGGGTTACTGGTGTACAGTGGGACTGTCTCTAAGATTAGTGGGTGACCTGATTAGGCAATAGGGTGTATCTTGGACTAGGGGGGAAACTGGTGGCTCACCCAAGAAAACCTATTTGGAAGGGATGGAACCACGTCATTAGGGCGGCATCTTTGGGAGGGTGGTGGAGTGCACAGGGTGTGGAGCAGCCATGATACTGGACTGGGCTTGAAGTTCGTGGTTGCCCAGTGTGCTACCAGCTAGCACAGCTTAGGGAGGAGGTTGTGGGATTAGGAGAGCTGGGGAGGGGTGGTATGGTTGGGAAGGGGCTGGAATCTCCCAGGGTTGCACCAAGCACTGGGGGTGGGGCATAGGAAAGGAGTTCAGGAGAATACTCAGGGGTCACATAGGGACCCTGGCAGAGGGGGTCCAAAATGACACTACCAAGAAAGCAGGCAGGTAACTGGGGACCCTCACAAAGGAGGGACGGAGGGACAACATTCTCAGGGAAGTAGGCAGATGGCCAGGGCTGGACAGAAGGAAGCAAGGCGGGGAGGTGGATCAGACCTTACACTCAATAACCGCTTCAATTCTCTTCTTCTGCTGGAGGATGAGGGGGGTGATGTAGCCACGACAGGGGTGGTTAGAGACGGAAAGGGAGTGGGAGGCAGGAGGCAGGGGCCAGATAGCAGGAAGAACAGGGGGGGACCTGGAATGCAGGAGAATGGGGGGAGCAGTGAATCAGAGCAGGAGGGGCAGGGGGAAGAGGGAGGAAAGCGCAAGGAGAAGGACCAGTTGGGAGGAAAGGTAAAGGAGAAGGACCAGAGGTACAAGGAGGATTCAGTAAAGGGAGCTGAGGGTTTAGGCCAGGGGAGCACGACGAGCAAGGAGGAACTAAATGGAGACCGGAAGGAAGGGAGGATGAGCCAGGCCAGTTTAGCAGATGGGGGAGAAGGACCAGTTGCGAGCAGTGAGGGGGGAATTAGCAAGGTACAGAAGGATACTCAGGAGGAGGAGAGGCATAGGATTGGAGGGGAAGGGGTGGCCTTGGTAAATAAGGAGGGAGGAACAAGGAGCCGGCTGGGTGGAGGGGCGGTGAAAGGATGAGGGACATGGAAGGGGGAATGGAGGAAAGGGTGGTCAGAGTGCTCCTGCTGAGGGATTCTATGATCAGGGGTATCAAATGGGATAGGGAGGAGAAGCCTGGCCAGTTAGAACAAGATGCTTCCCTGGACTAATGGTGCACAGGGCTAAGCATGAGGTATATCAGCTGGCAAAGGATTGTGGGGTTCCCCAGACACTGGTCCACCTGGGTACAAATGACATTGAGAATAATGAGCTAAAGATACAGGCAAGATTGAGGGAGCTCTGCAGGGTCTGTCATGACATAGGATGCACAGTTTCCTTCTCAGAAATCCTACCAGTGCCAAGGGCTAGTGGGAACACAAAGGAAGATTAGGAGATAAACCAGTGGCTCAGGGAGTGGTGTGAGGCCAGAGGGTATGGGTTGATGGGGGATTGGGGGACCTGGGAGGATAGAGGCTGTATGCTAGAGATAGACTACATCTCAATTTGGAGGGAAGGGGAATCCTTAAGTTGAAAATAGAGGGGTTCATTGGTGAAAAGTGGGGTTTAAACTTGTGAAGGGGGGCGGGATGGGAGAAAAGGCTGTCAAGGGGGTGCCGATAAAGGAGGGACTCTGTCTCCACCCCTCTGGGGACCAGGAGGATTGCAGGAAAAGGCCGACTGGCAAAGTGCAGACCAGGGGAAAACAGAATCCCCATGGGAACACGAGCAGGGGAAATGGAACTATAGGGAAAGGGTGGAAGGTAGTCCTGCTAAATGCCAGGAGCTTGGGCAATAAAATGCCTGAGCTCCAGGCGATGCTAACTGAGGGAGCAGTGGATGTGGCAGCGGTCACTGAGACTTGGGCCACTGCAGGACATGACTGGGACCTGAACCTGGAGGGTTACACTATGTTCAGGAAGGACAGGGGGGAGGGAAGGGGAGGAGGGGTAGCAATGATAGTCAGAAACTGCATTGGCATAGGGGGAGTAGAGGAGGCGGAGGGAACCGTGGAGGTGATTTGGGTCACCTTGATAACAGAGGGGCAAGAGTAAAATAGGAGTGGTGTATAGACCCTCTGCCTGGCGGAGGAGCTGGAGGACAGTCTGGTGGCAGATGTTGGGAGGCACTGCAGACTGGGCAGAGGAACGGTGGTGGTGTTGGGGGACTTAAACATGCCAGGAACAGACTGGGAGACTGACATCCTCTGTGACCAGGGAACAGAGGTTGTTGGATGTCTTTCAAGACGCGTTCCTAACTCAGCAGGTGAGGGAACCGACCAGGGAGGCGCGGGTACTGGATGTGGTCCTGGCAGACAGTGACCAGATTGGGAGCCTGGAGGTAAGGGACCCATTGGCGGGAGTGACCATGCCACAGTCTGGTTCTGCCTGGACCTAGGAGGGTAGAAGGCTGCACAAAGACGGAAGTAACCGACTTCAGGGGTGGATTTAAGGAAATGGGAAGGATCCTAAAGGAGCATTTGGATGGGATTGGGTCAGACATGGACGCTGATAGTAGGTGGGAAATCATCAGGAGAGGGGTGCAGGATGCTACCAGCACCTGTGCAAGAGTAAGACGAAATGCGGTAGGGCCCAAAAACCCTGCTGGTGGATCAGGAGGTCAGGAGGTGGTGCGGGAAAGAAAGCAGCCTATAAGCAATTCAAGTGCTCAAGGGTGAAAGGGATCGAGGGAGTACGAGCTGATGGCTAGAAGGGCCACTAGAATGGTGAGGCGGCTAAGGCAAGGAAGGAGCAGAACCTGGCCAGGGAAATTAGGAGAGGCAACAAGGGGTTCTTTAGATACATTGGGGAAAACGAAGGGTGAAGGGGCAGATTAGCAGGATTAAATCAGGGGAGAGATGGGCACAAGACCCGGGGGAGCAGGCTGAGGTACTAAATGAGTACTTCACCTCAGTTTTCACCAAGGAAAATGGGGGTGCTGCATCATACATGGGAGGAGACAGAGATACTGAGGAGGGGGGACCCTTACCGATCGGCGGGTCTGGGGAGAGGGGGAGGCATCACTGGCAGGTGGGGGGAGGGCTAAGCAGGGAGAAGAAGTACCGGAAGTGGAAATCACAGCAGAGAGAGTGTGAGGGAAGCCCTCAGCTCCCTTAAGACGGAGAAAGCACCGGGGCCGGATAAACTACATCCCAGAGTGCTGAAGGAACTTGCGGATGTCCTGGCGAAACCCCTGGCGGAGCTTTTCACCATCTCTCTGAGGGCAGGGTGGGTGCCCCAAGACTGGAAGGTGGCGCATATAGTGCCTATCCACAAGGGGGGATCAAGGGAGGTGGCAGGGAACTACAGGCCTGTCAGCTTGACATCGGTGGTGGGCAAGGTGATGGAGGGCATTGTCAAGGAGAGGCTAGGGGGGGACCTGGATAAGTCAGGGTGCCTGGACGATAGACAGCATGGATTCATCCCGGGGAAATCGTGTCAGACAAACCTGGTGGAGTTCTATGACTGGGTGACAAGTGCCTTGGACCTGGGTAGACCAGTGGATGTCCTCTTTCTAGACTTCAGCAAGGCATTTGACTCTGTTCCTCACGTGGGCCTGTTGGATAAGCTGGGAAAAATGGGGGTGGGGAACCAGATGATCAGATGGATAGGCAATTGGCTCCAGGACTGGACCCAGAGGGTCGTAGTTGGTGGGATAGTCTCATCCCCAAGGAGGGTCATTAGTGGGGTCCCACAGGGATCAGTCCTTGGGCCCTTCTGTTCAACACCCACGATCTGACATGAGGACAGGAATCAGGAGTGAGATGAGTCTCTTTGCAGATGACTCAAACTGGGGCGGTGGTGGATGGGAGGAGGGAGGGTGGCCCTGCAGGGGACCTGGAGGCTCTGGAAGATGGTCTAGAAAGTGGAAGCTGAGGTTCAATGTGAGAATGCAAGGTACTCCACCTGGGGCCAGAAACCCAGGCCAAGTGTACACCCTGGGAAATGCTACAAGTCTCGATGGCCGAGAGGACCTGGGGGTGGTGGTGGTGGATGTCAAGATGAACAACTCTGAGACTTGTGGGAGGGCAGCAGCCAAGGCCAACAGGATGCTGGGATGCATCGCTAGGGGATCACCTCCAGAAGGAGGAGTGATACTCCTCTGTATAACTGCTTGGTGAGGCCGCACCTTGAGTACTGCGTGCAGTTTTGGAGAGCCACACTTAAAGAGGGACATTAACTCCGGAGAGGGTCAGAGGAGGGCAACCAAAATGATTTGGGGCTTGGGGGACAGGACCTATGAGGAGAGGCTCGAAGAGCTAAATATGTACACATTGGAAGAGAGAAGGGACTGGGGGGACACGATAGAGGTCTTCAGGTACATGAAGCAGGTAAATAGGGGAGGAACAGTCAGGGTGCTTCGAAGGAAGGAGGAGGGGGCCACTAGAGGGCATGGGTGGAAGCTGGAGGGGGGAAGATTCAGGGGAGAAAGGAGGAGGTGCTACTTCACTGAGAGGGTGGTGGAGCCACGGAATGCACTGCCTAGGGGGTTGGTGGAGGCAGAGACAGTGGAGGGGTTCAAGAGGGGGTGGGACAGGTACAGGGGAAGGGTTCTGGAAGCAAAATCCAATGCAGCAAGAATATCCAGAACTGGGAAGGGAGAAGCCAGAGAAGGCGAGGGGGACAGCAAGGTCAGCACCCAGGGTGGGGGCTGACCAAACGAGCAGACACGAAAGACCGTTAGGCCTATTCTGCTGGCATTTTAGTATGTTAGTATGTCTACCCAGGTGTCTTGGATGACTACTGTCTTCGTCACCCCTATCCTCTGGTAGTTTAGTGATTCTAGGGTAAATTTGCACAGAAGTCTGGCTTGGGAAAGTCATACTTTCATTATGAAGACATGAGCGTCAGTTTATTTGGTTGTTGAGGTACTGAGGCACCTTTCAGTCCTAGTCACCTGATCTTGTCTGATATCTTCCAGGGACAGCGTATTCATGGTGGCCGCTCTTAGTTTTTTGAACAATCTGCCAGCCTCCGTGTGCTCACAACCTACAGCTGAGCAGCTTAGGACGGCTCTACAAGAGTGACCTATACCAGCTTTCCTACACGTCTTGCTGATTTGTGGTGTTGATGATTTTTAACTATATTGTTTCTGTTTGCTTGCTGCTATTTTTACACACTATAATCTATTTTACATTTTATACTGTACTGTGCCCAGAGTATCTGCACCTGGGGAGCTAAACAAATTAAAATTGCCTTACCTAAATTCCTTTTTAATGATCCAGTCTTATTTTCATACAGAGTCTAGAGGCTACACTAATTAAGCAATAAGGCATGACAGGAGGTGTGTTATGGTGGGATAACGGCCCACCTTGGGGTGGATTGAAGCACGAGGTGTAGCCAAGGGCTTCCACCACCCGAGAAGGGCCATTAGCCCACCATAACACGCTCCTTGGAGTGCCTTATTGCGATTATGAAGTGGGTCATTTTTAGTAAATTTTATGCATTTTTGAGCATAATACTTTCAGCTGGGCCGTTGTGCTTGGATAATGGCCCAGCTGAAAGCAGCTCTCAGCCAATCAGAATTCAGTATTCTTTCTACCCATTTCATAATTTTGATTTAAATACAGTACTGATTTCTGTTGTAAAAAATCACCATAGAGATACAGTATTCACAAACTTGGTGCGGATGTGTGCCAGTTGGGGTCTTCATCCTCTCTCTCCCCATTAAATTAAGGACCCTCATTTCAAAAGATTATTCCAGAATTGGAAAAAAAGTCCTTTTAAAAGTAGGAACTCCCTGTTTCTGTGAGGTACCTGTGCCTTTCTTTGTTGGATCACTGCATGAGTTAACATGCCCTTTCATTGGGCAACTTCTGAGAGTATTTGGAATGTAAAGTACCGAACAGATCTCCCTGCAGTCTTGTGTAGATCACAGAATGTGAAGTGCCACATATTAGCTGTTGAAAAGCATTTTTTTTTCTCAAAAAGTGCCCCAAGTTGGAAAAAACACAGCTGGTTTTAACTAAACTTTCCCTTAAAACTTGGTAATCCTAGTGAACATTAGAAACCCCAGAAGAATTGGTAGATGGTAGCACAGCTGAATTATTCTTCTCTGCTTATGAAGCACTTGAGGTGAACGTGATGGACCCAGAGTCCCTTCAAACCATAAGTTACTATTTTACTACGTATAGTAACTCTGCAATGGTTTATCCCACTGCTACATTGTCCAGGTATCCTTGCTGCCCTGCATTTATTTCTGAGCTAGTTACATCATTTCAGCATGGCATTTCTTTTGTGTTGATAAAATCTTTGAAAAGAATAATAATGATGGTACGTGATTCTAGAAGTAGGAAGGATCAGTAGCAATTTTAATTACTCTCTTTGTGTAGTGTTTAAATTGCTCTTAATTGAACACCTACACCATCTTGGCAGTGACATTCTTATCTGATATAGGACACAAAAATCTACATCAGGAGAAATAAAATACAGACATTGTGCAGTCATCTAGGCCAGACAAACAGAAAGGCAAAGATCACTGGGTATATGAACCCCTGAGTACATACTTTCAGTGTGCTTCCTGTATCCTTTGGAGAAATGGATTTAAAAGAAATTGCCAGTCAGGAAAACCTGCACAAGTTAACTCAGAGGCCTCGGGGGTACTCACCCAGATATGAGGGGCCGACTAGCCTGTTGTTTAGGAGGAAAAAGGGCAACCAGGATCAAAACTAGACACGCTCACACTTGACTGCCCTGCACACCCTGTTCAGAGACACATAAAGCAGATGCTAGTGCATAATTCTTTTAGCGTTTCTTCACTGAACAGATTCATTACAGTGAACTCCACACTTGATTTTTCTCTTTAACACTCTGTGCAATGGGGATATACAATTCAAACCCTGTAGCTCATTCCAGTAGTGCTCCTGCCTACTACATACCCTGCCAAGGCACCACAGCCAGTACATTTCAGGGCTATGGGCCTCCTCAGCCCATCTCATCATGGTATCCTGCCCCCTACTGGTGTCCCAGCCCTAAGGCCTGCAGGGAACATTCTTTCCATTATCCGATTCCAAAACTTGATGGGTGACCAGACATAGCTATTCTGAGGCATGCTCTTTCTTCTTGTATGACAAGGTCCTCTAAATGTTTACCAACGAAGTACTGTAGTCCAGCCTAAAGCTACCAACAGTCCCTATTTTCCCAGGACAGTCCCTATTTTAGGCAGCATGTCCCAGTGTCTCCACAAGTTTTGCAAAATGTCACTTTTGTCCTGGTTTTTTCTTACTTGCCCCAGTTTTGTCCCTTTTTTTTTTGCTGACTTCTAATCCGTGATTGACAGTTTTTTCAGCACCACTGTGGCGCTGCTCAGGACAGACAGCAGTTTGCAACTTCAACACATGCGCCTGTGTTGCACCACAAGTGTGTCCGTGGGAGCACAATAAAGCATGTTCCTTCCTGTTAGGTTACACTGGGTAGTAGTGCAAACAAGTGCATGTGGATGTCTGCCTGTCAGCAGCTGATAGGGACTCCAGACAGAGAAGAAACCAGCAGCAGTGAACTATGGTACCGAACCTGATCAGCTGTAGGGAAGTGTGTGAACAATCTGGTGTGGTGGTGGGAGTCACTGAAGTGAAGTTTGCTCAGTAAATGAGGTGAGTGTAAGTGGGTTGGATGGGACTCTCAGGAGGAGCATTACATGCAGCTTGAATGTCTAACCACAATTTAACAGAGGTTTGCTTCTAATGCACTTTCTATACATCATCATTTGGAACTTGCTGCAGCAGGATGATGTATTGTTCTAATCTGGATGTTTGCTACTGGTGTACTGTGGGGCGGCATGGCCAGAGCAAGCAGAAAAATATAATTGATTGTGTGCAGAGTTGTCTGCGGCAGTGCCCGTGGGAGTGACACGGTTGCGGGGGGTTATGGTCAGGATCGACCGTCCCAGTTTCAGGCCTCAGAAAGTTGGTAACTTTAGTCCAGGCCCAAAGCCATCTGGCCATCTCCCTTGATGGGAGACCCCACAGTCCACCCTTTTTGGGGGCTACATCCTTCCAACTCTCAGAGCCAAAGCTCCTTCCAGCCCCTTGTACTCAGGGCTCCTCCCCCTTTGCAACCTGATCCTGGCAGCCTTAACCCCTGCTGTCCATGACTCAGCTTCCCAGTGGAGGACTAAATGACAAAGTAACACTTCCTCCCGCCCTCTAGTGGAGGAGAGGGGTGTGTTAGAACAGTTATCTGTTTATTTAGATTTATTTGTTTTTACAACCTATTCACCCAGGACAGTCCAGCTGTAATGCAACATCTTTTTTCAGTGGTGTTTTGCTTCTGCCCATTTCTGTGAACCACACAGAAGCAGTATGCTCATTCGGAAGGTGCAGCCAGAACCGGCATTATCACTGTAGCTAACTCAAGCAAATCCAGGGCACTCAGGTTCTTTTCAGAAAAGCAGGCAAACCTGATGCCCACAGCAGCCAAAATTCAACTTTAGACAGCTTTGCTGTTTGTTTTCATCAATCTTCACCATCACTATAAAGGTTACCAACATTTTGTTAATTAAAATAAGCTTTATGAAGAGAGTGGTCCAGTGACTCAACCATATATATATATATATGTATATGTGTATGTGTATATATATATATATAAAAAATCTAGTATAGGTGCACTGTAGCACTCCATAGTTAGGGTTGAGTATGCAGTTTAATGGTAAACCCTAGATCTTACTTCGAGAGGGCTCTTGCAGTAGGTAATAACCTTGAGGACTGTGCTCCTTGGCATCAGGACCACACGGAAACTTTAGCTAGCAGTGACTGACAGGGGACCGCCCACCCGACGTCACGTGAAGGACGTCAGCATGACACTATATAGTGGGTGGTCCCCACACCCTCCTTCCAGTTCTTTCCCACTGTCGACCTGTGCACGTCAGACCTCACGGAGATCATCACTACAGTTTGACTGCCATTTCTCGGATGAGTATCCGTTTTTTCTTTACTAACAGTTGATTCTCGAGTTTTTGCATGTCTTCTCTATCGTCCACTGTCACATAAAAACAAGTGCGATACTTGCAGCATGCAGCTTCCACACAAGGACTCCCATTCTCTCTGCCTCTTCTGCTTGGCCCCAGAGCATAACACAGAGGACTGTGAGGTCTGCTGAGGATTCAGCCAGGCTACATGGAAACACCGCCAGCAGGCCCCCGAAGCCCATCTCCTAAAGAAGATGATGGCATCCATTGAAAAGGGCTACAAAAGTTGAGCACTTCTTCCTCGCCCACTGACTCCCACAAACACAAGAAGAAGAGAGACAAAGAGAAGCACTGGGACCAGGATCGATCACCCTCTCACCCACGGCCGCCCACCACAGGTGAATTGTGGCCCTCTTTCTCTGGGAAGACCACCTCTGCTACCATGTCTGCCCCACCATCCCACGAGCAGCCTTTGGTCCTCATTCCACCACTGGTTACGGTGGCTGCAGGTTCCTTGGCAGAGTCTGAGAGTTCCACCACCCTTAGGCCCGTCTCCACTACCGGGTCTCAGCAGGCTGGTGGGGCCGATAAGCCACTCGTTGGGCCCTCCGAGGAACGCCCAGTCTGATAAGTTAGGCTCTGGGGACTCCGGTGCCTGCATGGCCAAGGTCAATAAGCCGATCATTGGACCCTCTGATGATCGCCCTACCCTTCCACTCACATTGGTCTCCAGCGCAAGCCCTGACTACATCTGGCCAGACAAGAGCCAGCTGGTGATTTCTGGGCAGCATTCTCCGATGGGTTCTACCCATGGAGATACTCCCTCCTCTCCCTTTGTGGAACTGCCTCTGCCTTCCCCAGAGCAGCAGGAGCCAGAGGATGGGGGTCGTCCATTGGGTGTCATTGTTTCTGAGTCACCCCCAGACCTGATGACGGAGCTTCCAGGCACCCCACAGTACCCTTCCCCACTATTTTTTCTGGTGGGACTGTCGTTGCTGTCACAGGACTTCCCTTCCGTTGGCCCTGCACCTGACTCAGTCCCTTCGAGTCCTTCTGGGCCAATTTTTAGGCCTTTTCAGGGTCCCACCTCGGCCCCAACAGTTCCTCCATCGGGGCCTCTGTCGGGCTACTTTCTGCCCAGTTACCTGACTCCTCATTATATCCCTGGGTAACCTCCACCAGGCTACCAGATGTCAGGCTTCATGACATCGGGGTATTCACCTTCGTACCCTTCGCCTGGCTACCCAACACATGGGTACCACACATCAGGATACATGACAACAGGGTACTCTTCAGGGTTCCAGCTGGTCTATCAACCTTCTCGGCCCCCTCCACCTCCCCCTCAGCCCCAGGCTGACTTTCGGGCCATCCTCCAGTCCTGATGGTCCGAGACAAAATCTCAACTTGTCTCAGAGGTGACAGCCAGCACCCGGTGAGAACCCTTTCCCCGGGCCATCCAGATCAGACTCCTAGGTCTGTTTCCCAACAGGAACCGTGCTAGTCAACATCAGGCCTGATGAAGGGTCCTTCGACAGCCCTGATGACAGTCAGTATTCCTCACAGAACTCAAGAGGTCTCTCATTCGGATGTCAGGCCTCAAGATTCTTCTGACTCAGAATCCGAATACATGTCTTCCTCTGTAGTTTTAGGGTGTGAGACTCCTCCTCTGGAGGAGCCCACGTTGAAGGAGTCCCCCAAATCACTTCCAGAGGACCCTTCGTTCACGGACCTCCTGAAAAAGATTGCGGAGGTCTATGACTGAAAGACGGATGCTCAGGATCCCAGGTGTCAGCGGCTTGCTGAACACATGGATATCCAGGAGATAACACCTGTCCTCACACCCCCATGGCTAGAGCCTCACGAGGATTTGGCCTCCACCATATGGATGATGCCTTCCTCCATTCCAGCCATAGCCAAGAAGGCTGATAGGACCAATAGAACCGCAGATGGTAAGGAACACGTAAGTGTCCATTCTAAATCTGACTCTGTAGTCGTCATGGTGGCCCATGGTAGGTCCTCTAAGCCCAAGCACATGAGCACCTCCCCTCCTGACAAGGGGCCGAGACAGCTTGATCAGTTTTGGAGAAAGTTTTATTCTTCTTCCACTCTAGCCATGCGTGCCCTTAACTATGTGGCACACATGCTGGTGTACCAAAAGTCACTGTTCAGCCAGTTGGAGCCCTTCATTGAGGCCATGCTGGACTCTGAGTCCAAGACTGTATTGGCAGACACCATTTGGTTGGCCAAAGCCACCTGTCGCCACTCTCTGAGGGCCACCTACGATACGGTGGACTCCTCAGCCAGGGGCACCACTACGGCAATATGTCTCAGGAGGTTTTCCTGGCTCAGAGTGCCAGGCTTGGCACCAGATGTCCAGGCAGCTCTCCAGGATGCCCCTTTCAGGGGTTCTGTCCTGTTTGGGGGTGATGCCCAGGATATAATCACCAGCCTTCAGAATAAGGGCAAAGCTTTGAGGTCGGTTCACACCATGTACCAGCCTAGATTCAAGGCCAAGATGCATTTTTGTCACCAGACCAAGAGTCAGGTGAGGCAACAGCAGATGGCCAGACGTCGGACTAAAAGGACCCCTTCAGCATCAGTCACCCCTCTGGCCAAGATCCAGAGAGCCTCAGTGGTGACTCTTCCCATCCCTCCCTCTATCTCTTGACTCGCGGCCCACCCTCTCTCCTCCTCTTTCACTGGGGGAGCCGATGGGCGGAAGATTCGCCACTCACCTGAGAAGGTGAGAGTCAACCACCACAGACTTGTGGGTCCTTCAGTTGATAAGACAAGGCCATATTCTGGAGTTTTGAGAGAGACCCCCAGACAAGCCACCAGGGGCATCTCATTATCCAAAGATGCATGCTCCCCTCATAAGGGAAGAAATCGAGGCTATTCTGCAAAAAGAAGCAATAGAGCCCATTCCGTCAAACCAGGAAGGAAAAAGGAGTATTATTCCTACCTCTTCCTGGTTCCAAAGAAGACTGAAGATTTGCATCCCATCTTGGACCTCAGCACTCTAAATCTGTTCATAGAATACAAAAGGTTTTGAAAGCTGACTCTCCCAGGTCTACTCCCCTTCCTGCACAAGGGACAGTGGCTCTGTGCCCTGGATATTCAGGATGCCTACCTGCACATCCCAGTCTTTCAGGCCCATTGCCGCTACCTCAGGTTCTCCTTTCAGGGGGAACATTACCAGTTCAAGACCATTCCCTTTAGCCTATCCTCGGCACCCCAGGTGTTCACCAAGTGCCTTGCGGTAGTGTCGGTGGCCCTGAGACACCAGGGCCATTATGTGTTCCCCTACCTCGACGACTGGCTTCTGTAAGTCTTGTCAAGGGAGCAGCTGGACCTTCCCCTTTCAGCTACCCTGGCCCCTTTTGCGCAAGTGGAGATTACTGCCAGTTATTTCAAGTCCCAACAGGCCCCTTCCCAACGCCTCCAGTTTATTGGAGCTGTGTTGGACATGGCCCAGGGTATGGCCTTCCTACCTTTGAACAGAGCTGAAACCTTGCAGAAACAGGCTCATTTAGTAGCCTCCAGCAGGTGGGTTCCAGCCTGGTTGGTTCTTCAACTTCTTGGTCTTATGGCAGTGGCCATCCCCACTGTCCCTCTACCTAGGCTGCACATGCAAATTTCGCAGTGCACGCTCAGAGCACAGTGGGATCAGAGGTTGGATGACCTAGACCACATGATCATGGTCTCCAGTTTGATACAGCAGGATCTCCTATGGTGGCAGGGTCTCAACAACTTCACCAAGGGGGTTCCCTTCAAGTGCCCTCCTTCCACCCAGACTCTGACTACAGATGCATCAGGGATGGGTTGGGGCACTGACCTAGGGAGCCACAGGACTCAAGGGATGTGGTCTCCGTCAGAGCTTGCTCTGCACATAAATGTGTTGAGAGATGAGGGCAGTGCTGTATGCTCTTCAAGCCTTCCAGCACTTGCTCCACCAGGGCCCACTATTAGTCCAGTCGGACAATATCTGCATAGTCTGGTACCTCGACAAACAAGGGGGCACTTGCTCTTATCAACTCTGCAGGGAAGCGATGCAGGTTCCCCCAGCAGCCATCCCACTCCCAGATGGCCTCTTTCTCCTCATCTGGGGATACTCCATCAGCTGCGACTGCACAGACTCACAAACCTGCTGTCCAGAACTCAGTCCCTACCAGACCCCTACCAACAGCACCTCTACCTGATGTGCAAGGCAACCGTCCATCAACCTCCTGGTTATCGGCCCCCTCTTCATTGACGATTGGATCGGCATTGACAGCCCTTCCAATGAGGCCTGATGCTTTCCCAGGTCGTCAGGCTATTGGCTCTTCAGGCTGTCGGGGCCCATCTGGCAGGTAGTTATTGTCTGTACTGTCGACCCCCCCCCCCCAATCGATGCAGTCATCTACTGTCATCAACCTCAATGATATTTTGACCAAATTCACTATGGTTTGTTCGCTCAGTTCAGTGCGTATAGGCCTACATCACCAGTTCAACTTCTGTGGGCTGACCCCTGTGGGTCGTCGTCAGTACCTCAGTCGTCGGAACTGGAATTGGAACAGGTCGACATCAAGGAGGAGTACCATCCTGATCTTATTCTTCCTGAAGAAGAAGAGGAAGAATCCCTCTCCTCTGACTGATCCATGGCTTGCTCAGTGAATGAGGACTCTGTCAAACATACCCCTAGGTCTCCTCCAGAAGACCCTACTTTCTTCAATTTTATGAAGCAGTTGTCTTCAGCCATGGGCTTTCATACTGGGGAGGAGGATACCACCAGAAAAGATCTGATGGATTTCTTGAAGATTACAGAGTCTCCTCCCAAGATCATTCCTCCTATCTTGCCTGCTGTGAGGAATGGCACCGCTGCAGCCTGGTACAGGCCTGACATGGTGCCAGACATGAACTGCAGGGCTGATGAGGTTTATCATGCCCCTCAGGGTTTGCCTTACTTTGCTGCCCAACCTGAAACCGATTCAGTGGTAATAAAGACAGGTCATGATAGGTCTAAAGTCCCAAGCATCTTAGCCCCTCAGAGAGTCCTATAGAATAAATCTCTGGAGTAAGAGGATTTATGCCTCCTCCACCCCTTTGGGCTGAGGATTGTCAACTACATTTCTCATATGGTGAAGTACCAGAATACCAATTGAAAGAAGGGCAAGGCTTTGACCTGGGCCCTTCCAGATGGCATCCAGAAGCAGGAAGTTCTTAAATGCTTGCAAACCACTGAGGATATTAGCAAGCGCCTCTTACAGGTCCTCTGTGATGTCTCAGATACTATTGCTAGGGTTGCTGCCACAGGCATTTGCCTCTGTGGGCACTCCTGGCTGAGGGTCTCAGGCTCCGCTGTGTATGTCCAACAGAAGGTGCTGAATGCCTCCTTCAGTGGCTCAAGGCTATTTGGGACAGATGTCCAGGACATCATTAATGATCTACATGCATCTGGCAGGGCTATCAGATCCATCCACTCACTCTATCATACACAACCCAAGAGCAGGCAACACTCTCCCTTTTGTAAGGCATCCCGGTAGGCCAGGAGCAGCCTCTCAGCCCCAAGGCAAATGCAGAGCCTGTGTCACCTCCGCTTGACTCCTTAGCAGTCCCCCCTCTTCCAGTCCCCGACCAAGAGGTGGTGGTCAGAGGTTGGTTCTCCCTCCGTCTCAGTCCATGGAGAACCATCACGTCAAGTGCCTGGATACTTCAAATCAGAGAGAGAGGTCACACTCTAAAGTTCAGCGAGCAACCCCCAGGGATGACTCCTCTATCCTCCACCTGTTCCCCAGCCCATCTACCTGTTCTCCGGGAGGAGGTACAGACCCTTTTGCACAAACAGGCCATCAAGCCTGTGCCCAGGTGCCAGAGAAACAAAGGATTTATTCCAGGTTCTTACTGGTCCCCAAACAGAACTGGGGATCTGAGGCCCATCTTAGACCTCAAGGACCTCAATCTGTATGTCCAGTACACAAATTTCCAGATGGTAACTTTGCCAGGCCTCATGCCACTTCTCAAGCAAGGCAACTGGCTGTGTTCTCTGGACATGCAGGATGTTTGCCTGCACATTTTGGCATTTCCACCCCACCAGACAGGAGGTTTCTCCGGTTTCTTTTCCAGGGCAATCATTACCAATTCAAAGTGCTGTCCTTTGACTTGTCCTCTGCGCCTCGGGTCTTTACCAAATGCTTAGCAGCAGTAGAAGGGAGGGGGCACTATGTTTTCCCATATCTTGACAATTGGCTCCTAAAGGCCTCGTCCAGAGAACAGTTCCTGTGGACCCTGGAGAGAACTCTTCAGTTATTTCTCTCCCTGGGTATTACGGTGAGTTTGCCCAAGTTGGTTCTAATCCCGTCCCAAAGGCTGCAGTACATAGGGGCGGTTATAGATGCGGCACAGGGAAAGGCCTTACTGCCTCTGAACAGGGCAGAGTGCATTATTGCCCTCGCTCAGGAGGTGGCCCAGAGCCATTATATCTCTGCCAGGGTGTACCTGAGGTTGTTGGAATTGATGTTGGCAGCCATCCCCACTGTTGCACTGGCCCAGCTCAACATGTGCATCCTCCAGTGGACTCTCCAAGTGCAGTGGGACCACCACACAGATAAATTAGATCAGTTAGTGCTGATCTCCTTCCCTGTCAGCAAAGTGCTTCAGTGGTGGATGGAACCTCTGCACCTGCTGCAAGGGGTTCCCTTCCAGATCTCCTTCCCCCAGCAGATCCACATCACAAATGTCTCGGTTTGGGCTAGGGGGCTCATCTGGGTCCTTTTCAGACTTAGGGCTGTTGGACCCAGTTCGAAACCTCCCTGCATATCAATGTCCTGGAGGTGTGGGTGGTTCTGAATGCCATGCAGGCCTTTCAGAAGCATCTCCTTCTGGGTCAGCTGTTGATTCAGTCCAACAATCTCAGTGTCATGTATTACATCAACAAGTGTGTGGGGGGGCGGGACACATTCGTACCCCCTATGCAGGGAAGGGAGGTCATGCGAGTGTGGTTCTGGACATTGGACCATGGTCTAACTCAGCGGTACATGTTCCAGGAGTGCTAAACACTCTGGTAGACAGCCTCAGCCAGACACAGTCCAGCATGCATGAGCGGGAGCTTCTCTCATCCATCATAGAAGAGTTGGACCTTTTTGCATCCCCACACAATGCAAAACTGCCCAGTTTTTGCTTGCTTGGTCCAAGGCCTGGAGTTTTCTGGTGAGACACGTTGTCCTGCTCCTGGAGCGGGTGGTTCCTTTTTACCTTCCCTCCATTTCCTATGATTCAGAGGGTGCTAATCAAACTGCAGATGGAGGGGGCCAGCATGATTCTGGTAGCTCTATTCTGGCCTCATCAGATATGGTTTCCATTACTACAGCAGCTGGCGGAGGAACCTCCAGTCTCTCTCCCTCTTTGCAGGAACCTGCTGACCCAGGCTCAGGGAACCCTGGTTCATCCCAACCTCAACTCCTTTCATGTTCATGCTTGGCTCCTGAGACTGTAGCAATTTCCAGTAGGGTAGCAGATATACTAGTGGTCGTGCGAAAAACCTCCACTCAAGCCACCTTTGCCATGAAGTGGAAGAGGTTTGCCATCTGGGCTGCCAAACATAATCTGGCTTCTTTCACCTGTCTGGTGAGTCAGATCCTGGACTACCTGGAATCGCTGTCTGACACAGATTACTAGTATTCCTCCCTTAAGGTGCACCTTTCAGCTGTCTCAGCTTTTCATGAGCAGTGGGTGACCGCACCATAGCTCAGTCAAATGTTTCCCATACTTTCTTGAGGGGCATCCTGCATCTGAAACCCCCAATCCATTCCCCCTTCCCGGCTTGGGATTTGAATTTTGTTTTGGAGAAATTGACCCTGTCTCCTTTTGAGCCAGCTGTGACTTCCGAGCTACACTTTCTTTCCTGTGAAGTGTTATTTTTGGTTGCTATTACTTCTGCTCAAAGGATTTCCGAGCTTCAGGTCCTCTAGTGGGAGGAGCCTTATTTGATTTTTCACAAAGACCAAGTGTCTTTGCACACGAGCACTGAGTTTCTTTCTAACGTGGTGTCTAAGTTTACCCTCAACCAATCTATCCACCTTCCTGTTTATTTTCCGGAGCATGCCAGTCCAGGGGAAGCACTGCTCCATACGTGAGATGTGTGCAGAACTTTGAAGTATTACCTGCTCCGGACCAAGGAATGTAGAAAGTCAAAGCAGTTGTTTGTTTCTTTTGCTCCAGGTAGAGAGGGCGTTCGGGTTGCTAAACAATATTTATCTAAATGGTTGGCAAATTGTATTGTGTTTTGCTACAATAAGTATGGCAAATAGTTGCCAGGACTGGTAAAGGCTCATTCCAGAGGAGCCATAGCTACTCCTGTGGCCTGTTTTTGTGGGTTCTCAGTCACTGACATTTGTGCAGCTGCTACCTGGAGTACCGTCCATTCTCTCACCAAGCACTACAGTCTGGATGTTGCCTCAAGAGCCCATGCAGGATTTGGAAGGGCTGTTCTGCAAGGCCTCCTGTCTTAAGTTTAGGTTGGGCCTTCCTCCCAAACTGTCTTGCTGTACCTGTAACTGCTTGGGGCTCATTCCTACTCTGTGACCTGATGACTGAGATACCCCTGAAGAAGATAGAACAATTACATAAGAACTTACCATAACAGTTAATCTTCGAGGGGATCCCAGTCATCAGGTCTGTCTTCCCTCCCACCATCCCACTTTTGAGGGTCTTTTTTCCTGGAACTGGCTATCTGGGTATCCAGTCTTTCATATAGGTCTGGGCTCCTCTCTTTCCTCAGTCCCCCATGGCTAGAGCTATGCTCCCTTTGTCTCCGGGGGAAAGAACTGAGGAGGGAGTGGTGCTGCTCAGGCCTTTATAGGGTTGATGATGTTGGCAGATGACTTTGGCATGGGCAGCTTCAGTTATATTGCTGAAAATCTTCCATGTGGATCCTGCTTTCCTATGGTGTGACCTGATGACTGAGATCCCCTCAAAGATCTACTGTTACGGTAAATTCTTACGTAACTGTTCTTTCTAGGGACATGGATATGATGTTCATCCACACTTTCTGGCAGTTGCTTTTCCCTTTAAGACTTGCCGGAAACATCTTCAAGCTGGCTCCTCCCACCCACCTGGTTGGTATCTCCCTTGGCTCTGCCCTTTGATGCCAGATCTTCCTTTCCACTGGAAAAAAGTAGGTTCCCTAATTACCGCTCCCACGTTGAGTAGGCCCTGGTAATTAAATCTATGGATTTACTTCCAAAACTTAAAGTAAAACTCATTCGAGTTTCATCTTCAGCTCGATCTTCGATCGTGACCACGATGGAAGATAAATCCTTGCCTATATTTCGCCGGTGCCCATGCGGGCAGTAGATGACTTGTATCAACCCTCACACCACGTACGTACACTGTCTGGGCCACGATCATGATTCACAGGCCTGCCACCTTTGTCAGTCGTATCACCCGACGGTCCTGGAGGACCGTGCTGCTCGCCTGAATTTGGGTCGTCTGGGAGAAACGTTATCCGCCAGTCAAATCAAACTTTGGGTGGTCTCCATGGCTGTGTGGTTCAACGAACAATTAGAACAACTCAAGGCCTTCGAGGAGGAGACGGCACAGGCTGCCGCTCAATCCTCTTCTACCTCAGCCTTCGTTCTGGTCCAGTTGGGCTCCATTTATTCAGCCTCCTTCAAGGAGCTGTGCCTGTCCCTCCTGACTAAAGGGCAGGGCCCTACCGAATTGCACAGTTCCCACTCATGCAAGGAGAAGTCCAAGAAGGATAAAGAGAAGCCTCATTGTCATCAATCCTGGGACCGGGAGCATTCCCACTCTCAGGAATCTACGGTTTTGACTTCTGTCGAAACTGCGGCTGTGGCCGCTGGCTTCACGGAAACCCCATCAGGACAGTTGGCTGACACACCAGTCGACAATGCGGCCAAGATTTTTCTCGACCCTGTTGACCGGTTGTCATCTGAAGAGGCCAACAACTCTCTTTTCAGGACCTCGGTCCTGCCAGTGACCACTGAAGGGGCAGCTCAGCCAGCTGAGCTGGCCCCTCTGGTCACCGACCTAGACCAGGAGGAGCCACAGATCTCCCTGGCTCCCTCCGAGGCCCCCCCCCATCGGCACCACCAATGGCGGAGGTTGAGGGCTCAGTCTTCTACCTCCTCCCACCGACATTGGCAGTCTCACTCTTGGCATCATGGGAGGTGGCACCGCCACTGTTCGTCTTCGTCCTCCTCGGGTGAGGAGAGGCTTTGGTGCAAGTTGCTTCGACATTATGAAGACCTTATGTGGCAACAGTTCTGACTGGGCCAAAGCCAATGCCAGCTACAACCCCAGCCATTACCTGGCTATCGCCTGAGAGGTTGACACCCCCACCAGGGCTGGTCAACACCATTCTTCCCCCAGCGGAACTGGTCCATACCATTTTGACTCAGCAGAAACTGGCTTCTCCACCGATTGTGGTCGAGCCACCACCCAAGCAGCCATCGACCAGGGCTCCATCCAAGGAGTCTCGGTCAGCTAAGGGGCTTCCCATCGATTGTCAGTCACTCTCACACCTAACCATCCGTGGCAGGTCAAGAGTTACTCGGGTGGTCGACCACTTTACTCAGACTTCTCAGAGTCTGAGGATTCCTCCCTGCACTCCTGTCCTCAGGATACAGAGTCAATGGGGGATCTTTCGATGGATGAAGGCCCAACTTCATTCATGGGCATCTCCACCTCATCTCCAAGTCCATGGGGATGAAACTGGAGCCTGTTCAAAAATGGGCTTGTTACCCACTTATGGAAATTCTGGATAAAGGGGACTCTTCAGAGGGTTTCCCAGTTGCTGAAGCCATTGTCGGCCCTGCCCAGGAGCTCTGGCAGTGCCCCGCCTCTTGCTCTGCGCCCTTGGCCCGGATGGCCTGCCGATATGTGGTGTCCACCGGTATCCTTTCAAGGTTCACAGAGCATCCCTCGGCTGAAGGGTTGGTGGCTGATTCTGTGTTTAGGCACTCAGGCAATACAGGGGACATCACTAGACTGCCGGATAAAGAGTCCAAGAAATTCAACCACTCAGCTAAAGAGACCTATGCTGCCTCCTCTCTCAGCCTCCACTAGGCGAGCTTGGCCATTGTGATTGCACACTTCTCCCATGCCCTTCTGGGCTCTCTGGATGAGGTGATTCCTCATCTTCCTGCGGACCTTCAGACTACAGTCAAGCAGGTCCGGGATCAGGATCATGCTGTGTCCAAACAGCAACTTCAGATGGCCCAGGACATTGAAGGTTCCTGTGCCCGCCCAGTGGCGGCCATGGTTGTAATGCATTGTAGGGCTTGGCTGTGGATCTCGAACTTCACGGCAGACACCCAGCACAAGCTGGCGGATGTACCATTCTTGGGCATCGACCTGTTTGGGCCCGGTGTGGAGGGTCACCTCCAGCGCATTGGAAAGTCCAATGCCACCCTGGACTCTGTGACGTCCACGCAGAAAGGACTCTAAGCAGCAGAAGCACAAGCCCTTACAGTCCTCTACTCCTGTGGCAAAACCAGCCCAACATCAGTCTGGCCAGCAGGCTCAGTCCTGGCGACCTCGGGCCAAGTCCATAGCATT
This sequence comes from Neoceratodus forsteri, assembly GCA_016271365.2. NCBI lineage: Eukaryota > Metazoa > Chordata > Ceratodontiformes > Ceratodontidae > Neoceratodus > Neoceratodus forsteri. The sequence continues at coordinate 707,392,330 of CM057459.1, read as the reverse complement.
GGTGATCCGAAAGCCCAGTGGGAAGGGACCTGGTGGCTCCTCAGCTGGTTCCTCCTCCTCCAAGCCTGCTCAGTTATGGGATAGGGTTGCCACCCACATGCCCGCCACACCTCCCCCTGGGTCCTCTTGTGGTGGGCCGGCTCCGCCACTTCCTTTCTACCTGGTCTGTTGTTACCATGGACAGGTGGGTTCTGGAAGTGGTTGTCAGGGTCTGCCTCTGGAATTTGAGCAGTACCCTCCAAGCCAAGCTCACGCCCCATGGGAGGTCTTTGAGACAACAAATCCCAGCTCCTTTGCAAGTAGGTTGTGGTCAGAGTTGTGGATCCTCCAGAACACACAGAGTTTGTCTCCAGGTACTTTCTGGTGCCAAAGCAGATGAGAGGCTGTGCCCCATTCTAGATCTGCACAACCAGAACAAATTCCTCAGGTCCCGCACCTTCAGGATGCTGTCTCTGTCCCAAATCATACCATCTCTGGAGCAAAACATGTGGTTTTGCTCTCTGGATCTCCAGGATGCGTTTTTTCACATCCCGATCTGTCCATCCTACCAAAGGTTCCTCCACTTCCAAGCAGAGGGAACCGTTTATGAGTTCCAAGCCATGCCTTTTGGCCTCTCCTCAGCCCCCAGGGTCTTCACCAAATGCATAGCAGTGGTGGCAGCATACCTGAGGTGCCAGTGGGTCCGAGTGTACCCCTGCCTGGACAACTGGCTGATAGCAGGTCCCTCCAGACAGGAGGTGGAGCGGTCCAGGGACCTGGCCCCTCCAGATCTGCATCAACTTTGGCCTCCTGGTCAGTGGGGTCAAGTCAGAACTTGTGCCCTCACAGGTGATCATCTTCTTCAGGGCAGAGCTCGACTTGTGCCAAGCCAGAGCTTGGCTCCCGGCAGACAGGGTGGAGGTTCTCTCCTCCTTTGCCCAGTCATTTCTGGTTGGGCATTTGCGGCCTGCACCAGTGTGGTCCGATGGGCCCATTGGCATATGCACTCCTGCAATGGGAGCTGGCCAGCCAGTGTTTTCATTGCAAAGGTCACTTTGACCAGCTGGTCATTGTGACCCAGAGGATGTGGGACACTCTCCAGTGGTGGCTTGTCCCAGAGCATCTGTAGGAAGGGATCCTATTTGTCCGCCTCGAGCTGACGGTCATCCTGATGACTGACGCCTCTCTTACGAGCTGGGATGCTCATCTGGGGAACACAGAGTCCACTGGCCCTGGACCCCTCAGGAGTCCCAATGCCACATTGACCTGCTGGAGCTCTGAGCAGTCTAGCTGGCACTGACTGTCTTCACTCCGTTTGTTCCGGGACAAGTGGTCCAAGTCCAGACGAACAACAGCACGACCATGTACTACCTCAACAAACAAGGCAGAACGCACTCCCTGACCCTGTGCAAGGAAGCCCTCCACATTTGGACTCTTGTGCGCAGCCTGGAGGCGGATCTCCTAGCCATCCATGTGGCAGGAGCCTCCAGTAAGCTGGTGGACACCTTCTGTCAGGTGGTCGAGGCATCTCTTGAGTGGTCTGTCCACCCAGAGGTAGTTCACAGTCTGTTCTCCCAGTGGGGCACCCCTCAGGTGGACCTGTTCACCTCCAGGGAGAACGCAAAGCTGAGGATGCTTTGTGCCCACCCCCATCAGCAGGGAACACTGTGGGGGGATGTCTTCTTGAGGCCTTGGACCCCAGACCTCTTCTGTGCCTTCCCTCCACTTCCCTTGATCCACAAGATGTTACTCAAGGTTAGGAGAGGGCCGAGGCACATGTGATCCTGGTGGCTCTGGACCGACCCCACCAGTTTTGGTACCCCGATCTCCTCAGCCTCAGCAACAGACTCCTGAGATGTCTTCCCATACACCTAAACCTGCTCTCATTCCATCAGAAGGTTCTCCACTCAGATCTTCAATCCCTGCACCTGATAGCTTGGTTCCTGAGCAGCTAGAGTTCCAGGCTTTGGATCTCTCTGCAGATGTCCTCACAGTCATAGAGGCATCTAGAAAGAAATCAACCAGAAACTGCTATGCCTTCAAATGGAAGAGAGTCTCCATTTAGTGTCAGGGCAAGGGGTTGGACCCTTCATCCTATCCGGTGGCTAGCATTTTGGACTATCTGTGGTCTCACTCCCAAGGGGGACTTTGGTCGATGACCCTTAAGGTGCGCCTGGTAGCCTTCTCTGCATACTGAGTGTGGGCCGGTCAGCAGTCGGCACAGGAGAAGGTGGTCTGGCACTTTTTCAAAGGCTTAGATCACATTTCCCCTCCAGGGCATGAACCATCACCACCGTGGGACTTGTTGCTGGTTTTGGCAAAGCTCATGGGCAAGCCATTCGAACAGATGCACAGTTGTGACATGTCTCACCTGTCATGGAAGACCGCCTCCATACTCTGGACCTGAGGCTAGCGCTCGCTTATTATAAAGGGCGCATGGCTGGAGTTCAGGGAGAGGTTCACCAGCTGTTTGTCACCTACACTGAAGCCGCACCTGGCAGATCTGCAGCCAAGCAGACGCTTATCAGGTGGATCACTTCCTGCATTGATCTCTGCTATAGGTTGGCGGGTAGGGAGCCTCTCATAGGGCTAAGGGCTCTTTCCACTCTCCATACCATTGCGATGGTGGCTGCTTCTAGGGACGTCCCTATCCAGGAAATCTGCAGGACTGCTACCCTGAAAGTCAGCACACACCTTCATTTCCCATTACCACATTGACCTCGAGTCATGCCAGGATGCTGGTTTTGGGGCCTCAGTTCTCTAGTTCCTGTTTCCTAAGTAGGGGGTGTGCGCCTTGCCTCCCTCCTCCTGAAGAACTGGTAGGAGTCTGCCAGAAAGTGTGGATAGAACATCATATCCATGTCTCTAGAAACAGCGGTTACTCACCTGTAACAGTAGATCTTCCATGGAATGGTCTCTTGCAGTAGGTAATTACTTCTGGGAGGTTCCAGCAGAGGTTGCTGTCGCATGGCAGCTTCTTCTAGCAGTTTTCACCAGGGACCACCAACACATGACATCATGTCCTGCTTCCTATATAAGTGTGGGCGGTCCCTGATATCCTTAGTTCATTTTCCCGCCGTCTTCAGCTCACACAGCAGCTAGTTCAACTTCTCTGTAGCAGTCATCGACGAGAAATTGGATTACAAAACTAATGTCTAAAGATTCATCAACCAAGCAAGCTCTATTTCGTTCCTGCCGTTGCAGTAAGAAGATATACCGCTTTGACAACCACACAATCTGTGTAAGGTGTCTGGGACCCACACACGACACCAAATCCTGCAACTTCTGTCAGGAGTTCAACAGAGCAACCCATCGACAACCGATGCTCCGAATACTACATTTACTTACAGAGCAGAGAATGTCTCTGTTAGAGAACCAGGGTGCTCGTACCAAGGGCTCCCCCAGCTCTGGTTCTTGTTCTCCGCCTGGCAAGGAGAGGGATAAAACCCTCTCTCACTCTCAGCTGTGTCACCCATCAGCGGCCACTGTTTCTGTGGCGCCTTCATCAACGGAGCGTCTTTCTACAGCATCCTCATCGACGGGGGCTCAAACCCTCTCATTGATGGTGCTTTCTAGCACTTTAAATGCTGTGTAGGTTCTGCCTGTTCCATTGATGGAGGCACATACCGTCTCATCGATGATGCTCTCAAGCATCCTAAATACAGCCAAATACACTGCTGCTCCATCGACAGGAGCTCCTCTCCCGTCGACATCTGACATTTTTCATGATAATCGCTCCACGGGCTTGTCAATAACATCCCGTGTTCCTCAAGGTAAACCTATGACTTTTGCTTTACAGCATGCCCCTCCGCCCTCACAGGTGCCATGTTACAGGGGTCAAGCGGACAGAGACCAAGTCTTGGGGTTTGTTCTTCCCAGGTGCGAGACCTGCTCACTCTACCCGTCCCATCCCCTCTATTGCCCCTATTGTTTCTCAAGCCCCACTTCTTACCCCTCCTCCCCCCAGGAATGAGACATCACCAAGACAGTGATGCAGATCTTACACAACATGAGGTATACCCAGCCCTCTGACCCAGGAGTGCTCGGGGTCCTTTCCAGTCTCCATCTCTTCTGCCTAAAAGATTTCACAGAGACAGGGATCCACCACCACCCTGGTCTCCTCCTCATGACATGGAAAATTGTTTGTCTGACAAACCTGAACTATCAGTGAATATCCCCAGTGATATTGATGAAGAAGACTTCCAAGACTTGGATTTCCCGAATCTGGACTCCCCGTACTTGGAAATCTCTTTCTTGGATGAGGACATGCCTATACCGGCTGCCACCTCTCCTCCAGATGACCCATCCTTTAGTGAGATGATGGTCCAGATACAAAAGGTCATTGGGTTCTCTACCACAGAACATGACAAACAACATAAGGATATGGCAAAATATCTTGAATTGCCAGAGGAGCCAGCCTTATTGGTACGCCCACTGATTCCGACTTACCAAAATGCCATGCTGGCTGCCTGGCATCAGCAGTCCACTATTATAGCTGTTCCCCGAAAAGCAGATCGCTTATATCAGGCTCCACTGGATCATCCCTTACTGTCCATCATCCCAGAAAGCAGATTCAGTGGTGAGTACTGCCCCTCATGATCGTACCAGAAGACCTAAGCACATGAGTTCCTTACATTCCGATAAAGAATCCCGAAGGACTGACTACCTGGGGAGAAAGGTGTTTGCTTCAGGCACCGTGAATATTCAAATCTTAAATTATATGGGCCATATGGTTACATATCAATGCACCCTTGGTGCTTCGACCATCGAACTTATAAATAAGCTTCCTCCCTCCCAGGAGAAGGACAAATTATTAGCCATGGTGTCTACTAGCAATTCTATATCCAGCCACCTGCTCCAGTCAGGATATGATGCTGTTGATACCTCAGCCCAGCTCTCAGCTACTGGAGTCTGTCTGTGACGCCATGCTTGGTTTTGCGCTTCAGGTTTCACTCCTGACATACAACATAAAGTGGCTAATGCTCCCTTTAATGGGTCCAAACTGTTCGGGCCAGGTACTCAAACATTGGTAGGTGATTTGCAGGCATCAGGCAGAACCCTTCGTACGGTGCATGGCATTTACCATACTCCACAGCCAACCTACTGTACACAATATTCTTCCTATTCCAAAAGAGGCAGAAAATATAAGGCCTCTAATAGAGGTGGCTCCCACGGTTGTGCCCAGCCCACAAGGGATGCCGCTTCTGCCATCTCTGGGGAGCTTCACACCTGGATCTTTTTGCCTCCCCTGTCAACCACCAGTTCCCCAGTTACTTCTCCATTATCCCGAGCAACGAGGGAAGGTCTATAGATGCCCTCTCCCAACCTTGGACAGGACTCTACTTATATGCCTTCCCCCCTCATCCCTCTCTTACAACGGACTCTAGTGAAACTCCACATAGAACCGGCCTCCATGATTCTAATACCACCAATGTGGCCTCGCCAACCGTGGTACCCTCTACTACAACAGCTGTCAGTCAGGGACTCCATTCAGTCGCCAATCAGACCGGACCTCCTGACTCTGTCAGGGATCCCTCCTACACCTCAGCCTGAAGACTCTTCATCTTTACGCTTGGCTTCTGAGGACACATTCATAAATAGACTTCAAGTGTCCTCTCCTGTTTCTAACATTCTTCTGGCTTCTTGTAAGCCAGTGACTAGAGAAACATATAATTCCAAATGGAAATGCTTTTTCATATGGTCGGCCTCTCGCTCCTTGGACCCGTACTCATGTCCACTGATGAAGGTCTTGGACTACCTGGCCTCATTATCAGAGTCAGGCTTAAGTTACTCCTCCATTAAAGTCCACCTGGCTGCCATCTCGGCCTTCCATGAACCCTTTGATAGCAAATTACTGTACCAACATAATTTAGCCAAGATGTTCTTGAGAAGAATGCTACATATCAAGCCTCCCGTTAGATGACCCACTCTTCCGTAGGATCTCAGTTTCATTATAGAAAAGCTAACTCTCAAACCTTTCGAGCCAGCAGCCACCTGTGATCTCTGTTTCCTTTCATGGAAGACGCTATTCCTAGTGGCTATTACTTCGGCTCGTTGTATTTCCGAGCTTCATGCCCTCATGCGTAGGGAACCTCACTTGATTTTCCACAAGGACAGGGTGGTCCTTCGTACAAACCCTTCCTTTCTTCCTAAAGTAGTCTCTGAACATACTTTAAATCAACTGTTGGAGCTCCCAGTTCTACCCTGAATGCTCGAATCCTGGTGAACATCTGTTACATACCTTAGATGTCCATCGTATTCTACACTATCACACTAATTGTACTCAGTAGATTAGGAAAACTTCTCAGTTATTCGTCACCTTTGCCTCTGGCAGACAAGGGCTTCCTGTTGCTAAATGAACCCTATCTTCATAGTTGGTGAATTGTATTACCTTTTGTTACAAAAAGTACCAAGAAGACTCTACCTGGAGCTGTCAAGGCTCACTCTGCTAGAGCTATGGCCACTACTGTGGCCTGCTTCAAATGTGCCTCCATTTCAGACTTCTGCAACACAGCTACCTGGTCCACAGTCAATTCTTTCACAAGGCATTACAATCTTGATATTGCCTCGAGATGTAGGACGGCATTCGGCCGCGCAGTCCTACAAGACCTCCTATCATAATTGTCCTCCCATATGGACATAACTGCTGGGGAATCGCCCAGAAGTAATTACCTACTGCAAGACCATTCCATGGAAGATGGTACAGTTACATAAAATCTTGCCGTAACAGTAGATCTTCGAGGAATGTCTCTTGCAGTAAGTGCAATCCCGCCCTCCATCCCCCTTCTCTAACAGAGCAAATTTTGGTCCAGTGACTTTGGGTTGGGACTCCTTGGTACCTCGGTTTCCCCTTGGTCCTCGCCTTTGTGAGATGAATCCTGTGGGGGGAACTGAGGATACCAGGGACCGCCCACACTTATATAGGAAGCAGGACATGATGTCATGTGTGGGCGGTCCCTGGTGAAAACTGATCGAAGAAGCTGTCGTGCGACAGCAACCTCTGCTGGAACCTCCCAGAAGTAATTACCTACTGCAAGAGACATTCCTTGAAGATCTATTATTACGGTAAGATTTTATGTAACTGTACTTTCTAGGAGTGGTACATGATGTTCATCCACACGGACCCACCCAACCTCCCCAGCTTCAGCACACACACTCTGCTTCCTGCAGGCAAAATCTGGCATCATGGGGTGAAGCCAGGGAGTTACCACCTTGGTGGGTGGGAAGAGCCAGCTTGAAGACATTTCCAGCAAGTCTTAAAGGGAAAGGCAACTGCCAGAAAGTATGGATGAACATCATATACCACTCCCTAGAACTACTGTTACAGGTGAGTAACCTGTGTTTTTTGTCACTCCATAGTGAAGAAACGGTTTGGAATTTTGGTCTAAAATTTTCAGGGTACCAAGGACTTGCCCCACAGATGTACCTTTTGCTAGTTTGGTAAAAAAACACATCAGTTTGCATTGGAGTTATACGTGTTTGCAATTTTGCTTCATTTCCCATAGGATAACATTGTAATGTCAGGTGTTTCTGCGGCGCTGCGCACCACAGAAACATTTTGAACATTTTCTCTAAAGTTTTCAGGGTACAAAGGACTTGCCTAACAGATGTTCCTTTTTCTAGTTTGGTGGAAAAATATTAATGCGGTCTGGAGTTGTAAAGTTTTGAAAATCAGGATTCTGAGCACGCTCAGCATACACTTTTGGATACATGTACTTCGTCATACTGAGGCTTTAGGTGTAGTGCTCCACCTACTTATACTGGGTTCATGAGATGGGGTACTAAGAATGGTATGCTGACCCGGGAAGTCGGAGGGATGACCAGGGGGAGAAGGATTGAGCGTCCTAAGGATTGCTGTCCTTCTCTGGGGGGGGTTGTTTGTCCAGCACAAATTGGACCCCTAACAGAGGCTGGGAGCTTCACTGTGACCAGCGCCTGGACTCCTCAGGAGGCGTGCTGGATGCTGGTGTCATTGCACCTCACGCCTCCTTCAGGTAAAAGCAGCAACAGGGAAGATTGCGGCCACCTAAATGATGTCCGCTTCCTGGCCCCGATCGCCAGCCCCAACACTCCCAAAGCTGACCTGTCCCGTCTTCCACTGGCTCTGGCCCAACCTCATGCCCAACCCTGGGAGGAAAGTCAGGGAGGCAATGTCAGTGGATGCCTCTACCAGCAACCTTCTCCCATTGCTGTGTAGGTTTGCGTCTGTGCTGTGGCCCCACACTGGGGGGCAATCCAGGGGTATCATTTGTGAGGTAAGTCGGGGGAGCGAGAAGCGGGTCTGGGGAGGGCTGGGTTGAGCACTGGGCGGTACAGTATGCAGCAAAAAAGCATACTGAATTTAAAAAAAAAAGAATGATATGCTGTCAGTTTTGTGGCTGTTTTGCTACAGATGGAAGCACAGGGCCTAGAGGGCTCTGCGTTTCCATAACAATGTACATTTATACACCAATGGAGGGATGAGAGTGAAGGGCCCTCCATATACATCACCTATGTAGCAATGGAAGTGCAGGGCCCGAAGGGCCCTTCATTTCTGGACCCATGTGTATGTCTTCAGGCATGAGTTGCGGCCAACTGTGTTACTATGCCCTTGGGTGTAGTAAGGCATGAGGCTTATTACTTCCGCCCTGTAGTGGTTCTTGATGTATAATAGGATACAATCACACTATTTCAAAAAGTAAGGAAATTCTTTGCAAAAAAACTTTAATGCACTAGTTAGGGTTAAAGTGACAAAAGTAGGGAAATGTGGTGTTAGGCTTTCCAACCCTAACACCCCACTCCTACCAGGGCTTGCATTAACACCAGTAAAGTAAGAGTCAGGTTGACCCTCTGCTTCAAATGTTGGGGTTAGACCAGAGAATACTGGGGTCAGAAATTTGCTGTAGGGGCTTTGTAAAACATTACTCGATACTTTTTCTGCTAACAAAATCCATGGAAACCTTTCCATATACAGGGTCAATGCTGAAGCACTGCTTTCATTTTTGTGCTTCAAAACCTCAAAACTCCCTTTTCCCACTTCACTAGGGGGTTAACACAAGCCCTGTCCACCCTGCAGGCAGCACTGGGGAAAAAACATTACGGTTTCACCTCTCTTGCCTCTTCGCAAATCAGGTGTGGGGTGTGCCTTGGGGTTGTCAGCCCTAACACTCACCACATTCCATCAGTAAATAAGCTGAGATGGGTACAGTATATATGAGAATGGGGTGAACATTAGGACTGACAACCCCAAGTCACACCCCATGCCTTATTTGTGAAGAGGAAAGAGAGCATAGTCTTTTTTCCCGTTGCTGCCTGCAGGGTCGGGAGGTTTGTTAGGATTGGAAATCCTAGCGCCACATTTCCCTATGTTTGTCACTTTAACACTAACTGGTGCATTAACAAAGTTTTTTTTCAAAGAATATACATATATTATAGGGACGCGGTTACACCCCTGTATTTAGAGTTGTACAGGATATTCAATGTTAAACCTCAACATTTTCAGTTTAATAACTTTGGAACTGTTCAACAGATTTTCATGAAATTTGGCATGCTACGTTTCATGTGCTAGATCTCTTGATGTGCCAAATTTTGTTCTGATTGGAAGTGCGGATTCCATGATACAGATAGTGGAAAAAGAGAATTTTTCAGAATGTTATCCCAAAGGTTAGAATGTTTTTGCTTTTTTTTGTCAACTTGGCTAGCGCACAGACGGTTTGGAATTTTGCTCTGAAATTTACAGGGTAGAAAGGAGTTGACCCACAAATGTGCCTTTTGCTTGTTTGGTGAAAAAATATAATTCCATTCCAAAGTTATTTATGTAAAAATTTTGAATACTTGGTTCTGAGCATGCTCAGTAAGCACCAAAACATAGCTGTATGAAACTAAAAGAAGAATTATTGTTTTCATATGACATCGTCCTTTTTCAGTTGAGGAAGATCCTTTTTCATATGGCTGCCATCTTGTTTTCAGTTTTGCCTGGGAAATTCAAATTTAAAAACCCTCAAAAATGATATTCTGGGGAGGAACCCACACATGTAGCTTGCTTATCTGGACCCCCTTTGCTGCATTCTGCACTTTACTGCTCAAGAAATGCCCTTAAATTATTTTTTTTTACATTGGAAATTCTTTTTTCTTATTGGCATCATACAAAAAAAGATCTTGTTTCATATGACGACTCATGAAAAAAGATCGTTTTTCATACAGGAAGTCAGTGTATTTCAATGGGATTTTCAAGTTTGGTGCATAACTTTGCCATTTTTTGCATATTTTAACACCAAATTTTCAACATACCTTTTTAGAGATCCCTCGTCATGAACAATGGGGGTGTCATTTAGCAAGTCCTGCCCGAAAGGCGATTTCACGATCAGTTGGCGAAATCACATTTCAAGCAGGATTTCAAAAATGTCATCGTACTTGTTCACAATGTGGGATCATAAGATGGGTATGTTGAAAGGCTGGGGTCAAAGCAGGGATTGACAAATTTCAAATTTATGTGGTAGTCCAGGAAAACTGACCTATCCAAAAATGGTAGTCTCACTGTTCTGACTGGTAGTCCAATAGTCGAAAGGCCATATTTTAAAGAAAACTTATAAAAAGTGATATAGCGACAAAGTAATTGGTTGTTGCATTGTATTATTAATACTACACAGATGTAGGCTATTGAAAACAGTAAAAATGAAGATGCATGTTTAAATGTTACTGTTATGCAGGTTGAGACTAGGTTAATTTTTGTTCGTGTCTCTTCGGTCAGACTTTACATTGCTTCATTTAACTCCTTTTTGCCAACTTTCTAGTTCTACAGACATGATTATGCTGTACTTAACTGCAGTCCAACACTTCATATTTTTTCCCTTTATTACTTTTTCTTAGGGCAACATAGTCCCGCTCTCTTTTATTTCTTTATCTAGGCTATTTTTGTTCAACTATGATTCCCACTCTGTTAGGATCCTTTTTGCCAAGTTATTCAGTTAGCCTATACACTGCAGTGCAAGTTTTGTTTTTCTTTTTTTGCCCTCCTTTATTATATTTCTTAGGGCAGCATCAATCAGTCGCAAATTAAGCCCTTCTCTCAGTTGATTCTCTCTTAGATGAGTGACTCCTGGCTACTGGGCTTTTTTTTTTGTTCACTCTCCTCCCTTATAACAAATCTTAACCTTTCTTCTCCTTTTCTTAATAATTGTACCCCAGCCTCCCTTTAGTCTACCTTCCTTTAATATGGTCCCACTCTCTCCTCCTCTCACATTTAATTCTGTTCTGGTGGTAATTCACTCAGCTGTTCTCCCCCCTTAACTCGGTCAGTCTGTTTTATTTATTACCATCCGATCACCAAACATTTCTTATTTTTTTGTTCTGTCATCTGGAGTAGATTTTAGCTCAGGTGCACTCACTGACAGTCTGCAGCAATCCAACTCAACTTGTGGTAGTGGCTCCCGCTTCCCACCCTTCCCCTCTCCAGGCTCACCAAGTCTCACCCTCCCTAACTGTTGTCCCCAATTTCTCTCCCTGTTTTTGAAGCTCAAATTTTTATATTTATAATAGCAAGGCAACAGCAAGAGTGGCAGGCAGTGGATTTCGTACCAGTACTGGCACGCACTAAAAACAGACTCCACACACGACCAATTCGGAGAAGCAGGCACAACTGTTTTCCTCACACTGATCTGGGAAAGTGAGCGAGCATGCCACCGATTACCCCAAGTCACCGCCACAGCCAATTAGTGTCCCCTACCGTTCTCAACCTGATCAGTTATTGGATTTTATGCCTGCCAGTCCGATGACTGGCTCCTCCTCGGTTCTTCCGCAGCCATGACTTGCTCCCGTACTCAGCGCTTGCGCTCCTCTGCCGAAGATCACGTAAGTGAGTTCCTTGTGGTTCACATGACCACCGAGACGGACGGACTCACACATCGCCAGCGAGCTCTCTAGTGGAGGAGCCTGGCACTGCAGTAAAGAAAAACTCTTTCTTTTTTTAAAAAAAACAGTACAGTACTTGTCCGCGGACAAACAGCTCTGCACCAACTGCTTGTCCCTGACTGTGATCTGGTAGCCCTGGATGTCGGGCTATTGGATTTGTCGAAGCCTGGGTCAAAGTATGCTAAAATGGCCAACTTGTGTGCATCAGTTGACATTTTGCCACACTCACTCGTAACTTTGTTAATTTTCGGTATTTTAACTCCAAATTATCAACATAGCCATTTCTTTACACCACCTCATTAGTGTGACAGCTGTCATTTTTCAGATCTTGCCCAAAATGTCTTCTCCTGCCACTGCCATGGAGTTACACTGTGGCGGCGCAGAATTACATTTTGGTGGGGATTTGAACATTTTTACTGTCGAGTTGATGAGGTGGGGTAATAGAAAGGCTATGCTGACAATTTGGTTGCTGTTCTCTTACAAATGGAAGTGCAATGCTCGGATGGCTCTGTGCTTCCCCATAAACATCCATATACGCATCTATGCAGGAATGGGAGCAGGCGAGGGACAGGGACCTGTGCTCCCACAGGACAATAAGGTTACCATTATACTATCTCAGAAAGTAAGGAAATTCTTTGCAAAAACCTGCATCAATGCAGCATTTAGGGTTTAAGCTAAATTGATAAAAGTAGGGAGATGTGGCTTTAGGGTTTCCAACCCTAAAACCCCAATGCCAATGCAGAGTCTTCCTAGGGGTTGTCAACCCTAAAGCTCACCCCATTCTTTACTCTCCAGAAACATACACACTTAATGGGGTGAACTTTAGGGTTGACAACCCCTAGGAAGATTCTGTCGCTGATTTTTTTCAGGGGTGGTATTGGGGTTTTAGGGTTGGAAACTCTAAAGCCACATTTCCCTACTTTTGTCATTTTAGCCTGAACCCTAAATGTTGCTTTTATTTTGTAAATATCATCTTTATTCATTTTAAAGAAGACAGACTGTCGACAGAACAATACAGTTTCATCATAATACAGGTTTGTATGCTAGTTTGGGCATCTCCTGGTCAGTCGAGAGGCCCCTTAACATCTGGCTATAACAATACAAAGCTTACTGCAAAGGTAAATTCAGCTTTTTCGTAGCATTTAGGTACCTAGCCTAGGACTAGGACCTTTTGTTTCTTCCACAGGTCATACCTACTTCAGTATGAAGGAGAGTTGTTACCTCAGTTCTCCCTTTTCCAAAAAACAATCGGGTCCTGTCCGATAACCTTGGGAAAAGGGGAGGAATCATATACGGTCATCAGGCGAAGCACCTTCCAAAGGGTAGTGGAGTCCGGGAGGGCCTCTGTTGGGGGGGACATTCTTCTTGCAAACTTTACCCAGTGCATCTGGGAGAGGGGGAGGTGAGAGGAGAGAAGAGTGGTATTGAATATGGGATGAGAAGTGAAATGAGTGTAGCCTGGTGAGCCTCAGAGATGTGCAGTGCTCGCAGCCTTTAGAAGTTTCACTCTTGGCTGGGGGGGAGCGTTCTTATGGTACAAAGGAGTCATCTTTTGACATATAATACAGGAGCCAGACTGTCCATCTAGAGTTACACTTCTCCTCTTGGGTCAGTAAACCTGTGGGTGATCTTTTCCATGAAATATATTTGGGTGACTGTTGTCCACCAGTTTTGAATTGAAGGGATTCTCTGGGTAAGCCAAGCCTTGGTGATAGTTTTTTTAATAGCTGTTATTAGAAGGTTCAGAAGGTATCTGGAGTTAGGGTCTCTAAAACCCTTCGGGAGGTTAAGGAGGACATACAACTTCTCTGATAGCTGTATCTGCCTCCTGAACAGCTCCTGGAGTTCTGATTCTGTTGTGCATAGGAAAGGCCTGAGCTTATGACACGCCCACCTGATGTGAGTATGATGGGCCTGTTTCTCACCGCAGAGGCACCAACAATCAGCTGTCCTGAGGGTGAGTAATGTCTGGTAATGACCGGTGTTCTAAAATACCTGATATGATTTTTCCAGGCATATTCTCACCATTGGTGTGAGCTGGTAACCCTTGCTACTTGTTGGCACGCCATTCGCAAATTCCTCAGGCGCTACACTCATCCCCAGTTCTTCCTGCCACTGTAAGTGTATACCCTCTGTAATATTGTCTTGGGTTGCTAACAATGCCTGATGGAAAGTCAAGATTAGATGGAATTGATTTGGCGTGGAGATCAGATTGATCAGTTTTGTGATCAGTTGGGGGTGGAGCTCAGGTGTACTTACTTTGTCATGGTGTTGTAGTAATGTCTGAGTTGTAAATATCAGTAGAAGTCTCTCTGGGGGAGCCCATATGTTCTCTGTAGGTCTTCGAAGGTCCTAAATTCCCCCATGAAGTGATTTGTGTGAGATATCTTAAGCCGTATCTCTCCCAATTCCTGAAGCTATGGTCCAGTCTCCCTGGTAGGAAGTTGTAAAGGTTAGGGATAGGGCAGATAAGGGGCAGAAAGGGGGTGAGGTGCTGGGCTTTCTTAATGGTGGCCCAGTTAGAAATGTAATGCTTCAACCAGGATTGTGGTTTGCTATGACTGCGGGGTCTATCTCGTGCTAGTATAGGGCGTGGCAATATTCACTATGGGAGAGGTTGGACTGCTCCATCTCAGCCCAATGTGTTGCTGAGGTGGAGATCTGTCTTGCCATGATGTGCAGAAACTGTGCTGCCCTATAATAGGATAGCAGATCTGGAAGGGACAGATCCCCTCCTGCTCTTGGTAGGAATAGAGTTTTTAACCAGACCCTGGGTTTTTGTCCAGACAAAATAAATCTTGATATGACCCGGTTCCAGTCCCAGAACACCCCTTGTGTCAGGGGTATTGGGGCATTCTGAAACGGGTATAGAGCCCTGGGTAGTGTGACCATTCGTACTAGGTCTGTTCTTCTGGTAAGACTCAGTGGAATGGTATTTCAGTTGGCTAGATCTGTTTTTAATGGTGTGGTAAAAGCAGTGTAATTATTTTTGTAGGCTAAAGTGAGGTTACGAGACAGGTAGATCCCCAGTTATTTTAGTTTAGGTAGATCCCAGTTGTATTGGAATAGATTCCTAATTGTAGGAGCTGGATTACAGTGAAAGGCTAGCACCTCAGTTTTAGTAATGTTCAGTCTGTATCCTGAGACTCGGCCGAAATTCTCCAGAACTTGTTTTACTGCAGGTAGGGAACTCTCAGGATCCTGTAGGTACAACATAACATCACCGGCATATAGAGCGATGCGGTGTTCAGTATGTCTTAGCGCAATCCCTGTAATGTTTTTCGCTTCCCAGATCCTCTGGGCCAGGGGTTCCATAAAGGCTGTGAACAGTAGGGGTGACAGGGGACAGCCTTGTCTGGTTCCCCTGTGTAGGGGAAAATATGGGGAATGATGTCCGCTGATCTTAACGCATGTCTGTGGGGCAGAGTATATATTCCAGATGACCTGGATTAGGGGCAGGGTATTCCCATCTTCCCCAGGACTTGGTATAAGAAAGGCCAGGAAACCCGGTCGAATGCCTTTTAAGCATCAAGGCTTACTAAGGCTGCTGGGTTCTTCCGGGACTGCATTTCATGAGTGATATGGTGAGCCCACTTGATGCCATCTGTCATATGTGACCAAACAAAACCTGTCTGGTCCCTAAAATCAGCAATGGTAAGTAGGAATCTGTTCTGTGTGCAATAATGCTCATGAACAGTTTATAGTTGGTATTAAGGACTGAAACTGGGTGATAGGAACCACACAGCTGGAGAGTTTTTCCTGGTTTCACTAGGACCGAGATTGTTGCATATGGCCAAGATGGGGGTAGAGGGTCACCCTCCAGAACCGAGTTAAAGGTTGTCAACAGACTGGGGAGTAGCTGGCCTCTGCTAGTTTTGTAAAACTCTGTGCCATACCCCTCTGGACCTGGAGCTTGTAAGGTTTTAGCCCGAGATATGGCTGCGATTAGTTCAACCTCTGTAATTGGTTCTATTAGCTGTTCCCCTTGGTCCTGGGTCAGTCATGGCATTGTTAGGGAGCTTAGGTATCCAGATATCTCCCCAGCAGGCACTTCCACTTCAGGAGTGTATAGGGTGGAATAATAAGAGGTGAACCCCTTTGTGATGTCGTGGAGTTTAGTTAGGTGCCTACCATCCGAGGGGTGCCTTATTGAAGTGATTGTAGAAAATTTCTTTTGTTTTCAGATCTGGTAAGCAAGAAGCTGTGTCGCCCGGGGCCCGACCTCATAGAACTTTTGAAGCAAGAAAGTAAGTGCAGTCTCAGTCTGTTGCCTGCTTAGCCAGTCGAGTT
Source organism: Neoceratodus forsteri (assembly GCA_016271365.2). Taxonomy (NCBI): domain Eukaryota; kingdom Metazoa; phylum Chordata; order Ceratodontiformes; family Ceratodontidae; genus Neoceratodus; species Neoceratodus forsteri. The sequence goes on along the minus strand of CM057459.1, from coordinate 707,376,172 downwards.
CCACCTTAGTGAGTTGTAGCTGTGTGAGCATACCAGGATACACTATCTACAGGAGGGACAGGGAGGGTAAAAGAGGAGGAGGAGTAGCTCTTTACATAAGGGAAGGAATAAAAGCAACAGAACAAAAGGGTAAACAGGGAGGAGAAGAAGCACTGTGGGTAAATTTGGAGACAGGCAATGGCACCACAGTCCGCACAGGGGTTGTATACAGACCTCCTTCTCAGGGGGAGGAAATGGACAAGGAAATGATAGAAAGTATACTTAGAATGGCAGAAAAAGGGGAGATATTGCTGATGGGTGATCTGAATATGCAGATGTTAACTGGAGTGCAGTTGCAGCAGCCACTTCAAGAGTGGGGTTATTCTAGATGCCCTACAGGGGCATGCCTTAGACAACTAGTATTGGAGCCCACTAGAGGAGCAATCTTAGACCTGGTTCTCTCAATTGGAGATGGAGAGAGGATCACAGATGTAGAAGTGGGTAACCATCTGGGAACTAGCGACCATCGAACAGTATGGTTCACAATAAACACAGCAATAGAGTCAAGCCATACAAAGGCAAAAGTACTGGACTTTAGGAGGGCTGACTTTGCCAAAATGGGTGAGTGCCTAAGGAATGCACTAGCAAATGGGCAGGAAGGAGGGGTGGAAGAACAATGGGGAATAATAAAAACTGCCATCACAGAGGTAACGAGCCTTTGTGTGAAGCAAATAAACAAAACAAAATGATGTAAGAAACCACTATGGTTCTCAAAGGAAGTGGCAGTGAAGGTTCAAGAGAAAAAGACATTCAGGAAGTACAAGGAATCGCAGAAGGAGCAGGACAGAGAACTGTATCAGTTAAAGCAAAGGAGGCTGGGAAGGCAGTCAGAACAGCAAAGGCCCAAACCGAGGAAAGATAGCCAACTCAGTTAAGAAGGGGACAAAACCTTTATAGGTACATCAGGGAGTGAAGGAAGACCAAGGGAGGATAGTGAGGCTTAATAAAGGGGAGGGAGGATGGGCAGAGGGAGACTGTGAAAAGGCGGAGATACTAAACAAATATTTTTGCTCAGTATTTACAAATGAAGAGGGGGAGGTACCTAAAACAAACAGTAGAAACACTCTGGATGCAGAAGTTGATACCAGCCCATTTACAGAAGAAAGGGTTCTGAAAGAACTCTTAAAACTGAATGTGGGCAAAGCAATGGGGCCTGATGGGATTCATCCCAGAACTCTAAAAGAACTAAGGGTAGAACTAGTGACACCACTGACTACCCTTTTTAACAAATCATGGGAGGATGGGGTGGTACCCGAGGACTGGAGGAGGGCAGATGTGACTCCCCTTCACAAAAGTGGGAGCAAGGCAGAAGCAGGAAATTACAGACCTGTTAGTTTAACCTCAGTGATAGGGAAAATGATGGAATCACTTCTGAAGGAAAGAATTGTCAAGTATCTAGAGGCCAGAGGGGCACAGGACCCTAGGCAGCATGGATTCACAGCGGGAAGGTCATGCCAGACAAATCTGATAGATTTATTTGACTGGGTGACCAAAGTAGTAGATCAGGGAGGGGCTGTGGACATGGCCTACCTAGACTTTAGCAAGGCATTTGACACAGTCCCACACAAAAGATTAATATACAAGTTAGCCAGCCTGGGAGTGGGTCCCAAGATGACAGCCTGGGTAAGAATTGGCTGGAGAATAGGACACAGAGAGTAATAGTAAATGGAGTCCACTCAGAAGAAAGGAGGATTACTAGTGGGGTACCGCAGGTTCAGTATTAGGACCGTCCTCTTCAGTGTCTTTATAGCGACATTGCAGAGGGACTGGAAGGAGAAGTATGTCTTTGCAGATGACACAAGATCTGTAACAGAGTTGATGCACAGGGTGGGGTGGAAAGGATGAGAAGGACTTGGCAAGGTTAGAGGAATGGTCAAATGTATGGCAGCTTAGATTCAATGCTAAGAAGTGCAAGGTAATGCACTGGGAAACAAAAACCCAGGGAAGAGTACACAATGGGGTGATATATTAACAACAACAAAATGGAAAGGGACCTGGGGTAGTCATATCAGATGACCTAAAGGTGGGCAAGCAGTGTGGAGAGGGCAGCAAGGAGGGCTGGGGGATACTGGGATGCATAGGAGAGGCATCACCAGTAGAAAACAGGAAGTTGTTATCCTCTGTACAGACAGCTGGTGAGACCCCATCTGGAGTACTGTGTGCAGTTCTGGAGACCCAATCTCCTCAAAGACATAGACAGGATGGAAGCTGTCCAGAGGAGGGCAACTAAAATGGTGCAGGGTCTGCAGAAGACATATGAAGAGGAGCGAAAGGAGCTTAATATGTATAGCCTCGAGGAAAGGAGGGACAGGGGACATGATAGAAACGTTCATGTACCTCAAGGGAATCAACAAAGTCCAAGAGGTAGCATATTTCAAAAAGTGTGCAAGAACAAAGAGGGCTCAATTTGAAGATAGAGGCGGCTCAGAGGTAATTTAAGGAAGTATTTTTTCACAGAGAGGGTTGTGGATGCATGGAACGGCCTTCCGGAGGAGGTTGTGGAGTCAAAATCAGTGGTGGAATTCAAGCATGCATGGGATAGTCATAAGGCCATTCTAGAGGGTGCGGGTAGGAAGAAGTAGGCTGCTGGTTAACTAGGATCTGCAGCTTATCCAGAAGGTAGGGAAATGGGCAGTCTGGGTGGGCCAAGCGGTCCTTATCTGCCGTCAAATTCTATGTTTCTATGAGCACTGATGTGTCTCCCTGTTTATGTGCCATTTGTAAGAAATGTAGGGTGTCCTCTAGTTGTGCCTTACACTCCCTACGCTGTCTCACTTGTGTGGTAGTGTATTGAATGATATGCCCCCAAAGTACTGTTTTAATTGTGTCTCAGTAAATTGCCAGATTGGAGTCTGTCGGGAGATTGTCTCCGTGGATTTCATCAATTTTATCTGAGAGGAATTCCCTGAATTGCTGTGTCTTGAGGTAGTAAGGATTAAGGCGCCAGGCTGTGTGCCGGCATTGCAATCCCTCACTCCAGAGCGTGGTCAGTGGCGCGTGGTCTGAATGTATTTTGTCCCCCATCTGGGAGTCCACCGAGCACTCTAGGTTCTCAATTTGAGTATAGCATTGGTCAATGTGGGAATATGTCTGGTGAACAACCGAGTAGTGGGAATAGTTTTTAGAACGCGGGTGCATGTGTCACCAGGTATCGCTCCAGCCCACCTCCCTCAGGAACCTCCGGAAAAATTTGTGTGGTAGGGTCTGACGCAGTGGATTTGGGTTTGAGAAGTCTAGAGAGGGGTCTGGTAAGATGTTGAAGTCCCCCACCAGTGACAGTATATCTTACTTCAAGAGGGCTCTTGCAGTAGGTGATTACATATAGGACTGACGCTGGCCAGCGGCAGGACCTCACGGAAAAATTTCTAGCTAGCGGTCCCTGGCGAGGGACTGCCCCATGTCAGGTGACCAGCGTCAAGCGACGTCGGTATAAAGGGGCGGTCCCGGACGCCCGCCTTCCAGTTCTTTCCCGCCGTTAGCTCGTGCAGCGCCTTGGGGTAAAGTTCGTTCTTAGTCAGCCCTGTTCTTTCGTCGGTTTTACCAAGATTTTTAGTATTTTTTCTTCTTATCGTCAGGTCATGGTCGGTGTATGTCATCCCCTACACCTTCCGAGCACAAAAACAAGTGCGACTCGTGCGGCGCCCAACTGCCACACAAGGATGGCCATTCCCTCTGCCTCTTCTGCCTAGGCCCCGTCCACCCGGTCGACAAGTGCCCGCATTGCCTTCATTTCAACGTGGCTACCCACAGATGACGCCAACAGTCCCTGGAAGTCCATCTTCTAAAGAAAAAGATGTCTTCGATGGAAAAAGAATTGAAGAAACTCAGGCAGGCGTTGACTTCTCCAGAAGGGCATCGTAAAAAGTGGGACAAGGAAAGGCACCGGGAGAAGGCCTCCTTGCCCGCGACTCCGGCCGGAGTCACGGCCCAGGTAACATCCCCTCTGGGGGACCGTCCGACGGCAGCCTCTAAGGCTTTGGAGGAGGCGTCGGCCCGCCCATCGTGCTCGGGCCTTGCGGGCGCCTCCGGGCAAGAGGAGGCCTCCGCCCCCAGTTCTGCCGCAGGCTCGCGGCCTACTGGTGCGGGCGACTCCCATAAGTCGGACGTCGGCTCCGCCGGGAGAAGGTCGATAAGACGCCTGACCCTTCAGGGCGGCGCACGACCTCGTCCCCTCGGACTGTGCCTCCCATCCTCGGCCCACCTCAGCAAGGGACCCGTAAGGCGGGCGCCGGCTCCTCGGCGCCCGCCGAACCAACCCCTAAGCCGCACGTCGGCTCCCCCGCCAGTTCGCACCGCGGGGATAGTCCCTCTCCGCCGGGCCCGCCCTGGGCCTCTCACTGTTGATCCAGCCGTGGGGCCACCTTCCGGGCCATCTGCTCCGGCAGCTCCTCTGGCACCCGGGTACCAGCCGTCCTATCCGACGCCGTTGTACCCGGGACCGCAGTATCCAGCGCCACAGTACCCGACGCCGGTCCCTTCGATGCCGCAGTACCCAGTGCCTCAATACCTGGCACCGGTTTTCCCGCAGCCGGGCTTCGGATACTCGCCCTACGGATACAACCCGTATTCTGATCCCCCTCCTCCTCCACCTCCACTGCCCCCTCTGTTGCCGGTGGATCTGCAGGAGACTCTGGCTTCCTGGTGGGCTGAGGCCAAGGCTCAGCTCACCAAGGAAGTGGAGAGCCACCTTTCGGCGACGGTGTCGCCATCAGCCACTGTACGCCTGAGACGACACACTCCCTCTCCTCCTCCGGGCTCCAGAACTCTTCCCTCTGGATCCCGAGAGGGGCAGGACACGTGTCCAGGGATACCCCCCCAAGGAACCCGTTCCCCCCCAGCCAGGTTAGGGAGTCGTATTCTGCTTCTGATTCTTCTTCGCTCTCGGATTCCTCAGATTCTTCCGACGGATGCTCTGAGAGAGACGATGAGCCTCCCTCTCCATCCAAGCCCAAGGACCCCTCCGAAGTCTCCTCCGGAGGACCCCTCCTTCACGGAGTTGCTCAGGAAAATCCAGGAAGTACACCAGTGGCGCTCCTTGGAACCAGATCCTCAGCGGGTCAAACTCGCCGAACATCTGGACCTGCCCCTGATGGCTCCTACTCTAGTGCCACTCTGGATCGAGCCTCACGCCCACCTTGTTTCCACTATTTGGAAACAACCGTCGGCTTTAGCCCCGCTTCCTAGGAAGTCTAACAGGCTATACCAGGCTCCTGAGGGTGTAGATTTCTTGGACTGTCACCCTTGTGCAGATTCGGTCGTGATTAGTGCCGCTCACGGCCGGTCGGCACATCCAAAACATCTAAGCTCGTCTCCCCCGGATAAGGAATCTCGCCTCCTGGACCAGTATGGAAGAAAGGTATACGCCTCTTCCACACTGGGAATTCAGGCCCTGAATTATGTTACGCATATGGGGAATTACCAGAAGGCCATCCTTACCCAGGCGGAATCCAATATTGACTCCTTACCTGACTCTCAAGTCAAGCAGGAGTTAACTGACTTAGTCCATTCTGCTCGTTCGGCCAGTCGTCACATTCTGCGGATGACATACGATGCAGTGGACACTGCCGGGCGGAACTCCGCTTTCGCCGTAAGTCTTCGGCGTCATGCCTGGCTCCGCGTGTCAGGTTTGGTCCCGGAGGTGCAGTCAGCGATCCAGGAAGCAGCTTTCAGGGGTTCAGTGCTTTTCGGCGGTGATGTCAAGGACATCATCACCGACTTGCAGGAGAAGGGAACGGCCTTGAAATCCATGGATTCCATGTACCGTCCCCATCCCCCACAGCGCCATCCTTTTCGCAGACGCAGTCGCCACAGGCGAAACCCAAGGAAGACGGGCTACTAAACGCTGGGCCCCCGCAGCTGCCAGGCCCCCGCCCAAAAAGCAGCGGGTGCCCCAGCTGCGGCGCTGCCCCACACCACCTGACTCCTCCCCTCTCCCACCACCTCCGGACACACCGGAGGAACTGGTAGGAGGGAGGTTCTCCCTCCACCTTCCGGGCTGGGAGAGGATAACAATGGATTCATGGGTGCTTCAGATTATAGTGGAAGGGCACTCTATAGAGTTTCTACAGAAACCAGCCCGCCACCCCCCTCCGAAGTCGTCCTGTGCAAGGGACCATCTTCCTTTGGTCCGGGAAGAAATCTCCGACCTTCTCGCGAAGCAGGCCATGGAACCCGTTCCTCCTCACCTTCAAGGGACGGGTTACTATTCTCATTTCTTCCTGGTCCCAAAGAAGATGGGAGATCTCAGACCCATTCTCGATCTCAGCTCTTTGAACCTTCACGTGGAATACAAAAGGTTCAGGATGCTCTCCCTACAGACCCTTCTGCCCCTTCTTCGGCCGGGTCAATGGCTCTGTGCGCTGGATATGCAGGATGCATATCTGCACATCCCCAGTCGCCCCGCTCATCGCAAATACCTTTGGTTTGCTTTCCAGGGGGACCATTACCAGTTCCGGGCACTCCCGTTTGGTCTTTCCTCTGCACCCCGAGTTTTTACCAAATGCCTGGCTGTGGTAGCGGCCCAACTACATACTATGGGAGTTCAGGTGTTCCCTTACCTGGACGACTGGCTCCTGGCAGCCTCGTCCAGGGAGGAGCTCCTGCATTTCCTCTCCCTCACCCAGCAGGTCTTCACTTGCCTGGGTATTACCATCAACCATTCTAAGTCTCATCTGGATCCATCCCAGAGACTACAGTTTATCGGGGCTATCCTCGATACGACGGTGAGCAAGGCCTTCCTGCCTCCGGACAGGGCGGCCTCTCTTCAGTCTCAGATTTCTCTGCTATCAGAATGCAAGAAAGTTCCAGCGAGGTCGGTTCTCCGTCTCTTGGGGCTTTTGGCGGCCGCCATCCCGACAGTTCCCCGCGCTCAACTCCACATGAGGATCTCTCAGTGGACTCTTCGCTCACAGTGGGATCAATTTGTAGACGATGTAGATCATCTAATTCTGATCTCTTCGCCATTGGCACGAGACTTGCAATGGTGGATGGTTTGAGAGAACCTGTTTCGGGGGGTCCCCTCCTGTCATCTTCCCCAGACTCTGACCACAGACGTATCAGGTGAAGGTTGGGGAGCCCATCTGGGTCCTCACCGAACCCAGTGGTTATGGTCCAGGTTGGAACTAGCTCTCCACATCAATGTGCTCGAGCTACGAGCAGTATTATATGCTCTCCAAGCCCTTCACCAGTACATTCTTCTTGGTCACCTAGCCGTCCAGACGGACAACATGTGCGGAGTGTGGTACATCAACAAGCAGGGAAGCAATGAGGGTGTGGGACTGGGCAACTCTTCACAACCTTCACCTCACTGCGATTCACGTTCCAGGAGTCGACAATACCCTGGCAGACAAGCTCAGCTGCTCCTCTGCCCTTCCACAGTGGGAATTGGACCAAAGGTGCTAGAATACATCTTCCAGCTTTGGGGGACTCCACTGGAGTGAGACCTGTTACGCCTCTTCCCAAAAGCATGAAACTTCCACCTTTGCTCGCTTCGTTCCAGAAGGCGCTTTCTGGAGCGATGCTCTGTCTCTAAACTGGAAGGGCAGATTTGTCTATGCTTTCCCCCCAATTCCTCTGGTCCCTCAGGTATTGCAGAAACTAACAGAAGGAGCGAGAATGATTCTGATCGCTCCTTTCTGGCCCAGGCAAATCTGGTTCTCTCTTCTACAACAATACTCAGAGGTTCCTCCTCTTCCTCTTCCTTTATCTCGAGGTTTGCTGACCCAGGATCGGGGGACCCTGGTCCATCCGGGCCTCAAGTCCCTACAACTTCATGCATGGCTCCTGCAGACCTAGATCAATCTCACTTTGGCGTCTCTCCAAAGGTGACCGAGATTCTGGTGGAGGCTAGAAAACCCTCCACTAGGTCCACTTATGCCATGAAATGGAAGAGAGTTTCTATTTGGGCCGCTTCTAGGAATGTGGAGCCCTTCTCCTGTTCAGTGGCCATTCTGCTTGAATATTTACATCATCTGTTTGACCTGGGTCTCAGTCATTCCTCCTTGAAAGCGCACATGGCCGCTATTTCAGCCTACCATGTTCCTTTCGCTGATAAAGCTTTTACCCAACTGGAGGTCTCTAAGACTTTTCTCAGAGGGGTCCTTCATCTGAGGCCCCCATCCAAACTCCTGCTCCCCTTGGGACTTGAACTTTGTTCTCGAGAAACTTACCTTCCTCCCTTGAACCTCGGCATCCGCCAGATCCAGAGATTTCTTTACGTGGAAGGCGGCTCCTTCTTGGTGGCCATTACTTCGCTCGAACAATTTCCAGGCTCCAGGCCCTATGTGTAAAATCCCTTGTTGATTTTCAAAAGCAGTCGCTCTTCGCATGAACCCTAAGTTTCTGCCTAACGTGGTAGCAGAGTCTACCTTAAATCAGTCTATAGAGTTACCTGCCTTTTTCACGCAGTACTCCAACTAAGGGGAATATTTACTCCATACCATGGATGTTCACCGTATTCTGAGATACTACACTGATAGGACAAAGGATCTCAGAAAAACTGACCAGTTGTTCGTCTCTTTGGTTCACAAAAGGGAAGGCAATGCTGTTTCCAAGCAATGCCTGTTGAAGTGGTTGGCTCATTGCATCACTTTCTGTTATGACCAAGTACAACAAGACCCTTCGGGGTCCAAGTCAGAGATCACTCACTCATAGATGGCAGCCTCTGCGGCTTGTTTTCAAGGGTATTGCCTCGAGGCGGTTTTGCTGCGCTGCGCCACCTGGACTTCGTCCATACCTTACGAAACACTACAGTTTGGACATTGCCTCTCGCGAGAGCAGGCTTCAGGCTAGCTGTTTTTGCAAGGCCTCCTGTCTTGAGGCTTGCAAGGCTACTGCTACTTTCTGAGTAGTTTCTTCCTCCGGTGCCTTTTATTTGTTCCAGACTGCTTGGGATTCTGTCCTATATGTAATTACCTACTGCAAGAGCCCTCTCGAAGTAAGATAGTACAGTTACATAAGGCCTCTGCACAGACTTTTAGAGGCTCTTGCAGTAGGTAACACCCTTCCCACCCTCCATCCCTCTAGGCTTCTTCTTCAGCTCCTTTTCCATATAGAAATATCCCTTCTCTCTCATCAGGCCTCTTTGCGGCCCGTAGCGAAGAAAGAGCTGGAAGGCGGGCGCGAGACCGCCCCTTTATAAATGACAGTCGCTTGACGCTGGTCACCTGACGGGGCGGTCTCGCCAGGGACTGCTAGCCAGAAATTTTTCTGTGGGGTCCTGCCGCCGGCCGGCATCAGTCCTATATGTAATTACCTACTGCAAGAGCCTCTCTCGAAGATCTACTGTTATGGTAAGTTCTTACATAACTGTACTTTCCTCTGATCATTTGCACAATTTTGTCTAGCAGAGGCCTCATCTGGGGAGCTGCAAGCCCGGGAGGGAAGTAGGCATTGGCCAGAGTGACCTCCTGATTATTAATAGAGCTTTTTATGATTACCAGACGACCGTCTGGGTCCGTCCAGGACAGGCCTGGTTGGGAAGGGGTATGTGGGGATATCAGTATAGCTACCCCAGCTTCCTGCTGCTCAGACTTGAGAAGTACACCTCTCTACAGCTGAATCTAGCCAATTTAGTGTGTTCAATCTTGCTTAAATGCATCTCCTGTAAGTATGAGATCAGACTTGCTTTTCCTCTGATATGACATGATGCGGGATCTCTTAACGGGGGATGTCAGTCTGTTTATGTTTAAAAATAGGAGTTTTAAAGGAGGGTCTGCTATTTATTTCTAGGTGGATATGCTGTTTTCCATCTAGGGCTCTGCCCTCCTAGGTCCGGGACCACCCCCCCCCCACACACACTTCTCTCCCTCCCCAAGCATTTGTCATCTTGTTCTGATGGACCTTTTACTAAGAGTGAAATATATGCAAACATATAGATTACAGTTATCAGAATAACATACAGAACTGCCCTTTGTGGGGCCAGGGTAACTATGGAGTAAGGAACTTGCCCTGATGTCATCTTAGAGCAACAAGTTGTACTGTCTGGCACAGGGGAAAACAGAGCAGCCAGCAGGGCTACAAGAACAGCTGAATAAGAAACTAGTACTTCCATCGAGCTGGATCACCAGGATCCAGTTAGTAGAGCTTACGCCCCACTAGGAGTGACAACCTCAAATGAGAGTCCTCCTGGCACCTACTGTGCCTTTCGGGATAAGGGAGTGGAGTTTGGGACATCAGCAGTCGCTCCAGGATCATCTCTACTTTGTTTCATTACACTATCTTGAAGGGGATTGTGCATGTTGGTGCACTTATCCCAGATCTTTGCACAGTAAGAGGGAGTCTAGGCTCTCCTTGTGACCGTTGCATCAGACAGGTGCTCATTTCCTGTATTTCTATCCCTCCTCCCTTCCTTCCCTCCCCTCCCACCCCAACATCAAAACATCATTTACTTTAGAGCTTTCCTAACTATTGAACTCAGTTACCTGTTAACTTGGATTACCATCTGCCCTTCTGCCTGCAGATTGGATCACCTTTGGGGTTCGGCCCCACGTGTGAGCTTGTCACCATAGCAGGTCTCTGGAATGGGGGTGGTACAGCTGGTAACAGGAGGCCACTAGAGTAGAGGCAAACATGTAGAATCAGTAATTTATTCATCACATTTAAAGTACATGCAGATTATGCATTGCTACGAGCAGTTATACCGATCTTGTCCTGCCTTTCTAACTGGGATTCAAGGTATATCATCTCTCCTTCGATTACATTGTAGTTATCTAAGCCATGTTACTGTAGTCTACCCTGAGGTCATCAGGGCCCCCCCCCCTTTTTATTGACAGCTCAGGCCCCGGGAACCTCAAGAAAGGAAGTTTAGGTTTGGTTTTACTGGAGCATCCGTTTTTCCCCTCCTCCCCATACAGGATTATAAGATCCCCCTCTTCCCCCCTTCCTCATTCTGGGTTCAATGGGTCCTCTGTACAGATGTATTGGGTATCTGCTGACACCATCCCAGCTATGATTCTGTGCTCATTGCCAGGTACCCTGAGCCAGTGGCCAAGAGAGCCTTTGATTCTGTGCTCGTTGCCAGGTTCCTTGAGTCAGTACCAGCAAGAGCCAATGCAGCCTACAAAAACTGGTGCTACTGGGTTGCTCTTTGTAATACTCCCTTACTTAGCATTAGTGTGGGACGGTATCAGGATCCCCTCCCCTTAGTACAACTCCCCTCTGCCTTCCTGTTTGTAATTGTAATATTAGCAGACATCTCTTTTATCCCCCCCCCTTTAGTTAATTCCCTCCTCCCAGCCTCCCACCAGACCATAGCAGTGTTACCCTCTCTGGACTAATCCCCAGGGAAGTCTCCTTACGTGGTGACCATCCGCTGGTTTCAGAGACAGGAAAGTATAGTTTCCGAGCAGAGGGCACTGGATGAAAAAGACAGGACAGAAGGAGACAATGTGTTAGTGGCAAGTCCCTAGAGGGCACTGAGCGCTTATTTAAGATTAGGAGGAAACAGAAACAGCAAACAGTAAATAAGAAAGCCAGTGACTTATCTCAAAAAGGGAAAGACTCCCCGTAGCATCTGGAGTTTTCATCTTCTGATTCAGGCCCCAATTCCGGAGAGATGACGTAATCAAAATGTCATCTGCTTCTAGTGTTTGAGAGTCCGGGTAGGCCAATGCCTGGGTGTAGAGTTCAAAGCATAATTCCAAGTTCTTTGGGATCATGAAACAGTCATTCACTGTGTTGGAGGATGCGCTTGCTTCTCTTTTTCAGTTTGTTTGGAAGGAGCGGATGGAGAAGCCGGATGCAGCTGAGCAGTATTTGTGATAGAAGATCGCTGGTTCCAGAGTAATTCAGTGATTTGTTTGATGGCCTGTACTCTTTACCGCCTTCGGGTCTCCAGCTGTCCCTCCATTCACACCTATTGAGTTAGCTTTGCAGCTAGAGAGGGTTTTCTCCGGGGTTGGTTTCATGGGAGGACCTCAATACTTTTGTTCTTTACAGCATCGATTGTCGCAGTGGTGGTATCAAAGGAAAGAAGCCCCTCTGGAAAATATATGGTCACCCTGGCTGGGTAGGGAGGGCAGAAACATAGTCCTGTGGCTTTCAGGACCTTCATAACCGGAATGTAATCCTTGCGCCTATTCTTTACCTCAGGGGCATAATTGTTCTCGATACAGAGGCGCTGGTTTTGATGTAACACTATGCCCTTTTGCCACACTGCATGTAAAATAGCCTCTTTCTCCTGAAACCTTAGGAATCGGGCCAGTATTGTGTGTGGGCAAGCCCCCTGTGCAGGTTTGGGGCAGAGTGTCCTGCAAGCCCTCTCCGTCTCTAGAGTTAGGGACTCTGGCAGAGTTAGCACTGATCGGAGCAGTTGTTTAAGGTATGCCATCATGTCTGTGCCTTCTGACCCCTCCTGGAGGCCCGATATTCAAATATTATTCTTCTGATTTCTGCTGTCTGTCTGTTCCATGCGTGTTCCGCTCTGTCCTGAAGGCATTTGACATTTGATGTAGCTGCACTATGGGCCTTTCTGCCACATCCATCCTGCTATCCATTGCTGTGGCTTGGAACTCGGCACTCTCCTGTCTTTTTTCCAATTTGTCCATAGAGCGCCTGAGTAGTTAGGTGCATTTCTTTCCGAAATTCCCTCAGTTTCAAAAGTACTTTGGCATTTTGCTTTTGTAAGATTGCAAGCCTTGGAATTTCTCGGTTGGCGTGGCATGAAGATGTGGAGGCCTGCGAGCCTTCGGTCTCAGAGTTGGAACACCTGTGTCCCCTTCCACTTGGCATTATTATACCTTCTGTTATAAATTTTTATGGTTATTTGATTAAAAGGGAGCAGTTTTGCAGGTTACTTAGCTGATCCCATGGGAAGCCTCATCAACTACGATGTAGTCCTTAGCATGACATCATCGGAAGTCCTAAATGTTGCATTAACGCAGGTTTTTGCAAAGTGTGTGTGTGTGTATGTATGTTGGCTGAAAATATAGCAAGTTAAGAATGAGTTTGGTACATCCAACAGACTTGGCTTTGATTCCTGCAACCTCCACTTGCATACCGTCTGACTCTGAGTAAGTCATGTAACCTCCCCAGTGCTCCCTAGTTACTCTGAAAACAGGCACTTGTGCCTAGCTGGTTACCAAAGAACTAAAACAAAAAAGAGTTTCTAACAATAAAGCTTGCAGCTATATATTAGCTTTTCTTTTTTTACGTTCACTTGCACGCATGCACAAGGAATGTCTTTCAACAGTAGGACTTTTGGAGGTGTGTGACCCTCCTCACCAAGGTACTGCTCAGTGTAGCAGGCGCGACCTTAGGGGACCAATAAATGCCAAGCTGCACATGACAGCAATTCGGTTGTGTTGGTCTTCACTTCTAACAAAAGGTCAGCTGCAATCAGCAGTTGTAGCGTGTATGCAATTTGCGTACGATCAGCTGAACTGCTGTCATGCACAGCTTGGCATTAAAAAACCCTCCCGCTTCCTCCCTCTGCTAATGTCCTCCTCCTCCCTCGTTAGTGTTTTTCCCGCCCCAACCTTGTGTGCCGAGGAGGGTGCCCAATCCCCCTCGGCTCATGTGCCTCCCCCAGCACACTGTGTGGTCAGCCAGGGTGCCCAATCCCGTCAGTTGCAGCCCCCAACAAACAACCAGTTGGCATGCTGGGAGTCCACCCCAGCGTGCCAATGCCTCCCCACACACACACACACACTGTATGGCGGTGGGGTACCCAATCCCACCAGCTCCAGCCCCACCTCCCCAACAAATGTGTGAGGTGGCACACTGGAAGCCCACCCCAGCATGCCAGAGCGTCCGTTTCTTTTGTTTTTAAATGCCCATGAAAGAAGAAAACGTTCCTCAGTGAGTCCCCCGCCAACCCGCACTCCACCCTCTGCGCACTCCACCTCCCCACACCCCCACCCCATACTTACCTCCAGAGCCCAGCGCAACGATCTTTGGTGGACTGGGAACACATCTGCACTCTTCAAAGCCGACCGCGAACTGAGGAAATGCCGGTAAGCTGTATAATGGCATAAATAGGGTTTTCACAACTTGGGTGGATATCTTAGCCATTTTTTCGACTTTTGACACCAAATTTTCAACACTGAGTTCTTGACACCCCTGCTCATGAATTCAAGTCACTGTCGTGGCGTTATTTGGTCTCGAAAGGTGATTTCTTAGTCACTGCGCAGAATCACCTTTCGGGACCGATTAACAAAATGACAGTGGTGGTGTTCATGAGACGGTCTCTCAAAACCATATGTTTCAAATTTGGTGAAAAAATTAGAAAAAATGACTGTTACAAGTGTGCATTGCGCAGTTTCCACACGCACTCGTATGTTCGCGATTTTGTAATATTTTCACTCCAGATTTTCAACACAGGCATATTTCCTCACCTCCTTATGAGCAGTGCAGCTGTCACGTTTCACATCCTGGTCGAAATGTGTTTTCACGCTTCCGGCACAGATTAGCATGGTCGCTGTTGAAAATCAGTGTTTGCTACAGAGTAAGACAATCACAGTGACACTGTTCATGAGCAGAGGTCCTAAAATGCCTATGTTGAAAATTTGGTGACAAAAGTCCATAAAGTGGCTGTGTTACGAGCGTGTGTTGCTTAGTTTCTACGCACTCTCGTAAGTTCGTGAATTTGTAATATTTTCACTCCAGATTTTCCACATTGGCATTTTTATTTTATTTAGTTGTTTAACCAGGTATAGCACACTAAGCTGAAAGCTTTTTTACAGGAGCGACCTGGGAGCACAAGGAGGTTAAGTGACTTGCTCAGGGTCACACAGTATGCAAGTGGAAGCTGTGGGATTCAAACCCAGGTCTGGTCTGCTGGATGTCACCAGATTTGCAGCTCAGCACCTTAGACCACTGTGCTGTACTGCCTCCATGCCACATTGGCATTTGCCCACATTTCCTTAAGAGCAGTACAGCTGTCATTTTCCACATCCTGGTCAAAATGTCTTTTCACAACTCTGGCATACAATAGTGCGGTCGCTGTAGGACATCATGTTTGGTACAGAGTAAAAAAATCACAGTGACACTTTTCATGAGGAGATGTCCTAAAATGCCTATGTTGAAAATTTGGTGACAAAAGTCCATAAAGTGGCTGTGTTACGAGCGTGTGTTGCTTAGTTTCTACGCACACTCGTAAGTTTGTGAATTTGTAATATTTTCACTCTAGATTTTCCACATTGGCATTTTTATTTTATTTAGTTGTTTAACCAGGTATAGCACACTAAGCTGAAAGCTTTTTTACAGGAGCGACCTGGGAGCACAAGGAGGTTAAGTGACTTGCTCAGGGTCACACAGTATGCAAGTGGAAGCTGTGGGATTCAAACCCAGGTCTGGTCTGCTGGATGTCACCAGATTTGCAGCTCAGCGCCTTAGACCACTGTGCTGTACTGGCTCCATGCCACATTGGCATTTGCCCACATTTCCTTAAGAGCAGTACAGCTGTCATTTTTCCACATCCTGGTCAAAATGTCTTTTCACAACTCTGGCATACAATAGTGCGGTCGCTGTGGGACATCATGTTTGGTACAGAGTAAAAAAATCACAGTGACACTTTTCATGAGGAGATGTCCTAAAATGCCTATGTTAAAAATTCGGTGCAAAAATTCCAAAAAAATGACTGTTTGACGAGCATGCGTTGCGCAGTTTCCACACGCACTCGTACCTTTGTGAATTTGTAATATTTTTCACTCCAGATTTTCAACATTTGCATTTCCCCACACCTCCTTATGAACAGTACAGCTGTCATTTTTCACATCCTGGCCGAAATGTGTTTTCACTCTTCTGGCTCAGAATAGTGAGATCACTATGGGGAAATCAGTGCTCAGTGCACAGTAAGAAAATCATACTGACACTGTTCATGACCACAGGTGACAAAATGCCTATGTTGAAACTTTGGTGAAATACTTCCACTGAATGATTGTGTTACAAGCACGGGCTGTGCAGTTTCCACACAGGCTCGTACCCTTGAGCACAACCAGGGCATTAGGGTTCCCAAGACAGACACTTAAGAAATATGATGGTGAAATGGTAATCAGATGCAAGAGGAGTTGCAGAGAGGTGCTCTGTTGGGATATGGATACAACTGGGGGGGAGGGGAGGGGGGCTGCATAACTGCCAAACACCAATGCACGTACCTGCAAGCGAACGTTCGGCATTGACAAATGCTTGTTTAGTGTTGTGAAGGTAGCAGGGAGGCTCTGGACCCTTTACTGTGGGGGTGGTGTAGAGTAAAATCACCTTAAAATCAGGATTTTAAATAATTGATTAGCAGTTTTTTTCTTGGGACAGTACTAACTGTACTGAAAGTATTTATATAGGTTTTCTAGAAGTGTTATATTTGTTAAACACAGTGAGGCAAGTGCTATGCATTTTCACAATGATTTAGAACTTTTGTGAGCAAAACGCTAATCAATTTTTTAGAGTTAAATAAAACCCTGAAAATGTTTCTATTTTTTGTTTTTACTACTGTGCTAATCTGACAGTTTACAGCCTGTGTTTTAGAATTAATGTAAACCAATCAAACAGGGTATCTCTAATGAGTTTGACGCCAGACTAAGAGAAAGGGTAACAAAAAGGGACTATTTTTTCCTCATAAACCAGCAAAGTATAGTAATTAAAAAAAATCTCTTCAAAACTTAATGCGTATAAAAAAAATGTATAGAAACATTTCTGTATGTCTGTATAATAGCATTAAGGAACTCTTAAGTGTTGGTTTACCAGTAGTTCATATAAACCCAGGAGAATGAGGCCCTCAGCTAAGCCTCAGTGTCTCATCAAACACCTGAGAATTGGGATTAACTGTGGGTAAACGAACCCCCGATTGTACCTTAATACTTAAATTACCAAGTCAGCATGCTAATACCAGCATGTTTTATATCTAGCTGAAGAAGTTTCTTGTTTAACCATTTCATGTGTTTTCTTTTAGGTACAAGAAACCAGATCTTGAAAAGGTTGAAGCTCTGGCCCATGGCCAAATGAAGCCACTAACACCATCTCAGATCAGCGTTCATATTGGATTGGATGATAGCAGGCGACAGGAGTCCCCGAAGTTTAGTGTCTGGGATAAGATCAGCCGGGTCAGCCAAGTGTCTCTTTCGTCACTCACATCTGACAGGCGATCGAACCACAGTGCAGCGGCAGAGGAAGAACAGGACAGACTGTCATTGTTGACCCTTGGAAAAGATGAGGAACATTGTATATGAAAGTGCTTCATAAAGACTACAACACAGTATCTTGCCAAAATGTATTTAGCTTACGGAATTTTATGCATACCACTGGTTTGGAAAGTGGTCATTTCCACTTTATTTGCGCATATATTGTTTTTAAAAACAATCACTGAGAATATAAATGGACAGTACAGTAGGAAGGTTTGTTGGGAGGAGAGTGTCATTAAGGCACAGGCCAGGAAGCATAGGAAAACCAGGAGCAGTTGTAGAATTCACCAAAAATTATTTATTTACACTAGCAGTATCATAAAATAAACTTGTTCAGTATAACTATTTACAAAGGCAAAATAAAGTTTTCTTTCAGTCTCTGTATCCCTTGTTCTCCAAAAATCTCTCTTGCGGTTGCAGCTTAGCTTTTATAAGTCCTTTCAACCCCCATCCTTAGCAAGCATCCTGTTTTTGTAAATATCAGGCAGGAGCTGCTAGAACACATTGTGCCTGAGCTTAGAGGCTCCATTTCCACAGCTTTTGCAAAAACCTCAATGATTTGCACTAAGGTAACCTCTAGTTTCCAACAGCTTTTTGCAGTCATCTCAAATTATAATTATATACATTTCAGTAGTAATGCTATATATTTTCCAAACACAAGGGATCCCAATATCAGTTATATTTCCATACAGTGATTTGCACATATTTTTATATCAACAGATCTAGATATGCAAGGGAGGGAAAAACAGACAGCAAGGGAGAGCTGAGAGACAGTGAGAGGCAAACAATTGTGACATTGTCGAGGTGATCAAATCCAAGGTCTCACAGGGAAATTTGATTGCTCAACCAGCCAGAGAAGAGACAGAAAAGGAAAGATCCTTGCATTTAAATACTTTCTCCATAACAAATGAGACAGGGTCCTATTCTACCATGTCACATACACCCCCTCCTTTGCTGCTTTCAGCACTTAAGCACAGGTGCATTCAGTATTTATATAACAGTACAGCAAACAGTAAAGTTCAAACCCATACATTTGTTTTCAACCTTCAGAACCATCCTGATCCATATCTTGACAGAAAATCAACATAGCTATTATCTATACCAGATTTGTATATCACAGTGAATTTAAATGGCTGCAGTGCCAGGTACCTCCTTGTGATTCTGGAATTATCTTTCATTTGGTTAAGCCAACAGAGAGGATTGTGATCTGTTATAAGAACAAAATCAGTTCCTAGTAAATACAATTTAAGGGACTCCATGGCCCACTTTGCTGCTAAACATTCTTTTTCGATAGTGGAGTACCTTTTCTCTCTGTCATGCAGTTTCCTACTTATGTACAGAATAGGATGTTCTGTCCCATCTACGTTTTGACTTAGGACTGCAACTAGGCCTACTTCAGATGCATCTGTTTGTAGCAAAAATATGTTTTCAAAGTCTGGGCTTCTCAAAACAGGGGCTGAACATAATGCATCCTTAATGTCTTAAACAGCTTTGTCACACTCTGAGGTCCATTTCACATTATTTGGGTACCATTTCTTTGTGAGCTCAGTGAGGGGAGTAGCTAACTCAGCAAAGTTGGGAACAAATCTCCAATAATAACCAGCCAGCCCTAAATATGACCTGACATGTTTCTTTGTTTTAGGGACAGGGCTGTTAGCTACAGCTTCTATTTCAGAAACCTCTGGCTTAACTTCTCCATTTCCCAACACATAGCCCAAATATCTGGTTTCCTGCATGCCCAATGCACATTTGGTAGGATTAATAGTCAGACCTGCATTTTTGATAGCTTGGATAACTGCTCATAGGTGTTCCAGGTGGCTTTTCCAGTCTGGACTGTACACCATGACATCATCCAGGTATGCAGCACAATAACCAGTGTGAGGGGGATAAAATTATATCCATGTACCACTGGAATGTAGCTGGCGCACCATGTAAACCAAATGGCATGGTGGTGAACTGGTAGAATCCTATAGGGGTGGCAAATGCAGTTTTGTCTCTGGATTCTTTTGCTAAAGGTATTTGCCAGTAACCCTTGGTGAGATCGGGGGTAGTGATATACTTTACACTCCCAAGTCTGTTCACCAAATCATCTATTCTGGGCATAGGATAACTGTCAAATTCTGACACTTAAGTTTCCTGAAATCAAGGCAGATTTCTAACACACCCTTCTTTTTTGTTTACAATTACCATGGGAGATGACCAAGCACTCCTCGACTCCTCTATGATACCCAGTTCTTTCATTTTTTTGTATTTCCTTAACCACATCAGCTCTTAGCCACTCTGGCAAACTGTATGTCTTTTGCCTACTAGGACGGGCATTCCGTGTCACTATTACATGCTCAACCCCTTTTGCTCAGCCTGGTACCATGGTAAATGTACTATTAAATGTCTTTAGCACATTACGAATGTCTGTAATTTGTTCTGAGGTTAAGGAAATATTTACCTTTGCAGCATTAGCATTTACAGTTTGTTCCAGTCTATCATAAGCTACATCAGTATCTTCTTTATCAGTTTCTGATAAAACTAGCAAGGCAGCTTTTGGCATTTTTTTAACCCATTTCTTGTGGAGGTTAGCATGGTATATCTCAGTAGGATTTTTCCCTGTTGGGGGTCTCAGTCTTGTAGTTAACAGTGCCAGTACATCTAAGAACGTTATAAGGCCCTTGCCACTTCATTAACAGCTTTTCACCTGGCTCAAAAATGTTTTCTTTTACCCCATAGTCATATTATACCTTCTGCTGATTTTGGATCTCTTCCTGATTGCTGAAGACAATTTCAACATATTTTGCAGCTTCTTTCTTAGGGCACACAGATAAGAAGTTATAGATCGTTTCTGAGTGGGGTTATCTTCCCACATTTCTTTTATCACATCCAGTGGCCCTCTTGGCTGCCTACCATACAGCATTTCAAATGGTGAAAACCATGTTGATGCCTGTGGCACTACTCTGTAAGCAAAAAGTAGGTAAGGCAAGTATTGGTCCCGGTGTTTCCTTTCCCCTTTTGCAAACCTTTTTAACCTGCATTTTAAGGTTTGGTTAAAATGTTCAACAAGACCATCTGTCTGAGGGTGATAGGGGGAGGTTAGTGATACCTAGCAATCTGTACAGCTCCTTAAGCAATGCAGCACTGAAATTGCTACCCTGATCAGTTATCATTTCTTTAGATATTCCCACTCTGCTAGAAATTTTGGCAAGCTCTGCTGCAACTTTTGGAGCTGTAACAGTACGCATTGGAACTGCTTCTGGGTATCGAGTAGCATAGTCGCATACTACCAGGATAAATCTATTACCCTTTTTACTTTTGTCTAAAGGACCAACCACATCCATTGCAATTCTCTCAAAAGGCACGTCTATCAAAGGTAGGGGTACCTTGCCTTTTCTAGTGACTAGAGCTACTTTCTGACACTCAGCACAGGAATTACAATAGGTAGCAACATCTTCATGAATTCCAGGCCAGTAAAATCTATGCAGCAGTCTGGAAAGGGTGCGATCCGTCCCTGCGTGACCAGCCATAGGACTATCATGTGCTATCTGTAACAACTCTGTTCTATACTTCTGTGGTATAACTAATTGTTCATTCTGTTCCTGTGGCTGAGGTTTAACCCAAACTCTGTACAGTAATCCATTACATTTTTTAAACATTGGTCCACCCTGTTTTGGTTTCACCCCCAGCTGCTTGAAATAACCCTGGAGAGAAACATTGTTAGCTTGTTCTGAAAGAAAATTACAATCAGTTAACAATTTGGTTTCAGCATTTTCATATTTTAACCCTTTATGTCCATCAGTCATTTGCTGCCACAGTTTCTTCAGGCATCGTCTTTCTTTCTTGGATTTCCAGATCTTGGAGCTGTGCTCAAGCAAGTCCGAATCAAAATCTTTGAAAGGAAAAGTGTCCCCACCATCTGAAATTTTCTTTGCCTGAGCTCTTGTCACCACTGCTGCTGAAACATCAGGATTTACTCCCTCTTTGATCAACTCAGTAAATCCTGGAAGGTCATTTCCAATAATCACAGGTACATGTAACCCCTAGATGGCGCTATCCCAGGGGCTACTACCCCTGCCTGATTTGCCACTAACAGGTTGAGGGGCCTGGATCCAATGGCGGGTGCCTCCACCCAGAGGTCAGGGTTTGCAATAGTTAAACTAACTTGGTCACAGCCCTCTGGGACACTGCAACCCCCCTTTCTTCCCACTAGTGGCCCACACAATATATCAGAATTACCTTCACAGTATACACATACCCCCAGGACTGGTTCCGGCACTGGGACCTCCTGTGAAATGAGATACAGTGCAACAATCACAGTACAGTACTTTAACATAGACAAATACCTCAGGCAGTATAACTTTGCTGAAACAAGCAGCTCTGATTTATTTAGGGGGATATAACAAGGACAGGGGGAAATCAGGTTAATTAGCTTATCACTCTAATAATCTACCTATGGCTCTGTGCACAGGCCTATCCCTATCAGTTACTGTCCCTGGGTACCCAAGCCCTAGTGGCTAGTCCAAACCGTGGCAGCTGGTAGGGCCCTTTCACAGAGAAAAGGAAAATTAAACAGTCAGCAGTACAGTAATTCCATTTGGATTTAATGTGGCAATTCAACAGGGAGCAACCCTGAATTAGTACTCACGACCTCCAAATAAGATAGGGTCCTTCAATATCAGCAGGGCTACTCTTGAGCTCCAAGAGACTCTTCACACATTTATATGGTAAAAAAAAGAGTACTATACCAGGCAGGCTGCTTCTCTATCGATCCAATTACTGCACAATACCGGAGAACACAGCAGATTCAGTTCCTGACAGACCGAGTGCAATTCAATAATTTCTCCAGTCTTCTACAGGGTGAGCCTGGTTTCTACTCTTCAGAGATCCTTTGATTCTTTTCACAGGACGGATTCAGTCCTAACAAGCAGTTACACAAGCTGCAGACCGGAACTCTGGGCCTTACACACGTTTTTTGACTAAAACTGCACACTGAAAAAGCACAGGGCTCCTTCCTTCTTCACTGCCAAAGCTCAACTGAAACTCCAACCGACAAAACCGGGCACTTCCTTTGAGTTCCTCCCAGTTCTTGACTGGATTGGCTGTCCTCACAATAGACTGCTGCTGTTGGTCCAAAAGGCACTGAAGTCTAAGCTACATCTCCCAGAGTCACTGCCCATACAATCCTCTTGTGGCTGGCTCAGATTATGAGTCCAAGTTCTGATTCGTCCAAGGCACCATTTTAGAGCTAGCTTACCCACACTGATTGGTCCAGTTCAGCAGTTCAAAACCAGAATGGGGAACTAGGCAGACACTGTTCTGACTGCAAAGAAAGCAGGTTAGACAAACTGTAATTTCATTATCACTCTAAATGGTTTCTGGCAAACAGTTACATCTTTCAGATAGGTTCCCTTTGCACTCCTAGTGACTGCAAAATGGAGTGAATTGGCAGCAGCTGAGTGGTACTCAATCAAAAAACACACAGTCCCCCATACAAACTAATTATGTCTGCAAGCAGACAGCTCTTAAAGAGACAGTACCAGAGGTTCTAAAAACACTCACTGATAAATGGCTTAAACGCCAAACACCATTCAGGCTTGGAGCATTCAAGCAAGCTCCTGGAAGTCTTTTGGGAACCCCCATTTGCAGGGGGATTACATACAGGTAACCTAGGTACTACCCCCACTTTAATTTGGTGCGACACACCCTTAACGGTCAGAGTCACTTGAGTGGAGGGATAGTATCGAGTGTCCCCGTGGATGCAGATGACACCAGTACCTGGTCCCTTTGCACAGTGTTTTTCCCAGCACTTTAACATGCACTAGGGTCTATCTGCTTCCTGAATCAATGAGTCCCTTCACAGTCTTATCCCCCACCTTCACATCTGTTAAGTACCTGCCCCAATTTGCCAAGGACAAATCTGCTCCAATGCCACTCTCCTTACTATGGCAGTTTTTTGCAAAATGGCCTGGCTTATTACAGTTATAGCAGATAACGTCTTTGGGCATAGATTTGTTACCCCCACCAGAGTTCTTATCAGGCTTGGAGTTTAAATGTGAAAAAGAGTGTCTTACTAGTGCTTGGCTGTTACCTCGCCACTGTGAAATCTGTCTAGCCATTTGGGAGTCCTCGGCCAAAGAAACTGCCTTTTCCCCACTCTCTGGTCGGTGTTCCTTTACCCACAGCTGCACATCTGTAGGCAAGCTGTTGATGAATTGCTCCATGGCAAGTGTGTCATTGATCTGTGGGACTGTTTTGCTCTCTGGTTGGAGCCATTTTATCAGGAGTTCTCTGAGTCAGGTAAAGGCTTTTGGAGGATTGTCGACCAAGTTGTACCTCAGAGACTGAAATCTCTGCCTGTGGGTGTCTCCGGAGATGTCATAGCCTTTTATTTTTTTTATTTTCTTATTTATTCCTCCTCTCCTCAGCTCTGGTCTCTCAGGAGCACCAAGGAGTCATCCCTCTGCGGTTCACCCTACCTGGACAGTCCTCCGTCGCCCATGTAGCCTCGGATTACCCCCCAGGCGGGGATGAGGTGGGCCCTAACACCCCAAGCAGTTAGTAGCATCGGTCAGGAGGGTGCCAGGCGGGCAGCCGCAGATCGAGGGCAAGCTCCGGTTCTCCTTCTCCGCCGGAGCTGATGGGCATTTTCCCTGTTTCTTGGGTAGTGGCTAGCGCCCTGATGACAAGGCATGGAACCGACGTCTGCCACTCCCCAGCCCCTTCTCTACGTCGTCAGCGCTTGCTGCATCTCCAGCCTCCGCCAGAGGGCAGCCGAGCACCAGCTAGGGACCCCTGTCCCTCCCAGGAGAGGAGAGCTGTCCTCTGGATGCTCAGTCCTCTCCTTCCCCTGCCAATCCCCAGCAGCCCAGGCTCATTCCCGAACCCAGGTCGCCGGCGTGGTGCAAGGTGTTGTGTCCAGCGCCTCAGCCCTCAGCACCACTGGATGTCATACCTTTTAAGGATTTCGCTTTTCACCAGGTCATAATTTTCTGACTGTGCAGTGTCCATACTGCTGTAGGCAAGTTGGGCTTTCCCTGTCAGGTAGGGTACCAGTCTGATTGTCCATTGCTGCTTTGGCCATTGGCAGGCTGTGGCAACTCTTTCAAAAGTTGTCGGGTATGCCTCAGTATCATCTGAGGGACACAGCTTTGTAAGTTTAATGGCTTTTAAGTTGCTTGCATTTTGTTGCTCGTCTGGATTTGTGCCAGTTCCTCTGCCTTCAGTAGCTTGCAAGGCATCCAGCCATTGCTGCTGCTGTCGCTGCATGTCTTCTCTCATCTGCTGCTCCTGTCGCTGCATCTCTTCTCTCTCTGTGCTTCTAAATATTGAATCTCTTTCTTTCTGCTTCTCCGTCTCTTTTTGTTGTATAGCCCACCATTTGAAAAAAATCCATCAGGCTTTTAGGTTCTGTTGCTGCCTGTTCTTTTTCCATAACTTGTGGTGGCTGTACAATCTCAGACTGGACTTCTGTCTCTGCTAGTTTGGCTGCCATTCTCCTGGTAACCACTCCTGGACTTGCTGCTGCAGAATCTATACCTTCCTCTGTGCTTCCCTGGTAATAGGTCCAGTACCCACACACAAAACTCCTGTCTTAGGGTATGCACGGCATACATCCCACTTACGCTGACATCATCTGTCATCGAGGCACAGGTCAGGAAGCATAGGAAAACCAGGAGCAGCCGTAGATTTCACCAAAAAATATTTATTTACACTAGCAGTATCATAAAATAAACTTTCAGTATAACTATTTACAAAGGCAAAATAAAAATAAAGTTTTCTTTCAGTCTCTGTGTCCCTTGTTCTCCAAAAATCTCTCTTGCAGTTGCAGCTTAGCTCTTATAAGTCCTTTCAACTCCCATCCTTAGCAAGCATCCTGTTTTTGTAAATATCAGTCAGGAGCTGCTAGAACACATTGTGCTTGAGCCGAGAGGCTCCATTTCCACAGCTTCTGCAAAAAGCTCAAAGATGTGCACTAAGGTAACCTGTAGTTTCCAACAGCTTTTTTGCAGTCATCTCAAATTATAGTTATATACATTTCAATAGTAATGCTATATATTTTCCAAACACAAGGGATCCCAATATCAGTTACATTTCCATATAGTGATTTGCACATATTTTTATATCAGCAGATCTAGATGTGCAAGGGAGGGCTGAGCGACAGTGAGAGGCAAAGAATTGCTAGATTGTCGGGATGACCAAATCTGAGGGTCTCACAGGAAAATTTGGTTGCACAACCAGACAGAGACAGAAAAGGAAATATCCTTGCATTTAAACACTTTCTCCATAACAAATGGGTCAGGGTCCTATTCTACCCTGTCACAGAGAGTACTTAGTTTTTTTATATGGTGAACACTTTTTAAGATTTGAGTAGGCCTGGCTCGCTGGTGCAGCAGTAGGGCTACCACCTGCGATGCCCCTAGTTTAGTAGTGAGCTAGGCAGTCGTCGGGCTGGCCAGGGAATGAGGATCAAGCGTACGAGGACTGCTGTCCTTCTCGGGGGTGGGGGGGTGGACCTGGATTCTAGTGCTCACCGGACAATGGGTGGAGACCATGACTTGGGCACACCAGGCCGTTAAGCTGCATAGGAGGTGCAGCAGCCATCAACACACTTCATGCGAGAGTGTGCAGCATGCATCATGATGGCATTGCATATCCACATCTTCCAAGGGGCACTGAAAACAGGAAAAATGTCAGCCAGTGGGATGACACCAGTCTCCCGCAGGCCCTGCACTCCTCTATCCAGGTGTGAGTGAACCGGATCCTGTCTCCTGAGGGGTTTGGGGAACCCCTCCAACCCTGCGGGAACAGCCAGATGAGAGAAGTCCTGGAGGATGCTGGGGTAAGAGGGCTAGGGAGACCAGAGAATGGGGGCTAGTCGGTGCCAAGGAGGAATAAACAGACAAAAAAAAAGGTTGAGGAGTAGTACATTTATTTGTTAATGCCCATTACCTGGGGCTCAGAGCACTTTGCAGGACAAGCTGAAGTGAAACATAAAAATAAGCAGCTATAAAACAGGATAAACACATAACTTAAATATTAAAATGCAGTCAATTTCAGTAAATCGGGTGTCATGGTGAAACAAAGCTGCTTACAAAAAACTGTAGTATATGTCACTGTTTGCATCTGGTTGAGTATCAGTGGTCTAGATGCAAACCTTTAGTAAAGCCTTGCTCGACTCTGCGGCTAACAGGTATATTGGGGATGCATATCTGCAGCTATTATCCATCTATGGTAAAATTATTATTCGTCTTATTAGAAGAAAAACACCCTTTCGTATGTAATGTTGTTAATTTCAAAATACAGATTTTAGCAGGGAGATACTGTATTCTTAAGTGGAACTAGCATACCCTAACTAAAACTGAAATGGATAAGCCCCACCAGCTGAGTTATCTAGCCTTTTGGATACAGTGGGCTTCCTGGGGATGTATTTTGTATATTAAAAGTGCTGTGTGTGGGAACATTTTAGGTGAAAAAAACAAAAAAATGTTTGTATAGTATTAGTCACTGCTAAGCATCAGAAACACAGACTGTAGTAAGAGAAAAATGGTTTGTTATCCTAACTGGGAGTTGAGCTCAGGCACAAACTGGTGTGCTATCAGCTAGGCTATCCTGTCAACAGGTTAATCTGGTCTTCCCATGGCTGCTATTTCCTCTATTTTTAATATTTTAAACTCGGATTGGGTCAGTTCCTCATAGAGAATAACATTACGGGGGGGAGGAATCCCAACATTTTGCATAATAATTGAATGCTTCAGCTGCCTGTAGAGTAGGAGATACACACAGCTGACTCGTGGTCTTCCTTCATTTGGTACTTCCTATGCTGTACTATCTAAATGTTTTATTTTATAGATTTATTTTGCAAGACGTGTGTGTGTGTGTGTGTGTGTGTGTGTGTGCTATAGTTATGTGTACACATGGTACCACTGGAGATGCAAATGGCAAGATAACAAGCACTGCAGCTCAATTCAAGATATGATCTTGTTAGTTTTGTCATAATTGATTTCATGAAGTTTACTCTCATTACAGTGTAATACTGAACCAATCAGAGAACAGTTTTCACAGTGCTGACGACATCACCATTACCTAGTTTCGCACTGAAGCCAGCAGTAAAGATCTGCAACTTGTGAGTTACTGTCCTGCCACCTTGCTCATGAAGATAAATTGCATATTCTGAGTCAGGCCATTGTGCATGTAAGTGGCATGGCAGTGCCACTGTAGTTCAGGTTGAGTAGGCTGTTTAATGTTAAACCCCTAATTTTGCACTTTAATAGCTTCACCACCATTCAGTGGATTTCCACAAAATTTTAAAGCATGGTTTTGGGGGCAACATCTCTTGACTTGCAATGTTTCGTTCAAGTCAGATATGCTGATTGCGAGATCCGAATGATAAAAAAAGTGAAAAAAAAATCGGGGGGGTGCTGTTTTTTTGTCATCACCTAGCACCCAGATGGTTTGGAATTTTGTGCTGAACATTTTGGGATAGAAAGTGCTTGAGCCACAGTGGTGCTTTGCTGGTTTGGTTAAAAAATATTAGCCTGTTTCAGAGTTATACGAATTTAAAATTTTGATTCTCAGCATGCTCAGTACAGTCTTCTGGATAGTCGTTTCATACAAAAAGAGACTTTGGCCCAAACGGAAAAGGATTCTGTTTCATATGGGGGGTAATCTTTTTTTCATGAGAAGAAAGTTCTTTTTTTTGTATGGTCACCATTTTGTTTCCATTAAAAAAAAAAAAATTCAAAATCCATAAAAATATCATCAAAACACACCAGAACCATGTATCTTGCTTATCAGGATCCTATTAGGTGGATTCTGTAGTTACTTTTTGGAAAAATGATGCAGAAATGTGTTTTTAACACATTTTAAAATCTTCTTTGATGAGCTGATTTTCTTTTTTTGCATGGCCATATGAAACAAGACTCAGCTATATGAAACAAGATTGCCTTCATTTGAAAAAAGGACATTTTTTTTCCAAATATCATTTTTATTAAAAGGATTTTTTTTACAATTTGGCAGTCACAGTACATAAAGTTTTTTAAAAAACATTATTTTATTTATACAGTAGTTCAGGTCTGCTGATAAAATTCCACAGTTATCATAGCAATCTTCGTACTCCTATAATAAATGCCCTGATATCAATCTACTAACATTCCCAGGCTGATATCATCCAACATTTCTCCACGCCCCATTCCCTCCCAACCCCTCCTCCTCCAGCCATATCCTTGCTTGACAGATTGTGATTATACCGTTTCAAGTCCAAGCTTGGACCAAAGGCCCAAATAAACTGGTCTGTGCAGGCAGACAGGGAATGTATTGTGCTAAGGCACAAAGTGAGGATCTTTGGTCATAATATGTATGATCCATCTTCTCCATTTTAGACAATCAAGCTCTGCCTTATTATTTAAATTGTAGGATATTCTTTCAGATCTATATATAAGGTGTACTGTCTCTCTCCAGGCCGAGAGGGTAGGCAGCTCCACTGTGAGCCAGCGTTTAGTAATGGCTTTCTTCGCTGGTAGGAAGAGGATGTTTAGTAGGTACCGGGAGTGGGGGTCACTCAGTTCGGGAGGAAAGCAATGCAAGATAAAGGAATTGCCACTGTAAGGGAGTCCAACCCCAAAGAGGTCTTCTAACTCCTCAAATAAGGCCTGCAGAAAAGGCTGCAGTTTTGGGCAGGACCACAGGACATAAGAGTGGTGGGCAACAGCCTCGCCACATAGGCTCCAACATGCTGCTGAATGGGTAGCACTAAAATGTGAAGTTATTATTGGGGTTCGGAAGAATCTTGTTAGTAGTTGCCATGAAAATAACCTCCAAGAGTGAGAATAAGTGATTTTCGATGCCGTGCGCCAAAGAACTTCCCACTGTTGTGGTGTGATTTGAGATCCCAATTCCTCGTTCCATTTTTCCCTTAACCCAGATGTATTTCCCCCTGCTGTTCCCATCAGTGATTTATATAGCGCGGAAAGAACGTATGGTATTCCCTGGAATTTTAATGCTTGTTGAAACAATTGAAACACCTGGGGGTGTACATCAGGGATGCGGACATTAAGGGGCAGGGATTCAGAGTAATGTCGAAGCTGTAGATATCGAAAAAAATCTGATTGGCGTAGGTGAAATTCACGGCTGATCTCACCAAATTCTTTTAAAATGGGGCCTGTCTGCAGTTGCGAAAGTTGTAAGAGATGGGTGTGCCTCCAGTTACGAAAAGTGTGGTCTGAGAGAGCTGGGGGGAATCCTCCAATAGATCTATTGGGCAGAGTATGACCAGAAAGGGAGTAATCCCTAAGGCCCTACACATCAAGTACCAAACCTGTGCTTGATACACGATCCATGGGCTCCAGGTTAGTTGGTCAAGTGGGGGTGGATTTTTGTGTAAAATCACTTTTTGGTATTCCCAATAAGGGAAAGCACTCTCCTCGATTTCCCTCCATCGGGCTGGGCTCACTCCGATCAGGCGTAGTATTATAAAAGAAAGGTGGGACGCCCAATAGTAAAGTTTTAGATTGGGGAGTGCCAGACCGCCCTGTACTTTAGGGAGATAGAGAATCCCTACCCTAATTCTTGGGCATCTACCCGCCCAGATAAACTTTACCACGGCATTATTCCAGACCCTAAGGAGGTTATTCGGTAAATTAAAGGGTGCATTCTGAAACAAATAGAGGGCTCTCAGCAGAGTTACCATTCAGACCACTTCAACACGTTGAAGCATATTCAGTGGAAGTATATTCCACCTTTCAAAGTCCTGTTTCATCTGAGACATAAAGGGGCGGTATGAAAAAAGGAATTTTAACTTTTTTTTTTTTCACATTCTTTTTTCATATGAAGGCATCTTTTTCCATGAATACGACACTCTCACAAAAAAAGATTTCTTCATACAAAAAAGAATTTGGGGTTAGTTTTTCTTTTTACATTTTTTCATATCGAGGAATCTTTTTTCGTGAGATTGTGTCGTTCTCATGAAAAAATATTCCTTTATATGAAAAAATAATTTGGACTTAGTTTTTTTTCCACATTTCAACTTTAACAAGCCATAACTCGATCAATATATTTGCAGTTAAGGGATACTCTTTGTATCAAAAGAAATGTCTTGATGAGTACTACAAGACTAACACATAACACCCCCCCAAACAAAAATTAGGTGCCATATAAAAAAACATACAATTTAAAAAATCAAAATTCCCATAGAATAACACAGCAACTTTAACAAGCCATAAGTCAGTCAGTAATTGGAGTTAAGTGGCAATGTATATCTAAAGACAAAAGGTGTCATTGAGTACTAAAACACTAACACATAATTGTCCCTAAACATTCATAAGGTACACATTGCACCCCCAAATTACCTCCAGTCTTCACCATGATACCAAATCCACGGTGAAAGTCTGATTATCATCAAAAATGCACCAAAGGTTTAACTGATCTTCCACTACAACTATAGCAAATTTCAGAGCTAACTGACAAAAATTTACTTACTTATAGGTAAAAAAACAAACACATTTTGCCATATACAATCAAGCACTGGGAGTTAAGAGGCACGATTAATATATTTTTCCCTTTGAAGTGAGCCCCACGAAAAACTATTATAACCAAGCACATGCATTGCTTTTTTGGAGGCATAGAAGTGCCCTGCACTAACACAGCCAGATGGATGTGTGCATCTGTGGAGGGATGGATGCGCACTTCCCTAAACAACAAATAAACACCAGTCACGGCACTTACCAGGGGCATATTTGTAGAAAATGAATCCAGCAAACATTCATTTAAGACTTTGAAGCTTCATTTGTTGTGCCCCCCACTGTACATCCACTTCGCTGGCAGCAGTTTTTAGTTAAAATGTTTATTTATGTATCCTTTGTTTTCTTTCTTCTCCTTGCCATCTGTACTGGCACACCAATAAGAATCACGGTACGCCCAGAAGTCAGTCGGTGAGATGAGCAACCTGAACATACAGAGCGGAAGGAAAGCAAAACAATAAAAATGAATGGCAGACGTATAACTAAAATAAAATACTGCAGACAAACTGCCGTCAGGTATATCTCAGCCAGAGGGAGCCATAGTCTTGGGGGTTGGGGTCATGCGGTGAATGGAAACGGAATGGAAAAGGCAAGATACGTATTTGATTTTGTAGGCTAAACTTCAGTAATGTACTGCATCTAGCCAATCTTTCAACATAAAAATAAAAGCAAAGTTAAAAGAATCCGTGCCTTGGGACCTGGGACTAGGGCGGCTGTCAATATAGCAATTCTACACCAAGTACCTGACTGCTTTTCAGCATCCCTCGATATAATGAATGGGGAGCTATAACAAACACATTTTGTGGATCCCCTTCTGTTCATTATAGCGAGGGAGCACTGTATTTATAAGACAAGATAGCGTGTTGAACCTCTAGAGGGTATCGAAATGGTGTTGTACCACAGTAGGGTACAGTCATGTTCCATGACATTTTGAACTGTGGTACAACAACATTTTGAAAGCCACCGATTTCCATACACAACAAGGGTGGACTATTCACTGTATCTCCTTATTGTACCTAAGTAAAATGCCTTGCTTAAGTTTCCCCAAACTCCAGGAAGAAAACCTACTAGCTCCCATAGTGCACTTTGAGAATGAGCCTACTGACACGGGCATAACAAGTTTTAATCCAGATACATGTCAGTACGTTTAAACATTGAACACTTTCAAAGGATGCCCCAACAAGCAAAAGCAGTTGTGCTGAACTTGCAAATCGCATTGTGGCAGTATTAAAGAAAAAGGAGAAACATGTAATGCTAGTATTACAGTCGATATAAAGAGAAATCCATTATTGGACTTGTAATAGCGTCAGGCAATCACAGTTGATGTTAAAAGATCTTTTTGCCCATCTGAGAAAGTTCATGTTGTGCCAGTGCCACGTCGCGAGGTGACAGCATAGTCTGTCTCATATCATACCGAGCAAAGAGTTCTGCCATATTACATAGCAGACTTAGTGAATTTGAAACTTATACTAATCCCCCGTTTCCCCCTACAGAAGAACTGGGCACACACATTTAACAAAATCAGAAGTAGGACCTTTTAGTAACTGTCTAAGCAAACCTGTGAATTACAGTCCCATGCAATCTATTATTCTACCACAGGTGAGTCTTTGCCACCCTCTGCAAGCTCGGCTTTAATCCATGAATTTGTTTTTTAAAAAGACCTCCAGCAATACCTTTTCTGAGCACCCCAAAATCCAGGATGCCCAGCTTAGTGAGAGGAACTATTCATCCATGTTCTCTGTATGAGAACAACAAGAATGTCTTGACTTGTGAAGCTGCAGCTGGAGGCGTGCTGCTGGCTTCAGTTTGAGCAGTGGCAATCACTGTCTTTCTCTTTTACCTATCTATCTATCTATCTATCTATCTATCTATCTATCTATCTATCTACGTGCCTACCTGTTGTTTTCATTCCCTCTTCCTCCCACCTTAGCCAGTCCTCTCTCATGTGTCCCGATCTTATACAGTATTATTTTCACAAAAGCAGACCGGTGGACCCACCCCCAGTACCGCTTACCCAAACCTCCTCCCCTCCAGAAAATCTTAGGTGGCAACACCAGGGTGCCCACTCCAAGTGCTGCCACAGTGTTATACTGACACTGGGGTGCCCGGTCCCCAGTGTCTGATCCAGTACCAACTTTAAACCTGCAAAAAAAAAAAAAACAGTCCCTCAATGTCTTCATTTAAAAAAAAAACTGTAAAAAGAAGATGGTCCATCGACAATCTGACCCGCCCCCAAACCCCCACCCCCACTCAGAATCCACCACCCCACACCCACACACCCTCAGTCACCTGAACATGTCCCATGACGTAGATCCACCCTACGATTGAAGACATGTCTTGGTGCTGGAACTGGGGACTGCAGTAAAAGAAAATAAAAGTAAGTCGAGTTTATTGTATTTCAGTGAAGTTTGAACTTTTATTCATAATTTTGTCATTTTTTAAATATTTTTACACCAAATTTTTAACATAGCCTTTTTAGGACCCCACCTCATGAGCAAGAGTGGTGGAATTTTTCAAATCCACCGGAAAAGTAATTTTGCAGTCAGTGTGTGAAATCACATTTTGGGCAGGATTTGAACATTTTCACCTATGGGTTCATGAGGTGGGGTGATAAGAAGGTTATGCTGACAATTTGGTGTAAACCCCAGCTCATGAACAAGGCAGTTGAAAATGTTCAAATCCCACCTGAAGGGTGATTTTGCACTCGCTCCTTGCGATCACGTTTTGGTCAGGATTTGAACATTTTCACCTACCAGGTTCATAAGGTGGAGTCATAAGAAGACATAGAAACATAGAAGTTGATGGCAGATAAGAACCGCAAGGCCCATCCAGTCTGCCCATTTTTTCTACCTTATGAATGTGCCATAGGCCTTTACTCTGTCAATGGTCTATCTATTCATACTCATCTGTATTGCTCCCTTATACCCATCCCATGCCTGATTGAACTCTGCACTGTATTCATATCCACCACTTCCTGAGGTAGACCATTCCATGCATCCACCACCCTTTCTTTGAAAAAGAACTTCCTCACATTACCCCATAATTGGCCTCCCTCTAATCTCATGCTTTGTGTCCTCTTGTCCTGCTATTTTTCTTATATTGAAACATGTTAGACTCATTCACCTTGTTAATGCCCTTAAGATGTTTGAATGTTTCGATCATATCACCTCTCTCCCTCCTTTGCTCTAGGATATACATGTTGAGCTCCGTTAATCTGTCCTCATATGTTTTCTGATGCAGTCCCTGCACCATTTTGGTTGCCCTTCTCTGGACAGCCTCCATTTTGTTAATGTCTTTGTGCAGGTGCAGCCTCCAGTACTGCATGCAGTACTCCAGATGGGGCATAGCCAGTGTCTTGTAAAGAGGGATCATTACCTCCCTCTTATGACTTGTGATACCCCTACTAATACACCCCAACATCCCTCTAGCCTTACCTACTGCTTTAGTGGTCTGCTTGGATGATTTCAAGTAATCTGTAATGATGATGCCCAAGTCTCTTTCTTCCCTTGTGATTGCCAGCAACTCCCCTCCCAACCTATAGGTAGCTTCAGGGTTTCTCTTCCCTATGTGCATGATCTTGCACTTCTTTACATTACACCCCCAGTTGCCACTCTTCCAACCATTTTGCCAGTTTATCCAGATCTCTTCTCATTCTGCCCACCCTATCTGGATCATCTACTCTGTTGCAGATCTTGGCGTCATCTGCAAACAGACAAATCTTACCCTCCAGTCCATCTGCAGTGTCACTGATGAAGATATTGAGAATGACTGGCCCCAGGACTGATCCCTGAAGTACCCCACTTGTGACTTGCATCTCTTCTGATTGTATACCGTTTACCACCACTCTCTGTTTTCTGCCCGCCAACCAGTTTGCCACCCAGTTGACCAACCTCTGACCCACCCCGAGCCTACCCAGCTTATTAATCAATCTTCTGTGTGGAACAGTATTGAAAGCTTTGCTGAAGTCAAGGTAGGCGACATCGACTGCACCCCCTTGGTCCACCACTCTGGTTACCCAGTCAAAGAAGTCGATGAGATTAGTTTGACAGGACCTTCCTATTGTAAACCCATGCTGTCTTGGATCCTGTGCTCCTATGGATTCCAGGTGTTGCATTATCCTTTCCTTAAGGAGTGCCTCCATAATCTTGCCAACTTCTGAGGTAAGACTGACTGATCAGTAGTTCCCTACCTCCTCCCTACTGCCACTCTTGTGGAGTGGGATCACATGAGCCCTTCTACAGTCTTCTGGGTCCTCTCCTGTGCTCAGGGACTCACTAAACAGTTATGATAATGGCTCTGCTAGTTCCACCCTTAGCTCCTTTAGTACCCTGGGATGTATGCCATCAGATCCTATTGCCTTGTCCACCCTGAGCTTAGTGAGCTCTTGTAGGACCCTTTCTTTTGTGAAGGGACTTGTGCACACCTCCCTCCCCCTGTGTCCATGGTGCTGAGCTGTGGGCCCTTCCCTACATTCACCTCAGTAAATACTGAGCAGAAGTATCTATTTAGCATAGATGCTTTTCGTTGGTCCTCCTTCACACTCCCCTTATCCCCTTTGTTCTTAACAAGATCCCCTCTGGACTTTCTCCTTTCACTAATGTATCTATAGAAAGTCTTGTCCCCTTCTTTTACTGTGCATGCTAGCGTTTCCTCGGTTTGGGCCTTTGCCTGCCTTACTGCTTTCCCTGCTTCCCTTAGGGAAGTTTGGTATGCCTCCCTGTCTTTGCCCCACTGCGTTCCCTTTTATTTCCTGAAGGCCAGCCTTTTGGCTCTGATCTTTTCTGCTACTGTTTTTGAGAGCCAAAATGGTTTCCTCCTTTTGCTCTTGCTTTTCTCCCTAACACAATGGGATGTTGCTTCAAGTATTGCATCCTTAATGCTTGCCCACTTTGCCTGTACCCTCTCACCTGTATTTCTTCTTATCAGGGCTAGCGTAACTCTATTGGCCATCTTATCAAAGTCAGCTTCTCTGAAGTCCCATATTTTTGCCTTGGAATGGGGTGATTTAGTTCTAGTGGCCAAATTGAACCATACCATGTGATGATCACTGGCCCCCAGGTAACCTTCTACCTGGAGATCTGTGATCTTTTCCCCGTTAGTACTAGATCCAGGATAGCCCTGTCTCTTGTGGGTTGTTGTACTAGTTGTTTGAAGCCCTCCCCCTGCAGGGAATCAACTATGTGTCTAGTTCTGGTGGATGTTCCTGCTGGTATTGACCAATCTGTATCTGGCATGTTGAAGTCTGTTGAAAATTTGGTGTGAAAATATGATAAATTGACCAAGTTATGAGTGAACACTGAAATATTTCAACGTTCACTCATAACTTCGCTAATTTTCAGTATTTTGACTCCAAGCTTTTAACATAGCCGTTTTTGCATACCACCCCATGAATGTGACAGATGTTGTTTTTTAAATCCTGGACAAAACATGTATTCGCACTTGTGGTGCAAAATTATATTTTGGTCGATATTCTATAAATGTCACATGTCATATGTGGGAGTCATAAAACAACTATGTTGAAACTTTGGTGTCGCAATTTAGGGAAAAAATTATTAAGAAATGTGTGTAGTACCAGCCCTTTACCCCAGTGGGTAGTGCTTTGTGAACCCCTGCCAGTGAGCTGAATTCAGAGGTGAGCTCAGTGGGCCCAGCTGGATGGGTCGAGGATGGCAGGACGATGCTGTCATGTGACACCACCCCTCAGCCTGGAAATGGTAAGTGCAGGGTTGCTTGCATGGGACCAAGTTCCATATAGTGAAGAGAACTCTTCCCTTGGCATAGGGCTCTGCATCTCTGTACCTTTGGGTGCCAGAGGGCCCTGTGCTTCGCTGAGAGATGGATTTTTTCCTGTGTGTCTGTGGCCACCTGGAAGCACAGGACCCAGAAGGCGCTGTGTTTCCAAGGTCAAACAGACAGCCCTGTGAATTATTTACATCTGTTGCTGCACAGAAGTACAGAGCCCTGCACCGTCATAGGTGGATGGCGTCTTCCTTTGGCATCATGAATGAGAATATCATACCACTATCTCAAAAAGAAAGGAAATTCTTAGGTAAAAAAAAAAAAAAGGTGTTAATGCACCAGTTAGGGTCCAGCTTAACGCTGCAAAAGTAGGAAAATATGGCATTAGGGTTTCCAGCACTTAACTCCCCACCCCCCAAGCAGGAAAAGGAAAAAAAACATTAGGATTTCGGGTCTCCACAGTCTTGGCAAATCAGTGGTGGGGTCTTATTTAGGGTTCTCAACCCTAATGCCCACCCCCCTTCCCTGAGCAAACAAGGTCAGATGTGATTTTACGGAGGGCCGTAAAGCTACAACAGATTCTGTTGGCAGTATGTGATGAGATATACTTCAGTACCTTGGAAGATTTTATCACTATGAGGCACTGGCTTGGAGCTCTCCCTTGTACTTCAGACAGGAGGCTAAAGACTGGGGGCGAGCATTAGGGTTGACTACCCCAAGGAAGACCCCACCACTGATTTGCCAGGACTCAGGAGACCTAAAACCATAATTTTTTTTCCTTTTGCTGCTTGGGTGGTGGGGTTGGAGAGTTAGGACTGGAAGCCTTAACACCATATTTCCCTACTTTTCAGGTATTAAGTTGAGCCATTACTGGTGCATTAATTCAGCGTTTTGCAAACAATATATAGAGATTTAGCTATATAATGATTTAATTTTTTTGTAGTTCTGTTTTAGATTACTGTGACTTTCTGGCACGTCAAAAAAATTGTTTTTTGTATGATTAAGGATATAGGTACCTCAGGTCAGTCAGTTTTTAATTTGCAGTCAGAATACCAATGTAAAATACAATTTTTAGTTTGTTCAGATTTTCTTGTTATAATTAAGGACTAAATGATCATTTCTGTGTTTACCTCATCTTGTATTTTGAAGTTTACAAAACTAAAAAAATAAACTAGCAATATGTGCAATAAAATATTAAGAAGCAATTTTTAACTATGTAAAATGATTGTGCAGTGCCTTCTAATTCTTTGGCAATGTTTTACACTACTTCTCAAAATAAATGACATATTTTCCAAAAATAGCTTATTTTATTGACTAGCATTAAAAATGGGAAGGGCTGGCATAATGACATAGTGGCAGAGCGATGTGTGACCACCTGAGTTATCAGGGTCCATGTGCAAGCCTCAGAATCATCTGGGGTAGGCTGAGGGCTAAACGTGTTGTTGAGGTCATTCCCTGTTAAATGGACTCTGAATCATCCAGGCTCCAGCTGCCCCTCCACCCAGACATGGATGCTGCATGTACACAGGCTGTTTCAGGTGACCAACAACTGAGTCCACTCCCGATGGGATGATGTAAGCCTGTTGAGAGCATAGAGGTTCTGTTTCTATGGCTGAGAGCCACACAGCCAGAAATCGCACATGCATATACCGCATAACTTACAAAGAAAGGGAAAATGCACACATGCATGAATGAAACCACACTGATACAGAGCACTGTGCAGGAAGGGTAAAAGAATGCCATTCTGGGGCACTTACAACACTTTGTGGAGCTGAGGAGCCTGGTTCATGAGGGAGGATGCAGGTCACCCAGCATTTGCCCCCCAGGCAACCCTGTCTGTTGTTAAGGCAGCCTCTTGCTCACCTTCCTGTCTAAAGGAAGGCTGTAGCTGTGACAACTGCAACTATTGGAGTGAGGGACAGTGGGAACCAGAGAGGAAAAACAAAGACATAAAAATAATGAAATGAAAATGGGGGGGGAGGGGGCAGTCTGCCTGGCACCAAGACGGCAGCTTAATCTGTGAGCTTGGCTACCATCTACCCGACTCCATTGACATCCAACATCCCCTTTCCCCTCTACTATGCTATAAACTTTGGATTATTTCCTCTCTGAGGACCCACTACAGACTGGTATCACTTCCTAAATATTTGCTTGTTTTGGCTGTTTTTTCTTCCACAGACTCAGCTACCCAAGTCAGCATGACGATGGCGGCCACACACATGTCCCAGATCTCCTGCATGCTGGCAGAGATCCTTCGTGACACCGACGAACTGAAGTTCTCTGCCAGGACATCAAAGGGATTGGATTTAGGTTTGGTGCAGCAGAGTCCTGCATAACTGTGGTTGAGATGTCCACTGGCCACCTTCAAGCACAGCTGCAGGAGCGAGACAGAAAGATTAGATATTTGTTAAACAAAGTGGATGACTTAGAGAATTGGGTTTGGTGAAGCATTTAATCTTACTTCAAGTTGGAGCTCTTGTAGCAGGCTACACCATAAGGACTATGCTGCTAGGCACTAGGACCCCACAGAAAAAACTTAGCTAGCAGTACCAAGCGGGGACCACCCCTGATGTTGGACCACCTCTGACATCTGCCAGTGGTATAAAGGGGGTGGTTACTGGCCACACCTCAGTTCTTTGGCCACCGTCGATCTGTACAAATCGGCTCCACCGATACCTTCTGCTACCAGTTGACCACCATTTTCTTCATATTATCCTTTTCATTAGTGACTTCTTTTGAAATCAGTTTCGCCGGTGCATGTCTTCATCATCATCCACCTCCCAGTGACGGAAGTCCATGTGTGCATGTGGGAGGCAAATCCCAGCAAAGGATGGTCGCTCGGCCGGCCT
This sequence comes from Neoceratodus forsteri, assembly GCA_016271365.2. Taxonomy (NCBI): domain Eukaryota; kingdom Metazoa; phylum Chordata; order Ceratodontiformes; family Ceratodontidae; genus Neoceratodus; species Neoceratodus forsteri. The sequence goes on along the minus strand of CM057459.1, from coordinate 707,336,932 downwards.
CATCTGTCTAGGGCCTACCCATGACACTGAATCCTGCCCGCACTGCCGTGGCTTCAACCGCCAGACCCGCATCCGTTGCCTGAAAATGCTGAAGAGTTACCTTCTGGAACAACAGCTGGCTGCCATGCAAAGGACCCCGTCAGGCCTAGGCTCCTCTTCTTCTTCTTCAGGGTCGGGAACTTCCCACAAGGAGAAAGACAAAAAAGTCCAGTGGGAAACATCATTATCACGACAAGGATAGGACCCAATCAGATTCCCGCCCCAGATCTCCACACCAGAAGACGGCCAGCATGAGTTCCCACTCCCATGGGAGGTCAGACTCTGCTCCCCACCGGTAACCCAAGCTCCCTCTGGGTTACTGGTAATGAAGCTTCCGGCCCTGGTGAAGTCGTCAGGTGGAGGATCTTTCGGGAAAGGGCCTTCGACCCTCTCTCTAAGTCTTAGGCCCTACAACCACTTCTCTGGGCCTAAGCCAAGGGATCTAGCCAGTCAGGTAGCAGGCAACAAACTCAGCGCTACCGCTCACCAGGCTAGGACATCCTTGTCTTCGTCAGACTGTCCTTCAGGGTCAAACAACAGGTAGAGATGCCAGGAGCAGGACTGTTCTTCTGAAGTCTGCTCCCCTAAGCAACGGACACCAGACTCCCAGCATTTGACCCCGTCATCCTCTGCATCATCACCTATGGGGTCTCTTAAATCTACGCCCCAGCCGCCTGCAGCTTTGTAAGCTTCCACTGGGGGAGGCAGTTGCCAGGGCACCCAACTCTCAAGTGTCAGGCAGCCAGACACCAGCTCAGCCTCTCAATCTGGCATCAGCCCCTCTGCTGCCAGCTGGACTGACGCCAGATGCCCTCAAGTCTTCTGAGTGACTGTCAGCCCCTGATCAGCCATCAGTTCCACCGCACAAGGAGCCTGTTGACCCCTCTCAGATGCCAGGCCCCTCGGTGCAAGCTATGGTTTCTTTGGCTGATGCTGTCAAAGTGGACATCCTCCCAAAGAAACCCCTTGACACCACACCTCACCCCATCCCATCCCAGTAGGCTCTTCTCAGCGGCCACCAGGCTCACTACCACCCAGGGAACTGTCGCTAACCCCGAAACCCCCCCACTACTACTGTGCGACAGGTCCCCCAGAAGTCACAGACGTTCATCTAGGTTGTCCTCCAGATGCTGCAGGTGACGCTACCGACACTCACATTTGAGGTCCTTCTATTCTGGATCTTTGGACATGCGCTGTTTAGACTCCAGGTCCTCGAGTGATTTCTCCTAACCTGCCCCACACCCAGATCCTAGTGAGGATTCTCCCTAGGACATCCTGCCATTCTCGACATTATGCATCACATTAAATTTTTGAACCATTGGGAGACCGAGGATTTGGATCCAGAGAGGAAACGGCCTGCCCATTTTTAGGGCATGATCGAGCCCAAACCCTTAGTGGTACCCCCCTTGGTGGCACCATTTCAAGATGCCACCAGGTTGACTTGGAGACACCCTTCATCAGCCTCTGCTATTCCCAAAAAGGCAGGCTGTATTGTATCGCCACTAGTGAGCCATTCTTAGGGGAACAGCCTAAGTCAGACTTGATGGTCCTTACGGCTGCCAACGGCAGGACCAAACAGCTTCGACATATGAGCTCCCAGTCACCAGATAAAGAGTCCAAGTGCATGGATCAGTTTGGACGTAAAGTATACTCCTCAGCCACCTGCACCATACGTTCGCTGAATTTCTTGGCACATATGGTGTAGTATCAGAAGTCCCTCTGGAATGAGGCTATTGAGTTGGCAAAGAAGCAGCCCAACTCAGCCTGTAAGTCGGAGCTGTTGGACATTCTGCAGTCCGATTTTGACATGGGCAAGCATGTGCTGAGATCCTCTTATGACTCGGCCGATACAGCTGCCAGGGTGGCCGCCAGTGGAGTCTGCATGAGGAGGTACTCTTGGCTTCAAGTATTCAGTTTTTGGCAGGACCTACAGGATGCCATCCTCGATGCTGCCTTCCACGAGTCTGTTCTTTTTGGTCTGAATATTGAGAAAATGATCTCGAAACTTCAAGATTCAGGCAAAGCCCTTCAGTCTGTGCAACAAATGTGCAGACCTGACCAAACTCCAGGCAGATGAAGGCATTTTCGTCACTGGGGGAACAGAAGTCTAAAGGACAGCAGCAGAGAGGCAACTTTTGCGCAAAGCTCCCTCTCAGCCTGGTGCAACACAAGGACCTCGGAACGCCAAGCCATCCCAGGTCTCATTGCCCACCTCAGGATCCAATGCCTGACTCCTTGCCCGACCCCACCACCACCAGCCAAACCTTTGAGGGAGGTAGTAGGGGTTCGGTTCTCGCTCTACCCCGAAGGGTGGTCCACCATCACGACAGGTGCGTGGGTGCACCAATTGATAGAGTGAGGTCATACATTGGAATTCCTCCAGATTCCCCCAGACAGCCCCCCTGTTCAATCCACTTACTCCTCCTCCCCGCTGCGCTTATTCGGGAGGAGGTCCAGTCTCTACTCGACAAGAAGGCCATAGAACCCGTCCCAGCACCACAATGGGGGAAGGGGTTCTACTCCCACTTCTTGGTACCCAAGAAGACGGAGGTTCTGCGCCCAATCCAGGACCTGAGCCTCCTGAATAATTAGAGTACAGGAGGTTCAGGATGGTTACCCTGCCGAGCATCCTTCCCATGCTGCATCAAGGGGACTGGCTTTGTTCCCTAGACATGCAGGATGCCTACCTCCACATACTGGTGCTTCTAGCCAACCGGAGGTTCCTGAGGTTTCCCTTTCAGGGTCAGCATTTCCAGTTTTGGGCCTTGCCCTTCAGCCTTTCCTTGGCACTGCAAGTGTTCACAAAGTGGCCTGTGGTAGTGGCAGCGGCCCTCAGGAGGCAGGGGCACTTTATTTACCCTACCTCGACGATTGGCTCCTAACAGCAGCCACAAAGGATCGGCTTCTGGCTACCTTGGGGGATACCTTCTGCCTATTCAGCTCCCTAGGGATTACTCTGAACATGCCCAAGTCATCTTCTTGGCCATGTCAAAGGTTACAGTACATGGGGCAATCCTAGATGAGGAGCAGGGAAGGCCTTCCTCCCGACAGACAGGGCAGTGCACCTTCAGTCATTGGCCCTAAAGGTTTAGGTCTCTCACCAGGTACCAGCTCGGACCACACTTCAGCTCTTAGATCACATAGCAGCCTCCATAGTGACAGTTCCTTCAGCATGCCTTTTCATGAGGGTCCCGCAATGGACCCTCATTGTGCAGTAAGACCAAAGGGAGGACAGTCTCAACCAGATGGTCCTGATCTCCAGAGCTGTGGTCCAAATGTTTTCATGGTGGCTCTCGCCCCAGAATCTGGAACTGGGAGCCCTCTTTTGGAGCGATACCCCTTCCCAGGTTCTGACAACAGATGCGTCGTGCCTGGGATGGGGAGCCTACTTTCAAGATTGGCAGACACAGGGAACGTGGTGCCCACGAGAACTATCCCTCCACATTAGTGTCCTAGAAATGAGGGCAGCTCTGTACACTCTGCAAGCTTTTCAGCCAGACCTCGGTCCAGGCCCCCTGTTGATTCAGACAGACAATATGTCAGTCGTCTTTTATATCAACAAGCAAGGGGGGATTCACTCTTATCCTCTCTGTTGGGAGGCCACGAGAGTGTGGTTCTGGGCCCTAAACCATGGTCTTTCACTCACCGCAGTTCATGTTCCAGGAGTCCAAAACACCTTGGCCGACACCCTAAGCAGTTCACTGTCAAGGACTCATGAATGGGAGCTTCTGCAGTCTGTGGTGGACAATCTCTTTCAAAGATAGGGTCATCCAGAGCTGGACCGCTTCGCATCCCCATGCAACGCAAAGCTGCCCAGTTTTTGCTCACTCGCTCTAGGGCCTGGTGTTTTCTGGTGAGATGCATTGTCCTCTGTTGGACGAGGAGGTTTCTGTACACCTTCCCTCCCTGTCATCTTCTTCAGAGGGTCCTACTCAAGCTCCAAGTGGAGGGTGCAGAGATGATTCTTATAGCTCTGCTTTGGCCTTGCCAGATAAGGTTTCCCCTGTTGCAGTAGCTAGCCACAGAACCACCAGTTCCCTTGCCCTTGGCCTCCCGCTTACTGTCACAAGAGAAGGGCATGCTGGTTCACCGGACCTCCGGTCCCAACATCTGCGTGCATGGCTCCTGCAGATGTAGCTGCTTCCTGCTTTGGTGTCTCTCCAAGAGTGGCCACAGTTCTGGTGGCAGCCAGAAAACCATCCACTCATGCCACTTTCCACCGTGAAATGGAAGCAGTTTAGCTTGTTGGCCACTAACTGGGTCTGGACCCATTCCTATGTCTCATTAATGCTGTCCTTGAGTACCTACTGTCGCTTTCAGATGCGGGCCTCCGATATTCTTCCATTAAGGTGCTCCTCGCTGCGATTGCAGCCTATCATGCAACAATGGACAGCAAATACATTGCCCAGTCGGATCTGGCCCATATGTTTTTACGGGGTATGAATGCATCTTAAACCTCCCATTTGGGACCCAACCCATCATGGGATCTTTTATTTTTATTAGAGAAGCTTACATTGCCTCCCTTCGAGCCAGCCGCGGACTGTGAGCTGCGCTTTCTGTCATGGAAAGCGTTATTTTAGTTACTGTTACTTCTGCTCAGAGGATTTCCTAGCCTCAGGCCCTTGTGTCTAAAGAGCCGTATTTAGTTTTCCACAAGGACAGGGTGTCCTTGAGGACTAATCTTAAGTTTCTGCCTAAGGTAGTGTCCCAATTTACCCTTAATCAGGACATTAACCTACCTGTTTATTATCCAGAGTATTCCAATCGGGGGGAGGCCCTTCTTCATACTCTGGACGTACATAGGGTGCTCTGTTACTATATTGGGCGCACCTGAGATTTATGTAAGTCTGACCAACAATTTGTTTCCATCGCCCCTAGAATTCTGGGGGCTCCAGTATCAAAGCAGACTCTTTCCAGATGGCTGGTAAACTGCACTACTTTCTGCTACGAGTACAGTAAATCCTTACCAGGCTTGGTCAAGGGTCACTCCACCAGGGGTTTCCGCTTCTTTTGTGGCACTTCGCAATGTTTCTGCAGCAGACATCTGTGCGGCAGCTACCTTGGGCTCAGCGCATATCTTTCTGAAGCACTACAGCCTGGACATTGCTTCCCATCTGAGAGCTGGTTTTGGTTTGGCAGTTCTTCAGGGCCTTCTTTCCTGAGGGACCTGCTATTTTCATTTACCACCTCTCTTTCTGACCCAGGTCCAGTTAGTACTGCCTGGTACTCCGGCTTTATTTTATAGCCTGCTGCAAGAGCTCCAACTCGAAGTAAGATAATACAATTACGTAAGAACTTACCGTAACGGTAGATCTTCGAGAGGAGCTCTTGCAGCAGGTGCTGTTTTCCCTCCCTCCTTTCCTCCTGGTCTTTTCTCCTTCTCCTTCTCCTTTCCCCTCTGCGGGTTTTTCCACTTGGCTTCCGTTCTCCATTTACTGATGTCACTGGGTCTCTGGCAGGAAAACTGAGGTGTGGTCAGGGACTGCTGCCTTTATACCATTGGCGGACGTCCGAGGCGGTCTGCTGTCAGGGGGCGGTCCCCGCTGGGTACTGCTAGCTAAGTTTTTTTGTGGGGTCCTAGTGCCTGGCAGCATAGTCCTTATGGTGTAGCCTGCTGCAAGGGCTCCTCTCAAAGATCTACTGCCACGGTAAGTTCTTATGTAACCGTACTTTTCATCAGGTTCCTGGAAGGGGTCGAAAGTACAGACATGGTTCAGTTCTAGGGCTGTGGATACAGTTTACCATCCACACTCTGGCAGTTCCACTGGAAGTGTTGATTCATCGGACATCTTCAAGCTAAGCTTCTCCCATCAACCAGGCAATATATCTCCTGACTCTACCCTGTGATGTCAGATCTTTCTTTCCACTGAAAGAACAGGTTACCTTCTTTGCAGCTGTCACTTAGGACTTAGTTCACCATTGGCAAAATGTATTTTTCATATTATTTTTGAGTACTTTCTCTGCCTCTTCAACTCCACTTTGTTTTGACAGATGAAGCAATGGAAACCAGGGTTCCAGTCCTGCGTATGGTGCTAACAGAAGATGTTGGTCACTGACCCACAGCACACATGCCTCTGCTGCCTGGATGGGCAACATGACATGGCCTAGTGCAGCTTACGTCTTTGGATGCTTCCAAAATCCCTTGAGGATTGGAAGCACTGACTTACCCTCTGCATACCTCTCAACCTTCCTCATTACAAGTTAGGGACAAGGCTTAAAATGATCAGGGACAAATGACTAAAATCAGGGACACATCTGAAACAGTAGTAATATTAGATCTTACTTCGAGAAACAGCTCTTGCAGCAGGTTACCCCATTAGGACTGAAGCCGGCAGGCGCCAGGACCCCACAGAAATGTTCTAGCTGGCAGTATCCAGCATGGACCGCCCCCGACATCAGCCCCACCCCTGACGTCAGGCATCATACAAAAGGGGGCAGTCCCCCAGAATCCCCCGTTCTTTTCCCGCCGTCGACTCTCCAGCATTGGCCTCACAGATGCCTTTTTCAGCGAATGACGACCAGAACTTCCAGCAATCTTTTCGATTATTCGATGTCAGCATCTCCTACTTCTTCCTCAGAAGGACACCCCTCCAAGTGTGCCTGCAGAAAGCAGTTCCTGTTTAAGGATCTTCATTTGGCCTGTCTGCGGTGCCTAGGCACGGAGCACGATACCCAGGCGTGCTCCTTCTGTCAGAAGTTTAATAGCTGCACCAGGATCCATCGTCAGAAGGCACTTCAGGGGTTCCTATTAGAAGAGAAATTAAAAATAATGGATAAAGACCCTGCCTCCAGTGGTGAGTCTTCCTCTAAATCTCATAAACACCGGGAGAAACACTGGGAGAAGGCCAGGTCCAGATCCCCGAATCGGTCCTTGGACTCGCGTACCTGCTGAGGCTCCACACACTCAGACCGCTCCCCCTCCAGGGCTCACTCTCAGCCTCCTCCCATTAAAGTCCGGGCTTCAGGCAGTCTTTCAGCTTCTCTCCACCCATTGAAGACTTCCAGGACTTCGGACCCTTCTTCTACGCCCACCTGGGCCTCAGCAAAGTCTTCAGACCATCATCGGTCCAAGTCCTAGTCAAAGTCAACTTCTGCTTCCTTGGGCAGACACTGGGAACCCGACGCCAGATCGGCCTTCCAGGGGACCTGATCTCCCTCCCAGGAAGACTAAGGACCTGATGTCCCTCAAGCGGACAACAGACCCTAAGCGGGCTGATGACCCTTCTCCGGCCAAACATCCTTCGGACCAGATGTCCCTTAAACACCCAACGTCAGTCAAGCGACCCACGGAGCCGACAACTGCCCTCCCTTCACCAGTTGATACCGGTCGCCGGGGTTCATCAGAGGAGGACCTGATGTTACCTGATGACCAGGCAGGTGACGTTAAGGATGCCGGGCTTCTGCAGGAGCCTTCGCCCAAATCGGGAACGCCCTCAGACCCAACTCCCGATACCGGCGACAGAACAATGCCAGGACCGTCGTCCGGTATGAACATCCAAGAAGTCAAGGACCTCTTCACCTTTTGGTGGAATACTATTAAAAAGGATGTTGTCCCAGTGAAGCCTCCTTCTCCTCCTCCCCCCCCCAGGGTCCAGCAGGAAGACTCCCGACCCCCAAGTAGCCTACACCACCTCCTAGGGGCAGATCCAGAGACAGGAGAAGGCCCCCTTTATGGTCTCCCTCAGGGTCTCCCAGTCCCAAGCAACCCAGAGGAAGAAGGTTCACTCCGCAGGGGGATGACTCTAGACCAGACTCTTCAGACACCTCCAGGTCTCCTTCTCTGATAAGTATCCCATCACCAGACCCACAAGACCTCCCCAGGTCACCTCTGGATGATCCCTCCTTTTCTGAGATCAGAGGCACATCCAGGAAAACATGGAATGAGAAACGGAAGATTTAGACCCCGAACGACAGCGCCTAGCTCGATACCTTTGGCAGAAAGATCCTAAGCCTGTGGTGGTGCCACCCTTGGTGGACACCTTCACGGACGTCACCAAGGCTGCGTGAAAATGTCCACATTCCACTCCTGCTATGCTGAATAAGGCTTCACTGGTCATCATGGCCTCTCATGACCGGTCGCAACGACTGCAGCATTTGAGCACACAGCAACCGGACCAGGAATCCAAACAATTGGATTCTCTGGGTAGGTGCATGTACGCGGCTGCTACATGCTCCATTAGGTCACTGAACTATCTGACTCACATGGTTCAGTTTCAGAACGCCCTATGGGAACAGGGCCAAAACCTGGTTAAAGCCCTTCCAGATGGCGAACAGCAGGAGGAACTTCTGAACCTTGTTCACACAGGGTCAGACATGGGGACCCAAGTCTTGAGAGCCGCCTATGATTCGGTGGACTCTGCAGCCAGGGGAGCAGCCTCAGGCGTCTGTCTCCGGAGATACTCATGGCCTCGCATCTCCGGATTTATCCTGGACGTCTAGAAAAATATCCTGGACATCCCCTACAATGGAGAAGTTCTGTTTGGTGAGGATTCTGAAAAAGTCATCACCAAGTTACAGGATGCCAGGAAGGTGGTGAGGACTGTACAGGCCATGTACAGATGTAAGACTGGTTCCTTTCATAGGAACCAGAATCGTTTTCGCAGGAACAGCCACATTCCGGCCAGCAGCAAAGGGGCCGTTTTAACCACAAGGCCCAACCTAAGTCTTCCCCAGGCCAAGGTCAGAGATACACAAAGCCGACCCAATCTGCGGGAGGCAACGCCGCCACAGCATGACTCCTTCCCTGCCCCTGACCCTCATCTGGATCAACGGGAAGAAAAGGTCGGGGATCGCATCTCTCACCACCTTTCAGAGTGGCAGATGATAACCACCGACCAGTGGGTCCTCCAGTTAGTCGAAAGAGGACACTATAGAATTCCTCGACCACCAACCGTCAAGGCCTCCCCTGCTTTCCCATTACTCGGGTCAGCACGCACTGCTCATCCAGCAGGAAGTGCTAGCACTTCTGGAAAAAGAGGCTATAGAGCACGTACCACAGAACCAGAGAGGCACAGGATACTATTCCCACTTCTTTCTGGTTCCCAAAAAAAACAGGGGACCTCCGTCCGATTTTGGACCTCAGCGACCTCAACGCTTCGGTGCTTTACAAACACTTCCGCATGGTGACTTTTCCAGGTTTAACTCCCATGCTCAAGGAGGGCACCTTCTTAGCATCACTGGACATGCAGGATGCCTAACTGCATGTACCGATAGCTCGGGCGCACAGAAAATTCTTGCGCTTCGAGTTTCTAGGTCACCATTATCAGTTCCGAGCCCTCCCTTTCGGACTGTCCTCAACACCTCGGGTATTCATGAAGTGCATGGCAGTCATAGCGGCGTCTCTCAGGAGACAAGGCCACTACGTGTTCCCCTACCTGGATGACTGGCTCCTCATGGCCCCCTCTCGGGTGGCTCTGATGTCCGCGATCCACTGTGCTCATTCCCTCTTTGGATTCTTGGGCATCATTATCAATCAGGAGAAGTCGCACCTGGTTCCATCTCAGAGATTACAGTTTGTAAGTGCAGTCCTGGACACTGTCCAGGGGAAAGCCTTTTTGCCCCAGGACAGAGCGGAGCACATCAGATTCCTCATAAGGGATATCTTGGCAAAGAAGACCGTCCCAGCAAGACTGGTCCTTTGCCTGCTCGGACACATGGCTGAGGCCATTGCGACAGTCCCTGTAGCCCGTCTTCTCAAGCGGGTGACCCAGTGGATGTTACGGGTGCAATGGGATCAAAAGCAAGACCATCTGCAGCTTCCAATTCGGATCACAAATGCCTTCATCCGGGATTGGCAATGGTGGCTCGAACCAGAGCACCTGTCATTGGGAGTCCCCTTTGTTGCGTCGTCTCCAATTGTGACACTCTGCATGAATGCTTTCAGGGTCTGGTTGGGGAGCGCACCTCGACGGGGTCAGGTCTTAGGGTTCATGGCTTCATATAAACATTTTGGAGATGAGAGCGGTCCTTTATGCCTTGCAGGCCTTCCAATCGGAGATTCCACTGGGTACTCTGCTGCTGCAAACAGACAATACAGCAGTGATGTATTACTTCAACAAACAAGGAGGCACTCATTCCTACCCTCTTTGCAGGGAGGCCTTGAGGGTGTGGGATTGGGTACTGCAACACGGCGCAAATCTTATTGCTGTACATGTCCCAGGAGTGGACAATGTTATCGCAGATGGTCTGAGCCATTCTCAGGCCAGAGTCCACAAATGGGAACTACTCCAGGAGGTCGTAGAGGATCTGTTTGCAGATGGGAGACACCAGAGTCAGACCTTTTCACATCCCCATCCAACGGAAAACTACCCAATTTCTGCTTGCTAGATCCAGGGCCTGGTGTTTTCTGGCAAGACACGTTGTCCCTCTTCTGGACGGGCAGATTCCTCTACACATTTCCTCCCTTTCCATTGATCCAGAGGGTTCTTCTGAAACGCTGCAGAGAGCAGGCGACGCTGATATTAATCGCGCCCTTGTGGCCCAGGCAGATCTGGTTTCCTCTGCTGTACCAACTGTCTCAGGAACCTCCGGTGCCTCTGCGAATCAGCTCTCACTTATTGTCCCAGGAGGCAGGATCCTTGGTCCACCTGGACCTTCGCTGTCTGAACCTGCATGCCTGGCTCCTTGGGACATAGCTGTTATGTGTTATGGGGTCTCATAAGAGGTAGCAGATGTTCTAGTGGCTGCTAGAAAACCGGCCACTCACACCACGTACGCCATGAAATGGCTCAGATTTTGTCTCTGGGCTCAAGCACGGGGACTTTCCCCCCTGGATTGTTCTGAAGGTTCAGTTCTAGACTACCTTCTGTCCCTATTTCAGGCAGGCTTGGCCTACTCCTCAATAAAAGTACAACTTTGTGCCATCTTGGCCTATCACATTCCTATAGGCCTTCAGTCCATAGCTCAGTTGGATACCGCACAAGCCTTTTTGAGAGGCATCCTCCACCTTAGGCCTGCGATTAAGGATCCCATTCCTCCATGGGACTTACCTTTTGTCCTGGAGCAGCTTATGCTGCCCCCTTTTGAACCAGCCACGGATTGCAAACTACGTCTTCTGGCATGGAAGACATTATTTTTAGTTGCTGTTACTTCGGCCAGAAGGATTTCTGAGCTACACGCACTTATGTGCAAATAATCTTATTTGTTTTTTCACCAGGACAGGGTGTTCCTAAGGACCAATCCAAACTTTCTACCTAAGGTGGTTTTAGCCCTCACCCTTAATCAGGATATCGACCTGCCAGTGTATTTTCCTAAATACACCAACAGAGGAGAGGCCCTGCTGCACACTCTTGATATGCATAGGTGTCTTAGATACTACCTGATCAGAACCAGGCAACACCGTAAATCTGATCAACTTTTTGTTTCCTTCGCCCATAGTATGCTGGGTGCTACGATTTCCAAACAATCGCTCTCTAGGTGGCTCATCCATTGTATCACGTTCTGTTACCAGAAGCGTAACAAGTCCCTACCGGGCTCGGTTAGGGGACATTCCACAAGGGGGGTGGCTACTTCCTTTGCTGCTTTGAAGAATGTGTCTGCTTCAGCCATCTGCACAGCTGCTACTTGGAGCACCGTGCACACCTTTATCAGGCATTATAGCCTAGACATTGCATCACGGCAAAGAGCTAGTATTGGTCTAGCAGTCCTTCAGGGACTACTGTCCTAGGCTTCGGTTCAATTCTTGATCTCTCCCTGGCCTTCTCCCATTTGAGAGGGATTTCCAGAATTGCTTGGGAATCAGTCCTGATGGTGTAACCTGCTGCAAGAGCTGTTTCTCGAAGTAAGGTAGTACAGTTACGTAAGAACTTACTGTAACAGTAGATCCTTGAGAACAACTCTTGCAGCAGGTAGTTTTCCTCCCACCATCCCCTCTGGAGGTACAGTTGTTCCTTTAGTCACTACTTAGGATTTGGGGTTTGTAACACCTCTCTGAATGCCTTCTTTGAAGGTGGATCCTCAGTCTCCACTTCTGATGTCATCTAGTGGCCGGGAGTCTCCGGCAGGAGAACTGGGGATTCTGGGGGACCACCCCCTTTTGTATGATGCCTGACGTTGAGGGTGGGGCCGACGTCGGGATGGTCCTGCTGGATACTGCTAGCTAGAAAATTTCCATGGGTCCTGGAGCCTGCCGGCTTCAGTCCTAATGGTGTAACCTGCTGCAAGAGCTGTTCTTGAAGATTTACTGTTACTGTAAGTTCTTACATAACTGTACTTTCTAAGAGCGTGGATATGTTGTTCATCCACACTCTTTGGCGTGTCCCTTTCCCCTTTAAGGATCACCGTAAGTCTTCAAGCTGGCTTCTCCTACCCATCCGGGTGGTGTATATACCTTGGCTCCACCCCCATGACGCCAGATCTTCTTTTCCGTTGGAAGATTCAGGTTGCCTCCCTCATGCTCGCGCATTTCGTAGGCCCTGGTTTTCAAACCTTCGATTTTGCCGAAACTTTGTATCTTTCGAGTTAGCGATCACCTTTTAGCATCTTCGATTTATGAAGGAAAAATCTTCCCCCGGATTTAGCCGGTGATCGTGCGGCAAAAAAATGTCGCGTACCAATCCCCACTCCACGTGCGTCTACTGCCTCGGTGTCGGACATGACACCTCATTCTGCAGTTTATGCTTGGCCTTCCATCCCAAAATCCAGGATGGCCATCTTGCACGCTTACAACTGGGGAGACTGGAGAAGAGGAACCCTCCGGTGAAATCCAAACAGGCTAGGTGGGCGGTTTCCGCGGCTGCGGGATCCGCTGAGCAATTGGAATGCATGCAAGCATTCAAGGAAGAAGTAGCTTGTGCTGCAGGCCCTTCCCAGAGCTTCTTCGTTCTGGTCAACCCAGGCTCCACCTTCTCGGGTTCTTTAGGGAAAAGTGCCAGTCTCTTCCCATCGGGGGGAGGTGCCCGCTGGCCCACACTCTTCTCGATCCTGTAATCTGGATAAGGATCCGAGCAAGTCTTTGTCTTGATGAAGATGCTCTTGGGACCGAGAGAGGTCTCAGTCCCAGGAGCATGCAGTCTCGACCTCGGTTGAGATCGCTTCTTGGGCCGCTAGCTTCTCGGACCTCCTGTCAGGCCAGCCAACCAAGGATGTGGTCGATGAGGTCGAAATAGTTATTGACTCAATCAATCCCCTGTTGACGACTCTGGTCAATGACTCTTTAGAGAGGACTCTGGTCCTTGTCTTTCCCGATGAGGAGACCCAGCCTACTGGAGTCCCCATCAAGGATTCGGTCCCGGAATCCAGGAAGTCACCAGTCCCGCTGGTGTCTCCCAACCGACCGAGTTGGCCTGCCTGATCTCCATCGAGGTCTAGGACCCACTCGTCCGACAGGCCGAGGAAGAGCCACAAGTGCTCTAAGAAGAGGCAACGCCATCGGTCGTCCTCAGATGAGAAGAGGCTCTGGCAGAAACTCCGTCAGCACTACGAGGACCTCATGTGGCAGCAGCTAATTCTGTCCGGTCATAAGCCTACCACGGCGTTCTCCCTGGCCATTACTTGGCTTTTACCTCCCAGGCCGAAGCCGACTCCCTTGGAGCCAATAAAATTGGTTTCCCAGCCCACGGAACCGGCAAGACAACCTGTTCGGCCCATAATGGTCTCTCCACCTATTGTGGTGGAATCACTGCCCAAGCAGCCTGTGGGAGGGGCTCCTTCCAAGGAAGACAGACAGACCGGACACCGGGCTTCCCCAGCGATTGTCGGTCACAGTCACCCCAGTCTGCCTCCGGTGAGTCGAAGGTGACATGGGCGGTAGGCTGTTGTATCTGGATTCTTCGGATTCATATGTCACCGGTCTTCATTCACATCCAGGGGATGATGATTCACCCGCTGGCCTAGAGATGGAGGAAGGTACCTCATCCTTTCAAGGGGTTCTCCGCCTCATCTCTGAGTCTACAGGGATGCCCCTGGAGCCTATCCAGAAAAAGGCAGAGTACCCTCTCACCGACATTCTCAAGAGAGGGGATATCCTAATGGAGGCGTTTGCTGTGGCTGAGGCCATTGTTGGACTGGCCTTAGAACTTTGGCAGTGTCCTGCCTCTTGTCCAGCTCCATCTGCCCACATGGCCTGCAACTACGTGGTGCCCATGGGGTCTCTTGCGGGGTTCACAGAGCACCCTTCGGCCGAGAGCCTGGGGACCGCCTCTGTGTTCAAGCATACTGGCAGTTCTGCCAACACTGACTGACCTTCTGGTAAAGAGTCCAAGCTCTTGGACCACTCAGCCAGGAAGGTCTGTGCGGCTTCCTCCTTCATCAGGCAAGTTCGTCTGTCATCATGGCACACTTCTCTCACGCCCTTCTGGGGTCATTGGACAAGGTCCTCCCACATCTCCCCATGGACATTCAGACCACAGTCAAGCAGGTCTGGGATCAGGGCCGAGCTGTTGCCAAACAGCAGCTCCAGATGGCCTTGGACCTTGGGGATTCTTGTGCCCGTTCGATGGCTGCCGCAGTTGCCTCTTGTCGCAGGGCTTGGCTGTGGCTCTCCTCCTTTCCGGTGGATACCCAGCATAAATTAGCTGACGTGCCCTTCCTTGGGACCGATTTGTTCGGCCCGGGAGTGGCCGGTCACCTTCAGCATATCGAGCAGTCCAATGCCACCTTGGATGCTACCTCTGCTAAGAGTTCTTTGGGCAAGAACCAGCAGAGGAAAAAGAAAAATCCCTTTCGGCATTCTGCCCCTGCGACTCAGCAGTCCTCCTTTCAAGGCGGACAGCAGCACCAGCAACAGCAGCAGGCTCAAGCTTGGCACCCTTGGCCCAAGCAGGGTCCACAGCAGGCCCGTAAAGGAGGCCAAGATTCAGGTCCTGGATCCTCCTCCTCCAAGCCCGCTCAGTGACGGGGCGGGGGCTGCCAACCCCGCTCCCATCACACCAGCTCTGAGTCCTCCTGTGGGGGGCCGGCTCTGCCACTTTCTTTCCACCGGGTTCGTTATCACCACAGACAGATGGGTTCTGGAAGTGGTCGGTCAGGGACTGCCTCTGAAATTCAAGCAGTACCCTCCAAGCCGAGCCCGCGCCCCTTGGGAGGAACGAGTATCCACTCGGATCCAGTCAGCTCTCAGAGACAACATTGCTCATCTCCTCCTCCTCAAGGAGGCAGTAGCTCTAGTGGTGGATCCTCCAGCAGACCCAGGCTTTGTCTCCAGGTACTTCCTGGTGCCTAAGCGAACAGGGGGCTGGCGCTCCATTCTAGATCTGCACGATCTGAATCAATATCTCCAGTCACGTACCTTTCAGATGGTCACTCTGTCCCAGATCATACCATCCTTGGAGCAAAACATGTGGTTCTGTTCACTGGATCTGCAGGACGTGTTCTTTCATGTCCCAATCCGTCCGTCCCATCAGTGGTTTCTCTGCTTCAGGGTTGAAGGGACCCTGTACGACTTCTGAGCCATGCCATTCAGCCTGTCATTGGCCCCACGGGTCTTCAATTGCATTGCAGTGGTGGCAGCCCATCTCTGAAGTCAGGGAGTCAGAATTTACCCCTGCCTCGATGATTGCCTCCTAGCAGGTTCCACCCAACAGGAGGTGGAGAGGTCCAGGGACCTGGCCCTCCAGACCTGCTCTCAACTCGGCCTCCTGATCAACGAGGCCAAGTCAGGACTTGTGCCTTCCCAGGTGATGGGCTTCATCGGGGCAGAGCTCGACTCTTGTCAAGCCAGAGCTCGGCTAACGGTGAACAGGGCGGAGGTTCTTTCCTCCTTTGCCCAATCATTTCTGGTTGGGCACTTGCGCCCTGCCTGGGACTTTCTGTGCCTTCTGGGTTACATGGCGGCATGCACCTCAGTGGTCCGTTGGGCCAGGTTACACATGCACCCCCTCCAGTGGGAGCTGGCCACCCAGTGGACTTAGCGCCATGGTCATTTCGACCAGCTGATCACTGTAACCCAGAAGATGTGGGACGCTCTCCAATGGTGGACTGTCCCCAGACCAGTTGCAGGAAGGGATCACATTTGTCTGCCCCGAGCCAATGGTCATCCTCATGACCGATGCCTCTCTCATGGGCTGGGGAACCCACATGGGGGACGAAAGGGCCCACAGGCTCTGGACCCCCAAGGAGTCCCAATGCCACATCGACCTGTTGGGGCTCAGAGCAGTCAGACTGGCACTGTCAGCTTTCGCTCCTTAGCTCCGGGGTCAAGTGGTTGAAGTCCAGATGGACAATACCATGACCATGTACTACCTTAACAAACAGGGCAGCACACACTCCTGTTTGCTGTGCAAGGAGGCGGTCTGCATCTGGACTCTCATGAGTCGGTTGGAGGCGAATCTCCTAGACTTCCATGTGGCAGGAGCCTCAAACCATCTGGCGGATGTTCTCAGCCGCTTAAGCCAGACATCCCATGAGTGGTCTCTCCATCCAAAGGTAGCTTACAGCCTGTTCTCCCATTGGGGCAAACTGATGGTGGACCTGTTTCCTTCCAAGGAAAACACCAAGCTGAGGCTGTTTCATGCCCACCCCCCTCAGCAGGGCTCGTGCAGGGGGGTGCCTTCTCGAAGACTTGGACCCCAGGCCTCCTCTACACCTTCCCTTCATTTCCCTTGATCCACAAGGTGCTTCTCAAGGTGAGGAGGGACAGCGCGAAGGTGATCCTGGTAGCCCCCGAGAGGCCACGCCAGTTCTGGTATCCAGATCTCCTCAGCCTCAGCTGCAGGCACCCAGAGTGGCTTTGTACATGCCCAGACCTGATAACACTCAATCAGGGGAAGGTATTCCATCTGGACCTTCAATCCCTGCACCTCACAGCCTGGTACCTGAGTGGCTAGAGTTCCAGGCTTGGGTCTTTCCGCAGATGTCTACACCATGGTGGAGGCATCCAGAAAGGAATCAACCAAGAAATGTTATGCCTTCAAATGGAAAAGGTTTTTCATTTGGTGTCAGGGCAAGGGCAGGGACCCTATATCCTGTGCAGTGGCTAACATTCTCGACTACCTTTGGTCTCTCTCCAAAGGGGGTCTTCAGTCATCGACCCTTAGGGTGCACCTGGCAGCCATCTCTGCTTACTGGGCGTGGGCTGGTCAGCCGACGGCGCAGGAGACAGTGGTCAGGTGCTTTTTCAAAGGCCTGGATCACATATCTCCTCTGTTGCATGAACCTCCACCTCCATGGGATATACTGCTGGTATTGGCGAAGCTCATGGGCAAGCCATTTGAACCAATGCACTAGTGTGAGTTGTCACACTTGTCATGGAAGATGGCCTTCCTGGTGGCTATTACATCTGTCAGAAGGACAAGGGAGCTCCAGGTGCTTTCGATGGACTCCCCTTATCTGGTCTTCCACAGGGACAAGGTTGTCCTATGCCCCAACCCGAAATTCCTTCCAAAGGTGGTGTCAGAGTTCCACCTTAATCAGGTACTGACTCTGCCAGTATACCACCCTAAATATACCTCGAAGGCTGAGTACAGGCTCCATACCTTGGACATCAGACGTGCTCTCTCCTATTATAAGGAGAGGATGGTGGAAATTCGGGGAGAGGTTCGCCAGCTGTTTGTCACCTACGCTGAAGTTGCTTCTGGCAGACCTGAAGTAAAGCAGACTGTTGTAAGATGGATTACATCATGCATAGGTCTGTGTTATGAGTTGGCAGGCAAGGAGCCTCCCAAAGGGAAAAGAGCTCATTCTGCCTGCCATACTGCTGTATTGGTGGCTGTTTCCAGGGACATCCCTATCCAGGAAATCTTTCGGGCTGCTACCTGGAAGTCAGCAAACACCTTCATCACCCACTACCACATCGACCTTGAGTCACGCTGGGATGCTAGTTTTGGGGCTTCAGTCCTCCAATTTCTGTTCCCTAAGTAGGGGGTGTGCGCCTTGCCTCCCTCCTCCAGAAGAGCTGCTAGGAGTCTTCCAAAGAGTGTGGATGAACAACATATCCATGCTCCTAGAAGAACAGGTTACTCACCTGTAACAGTAGATCTTCCACAGAATGGTCTCTTGCAGTAAGTCATTCCTTCTGGAAGTTTCCCTTAGGTGGTGCTCTCACACAGCAGTTTTCTCCAGCAGTCTCTACACCAGGGACCACCCATATGACCTCACTTCCTGGACTGTGCCTATAAAAGTAGGTGGTCCATGGTAGTCTCTGTTCATTTTCGTGCCTGCTTCAGCTCTCAAAGCAACTAGAATATTCTCTTGCTAAGTGATCTACGACATGGATTAAACCCAAAGCTTGGGGTGCCTGGGCTTAATACATGGCACCATATTCCTACACTCAAGAAGTTTTAAAGGATGGATGACTCAAGGATCTCTATTAACAGGCTCCAACAACACTGAGTCATTTTCAAGAAGCATCGGCGTGGAAGGCATACCTTCACCATAAGTCCTGCCTGACCGCCTTTCAACTGTCATGTATGCTAAATATATATTGTCAAAGAGACTTTCTTCATTGATGGAAGACAAAATACTCCATTGACGACAGGCATTTCTACATCATCTTCATCGCAGAACAGACTACAGAGACTTACACTATATTCCCGTCGACAGATGCATAATTCCCGTGGACGGAGGCTTCCAACAACACCCTACAGAGGCTCATACTAAGTTCCCATCGATGGATGCATAATCTCCATTGACAGAGGCCACCAACAACACTCTACAGAGGCACACACTATGTTCCCGTCGATGGATGCATAATCCCTGTCGACAGAGGCCTCCTACATACTTCTCATCGCCGGGAGATTCATTCCTCATCGACAGAGGCCTCCTACATACTTCTCGTTGATGGGAGGTTCATTCCCTGTCGACGAAGGCCTCCTGCATATTCCTCATCGACGGAGACCTCCTCTGTGATTCCCATCGACGGACCTTTCATCCACCGTCGACGGGGGCCTCCTTCATGATTTCCCATTGACGGAATATTCATCCACCATCGACGGAGGCCTCCTACATGATTCTCATCGATAGACCACTCATGCCCCATCAATAGAGGCCTCCTACATGCTTCTCATCAATGGGAGGTTCATTCCCCATCGACGGAGGCCTCCTGCATATTCCTCATCGACGGAGACCTCCTCTGTGATTCCCATCGACGGACCTTTCATCCACCGTCGACGGGGGCCTCCTTCATGATTTCCCATTGTCGGAATATTCATCCACCATCGATGGAGGCCTCCTACATGATTCTCATCGATAGACCACTCATGCCCCGTCAATAGAGGCCTCCTACATGCTTCTCATCAATGGGAGGTTCATTCTCCATCGACGGAGGCCTCCTGCATGATCACCGTCAACAGAGGTCGCCTTCATGGTTTCTCATCGACGGAATATTCATCCACTGTCGAAAGAGGCCTCCTACATGATTATCATTGATGGACCACTCATGTCCCATCGACGGAGGCCTCCTACATACTTCTTGTCGAAGGGAGGTTCATTCCCCGTCAAGGGAGACCTCCTCCAAGACTATCATCAACCTACAAGCCGCAGGCAGACAACTGAAAACAGTACAAGATATGTACCACAAACCACGCCCTCAGTATAATTATTCATACAAAACTGGAAATTACTATAACCAAACAAGGAAACTTCAGAGGCAAAGAACGAATGGCAAGGAACACATCTAAACCGCCCTGTGACCACCCCTTAGGACGGCTGGGTGCCTCTTCCTCTCATTAAAAACTTCAGACTACGCCCCAGTCTCCTCTTCTAGGCCTCAGGCACTTTTTTCTGGGGCCTTCGATTCAAAATTATACTGAGGCCTTTCCCATGATGCTTTATACATCTAGCCACTTTTTGAGTTATCGTTGTTACAGGCCATTATGGTCATTTCATCGGGATGCCTCTCGGCCTGTTGTGCGCTGGACCCTCATGTCCCTCCCACGAACAGAGCCTACTACTACTCACATGCTAAGAAACAATCGATATATCCTGATAATATTATGATATAGATCATAATATTCTTACCAAACTTTTACTGCTACATGCAGTCTTCACCTGGCCATAGATGAAGGCCACAGAAACAATGGTGCATACATATATATTATAAACTTTATAAACTCTGCAAGACTTCTCAATTTTTTGATCCATGCTACTTGGACAAAAAAAAATTGTGTACATGTCACAAACCTTATGATTTTTTTATCAGATGAACATGTTTGGACTCTCAAAGATGAGATCTAATGGCTCATAATTGCAATTATCCAGATCATTATTTAAACTTCTGTTCACCAGACAGCATAAATAAAGGACCCACTATACTAATATTTCAGGTTTGCCCCTAAAAACATGGCAGGCCCTGAGATACTTGGGACCCCCTTGCAAATGAGATTACTAACATACGATGGAACTGATTATACCACTCTGTTGCATTCCATGTCTTTACCCTAAAATGGGTACAGTATTGACTAAAACAATACTACTGACTCTTAAGAGCCACTGGATTTCATTAAGAAATTGATACATTGTTTCATTTCACAACATCATTGTTTGCTACTTATGTAGCCTATTCATTCCAAAAATGGATACATTTTCCTAATGACTTGCCAGACATGGCGAAACACTCTACTACCCTGCAACATTATAGCACTACAAAATAATAACATTGTATTATTTGGGTTACTGTTCAAAACTCACAACCCAATAGGCTTTGACATATACTGTCTTTTCCAATGCATGCCACTGAAACCTGCCAATTACTCCATTATATGGCTAAATTTCTTCTGATTTATTACAGTATCTGATATACCGTACCCTGATCGGGTTTACATCTGCTTAACTCATCTGACGATGACCAGTAATAGTGAGTCTGGCTTGTCTTTCAGCCATAACCATATAACAAATACTATAATGGAGTACTTACAGATAAAATACAAAATTCTCTTTATATGCTGATATACTGCTTTCAGCACCTACCGGTCCTAAGACCACACTATATGTACATCAGAATGCCATATCTGGCCACCCCACTGCCATATAAGTGCTTGGGAATCTCCCAGAAGTACTTACTGCAAGAGACCATTCCGTGGAAGATAGCTCAGTTACGCAAAGACTTTTGACGTAACAGTAGGTCTTCTAGGAATGTCTCTTGCAGTAAGTAGCTTTCATCCCTCTGTCCCCCTGCCATTCTATAACAGGGAAAATGATGTAGGGTCGGGAGGCTTTGGTACCTCAGTTCCCCTCGGTCCCTCACCTTCACGAGCTGAAACCGGCGGGGAACGGAGACTACCAGGGACCACCCACTTTTATAGGCACAGCCCAGGAAGTGAGGTCATGTGGGTGGTCCCTGGTGTAGAGACTGCTGGAGAAAACTGCTGTGTGAGAGTGCCACCTAAGGGAAACTCCCAGAAGTAATGACTTACTGCAAGAAACATTCCTAGGAGAGCTACTGTTATGGCAAAAGTCTTTGTGTAACTGATCTTTTGAGGAGTGGTATATGTTGTTCATCCACACGGACCCACCCGACCTCCACGGCTGCGGATGCACACAACTTAGCTTCCAGCGGGCTAAGATCTGGCATCATGGGGCAGAGCCGAGGTATATACCACCCAGGTGGGTGGGAGGAGCCAGCTTGAAGACTTCAGGTGATCCTTAAAGGGGAAAGAGACATGCCAAAGAGTGTGAATGAACAACATATACCACTCCTAGAACTACTGTTACAGGTACGTAACCTGTTCAACTTTGAGCATATCTCTTGCAGCAGATAATACACTTGGGTTATCACCAGAGGATGCTCTTCTGCATGGCAGGCTTTTCCAGCAGACTTTGCCTAGGTTATGCACACATAGTGACCTCATCACTGTGTGACTATATAAGAGTGGGCAGCCCCAGGCATGCTCAGTTAATTGTTTTGCTGTCTTCAGCCCACACAGCAGTAGTTTCCTCTTCCAAGTGCATGCAGTTCTTCATTGATGAGACCTCGACCTGGGAACAGTGTTTTCTCACTGTTCCCACCTTCATCAGTTATTATCCTTCTTCATCAATGAAACCTACCTACTTTGTCATCAATGATGTTTGTGAATAACAACTATTTTTCCCTCCAGCAAGATGTGGAGCAATACTCCTTGTCTTTCTCAAGGTTGCTGTCATCAACGGCCACTGTTACCAGTGCACACCATTGACGGGGCACCAAAAATATCATCTGGATGTGGAACAATACTCCTCATCTGCCTCAAAGTTGCTCTCATCGATGGCCACTGTTTTCCAGTGTCCTCCATCGATGGGACACCATTACATCAGCTAGATGTGGCGCAGTACTCCTCATCTTCCTCATGGTCACTCTCATCAACAGCAACTGTTACCAATGCACACTGTCGATGGGGCACCATACCATCATCTTGATGTGGAGCAATACTCCTCATCTTCCTTTAAGGTTGCTCTCATTGACTGCCCCTTTTCTAGTGTCCACCATCGATGGGACACCCATTACATCAGCTAGATGTGGAGCAATACTCCTCTTCTTACTCATGCTTGCTCTCGTTGATGGCCACTGTTACCAGTGCACATCATCAACGGGGCACTATAACATCATCTTGATGGGGAGCAGTACTCCTCATCTTCTTCATGGTTACTCTCATCGACGACCACTGTTATCAGTGCACACTGTTGATGATGCCCCACAAAGATACCTACCTCATTGACATTTACACTATCGTCGACGTTGTTTGCACTCATCAATGCCACTATTTCCAGTACACCATCGATAGTGCTGCATAACATCAGGAAGATGTGGAGTGATACTCCTCATCCTTGCCAGACTTGCTCTTGTTGATGGCTACCGTTACCAGTGCACACCGTCGACACTGCCCCTCAAACTGACTTCGTCGATGGTGTCTTCATTGACATTCCTTGCCATAACTCTCATTTACAATTTAACAGAATGGGATTTCATACTCCTTGTCCTCCAGGCTGCACTCGTCAATGGCCACTACCACCAGTGTATACCATCAATATAGCACCATAAGATGCCGTCATCATTTTGCCATCACCGGGCCATGGAGTAATACTCCTCAGCCTCCTGGGTGTTGCTCTCATTAATGGCCACTGCTGCCAGTGCACACCATCACCAGCACCCCTTTTAGCAGTTGTTTCAGTTGATTAGCAGATCCATCGATGGTTCCTCTTTTTTGGATCATCCTCGGCATCTAATTTGCCGCCAACAATGGCTTTGGGCTCTGCGCTGAAGGATAATGGGCATTTCTCCTCCTTTTTCAACTGGCCATCCATAAGAGCATAGCTGACTGCTACAACCCAGTGATCCTGGTTTATACACCCAAGGCTCTGGACCTCTGCATATGCAGAGACTTGCATCATCTTTGATTTCTATGATTTCCTATAAAACAGGCAACCCCTGTCACCATGTCATCCTCTATACATGTGGCTACTGTCGCTCAGACAGTTATTTACAGATCATGATAGATACTCAGGCCTCCATTCCCAGGGAATATTTCTAGTGGTCACGCTCACCTACTTCCCCTCCGACACGTTTCCATTTGGATCGGGACTATCATCCTAATATATCTCTTCATTTTAGGGAGGTAGATTCTTTTTCTGGAGGATAAGTCTGAAGAAGAGTTAGGAGAATATTCTCCTTATGATGCCAGTCCTTGGCCTCTTTCCGAGGTCTCATCCTTTACTTTTATTCTACATCCAGCCTGTTTGGACCCCTTAAAGAGTGTATCTTTCTTATGATGTGAGGATCCTGCTTGTTTTTTTGCAGGTAGGGTGTCCTCTATTACAGCTGTGATCTCCATCTCTGGGCAATCATCATCTGGCAGTGGGGGGACGGGATGTCACGTTGGCTATCAGTGGTCATGGAGTGAGTTTTGACAAGTTATGACAGAGGAGGTTGTCAAAGTGATCTCAGAACTGTGACCTACCTGTTGTGAACTAGACCCAGGTCCAATGCAGCTCTTATTCAGCTGCATGGATCAAATGGATCCGGTATTCACAGGGATCGTTGGTTGTTCCTTGTCAGAGGGGATCTTTCTGGATGAATTAAAAAGCATGCTGGTGTAACCCCTTTTGAAAAAAAAATGGCATTGTGAATTACAGACCTATCTCCAACCTACCATTCTTAGGTAAGGCTATCGAGAAGATGGTCGCATTGCAGCTCGAGGCTCATCTAATGACATTTGATATTTATGAGCCTGTCCAGTCAGGGTTTCAGCCGAGGTTCAGCACTGAAACTGCCCTGGTCCAGGTGCTAAATGATCTGCTTATTTGTTTATTTATTTACGTGAATTTTGATGACCGGGTGGGTCCACTGGGACAAGCTGTCCCTTTTTCAGGGGTGACCCGAGGAATGATAACAGTCCAAGGACAAAGCAAAATAATCTTATACAACAGTCAACTAGGTACAATGTATGATTACAGTTGTAGTACAATAGGGCAACTAGGAGAGACAGTGAATAACAGTTCAGTATATCAGCAGGTTCCTGGTACGTTCAATCACTTAACGAGAGAAAATAAGGTACTATTATGTAGCAGTTCAATCAAATGTCAGTCACAGATTTTATAAACATGTCAGTACAGTATAATTCATATGTACAAGAGTGGTAGGAGGGTGAAGACGAAACGTGGGATGTAAGGAGACACAGATAGAGTAAGATTGGGAGGGAGAGAAGGTGGAGAGGTGGGAATACATAGGTAGGAGGGTGAGGACCAAAAGGGGGATGTGAGGAGACAGAGTAAGATTGGGAGGGAAAGAATGAGGGAAAGTGGGAATTAGGAGGGATAGGTAGTCTGGAGTGGGTAAAACACAATTGCAGTTACAAGTGGGAGGTGGGAAGAATATTTCTTTGAAACGTCTTTTGAACTGGGGAAGGGACAAGCAGGAAAATAAACTGTGTGGGAGGGAGGTTGTTCCACTTATGAGATGCAGCAGAAGAGAAGGATCTAGTCTCTATGGCTAACCATGTTTTGGGTATGCCTAATAAAGGGAGGTGGGAGGATCTGAGAGTCCCATGGGAAGGTTTCAGAGAAAGCAGAGGGGAGAGAAGGTGAATGAGTTTGAAGACAGTACAAAGTACAGGGAAGTCCATTTTGGCCTCAAGGGATGGCCAGCTTAGAGTGTTGAGCATGTCATAGTGCTGGGCACGGGCTGGAGCCTTAGCCGCAAAGTGTGCGATTCTGTGGTAGTCCTGCTTAATTTTGGCTAAGGTTGATGCCCTAACAGAATGAATGAATTATGGAAGCCCCATAGAACAGGACTGGATGGAGGGTAGCTGAGGCAATTGTCTTTCTAGCCTGGGGTGTAATGAGGGGAGGGGGCAGTTTGGTAAAGGAGGCTGAGTTTCAGGTTAGTTGCTTTAATGACATTTGTTATGTGCAGTTCAAAGGATAGATGCTCATCAAGAGTCAAGCCTAGGTATTTGTCGGAGTCCACTCCTTCAAAAGGTACCCCAAAAGAGGTGTTGACTACTAGACTCGGCTGGGAGGTAGTATCAAAGGAGGTGTGTTGGAACGACATGATTAACCTGAACCAGGATTCAAGTTGCTGGAAATCAAGCTCTAGGTCAGACTTGATTGAAGAGATGACCCGACTGGACCTATATAGCATGGCATCATGTGAATAGAGCTGGACAGAGGCCCCCACAATTTCTCGGGAGTTCATTGATGAATATGGAGAATAGTAGAGGCCCTAGGATTGATCCCTGGGGGACTCTGTCAGTAATAGGAGATGAGGAGTAAGCTCCCACCCACTTGACACATTGTGAGCAGTTAGATAAGTAGTTGGTGAACCAAGTTGGGGAGTTGGAGTCAAGGCCAATACAATGGAGCTTGGAGATAAGGAGTGGATGATTTACGAGGTTGAAGGGCTTCGTAAGGTCAATGAAGACTGCCCTGGTGGCACAGCCTTGATCCATTGCCTGAAGGATATCTGAAGTGACTTTTAAAAGAGCAGATTCCATCCCATGCGCTATCCAGAATCCATGTTGATGGATGGTAAGGGTGCTGCTTTGTCCTAGGAAGGACTATAGCTGATTATATAAGATTATTTCCTGATTTTTTTTTTAAATTACTCTTTTATCCACCTGCCCAGCCTGCCACCCCTGACCCATCAGGGGAGACAATGCAGACATCCCACTGCCTGGCACCCTACCTGAACAGACCCCGAGACCCCATGGAGCCACAGCTTAACCCCCTCAGGTAGGGATGAGGTGGGGGCACTAGTACCCCATAACTTACGTTTCGTCAGCTCTGGTCCACTGGGCAGGTGCAGGCACATTGTGGGCACGTCTCCCGGCTCCCCATCTCCCTGGCAGTGGCAGGCTCTATTTCATTTTTCTCCCTTCCCCTACGGCATGAACCCCAGATGTCATGGCGCAGTGTGCCAACATCCACACCATACAAAGGCTGCCCATCCCCTGTAGTCAGGGCTTGCAGTACTCCGAGCCTCAGCTCGGAGTCAGGCAAGTGCACAGGCAAAGGCCTCTTCCCTCCCCGGAGAAGGCGAGCTGTCATGGGACGCTCAAGCCTGTCTCCCCCTGGCTGACCCACTAGTGACCTGAGTCCACTTCCGAACCCAGGTCACCGGCGTGGAGCTAGATGTGGCATCCAGCACCTCAACCCTCAGCACCACTGGGCCTCTTTCCGGAATTTTAGCTATGGGGCAT
Source organism: Neoceratodus forsteri (assembly GCA_016271365.2). Classification (NCBI taxonomy): domain Eukaryota; kingdom Metazoa; phylum Chordata; order Ceratodontiformes; family Ceratodontidae; genus Neoceratodus; species Neoceratodus forsteri. The sequence continues at coordinate 707,310,350 of CM057459.1, read as the reverse complement.
AAAATGGATATGGGTCTATAGTTCTCTACAAGGTTGGATGGGCCATTTTTATGTGCCAGGACAATGATCGTAGTTTTCCATCTATCCAGGATGGTCTGTTTGATGAAGGAACAACTAATCAGTAGGGTGATCAGGTGGGCAAGAGCAGGAGCTCTGATTCTGAGGAATTTAGGCAGTAGGGACTCAAAACCTGAAGAGCTGCCTGGATTAAGGCCCACTAGGAGTTTGAGCACTTCTTTCTGTGATGTGGTTTTTAGGTGGAAGAGGGGGTGGAGGGGCATCGGGGAGAGCCTCTTGAGCGGCAGGATGGGTGGCAGGTAGACCAGCCTTGTATACATCTAGGTCAGTGAAGACAAGGTTAAATCTGGTGGCAATCTCCGCAGGTGAGGAAAGAAGGGAGCCTTTAGATTTCATAGTTTGGGGAATGATCTACTCTTCGCCTCTAAGGAGGGCGTTGATGTGGGACCAAAAGCTCTTAGGGCTGGAGAGGTGTGTTTCTTGCAAGGATAGAAGATAGTCATGCTTTAATTTGTTGGTCTTGGCTTTGTGGGTGTTCTGCAGTTGATATATTACCATGTTCGAGTGAAGACCAGATCGTTTGAAGGACTTCCAGGCTTTGTCGCGAGAGCGCATTAGGTGCCTTAACTCGTGAGACAACAGGGGAGAGTGAGCACCTTTGGCTCTACATAGTTTGAAGGAGGCATGGGAGTCAAGAATGGTGGTGAAGGTGTCAATAAGGTAGTCCAATGCCTGGTTTATGTCCGGGAGGGAGGTAATGGGTGTCCAGTCCACAGAAGCAAGACTGAGTAGAAAGGCTTCAGGGCTGAAGTTGGTAAGGTCTCTGGATTTGATGATTTTAGGGAGGGGGTGAGGAGAATTGTTCCTCCAGACACAAAACATGGGGGAATGGTTGCTTAGTGCATCTGGAGTGACCCCACTGCCTTGATATGCATCTCATTGTTGATTAGCAACCAGTCCAGGAGGCAGTGGTTGCCTGACTTCATGTTAAGCCAAGTGGGTTGTTCAAGTAGTTGCTCAAGTTTGACTTCAGTGAGAACAGCAAGGTAGTGAGCTCTATTGGGTCCAATCCAGTCAAGGTTGAAGTCTTCACAGAGTATTGTATCTCTAGGGGGGAGGGTGTTGAGCCTCGAGAAGAGTTCAGTAAAGGAAGAGGAAGCAAATTTAGGACATAGGTAAACACATCCAAATATTTTTTTTTGACCTGACCAAGAGTGAATTATGAAAATGTGTTCAGTGTCTGGGTTGATTTGGAGTCTAGCTATCTCATTGACTTCAAACCCATCCCTGGTATAAATCAGTACTCCCCTTCCTCTGTTTTTGGGCCGATCCCTGCAGTAGGAGGAGAAGCCTGGAAGAGCGATTTCATGGGCTAGGATGGAGGGCTTTAGCCAGGATTCTGTAATGTAAATGACATTGGGTTTATAAAGCTGGGCCCTGGATTCCAGTTCAGCCATTTTATGCCTGATGCTTTGCCAGCAAGACAGTTTCTACAACTGTTAGGGCATATGGCTTCAGCAGCAAGCACAGTCACAGTCATAGGTGCCAGTTTTAAGATGAAAGATGTCCGGATCCCCCTCAGGGCACACTGGTGCCAAAGACAGGACTCTCTATCAAAACCCATACCAGCAGCAAAGGTGTTACTACAGGCACTCCAATGGTGGCTGGAGCTGGAAAATTTGAGAAAAGGGGTTCCATTCTTGCAGGAGCCCCCTTCATTGGATCTCATAACAGATGCTTCCCTGTTAGGGTGGGTGCTCACTTGGGGAGCACACCATTCGAACTTGAGAGAGTGCAGAGTCCCTCCAGCATATAAACCTGCTAGAGCTAAGAGCTGTTTACCTGGCCCTTCAGACTTTCTCACATCTATTACAGGGAAAGGTGGTACAAGTCAGAACAGACAATACCACAGCAATGTACTACATCAACGAACAGGGAGGACAAGGTCTACCCACTTTGTACAGAGGCAGTGAAGATATGGCGTGACATTGCAGAGGACTGGAGGAAAGGTATGCCTCTTGCAGATGACACAAAGATCTGTAACAGAGTTGATACACAAGAGGGGTAGAAAAGATGAGAAGGGACTTGGCAAGGTTGGAGGAATGGTCAGACATATGGCAACTTAGATTCAATGCAAAGAAGTGCAAAGTAATGCACCTGGGAAACAAAAACCCAGGAGAAGAGTACACAATAGCAGGGGAGGTACTAACAACAACAAAAATGGAAAGGGACCTGGGAGTAGTCATATCAGATGACCTAAAGGTGGGTAAACAATGTGAAAAGTCAGTAAGGAGAGCCAGGGGGATACTGGGATGCATAGGAAGGGGCATCACAAGTAGAAAAAGGGAAGTGATTATCCCTCTATACAGACAGTTGGTGAGACCCCATCTGGAGTACTGTGTGCAGTTTTGGAGACCTCATCTATGCAAGGACATAGACAGGATGGAAGCAGTCCAGAGGAGGGCAACTAAAATGGTGCAGGGTCTACATCAGAAACCATATGAAGAGAGACTGAGAGAGCTTAATATGTATACCCTTGATGAAAGGAGGGACAGGGGGACATGATAGAAACGTTCAAGTACCTCAAGGGAATCAACAAAGTCCAGGAGGGTAGCATCTTTCAGAAAAAGTGATGTGTAAGAACAAGGGGGCACAGTTTAAAGATAGAGGGGGGACGGCTCAGGGGTAATGTGAGGAAATTCTTTTTCACGGAGAGAGTGGTGGATACATGGAACAGCCTTCCTGAGGAGGTCATTGTGTCTAAAACAGTGGGGGAATTCAAACATGCATGGGACAGACACAAAGCAATTATAGTGGGGGGTTGCAGGAAGCAGGCTGTTGGTTAACTAGAATCTGCAGCTTATCCAGTAGGTAGGGAAATGGGCAGACCGGGTGGGCCAAGTGGTCCTTTTCTGCCGTCAAAGTCTATGTTTCTATGTTTATGTTCATGTGGGCTATTTTAAACCCTTTTGTGTCAGGAATCTCTGTGAGAACACCTTACAGTTGCACTAGGTCCCTCTATAAGAATGCTTTATAGTTGCACTAGGTACCTCTATGAGAATGGCTTATACTTGCACCAGGTACCTCTATAAGAATGTCTTATAGTTGCACAGGATGCCTCTGAAAATGCCTTATGGTTGCTTCAGGTACCATATGAGAATGCTTTATAGTTGCACCAGGCACCTCTATGAAAACGCCTTATAGTAACTCGTACCTCAATGACAGTGCTTTATGGTTGCACCAGATAGCTCTATGAAAACGCCCTATAGGTGCACCAGCTACCTCTATGAGAACACCTTATAGCTGCACCTTGTGTCTCTATGAGGACGCTTTATAGTTGCACTGGATACCTGTATGAGACCGCCCTACAGTTGCACCAGATAATTCTATGAGAATGCCTTATAGTCTCACTGGGTACATCTATGAGAATGCCTTTTTGTTGTAACAGTTACCTCTATAAGAATGTCTTTTAGTTGCTTGAGGTACCTTATGAGAATGCCTTGTAGATGCACCAGATACCTCTATGAGAATGTCTTATATTTCCACCAGGTACCTCTATGAGAACGCCGTATAGTCACACTGGGTACCTCTATGAGAACATCTTGTAGTTACTCCAGGTACCTCTATGAGAATGCCTTATAGATGCACCATGTACCTCTATTAGAACACCTTATAGTTGCACCATGTACCTCTATTAGAACACCTTATAGTTACTCCATGTACCTCTGTTATAACATCTTATAGTTGCACCATGTACCTCTATTAGAACACTTTATAGTTACTCCATGTACCTCTATTAGAACACCTTATACAGTAGTTTCACCATGTACCTCTATTAGAACACCTTATAGTTGCACCATGTACCTCTATTAGAACACCTTACAGTTACTCCATGTACCTCTATAAGAACGCCTTATAGTTGCACCAGGTACCTCTATGAGAACACTTTGTAGTCTCACCAGATACCTCTATGAGAATGCCTTTTAGTTGCTCCAGGTACCATATGAGAACATCTTATAGTCACACCAGGTACTTCTATGAGAACATCTTATAGTCACTCCAGGCACCTATATGAGAATGCCTTGTAGTTGCACCATGTACCTCTATTAGAACACCGTATAGTTGCTCCAGGTACCTCTATGAGAATGCCTTATAGTTGCACCAGGTACCTCTATAAGAACGCCTTATAGTCTCACCAGGTACCGCTATGAGAATGCCTTTTTGTTGCAGTAGGTACCTCTATAAGAATGCCTTTTAGTTGCTCTAGGTACCATATGAGAACACCTTGTAGATGCACCAGATACCTCTATGAGAATGCCTTATTATTGCATGGGGGACCTGTATGAGAACGCCTTATAGTTGCACCAGGTACCTCTGAGAATGCCTAATGGTCTCACCGGGTACCACTATGAGAATGCCTTTTTGCTGCACCAGGTACTTCTATGACAATTCCTTTTAATTGCTCCAGGTACCATATAAGAATGCCTTGTAGATAAATCAGATACCTCTATGAGAATGCCTTATTGTCACGCCAGGTACCTCTATAAGAATGCCTTATAGTTCCACCAGGTACCTCTATGAGAACGCCTTATAGTTGCACTCAGTACCTCTATGAGAACGCTTTAAATTTGCACCAGATACCTGTATGAGAAGTAGTCTCACTGGGTACCTCAATAAGAATGCATTATAGTTCCTCCAGGTACCTCTGTGAGAACACCTTATAGCTGCACCAGGTACCTCATTGAGAGCGCCTACTAGTAGCACCGGGTACCTCTATGAGAACGCCTTATAGTTGCACCAGGTATCTCTATGAGAACGCCTTGTATTTACTCCAGGTACCTCTATGAGAACTCCATATAGTTGCACCAGGTTCCTCTAGGAGATGGCTTTATAGTTGCACCAGATACCTATATGAGAACACCTTATAGTTGCATCAGCTACCTCTGTAAGAACATCTAATGCTCTTATCGGGTACCTCTATGAGAACGCCTTATGGTTCCACCAGGTACCTCTAAGAGAATGCTTTATAGTTGCACCAGGTACCTGTATTATAATGCCTTTTAGTTGCACCAGGTGCCTCTATGAGAATTCCTTTTAGTTGCACCAGATACCTCTATGAGAACACCATGTAGTTTCACCGGCTACCTCCATGAGAATGCATTATAGTTCCTCCAGGTACCTCTGTAAGAACACTTTATAGCTGCACCAGGTACCTCTTTGAGAATGCCTCTTAGTCGCACCAGGTAACTCTATGAGAGTGCCTTATAGTTGCACTAGGTATCTCTATGAGAATGCTTTATAGTCTTACTGGGTACCTCTATGAGAATACCTTATATTTATTCCCAGTACCTCTATGAAAACATCTCATAGTTGCACCAGGTACCTCTTTGAGAACAACTTATAGTTTCACAAGGTACATCTATGAGAACACCTTATAGTTGCACCAGATACCTCTACAAGAACACCTTATACTCTCATCGGGTCCCTCCATGAGAACGCCTCATTTTACTCCAGGTACCTCTATGAGAACTCCTTATAGTTGCACCAGATACCTCTATGAGAACACCTTATAGTTGCACTGGATACCTCTATGGGAACACCTCATAGTTGCTCCAGGTACCACATGAGAACGCCTTATAGTTGCACCACTTACCTCTATGAAAACACTAGTTACTCGTTCCTCTGTGACACCGCCTTATAGCTGCACTGGATACCTCTATAAGAATGCATTATAGTTTCTCTGGATACATCTATGAGAACACCTTATAGTTGCACCAGGTACCTCTATGAGGACACCTTATAGTTGCACTGCATACCTGTATGAGACAGTCTTCCAGTTGCACCAGACAACTTTATGAGAGTGCCTTATAATCTCACTGGGTACATCTATGAGAACACCTTATAGTTACTCCAGGTACCTCCGATGAGAACGCCTTATAGCTCCACCAGATACGTCTATGAAAATGCCTTATAGTTGCACTAGGTACCTCTATAAGAATTCGTTATAGTCTCATTGGGTACCTCTATGAGAACACCTTATAGCTACTCCAGGTATCTATATGAGAACACCATATAGTTATTCCAGGTACCTCTAAGATTATGCCTTGTAACTGCACCAGATACCTCTATGAGAACACCGTGTAGTTGCACCAGGTACATCTATGAGAATGCCTTATAGTTGCACCAGGTACATCTATGAGAACACCTTATAGTTTCAACAGGTACCTCTCTAAGAATGGCTTATAATTGCACCAATTACCTCTATGAGAATGCCTTGTAGTTGCACCAGGTACCTCTATGTGAGTGCCTTATAGTTGCACTGGATACCTCAATGAGAAAGCTTTATAGTTGCACCAGGTACCTCTATGAAAACACTGAATAGTTACTCATACCTCTATGACAATGCCTTATAGTTGCACCGGATATCTCTATGAGAATGCCTTACAGTTGCACAGGATGCCTCTGTGAGAATGCCTTATAGTTGCACTGGATACCTCTTTGAGAACACCTTATAGTTGCACCAGGTACCTCTTTGAGAACACCTTATAGTTTAACAAGGTGCATCTATGAAGGTGCCTTGTAGTTGCACCAGATACCTCTATAAGAACACCTTATACTCTCATTGGGTCCCTCTATGAGAACGCCTTATATTTACTCCAGGTACCTCTATGAGAACTCCTTACAGCTGCCCCAAGTACCTCTATGAGAATACTTTATAGTTGCACCAGGTACCTCTATGAGAACACCTTATAGTTGCTCCAGGTACCATATGAGGATCCCTTATAGTTGCACCACATACCTCTATGAAAACACTAGTTACTCGTACCTCTGTGACAATGCCTTATAGCTGCACCGGATACCTCTATGAGAGTGCCTTATAGTTTCTCTGGATACATCTATGAGAATGCTTTATAGTTATACCAGATACCTCTATAAGAACGCCTTATACTCTCATCAGGTCTCTCTATGAAAATGCCTCATATTTACTCCAGGTACCTCTATGAGAACTCCTTACAGTTGCACTAGATACCTCTATGAGAATGTCTTATAGTCTCAGGGTACCTCTATGAGAATACCTTATAGTTACTCTAGGTACCTCTATGATTATGCCTTGTAATTGCACCAGATACCTCTATGAGAACACCCTGTAGTTGCACCAGGTACATCTATCAGAATGCCTTATAGTTGCACCCGGTACCTCCATGAGAACACCTTATAATTGTACCAGGTGTCTCTATGAGAATGCCTTATAGTTGCACCAGATACGTCTATGAGAACACCTTATAGTTTCAACAGGTACCTCTTTGAGAATGGCTTATAATTGCACCAGTTGCCTCTATGAGAATGCCTTGTAGCTGCACCAGGTACCTCTAAGAGAGCGTCTTATAGTTGCACCGGATACCTGAATAAGAAAGCCGTATAGCTGCAAAGGATACCTCTATGAAAACACCTTATATTTGCTTCAGATACCATATGAGAACGTTTTATAATTGTACCAGATACCTCTATGAAAACACTGTATAGTTACTCATACCTCTATAACAATGCCTTATAGTTGTAACGGATACCTCTTAGAAAACACCTTATAGTTGCACCAGATACCTCTGTGAGAATGCCTTATAGTTGCACCAGGTACCTCTTTGAGAACACTGTATAGTTGCAGCAGGTACATATATGAGCACGCCTTATAGTTGCATGGGATACCTGTATGAGACCAGCCTACAGTTACACCAGATAATTCTGTGAGAATGCTTTATAGTCTCACTGGGTGTCTCTATGAGAAGACCTTATAGTTATTCCAGGTACCTCTGTTAAAAAGCCTTGTAGTTGCACCAGCTATCACTATGAGAACGTCTAGTTAGTACATTTGTAATGGTGCCCTGGTTCTCCATGGAAGGGCCCCATAAATGAATAAAGCTACGACTGCTACATGTATCCTTTGCTTTATTTTCTTATTTACTGCGACATGTGGAATGGTACATGGGAATTGTTTAGCCTTTCACAGATCAAAGTCAGGGACAGGATAAAAATGACTGTAGTGCATATTCCTGCTGAAGTGATCCCGCAGAAGGCTTCATGATCCCTTTAGATCCCAGGTCCATCCTGATCACCCCCACCTTGAGATGCTCTGTCCAAGATACGTAATAGTACTTGAGAAATACTGCAGCCCCCCCCAGCCTGGCACTGCACTAATGCTCCCACCTTCTCTTCCCTTCTCCTTCATACCAGGAGGCAACTTATGAATTCCTGTGCCATACCTGTGTTTGCTGCTGTGCGGTCCCCTGGGGCTTTCAGGTGCATGGACATTTCCAACCCTGCTTGTTTGGTGACCCAGATGTTCCATGTAGTGAGACCTATCACATGCTGCTTCCAGAGGATGCTTCTTGCCTAGTCATTTAGTTGATCCACTGCTATTATGTACTGTGCATTCTGCTCCACAATAAACTGATCAGTTTACACTACTTGATGAATGGATCTCAGTTCATTTTGACTGGAGGGTGAGTTCCATGACTTATTTTCAACAAATGCTTCTAGCTTCCAACCTCCTTAGATTCTGTCATGATGGTATTTAAACAGACCTTTGACTTTTTCATGCAGGGCATGGACGGGGGGTAGTGGGCCAAACTCATGCTGGAACCTGGGAGCCCCAGGTAGCTGGCATGGTTAGGGGATGATCCCTTCCTCCCTTTTCCCATTTTGCTCAGCCATGCCCCTCTCAATGTCAGAGGAAACCTGATACAGCATGGATGTGACCTTACTCCCTAACTGGTGATGTAGCATGCTATACCTTTTAGTCTTTAGCCAGGCTGCTCATCTACTGGGTGCAGCAGAAGACACCCCCTTTTCTCCCTTCCCCCCTTCTGCAGAACTACTTGCCCCTGGGGTACCAATGCTGTTTCATATGGTATCTCTCAGGGGTGGTGGGACCATTAATCAGCACTTCCCTGGAATTCCCCACTTCTTCCTGCACACTATAGCCTAGCGGTTAATGCCTAAGGCAAGATGCCCCCCCCATGTCTTTGGTACCTCCTTCTCCCCTCCTTCCTGATCTTCAGAGCTCCATGGAGACTGAGAGGGCCAGTACAGTACTGCAGTTATGTTAATGGTACCAACTCTTTAGGGGAAAATAGTTTTGTATAGATAAAGTGTTTCTTTCAGTGTATGTGGATCAGGTATGGGGGTTGCCAGTTGTCCCTCTCCTTACTTGCTTGTTGTGCCCTCTAGTGCTATGGCACTCTACCTCGAGATAGTTACTGGTTGGCTGTGAATGCATGTATGTTCCTGGTCTTGTAGCTGTTTCCATCCCTTTAACCCTATCCTGTTATCCTTGTGCTTACACTGTGTTAGCATAACAAAGTTTGAACTGTTTCATAGTTCATAGGGAGTTACGAGTTTAGTAGGCAATTGTGCCTTTCACAAACTCGTCACCAATTTCTCTGGTGGAAAATAAATTTTTTATTATTCATATACATGTCTAGACTACTCTTAAAAACGTTGATTGTTTTGCTTTCAACAATGTATATTGGCAGACTATTCCAAGTTGAGATGACGCTTTGTGTGAACCATTGATTTCTCTTATTTGTTTTATTTAAGGTCCCCTTTTAGTTTTCTGTCATGTGATCTAGTGTTAGTGTTGAAACACTTAATAAACCAATGGTTTCCACTAATGGCTCATTATTGGTTGCTTTATAGATTGCACATAGATTGCCCCTCATTCTTCTGTACTGCATAGAATAAAGGCCCAACATTTTTAACCTTGTGCTATAGTCAAGGCTTGGAACAGTTCTAATTTTTTTGGTTGCTCTATGTTGGATTTTTTTCTATCAATCTGTTGCCTCTAATGAGTTGTGGAGAACAGACTGCTGAACAATATTCTAAGTGTGGCCTAATGAGACTTGAATAAAGGGGAATTATAACATGTTCACTCCTACTTTTGATATTTTTAAAAATACATCCTAGTATTTGATTACAATTCTTTACAACATCTGTAGTGTGGTTGTCAAAGGAAAAATTATTTGAAAAGGTTACTCCTAAATCTCTTTCATTGTTCGTTGTTTCCAGATTTGTATTATTTAACCTATAAGTGTAGCATGGATTATTATTCCCCAAGTGCATTACCTTACATTTATGTACATTGAAAAATAATTCATTTTCTACCGACAATTTCTCAAGATGCAAGAGATTGTTTTAGATTTGAGTGGCAGAATTTTCATTAATTACAGTGCCCCCAGTTTGCAATTGTCTGCGTATTTGGTCATCCAACAATGGTCATTTAAAGGCAGCATAGCAGTAACGGGTCCCCATGATGATAAATGACATTTAAGTGATACTTTTTGGGTGTGATTAGATAGCCATGAATTGATCCAACTTACAATTAGGGGGTGTATTTCAATTTTTTCCAAAAGTGTAATGAGAATTTTGAGAGATACGGAATCAAAGGCCTTAGAAAAGTCCAAAAAAATTACATCCACATTATATAGTTGCACAGCATTTCATGCTGTTATGCTTTAGTTCATTACACTTCCCTATGTTTGGACTGAGATGTCCATTCCTTTTCTTTTTTTTGATATGCCATGTACTATGAGAGCCCTTTCCTGCTTTGGCTGCTTTTCCCCTTGGACGGGCCCCGTATGTATGCATTATCAGAGGTTAGCAACTGGATAACTGATTTAACCAGCATGATGTGGAACGTCTGGGGTCTTAACTTATCAGTTAAGAGAAAGTGGGTGCTTGCACAACAAGAACTGAGGGCACACCAGGCTGTCCTTCAACAAACCAAATTGGCCTCTGAGAAAGTGAAGAAAGCGAAGGGAGTGGGTGGGCATCAAGGCCAACAGCTGCATTCCAGCCTCCAGCCACTAGAGAGGGCAGATGTTTGCTTCTCAAGGTGTCTACCCAGTATGTCCTCTTATCCTTGGGAATGTATGCAGCCCCAACATGGACAAGCTGGACTTTTTTCATGCCCTGACCCAAGCCCTGGCTGACTTTTGTACATGTGAAGTGCTCATTCTCCTGGGAGGAGATTACAACCTCACTCTGAACCCAAGCATAGATTGGTCCTCAGGCACAGCAGAACCCCACCCCAGTGCAGCAGGGGTGCTGCAGGAGTTAATAACCAAATTAGCCCTCTCTCAAGTTTTGTGGCTATTGCATCCTTCAGTGAAGTAGTAGTATTTATTTATTTAGTTATTTATGTATTTAAATTTATTAACCAGGAAGGAACACTAAACCAGAAGTCCTTTTTCAGGCTTACCCTGGGCCAGAGGCGTACAAAAGATGGTATTACATAACGATATATATATATATATATAAAAATTTACAGAGTCAACAAGTGCAAGTCTCAGATAAGTAGTGGTGCAGTATGAATTTGAATGCGTTACAAGATGTAATTGTATGCAGTGCAATAGGTAGCGCATTCCAAAAAACAGGAGTAGACATAGGAAAGATCTTGGATCCCATTTTTGTTTTACAGAGGAGTGACTATTTGAAGACTCTCAGATGACCATAAGGAGGTATTTAAATGCAAAACTTTGACCAGATCCTCAAGAAAGGTTGATACATAGAGGCCTGGTGGCACTAAAGGTTGAGGCACTGGACACCACACCTCGCATCACACCAGCGACCTCGGTTCAGGAGCGAGCTTGGGTGCCATGGGTCGGCAGGGGAGGGATAAGATTTAGTGCTCCTCGGGCTGCTCTCCTGTCCCAGGGGAAGGGCATTGGGTAGTCCAGAGCCCCAGTGGCCCCTGGTGGAGACTGGAGGTTGTTGCAGAAGCTCAGCTGCACGTCACAGAGTGCCCGACGCTGGCAGGGTTGCCATGCACTAAGCACTAAGCGTTGGGGGTGCTCAAGCATAGGGATGGGCAGGGAGAAAATGTGGAAAAACACCCAGCTGGAGGGATAGACAATGACACCCTTCCTCCATGCCCTGGCTGGGCAGGACCCTAATCACTCCTCCACATGGCCCCGACCCATTGCCAGAGTCTGAACTGCAAGGAGCCCAAGTAAGCAGCAGGGCTACCCTCACTAGGCGGGTTAAACCAGGGGTACTGGCAATGGGAGGGGGGGAGAGATAGGGGCACAGTCCCCAGCAGATCTCAGGCGGGCAGACACAAGGCATGAATGCCCGAGAGAGTTCCCCCCAGCTGAGACGGGGAGGAAAATAAAGTTGGAAAAAAAAAAAAAGGTTGATACAGTACCGTTGGATAAATTGCTTTATGACCCAAACAGCCAACATTTGATATGGAATACCAGGGAGAGCCAACTGATACAGGATACCAGGGACAGCCAATTTAGTTGACAAATAAAGAAGCATTGATGAGTTCTTGATGAGTAAGAAGAACAAAGCGACATACTTAAAGTTTTTGAAGCTCTGCTTGTCCAATATTGAAAAACAAAACAGACGTAAAATCAAAAAAACAGGAGAACAGAACCCATAACAATAGTTCTACAAGTTACCACCTAAAAATAACTTTTTAACTTATATACTGCTCCAGCCTCTGTTTGATGCCCTTACAAAGCATTAATGCATGCTCTGAGTAAATAAGTAAGAGAGGTGTCCAAAAGGACACTCGGGTACATAAAGAGAGAAATCTGTTCAGTAGGTGAGTTTTTCAAGTCAAAGATTAGTAAGGGAAAACTCTTTTTCAGTAATGTTGAAAAGCCAAACAATATAGACTTAGTTTTGGAGGAATTCAAGACCAGGTTGTTACGTTTAAACCATCTGTTTATTGCACAAACATCACAATTCAGAAATTTAGTGATCTCCAAGGAACATTTAGAGTTCTTAAAGATAAATCATCAGTGTATAAAATCATTTCACAGTTTCAACATACATCCGGAACTAGGTTTATGAATAAACAGAATAATAAGGGTCCTAAAATAGACCTCTGTGGACCCCTTCCCCCAAGTAACTGATTTCTGAGATGACATTTTTTACCCAATCTGAACTGATTGAGCTCAATTAGTAAAATAATCCTTACTCTAAGATAAAATATTATTTGAAATTCCCATAGTTTCCAATATATGACAAAGCAGTTTGTGATCAATAAGATCAAACACCTTGGTTACACTTGCTTTTCTGCCACTGGTGGCACCTCAAGTTGCTTGGACTGGTGGCTGACCTCCCTCAAGCTTACTCAAGCTGATATCTCCTTGTTAATTACCCTACTGTAGGTCTCTGACCATGCTTCAGTGTTCCTGAAGCTGGTGTAGGGCCCAGGCTTGCCCAAATCTGCCTGTTTTTATTAACCAGGTAAGGTGCACTAGACAAATAGTTGCACATTTTTAGGCATGAACTGAGAGAAATACAACCAAAAACAAAGATCAAGGATATAAAATCAGACATACAGTGAGAAAAATACATAACAATGGGTAAATAGGGTATACATTCTGCATAACTGGTTCCAAAGGGCAAGTCAAGCATACAGAGAACATATTCAATATTTTAATGATAAGAAGTTAGGAATACATTCTATATAACAGGTAGATGCAGTGATAAGTGCAAGAGTGACCAGTCACATGAATGAAAGCCAATTTAAAATGCAGCAGCTAGAAACAGGTACGTACAGTCATGTGGAGCAGATGAGAACGATAGTTGTTTTGGAAGCCCTGCGCAATAAGGCATTGTCTGATATGCAACGGAATAGTATTCCAGAGTTTAAGGGGAAAAAAACGAGAAAGTCATATTGCCTAGTTTTGTTCTGGTCCATGATATAGATAAGTAGTCAAGGTCCAAAGATTTCTATGGATAAGCATACCTGCAGGGCATCAAAAGTGAGGAAAGAGACCAGGGCATCTGATTCTGCATAGTGTTGTAGATTCCTCCCAAGGAGAGGTCTCGAATTGCAGATGGAAGGAACCACCTGAACTTCGATTATAATGTACTGTGGTGGGTTAGTCGATTTGAGACCAGAGCAGAGTGACAAATATTGTTATATATGGCGTCCCATTTTTGTAATATGGTTTTAGAGGTTGCTGAAGACAGGCAAACCATCAGTAAGTTTGGGCAACAGAATGCCCTGGGCTGTTGCAAAATAGGCTTTAGAAGATAGGTTGTGGCTAGTCTTACAGGACAGCCCTAATCTGGTATTAACTGCTTTACAGGTGGATGCCACATGGAGTGAGAAGTCCAGGGAGGGTTCAGGTTTGAGACCAAGGAAGTCAAAGGAGAGGACAGTGACAAGGAGCGTACCATCACCACATACCACAAGTATCGGCGTTGAGTTGCTCTTTAACCGGGGCAGTTCCAAACATCATGGCCTGAGTCTCTGTAACATTCATAAGAAGTCTGTTCTCATGGAGCCATTTTTGGGACAGTCTGTAAATCTGACAACAGTTTCATATCAATAGCAGACATATTATGGGCACTAGAGAAGAACACAAGGTCATGTGCATAAAGGATGGGCATGCTATGTGACAGACAGTAGTGCACCGAGTTAATACTGTATGTAGGGAGAAAAGGAGAGGCCCAAGTATAGAATCATGCAGAGCCCCAGCTGTGACAGGGGCAGGGTTCGAGAGAGCAGATCCAAACCTAACTCATTGTTGCCTAGTAGACAAATAACTTTTAAACCAGGGAAGGGCAGTGTCAGATACACCCAAACCTTTTATCTTGCTGCAAAGGAAGATGTGATCAACCAGGTCAAAGGCCTTAATGAGGACAATGAACGTAGTGGCCATTAACTCATGCTTGTCAATTGCATTGGCAGTGTTATTGGTGAGTGTAAGGGCCGTTTCAGCGGAAGCCATGTTGAGCCAGAGAAAGGAGGTCATGGGCTGAGAGGTCTGAGAATTGGGCAGCAACGATGTTTTCCATTACCTTATTAAGCAGTGGTAGGATAGTAATGGGTCTATAGTTAGATATTTTTTATAATTTCCTTTTCTGTAAATGAGTACAATAGACATCTTTTAGAGATCTGGCCCAATTTGGAATGAGAGGGACAGGTTAAAAATTCTAGTGATCGGGGAAGCCAAATTATTTGCCACAATCTTTAGAAGTCTGGGCTTGATCCTATCTGAGCCAGCAGATTTAGATTCACTAATTTGTTTTAGGAATTTACAAAAACTGTCTCCTGTGTAGCCATGGTCAGGATTAGAGTGCTGCCGAAAAGGGAGCTAGTTGAAAGCCGCAGTGAGGGGCCTTGTTAGTGGGACCATCTGTACCTCTTGCTTTTTTCACTCATCTGCTACTTCATTTACTTACCTGTTATCAGGAGAGTATGAGCTCTGGAAGCATTGTAACAAAGGATGTGAAAGCTACAAACTACAATTGCCTAGAGAGTACAGGCCTTTCTGCAAGAAAAGCGTGAGCCAGAGATAAACTCTGTAATACAGAATCAATATCTAATAGTGGTAATGAGAATGCAGGAGTGGTTAATCTTCAGCAGCATTTTTCTGCACTTGAAAAATTGAGTTTAAACAAGCTGAGTGTAATTTACAACATTATTATCTTGGAAACTTTTATTTGGAAAAAGAACAGTTACTGAGGGGATCAAGGATTAATAAAGTGCCATCCTGCAGTTTAGTCAACCTTTCACGGAAAACTGAATGGGAGAATGCAGCCGCTTTGTGCACCAAGCCATTTATTCAACTTACAATAGCTGATGATAATGATAAACCTAAGACAGTATGACAGAAAAAATCAACAGTTCAAAAATAACTTTCTCAGTTTAAAGCCCACCCATCTTTTAATGCTTTGGCTGCACATTTAAAAAAGAAAAAGGGGCACTGTGGGGCACACTTACCAACAAGTCGTGTGAAGGGAGAACTCCTTAAAATTGAAGTTATAAAGCTAAATAAAGTTCTCTTTTTTTCATTCCAGTTGTATTTTGGGTGACAGAAATGGATTCTACTAGCTAAGCAGAGTTGATTAGTACAAAATGTTCGAGATGGGTTGCACTTCTGAAGTGGCAGAAGACACTGTAAAAACTCAGTCAACAGCAGATGCGACCAAGTCAGGGGGATCACAACTCCAGTCTGTGTCTAAACGACCTTGAAAGGCCCTTCAGAAATCCATGCAGGCCATAGACAGTAAAATTGAACTGACCTTAACCTGCATGGCAGAGTGAGATATTAAAATTGACAATGCAACAAAAACAGCTGGAGTGACAGAGTCGATGGCTACAAAAGCCCTGGAATCTACATCTAAAATGGACCAAAAAAGAACTCCCAATTATGATACTGAGTGGAGGCACTGGAAAACGCGAAGTGGGTCCAGAATGTCCAAATAGTCGGGCTGCCGGAGCATAGTGAGGGAGAGAGTCTGCTTGATTTTCTACGTACCTGGCTACCTGCAATTCTATGCTTGGAAGCAGACTTCCCAACAACTAGATTTTTAAAAGTTTATCCACAGACCATTCTGCTGCATACAGTGGGATTAGCAACAA
Organism: Neoceratodus forsteri; assembly: GCA_016271365.2. Classification (NCBI taxonomy): domain Eukaryota; kingdom Metazoa; phylum Chordata; order Ceratodontiformes; family Ceratodontidae; genus Neoceratodus; species Neoceratodus forsteri. The sequence continues at coordinate 707,293,945 of CM057459.1, read as the reverse complement.
GAGACATAATTCTTCAAACTGCCAGGGGATTGGGGTCTCTGATCTACCAGGGAAAGACAGTCCACTTGTTTCCTGACCTGTCCTATGCCACCCTTGCTTGGAGGAAGAAATTTGATGGAGTGAAGGTTAGGCTTAGGAGTCTGGGCATTGCACACTCTCTTTTGATACCAGCACATTTGAGAGTGTTCTATGGCGGTCACACATATCAGTACACGGATCCAAAGGAGGCAGGGGAAAAAGGCTGAATCTATCAGCAAAGAATTTGCCTGAGCTAGACTTGAGAATTCAGACTCTGGAGAGGACACTTGAAGCTGATAGTTGAGCTGGCTGGGACTGTTTTTCTAATTAAAAAATAACAGTTACGGCTCATTGGTGCAGCGGTTGGATTTCCGCTTGTGACGCCAGCAACTGGGGTTCGGGAACAGATCCAGGTCATAGGAGGGCCAGCCAGTGGGAGAAGGATGGAGCATCCTCAGGACTGCTCTCCTTCTCTGGGGGGAGGGTGGGGAGAATGTCCAGTGCTTGACGGACCCCTGGCGGAGGCTGGGGTACTGCAGCAACCGGCATTAGAATGACTCTGGGAGTGGGGCAGATGCAGGATGTAATTGCACATCCCCGCTCCCCAAGGAAAAAGCTCTCCAAAAATACTCCTGCTGTCCACCCTGGATGATGCCTGCCTCAGCCTTGATTAGCCTCCAGGACCAGCCCTTGGACCTAATCCCATTGTTGCGGCACAATTAAGGGAGTCAGTGTTGCAACCCCACCCTGGGGGGCAAACCAGGGGGTATTCGAGGGTCCACAGTCCTATATGGAGGTGGAGGCTGAAGTTTGTGACCAGGCAGAGCTATCGGGTTGATGGCAGTGGGGGAAAAAGAAGAATAAATAAATAAAAAAAAATATATATATATATATATTTAACAGTTAAACTGACCTGCACTGTAGTATTTAATGGGGAAGAGTTTAATTATGACCATGTGGTAAAGGCTCAAAAAGTAGATGGCTTTATATATGGGTTTACACTATTTAGTTGGATGAGCTCATGCTTCGGGATCTGTATTGTGAACTGTTCCACCAAAAGTAAGACATAATCATAGGGCAGTCTGTTTTGATTATTGCTAAATACTGATTTCTGCTGAATATTGAATGATAGGGGCAGTGGTTTTCACTACGCAGTTAATATTGTGATGTTCACCTGCGCTCTCCAGGACTTGGGATCTTGCCCTGGTTTTATAGCTTTGAATTTTATTAATAAGTCTATATAGTATAGATTTGTTTATCTTCCTGATCACATAACATGTGAAGAAGTATCATAACTGGAAGGGGGTCATATCAGCACTGAATGTTGAGTCAATATGTTCGAATAAACATTTCTATTTGGAAATTGCCAGCCATAGTTTTGTAGGATGCAACATATCTTGGACATTATAATCATTGGACTTGAGGAAGTATACTGTAGGACTAGCCCATCTGGCATGCTGACTCTGGTGGTCACTGTGTGAGGTTGGTGTTCACTACATGCTCTCTAGTCTGTGGAGGAGCCTAGAGAAGCAGGCAGACAACGCTATAATTTTATTTAGAACAGGTGCTTCAGAACGCCAGACTCCAGAAGCTGACGGTAGTCGGGGTGGCTGAGGGCCAAATACAGGCTTTGTTATCTCTGCATGAAGACCTTCAAAGGCCCAAACCAAAGTACTGAGGTGGTTTGGAACCTGAGATTGAGAAACCGGAGGTGTAAGAAGCATCGCAGGGCTGTGGAGTTGTGGCCTATGAGATTTTAGTGAGAAAAAAAAAGAGAAGAACACAAAGAGACCCATTGGAAAGAGTATGATGCTGAGAACAGTAAGAGACACACAAAAATGAATTTGACTGTATGGGGGAAATTGTTTAACCAAGAAAGACACATTAAGCCGAAGCTTGTTTCCGGATGCAACCTGGGAGCACAAGGAAGCTAAGTGTCTTGCTCAAGGTCACACAGTATGCAAGTGGGGGCTGTGGGATTCAAACCCCAGTCTAGTCTTCTGGATGTCACCAGATCTGCAGCTCAGAGCCTTAAACCACTGCACTATACTGCTTCCCATATATGCAGCCAGAGTCCCTGAATCCCTGGAAAGGGAAGTTTTTTATTCAACTTAAACTTTATCTTTTTATTTGACTGCTTTCTGACTGCTCTGTGCTCCTTGCTCCCCCATTGTACTTTTCAGCAGCTTTATGTAATTAGTATCCTATAGTGTACACTTTGTAGCAGTTTACAGCAGTTTATGCAGTTTTTTTGGAAAAGAGGGAGACTGTGGGAGCAGAGCGGAGGGTTTTGGTTTGGAATCCAGTATTGTAATTCAGTATTGCAATCTGTAGTTTTTGGATGTAATTTTATGTTTTTAGTTTTTTTAGTTATTTCAACTAACTTTTAATTTTTTATAAAGTTAAATCTGTCATATAATCTGTCTCGCAATGTCCTGTAATTGACTACATAATTGGTCACATGGGGGCAGGTGTATAAGAGTGCATGCGCTAGCCCCTGCCATCAGATTGTCTGCAGGAATGAAGGGGTTTAGAGCTCTGAGTTCTGAGCTTGTTGTCTTTTCTACTGCCAAAAGTATTTTAAATCTGGCATGTCTGTCTCTACATTTTAATTATTTGTTTTATTTGTTGAAACAAAGCACGGATTTGCAGAACTGATTACAAGGCCGAAGCTTTTGCCTAGTTTTATTTTTCCTCTAGTACAATACTTTGAAGCCGGTTTATTAGTACTTATTTTCTGCATGCTGTATTTGCATGAGGAGTTTGTGTCAAATCAGTGACACTGTTAAACAGTTAAGCCAATGAAGCTGTTGCGGATGCTGTTGGTGAGGCGTCTGGATTGTCTTCATTGGTGCTGCTCCTAAGTCATGATACTAACTTAACACCACTATCTTTTTTACTCTATGCAGTATTTTCACACAGGCTTATCGAGGCAAAAGTAAGATTCTCCTTTTTTTTCTCCCCTTTTTTTTTGAAGCTAGTTGATCGTGTTTGGTGTATTAGTGTATCACAGGATAGTTCTGTTTGGGGGTGTTTGGGTAATTTATACCTAATTGCGGGGGGGGGGAGAACCTGGACTACACTGGGAACCAGTCAGAGTAGCACCAGAGAGGAGGGAGACACAATAGTACTTGAGACTTGGTCATGCCACAAGTGCTAAAGTGTGGGGGAAGGAAAGGGAATAGAGGGAAGGGTAGCAGCAGGAGAATACCCAGAATGCAGGATCACACAGCAGGTGGACTGTCCATGTAAAGAAACATTCCTAATGGGGAAAAAGTGTTAATGCAGGTAAGACATTTCTAAGGGGAGAAAAGCATTAGTGCAGGTAAATAGTACCATGGCAGCAGGTGCATAAGAGACAGGTACAACGAGATATTTACTGCAAACAGTTAAATCAGAAAATGAAATAGTCCCAACACATTCCACTAGTCCGGTAACAAAAGTTCAAGACCTCCGTCGACTTTTCCAGTCAGTGGGAATGGAGGCATGCATGGATTGCACTAGTTCCTTACAGGAGGGGGTCAGATCATTAAAAGTGACCCAGGAGTTCTGCCCACTATCTAATCCACCACACTTTACTCTGTAAGTCCAGGATCCATTGACAAACTTCTTTCCTAAGATCTTCTCGATCTGGTACTTTGTGGTGTGTAGAAGAGAGTCCTGAGAAGAAGAAGAAGGTTGAGAAGAAGAGGAAGTCCCAGGCAAATCATCTGGTAAAATGGAATCTGGCTGGAGAGTGTCAGGAGTGGGAAGAGCTGTAGGAACTAGTTGCAAGTTGTCTAGAGGGATCTCAGCTTCAGACAGGATGGCAAGCTCAAGGGCAACTTCATTTCTGGGAGGACTGGGGTTGTCTGGAAGGTTGTTATTCAGGTACCCATGCTCTAGTCGGTTTATATGGACTTTACAAAATCACACATGCCCACACAATGCAAAGCATCATGGGCTGCATATGCAAATCACCACAGAATGTTATGCTGGTTCAACTTTAAGCAGAATTGCATGGTGCCGAAAGGCCTCTCACACAGTTTGCAAAGGGTGCTAACAGATGACATAGACACGTGTTTCATCCTACCAGGACTCATCAGTATGCCTCATATGTTTGACACCCCAGTGGAATGGACCAGCTACCCTAAGACAGTGTGTCTTGGATATGTTGTGGTGAACCCATTAAAATAAAAAAACTATTTAAAAGATAAAGAACCTCTGTGCACAAACACTGTTGCCTTGTGTGTTTGTGCACAGAGGTTCTTCGTCTTTTATATGGACTTTGTTGTGTACCAGCTTGCCATCTGACTTGCGTTGCAGACGAACGTGGACCAGAGGAAGCTTTTCTACGATGTAGAAGGGACCAGTCCAGGGACGAAGCAATTTCTTGGTGGCGCTCGGAACAAGAACAGATCAGTACAAATAAACAATGTCCCCAACAGAGAATGAAGGCTCATGCGCCTTGGCTGCAGACATTTTTTTCATTGCAGATTTTCTCTGGCCTAACGTGGTGATTGCAACTCATTGGGCAAGTTGCAGCTGTTCCAGAAGATGGATAATGAAAGAAGAAGCTGACTTGGGCATCTCTAGCAGCGAGAGATCCCTGTCCAGTGGAGTTCTTGGATGACGTCCATGGACTAAGAAGAAGGGGGTGTATTCTGTGCTGTCGAAACAAGGGCTGGTATTGTATGCAAACTGCACAAAGGGAACAAACTGGTCCCAGGTGTCGTGAGTCTCATCCAGATACTTGGAGAGTGTGCCAAGAATGGTGGACATCATTCTTTCACTCTGTCCATTGCATTGTGAATGGTAACTTGTGGTATGCATCTTTTTTATGTCGAGAAGTTTGCAAGTTTCTCAGACAATGGTGGACAGGTAGGTAGTGCCTCTATCTGAATGTAGGTATGATGGAGTACCGTGACAACAAATGACTGTAGTGAGAAAGGCACTTGCCACAGCGGAGGCTTTAATGTCTCCTAGGGGGTTGAGTTCCAAATACTTTGTCAGGTAGTCCACAAAGACAAGGATGTATTTGTTACCAGAGTCAGAGCACATTGGTAAGGGCCCAAGAATGTCAGTGCTGACTCTGGAACGGTTCAGTGGCTACAGGCATGGGGATGATATGCGCCTTTGCTGGTTTGGCAGGAGGCTTTCTCTGGGAGCAGGGCTGGCAGGATTTTATGAACTGGACAATGTCTCTGTTCATGTGTGGCCAGAAGAAGTGAAGCCATGTCTTTTCTAGAGTTCTGTGTATTCCCATATGACCTCCCAAAAGTGGAGAGGCATGAGCGGAGATAAGAACCTGAGGGATGAGAGAGGCTGACACAACTAGCTGTACATGAGATCTATCCGTACGATGACCCTTACCTTCCTTGGTCCAAATGTGAAAGAGCACACCGTCATTGAGGAAGTACTGCGAAGCAAGGAAAAGTACATCTTGTCGGTGTTTCTTTTGTTGCGGTAAGGTTCCAGACTCTAAGTAGGAGATTATGTCTGTAAACTGAGTGTCAGTTCTTCGTTGCATTTTAACAGTTGCCAGGGATAAATCAGAGGTAGAGGAGATGAGAAGCTCTTTGGCTGCTTGCAGTAACTGAGGATTTGTGTGTCTCTCTGTAGAAGCAGTAGGGAGCAGTAAAGCAACTTGAGGTGCTGTAAGAGTGTCCACAGGAAGCACATCTGTGGTGTGGAAAGGAACAGCTTGTAAGCAGGATTCTTCATCTGTTGAGGAGGATGCAGAGGGTTATCGTCTCCAGCTTACACCATCAGCATTTGAGTGAACTCGACCTGGTCTGTATTGAATTTCAAAGTTGTAGGATTGCAGCATGGCGATCCATAGGGCAAATTTGCCTACTGGCTCCTTCATTTCAAATAACCATTTGAGGGCAGAGTGATCAACAATAGCTGTAAAGGAGGAGTAGTGAAGGTAGCAGTCAGATTTCTTCACAGCAAATACCATGACTAGACATTCTTTGTCTGTGATGCCATAGTTCTGCTCAGCTAAGGAAAGAGAGCGCCCAGCATAGGAGACAACTTGTTCTGTTCCATCTTGAATTTGACAGAGCACAGCGCCCACTGCAATGGAACTAGCATCTGAGTAGAGCTTGAATAGTTGGTCGAACCTTGGGTAGGCCAATACTGGAGAAGAGATTAGGTTTTGTTTTAAGGTGTCAAAGGCCTCTTTACAGTCAGAAGTCCAAATATAGTCACATCCCTTTTTAGTAAGGGCGTGCAGTGGAGTTGCAATCTTGACATAGTTGCAAATGAACTTTCGGTAGTAGCCAGACAAGCCCAGGAAACCTCAAAGGTCTTTGAGATTGTTAGGCTCTGGATAGTCTTTGACTGCTGAGAGCTTGTTTCGATCTGGAGAGATGCCTTGAGAACTAACCACATGTCCCAGGTAATGAATTTGATGCTGCACAAAACAACACTTTTCTGGGCGAAGCTTGAGATTGGCTTGTCTGAGACGTTCAAACACTTCTTGGAGATGTGGGAGGTGCTCTGGCAAAGTTCTGCTGAAGACAATCACATCATCCAGGTAGACTAGGCAAGGTTTCCAAGACAACCCATGTAGTACGGCTTCCATAACATGTTAAAATGTGGCTGAACTGTTCCAAAGCCCCATAGGCAGACGTTTGAACTGGAAAAGTCCCAAATGGCAGCAACATGCTGTGTATGGACAAGAAGCTGGCTCAATTGAAACTTGGTAGAACCCACTCTGAAGGTCTAGAGTGGTGAAGTAAGCAGGACTGGCTGGACCAAGGCTCTCTAAAGCATCGTCGGTTGCAGGCAAGGGATGAGCATCCTGCACCGTGTAGGCACTGAGTTTTCTGTAGTCTACCACAAAATGATACCCTTTGTCCTTTTTTACCACCAGCAAGCAAGGTGCACCCCAGAGGCTTGTAGATTCTTCGACTATGTCTTGGTCAAGTATGTCTTTGATTATGTCCTCGAGGACTTTTTTTCTGGTTATGTCTCACTTTGTAGGCTCGCTGCTGGATTGGTTTCTGGTTGGGCTATACTTCGATGGTGTGTTGCAGGATATCACTGCATCTGAGCTTGTTATCTGAACCAACAAAGACATCTGGGTAATTTTCCAGGAATTTCAAAAGTTGTTGCTTTTCTGTTGGAGATGCTGGAAGTTTGGAAGAGGATAGTTGCTGACTAAGAGGTAACTGTTGAAGTTGGAGTGGTTGTGATAGTATTAACAGGAGTAGAGTTGGTGGAACCAGGCTGAGATTCTTGCATGAGATGGAGCTGGTCCCCTGAAGACACGCAGACAAACTTTCTGATGTTGGGACCCTTTGAAATGACCACTGGCTCATCTATGAAGTTAAAGCATTTTTGGAAGACTGCACCATCTTGCACCACCGATAAGGCATTTCCCAGAAGGAGACCTGATGAATACAGCATAGGGGATCCTGTGATGATGCCAACAACACCTTATGGAAGTGGTTCACCTCAAATCTTGGCAATCAAAACCGTTTCTGACTGAGGAGGCACAGTGACTGAGTCTATAGCTGCGAGTTGCCTCTGAGGATCCAGCAACAGTTTACTTGAGGCAAAATCTAGGATGGCTTTGTGAGCTTTGAGAAAGTCCAGGCCTAGAATTATAGCAAGTTGAAGATCAGGCACTATGTAAAACTTGGCAGTAGCTTGCTGTTAGCCAAAGTGGAGCTTGAGATGGACCATGCCTGTGATAGGTACTGTATCTGTACTGACTGTGATAATTTACTTTATGTCTGCTGGAGAGACATTAGGTATGTGATGAATAGCTTGTTGATATTTCTGCTCCAGTGTCGACCAAGACGTGCGTAGACCAATCTCCGATGGTTACAGGTACATAATTTGCTAGGAGAGGTGATCGGATGACAGGTACCTTTGCCCTGGAAGTGAGAGTGTGCCAGAGTTCGCAGTTGGAGGAAGCATTTTGGTTGAATTGTGAGAGTCATAGGGGCAGTCAGTTGCTGTAGTCCCCTGGTCCTGGGTGAAGTTGCGGCTATCTTGCTGATTGTACAGCAGTGGGTGCCTGTGGTTCTCTTGATTTCTGTTGTACTTTAGCTTTTGGCAGACAGCAGCAGTGTGTCCCCTGAATCCACACCACTGGCAGGTCACTGGTTCTCATGAAGGCAGAGGTTGATGAGGTCGCTGTTGAATTGGTCAAAGGACATTGATAGAGGTAGTAGAAGAAGCAGCTGAGTTGTGGTGCAGAGTATTGATACTTGTAGTAAGTGTCTCTATCACTGATTGCTGCTGCTGGACACATGTTGTGAGTGTGGCTAACTGCGATGACTGAGGTGCTTGCACACTGGACTGAGGTGCTTGTACACTGGTAGCCTGGGACATTGCTATGAATTTTTGTGCAAGTCATGTCGCTTGGATTGTGTCCATCCAGGTTGCTGGTTTCTGTTAGATTACATAAAGATGGAGTTGAGGAAGCAGTCCCTGGACAAAGGTGGTGATTTGTTCTTTCTCAGCTTTCTGTAGGCATTTGTATCGAGTCTCAATGTCCACAATGAAGGTTTTGAGAGATTCCAAGGGTTGCATGGTGCGCTCCCATAGCTGTTGCTCTAATAACCAGGGTGGGTATGCTTGGAGAAAATGGGCTTTGAAGGTTGCGTACAGTGTGGCAGCATCTCCCTTGACTTGGTCTGGAAGTGTGTTGAACCAGGAAATTGTAGTTCCTCTCAGAAACAAGCACAAGGCATTGGAAATACACACAGGATCAGTCCAACCATGTAAGGAAATCCAGGCTTGGAATTGTTCCAGCCAGTCGACAGCATCTTCATGAGGCAAGGCTGAGAAAGATACTGGTTGTAGGATGGTATGGACCATGGACTGTGGTGCAATTGCTTTAATGTAGGCCAGGTCATCTTGACTAGCTTGCATAGCTGGTGCTCCTTGAGCAGAAATAGAAGACTGGTTGTCATGGACGATTGTTTCGATTTTGTAGCCCCATGCCCTTGAGGTGGGTGAAGGTAGGACTCCGGACGCCCTGGTGCCCATATCTGTGTCATCGTCCGACATCGTGGTTGGAGATGAGCTTTTTTTCACTGAGTGAAGGTCGTATGGGTGAGAAGGAGTTGCCGTCATGCAGGAGACAAGACGTGTTGTAGATGAAGTGGCGAGCAAAAATTTTTTTTGTAGACAAAAGTACAATTTTTTTTTTTGAGTAGCAAAGTTCATCAATGATGTCATAGTAAAGGACTTCCCACTCAATTCTGTGTTGTTTGTTATTTAAATAAAGGTTGTGTTGCAAAAATCAGCTTTTTGTTGCAGTGTCCATTCATTTAAATAGAATTCCAATGATTTTAATGGAGTGAGGTCAATTTGTGCCCTTTCCAAGATGGCCGCTGAACTGTGACATGCAGTTTCTATGGGATTTGACTGGCTTGACTGTAGCAAGATGGCCACCAGCAGAGGGGTCAAGGTTCATTTCCTTTCTTGTTGTTTTACTCTGCACAAGATGGAGGATTTCTTCCATGAGGCTACCTGGACGATGAACAGTGTTCAAAATGGTGATTGCCACCCTTCTGTCCTTCCTCCCTACTGAAATGGTGGGAAGAATCTGTGGTGGCAAAAAGCTGGGGGAATTTATTGTATTTATATTGTGCAGCCTTTCAGTTTATTATTTTCCCCAGACTGTCCTCCGTTTATTTATTTATTTATTTTGGTTGTACCCTGCTTAAGCTCTGGAGCGCTTTGCTTTCCCTGCTCTGTTTTAGTTTGGGTGTCTGCTCCAAGTATGTCTTTTCATGCACCCAACATCTTATTTATTTGAGTTGCTGTGGCCAAGTAGGGAAAAGGATCACTCCAGGCAGTCCTGCTTTGTTGTTTTTTTTTTTGTTTTGTTTTCTGTGGACTGGTCTTTATTGTTTATTGTAAAATCTAGGAATTAATACCTTTGAGCCAAGGCTCTTTTACAAAGGTTCCGCGTCAAAAACATTTACAGACAAATAGAGGTACAAGGTTGCACAAATAGCTAAATCTAGTGATATAACTGTACAGCAGATAACAACTTAAGCACTTTCAACAGTATAGAAAACAAATGAGGAGGGAAAGATATGTAAGGGAGGTAGGTAGGCAGTGTAGGTAATAAAGAGGAGAAAAGAAAAAAGGGTGGAGGTAGGAGGACAAGAGCAGACCTTAGTAGGAGATGAAGACCCATTACTAGGCCATTGTCAAGTAGGAGGGCAGGGAGGAGGAGAGAGAATAGATTATGAGATTAACAAATGCAGTCACAGGAGTTTGAGGTGGCTAGATGAGAGAACAGTCTGGATTTAAAAACACCTAATGAGCAAGAGGCGGTAATAGAGGTGCTGAGAGTATTTAGCCAGTTGGGGGCACGATAGGCAAAGGATCATTGACCATGTGTGGTCCGGCAGTGGGGGACCTGTAGAAGCTGGGTTTCTGATCTTCTAGTGGATCGTACACTTGGGTTCTGACATAGCAGGCCTTGTATGCAGGGAGGGGTGAGGCCCATGATGGATTTCTTGGCCATTAGGCAGGTGAGGAACTTGAACCGGTTTGATAGTTGTAACCACCCAGTATCAGCATAGAGTTTACAGGTATGAGTAAGTCGATGAGCACCAGTAAGCAGCCGACATGCCTTGTTTAGGGAGGTTGTGACCCATTTCAGTGTGCTTGAAGGGGCTGACCCATAAATAACTAAGCCGTAGTCGATGACTGAGATGATCGAGGATTGAATAGCTAGCTTCAGCGCTGGATGGGTGAAAAGTTGTCTGTTGCAGTAGAGTATTCCAAGCCGCTGATTAAGAGTTTTGGAAATACCATCAATATGTGATGAAAAGACAAGGCCTTGATCAAATGTGATTCCAAGATATTTAAAGACAGCCACTTGTTCAAGGGTGATTCCCAGGGAGGTGTTGATAGTAAGTGGTGCTTGTTTGTTTTTGTTCTGCGGACTAGCGAAGAGCATAGATTTTGTTTTTTTGTGGTTTAGGACTAGCTTGTGTCCAACAAACTACTCCTCAACACTGGTAAACGCCTGTTGTAGGCTGTGGTGTAAGCAGTTAGGGTCTTTGTGTGAGGATAGAATCACAGCATCATCAGCATAGAGTATGATTTTTTCCGGGCAGGATTTAGGGAGGGAGTTTAGAAAGAGGCTGAAAAGTAGTGGGCCTAGAATTGATCCTTGTGGAACTCCTGAGAGGACAGGTTTAGGGTCTGAGAGGATTCCAGATATTTTTACCACCTGGGTGCGTTGGGCAAGGTAGCTTTTTATCCAGGCACCAGAGCCCAAGGAGAGCCCAAGCGTCTGTAGTTGACTGACTAGTAGGCCATGGTGGACAGTGTCAAATGCCTTTGTTAGATCAATAAACACAGTTCCGGTGAGGAGTCCTTTGTCCAAGGCCTTGTGGATTACTTCTGAGAATTCGAGCAGAGCAGTGGTGGTGCTATGCCTTTGTCTGAATCCATGTTACTGGTCACAAAGAATGTTATATTTCTCCAGGTAGTCTGTAAGCTGGTCAGCTACCATACGTTCAAGGGCCTTTGATAATGGGGGTAGTATTGAAATTGGTCTATAGTTGCCAGGCAGAGACTTATCCCACTTTTGTGCACTGGGGTGATTATAGCAGCCTTCCATATACTAGGAATTTGCTAGAACAGAGGAGAGATTGAATATTCTGGTGAGGGAGTAGAACTACATCCAGGGTAAGGGATAGAATTTTAAGGTCAAGAGAGTCACTGCTTGCCCTTGAATTAGATATAGCCTTCTTTATGTATTTATAAACTTTGTGTGCTTTCACTATTTTTAGATGGAAAGGTGGAGTGTTTGGAGAGGCAGTGGGGGATGTAGAGATATAGGGGTCTGCAGAGGCAAAGAAATCAGATGCGAGGACTCTGCTGAGGTCGGTGAAGGTCTCATTTAAGGAGTTTGCTATGATCATGGGGTCAAGGGTGGTAGTGCCTGCCACATTCATTGTGGTAGGAGAGGATTTGGACTGCTTACCTGTGATATTTCTTAGATTGTCCCAGAAAGATTTCCCTTTACCCCAGGTATTAGAAAGAGCAGTTTTGAAGTAGTCGCTCTTGACTCGACGGGTCTCTTTAGTGCAGTAGTTTCGGGCCTGTTTATATTTTAGGATGTCAGCCGGAGAGCCAGAGTCTCTTGCTATAGCCCATAGGTGTTCCCTTCCTTTGTGTAGTGCCATTAGTCAGCAGTGAGCCATGGAGTTGAGAGTGCTTTCACTTTGCGCTTTTTAATAGGTGCGTATGAGTCACAGGCAGCACTGAAGGTGTAGATAAAGTAGTTTAGAGCTTCATCGACGTCTTGCGTATTGTAGATGGGAGACCAGTCTTTTTGTCTAAGATTTTCCTTGAGTGGAGTAAGGTTTCCAAACGGTAGTACTCTGCTAGTGATGGTTCTAGGGGGTGGTTTTCTAAACTTGTTTGACCAGGTACATATTACAGGAGAGTGGTCGCTAAGAGAATCTGGGAGAACAGCAATATTATTTATCCGGGCTGGGTGATTGGTGAGGATCCAATCTATTAATGTACTATTCCCAGATTTATAGTTTTTCCTAGTGGGTGAGTTGACCAGCTGAGTTAGGTTTGCTGCTAGGATTACATCCTTAGTCGTCCCTGTGTCTGGAGCAAGCCAGTTGATATTGAAGTCACCTAGTAGGAGGAGCTCTGCATCAGGAGGTTGAGATCTGACAAAATCTAGTACAGACTGTAGGCCGGGCCCAGGATCTTTAGGTGGGATGTAGATAGCAGCAACTGTGAGGACTTTGTTATGGGCACCAAGGAGAAGTTTGATAGGGAGGAGCTATAAGACAGAGTTAGTGGTGGTATGAGTAATGGAGAGGCAGTTGAGATATTCCTTTATGTAGATGGCACAGCCGCCACCCCTCTTTGTCGTCCTGTCCAGCCAGAAAATCTTGTAGCCTTGCAGACATATAGCATGGTCAGGGGTGCTAGGTGTCAGCCAAGTTTCAACAATGGCTAGAATATCAGGGTTATGCTGACTGACAAAAGTTTGTAGGGAGGCTAGTTTTGGTAGGAGACTACAAATATTTAAGGTGACAAAAGTGAGTCCCCCCTCCATTTTGGCAGGCTTTTTAGTACTGTATGAAATTGGGCCAGGATTAGAGTGGACACTTCCAGATATTAAGAGGAGGAGGAGGAGGAGGAGGAGGAGGAGTTTGAGGGTCCATTGTCGTATTTCATAGTAGGCGGTAATCATCCTAGGGTTCTTTTGTGTTTTAGACCAGCACAGGCGCCTTGTATCCCAGTGTAGTGTATCGACCAGCAATAGGTGCCAGGTTGCCCCCATGTAGTCATCACACTTGTTCATAATTAAACAGTCCATAGCTGGCTGGCACCATTTTTGCTTGGGGGGAGATTGCCATCGTGCCTGATGTTGGGTAATTAGCCAGGAGGACCAGAGTAGAGGGTAGTGAGGGATAGGAGGAGGTGGGTAGGTGGGTTAAGGTTGGCAGCACGGACAGGACTAGAAGAGAGAGGGACATGATTAAAGGAGGCATAGTAGCTAGCAGGGAGGCAGGAGGAGAGAAGAAGGAAGGAAACAGGAGGTCTATAGAGCTAGGAAAAAAAACAGAGGAATGACACCGAGTGGTGCAGCTAGCAGAAATCTCTGAGGGGTAGCAGCTGCAGGCCGAACTCGGGAGAAGGAGTGGTTAAGCTACTGGTTCAGAATAGGATGTGAGGCAGTCGGCGGGTATTTAGAGCAGGGGGCGGTGACAAGCAGACTATTTAATAAAGGTTGGAGGGGGGGCGGGCGTAAAATTTCGGCACTTAGCACTGAAAGTCAATGGGCTCCCAGCCCAGCTAAGCACCAAAGTCAGCCAGACCAATCAGAGACGATGTCTGGGGCCGGCGGCCAATCAGAGCGCAGCACAGAGCTCCGTCAGCCAATCGCTGTGAATCTCAGCTTCCCCAGCCTAGGAGAGTCCTTACCGGTAGTCTTGAGTCGGGAGGCGGCTAGAGGAGGCGACGTTGGGCCGTGGTGAGAGCCAGGACCCATCCACGGTAGCCACTTGGTCCCCAGCTAGCCCTCTCAGGGCGAAAGGCAGCAGCTAAGGAGAGAGAGAGAGATGACGGTGAGTGCGTTTAAGTAATCGGTGGCAGTAGGCTGTGATGCAGCTTAACAGGTGGAGAAAGGGAGGAAGGAGATCAAGTCATAGGCTGTGAGGCAAGGGGGAGGGAAACCAGAAATTGGAGAGGTGAGGTGAGAGGAGACTGTAAGATGGGGGGTGGTAGCCAGAAACGATTCGGTGTAGTGGATTGCTGGCGCCAAGCAGGAGAGACAGGGGAGAGGGGGGTGGTAGCAGGAGAAAGAAGGGCTAATGGAAGATTTGAGCTTCTGTTATTTTGTTTTTATTTCTTTTTTAACTAAAAGCTTGCGGAGACGCTTTTCGAGGCAGGGGACAGGTGCTTAAGGCTACAGAGACAGAGGGGAGAACACAGTGAATTTAAAAAGGGAGTGTCAGAGGTAGCAGATTGGTAGCGCCTCAAGAGAAGAGAGGATTTACACGCTGACACCCTCTGGAGGCTCGGGGGAGGGGGGAGGAGAGAGAGAGAGAGAGATAAAGTAAAATAGGTAGAGAGACAGAGCAAGCCCTTGCACACCCATGAAATGAGCTGTACTACTTTAGCTAACACAATCAACAGGCATGAGGATGAGATCAAAACATTAAAACAGAAAGGAAAGAGCATTAAAACAGTTCATTTATAACAGGCTATCAGCTAAGCAGGAGTCTGATTAATTCAGTTTGGTATATAGGGAAAAAGCAGGCAGCGTTAACCAGGATTAACAAACTTAAGCACATGCACAGTGTTACACAGGTTTAACAAGCTTTAAAGCACATGTACAGTAGAGCGATTTAAAAAATCCAAAAAGAAAACGTTTGGCAGTAACTGATAGTGGGTCATAGGTGGAAAACAGTAGTGGATGGCTAAAAACTATCCAAAAGCGTAAAATTTCGGCACTTAGCACTGAAAGTCAATGGGCTCCCAGCCCAGCTAAGCACCAAAGTCAGCCAGACCAATCAGAGACGATGTCTGGAGCCGGCGGCCAGTCAGAGCGCATTGAGCTCCGTCGGCCAATCGCTGCGAATCTCAGCTTCCCCAGCCTAGGAGAGTCCTTACCGGTAGTCTTGAGTTGGGAGGCGGCTAGAGGAGGCGACGTTGGGCCGTGGTGAGAGCCAGGACCCATCCACGGTAGCCACTTGGTCCCCAGCTAGCCCTCTCAGGGCGAAAGGCAGCGGTGGTAGTCTTGAGTCGGGAGGCAGCTAGAGGAGGCGACGTTGGGCCGCGGTGAGAGCCAGGACCCATCCACGGTAGCCACTTGGTCCCCAGCTAGCCCTATCAGGGCGAAAGGCAGCGGCGGTAGTCTTGAGTCGGGAGGCGGCTAGAGGAGGCGACGTTGGGCCACAGTGAGAGCCAGGACCCATCCACGGTAGCCACTTGGTCCCCAGCCAGCCCTCTCGGGGCATAAGGCAGCGGTGGTAGTCTTGAGTCGGGAGGCGGCTAGAGGAGGCGACGTTGGGCCACGGTGAGAGCCAGGACCCATCCACGGTAGCCACTTGGTCTCCAGCTAGCCCTCTCAGGGCGAAAGGCAGCAGCGGTAGTCTTGAGTTGGGAGGCGGCTAGAGGAGGCGATGTTGGGCCATGGTGAGAGCCAGGACCCATCCACGGTAGCCACTTAGTCCCCAGCTAGCCCTCTCGGGGCGAAAGGCAGTGGCGGTAGTCTTGAGTCGGGAGGCGGCTAGAGGAGGCAACGTTGGGCCACGGTGAGAGCCAGGACCCATCCACAGTAGCCACTTGGTCCCCAGCTAGCCCTCTCAGGGCGAAAGGCAGCGGCGGTAGTCTTGAGTCGGGAGGCAGCTAGAGGAGGTGATGTTGGGCCACGGTGAGAGCCAGGACCCATCCACGGTAGCCACTTGGTCCCCAGCTAGCCCTCTCGGGGCGAAAGGCAGCGGCTAAGGAGAGAGAGAGAAGATGACGGTGAGTGCGTTTAAGTAATTGGTGGCAGTAGGCTGTGACGCAGCTTAACAGGTGGAGAAAGGGAGGAAGGAGATCAAGTCATAGGCTGTGAGGCAATGGGAAGGGAAACCAGAAATTGGAGAGGTGAGCATGCGAGGAGACTGTAAGATGGGGGGGGTGGTAGCCAGAAACGATTCGGTATAATGGATTGCTGGCGCCAAGCAGGAGAGACAGGGGAGAGGGGGGTGGTAGCAGGAGAAAGAAGGGCTAATGGAAGATTTAAGCTTCTGTTGTTTTTTTTTTATTTTTTTTTTTAACTAAAAGCTTGCGGAGATGCTTTTCAAGGCAGGGGACAGGTGCTTAAGGCTGCAGAGACAGAGGGGAGAACACAGTGAGTTTAAAAAGGGAGTGGTCTTGGCTTTGTACTGTGGCCGAGTGGCGAGTAGAGGCTCTGAGCAGGAGCAAGAGAATGCTGAGGTTGGCAGGGAAAAGAGCTGAGCAAAGTGGCGAGAGAAGCACTCCTTTTGTTGCTTCAGGAGAGAGCTGCGGCTGTTTTCGGAGTGCACAGAGCCGTGGTAAATTGGGGAGAAGTACGCTTTGTGTGGAGCATGTTTGAGCTCTGTTTTAGTTTAATTTCTTTTTTTTTTTACCTTTTTGGTGTGTCCGAGTGGAGCGGAGGCTCCAAGCAGCTGAAGGAGCAAGAGAAGAGCTGCTCAAGGCAGGCGTGATGGCTCATTTGGCTTCAAGAGTGAGCTGCAGCTGTTCAGTGGCCTTTGGGGAGTGGGATTGCTCTGTGTGGCAGGGAAGCTGAGTGGCTTGCTTGGGGTGCTGTTCAGGAGGAGCGGGGCTCCGGTTTGGTTTCTGTTGCGGGCTGAGGAGCTGTTCAGAAGCCGCGTAGTGAGAGTAGCGCTCCAGATTGTGGGCTGTGCTTGTGGAGCTGGTGGGCTGGGGAGCTGAGAGTGGAGCTGGCATGGCAGTTGGGAGCTGGCATTAGGTGAAGCTGTGGTTAGGAGGAAGCATGCCAGTCTGTGGGGGAGCTGTCAATGTTGTGGAGGGACCACGTGGCTGTGCTGGAAGGTTGTTTGTGGCAGAGTGGGGAGAGAAGCACTGAATTGCAGGTAGGAGGCTTGTGGAGCAGGAGTGTGGGACAGTCTGTGGGGGAGCCGCATGGTGTAGAGGAGCGTCAAGAAGGCCAAGCATTTGCTGGAGCAGCAGGTGCACTTCTTAGGTGGTGGCCTGAGAAGTAACAGTTCAGGAGGAGCGGAGGTTCCCTGCTGCAGTCTCAATTTGTTGTGCGGCCTTTTGGAGCGGGTCCAAGTGGGGAGTGCAGAGTCCTGTTTTGTAGCAGCAGGCAAGAGGAGCACTGCAGCTGTATGTCTGGAGCTGTGGAGAACAGGGCTGAAGCAGAAGTGCAAGCTTGGTGCAGGTTGTTTTTTTTTTTTTCCCCACTGCTGCTCTCTTTTATTTATATATTTTGTGGCCATTCTGGAGCATCGTTCACTTGTGAAGTGGCTGTAGTGGCGCTGGCTGGGGCTAGGCACTGAATCTGCCACGAGGTTTTGGGGGGGAGTACAGTTTGCAGCTCTTTGTGGCATAGGTTTGAGAAAAAAAAATGTACTCGCTGACAGTTCATTAGTTTAGCTGGCTAGCAATGTTGAAATTTGGTTTGTAGAAGTCTTGGTACGGTAGGATCAGGCAAGATGGGAGACAGTTCATTTTTTTTTCTTCTGTGCTGCCAAGGCTGTTTGTAAAATATCATTCAAGCAATTCAGACATACTGGGGTAATGACTTGGGGTAACGAGCGATGCAAGCAATGAGATGGGGTCTGGACAGAAGAAGGGCTGCATTCTCCACCATGTGTGTCATTTTGGTTATTTGGTCCACCACTAAAAGACCCCTTACCTTCTCTGTGGTCTGCCAGACCCTTCAGGTGCTGCTGGTGAGGACCCCATCTGGACCGTGCGAATAACTAGTCGGACGCATAAAATAAAGAATAAGGCAGGTTTATTTGCTGTACTGCAGATGTTCTGTTCATGAGGACAAGCCCCAGACTGACAAATCTCTGACTGACAGGCTTACATGGCACTGCAACAATTAGATACATGCAGGTTCTAAGTGCTCTTAAAGGGGCGGCAGCTTAACATTAAGCCCCATGCTTAATGTGTGCTTCACACTATAATAGAGGTTTACTCTGCTCTTTCATTCTTTACTAAAAAGAGATTTGTCAGTGGTGGGATTGTATTATTATTATACTACCCCTACCTCTAGTGATTTACCTATTCAGGCATTATCATGTGACGTAATATACATACGAAAACAAATAAGGCAAACAAATTGTTGCCATGCAAGGGTGTAAAAAAATTAATACAAGCAAGAAAAAACTTGAACTGTCTAAAGCTAAAATGGATAGACAGGTTAATACCCAGCATGGGGATCCTTCGAAAATCACCCATTTTTTGCAACCAACAGAAAATACAATAGAGCTAAGGGGCAATAAGAAAATAATCAAGGATTTTAATCCTACATGTACCTCATCCCCTGTTAAACACAATAGTGTAGGAACACAATCTACTATGCATCCCTTATTACAAAGGATAAGACGTTTAGAAGAACTGGGCACAATTATGAATTCAGGGGTGAAAAATGGAAGCAATACTGACAATAGTCAGACTGTCATAAGCGTCCCAGAATGACATATGTCAGATCTCGATAGAATATCTGGTAATGAAGATCTGAATGGGTGTAATGTTGGTGATGATGTAATTGTGATATCACCTCCAAGACCTGAGTGTTTCCCAAAATCGACATGACAAGGGTCATATCTGAAGGGTTTTGACTCTTTTTTTGACCACTTGTATGAAATGTGTACCCCAAACTCTCCTGCTAAGGATAAAGTGTTGAAAATGTATGCTAAAATAGAATTAGTTGGTAAAAAAGTTAGTAGTGATAACTTAGAGAAGGGAAGGGGAGAGGGAATTGGAGATGAATCCCTAATTGATTTAGGGGAGGAACAGGATATGACCTTTTCACAGGGGACGGGCAAGGATTTTGATGAGATGCGGAAGGAAATAAAGTTTGGGAATGCTCAGCTATTAGAACTGGTAACTCTTTTCAAAGCATTTATTGAATTTTATGCTGACAAAGCCATTGTAATAGAAGCAACAAATGTTTGTAAGGATCAGACAAAGCAGGAGGAAGTAGGAATACCAAAAGAGAGAAAGAAGGGTGAGGAAGGAAACGGCACAGATGGAGGGTTGGATAGCCCATGTGTAAACTGCATACATACTCCTGGTAGCTGTGAAGGGAAGGATGAGATCTTAAAAGTGGCTGGGACTAGGAATGGTGTGAAATCTATAAAAAACATTACTGAAGAAGTCGCAGATAAGGTACTAATGGAAATAGATCAATTAATTTCTGAACTTAATCAAAGAAGGAACAGTGTTCTCCCCTCTGTCTCTGCAGCCTTAAGCACCTGTCCCCTGCCTCGAAAAGCATCTCCGCAAGCTTTTAGTTAGTAAAAGCAGAAAAAAGGAAAAAAAAAAAGGCAGTCAAAAACTGGCCCAGTTCATGGGGGAAAACCAAAGTCCTCAAGGGGCAGCAGGCTAGTCAACATCTGAGAACAATAACAGCAATAACTAACAAACCAAAGGATAAAGTAAGGATTAATAAAAAAGTTAAGTTCACTAAAGTACTACAAGGATAATTGAGAGACGAGGAAAGGGAAGCAGAAAATGAAACAGAACCACTTATAGGAAACACGGATAGGCTTGTCACAACAGGAGAAATCTTACCCACCATTTTTATCAGGGGAGTACCTACAGTAAATCCAGAAATGAGAACTCCTATGTATTAAAATTGTCTATATATAATTTATTAAAAGGACTAATGGGTAACATGACTGGATGGCAGGATTTAAAGTCAGTTTACAGGTATGAAGTCAGCCCATACAAGGGATGGATTTACGTGGTGTTGAAAAATCCAGATAAGAGGACATCTCTTGGAAGATAAAGAAATATTTCTAGAGGTGGGAATAACACTAGCTGCAACAATAAATTGTGAAGAAGAGACAAAACAGAGAACAAAGAGGTGAAAATATGGGAAATCATAGAATTATAGACAAGGTAGGAAATGTGATATCCAAACAACCATGTATCACTGCCTATATGACATTGGTAGAGACAATACACAAGGTGGAGGATGAGGAATCTGAGAAATTATCAAATTGAGGGAGAACTCGGGGACTAGGATTAACAACAGTAAGGTGTTAGAAATAAAGAGTGACAGTGAGTCACAGCTGGATTTTTTTGATCATGCTTTGATAGATAGTTTTAGTGATACAAATAGCACAATAAATCTAGCTGCTGAATCTGATGGTGTGAAAATGTAGTATTAAAGAAGAGCAGTCATATTACAGTTAATAGTTGGAACATAGGACTGAAAATGAAACTTGTGGATAAAGATTGTCTGGACTAGCTTAAAAAATCATACTATTGTATTCCTCCAAGAAACATGGATTGGTAAAGGGGAAGAAATAATAATCAAAGGGTTTAGCTCTTGGATTATTCCAGCACATAGAGTAAGTAAATTTGGAAGATTAAAAGGTGGATTGGCGGTTTTATCAATAGTAGGTTATGCTGGAAAATTTTGGAATCAAGTATGTATAATGAATGCTTTATGTTCCTGGTAATAGCTATTGACTCTAAAGTAGGGTATTGCTTAATATATATATATGCCACCAGGATTGAATGATAGGAAATATTAGAGAGCATAATTCATGCTATAAGTGATTCCTATGCATCGATTAAAGCTAGATTCCCTATTGCTATGGCTATTATGGCCGGGGACTTCAATGTACATATAAGTATTTGATTAGAGGAAGTCTCTGTATATTGGGGTATTGATAATATACTGAATATTCCCATAAGACAATCTGCAAAAAAGTCTCTTACTAAAAATGGTAAAAAACGTCTTAAGTATTTTGGTGAAACGGGCCTGAGAGTACTAAATGGATGCATAAAAGGGGACTGATAAGGACACATTACATTCCCTACCATAAGAGGTGGTGGAGTGTTAGACTCATTTGTTATCTCAGCCAGTGAATACCAGCTTATTGAATGGTTTATGTACAAAGCATGGGAAAGCAACCATTATCCGATAGTATGTACTGTGAAGACTGATTTTAATACCTTAAGCAGAGATATGTGAAAAGAGTGGGAATCCAATCAAAACATGTGCATAAAATATGGAAAAAAAGATCCAGTGGAATGAATATACAAAGGGGTTAGTAGATAATATTATAAATAGTGAATAAATAGGTAATGCAGTGGATAAGTTGATTTCCCAAGATATGGGGGCTCCTATAAATGCAATCAATATAGTGAACACATTTGATTCACTGATGAGCACATTTGAGAAACAATTAGGAGGTAAAAACAGATTGATTGAAAAATAATGTGAATACTATAGGCTTAGCTAATCCTGGTCTGATAGGGACTGCTATAATTTAAGAAAAGAGATAAAAAAAATTGCTAAAATGAGGGTGAGGAATCCAACAAGTATAATGTTTATACAGTAGCATTAAGAACGCGTAAAAAAAAGAGTATAGAAGGCTAATACTTGATAAGAAAAAGATTTATAAAGCCATATTATGGGAAAAATTACAGGAGAGTATTGAAAAAAAGATTCTAAAATGTTTTGGGCACTGGTAGCATATGGTCATAATGAAAATAACATCTGTTACAACACATTAGGATTGATCACAGAAAATCGATGGTTTAATTATTTTGAGAAAATATACAATAACCATGAAGAAAAAGGTGATGCCTTCAATTTAGGGCTCTTGGTGGCCAGCCGGATGACAGACCAATGTGTACTCACTATTACTGTAATGGAAGTGAAACAAGCAATATTAACACAGAAAAGGAATAAGGCACCTGGTGCAGATGGGATCCCAGCGGAGGTATTCCTTCACAACCCTGATTTTTGGGCAAACATTTTGGCTTTTATGTTCACATTAATACTTCCTCCTTATTGGAATAAAGGAATTATTGTCCCCATATTTTAAAAAGGAAACAAGCAAGAACCAAGTAGTTATAGACCTATTACATTACTACCAGTGGTGCAAAAAATCTTTGCCAGAATAATTCTGGAAAAGCTAGAAGTTTGGGTAACATGGAAACATAGACTTTTACAGCAGATAAGGAGCACTTGGCCCACCCAGTCTGCCCATTTCCCTACCTATTGGATAAGCTGCATATTCTAGTTAACCAACAGCCTACTTCCTGCAACCCCCCACTATAATTGCCTTATGTCTGTCCCATACATGTTTGAATTCCCTTACTGTTTTAGACCCCACAACCTCTCCAGGAAGGTAGTTCCATGTGTCCACCACTCTCTCCATGAAAAATAATTTCCTCACATTACCCCTGAGCAGTCCCCCCTCTAACTTTAAATTGTATCCCCTTGTTCTTACACATCTCTTTTTCTGAAATATGCTACCCTCCTGGACTTTGTTGATTCCCTTGAGGTACTTAAAAGTTTCTATCATGTCCCTCTGCCCCTCCTTTCATCAAGGGTATACATATTAAGCTCTCTCAGTCTCTCTTCATATGGTTTCTGATGTAGACCCTGCACCATTTTAGTAGCCCTCTTCTGGACTGCTTCCATCCTGTCTATGTCCTTGCGTAGATGAGGTCTCCAAAACTGCACGCAGTACTCCAGATGGGGTCTCACCAACTGTCTGTACAGAGGGATAAGCACTTCCCTTTTTCTACTTGTGATGCCCCTCCCTATGCATCCCAGTATCCCCCTGGCTCTCCTTGCTGACTTCTTACATTGCTTACCCACCTTTAGGTCATCTGGTATGACTACACCTAGATCCCTTTCCATTATTATTGTTGTTAGTACCTCCCCTGCTATTGTGTACTCTTCTCCTGGATTTTTATTTCCCAGGTGCATTACTTTGCACTTCTTTGCATTGACTCTAAGTTGCCATATGTCTGACCAGTCCTCCAACCTTGCCAAGTCCCTCCTCATCCTTTTTACCCCACCTTGTGTATCAACTCTGTTACAGATCTTTGTGTCATCTGCAAAGAGGTATACCTTTCCTTCCAGACCCTCTGCAATGTCACCTATAAAGACGTTAAAGAGGACTGGACCCAGTACTGAGCCCTGAGGTTCTCCACTAGTAACCCCCCTTTCTTCAGAATGTGTTCCATTCACTATTACCTTCTGTGTCCTGTTGTTCAGCCAGTTTGCTACCCAGACTACCACCCTGGGACCCACTCTCAGGCTAGCTAACTTGATTATTAATCTTTTATGCGGGACTGTGTCAAATGCCTTGCTAAAGTCTAGGTAGGCCATATCCACAGCCCCTCCCTGGTCTATTACTTTGGTCATCCAGTCAAAGAAATCAATTAGATTCATCTGACATGACCTTCCTGCTGTGAATCCATGCTGCTTTGGGTCCTGTGCCCCGCTGGCCTCTAGGTACTGAACAATTCTTTTTTTCAGAAGTGATTCCATCATTTTCCCTACCACTGAGGTCAAACTAACAGGTCTGTAGTTTCCTGCTTCTGCCTTGCTCCCACTTTTGTGAAGGGGAATCACATCTGCCCTCCTCCAGTCCTCAGGTACCACCCCATCCTCCCATGATTTGTTAAAAAGTGTGGTTAGTGGTGTCACTAGATCCTCCTTTAGTTCTTTTAGAATTCTAGGGTGAATCCGGTCAGGCCCCATTGCTTTGTCCACCTTGAGTTTTACAAGTTTTTTCAGGACACTCTTTTTTCTGTAAATGGACTGGTGTCAACCCCACTACCCAGAGTGCTTCTATTGTTTGGTTTAGGTAACTCCTCCTCTTCTTCTTTTTTGAATACTGAGCAAAAGTATTCATTCAGTATCTCTGCCTTTTCACTGTCTCCTGCCCACCTCCCTTCTCCTTTATTAATCTTCACTATCCCTCCCTTAACCTTTCTATGCTCCCTAATGTACCTATAAAAGGTTTATCCCCCTTCTTAACTGAGTTGGCTATCTTTTCTTTAGTTTGGGCCTTTGTTTTTCTGACTGACTTCCCCACTTCTTTCTGCTTTAATTGATACAGTTCCCTGTTGTGCTCCTTCTGTGATTCCTTATACTTTTTGAATGCAGCCTTTTTCTCCTTAGCCTTCCCTGACACCTTTTTTGAGAACCATAGTGTTTTTTTATTCCGCTTTGTTTTCTTTATTTGTTTCACACAAAGGCTTGTTGCCTCCATGATGGCAGTTTTAATTTTTCTCCATTGTTCTTCCACCCCTCCTTTCTGGCCATTTGCTAGTGCATTCCTCAGGTATTCACCCATTTTGCCAAAGTCAGCCCTTCTAAAGTCCAGTATCCTTGTCTTTGTATGGCTTGTCTCCATAGTTGTGTTTATTGTGAAGCACACTGTGCAGTGGTCGCTTGTTCCCAGATGTCTACTGACTTCTAAATTTGTGATCCTCTCTCCATTTGAGAGTACCAGGTCTAATATTGCTCCCTCCAGAGTGGGTTCCACCACTAGCTGTCTAAGGCATGCCCCCTGTAGGGCATCGAGAATGATCCTGCTCTTGGATGCTCTTGGATGTGGTTGCAGTCCATGTCATCCGTTAACATCTGGCATATTCAGGTCCCCCACCAACAGTATCTCCCCTTTTTCAGCCATTTTCAAAATGCTCTCTATCATTTTCTTGTCCATTTCCTCCCCTTGAGATGGGGGTCTGTATACAACCCCTGTGCAGATTGTGATGCCATTCCCTGTCTCCAAGGTGACCCAGAGTGCCTCTTGTCCTCCCCTTTACTTTTTAGTTCTGTAGCTTTGATCCCTTCCCTTATGTAGAGAGCTACTCCACCTCCTCTTTTATTTAACCTCCCTGTCCCTTCTGTAGAGGTGTCAGCGTGGCTCAGTTGGTAGCACATCCGCCTCTGGACCAGAAGGTCGTGGGTTCTCGTCCCACACCGGGATTGGACTTGCACCTAAAAATCGCTGGCATCTGAGTGCAGTATTTGGGGGTGCTGTACTGTTGTGGTGTGCCATCCTTCTGATGAGACATTAAACCAAGGTCCCTTCTGCCCATCCTGGTGTTGTTCTGGTGGGTGTCCAGGTGGAAGTAAAAGAACCCAGAGCACTCTTCGCAAAGAGTAGGGAACATTCCCGGTGTCCTGGCCAACATTCCCCTTCCCTTAAACCAGTTCATGCAATTATCCAGGCTGTGTGTGGGTGATGATGTGCGATATGGCCACCACCACACATTCAGTCACTTCACTACCAGTCTAGCATTGCTTGTAAAGTGATTTGGTTGTATGAAAAGCGCTATATAAATACTGATTCTTCTTCTTCTTCTTCTTCTACCCTGGCATGTTGACATCCCATTCATGGTTCTCCGTGTACCATGTTTCTGTGACTGCCACAATATCCAAGTGTTCCTCTTCCATCAGGGCTACTAGCTCTGGAGGCTTGTTTCCAAGACTACGGGCATTGGTACTCATTGCCCTCCATTTAATGTTGGCTTTATCCTTTTTTTACCCCATCCCTGCTCTTACTGCCCTTGTCTATTTTTCCATTTACCAATTATTTTACCAGGTGACACACACTAAGCTGAAAGCTTGTTTGCAGGTGCAACCTGGGAGCACGAGGAAGTTAAGTGACTTGCTCAGGGTCACACAGTATGCAAGTGGGGGCTGTGGGATTCAAACCCAGGTCTCCAGAAGGCTCCGTGTTTATTGTGAAGCACACCGTGCAGTGGCCATTTACCCCTGTCCTGCCCTCTGTCAAGCTCTATACCTCAATGTTTACCCTATTATCTGCCATGTTTTGTGGGGGGAGGCTTGAACTTTCCTGTTTCCTATCAGCACCTCCCCCTTGGCTAGTTTAAAAGCTTGCCAAGGAAGCTTTTAAGCCTGTCACCTAGGAGTTTGTTTCCCCTTCCTGGGCAGATGCAGACCATCATGCCAGTATAGACCTTCATCTCTCCAGGTGGACCCCCCAGTCCCCAATGAAGCCAAAACCTTGTGCTCTGCACCAGTTTTGCAGCCATTCATTGAACTGCATGGTGTGCAGTATCCTAGCCTCACCTCTGCCATAGACTGGCAGCACATCTGAGAAGGTTACCGTGCTTGCTACCTGTCTGAGGCCCCTCCCCAACTCCACAAATTCATCCTGCACTGCACTGATCTCATGCCTAGCTAGGTCATTTGTCCCAAGGTGGACAATGATATCTAGTTTCCTCTCCTGTGATGGTGCTTATGCAATCCTGAGGATTTGCTTCATGTCCTTCCAAGCCATGGCACCAGGCAGGCACCTTACTTCCCTATCCTCTCCCTTCCCCAGGTCTACACCCCTAACAAGTGAGTCCCCTATCAGAAGCTGTCTCTTTCCCCTGTGGTGTCCCTTGCCACTCTTTAGTGGGTCTCCCTTGTGGATGTCTCCAGCATTCTTCTTGGTCTCCACTGAGGGTGTCATCATAGAGGAGCCTTGATTTGCCAGACTGACATATGATTTGTGTAGAGGTACAACTAGGGGCCTATGCCTCTGTTCCACCACCCTCACCCTCACCCTCCCAGAACCCACTATGGTCCATCTGTTCTTCACACATGGCAAACTCTGAGGTAGTGGTTGTGGAACTGGTGCTCTTTGGGTGGGGGAGGTTTCCTTAGTTCATGCCAGTTCAGCCTGGAGGTGGGCAACCTCCTCCCTCAGAGCTGACAGTTACCTGCAAATAGGGCAGCAATGCAGGTTCCAGAATGTCTCCCAGAAAACTGCTGCCCCACAGCCAGTGCATTGCACCACCTCCACATGTCCCTCTTCCTTATAATATACAATGAGTAATATATAAATTGTTTTTGTTTTGTTTTGTTTTTTTGGTGTGTACTTACCCTTGATGCACTGTGCTGGGTTATTAAGAATATGACAGTTCTGCCCCAAGACCTGTTGAGGAAATGATGTCAGAACCTTGGCTATAATTGAGGCTGGGAGATCAGAGGGCTGTGGGTTCAGTTCCCACATCTGGCACTTGGGTCAATATCCCAGTACTGACACTGTAGTGCAGCATGAGAGGGGTGCTGCACTTCTGAGGTGCCGTCTTTCGGATGAGACGTTAAACTGAGGTCCCATCTGCCTGGATTGGTGGTAGTTCAGGTGGATGTTAAAGATCTCATGGCACTTATCAGAAAGAGTTGGGAGGGGGGTTTATTGAAATTCACATAATACATAAAAGAATGAAATCACCATGATAAACATAAACATAAACAAATGAAATTTAACATCCTTCTTTTTTTCTTCCAAGGGAATGCAAAAACCTTTCATTTATATTTTATAAAAATCTGTGTACACCTTATCACCTGAGTAATATAAAAAATCAGAATGATAGACTGAATTTATTGCTTGTGCCACCAGGAAACTATACACTGAACATGGCATCATTTTCTGAGAAAGCACCCACTGGCATCGGCTTGCCATAAATAAAACCTTAAACAACATAAAAAAATAAGATATGTTTCTAAATGTAAATCTAGTTTCTCCTTAGGGAGGAGACCCAACATTAGAGTATCATAATCTAAATTCAGTAACTAATCCATGTGCCATTTAGTTTTGAGAAAGGACCAAAGCGGTTTTGAATACAAGCAAGTTAGTAGAAAGTGAGTCATGGTTTCCTCTAAATTAATACACGTTATATATGGACAATTCCTGTCTGCCAGATTTTTATGCTTAGCATTACCTCTGACATTTAGTCTACCATAAACAGTGAGCCATAATACTTCCCACATTGTAGCAGGTACCCGTTTATTAGTGAGCAGTTTCAAAACATGCCCATTAAGAGCAGGAGGACAATCCTTAAAACTTGGCTTCATAGGATATAATTGAGCTAGTGCTGCAGAATACAAGTTCAGGAAATTTTCCATTTAAATAACTTCTGAGCAACGGGTCGAAAATATTCAGGTAAGTTGTAGCCTTGTATGAAGCTTTGGTGCTGTCTCGTGCCACCCAGCTAAATAACGCTCGAGTACCTGCTTTACCATACCCATAACACCAACTGTTGTAGTAGAAATACCATACCAAACTGTATGGCAAATAAATAGGGAATGAAAAAAAATTATAGGTTCAACCATACCTAGTCTCCCTTGTGCCTTACTTAGATAGGTGTAACAACGCTTAACTGGATTAAGCCTGTTCCCACAAAGCATTTGAAAAAACATCCCATACATAGTTGTTTCTAAAGAGGAAGGAAGAGGAAAAATATATGCCACATATTGCAACTGAGGGACTATAAAACATTTCAAAATTTGAATTCTTTTAAGTTTGGATAATTTCCAGAATTGCCATCTCCTAACCATATTCTGGGTTTTAGATAACACTAATTCCCAGTTGTCTAGGGGCAAATTAGTTGCTCCAAAAATAATGCCCCAAATCACTATTGGCCTATTTGTAAAAGTGATCCCTGATATATGACAGGATCCCAAGGGCCTATCATTAACCCCTTACATTTAGAAAAATTAAGTTTTGAATTAGATACCGCAGCGTATTTTTGCAATTCCTTCAAAAAAAAAAAAGGTGATTTGATTATAGTGTGAAAAGAAACCACAGATGTCATCTGCATAGGCCAGTACCAAAAGATTAGCAAGTTCACACCACTCTGGTAATCTGTTCCATCTCAACCTGGTCAAATATCGCAATAGGGGGTCAATGGAAAAAAGATAGAACAAAGGGCTGAGAGGACAACCCTGCCTAACTCCTGTAGAAATAACAAATCCATCCATTATTTGACCTTTCAATAAAACCTTGACAAAAACATGGGAGTATAACAACTGTATGTTCCTAATTAATGACAATGGTACACCATATTTAGCTAGTGCTGAAAAAAGAAAGAACCTATCAACCCGATCAAATGCTTTCTCCTAGTCTAGGGAAAGTATACATCCTCTATTACCCTGCATAGCAATGTTTCAGTAAAATCTCTAATTACAATAAGAGCATCTTGTATTTTCTTTCCCGGAATACCACAGAATTGTTGTGCTGCAAGTACAAAGGAAGCATAGTTTTTAAGTCTGGAGTTAAGAATATGGGCCAGAATTTTATAATCAGAATTCAACAGAATGATTGGTCTCCAATTTGAAATGTCAGCTCTATTCCCAGTTTTGTATAAATAAACCAATAATCCTTCAGAAAATTTTTTAGGGATCTTATTATGTTCAAAAAAGAACAAATAAATGGTATGCAAAATATCAGAAAGCTCTGAAATAAATACTTTGTAAAATTGATTTGGCAAACCATCCAGGCCCAGTGAAGTACCTGTTTTAAGATTTTTAATTGCCTCTGTAACTTCTGCCAAAGTGATATGTTTAAGCAAAAATAATACTTCATTAGGACATACCGGAACCTCAATGCTACTTAAATAATATGCAATTTTCCCTTCAGAAGGAACCTCCATTGGTCCCAAGGAACAATAATGTGTTTTGATTAGACCATGTCTGAAACAGCTTCTATCTTATTACCACCTGAATCCTGCAAATATTCAAGAGTCATATCAGTGTGAATTTTTTTACAGGCCTCACATGGATCCCCTATAAGTGACTTCTGGGTTCCACTAGAAAGCATTGCAGATATTGTAGAGGTTCTATCATGCTGATAGGTTAGCATGTCCTTTTTTAATTTATTTGTGATGAATAGTCATAAATGGTGAAATATGATATAGTGTATAAATGCTGTAACTGATTCCGTAGGGAAAGATATTTCAAAAACATATTATTTCCTAAACCCTTACTATGATTGCTAAACCAGTGTTGTAGATCCCATTTGGTATCCACCCATCAATCCCCAGTATCATTATATAAACATAATACAGACAATCTAGCGGATAATAAAGCTGCAAAACCCTTTTGAACCTTTGGAGATGCAAGCAAGGAAGAATTCAATTTCCATCTACTTTTGACTTTGGGCTTAAAAATCATATCAGGAATAGTGAATTTTAATAAAAACTGGTCAGAAAATTCAATGGGAATGATACAAAAGTGACCCCTAGGCAAATTCTGGGAAAGAAATAAATGGTCAGTGGTGGTTCTATAAATACCCCTAATGTATGTAAAACGTGAACTTGCATTATATGTACTGTAATTAATCAAACCTGCTGTTTTAATTATGGCTGATAACATATTGGAATCACAGTAAACTTACTTTCTTTTCCTCCCATCCACCTGTTCCCTAACTATGTCACAATTAAAATCTCCTCCTAAAATAATCATATATGAGGAAACCAGGTATGATTGAACCGTTTTCAGAAGAAACACCCTGTCCGCCTTAGTCTGACGCCCATAAACATTAATGAAATGGAAAGTCATTGATTTCCATTTCCCATTTAACACAAATGAACGACCTGGAATCAGATCCACTAATTTCACTAGAGACAAATCATATGAGCCAAAAAGAATACCCACCCCATCTGCACAATCTGGACCAAAAGACCAATAAGATGGTCCCCAAATCCAATCTCTTTTAAATAACATCAACTGCTCTCTGGAACACATCCATGTTTCTTGCAGAAAAAAAAAAAATCATAACCATTATTATGAATAAATGAAAAAACAGCCTGCCTTTTAACCACTTTTAAAATATTGTGAATGTTTAGAGAGCCAATGGAAAAAGAACCCATAAGCTGTCAAAACAAAAAAACAGGGCCTTCGTACTTTATTTTATTTATTTATTTATTTTTTTTATCCTTATAATCCCCTTGTTCTATCCCAATAGAAGGCTGGCTACTTCCCCCTGATTGGGAATCCACATCTCCTTGTTCCATATCAGAACCCCCGTCTGGCAAAAACAAAGCAGCATAAGTATTGTCATTCTCACTTATAACAGGGTTATTCAGTATGACTGGAGGTTTCTGCTTATTGTTCCTAGAGGAACGTCTTCTAGCCACAGGTTGAAAAGCAGTACTGTTAGCCAAATTGTACCCAGGGGCATTTGGCTCATCATAATAAACAGGTGTTAAAAGATGATTTTTAACAGGAATCCCTTTAGTAAAAGTTTGTTGTGTTTGCTTATCGGATTCAGGAATAACTACAGGAAGGGAGGGGGTCTTCAGGTTGGTTGCTTCATCCTGTGAAGGTACAGAACTGGGAGGAAGAACCAAGGGCGGGGAGGGAGGGAGGATCAGCCTTGGCCGAGACCGAGACCGAGTCTTGTGCTTGTTGAATAAGGAGCTCTGGGCTGGCACAAGAAGCTTTATTCTTTGCGGCCCAAGGACACTCACCAAAAACATGGCCACAATCTTCACATAATTCACACCTAGTTAGATTAGCACACTGCATTGCTATGTGCCCTATTTCTCCACAGTTATCACAGTGCGCCTGATCACAGGTACTGGATAAATTAGTTTTTGCACCACATTTATAACATGCCCTAGGCTGCCCTGCATAAAAACAGACTCCCCTGTCTCTCCCTAACATAAAAGAATTAGGGATATGCTCCATTCCTGTATCAGTTAGTAGCTTAACCTTATATTTCCACCCCCCCTGTCCAGAAAGATTCAGAATCCAACAGAGCTTCAGGACTACTCAGAATCTCACATTTCTGTGACAACCAAAATGTAATGTCATCCACATGGATCCCCTCATTTCTAAACATAACTGTTACAAACTTAACCAAAGATTTAGTCAAGGGTATAACTAAAAAGGGGGTCCATGTGGGTGAGAATTTAACTTGTGCATAGCGTTCCCAAAATAAGTCCAAGGCATACGCAGTTCTAAAACTGACATCATAATTGTCCTCCCCTGATATATTAATCAGGGCAAACCCTTCTCTGGGAGAAAAGTGCAAAGACTCCTTCAGTAAAGTTCGACCGACATAGGCCCGGTCCGACCTGTCCTCTAAGCCACCCTTGTAGCAGATACGAACAGCATTCCGCCGAGGTGCAGCTTCTTTTTTAACTCTGGAGAACAAATCTGATAACAAAGGTTTCAGGCCAGGTATAGAATCCTGTGTCTCTGTATTATGGCCACTAGGAGCATCTCCCTCTATACCTGTTTTCCCTTCTGAGACAACCAACAAACCTGAATCTATCTGGGCCATGGAATCAGCAGAACTATTATTGTTCTTTTTAGTGTTCTGTATATCCTTTGTCTAAGATAATAAAGTTATATCTGTAGCCTTGATATCAGAAGGTTTCCACTCAGGAGATACTTCAGAGAAATTTAAGGTGGAATCCTAACTACTACTAAATTCACAGCCTTCTTCACAGAGAAATGCAGTTGCTACCGCTAGAGATAGAATAGTCATCCCACAAAACCATATTCCAATCACATATGGCATATTCCTTCCAGCCAGACACCGCCAGTATATGTTGCCCAATATTCCCTTCACTATCCTTGTACTCATTATGTGAGTGACTGTCATGGCCCTCATTGTGATATATATGTACTGTACATATTGTAGATGTTAGTTTAACTTTCTCTTGCCAAGCTTTAACATGTGAATTCTCTGTATATTATTGTTATAAATAACATTTTCTTTTTTTCTGTATGTATAACTGTCTCATAAGTATGTGATGTAATTGCTGTGCATCAACTCGAACCTTGACCTTATCAGGTCCATCTTGTAAATGAGCCTTGCTCAATGATGATCACCTGAATAAATAAAGATTTGATTGATTGATTGATTGATTGATCAGGAAACCAAGTTCCTTTTGCAGTTTTTAGCCACCCTGCCCCTTGTAAAGCCTTTTGAGGAGTCCAGGTAACGTCTGCAGTAGGCAACAATGGGGTAGCAGGCTGTGAAGGTGCATGTATGTTAATTACTGGTCGTTGTTCTGGGGACATAAGAGACCGCTCTGTAGAGTGGCTAGAATGGGTCTGAAGGGAGGCTTTATCCCCGGGATTAATAACAAAGGAAAAGGTAGTAGCCCCAGTATGTACTCCTGGGCAAGTCTGACAAACAGTTTCACTGCTTTTACAGGCTAGGGGATCGCTAACCAAAGGCTTAGCAGGGAACTGAAAAACAAAGCCCGAATCTTTCATTAGAGTGGAGGAATTCGGAGTGGTCACTGCTGACTGCACCTTCATCTGAGTGCAAGCGCTGACTCTTGCTATGCGGCTATTGCCCTTGGGCTGGATTCTGCCAGCAGAAGAAAGTGAAACTTTACTATTGGGCTTTCGGCACACACCTGCCTCGGTGTTTTGACTGCCAGCCCACAGAGTAGACTGGAAGGATTTATCATCAGAAAGCAAACAGGGCTGTTGGCACATACTAGCTGCGCTAGAACTGCCAGCCCCGAAAATGAGTTGTAAATAATTTTCAGTAGTAGTAGCCAACTCACCGACCTCTGGCGCACCCTCTGAACTCGCAATGCCTCCCGTAGGTAGAACAGGAGTCTCCACCTTCCGTACGACTGAATCAACAGTCTCACACTTCCCCCGGTGCATAGAAAGTGCATCAGTAGCCTTTAGGCCAGTTGCCACATTACTCTCAGTCATATCCGAAGTAGAGGATGCAGCTTTGCCAGAATTTATGTCTAAATCAGTCTCAAACACAGATAAATCTTCCATAGAGAGAAAAATGTCACTCATATCGCTATCTAACTCTGTACCTTGTTGCACCGCAAATTCAGCCGCTTGCCTGATGAGAATAGGAGAGGAGGCTCGCTCTCCTAACTACACAGCATCCTGTCAGTCCAGCGACTCACTCCAAGTGGCCATCTTGATGGCCAGAAGGTCCTCCTACTGACGAGAGTAAGGGAGTTTTTATTGCAATAAATATAGAAGGCAACACAAATAAGCTCATAAATCAATCAAATTACAATAATACAAATCAGCAAAAGGGAAGGAAACCAGAAAACAAAATAAAAGAAAGAAAAAATACAAACAAAAAAACACAAAATTAAAGAAAAACGACACATCATTTAAACTTTATAAAATGAAGAAACCCTTTCCACCACTTCAAAAGAGTGGCAGGAGCCAATCGCTGTTCATCCTGAGAATAAATTTTCGAAAGTTCATTCGCTATTAACATACTAAAAACTTTATAAGGCATCTTTCTTTGATACAACACCCATTGACATCTAGCTTGCCATAAATAAAACCTTAAACAGCAAAAAAATAATGACAAAGTCCCATCATGAAAACAAGAAAACCCACTGGGTAACATCCTAAAACCAAAATATCGTAGGAAAGTGAAGTTAGCCAAGGTAAACCCCATAAGTTAACCAAAAAGGCCCACAAACCAGTGGAAAAAGAACACTGAAGAAAAAAATGTTCCATAGTCTCCACCACATTAATGCACTCAAGATAAGGACAATTCCTCTCCTCGATTGCCTTATATTTAGCATTGCCTCGGACATTTAAACGACCATAAAAAATCAGCCACTGTATTTCCCATTGATACTGAGGCAATCTGAGACTGTTCAAATTGGCTAAAACTATAGAGTTTAAGGTCAGAGGGCAATTCTGAAACAGGGTCTTGAGGGTATAATTTTGACATGATGGAGTGATAAAGGCCTTATTCTTATATGTCAAAATCATCTCTTTAGTAATACCCCACTTATATAGTTTTGGGCAGCAGGCCGAAATAACAAGGAAACCCGACACGGGTTAATTTTAGGGCCAAAACAAGCCAATTCTGGAAATATTTTGCCAATGGTTGTGAGACCATACTTCCACATTTCTTTACAAACCCAAACCACTCTTAACTGTACACATGAAATAATGTATGTAAAAACAACAGGATCAATCATCCCGAGGCCACCTGATTTAATATCCAAATAAGTAAAAGCCCTCTTAATTGGATTTAAGTGGTTACCCCACAACATTTGGAAGAATAAACAATACACCCTTGTCTCCAGGTTAACCGGGAGAGGAAAAATCATTGCAATGTATTGCAAACTTGGCAAAAGGAACTGCTTAATCACCTGTACACGCTTGAGTTTTGAAAATTTCCACTTCTTCCATCTAGTTACTTTGCACTCCACAACTTGAAGAGCCAATTCCCAATTATCTACTGGCAAATTCTGGGAACCAAACAAAACGCCCAAAATTTTAAGAGGGGTTCTGGACATATGAATTCCCTCCTGGAAGGCCTCAACAGGGGCCTGCAGCCCCGATAATCAATCTTTTGTTTTTGCAAATTCAACTTAGCATTCAAATACTAGAAAAATCAGCAAAGCTTCCAAAATAAATGTACAGAGGTTTGATCAGAAAATACAAAACTAAATCCATCGGCATATGCTTGCAGCAAGAGATGCTGGTCCTGAGATAAAGTTCCAAACCCCAGTCCAGCACGGAACCCAACCAAGGTTTGCAAAGGGATCTAAAGAAAAACATAAAGAAGGGGGCTGAGGGGACAGCCTTGACGTACTCCAGTAGACAAAGAAAAACTGGTGGCCGTATGCCCTCTTAAAAAGGGAAAAACAACATTATGCTGATACAACTTCCTAAGTAAGGCAACCAGTTGTACTGGAACCCCATACCTTTCCAGGGTTAAAAACAAAAAGGGTAAATGAACACGGTCAAAAGCCTTTTCCAAATCAGCTGCAACCAGACAACTACTAATGCCAGACACTGATAGGTGCTCAATAACATCCCGCAGCATCATTAAAGCTGATTGAATTTTCCTATCGGGGATCCCACAGAATTGGAAGGGAGAAATCACCGATCTAGCATAATTCTTTAATCGGTTGTTCAAAATACTAGTAAAAATGTTATAATCCAAGTTCAAGAGAGTTATAGGCCGCCAATTCCTAATGTCCTGTCTATCCCCAGATTTAAATAAATAAACCAATAAACCATCTGAAAAAGTAGGAAAAAACACAATATGCTTCACAAAATACTGAAATAAAAGAAAAAGGCAAGGTACCAATTCATCAGAAAAGACTTTATATAAAGAATTAGACAACCCATCCATACCAGGCGAAATATTAGGTTTTAAGGCCTGTACATTTTCAAATTTCTCCCTGAGAAATGGGTTCTAATAATTGCAAGGTTTCAGATGCCTCTGACGAAATAGTGAAACCACTCAAATATAAATGCATGGTCATCAGAAATCGGAAGAGAAGGTTCCAAAGACTGAAAATGGGACATAATCAATTTTCTTAACTGTGGAACAGTATCTGCTGTAGAAAAATCAGGGTTAGAAAGTGAGTCCATATTAGAGGAATCTCTCAAAACCTTACAGGCTTCAAAGGGGTCACCTAAGGGGAATTTTTTAATACCATTGGTTAAAATGGCTTGTAAGGTTTTAGCTCGGTCATACTGATAAACCCTCATTTGTTCTTGTACATTTCTTATTTGAGATGAATAATCCCAATGTGATGTGTACGCCACTGTAGCAAGCCTTTGGAGCTGTTGCCTAAGGGACAAATACTTAAAAAAATTGGAATTTTTCATTTTTACCCCTTGGTTTTTAAACCAACTACGCAAATCAGCCTTAGTCCCCAACCACCATTCCCCTAAATTGGAATATAAAAAAGCTACTGACAATCTTGCTTTCAAAATACATTTTACTCCGTTCTGTACATAGGGTAACCCTAAAATAGAACTGTTAAGTTTCCACCGGACTCACCTATACTCAAAGGAACTAGGTGCCTGAAATGTACATAATAAAAAGGAATGGTCTGAAAATTCACTAGGGGTCATTACAAAGGAATGAACCAATAAACCAGGGGAAACAAACATATAATCAATAACTGAAAAAATCTTACCTTTACAGAAAGAAAATTGAGTACCATGGGAAAGAGAACAAAAACAAGTAGTCAAGCCAGCTATCTTGACAATATTGGCCAGCGCTTGAGAATCACAATAAAGTTTGTTACCCTTTTTCGCAAATGTAGGAATAGTACAGTTAAAGTCACCACCCCACAGAATCTTAACAGAGGTGACCAAGTAGGGTTGTATGGATTTAAAACAGGCCACTCTACCAGCCTTCATCTGGGGGCCATAGATATTAATAAAGCGGTAACAAATACCTTGCCATTTCCCATCTAGAATCAAACCCTGCCTGGTATGAGATCAATTAAATTGTGTAAAATAAATGAAAGAATTAAACAAAATACCAATACCATCAGCCCTATCCATGCCAAAGGACCAAAAGGAAGGGCCCCAAACCCAATCTCGTTTGAAGGAGACTAACTGTTCCACAGAAAACATCCAAGTCTCCTGCAGGAAACAGACTGATAACAACCTTTCATGAATATGATGAAAAAGGGTCTGTCTTTTAGCTTTATTCAGCAAGCTATGGGTGTTAAGAAAGCCCCAAAGAAACCTCATTTATAGGCAGAGTAGAAGAAAAATACAAACTCCTAATTTTTTTCTCTTCTTTTTTTTTTCTCTTTATAATTATCCAAGGACTGCGACAAAGAGGATTTCTGGGAGTCTGAGTCACCCAAATCCATCTCCGTGTCCCCCCAAGGGGTGAAAAGAGCTTCGTATGAGTTACTGATTTCAAGGCCAGTACAGAAGGGGGAGATTTAGGATGCAAATTCCGAGAAGACCTGCGCCTGGGCAAAGATGGCCCAAGGGCAGAGATCTTAGGCTCTTTCCCAGCAACCCCGGAGACCTCCTCCGAATAACACACAGGAGGAAAGTCCAAGGAGCCGGGAGGGCCCATACAAGGTTTTACATCCACCAATGTAACAGAGACCACTTCATCAGAAGGGAGAGGGGAGAAAGGTACTGTACCTGTAGCCACCTTTTGTTTTTCATCTGAAGAAAGAGGTGGTAGTCTTGAAGGGGAAGGGGAAGGATTGAGGAGACTTTTCCTGGAGGAGTAAGGGAAGAATGGGGGGGCAAAGGCCTCCTGGGCGTTCAGAATAAGAAGGTCTGAACTAATACAATTAACCTTATTCCTGGCAGCCCATGAGCAATCCCAAAAGTTATGACCAGGTTCGTCACAAAGGTCACACTTAGAGACATTAATGCATTGCATAATAACATGCCCTACCTCCCCACGATTTTCACAACGAGGACGATCACAAATGCTAGAGAGGTGAGTCCTAGACCCACACTTATAACAAGCACGTGGTTGACCTCCGTAAAAACAGACCCCCCTATCTCTTCCTAGCATAAAGGAATTTGGAATATGAGCTACCCCAGACTCAGATTGCCTCAGTTTGACCTTATATTTCCAGCCCCCTGTCCAAAAACATTCAGAATCTAAAATAGGTTCAGGGCTGCTTAAAACCTCACATTTCTGTGTCAACCAAAAAGTGATATCCTCCACATGGACCCTCTTATTTCTAAACATCACCGTAACATATTTGATTAAAGGTTTAGAAAGAGGTATAACCATAAAGGGGGTCCACGTGGGGGAAAACTTTACCTGACCATAACGGTCCCAAAACAAATCCAAGCCATGAGGAGTATGAAAACTGACATCAAAATTATCTTCACCAGATATGTTAATAAAGGCATACACGTCTTGGGGAGTAAAATGCAAAGAATCCTTCAGTAGCGCCTTTCCCACATAATGTCTGTCAGGCCTGTCTTGTAGGCCCCCCCTTATATCATATACAAACTGCATTTCGTCGGGGTGCCGCTTCCCTTTTTGAAGAAGAAAAAAGATCGGACATAAGGGGTTTCTGGGATGAGGATTTGGGCAAGGTAAAGTCCTGAATCGGCGTTTTATTCACCAAAGGAAGCAATCCTGCAGTCGTAGGAAGTTGGGACAAGGAGGAGTCCTATGAGGGGGCACTCTTCACCTGAAGTGGAAAATCAGTACTTGTAAGGGGGGGTACTGTAACCGGAGGAGAGGAAGCAAGGGGCGGAGGCCCAATTCCTAAAGATATAGTATGCCTGTTGCTAGCAGAATCCTTAAGCTGAGGAATCGGTTTCCATTCTGGAGAATGTTGAGAAAGGGGAAATTCAGAATCCCAAACCGGGTCAGGCTTCCAAACCCCAGAGGGAGTTTGTGTCCAACCAGCCCGCAAAAGAGCTTGATCCGGAGACCAGGATTCCTGAAGAATATCACCCGAAAGGGAAACAGAGACTGGCGCTGTAGGTTGCATAATGACCTGTTTAGGCTGTTGAGTAATAGAAGCCCCAAAAGTAAATTCGGTAACCCCTGTTTGAGAAGTAGCCGATGATTGGTAAACAATATCAGAATTCCCCTGAGCATCCATAGAAGGAAGATTTTTTTTGAAAACAAACCCAGCAGCTTTCGACAAAGGAGCTGTAACATTCTGGATAAACACAGAGGAGCCAACCCCTATTATAGCAATATTGCTCCCAACATCTGAGCAAGAAGCCTCATTCCGTGGAGCAGAATGCACTCCCTCAGGCTGTAGGCACTCGCTACTACTCGCGACTTTACTGCCAGCCTGAAGTTGTGCTGCTGCTACGCTAGAAGCACTGTGAGTAAGCAAAGCAGTCTCAGGAATGCGACCGCACCCCTCGGGAGCTTCCAGGGTTGAAACAGCCGACTGCAGCTTGACAGGCAAAGAGTTTAATTTGACAGAGCCAATTTGCACTTGCGAGCGCATTTCAAAGACAGGCTCCACAGAGGCTTTAATTAACTTGGAGTTATCCACATACCGAGCCATATTAATACCGGTAATCTCAGTACAAACCAAAGGAAGTTTTTTCTCAGAGCAGTCCACAGCATGTACGGCCGAAGCCGCCACAGGAGAAGACAAAACTGCAAGGGTTTGATCAGAAGTAGCAGAAATATTTAACAAAGTCTTACCGCTCAACGCGGAATCACCAGAAGAGGTCACATCTGTAGGGAACTTAGGAGAAGCAGCCGTGCTGCAAACCGGAGATACCACAGAGTTCTGCAACTGTCCGTTTGAATCCACAGGGTCAGTCGGAACTGCAAATTTTGAACTGGGAGCAACAAATCGTTGAGATAAATCCAAAATAGGCAAAACAATATCGTCGGGGCCAGACAGAGGAGCAGAATCAGCCCATACAAGCGGTGCATCCTGAAAGTCATTATCGGAATCAAAATCTGATTGAGAAACAGCTTCCATAGTGCTATCGACGGGAGCAGAGGCTAACGCTCCTAACAAGCCAACAACCTCCTCCTTCGATGTCAGCTGCAGAGTGGCCATCCTGACGACAGCCAGACCCCCTGCTGGCAGCAATGCAGCAGCAGAGTAGGGGAATTTCCCCGGTGTCCTGGCCGAATTTCCCTCATTCACTAAAAATACCACCAACAGCTTAATCTGGTTCAAGGTCAGTTGGTATTCATCTGTTTCCCCCTCCCCCGGGTCGTGCCTGAAAATAGGCAGGATTTGTCTAGTGAACTTACCCGGTCAACAAAAACTACAAATAAAAATAAATACAAAGGAAAGGACACAACCACTGGTGAATGTTAGAAACAATCAAATACACCACTGCTCCACCACCCTGGTGAGTACTGCCCTTTATTGTAATTCAACCAACACCACAATTTACTAGACCACTGCTCCAGTAGCTTAACAAATTCCCAGAGGGCCTGGGTGCAAGGTGATGTAACAGGGCCCCTCTCCAGTTTTGAATAAACATAAAAATTATGATCTGAGCACCTCAAACCTCATAGGCCTGGGTGCCACTGCACCCCCTGCACCCTTGTAGCTATGCCCCTGCACTGCTCCTACGCAAACCACTCTACTGAGTCCAGGGATAAAAATGAACTCTCTGCTCAGCCAGCAGGACACTTCTAAAATGTTGCACAAATATCCTTCCAAATCCTAGGTATCAAGCACAGGAATCAAGCAACTTCAGTTGTATTTCACCCCGTCTGGTTATAAAATTACTACACTTTAATGGAATGCTGCAATTTTCTTCTTAATGTCAATAAGAAAAAATGAAACTTTCTGTAGAAAGCGTAGCTTACCTTCCTAACAAGTCCCCAACAATATTATGTCTTACCAGGTTCCCAGTTCCTCAAATGCGTTCTAGTTTGTTCTCTGCAGTGTAGCAAGTTTCTCAGCCTCCGACAGAAAATAGCCTAATATCTAAGTTTCAATATGGCTTTGAAAAATACCATAGTATGCTGGACTTCATTTTTACCCTGAACTAATTATTGGATAAGTACATTCTGGATAAGCCGGGCTTATTATTTTTTGGATTTATTGATATTAGAGCAGCTTTTGATTCAGTAAATTGAAGTAAATTATGGGGAATATTGGAAGCATTGAATACTTATTAGCATTATTAAAATTACTTCATGCTGACACATCGGCAGAGGTTAGATATACAATGGATGGGGCATTCACAAAAGAATTTAGTATTAAAAATGAGGTTAAACAAGGGTGTCTATTGGCCCCACTTTAATTTAATTTATATATTGAGACATTAATAAAGACTATCAAAAGTAGTGACACTTTTTCTCCAACAACAATGAATGAGAAAATTCAGTTACTAATGTATGCAGATGATACAATTGTTGTATCTAGAACTCCATTAGGACTAAGAAGAGCCCTTTCTCATATTATGAGCTCTCTAGTAACTTTAGATTTAACATTAAATGCTGTGAAGTCCTAAATCATGATATTTGGTAAGAATAATAGAAATAAGGTAGAAAAAGAATGGTCCATTCTAGGGAAAAAATTCCAGGTTGTAAAGGAATATAAATATTTAGGAGTAATCTTCGATTCGAGGATTTCTCGGTCCCAACAGATGTTTGACTTAAAGTCTAATGCACAAAGGGCAAATAATGCTATATTCTCATTTGCAAACGAATTTGCTAATAATTCATTCATGGCAATGGAAAAGGTCTTTGAGGCAAAAACAATAGGTCAGATGCTGTACGGGAGTGAAATTTGGGGTCTGGGCTTAGCCAAATCTGTTATGCAAAATATGGAAACAGTACAAAATACATTTATATAAAATTCTTTATGTCTACCAAGAGACTGTCCAACTAGTTTTTTAAGAATAGAGGCTGGGATGCTACCGAATAGTATAAGAGGACAAATTAAAGTGACTACTTTATGGAAAAGAATAATACTGATGGAGGATGTGAGCTTACCAAAGATATGCTGGTTGGAAACATTAACTTAGTCAATAGAATTTGGGAAAAAAATGGATAATTGGTTTAACATATTGAATGAACTAACGAAAAGGGTAGGTCATACAGATCTATTTTTAACATCAACTATTGATAAGAAAGATTAATTTGTTAGTGAGGCCATTATTAGATTGCAAGACAGTGCTGTGCAACTAGAGAGAAGTAAGATTAATGAAATAGATACTAAAAAAAAAATACTCCAGACTGAAAGAGAATGGGGTATTGAAACTTATTTAACTAAATGTGAGAGATACACATTAAGTGCGCTAAGGTTGGCCTGTCTTGGTAATATGTATTTCAACATAGGAAAATACTTAGGGCTTTGGGACAGAGCAATTGTAGCTATGCAACTACAGATATAATACACACTATTTTTGAGTGTGAGAGATGGACTGTAGAAAGGAACCGTTGGTTGGTTCAATTATTGCCAGAATTTAGAAGAAAGGTTGATACGGAATTAGTTATAAAATTATTGAAATTGGATCAAATTAAGAAAATGTATGCACTAGCCAAATTCTTTGAAACAATAAAAGGTTTGTAGACATATTAGGTTAAATTAGAGATATGATTTTATTAGCCAAGACATGTTTGATGAAGTCACTGCTGCAGTATCCAAAAATATTCTGTACCATTGTATTTATGTATTTGCTGTACATTTTTAAATTATGGATGTAATAAATTGTCTTGATTTTATACATTTGTAAAATAAAGAACTTTGAACTTGAATATTGTGATGTTCACCTATGCTGTCCAGGACTTGGGTTCTAGCCCTGGTTTTATAGCTTTGAATTTTATTAATAAGTCTATATAGTATAGATTTGTTTATCTCCCTGATCACATAACATGTTAAGATGTATTATAACTAGAAGGGGGTCATATCAGTACTGGATGTTGAGTCAATATGTTCGAATAAACATTTTTATTTGGAAACGACCACCCATAGTTTTGTAGGATGCAGCATATCTTGGAGATTATAATCACTGGATTTGAAGTTATGGGAATACCCCCACATTCGTAATCCTGATTGCATAGGCTAGGTATACTGTGTACATTTGATATAGCATCTGCTAAATTGTTGTGATCTCTTGCATGAGATGATTATATGTAATTGTTTTTATTACAAAAGCAATAAAGTATAATTAAAAAAACTGGACAAGCATGAACAGGAACGAATCAAAAGTAAGCAATCTAAGTTAGAACGAGATGAGGACTTTGAACTGTTTAACATTCTTTCCTGGCCCAAACGTGACATGTCACAGAGTAGGGGCTGCTCTTGCTCTAGAAACAGAGGCAGAAAAGTTACCATTCAAACTGATGCAGACACGCAACAAGAAAAAATGAACCTTGAAGCAGGAGCCACAGTCCCTGGCAGTGCAGTCAGGCATCCACCAGCTACCCCTTGGGGGGCTGAGTATCATGGGAATGTTGCAGTGCCTGGGGTATGTATCTGTCCACAGCATGCACCCCACAACCTGCACCCACTACCACCCACCCCATATAGGGGACTGAGGGTCCTGTGGAGCAGGTGCCAGGGCTGCTTCCACCTGGGGTCCAGGTCATGGTGGTTTTGCTATGCCAACCTCCTGTACCCGGTCTGCTTGGCTGTATGATACTCCATATGGCACCTCCGTCAGGTGCCCCCTCCACTCTCTCTGTCACTGCTGCTATGCTGCCATCATACCCTATGGCACCCCCACTGCTCCAATAGCCCCCAGTACCCACCTTCCAGCTAGATTAACACCCTACCTCTGTGGCTCATCTAGGCTTGTGCCAAGCATGCGGGGGATTGATGGATTCCTCTGTCAAACCTTGCAGGTGTGCCACATGTTTGGCACAACCCTGTGACTGTGGTAACTCTCAGGTCTTTGGTGCAGGGACCCACATTTTTATAAAATAGGGCACAAGGTCCCTGATACACCCTGAATTTGCTGCAGCCCTATATTGCTGAAAACTGCAGTGATCTAAGGACTCTCCGAAAATCGAGCTCAAGGTGTCCACAATAAAAAGAAGAGTAGGTAGGACACTTAAGCAAGCTAACATCCAATGAAGTGATACCATAACATCAGGATTAGAAGGCACACAGGTACAAGAGGATATATATTAGCATAACCTCCCTAGATTAGGATTTGTAAGGTACAGTCGGAGCCAGGCAAAAAATTGTAAGACAATGCTAAGGTAATACAGGGTGCATACACAACTAGTTAATACATCAGCCTGAAATATAGATAACACTCTCCCCAAAAGGGTGTCACTAGCAGGAGGCATATAAACTAGAGCCTGCA
This sequence comes from Neoceratodus forsteri, assembly GCA_016271365.2. NCBI lineage: Eukaryota > Metazoa > Chordata > Ceratodontiformes > Ceratodontidae > Neoceratodus > Neoceratodus forsteri. The sequence goes on along the minus strand of CM057459.1, from coordinate 707,249,715 downwards.
GGCACAAAAGCTAACTCTGTCAGGTCACAGTGGTACTATCAGTAGAAACTTACAATAAGACTAAGACTCAAACTTAAATACATTAGCGGTAACCCGAGTAACCATGTAAGTAAGCATCACAATATAAGTTACAGCTGCAAACCCTTTGATTTTAAAAGAGGAAAGGCAATTGGATTGGCTGGCTGGCCATGGAAGAGGTGTGGCAACTGGGACCTTGAGTCCTAATGGGAGCTGTGCTGGAATTGGCAGTCGACTGGGGGGAGAGAGGGATGATGGACTGGAGACCCTCTCATGACCCCTGAAGAGCTTGGCAGCTGGAGAGTGGCCAGGGATGGTTGCAGGTAACCTCTTTTGTCTTGTGGCAAAGCCATAGGTTTGGCAGATGTTTTAAAAAGTCAACTTCCTGTCCTGAGGAGGCAATCAGATTGGCTGGTTGGCCAAGGAAGAGGTTCTGCAACTTGGACCTGCAGTCCTGATAGAAGCTGTGCTGAAATCAGCAATCAGCTGGGGGAAGGAGTGGTGATGGACTGGAGACCCACTCCTGACCCCTGCAGAGCTTGGTGGCAGCTGAGGAATGATCCCTCACCTCTATCATATGCAAAAATATTGAAAAGATTTGAGCCCAAACTGAACCCAGGAGAACCCACTAGTGACATCCTTCATGTCTGAGACTTCTCTGTTAAGGCCAACTCTCAAAATCCTGCATAACCAAAATCCATCTAATTTAATATTTTTTTCAATTCCCAAGTCATTTAGTTTTTTAATCTTTCCTGAGGCACTGAATCAAGGGCCTTGCTAAAATTCCAGTACAGTTATAGCCACTGCCTGACTGCTATTAAATTACTTTTGTTTAGAACCCTAATGATCCAAACTACTTGGGAGACATCTGATTGGTTCAGATAACTGGTAGTTCGTATAATCGAGGTTCCTTATTTTCAACCTATATGCCTGTCAATATCATGGTATGCACTCACTCACAGTGCAGAACTAACATTAACAGCATCTATATTAGCAGTATCAAGCAATATACTCATACACTTTGCTGAGCCAGACTAAAAACAAACATGAGACAGACTGTGCTTTGGTAAAAACAAATAGCTATGAACACATTTGTTGAAGATACCGAGAATGCTGTACAGTACAGGAAAAAGGGCAGACTAGATGGGCCTAGTGGTCCTTAACTGCCATCAGTTTTCTATGTTTCTATGTACTGTATTATACAAGCCCATCCAAGGTTGTCTAGTGCAGGGCTGATTTTAATACAGTAGTAGACCTTTTTTTAAGTGTTTCCATGTCTTTAACTTTACTTTTACTTTCAGCATTCTTGTTGCCCTGGTATCAGTGAATTAAACAGCAAGCAAGCAAACTGCAACCATGTGTATGATGAGGGAAGACTGTGATGACATCTGTTGTATACCTGCAGGTTTCCTCTTCTCCCCTTCTCTCCCAACATGCACTCTGTGTATGTAGTTATGGCAGAGCAAACTGCTGACACTACTCCTCAGAACCGTGAACTGCGAACTATGAACCAGCATGCCACAAACATTACAGCCTCATGCTACTGCACACTGCTACTGCTCCACATTACAGCTGTGCCACTCACAGCACGCCTTAAACAACTCTTGCATCAGCACTATTACAGGTAGAGATTCTAGTGTGATAATATGAATGTGACTGAATACAATACTATAATGGGAATATGAGGATATTAAAGGATAACTGGCATAAAAAACAGGAGGCAAGAGTCAGGTCCAATAAAAAGGGAGTTCCAGATGATCGAGGTTTGCTAGATCAGGGTTGTACTGTATTTAAATCCCCCATTAATAGTACTTCCTCTTCAGCTGGAAACTTTTTAATCTGTCCTTCTTTTCTTTGTCTGCTTCATTCTTCTGACAGGGTGGTTTATTTATTATGCCTACCCTAATTACTCTTCTCCTTGTTGCAACTAGTGGTGCCTAGTCTGTCTCCACAGACCCTAACTGGTTTCTGGTGACCCTCCCTCCTCTCTGACTATTTACTAATATTTCCTTTTGTCTATCCCACACATGCATACAGCCTTCTGTTGTTTTCATCTATACCACTTCTGCTGGCATTTTGTTCCAGACATCCACCACTGTTTCAGTAAAGTAATACTTCCTCACATCCTTCTTAACCCCCCACCAACAACTTTCTTCCTATACTGTATGGTCCTGGTACTGTTTCACTATTGAAAGAGATCCCCCCACACACACATATACACCCTATAACAGTTTATTTTGCCTGGATGTTCTTATGTATGAATAATGCCACCCTTCCCCCCTTTTCCATATTTGTTTTGTTTTCTGAATAATGAGTATCCTGGAATTGATAGCTTCCAATCATGATGCATTGTGGCCCATGTTTCCATCACTGTTATAGCCAGTTTACTTTACTGCTGCTAATGCCCGTAGATCATTTATTTTGTTTCCTAAACTTCTGCATTAATACACACTAAACATCATTTACCTTTTTGCTTATTTATATTTGTCTTTTATATTTTACTCCTTTTTATATTCTTTCTGCCCCCCCCATGTAAAATTATTTTATATTGTATGGTTAGGGCTTATTGTACATGGAAGTCAAGCAGCTCAAAAACCTTGTTGTGCACAAAGTTGTTGTGCATGTTCTAAAGTTGTGCACGTTCTAAAAAACCATACTGTGCACATTCTGTCATTAACTGCAGCTGCGATTCCCTCATGATGACTCCCACTGCCTCATTTCACTTTCTCTGCTCACTGCACCTCAGCATTATCATAACCGTGGTTAAAAAGAAAGACATGCCAGCTGTGTTTTTTTTTAAATCATACACTATAACAAATAAAGTATGGGTGAGCATACACAACTCACCTTATGTTTCCATCTCGGGGTTTAGATACCAGCATGTGCCTCTGAAGCTTTGCTCTCGAGGTCCATATGCTGGTATCTCAACCCCTCGATGAATCACAGGCTTGTTGTATATGGACACCCATACATTATTCCTAATTTTCTCTATCTATAAAGGTACCATCATCACTTCTGGAAGGGGGAGTGCCTGTTTTGCTTCCTACAACTAACAGTTAACTCTGTCCTAGCTCAGTCACAGCCTCCCCCTCCATTGTTTAAATGTTGTTCAAAAATCTTTGCTCCAAGGCAATAGTTTCACCTGCTGATAGATGTAAGCCATTGTTTTTGTACAGCTGTTCATCATTCAAAAATTTCCTATGTATCCAAAGCTGCCTTCTGCACATCACTTATTTAGCCTAGTATTCCCGCTCTCTCCCTTGGATCAAACTGGCAGGGTAGCACGTAATATGTGTGAGTCAAATTCAGCAACTCAATTTGAGCGACTCAGTTTGACCGCCCGTACCAGTAGCAAGTATGAAAGTATAGTGAGGATTACAATATAAGTGTAGCAGTGATCTACAGCTGTAGCAAGCTATGGGTCTATGTTTAGCCAAGCAGTTCCAAGGTGGCTGATTGGTGTAATGGCTTCAGTCACTGCCCCGGAAGCTGGTGGACCTGGGTTCAGGTCCAGCTGTGGTGGATTTTTTTGTTTTATTTTTTCATCTTTCCCCAATGTCCACCCCTCCTGGAGTTGATTATAATAAAATTGGTGTGTGTGTGTGTGTGTGGGGGGGTGTGTAGCCCCTTGTATAAACATGTTAAATTTATTGCCACTGTTGAGAAAGTAAGTGACCGTCACCGGTTGTGGCAGTCAGTCACTGTAATTCCAGTCGCCATTTTGACATTGAGCAATGTTTGTTTTGTGTTTTGTGGTCAGCGCTCTTATTGAGTTGCCCGTATCACATAAAACCAACTGGCAGTACCTCTGAAAATGATAATAATATATTATTACAGGCAGTTGAGCAACATGGTTTTAGAAAAAAGCATAGTATCATCACAACATCAATGGAATTTGCAAATTTTATCCATGAAGCTTTGGACAGTGGTGACTTAGTGGGTTCAATTTATATTGACTTATCTAAAGCACTTGATTTGGTTTAACATCCAAAACTGACTGAAAGTCTAAGTCAACTTGGTTTTTCTAACTCATTTCCTTCTATAGATTCCCGGTACTAACTGGACTTATATTGGGGCTCACCCTGCTCCATGTGGTCACCTCTCCCTCACTGTCCGCAGGAGGTGACGACTGGGAGAAGCTTCCTTCCTATGATGTGCTAGACTTCTTGGTCTCAAATACACTGGTAGTGTCCACCAAGACCTTTCATTCTCTCACCTGGAGCCTTGACCTCAGGTGTCTAATGCACCCCTCCAGAGTTAAGAGATACCGAGCCTGCATACTCTCCACAGGCCTGACGGCCCTTAGACGATATCTCTCCTGGCTCCTCCTCTTAATGCTCCTGGCAGGAGACATTGAAAGGAACCCGGGCCCAATAACCCTGGCCGCCCCCATTCCCTTGGTATGGGGACTGGGCAAGGGTCTCAAAGTCACGCACTTTAACAACAGGAGGTTACTTCCAAATCATGATGAGCTAGTGTCATGGGTCACCCTATACAAACCAGATGTCCTTGGTGTGACCGAGACCTGGCTCAAACCAGCAATCCCTGACTTGGCCGGTGTACTCCCAGGGTATGAGTTCATTTGCCAGGACAGACCAGGAAAAAAGAGGGGGGGTGGCATCATGATCTATTTCAGGGACCACCTTAAGGTCTCCCCAGTAGCTCATCAGCCATCCTCTCTTCCCCTGCGAGCAACTGCATGTTCTGCTATGCCCAGGAACATCAGAAACTGCATGTAGTATGCACATACAATCCCCCAAAGGGTGGGCTCCAAGGACTGACTCACCTCTTGGACTCCGTTGGCCCTCGCACTGGGGACAATGAGCTCATTATCCTTGGTGATGTCAACCTTAATTGGACTGGTGGAAATGTGAAACAGTATGAGCCTCTGCTTGCCAAACTGGCCCTAACTCAACTTGTTCAGGAGCCAACCAGACGGTCGAAAAAATGGATCCATCAACTCCCTGCTGGACTGGATCCTCTCAAACCGTCCTGATAGGATCTCTTCAGCAGGAATACTATCTGATTCCATCTCTGATCATTCCCCGGTTTACTGTGTTTGGAAAATTCCCTCCCCCAAAATTCCCCACAAAATCCTATAGATCAGAAACTTCTCCAGGTTTGATCCTGTGGCATTTCTCGTGGATCTCAACCTTACCGACTGGTCTGGGGTGTTTGGAGCCTCTGAACCATCAGTGGCAGCTACCCACTTTCTTGTCACCTTCGGTGCCCTACAAGACAAGCATGCACCAAAGGTCACCCATAGGGTGAGAGGGTCTGCCACCCCCTGGTTGCATGGGAGTCTCCTAGCCCTAAGGAGGGCCAGAGACAAGTGTTGGTCCCATTTCAAAGGTTCCTTTGATCCCACACTGTACCATCAATACAGGCTCCTTAGAAACAAGTGCAAAAAGGCCGTCAGAACTGCTAAAAGTGACTTCTGCAAGTCTGCCCTACTCAGTTCAGCCAGGGACCCCAGGCGGTTCTGGAGTAACATAAAATCTCTAGTCTGTGGGACCTCTGATCCGAGTGTATCTGACATGACTATCAGAGGAGTATCCTGCAACAATCCTCACACTATCGCTAACTCCCTAAACTCCCATTTTTCTGACCTATCTGCTTTCTCAGCACTATTCCTGCCTGACAGGGGAACTTCCTCCACTCCTCTCCCCACTGGGCAGGTGGATCACCCCACTCGACATAAGTTCTACCTCAGAGCTGTGTCAGTCAAGGAAGTGATGAGGCTTCTCTCTGGCCTCTCACAGTACTCAAGCCCTGGCCTTGACAACCTGGAACCAAAGCTACTAAAACTAGGTGCCTCGCATTGCTCCCCCAGTGGCCCACATCTTCAATCTATCACTAACTAAGGGAGTCATCCCAGAAATCTGGAAGGAGGCTAGGGTAGTCCCTGTCCTGAAGCAGGGAAACCCCAAAATTCCAAACAACTATCGTCCGATTGCGATCCTATCATCCCTCAGTAAGCTCCTCGAGAAGGTAGTGGCTGAGCAGCTCTCGGAGTATGTGCAGGTGCATGAAATCCTGTCCCCGGCCTAGCACGGATTCCATAAAGGGCATAGTACCACCACCACAGCCCTGGTCACTGTCACCGCCAGCATCAGGACTGCCATGGACCAGGGCAAACTCTTGGGAGCCATATTTATTGACCTGTCCAAAGCATTTGACCTCGTCGATCACAAGCTGCTTTGTACCCGGTTGAAGGCACTTGGCCTCTCCCCCACTGTGATGACCTGGCTATCGGATTACCTGCATGGTAGAACACAGAGGACCTGTTTCAATAAAGTTCTATCCGAGCCTCTACCGGTCACCTCTGGTGTCCCCCAAGGCTCAGTACTGGGCCCCCTCCTTTTCTTCCTTTTTATTAATCAACTCCCGGTGGCCACAACAAACTGCAATGCCACACTGTATGCAGATGACCTAGTTATAATCTCTCACTCCAGGGACATCACCTCACTCAACAAGCTCCTGACTGAGGACTTCAGCAATGTCCTGGCCTGGGTCAACAAACACAAACTAGTCCTGAACCTGAAAAAGATGCAGGCCATGCTGTTTGGCTCTGCTGCCAAAATCAAAGCCCTAACTACCCCGCTTAATATCCCCAGTCCAGACGGAACCTTCCTTCCAACAGTGGTCTCAGTCAAGTACCTTGGTGTGACACTAGACCACAACTTGACCTGGGGAGTCACATTCTCAACGTCTGCAGAGCAACGAATAACAAACTGGGACTGGCCTACAGGGCCAAATACAACCTCACCCCAGCAGCCCGACTGGCCCTGGCGAGAGGAATCCTCCTTCCCTCCCTCAGCTACGGAATGCACCTATTTGTCCGCTCTCCCAAAGTCCACCTCTTGAGGTGGCTCTGACATAACAACATCTGCCACTTTGTTCTGGCCGCCCTCTCTCTCACCACTGGAGTTATGTAAAAGCTCCGCTGGCTCTCCCCTGCCAAATACCTGGACTTCAGGCTAGGGTGCCTTGTGGGAAAAGTGCTGAGATCCAGGACCCCTTCGGGGCTGGCCCAGCTCCTATCTCCTGCCGACCTCTCCCCCTACCACCTCAGGTCCCAGGCCCCAGGGGTGTTAAAATTTCCCCCCACCCGGACCTTCATGGGTGACAGGGACTTCGCCATGTATGCTCCCAGACTCTGGAACTCCCTTCCTGAGTATGTCCGCTTGGCTCCCTCAAATCAGTGTTTCCGAAATTCCATGTGGGGAGTCCTGAAACTTGCCTTGGTGTGTGACTGCACAAAGCCCCCCTAGAGCATTGGCTCCCGACTACTGGGCCCTAACCTGCTCGCGTAGTTACCACCTGCCAATCCTAGCCTGTCCCCCTGACCAATTTGTGTACACGGTGCACCTGACCGAGGTTTATTTAATACTGTCCATGACCATCCATCCTGGGTGTGCCAAAATGCATTCTGTACTAAGATGTATTTCTGTTTTACTTGTATAAGACCTGTTTCTGTCTTCCCACTGTACTTTCATATGATGCTGTGCTGTAATGTTGTAACTGTGTTTTTCTGAATCTCCTTGTACCTCATTGTTGTAATCTCCTGGGTCGTTCCTGAAAATAGGCATATTTTTGTCTAGTGTACTTACCCGGTCATCAAAAGCTAAATAAATAAATAAATGGTTTGAAGATTACCTAACCAACTGCGTACAACAGGTCAAAATATACAATTCTTAATCTGAAATTCTTCCTGTAAATATAAGTTTCCCCAAAGGATCAGTTCTTGGACCTTTGACTTTAGTGTTTTCTTAAATAATCCATCAAGTATCACAACATTTTCTAGGATCCTTTTGTACAGGGATGAAACTGTAATCTTCTATTGAAACAAAGACTTAAATAGCTTGGCAAGTATATTACAGTCTGATTTTTATGTTGTTTAGAATTGGCTCATAGATAAGTTATGTTTAAATAAAAAAAAGACAAAAACAATGCTTTTTTATTCTAGGAAACTCTCAAGTTCATTAAAATCTTTTTCTGTCAAAACACTTGATGGAACTGTCTTGGAAAAGGTCAGTGAATACAAATACCTTGGCCTGACTCTTGACGGTTGCCTCAGTTACTGCCAACATATTGAACATTTATTAAAGTCAGTCAACCAAAGGTTTGGTTTGTTATACATAAAAAGACTTAATTTTACATTAAATGCAAAAAGACTGGTTGTACTGACACATTTTATCTTTGATTTATGGCCTTGTCATTTACTCTTCTGCATGTGAAACATCCCAGCAAAGTATTGCACATTTGGTGAATAAAACCTCCAGAGTTACATTTGACCTCCCTCTAGACTATCATATTCATTGTTTGTAGAGTACTGCGAATTGGCAAACACTACAGCAAAGAATAAATCAACAACTGGGTTGTTGGACATGGAAGTTGATAAATGGACAAATGCCAATTAAATTAAAATCTACGGTGAAAAGACATACTTTGTTAAACACTAAAACCAGGTCAATGAGTGACTCCTTAAATTACCCATGTATCATAAACATGTTGGGTAAGTTGCATTTTACTTCAGAATCAGTAGTTTTTGGAATTCGTTACCTGAAACTATCAGGACTTTGTATAACTACTGCCCTCCCCTGATCTATTTCCCTGGTCACCCAGTCAAATAAATCAATCAAATGTGTCTGGCATGACCTCCCCTTCCCCGTGAATCCATGTTGCCTGTAGTCTTGAAGCCCATTGGATTCAGTCTAGCAGCTGTTCCTTTAACAGGGTTTCCATTAATTTCCTCACCCCTGAGGTAAGCCAGACTGGACTATTGCTGCTAGCCTCCTCCTTATTGCCACTCTTGTGTAGAGACAATGTCTGCTCTCCTCCAGTCCTCTGGAACCATGCTTGTCTCCAGAAAACTGTTGAATAAGGCTGCCAGTGGAACAGTTAGCACCTCCCTGTGTTCCTTTAGATAAAAATCTTTATTTTTAGACAGAATAAGGACTGTTAGGACCACCATGAGCCTAATTTCAAAGTTGTCTTGAGATTAAATATGCAGATTAGTACCCTTGGGTGTATCCCATCTGGTCCCATAGCTTTGTCCATTTTTAGAGCTGCAAGTCCCTTCAGGACTCTGTCCTCTGAAAATGGACTTGTGTCCCCTTCCCCACCATTATTCCTGCTGCTCCCTGGTGGTCTGTCTCCCTTCACTGTGAAGACTGAGCAGAAGTATCTGTTCAAGAAGTCTGCTTTTTCTTGGTCCTCTTCTGCGCAGTCTACCCTAGCCCTCCTTATCCTCACTATCCTTCGCCTTGTCTTCCTCTTCTCACTTATGCACCTGAAAAATGTCTTATTCCTTTTAGCTACCTCTTTGGCTATCATTTCCTCAGTCTGTGCCTCTGCTCCCCTCACTGCCTTTCCTGCTTCCCTCTGTTTTACTCAGTACACCTCCCTATATTCTCCCTCTGCCTTTCCTTGTACTTACTTTGAATGTCACTCTTTTTTCCTTCACCACCCTGGCCACTTCCCTAGAGAACCATAATGACATCTTTTTCCTTTCACGTTTACTCACTTTGTTCATGCAGAGGCTGTTTGCCTTAATTATGCCCTTCATTATTTTTCCCACTGTACCTCTACCCTTCCCTGGCAATCCCCACTATGAGGCACTTTCTGAGGCAGTGTCCCATTTCATTAAAATCCACCCTCCTAAAGTACAGGATCCTCATCCTCATCCTCATGTGGTTTGCTCTGTTCCCATCTTATGTACTGTCCCTAGTGGGTTTATTGACTAGCTGCCTCAGAAAAGCCAACAGTAGGGAGTCAAGGATGACCCTGCTCCTTGCCAAAGCTGCAGTTGGAAGGCTCCAGGTGACTTCTGGCAGATTGAAGTCACCAACTAGCAGCATCTCCCCCTTACTTGCCATCCTGATGATAGCTTCCTTAAGTGTCTTATCCAACTCCTCTCTCTGTGCTTGAGGTCTCTGTACCACTCCTGTATGGATAAAGGCCCCAGTGCCTGTCTCCAGGATAATCCAAAGCACCTCCAGCCCTTCCTGGAAGTGCTGTGGGTCATACTCACAAGTGTAAACCAGTAGTTCACACTTGCCCCTTCATTGCTTGTACCTACTCAGTGAGGTAAGAATGATCATGTGATGCATCGCTCTATATTTTGTTCAGATTTTGATCCCCTTTTCTCATTAAGCTTAACAGATAGATGTGTTCCAGTTTTGGAAATGTTCACTTATGCAAAAGATCTCCACATATGCAAAAGGTTCTCACAAGCACATAAATGCCATATACCCCAACAAATCATTTGTGTTGCTATGTAACAATGGTAACTGGTAGTCAGAACCAAAGAATTCACAGCAGCAGCAAGCAGTCAGAAAGGCAGTGTAATGGCTGGTCCAGTGGTGCTAGAGGGTGAGGTGCTGGTCGCTACACCTCGTGCCACGCTGGTGACCTGGGTTTAGGAACAAGCTCGGGCCGCTGAGAGTCAGCAGAGGGAGAGAGGATTGAGCATCTGGAAGACTGCTCTCCTTTCTCAGGGGGAGGGAGATTAGTAGTCCCACTTGCTAGTTACCTTCTGGCGGTGGCTGGAGGGCAGTACATGTTGGGAGGCTAGAAGCTGATGTCCCTATGTCGGTAGGGAAGGGGGATGGTAGAATATGAAAATTGAACCTGTCATGCTCGATGTTGGCCTGCCACTCCCAGGTGAGGTCCCCAGAGTCTGGATTGGGTCTACAGGGGGAGGGAGAAGCTGATGACTTCCTCCTGGCCCTGCCATGGGGGGGGCAATCCACGGGGGAATTTCCGGGGCTGCCTAGCATGGGAGCGACAGAGCTGGAGAGAAAGTCCTGTTTGGTGGGCTAAAGCCACCTGCCAGTGCTCAGGGTGTTAAAAAAAAAAGGCAGTGTCGTATTAGGGAAAGAGTCCCACAAGGCTCCATTTTTGGGTCATTGCTATTCACAGGGTTCATCTATAACTTCTTCTGTACAACACTAGATCCAGTACACTCCTTTAAATACATTATGTAATGGTGTTACTGATGCCATAAAATGTCTTAGAAATATATAAATAAAGAGCAGTAGCTGGTAAGGAGAGTAGAACTCTATGTAGATCTGAGGACATCCAAAGTCAGATCATTTATTTATCAAACATTAGTCAAAACATATCAGAATGTATAACCTGCAGGGAAAGGAAGTTGGAAGGATAGTTAAATAAGTAAAAATAATTTCCTATTTCCTTTAAATACACTGCCTCCACCAGGAACTGTTTTACAGGTTTGACACTCTTTTGGAGAAGCAGTGCCTCACAACATTTCACTTTTATTTTTCACAATTTCCCACTTCTCCATTCCTTTTCCTTGTACTCCTTTTGGCGTATCCTCCATTTGTACCCTGGGGATGCCCAATGGGCAGGGCAAAAAGGGAACAAATCAAGGCCATACCCCAATCTTACATGAGGGAGGTTGCACACTCCATCATCTGAAATCCTTGCTACCCTCATCAAGGCACCAAAGGCAGTAGCTAGCCAACCACACTCAGCTGGCACTTCTATGACTCTCCAACCTGCGAAAGCACAGGCTGCAAATCAGGCAGGAGGCACGAACTTGCAAAACTGAGGTCCCATGGTCGACTTAAGACAAAACTCGTAAGGGCCCCTTTTGAGTTAAATTACTAGTAACCCATAGTGAAAGATTTCCCTATAAACACTGAGCAGTTTCACTCAGGAGTCTGTTGGGCCAATTGCCATGCAATTTCTGATGGATTGCTTGGGTTTAACAAGGATAGACTGCCTCACTTCAAACACACAGTGGAACACATTGCCTACATTGCATAAATTACATTTGATGGCATCACATAGGCAGTCAAATTGCATATTACTGCCCTGTCATGGTGAAAACTGATTCCCCATTCTTAAGACAAAAAATGTAATGCAATTGTTTTAAATAATCTGCATTTTATGTCTTATAACATTTGACAAAGTATTTTTATACTGTATGCTTTTGTTAATTGTATGTTGTTTACTATCTGACTGGGTCGTCTTTGAAAATAGGCTCTTGTGCCAAAAGGTCTTTCCCTATGAATGAAAAAAAAAATAGTAAAAAAAAATAAAAGATACGTAGATGCAGAATTTCACTTGGGTCTTATGCCACATACCAAAGATCCACACCACACAGATGACACCTAAAGAAACACAACAGGCGCTGACACTCAGTGCCTACATTGCTATAAATTACTAATACTGGGGGCTGTGATTCCAACACCTCTGTACCTGAAATTAAACCCAAGCATACTTTTTTTTTCATTTTACTGCTGTATCTCTATGCCTACTTGACTGTGATTTTCAAATAAGGCAAACAGTTTCTTCAACAGATTTATTTTGAACACTAAGACAAATAAAGGAATGCAGTCACCACTCTTTCTTCTCCTCCAAGTAGAGGAGACCATCCCCCCATTGAAGACTGGTGCTTGGAATTTCTTCTTCCACAGCAATTGCTGCACTGCTCATGTGACCATGAAAAAACAAAGAGTGGGAGTGTTGCTGCCTACACCACCCTTCTATCTACAATGAGAGTGCTAGGCTCAGCTCTTAAAATCCAGTCCTCACATGTGGTGTGGAAACCTAAGAAAGGCCTCCAAAGGGAGGAAAACAATACTGGCTAAACAGGAATTCTTCTTCCTATAGGTGCAGTAGGCTGGATCTGACTTCTCCACAAAGGCACCACTGGGCATCAGAACTCTAATGCAGGATGACTTCTGGATCTGCCCTTCATCTGTGTATACAGTGGTGTTCATTGTCAGGTTCCTTTTCATCTAGTCATGTTATGACACTTTTTTCAAGATTTCCTGAGTCATGACTATACTTAATGATAGGAACATATAGCAAAACAAAGCAATTAGCATTGATGGCTCTGTCCATTTTTGCCAGTTCCTGTCTGTCGGCGCTGATGCTTGATATGTCTAGACAAGAAGGAACCTGACACTGAGCACCACTGTACCATCACATGGCATAAGAGCCACTGGTCTATCTGCCTGTCTTTCATGAACTGTACCACTGTGTGACAGATTGTGTGGGGTCCCAAGCATTGTGTGCCAGGCCCAAATTGGACAATACCTCCACTGCCTTGATTTTCCCTGTAGGATAGTCCAGGCCCACCAAGATAGGTAAGGGAATTTCTAGCCTCCCAGTGACTACATTCTCTTCATTACCTCATAGCCTATTCTGCACAGTGTGGTCAAGCAGTACTTATAAGGATGACGTAGAAACCACTAGATTTTAGCTTTATAGTCTGTTTCAGGACAAGTAGCAATCTTGACTACTTCACGGAAGTTGTTTACCCCTTTAGGCAACAAGAGAGGGACAGTGTGTTTTGCACCATTTCCTGGCATGGTTGAGGCAAAAACATCTCTATCACTTGTTGTAGCAATGAAAAGCACTGGTCACTTATCTACAGTGGCCTCTCAACCAGAACAGCCATGAAAATATCCTCATCCTTAGCATTCTCCATTATCTCTGGACCCTCCTCACTCTCAGAAGTTTCTTCCATGGTATCTGACCTGAAGGGCTGACAGACTTTGTTGGGTCTAGGCACTAGGTACCATTGTTTACCTGGCTTGCATGTCTTGGAGCCTCTACTCCTGATAAACGTCCCTTACAGTGCTCAGAGCACTGGCATTACTGTGCCAGGCAATCAGGCACTAAATGAGGGATCTGCTGCCCCTCCCCCAAGGTCCACCCCCCCTAGAGTAGGAATCCTTCTGTGGGTGTGTGTGGGAGGTACAGCCCCCCAACAAAAAAGCGATCAGCGACATTGCCGATTGACGCCCCAATTGCTCAGTGGTGGAACACTGACGTGTTCTGATGGTGGAACCAATAAACTTTACCCTGAGCTCTTTGGGCACCAACCACTTGTGCAGTTCTTCTCTAACTTCTTTCAGCAACTCATTCCCTCCAGGCATTGGGATCACCTATGGTACCAACTTATTATAACAAAGGCCATACAGCCGCATAGCATAATTAATTATCTGACTCCATCCACAAGTCTTAAAGGATAGTAATCATTAGAGCCTCTCTCTCAGTTGGGACACTAACATTTCCTTTTCAGAATACTGCAGTGACACCATAATACCTGCTCTGATCTCTATTCTGGCAGTAAAATAAGGACTGCTCTCTTACTATTGTCATTTGGGTTAACAATGCCTCATGCCACATTCTAAGCTCTATGCAGTTCTGCCCTCTCACATCAGAATAGCTACTCAGGAAGCCCAATACTACATTTTGCTCTCCCCTGAGGATGTCACGCTCTGGTGCAAGTGGCTGACACACATAGTGGGTGGTGTTAGAAATTGTAGTTTGCACCATTTTGACCTTGTGAGTTTCGCATTCCTTAGTCAAACATCTGAATCAGTTTACCTCAGTCTTGGGTACCCCACAAAAATCGTTTGATGGACCTGCGGGTCCCTGTTTGAGTGCCATTTATAGCCTATGGCCATTGGGATTTTTTCTCCAATAACAAGAAGGATGTCCAGAGTTTAGATCACCTAAAGGTGGGCAAGCAATGTGAGAGGGCAGTAAGGAGGGCTGGGGGGATACTGGGATGTATAGGGAGAGGCATCACCAGTAGAAAACAAGATGTTGCTATCCCTCTGTACAGACAACTGGTGAGACCCCATCTGGAGTACTGCATGCATTTCTGGAGACACAATCTCTGCAAGGACATAGACAGGATGAAGGCAGTCCAGAGGAGGGCAACCAAAATGGTGCAGGGTCTGCACCAGAAGACATATGAAGAGACACTTAAGGAGCTTAATATGTATACCCTTGAGGAAAGGAGGGACAAGGTGGGCATGATAGAAACTTTCAAGTACCTCAAGGGAATCAACAAAGTCCAAGATGGTGGCATCTTTCAGAAAAAGAAGTGTGCAAGAGGGGACATAATTTGAAGATAGAAGTACAGCTCAGAGGTAATGTGAGGAAGTATTTTTTCATGGAGAGGGTTGTGGATGCATGGAACGGCCTTCCTGAGGAGGTTGTGGAGTCAAAAACAGTGGGGGAATTCAAGAATGCATGGGACAGACATAAGGCAATTCTTGGGGGTGGGGGTAGGAGGAAGTAGGCTGTTGATTAACTAGGATCTGCAGCTTATCCATTATTATTTATTATAGGTAGGGAAATGGGCAGACTGGGTGGGCCAAGCGGTCCTTATCTACCATCAAATTCTATGTTTCTATCTAATCATTACACCAGATCCAAACACATTACTGATCTAAACTCACACCTAAATTGTGACTTTGGTCAGATCCAGGAATGGTTTACGTAGAGTAAAATGGTTCTCAATATTTGAAAAAAAATAAAAGCTATGTTATTTGGCTCTAAACCAAGGTTACAATTGAACAGAGGTAAGTTAGTGATAAATAGCCAAAATGGCACAACACATGAAGAGGTTATGGCCCAAATATTCAAATGCCTAGCATGGCATTAAGGAATTAATGAACTGCTAAGTGGCTATACAGTGACGCTAGCCAGGATGCAATGTAGTACCTTGCAGTCTTACTGCAGAGTGCTCTAGTATGTTGCAGGGAACAATGCAGTTCCGTTGCAACTAAGCCCTTTTGTTATGCAGTATTTTGTGATGTGTCACTTACTGCAAGGTACTAGCTCCAGTGTGGTGTGGCCACTGTAATATTCAGAGACACATAGCATGGTGCTGAGTGGTTAGTGCAATCGCACTAAATACACCACTGCACCCATACAAATGAGGGAAACCCCATGCTTACAGGGTGCAGTATGAAAGGACTTCAGAAGCACTAAAAGGCTATTTTTGCAGTGCTAATTACCACTTTCAAAACCCTACTTTTAACAATGCCCATAGTGGTGTGTGACAGACTTCGCTTGTGTCCTGTGGTACCCCATTGGGGAGGTGGAGCGTACTACTGTATACCCGGGAATTCCATTTCTGTGACAATGGGGGATCAGGGGAAGGTGGAACTACCAATAGACAGCAGGGGATTCTTTCTTTATGCCAGTGGGGATCGGAGGAAGGTGGAGGGCATCACTACTGGACACCAGAGAATGCCATTATGCCAACTCCGATCATGTAGGGTGGGAAATTAATAAATGCAGTGTGAATACCAAAACATACTGCTGGCATCCAGTTACAGATGGCACCAGACCAAACACCCTGGCACTTTCTCAGGGAGTAAATGGATTTTTTTCCAAGATATATACTTTTCTGAATGTGCCTATGTTTTTGTTTTCATGTAGATGTTTGAAGCTAGCCACTCTTATGACCGCACCATAATGCTGCAGTTACCAGTTTACAGAGGTAACTGGAGAGGACTGAGCTCCACAGACTCTCCCGTAGTCTGCACCCATGCTGGTTCCTAACTGGAAGTCCAAACGTGGGCGCCACTCTAAGTACCACCTCCCACAATAAACGTAAACTTGTTGAGAAATACAGTGTAGGTTAGCAAATATGGGGGATGCACCATGCAGGTTCTTCATTGATTTCCCTTTTACCAGCCTCCTATGAATACACCCCCTATGTTAGCAAACCCCCTTACAATAACTATGGTTTGATTGTTTAAAGCATTAGGGGAAATAACAACCAATAATTTATTATCTGAAACTAGCACCCCACAGATGAAGGGATGGCTCCATGAGGTGCAGTATCTCATTTGCAAGGGGGTCCCTTAGCACATACGGGGCATATAGTGCAGTACAGTAAAAGTTGGAGGTACATGTTCAGGGTGGTGAATGTCAGAAACAATCAGAGAAACAAAAACCCAGTGCACAACATGGGCTTTTATAATTTCGCATGTAGTTTTCCTTTAAAGGCCGATTTACATTACTTTCTCTGCACCACACTGAGCAGTGCAGAGTTGTCAAGCTGCTGTGAGTGTCACAGTCTGGATACTATTGGATGCACTGCATACCTGCTACAATGTGGCTTCGACAAATTGCAGTTAGGATAGGGGAGGTAATACTGTAGGCATTGCAGGCTGTGGTACAAACACACCACGCCTCTCACAACACAGCATACAGCTCCACTGTTATCATAACCTGCTGAGCTCTGGCAACACTGCAGGGGTCTGTAATTTAGAGCCATGGGCTGTCGACAAAATGAGGTGAAGATGACGGACCATTTGCACCTGTAGCTGGTAGCAGGATTGGAGGAGAAGCCAGACCTTGTGATATCGCTGTCAGCCGCAATTTATAGGCATTCTATAAATTTGGAAATGATAAGCTACCATTGCCTACATTTTGCTTACCTCTAGGATTTTATTTCATTTTCATTTTTTATTTTTTACCCTTGTGAGCCTGATGAGCAAACTGCCCGTTTTCGCAGGTGACAAGCATTACAAAAAACAAACATAATACAAAGGAACATGACTAACAGTGGCAATACCTCTGTACAATACATCTCATTCAATACAAAAATTTAAAAACAATTAACAAATACATAAAAAAAGGTAAATGCATTTCTGAGAACGATGAAAAAATATAAAAGGTTTATGTTTAAAGTGTCCAGTGGTTTTAAGATGAAGAAAATCAATGGGAAGGGAATTAAAACATTTAGGGGCCTTGTACAGGAGTGATCTCTGGCCAATGAACCCGTGAAAAATGGTATCTGAAAAGAATATATATCCTGGGAATGAGTGCCACTACCATTGATAAACCTTGGGAACAGTTGAGAAGTAGAGAGAGGGAGGAAATCTAACATAATTTTGAACAGCAATATGCAATGTTTAAACTGTATCTGATAGTCAAATGATAAACAATTAGAATCCTGAAGGAGGGAACAGTGATGAGTGCGATACGGAACCTGCAACATAAGCCTAAGAATTGAATTGTATGTGACCCTGAGTGAATCCAAGATATTTTTACAAGTAGATGAATAAACTAATAAACAATAATCCAATCTGCTAAATAGGAAGCTATGAGCTAGCAGAGTCCTGGATTCTTTAGTAAGACAAGCTTTAACATGATATAGCGTATCAAGGCGCTGGTGGATGGCCTTCCTAATATAAGCAACATGATTCTCGAAAGATAATTTTGAATCCAAAACTAGCTCCAGATATTTAAAACAGCCAACACGCTCAGTTGGGATACCTTTTAAATCAAAAAGAGGGATAAAATCCTCAGCACTGGGTTTATTGGAGAAGACCGTAAGTTTGGTCTTTTGGACATTCAATACCATATGGTTACGATAAAGCCAATCTTGGAAAAACTTGAAATCAATCTGAACTTTTGAGATAGCATCATTTGGTTTAGGGGAAGAACTGAATAACACAGCATCATCTGTGTACATAATGATTGAAGTCTGAGTGCAGATACTGGGAGCAGTGTGCATGTATAATGAGAAAATCAGTGGCCCAGTATTGAGCCCTGAGGGACTCCACAGACAATGGGGGTAGTTTGGGAAAGAAAACCATCGGGAGACGTGGCATGGAAGCAATTACTAAGATAAATAGAGAACCATATAACTACTTCTGGAGAAAAATGCAAACTTGACAAAATATTTGGTAGCAAACAATGCTCAACAAGGTCGAAGGCCTTGGTAAGGTCCTCAAATATTGCTGCAACAGAGTGCCCTTTGTCAAGGGCACCCTGAATGCAGCCTGTGAACCCCACCAACGCTGTGTCAGTATTATGTGATTGCCTAAAGCCGTGTTGCTGTGGCATTAAAAGTCTCTGTTTATTAAAGAACTCAAAGTCTGATCAAGAACTATCTTCTCAAGAATCTTAGATAAAGGGGGAAGAAGAGAAATAGGACGATAGCTTGTTGGAAGATTAGGGTTCCCAGACGTAAAGATGGGCTTTATAATAGAATTTTTCCAGAGAGTGGGAAAGGAACCAGAGCTTAAAGAAGCATTAAAAATGAGAGATAAAGGATAAGCAAGGGACTTAACTCCCAAGTTTAACCAACCTGTAATATATACCATCAGAACAGGACAGCGGTCGGGGGTTCATTTTTATAACATAGTCTGTAATCAGTTCTGGGGATACACTTTTAAAACAGAATTTAGAAGGATTATTATCACTCAGTAAAGATGAGTCGAACAAAGTGGTAGGGGAAAAAGGAGACCTAAATGAAGCAAGATCACCAAAGTAGTTATTGAAAACCTCGGTGATAACAGGGTCACTAGTTAGTGAGTTATCCTTCAGTAGAGAAACGGAAGACTGGGTCTTATTTCTACCCAGTAACTGGTTAAGCACACCCCAGGTCTTCCTGGGGTTTCCATGAGCATTCTGCTTGGCAGTTAAAAAATAATGGGTCCTAGCCTTCTTGATAGCAGCTTTACATTTATTACGTAGTACTTTGTAGGCCTGCAATAGGGAAGCATCTCTGGATTTCCGATAAGCCCTCCAGCTTCTGTCTCTGGTACGCAGTAACTTAAGTAACATTGGGGAAATCCAAGGTTGTTTATTTGACCTAACTCTCATTCACTTAAGAGGGGTGATCTGATTGACTACCCCCTGAAAAATATCAGAAAAGTGGGAGAGCATAAGAGAGGGATCAGAGGTAGAGTCAAGTGGAGACCAATCAACTGCAAAGAAGGCTGTATCCAACTGTTTGGAAGAAAAAACATTAATCACCCTAAATTTAATTAACTGGGGGGGGGACTCGGGGGATTTAGAGGTTCAACCACAGTGGATGGGACAGTAGTCACTCATACTATCCGGCAGTACCCCTGAAAAGGGGATCCTGCCGGGATGAGTGACCAGTATCCAGTCCAACACAGTACCCAATTTTAACTTTTTATATTGTTTTTATGATCTGCCTTGAAGAGGAGTTTTGTCTGTCTGTTTACCCGCAGCTGGCTTGGAAGCAGAGGAAGAGTGCAGTGACTGAAGCATCCAGAGCTTGATGCTGGGTCAGAAGCTGACTTGGAAAGGTGAACTTGGGAGAAAAGTGTGGAGTTTGGAAAATTAGAGATTGACTTCAGGTCAGCGGCCATGGGAAGGACTGACAGAACAGGATGGACTAGGAGAGAATGAATCGATCTAGAACAAACTGAAGGACACAGGTTGGCTTATTATATCAAGCTGCAAGCTCAATGTTGACAATATAAATTACTCTCCAGACCATTAAATTCATTGATTTAATCATAAAAGACAGAAACTGATGTAACCCCCCCTTACAAATGGGGGTTCCCGAAAGTCTTCCTTGGGCTTGCCTAAATGCTCACTGCCAGGCTGGTATCCTGTGTCTTAGAGTTTTAAAAGTGTTGTATGAGAGTGCCTTAATGCCTATGTGCTCTGTCTCTTTAAGAGTTGCCTATAACATGGTGCTTATTTAATCTGGGAGGGGGCTGAGTGTTTCTATGCTTGAGTCCCACCTGGGCTGCCAGATAATCACTCTGTTCTGCCATCGCTATTTGCGCAGAGGGAGCTCTATTAGAAGCTGTACTTATTTGCTGATTATCTATTAGAATAGTAATGATATTGTAGTTTGTCTAACCTGCCTTCTCTGCAGCATGGACAGTTCGGTTTATCACCACCATCTTGGTCCTGGACTGCCAAAATGGGCCAATCAGAACCTTTGGGGACCCTAAAATGGAGTCTGTCCCCAGGGGTCTTGTGGGAGTGAATTTCTGTAGGAACTGTAGTTTTGAGACTTTGGCACCTAAATGCACCTGAAGGGGGAGCCCTTGCTTTTGACAGACAGATGAATCAACGAATCAAACCTTTTGGACCGAAGGGAAATTCCCAAAGTGCCTGCTGCAGTGAGTCAGTCTGGAGTTAGAGTTTGGAGAGTAAACAGCTCGAATGATTCGAGCAGCAGCTCCTGCATAGTTCACACGGGAGATTGGTGGAAAGGTTGAGTTTGGCCTGCCTGCCTGCTGTCCCTCGAGAGGGAATCCTTTGAAAGGCTTAGCAATCAGACTGTATCCAAATTGGAGTGTGATAAAGCCACTGAAGTGTGTCCAGATTTAAACCTGAAGAAGACTGAAGATTTGCTGTATGCGATCGGCCTGTCAGGACATCCATTTACCACAGAATTCCCGGTTTTGCTCAGAGACACTGATATTGCGGCCAGACTGCCATCCGCATTGTGGTATGGTGATTGCTTTACTATAAATGTGCTGTTTGCTATTAGTGGGTCGTGATTTGGTTCCCCACTGTTTAATTGTGCCACGCTTGCTGGAAGCTGCACCCAGCCTTTCTGGACTGATATCTGAACTGTCATACCTGGCCTGGGCCTTGCCACACTGGCCCAGCCAGCTACTTCAGACACAGAGAACACCATCGACGAGAGACCTACCTAGGGATCAGCCCCCTGCTCAACATTATGAACAGGAATGACACCATGGTGAATTGTGTGGGCCCTGCTTCTCCTGGCAAACCAGCACATCATCCTGCAGTCTCCATTTCATCCATCCTGTGTCCTGTACTGGGTAGCGTGAGTAAACACCAGGGTAGCGCCCTGCAACAACAGCTCAATCAAAGTGTGTCATCTGATTTAATTGTTTTGCCTAATCTTCATGAACTGAGCCTCCTGGCTCCGGATTACAAATTGTGTGTGGTTGTGCATGCCTTTTCTTTTCATCACAGGGCCCCAACCAGTTGCGACGCTGGTCTACCCCGGGCAACGCTCCAGGCTAGCCCAGTAAGCCCACCTCACTTCCAACTGTGTACCCAGAGCGCGTGACTGTGCAGGGACTAAAAGTGCATGCATGATTGCCTGACTAGATCAGTTTTAGAATCAATCAACCTGATTACGCCCCTCTCTTGTTCAATTCCCCTGAATAAACCGGATCTAACTCTTTTTGCATTTAATCTGACTGTGGTTCCAGTTTGTACCAAAAGCACTGTACTGTTGTTGTTTGCTGTCCTAACCTTGTTTTACAGGGGGTCTTCAGGGTTGAACTGGTTGAACCAGCCCTGGTGGTAAGCGCAAACAGTGTGGGGATTTGTATGCTGAATAGGGATTACTGTGAAAGTGTTTGTTGCATATTGTCTAGGCCACTAGAGGGGAAAGGGGGAGGTTACAGTGTCCTGGAGGGCTGTACCCTGGTAAGCCTTGTTACTAACAACCCTGTCCTTTGGGTGGAGGCACCTATTTCAGTACCCAGGCTCCTTAAACTGCAACTAGCTAAGCAGGCAGGGGTAGTAGCCCTTGGTATAGTGCCACCTAGGAGTTACACTGGAACTTTACCAGAAACACAGTTAACATGTGCTATGTGTTATGTGTTTCGACCTATGTACATAGCAGATTAGTCTCAGCCTGCAGCCATCTACCTTTATTTTCTAGGCATACTTATATTGTATATCTGCACACTGCAGAACTCTATATGATATTCTTTTCTCATTTATAAAAAGTATTTAAGCTTATGCCTAATGATTAAAATTCTTGCAGAAAAAGACTTACGCCATCTGTACCTAACAGATAGGCTTTCAGGGGAGTGCATACTACACACTAAAAACCTTTAGATTCGGGAATAGTTATATCTGGGCATAATTTTAGATGACATTTGAATGTTGATTGTTGATTTATATGTTTCTCCAAGTTTTGCTTGAGATTTTGATTTTTGAAAATTCCCAGGCAGCCAATTACATGGGCTATCCCCCCCAGTAAGAAAGCACGCTGCACATCAACTGGTCACACAGCAATATTCACTAGCACCTTATTCGGGGAATACAATTCTTGTTATTAACTTGTGATTAATCTGATCATATAGTATTAATTCTGCTCAGATTTTGTATTTAAAGGGAAACGTCCATGTTCGATTGGGCCCACCTCCATGTGAGGTGGGGCCTGTCTAGCAGTTTCATAAATAATATTAGTTTTTTAACTTACTGTGTGATATTTAATTTAAAAGTGTATCTGGTTGATCCTGTGCCCTCCCTGCTGGCATTTTA
Source organism: Neoceratodus forsteri (assembly GCA_016271365.2). Lineage (NCBI taxonomy): Eukaryota > Metazoa > Chordata > Ceratodontiformes > Ceratodontidae > Neoceratodus > Neoceratodus forsteri. The sequence continues at coordinate 707,226,870 of CM057459.1, read as the reverse complement.
CAATTCAGAGCCCTCCCCGGCACACCCACAACCACACTTAGCTGTCCCAGATATGACATGTTGTTCGAGGAGCAGCCGGGGCGCGTCTATAGACTTAATCTAGTGAAGAACCTTCAAATAGCTCTAGTTTGGAGCCTACTTATTTCCATGATATACCAAGCCCATTTACAGTCTGTACCTGGTCTTGGTATAGCATGGACACACATAGGTTCCATACCAGAGCTATTTGCAGCTACAACAGTACAGATTATCTATATTGCTGTAGCTGCAGATGGCTCTAGTTTGGAGCCTACGTGTGACCATGCTATACTGAGACAGGTACAGGCTGGCAGGGTGCCTGTCAGACAGTACATGGGCTTGGTGTAGCATGGAAATAACTAGGCTCCAAACTGGAGCTATCTGAAAGTTCTTCACTACAGTAAGTCTATGGATGTGCCCCAGCTGTTCCCTGCACAACATGTCATACCAGGGACAGCTGCGGGTGGTTGTGGGAATGCCAGGGAAGGCTCTGAATTATAAAATGCCGGCAGGGAGGGCACAGGATAAACCAAATTATCGCATAGTAAGTTAAAAAACTAGTACTATTTATGAAACTGCTAGTCAGGCCCCACTTCCCATGGAGGTGGGGCCCGATTGAATATGGACGTTTCCCTTTAGTTGTGCTTGGTTGAGACATTAATAATGAATACTAGAAGTGGGAAAACTGTATAAAACTATGCAAACATGGAAAAAGAAGATACCATGAAAGAATACACCTGGAACAGATATACAGACAATGGAATCTCACTCAGATAATAAAAATAACAATACTCAGGAAGGAAAAAAGTGAAGGGGAACAAAAAACAGACAAAAATACAAGAAAAACTAACAGGGATTGAAGCAAATAAAAAAGAAACAATTACAGACTTTTCCCCCATAAATCACTCCCAACAAAAGAATCTGAATACTAATAAAGAGGACATGGAGTGCTCAATAAATTTCTTTTTTTTTATATTTATTGTTTATCACCCCAGTCCCTGGATTGCCCCAATGCCAGAGCATGCCCCAACCACGGGACATCAACTCTGTGAGATTTCCCCCTTGCAATGGAGCCATCCAGAAGGATGGTTCTGTACCATGGCATGCCTGCGGTTATTATGCCATGAGTCAGGGTGACCACTGATCCAGGAGGTCCTAATGCATGGGGGGTTTTCAGCTTCCCAGTGCAATCCCACTCCCCAAGGATGACAGCATGCAATGGAGCTGAAGAAGGCATGCACATGCAGAGACATGCTGCCACTCTAGACTCCAGCTGATGTCATCCCCTGCCTTGTAGTGCCCCTCGTTGCACTACCACTCGTGGTCACCCAAGTGACAGGAATGCAGTGGGTATGGCATCCTTCCCTCCCTCCCCTGAGGAGGACAGCGTCCCTTAGGACACTCAGTCCTCTTCCCCTGGCCAGCCCTCTGGCACCCTAGGCTCGTTCCCAAACCCAGGCCACTGGCATCACAAGCAGTAGCACTACCACTGCACCAGCAGGCCAGTTGCCTGATAAATTTCAATGAAAAAGGTCATTCACTGAGGAAGCCCTGTTTGCAGGGAGATACGTAGGGGTTTTTGTACTGCACCTGTTGGTTTGGCTCAATAAGTTATGGCTTCATTATACGTGTGTGCCTCGTTTTTTATTTATTTGGACATTTACATAGTTGACCTTAATAATCTTGAAAATAAATCTGCACCTGTCACCAGTGATACCTGACTCAAGACAACCTTACATGGACATGAAACGTCTAGTGAGTCCCTTGATATATGTAAGATGGAGTGTAATCTTTTGTCATGGAACATTGTGGGTATAAAGAACAAAGTATCTGATAAGGATTAGTATATGTTTATAACTTTATACAGAGTAATTGTTTTCCAAGAGACTTGGCCCTAGATGTAGCAGACTTGCATGGTTATGAAGTAATTAATTCACCAGCAGTCAAAATTAAAATTGGCAGAAGTACTGGGGGCTTAGTTATTTATGTAAAAATAAAACCAGGAATAAAATCACTGAGCCCTATGAAGTTGAAAAAAAATTACATTATAATACTTTTAAAGTGGAATAAACAAAATAGTATACTGATTAATGTTTCTATCCATCCAAAAAGGACTTCACAGTATTCAGATAACATCTGACCATGATTTGAAAGCAGTTATTCATATATTCCCTAGTGCAAATGTTCTGATAGGCACAGACCTACATTCAAGGATTTCCAACTTCGATAATATCAAACTGTTAGACATTTTCATGGACATGGGGCTGAGTGCTGAATGCAGCAGCAGGGACACTAATAGGAATGAACATAGCAAAAAGCTGCAAGAATTCATACTGAATAATGCATTGCTTCTGTTAAATTGCAGTCTTATAGGTGATGAAACTGGAAATATCACATATTTTGAACTTAACTGGCAAAGTAAATTGGTCACCTTACCTGTAATCCAGAAAGTTATTGCATTTATAAATATCGTAATATTGAAATGAGAGTAGAGAGTGATCTTGCGCCGTTAATACTGAAGAAAAAACAGGCAGAAAGCAGTTAGCCATTGGCAATGCCAAGCTGGTTAGGCGAACTTCCCACCTACCTCTCAAGCTCCCTTTCTACCTCTCTGGCCCCCTCTCACTCTCTCAGATCCTCAGACACTCGCACATTGGTGGTCCCCCTCCGATCAACACTCATCAGTCAGTCTAGTTTCGTCCATCGCTTCCCAAAACTCTGGAACTCTCTCCCCTCCCAAATACGGCACTCTGCCTCCTCCTCCTCCTATTCCCTTGCCTCTTCCCTATATAACTGTCTCTCCTCTAACTGCTCCTGTTTTAAACTTTGCAGGGCAGTGGAGTGATATATCAGTCCATAATTCCTATACATTCTAATTCTGTTGGCAGCCTAAGGGTTAATCCCCCTTAACTTCCTGACTTGAGCTCATAAGAGCTGTTCTCCAAGCTCTCCGCCCTGTTCCCCAACCCCTCCAAGCCCCTTCCCTTGCCTGATCCTCTGACCTACACCTGCCCCCAACCCCCTTCCATCCTCTTCTACCAATGCGTCCACCTAGTTCTGCCCCTGGCAGGGTTCTCAGCATCTTGGGGAGGGATCCTAAGCTCACCTCTCCCTTCCCAACTCCCCTCATCTACCTGTCTTTCTACCCTACTAATCATCTTATCAACACCTGCCCCCCCATCTTCTTACTTCTTTATCCTCACCTAGTTCTGCCCTTGGCAGGGTTCTCAGCATCCTGGAGGGTACAGATCTAGTCATGCCTCTGCCTTCCCTATTCAAACCTCCCCTCCCTCCATTCTTCTGCATCTCCACTATACCCCACAGCATTGCACTTAAATAGGCAGCCCCTATACCCACTCTACACAGTATGTAACTTAACCTCTCTCCCTTTCGCCCTTAACTTTTTTATACTGACTGAGCTGCTGCTCCTGCTAGGGAAATGGGCAGACTGGATGGGCCAAGTGGTCCTTATCTGCTGTCAAATTCTATGTTTCTATGTTACCGCTCTACCGTGATCTATTTCCTTGGTGACCCTGTCAAAAAACTCTATCAAATTTGTTTGACAGGATCTGCCCCTAGTAAAACCATGTTGTCTTGGATTCATCAGGCCGTTTGTCTCCAGGTAGCTGGTGATCCTGCCTTTTACTAGCTTCTCCATGAGCTTGCCTGCCACTGATGTCAAGCTCATGGGCCTGTAACTTCCCACTTCCTCCTTCCCTCCCCCCCTTATGCAGAGGGACCACATTTGCTTGCCTCCAGTCTTCCGGCACCACCCCCGTTTTCAGGGACTGATTGAAGAGTGCAGACAAGGCTCCTGCCAATACATCCTTTAGCTCCCTTAACACCCTTGGGTGCACCCAGTCTGGCCCCACAGCCCTGTCCACCTTCATGCAGCCCAGTTCTTTCAATATTTCCTCTACGAGAAACTGTCTCATCTCCAGCCCCCCTTCCCCAGCCATTTCATTACCTGCTTTGCTGCCTTCTCCTTCTTCCTCCCCCTTGAACACTGAGCAAAAGTAGGTGTTTAGTAGGTCTGCCTTTTCTCTGTCTCTTTGTAGTGCCACCCCCTCTTTTGTTCTTAACTGGATAATCCCCTGCCTAGTCTTCCTTTTTTCATTCACATATCGAAAGAAAGTCTTATCCCCTTTTTTGACCCCTCTTGCTATTCGCTCCTCTGTCTGTGCCTTTGCCCTCCTTACCTCTACCCCTGCTTCACACTGACTCACCTGGTATTTTACCCAGTTCACTTCTGTCTGAGTTGTCTTGAACCTCCTAAAGGCTTTTCTTTTTGTCCTTACCTTTTTTGCTACTACCCTGATATACCACAGCGGTTTTCTCCTCCTCTTATTTTTACTCTCTCTCAGCACATATGTCAGTGGCGCCAGAATAGCTTCCTCGATCTTCCCCCACCTTGCCTCCACCTCCATCAATTCTCCCACTCCTTGCAATGCCCTCTCCACTATTCCCCCATTCTTCTGAAGTCTGTCTTCCTGAAATCCAAGACCTTTAACCTAGACTGGTGAACCTCTGCAGTGTTTCTCATTTTAAACCTGACCGTGTTATGGTCACTTGTACCGAGATGTTCCCCCACCGATACCTCTTCCAACCTTCCCCCATTCGTCAAGACCAGATCAAGAGTAGCTCCTGCCTTGGTTGGCTCCCTGACCAGTTGATTTAGCAGGGCTAACTGCAGGTAGTCCAACATTTCCCTGCTGCTGGTTGAAGCAGCCGAAAGGGTGTTCAAGTCCATGTCCAGCAGATTTAGGTCCCCCATCAGCACTACCTCCCCCCTTGCCACCATTCTCATGAACTCATCAGCCATACTTCTATCCACAGATTTGTGCTGTGCTGGGGGTCTATACACCACCCCCATATACACTGACTTCCCTTTCCCCACTGCCAACGAGACCCAGAATCCTTCTGCCTCTCCCCACTTACCCTGCAATACTGATGCCATGATACCTTCCTTTACATAGAGTGCAACCCCCCCCTTTCTTTCCCTCCCTGTCCTTGCTGAACAATTTGTACCCTGGTATCTCCATTTCCCATCCCTGCTCCTGGTGGCACCATGTTTCTGTTACCTCCACTATGTCAAGGCCCTCCTCTGCCATTGCTGCCGTTAGATCAGGGATCTTTCTACCCAGACTTCTGGCATTCGCACACATAACCCTCCATGCCCCTCTCTCCTCCTTTCCTATATGTTGTCCCCTTTACCCTCTTGCTGTGTGTGTAGGGCTTTTTGCTCCCTCCTGCCTCAACAGTCGGGCTTTTTCCTGCCCCCATGTTTAGTTTAAATGGTAGCTTCTGTCCACACAGTTGTGTTAGGAATACCTCGCTGAGGCCTTCAAGGAATTTTCTACTCCTATCTGTTGTAGCTGTGTTTAGACTCCAGTCTGTGGATTGGTTTTATGAGGGCTGATTTCCAACTTTTGGGAAAAAACACTATGACACAAAGAATAGATGAATAAATTACTTAATGGGACAGAAACAGAAAGACAGGCTAATTTAATAAGTCAAAAATCAGTTTTATCCAAGACAATAGAAGGTTTAAGATTAGATTACAGAAAATAATCCATGACCATTTCGGGAGTCAGAAACATAAAGTAAAAAGGTGGAACAAAATCGAAATTAATTAACTGCTGAGAATTAGTTATTTGGGCCACCAGGTTTTTTTCTAAGGTCTTTCAGGTTTCCAAAATAATTAATAAATAAAGAATATACAATGGAGCTGTCAGATAAATGATTTGTCTACACTAGTGCTGTTTGACCTCGGGTAACCTCACGAGTGGCATATGCCATGAGTGAGATGTCCTAGGTCAAGCAGCGCAAGTGTAGATAGATCATTTCTCTGACAGATCACCATTGTATATTTCAATTATGCAATAGGGATGCTTTCTATCAGTGCAGGAACATTTGTTTTTGATTGCTTATTTTCTTTGCATATGTTTGTCAAAAAAGTGAACAAAAAATTGCATTTTCTGTTCTTTTTTTGCTAATTATGAAAAAATCTATAAGGTATCTATAAATGAAACCCCACTCGTTTTGTAGATAATTTTGTGCCGAACATCTTTCATGCTCAGAGTACCATGCTATCTTTTTTTGTTTTAAAGTTATTCGCATTTGAATATGGGTAGTACTGCTACTGTGGTCGAACATCCTAAATGAGTTCCAGAATGATTGTGACATAGCTACTATATGAATAAATTTTATTTATTCAATGGCTATGAGGATAAATACGGGATATGACATGGGTGAGAGTGAGATCGCGGAAATATCTCCAAAAGCTGCCACAGAACTCTTGGATATCTAGAGGTCGGTGACAGCGAGTGGAGATGGTTCTGCTATCTCGCTGCCACCCATGTCATATTTGATTTATACAACAATTGTGGGTCTCTCTTTTTCAGTTTTAAAGTAATTTGCATTTGTTTGTTTCAAAAAGTGAAAACAATGGATTTTGTACTATTTTTTGCTAACTATAAAAAAACTAAAAGGTATCTATAAATGAAAGGTGTGGAAAGGATGAGAAGGGACTTGGCAAGGTTGGAGGAATGGTCAGAAGTATGGCAGCTTGGATTCAATAATAAGAGGTGCAAAAATAATGCACCTGGGAAACAAAAACCCAGGGGAAGATTACACAATGGGGGGGGGGTAGTAACAACAACAAAAATGGAAAGGGACCGGGGGGGGGTGGTAATCATATCAGATGACCTTAAGGTTGGCAAGCAATGTGAGAAGGTGGTAGGGAGGGCTGGGGGGATACTGGGATGTATAGGGAGAGGCATCACCAGCAGAAAACAGGAAGTTGTTATTCTCCTGTAAAGACAGTTGTTGTCTTGAGACCCCATCTGGAGTACTGCGTCCAGTTCTGGAGACCCCATCTCCGCAAGGACATAGACAGGATGGAGGCAGTTCAGAGGAGGGCAATTAAATGGTGCAGGGTCTGCAAGAGAAGCCATATGAGGAGAGACTAAAGGAGCTTAACATGTATACCCTTGAGGAAAGGGGGGGCATGATAGAAATGTTTAAGTGCCTCAGTGGAATCAACAAAGTCCAAGAGGGTAGTATCTTTCAGAAAAAGAGATGTTCAAGAACAAGGGGACACAATTTGAAGATAGAGGGGAGACGGCTCAGGTTCAATGTGAGGAAGTATTTTTTCACAGAGAGGGTAGTGGATGCATGAAACAGCCTTTCTGAGGAGGTTGTGGGGTCTAAAACTGTAGGAGAATTCAAGAATGCATGGGACAGACATAAGGCAATTTTTGTGGGAGGGGGGAGGAAGAAATAGACTGCTGGTTATATACTGTAGGATCTGCAGCTTATCCTGTAGGTAGGGAAATGGGCAGACTAGATGGGCCAAATGGCCCTTATCTGCCATCAAAGTCTATGTTTCTATACCTGCATACATCTCACTTAAGTAAACTTAGCATATATTTTTTTCTTTTTTTTTACCGGTATTGTCCAGGCTCCCCCTGTCCCTCTTGTGCTTCCTTCCCCTAGCTGGCTCCTCTGTCCCACTTGCTTCCTTCCCTAAGCACTTTATATTCTATAATGTACTGCTTACCTGATTCTTATTTGTAATGCCAGTCCAGCAGTGTGTTGGTGATATATTGATTTCAATCTGTACCTAATCATTATGTATGCGAATTGTAATTGTATGTATAATCTGTTTTAAACCCACTTGTACCACCCCCAAGTCACACTGTGAGACAAGCAACTTGTTGTTCGGTGTGCCTTCCTGGTGAAACATTTCATTAAATAAATAAGGAAAGCAAAGACTTTGCGTAGCAGACGTGGTGAAGGAATCATTAAATAATATGCTAAATGGACCAAAAGCCAGGGAACTATTGGGTAAATTATTGATACTATGCAGGCCTCGATAATGGAGGATAACTTGAAAAGACATATCCACCGGTATATCTATTACTATGTTAAAGGAGAACTGTGCTGAACCTATAAATAATTTTTCCCAGAAGAAGTGATTTTTATATATTGTATCACATTCCATTATTGTTCAGTCTTTACTGGCCTTTTAATACACTCAGTGGCTTTTCTGATTCATACACTGGTAAGTGCCATTTTAGAGCAGTATGATGTAGTTTATATCCCCCTTGGACCATAGAGTTCTAAAGTAGAACACAAATGGATTGTGAAAACAATGTAAGATCTTTAACATGGACATAAAGTACATCATACAGTTCTAAAATGGTACTGCCCTCTAGAGTGTACAGCATAAACACTGACTGCATTTACCCAAAGGCCAGTAAAGACGCAATAAAAACAGAATGTGAACCAATATTAGAAAGGCAGCTTCTTCAGAAAACAAAGACTTACAGATTCAAGGCAGTTCTCCTTTAAGGAGGATGTATAGCACAGTGGTTAAGAGCACTGAGCTGCAAACCTGGGTACCTGGGTTAGAATCTCATCTGCCACCACTTGCATACTGTGTGACCCTAAGCAAGTCACTTAACTTTCTTGTGCTCCCAGTTCACACCTGGAAACAAGCTCTGGCTTAGTATGTCTTTCCTGGTTAAACAATTTCCCCTTTCCCTATATAGCAATAAAAATAACAGGGCCCCTAAGGCTCACTTTGGTTTAATGATACTTGTAAACAAGCAAAAAAGCATTTAATGAAGGTAATCAGATGGTCAAAAAAAATACCCTTCAAGGCAAAATGTCAATCAGTTAAACATGAAAAAGAAACAATATAATAGTCTTAAAAGAACAAAAGCTAAATAAAAGCAAATGGTTAGAAACGTTCAACATTATTGATAGCAAGACCAGAAAAGCTTTGGACTATGGTTGCAAAAAGGACAAACTCATTTAATTCTACTTCATCGGTATATGTCCCAAAGGAAACCTGGGTAAAATATTATAGAAATATTGTCTCAAGCTCATGCCCTAGAAGTAGCAATAATGATATTTTCTCAAATTTACTAAGTTATACAACATATCCTTTAGTTCTAAAAGTTGTGGAAGTAGAAGATGCCAGAGCTACTGACACCTCAAAAAAAAACAACTTTAAAAAGCATAATAATTAGGTACAATTTGCCTATATTCCATTTATATTTTATATAGTTCTCCTCCCCTTTATTTATTCCTAAGGACATTTTCATGAACATATGGGCTGGGATATTCAAAGCAGTTGCGCATGGCGCAACTGAGTTGCACTGGCACAAGTACTGAAATGTGCCAAGGAGCGATATTCAGTGGGAGCCATTGCACAGCGCAAGTCCCATTGCGCCAATCTGCAACCCTAATGAATGCATGTGCAAGACCAGGGTGTGTGCCCATTAATATGCGGCACAGTGCAATATTCAACCGCTGAACCATGGCACAAATGCGGAGCAAGTCCCAGATGTGATGAGCAGACTTGAGTCTATAAATACAGGGCGCAAGCACACAGACAGCACTTACGCCAGGGGCAAGGGAGAGAGAGAGAGAGAGAGAGAGAGAGAGTGGTATGGGAAGGTGGAGGGACAAAACCATTAAGAGCAAGGGAGACAGAGCCTGAGTCGGACAGGGTGACCTGCACAGGCAGCCACAGGGGCGTGGGACAGAGGTGGCAGTGGAGAGTGAGCCTGTGTCAGAGGGAGTGAGAGGGAGAGGCAATCAAGGTGCCACGTACCGCACGAGGGTGGCATACAGCCCACAGCAGCCAACCGCCTGGGGAGACAGGACAACAGGGGCCATGGCCAGTGCACTCTTTCTAGTGAAGGTCGTAATGAGGGGTGTGAGGAGGCAGGAGGAACAGTAATGTAGCCGTGGAAGGGCCCGTCGGTGGTATGCCTCAAACAGGTTGTACCGTGCCTGCACCACCTTCAAGAATTACACCAATATGGAGATTGTGGGCTAGTACCACCTGAACAGGGCCATTCTGAGGCAGCTCTGTAAGCTGTGCAATGAGGAGATGCAGGCAACCACACGACAGAGCCACACAATGTCTGTGGAGACAAAGATAACAGCTATCATGTGCCGGCTTGCCACGGGCACCTTCCAGAGACCAACAGTGGACACAACAGGCATAACCCAGTCAGCCACATCCTGCATCCTCACACAATTCCTCAATGCCTTGCTGCCACATGCTTCAGAATATATCCATTTCCCGAGCACACAGGTAGAGCGTACATCAACCATGCAGGACTTCCACAGGGTAGCACGCATGCCTGGCATGCTTGGGGCCATTGACTGCACCCATATGGGCATCCACATGCCACCTGGCCCTGAGGGTGTGGTGTATGTTAACAGGAAGGGGTTCCCCAGTGTAAACTGCCAGGTAGTGTGCAATGCCAAGGGGTGCATCACCAATGTCTGTGTCACACACCCTGGGAGTGCACATGATGCATTCATCTGGCACAGCACTGTGCTGTGCCACAGGTTCAAGTGTGGGAATATCCCCATGGGCCACCCAGTGGGTCAGTATGGGACAGGCAAGGGATGCTGGGCAGGGCAGGGCAGGGCAGGGGAAGGGGGAGGACAGGATGGGTGTGCTGGCAAGGATGCCAGGGATGGGCAAGGGGCACAGCAACAGAGGACACAGGGCCAACCATGTCATTCTCCACACAGGTAACAGTGGCTATCCACTCAGGCCCTGGCTGCTCACCCCCTACCGGCGCCCGTGGTCCCCAGCAGAAGAATGGTACAATGAGGCTCACGCCAGCATGTGGAACATCATTGAGTGTGTATTTGGGATACTGAAGGCACATTTCCATTGCCTAGACAGATCTGGCAGTGCCCTACAGTACAGCCCCTTTGAAAGCCTGTGGCCTATTCCTGGCCTGTTGCATACTGCACAAAATGGCCATTGACTGTGGGCTAGCTGTCAAGGCTGAGAAGGGGGACAGTAGTGGGGACGACGAGGGCAATGGGCTGGAGGGTGGTGGACACCCCCTCCGGGCAGAGGGACCCCTGGCTGCAGAGGATGGCACTCCAGCACAGGGACACCATCGCAAGGGAGCACTGTGGTGCAGGCAGGTAGGTTGCACCACACCCATGCACTGGCCACACACACAGGTACAGCACATAGTCAGGGGCATGCATGGCAGTGGGCATGCACACACAGAGGCGTGGAGCAGGGGTGGGGATGATGGTGCCACACAGCCACACACAGTAGCACACAGCAGGGAATGTCAACACACACACACACACACACACACACACACACACACACAGTGCCCATGCACTGGCATGTGGTGGGGATCAGATGCAGTGCACCATTGCACAGGTACAGTTCTCCTCTCATCATGCCCCCACGCCACATGGGCCAGTGGCCAGGCAGGCGCGGACACAGGCAGCGTGCGGCATGACACATAGGTGCCACACCTGTGGTATGCACACACACACACACACACACTGCCCATGCATCACAGGGCAGTGGCAGCAGACTGCAGCCAGGGCAACATGCACATCAGGTCCGCCACGTGGAACCATGGCCACCATGGCCATGTTGGCAGCCACACCAGGGCTGATCAGCAGCCATAGGCTTCACATCAGCCACAGGGGGTGTCTGCAACAGCCCCCCAGGGGTTGAACTGTGGAACCATGACTGGGTCCATGCAGGGGTGTGTAGGCACCCAAACAGGCCCACCCCATGCATGCCTGGGATGCCAAAAGCAGAGTCCAGCATTGAAAGGGAGGATGTCGCTGGACGCCAGGTTTGTGGGGTGGACAGTGCACTACGTGGTGTGTGAGGTGGCTGGCCACACCCTGTGGCAGCCAACAGGCAAGGCATCCCTGACCACATTGGCAATGTGATCTTGGGATGCGGTCATGTCCTCCCGCAAGCACTGAATAGCCTCCAGGAGCTGTGCAGTGTCTCTCTCATGCTGCTCAGCCACCTGGTGCACCTCCGCACACAGTGCATGCACCCCAGCTACCAGCAGCACCTGTTGCTCCACGGAGGTCCGCAGCAATCGGGTGTGCTCTGACAATGGGTCCGTGCCCAGGGGAACCTGGGTTGGGCGCCAACCCACCGGTGGTGTACGACCCACTGTACAGCCCCCCAATCAGGTGGATGCTGCACAGTGGGGTCCTCATGGGGTTGGCCCTTATCAGGCACCCCAGCAGTGGACACCATGTCCGGCTGCCCTCTGTCCCCTGCTGTCTGCTGCTGCTGCCCCTCCAGCCCCTGTATGCTGCCTATTGCCTGCGTGGCTGCACCACCACTACCACCACATGGCACTGCCATGGTGGTGCACATGGCAGCACCTGCAGTGGTGGTGGGCAGCTAACCCACCACTGGCAGGCCACTGGGCACGCTGCCTGTGGTGGTACTTGGTATGGGCATCTCCCCCACAACACCTCCCATGCTGTCCAGGACCATGGTCATGTCATCATTGGTGTCGGACCCCACCCCGATCTGTGTCTGTACATGGAGGATGCCATGGCTGGCATCCTGCTGAAACACAGCCAGGGTCTCGTCCAACCCCATGCCCAGGACATCCGGCTGGACAGCGGTGGTGTGCTGCAGCTGATCAGGCCTCCAGATGCCAGCAGAGGTAGATGGCTGGTCCTCCGGGGCTGGGCCCACCTCCATGGCTGCTGCTGGTGCCCCTTCCACTGCATGCAGGTGTGCTGGTGCTGAAAGAGAAAACAGATGTGTCAGTGATGCATGTCCCCGGCCCCCCAAGCCCCCCATCCCCCACCACTACTTGCTGTGTGTGCCCATCATACGTACCATTCAGTGCTGGGCTTCCACCTGTCTGGAACCCTCCTCCTGGCACACCCTCAACAGTGCTGTGGTGCATGGTGGCCGCCACTAGCTCCTCCTGTGCCGTGAGCTGTGGCACATCAGCAGGCCCCCCTCCAGTGGCTGTCCGGGCTGCACGAATGGCTGCCACCTTCTCCTTGATGCAGCATTTATTGATGCCCACCTTCTTCCGGCACTCCTGCACTGACCGCTGGTGGCTGTCCTACTGGTTTACACTCACCGCCACCTCCTCCCAGGTCGTAGCCCTGGCCTGAGGTGTGCTTGTGGTACCACTCAGCAGTGGCTTCCTATCGAGGTAGGCCTTGAACAGGGCATCTGCCTCTGCCTTGGTAAAGTTGGGCCTGCGTTTGTGAGCAGGCCCATGCTCCTCACTCCCTTCATGCTCTGAGATTGTGCTACCTGTGGACATAGACATGTGTGTCACTGTCATCTGCAGCTTACACCATCTACCCTGCTGTGCTGGCTGTGCTCGGCAGCAAGCTCAACTTACCTCAGTTGGTTGCAATACCGGTCCATGGCCTGTGCTGTTCCAAGGCACTTTATGGTGCAACGCATGCAAATGAGCATTGGCGCAATAGTAATGACATGCTAATTACACCAGTGCACTGTGCATTGGCTGATGAGCCCATTTGCATGTGGCAGCTGAATATCGCATACTTGCCCCTTGCGCAATGGTATTGCTCTGGAGCAAGTTGTGGCGCAATGTCCATGACTGTGCGGTGCACAGGAATGCAGTGCACATGCGTCTGGTGGTGTGCTACTACCTATTGCAGACTTTGCTCCCACAGCGCAATAGGGGCCATGGCGCACTGTGTACCATGGCCTCTATTGCGCACCGACGCACAGTGCGCCAGGCGAATCCTGACCCTACTGTGACCCTGTGACCCCTTCAGACTACACCACCATGTGCCTGTCAGGCCACGCCAATTCCATGCATCTCCACCAATGCGCGATTGGTGGCCACAGCTTATTCCTCCACAAGGTGCGCATCCCGCGCACATTGTCCACACGTGCGTCTTTGGCAGCCATATTGTCTACACATAGTGTATAACAGCAGTCGTGATGGCACAGTGGGGAGTTCATCAGGCCTGTAACTGGTCCAACATAGAATTAATAAATCTGGTGGCTTGTGTGCAGCCACATGCACCAGGGCTGTTTGGGCAGGTGCCCCTGCAACAGCCCAGGATGGAGGTATGGCAGGCCATTGCTGCTGGGGTGGCCACTGGTATGAAGACATGATGAGGTGGGACCCAGAGCACCTGAGGCAGCTGCAGGCATGTGCCTGCAGGGAGGGCCATGCCACGGTCAGGAAAGTCGTCCCCTGCTGAATGTGTGCCCTAGTGCTGTACTGTGGTGATTGCTTGGCTGCCTGGCATGCCCTGCAGAGGGGTACACTGTCAGCAAGTGTATTGCAGAGTGGCATTACTGGCCACAGTTTGCACTACACTACAGCCTTGTGGGACATGTCGGGCAGGGGCTAATGCTGTGCACAGGGGTGGGAGTGGTAGGCACATGCTGTGGGTGTTTTTCTGATGTGTACCTGTGTTTGTTCCATTCCCAGGGCCTGAAGATCAGTGCCAGGTGGGTGCGGCGGGGTGCCAGGCTGGGCACAGCGGGACCCAGCGGCGGTGGAGGAGCTGCAGCAGGACCGGCACAAGTGGTGCCACAGCAGGCAGGTAGACACTGTTGCATTCCTCTACACATTACCAGTTGTTCAGTGGAGGAGTGGGTGCAGCCATGGCCACCTGTGCCATGTGCCATGGCAGCTGTGTGTTGCACACTGTGTGTGGTGCATGCCACTGTGGGGCAGCCATCGCACACACGTACCAGCTGTTGGTGGGATGAGTGTGCGCCCAGCTACCACTGGTGTTGCTGTGGTGCTGCAGGTGCCCTCTGCCTTCTGACTGTCACTGCGCAGTTGGGTGGCCATTGGGCAGCAGTGTCCACCACTTTGCACTGTCTTGGCATGCTGGGTTGCTGGCAGGCATTGGCCCACCCCCTGTGGGTGGCTGAGGTGCCACTCCAGGGGTGTGTGTTCCCACTGCCCATTGTGCACAGTGGGTGGGCATGGTGCCATAGAACCTTGCACTGATCACCTGTCCTATCCTTTGTCATAGGCATCCAGAGGAGATCATGGCTGCCCCTTTATTGCAGGCTGTTGAGGCAGATAATCCTCATCACCTCAACAACCCTGGAGGTGGCCCAGTAGGTGCACAGAATTCTGCTGATGGACCGCTGGAGGAGGAGGAGGCACCAGGTGGCAGTGGGCTGTGGATGCCCATAGTTCAACCCCAGCTGTTCCCTTATATACCTGCCATCCCTTCCCCATCTGTCCTTCTTCCCACTGTACAGTCCCTGTTCCCTGTTTCGTTCCCTCGCTTTCCTACCTTTTCAGACCCCTTGCACATGTACATAGTTTTTTCAATACAGTTATTTTGCTTACCTGCCTGTGTTGGTGTCTGCTTTACAGCTGGTGTGAGGAGCCATGCTGCAGTGGTGTGGTATGTGTCTGTGTGGTGTGCCTGTGTCAATGTGCGGGTCATGCATCGTGGTGTCCTGCCCCTTGGTTGGTGGCTGTGCCTTGGGGTGGCCATGGGGTGGTTGTCCAGGATGCGTGGCATGTGTGTGCTTTGCAGCATGGTCCTGGGTGTGGCTTGCTGGGGTCTGGGTGGGTGATGGCACAGCATGTGGCAGGGGACTCAATTGGTGGCCCTCCATTGGACATTGGTGCCACCTGTTGTCTGCTTTGTGTGTCACAGTTGTGTTCCAGGGTAGGGGGGTCTGAGTGCCTGTGTGTGTCCTGCTTGTGGTGGCCACCTGTGGCCTGCCACTGTGCATCCCTAGCACTGTCCCTGGGTGTCTTCCTTTGCCGTGCCTCATGTCTTTCCACTGCTGCTGTGCTCCCACCATTGCCTGGGGCTAGTCTTTCCACTGCTGCTGTGCTCCCACCATTGCCTGGGGCTAGTCTTTGTGTGCAATGGCGCATGTCCCGTTGCACCATGGCACATTTCTGGTTGCACTATGGTGCAAGTCTGGTTGCATCTTGGTGCAGGTCTGGTTGCACCTTGGTGCAAGTCTGGTTGCACCATGGTGCACCCCTGTGATATTCAGCCATGTTGCGCTGGTGCATTTCACCATGCGCAACTTTTGAATATTGCACTCATTATGCCATGGCGCATTGGAGTTGTGCTGCGCTGGACTTGCGCTGGCCTTTGGCGCATTTCTGAATACCTGGCCCATGATCTTTATCCCTTAGAGTGCCTTCAGAGTACATCTGCCTCTAAAGCTTACTCCCTACTTCAAGACATAATACTGTGTTGTGACTTCTCAATCTGTTGCCATGGGAGTAACTGTGGTATCACAAGCAGTGCTCTGTGACTTCAGGTAGGGAGAAAGCAGCAGGAATGGACAAACTCTTCAGGAGCAAAGATCCTATTTTCATACAGATTACCTCAGTAATAAATAATGGGGAGGAGGAGGAATACAGCACTAATGGGAAATACAAGCTGGGCTATGTCTAAATATTAGGTTTTGTTAAAGTTCCCTTTAACGTGTCACCAGCTCTCTAAAGTTTGAACTAAACAAAGCACCAGGCCTGGATGACATACTTTCAGGGTCTATAATGACACATTGAATTTATGGATTCTCATGCTAACTACTTTTTTAAACTCGTGCCTTAAAGGAGATAGAAAATGCATTTGTTCTAATTTTACCTGTTAAATAAATCATTACTATCTAAAAATGGCTTTTGTGTGTCTTTCTTAAGGGTTAAATGGGCAAAACAACATTTGCATGTACCATGCACTTTTTTAACTGCCTATCAGCTTCACACTGTCTATTTTTTTAGGGCTGTGGGCGAAGCCTATAGCCTTTCGGTCCTCGATCAGATTGTAGCTCTAAAACGGCTGATCGTGGAATTCCCTTTTCGGACATTTGAAAGTGTTCCTCCACAGCTGCAAAATAGTGCACTCCCCTTCTGATTGTTGCTATTTGCTGCTCTATGTTAAAGGCATCTGAAGAGAGGGGGGGATGCTACTGTATTGTATCTCAGAACTTCTCAGGATATTAACAAAAAAAACTTTTTAAACTGCTGTTTCTATCATCTGTCCAGCTCAGTCTAATAGATTCATTCTATTTCTTTAAGCAACCTAGGGGTTAACTCATTATTTTGTCTGGCTTTTGTGAAACTAAAAGTAAGACTCAGTGTCAGATTACAGACAGTGCAGTTGCAGTCTGTTAGATGTCATTCCTAGGGCAGGGCAAGTTGCATGCAAGCAAACACACACAGCAGCAGTCTGACTAAATAAATTGAAGAGGACTAATTTAGCAGCATGGCAGATTTGATGATTGTGACTAAACAGCACTATATGGTGCCAACAAGAAAATAACTTTAGTCATTTGGTAGCTCTTCACAGCCCAAGTGCATGCACACATGTGCGTGTGCACACACACACACACACACACACACACACACACACACTACCAGGGCTCCCAGATCTACAGGGATTCCTGTATTTTACAGGGATTTGGAGACATCTACAAGGCAATTCTTCCCATAGACTTGCATTAGTCATATAGGAAAACGGGAATTTGGCTTCCATTGGAAATAATGTAATCTACAGGAAAACAGAGGAAAATTGCCCTGTATTTACAGGAAAAAAGCAAACTTAATCTGGGAGCACTTACACACACACACACACACACACACACACACACACACACACACAGTATTTACTCTGACTAAATAAATTCAAGAGGACTGATTTAGCAGCATGACAGTTTTTGATGATTGTGACTAAATAGCACTATATGACACCAACAAGAAAATTTGGTCATTTGGTAGCTTTTCACAGCCCTATCAGCTCTGGCTAGAGTTTGTTATTGGGAGCCAGTACATGGCAAGCATTGGAATGCCCATATCACAGACTCCCAATACAGCTTGCAGGCTGCTGTAACTGCAGCACCATTAAAGGTTCATGCTGCTATGTATGTAAAGGCTAGGGTGGTTTGAAAATTGCACCTTTAAGGCCACCTGCTCAGCATCTTTGTTTCTTCCTCAATAAGTTGCTTTACAGAAATGCTGGTAAAGGTAACTGAAATGTAAGTCAGCTCTTGATGCAGTATAACTGTTTATTTTTGAATCACACCCGCTTTTTCATGAATTCCCTGGTGTGCAGTGGGTCCCTCCATAACCTAACTTGTCGTTGTAGTGGAACCTGACATTTAAATTTTGTTACATGCAGTATTTAATGTTTACAGCAAATATTCTGTGAAAAACACAGTCTGTCTTTTACTTCCTTGTGTGCCGCTGACAGACAAATGTAGACCACAAAGCAGAAAGCACAGTTTGTATCAGCCAGTCAGTGGCCGACAGAGGAGGTGACAGGAGAGCTATGTTGGTTGCCCAATACTTACCATGAAAAAAGTTTAATTAAAATTAATTTGGAATGTACTGTATTGTCTCCCTCACACAGGTTGGACTATGATCAACCTCCCCCAAGCTACTCTTTTCTTTTTTTTTTTTTGTGGCTGGCAAGGCTTTCACTCCACTTGCCCTCTGCTGACTGAATCAGGGCTGGGGAGCAGTGGAAAAGGCTGCAGGTGCAAACCTTTTGCCAAAAGAAAGTTTGCTGTGCTGGTTGCTCCGTGCTGACTTAAAAGAAAGAAAACGTGCACTTTTCTGGTCACCAAGATGAGGTGGCATGTTGAGTTCTCCATCCTAGCTGCAGTCTAAAGAATTGGGAGGGGGGCAAGTGAACAGACTCCTTGACCAGCTTGTTTGCTGCAAATTGCAAATTTGTGCTCCCTGTTATGTGGTTTCTTTGCCGCAAATTGATGCTCGTGGTTATGCGGCTTTTTTTACGCAAATTGGTGCATTCGGTTATGTGGCTCAGGGTGGGTGCTTTAGTCCCTGCATCTTTTACCACTGCTCTCCAGCCCTGATTCAATTCAGCAAAGGACAGGGGACGTGAAGACCATCAGCGGCTGCCAGCGGCAAAAAAAAAGAGGAGCTCGGGGGAGGTTGATCATAAGAGATGGAGGTAGGCATCCAACCTCTGTGGGGGAGGCACAATACAATACATTGCAAACTGTATTCACAGTAACTATTGAATAACTGACATAGCCCTCAGGCCCCCCCCCCGTGGTGATTGGCTTCAGCTCAGACCTTATGTTTTCCCCCAGCTAACATCCAGTTGTCCCCCCCGGCCCCAAGCACAAAAAAGACCAAAGATATTCAAACCCTTTTCCCCCAATGTCCCATCAGTGCACACCCAACCATTTTATTTGGTTAACCCCCCTCCCCTCCAAGAAGCTTAGCTTACCTTTGTGTCATTCATTTGGCCCAGCAGTACTATCAACCTCTGCCGCTCTCCCCAACCCTGTTTGAATATCTTTGCGGGCAGGGGAGAGTGTGAGACTGCTGCTTTGCCTGTGCAGAGAAAAGCCGGCATGCTGTTGTGTTTCATGTTCACAATTTTCTGATGGTGGTACTGGTGGTGATGGTGATGGGGGGGGTAGATTCCTTGAAGGGCTCACACACTGCAGGTGAAATTTTTGGAGTGAGGCATCTGTTGTCTTTTCTGCGCGTGGTGCCAGGGGTGGGCCAAAACAACTGGATGGGGCCTGAAGATGTTCGCCGGGTTGCTGGATGTAGCTGGGCATCTTTAACATCAAGGGGAGTCTACCAGCCTTTTTTGTACTTTGGAGCAGTTGCTGACTTAAGAGGTACTGTAAGGTGTTCTTTCACTAACAAGAAATGTACTATAAGGACTTCTCAAGCATTTGTAAGCCGACTGACCCAGAAAGAAGGGGCTGAACCAAATTGCAGCTGATTGCTGAATAGTTTCCTTTTTTGTGATTTGGACAGCTTGTATTAATGTCAGGGGGAGCGAGACCATCAGCATTTTTGCACTGTTGTTGGATAGTTGCTGAATGAAACACTGGTGTTCAGTGTACACCTTATGGTTGTGCTGAATCAGTTAGGGATGTCAGCAATTCAAACACAGACATGTGCTGACTCCCGTTATGGAAAATCAATCTGTGAAGCCAGTTGTGGCTTCAAAAATATAAAGGCCATATAAAAATGAACTGTAAACCTTACTAATAAAAAAAAAGACACTCACACACAGGCCATTGCGCTTTACTTCTAATTTATTTAACAGTTCTAAACATTGATAAATCATTTCCTATCTCCTTTTGGAAAACATTCATCCCATCATTGTGGAAGACAGATATAATAGTCCCCATTCAAGAAAAAGTTAACATAGAAACGTAAAATTTGATGGCAGATAAGGACCGCTTGACCAACCTAGTCTGCCCATTTTCCCCTACCTACATTATCACCACAGACCCCAATTGATCTCTGGTTCTTTTTCTCTCCATCTTTTTTCCAGTAAGATACCCTTGTGCCTATCCCATGCGTTCTGGCCTCCACACACACACACACACACACGCATGTTCTTCGCCCCCCCACCTCCTCTGGAAGGCTGTTCCAGGAATTCAGCACTCTTTCTGTGAAAAAGTACATCCTCACATCTCTCCTGAATCTATCCCCCCCTCCAGCTTCATAGCATGTCTCCTTGTTCCTGAGCACCCTTTTTCCAAAAAATACTTTCCTACTGTACCTTATTTACCCTCGTCAGGTATTTAAAAGTCTATCATATCCCTTCTCTCCCTCCTCTCTTCCAGGGTGTACATATTGAGGTCCTTTAGTTTCTCCTTTTAGGGATTTTGATGCAGACCCTGCACCATTTTAGTTGTCCTACTCTGGACTGCCTCCACTCTATTTATGTTCTTACGGAAATGTGGTCTGCAGAACTGGACTCAGTGTTCAAGGTGAGGTCTTAGCAGTGATCTATACAGGGTCAACATCACTTCCCTCTTTCTTCTGTGATACCCCTTCCTATGCACCCCAGCATCCCACTAACCTTCCTAACTGCCTTTTTGTACTGCCTGGCACTTTTAGGTCATCTGATATGAGCACCCCTAGGACATGTTTCTGCTTGGTGGATATCAACACCACTCCATCCATTTTGTACTCTGCCCCCAGGTTTCTGTGTCCTAAGTGCATTATTTTGCACTTGTTTTGCATTGAATCCCAGCTGCCATGCCCTTGACCACTCACTGAGTATTTTAGGTATCCGCTCATCTTTTCCACCCCCTCTGGAGTGTCAACCTTGTTGCAGATCTTGGTGTCTTCATCAAGAGACAGACCTTCCCTTCCAGCTCCTCTGCAGTGTCACTTATAAAGACATTACAGAGCACCACTTCCAGCATGGATCCCTCGGGTAGCCTGCTGGTCACCCTCCTTTCCTCAAAGTGAACTTTGTTTACCACCCTCTGGCATCTATCTCCTAACCAATTTCTTATCCAGTTTGCCACCTTTGGTCCCACTTCTAAGCTATCCAGCAAGGTTCTTGCTATGAACCAAGTAATTTTTGTACAGTAAGCCTTCTGGATGCCCTGTCCAAGATATTCTCTAAAATACTGCTAAATAGATTGCCCACATGGCTACAAGATAATAAACCACTATCAGGCAGGTTTTAGACCAGGGTTTTCCACAGTCAGTAATGATGTCTATAATTTTGCATAATTTATTAGAAAAATATGTTGAATTAAAAAAACTGAAACTTTTCACGTTATCTGTAAACATTTCATCAGCTTTCAATTCAATAAATAGAGACTTATTATGGAAAATAATGTTGGAAATGGGAGTTAATCATTCATTACTTATACCTATAGATCAGTTATATACAGACACTAAAACAGTTATTACCTATGACAATGCAGGGAACTTAAAGTCTTTCAGCACAGAAGAGAGGAGTCAAACAGGGATACCTACTGGCACCAATTCTTTATATATATATATATATATCTACGTGTGTGTGTTTATATATATATATATATATATATATATATATATATATATATATATATGTGTGTATGAATAAGGGATACGCAACCCCCTACTGGAAATATTGTCGATATTTTTTGTTCGCGTGCCAATTGGCCCGATAACATCATGAGTGGCGATGTCATTGGATCAATTGGCATGAGAACAAAAAATATTGACACTATTTCCTGAAGGGGGGGTTGTGTATTCCATTTATGCCATACCTCCAAAAAAGTGGGAAAAAAAGTAAATCCTTGCCAGTTTTTGCTGATTATAAAAAAACTAAAAGAAATCTATAAATGAAACACCACTCATTTTGTATGTATTTATGTCCTGATCAACTTTTTCTTAAAGTACCATGCTATTATTTTTCATTTTATAGTTATATGCATTTGTTTGTTGCAAAAAGTGAAACAAACTGAATTTTCTGCAGTTTTTTTGCTAATTATAAAAAACTAAAAGGTATCTATAAATGAAACACCACTCAGTTAGTAGATATTGTTGTGCTGAACAACTTTCATGCTTGTAACACCATGCTGTCATTTTTCGTTTTAAAGTTATTCGCATTTGTTGGTCGAAAAAGCAAACAAAATTGCATTTTCTGCTGCTTTTTGCTTATTATACAAAAAAAAGTCATAATTGAAACACCACTCATTTTGTAGATATTTTTGTGCTGAACAACTTTCGTGCTCGCAGTACCATGCTATCATTTTTTGTTTTAAAGTTATTCACATCTGTTTGTCGAAAAAGCAAACAAACTTGCATTTTGTGCTGTTTTTCAGCTAATTATATAAAAAAAATTTTAGCCATAAATGAAACACCACTCATTTTGTAGATATTTTTGTGCTGAACAACTTTCGTGCTCGCAGTACCATGCTATCATTTTTCATTTTAAAGTTATTCACATTTGTTTGTCGAAAAAGCAAACAAACTTGCATTTTGTGCTGTTTTTCAGCTAATTATATAAAAAATTAAAAGTTAGCCATAAATGAAACACCACTCATTTTGTAGAAATATTTGTGCTGAACAACTTTCATGCTCACAGTACCATGGTATCATTTTTCGTTTTTAAGTTATTCGCATTTGAATACGGTTACTACTGCTACTGTGGCCGAATTTGCAAATGAGTTCCAAATGAGCCAATCTCTACCTACTGTGTGGATAAATTTACCTACAGTGAGGATAAATGCGATATTCTCACTGAAGGTCTGATCACCCTGAGAATATTGAAAATATTTGCCTTTTTTTATCCTCACAGGTATGGCATATATATATATATATATATATATATATATATACACACACACACACACATATTTTATGTATTTATACAACAGTGGTGGGAGTTCCAAGCTGATGATAAACCATGTTATTTTCACTGCAGTGTGATAAATAGTGATGACATCAGCAGTGTTAAAATATAGAGAATACTGGACGAGCAACTATGCAGAACCATTGTGTTCTGCCACAGAGGGAATCTGATTCCCTTTGACCTCGAGAGCGAAGCTCGAGAGGTCCATGGGAATCAGAATCCTGAGGTAGCTAAAAACACTGGTTGTGCACAGAGTTGCTTATCCTGTATTTTTTTATAGTGTATAGTAGTACTGTGTAAAAAATGTGTCTTGTGAGTTCTTTTGCTTTCAAAATGAAACTGACTCATGCAGTCTCTAGAGGTTCTAGAATGCTGTTCTACCACAGTAGGGTAGAACAGCATTCCATGACATTGGAACTGTGGTAGAACAGCATTTTGAAAGGGATGGAATTCTATACAGAACAACACTCCACTATACACTATATATAGAATAGTGGATGGGTGAACATCCACAACAAGGCTGTGTTTCCATCGAGGGAGTTGATGACATCACAGAGACCTCGAGAGCGAAGCTCGAGAGGTCTCGTTGATGTCATCAACTGCCCGAGATGGGGACGCAGACTTAGTTGTGGATGTTCACCCATCCACTGTTTTTTATAGTATATGTTTTTTTTTTTGTTTTAAATTTATTTTTTTCATTACTTGCCATAGGCGCTGCTCCCGTTTCCCCTCTGGTGCTTCTGCTTGTGGCCGTTCCCGCTTAGGCTCCGTCCTGCTCCTCAGCACATCATTTTTTTTTTAAATCGGTGAGAAAAAATAGAAGCAATTGTTTTTAGAAAGGGAGCCATGTATGGCTCTCTGTGTCCCGATTCCCGACTTCTCAGTCAGTGGCTCCGCTGCTTGGCGCTCGCGTCAATCGGCGCCAGCCATGTTTTTTCTATAGGCGTCCTCTAAGCCAATCAGTCAGCAGGTCAAGGGTAAAAGTTGTTGTACTATCGATGTGATGTCAGAACGATAGTGCAACAACTTTTTTGACCTTTGAACTGTACTACAACAAGATTTCAGCAGTTGCTGAAATCCATTGACCATAGGCAGCACCCATATACTATAAATGTTGTTCATCACACTCTGCAGAGTTAAAATAAATGCCGTTTATCACACACTGCTGATGTCATCTCCCTACAGCCTGCATTCTAAGTGAAACTGCTT
The DNA here is from genome assembly GCA_016271365.2 of Neoceratodus forsteri. Lineage (NCBI taxonomy): Eukaryota > Metazoa > Chordata > Ceratodontiformes > Ceratodontidae > Neoceratodus > Neoceratodus forsteri. The sequence continues at coordinate 707,202,732 of CM057459.1, read as the reverse complement.
CACAAATCAGTTTGTTTCTCATTGCTACCTGCAACTAACTCAATTACAGTTGCAAAAGACACTCACCTGTGTCCCATAGTGTTTCTAAGACTTCCAGCACATTACTATGCTGATCTCAGCTTCACTAAGGCCTGCATTCTAAATGACAGTGCTTCACAACACAGTTTCTGTTTCTTACTGCTAGCTACAACTACCTCAATTAGCATTGCAAAAGACACTTACCTGTTTCCCAAAGTATTTCTGAGACTCCCAGCCCATTACTATGCTGATCTCAGCTTCACTAAAGCTTGCATTCTAAATGACAGTGCTTCATAACACAGTTTCTGTTTCTCACTGCTAGCTGCAACTAACTCAATTAGTGTTGCAAAAGACACTCACCTGTTTCCCCATAGTGTTTCTGAGGCTCCCAGCTTATTCAGAAAAACTCACACACACTCAGACCACATACAAACAGAGCAGACAGCACACTGAAACATGAAAAGAACACCGGAAAACATAACAATACTTCTGAAGTTCCCACCCCCATTGTATAAATAGCACACATGATGTGCAGATTGAGTGCAATGGAACATATTCTCACTCCTGCAGAGTGAATATTGGATACTCTCACTTGTGCCTTTGGCACTTGTGAGTATCAAGAGCTCACTCTGCAGGAGTCAGAATATTTTCCATATCATGTCACTGCCCATCATGTATCCTCTAGTTATATATATATATTATTATTTTTTACTTCAGTCAGATGCAGAATTGCAGGATGATGCCTCACAAATTAATAAAAAGCAGTGCCATCTTCTCAGTTATGAAGACAGCACTGTAATCTTTTCACTGTAATGCAAGGGATTACAAAAGAAAATTAGTAAATTCAAAATGAACTGTGATGCCCTGGAAGTGAAATTAATCTTAATAAAACTAAAGTTATGATTTTTGGGTCTAATACTAGAAACTTATCATGGATGAAGATTTGATTTTATTTTGATTTTATTTATTTATTTAAGCTGGTAGGTCTATGGAACAAAGACCCTTTTCATAGGCAACCAGAGTACATAAAGACATACAATTACATAACACTTAATAAATATATAACATTACAGGCATATAAAACATAGGCTACAGAATAATACACATAAATAATTTGGGTCAATGGGAGACATGTGCAGAACATTCAAGAAGGCCTTATTATACAGAACATTTACATTCACTGTCTGATAACAAGTAATTTCTCAGCACCTTTCTGTAGCTACACACTGTAGTTTTGAGGCAATCAAACATAGTCATAATTGTGTTGAAGAACATTGGTAATTTATACAACATCTTCTGGCCAATCGCAGTTTTCATTTTTGGAACAAAGAAATAACAATGGTCAGATAAAAGAGTAGGGAAAGGATTTATGTATTTTTTTAAATAAAGTTTGAAAAATGATGGGAACATTATTCATAGTTACCTTCTTCACTAGCAGACCCATTTTAAATTTAAATCTCTGCCCTAAAGAAAGCATCCCTGCTTGCTTAAGGAGGACATGATGCATTCGAAATGGAAGCTGGGTTGCAAATCATGCAACTAGATTCAAAAGAATTCTAACCTTTGCAAGTAACCCATCACTAGCAGTGTAATAGAAAATCAAACCATAGTCAATAGTGGAGAGAAGAAAGCTTTGTGATAACAATACTCTGGTTGATGGTATCAGTAATGAATTCATTCTATAATGTGCTGCAAGCCTGTGTGCAAACAGTGAGGCAAGGGTTACCCCAAAGGGCATTTGGCTGGGAAGCCAAGTTTCAAGAAAATACAAAATCACACATGCCACACATACAAATCACACGTGTTTGCGCACAGAGGTTCTTTGTCTTTTAAATAGTTTTTTATTTTAATGGGTTCACCACAACATAACCCAGACAGACTGTCTTAGTGTAGCTGGTTCATTCCACTGGGGTGTCAAACAGACGAGGCATACTGATGAGTCCTGGTAGGACGAAACACGTGTCTATGTCATCTGTTAGCACCCTTTGCAAACTGTGTGAGAGGCCTTTTGGTACCATGCAATTCTCCTTAAAGTTGAACCAGCATAACATTCTGTGGTGATTTGCATATGCAGCCCATGATGCTTTGCATTGTGTGGGCATGTGTGCTTTTGTATTTTCTTGAAACTTGGCTTCCCAGCCAAATGCCCTTTGGGGTAACCCTTGCCTCAGTGTTTGCGCACAGAGATTCTTCATCTATTATGAATACCACCAACTCTAAAAGATTGTAATGGAAACAGCTTATTTTGAAGTTCAAACAGCTGTTTACAAAAAAATCAGTAGCATAATCAGGTTGAGGAATAGATTCAAGAAAGGACCAATTAATAGTAGTTAAATGCGTTTGTAAAGTTTGATTGTCCACCCACTAAAATTGTGAAACTGGATAAACCAAGAAAAAGTCTAACCTGTTTAAAGTTCAGGATGCAGTAAGTGGTCTGATGGTTGGAAATTGAGTCAGATAAAACACCAACTTGACACACTGCATCCAACCTATTAAACACTACCCAATCCAATAAAGAGTGGTTTCCACTATATCATGAGGTTAAAAAAACTGTTTAGGATATAACCCCAAAGCACAATTGCAGAATGCCCATGTAGAATGGGCTTTAATGAAACACTCTACCATACAACAGTGCAATGCAGTCTTTACAAGGAGACAAGAGACAAATATCTTAGTACTTTATTACAGAGATATTCAAATTTCCATGTACAATGGGCCAGCCCAGTGACGCTGAGAGTTGAGGTGCTGGACGCAACACCTCGCTCCATGCTGGCGACTCAGGTTTGGGAATGAGCACGGGTCGCCGGGGGGGGGTCAGCCAGGGAGGAGCAGATCGAGCGCCTGTGGGCTGCTCTCTACTTCCTGGGAAGGGTTTGGGGCTTGTGCCACACTGCAGTGACACCCAATGGAAATCGGGGGTTAAGCAGGTCATGGTGCAGCTAGTGAGGGAGGGCCACGGCAGACGTCTGCATGCTGTGCACCCGATGTCATTGCAGATCCATAGTCCTGGGGAGTAAATCATGGTGGAAAATGGTGGTCGGTTGTGGCAGCTTGATGGCTGTACCTCTACACTCCTCTAGGCCTATGCTGAGTCGCGTCTGGGTAGTAGATCAGGGCCTGGTGGCCAAGGATTAGGAGGGACCCCTGTTGCAGCACTGTGCATGCTATCCCTGTACAAGCTTGAGCAGCTGGGTCATTGGATACTACATCCTATGACCAAAACAGATGCTGAGATCACTGCAGTGTTTTTCTTTACTGTAATGAAAAAGAGGAAAAAAGGTGGGAGAACAATAACAGGAGGATGATGTTAGGTTTATCTGAATTTTCCGCTTATATAAAGGATTACCTTCAGGGGGAAGTTACTGGTAAGGGTTCCCAAGGTTGGCAGTACTTATTGTTAGGTTTACATTCTCTATTGGGGGGGGGGCATCTTTCAGTGCTCTACATCTAGCTTCACCCTTCAGCTATGACTTTGTAAACTCCTATGTTGTATGAAATTTCAGACCCTCTGGAATCTACTGTTACATGGACATTTCCTTTATTAGCTGCTGTTAAACCATACTACGCAAATGTATGGAGAGCGGAATGTGATATACATTCTATTTATTGCATTGTTTTGTAATGACTATAATGATTTTACCTTTTATGGTCGAAGAAATAAAACTTACTTTCTTAATCAGAGCCATGTGACTTGGTCAATTTTGCCCAACAGGCCATTTGTGATCCAGGTTGGACCAAACCCGAATTGGCCTAATTCTGTACTAAATTGCATAAAGAGTTAAGTGGGTTATTTTTCATGGCCCCAGTCATCCAGTTTCTTCTCACTGGTCCTTGTCCCTGTTCTGGGTATTCCTTTAGCCCCCAATTTCAGACATACTCTGTGGCCTCTGTCCCCAACATGGGGGTATTCTTCATTAGCACTGTGTGCATTGTTCCCATTCTGGATTACTCTCCAAATCCTTGCCTCCGAGTTGAATTACTACTAGTCTAGAGTTTGGATTCATGGGCTTGACCTGAATTAAACTAATTATGTGACAGTTTTTCTTTTATCACTTATGTCCATGTTCTGGCATAAAATCGCATGTGCCACAATGTTAATTTAATTCTCAGGAATCAGCAACATTGTGGCTGCTTGCATTCTCCTCCACCACAACCCCAACCCCCAGCTCCAGTTCCACATATCTCTCAAGTTCTTTTGCATGCAATCATGTGAGAGGGTTAAAAACTCGGGTCTCCCCAAACCCACCTACATTACTTTATAATCTTCAGTAGTTGGTGCTGCAGAACAAAGTTAGAATAGATGACAGACAGCACCAAACTTCTGCAAAACATTGTTTAGATTGTCAATCATATCATTAATTACCACTCATCTGGGAAATGTCTTTGTGATAAAATAATATTACTGATCATAGTAGTACAGCTTAGTATCCCCCTCCCCAAAGTGTGGGGCTTACCTGACTCCTCAAACACCCTAACATCACATTCAGATATGGCTGCCACCACTGTTACTCCACTGGTTCCCCACAGTTGGACTCCTGTGGCATGGGGACCGAACCAGGAAAGGAGGAGGGAGCCATAAATTCTTCAGCACCTTCTGCACCACTAAATCTGGCTCCTTCCCACACTTTGGGAAGGGGATACAATTTACCATACCATAGTCTGTGTCCACTTCTCTTTTTTAAGATTTTTCTTCCATGAGGTGAGCCCATGGGACCCCTGCATCAGCTGTACCTCCTCACCACCAGAGAACCCAAGTGGTTACTCCCAGCGCCAGCAAGTCAAGTCTCTAACTCCTGCACCAGTCCAGATTTCTGCATTGATCCACATTCTTGCTCCAAGGCTGGTGTCCCGCACCATGGCACCAAGACTGACTTCTACTGTGCTGGTGCCCATAAGCTTGGTTTTTGTCCTGCCCAGTGTCCCCAACCTCTGTTAAATACAGTCACAAGTGGAGTACCTCAGGGATCAATTCTGGGGCCAGTCCTCTTCAATATCTTCATCAGTGACATTGCAGATGGACTGGAGGGTAAGGTTTGTCTGTTTGCAGAAGACACCAAGATCTGCAACAGAGTAGATGATCCAGCTGGGGTGGGCAGAATGAGAAGAGATCTGGATAAACTGGCAAAATGGTCAGAAGAGTGGCAGCTGGGGTTTGATGCAAAGAAGTGCAAGGTCATGCACATAGGGAAGAGAAACCCTAAAGCCACCTATAGGCTGGGTGGGGAGTTGCTGGCAGTCACAAGGGAAGAAAGAGACTTGGGCATCATCATCACCAATGACCTGAAATCATCCAAGCAGACCACTAAAGCAGTAGGTAAGGGAAAGCACCAAGTTTGGATGACAGTAAATCTGTCAACCATCCGCAGAGCGATGGCACAATACCGATGTGAGTATTGTGCCGCCCAAGCCCCCAGTGTTTTCTGTGGGGGGCTGCGCTCCCACACCCCCCATGCAGGGGACTCTGCCCCCCCACACCCCCCGGACTTTAGGATTCTCAACTCCAGGTCGGAGTTGGTCCTGGGAGGGGGGCAGGACACTGGGGGATAGCGAACCGCAGAAACGGACCATTACAGTGACTGTCGCTGTAGTGGTCATTTTCCATGTTTCGCCGTCGGGGTGTCGGGCAAAAAGGGGGCCACCCTAGGTAATGCTAGGGAGGATGTTGGGGTGTATTAATAGGGGTATCACAAGTCAGAAGAGGGAGGTAATAATCCCTCTTTACAAGACACTGGTTAGGCCCCACCTGGAGTACTGTGTGCAGTACTGGAGGCCACACCTTCACAAGGATATTAACCAAATTGAGGCAGTCCAGAGAAGGGCAACCAAAATGGTGCAGGGACTGCATCAGAGAACATATGAGAACAGATTAACGGAGCTCAATATGTATACCCTAGAGCAAAGGAGGGAGAGAGGAGATATGATTGAAACATTCAAACACCTTAAGGGCATTAACAAGGTGAAAGAGTCTAACATGGTTCAATACAAGAAAAATAGCAGGACAAGAGGACACAGCATGAGATTAGAGGAGGGCCGATTAAGGGGTAATGTGAGGAAGTTCTTTTTCACAGAAAGGGTGGTGGATGCATGGAACGGCCTACCTCAGGAAATGGTAGATATGAATACAGTGCAGGGCTTCAAACAGGCATGGGATAGGCATAAGGGAGCAATACAGATGAGTACGAATAGATAGGCCATTGACAGCAAATGCCGATGGCACATTTATAAGGTAGAAAAAGAAATGGGCAGACTGGATGGGCCTTGCAGTCCTTATCTGCTGTCAACTATGTTTCTATATGCAAGATAAGACAATGCCTGGTTAATGCCAACAGGGGGAAGCAGTCGCTAAACCGAAGGATGTTCAGTGTATAAGCCTGAACTTGGAACTGCCTGAGTTGGCATACCTTAAGGGATAACTGAGGGGTATTCTAAACAACAGAGAGCTGCTCAATCATTGCTAGCAATTCATGAGTATCCCCCCCCCCCACACTCCCTGTAGCCAATAGACTTGACAACCCAAGGTACAAGGACTGCCTACATAGGATCTGTTTAACTACACTGTTGGAGGTCCGGTATAAATCCTACTGTCACAGTATGGCTCAAGAGTAACTGAGACACTCCCTACAGCCAGTACACCTAGACAGGTCACAGATCCTACAGCAACTTAGCTGGGCATGGTATTACGGCAAAGTTTATGGACAGGCATAACCTGTTGTAACAGGCATAACCTAAGATATCTTACTGACTGTATACATGTAGTTACTGAATGTTAACTCCTGTGACAATACCTATGGTCCCACCCTTGAAAGTGAAGGTCTCCACAACAGTCAAAACTAGCCTGGGAATTCAGTGGCAATGTTAGTGACTGGGTAAAGCCTGTTCTGGCATAGGTATAACCTGTTGATTCATATTTGTTGTTCTTAAGTGGTTAGTGACTTCTGCTACACACTCTTCTGACTTATCCTAGTGTTTCCAGGACCAGCCCCAGAGGCTGCTATATCATGGAAACATGGACCACCCAGAACCAGGACTGGGATATGATGATCCCATGGTACAGGATATTCAGGGAGGACAGGGCTAGAGGGAAAGGGGGGGTATGGCAATCTACATGAGGGAGGGGATAAGGTGTATAAAGGAGGAGGAGGGCAGAATAGAGGCCCTGTGGATGCAGTTTCAGGACTCTAAAAGAAAGACACTGAGGATGGAGGTAGTGTACTGGCCACCAGCTCAGGGGGGTGACCTGGAGAGGGAGTTGGCCTAGCAGATTAGAAGGGTCTGTAGAAAGGGGAACACAGTAGTGTTGGCTGGCAGTATACCCTAGAGGTTAGAGGAACGAGGTGTGAACGAACTTGATACATCCAGCAGACCAGACCTGAGTTTGATTCTCACAACCTCCACTTGCATTCTGTGCATACTGTGTGACTCTGAGCAAGTCACTTAACTGCCCAGTGCTCCCAGGTTGCTCCTGAAAACAGGCACTTGTGCCTAGTGGGCCTTACCCAGTTACCAAACACTAAAATAAAAAATTAAAAAAAGTGGTGGGGACTTCAACCTCTCGGGTGGAATTGAACATCCCAGCCACTACGTGTGCAATGGAGCAGGTATTACTAGATGCATTTCAGTACTGCTTCCTAGTGCAATTGGTCCATGAGCCGACTAGGGTGAGTAGGAATGGGATTACACTGGGAAAGGCAACTTTGCTGATCAAATAAATTTAAAGACTTACACTTTAAAATGTGAGTGTTACATGAGAAAAATGCTGGGGTTACTTTAGAATCATACATTATAAAATATATTCTTTGTCATGCTAGAAAACATGTTTCATAAGTATGAGCAATGAGAGATCTTACACTGGAATACAGCTGTAAAGAAATACATAGGAGTGATGTATAAAAATAGAAAATGTGCCAGGTGAACTGTATAAGTTAGAATTGCTACTACAGGGGACTAGAGAGAGAGAGAGAGAGAAAAGGGGAATTGAAATGGTAAGAGTAAAAAAGATAACAATTTGAACATTAAACCAGAAATATGGAGATCTGTTAAAGCTTTACTTATTTTATTGACAAGATGGTGTTTTAACATCTAACATTGAAGGACAACTGTTTGACGTCTACATTACAGAAGAAGCTGGGGTATGAATGTATAAAATCATCTAACATAGTAGCCACAATGATACAATTTATTTCATGAATTAGGTGTTTTAAGAGTTCTAATTAGAGTAAATTTATGTCACTGTGTTATCTTTAAGAGGTATTTTGCTGATGATGGAGAACACTTAGGGCTGTGGATAGGATGTTGCTGCTGCACTAGTGTTAAGCATGAACACTGTGTGAAATTATGAAGTGACAGATATATGTCCCAATTATTATTTAACTCATACTGTTGCTGTGCAAAACACAAGTCTTAGGAAGGTTGCACTGAAAAAGCTTGATGAAATTTGGTTATATGATTGAAATGTTTATTTTATCATTTGATTCTTGATTATGCCTGGATCCTCCTCCCTAAAGAAGCCCTTGCCTGGGTGAAATGTTGGGGGTTTTTACATGAGGATTTCATGCTGGAAACATTATATAAATAAAGAAGAATATATGACTATGAAGAATTTTGTGTGCGGCTGGTGATGTACTTTCTTCTTCGGGTAGGATTGTGGACCTAGTATTAACAAACGGGGAGGCTGTAAGGGATCTGGGCGTGGAGGACCCCTTGACTGGGAGTGACCTTCACACAGTGTGGTTCAAACTCCATATGGGCAGGGAAACAGGAGGAACGGGTACCAGAGTGATCAATTTTAAGGGAGCGGACTTTAAAAGGATGGAGAAAATCTTGGTTGAGCATCTAGTGGGAAATTGAGCATTGAAGAATGACAGTCAGAAATGGGATATCATTAAAAAAGGGCTAGCAGAGGCAACTGAGACTTGTACCAGGACAAGGAGCAAGAAGGGTAGGGCAAAGAAGCCAAACTGGCTGACTCAGGAGGTCATGGAAGGCGTTAGAACCAAGTGAAAGGCATTCCAGAGGCTTAGGAAATTGGGAGGGCAAGGGGACAAGGACGAGTACATGAAGAAGTCCAGGGAGGTTACCAGGCTTGTCAGAGTGGCCAAGGCTTCCAGAGAATTGAGACTGGCACAGGGAATCCAGGATGGGGAAAAGGACTTCTTCAGATACATTGGAGAGAGAAGAAGAAACAAAGACCAAATTGTGAGGATTAAGAAGGATGGGGTGTGGGTGGAGAAGGGGAAATACCAGGCAGAGGCACTGAAAGAGTACTTCTGCTCTGTTTCACAAAGGAAAAGGAGGGCAGATACCCCAAGGGAAGGGTGGAGTGGGCGGGTGGGGTGGGGGTGACATATTGGGATTACAGAGGACAGGGTGCTGGAAGAACTAAGAGCACTGAGGGTGGACAAGGGGGGGAAGGGAACATTGCTTAATCACCTACTGGTTCATAATGTTGCACACTTAGTACTGTACGACATTATGACTAAACGGCTACATCGTAGCCTGTAACAGCTAATGGTGCAATACCGTGTATGTTGCTGTATGCAGTATTGCACCAGTAGCACTTTCCCAGGTGGAGGATATGACCTCGGCAGGGAGTGGGTTCCAACAAGCAGCTGCCGTGGCTCACAGGACTGAGCCACAGCAGCAGGAACCCAGGCGCTGCGCGTCTGGGACCGGATTTGATTCCCGGTCCCAGAATCTTTATTTTTTACACTTTGTGCACTTTAAGTTGCCCCCCGAGTTGGGAATCTTTAGTGGGAAGGGGGTGGGGGTGGAGTCCCCCACAGAAACAAGACTTAAGCCTCATGGCAGAAATCATGCTGTATTAGCAGCGCGATTTTGCCATGAGGCATAATGTCTTGTGACATTATGACCCCATGCTGTTTAACCAGGAGTAGCACAGTAAGCTGAAGCTTATTTCCAGATGTGACCTGGGAGCACAAGGAAGTTAAGTGACTTGCTCAGAATCACACAGTATGCACCTAAGGTGGCTGTGGGATTCAAACCCAGGTCTCCAGATCTGCAGCTCAGAGCCTTAACCCACTGCGCTACACTGCCTCCACCAGGATTGGTACCAGATGGCATTCACCCTACGGTACTTAGGGAGCTAGCGGAGATCCTGGGGAGTCCACTGGTAGACCTGTTCAGTACATTACTGGACACAGGATGCATGCCACAGGACTGGAGAATGGCCCACATGGTGCCCATTCATAAAAGCGGCACAAAGGATGACCCAGGCAACTATAGAACGGTGAGCCTCACTTCAATTGTGGGGAAGCTCATGGAGTCAATCCTAAAAGAGAGGCTGGTGACCTTTTTGGAAGACAATGGTCTCTAAAACGGGCATCAACACTGCTTTCTCTTGGTCAGATCCTGCCAGACAAACCTAGTCGAGCACTACAACTGGGTTACTGGGGAACTGGACAGTGGCCATGCAGTGGATGTCCTGTATTTGGACTTCAGCAAGGCCTTTGACTCAATGCCGCATGAGAGGCTGGGGGGAAACTGGAATACATAGCGGTGGGAACAAAAATGGTCAGTTGGATCACCAAGCGGCTGAGGGGAAGACAGCAAAGGGTGGTGGTGGTGGTGGTGGGGAACTCTTATCACCGAGGGACATTATGAGTGGGGTGCCCCAGGGATTAGTACTGGGACTAGTGCTGTTTGGGATATTCATAGCTGATATCTCAAATGGGATCTGGAGTAGGATCAGTCTGTTTGCAGATGATACTAAGATCATTGCTGTGGTAGATGAGACAGAGGAGTGGAGGGGGCTGCAGGAAGACCTGACCAAATTACAGGAGTGATGGGAGACATGGCAGCTGGGGTTCAACGCCAAGAAGTGCAAGGTCCTGCACTTCAAAGCAAGGGACTAGGGGAGGAAATATCAGTTGGGAGGGGTACAGATGGAAAGCACCATGGAGGAAAAGGATCTAGGGGTACTAATAATGGGGAGTATGAACCACTCAGCTCAGTGCAGGAAGGTGGTGGCAAAGGCAAGCAAGATGCTGGGGTGCATAGCGAGGGGAATCTCCTCCAGGCACAAAGAGGTGATCCTACCCCTGTACAGGTCACTGGCCAGGCCACACCTGGAATACTGCATGCAGTACTGGCGTCCATTCCTGAAGAAAGATATCAGATTGCTGGAGGGGGTGCAGCGTAGGGCAACGAAGATGATCCAGGGAACTGAAGGGAAAATCCTACGAGTAGAGGCTGGGAGAGCTAAACATGTATTCCCTGGAGGAGAGGAGGGATGGGGGATATGATCGAAACCTTTAAATACTTAAAGGGACTAAACAGGACTAATACAGAAGGGATTCTTCAGACCAGAAGGGGGAGGGACACGAGAGGGCATCGGCTGAGATTGGGGGGGATTCAGGAGGGAAATCAGGAGATACGTTTTCACGGAAAGGGTGGAAGACAAGTGGATTACTCTGCCCGAGGAAGTGGTACTGTGTAAAATGGTAGGAGGATTTAAGAGGGGATGGGACCGAGTGAGGGGGGGTTGTTAGGAGGAGGGGAGAGGAGGGTGGGGCAGCTGCAGGTTGAGGGCTAGCTGCATAATTGAGCAGACTTGATAGACCGTGAGGCCTGTTTCTGCTGGCATTTCATATGTTCATATAACAATTCCAATGCCTGGCAAAATCCAGTGCTTGCTGCCCCCTTCACCCAGGCAAGGCGCCTGTAGACATTTACCTCTTTGGGGCCCAATCCTGGCTCTCCTCTGCTATCTGTTTGTCCAGGTTGACCACCTACTGGTCACAGTAGGAGACCACAGCTCCTCCAAGGAACCACCCACCAACTACTGGTACTGCAGCCTCAAAAGTCAGCCAAGGCAGTTGAGTTAACATGGGTGTTGTATGGGCTAACTAGAAAAGGGGCCTGCTACCTTATGTTTCATGGTACCAAAGATGAGGCAGGTAGGGAAATACTCCTCAGGATCCCAAAGGTAATAACACTGGTCCCACTCCTCCTGCTCCTCCTGTCAGGGGACATCCATCCCAACCCTGGTCCCTCAGTAACAAAGTTTGCTGTTGACTCCCCTCGTGATCCAAACTGGGTTTCCTCCAAGGGTTTGCGGCTAGCCCCCATGAATGTCTGTAGCCTGCACCCTAAAATACGAGAGTTACAAGCCTGGGCAGATCTTTATAAGCCGGATGTGCTAGTAGTATGAGACCTGGTTAAAGCCCCACATCCTGTCTCATGAGATTGATTTACCAGGATATAATACCTTCAGGAAAGACAGGGAGGATAAAAAAGGGGGAGGTGTACTTATATACTCCAAAGACACCGTTAACATCTCACTCGCCTAGCTAGCCCTTAATGATGTAGTGTGGCTCAGTTGGTAGCACATCCACCTCTGGACCAGAAGGTCATGGGTTCTCGTCTTATGGACTCATACCTAAAATGCTGACGTCTGAGTGCAGTATTAGGGGGATGCTATACTGCTAGGGTGTGCCATTCTTCGGATAAGACATTAAACCGAGGTCCCTTCTACCCATCCTTTTGATGTCCTGATGGGTGTCCAGGTGGAAGTAACAGAAATCAGGAAACTCTTCACAAAGAGTAGGGGGCATTCCGGTATCATGTAATATGAGTGAGTATTATTCAGCGGCTCAATATCAGCAACTCAATAATACCGCTTGCTAGTACAGCAAGTGGTAAAAGATAGCGCTACATCCTGCTGAGTGAGTGTAACATGGAGCTACACTCGCTAAGCAGGATATGGGATGTTGATTGGCCAAACCCTGCCAAGCTGGCCGTTTAGTGTAGGGACGCAATCTACTGCCTCTAGAGCCGGTGGTTGTGGATTTGAGCCTAGTGATAGCAGATAATTATTTTTTTTTTGTTGCTGCTGTCGCTTAAGTCCGTCCCCCCCCCCATGGAGTTGATTATATTTAGTTTGGGGGAAACGGGGGGCTTGCCCCCTGCAAAAGGGGTGTGTGTGGGGGACATAGCCCCCTCACATAAAAAGACATATATGGGTGTTTTTATTGCTGGACTGAGTGACTGTCACTATTTATGATAGCCACTGTAATATTAGGCACCCTTTTGATGGAGGGGGGGGGTGTTGCTGTCGCTCTTTGTTGTTGGCTAATAAAAGTACTCGCCATTATCACATAAACCCGACATTCACGGTGTCCTGGCCAACATTCTCCTTCCCATAAACCAGATCATGCAATTGTCCAGGCTGTGTATGGGTGTTGATGTGCGATATGGCCACCACTACACATTCAGTCACTTCACTACCAGTCTAGCATTGCTTGTAAAGCGCTTTGGGATACACTGTGTATGAAAAGCACTATATAAATGCTGATGATTCTTCTTCTTCTAATGATTGCTCTGGCAGCGAATTGTTATTTGTGAAGATTAGTCTAGGGCATGCAAAGTCTTTGCTGATAAGCTGCCTATACAACCCCCCTAAAGGGGCCTCCCAAGCCCTTGAGATGCTCACCAAGACCATGGCTAAACACCCATCCTCCGAATAAATCATTCTAGGCAACTTCAACCTGAACTGGCCCCTGATACAGAACAGGTTCTAAAGGCTTTTCTGCTGGATGCCCGCCTATCGCAGATCATCACCGTGCCAACAAGACACAACTCTAAATCTGGAAACCACACTATCCTTGACTGGGTTCTGGTAACCAACTCCCTCAACATCCAGGTGGTGGGGACATTTGCAGATGCCCTGAGTGAGCACTCCTCAGTCTTCTATATACAGTTTGGAAGAATTGTCCACCCAAAGTCCCGCTGAGATCTTTCACAGCTAGGGACTTCTCCAAGTTGTCGCCAGCTGCTTTCCAAAAGTACCTTTCCGGTCTAGACCGGAGCCCAATCAAGTTCCTCCCCACCATTGATGAAGTCCTGGAATTCTTCCAGAATACCTTCGCCTCTGCAGCTAACTTGTGTGATCCCCTCAGGAGGCTAAGAGTTTAGGAGCGCTGCTACAAGTAGATCACCCCTGAACTGAAATCGCTGATGACCCAAGGCAATAGGGCTTGGTTCAAACACAAGATGTGTGGTCTCCCCATAGCCTGGATGGTCTGCAGAACATTATGACATCAATGTAAGAAATCGGCTAAAGTGGCAAAAAGGGAATACGTTAAGTCCCAACAACAATCTAACTTATCCAACCCAAAGTCCTTCTAGACCCAAATTAATGATCTGCTGAAAGGCAGCAGCAGCCTCCCCCCAAAGTACGATCAACTACGGGGGACAAACCATCAGTGGGGGCCAGGAGGTGGTGAACGCCTTTAATAGGTTCTTCACTGACCTAAAAAAGTACAAAACTGTTCTCCTCCACCTTCTCAGGACATCCAGGCCCTGAGAGACATGAACGTCGACACCCAGAATTCTACCTAAAGACAGTATGCCCAAAGGACGTACTTCCCCCTACTGAAGACCATAAAGGCCAGGGGCTTTGCAGGCCCAGACGGCCTCGATCCCAGACTGTTGAGAGCTGCCACCCCAGTCATAGCCTTACCAGTCACTTGGCTTATTAACAGATCCCTTCTCGAAGGAATCGTACTGGCCAAGCGGAAGCAAGCCTATGTGGTCCCCATCCACAAGGGAGCTCCCAAGGAGCCAGTTGGAAACTACAGACTTATCTCCCTCCTGTGTATTCTAGCCAAAATCCAGGAGAGGATTGTCTATGGTCACCTCTGCGACTACTTTGAAGCAAATCAGCTGCTGGCCAGCACCCAGCATGGGTTTATTTTTTTTTCCGTAAGTACTTTGTTGCTTTTTTTGTCAGTTTTCTCCCCTGTCCTAATCCCACGTGTCCCCGACATGAAGCATGCGTATGGAGGTACACGCATGTCACGTCCTACAGGATGCCCCACTGTACCAGTTGCCCATTTCTGCCTGTGCCTGCCACTGGACCTCCATCCGGTGATGGCGGGACTACGGATGGGTGACCTACCCACCTGGGAGAGGAGAGCCAACGCTCAATCCTGCTCCAACCACCTTCCCACCCATGCCGGCACCTCGACGACCCAAGTCTGTTCCCGAACCCGGGTCACCCATGTGGCATGATGTGTGGCATCCTGTGCCTCAACCCTCAGCACCATGGGACTGGCCTGACCCAGCAAGGGTTTAGACAAAAACATGACATGGTCACCGCCCTGATTAAATTCTCCACAGATGTCCTCCAGGCCCTCGATAATGGCACGCCTACCAGGGCTGTTTTTATCGATATAACCAAGGCCTTTGACCTGGTTGACCAAGGCCTGCTAGTGGTTAAACTGAAGCGTCTTGGTTTAGATCAACACTTCCTAGCCTGGGTTACTAGCTACTTATCCAACCACTCGCAGCAGGTTAAGTTGAAAGAGGCCATATCTGAACAACTCCCCATTGGGGAAAGAGTGCCCTAGGGATCAATCCTGGGCTCCCTCCTGTGTTCACTATTCGTGACTGACCTCAATGAAAACTGCAGAGAAAGTTCAGTAATCCAGTATGCAGACGACGTGGTGCCTTACAGAACTTCGAGCAATTTAACCGACCTAAGTGGATAGATGCAAGAAGACTTCCTGTCCTTGGAGAGATGTCTCCTAGCAAACAGTCTCCTCCTAAATACCACTAAAACAAAAGCTAATGTGTTTGGCCCAAGATCACTTGGCCCAACCGAAGCACTTTGCTGCCTCTCGTCTCCTCTTCAGGCTCGGTGATCAAAGTAGTAAGCCAATTCAAATACTTGGGCCTGGTATTGGGCCAGGGCTGCACTGTGAAACCCCATGTGGACCAGATCACCAGAACAACATATCAGAAACTGGGGCTGTTATACCAGCTGAGCCCACAAATAATCCCTGAAACTAGGATAACTATTGCTAATAGCATCCTACTCCCCAACTTTACCTATGCTGCACCAGTCCTGCATTCGCTCCCAAAACAGGAGCTCAGCAGGATGCAAACACTGTACAATAAGATAGCCCGCTTTGCCTTCAATTCACACCTGAGACAGCTCCACTGTGAGGTACTGGCTTCCCTGAAACGATCTTCCCTTAGTCACAGGCTTCAGTACCCGCTACTGTGCCACACCTTCAAACTAATACAGGACCCTCCTCCAGAGAGTCTCGTTGGCCTACATAAACATGAAAGTACAGGCAGATTGCTACTCACATCCGGCAGGAATCTGCTGGCAAAGCCCAGGATAAAGACAGCTGCTGGCAGCAAATCCTTTATCCACTTAGCACCCGTGCTATGGAACTAGCTCCCTGCTACCTTTCAGATACCCAACTCTCTGGAATCCTTTGGAAAAGGGCTTTGTGAGCACCTGCTGGAAAGTAACACCTGCACCTGTACTTAAACACTGATCAGTCTGAATACAACAGGGCTGACCCACTATTAACTACCTAACTGCGTAATACTCCGGGGTGTCATATCACCTGAGGGGCATCACGATTAAGTTGCTAGCTTTGTCATTATTGACCTGTACTAATTCACCCCTTGCTAGTTGTCTTGTCAGTTCATACTGTACTTGTGTTTTAAGCTACTCTGTTAAAGTATGTATATACATTGGCACTGAACTCTCACCCTGTTAGTCACCTCATGTATTGTACTTATGTCTCAAGCTGTTTCTGCTTGGAGGCAGTATAGTGCAGTGGGTTAAGGCTCTGAGCTGCAGATCTGGAGACCTGGGTTTGAATCCCACAGCCACCTAGGTGCATACTGTGTGATTCTGAGCAAGTCACTTAACTTCCTTCTACTCCCAGGTTGCATCTGGAAACAAGCTTTGACTTAATGTGCTACTCCTGGTTAAACGATATTCCCTTTCCCTTATCAGTGAATTGTATGTATGATCTCCTGCACTGTTGGCACTGTAGTCACACCTTGCTTGTCACCATGTATATTTGTTACTACTTCAAATGACTGTACATGTAATTAACTTCAGGTCACCCCTGAAAAAGGGACCTTTGGGACCCAGTGGGCCTTCACGGTTAACAAAATTGAAATAAATGAATAAATGTGCTCAGCTACTCCCTGGCACTGATCTCAGCACATCCTCTCGGCTGCTCCTGAAACCAAATTTGTTGTTAAGGATGTCTGCTGTCTTTCAGCAAGATATTCTGCCAGCATCTTCTATTTAATGCTCTGTATGACTGGCTGAGCATAGGTGGGGGCACCGTTAATCATCACCACCTTCCCCCCAGCCAGCCTCTGACATGAAACAAGGGCTCTTAAATACTTGCTCATAGAAAAATAATTACAGGCTGGTTTTCCAGGTTATTTTAAGTCAAAATAAATTCAACCAGTTTCATCAACCCTCACATAAACCCAAATAGTCCAAACCTGTGGCCCGACAAAGTTCCAAGCCCAAGCTGTAATGGGGATTTGAAATGTGACTAATGAGGCTGGCATGTGTCACTACTGAGCTGCAGTGCTGCACATCTCACCTGGTAATATAAATGTGCCCAAAGAAGTCAGAGAGGAGAGTTTTGATTATTTTGACAGTAGGGCTATGCACTCAACAAATATTCCCAGAATACTACAAATAATGCACTATTTG
This sequence comes from Neoceratodus forsteri, assembly GCA_016271365.2. NCBI lineage: Eukaryota > Metazoa > Chordata > Ceratodontiformes > Ceratodontidae > Neoceratodus > Neoceratodus forsteri. The sequence goes on along the minus strand of CM057459.1, from coordinate 707,185,214 downwards.
TTGTTTGGATCCTGAACAATGAACAATAGCACTGTTCGTTCCTATTTGGGAAACTGTATAAAAAAAAAGAAAAGAGAAGAAACAGCCCCCACATTCCTCCTTAGCCCAGATTGTTTCAGTATAGAAGCCCCCATCCCCCCACCCTGAGTAAGCCCCCAATCCCCCACCCCAAGCACCCACATTCTAATAAAATGTAAGGCAATGGGCGGCTGACACATCACATAATTGGCTGGTTTTACTATGCAACCAAATGCGGTGGTATCTTCATTCAGAAGAAGGTGGCTGGCTGTGGACATAGGATGGTGGACTGTGTTGGTTGCCTTCTTCCATTCTTCTGTGTGGCTGCTGATACTGTAGTGGGACTGCTGCGAGGGTCTTGTGTGCAGTAATGTCTTTCTTCAGAAGAAGGCGACCAGCCATGGACTGAGGAGGTCGGGCTGTGCTTGCCTTCTTCTACAAATGGTAGTGCTACATAAATGAAGCAGTAATGAAAGTCCATGGCTAGCTATGGGGGGCAGGCAATTTGAGTACCCAGTCAGATTAGCACTACAGGAATAGCACCAGGCAAGAGAGCGCTTGTCGCTATATCACTACCATGGACAGTGAGTAGGGATGTAGAGCACTTGCGATATGCGCTCCTCTGGTCGCTGCCCATGGAGCTGCCACAGGACAAGGGCAGCAAAATACCAGGGGCTGGCTGAGCTGCTCCCATGGTGTGGAGGGCTGGGGCATGGAGCAGCTTGTCTGGGAGGCAGTGGAGACCAGGGTTCTAATCTTGGTCTCCAACCATTTTGCAGGAATCGGGACTTCTCTTTTTTTACAGGGGCCATGGAAACAGTATTCCACGGCCCCACAAATTTTAACTTTCCCTGTGATCCACTCCACCCTGGATTGGGAATATTTCTGTACAGGGGTTCTGGGGAGCAGAGCCCCCTGTGTCAGGGAGTGCAGGGGCGAAGCTCCCCGTAAAAATAAAAATGACGCCATTTTTTGCTGTGCATTTTTGCTGATGGCATTCTTGTCAGCTGTATTCAGATCCAGTGCCATCAGGTTGTGCTAGCCGCCCATTAACTACATCTTATCCGAATGTGGGTGCTGCTGGGGGAGGGGTCCTGAGGTTGGGAGGCTTCTGTGTTGAAACAATTTGGGCTAAGAAGGGAGTGGGCTGTTTCCTACTCTTTTTTTAAAGCTGTATACCAAATATTTGGCCAAATAACGAATATTTGATGCCCACATACTGAACATTCGGCTGAATAGTTAGAAAAAGGTATTCGCACAGCCCTGTTTTTTAGCAGGTACAGGCATTCTGTTAATCAAGTTACAGTGGGAGAGGAGACAAGGGAATGCAAAACCATACTTGTCACATGCAAGTAATCTGCCAGGAGGACTTGGGTATAACTTTACAGGGATGCTAGGAGGGCCTCTGATGGATATAAGAGTGTTGCCTTGTGCATTCTTAGGGCAAGAGAACTACAAACCAAAGATGAGCAGTTCTAGTGCCCTAAGGATGCAAGAGGCAACACTCATATCCTTAAGAGGCCCTAACAGCATACCCATAAAATTATTCTAGATTGTGCAATTATTGTTTTATTACCTTTTCTAGTGGTCTCTTTCCGTGTGGCATGAACAGCACTACTGAGAAACCCATTAGGATGGAACAGCAATGAGATACTCTTATGGAAATAAAAGAACCTCACACGCAACTAAAGGAAGTGCTGTGATTGGTCACACATTACATAATACATTAATGAATGGTGTTGGTGCTATCTGGACAGCTACAGGACATCTTGAAATTAGTCTTCTGCCTAGCAAGTATCTGGTGCAAGGGGGCAAGAACTTATCATCCCTAGGACTTTCCCCAAGAACCCCCCCAACTGTACCTTTCATGGTGGGGTCAGAGGGGCTGCCCAAGCCTCACTGAAACAGGATCCAGTTGTGGAGTGCCATGTCTTTAGTGCCAGGCCTGTGGGGGAACTGCCCTTCATCCTACCTGGCCTGTGTTTTTTCCTCTGGTTTCTTCCCCTCAGATATGTATTGACACTGCGTGCATCTGTCAGTGCCTCACCCACTCTCTGTGTCTCCTAACTGTCATGACACTTGTCCATCGCTGGCTATCAGGCATACTGCAGGAGATGTGTCCCTACCCACCTGTGGGAGGAGAGCAGTCCATCAGAGGCTCAATCCACCCATGTGCTTGCTGGTCACTGATGACTTGAGTTTGTGCTTGAACCTGGGTCATTGATGTAGTGAACAGTAGCAGTACCACTGCTCTAGCAGGATGGCTACCTGGCTGCTTTTTTTTTTTAGATGCATGCAAAAGGTTATGTTAATGAATGGTGCTACCTGGACAGCTACAAGAAAAAGTGAAGTCATCCTTCAGCTTAACTGGTATCTGATGCAAGGGGCCGTGTACTGTTGTAATATGCTGGCTGCGTTATACATTCACATTCTAGCTGCTGAGCTCTGGAGTAATTGAAAGCTTTGCTTCAGAAGGCAAGCAGCACTAAAGTACTGTAGTCTAGCATGGAAGATAGGAAATCATAACCTTGCCAACAGCAGTGTCATGATAAGACCACAGCAGTCAAGTGCAATGTTCTGGAAATGGTTAAATGATTGTCTGCATTAATCTGTCATGAGGATGCAGAATTGATGAGAAATTTCAGTTTTGAAGGGAATTTCAAACTTTGAGCATCACAAGTGATATGGCTGCCTCAGGGAGAGATTTTATTTTTTTATTTATTTAGTTTTTGTTGACTGGGTAGGGTCTGTCATCAAGGCACAGGTCAGGAAGCAGAGGAAAACCAGGATCAGTTTCAAATTTCACAAATAGCATTTTATTTTTCTCAATAACAGTAAAATAAAAATAAAATTGTTGGTATAACTATTTACAAAGGAAGTTCAAACAGAGAAAACAAAGTCCTTCTTTTGAGTGTTTCTTCTCAATTTCAAATCTCAACCTCTCACTACATTTTTAGCAGAAGCACTGCTGCACTTTTTATGTCTTTGCAACCTCCACCTGTTAACAGACATCCTGTTTTCCCTCAAATGTTCTTGTCAGTTTCTTGCAGGTGCAGCAAAAAGAACATAGTGACCCAGGACTGATCTCTTGTTTACAGCTCTGCAAAAGGCTTAAAACTGCATCTCAGATTAACCCCTTGAGTTCCAAATAGCTTTTTGCAATCATTCAGCAGAGCGCTATATATATTTTCAAACAAAGGGATCTCAGTATCAATGACATTTCCACATACAGATTCACATAATTATTAGTCTTGTAATGAAGTACAGAAATTATAAAATGGGCATTAGGATCAATCTTAGATGGACCAAATGATAGTCTAGAGCCTTTTTTTTTATAAAGGTGGCCACTCCTCTAGCATTGTTTCTGAAGGGGGCATCAAGCAAAGTTCCCCATTTTTTGGAATAAAAATTAAATAAATCACTGGAAAGGTGTGTTTCCCGTAGGCACACGCATTTGACCAAATTCCAGTCCAAGTAATTAAATACTTCTGTTTAGCTTTGGTGCGTTCTTGTAGGCCATTCACATTCCATGTCATTAACCCAATAGGGCTATCCATTGTTTATACCAACCTAATATAGACCTTCCAAAGCCCTGAATCATGACATATATAAATAAGCAGTTGAAAACAATACTTTGATCTGTTTCTGTTAGACTGCCATTTAGATACTACTGTAACATCCATTCAATAATGTAAAGCAATTTACTTTTATAAAAAAGAAGCCAGTGTTACCCCCACTCAACTAGTGTTGCATCGTGAAGTCAAAATACATAAACTATCTAAATACCACCCAGCCCCCCGCACAGGTGCTAAATACTTAAGACGAGAACTAAGTAATAAGCCAATTAATAGGTACAAAAGCACCAGAGTTTTCCCCCATCTGTCTATCATGCTGGCATTCCGAAAAGGCTCAATCAGGACCTGCACGGGAAGAAAAATGAATCCCTTTTACTCCATCCCTGCTCCTTATTGAAAATCATCAACTAAGATTGTAATGGGTGATGTAATTTTACCATTTTGCAATTGCCCATTGCATACATTCATATACAATTTACAATTTCTTAGGTATGCCCTCTTACTTTCTTATAACCGCTAAACTCCCTTTCAAAAAAAAACAAAACACTTTCTTTTCCCTCTCTCACCAACCCCCTCCCACCCCTCTTCCTTTCACCTTCCCTCTTTCATTAAACAGACATCATATTGCAATGAGCAAACTAAAAAGAGGGAAAATAGAAAAAAAAACTTTGTGTAGCATCACAACTATTAAACTTAATATTTCCATCCTTGGAGGGAAGGGGGGATCAAGCCACACTTCTGTTAAACCAGGTTAATCATTGTCAGTTCTTTTAACTAGTTGCTCCACTTCCTTTAGATCATCAGATATATGTACTTGCCCTCTGCAAAAGGAGTGAATTTTCATTGGATACAATAAAGAGTACCTAATGTTTTTTTGATTTAAAATGGTGCATACATTATCAAAGGCCCACCGTGATTGTAATGTGGCAGAACTGAGATCTGGGTAAGCAGAGAATCTGATCCCCTCTGCTACGAGGCCTTTATTCACTCTTGCATGTTTGAGGATAAGTTCGCGATCCAAAAAATAGTGAGGTTTGAGGTACACCTGCCTTGGTTTTTTACTTAGGTCAGTGGAAGATCGAACCCCCGATGGGCATGGTCCAACAGGATTTTATTTTCTGGATATTGTTTGCCCAGTGCATTTGAAATATGTTTTCAAAAAGCAGCCGGTTCTGAAGTTCCTTCAAGGCCCTCAGAGACACCAATTAATTTAACATTTTGCAGCCTGGATCTGTCTTCCAAGTCATTAATTCATGTATGGAGTTCTTTAAGACATTTAGCATGCTGGTCGATATGATTGTTCAAGGGTTTAGATTTGTCTTCCAAATTGCTAATTCTCTGTTCTACAGCATCCATCCTAATAGACAGCTGTTGCAATTTGTCTGTGATGTCTCCCAGGGAGATAGAGATATTTGTCAGGGTGGCATTTGCTGAGGCAAACCCTGTTTGAATGTCCCAACATATCTGTGCCTTGAGCTCTGAAAACATAGCCATATTTACCACCAAGTCTTCTGCACTCTGCCGTAACTGATGAGGCTGGATATTGGAATTTTGCACCTTATCAGAGTTAATCAACATAGTTACTTGTGTATGTGTTTTATCATCCTGTAAGCGAGAAGCCTTAACCTGATATTGAGCTTCAGATTTTGAGGACTGACTATCTTTTACGGCATCACAAACATTATTGGGTAGTATAGAAGCCACTGGGCTGCATTTCAGAGAACTAACAGGTGAGTCATTTAGCAGGGCATTCACATTTATACCTTTCTCTGCACCTTCAATAATCACACCAATACCTGAAATGATAGGTTGCAGGTCATCGTCTTCGTCAGCAGTAGCATACATCGGTTCTTCAACCTCCAGACTCTCGGAATCTCCAATGTTTGCCACTGACTGAGAGTCCATGTGAAGCATTTACTCAAGTATGGTAATGGACGCAGCCATCCTTTCCTGACACGGAGACTCTTGGAACAGGTGAGAGCAACGGCTTTAACTGTAAAGGAACCAAAGTTAAGTTTTTACTGCTGCAGTCTGGTGCACTGAATAACTTCATCTAGTTCACGGTATTGGTTTCTTGGTGGATTTCTGTGTCTCTTTGCCCATTTAGAAGTTTTTGTGCATTTATTTATTTATTTGTAACTCATCATCAATTTCCAAGCACTCACTGGATACTCCAGAGCGGTGGACCGACTTGGATATTGTATCTGGCATTCACCCACAGGGTAAGTATAACTCTCCCCTGTCCTTCAGGTACAGGGCGCTAATAGAGAGATCTGTGGCACATCCGACTGGCACAAATTTAAACAATGGAGGTAACAAATTAACTATGCGGCATTAAAGCAGAACCTCCTATGCAGCCACCTGTCGAGAACCCTCAGTGCATCATGTTGGTGTCCATGTCATTGGTTCCTCCTCCATCCAAATACAGCTCTAGGCTGCAAAGCAAACATATTGCTACGATAGTGGATTTGAGAGGTGTGCCACTGTTGGTCCAGTGCAGGGCAGTCTGTAGTGGGCTTGACAGTGTCAGACCAATCATCAGCCAAGCTGATTATCCTGATCCATATCTTGACAAAAAATCAGCATTGACATTCTCTTTCCCAGATTTGTTACCATCTTGAATTTAAATGGCTTTAGTGCCAGGTACCACCTTGTGATTCTGGAATTTTTATCCTTTATTTGGTTAAGCTAAGAGAGAGAATTTTAATATGTTACAAGTACAAAGTCAGCTCCTAGTAAGTAAAACTTAAGGGACTCCATGGCCCACTTTGCCGCAAGCCATTCCTTTTCAATGGTGGAGTACCTTTTCTCTCTTTCGTGCAATTTCCTACTTATTTATAGAATAGGATGTTCTTTCCAATCTATGTGCTAACTCAAGACTGCACCTAGGCCTACCTCTGATGCATCTGTCTGTAACAAAAATTGTTTCTCAGAGCCCGAGCTTCTTAAAACAGGGGCTAAACATAATGTAGCCTTAATGGCCTGAAAACTCTTGTCACACTCTGGGGTCCATTTCACATTATTCAGGAACTGTTTCTTTGTGAGTTCAGTGAGGGGAGTAGCTAACCTGGCAAAGCTGGGAATAAATCTCCAATAATAACCAGTCAGCCCTAAAAATGACCTGACATGTTTCTTGGCTTTGGGGACATAGCTGTTAGCTACAGCTTCTATCTTGGAAACCTCTGGCTTCACTTCTCCATTTCCTAAAACATAGCCTAAACATCTGGTTTCCTGCATGCCCAATGCACACTTGGTAGGATTAATTGTCAGACCTGCCTTTTTGATCAATTGTTCCAGGTGGCTTTTCCAGTCTAGACTGTATACCATGATATCAGCCAGGTATGTAGCACAATAACCAGTGAGAGGGGATAAAATTACACCCACGTACCGTACCTCTGGAATGTAGTGGGTGCACCATGTAAACCAAACGGCATGGTGGGGAACTGATAGAATCCTATAGGAGTGGCAAATGTAGTTTTGTGTCTGGATTCTTCAGCTAGGGGGATTTGCCGGTAACCCTCGGTGAAATCGAGGGTACTGATATACTTGGCGCTTCCCAGTCTGTCCACCAAATTATCTATTCTGGGCATAGGATAGCTGTTCAATTCTGACACTTGATTAAGTTTCTGAAAATCAAGGCAGAGTCTTACACCCCTTTCTTTTTTGCTTAGAATCACTATTGGTGTTGACCACACACTTCTTGACTCTTCTATGATACCCAATGCTTTCATTTTTTAGTATTTCCTTAACGTTGTCAGCTCTTAACCACTCTGGTAATCTGGATGTCTTTTGTCTAATAGGGCGAGCATTTCTTGTCACTATCACATGCTCATCCCCTTTTGCTCAGCCTTGTACTGTGGTAAACGTACTGTTAAATGTCTTTAGCAAGTTACAAACTTCTGCGGTTTCTTCGGCGGTTAAGAAAACATTCACCTTTACAGCATCAGCAGTTATAGTTTGTTCCAGCCTATCATAAGCTACATCAATATCTTTTTTATCAGTTTCTGGTAAAACTAGCAAAGTAGCTTTTGGTGTTTTTTCATTCCATTTCTTGAGGAGGTTAGCATGGTATATTTTAGTAGGATTTTTCCGATCAGGTGTCTCAATCTCATAATTAACTGTGTCAGTACGACTGTGGGTAGGATGTTGATTAACTGCTCCATTACAAATGTTTCAGTGATCTGTGGGAGTGTTTTTCCCTCTGGTTGGAGCCAATTCATAAGGAGTTCTCTGAGACGGGTGAAGGCTTCTTGAGGATTGTCAACTGAGTTATACTTCAGGGACTGGAATCTTTGCCTGTATGTCTCTCCTGAGATGTCATACCTTTTCAGGATTTCACTTTTCACCAGGTCAGTTTTCTGACTGTGGAGTGTCAATATTGCTGTAAGCAAGTTGGGCTTTACCTGTCAGGTAAGGTACCAGTCTGATCGCCCATCGCTGCTTAGGTCACTGACAGGCTGCGGCAACCCTTTCAAAAGTTGTCAGACATGCTTTGATATCATCCAAGGGACACAATTTTGTAAGTTTAAGGTCTTCCAAGTTGTTGATGACTTGTTGCTCTGCTGGACCTGTGCCAGAACCTCCAGCTTTGATGGCTTGCAAGGCATCTATCCATCGCTGTATCTCTTCTCTTCTCTTCTCTTCTTTGCTGCTCCTGTCGTTGCATCTCTTCTCTTCTTTGCTTCTTGAGTTGTTGCATTTCTTCTTTTCTCTGTGCCTCTAAATGTTGAATCTATTTTTCTCTCTTCTGCATCTCCTCTCTTCTCTGTTTTTCCATCTGCGTTTGTTGTATAGCCCACCATTTGAAAAATACAGTCAGGCTTTCAGGTTCTGTCACTGCCTGTTCTTCTTTTTCCATCACTGGTGCTGGCTGTACAGTCTCAGCTTGGACTTCTGTCTTTGCTAGTGTGGCTGCCATTCTCCTGGTAACCACTTCTGGGCTAGCTGCAGAATCCATACCTTTCTTCTGTGCTTCCTTGGTACCAGGTCTAGTGCCCACGCACAAAACTCCTGGCTTAGAGTATGCACATTGCAAATCCCACTTAGGCTGACACCATCTGTCATCGAGGCACAGGTCAGGAAGCATAGGAATACCAGTAGCAGTTTCAAAATTCGCTAATAGCATTTTATTTTTCTCAATAACAGTAAAAAAAATTGTTCAGTTTAACTGTTTACAAAGGCAGTTCAAACAGAGAAAACAAAGTCCTTCTTCTGAGTGTTTCTTCTCAAGTTCAAATCTCAGTCTCTCACTCTGTTTTTAGCAAAAGCATTGCTACTCTTTTTATAAGTCTTTGCAACCTCCACTCATTAACAGACATCCTGTTTTTCCTAAAATGTTCTTGTCACTTTCTTGAAGGTGCATCAAAAAGAACATAGTGACCCAGAACTGATCTCTTGTTTACAGCTCTGCAAAAGGTTTAAGACTGCATCTCAGGTTAACTCTTTGAGTTCCAAATAGCTTTTTGCAATCACTTCAGTAGTAAAACTATATACATTTCCAAACAAAGGGATCCCAGTATCAATGACATTTCCACATAAAGATTCACATACTGTATATTTTTATACCCGCAGATATGCAAGAGGGAAGAAAAGACAGAACAGTAAGTGAAGGCAGAGAGACAGCGAGAGGCAGAGAATTGCAAAACCGTTGGAGCGATCAGTTCCCAGGTCTCACAAAAAAATTTAGTTGTGCAACCAGACAGACAAAAGACAGAAAAGGAGAGGATAGAACAGACCCTTGTGCTTAAACTCTTTCTGCATAACAAATGGGACAGGGTCTTATTCAACCCTGTCACAAGGTGCACTAGACATACATTTGCCTATTTTCAGGCACAACCAGGGAGCTAACAAATAAACGATTGCACATAATGGAAAACAACAACAGACAATCCAGAACTGTACAGGGATAACACCAAAACAAGATAGGTTTCAAACAGAGCCAGAATAGGGGAGCAACAGGTACAGAAGATAAACAAAATGGTACACAATTGACATAGACTCTAATGAGTAGCAATGAATACATTGGGGCTGGCAGTATAGCCCAGAGGTTAGAGTAACTAGCTGTGAATGAGCTTGGTACATACAGCAAACCTGGGTTTGATTCCTACAACCTCCACTTGCATACTGTGTGACTCTAAGCAAGTCACTTAACCCCTCCGCCAGTGCTCCCAGAGCGCACTGAAAACAGGCACCTGTGCCCAGTGGACCTTACCCGGTTACCAAAGACTTAAATAAAATTAAATTGACAATAGGGTAGGGTGCAGTTTGTAATAATACCAGATTCGTGGAGTAGGCAGCATACTTAGTTTGCACCACAGAAGGAAGTTTAGCAGGTGAAGACTAATAGGTGGAGAGGAAACACGACTGGTAAAGAAGTGCATGTACAGAGAGGTTAGCTGGGCCGCAAGTCAGATGTAAAAGGAGGATGAGGAGGAGTAGGGCAGAGGCGTACCAGGTTAGGGGCAAACGCATTGGTAGCTTTGAAACAGGAGGGTACAGAGCTATGATCTAAACGTGCCAACTGACAAGCTCTGTCATACTGGTAGTGTTATTTAATTCCAGAGTTTGGGGGGCTATGGAGGAGAATGCTAGTTCTCTGTAGTTAGATCTCAACCAGAGAATGGACAACTGCTCGGCTCCTGAGGATCTTAATGTGTAGTGGTTGGTATTAGGTATCAGGTAAGAGACAAGAGGGTAAGGTGCTTGTTTCTGTGTATACTGTGGACAGCATTCCCAGGGGTAAGATCCAAACTCCAAAATACTTTTAAGAGGGGAAAGTAAACACATTTTTCTACTTTGTACTGTATTTTTCACTATTGGCCATCCAATGCTCAGACTGCCTTCAGAAACCTCTGGGCACCCAGTTTCTCCCAAGTTTTCTTTTCAAAGTGGGGCCCTCAGGTTGGGGCATCCGTTGTCCATGGCTGCTCAGTAGCTGTATAAGAACTGGCCTGCTAGTAAGGTCTCGAGCGTGCCAGGCATTCTGACATCCTGATGGCAATCAAAGGGTATTTCTCCCATTTAATGACTGTGCAATGTGTGTCCTGGTGTGTGCACATTTGACTCAGCCCAACCTCCTCCCCTGGCAATGTGCCGCTTCTTTCAGCTTCATCAATTGCAGAGGCACTCAGTTCATGTGCCACCCAGAAAGCAGGCTCTCCTGCACACTGCAAGGAATGCTGGTGCATTGGGAAGTTGCACCAACCCACCCCAGCTGAGCTCCATTTTCTCCCAGCCTGGTCTCCCTCCTCCCAGTTGTGAGCACCTGAGTCTGCTCCTGAATGTGGGTCACCCACATAAAAGCATAATGCATTTTCTCTGGGCCACCAGGCAGCCCAGTAATGATGTGCCAGTGGTGTACCAGACAAGTTTCAGTTCAGATGTCCTCATGCCCACCCACTTGTGTTACCACAAGTTAACATTGATACTGTAGGAGTGAGGGTTACCAACATCAGAGGCTCACCCAGACCTGGTAATGGCATTTGGGGCATTTTGAGCACAGTAACATATGCCAGAGGTCGAATGTTGCTGCTTCTGTTTTTGGAAAAGGAAAGGCGTAGACATCATTTGCGCTAATGGTGTGCTGTGCACTATTGTTTATTTGTAATTTTTGAACAGGAAAGGCACACTAAGCTGTTACAGCTTGTTTCCAGGTACATCCTGGGGGGGTGTTGCATGGACTTGTTTTATTGACAGAGGAATGTCGGCCATGACACCGGGGAAACTAAGTACTTTGAATGTTTTGCTAACCGTGATAAAATGGTACATATGGAATACCAGATGTTTATTTACATTGCAACAAAAGGACACACCATATATAGAACTTATACAGAAAATAGAAACTGAATTGTGTACTATACATTCTTCAGAACTTAAGCATGTAATAAATGCTGAAGTGCTTCACAACTGGAGGAATTTACCCTGGATAATCAATTCTGATGCTCCAGTTACTTGAGATCATTTTGTTAATTTCCTTTGTTTTTCTTTTTCTTTTGTTTTCTCTTTTATAATTCCTTATACTCCTTGTGCGGATAAGAAGTATTAGTCTCATGTCAAATTGTTTCAAAATTTAGGATACTGTTATTTGGTTTGTTTTCTTTATTTCTTGAATTTTTGTATATGATTTTGTGTGACTCTTAATAAAACAAATTCCCCTGCTCATCTTTGAGAAGTGCCATGGGATCTTTTACTTTCACCTGGACAGTGACCAGAGATGGATGGAAGGGAACCCAGTTTAACTTCTCACCTGACGGATGGCACCTCACCAGTGCAGCACCCCCTCATATCACACTACAGTGTCAGTTCTGGGTATTACCCCATGTTCCTGGTGTGAGGCTAGACCCCACAACCTTTTGATGTTCCATCCCCAGAGGCAAGTGTGCTACCTTCTGAGCCATTGACACTTGTTCTAGATGCCTTCACTCTGCCACCTTTCCTTTAGGTGTCATCAAACTGTAGTGGATCCAGCAAAATCAGAGTGAGGAGGGCAACCGGTGCAGACACCTATATAGAACTTCCAAAATAGATTTATTATGTGTTTTGAGCACCTTTGGAGAATGCCTTCATAAAGGTAAATGGTCTTTTTCGTTTTTCTACTGACCACTTAACTCAGTGATCCCCAAATATATACACTGAAAAATATACATTTTTTTCATTTTCCCTGAATTTTTATTGATTATTCTGGTAAGCATTTTGTGAGCAATAAAACCTGTCTGTTTCAACATGCGACCAGTAGGAACATACAGAATAAAACAGGCACTACAAAGATACCAGTGTACAAAAAATGATACATAAAAAAATACATTAAGTACTGCAATTGCTTTTTCACTGTGGTTTATATAAACTGAAAGAACTGTGCTTCAGTGAATGGATGGAGCTACTCTGTGTTACTGATAATGGGAGGTTGTTGTACAGACGAGTGGCTTGAAAGGATTTGGATCTCTGGCCTTTTAAAAATCACTCTGAGTCAAAAAGTGGCTCAGTGAGAGGACAAACAAAATAGGTTAATGACCCCTGAAATTAAACACAAATTTAAAAAGTTCAAAATGGCAGGCTCAGTGGAAAACAACACTGTAAGTCTGGGATTGTCTTGGGTGCTCCTGAGGAAAGCAGGTGCTGGAGATTGAAAGGGAGCTTAAATGGCAAGTTAAAAAAGTTTAAAATGTTGCCATCTCTTTCCCTGATAATATGCACTTTCTCCTTAGGGTTAAACCAGCATCACGATTCTCTCTCTGCAATGCAGCTCTAGCAGGCATCGACAAAGGAAACAATCGCCTCACAGGGAAGCAGCTCATTAAATACATGCTGTCACTGCGTTTGAAAGACAGCATTGAAACAGTATAATTACAGTAATTATGTAACATATACAGCACTGAATTCTCTTCTAATTTTTCTCTCTGCATAGATAAAGAACAAAAAAAATAAATGCACACATTTACCAATGCTGCCTATGAGAGTAAATGACTTAGATCCACCACTTGAGCGCTTTGTACAGAGTTAATGTGCCACATTACAATTCCCTTGTCAGTAAAAGGCTTTTTGGTTTTGCTCATTAATCTGTTTGTTTTATCTGTAGTATCTGCTCTGTGTTAGTAAGCAGGTCACACCATTCTCTTTCCAGTAAACCTCAGGCTAGCACATTGCCTTGCGTGCAACTCAGGAATACTTTAACATGCAGGATGGAATCATTTGAGAACTGATAATGGTTATGTGACCATTTTCAGAATGCTAAGAATAATATGGGTGGTGGTGGTGGTGATGGGGGGTGGATGACGACAAATGTGTAAGGAACCATAACAGTCCTACCAATATGTGGCAGACAGAGCTGTCATTCTCTTGAATGTTTAGCAAATGGAATTTATATAGTGCAGGTGAGAGGCAAACTTCACAAATGAATTATTTCTTTTAGCCCCTGAAGCATTTTTAATTCATCTCCATTTTGGTAATTTATCTCCACTTTAGACATGCCCCAAAGGAACCCATAGCCAATAGGAGAGCAGCATGAATAATGCTTGATGACATCATAACGGTCACTGCTGCACTAAAAATGAAGCAGTGAAAGCTAGCAGAAACAGTGAAGTGTTCATATAACAAACTTGTTTAAGAGATTTACCATTTAATTTCCAATGCATGGAATAAATTGGACTCACAATGACCTGGCTCAGAATATGCTATTTACCATCAGTTGTGAGGGGCAGGCAGTTGCGGAGCCAGGTTTGGGAGCATTTGGGAGCTGGGGGGGGGCATTCAGTTAATTGTGGGCGCCACAATGGGCAGTAAGCAGTGAATAAAGATCATGGTGGGGCACCACTTCTCACACTGGGGTAGTCAGGAGGGGCGACCGTCCCCCAGCCCCCCACTTTAGCTCCACCACTGGGGGCAGGACTTGTATAACTTACTCAAGGCTGTGCAACTCGTCAGTTGTTGTCCTGCTCCCTTGCTCATGCATGTAAATGGTATATTCTAAGTCAGGCCATTGCGTATTCCCATATGTACAGACTGTTGGCTATTTTGACCTGGTTGACAGTGCTCCTCTTTTACATTAGAAGCTGTTCTGCTAATTCAGCTATGTCTCTTCCTGTGAGAAGATTTAATGAATGCTTGGTGTGTCCCATCATGCATCTTGTTCATCTCCTTTGAAGGAAAGAAGATCTTCATTAATTACATGGAAAATGACCTCTGTACCACCGTGCATTGGTAATATGCTCCAAAAACCAATTTGGGGGATTTGTGAGTAAATGTCCTGCTAAACCTTACTCTTAAGTTGATAGCAAAATGATTTGTATCACCGGAAATTGTGTACGGTTTCTCTGAGTTTTTCAAGGTGTATGCATTTATATGTAACAACCACCCCCACACCCTCTGCCTCTACCACCATGTGCAGCGAAGAAGAGGGAGGTGGGCAATAACCTCAGAGTGGACTCCCATGTATTGGGTAGTCTGAGAGTTCATCTCACCAGGAGCCACCATCTGTGCTATTGCACATTCCCAGACTTGACTTTTCCCCACACCTCAGAGTGTGGCCCCTGAGGTACTGCCGATATATAAGTCTCTGTGCCACCCTGGTGGAACGTCTCTGGCCATGCTATCTGCTCACTCAGCCTTAGCCAATGGATGGGGGGATCCACCAAAACTGTTTTTTTACCTCTTCACGGGTTTGTTTATTTATTTATTTATCCGTCGAAATGTTTCACCAGGAAGGCACGCTGAGCAACAAGCTGCTCATCTCCCGGTGCAACCTGGGGGGCAGGGGAACATAAGGACGGTATACAGAGATTTGGTACCCAATATAGATATACAATTTGATTACGCTCAATAAAGTGAGCAGGCTATTCAGAAGTACAGAGAAGGAGGAATGCTAACAGGCATGGACTAGAATGGATACAATGCTAACAGTTTTGAGCTAGATAGGTACAATAGGGGGGTGTGGCCAGCAGCCGAGCTGCGAGCAGCTTCTTTCCACAGCTCTGCATCTGGACACATCTATTTAGGTCAAAAATTGATCTTTTAGGCAAGAAAACACCTTTTAAATTGGTATCAGAGGAAAGAGCATCAATAGAGCTATCAACTGATGCAAACATTTCTGCTGAACAACTTTTAGCCAGACAACTGTTGGCCAAACAAATAAAGCGGGAGCGCCCATGGTAAGAACCCGCCCGAAGGAGACTAGAGCAGGAGCCAGTAAAGACCTACACCTTGAGGCTCCAGAGCACGAAAGGCTACAGTGTTCTTGCGAGCAATTCAAGGGTTGTATAGCAAACTAGAAGAATTTGGATCTGAATTGAAGCAACTCCATTCAAAAGTAGATACAGTTGCCAAAGAAGCAAAGGGAGCAACCCCCAGAAGGCTGATAAAGCCCTCATGGTGATTGTGGGGCTCATCAAAGAAAATAGCTTACTTCAGAAATGGCTGGAGAACCTGGAGAATGCGGCCTGATCTACACATATTCGTCTCTTGGGATTGCCGGAAGACCTGGAAGGAGAACAGCCAATGTATTTTATTTGTTGCAAACTGAACAACCTTTTGAACTAACTAAGGCCTACCAGATCATTCCACATGACGGCATTTGTAGGCCTACAACTGGAATAGCATTTCCACGCACTCTAATGCTGATGTTCCGTACTACAGCGGAGAGGGGCATTTTGCTGCAACAAGTTAAAAATCTTAGTCCTTTGATATGAAGCAAGCACAAGACCCACTTATTTCTGGATTTAAGTTATGCAACAAGAATGTGAAGGAAAAGTTTTGTTCCAGTAAAGGTTACCAGCACTGGGGGTTCACCATGTGCTTTTGATTCCGGCCAGTCTCAGAATCGTCTGTAGTGGCAAGACATCAATTTTCAGAGTCCTCGGAAGCCTCCAAACTCCTGGACAAAATAGAGTCTCAATTCACAGCACAAGAAGACACTTCTGACTCCAAGGAGGAGCAGGCAACATGAACTGAGTACTCCTAGGGTGGACAAACACTACGAGAGGGAGCGAGGAGAAAAAAGATAATGTTTGTATGTTTAGAGAAATTGTTATTAAAACAGACTTCAGTACCTGTAAGGTCCTTCTCCTGAAACTCTTGGGAAGACATATTCTTGATGGGCTACTTTTCATAACAGGAGACAGGATGGGGTAGGGGGATCCCTGTTTAATTGTTGCTGGTATATAAAAAGTTTTTTCTCTCTCTCTCTACTAACTAGTTGAATCAGGTCTGAATAGTTATACTAAGAATGAAATACTAGACCTTATAAGGTGGTTTTATGCCAAAAATAGTAGTAAGGAGTAACCTGTTTACAAATGTTA
Organism: Neoceratodus forsteri; assembly: GCA_016271365.2. Lineage (NCBI taxonomy): Eukaryota > Metazoa > Chordata > Ceratodontiformes > Ceratodontidae > Neoceratodus > Neoceratodus forsteri. Next base: position 707,168,833 of record CM057459.1, on the reverse strand, counting down.
CACCATTTGATCTTCTGATTTATCTAGACATGGATATCTGTGGCGCTAACTGCATATGTTTATAGTATAACCAATTACAGATGGGGATGTTAACCCTTTTACAGGGTGAGCGATGTGGCTATCTAATTATTATTTGATTCCCCTGCTCATGGTTGTATGAGTCATTTTTCAATAAATGTATTTATTGGACTTGGACATTCCAATGTACATGATACACGCGCTTACTTTTCTGGACTTAAATGGTATTGCTTTTCTTGATAACCCCAACATGCAGTAATGCTATACAGGGGCATTGACTGTGATGTTACTGTGAAAATGCTGTATAATAATTGAATATTTGTATGTCTACCTGAAGGTAAAGTAATGTAATGCTGTGTGTTACATAAAATCAATAAAATATAAGTATATAAAAAAAAATAGGTATAATAGCACAAATAACATTAGGCAAACACTTGATGGGACATAGCTTTGTAGTTAGAAAATGGCTGAAAGAGACTAGGAGAATTGAACTAAGTCAAGATTGCAAGGAGAGACACAGACAGAACAAAATATTGCAAGGTGCATCAAAAGTGCAAGGTTGACTATAAGTGCATTAAAGATTAGGGGTCAGCTAAATAACTAGGGCTAGGTAAGGAGGGGAAAATAGGGGTGGGTGGGTGGGGGCATATATGTGTATAGGCAGAGAGCGAGGGGGAATTTGGAGGAGGGGAAGTCAGGGGAGGAAGAGAAGGGTCTGCCATGGCCTGACCCCTCCAGTATGCTGGAGACCCTGCCTGCGCAAGGCAGTGGTCAAGCACGATGGGAGGGAAGCAGGTTACAGGCAGTGAGAGTTAGAGCACATCAGGAAGGAAGAGAGGGGGAAGAAAAGGGTCTGCTGGGGCCTGGCCCCTCCAGTAAGCTGAGGATCCTGCCTGCACAAGGCAGAAGTAGAGCATGACGGGAGAGAAGCAGGTTGTAGGCAGCAGAGGTAGAGCATGACAGGAGGGAAGTAGGCTTTAGGAGAGAGAGAGAGGTGAAAGAGAAGAGGACCAAGACCCAGCCCTTACAGAATATAGAGAGAAGGGTGAGGGTTTTGGGTTGTAGGTATAGGGAGGGTGGGGCAAGCACTGATGACAGCTTAGAATGAATCGTAGAGGAGGACAAGGGAAGGCCAGTGGGGGGACGGGGAAGGGAGGAAGGCTGGTAGATTAGATGAGAGGGAGGTGGAAGTGGAGCCTGGGAAGTTGTGAGGGTATACAAAAAAGGGGTGGGGGGTTCTAGTGCTTGTAGTGGGTTAGAGGGGGGAGTTAGGAAGGGTCATAGCAGGAACAGCTAGGTGAAAGGAAGTTTTTGAGAGCACAGCCGATGGAATAGTAAGAGGAAGAGTGATGAATCTGAGGGGGAAGAGAATTCCACATATTTGGGAGGTGGTGGGAGTAACCAGATTGACCGATGAGGGTGGTACGGCGGGGGACCACCAGAGTTCAAGAGTCAGTTGATCTTTGGGAGTGGGGGAGTTATAAAAGAGGAGGAGAGGTAGGAAGGGAGTTCACCTAGCCAGTGCTTGGAAGTGAATTTGGCAGAGTGGGAGAGATGTCTCTTGTAAGGGAGGGGAAGGACAGAGCAAGATAGAGATCACAGTGGTGGGTGCGAGAGGGAGCATCAAGGGCAAAACGGCATAAGGAGTTGAAGAGGGTATCCAATCTGGCCAGGGAGGACTTAGGAGCAGCACCGTAGACTACGTCACAATAGTTGAAAATGGGCAAGATCATCTTCTGAACAAGTTCATGTGTAACCCCTAGGTGGCACTATCCCAAAGGCTACTACCCCTGCCTGCTTGGCTAGTAGCAGGTTAAGGGGCCTGAGTTCTGAAATGAGTGCCTCCACCCAGAGGTCAGGGTTGGTAGTAGTCAAGCTAACCTGGACCAGCCCTCTCCGGGACACTGTAACCCTCCTCTTTCCCCTGTAGTGGCCTGAACACTGTACAATAATCACTTTCACAATACCCGTGGTACACCACACAAGTACCCACACTGTTTGCACTTACCACCAGAGCTGGTTCCTCTGGCTCAACCCTGGGGACCCCCTGTAAAACAAGGTTACGCACAGCAAATAGCAACAGTACAGTACTTTGAGCACAAACTGGAACCACAGTCGGATTACATGCAGAAAAAGTTAGATCTGATTTATTCAGGGGACTTGAATAAGGGAGGGGCAAAATCAGGTTAATTAGCTTAAAGGTTATATCAATCAAGCAGTTATGCATGCGCTTTGAGTCCCCCCACACAGTCCACCTCTGGGTACCCAGGTGGAGAGAGATGGCCAGCTGACAGTTGCCGGGCTGTAGTTGGTTGGGGCCCAGTGATGGAAAACACAACATGCACAGTGCACAATATTTGTAACCGAGCCAGAAGGCTCAGTTCATAAAGGAACGAAACAACAAGACAATCAGATGACACACTCAGATTAAGCTGTTGGTGCAGGGAGCTACCCTGGTATTTACTCATGATACCCAAGACTGGACACAGGCTGGACGAAAATCGAGACCGCAGGTGGTTGATCTGGAATGCCAGGAGAAGCAGGGCCCACACAAGTCATAGAGGCGTAGTTCCTGTTCAAGCGTGGAGCAGGGGGGCTGATCCCCAGGCAGGTCTCTTGTCGATGGCTTCTCTGTACAGTGGGTAGTCTGGCTGGGCAAGTCTGGCAAAGCCCAGACCGCATGGAGACAAGTTCGGATGCAGTCCATTTTGGACTGGATACAGCTTCCAGCAAGCGGAACACGGTTCACACAATTGAGAACTAACTCACAACCCACTAGCAGCTCATAGCACATTTACATGTACAGGAATTCTACTGTACCAGGCAAAGCGCTCCCCGGTCACAATTGCAAACTCTCTGCACACACCGGGAGCTTAGGGGTAGCTGGAACTCCTGACAGGCCGATCGCATTCAGCAAAAATATTCGGTCTTCTTCAGGTTGAGCCTGGCCCACTTCAGTAGCTTACTTTAGTAACACAAACTTGGATTTCGTCCAAAATAATTCTCTTTTCTCCCTCTCATGGAGCAGCAGCAGACATGTAGCCAAAAACTCAGCTCTTTCACAGTTTTCCTGTGCGAATCCACTCAGGATTTCTGCCCCAAATTACTTCAGCTCCTTCTTCTTGAGCTTCCAGCTCAGAACTAAACTGAAAACTGCAAGCAGCCGGGGACTTCCCCAAGATCCAAAAGATTTGGTTGGCTGATTTGGCTGTCAGTCAAAGCAAGAGCTCCCCCTTCAATTGCAAAAAAGGCGCAAAAACTCAAACCACAGTTCCTATAGATTTTGAATTCGGACAGCTCCTGCAGTCCGGCCACATTTTAGATTCCACCAGAACTGATTGGTAGAAAGCAGGTTAGACAAACTACATGATCATTATCATTCTAAATGGTTTTCAGCAAATAGTTAGATCTTTCAACAGAGCTCCATCTCAGGTTACTTAAGCTGCAATCAGGCAGCTCTTAAAGAGACAGTACACAGAGGCTATACAAACTTTGGTAATCACATATAAACTGCTAAAACGCAGGACACCAGCCTGGCAGTGAGCATTTAGGCAAGCTCAAGGAAGACTTTTTGGGAACCCCCGTTTGTAGGGGGGTTACACAAGCCTAGCCGTAGGAGGGCTGCAACTACGGTTCCTGAAAAGGGCACCAAGCTTGGGGTGCAATTTTTTCTTGATGGTGTCGATACGTCTGGAGAAATTTAGGTGTTAGTCCAGCCAAACATCTAAGTACCTGAAGGAGGATGTGTCCTCAAGTAGAGTCCCATCAAGGGTGTGGAAAGTGGGCTGGGAGGGAAACCTAGAGAGTCTCTGCCTTGTGCCAAAGGTCATGGAGACAGTCTTCTTGGCATTAAGAAAGAGTTAATGGTTAGCAAACCAGAGCTGAACTTTGTTGAAGTCATGCTTCAAGTTGGATGTAACCTCAGCAGGGCTTGATTTAGGTGTATACAGGACCATATCATCGGCGTACATGTGTATGGTGGAGTAGGGTGAGCAGATGGATGGAAGGTCATTTAGTAAGATGGAGAATAATAAGGGCCCTAAGACCCGTGCTGAAGGAACTTACGGATGTCCTGGCGAAACCCCTGGCAGAGCTTTTCACCATCTCTCTGAGGACAGGGTGGGTGCCCCAAGACTGGAAGGTGGCGCATATAGTGCCTATCCACAAGGGGGGATCAAGGGAGGTGGCAGGGAACTACAGGCCTGTCAGCCTGACATCGGTGGTGGGCAAGGTGATGGAGGGCATTGTCAAGGAGAGACTGGGGGACCTGGATAAGTCAGGGTGCCTGGACGATAGACAGCATGGATTCATCCCGGGGAAATCGTGTCAGACAAACCTGGCGGAGTTCTATGACTGGGTGACTAGTGCCTTGGACCTGGGTAGACCCGTGGACGTCCTCTTTCTAGACTTCAGCAAGGCATTTGACTCTGTTCCTCGCGTGGGCCTGTTGGATAAGCTGGGAGAAATGGGGGTGGGGAACCAGATGATCAGATGGATAGGCAATTGGCTCCAGGACCGGACCCAGAGGGTGGTAGTTGGCGGGATAGTCTCATCCCCAAGGAGGGTCATTAGTGGGGTCCCACAGGGATCAGTCCTTGGGCCCCTTCTGTTCAATGCCTACGTCTCTGACGTAAGGACAGGAATCAGGAGTGAGATGAGTCTCTTTGCGGATGACTCGAAACTGGGGGCGGTGGTGGATGGGGAGGAGGGGAGGGTGGCCCTACAGGGGGACCTGGAGGCTCTGGAAAGATGGTTTAGAAAGTGGAAGCTGAGGTTCAATGCAGGGAAATGCAAGGTACTCCACCTGGGGGCCAGAAACCCAGGCCAAGTGTACATCCTGGGGGGGGAAATGCTACAAGTCTCGATGGCTGAGAGGGACCTGGGGTGGTGGTGGATGTCAAGATGAACAACTCTGAGACTTGTGGAGGGCAGCAGCAAGGCCAACAGGATGCTGGGATGCATCGCTAGGGGATCACCTCCAGAAGAGGTAATATCCTCTCTGTATAACTGCTGGTGAGGCCGCACCTTGAGTACTGCGCACAGTTTTGGAGGCCACACTTAAAGAGGGACATTAACTCTCCTGGAGAGGGTCCAGAGGAGGGCAACCAAATGATTTGGGGCTTGGGGACAGGACCTATGAGGAGAGGCTCAAGAGCTAAATATGTACATTGGAAGAGAGAAGGGACCGGGGGACATGATAGGGTCTTCAGGTACATGAAGAGGGTAAATAGGGAGGAACAGTCAGGGTGCTTGAAGGAAGGAGGAAGGGCCACTAGAGGGCATGGGTGGAAGCTGGAGGGGAAGATTCAGGGAGAAAGGAGGAGGTGCTACTTCACTGAGAGGGTGGTGGAGCCATGGAATGCACTGCCTAGGGGGCTGGTGGAGGCAGAGACAGTGGAGGGGTTCAAGAGGGTGGGACAGGTACAGGGAAGGGTTCTGGAAGCAAAATCCAATGCAGCAAGAATGTCCGGAACTGGGAAGGGAGAAGCCAGAGAAGGCGAGGGGGCCAGCAAGGTCAGCACCCAGGGTGGGGGCTGACCAAACGAGCAGACACGAAAGACCGTTAGACCTATTTTGCTGGCATTTTAGTATGTTAGTAACACTGAGCCCTGCGGAATACCAGTTTTAATCAGGAGGGAAGGGGAAATGGCATCAGAGATTTTGACTGATTGTGTTCTACCAGTGAGGTAGGCCTTGAACCAGTTTCGGGCTGAGGGGGATAGACCAACTGTTGAGAGGGAGCCTAGGAGAAGGGAGTGGGAGACAGTGTCAAAGGCCTTGGCCAGGTCAACAAAAATGGCTGAGGTGATTTGGCCATTGTCCATCCCTGTAGGGACAGAGCCCAGTGAGCCAAAATAGGGAGGGGACAGTGGAGTGATTTTTTCTGAAGCCAGATTGGAAAGGGGTGTAGCAGGAGGTGCCAGATATGAGGTAAGCTGAGAGAGAACTAGGTGTTCTTGAAGTTTAGCTAGGGTTGGAAGGAGAGAGATAGGGTGGTGGTTACCGGGGGAGGAAAGGTCACCGTCTTTGGGAAGGGGGAGGACCACAGCATGTTTCCAAGGGCAAGGGACTGAGGCAGTTGAAGATGAGAGGTTTAGAATAAGAGAGAGAGAGGATAGGCAATAGCCGGGGCAGATAGAGAGAGGGTCTAGGCCATCTAGAGAGGAGCCTTTAGAAGGGTTGATAGTGAGGAGGGATTTTAGGGTGTTATTTGGAGAGATTGAAGTGAAGGAGAAAAGGGGATGAGGGGGACCACTGGAGTGTGAAGAGGAGTGAGGGTAGGTAGAGAGGGATTTCAGTAACTCAGTGGTACATGAGGTATAGTAGGAGTTAAATTTGGCAGCTTCGGCACCTGGGTCATCCACAGGGGTGTCATTCATCTTAAGTACAAGTGGGGGTAGATGGGATGGTGGGGTAAATAGGACATGGACCACCTTCCAGAACTTAGAAGGGGAATTTATGTTTATAAGGAAGGCAGCTTTGAAATATTCCAATTTGGCTAGCCTTGTAGCCCGAATGCAGGCACTTTGGAGTTTGCGGTAAGACATGAGTTCACTAGGAAGCTGGGTAGCTTTATGGCATTTCTAGGCACAATCTCTAGCTCTGAGACAGGCCAAGAGTTCTGGGGTAATCTGAGGTAGGTGATTTCCCCTAACCCTGGTTTGTTTGAGAGGGGCAAAAGCATTCAAATTTGCTAGGAATATGTTTTTAATATAAGCAAGAGCCCTATCAGCCAATGGGATGTCGGTTAGTAAGGACCAGTCAGAGAGGGCTAGGCTGCATAGAAGAGATTCTAATTCTAAGGATTTGTAAGATCATATTTGCAGGGTTTTATGTAGGGATTTGGGGCTGTGAACTTTTCTGACTATGAATACTGGATTGTGGTCACTGAGCGTGTAGGAAGGATGCCAGAGGTGGTGACTCTGTGGGGGTGGGAGGTAAGAGCTCAGTCAAGTAGGGAGTGTTTTTGTGTCTTATGATTGGGGCGGGTGGGTTCTGATATTAGCTGTGTGAGGCTGAGGGCACCAATTGCATTTCATGTAGTAGTTGTTGTAGGTGACAACCAATTTAAATTGAAGTCGCCTAGGATGTATAGCTCTCCAGTGTGAGAGAGGGAAGTGCTGGAAGTTAGGAGGTCGAGAGTGATAGAAGGCTGGATGTTAGGGCAGCAGTAGTTACCAGCTACAAAGAAAGGGAGAGTAAATGGAAGGGACATGTGAATTGCTAAAGTGTCATGGGTCACTGGGTTAGAGGAGGAGTAAACAGTGGAGTATTGGAGGGAGATAAGGACGTACATGGCCACACCACCTCCCCTGCTGGCTCTATTTTGCCTTAATAGGGAGCAGCCAGAAATGGAGACCAAGTAGTCAGGGATCGTGCTCTTTAGCCATGTTTCTGTGATAATTAGAATGTTTGGTTTTAGAGTGGCAACCATGGCTTGTAGGAGGTCAATTTTTTGTAGCAAGCTACGGATATTTAGATGTAGTATCTTGAAACCCTTTTGGAGGACTGTGGGAGTGGGGGAGGTGGCAGTGGTAGATGATGAGATGTCAAGAGTGTAGGAAGCAGCAGGACCAGGGTTGGGGTGGATGTCCCCTGAGGAGAACAACAGCAGAGCAAAGATGAAGATGTAGAGCTTTGGGCACTTGGATGGAGACACTGAGGAGGCCAGGTGTTTGGAGGAGGAGGAGGAAGCGGCAGAGTATGGAAGCAGTAGGTGGAGAACAGCAAAGAAATCTGACACAGTTAGCAGTGATGCATGAGGGATGATGGGGAAGTGGGACCATAATTCAAAGGGGAAGGTAGGAGTAATAGCAAGGACATAAGTAGGAGATTGGAGATGGGGTTGGGGGGGTTGGAGTTTTATAACACAGGAGTGACGTGAGCAAGTGGGGGGGAGGTGAGAGGGTTAGAAATACGAATGGAGAAGGGAGGAGAGACAGATCATCACTGCAGCACAGACAGGATTTTAGAAGAAGCTAGTAAGTTTAGGATGGAGGATGTTTGGTAAGCAGAGATGGGGGAGCTGCTAAGGAGGGAAATTTTATTGGGCAGGATGGAGGGGAGACTGCGCAGAGGGTGGAATTGAGCAGGGGGTTGTACTGAGCAGAAGTGAAAGAAAAAACACTGTACTTTATGTAACCCCCTCTAGAGGTGGAACAGTATAACCTGCTAAGGGGAAAGCAGGTACTTAGTATAATATCAACAGACAGGAGCCGACTTCTGCAGAGAAAAGGGTTGAGCACCTGTGGTAGGTGCTTCTTGCCTGGGGGATCCAGGTAGCATTGGTATTATAAAGGACTATGGAAGGAGGTACTGTAGTTAGAGTGTTCAGTCCTTAGAGCTTGACAAAGGTTAGAGGTGCAAAAAGGAAACAGAATGGAATGAAAAGTCCAAACAGGATTAGTGAGCCATCTAGCGGCTAAATCAATGAGCAACAAGGGAGATAAATTGGGAGTGGCCTAGGTGCATTTAATAGAGGCCAGAGGAGGGTGGGAGGGACAAAAATACAGATAACAGGAGACACAGTTTAGTAGTAGAGCAGTTCAGATTTTAAAAAGTTAGCGCTCCAAGCCGAGGAGCAGGGTGTCCAATGGGGAGCCAGAGAGTTACATGAGTCATCTAATCGCAGCCATGGCATATGAGCCGCTGAAGCTCTGAAGCTCCATACCATACCTGAATTAAGGGGGATGCAGATGCAGGCACTCTACTTCTGGGAGTGGCCGGCGGGTCTAAAGCAGGGCCGCTGAGTGTCCGAGAGTCCAATCAGGGCTCGATCCTGAAGCAGAGAGGGAAAGAGAAAGAGTTGGGGTGAGTTATAGTTAGATTTTAGGGAAGAGGAACCAAGGTGGTTTCTTCTGTCTTGGTTCCAGGGAATCCCCTGTAGCCACCCTTGGTTAGTGAAAAAGTGCAAGTCACTGTTGCACCCCACTGCACAAGTTTATTCCAGCAACGCAACTTGGGTTAAAGATAATTTATTCTGAACTTTAAACCATTAACTTCATCTTTGGTTTGCACTTGCAGCTGCATTTTCAGTTTAACTCTAGTCCCTTTTCAATACTAATTCATGTAATAGGGCACAACCTTTGAGGCTTGAACTTTGCTTGCAAAACACCAACATTTATTTACAGGGTGTATTCACACACCATATTAGTGCTGGGGGAATTACACAGCTGGAGCCCTGACTGAAACCCTGCCAAGAACCCACTCAATATCAGCATTATTTTTCTGCAGCAGTCACAGATACTGTACAAGTCCCGAACTAGCCAGCCATAGATACAACATTTTCAATTTATACAGGCTGAGTTTCAGACACAAATCAGGGATTAAGGGTGTGTCCCCTCGCAGGCACAATGAGGAAGCAGGTTATATGATGTACATGGCCCATTAAGGCACAGTTTTACTCAGTGCCTTAGTGGAAGTTAAGTACATGAGGGGTTTACCCTCCTATGATGGGTTACAGTGCCCAGCAGGACACAGTGGGCTAGAGGTAAACACATATGGCCATTGCACCTAGCCCCTTGTACCCTGAGGATTCATTGCACAGCACCTTGCATTCACAGATACAGAGGCTTACCATGCCTCACCACATTATTCCAGTGGCTAAACTGTGAATGTTTAGGTGGAGGAACGCTCATGTCCAGATTTCTAGGTGGTGGAATTGTTATTTTTAGGTGGTGGAACTCTGCTATAGTAATCAATAGAGAAAGATGACAGATGTGGTGAAACTGTCATACAATTTTTTAAGAGGTGGTGGAACTGAGTTCCTGTGGGCTGCTGCCCAGTTTAACCCCTGCATCCTTCCCTTTTCCCTCAGGCTTAGGTACTCAGCATTCATAAATGCACTGGTCTGTCGCAAACGTTTACTAATTTCACCATTAGGTCTTGGCTCCCTCTGCTAGGAACAGTTTTCATTTCAGCTTCTTTGCTGGGAATGAAGGAGATGGAATTGTGGAAACCATCAGGCAGCCCTCCTTCAGAGTGAGCCTCCAACATGTCCCCACTGTCCCCAATCCCATACCTTGAGTGGGATCCGAGCCTCTGAAGATCCACACTGGAGAGAGCCAGTGCCATCCAAGTCCAGGACCCTGCTACCATCCTGGAACCGCAGGCCATTTGCAGCCAGAGAAGTGCACCCATAGGTGCCCTGAGGACTCCGATGCTGGGTATTGAACTTTTTTTGATCACCAAGAACTACTTTTCTTGGGACTGGGGTTCCTTTTATGTGCCCCTGGGATGGGGAAAACATCAAGGGGAAAGGCTGCACCAATGGACATAGGCTATGCATAGCTCAGGAAACATTTGTCACTAAGCAGAACATGCTTCAATAAACAGGAAATACAGTCTTTTTTTTTAACGTTCTATTTTTATCCTCCTCCCTGCTCTCAGAGTATCGCTTCATCAGGAGTTGCCAATGGTGTCTACCCCTCTCTCCACCTACCTGAACCTGTGGGTGAACTCCCATGGAGCTGTGGCTGTACCCCCCAGAAGGGTACGAGGTAGGGTCCATACACCCTGAAATCCTTCTTGTCTCATTGGGCACCCAGACAGGACAGGCAGGTTGGAGCTATGGGGTTTGCACCGGACACTCTGTCTCCCCAGTGCTCTGAGAGCAGATTTTCTGTCTTCTGGGGTGTGTGACGTGTGCCAGATGTCAAGGTGCAACCGCCAACGTCCATCACACCCCAACCCCACTTGAATGGTTCAGATGCTTGCTGTGCCTCTGGCCTCCATGAGAGGCCAGCCAAGTGCTGAGCATTGACCCCTCTCCCTCCTGGCGAAGGTGAGTGGTCCCGTGATGCTCAAACCTCCTCCCCCCCAGCCAGCCTTCTGTCTCTCTGGCTCGTTCCTGAACCCTGTTCAACGGAGTCGCAAGTGGTAGTGCTACTGCTGTGCTGGCAGGCTGGTGGAAATACATTCTTTACACTCTAAAACATTGGGCTAGAGCATTAACCCTTTAGTGCAGAACCTTAAAGAGCAACTCTCTACTATAATAAAAGCTTAAAAACACTATATATATATATATATATATATATATATATATATATATATATAGGATATACAATGGTGAGCTGTCAGATAAATGATTTATGTACACAAGTGCTGTTAGACTTGGGTAACCTCACGAGTGGCATAAGCCACGAGTGAGGTGTTCGAGGTCAAACAGCACAAGTGTAGATAAATCATTTATCTGACAGCTCACCATTGTATATTTCATTTATGCAACAGGGATGCTTTCTCTCAGTGCAGGAACACTTGGTTTTGACTGTTTATCTTTATTTTAAATGATAATTTCTGGGAGTTTTGGTTAACTTCCTAGAGTATGTCTGCCTAGCATAGTGGTTGCTATTAAATGAAACACCACTCATTTTGTAGAAAACTTCTTGCTGAACAATTGGCATGCTCACAGTACTATGCTACCTTTTTCATTTTAAAGTTATTCACATTTGTTTGTCAAAAAAGGGAAAAGAAAATTGAATTTTATGCTGTTTTTTGCTAATTATAAAAAAACTAAAAGGTATCTATAAAGGAAACACCACTCATTTTGTAGATATTTTTGTGCTGAACATTTGTTGTGCTTACAGTACCATTTTTTGTTTTAAAGTTTTTCACAATTTTTGTCAAAAAAGTGAACACAAAATTAAATTTGCTTCTGCTTTTTTGCTAATTGTAAAAAATCTACAAGGTATCTATAATTTTGTGCTGAACAATTTTCGTGCTCACAGTACCATGCTATCTTTTTTCGTTTTAAAGTTATTCCCATTTGAATATGGTTAGTACTGTTTCTGAGGCCGAACATTCTAAATGAATTCTAAAGAAATCTGTGACATAGTAACTGTGTGTATAAATCGTCACTGTATGTATAAATTTATTTATAAAATGGGCAAAAAAAACGAAGCCACTGATTGGCTGTTTCACCCCCCTAGCCGTGTCCTTAATCCCTGGTATTGTAGCAACCGGCACTACCCTTCATTCCCCAGCCCAACAACAGCACAGGATCAGTGAGCTGTGCCAGCTGAAAACAGAAACAAAGCCTGGCACAGCTCGCAGCGCGACATGAGACGAAACACTTTTTTCCTCATGGCAAATCATCACAAATGCAGTCCTACCAGTACACTACCCAGACACAAAAATCAACGGAAAAAGCCCCAAATTACACCTCTACTGGGACCCCCAAATAATCTGTACCTGTCCTGGTGCTTTCCTTCCCTGCAGCAGCTCATCTCCAGTCCCTCCATTCCGTTCCGTTCCTCGATCCCACCACATTCATTGATGGCGCTGCTCCCCCACCATCAACAGTCATAATCGAAATCAAATTTTGACAAAACCACACAGTCACTGCTACCCTTCAGACATTTAGCTTCCATGTAAACAAAATATACTGCAATACAAACTTCACACTACGGCGGCTGATGACGAACCTGCGTGCTCCCGCATGGTACGGTAGCTGATGACGAACTTGCGCACTCCCTAAAAAAACGTCTTCACGGTTTCAAAATACACGGTTTCAAAATACAGGGCGGACGCGCTGTGTTACAAACAATGTATAGTAGGGAGCTTAAGAGGCACACAGTAGAGCCCTATGAAATCACCCTTCCAATTTTTAAACACAGGATCATTTTAGTCAGACGTCATCTAATTCAAACTGAACACTACTGTACTGTACTGTGTACTACACGCTCGCTCTCTGTTAAACTGCCCCTGCAGTTTTAAAATGCACACATTAAAGCACTCCACAGTTAAAAACTATGTATCTGTGGTGACCTAGGCAGCACAAATTGTATTTGGGGCTAGCAATAACCAGGCTAAATACAGTGTACTATACAGGGCAATACAATACATAAACAGAGGAACTATTTTTGTCTTCTAACAAAAAAACAACTTTTCCCCCTATTTTTCCTATTTTGACAGCTATTTTTTATTGTTTTAATTTCTATTAGAAACCCCATTTTATAAGCGCAATAACACACTCCGGTGTGGTTTATCGCCTGATAAAACACGCCCAGTGGCATATGCGCAAGCGCCTCGTGCCTTAGTACACCCCTGGGCGTGCTCTTATCAGGCGATAAACCACACCTCGTTGTGTGTTATTGCTTACTTATACATACAGTGACTCAGATAAACACATTTATCACACTGAATATATGTCCACCCCTATTGCATACACATATATATATATATATATATATATATATAAACACATATACATATACACACCAGTTATGGTTTATCTTTATTGTTTTCTAGTTGTTTGTTATTGGACTTTCCCCTGCTGTTGGTTACTAAGTATTGAGGACACTGCAGCACTTATTTCACTGAGTCTTTCAAAATGTCTCTGACTCTCTCCTGCTAACCACACAATTGCTGTTTGTGAAATTACAGTCTGTTTTCATGGTGACACTATGATGTTGTCAGCAAAGAAACTGTGAGGTTTACAGGGCATAGGCCAATGTTTGCTATATAGACCTTTTAAATAGACAACCAAGGTGTGTTACAGTCCTCTGAAAGGAACATTGAACATGGAGAAATGCGTTCTCTAGTAAATTGTAGTAGCTGAGACATTTTACTTATGAAAGTACATGCTGAAGCACAGAGTTGCTCTTTAAGCACAAGATGAATAAGCAGGTTACCTAGTAACCCCTATTTGCAGTAGCCATGTTATGTAAGTTTCATCCTTCCACAGTATTGTATGTGCCACTGCTGCCCTTCATTTACTGTAGTTTGTTTCTATCTGTCTGTCTGTCTATCTATCTATCTATTTGAAATTACTCAAACTCGAATAACCCCATGAGATGCAGCAGCTCAATTTTTTTATGGGGGTCCCAGAGTGGATAGCAGCAATCAACAGGTTAACACAGTCCAGCAGGAATAGTTATATGTGGGCTAAAATATACACAGGAAAAAAACTACAGGTAAGTACCTCAAAACGGTAATCAAAACAAGCTAACAAAGTGGGGTCACTGCAAAGAAAGAGCATCAACATGGCTATGCAACACGATCATGGTTGAGGAGATGGGGATTCTGGACCAAAAACAAACACTTGGAATAATACACAGAGAATGCTGCAGAAAGAAAAAGACCTAGTGGTCCATCCAGTCTGGTTAGAGGCACTAGCTAATAACAGTTGCATGGCCACCCCTCCGTGGATCAGAAGATGTAATAGTGTTTGTTTATAAAACATTGGACCCCATATGCAATCTGTTGTACAGTACTGACCACCAAAAGAATGAATGGATGAAAATGAATGATGCTGTATTTGTATTGTACCTTTTCAAATGCTTGAAGCATCTTAACAATACATTTTTGTACTTTTTGCTTATTTCCTTTTTTTGTAAAAGCAGGTAATACAGAATACATGAAAAGATTGCACAGTATTACATAATCCCATATTTCCATTTACAAAAATGGTGGTTTATTTTTCCCTTCATTACACATTGGGGGTATTTATGAATTAACGTATCTGAAACCTATAAATCTGTAACATTTAGCATACGACCATTGAACTTAGAAGGATCTGTGTTAAGCCAGGAAATACGTTTTATGACTTTTTAATATAACTGGGAGACTGGAATATAGAGACATATTACATCAAAGATAGGTTTCTAGATATACCAATGCCAATTTTAAACTACTCAGTAAATGCCTCACTAAATTTATATTGTCAAGCCTTTCTGTAACAGAACTAAAGGTACCATTTTGAAGGAAAATGGCAAAGTATTCCTGTGAATTGGGCCAGTGAATGGACATGCTTAAATACTTACTGACCTTCAGGTAGGTCTGCTGGATCCAACAAGTCCTGTCCAGATGAATACGGAGATCATAAGGGTCAATCAGAGGTCATGAGATCCTTAGACAGCAGGGACCAAACCATTTAGGGCTTTATACAATGGAAGCTCAATTGTACACCTTATAGGCAGTCAGTGCAGCTCATGTAAAACAGCAGTAATATGGTCCATAAATATAAGAAGTACGTTATTGTCCTGAAGCATACCTGTCAACCTTTTGTCCCCCAAATGTGGAACATTGCCTCTCAAAATGTGGAACAAATGAGCAAAATGTGGAACACTTAATCAAATCTTTACCTAAGAAGCTCAGAACACTGTTAAAATGTTTGCATTTATGTTCAGAAAGTCTGTTATTAATTGAATAATATTTTTTTGCATCATTTACTACAGATTTTTGCTTTAAAATGTTAACACTGAATGTGGGACAAGTCCTTACAACGTGGAACAGGGAACTTTTGTGAAGTAAAATGAGGAACGTTCCTCATAATGTGGTACAGTTGAGAGGTATGTCCTGAAGAGAGTTCAGCATATGGTAATGTGGAGGCAGTGTGATCTAATGGTTAGACCCAGTACTTAGAGCACTGGCTTGGGAAATTGTACATCATGGCCGAGATATTCAAAAGGGTTGCACCATGCGCAATAGGGTTGCACCAGCGCAAGTCCAAAAACACGCCATTCTGCGATATTCAGTGGGAGGCAGATGCGCCCCCCCCAAATCACACTGTGCAAGAGCGCAATGATAATGACTGCATGTGCAACTGAAGGGGGAGGAACCATGCATAAATGGTGCAGTGCAATATTCAACAACATGTGCCATGCGCAATAGGGGAGCAAGCAGAAGTTGCACAATAGCGGAAATGAGCCAAAATAAAAAGGAACAAGAGAGAGGCGCAAAAACGCTACAGGGAAGGTGCATGTTGCTGAACCATAGCCAGCCACACAGGCAACACACACACACAGGTTAGGACAGAGACAGAGCACCTAGAATCTGCAGGAACAGGGAAGGTGTGGGGAGCCACAGCCACAGTGCAGTGCAGAAGGGGGAAGTGCCACACAGCACTGAGTGCACCACAGAAAGGTGTTCCCGGTGCAGGGGAAGTAGCAGCCAGGAAAGTGGGGGGAACACAGAAACAGCTGCCGGGGGAACACAAGCCAGGGACATGGCCAGTGCCACCATCTAGATGGAGGCAGTTATGAGGGGGGTGAGAAGGCAGGCAGCAGGGGGGCATGGCCATGGAAGGGCCTGTCGGCGGTATGCCCCCAACAGGCAGTACCGAGCCTGCACCAGCTTCGAGCTGTACACCGATACCGAGATCGTGGGCTGGTACCATCTGAACCGGGCAATTCTGAGGTGGCTCTGTGAGCTGTGCAGTGATGTGATGCAGACACCCACACGACGGAGCCATGCTCTGTCAGTGGAGACAAAAGTGACAGCTTGCATGTGCCTGTTCACCACAGGTACCTTCCAGAGACCAACAGGGGACACGACAGGCATAACCCAGTCAGCCGCATCATGCCACCTCACCCAGTTCCTCAGTGCACTGCTGCCACATGCTGTGGAGTACATCCATTTCCCCAGCACACCAGTGGAGCGCACAGCAAACATACAGGAGTTCCACAGGGTAGCACGTATGCCTGGTGTGCTAGGGGCAATACACTGCACCCATTTGGCCATCTGCACACCACCTGGCCCTGAAGGGGCTGCATACATTAATCAGAAGGGGTATGCAAGCATCAACTGCCAGGTGGTGTGCGATGCCAGGGGGTGCATAATCAATGTCTGTGCCACGCACCCTGGGGGAGCACATGATGCCTTCATCTGGCACCAGTCAGCACTGTTCCACAGATTCGAGAGTGGGGACATCCCCACTGGCCACTTAGTTGGTGAGTATGCAAACCACGCAGAAAGACATGGAGCTTGGGAGGGGCATAGTCAGAGGTGACATGGCTATTGGCCTAGATGGCCCAAGGCAGGGCGACACTGATCACCAAACTAACTTCCACCCTTTACACACAGGTGACAGTAGATACCCACTCTGTCCCTGGCTGTTCACACCATACCGGCGGCCCGTGACCCCATCGCAGCAATGCTACAATGAGGCACATGCCACCACATGCAATGTCATCAAGCGGGTGTTCAGGATGCTGAAGGCAAGTTTCTGTTGCCTGGACACATCTGGTGGTGCCCTACAGTACAGTCCCTCAAAGGCCTGTGGGCTGTTGCTGGCCTGTTGCATCCTGCACAACATGGCCAATGACTGTGGGATAGCCATACAGGTCAAAGAGGGGGACAGCGATGGGGACGATGAGGACGCTGGTGAAGATGGTGATGGGCAGCCACCCCTTGGGCGACGGGACCCCCGGCTGATCCGGATGGCACAGCTGCACCGGGGCACCATCACAGAGGAGCACTTCAGCCAACCCAGGTAAGTCATGGGGACATGTGCAACCACCAGTGGCAAAGGCACAACCCACAAACTCACATGGACAAACACCAGGGGTGCATGTCATCAAGGGAAGTAGCTGAACATGGAACCACACACGCTGCCAGGGATGGGCAAGGTCTAACATGGCATGCGGTCACACACACCCACACACACCTCACAAGACATGCACAAAGGGTAGGAGGCACTCCGACCCCAACCACCACCCCTAGCCACACACACACACATCCACAGACCACCACGCCCAGTGCCTGTCATTGTGCATGTGTCAGACGCTGGGCACCATTGCACAGTGTCGGACAGCGCAATGCAGGCATCATCATGCACACGTCACAGTGGACGGCAGCCGGGAGGATGTGCAGATGGGACGTGTGTGTGTGTGCAGGGCCGGGTACCCCACCCGTGCATTGCATGCTGAACAACACAATGCACACAGAGCAGCACCAGACAGTAGCCATGCTGGGAGACAGGTCAGTCATGTACCACAGTGCCATGGCCGCCACGGATGCATGGGTGGCCCCACCGAGACCCGCCAGCAGTGACAGGCTGACCAATGGCCTCATGGGGTGGGGTCTCCAAGGGGTTCCACTGAGTGAATGCAACCATGCTCTCGCAGGGGTCTGCAGCACACCACACATGCCTGCACCAGGCATGCTCGGGATGCCCACAGCTGAACCTGGTGTTGACAAGGAGGGTGTTGCATGATGCCGGGAATGGGGGGTGGACATTGCACTGCGCGGTGTCTGCGACGCATGGGCAAATAACTGTGTGCCCATAGTGGCCATGACAGCTGTAATTGCCTGTGTCTGCCTGTCAATGGCAGCGGTCACATCCTCCCGCAACTGGTCCATCCCTACCAGGAGCAGAGCAGTGTCTCTGCTGCGCCACTCCTCTGCCTGGCGCAGAGCCGCACTGGGTGCATCCACTGCCATCACAAACCGCACCTGCCGATTGACTGATGCTTGGAGTACGCGGGTGTGCTCATCTAAGAGGTCACCTGCCTGATCGGCATGCTGTCCCTCATGGTGTTCACAGCCCTGATGGTCAGCACCCCTTGAGGGTGGGTGCTGCACACCAGGGTCAGGCCTGGGCATGTCCACAGGTGGTGCACTGATGCGGCCCCCTGACACTGTACCTCCATGGCCATTGGTCGACTGCTGACACTGCCCCCCGGCTGCCGCTCTCCAGAGCTCAACGGTGCTGCCGCAGTGGTCACAATAGCCCCACTGTCCTGGACACATACCAGTGCTGCCCCACTGGTGCAGACAGGTGCAGGCTGGGACTGTGATGTCACGCAGGCCTCCAAGGTGGCATCACCCACAGCCATGCCCGTGATGTCACCTGCTGTGTGGCCATCCTGTGGCCCACACGTATCACTGCCCATGACGTTAGCTCCATTATCATCGGTGATGAATCCGGCACCAGCCCGAGTCTCAGCATGCTGGCATCCATGGACGCTGGCACACTGGGACACAGGCAGGGCCTCCTCCGCACCTGCTCCACCAACATCAGTCCGGATGTCCAGGCAGGCCCACTGTCACCCTGACCCTCATATGCCTGTGGAGGTGGACGGGCCCTCCTCATCTCTATGCTATCGCCTTCAGTGGAGAAGCCCACCACTGCTGACCCATGTAGATGCTCAGGAGCTGTAATGGAAAAACAGTAGCATTAACGTATGTGACCTACCCTGTCCCCCCCCCATTGACAGACCAGGACCTACCATGCAGTGACGGGCTACCACCCATCTGGAATTCACCACCTGGAACACCCTCGATGGCACAAGACTGTATGCTGGCAGCAACCCACTCTTCTTGTGGGGTCAGGCTGTCCCCCACCAGTCGCAGACTGTGCTGCCCTGATGGCAGCCACCTTCTCCTTAATTCTCCGCCTGTCCGTCCCCATCTTCTTTTTGCACTCCTGCATGGACCACTGGTGGCTGCCATGCAGCTTGACAGCACGTGCCACCTCTTCCCATGCAGCAGCACTGGCCTGTGGTGTTCCCTGGCATCTGCTGAGCAGCAGCTCCTGGTCGAGGTAGGCCTCAAACAGGGCATCTGTTTCTGCCTTGGTGAAGTTAGGCCTCCTCTTCCTCCCACGTCTCTGTTCCTCTTCCTCCACCTCACGATCGGTCATTATTCATCCTGTGAGAATGACAGGTGTTACCTGTGACTGTGCAGTCCCATGTATGTCCCAAACATCACAGTCCACACTCCCAAACAGCATGCAACTCACCACAATAGACTGCAGTAACCGACTATGGCCAGTGCAGCCCAATGTCGCAGCTTTATAGCGCAACGCATGCAAATGAGGCGAGGCGCATTTTTAAATGGATGAAAATGCAGTGACTGTGCCATTGAATGGCTGATTAGCTGATTTGCATATGCCGGCTGAATATCGCGCTGTTGCACTTTGTGCAATTGTGTTGAATGTGCTGAGTCAAGGGTGCAGTTCTGTGACATGCGCAGTACACACCTAACTGCGCATGCCCAGGGTGATGATGCAGCTGCCTGCTGTGCTGCTGATGTGTTGTGTGTGGGAAGCATTGCAGGGCACGGCCACCATTGTGCCAGTGGTGCTACTGCGCTGTTCCCATATATGGCGCTGTGGCACTGGGGCACCATAGGCGCACTGGGGCCACAGTGCTGTAGGCCGCTACAGGAGGTGGCACACTGGCACCCAGTCACGCTACACACATTGGGTTCCAATCGCACTGTGGCTGTCCATGCAGGAGAGACTCTTGACCCTGTGCCTGACCTTTGCCCCCTAGGCGCCATGCGTCAGGCATGGGTGCACCACTATCGCGCTGTTCGGTGACAGCGCGATAGGGAATGGCAGCGCTGTACCACGCAGTATCTGCATGTGGCAGGACTGCGCTGCCAAGCACCATTTTGAATCCAGCTCTTTGCTGAGATGGCGCGGAGAAGGGCAGTGATGTGGAGCCAGGTGGAACTTGCAAACCTGGTGGCCATTGTAGAGCCCCATGCTGGGGTTCTATATAGTGATGCACCCCTGGACAGGGCCAGAAGTGCAGTTTGGCAGAAGGTGGCTGATGCACTGGAGAAGGCCACTGGTATCGGGCGCATGGCAGAGCAGTGTCGCCACCGGTACGGGGACCTCAGGTGCAGGGACCTGGACCTGCTTGCCCATCTGCGGGCACGTGCCAGGAGGGGCATGGTGCCACGGCCAGGTAGGTGCTCCATCCATACACTGTTATCGTCCATACAGGTATCACAGTTGTATGTGTCTGGCACATGGGGGGGCATCCAGTGTTGGCTGTAGTGGTGGTATCAGGGTGTGGGGTGGATGGGTATGGCCATGTGGGATTGCACACACATGGGGGCGGGGGACTTTGCTACCAGATTGTACTGATGTTCCTCTCTTCATATTTGCACCTTAGGCCCAGAAGAGCGCAGGCTGGTGAGGGAGAGGAGGCACCGCCTGGAGGACCAGCAGGAAGGGAGGGGTGAAGGTCTTCAGAGGTGCAGGGACCAGCCTGATGATGGTGAGTGCCTTACATCCATGATTACTATTGCATGTTGTATAACTGGGCGGGCAGCGGGGCATGGCCACCATCCATTGACACCACTGCCATGCACACCACTTGTTACAATCAGCACTGTCCAGTGGCACTGCATGTCTGGGAGTGCATCAATAGTGGTCCATGCGTGCACCAGGCACATGGCTGTGGCACTGCCTACACACTGCATAGCTAAGTCACTGTACGGCCACGGTGGTGCTGTGCAGGACACAGGCGGTGGGTGTGTGCAGTGATCCACATGGTTGTGGCTGACTGGGTAGGCGGGTCTTGTGGACACGGTCACTGTGGGTGGTCACACACCATCACAGAGGCATGGCACATGGCTGTATGCCATGCACAATAGGTGGGCTGCAGGGGACTGGGCAGTCACACTTATTGACTGCTCCCTCGTCCTAGGTGGACGGCAACTCCAGGCACTGGAACATGGACTGCAGGAGCTGCTACAAGTGGCGAGGGTGACCGTGGAGCTCCTACAATGCATGGACCACCACGGGGTGAGGAGGCGGAGGAGACATTGGTGCCACATGGAGGAAGACCAGGGCAGACGCTGAACCATCCATGCCCCTAACTACACCTTCCCCCCCTGGACCCACTATCACATCCCTTCTTCCCTCTCCCATATGTTCACCCCTGCCCCTTACCCACCCCCACCTGGTATGTGGCCCTTCCCCCCATTGTACATAGTTGTATATAGTTTTTTTATTACCTGTTTTAAATACATTTGTTTTGTTATGACAACTGTGGTGGTCTCTAATTTGCAGCAGGCTACAGGTGCTCAGCTGCAGTGGTGTGCATGGCATCAGGGGTGGTGCACGCATGGGCATGTGTGTGTGTCCAGAAGAGAACCACCTATGGTGTGGGCAGGGGTATCAGTCACTGTCTGTGGTTTGTGTGTTGTTCTCTGTGCACTGGATGCCTGTGTGCAGTGGTCCACGGTGCCTGCACTGTGTGCATGACACCCCTGTCAGACCGTCCATGGCCTGTGCAGCTGACACCCTTGCATGTCTGTGATATGCACGGTCTGCTGGTGTGTCAGTGGTGGCTGTCCATGCTGGATGACAACTGTACCTGGCACAATGCCAGGTTGCCTGCCATCACCAGTATGGTGCACGTCTTCCTCCGGTGGCACTGTGGCCACTGTTGTTGTTGTCCCCCCTCCATGCTGTTGCTTGTGTCTGTTGTAGGGGATGTGCTCCAGTGTCTGTTACTTGTGCTCCAGCAGTATGCTGGTGGCATACAGCTTCATGGTGCCTGCGCAGGGTGGCTGGCACACCTGTGCAATGTAGGGGTGCTGGCTGTGTGTACATGTCAGCCGTGGCCACATGCCAGTGACTTGGTTGACCTACTACTGTGTCCCTGTGTTGGTGAGCCCTTGGGTATGGGTGGGTGTTTGTCCATGCATTGTGTTGCATCCTGTGTGGCGCATGCTTCCATGCAACACTAGCATGTCTGTGCTGGCTCTTGTGGCCAGTGCTGGGACAGGATGTGTCCTTGGGAGGGTGTGCAGGGTGCTGTACCACTGGTGGAGGGGTCTGGGGCATGCCCTGTCGCATGTGGGGTACCTCGTGTGGTGACGCATGGTCGGTCTCTCAGCTGTACCTCGGGGAATGTACAGGGTGGCACTGTGTATGCTGTTGTTGCATTGCTGTCTGCTGCCACCCACAACAGAGTGCACATGGTGGGGCTGCCTTGCATGGCTCCATGGTGCACAGGGTTGCATTGTCACAGTGGGGGGGGTGGCATGCATGGGGTGTCCTGCACTGTTAGGCGCTACTCCTGGGAAGGGTGTATGGTGATCGTGGTGCAGGGTGTGCTCTGCATTGGTGGGATGGTGTGGCATGGTGTGGTTGGCCCTACTTGTGTGCCAGTCACAGCTTGCCAGTGGGTGTGCTGGGGCACCATGGCCCGGCTGTAGGTTGGTTGCTGGTATCCATGGGCCGGTGGTTATTCCAGCTCTCCCCCGGTTGTGCAGTGCATGGGATGTGGGGGACAATGTCTGTTCTGCTGTGTGCTCCTCTGCCCATCTGTGGCATAGGATGTGGGCCCCTGCATCCCTGGTTGTGCTGTTGCATTGCTGCCCTGCTCCACGGGGCATCCCTTGTTGCACTATGGTGCATCAGATATACGCAACTTCACATCCCTGGTTGGGCTATGGCGCAGGTGGTGCAATATTCAGTATGTGCCGTAGGCACATCTTGGCCTGCGCAGTTTTTGAATATCGCGCTTCTTGCGCATGGGCGCAGTGGACTTGTGCTTGCTCCTGCTGTTGCGCACTTTTTGCGCGCAGTTTGAATATCCAGGCCCATGGGTTCAAATCATAGAGATTGAGTATATTAAGGAGTATACGATGGCAACCTAAAACTCTTAATTCTGATAGTTAACTGGTCTTTTTTTAGTGTGAGTAAATTCCAGCATAACTCACACAAAAGACCCAGTTAAGCACATTGTAACATTAAAAAAAAATATCACTGCTTTCACTCAGCATTCTGAAAATAAACATATCTTCTTTCTTCCCCGTTGGTAATTTGTACGTTTTTTTTTGTTCTATTCTCCCCATTCCCCAAGCCCTTGCATCCCTGACATGACACATGCGTGTGGAGGCATATGCACGTCACCCCCTATGCGACGCCCCACCCTACTAGTCACTTTGCTGCCCCCTATGCCTGCCACTGGACCTCCATCCAGTGACGGTGGGACTACAGGCAGGCAACCCACCCACCGGGAGAGGAGAGCCAATGCTCGATCTTGCCCCCACCCTCCCCCCTTCCCAGCACCCCAATGACCGGAGGTCATTTCCGAACCTGGGTCGCCAGCGTAGCATGAGGTAAGGCGTCCAACTCCTCAGCCCACAGAGCCACCGGGCTGGCTAAACATATCTTCTTCAAGGCTATTTCTTCCATTAGGCTATGCCTTTGGAATTATAACTGACAGCCACTAGGACTACACGGAAACATTTGCTAGTTGGGGGCCACCCACAATGGCGTCATGTGTCAGCGTTTGCATAAACCTGACGGGCCCGTCACTTCTCAGTTCTTTTCCTGCTGTCAGTCATTCTCATCGACCTGCTATGGGAAATGCTGTGAACTAACCATTACTGTTTATTCTTCTGTACTAGAGTGTTTTTCATCGTCTCTGAATGCTGCCAAAATCAAAAGATGCATTCTTTCGGTATTGTAAGTGTGGAGATAAAATTTATTAAAAAAGACTCACACACAGTTTGTTTGTGCTGTTTGGGCCTGTCTCACAGTGTTAGGACTTATGAGATTTGCCAGGGCTTCAACCAAGCAACAAGGTGACACCATAAAGCTCTATAAAATGTCCTTCTGCAAAGAGCATTAGCAGCCACTAGTTCTTCCTGACCCTCTCCAGACTATAACCCCACCTCCACTGTTACCTTCAGGGGTGGTTGTGGGGGGCACATAAAACAGTGTCGGAAGATACCACAGGTGAGTAGGTACTGGAGATAATGGCAAGGGAACATGCTCTGGAGCTGTTAGCAACCCCTCCAGCTCATCCTTCAGCTCCTTACAGTTATTCTCCAGGCCATTTGTCCCTTCTGAAGGAAGAAGTGCAGTCATTATTCTAAAAATGTGCCATAGAACTGATTCTTCCAACCCAGAGAAAAAAAAGGGTTCGGTTCCAGCTACTTCCTGGTCCCAAAATGGACTGGGGATCTGCGCCTTGTATAAGACCTCAGAGATCTCAACTTCTACAAAGAATACAAGATGTTTTGCATGGTACCCCTGTAAGGTCTGATTTCACTTCTGCAAAAAGGGGACTGGCTGTGCTCCCTAGACATGAAGGATGCCTACCTTCATATCGAGATCAGAAAAAACCCACAGGCAGTATCCACGTTTTATGCTGGAAAAGGAGCACTGTCAGTTCAGAGTATTGTCCTTTGGCATTTCTTCTGCACAGCAGGTCTTTACCAAATGCTTGGCAGTAGTGGCAGTAGTCCTTTGCTGGGAAAGCCTGTTTTTTCTCCTATTTGGATGACTGGCTTCTGAAGGCCAGCTCCAGGGAAACTTTGTTACATGCCCTGTCATGGACAAGGCAATTGTTCAAAGACTTAGGGCTTACAGTGAATGTTCCCCAAGTAGATCTTGACTCCCTGCCAAAGACTGCAGTACATAGGAGCAGTCTTGGATACAGAGAAGGGATATGCTTTCCTGGCACAGGACAAGGTGGAAAACCTGATTGCTCAGACACAGCTGATATACAGAAGCCACTATTTTCCTGCAAGGACCATGTTACGTCTTCTGGTCCACATGGCAGCAGCCATTCTGGCAGTGCCACTGG
Source organism: Neoceratodus forsteri (assembly GCA_016271365.2). NCBI lineage: Eukaryota > Metazoa > Chordata > Ceratodontiformes > Ceratodontidae > Neoceratodus > Neoceratodus forsteri. The sequence continues at coordinate 707,143,748 of CM057459.1, read as the reverse complement.
CACACTTACACATGAGAATGCCACAGTGGACACTCAAGGCCCAGTGGGATCAGTTGATGGACAAGCTGAATCAAAGGGTCTTTGTCATGTCCCCAGTGCACAGGGTGTTATTATGGTGGATGGACTGCAATAACCTTTTACAGGGCCTTCAATTCCTTGTCCCAACTCCTGTACAGATCCTCACCACAGATGCCTCAGGTTCCAGATGGGGTGCGCATGTGTGTCTGTACCAGACGCAGGTATTATGGTCCCAGGTGGAAGCCAAATTACACATCAGTGTCCTGGAAATGAGAGTTGTCCTATACAGCCTCCGGGCATTTCAGGAGCATTTAACTCCAGATCCTCTGTTAATCCAGATAGACATCCCCAGTGTGATGCATTACATCAGCAAAAAAGGGGGCACCCATTCCTAACCCCTGTGCAGGAAAGCATTGAGAGTATGCTACTGGGCTTTGTCCCACAGCCTCCAACTGTCAGCCATGCATCTCCTAGATCTTCAAAACATCTTAGCAGACAGGGTAAGCAGGTCACAGTCCAAGATGCACGAATTGGAACTGCTGACCTCTGTGGTAGATGACCTCTTTGCAAAATGGGGTAATCTGGAGTCGGACCTTTTTATATCTCCAGACAACACAGAACTGCTTCATTTCTGCTCGATCATTTCAGGACTTGGAGTTTTCTGGCAAGATGCATTGTCCCTCTCTTGGAAAGGGAAATTCCTGTATGCATTTCCCCCAGTTCCTCTAATACAGAGAGTACTAATGATGTAAAAGTTGGAGAGTGCCACCCTCATCCTCATTGCTCCATTATGGTCTCACCAGATATGGTTTTCACTCCTACAACAACTGGTGGTGGAGCCACCATTACCTCTACCATTGTGTCTGGGTTAGTTGTCACAGGGCAAGGGGCCCCTGGTCCACCTGGACCTAAAGTTCCTACATCTGCATGCGTGGCTCCTGAAAAAATAATCGTGGCATGTCTTGGATTACAGTCCCTTCCACTTATAGCACCCCCAATTTAAATGGGCAGTCAGTTATTCTGGGCAAATTGCATTTACCACTTTCCAATTCCATAGGACGCTATGTTAAAAACACTGGTTATAGCACTCTATGCCTGCCTTCTATTTTGGGTAGATTAGCTACTAGTTAATATTAGTTCACACTTTGGCATGCAGTTTGCAGAGCTTGCCAAAGTGTGAACTGATACTAATTAGCAGCTAATCTGCCCAAAACAGAAAGGGGATAGAATGTCTGATATGGATCAGGTAGTCTTTAAAGCAGAAATTATTTCTGAGGTCAGATACTTAGTGTGCAGGGGATAATTATTTCATAAAAATGCAGAAAAAAAAAATCTGTTCTATGATCGCTAGCTTTAGTGCTGAGAGTTCAGTGAACAGTGCATGAGAGGCTGCACTTCTGAACTACTCAGAACAAATGCTACTATTGTATGGGTGAAAATTCCAGTACATTTTAAAATGAAACTCAGCAGTAAAACAAATGCCCAATTGCTCATTAATAGGCAGGGAATGAGCTACTAGTGCAATATTGTACTGGCTCCAGGTACTGTACTAGCTTTGTTATGGGACTGCACTTAGCTAAACAGAGACTCAGTGGAAAAAAGACACTAACACATTTTATTAAGTCGCCACTTACCAGATTTTCTTTACTGTTAATTTAAAGTGGGCAGAACAATCACACATCTGGTCAGCATGGTAGTCTACAATTTTTGTCATGGTAGACATTACAGCGACCACCCACTATAGCAAGCAGAATGTGTCTGCACAAATGTGCCTGTTATAAGTGGTGGGGACTGTATCCCCTGAAGTTGCTGATATTCTGGTTGTGGCCAGAAAATCTTCTGCGAGACATACTTATTCCTTGAAATAGAAGCCATTCACTTTGTGGGCTGCTTCCAAGAATTTGTACCCATTTACATGTCCTGTAAATGTAGTGCTGGAATACTTGCTGTCCCTCTCAGATTCTGGTCTACAGTATTTCTCACTTAAGGTGCATTTGGCAACTATATCAGCTTTCTATGCCCTCATTAATGGGTGTACAGTTACATAACTGGAGCTGTCCCATACTTTTCTGAGAGGAATTCTGCATATAAAACCTCCTATTCATATTCCAGGCTCTTCTTGAGACTTGAACTTTGTGCTTGAGAAACTGACACTGGCTCCGTCTTACCCAGCAGTGATTTGTGGCTTACGTTTCCTGTCATGGAAAATGTTATTTCTGGTTACAATTACTTCCTCCTGAAGGATTTCAGAGCTGCAGGCTTTAATGTGTGAGCCTCCTTATCTGATTTTTCATAAAGATAAAGGCCAGATTTCAGAAGGGGGATGCAGGGCTTGTGTCAAACCCTGGGTCTGACACAAAGGGAGTCACAGATGTGCCAAAGCCCCTTGGATGCAGAGCGGTCCAATTCTCAAAGTGGTGGTGCATTTGCAACATTTTATGGCTGCTTATGCCAAAGGGTTGGTGCAAGTGCCTCAATCCCGCCCACAATGTTAGATCAGGGAGCTGGTGGTCTATCTCTCTGCATCCTGTGTTCTAGACTTGTGGTAGGGCTTTTGCAGCAAGCACCTTTTAGAATTGCACTTGCTGCAATGTTTGATGCAAATCGCAAGTTGTACCAAACATCCTGCCACAAGTTCTCTGCGATTAATGCATCCCTTTGAGAATAAGTCCTAAAGTTTCTTTGTGTACAAATCCCAAGTTTCTACTGAAGGTGGTATCTGAATTTACACTGAATCAAATGATCCACCTTCCTGTTTTCTACCTCAAGCATGCCAATCAGGGTGATGTGCTGCTCCATACTGTGGATGTACATGGAATACTGAGATACTATGTGAACTGCACCAAGGACTGCAGAAAGTCCTCTCAGCTTTGGTTTTTGTTCACCCATTGGAAAGAGGGCACTCCTGTGTCTAAACAGTGCCTGTTCAAATGGTTGGCACATTGTACTATGTTCCGTTACAAGAAGTATGTTAAGGAACTTCCTGGGGGGGCATGGCCTGGCTGGCAAACATGGTGGAGAACTAAATGTGAGCTCCGTGAGGATCCACCAGAATTCTTGCACATCCTATTGAAATCTAAAACCAGTATACTGAGAGCAGGCTGATTTTATCTCACTCATGCCAGACCCATCTAAATCGGATAAAAGACAATCAAAACTCTGGTTCCCCTCACCAGTTGAGAAGGGAAGAGGCAGAGGCCCGAGTAGACCTGTGAAACATCCTGCGACCCTCAGGGAGTATTCACCGAAAGTACACAGTCAAGTATGGCTTACTGGGGAAGCGACTATATTGCGCTGAGCATCTCATGAAAGATTTGAAGTGCGACTTGGGGACTAAAATGTAGGATGGTTTTGACAACCTAACTTCTCAGATACAACACCTGCAACAAACGGTGAGCTCGGTGTCCGATACAGTAGACACTCACGAGGGAAGGATTACAGAATTGGAGGCCCGAATTAGCAATCAGGAAGACCATGCTTCCTCCATGTCCTCTGATTTACAAAAGTCATTAAAAGAAATTGTAGACCTTAAAGAGCAGATTGATGACCATGAAAACCGGGAAAGGAGAAATAACGTTCCAATCATAGGTCTACCGGAGGGCACAGAAGACAAGGACTGTAGTGCTTCCATGAGAAAGTGGCTTAAACAAGTTCTTCCCTTACCAGAAGATTGCAGTCTTGAAACATAGAGGGCACATTGCTCACCAGGGGTTAAACCACAGCAAGACCAATGACCAAGACACTTGCTAATTAAATTCCTGAGATACCAAGACCAGCAGAGAGTCCTGGAAGCGGCCAGAAGAGTGGGTCCAATTATGGTGAACAACTCGAGAGTCAGTATCTTCCCCGACTTTTCTAGAAGTATTCAAGCTAGGCGGCAGGCCTTCGGGGAAGTGAAAAAGTGGCTGCACAATTTGAATTGCCCATTCTCATTGGTGTACCCTGTCTGGCTAATTGTGAGACCCCCAGGCGGAAAACAAAAAGCATTTAGTGACCCGGCGACTGCCTCGTCATTCCTTGAGGAGTGGGAACGCAGAAATCAAAAGAACAACGTCGATGGAGACAATCACTGAACTGCTATGCCAAATCAAGGAGATAAGTTGTTCACTTTTGTTTGCTTTATAAAATAGATGCCAGGCATTTAAGGGGAGGAATGGGTATTTGGGGGAGAGAGATTTCAGATCCCCAAACACCAGGAGGTGACCTATAAGGACGGGTGAAGAGTTCTGTTATATCCCCTACTCTCTCTTCCAAAGTAACGCTGGCCCACAACACCGAGGCTTACTCGGAAAAATGAAGGCCCTTGGCCCACCGCTGAGGGAAATGAGTAGCAGAGACTTAGAAGCTCTTACAGAATTTAAATTGCTTCTTTTTTTTGTTACCAGGATTGGACAGTTGGACTAAATATTGCATACCTTGGTTTACTCTCTTAGATTTTAGGATAAGCGCCCACTTAGTTGGAGCATCTTCTAAAGTGGAGTAATTATAGAGATTAAGCCTCCACTATATAGGGGCCAGGATATTTGTATATTGTTAGAAGATTTTTTACTCTTCATTACTATATAGAGAAGCTTGCGTTACTAGGCTTGTTCAGCTACGTTTTTCAGATTTGCCAATTAGAATAAGGTAATATCTATAAATTGTTAAAGGGTTACAATCCTGAAATAAGACATTATTATTGTTGACCTTTAGTTATCGGGTTTTTAGGATGGGAACAAAAAGTTCCTTGGGGAGGGAGTGAGTGGACCGAGCCTTCCGAATTTAAGTTGGGCTGGATGGGGAGAGAAGGCTCCTCTGGAGCTAAATTTCTTTTTCTTGGAAAAGATCTTAAGGCAATGCTGTGAATGCATTTTAAGAGCCCCTGAGGTTCTCACCACACAGGGTGGGTTGTGTCGACCCAGATGAGGCCCAGAAGAAATACGCTAAAGCTATCCTGTAGGATGGTCCGGTTCAAAAGGGGGGGTATGTCGCCCCACCGGTCTCCTTCCCCTCCCAGGCCAAAGGATAAGGGGATGTGATTAATAATTATGAGGTTTAAATACTTTTAGTATAGTAGGTGAATCCCCAGCCCTCTCCACAAAAAATAGAGAGAGGAGGATAGTTTACTTTATGGGGACATCAGCTTACTCTTCATGGAGTAAACATCTAAGAAAGGGAGGCTTGGGTTGTGGGGGAAGGGGAAAGGGGTGATGGAGGGGGAGAGACAAAAAGTTGGGGGACTTGGGGGTTTCAAGGGAGAAAATATTAAAAAAACAGGACGCACAAGAGAACTCACATTCTTAATAATAATGGTAATCAAGATGCAAGTCAGGAAGATCCAGATAAGATTTATTGATTATGATAATGGCTGATTTAACGTGTGTGACTTGGAATGTCAATGGACTACACACAGTGGTAAAAAGAAAGAAGGTATGGACCCAGTTGAAAAAACAGCATTGCGATATTGCCCTGTTCCAAGAAATTCACTGTACAAAGGAGGAGGTCTCCTCAATGGCGGGATCCTGGGGTGGAACACTATTGGCGGTCCCCTTCACATCAAGAGCGAGGGGGGTTGCAGTCTGGATCCAACCAGGGATCCCTCATCAATTGATATCCCAGAGGGCTGATGCCCAGGGAAGATTCTTGATAATTGAGATCGAGGTGGGAGGGTGGGAAGTAACCTTGGCCTCAATTTATGGACCGAACTACGACTTGCCAGACTTTTTTGCCCTTCTACAGATAACTCTGGCTCCCTATAAAGAAAATTTGATTATTGGTGGGGACTTCAATATCTATTTAGACCCCAGACTTGACCATTCCCGTAGTAAAACTAACCCAGTTCCCGGGGGGGGGGGTGGCATTTATAGGTCTTGTAAAGGAAAGAGCCCTAGTGGAAGTTTGGAGACACCTGCACCCAGGGGAAAAAAGAATATTCATTTTATTCTCATGCCCACCAGGTTTACTCACGCCTAGATTATCTTTTTGTGTCCCCCTCCTTAATGGGACCAGATATGGAGGCGAACTACGGCCCCATGATAGTCTTGGATCATGCCACATTGAGGATGGCCATTCCTTTTGGCCCTAAGGAACCTGTTAGTTCCCAGTGGAGACTTGACCCTACCCTGCTTCAGGACTCTGAATACTTAGACTTTATAAAAAACAAAATTACAGACTTTATTTCCAATAATCACACCCAGGAAGTCCATATTAAATATGTTTGGGATGCCTTAAAAGCATATATTAGGGGGGAGACTCTTTCATTCTCCACACATAAAAGAAGATCAGAAAGGGAAAGGGTAAACAATCTTGAATCCCAAATCTTAAAGATAGAGAGGGAAAATAGGAGACACCCATCAGGGGAAAATGTTAGGCTTTTAAAGATTTTGAAGGGATGCCATAGTCAAACAACTAATAAACATATAGAGAGAGATCTCCTAATCACTAACTCTTGTACGCACTTTGAGGGAGATTGTGCGGGAAAATGGTTGGCTAGTTTAGTGAAGGAAGAAAGGGTGGAGCGTTCCATCCTGAGCATGAACACACCATTGGGTAGCTCCACATACAACCAAGTCAAAATAAACCAGCTGTTCTGGGACTTTTATGCCTCCCTCTACACCTCTCAATTCCCGAGGGATGCTGACCCCCTGACCTTTTTGAATCCATTAACACTCCCTACATTAGCACCTGACCAGAAGGAAGCTATAAATAGGCCCATCAAGAAGGAAGAAATTAAAAGGGTCATCAAACAGTTGCGATAAGGAAAAGCTCCTGGTCTGGATGGTATACCGGTGGACTTCTATAGGGCCACATGGGAATCCCTGGGAACATTGATAGAAGAAGTGGTAGAGGTAACTCTAAAGGAGGGAGTTCTCCCCAACTCTATGTCAAAGCCCTGATCGTTGTGCTCCCCAAACCAGGGAAGGACCCAAAGCTATGCAATTCTTATAGACCGATATCACTGCTCAACTCGGATTATAAAATTGTGGCCAAAATCTTGGCTGGGAGACTGGACCCGCTACTGCCTACCTTGGTCCATGTGGACCGGGGGGTTTGTGAAAGGCCGTCAAGCAAAACACGATCTGAGAAGGGCTATGAATATCGTTTATAAATTGTCTGGTGGGAAAGATAGAATGAGGGGGACTTCTTGCCCTCGATGCCGAGAAGGCTGGTTGAGAGCCCTGTACAGAGCCCCAAAGGTGCAGATACTGACTAATAACACTCTGTCTACTCCCTTCCCACCTACAAGAGGTACTCGTCAGGGCTGCCCCTTTTCTCCTCTTTTATATGTCCTGTATATTGAAACCCTTGCAACCCATATCAGAGCTAACCCTAATATAGGGGTTTTGAGAGAAAGGGGAAGGACCATGTAATTTCACTCTTTGCAGATGATGTCCTGCTGTTTCTGGATGACCTGGACAAAGCATTACCAGAACTAAATAGGTGTTTTGAACTGTACGGCCCACTCTCGGGACATGAGATAAATTGGTCAAAAAGCGAATGGTACCTCTTGGTAAAATCAAGCGTACTATTAGCATAGCAGGGGTGGAGGTTCAACCGCCCAGTTCAATAAAATATTTAGGGGTTCTTCTCCCAAATAGATTATCTCATACTATTAATTTAAATTACCCTCCCCTGATCAAAAAGATTCAAAAAGATTGTTTTAGATGGAGATATCTCCCACTATCATTACTAGGAAGGGTCAATCTTATAAAGATGTCTATTTTGCCTCAAATACTATATTTATTCCAAACCATCCCCCTCTCCCTGCCTGCTAAATATATTAAATCAATTGAAAGGGCCATAACACAACTACTGTGGCAGGGAAAACGCCCTCGCATTAAAAAGCAAGCCATTTGGCGTAAAACAACGGAAGGAGGACTGGGGTTGCACATATAAAATTTTAATTACCTCTCTGCTCAACTGGCACACATTCTCGATTTGCTGAAAAATGAACTTGGAGGGCACCCTCAGTGGACATGTTTAGAAGATGGAGGAATGCCTCCCATAGATTATTCATTGTTAGTAGATTCATCATCAAGAAATGAGGAAATGAAGGGCCACAACCCTTGTACCAGAAATTTATTGACAGTCTGGAAGTCAGCACATCTTATATTAGGGGAACAAAAAATATACATCACCTGACACCACCCTAAAGGCAATACTGGCCAGGGGGAAACAGGACTCAAGAGTCTCCAGACAACATATAAACATTTTGGCTGAGAGGGGTCTGGTCAGGGTTCAACAAGGCTTGCAGGGAGGGCAGGTCATTCCTTTCCAGGAGCTGAAGAAATCCCATGGGCTTCCTATCTCCCATTACTTTACATATTTAAAAGTGAAATCGACAATAGAACGTTTATTAGTGGAGAGGGGAGAGCCTAGCCGAGATGCACTACTCATCTCTTGAAGAGATGTTTAGGAGGTTCTCCAATATAGAGACATTTAAGCCCCTAAGAGCTTGTTATAGACCACTCATGGGTTCCCTGGAGAGTCCATTAGAGGTAATTAAAAGTCAATGGGACACAGACACTCACCTTGAAAGTATGACGAGAGGAGACTGGGCCCTTTTACAAAAAAATCTTCTTTGTTGCTCTGTGAACAACAAACTCCGGTTGCCCTAACATTATGATTAGAGCCTACTTTACACCAGAGAGAGCGTATAAAATAAATCCTGAAAATTCATAGTTTTGCCCCAGATGTAACATTCACGTGGGTACTTTTTTCCACATTGTATGGGATTACCCTTGGATCCAGCCATTCTGGTCGGGCATCATGGAGATTTTAGCTAAGACCCTGTCTATAAATATCAGTATGGACCCACTGGAGATTCTCTTGGGACTACTGGGACCAGGGGGCTGCCACCTCAAGGATGGGAACAATCTGAAAAGATTGGGGGCAGTGGTTAGTCTGAGAGCAGTGGCAATACACTGGAAAAACCCAAAGGCCCCTTCAGTCGCAATGTGGCTGACGGAACTGCTCCGTATAATGAAACTAGAACATACACAATACTTCGCTTCGGGCCAAAAGCAAACATATGAAGAAATCTGGGCTCCATTAGAAATAACCATGGTGACCAACTGGTTTCCAACGTTTTAAATAGTAATAGGGGATGGGAAATTGGACTAAAATTTGGTATGTTAGCTGACATTCCAGGAGTATAAAAATTTGGATTTGCAATGTAATAATGTAAAGAAGCCAAGTTAAAGAATATGAGAAAGCTGGTATCTTCACTGTACCATAACTTATTGTAAATCTAGAATCAAATGTGAGTATTGCTGTATTTTAATGATACATGTATTAAGATCTGAATGTGTATGCTTCTATGTGTCCTGAGAATTAAATAAAGTTTACAAAAAAAAAAAAGGAACTTCCTGGTGTGGTTTGTGGTCACTTCACAAGAGGTATGGCCACTTCTGTTGCTTCTTTCAGAAATGTTTCTGCTGACATTTGTGCTGCATTCACATGGGGCACTGTCCACACCTTAATGAAACATTACAGTCTGGGCATAGTCTCTTGTAGACATGCTGGCTTTTGGCTTGCTGTACTGCAAGGCCTCCTGTCTTCAATGTATATATCAGACTGTAGAAATCTCCCAGTGCTTTTTGGAATTGCTTGGGACTCATTCCAAAGGTGTGGCCTAATGGGAGAGATATCCTTGAAGAGGACAGAAAAGTTAGTATTTACCCATAACAGTAGATCTTCAAGAGAATCTCTTCCATTAGGCCATGCCGTCCCTTCCTCCATTCCCCCTTCTGCTTCAGTGAGGGTTGCATCAGATATTGTGCCTGATTCTAATTCATGGCTGTTATATCTAGCACTATATATCACCTTGTATGCTTGGTGCTGGTCAGATCTCCTGGTTCCCCATGGGTGCTGGTCCTCCGAGTCTAATCTCCAACGGGGAACCAACGAGTGATGGAGCTGCCCACATTTATGTAGATGCTGACGCATGACATCATTGTGGGCAGCCCCCAGCTAGAAAAAGGTTACATGTTGTCCCAGTGCCTGGAGGCTGTAGTTCCAAAGATGTGGCCTTATGGAAGAGATTCTCTCAAAGATTTACTGTTACGATAAGTACGTAACTGTTCTTTCAGCTGCCATCTTGCTTTCTGCTAACATGGTTGGTAAATCGTCAACCTAAAAATGACAAATTTAAATACCAGTTTTTGACTTGGACACAATCAAAGAACTAAAAGCTGTTTTCAATTCTATACTAGCCAAGGGGAATGTCATCAGTGATACCAATAATCGGTTAGAAAATGGGCAGTTATTTCTAATGCAGCCCTCACCTCAGCCCACTGCTGAAGATGTCACGCAAACTAGTGAGGCCACAGGGGTCCCATCAAATGAGGCTGCCACTCAGAGCTGATTGGCACCATTGGTCTTTAATCCTACAACCAACAAACATAGTACATTAAACCTCAAACCCTGTCACACATCTGTAAATGAAAACCAAATATTAGAATGTGAACTATACTAAAGTGAGGCAACAGCTATGAAGCAGACCAAATGATCTGTAAAGGTGTTCAACAGCTGTTGTGCTAAAAAAAAATATTATGGTTGATCTAAACACCATAACCCCCCCCCCCAAAGACCTCAGTGAAGTTTAAGAAACTTTTACTGTATTGTCAGAACCTTGATTAGATAAGAGTATGGTTTGAGGAGTTAAATCAGTTTGACTCTGACCTAAACCATCACATTAATGACCCCCATATGCCAACCACTAAATCTCATAGCCAACATTGAGCTTACCACCTCCAGTAGTGTTTTAAAAGGATTAGCAAAACAACAATGCAGACAAGGAAGAGACGAGCAGCACATCACCCCCCCCCCAACAGAACAGGAATCACATTTCCTTAGACATTCCACTGCCATGTCCCCAATCACAGCAACTGATGTGGTGAAAATAGTTTGGATGGACATCTAACTACATGCACCTTCCCCATGGGTTGGGCTTACCAGTTCTGCCTCCCAGGCATTTGGTCCTGCCTGTCCTAGGTCCTTGGGTGCTTTCTATTACTCCTGCAAGCCCCTGGTGCCTGTTTTGCTGTGGGGTTTGGAACAGTTGTGTAAATAGTATAAAATGTGCCATGCAGTGGTACAGCACAGCTAGCACTGAGTAGGCAGTGGATTGCTACGCAGCTTAGTGTCACATTCGAGCTACCTTCTGCTCGAGCGTGCGAGCTAGCTATCTGCTTGCATATTCAGTTAGTGCAATGGTGCTCATTCTAACTCTGCATGTGCAGCCAAAGACAAACACCTTTTGAGTGTTCTGACTCCGGGGATCCCAGAACATATGCGGGGATTCGGAGACACAGCTGGGGAGTAGAAGAAAATTAAAACTTTGCAAAAGTATATACTGTAAATGCTTATGTGTGTATTGTTATTTTAAGAATCACCAAGACTGCTCAGTGAACGGGTTCCTGACTGTCTCAGGAGGACTTAGTTCTACAGCACTAGTGACAGGCTGAGAAGGACTCTGTCAGTGCCCAGTCTTCAATCTGATAAAAGTACAGAGGGACACTTAGTGTGGCATGTGGACATTAACTTTCAAAACTGCACAGAAGCCTTTAAAAAAGGACTTTAAAGTTGGAACTTTATAGGAGCTGTTTACATGGAAGCTTTGGTAACTCCTGACCCTGTTCCATCCGATCAGTGATTGAGGAGCTCAAAAGACTGTTATATAGCTCCTGAATTGGGGGGCTGAACAATGTTCTTGGCAGCTTTGGTATCAGCCAGTTGGGTGTCAAGTAAGCTTAATGCATATTCATTTTTCTGATGGACAACTGTGTTGACAAGTAGATGTTGCCTTTCTTTCTCCTCAGATATTGGGGGAGAACACTGCTTATGGCAGTTTCTGCCTGAGGCTCTCAGAGTAAGCAGAAGAGTGCAGAGAAGTGAGAGAGATGTTTTGGAAGTTGGCCCAAGGCTTCCACAGTCGACAGTTGGGAGACTTGCCTGAATCTTCCATCAGCTGGGAGTACCAGAATCGAAGTGTGCAGCACATTTTGGAGTCCAGTGGTACCCTGAGAAAAGCCCTCAGCTTGCAAGCTGGACTGGACCACCTTCTGCCAAGAGACTAAAGTGTTGCTTGAGTCTTGAGCCCAAAGTTGGGAGGAGCCCGCTGAGTTTTCCCTTTGTCTGGGGATGTCAAAAAGCTGCTTGTAGTGTGATGCCTGAGAGTCTGGAAAGCCACCTAAGAGACTGTTTGCCCCTCCAACCTGGGGGTGAATCTGGTCTGCCTACAGAGGTGCCAGTGCCTGCTGCTTTCAGGAAGTAAAAGACTGCATAACTCCTGAGCTCCAGAATAGGAATTACCACCAGTGGGATGGTCTGGAGAATCGGCCAGGTAGTGCTAAAGTGAGGTATTACCTATCATTTGTCATGGGAGCTAGATGCTTAAATGTGTGGGGTGAGCATGTGGCCCTGGTCCTCAGTACTGGCCCAATTCCAGCATCCCTGCCAGCAGTCCAGAACGTGTCAAGCTGCTAGCAAATCTTCCACAGCTAAAGAAGCCACCATCCGTTTGTATGGTATAAAGCCCCAGCTTGACTGACTGACCTGCTGACAGCATGAAATCCTGTGAGACTGTGCTACAGAATTGTGAGTAATCACAGGGCCTGCTCTGACCTGGGGAGTTGTATATAGTTTTCACCAAATATTTCTGTTGCTTTAAAAGTGCACCAATGCTGGCCAACCAGCTGTTTATGGTTTTACCTGTTTATCAACTATCACCAATTGTTATTTATCTCTGCAATCCCAATCCCCTTTTTCCCATGTTAATAAACTGTTTATGGCTGGCCTGGTGGTGCTGAGGTTTGAGGCGCTGGACGCCACACTTTGCGCCACGCCGGCTACCCAGGTTCAGGAATGAACCCAAGTTGCCGGGGGTCAGCAGGGGAGGGAGAGGATGGAGCATCCAAAGGACAGCTCTCCTCTCCTGGGAGGGAGGTGGGTTCCTGCTCGGCTCTTGGCTGGTCTCTGGTGGAAGCTGGAGGCACAACAAGCGCTGGAGCATAGAGAACGGAAGGGAAGGGGAGTGGCAGACGTCGGTGGCAATGCCTTGACGTCAGGGTGTTAGCCACTTCCTAGAACAGGAGAAAATGCCCTTCAGCTCTGGCGGAGATGGAGCACCGGAGCTTGCCCTCGATTTGTGGCTGCTCTTCTGGCACCCTCCCGACCGACGCCACCAGAGAAGTTTGGGGTATTGGGGCCCACCTTGTCCCCTCCCGGGGGGGTAAACTGTGGCTACATGGGCAAAGGAGAGTTGACTAGGAAGGAGTGGACCATAGAGGGATGACTCCTAGGTGCTCCTGAGGAGACCAGAGCTGGAGGGGAGAGGAGGAGGAATAAATAGAATGTATATATAAAAAAAAACTGTTTATTGTTATTGTTCATCATTGTCCGTGAGCATATTAATTAGCTACAGCTTTTATTGCATGTTTGTTACAGTATTACTGTTTAGGGTGGTATTTCATGTGGAGGGTGACTGTGAGGATAGGTGGGTAGGTATAACATCCCAGGGGATTGTATCATACAAACAATTGGCCCACTACAGTTTACTCTGGGTGGAGGCACTGCACTATTTATTTTCTGTTTGGGCAAGAACCCCCCTATTCCATCAGAAACAGAACCCAGGCCCCTCAACCTTTTTGAGCCCGCAAGGCAGGGGTAGTAACTGTAAGCTATGACTTAGGAGGCAGTATGCGTAGTGGTTTAAGGCTCTGAACTGCAAACCTGAAGACCTGGGTTTGAATCTCAACAGCCCCCACTTGCATACTGTGTGACCCTGAGCAAGTCACTTAACTTCTTTGTGCTCCCAGGTTGTACCTATAAACAAAATTCAGCTTAGTGTGTCTCTCCAGGTTAAAAAAAAAAAAAAGTTACGTGGTGACCTGGTTATGTACAAATGGCAAGATACAGAAACAAAGGCATCACATCTTTTTTTTTTTTAACTTTAATTTTTAATTTGAGTATTTTAGGCATACCAGTATGTTCAATACAATTCAATTAACATATTTCTTTTTCCATCTAATAAATGGTGGTTCTACACATATTCTTTTCTTTTACTGAAAGACACTGAATATTCTTGACCTCCTGAAGTTACCGAGACTAGTTACTCAGATAAGCATTTAGGAACAGCAAAAAGTTCACTGCAGGCTGCTATGAGCTTTAGATGAAATGGTACAGATTCTTGCAGCAAAACCACTAAAGTCTCTGATCCTGTTCCATCAAGGATATAGTCGAGTTCCAACTCCTACCATCCTCAGTCGTCGCTTTCCTCTGGAATAATAGTCTCAAAACCATGTGGTTCTATCAACTACAGGAATACAACATTAAAATGAAAAAAAAAAACCCCAACAACCATGTGCTGGATACTCCATCTCTTTCTCCTTTTTTATACATATATATTTTCATTTTAACACCCAGCTTCCTATTCCCTTTGCCCACATTCCGTTTCCTTCCTACCCTTACCTATCCCTTCCTCGATTCCCATATGGGCCATCGACTTAGACTGCTTTTCTGTATAACTTATGTTACCCCTTCTATCTTCTCCCTCTAGTTCTTCCCTGTACCCTCTCTCCACAGCCTCCAAGGCGCCACATGTTCTGGAAGTTTTCAACTTTAAGATGCAGTGTATATGTAATATTTTCCATCCTTTCTATTTCTTCCATTTTGAGACCCACATAGTTAGGGAGGGGTTCAGAGGATAGCCATTTGGTGGTGATGCATTTCAATGCAACCACTCTCATTATCTGGCACAATTCCTTCTTTGCGCCCTCCATCGATAAGGTGGGAGGCCTAACACTAAGTCCTGAAATGTAAAAGGAATAGGGAAGAGTGCTACTCATTCTATTGCAGAGTGTACCTGTTGCCAGAAACTTGACAATCTGTCACATTCCCAAAATATGTGGAAGTGAGTACCCATTTGTGTACCGCACTGGCGCCAGCATGCCGAAGAGGCCTGTGGTTTATAATGTGCTGTTATCTCTGGAGTTCTGAAAAATCTAATGAGTATTTTCCAGTTGAATTCTCACCACATCATGGCCGATGTAATTTGCCAACCCCTCTGAAGCCTACAGTCCCACTCTTCTCTTGTAATGGCTATTTTAGCATCCCTCTCCCACCTTGTTCGTGTCTCTTCTAGGATTGGAACCCCTTTCGAGTCCAATAGAATTGTGTATAATGCTGACAGGTATCTCAGTTTATCCCTAATTTTTATTGAGTCCCACCAGTACAATTCGAGCGGAGTCAGGTCTCTGTTTATCTTTAGTAGATTTCCTTCCTCTAAAAGGAAGTGCCGTGTTTGGAGGAACCTATAGAAGTCTTCTTTCGAAGGAGAAGCACCCTGTAAGGTGCTAAAGGGGAGACAGCCATTCTCATCTAGGAATTGTTTAAATGTGGTAAGACCCTTACGTTCCCAATACGCAAATCCAAAATCAGCCCGGGGGGGGGGGGGAGCTCGGTGTATGTCTAATCAAGGAGAGGGGTCCCGACGTGTTCTGTGTATGTGTTATCCTTTTTAAGTTTTTTAAGATACACAGGGAGTGTTTAACCCATGGATTGTCTGTAGACGCCAAAACCTGGGGAGATATCTCTGACGTGGGCAGGGTCCATAATTTATAGTTGTTCATTGTATTTTTTTCTAATAGATACCATCCAGAGTCTATCCTCTGTTTGGCCCATGTAACTGTGACCCTTGAGCCGCTAAGTAATACAAATACATATTAGGCAGTCCTAACCCCCCTCTTTCTTTTGACCGTGTTAGGGTCTTATATGAAACTCGTGGATGTTTCCCTGACCAAATAAATTTAGAAATTTCTTTGTTTAGGTGTTTCCAGAAGTCGGGCTTTACAGGGATCGGAAGGGTTTGAAAGAGAAACAACCATCTCGGTAAATTGTTCATCTTGATTACCTGGATCTTACCATATAATGTCAGGGGTAGCAGTTTCCAACGGGCAAAGTCTGCTAGCATATTTTTATACAGCCTCATGAAATTATCCGTGAATAATCGAGATATATCTGTCGAAATCTGAATCCCTAAATAACGAAAAGTATTATTGCGGGCCCATTTAAATGGAAGATTCTGCCTGAAGTCCTCTGAGGACCCCACTTAATATCACTGCTCCGATTTAGTATAGTTTATTTTGTATCCGCTAATGTACCAAATTTATTCAGTGTATTTAATAAGTGCGGTAGGGAAGTTTGAGGGTCACTTATAAAAAAAAGGGAATCATCGGCATAGAGAGCGACTTTTTGTTCTAGTCCCCCTGCCATTACCCCCTTAATTTCAGGATTCTCTCTTATCTCTATCACCAGTGGTTCCAATGTTAGGGCAAATATTAGGGGGGAGAGAGGACATCCCTGTCTAGTCCCTCTATTTAAAGATATTCTATCGGATAGCAATCCGTTCAGTTTGATCCTTGCCTCTGTGTTATGACAGAGCGCTCCAATGGCTGAAACAAAATTTTCTCCCAACCCAAATTTCGACAGGGTGGACAGCATAAAGTGCCAGTCCACCCTGTCGAAAGCCTTCTCTGCATTCATACTAATGGCCATCTGAAATGTTACCTTATTCTTCTGGGCTGTCATGATATTCAATAGGCGTCTTATATTGTCTTGGAGAAATCTCCTCCAATAAATCCTGTCTGGTTCTGATGGATAAGGGGGGCAATATATGCCTGAAGTCTCTCCGCCAAGATCCCTGTAAATATTTTTAAGTCTACTGGTAGCAGGGAGATGGGACGGTATGAGCCACATTGCTCGGGGTCTTTATCCGGCTTCAAGATAACTAAATCTGGGCCAAATTCCAGGAAGGTGGCACTGATTTATGATGTAATAAAATCTCATTGCATGTACTAACCAAGTAATTCTCTATTTTGCTGCAAACTTTTATAAAACTCGCTGGTAGGCCATCTAGTCCTGGAGCCTTACCATTTTAAGATGCTTTATTTGTGATCTCACCTCTCCCATAGTAATAGGGAATTAAGGTTTGTCGGTCTGCTTCCTCTAATGTAGGAATAGGCAAAGATCCCAAATAATCCTGCACTACTCTATGGTGCTCGGAGTTGTTTCCACTGTATAGAGATCCATAGAATTTCCCAAATCTATTTAGAATCTCCGTCGGAGATGTCGGAGCCTCTCTCTCTCCTTTTAACGGACCACTGCTCTATTGGCGCTTCTTGTCTCAACTGCCATGCTAACAGCCTGCCGCTCGGTTCCCATGTTCAAAGTATTTTTGTCTAGCATACCTTAGCTGCCCTTCCATTTGTCTATCTAGTATCTGGTTTAGTTCTTGTCTTGCCTTGTCCAGCTCCTGCTTTATACATGTATCCTGCCCTATCTGATGTTGGGTCTCTAATTGGGTGATTTTCTGCTCCAGCAACACTCTAGTCTGGATCCTCTCCTTTTTTACTCTGGATGAATACTGGATTATTTCCCCCCTTAAACAACATTTGAGCACGTCCCATCTTATCCCTTCACTTGTATCACCTTTTAAATTATGTTGTTCAAACTTCTTAATAACTTCCCCCACTAATTCCCCAAAGTCTTCCCTTGAAAGGTGACTTACATTTAGCCTCCAGCAAGATTGCCGAGGGATCGGTGTGAGAGCCAACTCTAGGGAAACTGGGGCATGATCTGAAATGGTAATTGGTCCAATATCACATTTCTCCACCCTTTGTAACCAATTGGATGATGGAAGAAAATAATCTATCCTAGAACAGCCCCTATGCCTGGGAGAATAATGAGTGAAATCTCTTTCCCTTGGATGCATGAAGCGCCAGACCTCTGATAGGCCTAGTTCTTGATTCAACCTCTGGATTAGTTTCCCCGTACGTGTGGCTCCACCCTGGCCCTCAGACTTATCTGCCCTGAATGTATTACTTCATTAAAATCTCCACCTATAACTACTAAACTCTGCACATCCGTGACTGCTTCTTTGATGACCCTTTCCAAAAATGCTAATCTGGGGGTATCTTCATTTGGGGCATATATATTCAAAAAGGTACACTTCTGACTCCTGTATGATCCTTGTAACTGTACAAACCTACCCTCTAGATCTGTGCGGACCTTCTCTACCACAAGCAGGTCATCTCGTCTAATCAAGATTGCTACGCCTCTGCGATGAGGCCTTTTTTCAAAATGCGAGGCATATACCTCCCCCACTCAAGATCTTTTTAACTTAAGATGTTCTGCTGCAGTTAAATGAGTTTCTTGAATAAATGCAACCGTAGCCTTTCTCCTCCCAAGATCCTGTATAATCTTTGCCCTTTTTACTGGATTATTTACCCCATTTACATTAAGTGTAACTATGTTTAAATCAGCCATAATTTTTTAAATAAGGGAAAATGAGTATCATCTCTTTACCACGGGACATTGCTAGCTTTCGGTGTATTCGTGAGCATCTGTGCTTTATCAACCACATACAAACTAAAACTCCACTAAACATATAACTAAACCTTTGGTAACTTATAGTACATTGCAACTTATTAAACACGAGTTCTTTCAAGGTGGCTTTACCATGTGTCCACCCTCTCAAAGATGTTATTTCATGAGGTGTGGATGGATGATCTCTTAAATGTAAGCCATCCGCCTGGCTTAGCATCACTACTTAAGAGCCAGGTATTTGTTTAGCTAGCTCTTTCAGTAAGACACACGTTTAGAACTAGTCTAAGCATTATTGACCAGCCTGAAAAGGAAGTTGGGCCCTCGTCCTGTTCTTGTTCTGAACTTATCACTTGGCTACTTAATTTGCTTAATGTAAATTATAAACCCGTCAGATACCTTAATACCTGAATATCTAGGTAGTATATCCCTTTGTGGGGGTTTGCCAACCGCTGAGAACCCTACAGCCCGACCACCCAAGCTTGACCCTTCCCATGACCTCCGGGGGTCCCAAAGACCAAAAGCCGCACTCTTTCCTACATATCTTAAAGATAGTCCATTATTTTTTGGTTTAATATTTATTTAAGTTTATCCAATTGCTTCTAATGATGCAGATTGCCATAGTAAGATCTGGAGGGAGGGGGGAGGAGGGCACCCCTAAGATAGACAGACAACCAGTATTCCTTTATCTATTGTAGATATTTATATCTCCAGTTTTCTTATCTTGATGTTTATCTTATGTAGCTCTAGAAACCTTCACCAGTGGCTCCTCGTTATGGAGGTACCAACCTAGGTAGAGGTATTACCCATGGAGCTTTCTGTTTGCATGGATCAGCCCTTTGTCAGTGCTAACCCCCTCAGGTCGCAATCTCACCTCTAGGGCTGCCTTTAAACATTGGGAGTTACTATCTCATCCACTGATCATCATCTCAATCAGAGCGCCTCCCCCCTAGCACCCCGACCTCTCAGCCTTTGTTTCCAGAAGTGTGAACCTTTTTTTTTTTTTTCAAGAGTGCAGCTGTCCTGTTTCCCCTCTCCCCTTTAAATCGAGGGCCGTGGGCTGCTGGTTACCAGCGTGACCTCTCCCCCACCTTTATATCTGAATGCTTTGATAATAGTGCCAAATGAGTGAGAATGTATCCATCTAATCTAATTTCCCTATAACAATTCTATTATACCCATCCTTTTACCAAATGGTAAAAAATACCATCTACTAGATCTACTAGATTCAGTGGGCCATCTATGTCAGCCAGAATTCTAAAGAGATATTATGAGATCAGCATATATAGTTCGGGTTTGGAGATTTTCTTCGTTTTGTTCTGTTAGGAAAACAGCCTCGATTCATAACACAGTCTCTCGTCTTTGCTATTTTTCTGGACGGATACTTCGTGTGATCATGTAACCCTTTTCTTTTCGTTCCCACCTTTTGCCATCCTCCGACTCGCATTTTGTCCCCCACTTGAAACGACTCCTAGGGAATCTCCACGTCCACCTCCACCGATGACAGAAAGTTCTTTGCCTCCGACAGGTCAGCGAATCTCTTAGGCCCATTTTCAGTTACAATTTTAAGTCTAGCTGGATATTCTACAAATGCTTTGATGCCTTTCTGTTGCAGGGCGTGAACCGCCATTAGGATCTTTCTGCGTTGGGCTAGCAATTGCGGTGTATAATCCTGGTCGAAAAACAATCTGGTGTCCCCAAATATTATCTCCTTCTTTGACCATGCCTTCTTTAATAAATCCTCCTTAATGCGAAAATCTAAAAAGGCTATTATTACTGACTGGGGGCGAGCATTCGGATCTTTAGGCCTAGGTATCAGAGAGCGATGGGCGCGAATTATGTTTAGCGTTTTTTCTGGCGGCCAGTCCAGTATCTCCATTAGAAAAGATTCAAAAAACATCGGGGTAGGGCCTGATTCTGTGCCTTCAGGTAGGCCATGTATTCTTATGTTATTTCTTCTGTTTCTGTTTTCGAGTTCCTCCAGTCTGGATTCCAATTGTAGTTCCCTCCTGTGTAAGTCAATTAGGGCCGCATTGTGAACTTCCACCATGGTTGAACAGTCCATTAGGCTTTCTTCTACTTGCCCCATTTTCCCCTCCAGACTCTCTAGTTTTCTTTTATTTTCTTCCGTCCCCCTTTCCAGTCTCTCTAAGGATTCGCTCATTTTTTGCAGCATTGCACATAATTGCTTAGAGGTTATTGTACACTCTCGTTCTTCTTTTTCTCCCGAATTATCTCCGGCCTGCCGCGAGGATTCTGATGTGTTGGCTGATTGCGGCTGAGCGTAGTCCAGTAATGTTTTTAGCTGCGAGTTCAGCTGGTTGACGCTTTTCTCTCTCTGTTTTTGTCTGGAAGTCATTTCGTCACGATCTCCACTGAATTCTAGCGATGGATGGGTTAGACTTCTTTCTGATTTTGATGGATTTAATCTGGACGAGGTAGAGTTACCAAATCAGGCTGCCATTCGGCTGGTGCACCCACCGGAAGTCCACAGGCATCAGATCTTTTACTACCACATCCTTTGAAATAAAAACAGCTCCTTATGGCCTATGCTACGTAACAAAAACTTATAATGAGAAAACCAAGAACCATAAAAAAAATACAAGACCCTACAAAACAAAATACAAGAAGGTTCTTGTACAGTAACTGTGTAATCCACTCTATCCAGTGCAAAGTTGTATTAAGTACTTATCAAAATTACCTCAACCCTCCCTTTACTGCTTTTTCACCCATGTAAACAGCCTCAGCACTGCTTAGATAAACTGCAAACATGGTATGCTATGGAGCCCTTGGAGGTAAATTTCCTCAGTTCAGTGCTTCCTAGAATCTAAAAAAAAGCAGGACTGCTCAAAATATACCCCAAGTATTTATTGAGAGCAGCCGCAGTTGCTCTATTAGGCAATGCTGGCTTGGAGGCCAGAGAAATCATGATTATTACCCGTCATTAAAATGAATCCCTCAGGGGATGGCCCATCGGTGTAGCGGTTGGATTTCCACTTGCTATGCTGGTGACCCGGGTTCAGGAACGGACCCGGGTCACTGGAGGGCCGGCCGGGGAGAGATGGCTCGAGTGTCCAACGACTGCTCGCCTTCACCCGGGGGGAGGGGGGAGATGTGGCTGAGTGCTGACTCCCGGCAGAGGCTGGGAACACAGCATTCCAGGAGCTCGCAGAATGCAAGGGGCATGGTGGACACTGGCATTTGCCTTGACATCTGTGGCACACCATGCCCCATGGGAGAAAACTGGAATCAAGCTTCCCGACTGGCTGGATGCTGGCTGCCGGCCCTGCCTCCATGGAAGTCCTGATCTCCAGTCCACCTCAGCAGCACCCAGGGACTGAACAAAGAGTGCGCTGGTTGTCCCCCTGGTGTCTCCCCCCCCTTAGAGGAGAGGGACCCATCCAGTGAAGGGTGACACCGGGCTACCCCTGCAGTAGCTGCAATCTGAGGTGGAGGGGACGGGAGGAGTGTCGGAGGGGGCCTAGGCTGGCCCAAAGGAGTGGTGGGCCGGAAGCTGGAGGAGCCAAAAAAAAAAAAAGAATCCTCATTAGGGAGCTATTGGAGGCCACACATTGATGATTGCTTTCAGTGGTGTTCCATACTTGCTGGAAATCCAGCTCAACCTGCGAAAAACAAGCATTCTGAACAACTTAAAAAAGGCAATGCACCATCAACCAGTGCCTGCTTCTACAAATAGACTGTAACATCTGCCCTTCCCCCAGAATCAAACGTGGATCCTGGTGGACATAGCCATGTACAAACAAAAAGAAAACACCTGCAGAAAAAACACACACAATATGCACAACCTAAATCCATCAAGCAACATCACAAAAATAAGTCTGCAACTGAATGAACTGCACATTACAAGTTTACATGCTGCACCACCTGAAAAAAATTTTCCCAGCTTCTCAAATGCAGCAGAACGCCACCCAAAGCAAACAGCTTGCAAAATTCATTAATATGTCTGTATTCTGCAGTAACACTCTCGGAAAACGGATAATTCAGCAAACAGATTGACCAAACTCCCATGAAGCAGAAAACCTACAAAAGGAAACAAAATATTATTGTAGTCAGACTTTAGAAAAGCACTTCGCCTCATAGATTGGCGACAACATCGAAATAGAAAGTGAAGACTTACCGATCTACCTTCCAAAATGTCACATCTCAGCAGATTCATGAACCATGGAACACTCAGTTTCTATCTCAACCTGAAACAGATGGGACAGTGCAAAACACCTAGAAAAAAACAGACTGCAAGTTATGCAGGAAGAGTCTTTGTAAATCCCAACATAAGCCACACCCTGGAGTGGATTATTGTGATTATATAAACGGGGAAACAATTCAGAGAAAAAAAGTGAGTGAACATTTGTAAAAAAATGTTATGATAAAAAAAAGAAAATATTATTCTAGAAGAAATAGTTCCATCTTATTATAGGATTAAATACATGCTTGTTAGTTGTTTTCCTTATAGTAAGGTACTGTATGGATATGAAATTAAATTTTCTGTATAAGGAAACTTCTGAAACAATGTCACTGCAAGTTGAGATCATTTTTAAACAGCATTGGTAAAGTAGAATCATGGGGAACCTCCCAGAAATAATCTGATGTTTAAGGTGCACATTTTTGTACTGTTGTAAGCCCCTCAAATGGGCTTACCTGTGTGGGGCTACTGCCTTCCCGACCTTCCGCCGATGTCCCCAGTGGTTGTGGTGGAGCTCGAACCAGGTCGCCCCCGCTGCTGCTCCGCGGCCACGGCTGCTGATATTCTGGGGCTTTGGTCCATGTTCCAAGTGGGGCTGAGGTCTGACTGCTATTTCCACGCCTCCAGGCGCATTAAGGAAGCTGGAGCGGTCCTGGTGAACTAGAAAACTGTGCTACTAAATCGTAAATAAAAAACATGGCAGTTGCGTGCCGAGTGCACATGCGCGGCTGACATGGATAAAAATTTTAAAGGAGCCAAGGCTCCATTCCCGGTTTTGGCCATGCTTCCGAAGTTGAAGTATATTCCCAGCTTCAGGAATTGCAGTGCAGCTGGGGAAACCATAAACTACCGACCGGGAAGTCTCCAATTGCAGGGGAAATGTTTCTAGCCCTAATTAAGAGCTCCTATGTTAAAATTTAGGACTGCACTATTTGGGGCCCTAAAATGGAGATAAAGATGGCAGCCCTCCCCTAGAACTACAAAACCAAGGGGGCTGATGGGTAAAGAGAGTTTGCCCAAGAAAGTGGCAGCCAATCAGATCGGGAGCTGCCAGAATCTATAAATAGGACTGGTTTTGCCACCCAAAGGGGAGTCGTGGAGAGAAGCTGAAGTGTGTGGTGTGAGGGAAGAAGACTGTCGTGGGCTCCTGAGCCTAAACCCCTGCACCCTTGCTCCCACTGGGTTTGGCCACCTACTTTTTAGAAAAAACACCAAGCTGTGCTGCAGGAGGAATCGAGACTGAGTTGTGCTGCTGAAAGTTTATAACTTGCTTCCTGTTGTACCAAAGTGTTGGGGCAGTATTTCTGAACCTGAAAAGACTTGTGAACTGCAGATACAGGCTGAGCTGTTGTACCCCCTCAGCAGAGTAATCATTTGGTGAGTGAAAAATCCAGCAAGGGGGAAGAGACTGCGAGTGCTGAGGCAAGTGACTGTGAAAGGGCCCAGCATTGCTTTGAAAAGAGACACCCAGAGGGAGAGTGCTGGGGTTAAAAGACTGAACAAGCGCCCAGTTGAGACTGTGTGACCAGAGCTGCAACAGCGGGGTCTAGACGACCACATTTATCATTTTTTCCTGGACTACAGAAGAGGAAGCAGACCAGAGGGAAAGACGTTGACAGACCTACCTGTGTGAAAACTGTCCACAAATGCCCCTGGGTGAAGTTGGCAAGGCCAGGCAGATGAACACCAGCGTGCCCTAAATTTCATCAGGTTTTAAGATCTGCGACCTTGTGGTGCACCACCACCCAGAGACCTCCACGGTACTGTACAACTGCCATTCTGCCTGCAACTCAGCCAGCTGTGAACCCCCTTTGTGAACTTCAGAACTTTTAACTACCCTGAGCTGCAGCTTTGGGGAGTCTTATTAGCTAGCTAGCTAGTTAGGATATGGGAGATATGGTCTGGGCTAGACTGTGTCAGCTTCAAAGCTGTGCCCTGGCAGAAAGTTCAAGACTGAATTTGGTTTAGTTATTTTGGGCCTGATGAGAGACCCCAAGCCTGCATCATCACTCTGGTGAGGCATCTACTTCATTGGGACTTTTCTGGGCGCACTCAGTGGTGGGAAGAGGTGTTACCGTGTGGGGAATCATTCTTACACAGCATGTTGTGTTGTTTCATAGCCTCCCTTTTTTCCCCCCTCTCAATAAATAATCTCATTGTTTGCATTTTAGCTACTATTGCTGTGACTTATTGCAGTAGAGTTGCTGAGAGTAGGGATTTGTTACTGTGTAGGGAAAGTGTGTGTGTGGGGGGGAGCTTACCTATTTTCCTGGGGGGTGATAACCTGTTCTTTGTCCACAGGTACCCCTTGCCACTTACCCTGGGTGGAGGTACCGCACCATATTTGCTGTCCACTGTGGAACCAGGCTGGCCCCCTTGGAGGTGTGTACTGAGTTGACCTGAGGGACCCCGGAGCAGCCTAGGTGAGTCAAAGGGCTGTTACACTTTTAAACTGTATGTTAAGCTAGGAGTCATGTATCGGAATAAAGACTCCTTCTCTACTATTGTCCACCGAGAACTGCTTTTAAAATCGGTGCTGACAGTATAGCCTAGAGGTTAGACTAATGAGCTGTGATTGAGCTTGGTACATCTAGCAGATGTAGCTTTGATTTCCACAGCATACACTTGCATACTGTGTGACTCTGAACAAGCCACTTAACCTCCCCAGTGCTCTCGGATTGCCCCCAAAACAGACACTTGTGCCTAGTGGGCCTAACTTGGTTACCAAAGCATAAAAAAAAGTAAATAAAATAATCCTCCCTGTTTTTGACTATGCTGATATGGTCATTGGGTCCGTCCCTGCCTCTTCCCTCTCTGGACTGGACTTCCTCTTTAATGCCTTTTGTCATTTTTCCTCTAATGCCCCCTCTCCCCCACACTCACCACTGTTCCCTCTCCTCTCCTCTTCCCTCTCCCTTCCTTTTCTTCACTTATGCCAGCAGCACCATGTCACCACCCTTATCTCCAAATTCTGGTTTGGATTCCTCCCCTCCTACCTCTCCTCTCCTCTCTGCTCTCCCACTCATCCCCCTGTTACTATCTGCTGTGCTCCAGAGATTCTCATGTCTCCTCTCTCCACTGTCCACTGTCCAGTTCAAGGCAGGCAGCCTTCTACCATCCCACCTCCCTCTGAAACTCTCTTCCAAACTCCCTACATCTGCACTGTTTAAAATGTATTCTTTCCCAGTCACCTCCTCCACCTTGCTCCTGTTCTTCCTCCTCCTTGCAGCTGGGGTGAGGCTCTCTCTACCCCTTCTTAACTTGTCTCTTTAAGCACTGTACTTTCTTCTCACCTGTCTGCTATTTGCATACCTCAATTGCCTGCTCCCCTTTTCACCTGTTCTCCCCTTCTCTCCTACTCATCTTAGCTCCTTCTTGCAGTTTTTGCCTATGCTATTTTGTAGTGTAATACCCATGCATTAGCTCAATCCTTACTACTTGCTTCATTGTAAATGCATGCACCTTATGTTTTTTATTTACTTGCATGCTTTATTTAAGTTGTAATCGGTCCTTAGTTTTGCACTACTCCCTCTCCCCTTTTCCCCAGGTTGCACCTATAAATGAGCTCTGGCTCAGTGTGCCTCTTGTGGTCACCAAAGTTTAAAATGAATAAATATATACACACATACATATTTTCTTCGCCTCCCAATCTCCTTCTCACCCTGCCCCACCTCACTTCCACCTTCTCATAAATCCTATCCCTATCACAAATCCCCCTAAGCTCCACTTCCTTATAATTGCTCTTCTCCTACTCTCATTGGGCAACATCCACCCTAACCCTGGCCCAAACACCTTGAACTCTTCCCTTGCACCCTCCTTTACCCACGTGCCTAACTCCCAATCCCCCCACCCTCCCAAATTGTCTGAAAATCATACACTTAAATATCTGCAGTCTTATTTGTAAAATTGACCTACTGCAAACTATGGCGGTCTCTCTTAAACCAGATCTACTTATCATAACTGAAACATGGCTCAATGATAAGATCTCCAACCACTCCATCCCAGGTTACTCCATCACTCATCAGGACAGGTCCACCAGAGGTGGTGGAGTAGCTATGTACATCCTGTCCTCAGTAAAATACTCCACCATTTTCACAGCCACACTCCCTGCTACCTATGAGGCTATTGTCATCAGAATCTCCCTCCCCTTCTTGGTCCCGTTATTTATTGCAGGCACCTACTGCCGTCCCGGCATACAACCCACAGCCACCACAGAACTGGTAACAACCTTAACTTCCCTCTTCCACTCAGGTGAGTTATTCTTACTAGGAGACTTCAATTTTAACTGGCTGTCTCCATCCACATCTAAAATACCTAACAACATTTCACCCCTAAACCTTGCCCAACTCATCAAAGAACCCACCCACCTAAACCACATAACTCAAAACCATTCTCTGATTGACTGGGCACTCACTTCCCACCCGCACAGAGTTATCAAATCCGATATCCTCCCTGATGCCCACATCGACCACTACCCTATCTTTCTGGTAAGGAAGATCCGCAGGCCCAAACTCCCTTACAAAATACTACAACATCGATCCTACAATTCCTTGGACCTTGATCCTCTCCTACAAGACCTTACCTTCTCCGATTGGTCCCCTCTCACCTCTGCCCCATCTGTTGACCATGCTCTTGCATTTTTTTTAAGGCAAATTCTTAGCAATATGGAATTCATATGCCCTCTCAAACAAACTAGAGTTCGTGGAAACCATCTCCCCCGGCTCACCCCTGAACTGTTAGTCTGTCTCAGGGCATGGAACAAAGCCTGAGAAAAGCACAAGGCCTCCCACCTCCCCACAGACAACACAGCCTACTGCAGACTATGAAATGATTGTACCAAAGCTACTAGACTAGCCAAATCAAAGTATTTTAGATCCGCCTTCTTCACAAATATCAACTCACCCTCTAAATTCTGGAAGGTGGTCCAAGCACTCTTCTCCCCTCTGACTCATCCCCTTCCCCCTGTGCTAAATATTAACAACTCCCTGGTCTCTGACCCCCTCCCTTGTGGCTAAGGAATTTAACTCCTGTTACACCACATGTGCCTCAGTCCTCCTAAAATCCCTCCCATCTTCCCCCAACTCTTCCATCCCCCAACTCTGGCACCCAATCACCCTCTCCCACCCCCTTTTTCCTTCTCATCTGTCTCCCCTGATGAAACACTAACTGCTCTGCTCTCACTAAACCCATCTAAAGGTGCATCGCCAGATTACATCGACCCCAAGCTCTTGTTCCTCTCTACCCCAGCTATAGCCATCCCACTATCTCTCATCCTCAACCTCTCTTTCTCATCCTCTTTCATCCCCTCCACCTGGAAACACACAGTGGTCCTTTCCCTACCCAAGAGCCGTGACCTGTCTTCTTCTGCAAACTTTCACCCTATCTCTCTCCTCCCTACTCTTGCTAAACTTCAAGAACACTTGGTTCTCTTTCAGCTAACCTCCTTCCTCACTGACTCCTCCTTTTTCATCCCATTCCAATCTGGTTTTTGGAAAAATCACTCCACCACCACCTCCCTTCTCAGGCTCACTGTCTCCATCCTCAGCAGGATGGATAATGGCCTCATCACCTCTGCCATCTTTGTCAACCTCACCAAGGCTTTTGACACAGCATCTCATGCACTCCTCATGACAGCTGATCTGTCTACATCTGCTACCAACAGGTTCAGGGCCTACCTCGCAGGTAGAACCCAGTCCGTCAAGGTCCGTGATTCCATCTCCGCTCCTCTCCCCATCACCACTGGAGTTCCTCAGGGTTCAGTGCTTGACCCCATTCTATTCTCCATCTTCCTAAATGACCTTCCTCTAGTCTGTCCCCCTAACTACTCCATTCACATGTATGCCGATGATATGGTTTTGTACTCCTCCAGCAAATACCCAACTGATGTTGCTACCACTCTGCAGCATGACTTCCACCAGGTTCAACTCTGGTTTGCCTCCCATCAGCTCTTCCTCAGTGCCAAGAAGACAGTCTCCATGACCTCTGGCACAAGGCAGGGACTCTTAAGGCTGCCCAGTCTTCCCTTCTTCCGCACCGTGGATGGGACTACACTGGAGGACACTACCTCTTTCAGATACCTTGGTTGAACTAGCACCTTGACTTCTCTGGTCATATTGATGCCATCCTGAAAAAACTGCGCCCCAAGCTAGGCGCTTTATACAGGAACTGTAGTTGCATCCCTCCTATGGCCAGGCCCGATCTTGTCCTGAAGATGATACTCCCGATTTTTGACTACTGTGATGTAGTCTATGGCGCCACTCCCAAGTCCTCCCTGCCCAGACTGGACACTTTCTCTCTTTAACTCCCTCTGCCATTTAGCTCTTGATGCTCCCCCTCAGACCCATCACTGTGAGCTCTATCATGCCCTGGCCTTTCCCTCTCTTGATAACAGATGCCTCTCCCACTGTGTCAAATTCACCTCTAAATACTGGCTAGGCGAACTACCTCTTTACCTCCTCACCTCTCTATCAACCCCTCCGGAGCCTCCCCATTCCCTCAGATCTTCAGGCACTCGTACTCTGGTGGTGCCTCACTGCTCCACTTTCATCGGACAGTCTGCCTTTTCCTATCACTTCCCCAAAGCCTGGAACTCTCTTCCACCTCACATACATCACTCCTCCTCCTCCTACTCCATTGGAACAGCCTTACACAACTGCCTCTCCTCTAACTGCTTCTGCTACAGTACAACCTACCTTAATTACCCACTCCTACCCTCCCTGTACTCTAATTATATCTTCTCTTCCACTACTACCATTCCCCTTTTCCCTCTCCACTCCCTTACAAATTTCTTTCTCTCCTTACCCTAACCTTTCTCCTCCTTACCTTCCCACTCCCCCCAACTGCCTACTACCTGCTTCCTTCCTGATGTGCTCTACCTCTGCCTTGTACAGGCAGGGTACTCAGCATCTGGGAGGGGTCAGTCACTGCACCTACTATCTGCTTCCCTCCTGTGACTACTCCCCCTTGCTACCTACTACCTGTTTTCTTCCTGATGTGCTCTACCTCTGCCTAGTGCAGGTAGGGTACTCAGAATCCGGGAGGGGTCAGACCCTTGCAGATCTCTCCTCTCTTCCATCTTCTTTAAGACTTTCATCCCCTTTCCCCTTCTCCTCTTTCTTGACTGTCCTGCCCCCCGATGGTGCTCCCGAACCCCCAGGAATACCAGGGATTTTCTGCACATGTCATATCCTGTCCTCGCTGCCCCCCATCTCAATAACCCCCTACCTCCCACTCCAACTCCCTCCAACGTCTCTCCTCTGTTGGCACAAAGGTCACCTTTCTCATGCCTGCTTCATCCTCTGGCAGGGTTCTCAACATCCTGAAGGGGTCTGCACTGGTTAGTCTCCCACCCCTAATTCCACCCCTCATCCTCACCCCTCACTGCCTCCCTCCTCCCACTTCACCTTCTATGCTCACATCCCCTCCTCTTTCTAGCCCTATTGGCCCACTGGTTGCATACTCGTAACCTGATAGGGTAACATTGCTTTGTCTCCATCCCCCAACCCCTACCTCTTCTTATTACTCCCTCGTCCTCTCCCCCCCTTTTCATTACCCAGCCCTATTATACGGTTGCCCAAATCTATTTTGCACTTAGGCTATCTGCACTTTGGGCTTACCTATAACGTTGTACTGTCTGAGTTACTCCTCAGTACTTGTCCTAGCTCAAATAACTAGTTAGTCCATTCAGTCATTCCTAAACAGCTAGGAGTTACTTAGTACTTGCATCCTTTAGCAAAGGTTGAATTATTATAATTATTTTCTGATGTTTCATCATCCAGCTCCTTAGACCAAAACTGTTAGCATTCCTCTATTTTATTACTCTCTGTACAGGTCTACTCACTTGTATTGTATGTATTTGTATGCAATTTTATGCTATATTATGTTATTGTACCATATCTCTGTACTCACTTGCTATGTTCCCCTACCCCCAGATCACACTGGGAGATAAGCAACTTGTTGCTCAGTGTGCCTTCCTGGTGAAACATTTCAATAAATAAATGTTTTTGTTGAACAACAATAAAGAATGCAGTTTTTTATGCTTAAGAATAAATATGAAGCGATTTACGGTGATGTCATTGAATGAGCAGCTTCTAGAAAGCACAGCTCTGTGCTGCAACCTCCAAAATCAATAAGAATCCTCAGCAAAAGAACAGCTTTGACCACAAAAATTGATAAGATACACCAGATCAGGGTGGCAACTAAACAAAGACTTAAGGAATTTGGTGTGGAGGATCCTCAAACTAAAAGAAACCTCTGCAACCAAAAAGATGGACTACCAGGCCAGACATCCATGGACCTCAAGTTCCCAGAGCAGGTCGGAGATCCAGAAGAGGAAGAAGCCAACTGCACCATCACTTTGAAAAAACTTATCACGGATCTACAAAATATAGGCTCCACTTTAAAAACTATGCAATTGGAGCTAGTAGATACCAGGAAAGAATTAAAAGAAGTCACTAGTCAAACCCCAGAACTGGAGTCGAGCCTCACAGAGGTCAGCCAACAAGGGGATCATCATAATGTGGCCCTGCTGTACTTATACAACAAAGAAAAAGAGACAGTGTGGAAACTAAAGGATTTAGAACAGCATTCCCACTGGAACAATATTCGGATACATAAGTTACTGGAGGGGACA
Source organism: Neoceratodus forsteri (assembly GCA_016271365.2). NCBI lineage: Eukaryota > Metazoa > Chordata > Ceratodontiformes > Ceratodontidae > Neoceratodus > Neoceratodus forsteri. The sequence goes on along the minus strand of CM057459.1, from coordinate 707,112,534 downwards.
CAGATTGGGGAAATGAAGAGCTTCCTCACCTCTTTCTTGCAGGAATTGCTTGGCTGGGACTTGTCCATCCCATTGCAGATCAAAAGAGCACACAGATCATTGGCACCACAGCCGGCAGATCCCAAGGCCAGACCAAGGTCAATTATTGCTCGGTTCATCGAATATTCAATAAAAATGAAGGTACTGAGAGCAGAATGGGCAAAGCGGGAAGTATTGTTTGGCAATGTGCGCTTATACTTTGACCATGATTTCTCCCCTCTAATAATGGATCAATGAAGGGAAATCTTAACTGTCAATAAGGAACTGTGCAGCAAAAATGTACGGGTCCAGACTTTCGCACCTGCACAACTAAAAGTCTTTCTGGATGGGGTCCTAAGTTCTATCAGAGCCTGAATGAAACAGCGCCTACATTAAAATCACTGGGAATCAAGGAAAGAAAAATGACCAAAGGGAGCTTGACCATGCAGGAAATCCTCATGCAGCAACACTGGAGCCAGCAGGAATCATGGAATACCAGAAGGGGAACATCGCCATTGACAATGAGGCACTGGGAAGGCATAGCCTCAGCTCAACTGTTGCAGAGCTGAAGAGAAGCATTGGGTACATCTAAGCAGGCTGGTTGAGAGACCCAACCTGTAGGTACTGTTAGGAAAAAAAGCTGCAAATTTATCAAAGATTGCTTATAAACATCTGAGAAAATATGGATTTAAAAGGTTAAATGATTGAGGACTTAAATAAATTTTGGGTTATTGGGGAAGGGGTCATCGGGGATTCATAGCCAGAGTATCTGCACAAACAAAGTGTCTTCATCTCCCTGATCCCCATATATTTTTATTATGTTTGGAGGATTCACTTCTTTTCCAGCCTGGGCAGACTGAAGGGGCAGCTTTATGAGTGGTAGGTGAAAGGCCGAATGGAAGTGATGGGATGGAGGGGATTGGAAAGGGCTGACAGTGGAGGGAGGGTGAGGGTTTGGGGGTGTTCTTATTTCATTGTATCTTAGCGGCAAGGATGCAAGGGAGGATGGGGGGGGACTAGGGAGAAACCAGGGACATAGGGGGGTAAGGATTCAGTTATCAAAAGGTAGAAACGATAGCAATAAGGGAAACAGTCGAGGAATACAACAATGTATTGAATGCTTTGGAGGGGGGCAACAAAGGGAGAAACATAGCCAGAGTAGTGGCATGTTATACTAAGCTGTGTTCATTGCTCCTATCCCAGCACCAATCAGATCGGCTCGGGTTGCTCACTCCTTGACAGCCTGGGCACATTGAGGGTGGCGGTATCATAGATGACTAATTGGGGCAGGGAAGAAGTGATGAGAGAGAGGGGGGCTAGAAGAATTTGGTTAGGGGGGTGCTGGCTGAGCGGGACTGCAAAGGGAGGGGGAAGGGAATAAGGAGAATGAGGGGTGTACAGGGGGATATTACTTCCACACTTACAAGGGGGGGAAAATTAGTAATAAGAGAAAGGTAATGTGCAATAGATAAAAAATAGGTTTTCAAAGTGAAAAAAGGTAGTGAGGTATAACTTGAAAGCTGATGATACATAAGGACTGCCTTAGGGCTGTGTTGGACTATAAGGGGATGAACCATGAATGTGGTTTACAACAATACAACAACAGGAAGGTTTTGGGGGGTGGGGGGATCTTGGACAGCAAGTGCTCACAGAAAGTCGACATCTAAACAAGGGACAGAATAAGCTCAGGCAACATATTGCTAAAGCCTCTGCCCCTTAAAATCCACAATCACGGAGGCTAAATCCATCAAGCCACAGCCATCTGGAAGCGATGGACAGGTACCATTCCAGAGTGGCTGGTGTATGCACAAACTGAAGTCCAAGGCGGGTAAGGAGTGGGGGGCCTTAGAAGGGAAACTCCAGGCCCCTCAGACATCAAGGTTGTTTTCATTACTGCAATGAACGTTCTTCAAGAAAGTACAGGTTTTGTATATAAGTTGTTAATTGCACTGTTGCAATGGTTAAAAGAAGGTTAAAGAAAGAAGTATGTTTGCTCTGGAAAATTGGAAAGACAAAATGGTTTCTGTACAATGGCTAATTTAAGAGTAGTATGCTATAATGTCAAAGGGATTGGTTCACCTATTAAGAGAGCATGAATACTCCAGGAATTAAACAGGAGCAGAGCATATGTAGCATTCCTCCAGGAGATGCGTCTGTCACAACTGGAACATCAGAAATTGAGAAGGAGTTGGGTGGGGGTAGTGTACTCCTCAGCATTCGAAGAACATCAACACTGAAGGGGGACTGCTGTGTTGGTGAGGAAAAATACTCCCCTAGAGATGAGAAAAGTGGAGACAGATAGAGGAGGGCAATATGTAAAGCTCACAGGGACTTATAGAGGGGTACCATGTGTGCTTTTAAACCTATATGAGCCCAATGAGAGTAAAGATAGGATACTTTTCTTTAAAAGTCACTTGCTTAGACAGCCATCGGAAGAAAATACCCTATTCATAGTAGGGGGAGATTTTACTTGCACACTACATCCACAACTAGACAGAAGTGGGAAAATACTTAGGGATCCCCAAGGGTACAGCAATAAACTCAGGGGGTTGTTGGAGGAGTCAGGTTTGACCAAGATACGGAGGCACCTGCACAAAACAGCATCTGACCACGCACCATTAATAATGGAGCTCTCAGTGACACCTGTCCATAGAAATACTTTTTGGAGGCTAAATGTCTCACATTTAGACAATCCTGACTTTTTTGACTATATTAAAGGGGAAACAACAGCATACCTTCTAAATACCAGAGGGGTAACCTCAGAGGCCACACACTGGGATGGGTTAAAAGCTACTTTAAGAGGGAAATTCATTCAGTATGCATCAGGTAAAAAGAGGGAAAATGAAAGGCAGAGAGTAAAACTGGAAGAACAGCTATTTGATTTAGAAGCAGAACACAAAATAACTTTAAACCCAGAGATGAAAAGACATTTACAGGAATGCAGAGATAAACCTACGAGGCTATTGGAGCAAAATATAGAAGGAAACCTGAGATATACACAACACAGATACTGTGAGTCAGGAAATAGAGCCAGAAAACTTTCGGCTTGGCAGCTTAGAAAACAGATGATAAACAGGACAGTGGTCAACATCAAAGGGAGTAAAGATCCCACAACTATCCATACCACGCCAGCAGATATACTAGAAGTATTTGCACACTATTATAAGCAATTATACTCAGATTCTTAGGGAGAAGAGCATACTGTAAGACTAGATCTATTCATGTCATCAGTGAAATTACCCAAATTGCAGGAAGAGGAGAAAACTACAGTATCTTGGATGCCCATATATCACATATAGAAATAGCCACAGCAATCAGGAACCTTAACAGCAGCAAGGCCCCGGGAACACATGGATTCCCTACTGAATTCTATAAAAAAATTCAATGCAGAAATGATATCCTTGCTGCAAAGTATTTTTTAGCAAAATCTTAAAAGGAGAACCTGCACCTGATTCCTGGAGGCAGGCACAAATAACAGTACTCCCAAAGCAGGGAAAAGACCCCCAGCAATGGGGCTCATGCAGGCCAATATCCTTGTTAACTGTAGATATGAAAATATTTACCTCTTTTATGGCAGTAAGATTGCAGCAACAAGTTCAGAACTTGTAAATCCATATCAAACCAGATTATAAAGGGGAGAATTCTGCAAGATAACATCCGCAGACGTCTGAATATTCTTACAACCCAGAAGGGCTCAAAACATTTCCAGCTGGCCCTGTCACTAGATGTAGAAAAGGCGTTTGACAAGGTCAGATGGGGTTACCTTGGGAGGGTTCTTACAGAAATGAACTTTGGCCCAGGCATCAAGTCTTGCATTGAAGCGTTATACAGAGAACCGGAGGCAGTGGTCAAGGTAAATGGGGACAACTCACACCAGTTCCCATTGGCATGGCTGCCCCCTCTCATCACTTTTGTTTGCTATCTGTATAGAACCCTTGGCAGTAAGGATTAGAGGGGACCATAGAATACAGGGAATAGTAGTGGCAGGGACACAACAGAAAGTCTCCCTATATGCCGATGATGCTCTTATTTCCCTAAGGGACCCAGTAAAACCCATCCCAGCACTGCAGACAGTACTTGAGGAATATGGTTAGTATCAGGATACAAAATGAATGAGACTAAAACAGAGATGATCCATATCAGTGGGACACTAACATCAGAAGATTGGATGGGGTTTCTATATGTGTGGACTAGACACAACAGGCTTCAATACCTCGGCATAATAGTTTCCACTAACATCAAAGAGTTATTTAAATTGAATTATGAAAAATTGGCTACAGAATGTAAAGTGGACTTAGATAGCTGGCGCCTGCTCCCTTATTCAATTCTGGGCAGAATTGGTATTATAAAAATTAATTTTTTTCTCCCCAATTTTTATTTTTATTACAGATATTACCAATCAAGATACATAGGGTCTTCTGGAAACAGCTTGAAAAACACCTCAAGAGGTTTGTGTGTGTGTGTGTGGGTGGGTGGGAGGGTCTAGGGTGGAGAGAGCGAGGCTGGTGCTTCCTAGTGAAGAAGGTGGACTGGGTTTGCCAGGTCTTAGGCTCTATCACATTGCAGCACAGACTCCTTACCTGATCACCTGGGCAAAACAGAGAGAGGACTCAAGGTGGCATGACATGGAAAACACAAAAAATTGCCAATCCCCTTATATGCCATGCTTACAGCTAAAATTGATGCTAATCTGAAGAAATATATCAGTAACCCCTGGATAAAACACTCCCTTTTATAATACAAAGGATGAGGGCACTGATAAGTACATCTAATGAAATAGGACCATTGACCCTCTTAATTGGAGACATAGGTGCCGACTCCATGGATGCTGGGTTGCTCAAGCATCCACAAAGTTGATTTAAGCACCCTCAATGTTTTAAGAGCAGCCTGCAAAAAAGGATTAAAAGGGAACCTGGCCATAGGAAATATAATGTCTGCTGGCAGTGAGCACCCACAAAGGTTTATAAAAGTCAGCTGGCCTGATTGGAGACCCAGAATTTCAGCTGGGATACCAAAATAGTGGGTTTAGGAGATGGAACTGAAAAACCCTGACTAGATATGAAAAACTGGTAGAAGGGGAGCATTGCGAGGCATACCAAATGATCAAACGGAAGTATCACTTAGACAGAACAGACTTCTACAGGTTCTTACAGATCAGGAGTTATCTATTCGGACCAGGAGTAAGCCAAAGTGAGGCACTAGGGACAAGACTGCCTGGGAGGATTTCCTACATTGGATCACAAAATTAGCTGAATAGGCGGGGTGCACATCTATTATGTAAAAACTTTTGATAAAGGCTAGGGGATTAACTTGAAAGAGTTACAAACTAAGTGGCAAAAAGAATCTGGGGTTGAAATTTCAGACCACCAGTCGGGGGAGTATCTGAATGGCTGGCTGATTTCAGCATCACAGAACTGGAAAGAATTCAGGTGGAAAGTAATTAATCGTTATTTTTATGTACCAAGTCACCAGACACTTTGGGACCACAAACACGAACCTATGTTGGAGGCTATGTGGGCAAAAAGGCATACACTACAATATGTTATGATCATGCCCCCAAATACACGGCTTTTGGAATCCGATTAGGGAGAAATTATCTCAGATTTGGGGGGTGGCCATGCCCACTAGATTTACCCATTATATACTAGGCCAACCCATACCAGAGATCAGGCAAAGGAAAAAAAAGGGAGATTTTTCAATGTATTACTCTGGCAGCTATAAAAACATTAACAGCACACTAGTTGAACTCTGTAACTCCAGACCTGAGTGAATGGAAAAATAGAGTTTCCCAGATCTATCAAATGGAATAACTAACAGCCACATTATGCCTCACAACTGATAAATTTGAGGAAAGTGGGTGAGATATATGGCACCAAAGAGGGACCAAGGAAATCTGAAGGAGGAACCTTTGAGGGGGGAAGAAAGGGGAATACATCAAACAAAGTGAACAATCATAAGGAAAGTAGCAGGTGGGAAGGTATTTAATATACACAAGCCCCAGAGGTACATAATAAGGTAATATGCATTATCTGCAGGAAAATGTTGAGAATAAAAAGTCAGACACACTCAGTTAATAATAATAATAACTTTATTGCACGTAAATGCCTTTCAAGCTATCAAGGTGCTTTACAAAAAGATAAAACAACAATAGTAAAATCAACAGACACATTTATAATAATAATGATAATAACAGTCTAAGGGGTCATACTTATTCGATGCCACTAAAGGCCTGATGCCATAAAAAGGTTTTCAACTCCTGTTTGAAACCTCCCACAGTCAGGCACTCCTGTAGCTGACGGGGTACAGAATTCCGGAGGGAAGGGGCCATGTACATAAATGCACGGGCCCCCCAAAAATTTCAATGACACCCTTGGCATCTCCAGCAACCCCAAGTCAGCCAAATGGAGCTGTTGCTCAGGGAAATAGGGCACAAGAAGCTCTTTCAGATAGTCAGGGCCAAGTCCATGTAGGGCTTTATAAGTCAGTAAACCAACTTTAAAGGTGATCCGCCACCGGATCGGCAGCCAGTGCAGATTGCGCAGCACAGGGGTGATATGGCAGGCTCGAGAATCCCCTATCAACAATCGTGCTTCAGGATTCTGCACAAACTACAGGTGGCAGATGTCAACCCCTGGTAGCCCTAAGTACAGGGAGTTGCAATAATCAAGGCACAAGGCCACAAAGGTGTGGACCAACGTAGGTAAATTCCCGTATGGAACAAGGTGCTTGATCCTGGAGATGTTCCTAAGATGATGAAAGGAAGACTTGATGAACGCTGACACCTGAGCATGTAAAGTCAGCCCTTCATCAAGCACTACCCCCAGGTCTCGCACCCATTCAGAGGAAAGGAACTGGGAGCCCCCAAGAAAAAGTCCAGAGGGCTGACCAGACCTCAACTCCTCTATCTGGTGACTCAGATCCACTACCATCACCTCGGTCTTTTCAACGTTCAACTTTAGCCAGCTCGAATCCATCCAATCCTGGATTTCAAAAAGGCAGTTGTTAAATACCAAGACAGCACTATCCTGGTCAGGTGCAAAAGACAGGTAGAGCTGGGTATCATCAGCACAGCAGGAAACCTCAGCCCATAACATCTTACAATGTCTCCGAGTGTATACCGTCACCGCAGTGACTCCCCAACTGTGAAGACCACCACAGTACCAGAAATTGGGCAAAATCCGCCCTTCGCTGTGGTGGTCCGTGTGGAGATTAGGACTGCCTCGCAGGGTGATTGCCCTCCCGGTCCAATTCAGACTTGGAGTTAGAATCCTAGAGACCAGGGGTGGGGCTCAGGGGGCACAACCCCCCGATTATAAACGCTGACATCCCGTGGCTACAATGCTGACAGTTGGCATTGTAGCTGTCACGGTAGGGGATGTTGGCACTAGCGCTGTCAAAGCGCTATAGGTAAACCGTCTCTGAGGGGCAGCATAGACACTGCAAACAACATGGGGGACAACACTGAACCCTGAGGCATCCCACATGGCAGAGAGAATGGGTCCGAGGAAAAAATCCCAGACACCACTCTCTGACTTCTGCCAGTAAGGAAAGATGTAAACCACCTGAGGACCATACATGTCAGGCCACAGATGGACCTTAGGTGCCAAAGCAGTACCCCATGGTCCACAGTGTCAAAAGCTGAAGAGAGATCAAGGAGCACCAAGATAGAATGGCTTCTCCAATCGCTTGCCTTCAGAAGATCATTGAGCACCCGAACCAGCACAATCTCAGTGCTGTGCCTCTTTTGAAAACCAGACTGGAGGGGTTTGTAGATGTTACGGATGGTCAAGTGGTTCTCCAGCTGTACCACCACTACTTTCTCAATCACCTTTCCTATAAAGGGGAGGTTTGAGATTGGTCTGTAGTTGGCCAGAGAGTCCAGGTCCAAAGAAGCTTTCTTTAGGAGGGGTGTTACCACCGCCTCCTTCAGAGAGCTTGGAAATTCACCAGATTCAAGGGAGCACCAGACTATCTGTACCAGGACCAGGCCAATAATATCACAACAACCCATAATCAGGGAAGTTGGGCCTGGATCTAAACTACAGCATGTAGGACACATACCCTGGACAATCCACATGACATCCGCGAACTCCAGCAGGACAAAAGTACTCCAGGAAGCCCGAGGTGAGGTGACCACGCACCGATCAACAGCACATCATGAGGCTCTCCGACCTGATGTCGGCCACCTCATTCGCAAAAAAACAAGCAAGTTCATTGCACTCCACTTGCAAAAAAGGTCTTCGGAGCTGCAGACAGGTTGGGTTGCACAACCTGTCTATAGTTCAAAAGAGGTGAGCTGGTCGGTTCTGAGTGGCAGAAATCTCCCTGGACAGGAATTCTGCCTTCTTATGGGAGATGGCTGATTGGTAGGTCTGATAATGCTCAACCAATCTAAGGTGGTCCACATCCAGGGCGGATTTCCACCAACGCCGCTCTAACCTACGTCCTAGTTGCCACAACTCCCTCAAAGACCCATCAAACTAGTGGACCAGAGGGCAAAGGGGAGAGGATGAACATGGACAGGAGCAATCAAGTCCAGGGCTACAGAAATGGCCATATTATAGGCCAAGACCAAAGTCTTTGGAGTCAAGCTGGCCACAGGAAACTCTGAGAGGTCAATCACCACCGCTAGGCCTTCAGGTCTCACTTCCCGTAAAGGGCGGTAACTGACCATCTCCACAGGGGCAGGCCTTTGAAGGGTGGTACAAAAGTTGAACCTCACGGTGTGGCAATCGGACCAACTGACAGGTTCCACCCTCAAGTCGGAGGCCTCATTCCCCAGGAGGAAGACCAAATCAAGAGAGTGACCATGTTTATGGGTAGCAGAGGTAACAAACTATGTAAGGCCCAGCAATGTCATCAGCTGGAGGAAGTGCTGTCCAAATTGTGAGAGTTCATCATCGACCCAGAACCATCAGTCTGAGTGACTCCAGCGCCATGCCGACCACGAAATCTGCTACTTCCTGCAGAAATCGCTTCTTTTCCCCGGGTGTATGGTAGACGAGAGCTATCCTACAACCTACACCTGCCACCATGGTACACTCAAATGATTCGGCCTCCTCAACTGGCACACTCGTGAGGTCCAACTCGGTCTTGAAACAGACCACCGTCCCCCCCCCGCGATCCAATCTTGAGTGGTGCATCACCGAGTACCCGGCCAGAATTGCAGCATCCAATATGGGGCTAGCATTTTCATCCAGCCAGGTCTTGGTGATGCAAGCCAGATCAGATGTTCCAACAAGATCTGCAATAATTGCAGTCTTATTCTTAATAGATCTGGCATTGCATTACACCGCTTGAGTTGGACGGGCTTCATGGTCTGCCCCGGCTACTTGCCCACCACAAGTGGCAGTGCCCTTGGGTATGGGGACTAGACATGGGGCTCCATGTTCCAGACTCCATTTCACCCCAGGGCATCTTCTAGGCCTAACTACCCCAATGTGAGAGACCCGTTCATTCATCCTCTGATGTCCCCCCCCACTATGGACAATACCCAGTGCACGACAGTGCTGGTAAGTTGACAACATCAGTGGAGGGGAAGAATGGTGGAGTGAGCGGAGGGTGAGACAAGTACTTCTGTAGCAGATTGGGGGGCTTACACATTCCACAGGCGAATCCTGTTAAGGTGTAAATAGTTCTGAGTTATTATTATGTTTTTCATGAATGACAGTTATTAAAGCAGAGAAGCATGTAGTAATAGATCTAAATCTAGGCCGAGCCAGGGAATACTACATAGTACATTATAGGGGCCTTGTTTACCATGGTAGTGCACCAATGAATGTAATTAAATTTTATTAAGCTGTTGTCCCTTGTATATCTGATTCTAGGCTGGTGATGCCATGAAAAACCAGAGGAGGCAGAGATCAAGGTGCAGCGGACAAGGGGACCCAAGAGGTATGGAACAAATCACAGATGGGTGGAAGGATGACCTCTAGAATGTAGAAAAAATGTTTCTACTCGATTCTCTGCTGCGCCTTCCCATGAAAAACAGCTTGACCTGTAAGGGAAAAGATAGAAGAAAGACAGGTAAAGTAAAACATTACTAAGGGAATCTTCTGGAATGAAAGGTATCAATTACGTGCAACCTGAGACTGACGATGATGATGTTTAAGGCATGTTAAGGGATTAACATCAGATTAATATGCATGGGTTCTCAGGAATGAATGTATAAAGCACAACCAGAATGAGATGTAGTAGGAGACTTATGTGAAACCATTTGTGAAAACCAGTAATGTACTTGAAAGCAAAGCTTACTATACATGTATGGAAAGAATGACTTGACCTGGATTACAAGAACAATAAAACATTTTAAAAAAAGAATAAAGAAGAAGCAATTTGTTTCTATATGACTTATGCAAAAAAGAGTTTTTTAATTTAATGAACAAGTTATCCATGTTCTTATTTACATTATTACTATAAACCACTGCCCACTAGACAGGAAACCAAAAAGGGCTTCTACAGTTGCAGACACTGTAATATCTCTTGTTTCAGCTCCACAGTTGAAATTTTCACCCATCCTATAACAGGAAAAGAGTACCAGCTACATGATTTTGTCTGCTGCCAAGCAGAATTTGTGGTTTATGTTGCTTATTTTATTTTTATTTTTATTTTATTGAAATGTAGGATTACAAATACCTTTGAGCAGGAACTGCTCGTTTACAAAGGTTCCACGTCGAAGGAATGGGGAGTATGCATACATACAAAGGTCCACATAATAATACATAGTTACACAATAACAAGAAGTAAGAGACTGAGGCTTAGGAAATTCCAGTAATTCAAAATGTGCCAAATGTTAGGTAGCATGACATAACCAGCCAAGGGCAATCTTGGAAATAAGCACTGAAGGTGAGAGGGAAGGGGGTATGCAGGCAGGAAGGCCATTGTCGGAGGGTAGAGGATGAGGTTAAGAGCTCTAAAGGGAAGGGAGAGGAGGGATAGAAGTCAGGAAATGCCCTGGGGGAGGAAAGGGAGAGGGGCCAAGGGGGTAGGCAGGTAGAAGGAGGCAAGGAGGGGAGAGATAGCTTTCAAGACTGAAGTGGAGGGCAGTGAACGGTGGGCCCCCGATTAGGCGAGGCAGTCACAACGACTAGTTAAAATTAGATGAAGTCGGAGTTGTCTCTTAAAAGGACCAAGAGCAGCAGCAGTAAGAGTTTCTTTGTTGAGAGTATTGTACCACTGTGGTGCTCTGTGGTCAAAAGTCCTCTGGCCCATGGTAGTCCGGCATCTGGGGACAAGGAAGGTTAGTTGTTGTGAACTTCTAGTTCTCTGGGTGCTGTGGTGGTCAATAAGTAGCTTTTCAATGCCCGGGGGCATGACCCCGAGGAGGACTTTTTTGGCTAAGAGGCAGGTTTGATACTGTATCTGGCTGATGAGAGGTAGCCATCCTGCCCGAGTGTACAGGTCACAAGTGTGTGTAAGTCCGATCAGCCCCAGTTAGCAGCCTGCATGCTTTGTTGAGTGCAACTGTAATTCTGTGGAGAGCAGAGGCGGAGGCAGAGCCATAAATTGCTAGCCCATAATCGATGATGGAGGTGACAGAGCTGTTGATAGCCAATCGGAGAGTGTCAGGAGTCATGCAGTGTTTGTGCCTGTAGAGCAGGCCTATACGGATGTTGGTGGCTTTGGCGACAGAATCTATGTGCCGATGGTAGGACAGTGAGCTGTCCAATGTGACACCTAGGTATTTAAAATCAGGAACGTGTTCAAGTAAGGTCTCTGTTTGGTTTAGGATGGTGAGGTCACGGGATTTGTACTTGCTCCTGGCATTGTAGAAGGTCATAACCTTTGTTTTTGCTGTAGTTCATGACCAGTTTGTGTGACTTGAACCATTCTTCGATGCGCATGAATTCAAGCTGTAATTGTTTCTTGAGGAGCTCTGCATTTTGGTGGTTGGTGAACATGACTGCGTCATTGGCGTAGAGCAGTAATTTCTGGTGGCAGACACTGGGAAGGTCATTGAGGAAGAGGCTGAAGAGTAGTGGCCCCAGGATGGACCCCTGTGGGACCCCTGAAAGGACTGGCTTTTCTTCCGAGATAACACCGGCAATCCTAACCCGCTGGACCCTCTCCCCAAGGTAGCTTGAAAACCAGAGCAGTGCTTCATTGGAGAGCCCAATGTTTGATAATTGCTTGAGTAGGAGTTTTGTGGTTCACAGTATCAAAGGCTTTCGTAAGGTCGATGAATACTGCCCCTACACAGTTTCCTTGATCAAGTGTGGTATGGATGAAGCCTGTGAATTCTAATAGTGCAGTGGTGGTACTGTGCCCTTTTCGGAAACCATGTTGCTCAGGACACTGGATGTCATATTTTTCCAGGTACTTGACTAATTGGTCTGAGGCGATGCGCTCCAGGGCCTTAGACAATGGAGGGAGGATGGAGATAGGTCTGTAGTTGGAGTGCAGTTATTTGTCACCACTTTTGTGTACTGGTGTGATGGTCGCCTGCTTCCAGCGAGATGGGAACTGGGACATCCTTAGTGATAGATTGAGGACCTTTGTCAAGGGTTCAAGGACTTCTTCAAGGACAAGTGCTAACAACTTCAGGTCAAGGGAGTCACCACTGTAGCCTGCATTGTGAATGGCCTTCCGAATATAGGTTCTGGCTTCATGCACTGGGATCTCCTTGAAGCAGAATTGTGGGGCAAGGTGTAGGAGCAGAGTAGTTGCAGAAGGGTTACTACCAGAGGGGGCGTCAAAGAAATTAGAAGGGAGGACACTATCCAAGTTGGAGAACGCATTGTTAAAGGTGTTGGTGATGGTGTACAGGTCAGTTGTTGGTGTTCCATTTATGTTTAGCATGGTGGGTGGTGACTTAGGATCCTTGCCTGTAAGGTCTTTCAAGTTACTCCAAAATTTTTTTCCATCACCCAGGAGTTGGAGAGAGTTTCCTTGAAGTATTTGCTTTTGGCTCTCCTAACTGTCCGCGTGCACTCATTTCTGGCAGCTTTATATTCATGAATATCTCCAGGGTTGGATGTTGCATGGGCACAGTGCCAGAGATGATCCCTATGTTTGAGTAAAGTGATTAGATCGGGGGTTATCCAAGGGTTAGCTCTGCCCCTGTCTTTCAGCTTTTTGAGAGGTGCAAAGATATTGCAGGCCGCAGTGAAGTGGCCGATGAAAAGGTCTAAGGCTTGGTTTACATCAATGGCAGAGTCGATTGGTGTCCAGTCCAGGTGGCTTAGGTGTGTCTTTAGTAGCTCAAGGTACCCCCTGCTTTAACACTCTGGTGTGGATTATTTTAGGAGGGGGCTTAATGAATTTGTTTGTCCAGGTACATGTGACCGGTGAGTGGTCACTGATCCCATCAGGGAGCACTGAGACTTTTGAGATTCGTTCAGGGTGATTAGTTAGGATCCAGTCCAGAAGTGTTCATGACCCTGTCCTATAGTTGCATCTGGTGGGGGTGGTAACAAGCTGGGTGAGGTTCTGTGATGTGACAGCATCCTTGTAGTTACTGGCCTCCAGCGATAGCCAATTTATGTTGAAGTCACCTAGTACTATGAGTTCAGCGTTATGGTGTAATCCCTGTAGGCTTTCCAATATGCTCATAAATCCACTGTGCTGATCTTTAGAGGGTAGGTACACAGAGGCAATGGTGAACTCCTTGTTGTGCACCCTGAAGTAGAACTTTAATAGCGAGAACCTGCGAGGGTGGTTTAGGGGTTTGAGAACGGGAAGACTTGATCCAGATAGGAATTCCTCAGGTAGATGGCACAGTCCCAACCTCGTTTGGAAACTCTGTCCTGCCTGAATATAGAGTATCCAGGGATGGTGACTGCAGCGTCTGGTATCTTGGGGTTAAGCCATGTTTCGACAACAGAGAGTACATCAGGGCTATGTTGCTGGACGCAGGTTTGCAAGATGTCAAGTTTGTTAAGGAGGCTGCAGACATTGATTGAGGCTAATGTGAGGGACCCCTCCCGCCTTTTTGTGGCATGGGGTACTAAGCTGGTAGGCCCCGGATTAAGATGAACATTTCCAGATATCAGAAGTGGCATAAGTAGTATCCTAAGAAGGTACGCTTTAATCATTTTGCAGACTAGTTTTCTTATAGGGCATCTACTCCTCTTGGCCTTGCTGGTCTGCGTTTGCCCCGTAATATTGCAGACCACAATATATAAAGCCATGTTCTCAGAGGTGCCACGTGATTGATGGTGCCCTTGTGGACAGATCTATGTTGGGAGAACAGTGCACCCCCTGAAGTGTTGCATCCAGGAACATATAAGGGCAATCATTAATAAGAATATGGTTAATGCCCTGGGTGCACACTTCAGGAGGGCACACAACTCCTTCACAAGAGCATTGGAGTGGATTAAACCCCTGTCTCATGGTGGTGATCATTTGATAACTCTTCCCCAGTGAGAAACTAAATGGATAGCAACATTGGGTGCTTTGATCCCCGGAGGTTTGCATAATCAAGTAGACTTCAAACCATTCGCGTAACCTGAAAATATTATTTGCCAATACATGTTATTGTGTTGCTCACATGTTCCCTTATAAGACTTGATAAATATGATCTCATGAATTGCTAATACTTTGGATCAAGCAAGAATGTTTTTTTGACTCCTACATTGTTAATTTTTGACTCACTCTTTTTCTATGAGTATAATATGAAGTGCCATGAAGAATTAATATGGGCAAGACATTTGCAGTAAATACGCTCATGTTATACTTAAGTATCACTTTTATTCTTGTAGCTCCTATAAAACCCCAATCTCCCCAACCTCCCTGACCTTCCTTTGGTCCCATTGGGGTGTTTAAGGGGGCCACCACTACAATAATGGGAATAATAAACCAGTTGGCCTGCCGTGACCACACCTTCCTCCAGCCCTTCCATTTTTACTTTATTTTGTTCATTTGTGGTTTTCTTTCTACTTATTTCTATTCCCACAATATATGTAATTACTATATGTTATTAAAATTTGCCTAGGGAGCAGCACTTGGGTAGCCTGAGATTTTGAATTTGGATACATTAAATCATTTTGGCATACCTCAAGACTAGTTGTTTTGAGTCAAAATGTGATGCTCTTTATGTGCAGTTTGGTTTTCTAAATTTGCATCATTTTTTATCTTCACTGCCCATGCACAGGAAGTATCTTGCTATGAGAGCACTTCTGAGAGTTGTGTCATTGCCAAGCCCACTGCAGTTCATAAAAGAATGGGCTTGGCAGTCTACACCAATGATCATACACTGTGGTCCTGACATCACTCTCTTCCTGGTGTATTTCAAAGGACTGAGCCACTCCAATCACAGAGGGCTTCGGTCCTTTGATTTGCATGAAGCAATCAATAGACAGCTGAGTGGCTTTCCACTGTGCCTCCTCTTCTTTGCTTTCTCTCCCTTCTCCGTCACCACATGTCCCCCTCCTATGGCCAATTCCCAAAGTTTGTTTTTAAAACTCTGCAAAAAAGAAAACTGTCCATCAATATCTGTTTCTTCCACCACCGTAACTACCCCCCCTTTTAGTTATGCAGCACCGGAGAGCCCACCTCTGGTGCTGCCAAATATATCACTGACATGGGGGGTGCCCATTACCGCAGTGTCCAAACCCCTCACCTGGCCATCCCCAAAGTTTGTTTTTAAAACCCTGCAAAAAAGAAAACAGTCCATTGATGTCTGTTTCCACCACCACTGTAACTGCCCACCCCTGACCCATTTTAATTATGCAGCAGCAGACAGCCCACCTCCGGTACTGCCAACTATAACACTGACATGTGGGGTGCCCAATCCCACAGCGTCCAAACCCAAAATAAAGAAAACCGTCCCATGCCATTCTTTCTAATACATCCTGTAAAAAAGAAAACAGTCCATCGATGACTGTTGCACTGTTAGTTCCTCCCCCCCACTCAACCCTCCCACTCAGCAACCCCTCCAAGCCCTTAGTGAGGATCTTATGCCATAATCTTCTCGGGACTAGAAACATACCTTCACTCTTCAAAGTTGGACTGCGTAAAGTTTTTCATCAGTAAAGAGTCTGCTGAAGGAGTTAAACAGAGCAGGTTAAATGCAAATCATAATCAATTGGACATTTACTCATTTCATGCAAAACACATAGAAACATAGAAACATAGACTTTGAGGGCAGATAAGGACCACTAGCTCCATCTAGTCTGCCCATTTCGCTACTTACAGGATAGGCCGCAGATCCTAGTTAACCAACAGCCTATTTCTTCCTACCCCCCACAAGAATTGCCTTATGTCTGTCCCATGCATTCTTTAATTCTCCCACAGTTTTAGACCCCACAACCTCCTCAGGAAGGCTGTTCCATGCATCCACTACCTCTCTGTGATAATACTTCCTCACATTGCCCTGAACCGCCCTCCTTCTATCTTTAAATTGTGTCCCTTGTTCTTGCAAGTCTCTTTTCTGAAAAATGCTACCCTCTTGGACTTTGTTGATTCCACTGAGGTACTTAAAAGTTTCTATCATGTCCCCTCTCCTTCTTTCCTCAAGGGTATACATATTAAGCTCCTTTAGTCTCTCCTCATATGGCTTCTCTTGCAGACCCTGCACCATTTTAGTTGCCCTCCTGGACTGCCTCTATCCTGTCTATGTCCTTGTGGAGATGAGGTCTCCAGAACTGGACACAGTACTCAGATGGGGTCTCACCAACTGTCTGTACAGAGGATAACAACTTCTGTTTTCTGCTGCTGATGCTCTCCCTATACATCCCAGTATACCCCAGCCCTCCCTACTGCCTTCTCACATTGCTTGCTAACCTTAAGGTCATCTGATATGATTACCCCCAGGTCCCTTTCCTTTTTTGTTGTTGTTACTACCTCCCCACCCATTGTGTATTCTTCCCCTGGGTTCTTGTTTCCCAGGTGCATTATTTTGCACTTCTTTGCATTGAATCCTAGCTGCCATACTTCTGACCATTCCTCCAACCTTGCCAAGTCCCTTTTCCTCCTTTCCACGCCTCCTTGTGTATCAACCCTGTTGCAGATTTTTGTGTCATCTGCAAAAGGCATACTTTTCCTTCCAGTCCCTCTGCAATGTCACTGATGAAGACATTAAAAAGGACTGGACCCAATACTGAACCCTGCGGTACCCCACTAGTAACCCCCTTTCTTCAGAATGGACTCCATTTACAATTACCTTCTGTGTCCTGTTGTCCAGCCAATGTTTTACCCAGGCTACCACCCTGGGTCCCACTCCCAGGCTGGTTAATTTGACTATTAATCTTTTGTGTTGGACTGTGTCAAATGCCTTGCTAAAGTCTAGGTAGGCCATGTCCACAGCTCCTCCCTGGTCTACTACTTTGGTCACCCAGTCAAAGAAATCTATTAGATTCATCTGACATGACCTTCCACTGTGAACCCATGCTGCCTTGGGTCCTGTGCTCCACTGGTCTCTAGGTACTGGACTATTCTTTCCTTCAGAAGTGACTCCATCACTTTCCCTACCACAGAGGTCAGACTGACAGGTCTGTAGTTTCCTGCCTCTGTCTTGGTCCCACTTTTGTGAAGGGAATCACATCCGCCTTCCTCCAGTCCTCGGGTACCACACCATCCTCCCATGATTTATTAAAAGAGTAGCCAGTGGTTTCACTAGTTCCTTCCTTAATTCTTTTAGAATTCTGGGTGAATTCCATCAGGACCCATTGCTTTGTCCACCTTCAGTTTTAGGAGTTCTTGCAGAACCCTTTCTTCTGTGAAAGGACTGGGATCGACCCCTATCAAGAGTGCTTCTGTTAATTGGATTAGGCACTTCCCTCCTCTTTGTGAATACTGAGCAGAAATATTCGTTCAGTATTCCTGCTTTTCACTGTCCCCTCTGCCCACCCACTGTTCATTTTATTCAGCCTCACTATCCCTCCCTTTGTCTTTCTATGCTCGCTGATGTACTCATAAAAGGTTTTATCCCCCTTCTTAACTGAGTTGGCTATCTTTTCCTCAGTTTGGGCCTTTGCTATTCTGACTTCCCTCCCTGCTTCCTTCTGCCTTAACTGGTACAGCTCTCTGTCCTGCTCCTTCTGTGTTTCCTTATACTGACTTTCATAGCCACCTCTTTTGAGAACCATAGTGGCTTTTTCTTTCGTTTTGATTTGTTCATTTGCTTCACACAAAGGCTTGTTGCCTCTGTGATGGCAGTTTTGATAATTCCCCATTGTTGCTCCACACCTCCTTCTAGCCTGTTTGCTAGTGCTTTTCTGAGGCACTCTCCCATCTTGCCAAAGTCAGCCCTCCTAAAGTCCAGTACCCTCAATTTTGTATGGCTTGACTCTGTAGCTGAGTTTAACATGAACCACACTGTTTGATGGTCACTTGTCCCCAGATGGCAACCCACTTCTAGATCTGAGATCCTCTCACTGCCCCTGTTTGAGAGTACGAGGTCTAAGATTGCTCCCCTGCCGGTGGGTTCCGAAACTAGCTGTCTAATGCCTGCCACCTGTAGGGCATCAAGAATGGCCCTGCTCTTGGAGATGGCTGCAGCAAATGTGCTCCAGTTAACATCTGGCATATTCAGGTCTCCCATCAACAGTATCTCCCTTTCTCTGCCATTCTAAGAATGCCTTCTATCATATCCTTGTCCATTCCTTCCCGACATGGGGTCTGTACACTAACCCTGTGCGGATTGTGGTGCCCTTTCCAGTCTCCAAGGTGACCCACAGTGCCTCCTCTCCTCCCTGTTTACTCTTTTGTTCAGTTGCTTTTATCCCTTCCTTTACATAGAGAGCTATCCTCCCCTCTTCTCCCTGCCTGTCTCTCCTGTAGGTTATGTACCCTGGTATGTTAACATCCCAGTCATGGTTCTCTGTGTACCATGTTTCTGTGACTGCTATGATATCCAGGCATCCCTCTTCCATTAAGGCCATCAGCTCAGGGAGCTTGTTGGCCCGACTACGGGCATTGGTACTCATTACCCTCCATTTCCTGATGGCCTTACTCCCTTTTACCCCATCCCTGTCCTTCTTGCCTTTGTCACTTTCTCCATTTACCCCTGCCCTTCTCCCTATCGACACCTCTATGTTGGTGTTTACCACACTTACTACCGTGATTATTTGGGGGGGCTAGGATTTTCCTCCTCCTTTCCAGTGCCTCCCCCCTTGGCTAGTTTAAAAGCTTGCCAATGAAGCATTTAAACCTATCACCTAGGATCCTGGTTCCCCTCCTGGACAGATGCAGCCCATCATGCCAGTATAGGCTTGAATCACTCCAGGTGGACCCCCAGTCCCCAATGAAGCCAAATCCCTGAGCTCCACACCAGTTTTCAACCACTGATTGAATCTATGGTGCGGAACACCCTAGCCTCTCCTATGCCATAGATGGTAGCACCTCCAGAAGTTTACTCGTGCGGCTACTTGACTAAGGCCCTCCCAATTCCACAAACTCTTCCTGCACTTCTCTAATCCCTTTCTTAGCAAGGTCATTTGTCCCTAGGTGGACAATGACATCCAGCTCCCTCCCCTGTGCAGCTGCTCTGTAATCCTGAGGATTCGCCTCCTGTCCCTGCAAGCCATGGCGCCAGGCAGGCTCCTTACCTCCCTCTCCCTTCCTCCCCAGTTCTACCTTCCTAACAATGGAGTCCCCCATCAGGAGTTGTTTCCTTCCCCTGCAGGGTCCCCTGCCACCCTCCTGTGGGTCTCCTTTATGGAGGTTCCCAGCTTCCTCCTTGGTCTCCACTGTGGGTGCCTCCATAGAGGAACCACACTTTGCCAGAATGGCATAGGAATTGTGGAGAGGTACAATGGGAGGGATGCGCCTCTGTTCCACCACCCTCACCCTCCCTGAGCCCACTGTGGTCCAACCTCCTCTTTCTTGGCAACCTCTGAGGCAACGGCAGTGGCACTGGTGGTCCCTGGATGGAAGAGGAGGTCCCACAAATCCTGGCCAACTCAGCCTGGAGATGAGCAACCTCCTCCCTCAGCCCAGAGAGGTGCCTGCAGATGGGACAACACCGCATCCTCCAGAACGTCTCCGAAGACTGCTGCTCCACAGCCACTGCACTGCACCACTCCAATCATGTCTTATTTCTGGCCCCTTAACTGTTTGCAATCCTTACTCTTTCTTCTGTTTTTTTCTCTCTCCTTACTTTCTGCCTGTGTGCCCTTTAAGCTCCTGATTGTCCTGTTCTGAGACAAGAATATCCTATATTTCGCAGTAGACCACTTACTTGCTCAGAGGCAGACCTCCAGCAGCTAGAGGGGCTGAGAGCTACTCTTGCCCTTCTAGGATGGTGGGTCCTTGGTGGTTCTGTGATCACTCACTTCCTGCCCCTAAACAGGAAGTTCCTGTTGTCAGTCAAATTCTGTGCCTATAAAAATAGAACTAGCTTTGGGTGGGGGGGGGTGGAGGGAAGGGAAGGAGGGCAATATAGTCCCAGCAGAGAATTTCAGTCACCCAGCAGTCCTTTCTCCAGGTGTCTTCTGCCAAGCTATTAGCAGAAACTTTCTAAGGCAGTCTTTAAATGTAGCTTCCTTCTAGCTAAGCCACTCCCCCTACTTACCAGATCTTTCTACAAGTAATTTAAACCTCACAGCAGTTAAGTCCTTTCAGTCACCTGAGATTTACACCTAGATAACTCTTCAGACACCCATTCAGTTCAGTTAACCCAAACACACACTTTTTTTTTGTATGTTAGTTTTTTTACCCTTAATTAAAGGTCAAATACAAAAGTTCTTCTACTTTAGTCCCAGCAGAGAAGTTCAGTCACCCAGCAGTCCTTTCTCCTGGTGTCTTCTGCCAAGCTATTACTGATCTACACAGATCTACAGAGGTTACAAGGTTTGCAGTTTTAATTTCAAGTGCATTTTAATTTGTCCCTGTTGTGTTCAGTTGTATCGCAGGTTTACATAGAAACATAGAAGCTGACGGCAGATAAGGACCACAAGACCTATCCAGTCTGCCCATTTTTTCTACCTTATGAATGTGTCATAGGCCTTTACTCTGTCAATGGCCTATCTATTCATATTCATCTGTATTGCTTTCTTATGCTTATCCCATGGCTGTTTAAAGCCCTGCACTGTATTCATATCCACCACTTACTGAGGTAGGCCATTCCATGCATCCACAATCCTTTCTGTGAAAAATAACTTCCTCGCATCACCCCTTAATCGGCCTCCCTCTAATCTCATGCTGTTTCCTCTTGTCCTGCTATTTTTCTTACATTGAAACATATTAGACTCTTTCACCTTGTTAATGCCCTTAAGATGTTTGAATGTTTCGATCATATCACCTCTCTCCCTCCTTTGCTCTAGGGTATAGATATTGAGCTCCATTAATCTGCACTCATATGTTTTCTGATGCAGTCTCTGCACCATTTTGGTTGCCCTTCTCTGGATTGTCTCCATTTTGTTAATGTCCTTGTGCAGGTGCAGCCTCCGGTACTGCGCTCAGTACTCCAGATGGGGCCTAACCAGTGTTTTGCAAACAGGGATTATTACCTCCCTCTTCTGACTTGTGAGACCCCTACTAATACACCCCAACATCCCTCTAGCCTTACCTACTGCTTTAGTGATCTGCTTGGATGATTTCAGGTCATTTGTGATGATGATGTTCAAGTCTCTTTCTTCCCTTGTGATATCCAGCAACTCCCTTCCCAACCTGTAGGTAGCTTCCAGATCTCTTCTCATTCTGCCCACCCCATCTGGATCATCTACTCTGTTGTGGATCTTGGTGTCATTTGCAAACAGGCAAACCTTACCCTCCAGTCCATCTGCAATGTCACCGATGAAGATATTGAAGAGGACTGACCACAGGACTGATCCCTGAGGTATCCCACTTGTAACTTGCATCTCTTCTGACTGTATACTGTTTACCACCACTCTCTGTTTTTTGCCTGCCAACCAGTTTTCCACCCAGTTGACCAACGTCTGACCCCGCCAAGCCTACCCAGCTTATTAAACAATCTTCCATGTGGAACAGTATCAAAAGCTTTGCTGAAGTCAAGGTAGGTGACATCAACTGCACCCTCTTGGTCCATCACTCTGGTTACCCAGTCAAAGAAATCTATGAGATTAGTTTGATAGGACCTTCCTGTTGTAAACCTGTGCTGTCTTGGATCCTGTGCTCTTTTGGATTCCAGACGTTGCACTATCCTTTCCTTAAGGAGTGCCTCCATAATTTTGCCCACTACTGAGGTAAGACTGACTGGTCTGTAGTTCCCTGCCTCCTCCCTGCTACCACTATAGTGGAGTGGGATCACATGAACCCTTCTCCAGTCTTCTGGGACCTCTCCTGTGCTCAGAGACTCACTAAACAGTTCCGATAATGGCTCTGCTAGTTCCACCCTTAGCTCCTTTAGTACCCTGGGATGTATGCCATCAGGTCCCATTGCCTTGTCCACCCTGAGTTTAGTGAGCTCTTGTGGGAACCTTTCTTTTGTGAAGGGAGTTGTGCACACCTCCCTCGCCCCTGTGTCCATGGTGCTGAGCTGTGGGCCCTGCCCTACCTTCTCCTCAGTAAATACCGAGCAGACATATCTATTTAGGATAGATACTTTTCCTTGGTCCTCCTCCACACACTCCCCTTATCCCCTTTAATCTTAGCAACACCTCCTCTGGACTTTCTCCTTTCACTAATGTATCTATAGAAAGTCTTGTCCCCTTCTTTTACTGTTCATGCTAGTGTTTCCTCGGTTTGGGCCTTTGTCTGCCTTACTGCCTTCCCTGCTTTCCTCAGGGAAGTTTGGTATGCCTCCTTATCTTCGCCCCGATGCGTTCCCTTATATTTCCTGAAGGCCAACCTTTTGGCTCTGATCTTTTCTGCTGTTTTTGAGAACCAAAGTGGTTTCCTCCTTCTTTTGCTCTTGCTTTTCTCCCTAACACAATGGGACGTTGCTTCAAGTAATGCATCCTTAATGCTTGTCCACTTTGCCTGTACCTGCTCACCTGTATTTCATCTTCCCAGGGCTAGCTTAACTCTGCTGGCCATCTTATCAAAGTCAGCTCCTCTGAAGTCCCATATTTTTGCCTTGGAATGGGATGATTTAGTTCTAGTGACCAAATTGAACCATGCCACGTGATGGTCACTGGCCCCCAGGTGACCTTCTACCTGGAGATCTGTCATCCTTTCCCCTGTTAGTCAGTACTTGATCCCAGATAGCTCTGTCTTTCATAGGCTGTTGCACCAATTGTTTGAGACCCCTGCATGGAATCTACTATGTGTCTAGTTTTGGCGGATGTTACTGCTGGTATTGACCAATCTGTATCTGGCATATTGAAGTCTCCCATTAGCAGAACCTCCCCTTTAGCTGTCATGTTTTGTGTATCTTCTAACAGTAATGTGTCTATGTCCTCCCCCTGGTCTGGAGGCCTGTAGACAACCTCAGTTCATATGGTTGTCCCATTTCCTGTTTCTAGGGTGACCCACAGTTCTTCTGGCTCCTTATGTGTATTCTGAATTTCTGTAGCTTTGATATTGTCATTGACATAAAAGGGCCACTCCACCCCTCCTTTTTGCACCTTGGTCTCTTCTGAACAGTACATAGACAGGTACTGAAGTCTCCCAAGTGTCGTTACTGGTGAACCATGTCTTGTTAATGGCTACTATGTCCAGTTTAGCCTCTGTCATTATTGCCTCCAGGTCTGGGATCTTGTTTCCCGGACTGTGGGCATTTGTGTACATGATTTTCCGTTGGCCAGATTTTGATACATTAGTTGTTGAGCAAGTTCTGGCTTTTCTCCTGTGCATCGTATGGGGAGTGGCACCTTTTTCCCTTACCTGGTGATGCAAATTAACTACAAACATACTGAACTCCTGTTTGATCACTAGCTGGGGGGGGGGAGGGTGTTCTTCCCATTCGATGTATCAGGTGCTGCACCCCCTCCTCCCCATTTGCTAGTTTAAATATTCTGCAAAGACATCAAACTTCTGCCTCAATGCACTGACTCCCTCCTTAGTCAGATGCAGTCCATCTAATTTAAAGAACTTTCGCTCCCAAAACTGTTGCCAGTTACCTACAAATTTGTGTCCTTTTTCCTGGCACCAGTCCTTGAGCCACATGTTTAGCTCCCCTATCTCCCCTTCTCTGACCTTCTGTCAATCTGCCCCCCATCTCCCAGACTTGCAGGATCTCAGAGAAGGAGATGCCAGACAAAATGGATGACAGTTTGTCTCCCAGCCTGGTCAGGTGTTCCTTGGTCTCCACAACTGACCGACTTTCAAGATTGTTAGTCCATATGTGTACCAGGATGTTAATGTTTTCTCCTGCTTCATGCAGGATTTTAGCAATGTGATCAGTGTCTCTCCACGCTGGTGTACCTGGGAGACATCTGACCAGTACTCCCGGCTGGAGGTAGGTATCAACTCCCCGAATCATGGAGTCTTCTATGATCAGAAGTGTTTTGGATTTCCTTTTTGCTTTTTTTGTTTTGGTCCATGTTTTGGGTGAGTTTTGTAGTGCTAGCTCCTGTGCAGCAGTATTCTGCTCTGCAGTGTCCTTTGCCCCTTTGTTTGATTTTGGAGATAGAGGCAGATACCGTTTATAGTTTTTGTATTGTTTGTGGAGGTGATACGTTGGTGAGCACTGAGTGATGGGGCATCTGATTTGCTCCTCCTAACCACCTGCCAACCTCCCAGACCAACTACCCTCTGCGGTCAAGGTGCTTCAGTTGGATATTGGGGAAATGGTGGGTGGTTCTTGTAATATATTTCCTCCTGAATATGTGATTTGAGGTGCACAATTTCTGCCCATGCTGCTGAGAGCTGAGCCCTTAGATCTCCGATCGTCCAGCATGTAGGGCAGCATTCTAAATCCTGTATAACTGCCCTACTGAAAAGTGTCCCGCAGTACCTTCAGTTAATAATATCCATTCCAGTTGAGTTGCCGAGTTTATAACCTGGTCCGAGTAATTAGAAGGAAAATGAAAGCAAAACATTTTTTTTTTTGTATAACTTTTTATAACAAGTTAATTTAATTGTGCCTCTGTAAGTGAGGTCATTGTGTGGATAGCCCTCTGATCCTCCCCTTCCTGCTTTGCTACAGAAACTGGCATGACCATGCTAGTCTATAAAAGGAGTGTAGTGTGGGGTGGTTGGGGTGGGGTGGTGGGTGGTTGGGCCCTTCCCTGCCAAAAATGAAGAACCACGGATGAAAGAAACAAGGTAAGAACAGAAACAATCAACCAACAACAAATGAAGTCGCTATCCCTCAGTCTGTATCTCGTATGTGCTCCTGTAATTAGCCCTGAAAGCTTAGCCTAATGATAGATAAAAAAAAGTCATACAACCTGTTTGCATTAGTTCCCTATGTTCTGGGAAGTAAAATCTAGCTGCTGTTTCCTGATTGCACACATCTGTAATTACGTATCTTGTACTCTTGTTCCCCAGCAAATGACTTATTTTGGAGCTTCGGCTTTACTGCACCCTTAGCCCTCCCTGTATGGATCATGAGAAGTATCCATAAGTGACAAAAGCAATGACATTTGGTGGACAGTTTGGGAGGTAAGCTACTTTTTAACTCAGATTTGCTACTTAGAATATTGCCCAGTTAAAATCAATCGGAGCTAGTTTGGAGGTTACTGTTCCAGTTTTACCACCGGAATAGATTATGTCATAGTTCTTCCACTTATTGTATGCATGACATTGAGTGTATAACATGAATTAAAACCTCTTAATGAAATGTTACATCTGTAAATGGCGGCCTGGCTGGAAGTCCCAATTAAAAGAGAATATAATTTACCTTGTTAGGGGTTTCCAGAGAAGTTAAAATCAAATGTAGCTTTGGCAAAGACTGCACTTCCCTGATATATAGTTCCCCGAGACCACGTTTTGGATTCAGAAAGATTATGATTAGGAGTGTGGAGAAGAAACTAAGAAATCTGGATATTTTTTTTAAGGGGGGGGACTGGATGAAATAGAGGCAAGGTTCCTGAAAGTTGAAGAAGATATATTGGCCCCTATGATAACCTATCTTTTTAACTGGAGCTTATGCTCATCTGTTTTTTCTGACTCATGGAAGATAGGCAAGATAACTCCAATATTCAAAGGAGGAGATACCACCAACCCATCTAACTACAGGCCAATAGCCCTCCTGTCATTCTTACCCAAAGTCTTGGAAAAATTGGTACACATAGAAACATAGAATTTGACGGCAGATAAGGACCGCTTAGCCAACCTAGTCTGCCCATTTCACTACCTAATAGATAAGCTTCAGATCCTAGTTAACCAACAGCCTACTTCCTCCTACCCCCACCCCCTAGAATTGCCTTATGACTGTCCCATGCATTCTTGAATTCCACCACTGTTTTTGACTCCACAACCTCCTCAGGAAGGCCATTCCATGTATCCACAACTGTCTCCATGAAAAAAATACTTTCTCACATTACCTCTGAGCTATCCCCCCCATCTTCAGATTGTGCTCCCTTGTTCTTGCACCCCTTTTTTCTGAAAGATGCTACCCTCTTGGATTTTGTTGATTCCCTTGAGGTACTTGAAAGTTTCTATTGTGCCCCACCTCTCCCTCTTTTCCTTGAGGCTATACATATCAAGCTCCTTAAGTCTCTCTTCATATGTCTTCTGGTACAGACCCTGCACCATTTTAGTTGTCCTCCTCTGGACTGCCTCCATCCTGTCTATGTCTTTATGGAGATTGGGTCTCCAGAACTGCACGTAGTACTCCAGATGGGCTCTCACCAGCTGTCTGTACAACTTCCTGTTTTCTACTGGTGACGCCTCTCCCTGTGCATCCCAGTATCCCCCTAGCCCTCCTCACTGCCCTCTCACATTGTTTGCCCACCTTTAGGTCATCTGAAATGACTACCCCAGGTCCCTTTCCATTTTTGTTGTTATTAGTAACTCACCCCCCCATTGTGTACTCTTCCCTTGGGTTTTTGTTTCCCATGTGCATTATTTTGCACTTCTTAGCATTGAATCTAATCTGCCATACATTTGACCATTCCTCCAACCTTACCTAGTCCCTTCTCATCCTTTTCACCCCACCTTGTGTATCAACTCTGTTGCAGATCTTTGTGTCATCTCCAAAGAGACATACTTTTCCTTCCAGTCCCTCTGCAATGTCACTTATAAAGACCTTGAAGAGGGCCGGTCCTAGAACTGAAGCCTGCGGCACCCCACTAGTAACCCCCTTTCTTCAGAGTGGACTCCATTTACTATTACCCTCTGTGTCCTGTTCTACAGCCAATTCTTTACCCAGGCTACTATCTTGGGACCCACTCCAAGGCTGGCTAACTTGTATATTCATCTTTTGTGAGGGACTGTGTCAAATGCCTTGCTAAAGTCTAGGTAGGCCATGTCCACAGCCCCTCCCTGATCTACTACTTTGGTCACCCAGTCAAAGGAATCTATTAGATTCATCTGACATGACCTTCCCACTGTGAATCCATGCTGTCTTGGGTCCTGTGCCCTTCTGGCCTCTAGGTACTCAACAATTCTTTCCTTCAGAAGTGATTCCATCATTTTCCCTATCACTGAGGTTAAACTAACAGGTCTGTAGTTTCCTGCTTCTGCTCTGCTCCCACTTTTGTGAAGTGGAATAACATCTGCCCTTCTCCGGTCCTCAGGTACTGCCCCATCCTCCCATGATTTGTTAAAGAGGGTAGTCAGTGGTGTCACTAGTTCTGCCCTTAGTTCTTTTAGAATTCTGGGATGAATCCCATCAAGCCCCATTGCTTTGTCCACCTTCAGGTTTAAGAGTTCTTTCAGAACTCTTTCTTTTGTGAATGGGCTGGTATCAACTCCCATATCCAGAGTGTTTCTATTGTTTGGTTTAGGTACTTCCCCCTCTTCATTTGTGAATACTGAGCAAAAATATTTGTTTTGTACCTCTGCCTTTCCACAGTCACCCTCTGATCACCCCTTCCCCTTTATTAAACCTTACTATCCCTCCCTTGGTCTTCCTTCGCTCCCTGATGTACACGGCCAATTAAATCAGTTTTTGGAACAACACAGCCTGTTGGCTGATTTTCAGCATGGATTTAGAACCAGGAAGTCCACGGACACTGCACTAGTAGATTTTAACACTCTTGTGGCCACATCTCTAAATTTGGGGAGAAAACTGGTATGGTATTCATGGACATCAGTAAGCTTTTGACCTGGTAGAACACCGAAAGTTGATGGAAAGACTGTGTGAAGTGAGAGTCCTGGAAGAACCCCCACACTGGTTTAAATCTCATTTATCATGACAACAACAGTGTGTCTCCTGTGGAGCAGTTGTTTCAGACTTAGCAGAAGTTAGTAGAGGGGTCCCTCAGGGCTTTGTATTGGGCCCCTTGATGTTTAATATTTATGTCAACAGTTTAACATGTAAAATAGTAAATAGGGAAATCCATCTACATGCTGATGACACTGTATTGGTGTCATCGGCTGACAGTTATGAACAACTGAAGAGTCAACTGCAGACGGACCTGACCAATATGGAGGGGTGGTTTAAAGACTCTGCTTTACAATTAAATGCAACAATAAACCTCAATCTGTGATCTTCACAGTGGATTTAAATAAGCATAAAATTTCACAGCCACAACTCAGACTAACAGCTGGTACCCAACTAACTAATGAGAAAAGCTACGAGGATTTAGGGGTACTAGTAGCTTCCAGAGTTACATACTCTGATCGTATTCTTTCTCGGGTAAAAAAAAGTTCATCAGAGATTGGGAGCCCTAAGGAGGGTGTCTGGTTGCTTTACAACTAATATGAGGGAAAAATTGGTAAAACAGTTATTGATTCCCATCCTGGAGTATGGCTCCTGTCTATATATGAATTCTCCAGAGTCTTACTTAAATAAGATAGACCAAGTGTATTACAGGTTAGGAAGATTTGTTGTTAGATTTAAATATGGAACTCACCACTGTAAAATCTATGAAAAATTTGGATGGTTACAACCAGGTGTAAAAAGAACATATTCTTGGCTGGTTTGGTGCCATAAATTAATCTATTGTAAAGAAACCCATCCATTAAATCAAGCTGTTACATTAGGGTTATCTTGCTCTGCGAAAGCCTTTTTAAGAATTCAAATTTGTTCATTCCTAAAACAAAATCAAGAAATAAATTGGGTGATATTATTTTATAAACTAGTCTGGCGACCCATTGGAATAGATTACCAAAAGAACTAAAACTAACTCACAGACACTCACAGTTTAAAAAGATCCTGAAAAAACACTTGCATTTTATTTGTACCTGCTTTTGACAGTGATTAGTCTCCTTTTGGGCAGTGGATAGTTTTTAGAAAATTTTGTTTATTGACTATGATTGTATGATTGAGTGAATGACGGATATAAGTTGTTACTTGTTATCACATTTTGTTGTTTTATTTTATTTAGATATATAATGGTCCACAGAACATTGCTAAAAATTGGGTTTTAACCCAACAATATGTATCCTGTATAAAAATAAAATTCATTCTATCTATCTATCTATCTATCTATCTATCTATCTATCTATCTATCTATCTATCTATCTATCTATCTATCTATATTTTATCGTGGCACAGTAGTGCCACTATAGTTAAGGCTGAGTACCCCATTTAAGGTTAAATCTGAAATTTGGCAGCTTAATAACTTTGCCACCATATCACAGATTTGCCTGAAATTTGGCATGCATGGTCTGGTACCATAGATCTTTGGATCTGCCATGTTTCGTTATGGTCAGATGTACATTTGCAGAGCTACAGAGTACCGTAAAACTCACAAATTATGCATTTTTGTGCATTCTTTGCTCGTGCCTACAGGTTGCACGGTTTGCGTGACTGGTCTGAAACCTTTAGGAAACATGCAGCTGAGATCCCTGATATGTCTTTTGAAGATTTCGTGACAAAATATTAAACGATTCAAAAGTTATTCAAAAAACAAGTTTCCCATTTTAGTGAAAAAGAAAAGTTAAACTATGCGAAAGTGTCGCAAATGCACTTTTTACTTTCGCAAATGACCCTTGTAGTGTCACAAATCAGCCATCTTGTTTTCAGTTGGTGGTCATAGAAATGCTTGACATTTAAATTTGGGACCCTCTAGGGACACAATTCTTGTTGTGTTCACCTAGTTGAGTCCTGAGGATGCTAGCCATGTCTTTTTTGGGGGGTAAAACACCCCAGAAATATGTTTTTTAAATTGTTGTAAAAAGTAGTGTTGCAAAGTAATGTCGCATATGCAACACTTTCATGATTTTATTTGTGAAAGTGTAGTGATTTTCGAAAGTACTTTGTGACACTGTGGTCAAAACAATTGGGAATCTTTGCCACCCTGCTGCAAAAGAACGGTTTAGTCTTTTGGGCTGAAATTTGGAGGGAAGAAAGCTAAGATCCCACAGATGTGCCTTTTGGTGACAAAGTATTAGAGGGCAGCAAAGTTACAGCACTCTGAAGTTGCTGATTTTTCACATAGGCTAACAATACAGTGTCCTCCATGCCTTTCAGGGCCCGTATCTCGAAAATGGTTTGAGATACAGACTTTTCGTCGGAAGAATTCTTAGTCCCCCATTAGGGGGCTAAGTACAAAACTAGCTTGGAAAGTCATAAATAATATGAGATTTTACATTTTTTTCTACGTCATACGGTTCCTGAGATACAAGGAATTTAGTATTCCAAGTGCTTATTTTCTGCTCTGAGGGCCATTATTATGCATACATTCTTTGCATTCACTGTGCTTTTGAATGCACCTTTTTGGGAAAAAAAGGGTGTGCATTTGCGTTACTGTTAACATTAGCATTTCCGCTTGTGTTTCTGTTTGCGTTAGCGTTTCCATTTACTTCACTGTGTGCGTTACCCTTTGCATTTGTGCTTGCGTTGCGAGGGCCTCAAACAACTGGTACAGCAACCCACAAGAGACAGGGCTATCCTAGATCTAGTACTGACTAACAAAGAAGGGATCACAGATCTCCAGGTAGAAGGTCACCTGGGGTCCAGTGACCATCACATGGTATGGTTCAATTTGGCTACTACATCTAAATCATCCCATTCCAAGGCAAAAATATGGGACTTCAGAGGAGCTGACTTTGATAAGATGGCCAACAGAGTTAAGTTAGCCCTGGCAAAAAGAAACACAGGTGAGGGGGGTACAGGCAAAGTGGGCAAGCATTAAGGATGCAATACGTGAAGCAACATCCCATTGTGTTAGAGAGAAAAGGAAGTGACAAAGAAGAAGGAAACCACTTTGGTTCTCAAAAACAGTAGGAGAAAAGGTCAGAGCCAAAAGGCTGGTCTTCAGGAAATATAAGGGAAAGCAGTGGGATGAAGATAGAGGAGGCATACCAAACTGCCCTAAGGGAAGCAGGTAAGGCAGTAAGGCAGGCAAAGTCCCAAACTGAGGAAACACTAGACTGAACAGTAAAAGAAGGTGACAAGACTTTCTATATAGATACATTAGTGAAAGGAGAAAGTCCAGAGGGGTATTGCTAAGCTTAATGGAGAAAAGGGAGCATGTGAGGAGGAGGACCCTGTAAAGGCATCTATCCTAAATAGATACTTTTGCTCAGTATTTACTGAAGAGAAGGTAGGCAGGGCCCACAGCTCAGCATCATGGACACAGGGGGAGGAGGTGAGCACTACTCCTTCACAAAAGAAAGGGTCCTACAAGAGCTTGCTAAGCTCAGGTGGATAAGGCAATGGGACCTGATGGCATACATCCCAGGGTACTTAAGGAGCTAAAGGAGGAACTAGCAGAGCCATTAGCAGAATTGTTTAGTGAGTCTCTGAGCACAGGAGAGGTCCCAGAAGACTGGAGAAGGGCTCATGTGATCCCGCTCCACAAGAGTGGTAGCAGGGAGGAGGCGGGGAACTACAGACCAGTCAGTCTTACCTCAGTAGTGGGCAAGATTGTGGAGGCACTCCTTAAGGAAAGGATAGTGCAACACCTGGAATCCATAGGAGCACAGGATCCAAGACAGCATGGGTTTACAAAAGGAAGGTCCTGTCAAACTAATCTCATGAATTTCTTTGACTGGGTAACCAGAGTGGTGGACCAAGGGGAGCAGTTGATGTCGCCTACCTTGACTTCAGCAAAGCTTTTGACACTGTTCCACATAGAAGATTGATAAATAAGCTAGGTAGGCTCGGGTGGTCAGAAGTTGGTCAACTGGGTGGCAAACTGGTTGACTGGCAGAAAAACAGAGAGTGGTGGTAAATGGTATACAGTCAGAAGAGATGCAAGTCACAAGTGGGGTACCTTAGGATCAGTCCTGGGGCCAGTCCTATTCAACATCTTCATTAGTGACCTCGCAGATGGACTAGAGGGTAGGCTTGTCTGTTTGCAGATGACACCAAGATCTGCAACAGAGTAGATGATCCAGATGGGGTGGGCAGAATGAGAAGAGATCTGGATAAACTAGCAAAATGGTCAGAAGAGTGGCAACTGGATTTAATGCAAAGAAGTGCAAAATCATGCACATAGGGAAGAGAAACCCTGAAGCCACTTATAGGCTGGGAGGGGAGTTGCTAGCAGTCACAAAGGAAGAAAGAGACTTGGGCATCATCATCACTGATGACCTAAAATCATCCAAGCAGACCTCTAAAGCAGTAGGTAAGGCTAGGGGGTGTTAGGGTGTATTAGTAGGGGGGTATCAAGTCGAAGAGGGAGGTAATAATCCTCTGTACAAGACATTGGTTAGGCCCCATCTGGAGTACTGCGTGCAGTATTGGAGGCCACACCTTCACAAGGACATTAATCCAAATTGAGGCAGTCCAGAGAAGGGCAACCAAAATGGTGCAGGGACTGCATCAGAAGACATATGAGGACAGATTAACGGACTCAATATGTATACCCTTGAGCAAAGGAGGGAGAGAGATATGATCGAGACATTTAAACACCTTAAGGGCATAAACAAGGTGAAAGAGTCTAACATGTTTAAATATAAGAAAATTGCAGGACAAGAGGACACAGCATGAGATTAGAGGAGGCCGATTAAGGGGAATGTGAGGAAATTCTTTTTCACAGAAAGGGTGGTAGATGCATGGAATAGCTTACCACAGGAAGTGGTGGCTATGAATACAGTGCAGGGCTTCAAACAGGCATGGGATAGGCATAAGGGAGCAATACAAATGACTATGAATAGATAGGTCACTGACAGAGCAAAGGCCGATGGCACATTTATAAGGTAGAAAAAGAAATGGGCAGACTGGATGGGCCTTGCGGTCCTTATCTGCCGTCAACTTCTATGTTTCTATGTTTCTATGTTTGTGCCACTGTTACCATTTTTGTTTGTGTTTACTTTGGCGTCACCGTGTATGTTGCTTTTTGTGTTTATATTTGCCATTGCGTTTGTGTTACTGTTACCATTTGCGTTTCCATAACTGTTTGAGCTAGCGTTTCCATTTATATCACCATGTGCGTTACCCTTTGTGTTTGTGTTTTTGCACTTGCGTTACTGTTACCATTTGCATGTCTGTTACTGTATTTGTTTGTGTTTACTTTTGCTTCACCGTGTGTGTTACCATTTGCATCTGCGTACGTGCTTGCATTTGTGTTTACATTTGCATTTTGTGTTTCCTTTGGCATCATCGTTGGTGTTACCATAAGCATTTGCATTTCCAATTGTGTCACCATGACCGTGTGTATTACCATTTGCATTTGCGTATGCACTTGCGTTTGTGTTTACGTTTGCGTTAGTGTTTCCTTTGGTGTCATCATTGGTGTTACCGTAATCGTGTGCATTTCCAATTGCATTACCATCACTGTTTGCGTGTTCAGTACCATTTGCATTTGTGTTTCTGTTGGCCTTAGTGTTTGCATTTTTGGTGGCGTTTCCATTGTCGAGTGCATTACTGTTTCCTTCTGCGTCACCGTTACCATTACCATTTGTGTTTCTGTTTGCGTTTGTGTTACCATTTGCATTCTTGTTACCATTTTTGTTACCATTTGTGTTTGCATGGCTGTTAGAGTTTGTGTTATCATTTTCATTACTGTTTGCGTTTCTGTCACACATACCCCCATAAAGCAAGCATCATGGGCTATATACGCAAATCACCACAAAATATTATGCTGGTTCACCTTTAAGCAGAATTGCATGGTGCTAAAAGTCCTCTCACACAATCTGCAAAGGGTGCCAACAGAAGACACAGACACGCGTTTTGTCCTACCCGAACTCATCAGTGTGCATCATCTGTATGATACCCCAGTAGAATGAACCAGCTACCCTAAGTTGGTCTGTCTGGGTTGGGTTGTGGTGAGTCCAATAAAACCAAAAAACAAGCTAAAAGGCAAAGCACCTTAGTGCACAAGCATTGAGGCAAGGGTTACCCCAAAGGGCATTGGCTGGGAAGCAGACTGTGTGCAAGGCCTTTTGGCGCCATGTAATTCTACTTAAAGTTGAACCAGCATAATATTTTGTGGTGATTTGCATATACAGCCCATGATGCTTTGCTTTATGGGTGTGTGTGCGATTTTGTATTTCTTTGAAATTTGGCTTCCCAGCCAATGCTTTATGGGGGTATGTGTGATTTTGTATTTCTTTGAAACTTGGCTTCCCAGCCAATGCCCTTTGGGGTAACCTTTGCCTCAGTGTTTATGCACTAATGTTCTTTGTTGTATACACATTTTTTATATATTACTGTTACTGTTGTCATTAGCTATGACATCACTTTAATTGTGGCATTTTACACCATTTTGTAAACTGAAATATTCAGCAGCAACCCAATTCCTCTCTCTCTCTCTCTCTCTCTCTCTATATATATATATAGTATATATATAAATTTTTATTTTTATACAGGATACATTGCATTATGGGGAAATATGTATATCATTCTTATTAGTTTCATGCAGCAGTAAAATAACTAACAATCAGTACACCAATTACTACAGTGTCTTATGTGCACCTTGAGATTCTGAGCCTCTATCTCTCATCCAAGCAGGTAGAACCAGGGTGAACAGAATGGGAGAGCTCAGCTAGCATAAATTCCTTTCACTCATTAAACATCACTGTTCTAAATGCAAGCCTTACTATACATTATAGATTACCTAAGGTGGAACTACCTGACCAAATATTAGACATATTATTTTCAGACTTGTAAAGATGATAGAAATAAGATAATGAAGTCAGATCTATGGTTACTTGTACATCTACAAACCTGCTGTCTATTTTTATTCTCTGTTTATGTATGTAAAAAAAATTAAAAATCAATAAAATTGTTTAACTACAAAAGCCAGACCACGAACTGAGGAAATCAGGTATGCTGCTCAATGTATTTCAGTGGGGTTGAACTTAGTGGCATAACTTGGCCATTTTGGGTATTTTTGCCCCAAATTTTGAACATGCTTTTTGGGACCCACCTCATGAACAATGCAAGGACATACGTAAATCTGTCCTGAAAGATGATTTCATGATTGCTGCACAAAATCACCTTTTGGGCAGGAGTTTAAACTTTTCTTCACCCGTGTTCTTGAGTTGGGGTCATAAGAAGGCTACGTTAAAATCTGGCATTAAAAAAAAACAAAAAAAGTTATGAGACTATGTTGAAATTTGCAAATGCAGGCTCAGAACTTTGGTAATTTTCAATATTTTGCCCCCAAATTTTCAACATAGCCATTTCTTTACAGCACCACATAAATGTGACAGCTGTCACTTTTCAAATCCTGGCCATAATGTGTTTTCATATCCTGAAAGGTGATTTCACAGTCACTGTGCAAAATCACCTTTTAGGTAGGAGTTGAAATTTTCTCTGCACTTGTTCATGAGTCATAAGAAAGCTATGTTGAAAATTTGGGGCAAAAATAATAGCAAACAACAAAGTTATGGGCCTGCATTCGATTTTGTGAACACAGGCTCATAACTTTGGTTATTTTCAATATTTTGACCCCAAATTTTCAACATAGCCATTTCTTCACAGCACTTCATGAATGTGGCAGCTGTCATTTTCCAAATCCTGGCCAAAATGTGTTTTTGCATTTGTGGCACAAAATCACCTTTTGGGCACGATTTGAAAATGTTCTAAAACCTTCTTCATGAGGCAGACTCATAAGATGGCTATGCGGGGTCATAAGATGACTAGGTTGACAATTTAGGGTAAAAGATTAGACACTGTAGAAGGACTTCCTTGGCTCTAAAAGACGGTCAGACCTTTGTTTCCTTTATTTTGTTATGGTCAGTCAGAGCGCCTGTTTAGACTGTGAACTCTGTTATTTCTGTGGGCTTTCCCTTGTCTAAATGAGAGGTAGTGCAGGTGAAAGTCTTTCTGGCTGATTCCTGGAGAGGTGGGAGCTCTTTGGGTTCATAACTTCAAATTAAGAGACTATTAGTGCCTGCTTCTTGCTGTTAATA
This sequence comes from Neoceratodus forsteri, assembly GCA_016271365.2. NCBI lineage: Eukaryota > Metazoa > Chordata > Ceratodontiformes > Ceratodontidae > Neoceratodus > Neoceratodus forsteri. The sequence continues at coordinate 707,076,372 of CM057459.1, read as the reverse complement.
TTTTATATGCTGCCATAAAGAAACTGGATTATTATTGGGGTAGATGTTATTGTGAGTTTTGAAGTTAGTTCTTTTTTGAAGAGAGTTGTGGTTATTTTTAATTTATTTAATTTTATTTTAGATTATTAGTAGTTTTGTTCTGTTTTAATTTGTAAATACTTTTTGATATTTCTGGTATTATGAAGTTTGAGTGTTGTGGGTACGTGGTGTGGAAGTTTTGAGAGCTTGAATTGAGCAGCTGTATGTTTGAGTGGTGAGTGTTTGCATGTGGTGTTTGAGTGTGGTGTGGGTTATATTCATAATTTTGTGATTGTTTATTGTATCTGCAGAGTGTGGTAGAGATGTGCTGGGAAGGTATAATGACGGTCAGGCATTATTCTCCCTCCAGACTTAGGGGCCTCCATCCTTTTTCTTGTCCCCCATTGTCTCCAGAGGTTTATAGACAGTGCCAGGCTCTGGGGATTGCTAGGAGGAGGAGGAGGACGAGGGCTGGGCCTGAAGGGAGAATGGAAAGGAGTGGGCGGATTGGGATAGTGGGGACAAGGAGATGCCCTGGGGTGAAATGGGTTCTGGAAAGGGGTTCTCCCTGTCTGGTCCCCATACCCAAGGGCTCTGTTTGTGGCAGGCAGGTAACATGGTCTTTCTCTGTTACTCATCCTACTTGGGTGGTGTTATGCAATGCCAGGTCCATTAAGAACAAGACTGCTATAATAGTGGACCTTGTTGGATCATCTGACCTGGCTGGATGAAAATGCTGGGCCAATTTTGGCATCAGCAATTCTAGACAGGTACTCGGTGATACACTGCCTGAGGATGGATCATAGGGTTGGGGGAGTTCCCATCTGTTTTAGATCGGAACTGAACCTGGTGGAGGTATCAGTAGGAACCACCAACTCCTTTGAATGTATCTTGGGCAAGGGTGTGGTGTGTAGGATTCTTCTCATCTACCGTCCACCAGGAGATGAGAATATTTTCCTGCAGGAAGTCATGGACTTCATTGTTGACCTGACATTGGGATCCTCCAGATGGCTGATCCTGTCGGATTTCAGTGCCTGGGTCAATGATGAACTCTCGTAATTTGGTCAAGACTTCCGCCAGCTAAGGAACTCCCTGGGCCTCACACAGGTTGTTTCCTCCTTGACTCATATTGGTAGTCATTCATTGGACTTGGTGTTTCTCCTTGGGATGGAGAGATCCAACTTAGTGGTGGAACCAGTGGGGTGGTCTGACCATCATACCATTGGGTTCAGTTTCATGGCCCCCCCCCCGAGTAGGCCAGCCCCTACAGAGATGGTCTGGTACTGTCCTTTGAGGGGTGTTTCCCTGGATGGTCTGATGGTGGTGCTGGACCTATCGGGTTTATCGAGAGAATGCATGGATCTGGGGGACCTAGTACTCGCCTATAATAAGGCGGTGGTAGTAGCCCTGGATTTCATTGCTAGTGTTCATGTTCACCTCTCACTAGTCACCCCAGGTCTCCTTGGTTTGATCAGACCTTGAAGGAGTTGAGGAGAGTGGGACGAAGGCTAGAGAGGTGTTGGTAAAGGTCGGGCCTGGAGTGTGACAGACTTAGAGTGATGGACCACTATGGGATCTATCAATCAGCAATTACCCATAAGAAGGCAGAATTTCTGTCCAGGGAAATTGCTACAGCATAGAGTCAACCAGTCCAGCTCTTCCGGACCATGGACAGATTGTGCAATCCATTCTGTCTCATGCCTGGAAGGGCTTTTTCACAAAAGCAGTTTGAGGAGTTTGCTCTATTCATGGCAGATAAGGTTGTCACAATCAGGTCCAACTTTCACTTTAATGGGAGTTGTGGTGGTCAGCAGGAGATGTCGGTCACCCAGTTTGTGTAGTGTGACTTTGACCTGCTCACAATCAATGACATTGTGATGGTTGTCTAGTCGTTGCGACCGACCAACTGTAGTTTGGACCCGGGCCCCACGCGCCTCTTAGAAGGCTGTGTGGATAAAATTGGCCCGGTCTTGCCGAGATAGTCTGGATGTCTTTGGCGAAGGGGATCTTCTCAGATCCCTGAAGGGAGTCTTGTGGTTCGCCCTCCTTAAAAAGCCCTCCTGGTCCCGGACTGTCTGCCAAACTACAGGCCTGTCTCTAACCTACCCTTTGTGGGAAAGGTTATTGAGAAGGTGGTTGCATCGCAGCTGGATGATCATTTGACCAGCCACAATGTCTATGATTCTCTCCAGTCTAGATTTAGGAAGAGACATAGTACTGAGACAGCCCTTGTCCTGGTACTAAATTACCTCCTAATAGCGAGAGATCAAAAGACACGTTCCATCTTGGTCCTTCTAGATCTCTCTTCGGCATTTGACACTGTAGACCATGGTGTGCTGTTGGAGCACCTATGGTTCATCTGCAGACTGTCTGGTATGGTCCTTGGATGGTTTTGATCATTCCTTGAGGGTAGGACTTAGAGCGTGGCATCTGGGACTCTTTCCTTGTCACCACTCCACCTATCCTGCAGGGTGCCACAGGGCTCCATCTTGGCACCCGTGTTGTTTGTGGTGTACATGCTGCCATTAGGAGCAATTATTAGGTGGTACGGTTTGAGTTTTCATTGCTACGCAGATGACACTCAGCTGTACATGTCCTTTGTGCCTGGTCAGGATGATGCTGTTTCGGTCATTAACAACTGTCTCACCAAGATCCAGGATTGGATGAGTGTGAGCTGGCTGTGGTTAAACCCAGAAAAAACTGAGGTGCTGGTTGTGGACCCAGGTCATCAGGAGGTGGGTTTGTTGGCAGGATCACCCTCGAGACTATGGCTTGGGGGTGTTCAGCTAACTACCTCAGACCGGGTGCAGAACCTGGCCGTTATGTTTGATGACTGCCTGACGCTTAAATCTCAGGTGTTGGCAGTTGTCAATACCTCTTTTTACTATCTGAAGAATCTTGCCCGGGTGAAGCAGCTGGTTCCCCCCCGACAATCTTCCAACTTTGGTCCACGCCTTTGTTACCTCCCGCCTTGACTACTGCAATGCCCTTCACCTAGGGCTACTGGGGGTTGATATCTGCCACTTGCAGTTAGTGCAGAATCCAGCAGCCAGGCTGTTGACTGGCACCTCTAGGACTAGTCATATAATGCCTGTGCTCTGCAGACTGCACTGGCTGCCAGTACAGTGGCGGATCACTTCCAAGGTCGGTTTGCTGACCTATAAGGCCCTACATGACCAGGGACCTAGTTACCTGTAAGATCTCCTTCACCCCTACTGCCTCCCCACCCTCTCTGATCCACCAATGAGAGATTGCTAGAGATTGCCAGGGTCCATTTAAAGACATCTGGGGCTAGGTCATTTAGTTTTATGGCCCCAACCATGTGGAATTCTCTACCTCGTCGAGTGTGAGATTGCCTGACCACCCAAAGTTTTAAAGTTGTTCTTAAAACTTTCCTTTTTGGCCTAGCATATTTAAATTTTTAATGCTGCTGCTGTTTTTATTGGTTTTATTTACTGTATTTGTTTACCTATTGATGTATTATATTTATTTATTGTTTGTACAAGTGCCTTGGTTTTTAGAAAGGCACTTTTTGACAAATAAAGATTGCTTTGCTTTGCATTGCTTAAAAATACGAAAAATAACCAACAAACTTCAGAGTATACATTGCAATTTTTCAGCTCATCCTCATAACTGTGGTAATGTTCAACATGTTGACCTCAACTTTTCAACATAACCACTTTTTGACACCACCTCATGAATGTGACAGCTGTCATTTCTCAAATCTTACCCAAAATGTATGTTAACACTTGTGGTGCACCATGATGTTTCAGCCATTGTTTATAAATAACACCTGTCATGCTCAGAAGGAGTGCTCATAAAAACATTATGTTGAAAATTTGGGGTAAGAATCTGAAAAAACAGTACAAAAGCAATGCCCTACGAGTGGTGAACATTCAGCATTGACAAATGCTTGCTAAATTCTGGTTTGTGACCTATTCATCTTAAAAATATAAGTGATTTTTGTTCATATGCACTTGTTACACTGCACACTTCTCATTTGTCCTAAGAATTTGAAATTGACCAATCAGCACACTTAATGTACTATGGTGGGGTATTTAAGAAGTGTCAGGTATGATTAACTCTGCCCCCTGATGAAGCCTCACGTACAAGGTGATATGGAGGGGTGTTAGCACAGCATCTCATGTGAAATGTGGCACCTAAATAATGATTTGATAAAATGGTCCTTCTGGTGTGTGCACAGCTTCTATCTCCTTTGGACTGTTAGTGTACTGTGTGTGTGTGTGCACCTTCAAGAGCAATGGTGTGTACTACTTTGCATCCCTCCATAGTGACTAGGAACTGAATAGATGTGTAATTTGAAAATATGGCCAACTTTGGCATTAAAGAGGGAGTCCAGCCAAATTGTTTTGCATCAATAAATTCAGAATTAGGATCAGCATATCCCCAAGCAACCTCATGCCAAAAATGAGATCTCTAAGTCACTTTGTTTAACCCTTGCTGTGCCACGGCCATCCAAATTCCCTATAGATTCTAATTCTGTCACCAGCCTAAGAGTTAAAAGTTGCAAGCCAGTTTGTAACACTAATTTCACTGCCTATTCAAAACAAACTCTGGCCAGAGCCGATAGGGCTGCAGCTGAGGTCACAGAAGAGGGGCTGGAGAAGCAGAGGTGTGGAACTGCTTGCTGCCACACCAAGAATGTGCAAGCTGAAATGCAGTATCTCATTTTTAATGGAGTCCAGCTTTTATCCATTTTTACAATGTATTTACTCAGGATAGGGCACCTGACCGACAAAATGGCATGAAATAATAATAATACTGTTTATCCCCCTAATGAATTCTATGACTGTTGTTTAGTTCTCCATGCCTTTTCCTGCAGGTAACAGTGTGCTACCTGCTTTGCAGAATGCAGAGGAAGGATATGGAGCTGGCAATGGAACAGATTGGCAGTAGGGGAAGAAAGAGATCAAGAGCAGAAAGAAAGCCAGAACGTTTTATAAACCCACAGCCATCAAAATAATCCCTGACAAACTGAGTATTAAATAATTAAATAGCCAGCCCGGTGGCACTGAGGGCTGAGGTGCTGGATGCCTTACCTCACACTACACCGATGACCCATGTTCAGGAGTGAGAATGGGCTGCTGGAGTCATCAGGGGAAAAGGATTGAGCATCCGATGGACTGCTCTCTGGGGAGGGGGGCACCAGATGTTGGTGCTCCACTGGCCCCTGGCGGTGGCTGGGAACAGAGCACTGATGCTGCAGAAGGGGAGGAGATGGGGAAGATGCTTGGAGGAGCATGTGCGGATGTGTGCGTGCTCTCTCTGTGGGCATCATTGTATGTCCCACCTCCTAAGTGGAAAAATGGTACTGGCCGTGTGGCATGAAGCTGTCCCTTGCAGGCACTGCCCCCAAGAGGGCACCTCCCTGGCTGGATCTGAGCTGGGTGGGTTGAGATGCTCCCCACCACCCTGCCATAATTTGTAAGTCATGGGGGCTCAAGGGAGGGGATCTGATCCTTGGGGGATGGTGCTGGGGGGACAGTGGATAGGGCGAAGGAGTGCCGGCCAGGATGAGGAAGAAATACCAGGAGAAAAAAAAAATGATTACATGAAAATTGCCTATAATAACTAGTCCTGCTCTGCTGAATAGTAATTTGTATTTTATAAAAGCTGGCACTGCTAATTTAATGTTAACTGTAGAGTGACTTTTTGTTTTGGTGGTGTACAATGTATCGGAACAACAAAAAGACCAGAGCAAGTAGCTGCACCGTGGGACATGAATTGATGACTTCACAGTATATCCTCTGAGTGCTGAAGGAAGATGGATGGGGCTAGTGAGTGGTTGGATGTGAGGGGCTTAACTGAACTGAGGTGGAGTGGGCTTCTGTCTTGTGTGTGGGTGGGGGCTGCTTGATTGGGATCTCAGAGAAGACAGGAAAGTTATGTCTTGCAGTGCAGTTACTTAGCTGTAATCCAGAGCAAGACTAGTACTACCAGCACAGATCTCAGTTTTCAAGTAGATATTTTATAGAAAAATAAATTTGTGTGTATAAGCGGTTTGTACCTCACTGCAAACAAAATATCTGTGGTCCTGGTGGTTTATTCTTGAACACTGCTCTTCTTTGCTGTAAAGCATAGTTATCTGCTCTCTAGCTATTGACTGAATTTTTTTCTGGTCGAGGACACCCAATTTATAATTCCCTCATACAGTTTTTATTTAATACTACAATTTGAACAATGTATTAGCTAGATACATGACAAGACCAGGAGACTTGCTACCAGTTCATGCCTGATTTAAATGATTCATTTTGCCACTGTGAATACATAGCTATTTCGTAAGCTCTAACTAACAATTATTTTTGTACTGGACGCATGACATGGCTCCTCTGCACTCTCCCTACTGCATGAACCAGGACAATGTTCAGAGCCCTTATGGAGCAGGACCACATATGCTCTCCTATAGTTCTCTAGAATCACACCTCCTACAGTCCTCTAGAACCATAAAAAAAAAAAAAAAAAAACTATTTCTAGAGAGCTACTGAATAAGACTGTCCATGGTGCAGGAAGCACCTCACAGAGTTCCTTTAGCACCCTTGGGTGTATCCTGTCCAGCCCCTAGCCATGTCCACTTTCAGAGCTGCAAGTCCCTCCTGGACTCTTTCATCTTATAAACTGACTTTGTGTCCACCTTCACTTGCCACTGTCCCTGCTGCTCCCTGGTGGTCCTCTCTCCCTTCCTCCATACACAGTGAAGACGAAGCGCAATAAATATTTTATGACATCCTAAAGGAAAGGATTGCATCCACTTCTTCTCATGCAGGGAGAACAAATCTGATAGCTGGCAAACATCCGGGATATAAAGCTCTGGGCAAATGAAAGATTTCCAGTCAGTGCTTGCCTAGGGAAAGCATGCCCCTGCATTTAGAATCAGTGAGCTGGCTGCAATATATGAACTGATGAACAGTAGTAATGTCAGCTTGATTAAGGCAATAGAAAACACAACAACACTGTATCCTACCCTTCCCTTGTATAATCATTTGCAATCGCAGATGCACACATTACTATTCTAGCAGAACTAATGGTTACCTTTCTGTCTCAAGGTGCATTCTGTATGTTAACGGTGATGCAATTACTGAACTAGGATATGACAGTCCCTGTTAAATCTGGGAACGCTCAGATGCAGTACAGATTTTGTTTGCCCCATTTGTAACAAAAACATGTTTGTGATGCAAGTGGCAAACAAAGCTTTTATAATGTTCCTTCTATGACAAAAACATTCAGATTTAATTAATCTATGTCATCCAATGGCAGAAAAGGATATCAAAAAGTGGAGGGTCAGAAATTCCCAGGCTAGAAGGCAGGGGTACTGCATGCAACACCTCAGACCAGGTCACTGGGAAACCAACTACTTTCTTGCACATGCCTCATGTCACTAGAGCAGTGAGTCCCTGCTCCCGAGAATCTCAAGCTGCAGTAAATCATCTGGCCCCAAAACCGGCACAATTTCCACCAACAGGGCAATACAGTGCACATTAAAAACTGTCACACATCAATGAGTTGTTTTGTTGGAAAGACACCGGTAATGCACAATCCAACGTTTTTGTAGGTGGAATGCTAGAAAATCTCAATGGTACTACAAAGGGTGTATAACTGTGACAAGAACTACTTTGGGAGGGGGGATCCTATCTGACTGGCAATAGGCCAGCCTGCCTAAAGTTTTTAATTTTTTTTGTTAACAGACATGGATGTTCTGAATTGGCTTCTTTGCAGAATTCAGTTCCAAAACCAGCTTACCAGGATAACCTGCTCTCCCCACAGCTACAAGCCTGTGCCTGCCCTCAGTTTTACAAAAGTAACTTGTATGCCCTAAATTTTACACAAATAACTTGTCCTTTTACTTTCAACAACAATGGCCCCTCCAAGAGATTTAGTAAGCAAATTTGAAAGCGTTTCTGCTCTTGATTATTGTGGATATCTACAGTACATGAAAGCAGTATCTCTGCCATGCGGAATTTATCTGCACTGGCTGCTTGCCTACACCTGACATCACAATGATTTGACTATGACAATGCAGTGTGTTGCTCTGGAGATGAATATACTATAATGTGATAAACATAGCATTATAGTGGCAGGTGCAGACAGGTAGCCAGAACAGATGATGTCTAGTGGACAGGTATCTTGTTTTCATGCAAGCATCCTCAGCAATTAAAAAGAGAGACAGAATGACTGAAAACATATGACATATAAACTTGATTGTATCAAAGTCTTATATTTTTCAAAGCCTCCTCAACAGGGTTTCCAAGCTGCAGTTCTGCTGTATTTAGACCTTACATTTTTCAAAGTCTCCCCAACAAGGTTTCCAAGCTGCTGCTCTAACCATGAAACCACACTGCCTCCTATTTGGTGAAAAAAAACATATATAGAATAATGCATGAGGAAGTGTGGTTTATGGGGATTTTATGCACACCTGAGGTGTGTGATGCTCCATAAATCCTGAGGGCTCCACCCTTGGGGTTTATATGGGCATCACACACCGAGGGTGTGCATACAACCCCCATTAAATCTCAATTCTTCATGTTTTATTTTTTATATTTACTGTTTTTTTGTGCAACAAGGATGTGCTTACCGGTGGAGTAAGGCATTATGTGAGTTGTGCTGCATGTTTGTGCTCTGTCTCCGATCAGCCAGGCAGTTGTGAGAGTGTCAGGTTGTTAGAGGCTGTTGGGTTCCTATTTTCAACCTCTTTTTATTTTAAGTATAAGTTCCAGTCCCTCTGTGGTGGCAGTGCCCACTGAAGCCGCATATGAGTGAGAGAGAGAGAGGGAGAAAGAATAAGAGGAGCCATCGAGCAGCATTGGAAGCCTCTCAAGGTCCCCAGATGTCCTGTGCCTGCCTATAAGATTCCCTTCCTCTGCTAGAACCTCCCACTTCTCAATCCAGTTTCCCAGAACTCCAGTCTGGGATGATGATTTATTTCAGGTATCTTTCTCTGTAAATGTTTTTCATGTTGCCTGATGAGAAAGCTGCTCATGATTTGGTGGTTTTATGGCTGTAACATGAGCGGGATGGCAGTGTGAGGGTAGACGGCCATGGAACTTCATGGCTGGCAGTGGATAGGTTGGCACAGGGTTCAGGGAAGCTGTTTAGGCAAACTCAATTATTCACAGTTTATTATTTACATGTGTGAATAACGGAGTTTGCCGGCCATTGCCAGTGAGTGATACATAAGGATAACCAGTAAATATAATGTGATTTAGCACCTGTAATGGAGTATGGTATGCTGTATCACGTTATAAATGGCTCTACCTACAAAAGCAACTTAACCGGATGCAACATTACATATTCTTTAGCTTGACCATATGTTTTAGGTAAATGTGTATGCCGATATTTTATGCTGTGGTAAATATTAAGTTGAAGGAAAATTGGAAAACATCTGTTATGGGGATCACTGTTTAGGAGTCATCTGTGCCAGTAATATAGTTTGGGGCAGGATGGGGAAGTGAAATAATGGGGGATGGGGTAAATGAAAATATAAATAAATAAAAAATAGTTTTACTAACTAATCCAGCACAACAACAACAAATGAACAGTGTTATATCATTCTATTTCTTTTGTATTATTTTTTCTTATTGCTTATGGCAGTACAGCAGCATTGAAAATGCAGTATATAAAATGGTATAGGTGCGATTTAACTTTAGCGGAAAGTAATTGTGCTGAACAGAAGAGAAGTAATTAAATGGAAAGTGAAATGTTCTGCTCAAGATCTCTTTTGTTATTTTTTTGGCTGTAAAGCTGATAAAAGTTTGTTTTTTCGGCCAGTGGTTGCTGGGTATGGATTAGCAGTGGTGGCAATATGGGGAATATAAAGTTGTCAGCTTAAGCAATTTACCACGACAGGGTGTGGGTTATGTTAGGATTTACCCATGCCTGGTGTGTTGTTTGGTCACAGGGCCGCAGGCCAAGTGAGCAAAACCCACCAGGCATGGATAAATCCTAGCACCACTCACACCCTGGAGTGGGATATTGTGATTTTAGAAAATGGGCTAGACACAAGAAGCTTTCTGATTGGCTGACAGCTACATGGGGGGGTACATTAAGTTTTGATAGATGCCCGGTGAAAATCTAGTGCCAATTCAGGTGCCCCATTACCTAAGGTATTCTTGGGCACCCCAAACTGGCCAGCCACCATGTTATTTTGTCTTGCTTAGCGAGATTCATGTCAGCACCCCAACTCTGTACCCACACTCGTAACTGTAGAAGGAAAACCTCACATTTCATGTAAACCCCCCCCCCAAAAAAACTTTCTTTCTGCTATCCCTCATACCTTGTGCTAGTAACTAGCTCTGCTGCACAAGTAAGTCTCCGCAGTCTGGTCACGCCGCTCCAAGCTGAACTCTGTTCATTTTAAGTCCAGTCTCACTGCTCCGTGGTCTGGTCGATGCTGAAAGTCCCGCTCAGCGCGGTGTTGAAGTTCCCCTCGGTCGCTGCTGCTGCTGATCCCTGCTTGCATTTAGCACCCGCCACCTGCAAACAAATGAAATAAAAAAGGCAAACCTTGCCTGTATGTTGTGGTATCCCTTTCTATTATACTTCTGCTGTTATGCATGCCCGATGTAACTTGACAGATCTCCTCAAGGTAACGGCTCCACCGCTACAGTAAACAAGAAAAAAAAGGAAAAGAAACAGGCTGCAAACATTAGAGAGAAAAAACAGACCCAAAAAAAATTTCAAACGCAAGCCCTGTATGCCAGTAGTGGGCATTGGGGGTGGTAGCCATGACAACCAACAACAAAAGCAAAACTCCTTAGTTCAAAAAGCAGGTGGAGGAACTATTTTTTTAACACTACAAATAAAATACTTAAGATATTAAAAGTTTGACCATGCAGACTTGTTTATTTCAAACATATAAAATGCAGTGCCCATTTTCTAAGTGCAATAATACCCTACAGGGTGGGTGATATGGGTAATACTGGACCTTCCAGGGGCTATAAGGCCCTCCGCCTGTGGCGTCGGGCCTCATTACACCCCTGGGCAGTCTGGTATTGCCCAATACCACCCACCTTGTCGGGTATTATTGCTTGCATTACCACCCAGTCCCCTGGGGTTACTAGAATCCTATTAGTATTAGTCTTAGGCATGTAGAAAAGGCAGCTGGAAGGGAGCTCATTAGGGTCTTTCTGCATAATGACATCATTGTTTACTCTGCTAGCCTGAGTGAGCATGATTATGTCATTTAGAACTCTTGCAGCAGCATAACTATTTTTGAGTCAGCTGCTCAGGGTAAGTTTAGAATGTTCAGTTACTGTAGTCTGAGTTGAAGAGTCAGAGTGGCAGGAGGTCTGCCAGTTGGGGTTCTGTCACAGGGAGCCCTCTGTTTCTCACCCTAGTTTGGATCAAATCTACAGTTGCCAGTGAAGTGGTGGAGACCTTTTGCAGCAGGAATCTGTGATTTCATTCCAGGGGGAGTGAGAAGGACTACCAGTTCAGTGGATCCAACGGGCAATCCCCTGAAGGTCCTAGAGTGTTTACAGCTGCCTTTGAGAAGGACATTGTGTGAGAAATTCTGACAAAGCTACCATGGAGAAAAAGGGTGTTTTCTGGTTTGTTCTCCATGCCTTAAGGAAGGAGCAACAGATATGAGAGTACAGATGCAGAAACTCCTCATTAGGGAATTGGCTGAGGTATATGTACCCATGATAAGACTTGATCACACCTGTCAGGACCCCTCATGCACTTCAGTGTCAAATTTAAAGTTTAGAGTTCGGAGTCTTTAGCAATTCAGTGGGGATTGAAGACTTCTTTTGGTGTAGCCCTGAAGAAATGGCAGAGACTGTTTGGGGCAAAGGGTGGGAAGAACACCATCTGGTGGCTACAAGACAAGGCTAATTGTTTCAGGGATGGGTGCCAAGGTCCCCTGGGTAGAGGCCAACGCCCAGGATGAAACTTAACTATGTGGCTCAGGTCACAAGTTTACACTGTGAAATGTGTTTTGGAAATGGCTCAATGATGTGATTCAGACCACGAGCACTTTGGGAAAATTGGATAGAGAAGTTTCTGTGAAAAACTGTGCTGCCTAGCGGAAAAAAGAGTGTACCTGTTTTGCCATGACCAACCATTGAGAGTTCACTTGTACTTTAGTAACATCTGTGAATAATGCCATACTGCACAATCCCAGCTGCTGCACTGGACATTCTGATCATTGCTTTCTGTGTGGAGTTATTGGGACCCCCTCAGCAGTTAGGTCTAGCATATGCCTAGCATCCTCTCCCCTGGACCTGGTTGTAAATGCAAAGGTTCATTTTGGTAATTGTACACCCACCCCCTTTCTTTGATAATGAACCTGGTATACACTGTAAAGCTAGGGGTGGTACCAAGCTGAGTATTTCTGCTAAAAGTAAATGGTATGCCATATGTGGGTACTAGTTCTGTTAATGGGGGGGGGGTGCCAACTTGCCAAAGTGGTGTGTGGGGGGGTTACATGATTATACAATGTACTACTATTTTTTGAGGTAGAAAAAAAAACTTTGGGGGCATTTTAAAGAGCACCTTTCCCAGTCCTTGTAACTTTCATGCATAAATTACCCCTTCTTGCATTGATTCTGGAATTGTATTTCATTAATGTCCTCTGCAGTTAGTTTTTGCATTCTGAGCTGCTAAAAACTGCAGGGTGTACCAGAGCTTCTACAGCAAGCCTGGTGTTGCTGTGGACCCAGGGCTGTACTGATGACATCACTGTAGGGTAGAGGAGTTACTCACACTATGCAGTACAGTGCAGTCACAACAGTTTTGCAAAGGAAAACTACTAGTACTCAATGTACATACTGAGTTCCCCCTTTCCCAAGGCACCCTGCTAGCAATGCATTTTGCCAAAATCCAAATGCCTTGTCAGTATGTTTTTTGTAAAATTGACTTGTGTGTGAGTCACTCCTCTGCCATATAGTAACGTGAGTACAGCCCTGGGTCCACAGAAACACCAAGCTTGCTACAGAAGCTCTGATACACCCTGCAGTTTTTAGCAGCTCAGAATGCAAAAACTAACTGCAGAGGACAGTAATAAAATGCAATTCCAGAATCAATGCAAGAAGGGATAATGTATGCAGGAAAGTCAAAAGGACTGGGAAAGGAGCCCTTTAAATCTCAATCTCTCAATAAAATATTGCTCTCTTTTATATAGGAAACACAATTGCACATACCCCAATAATGCAAATCCGCATGAGAGAATTTGGACTGGCTCTACTTTAAGCAGAATTGCATGGTGCCAGAATGTGCTGTTAGTGGGTCGTGATTTGGTTCCCCATGGTTTAATTGTGCCACACTTGCTGGAAGCTGCACCCAGCCTTCCCAGACTGATTTCCAAACTGTTTTCCCCAGCCTGGGCCCTGCCACACTGGCCCAGCCAGCTACTTCAGGTGCAGAGAACACCAGCGATGCGAGACTCGCCTGGGGATCAGCCCCCTGCTCAACATCTCGAACAGGAATGACACCTCGGTGATTCGTGTGGGCCCTGCTTCTCCCGGTATACCAGTTGTCAACCTGCAGTCTCCATTTCATCCTGCCTGTGTCTTGCATTGGGTAGCGTGAATAACAATCAGGGTACCTCCCTGCAAAAACAGCTAAAATCTCAAGTGTTGTCATCTGATTGCATTGTTGTTTTCCTTTCATGAACTGAGCCTTCAGGCTCTGGATTACAAATTGCATGTGGTTGTGCATGCCTTTTCTTTTCATCACAGGGCCCCAACCAGCTGCGACATCGGCCTACCCCGGGCAATGTTCCAGGCTAGCTCACTTTACTTCCAACTGGGTACCCAGAGCGTGTGACTGTGTAGGGACTAAAAGTGCAAGCATAATTGCCTGACTAGATCAGTTTTCAAATCAATCAACCTGATTACGCCCCTCCCTTGTTCAATTGCCCTGAATAAATCAGATCTAACTCTTTTTGCATTTAATCTGATGGAGGTTCCAGTTTGTACCAAAAGCACTGTACTGTTGTTATTTGCTGTGCCTAACCTTGTTTTACAGGGGGTCTCCAGGGTTGAACTGGTGGAACCAGGCCTGGTGGTAAGTGCAAACAGTGTGGGGATTTGTTTGCTGAATAGGGGCTACTGTGAAAGTGTTTGTTGCATGTTGTCTAGGCCACTAGAGGGGGAAAAAGGGGGTTTACAGTGTCCCAGAGGGCTGTACCCAGGTTAGCCTTGTTACTAAGAACCCTGTCCTCCGGGTGGAGGCACCCGTTTCAGTACCCAGGCCCCTTAACCTGCAACTAGCCATGCAGGTGGGGTAGCAGTCCTTGGGATAGTGCCACCTAGGGGTTACAGTAATACTAGTGATAAAGAAATGGATACAGGCTTGAACTACTGTATATACCAACTTTAAAGGTGAAATGAATAAGATGTCATAGTTGTTCGGGAATATCATCATAATGTAGATAGAAGACTTATAATAGGATTTTTGATGTGACTATACATGATTGTTTACGTTTTATTAGGGTTTGTAGTCCATTTCAGTGCGGTTTGTTTTTTTAGACAATTGATATTCACAGTGACATAAGCATATTAGCATGTGACAGTTGTAACATAAGTACCCCTGTCAAGTGCGACACTCCAGCTAGGGACATTGTGCGTTTCATGATTGAGTATCTCCCTCAAAAGATCCTTGAGGCTAAGGTGATTATTATTACTATTATCACCATAATTTTAATTATTGGAGTTGATTTATGAGCATCGGATAGTTCAAAATTCTGTTATGTAGGAACCACAAACAAAGAGTGATTGGTACTACTTTTCCTGCTGACTGTCATTGTGCAGTTTACACCTACTCACTGCATGGCTGTTTATGAAGGCGGTGCAACTTTCAAACAGTGGCTTGTCCTATTGCAATGCATCTTGATTTAGAAAAAAAATGTGCGTTGCATGAATTATCAGTGTTTTCTGATGCCGTTTCAGTGTAGCAGATTACTATAAGCTACTGCTGGGTAGCAGTTTCAGACAGAAAGACCATATTCTTGAAGTTTGAAGCAGGCTGCTTTGAAACAACTGACAGCTGTGTGGGAGACAGTATTGAACTGGCAATCTGCAAGACAGCTCACTCATGCTCAAATCTGAGGGAGGTGTAACTTTTTTTACTTTAACTCTTACACTTGGTATTGCTTTGTGTTTATTTCTTTTTTAATCAAGGGGGCTTGCAAACTTTTTATCTTGTGAGTAACTTCAGAAGAACTGAAATACTGCATAACTGTTTTTCCCTTGTGGTTAGCTGGATTATTATCTACTAGTATTTTGTGACAGTTTGCATCAGACTAGTTTTGGTACAGTGCTATTTACTGGTGGCTGGGGATTTCTCATTGTTAACCCTGCAGTTTGTGTATTTGAACCCAGACAGGGCCTCAGATGATGGAAACTGGTTTCACCTGATTGAGTTCAGAGCACAGAACACCAGGTTGTAGTGAGTCTGGGGAGGCTTACATCATAGGTATTGGGCTCAACTGTTAGCTTTTTCTCTGATTGTAATTGTTTGCATTTTGCAGGGTATGTTCTCTATTCAGTTGTTGCGCAAGTTGTCTTGCTGAAAGGAAGGTCAACACTCACCATAGTGGTGGGTCAGAGCTTGTAGCTATTTGATTCTGGAGAGCACAGGCTTGGGCTCACTCCCTCTGCCCCCCCCCAGAGTGTCATTTCCTTTATAGCAGGGGTTCTGACATAATTTCCCCAAGAGGACAAGGGGCACACAGCTGCCATATCCTTACCAGCACAGCACACTACACTGAGGGTAAATGCGGGCACACACACACTAAAAAAAGAAACTTAAATAAAGAGGAAAAAGACAGACATGTGGGGAGTAGTACAATGCACTGGCTGTGGGGCAGCAGTCTTCTGGGAGACATTCTGGAGGCTGTGATGCTGCCCTATTTGCAGGCAACTCTAAGCTCTGAGGGAGGAGGTTGCCCTTCTCCCGGCCGAACTGGACAGAAGTAGGGAAACCTCCCCACTCAGGGAACACCAGGGCTGCCACCGCTGCTTCACAGCTTGCCAAGCAAGAGGAGCAGTTGGACCATGGTGGGCTCAGGGAGGGTGAGGCTGGTGGAACAGAGGCGCATCGCTGCAGTTGTACCTCTCCACAATCCCTACGCCATTCTGGTGGAGCATAGTTCCCTTATAGAGGCACCCGCAGTTGAGATCAAGGAGGTTGCTGGGAACTGCCACAAGAGAGGCCTACAGGAAGGTGGCATGGGACACTGCAGGGGAAGGAAGTAGTGCCTGGTGGGAGACTTGATTATTAGGGGGGTAGAACTGGGGGGGACAGGGGAGAGGGAAGTAAGGTGCTTGCCTGGTGTCATGGCTTGGAGGGACAGGAAGCGATTCCTAAGGATCACGAGAGCAGCTGCACAGGAGAGGGAGCTGGACATCATTGTCCACCTAGGGACAAATGCCTTGGCTGGGCATGGGATCAGAGCAGTGCAGGAGGACTTTGTGGAGTTGGGGAGGAGCCTTAGACAACTAGCACACACTGTAACCTTCTCAGAGGTGCTGGCTGTCTATGACATGGGTGAAGCGAGGGTACTTTGCACCATGCAATTCAATGAATGGTTGAAAAGCTGGTGCTGAGCATAGGGTTTTGGCTTTATTGGGGACTGGGGTTCCACCTGGAGGGATACCCACCTATGCTGGCACGTTGGTCTGCATCTGTCCGGGAGGTGAACCAGGCTCCAAGGTGATAGATTTAAATGCTTCATTGGCAAGCTTTTGAACTAGTCAAGGGGGGAGGCATTGGTAAGAAGCAGGGAATTCCCAGCCTCCCCCACAAAACAAGGTAGTCAGTGAAGAAAACACCAAGATAGAAAGGTCAATAGGGAGCAGGACAGGGGTAAATGGAGAAGAAGGCAAAGTCAATAAGGGCAGGGTTGGGACTTAAAGGGGTAAAGCCATCAAAAAATGGAGAGTGATGAGTACCAGTACCCATAGTCTGGGTAACAAGTTTCCTGAACTAGTGACCTTGATGTAAGAGGGACACCTGGATATTGTGGCAGTCACGGAAACATGGTACACATAGAACTATGACTGGGATATAAACATACCAGGGTACACAATCTACAGGAGGGACAGGGAGGGTAAAAAAGGAGGAGGAGGAGCTGTCTACATAAGGGAAGGGATTAAAGCAACAGAACTAAAGGGTAAACATGGAGGACAGTAGGCACTGTGGGTCAACTTGGAGACAGGCAATGGCATCACAATCTGCATGGGGGTTGTATACAGACGCCCTTCTCAGGGGAGAGGAAATGGACAAGAAAATGATAGAAGGCATCCTTAGAATGGCAGAAAAAGGGGAGATATTGTTGATGGGGGACCTGAATATGCAAGATGTTTACTGGAACACATTTGCTGTAGCCACATCCGAGAGCAGGGTCATTTTTGATGCCCTACAGGAGGCATGCCCCAGATAGCTAGTATTGGAACCCACTCAAGAGGGAGCAGTCTCAGACCTGGTATTCTCAAATGGAGATGAAGAGAGGATCACAGATTTAAAAGTGGGTAGCCATCTGGGAACTAGCAACCACCAAATGGCGTGGTTCACAATTAACACAACAGTAGAGTCAAGCCATACAAAGCCAAAGGTACTGGACTTTCGGAGGGCTGACTTTGCCAAAATGGGTGAGTGCCTAAGGAATGCACTAGTGAATGGGCAGGAAGGAGGGTTGGAAGAACAATGGGGAAAAATCAAAACTGCCATCACAGAGGCAACAAGCCTTTGTGTGAAGCAAATAAACAAATCAAAACAAAGTAAAAAACCACTATAGTTCTCAAAGGAGGTGGCAGGGAAGGTTAGGGAGAAAAAGTTAGCATTCAGGAAGTACAAGGAAACACAGAAGGAGCAGGACAGAGAACTGTATCAGTTAAAGCAGAAGGAAGCAGGGAAGGCAGTCAGAATAATGAAGGCCCAAAATGAGGAAAAGATAGCCAACTCAGTTAAGAAGGTGGATAAAAACTTTTATATGTACATCAGGAGAGAAGGAAGACCAAGAGAGGGATACTGAGGCTTAATAAAGGGAAGGGGAGGGGAAGTGGGCAGAAGGTGACTGTGAAAAGGCAGATATGCTGAACCAATACTTTTGTTCAGTATTCACAAAAGAAGAAGAGGGGCAGGTACCTAAACCAAACAATAGAAGCACTCTGGACAGGGGGGTTGATACCAGTCCATTCACAGAAGAAAGGGTCCTGGAAGAACTCCTAAAACTCAAGGTGGGCAAAGCAATGGAGTCTGATGGGATTCAACCCAGAATTCTAAAAGAACTAAGGAGAGACCTAGTGACACCACTGACTACCCTTTTTAATAAATCATGGGAGGATGGTGTGGTACCTGAGGATTCGAGCAGGGCAGATGTGATTCCTCTTCACAAAAGTGGGAGCAAGGCAGAGGCAGGAAACTACAGACCTGTTAGCTTGACCTCAGTGGTAAGCAAAATGATGGAATCACTTCTGAAAGAAAGAGTTGTTGAGCACCTAGAGGCCAGCTGGGCACAGGACCTAAGGCAGCATGGATTCACAGCAGGAAGGTCATGTCAGATGAATCTAATAGATTTCTTTGACTGGGTGACCAAAGTAGTAGACCAGGGAGGTGCTGTGGATATGGTCCACCTAGACTTTAGCAAGGCTTTTGACACAGTCCCACATAAAAGATTAATAAACAAGTTAACTAGCCTGGGAGTGTGTCCCAGGGTGGTAGCCCGTGTAACATACTGGCTGGACAACAGGACACAGAAGGTAATAGTAAACAGAGTACACTCTGAAGAAATGGGGATTACTAGTGGGGTACCACAGGGTTCAGTACTAGGACCAGTCCTCTTTAATGTCTTTATAGGAGACATTGGAGAGGGGCTGGAAGGAAAAGTATGCCTCTTTCCAGATGACACAAAGATCTGCAACAGGGTTGATACACAGCGGGGGGTGGAAAGGATGAGAAGGGACTTGGCAGGTTGAAGGAATATTCAAAAATATGGCAGCTTAGATTTAATGCAAAAAGGTGCAAAGTAATGCACCTGGGAAACAAAAACCCAGGGGAAGAGTACACAGTGGTGGGGGCGGGGTACTAACAACAATAAAAAAGGAATGGGACCAGGGGGTAGTCATATCAGATGACTTTAAGGTAGGTAAGCAATTGAGAAGGCAGTAAGGAGGGCTGGGGGATACTAGGATGTATAGGGAAAGGCATCACCGGTAGAAAACTAGAAGTTGTTATCGCTCTGTACAGGCAGTTGGTGAGACTCCATCTGGAGTACTGTGTACAGTTCCAGAGACCTCATCTCCACAGGGACATAGAAAGGATGGAGGCAGTCCAGAGAAGGGCAACTAAAATGGTGCTGGGTCTGCAAAGAGACTAAAAGTGCTTAATATGTATACCCTTGAGGAAAGGAGGGAAAGTGGGGTATGATAAAAACTTTGAAGTACCTCAAGGGAATCAGCAAAGTCCAAGAGGGTAGCATCTTTCAGAAAAAGAGATGTACAAGAACAAGGGGGCACAACTTGAAGACAAATGGGAGATGGCTCAGTGGCAATGTAAGGAAGTATTTTTTCACAGAGAGGGTGGTGGACACATGGAACCACCTCCCTGAGGAGGTCATGGGGTCAAAAACAGTGGGGGAATTCAAAATTGCATGGGACAGACATACGTTAACTATAGTGATGGGTAGGAGGAAGTAGGCTGTTGGTTAACTAGATCCTGCAGCTTGTCCAATAAGTAGGGAAATGGGCAGACTAGCTGGGCTAAGCGGTCCTTAACTGCCATCAAAGCCTATGTTTCTGGGTTTATCTCTTTTTTTGGTGTGTTTAACATTTGTTTTTAAATTTCCATGTGTGTTGGCATTTGTGTTCTTGCTAATAAGGAGAACAGGAGCTCACTGTCATGCCTTCGTTGACTGCATACTATTGATATTGTATGCCTTGTTTATCTGAATGCACCAGTGATCCTCTTTTTATTTTGTTTTCCTCCTATAAATGATCTGCCGTTCTGCTGCTCCAACCTCACACCCATTCATGAACCTAGTCGTCGTCCTTTGGTTGTGTAGTGAATATACAGTACCTTCGCTGTGTCCTCACAAATTTTGAATAATTTTACTTTCAATTAAGTGAATGTGGCGCTAATCAAACTTGTAAGCTGCCTTTGAATACTGCGTACTACATTTATCAGCAATGTGGCTTTTGTCAGCATGTATTGTATGTATTCCAAATGTTCTGATCGGCTCTCAGCTTAGTATCATAGTTGACACATAACACGTTGTACTTAAATCTAAATTTTGTCATGTTTTGGGGTTATGACATATAAAAATAATTTAAAAAAAATTAGTAAGGTGAATAAACATTACATCACCATTCATGACTATTTTTTTATAACCTCGCTTACCCAAAAAAGATCTTTTTTTTTCTTTTTTATAGCCCAAATGGAGATAGACAGAATTCTTCAGTAGGTGTATAAAAATAAAACAATAATGCCTCTGCTTCCCTGTTTTTACTTTTTTTTTTTTCAAAATATAAATCGCTTTGTGTAATCCTAATATCACAGCCAGAACATATGTGGATCAAGTTGACAGTATCACAATCATTGTTTCAGTCAAAGTTTAGACAGTTAATGTTTCTGTTACTCACTCTGATCAAGTTACTTTAGAAAAATTCTGTAGAAAGACACATAAAATTACCTGCAAATAAGATATAGGATGCCACTATAAAGCATCCACAACACATATGAAAGGACTGTCTGTAGCAGAATAGAACAGGTTCTGACATGATGATTTCTTTTTCTAGTAGAACTGCATTTCTTTATTTGACACAATTCACTTCGATATACTGCAAATTTATCATTTAAATACCACTAGTGTTAGTATTCAGCCACAACAAAGGAATGAGGTTTGCTTTCAGACTAGTAGAAAAAATGAATTATCAGTTTGGAACTGACTGTCAGTAGGGAATTTGTGCTGCCAGCAGAATAGCCTCCAAGTGACAGTTTTTACTTGTAAGTGAGAGGCTGTCAACACTTTCCACTGCCCAGCAACAACAAATTACAGGTGTTTCCAATAAAAAAAAAAAAAGAATATCAGTTGCCGTTCAGTACTAGTAATGACAGGAGATGACTAGCAGAATGCATTTCACAGTGACGGCAAGATAACCTTCTAGTGAAACTTTTTCTGTATAGGTGTGAGGCTATTAAACCTTTACAGTGGGAATAGGGGGGAGTGAAGTGGCAACACCACGTGATCACAGATCAGACTGCTCTTCAGCCGTCAGGTGATTTTACCATAAAAGACTCAAGGCACATAGGGGCTAATTATAAAAAACGGCACACTTTATTTTGAAAGAAAACATCACATTTTCTTCACACAACATTAACACTTAACAGTAGATGACATTTAAGGGCAGTAACCTTTCCAACCATGGTCTATAGCAATATTTGTGTTTTTTTTTTAAATAATGAGTTGTCCTGCTTATAAATTAATGAATAATTGTGTTTTTTTTAATAAGATCGAATTTAATGTAACTGACAATTTAAGCTTCTATCTGATATTTAAATTGGGAATGCCATGTCCCTGATCCCCCCATTGTTGCTTTGTTCAGTCCCACTTTGATCTCATCTCCCAGGTGACTGCTGCCATTGCCATTCCTGAACTCCACTCGCACTCACCAGAAAAGTTTGCAGAGTTGATACAAGCTCAGAAACCTCTCAACAGTGAGAAAGCTTTGCAGCTGTGTACAATCATAATGCAGCCAGCACGATCACCCTTTTCTGAGCCCCAGATCTGACGATCCAAAAAAACCCTAAATGACTCCTGCTTGCACTTGGTTGCTAAGAGAGTGCACAGCTAGACTGCAGTGGGGGCCCACTTTAAAACCCAACCTGGTGTGAACAGTTTTCTCTGGCAGCTACAGTCTTCAGCTTCCTTATTGCCCTTCCTGCTGAGCCCATTACTGTGAGTCTCCCTCACAGCATGTAGGTTTTCTTTTGCTGCCTTTCCAATAAAGTTGTGTGCCATGGGAAGGCAGCCCAAAGAAGTTAAAAGAGGAACCTAAGACCCTGTCTATTGTGTCAATAAACATTAACAATCTAATAAGCCTGTGACATTGACTGTGTAATGCATACTGTGATGCAGGGAAACATGTAATACAGAGATGCAGCATGACATCAGCAAACAGCAGGGATGTGTGTGCAGATACACAGCCAGTATGGAGTGTATGCCATGGAATCAACAGACTATGCCACAGTGGCACCAGGCCAGCAGCAGCAGCCACAGACATCAGACTGTGGCGGTCAGGACAAAGAAGTACCACCTGTAGCACAGGCCCCATACAGCCTAGTGCCTTTGGTCTCTCCATGGCGAGACCCACAGAATCTGCTGCAGCAGTGTCAGTGGATCAGCAGGTTGCATTCTCACTGCT
Organism: Neoceratodus forsteri; assembly: GCA_016271365.2. NCBI lineage: Eukaryota > Metazoa > Chordata > Ceratodontiformes > Ceratodontidae > Neoceratodus > Neoceratodus forsteri. Next base: position 707,053,975 of record CM057459.1, on the reverse strand, counting down.
GAGGCCAGAAGATCAGAAGGCTGTGGGTTCTATCCCCACACCAGGCACTTGGGTTAAATCCCAATACTGACACTGTGGTGCAGCATGAGGGGGGTGATGAACTCCTGAGGTGCTGTCTTTTGGATAAGATGTTAAACCGATGTCCCATCTGCCTGTTCTGGTGGTAGTTCAAGTGGATGTTAAAAGATCCCATGGTACTTCTCAAAAAGAGCAGGGGAATTTCCCCAATGTCCTGGCCAAATTTCCCCCATTCACTAAAATACCACCAACAGCTTAATCTGATTCAATGTCAGGGTGTGGCAGAAAATAGGCAGAACTGTCTAGTCCTCATTTCCTGGTCAACAAAAAAATAAAATAAACGTGTAATGTGTGTGGCATGGCTGCACACAGTGGATGGATGCACCACCCACAGTGTGAAAGAGCCTACCACACACAAGCCACAGCACTGTGGGATATACCAGTGCCATATGACATGTGCCCAGTTGTCCTGGGAAGGCACATGCACAGGCACAGTGACAGTGTCACAGAGAAACAGAGATACAGCCACCCTCCACACTTCTGCAGACTGCCACCCACCCACACCACCCATGCAGAGTCTGCTGCAACAACCATTGCACACATGGTGCCCTGCATGGCATACCCATGCATGCACAATGCCCCCCACTGTGGCCACACATACCACCAAGTGATGGCCATATGGGGCAAGTAACACCCTGTCTGTGATGTAGACCTGTCCCATGTTGCTCCTTACACCACATACCAGCACAAACATGACATGCCCATCTGTATCTGTAGGGCAGCCCCCAACTTGCCCAAAGTGCCCTATACATGTATGTCTATACGTACACCCTAGGCATCCCCCAGTTGAACACATATGATACTGTCAGGAGGACACTCCCCTCTGTACACACCAGGCTATAGAAGGGAGATGGGGGACATTATTGCAACACAGTAAGGTGGGATGTGAACAAATATGGTGTGGGATTTGGGTTCATGTGAGTGGGACATGGGAGCCCATATAAGAGGGTATAACCTAAAACTGGGGATGGAGGATACAGAGCCCCTGTCAGGCATGGGCATGTCACATAGAGTGTGGATGAGCCCTTCTATAGATCATCAGTACTTGTAGGGTGTCCCACAACACCACACCCTCCACACTCAGGGTCAGACAACCCTGGGGTCCACTGTCCAGCAACACACATGCCATGGGCCACGACCAGGGCTGGTCATGTATACTGACACGATCAGGCCACCACACAGTCCATATCCCAACACACCTGCAACAGTAGGACTGTGTGTGACGGCCTTGTATGTGTGGGTGTCCCCATCCTGTGTGCCACGGTTCAGTGTAGCCATGCACAGGCTGCAGTGTGTACCCCTGGTATGGACTGGTGAGCTGTAACTGGGGCTGTACATGTGTAAGGACACAGCATGCCACATGTGTGGATGGTGCATACAGGGCGACATGGCAAATGGCAACATGGCATGACACATGCAACACAGGTACATACCAGGCCATAATCCCTGATGACAGAGGCTGCAGGACATGCGTGCAGGGCCCAGCACACACATGGCAACACCGTACTCTACAACAGTGCAACTGTACTATGACTGACAAAGTATGCACAACTACAGTCTGCTTGACAAACAGATTTATTCAGGGGAATGGTGGTGGGTACTGTTACACTTGGACAGCTGGTTCTGATCACTATATCATTTTTTTGTAATATAAAAATGGGTTATGGACTGTCTCTCTTGAGAAATGCTGAAACAGCATGTGAGATCACACATACACACACACACACACACACACACATACACACACACACACACACACACACACACACACACATGTTTTAGATACAAGGTGTTAGCTGGAAGGCCAGAAGCTAATTACAGACTTTTCTAAGTTAATTATAGCTTTAGCTGCTAAGAGGGAACTCAGTATCCCTTTTATGACGTTTCAAGGGGGAACCAGGTTTAGTACACTGGTGCAAAATCATAAATGCTTTGGTGTCTGTGTGAGAGGGGGTACTGCTCACAGATCAAAGAAATGTAATTTGAAAAAGAACACGAGTTATGCTGAGGTTGCAGAATTTAATACTTTGAAAAGACATCCTGTTTTTGTGTATATATATATATATATATTTTTTTTTATATATATTCTGACAGAGGAGGAGCTAGGTGACCTCACACAAAGGGGTTGGCTAATACAGTTTTCTTTAAGGAATATTCTGTTTTACTACAGGGGCACTTCTATCTAGACTCTGACAAAGAAACATCTGTGAACACTTTAAGCAGGTATTTAGAGAGCGAGAGAGAGAGAGAGACAAATCTAAGTACTGTAGTAAGAATTGTACTGTTAAAACCTGTTTTGTTTAAGAGATTTGTATGTCTTGTGATATAATAGTTCTGTATTTTATGTGTTATATATTTTTTTTATCTGTTTTAGTAAAACTCTATTTTTAGAGCTTACTTGGTCTGTCTTTGATTTCTTTCCTTTACAAGTAAAGTATATATGGTTAAAGCAGAGACTATACATAAGCTTGAATGGCGATACCAAACTGGAAAAAGGTAAGCGTTTTAAATCTGAAGTCTTTTACTACAGTTTTTAAGGGTTCATTACTGTACATCTGGTTAGGTGCCCATAGGCAAAGATATCTGACCCCCCGAAGACAGAATTATCTGAGCATGTACATTGGGTATGCTAACAAGAGGTTCACAGTTTGAATCCCTCCAGAACTTGAATCCAAAGGTTGATTTGAATCCACAAAAACAGACAAGAGGGTTACCTTGTTCTGTTAACTGTTCACAAGACTGCGCTTGGAGGCTGGCACTTTGGGAGTAGAGGGCTGACCTGCTGAGTGAGTTTGTGACAGATTTGGTGGTAGCGGTGGGATGATTTTGGTATCACAAGCTTGTATTGTTCAGTGTGTCAGCTGAGACTGTAAGCTCACTTGCAAAAAAAGAAAAAGGCAGTGATTCATTTTTAAAAAGGAAACAGAACTATATCACTTGGCGTACAGTCAAGTTCCGACCCATTTTATTTTTTTTCTAAAGTGCAAGTCAGAGTAGCAGTAGTGAGGGAAGAAGATGGCTTCCGACTACAGCATGCACACTCTAGACTCCTTAAAGCAGTTGTGTGGGAACAGAGGAGTCCTGTTTGCGCTGAAAGCCAGCCAGCAGAACCTCATAGATGCCTTGATGGTAGCAGATACCCAGAACAGCAAGTCATGGACCATGACTGAAAAGGACCAAACCTCGAGTGTGGCAGGGCTAGCAGCCAGTAGAGTGTCCAGATCCTATGAGGAGAACAACTGGGCCACTGTCAGTGAAGGGCCACAGCAGCAGGGGAAGGTCACCAGTATCCTGGATCCTGAAGTACTCAGGCTGCAAATTGAGTTGCACAGGATGGAGCTGGAATTCCAGGAGAAGAGAGAACGAGAGAGATGAGAGGCAGAGCAGAAACAGTGGGAGGCAGACTGTGAGAAGCGTGAGCACCAGCGAGCTGCAGAAGAGAAGGCAGAGTGAGAACGCCATGAGGCAGAGCGAGAACGCCATGAGGTGGAGTGAGAACAGAGGGAGGCAGACCATGAGGAGTGTGAGCACCAGTGAGCTGCAGAGGAGAAGAGAGAGGAGTGCCAGAGACAACAGAAACTGGAGAAGCTACGACTTTGACCAGCGGCACCAGAGCAGGTAAGTGGCTTGGGTTTAACTGGGACTGCAGGACTGGGTTACAAATTGAATTCCAAATTAATAGCCGAGTTTAAAGAGGGGGAGGATATGGATGCCTTTTTAAATTATTTTGAAAAAGTTTGTATTCAGGCTAAAAATTCCTTGAGAGCCCTGGAGCTTCCAGCTATCCCCACTACTTACTGGGAAAGCTTGGGATGCATTGGGTCAAATGGACAATGAGGACAGCGATGATTACAGCAAACCTAAAGCTGCACTGTTAAAAAAGTTTGAATTAACTGCTGAATCATATAGAGCTAAATTCCTTAAGTGCAGAAAAAACCCTGACATGAGCTATGAGGAGCTAGCCATGAAACAACGTCAGTTTTTAAAACATTGGTGGGAAGAAATTGAGGCAAACTGTTGATAAAATTGAAAGTGTGATTCTATTAGAACAGTTTTTCTGGGCATGCCCAGCAGAGCGGAAAACCTGGCTGGAGGACCAAGATCCCAAAACAGTGCAAGACGCTGCTGAACTCTCGGACCGCTATACCAAGAGCAGACCTGCTCTGAGAGCAAATGGGGTGGTTGTGGCAGCACAAAAAGGGAAAAGCATGCCTTCAGGGCAGCCAAAACCCCCACTGCCTCCACCAAAACCAGTTAGCCCCAGGTTTCAGAGAAAAGATTTTTCTGAAAAGAGAAGTGAATGTTGGTTATGTAAAGAAATTGGGCATATTGCCAGACAGTGTCCCAAAAAGGCAAGCAATAATATTCAAGGTGGTGCTAGAAAAGAAGAGGGTTGTTTGTGTGTCCCTGGAAGCATTCCAGTGAACATGAAGGAACACATGCACTCAGTCATGGTGAATGGCGTACAGACGCAGGGGTTAAGGGACACAGGGGCATCCTTGACCTTGGTAAAGGGAGATCTGGTAGAGCCTGGTCAGCTTATACCCAATAAAAACGTCACTGTACAGGACTTCACTGGTGAGGCGAAAACATTGCCCCTCGCTAGTGTTCTCCTAGACTGGGGTGAAACAGGGGGAACTGTGCAACAGGTGGCTGCAGCCAAAATCTTAGCAGTGGATGTGATCCTGGACAACAATCTCAAACAAGGGATGGTATGAGCAGTTACCCATAGCCAAGTGGCAAGGGAAAATTGTAGTTCCATGAACTCCACAGGAGCCACTGTGGAAACCACTGAGAGGCTGGTTCCTCAGCCTGTGTCTCCAGATGGGGAGACTAATGAAAAGGGGGTAGAAATTTCCCCAGTAGCAAGTAACCACCCAGATACAGAGGGTTACTCTGAAGAGGGAGGGGTGACCCATTGTCAGAGGGTTGGGATTGACAGTGATCCTGAGGGCCCTGATGCTAGTGCTAGGGACCCTAGTTTAGTGACTGAAAGGGACCTGTCCCATGCCTTGGGACTGTGTGAGGGGGTTTGCAGCTGCTCAGAGAAATGACCCTAGTTTAGAGAAGCTGAGGGCTTGGGCAGACTTGGACGACACACAGGGAGGTGATGGCAGACATAAGGTTTATTGGAAAAATGGACTTATGTGTACTCAGGCAATACAGACAGAGGGGGGTTGCTAGGTAGGCAACTTGTCATTCCTCAAGGGTATTGGGAGCAGTTGTTCAAGATTGCACATGATATTCCCTTGTCTGGTCATCAGGGAATCATGCGCACAATGCAGTGGTTGGCCCAGAATTTCTACTGGCCTAACTTCACCCAGTAGGTGAAGGAGTATTGCAGATCTTGTCACCGGTGTCAAGAAATAGGGAAGGTGGGCAAGAAAACCCAAGCCACCCTGATTCCATTGCCCATAGTGGAGGAACCATTCCAGAGGGTGGGAATGGATATTGTGGGGCCTCTAAATACCCCCAGCTCCTCAGGGAAGAGATTCATCCTGACTGTGGTGGATTATGCCACCTGGTACCCAGAGGCAGTCGCCCTATCCTCACTAAGGACAGACAAAGTGGCAGATGCCTTACTTGGGATTTTCTACCATGTTGGGTTTCCACAGGAGGTAATCACCGATCAAGGGGGTTCCTTCATGTCAGACCTGATGAAATGTTTATGGGAGAAGTGTGGGGTGGTGCAGAGACGCACAACACCGTATCACCCACAAGCCAATGAACTTATGGAACAATTCAATGGTACCCTAAAGTCAATGCTCTGGGTGTTTGCTGAACAGCATGGGAGGGACTGGGAGAAATACCTTCCCCACCTGTTGTTTGCATACAGGGAGGTGCTCAAGAGTCGACAGGATTTTCCCCCTTCGAACTCTTATATGGACATCAGGTACATGGGCTCCTAGACTTGATCTGGGAGGACTGGGAAGGCAAGCACACCACCCAGGGAACTCCCATTGTGGATTATGTCCTTAGGTTTAGGGAAAGGCTGAAGGAGCTTATGGGGACAGCCCAGAGCAACCCGGCAGCTGCACAACAAAACCAAAAAGTGTGGTATGACTGCAGAGCCAGAGCTCACTTGTACATGGTGGGTCAGGAAGTCATGGTCCTTATTCTGATCCGGAAAGACAAGCTGCAGGCTGAGTGGGCAGGACCGTACAAAGTGGTTAGGAAGGCATATGACGTAAACTACATTGTGGAGTTACCTGACAGAAGATGGACAGAAAGAATGTACCATGTCAACATGATGAAGTCATATGCAAATAGGGCTGGCATGGTGTTTGCAGTGTGTAGTCATGGGAAGGGGACAGATGAAGGTGACCCCCTTCTGGACTTGCTGGAGGAAAGTAAGCAGGAGTCCTCTGTGGAGGCAGTTAAATTGTCTCCCTAGCTGGTCCCTGACCAGATCCAGAAATTAAGGGAGGTTTTAGCAGACTTTGCCCCATTGTTTAGCACCAAGCCTGGACAAACCCCTCTAGCGATGCACGATGTGGAGACAGAGACACAGATGCCTATACAGCGAACAGCATATCAGGTGTCAGAGGCTGTCCAAAAGGACATTAGGAGGGAAGTGGAGGAGATGCTGGATTTAGGGGTAATCCAGAGATCCCACAGCCCCTGGGCCTCACTCGTAGTCCTTGTGCCTAAGCCAGATGGTTCAACGCATTTCTGTGTGGACTATCGTGGACTGAATGCAGTCACAAAGTCAGACACCCACCCGATGTCCCGGATGGACGAACTCCTGGACAAGTTGGGAGGGGCAACCTACCTTTTGACGATTGACCTGACAAAGTGGTATTGGCAGGTAGAGTTGACAGACAGAGCTATGGAGAGGTTGGCCTTCATCACTCTGATAGGCTTATTTGAGTTTAAAGTAATGCCTTTCAGAATGAAGAACACCCCGGCCACTTTCCAAAGGTTGGTGAACCAGGTGTTAAATGGTGCTGATGAGTACGCTGTGGCATACCTGGATGACACTGCCATCTTTAGTGCCAGCTGGGAGGAACACCTGTCCCACCTTAGGGAAGTGCTGGGCAGGATATAGAGGGCCGGGCTCACTGTCAAAGTTGAGAAGTGCCAGGTGGCCATGGGAGAAGTGGCATACCTCGGGCATGTGGTAGGCCGGGGACAGCTCTGTTCTAACCAAATAAAGATATAGGTAATCCAGGTGTGGCCCAGACCAGAAACACAGAAGCAGGTCAGGAGTTTTCTAGGGACAGCAGGGTACTACAGAAAATTTGTACCCAATTACAGTGCCCTGGCTGCTCCCCTATCTGACCCAACAGAGAAAAGGATGCCCAAGAAAATTACCTGGGACCCAGCCTTGGAGAAATCCTTTACCAGATTAAAGGAGGCACTGTGCAGTTCTCCTGTTATGACAAGTCCTGACTATACCAAAACCTTAATAGTTCAGACTGACGCCTCAGACGTGGGTATTGGGGCAGTACTGAGTCAGACATCCAGCCAAAGGACAGATCACCCAGTAATGTACCTGAGTAAGAAGTTACTTCCCAGGGAGCAAGCATACTCCACGGTGGAAAAAGAATGTCTTGCCAAAGTGTGGGCCCTAAAGAAGTTGGAGCTATACTTGTATGGGCAGTATTTTGTGGTGCAGACTGATCACAACCCCCTGGTTTGGCTGACGCAGATGGGAAAGAACAATGGTAGATTGCTAAGATGGAGTCTTGCTTTGCAACGGTATGATATGACAATATTACATAGGTGCTGGAGCCAAAAATCAGAACTCTGATGGGCTGTCTAGGGTCTCTGAGGAGTGAACTGATTTGGGAAGCTCATCCCATGCAGGGGATAGGGCTGCCAAATTCAGTCTAGGTAGGGAGGAATTATCACTCTTGGACAGCTGGTTCTGATCACTGTATCATATTTTTGTAATATAGAAATGGGTTATGGACTGTCTGTCTTGAGAAATGCTGAAACAGCATGTGAGATCACACACACACACACACACACACACAGACACACGTTTTAGATACAAGGTGTTAGCTGGAAGGCCAGAAGCTAATTAAAGACTTTTCTAAGTTAATTATAGCTTTAGCTGCTAAGAGGGAAATCAGTATCCATTTCATGACGTTTCAAGGGGGGAACCAGGTTTAATACACTGGTGTGAAATCATAAATGCTTTGGTGCCTGTGTGAGGGGGATACTGCTCACAGATCAAAGAAATGTAATTTGAAAAAGAACATGAGTTATGTTGAGGTTGCAGCATTTAATACTTTGAAAAGGCATCCTGTTTTTGTATAGATATATATATATATACTTTTATATATTTTGACAGAGGAGGAGCTAGGTGACCTCACACAAAGGGGTTGGCTAATACAGTTTTCTTTAAGGAATATTCTGTTTTACTACAGGGACACTTCTATCTAGACTCTGACAAAGAAACATCTGTGAGCACTTTAAGCAGGTATTTAGACAGAGAGAGAGAGAGAGAGAGAGAGAGAGAGAGAAATCTAAGTACTTTAGTAAGAATTGTACTGTTAAAACCTGTTTTGTTTAAGAGATTTGTATGTCTTGTGCTATAATAGTTCTGTATTTTATGTGTTACATATTTTTTATCTATTTTATTAAAACTCTATTTTTAGAGCTTACTTGGTCTGTCTTTGATTTCTTTCCTTTAAAAGTAGAGTATATATGGTTAAAGCAGAGACTATATATAAGCTTGAATGGTGATACCAAACTGGAAAAAAGTAAGCGTTTTAAATCTGAGGTCTTTTATTACAGTTTTTAAGGGTTCATTACTGTACACCTGGTTAGGTGCCCGTAGGAAAGTTATCTGGCCCCTGAAGACAGAATTATCTGAGCCTGCACATTGGGTATGCTAACAAGAGGTTCACAGTTTGAATCCCTCCAGAACTTGAGACCAAAGGTTGATTCGAATCCACAAAAACAGACAAGAGGGTTACCTTGTTCTGTTAACTGTTCACAAGACTGCCCTCGGAGGTTGGCACTTTGGGAGTAGAGGGCTGACCTGCTGAGTGGGTTTGTGACAGGTACAACAAGGGTTAATGTACAAAAGGGTATCAGATAATGGCCATGGAACTGGTATAAAACTGCATACGTCGGACAACATGGGACATAACATAACACAGCATAAAACAGTGAAACATGGTATAAAATATAAAAGCAATACAACATACCATTATACAACACAAGGTAATACCACGACCATGTGACAACTGTGGTAGCTACAATGCACCACTTGGCACGTACATGTTCTGTAATGTGCTGCTGTCAACACACTAAACAGTGCGAAGGTTCCACACGGCAGTCAGCATTGTGAGCAGTGCCCCATGAAGGCCCTCCACATGACGCATGCCACTCAGCTATGTGCGCCTCTAGGATGTGGAGCCCCGCATCATGCTGCATGTATTGTCCTAAGGCCTAGTGAGCCTCCACCTCCCCCTCCACCTCTTGCTGCATCCCCACACTAGCGGGCGGCACAGCAGGGGCCCTGTCAGCACCCCCCTGTTCCCCTGCACCTGGAGCACTGTCCTAACCATGTAGTCTGTAGGTCCTACTCCACCCCCTCATAGAAACATAGAAACATAGAATTTGACGGCAGATAAGGACTGCTTGGCCCACCTAGTCTGCCCATTTTCCTACCTAACAGATAAGCTGCAGATCCTAGTTAACCAACAGCTTACTTCCTCCTACCCCCCACTAGGACTGCCTTATGTCTGTCCCATGCATTCTTGAATTCCCCCACTTTTCTTGACTCCACGACCTCCTCAGCAAGGCTGTTCCATGCATCCACAACCCTCTGTGAAAAAATACTTCCTCACATTACCTCTGAGCCGTCCCCCCTCTATCTTCAAATTGTGCCCCCTTGTTCTTGCACATCTCTTTTTCTGAAAGATGCTACCCTCTTGGACTTTGTTGATTCCCTTGAGGTACTTGAAAGTTTCTATCATGTCCCCCCTCTCCCTTCTTTCCTCAAGGGTAAACATATTAAGCTCCTTTAGTCATTCTTTGTATGTCTTCTGGTGCAGACCCTGCACCATTTTGGTTGCCCTCCTCTGGACAGCCTCCACTCTGTCTATGTCTTTGTGGAGATGGGGTCTCCAGAACTGCACACAGTACTCCAGATGGGGTCTCACCAACTGTTTGTACAGAGGGATAATAACTTCCTGTTTTCTACTATTGATGCCTCTTCCTGTGCATCCCAGTATCCCCCCGGCCTTCCTTACTGCCTTTTCACATTGCTTGCCCACCTTTAGGTCATCTGATATATTTACCCCCAGGTCCCTTTCCATTTTTACTGTTGTCAGTATCTCACCACCCACTGTGTACTCTTCCCCTGGGTTTTTGTTTCCCATGTGCATTACCTTGCACTTCTTTGCATTGAATCTGAGCTGCCATACCTTTGACCATTCCTCCAACCTTGCCAAGTCCCTTCTCATCCTTTCCACTCCATCTTGTGTATCAACCCTGTTGCAGATCTTTGTGTTGTCTGCAAAGAGGCATACTTTTCCTTCCAGTTCCTCTGCAATGTCACTTATAAAGACATTAAAAAGAACCAGTCCCAGTACTGAACCCTGCGGTAACCCCGCTAGTAACCCTCCTTTCTTCACTGTGTACTCCATTTACTACTACCCTTTGCGTCCTGTTGTCTAGCCAATTTTTTATCCAGGCTACCACCTTGGGGCCCACTCCAAGGCTGGCTAACTTGTGTATTAATCTTTTGTGTGTGGGACTGTATCAAATGCTTTGCTAAAATCTAGGTAAGCCATGTCCACAGCCCCTCCCTGGTCTACTACTTTGGTCACCCAGTCAAAGAAATCTATTAGATTCGTCTGACATGACCTTCCCATTGTGAATCCATGCTGCCTTGGGTCCTGTGCCCCACTGGCCTCTAGGTACTCAACAATTCTTTCCTTCGGAAGTGATCATCATTTTCCCTACCACTGAGGTCAAACTAACTGGTCTGTAGTTTCCTGCCTCTGTCCTGCTCCCACTTTTGTGAAGAGGAATCACATCTGCCCTCCTCCAGTCCTCAGGTACCACCCCATCCTCCCATGATTTGTTAAAGAGAGTAGTCAGCGGTGTCACTAGTTCTACCCTTAGTTCTTTTAGAATTCTTGGGTGAATCCGATCAGGCCCCATTGCTTTGTCCACCTTCCATTTTATTCATTCTTTCAGAACCCTTTCTCCTGTGAATGGACTGGTATCGAACCCAGTCTTCAAAGTGTTTCTCTTGTTTGGTTTAGGTACCTCCTCCTCCTCTTCCTTTGTGAATACTGAGCAGAAATATTTGTTCAGTGTCCCTGCTTTTTCACTGTCCCCCTCTACCCACATTCCCTTCCCTTTATTAAGCCTCAGTATCCCTCCTTTGGTCTTTCTTCACTCCCTAATGTACCTATAAAAGGTCTTATCCCCCTTCTTAACAGAATTGGCTATCCTTTCCTTGGTTTGGGCCTTTGCTATTCTGACTGCCTTCCCAGCCTCTTTCCGCTTTAATTGATAAAGTTCTCTGTCCTGCTTCTTCTGTGTTTCCTTATGTAACCCCTCACTCCTGCCTTTCTGCCAAAATGACAGGTGGCATGCTGTTGAAGCTGACAGCAGTACCTGGTGGGGACTGGGTTTGGGGAGGATGAGGTTACTCAGCACAGGGGGACCTAGGTTTGGCTACTCTGCACAGGGGCACCCAAGTAAATCCAAACACAGGAAGCAATAACTGTAGTGTCCAGAACCAGGAATGGGATTCTTCAGTGTGGCTTTTATTCACATCCAAGCTGAACAAATAAAGCATAGATGGACCCCACAGGGCTACATTTCCTGGTAATGCAGATTAGAGACAACAGAACACTTTATCACTATTTCCAGCCCTCAGGCTCTAAACCCACCAGGCACATAGCCCGGACTTGCACGCAGCTTTGGGTACACAGCCCGACTTGTACAGTACTTAGGTTTTCCCCCTGGCCTAGCTCCCCCACCGGCCACTTGATCCATGGTCCATTTGAGGAATGAACCAATTATCCTGATGTGGCTCCCCAAACCACACTGGAGTCTTTGACTCCTAGAGAGAATTTTCCTTACAGTCCCACATCTGGGTACTTCCCCCATCACTGGCCAAGTGCCTGAGGCAAAGTAGAAATCCACAGAAGAAATCCGTAGAGGTGGACCTGGTCACTAAAGATGGGGGGCCACCCACCTCCAGTTCCCACAGCTCATACCCGGCCATTTCTCTGGAAACTGAACCATTCCTTTACTAAACTTTCAAATGTAGATTCTGGGTAGACGTCTGTCACATCTCCTCTACATATCATTTGCATCCCAACAAGCTCTGGACTTGAACCTACTTTTACTTGCTTAGCCCATTACTCTAGGCTTCCCAATTTTAGTAGTTCAATCCCCATATTGTCACACAAGTCCCAGGGTGAAAAACATATGCCCTTCTAGCAAGAGCAGACACTCACCCTCACATTGCAGGTGCCCCACAGGCGACTCACAAATCTTCTTGTTCTCCCAAATAAACACTGGAACATATAGGCAGCTTTTCCTTCACAAGCAGAACTAAGGGGTTGCCCCAGAAATCTGCAGGGAAACCTTTCCTGCCCTCCCTCGAAGGGAGGGGGCACTGAGACCTGAAAACAGCGGTCTGCACCACTTCAGTAATCTTCTGTGTCTCTCTTTAAGGTGGAGACACACCCTTCTAAACTAAAAGTAGCCCTCTGTCAGGGCTGAGGCTCCTAGAGCCTTCACTGAGCTGCTTTCTCAGCAAGCTCCCAACTTTACACTCCACTGACTCACACTGACTGACTGACTGACCTCCCAACGTTCTAACTAACTCCCTTGCTGCAGATTCCAATGTGGCTCATGCAGCTGCAATAGTTCTATTGGTGATGTCATCCCTCAGTCTCAGCTGAGACTGAGAATAGAGTGAGACAGTGTGAAACCCATTTAACTGGAGTTTCACAAGCTGCCTTCCCTGCCTACCACTAGGTCTTACTGGGATTCTAGTAACCCCGGGTAACAAGGAGGTTACACTTGCCCTTGACCAGGAAAATGACTGTCCACAGTCATTATTTACCTGGCCTTAAGCCATCCCACCCTATGTGCTACCTGCGGAGGGGGGTGATCAGGCCCCCTCCTACCATGTGCAAGCACAGGCATGCAACACTAAGGTCCTAGAGGCCTTTAACTGACATATCAGCCTCTACACTATCCACTTACTATGGACACCTATTGGCTCTGGTAGAACTATCCAGAGCATAGCCCTGATAGATCAGCACTGCGGTCCCAATGGCCATTCAGGACCACAGCCTGTCTATCCCCCCTAACCCTCTAGGGAAACCCTATCTGCTTCTAACCTAATACCCCCAAAACAAAAACAACCCGGGGACCTCCCCGACCTTGGGCAATCTGCAACCACACACCATTAAAATACCATTTTACTGTCTTTTCCCTACCCCCAGAACCACACCTGTGGAAGGAAAGGGTTAATACAGCAATAACAACCATAACACCACAGTACTTTAAACTTCTACACACTAAAGCACTGATGAGGAACTTCGATGAGCCCCTCCTCCTCTTCTTGTCTTCTCTTCTGTCCTCCCAGGAACACCTGTAAGAAAAAGAAAGACAACGCACACTTCTAATGTGCATACAGTCTACCTAGACCCCTACCATCAAAACACTAGAGAATTCCAAAGAGATTTTTTTTTTAGAAAAAGGTAGAAAAACAGTATATACATTAGAAAACAATGACATTATTTACACTACACATTTGGGGGGATGGAGTGCCCTTAAAGTCCCAACTAGTGACCACAATGCCTGAAGGCTAGTCCAATAAGGAGTATCTCCTGGGCCGGAGCCCGGTGAAGCACAGTTCTAACAGGCCAAAGTCCCGAAGGGGACAGTCTTTGAGGACAGTTCACACATTTTGAAGTCTGCTAGTGTAGGGTGTGTACTGCAATGTCATAAAGATAGAAAAGTTTGGACTTACCAGCCACTTGTAGAATGGAAATTCAGCACCGACCTGCACCTCTGACGAAGACTCTCCCTGGCAGCACTTCTTCCGATACAGCTGGGCGGACATCTTCCGGGAACCACAGGAGGGCACATCTGGGAACTGCTGGGTTGATGTCATCTCTGGAGATGGAACCTTAGAACAGGAACAAAAAGAAAACAGCTGGTCCGACGTCATCCGATTACCAGGTGATGAACAGGATACAGCTGGGCTGGTGTTCTCTCTGGATCTGAAGTCATCTGGTGGGTCATTCGATGGTTTTTGGAAAGGCCAGTACACTGTAGACTGATGAATGTGGGGCACCTGAGTCCTGGATGTCCATACTGGTGGATCAATAAGGCACTTCACAGTCTGGTGTGGCAGTATTGACTACCACTGCTCGGCTCTCCATTTTGTAGGCACGGGCACATTTGCTGGGAGGTCCTTGCACTGAGGCCAATAGTACCGAGGGTCAGGAGCTTGAATTATTACCCCATCTGGGTGCAAATAATTCACACAGTGGGAAATTTCACATCCCTCTCCATCCACTATTCTCACTCTGTCTATAAACAGTGTCCTGCCTCTCCTCCACTAGGTATACTTCTCGTGAAACAGTCTGTTCTTTACATGCTTGTTGGCCCCAGGACGCACACTTTTCATTGCTTCGTCCCAGATCCAGGATTTTCTGCTGTTCTCAATCTCCTCCCAGACTTTCCGAGGAAAGATAGAAAAGGTCATACCATAGATCTCATTTGCCTTTCTACGAACCAGTCTCTCCTCTTTACTAGCTTTGGTCAATCTGAGACCGCTGGCCTGGCTTGAGGGTGGCCAGTCCTGGTTCTGCCAGCTATGCATCCTTAAAGAAATTAGAAACAGATCCCTGACTTCTTCCTCTTGTGAAGCCAGGGCAGTGGCACCACCACTTTCTTCCATGCATTCCTCCGAGGCAAGATCTTGAGGCTGTGTGCCCATTCCTCTCTCACAAGGCCGCATAGGTTACCCCTCATCTTCCTCTTCACTGAGGATCTGAGCCCAGGAGTGAGCAGTTGTTCTCACTCCTGAGACTATCCACTCATCACTAGGTGCGGAGGTCGACATCTCCCATTCAAAGGCCTCCCGCATCTCATCTTCGCCTAAGAGACTTGGGCTAGGCCCCCCCCTCCAGGGGTCTATTGATGCTTTATCCAAACTTTCCTTCTGGGATCCAGCATCCAAAATTTCAACTTCTGGTTCTGTCTCTAACTCTGCACCCTCTAGCTTTGTGCCACACTCCCGAGGGCCTTCCTCCACAGGCTCCGCCTGGTGCTGTGTGCTGCCAACTGCAGATTCCTGAACTTTTGTCCATGTGGGAGCCAAAAGGATTGGAGGCGCTTTATACAAGCCATATTTTTCTAGGCATCCAGCACAGTGAGGAATCATGAAGACGTCCCTTCCAGCTCTCAAGCATATTTGACATACATGCACTGGATATCCAGGAACCGCCACATGAGGAGGCAGTTGCCCTCCATAGCACCACTTTTCAATATCCCTCAGTCTATTCACTGCTGCTGTTACTGCAACCCTAGCATGATATGGGTAACGAGCTGGTCCTGAGGCCATAACTGCAGAAAAACAAACAAAAGTTCACTGTAACTGAAAGTCCCACTTTATTGAACACACTCTTTAGTTGTAAAATGGCTCCTCTGCTGCTGTGTTTACTTTACTACCCCACCCTGTAATGGCGGCGGCAGCACTCCTGCGCATCAACATTTAGAATCTGGGTCAAGCCATTACGCACCTGATTTACACAAACTACTGATAACTTCTGCTCAAACTGCACAACTTGCTCTATTCTTGTTTTAAACACATTTACAGGATTTTCCACGGACTCTTTACATGCTGGTAACATTTCTTTGATTCACAGTCCCTTAAAGCTTCAGATTTTTAGCACAGGATTGCCTGTCTTACTAGTGCTGCATTTTGGCTACAACCCACAGTCTCTCTCTGGCTTCAGACTTTAAACTGAGGCTTAATTCATTACTATGCACACAGTCAATGGCTTAACAGATTTGTACTTGCTGGCAGGACTTAACACAGTCGTTACTTGCAAAGCGACTACACTGCTGCACACACATTTATATGGCATAGGGCAGAAAATGACTGTTTGAGCAGTTTTTAGGTTGTTACTTACTGTTATCAGTAGCAGTTTGCTTCGATGGGGAAAAATGGCCTGCAGCCAGTTCTTGGAGGCCTCAGAACAGAAACGGGCCGGCAGTCCTGCCGATCGTCTTTTCAACAACCACTTTTGCAATTCCGACGATCGATTAGTGGGTTGAGCCCGATTTTAAACAAGATAGTCTATTTTTAAAATGTTTACAGCGATTTTAACACTCTGCAATGCTCCTCCACTAGCCAGTACACGCACTCCACTCACACTCCCTCTCGAATGCTGGGGCAGTCACTGTAGAGCTGGCTGAGGGTTGGGGGATCTCAGCCTGACCAATCACACAACGCCATGCAAATGAGCCTCTTCTTCCTCGCGAGGGCTCTTCTCCTCACGACGATCATCGAGCAGGCAAATTTAAACTGCAGAATGCAACTTTTTTTCTTTACCAACTGACTCCACGGCAGGAGCCCATTTCAGCCATTTAACATAGCCAGAACACACCTGCAAGTCTCTCAGTTCTTTCAGAAAGCATTTCCAACGTCCAGGGCACAATGTTCCTGTTGATACCCCAAGTCTTCCACACTTTTCTTTACCACAGTTCATTTTAAAGCAGGCAAAAACGCTGTAAACAATTTTGATGCAGGACAAGGGCACACTCTTTGGCTTTACTGCTCCTTGGTAAAACAGTTGGCAATTTTAAAAAGCAGCATAAGATCCACAGCACACAGCACCCACTGCCAGATAGCCAAAATGCTAGCCCCCCTGCCTGAGCACCTTCCTTCCCAGAACAGAATCCAAAGTGGTGCCTCCATTTTTGTAACCCCTCACCCCTGCCTTTTTGCCAAAATGACAGGTGGCATGCTGTTGAAGCTGACAGCAGTACCTGGTGGGGACTGGGTTCGGGGAGGATGAGGTTACTCAGCAAAGGGGGACCTAGGTTTGGCTACTCTGCACAAGGGCACCCAAGTAAATCCGAACACAGGAAGCAATAACTGTAATGTCCAGAACCAGGAATGGGATTCTTCAGTGTGGCTTTTATTCACATCCAAGCTGAACAAAAAGCATAGACGGACCCCCACGGGGCTACATTTCCTGGTAATGCAGATTAGAGACAACAGAACACTTTATCACTATTTCCAGCCCTCAGGCTCTAAACCCACCAGGCACACAGCCCAGACTTGCACGCAGCTTTGGGTACACAGCCCGACTTGTACAGTACTTGGGTTTGCCTCACTGGCCCGGCTCCCCCACCGGCCACTTGATCCACGGTCCATTTGAGGAATGAACCAATTATCCTGTTGTGGCTCCCCAAACCACACTAGAGTCTTTGACTCCTAGAGAGAATTTTCCTTACAGTCCCACGTCTTGGTACTTCCCCCATCACTGACCAAGTGCCTGAGGCAAAGTAGAAATCCACAGAAGAAATCCGTAGAGGTGGACCTGGTCACTAAAGATGGGGGGCCACCCACCTCCAGTTCCCACAGCCCCTACCCGGCCATTTCTCTGGAAACTGAACCATTCCTTTACTGAACTTTCAAATGTAGATTCTGGGTAGACGTCTGTCACATCTCCTCTACATATCATTTGCATCCCAACAAGCTCTGGACTTGAACCTACTTTTACTTGCTTAGCCCATTACTCTAGGCTCCCCAATTTTAGTAGTTCCATCCCCATATTGTCACACAAGTCCCAGGGTGAAAAACATATGCCCTTCTAGCAAGAGCAGACACTCACCCTCACGTTGCAGGTGCCCCACAGGCGACTCACAAATCTTCTTGTTCTCCCAAATAAACACTGGAACACATAGGCAGCTTTTCCTTCACAAGCAGAACTAGGTCTTACTGGGATTCTAGTAACCCCGGGTAATGAGGGGGTTACATTTATATTTCCTGAATGCTATCCTTTTCTCCTTAACCTTCCCTGCCACCTCTTTTGAAAACCATAGCATTTTTTTCCTTTGTTGTGTTTTATTGATTTGCTTTATACAAAGGCTTGTTGCCTCTGTGATGACTGTTTCGATTACTCCCCATTGTTCCTCCACCCCTCCTTCTTGCCTGTTTGCTAGTGCTTTTCTAAAGCACTCTCTCATTTTCCCAAAGTCAGCCCTCCTAAAGTCCAATACTCTTGCTTTTGTATGGCTTGATTGTATGGCTGTGTTTATCGTGAACCACACTGTTTGGTGGTGGCTTGTTTCCAGATGGCTACCCACCTCTAAATCCGAGATTCTTTCTCTGTCCCCATTTGAGAGTACCAGGTCTAAGATTGCTCCCTCCCGAGTGGGTTCCAATAATAGTTGTCTGAGGCATGCCCCCTGTAGAGCATCAAGAATGACCCTGCTCTTGGATGTGCCTGCAGCAAAGGTGATCCAGTTAACATCTGGCATATTCAGGTCCCCCATCAACAATATCTCCCCTTTTTCTGCCATTCTAAGGAAGCCTTCTATCATTTCCTTGTCCATTCCCTCCTCCTGAGATGGGGGCCTGTATACAACCCCCGTGCAGATTGTGGTGCCATTTCCTGTCTCCAGGGTGACCCAGAGTGCCTCATCTGCTCCCTGTTTACTCTTCAGTTCTGTTGCTTTGATCCTTTCCTTTACATAGAGAGCTACTCCTCCTCCTCCTCTTTTACCCTCCCTGTCCCTCCTGTAGATTGTGTATCCTGGTATGTTGACATCCCAGTCATGGTTCTCTGCATACCATGTTTCTGTGACTGCCACAGTATCCAGGCAACCCTCTTCCATCAAGGCCACTAGTTCAGGGAGCTTGTTACACAGACTACGGGTGTTGGTACTCATCATCCTCCACTTTTGATAGCCTTACCCTTTTAGCCCCATTCCTGTCCTCACTGCCTTTGCCTTTTTTACATTTACCTCTGTCCTGCTCCCAATAACTTTCTACCGTGGTGTTTACCTCACTAATTACCATGTTTTGTGGGGAGGCTGGGATTTCTGCTCGCTTTCAGTTCCTCCTCTTGGCTAGTTTAAATGCTTGCCAATGAAGCATTTAAACCTTCACCTAGGATCCTGAGCCCCTCGGACGGATGCAGACCATCGCACCAGTATAGGTCTGCATCCTCCAGGTGGTTCCCAGTCCCCAATGAAGCCAAAACCCTGAGCTCCCACACCAGTTTTTCAACCACTCATTGAATTCCCTGGTGAGGAGTGCCCTAGCATCACCCTTTGCCAGACAGGCAGCACCTCCGAGAAGGTTACCGATGCGCTACTTGTCTAAGGCCCCTCCCCAACTCTACAAACTCCTCTTGCACTGTTCTGATCCCATTCCTAGCCAGGTCATTTTTCCCTAGGTGGACAATGACATCCAGCTCCCTCCCTCGTGCAGCTCCTCCAACGATCCTGAGGCTTCACTTCCTGCCCCTCCAAGCCATGGTGCCAGGAAGGCACCTTACCTCCCTCTTCCCTTCCTCCCCCATTTCTACCCCCCTAATGATTGAGTCCCCTACCAGGAGTTGTTTCCTTCCCCTGTGGGGTCCCATGCCACCCTCCTGTGGGTCTCCTTTGTGAAGGTTCCCAGCATCCTCCTTGGTCTCCACTGCAGGTGCCTCCATAAAGGAACCACTATCCACTAGAAGAGCGAATGAATTGTGGAGATGAACAGCTGGAGGGATGCAACTTTGTTCCACCACCCTCTCCCTCCCTGAGCCCACCCTGGTCCAGCCTCTCCTCTTTCTTGGCAACCTCTGAGGTAGTGGTGTTGGCCCTAGTGGTCCCTGGGTGGGGGAGGAGGTTTCACAAATCCTAGCCAGGTCAGCCTGGAGACGGGCAACCTCCTCTCTCAGATCAGAGAGGTGCCTGCAATTAGGGCAGCATCGCAGCCTCCAGAATGTCTCCCAGAACACTGTCGCCCCACAGCCATTGCACTGCACCACTCCTATCATGTCTTATTTTGTGTCCCCTCTCCTGTTTCTCTGTATGCTTACTCTGTCCTCTCCTTACAACTCTCACCCTTCCTGTTCTGGGACAGCAACTTCCTATCTTCTTTAGTAGCCTCATTCTTCCTTGCTCAATGTCAGACCACCAGCAGCTTGGGAGGAGAGTGAGATACTTTTTTCCTTTAGGGTTGACAAAACCAATGTTTCTCTATGATCCTTCTTCCCTTCCTACTGCCAAACAGCAAGTTCCTGTTGACAGTCAGATCCAGTGGCTATAAAAGTAGAACTGGCTTAGGGTGGGATGGAGGGCAAATAGTAAGAGAAAAGGCTAACAACAGGAAGTTGTAATTTGAGTCACCTGCTTTTATAGTGTCTAAGCCACACCCCCAATTAAGCTCTCTCTCCTCCTACTGGTTTAGCAAAGTCAGCTGATACCCTTCCCAGCACAGAACACACACTGACTTTCTTTCTTTCCTTTCTTTTTTTAACCCTAAATAAGACCCCTTCTACTTCTAATAAAATATCTGTCTACTTAATATCAATAGACATTGACTCCTGCTGAGATATAAGTTTTAAATTAATAAGAAAATGTAGCTTTTTTAGTTAACTGCTTTCTGCTCTACAAGCAAGGCTAGCAACATATGGCACACCCAGGTCAACCTGGTACTCAGTGTGAGCCGCTATAGCACCTTCTGTTTCCTGGGAATCCTCATCACTGTCCTGGCCATTACTCCCGTTGTCAACTACCAAACCCTGCTGCTGTACCCCTACAGTGGCTAGCTCTCCCTCAGGGCCCTTTGTGGTATCCCCCTCATGGACAGGGTCTCCAGCTGTGTCCCACCCAGCATCCATAGGCAGGGATGTTTCCATGTCATCCTGTGAAGCATCGGCCCACCCAGCATCATTTTGTTGTAGGGTGTGGGTGTAGACAACTTAACACAGGTAGAGACCAAAGGTAGGTTGTGACACACAAGAACGCCTTGAGTGCCTTTTATTATAATGATCCAAATAAAAGTTCAAATAATATAACCAAGGAGGAAGTAAAACACTGAAAAACTGGATACAAATCAAATCCTAGCTCACCAAGAGCTTACAGTTACTTTTCAAGGTGTAACATAGAGTGGAAGTAGTTTTAGTCTAACTTTCCACTATCTTCTATGGTTCTGGAACAGAGTTTCACCTACTCCTTCCACTGCTATCTAACATCTGTGTCTACCTTTCTCTTTATAGGAATTCACAGGGCATAATTAATCATGTGGTCACTGTAGTCTGCCCCTAATTAAATAATTACACTTTATTTCTACGCTTAATACACAAGAATGGGGACTACAGTTATAACAAGTTGATATTCTATTTTACAATTTTGATATCTTAGTTACTACAGTCTTCAAAGCAGGTTAAAACACATATTCAGTAGCTTGAAACCTTAATTACCTAAATTAGCTAATAACTCTGCCCACATTGTGATGTCACCAGTTCTAACCCTCTACAAATGTGCTTCATTCTGGGCTGCTAGATCCTTTAGGAGAGCTTCAGTTAAGACAACAACCAGGTAATCTGTAGGGCTTTTTCTTTAAATACTGCTCAGTACATTTGTTTAATGTGTTCTTATGTTTTTTTTCATGCATGTGGATAAAAACTCAAACAAAAAGCATAACCTACAAGTCTGATAGACAGACAGACTAAACCCTTTTATTTAGTGGGACATGCTGCTTTCCCTTTTGCAGCTGAACTAATTTGCACAACTCACATGTGACAAGGAATACCCCTTGTATTTTAAACCTCCTGACCAGCCTTTTCAAAGCCTCACAGCTTCTCTCCTAAAGCTGTATCTGTAACAGTGCTAGTGCTAGCTTTCTTAAGGAGGGACTTAATTCAGTAACCTTAACAGGGGAAAAGGCTCATTTTTATTATTCATTCTGTTAAACAATGCAACAAATGCTTAATAAAGTTCGGGCATTTTGTGCATTTTCTTTATTGAAGTTGGGAATTCTGAGACAGGAAGAACGAATAAAAAGGGGGAGAGAATACACTATAATGGGCGGCCACTCCATTATAGTGTGAAAAAGGTAGAGGATACTGCTGCAGCAGAGTTTGATAGAAGGAGAGGCAGATGGGGGGGGGAGAGACAGAAACAAGAGGGCAAAAGACTAGAAGTCTGGCTCGAGGATTTCTAAGTCCAAATCTGGGGCAATACTGCCACACATTTGTAGGCCCTGCTGGCTCTGTGTCCATGGTGGTGACTGGAAGTCCTAGTCCTAGTCCCACTGCCTGACCATCCTCGTCCCCATCGGACTGCTCCTCCTCTGTTGTTGGCAGGTGCCTGAAACTCCTCCTCAGTTTTCTAGTATGGACCTCGTAGTCTTTTGCTTCGGACCTTTTGAGGCATCCCATAGCCTGTATCAAGATACGTATCCAGCGTCTGGCAATGTCCCTCTGCTGTTCCTGTGGCACTCACTTGCTGCAAATGAAAGCACAGTTGTAGGAGCTATGCCATCACAATGCCACAGTCTTCAAACAATGTGTGACATCCCTGTGTACTGCACTGTCAACTGGGGCACCAGCATGCATCACGGGCATTTGCAAAGTTGTACGTTGTCCACACTCACAACACTGGTGGTCCAGCTGTGGTCTGGCTGTGTGAATGCCCATGTCAGGTTGTTCCAACATATCCCTGGGCTGTCATTGCAATGTGTTGGGGTGCCATACCCAGTTACATAGATATCGTATTACACTCCATGTATGCATATCATGGTACCCATAGCCCAGGACACACTCCAGGTCCACTGTTGCACATGACAGTACCATGTACCTACCCCTGCTGTCCGTGACTGTGTACCTACAGGTCCCCCCCCCGCTGCACATGCATGTCCCACTCATGTCTGACCACATATGGTTTGTTGTAGTTCCACACCATAGCTGTTGTTTGACACTATACCAGCTCCATTCTGTGTATGGCCCTCTGTGGCTTCCTAACACACACCATGCATGGGTCTACTGATGGGGTGGCACAGGTGTACTCCTCTGTGCCATGTCCACCCCTGTAGGCAGCTGATTGTACCACACACTGTGCACACTGGCATCATTCTCGGCCCACCCACAGCCATTTCCCATTGGTTGTGTACCCACCATCATCGGGCCACACCACACACATGCCACTACCATGTTGTGTGTCCATCAGGTACCCATCCCCCATGTCCTGCACACACCTCTGTGTTTTGTTGACAGTCATTCAGACAGTCCTGTGTAGTCAGTCACTGAGTACATATGTGGTACACAGAGTCTGCAGGACAAGTGCTATGTACCCCCCTATATAATAGCGGGCCCTTTGACACTGTGCCACATCCACAGCTGTTACACAGGCAAGGGTCATGGGAGATTGTAAAATGGTAGTGCAGCGTATGTGAAATGGGCCATGGTACAGAGCACAGTAGATGATGTATGATGGCTGCCACTCCACAGGGGGTAAGGGTCACCAGTGGGGTGCCACAGGGTGAAGTGCTGGGCCCAGTGACTGTAATAACATAATCGGTGACATGATGGTTGGCCTCGATGGGGGGGTCTGCCTGTGTTCTAATGACACGGGGCATTGCTACAGGGTGGACATGCTGTGTGTTGTCAGATGAGTTGTGAGTGGACTGCAGATGCACGATGACTGGTAACAGGTGTTGCAGATACCATCTACTGCAGAGCCATGCAGGTCAATGCATATGGGGCACAGTAACACAGGGCCAACATGTTGGCTGGGGTAGAGTGGGCTATGGCATACCCCCAGCTGGACTGGGGCAAGGGGGTGTCCAACCCTGCTGCCTCGTAGTAGGGTGTCAGCTCAACACAGCTGCAGGGTGTGCACACAGGAGGTGGGATACCTGGACAGGGGTGTCACGGGCAGGTGGGGGTGGACAGATTCCCAGTAGACAAGACACTAGTGGTGCCTCAACACATGTATGGTGTCCAGTTCTTGAGCCTTCCATACATATGGACATGGACAGGGTGGAGGCAGTACAGGGGAAGGCATCCAGGATGGTGCAAGGATCTCTTCACACCACCTGTGAGTTGAGGCTGTGAGACTTACATATGTACTCCTTGGGGGAGAAGTGGGGGGGCTACTTTTTTCCTTTAGGGTTGACAAAACCAATGTTTCTCCACGATCCTTTCATTCCTACTGCCAAACAGGAAGTTCCTGTTGACAGTCAAATCCAGTGGCTATAAAAGTAGAACTGGTTTTGGGTGGGTGGGTGGAGGGGTGGGATGTAGGGCAATTAGTAAGAAAAAAGGCTAGCAATAGGAAGTTGTAATTTGACTCACCTGCTTTTATAGTTTCTAAACCACGCACCCAGGTAAGCTCTCGTTCCTCCTACTGGTTTAGCAAAGTCAGCAGATACAGTACCCTTCCCTGCACAGAACACACACTGACTTTCTTTCTTTTTTTAACCCTAAATAAGACCCCTTCTACTTCTAATAAAGTTATCTGTCTACTTAATCTTAACAGACACTGACTCCTGCTGAGATATAAGTTTTAAATTAATAAGACAATGTAGCTTCTTTTAGTTAGCTGTTTTCTGCTCTACAAGCAAGGCTAGCAACAGGAAGTTGTAATTTGATGCACCTGCTTTTATAGTGTCTAAACCACACCCCAGATAAGCTCTCTTTCCTCCTACTGGTTTAGCAAAGTCAGCTGATACAGTACCCTTCCCTGCACAGAACACACACTGACTTTCTTTCTTTTCTTTCTTTTTTTAACCCTAAATAAGACCCCTTCTACTTCTAATAAAGTTATCTGTCTACTTAATCATAACAGACACTGACTCCTGCTGAGATATAAGTTTTAAATTAATTAGAAAATGTAGCTTCTTTTAGTTAGCTGCTTTCTGCTCTAAAAGCAAAGCTAGCAACCTTCACCAGGGAAGGTGAATGACATAGCAGGGAACGGATCGGGGCTAGGGTGGTACACTACACCACCAATGTTATTGTATTTATCTTTGTGAATGGGGATCAGGGCTGGGGAGGGACACTGCACCACCAATGTTATTTTATTTCACTATGGGAATGGGGCTCAGGGCAGGAGAGTGACGCTGAACCACCATTGTACTCAGCCCTTGACAGTGCAGCAGACGGGTTTGTGCACTGTTAAGGGCCGGTTTTCAAAAGCATTAAACTTCATCACTGCAGATGGCCATTTATTGCTTCTGACCACTTTCAGTATTGCGCTGCACCACATATGCGTGAGGGAACCCTCATTTACTTAGGTGCGGCACAATATTGTGTGCGATGGCACTGTTGGGGTGTGTCACGTATATGTGCCCTTTGAATATGGGCACGCCTCTGACAGCTGGCACTATTTCTGGTTAGTGTGGCACAAACTAGGTTTGTGTCATGCTAACCTTTTGAAAATGAGGCCCCTTCACTCTGATAGAAAATACAAATGTTGAACATACAAAAAGAGATTTGTCATATAGCAGATGCCATCTGGCAGATTAAGTATTACATTCTCACTCACTCAGATGAGAGCAGACAATAATCATATCTGGTGGTTCTGTATGCAGTAACACAAAATGGGGTGTGGGGTTAGTGTGGATAAATGCACGCCCAGGATAGTGCAATTACTGGGCCTCAAAATGCATTTATCCTCACTAATCCACCCCCCAGAGTATTTTGTTGGGTTTATAAAATGGATATATGTTGACAAACTGTATAATTCTTTAAAAAATAGTAAAAAAAGGCACATAATGTTAATTATTCCTTCCATTTTCCCTTTGTCATGTGTAGTCACTATAAGTACAGTGCTATGCTACACTGTGGTTAAGAGAGCCACTTTTCATACCACTGCTAAACTCATAAACTTCAGTAATGTCCACTATTTAGAAATAGCATTCAGTGAGTACACATGATTGCATTACAGTCAGTCTGTACAGAAGACATTATGGGTACTGTATGTTCAGGTTTCTCCTATCATAACCAGTAAAAACACTGGGGGGGGGGGAGTGGGGGAGTGTAACATGGATCGACTTTTGACCCACTGGTTTTAAAAATGTGGCTCTAAAGAGATCTAAAGATGGACCTACTTGTGTAAAGATAGCTGTTCTGCACACCATGCAGTCTACTCAGCAAAAACTCTTTACTGAATGTGTTCTACAGTATATATAGGCATGTGGGCATATTGTTACCTTTCAATTTGCCGCGGTCACAACGGTGTGTAGTTTTGTCAAAAAGACTTGCTGTCACTGGGATAGAGGTCATGGACAAAAAGGAGCTACAGCGACTATCTACTGGTGATGGCAAGATGGTTGCCTTTGCGACGTTTTGCACCATTGCAGATGGAGGTGCAAAGCATTTTGCCCCCTGACTCCATGAAGTACCCTCAGTTACAATTCATTTAATTTTATCGCTGAACCACTCAGTGCATTGCCCAATTAGCTCCATACACCTTAAAATGCCGACTACAATTTACATTTACAGCAGCTTCTAGTAGTCCTTTAGAAAAGGGAAATAACTGTCAGTTCTGCCTTTGACAAAAATGTGGTTGAGTCGGATATGGTGGAGTGGGTCAAGCATGTTGTCAGGAATGAGAGAGGCAGGCAGGTGCAGCTGATGCAATATAACGCAATTAAGAAAAACTCTGAAGTCACCCCCCAATTCTGTCAGTACTATTTGTTCAGTGAATACAGTGTAGATTGTACAGAAACAGTCTCTGAAGTGTTTAGATAGTCAGTGAATATGATGTAGATTGTACAGAAACAGTTTCTGAAGTATTTCGATAGTCAATGTAAGTCATGATGGGAAGTGTTTGATAGTCAGTGTAAGTCACAATGGGAAGTGTGGGCTCTTGAGCTACTTGTCTGGTATTGGACTAGTGAGCTGTATTTGTTACATTCTTTCCTGGACATGAAACATTTCATAGGCAGTACTGCTAGATGTCAGGGGCATAGCGACTAATTGACTATTCCGTTTTGGGTTTTGCTCCATTTTGTCCAGCAACAAGTGATGAAAGTGACAATTCTGGTAACTGTCTTTTGTCCCCATGACATAATGTCCACGACTAACCATGACATTATGTCCAAGGGCCAAACGTCTGTACACGTATATACACAGTATGGTATGCCGACGGTACCGCAACTTTTTCGACAGCGACTGACACTACAGTGACAACAGCTCCAGGTCATTATAGTGTCAGCTCGGGACCCTGCCACTGCTTTTGGGTATTGCACCCCACTCCAAAACAACTCCAACTTGGAGTTGATTATTTTAGTAGTGGGGTAGTCTGGGGCAAAGCCTCCCAAATAAAACAATCTGTCCTATGACTCCCTTCATGCCGTCGACATGAGTCACTGTAAAGTTGGTCAACGAATAATTTGTCGACCGACTGTCATGGATCTGTACTGTATAGTACAGCACACCATCTAGTGGCAAAGTGGAGGAACTGCACCCTGTGTTATGTTACTGTTGGTCTGTTATCAGTACATCCCCCTTTTTTGTTTAGATAAACTGTTTATGACAAGTAAATAAATTTGGTTAGCCATCAGTGCTGTACAACAATATAACCTTTTCCTAGTAAATTTAACTATCTTAACACATATTGTAACATGGCAGTAATGGGAACACTGAAATCGAGTAATCTAATTGGTCAGAACACATCAGCTGACACACATCCAACCATGCATTAATTCCCCTAGATATGACCTGCTATCTTTCAAAGCAAGAAAATCAGGATTGCACCTCAGTGAAAGTCGCAATCCGACCTATAGGTGGCACTGTGTTAACAATACTGTGCTATTTTTTTTAAAGCAAAAAAATTCAGGATTGCACCTCAGTGAAAGTTGCAATCCGACCTATAGGTGGCACTGTGTTAAGAATACTGTGCAAGAACATATGCATGTTAGAAAGTTTTCCCAGAATGCATTACCGACATAAATGAATGTGAGGTAGGAATAGAACTGAAAAGAATGAAAGTGGTCAGTACAAGCAGGAATTTTTGAAGTTGAATGAGTATTTTATATGCATTTTCCTGCATAATCCAAACTTAGTAGTTGTAATAAATTGGTAGCCAGTACATTAATGCATGTGGCTGTGAAACATGCACGTTGGGAGTTATGAAAGGCACAGAAGTGAAGCATTTCTTCTAAGACATGAAGTTCTTTACTATACATGATTGTTGTGATTTCACTATTTTTCCATGAGAAATACCAGTATACAGCAGTGATCCCATTGTATAATTCCATGTCACAAGTGCATTAATGACCACTACAGAAGGTGATTTCCCAGGAATTAATGCATGATTGGATGTAGGGAAGCCCCCCCAACCATGCATTAATTCCTGGGAAATTACCTCCTGTCTCAGACATTAATGTTTACTTATAACTTTAAAGGATATGCTGGCATTATATTCAGTATTCTTCAGTCAGTCTTTTAGGTCTTTTAATAACTCTTCCACTACTGGAGCGCTGGAATGCTTCTCCACCTTTGGCTCTGATAAGTAGGGGTACACCCTCATTGTCTTCTACCTTTATTTCCTGAGGCATTTGTGACGTGTCATTTCCTGACACCGTTTACTGTACCTTGGGTTCATCTCCCATCAAAGTCTCTGCATCAGTTACCTGAAGAATATCCCAGTACTTTAATATCAACAGTTATGTCTCAGTACTTGTCCCTCATCTGTCAGAACCTTGTATGACCATGGAATTGTCTCTCCAGTCACCCTTGCCTTTGGTCCCCATGCCCACTAATTACATTATACTCAGTCAGTGGACATAGAGGTTTAGGTACCCTATCATAGTAGCTTTTCTGTCTGGTATCTTTCTTGCCCATGTCCTGTGACATGTTTGACAGGAAGCATGCATCAGGCATTCTCGTTAAGTGCGCATCAGGCATTCTCATTCTCAGCTTGTGGTTCATTAAAAGTTCCGCTACTAAAGAGTCACTTTCTAGTGGTGCTGAACTGTAGGCCAATAAAGCTAAATGAAGATCTTCCTTACTGTCCATGGCCTTCTTGTAAAGTCTTTTGAAATTTGCACCCATTTCTCAGCCTGTCTATTGGATTGAGAATAGTGAGGACTGGAGGTCTTGTTCATGAATCCATACTGTTTTGCAAACTGTACAAAGTTACAGCTACTAAACTGTGGACCATTGTCAGAAATCAGGGTAGTAGGTATACCATGTCTTGCAAAAATTGACTTGGTATGCATTATCACTTGTTTTGCAGAGGTCTCTGGCAGATTGGCTCCCTCTGGGTGATTAGAATAATGGTCAGCAACCAGGAGGTAATCTTTCCCTTTCATTTCATTTAATTTCATTTTTATTTTATACTGAAAGTTCTGTGGGTTTATAACCCATTTTCACAAATGTCCAGTGCTACAAATACATACTTTAAAGAAATACAATAAACACTTAAATACAATAGTTAAAAGTCAGTTATTGCACTTGCATACAGATTTTGTATTTTGAAACAAATGTGATCCTATCTTCTGCCATGGCCCTGTTGGTTTTTGGTATACAGTTCTGATGTGGAACCCCTGACAGCAAAACCATTACATCGACAACAACCTGTTCGACATCCACAGTGTCGAATGAGTTGTTGGAGCGATGTACAGATACAGTGACTCTGCTGTTAGTTGCTCTCCCCAGTAATCAGAGCCCCCCTGGAATTGATTGTCAGTCTGGTGGATGTGGGGGGCAGAACCCCCCATGTGGGGGATGCGGATGGCAAAGCCCCCCTGAAACAATGTAAAGAAGTCCAGTCACCATGATAGTCCATCGACGGATTTGCCAGTCGGTGTGGTCAATGTCATTAAATCTGTGTCAATGTGGGGGATGTCGACAACTTTGTTGTCAAAGCGGCTTGGTGAAACCATTGGTTTGTTATGAGGAAGCAGGATTCTTATGGCTGGGTGTAGCTGTGGTTTTGGCATGTCTCACAATTCTTTACCAACTCCTCTATATGCTTGTTCATGGTAGGCCAATACATCACACTGCTTGCATGCCTTTAACTTTTCTCTATACCCAAATACCCCTCATGTGCCAACTGAGTTCTCTTCGACCACAGTGAGACAGGCATAACAATTTTCTGTTCTTTAAGCAATATTCCCTTAACTACTGTGAGTTCTCCAATAAAATTTGAATAAGGTGCACAAACAGTGTTAACTCATTACCTCCTGGTCGGCCATTTTGTGTCAGGTAAACAATGGATAGTTTGGACTTCATATGAAACTATTGGAGGTGATGAGTTAAGCTTCCCCTGCTGAATACTACCAATTATTTATTTGCACGGTCTTATCTTTTCCTAATAGAGAATTTGGAGGAATGGTCAAAGGGTTTATTAAACATTGTTACTGATCTCGACACCCAGAATGTTCCTATTAAAGATATTATGAGTAAAACTAACCCAAATTAGCCAAATAAAAATTTGATATACACCGACACTCAGAATGAACTAAATAAAGTTGAATCTGACACAGCTGTTACAGAAACAACTAACCCAAATGAGCTAAATAAAAATGTTGTAAACTCTGACTCACAGAATGAGTCCAACACAGTTGGAACAACCACTGCAGACATGATGATGGAACTGACAAGTAACGAGGCACCTGAAAAGCAAATCCTTATAGTAGGTGACTCTGTCATTAAATATACAGACCGTTTTGCAACAAAGTGTAACAAAGAACGTGTAATAAGTAGTAGCCTCCCAGGACAAGGAGTAAATTATATCAAAACTCTACTGTCTTCATTACTGAAGCAGGCCCAGGTCAATCCTCTAGTAATGATACATGCTGGGCTATGATATTAAACACATGGCAAAAGAAGACATTTTTAATTAACTTAAATCAATATACACATATCTGAAGGAAAACAACTGTGGGGTTATTTTTTCCGAAATACTCCCATACCTAGAGCATCTCATAAGTATAATAGAAAAATCATGAAAATAAAGAATTGGCTCAGGCAGTGGTGTCTTTTCAAAAATATTGAATGTATTAAAACCTATGAATTATTCATGAGAAACAGTGCTCTGTTTTGTTGGGATGGGCTGCATTTAAACAGGAGTGGACGTCAGCTTTTAGGGAACTTGGCTTCTCTATAGGTACAGTGGCCTGGTTCACCTAGATGGCAAGACTCCATAAATTAAAATGAATTAGGTTAAGCTGGCCTGGTGGCGCTGAGGGTTGAGGCACTGGACACCACACCTCATGCCGCACCGACGACCCAGGTTCAGGAATAAGCCCAGATCATTGGGGGTCAGCAGGGAGGGTGAAGGATTGAGTGTCCCTTGGACTGCTCTCCTTCCCCGGGGAGGAGGAATTCCACCAGCCGATGTGCTGGTGACCTCTAGTGGAGGCTGGAGGCACTGCAGTACTCGGCTGCGAAACACTGGGGATCTGAGCTCGGCAGATGTCTTTTGGGGGTGCGCAGGAACATGCATCAGCCGAGCTGGACATCATTGCACATCCAAGCTCTCAGGGAGTTCAAGAAAAAGTGGAAAACAACAGCACCATGGATAGGTGATGGCACCAAGTCCCCCATGCCCTTCGCTGGGCCATCCCCGTCTGTCCTTCCAGGTCCTTCCCCTCAGTCCAGCCCTGCAGCTGGAGACTGAATCTAAAGAGCACCCAAGAGGTGGAGGGTGATCCACCCTGGGAGGGTTAGACCAGGGGTGCTGGCTGCAGGGAGGTGAGGAAGAGAGAAGATTCAGTTCTGGGAGACCTCTGGCGGGCAGGATAAGGGCTTGGATGCCTGAGAGAGTTCCATGGGGCCGTGACCAGAGGGAAATAAAGTTGACAAAAAATAAATAAATAAATTAGGTCCTGTCTGACTCCAAAAATGTATCGGTCGGTGTACCACAGGGTTCCATTTTAGGCCCACTACTTTTCAATCTATTTATCAATGACCTGCCAGACGTTTGCAAAGTGTACAGTGTTCTACTGTATGCTGACGATGCTGTTATCTTCTCAAGTAGCTCCAGCCAGGTAACTCTCACCAGTGAACTGCAGCATAGCTTTTGGTCTCTTGAGGCTCGGTTTAAAAGTAACAAACTAGTCTTCAACTGCAAAAAGACCAAGTCAATGCTATTGCAGTGCCGCAGAACAGGAGTAAGGCAGCCCCCCTATCTATCGTAACTAAAAATGGGGTTCACCTTAAACAGATCAGCAGCTTTAAATACTTAGGAGTCACCTATGACAAAATGCTCTCTTTTGTGCCCCATGTGGATAATTTAGTCAACTCTTTTAATGAAAAGCTAAACACATTGTTTAGGCAAAAGCATAACCTGACCGAGGAGGCTAAACATGTAGCCATTACCAGCTCAGGAGTCAGTCCTACCCTCAATTGACTATGGTATTACAATCAATGGCACTATTTCTGACTCTGATCTTAACAGGATAAAACTAGTTCTGAACAAGGCCTGTTGTTTCATCCTAGGTGCAGACAGGTACACTCACACTTGTACCTTTACTCCAGATCCAACTGGCTCCCTCTGCAAGACAGGATAAAATACCATATGTGCCTCCTCATCAAAAAGCTCTTTTGGACTTCACATCTCCAGCAGTACATAACCTTTTGCATCCTACCATAAGCCAATATTCCACCAGGAATTTGTCCAGGAATCCCCTTGTAATACCAATTTTTAAAACATCCCTAGCCATGCATTCTTTTGCTGTCCAGGCCCCAAGATGGTAAAATGAGCTACCTGAATACCTCATTAGCCTCACTAAACTAGGATGGTTCAAGGCTGCGCTGAGGAACACTCTCTGTCTTCTGCCCCCTGCATGTGCTGCTGATCCCTACCCTCTTGCTCTGATCTGCCCCACCCTTTGACCATGCTCCTTTGAGCTACTATCTTCTTTGTGCTTTCCTTGCTGTCATCATGCCACCCTTCCTCTTTCAATGGTGCTTGTTGTACTGACAGTGTGGAACCTTTATAAATGAGCAATTTGGGTTCAAAGGTATTGTATCTGAATTTTTAATAACTAAATAAAAATAAATAAATAAAAAACATTTTTAAAGCCACCATTAGTAAGCATTTCAACTTGAAAGAAGGGGAAGGGGGAAGTCTTCACAGCTAATCAAACATCAGGCAAAGTTGACAAAAATAAAGGTTACATAAGCAGTAATTCTGTTGAATCAAAAACTCTATTGATAAATGCAAGGAGCCTGGATAATAAAATGGATTAGCTAAAGCTAATTTTATTTAGAGAAAGAATACAAATTTCTGCTGTAACAGAGACTTGGTGGAAGGTGGGTGACTGGGATAAAGAGATACATGGTACAACCTCTTTTATAAAGTGTGCACTGATAGAAGGGATGGTGGTGTAGCTCTTTACATTTCAGACTCATTGAAAGCAAAATAGATCAAAATGAAGGACAATGACACAAAAGACACAGAGCAAATATGGGTTCAGCTAATGGAGAATTCAGGATCTATACAATTTGGAGTATGCTATAGATCCCCTAGCCTCAATAGTGAGGAGAACAATTCATTTATGGTCATCGACGGGATGGAGGAGGGTTGGGGAATGACCCTGGCTTGAGGCAAGGGGGTGTCCCTTTGATCCCCTCCAATCACGTTAGGGATATGGGCGTGTTCCTTGATGATGGTCTGCCACATGATACTCCAGTGTTGGCCATCGTCCAAAGCAGTTTCTACCATCTGAGAAACATTGCCCGGATCTGAGCCCTGATACCGGCTGAAGACTGTGCAACCCTAGTGCATGCCTTTGCCATGTCTAGGCTAGATTACTACAATGCTCTCTACCTAGGGCTATCTGGAGGCAATGTCCACTGTCTGCAGCTGGTGCAGAATGCGGCGACCAGGCTGGTGCAGCAAGATATGATCATATTATGCCTGCCCTCTGCAGACTGCACTGGCTGCTGATAAAGTGGAGGATTTCCTTCAAGACCAGGTTATTGACCTATAAAGCCCTACATGGTGGGGGACCAGACTACCTGCAAGACCTCTTGGTTCCTCATTGCTTGACCCACTCTCTCTCTGTTCCACTGAGGGTTGCTGCCTAGTGGTTCCTAGGGCTAGGCTTCGGCATTTAGGAGATCAGACCTTTTCAGTGGCCGCATCAGTCCTATGGAACTCACTGCCACATTGTTTGAGGGAGGCACCCTCGGTGGAAGCCTTTGAAAAGGGCCTAAATACATTTTTGTTTAGTTAGGCTTATGAGCCATATAATTATTAAAATAATTCTGCATGTTTTGACTGACTTGTGTGATAGATAGATATGCTATATATAATTAGTTTTTAGAGAATATTCTGATTTTATCTAATTTGTTTATATATCTGTAAGGTGATTGTTGCTGCTGTTATTGTATTTCAATTCATGTTTTGTTCAGTGCTTTGAGCCTCCGGGAAGGAGTGCTAAATAAATAAAATATGTATGTATGTATGTATGTATGTATGTATGGAAGCTATTTGCAGAATACATCTGGATGGAAAAATATTACTAATCGGAGATTTTAATATACCAAAGATTGATTGGGTCAATCTAATAGGAACTACACTATTGCAAAATAGGCTGTTGGATATTTTTCTACATTAAAACCTTGAGCAGCATGTCCTAGATACCACCGGGGGCACAGCATTCTAGATTTAGTACTTTCTAACATGAATGAACAAACAGCAGACATAAATATAAGAGAACCACTTAGTGACAGTGGCCACAGTATGGTCTACTTTACTATTAAAGGTTATGCTAACTCCATAAGAGGTAATACTACAATTATATGTTGCAACAAGGCAGATTGAGGGAATGAGAACATATTTAAATATGTGGGATTGGAAAGCAGATTTAAATTTACTTACTTTAGACCAAAAATGGAAAATAATTAAAGACAATGTAGAGTACTGTAGCCAAACATTCATTCCTGTAATTCAAAAGTATAATACATCTGGTAGAATTCAGCAATGGTCCAATAAGAACATTAAAATAAAAGGAATAGAGCCTACAAAAAAAAACCCCTGAACTCTGGCATGAGTACAAGGAATTGGAAAGGAAAACTAAATAAAATGTATTTAAAAAGTGAAATGTGATACTGAAATAAAAATGGTGTCCTCAGAAAAAGACAACAAAAAACAATTTTTTAACTGCATAGGGGTTAAAAGGTTGTCAGAGATCTATAGGTCCCTTGCAAGTAGGAGTAGTTCTAATTAAGCAATAAGGCATGACCAGAGGTTATGTTAATGGTCTGTTAATCACCTTCTAAGGGTGTAATGTGGCACAAGGCGTAGCCGAGTGCTACATGCCCCTAGAAGGTGATTAACTGACCATTAACATAACCCCTGGGAATGCCTTATTGCTATTATAATAAAAAAAAAAACTTTTAAATAGTATTAAACCTTGTTCAGCATATGATTAGGCTGTACATGTATGTTAATCAAAGATTAACATAGGGCTAATATAATCTTTACAATCAATTAGAAAGCCCTATTTCTCAGACCCTTTTTATAATAGAGGAAGAACAAGAGATGGCTAAAACCTTCAATAACTTCTTCTTATCAATATTCTAGCAGAAAAACACATTTGAAACTGTCACTTATGTTGAGAGTCCTATAGACCCACATATAGTGGAAATAATAGAAATGAGCATTAAGACAAAGCTTAACACTTAGGATGCTGACAGAATTAGAACATATAGGCATGCTGGATGGATATATCAGTCCATGGCGCAGCAAGGATTAATAACATTAAGATTAACAGATTGGCAGGACCAAATAATATCCATCCAAGGGTGTTAAGAGAGCTGGCCAATGAATTAACCAGGCCAATTGCTTCATTATTTAAATCCTCCATGAAAGAAGGAAAGGCCATTCAAGTATGGAAGGAGGCTAATCTTACCCCCATATTTAAGAAAAGCTCCAGTCATTAAGTAGGAAACTATTGCCCGATTAGCTTAACTTCTGTCTTGGGAAAGCGCATGGAAGAGTATATTAAGTAGACAATTGATCAACATTCGATAAGAAAGGGATTAGTGATGTTACCCAGCATGGCTTTATGACAGGAAGATCTTGTCTAACCAATTTGTTAAAACTTTTTGAGCCCATCAGCAGTACCCTAGATAAAGGCCTTCTGGTGGATGTGGTCTACCTGGACTAATCCAAGGCCTTTGATATGGCCCCTCATAGAGAATTAATCGATAGGTTGGTCGAGCTTGTGATTCATCTATTAATGATAAAATGGACAGTACTGTGGCTGGAAAATAGGCAGTAGAGATTGTGTATACGGGGGTACTACTTGGACTGGGGACCTCTGACAAGTGGGGTACCCCAGGGCTCTGTGCTGGGGCCAACATTGTTTAATTTATGTATATCTTCCATGTCGATGTTGTCAGGCTCCTGGACAAGCAACTATGCTGACAAAGCAAAATTGGGGGTGATTGTTAATAATGAAGACGCTGCATTACATTTTCAACAGGATTTATAAAAATTTGAATTTTGAGTCAAAGAGCACAGGCTGAAATTTAATGAAGGCAAATGTAGGGTAATGCATGTCAGCCATGGTAATAAAATGGCAGAATATAAGCTAAACGGTAAGGTTTTACAAGTAACAGAAACAGAAAGAGATCTTGTGATTATTAACAATAAATTATCTTTTCATACTCATGCCAGAGAAGCAGTTGAAAAGAGTGATAGGATACTTGGCTCTGTTTTTAGGCACATCAAAAGCAGGCAGGCTGGTGTAATAATTCCCCTCTATTCAGCATTGGCTAGATCACATCTTGAGTATTGTTCCCCCTTTAGTGCACCACAAAACCTGGAAAACATTAGACTGATGGAGAGGATGAAGAGGAGAGTCATCAAAAAAAATGATCACTGTGAGGAATAAGTCCTATTAGGAAAGGCTGATGGATTTAGGCCTGTACTCTTTGGAGTACAAGAGACTTAGAGGAAACTTATGTTTTTTATATCGAGCATTTAACAATGATGACTTATGGAAATTTGCAGGGCTCAGCAGAAACGAAAATGTTATAACAACTAGGACTCATAAACTTCAATTAATGGGAGAGATTTACAGAACAAGGAGGGGAGAAGTTTAGTATAATCAATGAATAGTCTCAGTATGGAATGGCCTCCTTGAATCTGTAGTACTAGTACTAGTATGGAGCTTTTTTAAAATTCTTGGATGATTATTTTGGAGTAGCCCACACTAAACAATACCACTAATATGTGATGAGTCTCTATTGGCCTCTGCTGACAGACTCGATTCTTTTCTATGATTCTATGAATAAATTACAGGGCTCGGGCCTTGGTGGCACCTAACAAACAGTGTAATATAGCCGTAAAAGGATTTCACTATAACTACAGAAGACAGACAGTGTAGCTGACTATGTCACAGTAATAAATGACAAGGCTTAGGCCTCAGGGGCACCTCCAGGCCTCCAGACCAGGGGGAGGACATAAACACATTACTGTTTGAAGATATACAAAACATGACTGCTAAAGGGGAGGTTCTGATAATAGGAGACTTCAACATACCAGATACAGATTGGTCAATACCAGCAGGAACATCTTCCAGAACTAGACACGTGGTGGATTCCCTGCAGGGGGAGGGCCTCAAACAATGGGTACAACAACCCACAAAGAGATAGGGCTATCCTAGATCTAGTACTGACTAACAGTAACAGAGAAAGGATCACAGATCTCCAGGTAGAAGGTCACCTGAGGGCCAGTGACCATCACATGGTATGGTTCAATTTGGCCACTAGAACTAAATCATCCCATTCCAAGGCAAAAATATGGGACTTCAGAGGAGCTGACTTTGATAAGATGGCCAGCAGAGTTAAGTTAGCCCTGGAAAAAAGAAATACAGGTGAAGCGGTCAGGCTAAGAGGGCAAGCATTAAAGATGCAATACCTGAAGCAACATCCCAT
This sequence comes from Neoceratodus forsteri, assembly GCA_016271365.2. Lineage (NCBI taxonomy): Eukaryota > Metazoa > Chordata > Ceratodontiformes > Ceratodontidae > Neoceratodus > Neoceratodus forsteri. Next base: position 707,016,029 of record CM057459.1, on the reverse strand, counting down.
TGTGTTAGAGAGAAAAGGAAGTGCAAAAGAAGAAGGAAACCTCTTTGGTTCTCAAAAACAGTAGCAGAAAAAGTCAGAGCCAAAAGGCTAGCCTTCAGGAAATATAAGGGAATGCAGCGGGATGAAGATAAGGGGGCATACCAAACTTCCCTAAGGGAAGCAGGGAAGGCAGTAAGGCAGACAAAGGCCCAAACAGAGGAAACACTAGCACAAACAGTAAAAGAAGGTGACAAGACTTTCTATATACATTAGTGAAAGGAAAAAGTCCAGAGGGAGTATTGCTAAGATTAAAGGGGATAAGGGGGCATGTGAGGAGGAGGACCATGTAAAAGCATCTATCCTAAATAGATACTTCTGCTCAGTATTTACTGAAGAGAAGGTAGGTCAGGGCCCACAGCTCAGCACCATGGACACAGGAGGAGGGAGGTGTGCACTAGTCCCTTCACAAAAGAAAGGGTCCTACAAGAGCTTGATAAGCTCACGGTGGTAAAGGCAATGGGACCTGATGGCATACATCCCAGGGTACTAAAGGATCTAAGGGTGGAACTAGCAGAGCCATTATCAGAACTGTTTAGTGAGTTTCTGAGCACAGGAGAGGTCCCAGAAGACTGGAGAAGGGCTCATGTGATCCTGCTCCACAAGAGTGGTAGCAGGGAGGAGGCAGGGAACTACAGACCAGTCAGTCTTACCTCAGTAGTGGGCAAGATTATGGAGGCACTCCTTAAGGAAAGGATAGTGCAACACCTGGAATCTATAGGAGCACAGGATCCAAGACAGCATAGGTTTACAAAGGAAGGTCCTGTCAAACTAATCTCATAGTTTTCTTTGACTGGGTAACCAGAGTGGTGGACCAAGGGAGTGTAGTTGATGTCACCTACCTTGACTTCAGCAAAGCTTTCGATACTGTTCCACATAGAAGATTGATTAATAAGCTGGGTAGGTTTGGGGTGGGTCAGAAGTTGGCCAACTGGGTGGAAAACTGGTTGATTGGCAGAAAACAGAGAGTGGTGGTAAATGGTATACAGTCAGAAGAGATGTAAGTCACAAGTGGGGTACCTCAGGGATCAGTCCTGGGGTCAGTCCTCTTCAATATTTTCATCTGTGACATTGCAGATGGACTGGAGGGTAAGGTTTTTCTGTTTGCAGATGACACCAAGATCTGCAACAGAGTAGATGATACAGATGGGGTGGGCAGAATGAGAAGAGATCTGGATAAACTGGCAAAATGGTCAGAAGAGTGGCAACTGGGGTTTAACGCAAAGAAGTGCAAGATCATGCACATAGGGAAGAGACACCCTGAAGCCACCTATAGGCTGGGAGGGGAGTTGCTGGCAGTCAAAAGGGAAGAAATAGACTTGGGCGTCATCATGACCGATGACTGGAAATCATCCAAGCAGACCACTAAAGCAGTAGGTAAGGCTAGAGGGATGTTGGGGTGTATTAGTAGGGGTCTCACAAGTCAGAAGAGGGAGGTAATAATCCCTGTTTGCAAAACACTGGTTAGGCCCCATCTGGAGTACTGCATGCAGTACTGGAGGCCACACCTTCCCAAGAACATTAACCAAATTGAGGCAGTCCAGAGAAGGGCTACCAAAATGGTGCAGGGACTGCATTAGAAAACATATGAGGACAGATTAATGGAGCTCAATGTGTATACCCTAGAGCAAAGGAGGGAGAGGGGTGATATGATCAAAACATTCAAATACCTTAAGGGCATTAACAAGGTGAAAGAGTCTAACATGTTTCAATATAAGAAAAATAGCAGGATGAGAGGACACAGCATGAGATTAGAGGGAGGCCGATTAAGGGGTAATCTGAGGAAGTTCTTTTACACAGAAAGGGTGGTGGATGCATGGAATGGCCTACCTCAGGAAGTGGTGGATATGAATACAGTGCAGGGCTTCAAACAGGCATGGGATAGGCATAGGGGAACAATACAGATGAGTATGAATAGATAGGCCATTGATAGAGCGAAGGCCGATGGCACATTCATAAGGTAAAAAATGAAATAGTCAGACTGGATGGGCCTTGCGGTCTTTATCTGCTGTCAACTTCTATGTTTCTATGTTTCACAAACAGTGTAATATAGCCATTAAAGACTTTCAGTAACTACTGCAGAGACAGACAGTATACTGTAGCTATGTCATAATAATAAATGACAGGGCTTGTGTCTCGGAGGCACCTAACAAACAATGTAATGCAGCCATAAAAGGATTTCGCTATAACTGCTGCAGAGACAGACAGTAATGCTGACTATGTTACAATAATAAATGACAGGACTCGGGCCTCGGGGGCACTTAACAAACAGTGTAATGAAGCTGTAAAATGATTTTTTCACTATAACTACTGCAGAGTCGGACAGTATAGCTGACTATGTCATAGCAATAAATGACAGGGGTCAGGGGCACCTAACAAACAGTGTATTTCAAACCAGCTGTCTTCTGTGTTAAATTTTGTCTATGTCTTTCCTATCTCCCGCAGTGCTCTTTTCCTGTTCTCTCCTCAGCACCACCTCTTTGACTGAAGCTGATTCCCCAGGTTAGATTGTTTCACTCCCCAACCCCCACTATTCTCCCTTTGCTCCCAGTCCCTTGCTTGGTGTACTGTAGGTTTTTAAACTTTTCAACAACAATAGCAAGTCTTTAAGGTTGTGAATGAGATTTGTGCTGCACAGCGAGTGCCACAGAGTTGCTTGTTGCCGACTGCCCACACTCTATCTGTGCCAGACAGGCTCACAGCAGATGGAGCACAGCCCTTTAGATACCACTGACCAATCACGTCAAGTGCTGTTATTCTGCTGTAAGCTCTGTGAAGGACCCCTCACAGGCTGCCCTTTCAAAGCCTGTTTCCAGCCTGGAAGTCCAAATACCTGTTACCCCTATCAAACTACCTGACCTGAGAATTACACTGTTGTGTCAGGTAGGGCAGTTCGTTACCAAAACTACCCTACCCGGCCAAAAATAGGTGATACCTGCACTACCCGACCCAGCTACCCATCAGGTAGTCCATTCTTTGAAGCAATGGGGAAGATAATAAAGAAAAAAGGTTGTGGAGCAATTATCTAGGAGATCCTCCAAGTACCTAGAGCAGAGAAGAGGAAAACATAAGCTATAAGACATTTAAAGGGCTGGCTAATGAGGTGGTGTGATAGGGAGAGTTTTATTTTTTTTTTAAGTAACTGGAACAGGGTCTACAATAATCCAGGGTTATAAAAACAGGATGGATTGCACTTGAACAGAGATGGATCCATCCTGGGTTCTTGGAGACAGAATAAATGAATGCATATAAAAATGTTTAAACTAAGAGCTGAGGGGAATGTGTGTGTGTGTGGGGAGTGTATTACATAGTAATAAAAATACATCTGCAATTGGTAAGCAGGATAGGTGAAAAGAAGATGGAATTTGGAAGGTCTTGCTCACAAATGCAAGAAGCTTGGTCAAAAAAGAATGAGCCTGAACAGCTTTTGTCTAAAAATCAGATCCATATTTGTACCATAACTGTACCTGGTGGCAGGAGGAGGACATGTGGGAGATATTAAAGGTTATATTCTATTCAGCAAACAAAGAAAGGACAAAAAGGACAGGGGGTGGCACTATATGTGTCCACTAATATAAAGGCTGAACAAGTTAGAATGAATGACAATGGCATAGAGCAAGTATGGGTAAAATTATTTCCCGGTTCGGGGAAAAAATTCTGTTAGGTCTTATATATAGGCTACCTTCACAAAATAATGATTTAAACCAGTTAATGTTGGATGACTTGGAACGTGTGGACACTAAAGATAACAATTATATTATTGGGGGACTTTAATGTGCTGGATATTATTTGGGACACATTGCAGGGAAGGATCAGCATGGAAAAATGATTTATAGATATTATTAGCAAACTTAACCTGGACTAGTACGTGGCTTTGGGGACCAGAGGCAAACATATTTTGGATCTAGTTTTAAGTAACCTGGAAAATCAAATTATGAGTGTGATGTAGACAGCCAGTTCTGAGTGCTGTATCATTTTTTTTATATAAAATGTATTACTGACTGTCACTGCTGAAGGTCTGATGCTTTAGGAGTGACCTCACCCCCCGCTTTCAGCTGAAAGATGAAAGCTCTGGGCAAATGCTGACAGCATATGAGTTCACACACACTCTCAGTTTTTAGATACTATGTGTTACATGGCAGACCAGAAGCTAATTACAGACTTGTTTAAGTTCATTTTGTTAAGAGGGAATCATAAAAAAGGTTTATGACGTTGAAGAGAAACCCAGGTTATTACACAGGGGTGTGATGATGTAAATGCTCCTGTGAAGCCTGTGTGAGGGAGGATGCAGCATGGATCAAAAGAGATGTCATTTGGAACAGGAGTCATGCTGAGGATTGCACAATTGATACTTTGAAAAGACTACTGTTTTTCTTTATTATATATATATTTTTAAATATAATCTGACAGAGGAGGAGCTAGCTGACCTCACACAAAAATGGGTTGGCTAATACAGTTGTTTAAGGAATACTCTGTTTTACTTAGACACATTTTTACCTAGACTCTGACAAGGATACATCTTTGGAGCACTTTAAGCAAGTATTTAGAGACTAAGTACTGAAGTAGGCATTTGCACTGTTTAAACCCTTGTTCTTTTAAAATATTTGTATGTCTTGTGCTATAACAGTTCTGTATTGTTGTGTTTTACATATTCTTATCTATTATAGTAAAATTCTTTTAGATCTTACTTGGTCTGTCTTTGACGTCTTTTTAGTTGTAAGAAAATATATGGTTATTGCAAATACTAGACATAAGCTTGAATGGTGGTACCAAACTGGCAAGAGAAGCATTTAAAATCTGAGGTCTTTATTGAAGTTTTAAAGGGTTCATCTCTGTGTACCTGGTTAGGTGCCCTTAGGCAAAGATATCTGGCCTCCCAAAGACAGATATATCTGAGCCTGTGCATTGGGTATACTAACAAGAGGTTAACAGTTTGAATCCCTCCAGAACTTGAGATCAAAGGTTGATCTGAACTCACAAAACAGACAAGAGGGTTACCTTGTACTGTTCACTGTTCACAAGACTGCGCTCAGAGGTTGGCACTTTGGGAGTAGAGGGCCTGACCTGCTGAGTGGATTTGTGACAGATTGGTGGTAGCAGTGGGATAATTTTGGTATCACAAGTTTGTATTGTTCTGTGTAAGCTGAGACCGTAAGCTCTCTTACAAAGAAAGAAAAAGACAGTCTTATTTTAAAAAAGAAACAGAACTATATATCACTTGGGGTACAGTCAAGTTCCTACCCATTTTATTTTTTTTCCTAAAGTGCAAGTCAGAGTAGCCATAGCCAGGGAAGAGGAAGATGGCTTCCGATTACAGCAGGCACACTGTAGATTACTTGAAGCAGTTGTGCAGGGACAGGGGAGTCCCGTTCGAGGTGACAGCCAAAAAGCAGAACCTCATAGAGGCCCTGATGGTAGCAGATACCCAGAGCAGCAAGTCACAGACCATGACTGAAAGGGACCAGTCCTCGAGTGTGGCAGGACTAGCAGCCAGTGCTGTGTCCAGGTCCGGTAAGGAGGACAGTAGGGCCACAGTCAGTGAAGTGCCACAGCAGCAGGGAAAGGTCACCAGTATTCTGAATCCAGAGGTACTCAGGCTGCAAATTGAGTTGCGCAGGATGGAACTGGAGGCAAAGCAACAACAGAGGGAGGCAGACCATGAGGAGCATGAGCACCAGTGAGCTGCAGAGGAGAAGAGAGAGCGAGGTCAGAGGGAGGCGGACCGTGAGGCAGAGTGACAACAGAGGGAGGCAGATCATGAGAAGCGTGAGCGCCAGTGAGCTGCAGAGGAGATGACAGAGAATGAGAATGTAGAGAGGCAGAGGAGAGAGGAGCACCAATGTCAACATGAACTGGAGAAGCTATGACTCTAACCAGTGGCACCAGAGCAGGTAAGTGGCTTGGGTTTAACTGGAACTGCAAGACTGTGTTACAGATTGAACTCCAAATTAATAACCGAGTTTAAAGAGGGGGAGGACATGGATGCCTTTTTAAATTCTTTTGAAAAAGTTTGTATTCAGGCTAAAATTCATAGAGAGTCCTGGAGTTTCCAGCTATCCCTGCTACTTACCGGGAAAGCTCGGGATGTATTGAGTCAAATGGACAATGAGGACAGTAGTAATTACAACAAATTAAAAGCTGCACTGTTAAAAAAGTTTGAATTAACTGCTGCATCATACAGAGCAAAACAAAAAAAAAGAGCTAAATCCCATAAGCTCAGGAGAAGCCCTGATATGAGCTACGAGGAACTAGCCATTAAACAACGTCAGTTTTTAAAAGGTTGGTGGGAAGGAATTGAGGCAATCTCTGTTGATAAAATTGAAAATGTGATTTTATTAGAACAGTTTTATTGGGCTTGCCCAGCAGAGCTAAAAACATGGCTAGAGGACCAAGATCCAAAAACAGTGCAAGAGACTGCTGAACTCTCGGACCACTATGCTAAGAGCAGACCTGCTCTGACAGTGAATGGGTTGGGCGTGGCAGTGCAGAAAGGGAAAAGTGCACCTTCAGGGCAGCTAAAACCCTCACTGCCTCCACTGAAACCAGTTAGCCCCATGTTTCAGAGAAAAGATTTCTCTGAAGCAAGAAATGCATGCTGGTTGTGTAAAGAAACTGGGCATATTGCCAGACAGTGTCCTAAAAAGGCAAGCCATACTACACAACAGGGTGCTAGAAAAGAAGTGGCTTGTTTGTGCATCCCTGGGAGCATGCCAGTGAACATGCAGGAACACATGCACCCAGTCATGGTAAATGGTGTGCAGACGCAAGGGTTAAGGTACACAGGGGCATCCCTGATGTTAGTAAAGGGGGATCTGGTACAGCCTGGTCAGCTTATACCCAATAAAAATGTCACTGTACAGGACTTTGCAAGTGAAGAGAAAACATTGCCACTCGCTAGTGTTCTCCTAGATTGGGGTGAAACAGGGGGAACTGTGCAACAGGTGGCTGTAGCCAAAACATTACCAGTGGATGTGATCCTGGGTAACAATCTTCAACAGGGGATGGTATGTGCAGTTACCCATAGACAAGCAGCAAGGGAAAATTGTAGCTCCCTGAACCCCACAGAAACCAGTGTGGAAACCACTGAGAGGCTGGTTCCCCAGCCTGTGTCTCCAGAGGAGGAGACTCAGCTACAGAAGGTTACTCCGAAGAGGGAGGGGTGACCCATTGTCAGAGGGTTGGGGTTAACAGTGATCCTGACGGCCCTGATGCTCGTGCTAGGGACCCTAGTTTAGCAACTGAAGGGGACCCATCCCATGCCTTGGGACTGTGTGAGGGGTTTGCAGCTGCTCAGAGGAGTGACCCTAGTTTAGAGAAGCTGAGGGCTTGGGCAGACTCAGATGGCACACAGGGAGGTGACAACAGATGTAAGGTTTATTGGGAAAATGGACTTATGTATACTTAGGCAGTACAGACAGAGGGAGGGATGCTAGGCAGGCAGCTTGTTGTCATTCCTTAGGGGTATCGTGAGCAGTTACTCAAAATTGCACATGATATTCCCTTGTCTGGTCATCTGGGAATCACACGCACTATGCAGTGGTTAGCCCAGAATTTCTACTGGCCTAACTTCACCCAGCAGGTGAAGGAGTATTGCAGGTCTTGTTACTGGTGCCAAGAAATAGGGAAGGCAGGCAAGAAAACCCAAGCCACCCTGATCCCCTTGCCCATAGTGGAGGAACCATTCCAAAGGGTGGGAATGGATATTGTGGGGCCTTTGAATACCCCCAGCTCCTCAGGGAAGAGATTCATCCTGACTGTGGTGGATTATGCCACCCAGTACCCAGGGGTAGTCGTCCTATCCTCACTGAGGAAAGACAAAGTGGCAGATGCCTTACTTGGGATTTTCTCCCATGTTAGGTTTCCGCAGGAGGTAATCACCGATCGAGGGGGTTCCTTCATGTCGGATCTGATGAAATGTTTATGGGAGAAGTGTGGGGTGGTGCAGAGATGCACGACACCGTATCACCCACAAGCCAATGAACATGTGGAATGATTCAATGGTACCCTAAAGTCAATGCTCCAGGCATTTGCTGAACAGCTTGGGAGGGACTGGGAGAAATACCTTCCCCACCTGTTGTTTGCATACAGGGAGGTGTCCCAAGAGTCCACAGGATTTCTACCCTTCGAACTCTTACATGGACACCGAGTACATGGGCCCCTAGACTTGATCTGGGAGGACTGGGAAGGCAATCACGCCACCCAGGGAACTCCCATTGTGGATTATGTCCTTAGATTTAGGGAAAGGCTGAAAGAGCCTATGGGGACAGCCCAGAGCAACCTGGCAGCTGCCCAACAGAAACAAAAAGTTTGGTATGACCGCAGAGCCAGAGCTCACTCCTACATGGTGGGTCAGGAAGTCATGGTCCTTATTCTGGTCTGGAAAGACAAGCTGCAAGCTGAGTGGGCAGGACCGTACAAAGTGATTAGGAAGGTAAATGACGTGAACTACATTGTGGAGTTACCTGACAGAAGACAGACAGAAAGGATGTACCATGTCAACATGATGAAGCCATTTACAAATAGGGCTGACATGGTGTTTGCAGTGTGTAGTCATGGGAAGGGGATGGATGAAGGAGACCCCCTTCTGGATTTGCTGGAAGAGAGTAAGCGGGAGTCCTCTGTGGAGGCAGTAACATTTTCTCCCCAGCTGGCCCCGGACCAGGTCCAGAAAGTAAGGGAGGTTTTAGCAGACTTTTCCCCCTTGTTTGGCGTCAAGCCTGGACTAACCCCCTTAGTGACACATGATGTGGAGACAGGGACACAGATGCCCATATGGCGGACAGCATACTGGGTTTCAGAGGCTGTCCAAAAGGACATTAGGAGGGAAGTGGAAGAGATGCTGGATTTAGGGGTAATCCAGAGATCTCACAGCCCCTGGGCCTCACCTGTAGTCCTTGTGCCTGAGCCAGATGGCTCCACTTTTTCTGTGTGGACTATCATGGACGGAATGCAGTCACAAAGTCCAATGCCCACCCAATGCCCCCGGACAGATGAACTTCTGGACAAGTAGGGAGGGCAACCTACCTTACGACTATTGACCTGACCAATGGGTATTAGCAGGTAGAATTGACAGACAGGGCTAAGGAGAGGTCAGCCTTCATCACTCTGATAGGCTTATTTGAGTTTAAAGTAATGCCTTTTGGAATGAAGAACGCCCCAGCCACTTTCCAATGGTTGGTGAACCAGGTGTTAAATGGTGCTGAGAAGTACACCGTGGTGTACCTGGATGACATTGCCATCTTTAGTATGAGCTGGGAGGAACACCTGTCCCACCTTAGGGAAGTGCTGGAAAGGATACAGAGGGCTGGGCTCACTGTCAAAGCTGAGAAGTGCCAGGTGGCCATGGGGGAAGTGGCATACCTCGGGCATGTGGTAGGCTGAGACAGCTCCATCCTAACCAAATAAAGATAGAGGTGATCCAGGCATGGCCCAGACCAGAAACCCAGAAGCAGGTCAGGAGTTTTCTAGGGACAGCAGGGTACTACAGAAAATTTGTACCCAATTACAGTGCCCTGGCTGCTCCCCTATTGGACCTGACAAAGAAAAAGATGCCAAAGAAAATTATCTGGGGCCCAGCCTGTGAGGAAGCCTTTACCAAACTAAAGGAGACACTATGCAGTGCTCCTGTTTTGACAAGTCCTGACTATAGCAAAACCTTTATAGTTCAGGCGGACGCCTCAGACTTGGGTATTGGGGCAATACTGAGCCAGACGTCCAGCAAAGGGACAGATCACCCAGTAGTGTACCTGAGCAGGAAGCTGCTTCCCAGGGAGCAAGCGTACTCCACGGTGGAAAAGGAGTGTCTTGCCGTAGTGTGGGCCATAAAGAAATTAGAGCCATACTTGTATGGGCAGTATTTTGTGGTGCAGACTGACCACAACCCCCTGGTTTGGCTGGCACAGATGGGGAAAAACAATGGCAGACTTCTAAAATGGAGTTTTGCTTTACAGGGGTATGATCTAAAAATCGCACATAGGGCTGGAGCAAAGAACCAGAACTCAGATGGGCTGTCTAGGGTCTATGAGGAGTGAACTGATTTGGGAAGCTCATCCCATGTAGGGGATAGATCCCCCAAATTCAGTGTAGGTGGGGGAGGAGTGTGACATAGACAGCCAGTTCTGAGTGCTGTATCATTTTTTTAATATTAAATGTATTACTGACTGTCACTGCTGAAGGTCTGATGCTCTAGGAGTGACCTCACCCCCCAGCTTTCAGCTGAAAGATGAAAGCTCTGGTCAAATGCTGACAGCATATGAGTTCACACACACTCAGTTTTTAGATACTATGTGTTACATGGCAGACCAGAAGCAAATTACAGACTTGTTTAAGTTAATTTTGTTAAGAGGGAAATCATAAAAAAAGTTTATGATGTTGAAGGGAAACCCAGGTTATTTCACAGGGGTGCGAAGTTGTAAATGCTCCTGTGAAGCCTGTGTGAGGGAGGATGCAGCATGGATCAAAAGAGATGTCATTTGAAACGTGAGTCATGCTGAAGATTGCAAAATTGATACTCTGAAAAGACTACTGTTTTTCATTATTAGATATATTTTTAAATATAATCTGACAGAGGAGGAGCTAGCTGACTTCACACAAAAATGGGTTGGCCAATACAGTTGTTAAAGGAATACTCTGTTTTACTTAGACACATTTTTACCTAGACACTGACAAGGACACATCTTTGGAGCACTTTAAGCAAGTATTTAGAGATTAAGTACTGAAGTAGGCATTTGCACTGTTTAAACCTTGTTCTTTTAAAATATTTGTATGTCTTGTGATATAACAGTTCTGTATTGTTGTGTTTTACATATTCTTATCTATTATAGTAAAATTCTTTTAGAACATACTTGGTCTGCCTTTGACATCTTTTTAGCTGTAAGATAAGTATATGGCTATTGCAGATACTAGACATAAGCTTGAATGGTGGTACCAAACTGGAAAGAGAAGCGTTTTAAATCTGAGGTCTTTATTAAAGTTTTAAAGGGTTCATCACTGTATACCTGGTTAGGTGCCCTTAGGCAAAGATATCTGGCTCCCCGAAGACAGATATATCTGAGCCTGTGCATTGGGTATGCTAACAAGAGGTTAACAGTTTGAATCCCTCCAGAATGTGAGACCAAAGGTTGATACAAACTCACAAAACAGACAAGAGGGTTACCTTGTACTGTTCACTGTTCATTAGACTGTGCTCAGAGGTTGGCACTTTGGGAGTAGAGGGCCTGACCAGCTGAGTGGGTTTGTGACAATGAACTGTAGAACAAGGGAGCCACTGGGAGGAAGTGACCACAACGTTCTACTTTTTGAAATGCAGAAAATGAACTGCAAAATAACAGGAACTATCAAAATTAAGTATTTCAGAAGAGCAAACTTCCAGGATATGAGAAATGTTTTCAGAGAATGGGATTGGAAGGCTACATTTCAATATGAAAATCATAATGAGATGTGGGGTATGCTTATAACAACATTAAGCAAACTTATTGATAGATTTGTCCCAGATATGATTAAATACAACTCATTTGGTAGGGTTTCTGGATGGTTCAACAGGAGCGTTAAGTCAAAGACCAGAAGAAGGAAAATGGAATATAAAAGAGCAAAAATGAGTAACACTCAATCTGCATGGGATGCATATAGGAAATCGGTTAAGAAATGTAAAAAAATATATCAGGAAAGCAAAAAGAAACCACAAACTTGAGCTGGCAAGCAAGGTAAAGGACAACTACAAGTAATTTTTTATCCATATTAACCATAAAAGGTACGGGGCTTCTTGGGTGGGGCTACTTGCGGATACTTAGGGAAATGTAGTAACAGAGGATAAGCAAATGTTCGAGTTGCTCAATACACACTTTGGTAGAGTTTTTGGTAAAAAAGATGCAAACTCAGTTTTCAAGTCAGAAGGTTAAGGAACATTTCAGAATAATTATTAAGGAGGATTACAACAAAATGAGATTGAAACAGTTAAATCCAAATAACGCACCTGGCCCTGATGGTATGCATAAAAAAGGAAAAGTCCATGGGTAATGGTGTCTCTTCAGTAAATTGTCTTGCATCTCCAAGGGGCAGTAATAGGTTCAAAACATGAAGTTATGTGTGGTGATTGCAGTTCATATCGCAAACAAAGTCACTACTTCAGTTTTATTTAATCTATTCATTCTTTTATTCACCCTGATGTTTTGCTCATAAATAGTGAGCTCTTTCAAATGGTTTCTTTAGATCTGTAAATTAATTCATATCATTTATTACTTACACTTTTAAGCCTTATTGGATATACTGTATACTTTAATTTCATATATCAGTTTAACTAGGAAAATATTTACCAAGCTATCGCGTAATACTTCTTAAGATTCCCTGGTATCCACTGAAACTGTTATGTACTCTGGTATTTAACTGTAAACATAAATACCATACAAAACCTTAGTGGTTCTTAATCAGTTAAATCATTACACCGTGGTGTAGTATTCTCCGCCCCAGAGTATCCTAAAAAATGATCCAAATCAGGTCCTTCCGATCAGTTGACATCCTCACTACACACTTATCTGCTTTCCATTGACTGGTCCCCTGTTTCTATGGCCGATAATATCAATTAAACCCTACAATATTTCCAATCAAAATTTGTACTATTCTGGAATCAGCATGCCCCACTCAGGAAAACCAGGGTCAGTGGTTCTCACCTTCCCTGGATCTCGGCTGAACTTTTGGCCTGCCTCTGTGCATGTGACCTGGTATGGAAGTCTTACAAGATCTCTAGCACTCCAGCTAATCTTATTTACTCATTTATTTATTAGCTTTCGGTAACCGGGTAAGTGCATTAGGCAATAACCCTGCCTATTTTCAGGCACGACCTGGGAGAGTACAGTGTATAGACTACAATGATAACAATCAGGTACAAAATGCAATGATACAATCAGGGCATAATAATCAGCAGATACTCCAGAGCAAAAAAGCATAAAATTATCCATGCAGGGATAAAACAGAAGTAACAGATACAGTTGGTACAGCGGTACAACCTAAACAAGTACCGTGCTTTAAGGAACTCTTGTACTAGAGCCACCAGGTTAGCTAAGGCTGAATTATTTTCCTCCACATTTTGGAACAATCTTAGTAACCCTTCCAAGTTCTGGCAAGTAATACATGCCCTTCCCCCACATACACCCAGTCCCCCTCCCCTGTTCTCAAGGTGGGTGACTCCATCATTTCAGACCCTCCTTCCATCGTCTCAGCTTTCAACTCCTATTTCTCCACTTGTTCTTTCTCACTCCTCTCTGCACTCCCAGCTACCTACCCTTTCTCCTTCTTCCTCCCTTTCCCCCCTTGTCTTTTTCACCTATCACCCCTGCCTTGGCTCCTAAAGCTGCTCACTCTCAACTCCCAGAAATGTGGGAGCCCTGATGGACTTGATCCCAAGCTCCTGCACCTCTCTGCACTGGCTATTGCCTTGCCCATCTCCTCCCTGCTCAACCTGTCATTCTCTCTTGCCTCAGTCCTGGATACCTGGAAGCATGCAACTGTCATTCACCTTCCAAAAAGAGATGACTCCTCCTGTCCTGGAAATTTCCACCCAGACTCTCTCTTCTTAACCTTATCCAAACTTCAAGAACACATAGTTCTATCTCAACTCTCCCCTTTCCTTGTCTCCCCCTCCTTTTCCACCCCCTTCCAGTCTGGCTTTCTCAAACATCACTCCACCACTTCCTCTCTCCTCAGAATCACAGATTACATCCATTCTGGCATGGAACAAGGCCTCCTCACTTTCCGCATCTTTTTCGATCTAGTGAAAGCTTTCAGCACTGTCTCCCACCCTCTTCTCCTAGACAAACTAAAAGCAGCGGGTCTATCTAACTCCACAACCAGATGGTTCAACTCCTACCTTGTAGGTAGATCTCAATCAGTGAGAATTGGAGACTCTCTCTTCCCCCCTCTACCCATACACACTGGCGTTCCCCAAGGTTCTGTCCTTGGCCCTTTGCTTTTCTTCATATTCCTCAATGACCTCCCCTCAGTCTGCTCCTCTGCATCCATCCATATGTATGCAGATGACACGGTCCTGTTTTCCTCTGGTTCTTCTCCATTAGAGTTAACATCCAGGCTTCAACTTGATTTTGGCACTGTCCAGAAATGTTTCAGGGCTAATCAACTATCCCTTAAAGCTAAGAAAACTGTTTCTATGAGTTTTGGCACACAACAGAGGCTTTCTAGACTCTCTTCACTCCCCACCTTCCTCACCCTCGATGGGGGGAAAAATTGATGACGTACTCTCATGTAAGTATCTCAGTGCCTGGCTTGACTGCCACCTTGGTTTTTCTCAGCACATAGATGCTATGTGCAAAAAACTCCACCCTAAGTTGGGTGCACTTTATAGGAACAAAAGCTGTATCCCTATATCTGCCTACCGGGGCATCATAACTAAAAGGATCCTCACCATTATTGATTATGGCAACTTAGTCTATGGTGCTGCACCTAAATCCACCCTGGCCTGACTGGATCCCCTCTTCCATTCCTTTTGCTGTTTTGCCTTGGTCTGTACCCCTCGGACTCACCACTGTTCTCAGTACATTGATCTCTCCCTCCATTCCTTGAATGACCACCATCTCATGCACTGTGCCTCCTTTATTTCTAAATTCTGTTTGGCTTCGCTTCCTTCTTACCTCAGCTCTCTCCTCTCCCCTATGCCCCCCACCATGTACTCTCTCCATAACTCAGGTTATCATTCTCTTTTGCTCTCCTCTCGTAAATCCCTAGCTGGCCAGTCTGGTTTCTCCTTCTGCCTTCCTAATCTTTGGAACTCCCTTCCTCTCCTCTAACAATTTGCTCTGCCACCTTGAAATGCTCTCTTTTCTGTCAACTCCAAGGCCACACTGCCCCCTCCTGTAAATGTCCTTAGCTCCATTGCTCTACACCTCTCCTTATCTACTCCAACCTTTATACTTCTAGCCATACCACCTCACCCCTTCCTCTCCCCCTTTCCCTCCATCACTTTCTCCCACTCCCTTACTTCTTTCTCACTCACTCCCAGTAATCACCCTTTCTAACCCTTCCTAATCTGCAACACTCTATTCCCCCACCCTACCCACCATAATCTGTTCTCTTCCCCTCTCACTTTTACTGCCACTGCTACTTTACCTTTTCACCCCTAGCCTCCCTTTCTCACCCTCCTCTACTTGCTCTCTCTCCTACCCTTTCCTATACTTGTGATGTTACTTTCTTGTGTGTGCCGGATATTTCGCAGTTCTGATGTTTAACCTCCATTATTATTTGCTCTGGTAAGGTTTATTATTGTACATACTGTGTGTTGTTGCATTATTACTGGTAATGTATATTATTATACATACTGTGTGTTGTTGTATTGTTATTACTGGTAATGTATATTATTGTACATACTGTGTGTTGTTGTATTATTACTGGTAATGTATATTATTGTACACACTGTGTGTTGTTGTATTGTTATTACTGGTAATGTATATTATTGTACATACTGTGTGTTGTTGTATTATTACTGGTAATGTATATTATTGTACACACTGTGTGTTGTTGTATTGTTATTACTGGTAATGTATATTATTGTACATACTGAGTGTTGTTGTATTGTTATTACTGTGCTTCTTCTTGTTTGTATTTATCCGCTCCCCTCTCCCTCAGGATGCATCTGGAAATGAGTTTCATGGCTCAGTATGTCTTTCCTGGTAAATCTCTTTTAAATAAATAAATATTATCACTATAAGCTACTCAGTATATTCCTTTAACACTATTTTAGTTGGTTTTGCCCATTATGTTTTGTGGACTTCATACCTTCTGTATATTTTTTTCAACCAATAGGATTCCCACAACCTCCACTTGCATAATGTGTGACTCTGAGCAAGTCACTTAACTTCCCCAGTGCTCCCAGGTTGCCCCTGAAAACAGGCACTTGTGCCTAGTGGGTCTTACCCAGTTACTAAAGACTAAAAAAAAAGAAATTATATTGAGTACTTGTTTCTGTTTTCCTTCCAATGTTAATATAATACCCTGTAAACACAAAATGTCATTACTTGCACTGAACTTTGTCTTTTTTGCTTTCAATTTCATACATCTTATTTATTTATTGAAATGTTTCACCAGGAAAATTACACTGAGCAACAGTATTCTCGTCTCATGGTATGTCCTGGGGGAAAGGGTAGTGGGATACAGAAATAACAGACAATTTACACAATGTTGGGTAACAATTATGGGTACAAATTATAGACAGTGCAGAGGTACATGATACAGAAAAAAAAAACCCATAATTTTGATTGACCTTAATGCAATTAGGAAGCTAGAGTAACATGGGATAGGTTAGTCACAGAAGGTAGGGGATAGGTTAGTCACGGGAGGAAGGGGTAGGGAGGACAAATGTAAGTGCGTGACTAAGTGCTTGGTGGGGTCACATTCAACTTTACATTCTTTATTGAAGGTTAAACCAACTTGTTTGAATTACCTCCTTGTGGGGAGCTGTACTCTCAGTGGCGTCTTCCTCTGATACCAACATGGCTTTCTGGGCAAAATAAACTAAAATAGTGTTAAAGGAATATACTGAGTGACTTACAGTGATACTACACCACGATGTAATGATTTAACTGATTAAGAACCACTAAGGTTTTTGCAAGTTTTTTACATTTACAGTTAAATACCCCAGTACATAAAAGTTTCACTGGATACCAGGGAATATTAAACAGTATAAAGCAATAGCTTGGTAAATATTTTACTAGTTGAACTGATATATGAAATTAAAGTATACATCCAATAAGGCTTAAAAGTGTAAGTAATAAATTATGGTCCAGATTCACAAAAGGCAACTCAGGACGCAAGGCAACTTGTGTCCAATGAAATGGTGCAAGTAGCTTTTGCGTCATGTTTGGATTCAGAAAGGCAGCCTGCGACATACTGCAGGCTGCCTGTGCCCAAGTGGATCAATGCACCAGAAACCCCCTTGCGATATGGTGTAAGGGGGTTTATTGCAGCAGCTGCACCCTATTCAGGAAGGGTGGCTGCAAAGTCCCCAAATTGGGATTCAGAAAGAACCCCCAGTGGACATCCATCAAAGAACCCTTACATCAGCTATGAGGAGGCGTAAGTGGTCTTTGCTGTCCACAGGTGGTTGCCAATGTGCAGCCGGTGCTGCACAACTGAGTGGCCACTATGGCCCCCCAACAGCCCCATTCCCCTAGTGTACATCACTGCCCTCCACCCCCCCACATGCCCCAAGTCCCCACAGTAGTCTTCAAAATACCCAGTGTGGGCTATCGTGGGGGGTGGGGGTTGAAATTGCCCATAAGGGTTTGTAACCTGGTAATATTGGGATCAGGATGGGGGGAAAAAGCCCACACTGGGCTTTTTGATGTCTGCTGTGGGGACTGTGGGTGGGGCTGCACCACAACCCACTTCTACAGGTGCATCTGCCACCCTCCCATCCCATGACTCATGGCATTACAGGGGCTGCACCCTTCCTTGGATCATTGCCGCAAGCCGTGGGATGCATGCTCCTGGACCCCGTCCAATACTGAATCAGGTGCAGGGTCCAGGACACAGGAGCTGTTGACGCAAGCTGCCATTGTCACAGCTTGTGGCAACCTTTTGTAAATCCAGCCCTATATGTATTAATTTACAGATCTAAAGAAACCCTTTGAAAAAGCTCACTATTTATAAGTGAAACATCAGGGTGAATAAAAGAATGAATATTTTAAATGAAACTGAAGTAGTGACTTCATTTGTGATATGAACTGCAATCCCCACACATAACTTCATGTTTTGAACCTGATGGTATGCACCCAAGGATAATAAGGGAAATGGCAGAAGAACTAGCGAAGCTCGTTACTAAAATATTTCAGTCTTCTCTTGGATAATGGGGAGGTAGTACCAGGTTGGAGGAGAGCTGTAGTTATCCTAATATACAAAAAAGGCACAAAACTGAGTACAAGAATTACAGGTCAGTGAGCCTGACCTCTTTGTTATTCAAGGTCCTTGAAAACATTATTAAAGAAGAAATAGAAAATTGCATTAAACATAATCATTTGAGAGACATTGTGCAACATGGTTTTACTAAGGGTAGATCACGTCAGATCAATTTGATTTCTTTTTTTTGATAGAGTAAGTAAGGCCTTGGATCAGAGGAGTCCTGTGGATGCCATTTTTCTAGATTATAGTAAGGCATTTGACAAAGAGTCACACAGAGAATTAGTGGAGTGCTTAACAAGGCTGGGATTAAATTCAATATCAATAGCATGGATTAGTTCATGACTAATTGACAGAGAGCAGCAGGTGGTACTATGAGAAGTGGAATCAGAATGGATAGCAGTGACCAGTGGCACGCCACAGGGTTCAGTGCTAGGGCCTTGCCTATTTAATGTTTTCATCATAATAATGCAATGCAGTGAGGGAGTATGGTTGTCAAAATTTGCTGATGACACCAAGTTGGTTCGGTGGTTATCAGTAATGGAGAAATGAAAAAAACCTACAACAGGAACTGACTAGGACTGAACAGTGGGGACGTGATCATAAGTTGGAGTTTAATGTGGATAAATGCTCAGCGATGCATTTTGGAGCCAACAACAGTAAGGCATCATACATGCTAGGAGGGCAAATTCTGAAGACAGGGACAGAAGGGAGGGATCTGGGAGTTATATTAGCCAATCACCTGAGTTTTAAAAGACACTGTCAGCAGATAACAAGGAAATCTTATGGGATTTTGAGCTGTATAAGAAAACACATAAATAGTAGGGACAAAAAGGTGATCATGCCACTCTATTGATCACTGGTTAGGTGCATTTGGACTATTGTGCCCAGTTCTGCGCTCCATGTACAAAAACAGAGATTAAATCACTTGAGCGAGTGCAATGCAAAGCAACTAGAATGATAACTGGTCTGTGGCACCAAGAGTATGACAGACTACGAAACTTAGACTTGCATACACTAGAATATTGTAGGCTGAGAGGGGACCTCTGCTTAGTTTTTTACGCCTTTGATAGTCCTGATTTATGGGATACATTAGCTTTGAAACTAGGGAACTACGGTACAGTACAAGAGCACATTTACTCCAGCTCAAGGGTGATCTAAATCACTCCAAGGAAAGAGCAATGTGGTTTTCAGAAAGGGTGATCTCAGCATGGAATAGCCTACCATTGGAAATTGTAGGCAGTAGGACAATGAATGAAATCAAAACAAAACTTGATGTTTACTGCTATAAGAATGCAGTTAGGAAATATCATTTTTATGTTGGCTTGCACATGCACAGCCAGCATATTGTGGTAATAGCAGAATTGGAGGCGCGGTCACTGTTGGGCGAATGCAGGGCATGCATCAGTAGGTGCATCCCTCATTCCCCAATCAGCCTGCATGCTGGCACCACACCATGTTTACTTAATGTGGCGATCACATCAAATGAAAGGTCCGCTGAAATGCGAACAAAGCTTGTCATATGCAGCAGACCACCCCAACGTGCTTTCCCTGGTAAAAAACCGAACATAACATGGCAGCACACTGCCTACCATAATGCCGACTTTGGGGGTGCCCAATCCCCCTGTCAGCATGCCCTGCCTCAATGTATGTGCCAATGGGGGAGCTCACTCCCTGTCGGCATCATGCACCCCCCCCCATTTGTTATGTGCTGAGAGGGGTGCCTAATCCACTTCGGCTCTTGCCCCCTACCCATTTTTGTTGTGTGCCGACGGGAGTACCCAATCCCCTGTCTGCCATAGCATCCCACCCCAAAAAACACTTAGGTGACATGCTGGAAGCCCACCCCAGACTGCCAAATCGCTCTGAAACAGAAAAACCGTCCCGCAATGTTTTTTTTTATTTTAACCCTGTGAAAGAAAAAACGGTCCCTCGCGGTCTCCCGGCCCCCTCTCACAACCCACGCCCACCCTCTGCGCACCCTGCCTCCCCACTCCCCCTCACCCCATACTTACATCCAGAGCTGGCGCTACGATCTGTGGTGGACCGGGAACACATCTGCATTCTTCAAAGCTGACCGTGAACTGAGGAAATGCCGGTAAGCTGTATAATGGTATAAATAGGGTTTTTTCAACTTTGATGCATATCTCAGGCATTTTTTGAAATTTCTGCACCAAATTTTCAACATGGTGTTATTGGGACCCCTTCTCATGAATTCTGTCACTGTCATGGTATTATTTGGTTCTGAAAGGTGATTTCGCGGTCACTGTGCAGAATCACCTTTCAGGACAGAGTAACGAAATGAGAGTGCCACTGTTCATGAGGGGGGCTCTCAAGAAGCCTATGTTGCAAATTTGGTGAATAAAATCCAAAAATGGCCGTTTTATTTATGCGCACATTGTGCTGTTTCCACGCACGCTCATAACTTTGTGAATTTGTAATATTTTCACTCCAGATTTTCAAAATTGCTATTTTTCCACACCTCCTTATGAACAGTACAGCTGTCATTTTACATATCATGGCTGAAATGTGTTTTTGCATGTCCGCACAGAATAGCACGGTCGCTGTCGCGAAATCTATTTTTGGGACAGTTTGAGAAAATGACGGTGACACTGTTCATGAGCAGAGGTCCTAAAATGCCTATATTGAAAATCTGGTGCCAAAAGTCCATAAAATGACTGTGTTACAAGTGTGTGTTGCGCACTTTCCATGCACCCTTGTAACTTCGTAAATTTGCAATATTTTCATGCCAGATTTTCAACACTGCCATTTTTTCACACCTCCTTAAGAACAATGCAGCTGTCATTTTTCACAGCCTGCCCAAAATGTGTTTCTGCACCTGTGGTGCACAATGGCGTTGTTGCTGTGGGAAATCAACTTTTGGGACAGATTAACAAAATCACAGTGCCACTGTTCATGAGGGGAGGTCCCAAAATGCCTATGTTGAAAATGTGGTTAAAAAACTCCCAAAAATAATTGGGTTACGGATGTGTGTTGCGAAGTTTCTATGCATGCTCATGACTTTACCAATTTTTCATATTTTCACTCCGGATTTTCAATGTTGCCATTTTTTCATGCCTCTTCATGAACAATACAGTTGTCATTTTCCACATCCTGCCCAAAATGTGTTTTCATCACTGTGTCGTCAAATGGCATAGCCACTGTGCAAAACCACCTTTCAGCTAACAAACTTTTTGTGCCGCTCTTCATCAGGTGGGGTCATAAACAGCCTATGTTGAAAATTTGGAGTGAAATACCAACAAATACCTACAACACTAGGGTTTCCAACTGTAACACCCCACCCTGTAGAGACTGCCAGGCGTCAGGGATGTGACTTGGGATCATTGGTTGTAATGCTCACGCCGTTCCAACCCCACCCTGCAGCCAGTGACAGGCATCGAGGTCTGCCTTGGACTGTTCTGCCCTAACATTCACCTCATTCTCCTATACTGCACCCACCTCAGCATATTTCCTTATGGAATGGGGTAAGTATAATGCCCAAAGACCCCAAAGCACACCACAACACTTGTCCGTGTCTACAGGGTAGGGTGAGGTACAATGGCATGCGCATTATAGCTGACGCCCCAAAGGCACACCCCAATGCCTGTCGGTCTCTACAGGGTGGGGGTGAGGTTGGTGTCACTTCAATACTTCACTGCCATTTCTATTATGCATCTCTAATTCCGGCACTACCAATGCCAATGCCAGCGAGACAACATTCAGCATTGACAAATGCTTATTAAGTTTAGTCAAGCAGTGTAAGGAACAATTGTCTAACTTTGCTCATAAAAAAAACTATAAAACCTATAAAACATGAAGGGAGATTTTTAGGATTGGAACTGACACAGGTATATGTTAGGGAAAATGTAAATGAACAGTGGAGTTTGTTGAAATCAAAGCTATTGGAATTGAGAGATAAGCATGTAAAAAAAGAGCACAGTACAATGAAATGGGTATGAAATTGGTGTAGCTAACAGATAAGATACATAAAGAAATAAGGGAAAATCTTAAGGCCTACTGGCAGTCAAAATGGAGGGTACAAGAGAGGCAAGGAGCAAGTACAGAAGAAAGGAAATTAAGCAATAAGGCATGACAGAGTGTGTGTTATTGTGTAATAATGTCATGCCTTGGGTGGTTGAAACTTGAGGTCACAGGCCAAGTGCTTCAACACTTGAGAAGTTATGTTATATATAGAATAATGTATGGGGTGGTGTGTGTAACGAGAAGTTTACACACACCCGAGGGGTAAGATGCTACATGCAGGTTTGTGCAAGCACCTTACCCTGGTGTGTGTAAACCAGTTACCTAACACCCGATATTTAATTTTTTATAATTACTGGTGCTTTGCACTGTTTGCGCAGCTTTGTGCGACTCAGCGTGGTTTTGCGTGTTATTGCACGGTTTGCCGTTATACACACTCACGTATAACGGGAAATTATGCCACGATTTCCCTATGGGAAAAAGGGGAGGCCAGTAATTATTACACAATAACACGCACCCTGGAGTGCCTTATTGCTATTATACAATGGCTCATTTCTTGAAAACCAAAAATAAAGTAGGAAAATATTTTTGAATGTTTTCTTTTCCAATTTTTGTTAGGGCAGGTATACATATTGAAAAAAGAGTCCATCATTTTTCTTTTGTCCAGCAGGTGGCACTACTGCTATATGCTTGTCCTGTATCTGGTTTAGGTGTTTCTTGCTAGTTTCTTCCATCTGTGTCTTTGAGCCTGCCCCCCCATCTGTTTGTGTCTGTCTGTCTGTCTTTTTCACTCGATGAGACAGGTGTTTAAAATTTCCCAATGTGGTAGTTATAACTTGTGTTGTTGTGCCCACACTGCTACTTTTCAGTTGACTTGCTGTGGTGAGCATTATGTGAAGCCAAGAGCAGTGCAGTGAAGGTTTGAAATGCTGCTCTGTCAGAATTCCCACTCCTGTACAATACCACAGATGATGACAAGCGTACAGCAAAAAGCCGATGACACCAGCTTCAGTTTACTTTTGTTGTGCAGTTTCTGATTCCAAATTCATGAATCATAAATGTCTGATGAAAGGCAATAGCAAGCAACCTCAATCACTAGCAAAATGGACAGCCACGCGCTGCCAGTTTGAAGAAGCGGTCGCTCGTCTGTACAAGCTGCAGTGCAGTATAAACAGTTTCTCCTTTTGGCTTTTTATGTTTGTTTGCACGCATGTGCAAGAAACATAGTGCCACCATACGAGAATTTGTAGTTGTGCCTCCTTACTTCCAATGCCCTGCTGCCTTTTGCAGGCATGGCCCCACCACGCCAATGAATGCAAGAGCTGTCTATGACAGCATTTGCAAATGCAGCTGCGTACACTTCAAAGAAAGGCACTGCAGTGTGTAGGCAATTTGCATACTGACGTCTGCAATATGTAAAGTGCCTACACATCAGCTCTGCAGTGCAAGAGCTGTCATAGACCGCTCCTGTCCCCCCCCAAACAAGTAACATGCTGGGAGCCCACCCCAGCATGCTCACGCGCTCCCCCCACACACAGTATGGCTGATGGGGGTGCCCAATCCCCCACCGGATCCACTGGCCCCCCCAAACAGCCTTACAGGTGCCACTCTGGGAGCCCACCCCAGCGTGGCAAATGTTCGTCTGTTGCTGCCCCAACACACTTCCAGGTGTCATGCTGGGAGCCCACCCTAGCATGGCAAACCTCTCTATGGCCGACGGGGGTGCCCAATCCCCCATCAGCTCCACTGTCCCCCCCAAAATACTTCCAGCTGCCACGCTGGAGCCCACCCCAGCGTGGCAAATGTCCCTCATCATCTTCCTAAAATAAAAAAAAACCTAGGAAGAAAAAAACATTCCCTCGACGTGTTCACCCCTTCCCCCACCTGCAGCCACCCTCTGCGCACCCTGCCTCCCCACACCCCCCTCACCCCATACTTACCTCCAGAGTCTGGTGCAACGATCTTCGGTGGACCGGGAACACGTCTGCACTCTTCAAAACCGACCGCAAACTGAGGAAATGCCGGTAAGCTGTATAAAGGGATAAATAGTTTTTTTTCAACTTTGCTGCATATCTCAGGCATTTTGAAATTTTTCAGCAAATTTTCAACATGGGTTTTGGGACCCCACCTCATGAATCTCACACTGTCATTTTGTTATTGGGTCCCAAAAGGTGATTCAGCGGTCACTGTCGAAACCACCTTTTGGGACTGATGTAAAACGACAGTGTCACAGTTAATGAGGTACCCCAAAAACCCTATGTTGAAAATTTAGGAAACAATTCTCAAAATGACTGTTTACAAGCGCATGCTGAGCAGTTCTAAACACTCGTAAGTTCACAAATTTTTAATATTTGCACATACATGTGATATGTCCAACTTGCTTAAGAGGGAGATTTGAGTCAAATTAGGAGGGAGATTGGCCTGCCAACTTGCTTAAGAGGGAGATTTGGGTCAAATTAGGAGGGAGATTGGCCTGCTAGTAGGGAGATGCTGTAATGTTGTGAGTTTGTCCTTAAATAGCGTCAAAAAAATAAGAAAAAAGTAATTACAAAAATTTAATGTATTTCATTTTGTCAAGAATAAGCACTAAAAAGAATAAACAACTAGCTATAAAAAGTTATCAGACACATTGTTCATCACTGATTTAATTTTTATGCGTCTTTATTTGCCAAAAAAACATGGATATTTTGGACAGAATTTTACTTAAGCAGGAGATTTTGTTTCCCAGAAGGGAGGGAGGGAGTTCAGTCAAAAAAAAAACAGGAGTCTCCTGCGTAAAGAAGGAGATATCACATGTATGTTTGCACTCCAGATTTTCAACATTGCCATTTTACCACACCTCCTTATGAGCAGAACAGCTGTCATTTTTCACATCTCGCCCAAAATGTGTTTCCGAGCGTGTAGTGCACAATGGCGCAGTCAGTGTGCAAAATCAATGTTTGGGACAGATTAAGAAAATCACAGTGACACTGTTCATGAGCAGAGGTCTTAAAATGGCTATGTTGAAAATTTGGTGACAAAAGTCCATAAAATGACTGTGTTATGAGCGAGCATTGCGCTGTTTCCACACACCCTCATAAGTTCATGAATTTGTAATATTTTCAGTCCAGATTTTCACCACTGGCATTTTTCCACACTTCCTTATGAACAGTACAGCTGTAATTTTTCACAACATAGACGAAATGTGTTTTCACACTTTCTGTGGAGAAATGCGTGGTCGCTGTGGGAAATCACTGTTCGGAACAGATTAAGAAAATGACAGTGACACTGTTCATGAGTGGAGGTCCCAAAAAGCCTGTGTTGACAAACTGCTGTAAAAAATCTCCAAAGTAATTACATTAAGGGTGTGCATTGCGCATTTCATGCTCGTGACTTCAGTTTTTTTTACTATTTTCACTGCAGATTTTCAACATTGCCATTTTTTATACCTCCCCACTAACAGTACAGCTGTCATTTTTCACATCCTGTTTGAAATGTGTTTTCACACCTGTGGTGCCAAATGCCATAGTCACTGTGCAAAATCAGCTTTCGGCTAACAAACTGATATTACCACTGTTCATAAGGTGGGGTAAAAAAAAAAACATGTTGAAAATTTGGAGTGAAAATACCAACGAATGCCTGAGGCGTTAGGATTTCCGACCATAATGCCCCACCCTGTAGAGACTGACAGGCATCATGGGTGTGACTTGGGATTGTCACCTGTAATACTCATACCATTCCACCCCCACCCACACCCTAGAGCCAGTGAGAGGCATTGAGGTGTGCCTTGGACTCATCGGCCCCAAAGCTCACCCCATTCTCCTATACTGCACCCATCTCACCATATTTCCTGATGGAATGGGGTGAGCATAAGGGCCAAAGACCCCAAGGCACACCGTAACATTTGTCGGTGTCTGCAGGGTAGGGTGTGGTGAAATGGCGTGGCCATTATGCCTGACGACCCAAAGGCACACCCCACCAATGCCAATGCCAGCAAGCAAACATTTGGCATTGACAAATGCTTGTTATAAGTGATACTGTGCTAAAAGAAAAGAAGAATGAGGAGCAAGGAATACATTGTGTCTGTGCTTGGTTGCGGGGGACATGACGACTTATACACCTCTGCTCACACTTTAGTTTTTTGGGGACTGACCTGGGAGTAAGGATGGATTTCGGAATTGGTAATGCAGTTGTTTTGATGCCTGCTCTAGATACAGTGATGTTATTGTGAAATAACGTCACTGTGTCTAGAGCTCAGCAGACAATCAGCTTCCTAGATTTTTTCTTGCCATTGTATAATTAAGCAATGAGGCACGACAGAGTGTGGTATATCATGGGCTATCATCATGCCTCAGGTGGTTGGGGCATGAGGGCGCAGGCAGGTCGATCCAGGCTCCAGTGGCTATCCTGTATATCACACCCTGAGTGACTTATTGCTGTATAAACAGTATGAAGTTTTATGAAAAGAAAAAAAAACAGGTTTTAAAACATTTTATGAATGAGTTTTTGAGTGGTGTAGGAGTACATTTTGAAAAAATAGTTCTCAGACAGTAGAGAGCAAGGAGACTGGTGGTGCTGGAACTTTTTTGAAGTCGTGATGATGTAACCTGATATCATCATGGCTTCAAAGAGCTCTCGGCCAAACAGATTCCTCTATTTACGATCCTCAGTTCATAATAAGCCTTTGTCAATACTGAATGTTTGCTTGCTTGTATTTGCTGTGTAGTTGTAGGGCATAGATAGTGCAGAGTATAAAATTAACTAAAGATAAGAGAGTCAATATAGACTTCTGGAGGTGCGGGTCAGTGGCCACCATTTTTGTGACAAACTCAGAGATGGTTAACAACAATCCTTTTCCCTAAGTGCACATCCATAAAGGGTGTTTCTCAGAGGGTTACTGTTATAGTAAAGAAAAGTGACCCAAAACACCA
Organism: Neoceratodus forsteri; assembly: GCA_016271365.2. Taxonomy (NCBI): domain Eukaryota; kingdom Metazoa; phylum Chordata; order Ceratodontiformes; family Ceratodontidae; genus Neoceratodus; species Neoceratodus forsteri. The sequence continues at coordinate 706,989,204 of CM057459.1, read as the reverse complement.
TCTTACCCTTACAGCTAATATTTCCTGTGAGTAATAGAATGGGACACTACCTCCCCCAAGACAGACACATACACATACACATACACACACACACTCACTTGCCTCCTGCGAAATCAAAATCTGCATTACAGTAGGAGTCAGTAACAGCACCAGACTGACTCCCGCAGGGTTGGGTTGTTGTTTTGGTTTTTTAGATGGATGATGCTCTATAAGTTATCTTCCGCAGATAGACTAATGTAACTGCTTATTAGTCCACTCCAGGCCTGTTGATATCAGCAGCTGAAAAAAGATGCTTACCTGCTTGCATTGTCATCGTACTGTATCACCACTTGAATTAATTAATTACGACTACCTGAATTTCAGTGAAGTGGCACCTGGTGGGCTGTTTATAATACCACTTCCATTATATTACCATAACATGGGGGGAAGCACATCCTTTCATGTTTCTTGACAGATAACTTCACATTCTATACATAACATTAAGAGTTCAAGTACAAAAAGTTTTATTGGTCAACAATATAGCCATTACAATCAATTATACATACATACAAATATTCACTTTAAAACAAATCTTAATAAGCATAAAATATTACACATTTATATTTCAAGTTTCAATCATCTGCATATAAATTATTTGGACAATTATTTCATAATAAATCTTAAATATCTTTAGAAGTGTACAGAAGATAAAAATCTAACTAATTTATTCAATATTCTCACATCATTAGTCGAGAATAAGAAAATCACTGTTTGTTTGGGAGGGAGGCCAAGACCACCCAGCACACCACCAAGCCATTTAGACCTACAGAGGGCATATCTAAATAATATGTTTTAAATCATCCTCTGTATTATTTCCACATTTACAAAAAGGAGAAGTAACTCCTTCACATTTTTGTCTGTAATACATGTAGTTAGAAGCAAACAGTTCCAATCTGAATCTTATTACTAGTCTCCGTACGATTAGTCAAGTTAAGTATTTCAAATAGAATTCTAACTCCTGTCCTTTCTTGATTTGTTAGTAATAAGTAAATAGCTTGAGATTGTTTAGGCAACTAATATTATTGATCATCTCTATGTCTTTCAACCTTGTTTTGACTTGTGAAACTATTTTTTCCTATGGATTTAGGAAAATTTCCCAGTTCAGGTGCCCTAATCCATATGGTAATATATGCTTTTTTATGCACTGTATGCTGGGAGGTAAACATCCATTGATACAATATGCTATTTCCTCTTCTAGACACCTTCTAGACAGTCTATGTTCTTGTAACAGGATTAATTTTACAGTAAACATGATCCTTTTCTCTACAACCAGAGTGGAGATTGCCGTTTGCCCCAATTCCATTCTTAAGATGACTGATGGCACTGATTGTGATACCATTAGTATGTGTCTATACATCTTATTCATGATTGCTTCCAGTTCCTTTTGTTCCGAGGAGCCCCAAACCTCCAGTGTATAGAGCACTTGTTTTTATTTTTACATTTAGGACTTTAAGAACTCCCAGTAATGAGTTTTTCCCCATTTTAGCATGAAATATCTTAAAAGCATTGGTGGCTGCCTTTAATGTGGTGTTAATCATTCTAAGGTTTTTTTTTCCATGTATTATTTTCTGAAAATCTGATGCCCAGGTAGTCGTAATGCTTTGTCACTTCTATCCTATCTTTCTTTATCCAGATTTTTGGCAATATTTTACTTCTATTTCCAGATATTACCACCTTAGTCTTTTAATTGTTTATTCTCAGTTTACGTTTTTTACATAATTCTGCAAAGTGTGCCAGTTTCCTTTTAAGGCCCAAAACTGAGGTAGATATAAGCACCAGATTGTCCACATAGGTGAAGCACGGTATTCTTTTCCCTGCCACCATTGGGGAGTGAAAATCAGGATCCCAGAGATTTTCAAGGATTTCATTGAGATATACATATATTGAACAATGTTGGTGCCAGCAGACATCCCTGGTGCACCCCTAAGTTTATTGGAAATTATTTTGTTGTATGGCCGTGTTGATCATATTGCACCTTACTCCAGCAGTTTTGCTGTAGTCTAATAATAGTGTTCCATAAAGTTTGTTCCATTCCATAATTCTCTAGCTTTCCCACAGCAAGGTTCTATTAATGCTATTGAAGGCAGATGAGAAGTCCACAAAACAACAGACTAATTTCCCCTTTTTTTATTTCTACATACTTCCACACCAGGAAGTTTAAGACGTAGCAATGTTGAATCATCTATCTTTCTTTCCTGAACCCATTTTAGAATTCATTCAATATGTTGTGGTCATTAAGTCTAGCTAGTATGATTTTAGAAAATAATTTTTGTGATATATCAATAAGACTTATTGGTCTGTACATCTTTGGGTCTCTTGGATCCCCTTTTTTAAATATTGGAAACAGTACGCTTCCCAACCAACTTCTTGGAAAGGGAAGGCCCTGTGCAAATATATTAAAAATTATTTCCAAGATTGGAAGCCGCCAACCTAGAAATGCCTTATATATATCCCATAAAATCAAATCAAGCCCTGGTGCTTTTTTTGAGGCGAGGTGGGATAAAGCTTCGCCTATTTCATGTCTTGTAATGTGTACAGTGAGAGGATACATTTAAGCAATAATGCATGACAGGGTATGTGTTGTGCTGGGATAATGTCACACCTGGGGTAGTTGGGCATGCGGCTGCCAGAGAGACATGCAATATTTACAGTGGTGTTCCGTCTACATTTATTATGTCACCAGTGCATTGCAATAATGTCAAACATCATATTTTGTGACACTGTCACACATCATTAAAGTGTGAGAATTCACTCAGACTGCATTATGATTCTCTCAGCCATGTCAGGCATACAGTCACAACTTCCCCATATTATACCAGTCAAGTCATTGCTGCCGCCCTGAGCATTACAACTTTTAGCTTGCTGTACAATACACACTGGCACATCACATTCTAAAGCCTTGAAACTGTCAACTGGTTGACATCCCGAAGAGCTGAGCTTTAGCTGGAGAGAAACCCTTACATAGTGCTGCTGTTTATAACCTGGCATCTAAATGTGTTGGTGCTCTATTTCTCTAGTTAACACAGCTCCAGAGGACTGGGTGATACTGTTTCCTAGCTGTTTCAGTGGCAGATAGTACATTTACATGTATTGTAACTGCATTTAAAGGAGAGCCTCCCCAACCAGCTATGCTTAGAAGCTTAAAATAACAACTCGACAGCATGAGATGCTGTACCTCTGTTAAACAGATTAAACTGCATTGTGTGAATTGTATCCTTAAAATATGACAAAACAGGACAGTGTGTGCACTACAGTTTGGGGATGAGTCCTGAATGTAATATACAGCACATTTGAGACTGAAGCAAGATCAAAAGGAAAGCAGACCAGCCCAAACCTCAAGGATGAGCTTTTTCCCTTTTAGTACTGATCTGTTTCATCAGGAATTTGTGCACAACATAGCAAAAGGGAACTGACCTACTTTTCAGAGACATCAACTATAATTTTAGAAGGGGCAGAGGAGCGTTTTGAGGAAACATTAGGGCAGCTGAGAAGTAAGATTTGATCTTGCATGAAAGGTGGTGAGTTCCCCCCAGTAAATTTTGTCCATTTGTAGCACTGTCTCTCATAAATTGATGTGAGGTCAGGAAAGGTAAAATATAAGCAGAGGCACAATTTGAGAGGCTACAGCACAAAAATAATCAGAATACCATCTCCATTGTCTTGCACTGTAACAGGGCTGAATAAGGCCCTACCCTATTTGTTATGCAGAAAGAGTTTAAATGCAAGGGTCTGTTCTATCCTCTCCTTTTCTATCTCTTCTCTGTCGGGTTGCGCAACCAAAATTTCTTGTGAGACCTAGGAACTGATCACTCCAACGGTTTCACAATTCTACACCTCTCGTTATCTCTCTGCCTTCCCTTGCTATTTCTGTCTTTTCTTCCCCTTGCATATCTGCAGGTATAAAAATATATGTGAATCTTTATGTGGAAATATCACTCATACTGGGATCCCTTTGTTTAAAACTGTACATAGCTATAATGTTGAAATGATTGCAAAGCTATTTGGAACTCAAGGGGTTAACCTGAGATGCAGTTTTTAAGCCTTTTGCAGAGCTGTAAACAAGAGGTCAGTTCTGGATCACCATGTTCTTTTTGCTGCTCCTGCATCGAAACTGACAAGAACATTCTGTAAGAAGTAGGATGTCAACGAGGCAAAGACTTGTTATTAAAAGAGCAGCAATGCTTTTACTAGAGAGACAAGGAGAGTGAGAGACTGAAACTTGGAATTAAGAGATACCCTCAGAAGAAGGACTTACTTCTCTATGTACTGCCTTTGTAAATAGTTATACTGAACACATTTTTATTTTTTATTTTGCTGTTCTTATGAAAAATAAAGTGCTATTTGCGAATTTTGAAACTGCCCTTGTTTTTCCTGTGCTTCCTGGCTTCCTGATCTGTGCCTCGATGACCTGCACCACTGTGTGTCACATGCAATCTGAGGGGGAAAAACTGAATAAATTGCATGAGACACCTTGAGGCGCCTGCTGATGGAGAACTCAGTGGCCCAGGAGGTAGAGAGGAATCTGGGTGTGGAGGGAAGGTGACAGCACAGTGGTAGTGCTTCCTCCATCCCATCAGTTTCCTGCTGCTGATTTGTCTGTGAGGGACTAAGACTTGGCTCAGGATGGCAATTGACCAGCTGTACCCTTTAACACTTACCAACCAAGTTCATTTTAGTCAGAGATGGCGCCCTTTGCCCCAAGTCCTGTACCTGAACCAGCTGAGAGCAGCAGATGGGCAACAGAAGCAGGCTCCAAGTGAATGAGTGGGGTACAGAAAATGACTTGAGTGCTGCCTCCAGGTTATGGCTAGACTTTTAAGAAAAGTAAACTTTCACAGCTGCACTTACCATATCCCCAGCTCTTGCCAGTCATTGTCTATGGCTCGACTCCTGTTCTCTGCAGCTTTGAGGAAAGCCAGAGGAAAACTGAGAAAACCAGACACTCTCCTCAAGTTCTGTACCTGAACCAGCTTAGCGCAGCAGGCGGGCGATAGAAGCAGGCTTCAAGCAAGCAGACAGGGTGTAGAAAATGACTCGAGTGCTGCTTCCAGGTTTCAGCTAGACTTTTAGGAAAAGTAAGCTCTCACTGTTGTGCTTATCATATCCCCAGCTCTCACCAGTCATCGCCTGTGGCTAAGCTCCTGGTCTCTACAGTTTGCAGAGACAGTGTCCTTGGCCCCACATCCTGTACCTGAACCAGCTGAGAGCAGCAGGCAGGTGACAGAAGCAGATTCCAAGCGAGCAGGCAGGAGTACAGAAAATAACTCAAGTGCTGCTTCCAGCTTGTGGGTAGACTTTTAGGAAATAAGCACTCACCACTGTATGGCTTGACTCCTGTTTCCTGGAGTTTGAGGAAAGCCAGAGAACAACTGAGAAAACCAGACTCTCTTCCCCAAGTCCTGTACCTGAACCAGCTGAGAGCAGCAGGTGGGTGACAGAATCAGGTTCCAAATGAGTAGGTGAGGTACAGAATATGACTCAAGTGCTGCTCACAGGTTACGGCTAGACTGTTAAGAAAAGTAAGCTTTCACCACTGCACTTTCCAGCTCTTGCCAGTCACTGCCTATGGCTCGACTCCTATTCTTTGAAGTTTGAGGGAAGCCAGGGGACAATTGAGAAAACCAGACACTCTGTGGGAAACGTTTCTGCACTACTGAGGAACTTGCAGGAGGCTTTACTGGCTCACTAACGGAAGGTGTTGATCTCTCTCTCTCTCAGTCTAATCAAAAAAGTACAGCACGTTCTGGAATAAAGTCAAGTTGGTGCTTCCTCAGTAGCTAAACTGAGAACACAAACAAAAACAAATTCTGGCCAGAGCCGATAGGGCTGCAGTTGAGGAATTTGGGGTAAAAATATAGAAAATTTGTTTTCTAATATTTTTACACCAAATTTTCAACATAGCCTTCTTATGACATTGCCTCATGTAGAAGGGCAGAGAAAATGTTCAACTCATGGCCTAAAGGTGATTTTGAGCAGGGACTGCAAAATCAACTTTCAGAATGTAGAAACACATTTTGGGCAGGAGTTGAAAAATGACAACTGGCTCATTCATGAGGTGCTGTAAAGAAATGGCTGTAATGAAAAGTTGGGGTAAAATTATTGAATATTACCAAACTTACAAGCCTAAATATGCAAAATTCAACATAGCCTCATAACTTTTTTTTTATATTTTTACACCAAATTGTCAGCATAGCCTTCTTATGACCCCATCTCATGAACAAGGACAGAGAAAATGTTCAACACCTGCCTGAAAGGTGATTTTGTGCAGGGACCATGAAATCACTTTTCAGGATGTAAAAAAACATTTTGGCCAGGATTTGAAAAATGACAGTTATCACATTCATGAGGTACTGTAAAGATATGGCTATGTTGTAAATCTGGGGGGACATTTTGAGAATTACCAAAGTTATGAGCCTGCGTTCGCAAAATTCAACATAGACTCATAACTTTGGTGTTTTTTAATATTTGTACATCACATTTTCAACATAGCCCAAAAGGTGATTTCATGCAGGGACCACAAAATCACCTTTTGGGACAGATCTGTCCAATGACAGTTCAATTGTTCATGAGGTAGCATCCCAAAGAAGGAATGTTGAAAATCTGGGCCAAAAATATGCAAAAATACCCGTTATGCCACTAAGTTAAAATCTCAATTGAAATACATTGACGCCCATACCTGTTTCTTCAGTTCACAATCTGGCTTTGAAGAGGGAAGATGTGTATGCAGTCCAGTAAGGATTACGGTGTTGGACCCCTGATGGGTAAGTAAGGGCTTGGAGGGGTGGGGAGTGGTGAGTGGAAGGGTCGGGTGGGGGGCAGTTATGCCGCAAAAGACATAGATGGATGTTTTTCTTATTGTAGGGTTTCAAAACAATAATAAACTCACAGAGGATTCCTCATCGGGACACTGGGGGATTGGGCACCCCCAGTGTCACTGTTGTGTTTTTTTGGGGGGTAGGGTGGTGTGTGCTGAGAGGGAGAGTCGGGTGGGGTATATATATTTATATATATATAAATATATATATATAATTTTTACAAGAAGAAATAGTGGCTCATGCGCAATGGGGCACTTAAAAAAAATTATAGAGGGATTCCACATTTTAGACACTAGGGGACTGGGCAACCCAGTATCACGCTGATGTTTATGGGGGTGCTGAGAGGGAGGGTCGGGTGGGGATAACTCTAAAATGGCAGTCACGGCACAACATGGCACACCCGCCATGTGTAAAATGGCCACTGTTTGTTTTTCTATAAAATTAGAGTTATCCCCCACCCAACCCCTCCCTTTCAGCACCCCCACTCCTCAGCCCCCCAAACATCATATCGATACTGGGGCACCCAATCCCCCAGTGTGGCGATCAGGATGCCCCTGATGTTTGTTTTTCAAGTACAAAATAGTGCAGTGCGAGTGCTCCACAGATGTGGAGGTGACTATGGTGTCATGTTAACATGTTGTTCAGTCACAAATAATGCAAGCAATGCAGGAGTCCTTTTTTGAAAACAACAGAGCTGCAGGGTTCCGCCCACTGCAGCCCTAAAAAAAGCACTCAAGAGACCAGATGTACCAGCAAATGCACATTTCAAATCAATTTAATTGTGATCCACAGTGGACGCTGACTTTCCACCCCAGTGCTTCGATCAAAAGTTCTTTATCAGGGAAGTGTTTTCAGTCTATAGCTTGGGGGTAATCATAGTGATAGAAATGGCATCATTTTACTGTAAGACATACTGTAGTTAGATGAATGGAAAAAAGCCATTTTTGTGTCACTGAACAATGCTTCTCACCTCTGAGTCTGTTGCAGTAGGCATTCTTGTGATGAAACTGTCACCTGCAGGGAAATCATGCTGACAAGCAGCTGTCAGTGCTGGTGCACAGTTTACTTTTAGCTTGTCCACACTTGTGCTTGCTTGTCCCTTGATGCTGCCTGGCATCACTGCTGCTGTGGGGATGAGCACACAGTTTGAATGAGCCTCTGCTTACAGGTGACCATCTCTTAAACATTTAAATGTAACTTAATGATTAAATAGTTTTTTTAAAGGAAAGTTATAGGAAACAATAACTCACACCACTCTTTTGTTTTATATGTCAATGTTTAGTTAATTTTGTAAAAAAACAAACTGAGCAATTATATCTGACAGTCTCCCTTTAAATAGAATCGAATCAGCGATTCAGCAGAGCCACACATAGAGTGTACCATGTACACAGACAGGACCAGACTGGTTCTTCCTGCTGTGCTTGCACAATGAGATGGGCAAGAGCAAGGAGAGAGGGGGAGTGTGCTGCAAACACAGAGTCACCTCAGCAGTATTTGGCAAAATGGTGGGGGGGGGGCGAGCAGCTGACCCTGCTTGGCTGTGGTTGGGTGGGGTGATGGTTTCTGCTTGCTAGGTGGGGATAGGAGCAGCTTGCTGTTTTGAACTATGCAAAGTTTCCACCCAACAAGTAGAAAGCAATGTCATGATCAGCCTAGCTGACCATGGGACTGTCATTGTCGAGCCCATTGCAGTCTGAACTGCATTGGGCCCAAAAGTGACACACCTCTCACATGCCATTCTTGTAACAAAATTTCTGCTGTGCATGTCTGCACAATCAAACATAAAACATGCATGAAATTTAAAATTAATTAAAAGGAAAACATTCGAAAAATCATTTAGTACCCGGAAATAATGCAGATTTAAAAAATTATACAGGTATGTAAATGGCAAACAAAACTGAACAATACAGTGGTTCCACTAAAGGTGAAAGGGGAAATATTCAAATACTAGAAAAAGGAAGCAGGGTGTTAAAATAGGTGCTTTTCTTCAGTATATGGAATGAATGACATGGTTGAGGATGTTGTTCCGAGACATGAAAAGGGGAAGAAAACAAAATCCGAAGTATGTTCAACAGCAAGAAAGTATTTGATAAGCTATTGAGTATTAAGGTTGATATCGGCTGGTTCTGACAACATTCACCTGAGAATCCTAAAAGAAAGTGCCAAATAATTAACAGAACTATTAATTGACTTACATCAGCGCCAACCAGGATGCAGCCCAGTAACTTGCAATAAATAACATGTCATAAAATGTTGCATGAAAAAAGTCTTAACTGCTATTTAATTACACTGTTCCCCTGCAGCATACTGCAGCATTTTGCTGTAATACTGTAAGGTACTGCATTGCATCCTGGCTGGCGCCACTTATAGATATCATCTATACAGACCATGGAAGTGCCAGGGGAGCGGACTACAGTGATACCACTGTTCAAGAAGAGGGATAGAGGTTAACTAACTACAGACCAATTGAACTGGCTGCTATTTTATACAAAATTATGGAATCATTCAAAGAGGAAAAACTGTGGAGGAGCTGAATGATATGGGGTACAGAAATGAAACACAACATGGCCTCACTAGTGGGCAATCATGCTTAACTAGCTTATAGTGTATGGTAGAACACTGTTCTGCATGGAAATCCATGCCTAGAACAGCATTGTTGTGCTGCAGTAGCTACGTCATTATTGTTGTGCTGCACTAGAAAAGTAGCTACTGCAGCATAACAAATTGGAACATCTTAGCGCATATGCACATCGCTAACCACTGCTTTCCACCAAACTGCAGTGAGAGTGGGACCAGAAGAGAGTGGCAGTGAAAAGACGCAAAAGTAAGGACACAGAATAGAATGTATGATTGTCCATACAGTATAAAAGACAGTGTATGAGCAATCATACACAACAAGGCTATTTTTCAATCTTGTGGTTTCCTTGGTAATGAGATCTCTTGATCTGCGCTCTCGAGGTCTCCTGTTCCCACGGAAACCTCTCGAGTGAAAAATAGCCTTGTTGTGCATGATTGCTCATACACTATCCTCTGTATTAACTTTTTATGAGCAATTTATTGCAAATTTGGATAAGGGCGTTGGTAGATGTTATTTTCTAGGACTTCAGCAAAACATTTGATAAAGTATCCCATAGAAAGTTTCTTAATATGTTTAACAGTATAAGGATTAAGAAGAAGATAAACTGGTTAGTAGCTGGTTACCAGGACAAAAACAGAGGGTGAGAATAAATGATCTGGAATCAGATGAGGAAAATATGACGAGTGGAGTGCCACAGGAATCTATGCTGGGCCCACTGTTGTTCAACATTTCTTTATTTTATTTATTTATTGACATGTTTCACCAGGAAGGCACACTGAACAACAAGTTGCTTGTCTCCTGGTGCGACCGGGGGGTGGGGTTACAATTGGATGAAGAATGAGACATAAAGTTTAACATGTAACATATCCAAGAAATTAAACATTCAATTACATTTGTAACAAGACTTACAGTTAAAAAATATCATAAATAATCATACAATCTCATTTGTGACATAACATACAGTTAAATATGTCATACTTGTGGAATATGCATGTAATCACATGTGGCATATCTGAGAAACATAGTACAGAAATTTAATGTAGCCTTGGAGCCAACTCCTTGCAGGAATGGATAACAGTTAAGGGGCAGATTATTTAGCAATTATTGAATGAATGAGGTGCAGTGAGGGGACATCAAGGAGGGTATAGGGGCAGACAGTGGAAACCAGCTGGGGGAATGAGAGGATAAAGATGGGGGGAACATTACCGGAGCAATGTGAGCAAAACATCAGTTGCGAGGGGCAAGTTAACACAGGGCTAGTGCAATCTGGGAGCATCTCAGATAGAACAAAAAGTGCAAGCTATTAGCTCAAGTGAACTAATTCCTTTGTTTAAGTGCAGGGGTTAGAGAGGGGGGCAAGAGAGAGGTGGGGATAAGGGATAGGGTAGGGAAGGATTAGTCATACCTGGAACTGTCCTCTTCAGAATGTGGAGATCGCTGCCAGTGGTGGAAAGAGGTGAGGACTTAGAATAAGGGGCAGGAGTAGGCAAGGACAAGTTGGGTAGATATAATGTAGTAGAGGGGATGGTAAAGGGAAGGAGGAGGAGGAGGGGTGGGAGAAACTTGCCTAAGACTAGGCCTCTTCAGGATGCTGAGAACCCTGCCAGAGAGCAGAGTCAGGTGAGGACGAGTTAGGTAGAAAAGATGGAGGGGAAAGGGGAGGGAAGGAAGAGTCATTTCCCTGTACTGGACCCTTCCAGGATGCTGAGAACCTTGCCAGGGGGCAGAACTAGGTGAGGACAAGTTGGGAAGAGAGAAAAGAATGGATGAAGGGAAAAGAGGGAAGAGGAGGAGGGAAAGAAGAAGCTTGTCTAAGACTAGGCCACTTCAGGATGCTGAGGACCCTGCCAGAGCGCAGAATCAGGTGAGGATTAGTTGGATAGAAAGGATAGAGGGGAAGGGGAAGTGAAGGAAGAATAATTGCCCAGTGCTGGTCCCCTCCAGGATGCAGAGAACCCTGCCAGGAGATAGAATTAGGCAAGGATAAGTTGGGCAGAGGGAAAAGGGGGGGGGGATAGAAGAAGGGCAGTATAGTGCAGTGGTGTAAGGCTCTGAACTGCAAATCTGGAGACCTGGGTTTGAATCCCACAGCCCCCACTTGCATAAAGTGTGACCCTGAGCAAGTCACTTAACTTCCCTGTGCTCTCAGGTCACGCCTGTTAACAAGCTTTCAGCTTAGTATGCCACTTCTGGTTAAACAATTGAAAAAAAAATAGAAGAGGAAAGAAAGAAGAAACTTACCTGAAAGTAGATGTCACCAGGGTGCTAAGAATCCTGACAGAGGGCAGATTTAGGTGAGGACAAGTTGGGTAGAAAGGAGAGAGGGGGGAGGGAAGGGGAAGGAGGAGGCTTGCCCAGTGCTAGACCCCTCCAGGATGCTGAGAACCTTGCCAAAGGTCAAAACTAAGCAGGGGCAAGTTGGTAGTGGAAGATGGTTGGGGTAGGAGTGAGGGGGTAAGGGAAAGGAGAGTGTGCTGAGAAGCAGACTCGGGGGGAGGAAGGTTTAACAGGAGATGTGAGTCATGGAGAGGAGCAGAGGTATAGGAGGATGGTTAAGGAGGGTTCAAGCAGGAGCAGTTAGATGAGAGAAAGTTATGTAAGGCAGAGGCAAGGGAGTAGGAAAAGGAGGAGTGCCGTATGTGGGGGGGGGGTTCCAGATATGCGGGAAATGATGGATGAAACCTGACTGACTGATGAGAGTGGTTCAACGGGGGACCAACAAAGTGCGAGTGTCAGAGGATCTGAGGGAGTGGGAGTGGGAGAGGGGATGGGGGGAGGGAGAGAGGTGAGCATGAGAGGTAGGAGGGAAGTTCTCCTAACCAAAATTTAGAAGTGAGTTTGGCACAATGAGTGAAGCACCTGCTGGCAAGTGGGGGAAGGGACAGGGCATGGTAGCGGTCACAGTGATGAGTGCGTGGTGGAGCATCAAGGGCATTTATATCAGGGAGCTGAATAAAGAAGGAGAAAATTGGGTTAGGAAGTTTGCAACTAAAAAAACTTGGAGACGTACAGTAGCAGGCATCAAAGAAGGTACTAAAAGTATGCAGAAAGATGTAGGTAAAATAGAAGAGTGGGCAGAAAGGTGGGACATGAAGTTTAATAAGGGCAAGTGCACAGTGTTGTATCTAGGAAAGAAAAACAGTAAGTTAACTATTTAACTGATGTTGAACTAAGAAAGATTATAGAAGAGAGGGATTCAGGTATTATAATAACAGCAGACTTTGAACAAGAGTGCCAGTGTGAAATAGCTTCAAAAAGCCAGCACAAATATTTTGCTATAAACAGAAACTTTGTAAGTAGAGCAAGAGAAGTTATTACACCACTATGTAGGGCATATGTGAGAATCCCAACTGGAGTACCGCTGCCCATTCTGGAATCCATATCACAGGAAGGTCAGGACAGAAATAAATTAGAGTCCAAACAAGAGCAACTATTAATGACAGAGGGTGGCAGCAGGGAATACAGGGAGAGAGGCCTGATACCAGCAACATGTTTAGCTTGGAGCAAAGGTGGATCAGGGGAGACTTTCTTATGCTGTATGGGTTCTTAAAAAGTTTGGAACTATGTAAGGATTTGGAACTAAATAATAACATGAAAGTACAATGGGGGCATAGTATGCAACTACAAGAGAAATGGTCAGGGGAGTACAGGAGGAAATATTATTTCTCACAGTGAGTCGTGGGTACATGGAATTCACTCCTAAGTAACGTAATAAACTCAGACAAGAAGGACACATTTTAGGAAAGATTAGATATACATGAATGGGAGGCACAAACAAGATATTACCACTGGGTTGTCGGGGAGGGTCTATCTTGATACAGGACAAGCCTGCTTCTGTCTTACAATTCTTATTTTCTTAAGTTAATGGGCCCACTGGGTAGACCAAGCAATCCTTATCTGCTGATAGATTCTATGTTTCTATATGCTTCTATTTTTGTTTCTTATGTTCTCAAATAGTGTAAATCACTGCTAAAGAAACCAAAATGTCTAATTTGAAAAATAGATTTTACAGAACCCACAGACTACAATTTAATTGGGTTATCTTTACTACAATATTTATCCTTTAAAATGTTGAATGAAATTCTGACCACCCACTGGAATTCTGTCATGTTAACAAAGTAAGTCTACAGACACACACACTCATCATAATTTACTGTTTGGTCCCAGTAGAAAAGCTAAGATGCATGCTTTAAGAAGGGCTTAAGACAGGCTAGCATACAGTACCTACAGTATGAATTAGATACTAGTTGGCAAACCTCGCATATAGCACCTGGTGCAGGAGATGCAGCTGGGAACTTGTCAGGTGCCCTATGAGTATCTTTTTTTTTATTTTACACTTTTTTCTGCCTACGGCCACCGGTGCATCTGACCGGTCACAGACCCTTGCGCTCCCACTTCCATATTGGCCTCCACTTCCCTGACAACCTTGGCTTACCCCTCAGGGTGGGGTTGCGGCACTGGGGCATAGTGTCGCAGTCTGGAACTGGATTGGGGAGCCAGCCTGCAAGCTAATTGAAGCCAAGGGCAGGCTTCATTCATGGTGGCTGTAAGTGTTATTATTTTAGTTTTACCCACAGGGGCAGGGACGTGCAATGACGTCCTGCGTTTAGCCTGCCCCTCCTAGCTCTAGGCACTGATCATCTGAGGTTCTCCCAGCCTCTGCCAGGAGTCCCTCAAGCACTGGGCACTCATCCTACCCTCTCCCCAGAGAAGGAGAGCAGTCCATGGGATGCTCAATCCTTCACCCCCGGCTGGCCCTCCGGTTCCCTCTGTCCATTTCTGAAACCGGGTCGCCGGCATCGCAAGCAGAAATCCAACCACTGCACAGGTGGGCCGGCCTGCCCTGTGAGTAACTGTATCTTTATTGTATTTAATATTGCAGCACTGAAACTAATGATTAGAGTACCAAAACAAACAAAAGATTAGTTTGGCAAATATTCTAATAGACAGATAGACAGATAGATAAATAGATAGATAGATACACTTTATTTATAAAGTGCCCCTTCTCAGGGACTTGGGGTACTGTACAATACATAAAATCTAATACAAATAAAAACAGACATCTTAACATACATAAAATCACCACATTACAGAGCATAAATATAAATCAAATTCAGATCACAAAATAAAATGACAGTCTATAATGCAAAAATATTTCATGCTCCCCAGTTCCCCACCCCCCACAGTGGGTTAGCCTTGAATCCATCCAGACAACAGAACACTCTTTATATGCTCTGCTTGGAAATAGAAAAGGTCTAAGGCAGCATCTGACCCCTCTGATGACAGAAACCCACAACGTATGGCACCAGGTGATGAGCTTGATGGGTATATCGGGGACTGCTAGGTCCTCTCCCATCTCCTATGCTCCCCTTCGGCATAATAGGCTCATCACAGTGGATCAGGAACCCATACATTGGCCAAACTGGGGAAAGAAAGGGATCCGCATAGTCTGAGATCTCCTTGTCCCAAATAGCAATACGCTAATGTCATACGAGCAGCTACAAAACGGTTATGACTGGCCCAAAAAGGATTTTTGGCGCTATCTACAGATCAGGAGCATGCTTCAAGCTCTTCTGGCCCAACCCACAGACGAGCCAATATGGGGCTGGCTAGGCTCTCTCCACAAGCCGAGGCAAGGCCCTGGCCTGGCTGGTACCTTCTATAGGGTCTTGAGAGACACGCAGCCCGACACCACCTCTGCCTGTAGGCAGGCTTGGGAAAATGACTTGAAGAGTCCAATCACCCAGCAGAAATGGGATGACTGCCTGAAAGCTGCACGAACCATGTACGAGGATACCAAGAGTCAATTGATTCAATTGAAAATCCTCCTTAGGTGGTATAGAACCCCAGCCTTCCTGGCCAAGATTAAAGTACTGAAACATGCTGAGTGCTGGAGATGCCAATCATCACCGGTGAATCTACTGCACATCTTATGGACCTGCCCTGTTCTCTGAGTCTTTTGGTCCTCTGTGTTAAAGGACTGCTCAAGAATTATAGGCAAGCCCATACTCCTGTCTCAACATTCTCTGGTGATAGGAGATGTCTCATCCCTGCAGCCCCTGCAAGGACCACTCATAGCTTGGGCAATGACTGTAATTATGGAAGCGAAGAGAGCCATACTGATGAACTGGAAACAACCTACTGCCCCCAGAGCCTCCATGTGGAGGGCAGCTGTGTCAAGACTAGCAATTTTTGAGAAGCACACAGCAGTGGGAAAGGGCTGTCTTCCCAGATAACATAGAAAATGGGATGCATATCTACACTCCCACTTATGTATGGTGCCGCCTACTTCCCCTGCTAACCCACCCTTGGGTCGTTAGTCATCTTCTCACCCTCCCTTTTCTCAGTCTTAAGCCACCCATATTAGCTCAGGATACACTGGATCCTATACATATCCTATAATATATCTCGCACCTCTGTTCTCCTAATCTGTGTTTTTCCACTACTCACTCTAGGGGCTGCTGCTAGCGACAAGCTAGACGCATCTGTTAAAAATATAGCAATTCTCATAAGCATACCTGTATTACTTGTGGCTGTGAAAGATATACCTATAGGACAGATCATTATTTAGAACTTTAATAAGACATAGTAAATGGACTTGACTTATTAGGACAAACTGTAATGTTATGCATACTTGAAGTTTACTGCTAGGAAAGACTGAGCATTAATAAGGTAGCAACTAGACTTGTACTTTAGCTGGCATTTTGTAAAGAGCAATAACTAAGTGTATTGTAAAGCAAGTGATATGATGTACACAAATGAGAAAAACTAATAAAATCTTATATGATAAAAAAAGAATATTTCATGCTATAGAACCAGGAGGTCTTGTAGATAGTCAGGTCCCCGATGGTGTAGAGTTTTATAAGTCAGTAATCCGACCTTGAAGGCAATCCTCCACCTTATTGGCAGCTAGTGCAGCCCACAGAGAACTGGCATAATATGTTCAAACCTAGATGCACCCATCAGAAGCCTAGCTGCTGCGTTCTGCACCAGCTGCAGACAGCGGAGACTGCCTCCCAAAAGTCCCAGGTACAAGGCGTTGCAGCAGTCCAAGCTTGACGTAACAAAGGCATGTTTCAGGGAGGCAGGGTCATCAGGCAGTGCTAGGGAAAGGATCCAGGCAATGCTTCTTTGATGGTAGAAACCACTTTGGATAACGGATGACAGCTGATCAAGTGTCAGGTCATCGTCAAGTACCACACCCAGATCCCTAACCCATGTGGAGGGGGTCAGGGATAAGCCACCTAGTCTAACTCCCAGGTCACTACCCAGCACCTCTCCACCTCACTGATGACCCAGCTCCACCACCAATACCTCCATCTTGTCTGTATTGAGAATTAACCAGTTTCGAGTCATCCAGTCCTGAATCTCGGCCAGGCAGGTGTTAAACACAAAGATTGCCTTCTGGCTCCCAGGCATACAGGACAGGTATAACTGGGTGTCATCAGCATAGTAATGAAAACCCAAGCCATACCACTTGATAACGTCTCCCAAGGGCAGCATATACACTGTGAACAAAACAAGGGACAGGACTGAACCTTACAGAACTCCATAGCACAGGGGCCTCGGGCTGGATGAGGATAACCCCATCACCACCCTTTACATTCTGTCCATGAGGTAGGACCTAAATCAACTGATGACATTGTCTGTTAGTCCACACCAGTTCCACAGGCAGTCTAACAACACCTCATGGTCCATGGTTTCAAACATCGCAGAGAGATCGAGGAGAACAAGAATAGAATGCTCTCCCCTATCCCTCAATCTAAGGAGATCATTCAACACCCTCACCGGGGCAATCTCCGTACTATGCCCAGGTCTAAATCCAGACTGGAATGACTCAAAAATGGCAGAGGAAGTGAGACGAGCCTCAAACTGACCGGCCACCACTTTCTCCAAAACTTTCCCTAAAAATGGGAGGCTTGAGACAGGTCTGTAGTTGGTGAGACAGTCTGGAGGCTTTACGAATTTAACTCAGCAAGGAAGATTCTGCTGTGTTTGTTGAAACGTGACAATTGTAGTTCTTCACTTGGGAATCAGAGTAGACTGTTTTAACTGAAATGTGCTGTCATCACATCATTAGACAGGGGCACCGAGTTCTGAAATCACCATGGAAGGGAAAGTGTATGAGTTTACTTAACATTCATCACTGAATAATTTTACTGTGGCCTTAATAAAGAGATAGCTGGATGGATGGATGGATGGATGGATAGATGGATAGATAGATAGATAGATAGATAGATAGATAGATAGATAGATAGATAGATAGATAGATAGATAGATAGATAGATCGATTGATAGAAAGATAGATATGGTAACATTTTATTTTTTACTGGTTAAGGTCAGTTAGGACAAGAATATTCTGAAAGTCATCCACCCAGTCACCATTCATATATTGCATTACAAATATCAATAAACCATACCAATTTGGACATCAGGATTCACATTTCATTGCTTCTATAAATAACAAAATAACCAATTTGCAAGTTAGACAGGCAGGTTAATCAGTTTATTACAATTGTAATAATGAAACTGAAGTTTATACAATAGGAATTGAACAGAATAAATAAGGGATATGTCATGGCCTGATAAGAAATATCTCTTAATATTTCTCATGAGTGCAGTTTGACCTTATGACATCATGAGTGTGGAAGCCAAGAGTGATGCCAAGGGCCAAATTGCCAGAGTGAGAAATATCTGAGATATGTCTGATCAGGCCATGACATATTTTATGTATGCAGTGTTTTAAGTTGCTTTTTTTGCCATTTATATATAGTTTTAATTAATGTTGTTTTTTTATTTTAGCCCCATTTCTGGATGACTGAGTGGCAGGCGGTGGCACGTGACACAACTGGTGCTGATGTTTGCGTCAAGTGTTATCGCACATGAGGATGTTTAGGGAGCGTGTCTTAGGGATGACCGAGTGGGCAGTGTGCAGTGAGATGTGTGAACAGTTGAGGCTTGAAGGGAAGCTGAAGAGGAGACACTGATTGTGGTGAATAGGAGTTCTGAAGAACCTGTCGAAGAGATAGAGACTGCGGATGTCTGATAGAGAAGGCATTTAGTGAGTGGAGAAAGTGGGAGGGAGGCAATATTTTGGAGTGCAGAAGTTAGTACTGATGGCAGGCTGTAAAAAAAAGTTTTATCAGTATTGATTTAACTTTTTGCTCCAGAAATTGTCAGAATTGAGATGAAGGGGAGAAAATGAAAGTGATCAATTTGACCCAGCAGGGAAATGAAACTAGTGATTTGGAGCTGGCACATGACTAAACAGTTGAATTCTAAATATAGAATGTTTCTGCTAGCACTGCCATCTCCAACCAATAGGCACGTACAGTGAGAATATTTATGCTCCTAGTGATCTAGAATGAGAATGTTGCAATACTCTCACTCTATGTCTGGAAGGAGCAAAAATGTTACTAAGGGCCACTTAATCCTTCCTTCCTTTCCCTTTCCATTTGTGCACAAGTACTCATTTACAAAGGTTCCACATCAAGCTCATTATAAATATATGTAGTGGCATATAATCTAATGACAATAACAAAACAACAAATCAAATCACCAGATAAAGCCAAAGCTACAAGCAGGGTTATGTGCAGTTACAACAGAGATGACTGCAGAGGTCTTTTGAAATGTGCACTATTAGGAAGAGTAAACTGAAATTTGTTTAGCCACAAAGAAGCATTGACCCAGTTCTGTTATTGCGAAGGGCAGCTCTAGTGCATTCCTAGACAGGCTTCTGGTATTGTAATGGTTAGCTACATAGCAGAAGCAGTTTCTTAATTCAGGGGAGGGACGCCATATCTGACTAACTTCCACTAAAAGAGGGGGTGCCTCAAGGATTGATACTCAGCCCTCTCCTCTTCTCCCTGTTCACTAATGATCTAAGTGAACACTGTGGTGGGAGCATTGTCATCCAGTACGCGGACGACGCTGTCATCTATCGATCCACTGCCAACCTGGCAGACCTCAGTCCCTTACTCCAAGATGACCTACACTCCCTTGAGAGCTGGCTCATTGAGAACAGAATGGTCCTTAACACAAACAAAGCCAAGGCCATGTTGTCTGGTCCCAGATCCCTCGGTCAGGACAGAAAACTACTCCTACATCACACCTCCATGGCTGGCACCTGCGTAGAAGTAGTGCCCTCCCTAAAATACCTCGGCCTCACCTTGGACCAGGGTCTCACGCTCAAGAACCATGTGGACCAAGTTACCAAAACTATACATGGGAAACTAGGCACCCTCTACTGATTAAAAGACCAGCTGGTACCGGAAGCCAGGGTCGCTATTGCCACTAGCGTCCTCCTCCTGACACTCACATACGCCACCCCAGTCATATATGGGCTGTCGAAGACCAAGAAGAACAGACTCCAAGTGCTGTACAACAAGGTGGCGCACTTTGCCTCCCTGGTAAACCCCAGGAATCACCACTGCGACACCCAATCCCTACTCAACTGGCCCTCACTGGATGCCTGCCTGTAGTACCCTTTGCTATGCCAAGCCTACAAGGTAATCAGCCCGGCTCCTCCCCCTAGTCTCTCTGGACTCATCGCTTTAAAGTCCAATCCCTGGCTCCCCGCACTGCAGGATGAACTCTCCTATAAGTCCCCAGAGTAAGAACCAAGGTGAGCAGCAAGTCATTCGCCCACACTGCTCCCACCCTGTGGAACACACTCCCTCCCGGTGTGCAGGAAGCACCCTCTATCAAAAGTTTTCTCACTAGGCTCAAGGCCCACATGGTGATAGCCAGTACCTGCCACTGCATCAACCCCTGAGACCACCCCTCAGATTTTAGGTTTCCCTGGACCTCTCCTGACTCTGATTGGTCCAGTACCATTTAACAACTTTGCAGCTCCCCCTATTTACTTTTCATGTATCATGACTGTATGTTGCTGGTAAAACACGTAATTCATGCTCACTGTTTCACTACGCTGAATCATACTGTATCTTGCCTGTAATACATGTAAATCATGCTCACTATTTCACTTTCTGTTCCATGTAAATCCCGGGTCGCCCCTGAAAAAGGGACCTCCGGGGCCCAGTGGGCTTACCCGGTCACCAAAATGTAATAAATAAAAAAATAAATAAGTTCAAGCAGTGACTTTTTTACTAGTAGGCAGGTGCATCAGGCTATAGGCATATAAGCATGTATTAACCTCTACCAAAGCAATTCTGTATTCCTATTTATGTAACGTGTAACTAATACTGTGTACTAGGATATTTGCAATTGCTGCTACTCTGTTGCTCTATTCTTAAGCTGTGTTAAAATGTGCATCTACATTATTGTAAATTTCCTGTATTTTTCTTTGTTTACTTATGCTGTATTTGTTTTTGTGTTGTCGAGCATCTGTATTGTGTATTTCTCAATCCTCTAATGCTGTATTCACTATGATTGTCTGTACTCCCATTTTGTTCCCCTTCCCCCCAGGACACATCTGGAAACGAGCTTCTGCTAAGTATGTTCTTCCTGGTAAAACTTTAAAAAATAAATAAAATAAATAAATACTGTATTCTGCTTGCTAGCAGGAGTGTGTGTGTGTACAAGGAGCTGTGGATATGTTTCTTAGCCCCAAGCCCAAATCGACAAGTGTTATTACAGATCACATGGATTCTGTTTAACATGCAGTCACTTGCAGCTGAGTAGATGGTGAGCTCATAATCTGTTAGTGACAGTATAGAACTGGACACAATCAGACATCTGGCTTTGGCTGTGAAGTCAGTGTGGTTCCTATACAAAACCCCCAGTCTCCTGTTAACTGTCAGTACCAGGTTGTCCACATGAGGAGGTGAAGGATAGGGTATCATTAAGTATTACCCCAAGGTATTTGAAAACTTCCACCTGCTCTAGTTTTAGGCCCATGGTGTTAAAAATGTTGACGGGAGGTACCTTTATTCAGTTGTGGGCAGGTGACGAGCATTGTTTTAGTTTTTTTGCAGTTGAGGACCAATCTGTTGTCAGAGAACCTCTCTTCAACAGATCTGAAATTGCATTGACAGTGGGAATTAATCTGCTAGTGCCAGAATTTTTAGTATAGATTACTACATTGTCAGTATACAGTAGTACCTTGGTGGACTGGCAGGCATCCATCAGTCGGTTGATAAAAAGGAAGAATAGGAAGGGGTCTAGAATTGAGCTTTGGGGAACTCTAATGGAAACATTCCAGTCATCAGAGGATGAGCCCTCTATTTTTACTCACTGTGAGTAGTTAGATACTGTAGCACTGGAACCAGACTACAGTGTCCAGAAACAGACCCAAGCTATGAAGCTTGCTAAGCAGTAGCTTGTGGTTTATGAAGTCAAAGGCCTTCATCAGATCAATATAGATGGCCTCGACCTTGTCACCACTGTGAAGTGCCTCATGAATATAGTTGGTATACTCCATCTGTGTAGTATTGGTGTTATGCTAATTCCTAAATCCATGTTGCTGAGCACACTGGATATTATAAGTTTCCAGGCAGGTGATAAGTTGGTCAGACACAATTCTCTCAAGGGCCTTAGACAGGGGGAAGAAGATTGAGATCTGTCTGTGGTTTGACAGGCAAGAGCAATCCCTGCTTTTGAATACCAGTGTGACCAGAGCAGATTTCCATTTCACAAGGTACTGAGAGTACCACGGGAAAATTTGAGTTATGGGGTGGGAAAGTTCCTCCAACGCAATAGTTAATAGCTTCATGTCGAGCGTATTCATTCACTCGGGTTTTGCCTAGAACCTTTTTTATGTATTTTAGGTGTCCCTTAAAATTTAGGGTTTCCTGGGTCCTGGTCCACCAGCTGGCTTGTGCCAACACCAGAGCCATGACTAGGTTATTGAGCAGGCACCATTGGGATATAGGAGCTAATGTCCATGAAGGCTACATTAAAACAATTGGTGATTTCAATTGAGTTTACTATCTCCTTCCCATCTGTTTTAAGCATTTTAGGTAACTTTTTTCTCCCTTACCCAAGAGCTCAGAAAAATGTTCCCAAAACCTTTTGCCATTACTCAGATTTGATGTTTGTTGCACCTTGCATTATTTGGTGCATTTGTTACAGCTTCCTTGTATTTTTGGAGGTGCACTGGGGACCCTGATTCTCTGATCAGGGTCCACAAATTGTCTCTCTCTTTCATTAGGGCCAGGAGTTCTGCAGAGATCCATCCTGTGGGAGAACCTCTCAGCTTTCACTTTTTTAGAGCTGTAGATTAGCTACAGACTTTGTTGAATTCTTTCATAAAGAATTTGAGGGTCGAGTCAATGCCAGGAAAGCTGTCCAGGTAGCATCAGTCAATTAGGGCCACGTGATTTAAAGGCAGACACCTTAGCTATGTTAAGAACTTGATTAATGGTAAATCAGGGAGGGGATTTGTCTGTTTCACTACCCATGAGCATTGCATTGGTGAGTGGTTACTAAGGGTGTCAGAAAGAGTCCTGACATCTTTGACTCTGTCTAGATGGCTAGCTAATACCCACTCTATGAGAGTCGAGGAGCCTATTTTGTAATTGATTCTTGTACTTTCAGAGACCATTTGGGAAAGGAATAGGCTAGCAATTGTGTCTCTGTGACCCATGCTGGTCCTGCATTCCAGATAATTTTAGTATCACTCTGCCGGAGCATCTCCGTGGAGTTTTTTGGGACTTTGGGAAGTTTTGTGGACTGAAGTAGCTGCCTGTGGACTAAGGTGGAGGTTACATTTCCTGGGACTTGGACTGGTTGCCCCTGTAGATTTATCGTTAAAGGGGCCAAAGATCTTCCACTCTGGAAATTGTTTTTGGAGTCCCAGTAGCTGGTGAGAGTGGCTCTGGGGCATATGCAGGCTTCCTCTGGTATGGTTGCATGCAGTTTATGAGCTTTTTACTGCTGGATTATCTGACTGTGAAGGGACTGGGGCAGTGAGAGAGCCCTTGCCTTGAAGTGGCTGGCAGTAAATACTGTTTCTATGTGAGCTGAAATCTTCTCTCCAAGATTTTTAAAGCTTATATATTGGATTTCCTCCTGGTTTTGGTTTGGGTGGGGTTGTTTTCGGTTGTGGGTGGGAATAGTGTGGGTAGAGGGTGTGGGTTTTAGTTAATTATGTATGCGTGTGTGGAGTGTGTGGTTTAGGGTCTTTTTGTCACTTTAGCTTATGTTAGCATTTTGTGTGCTTGTCTAATTAGTATTTTGTGGGCCTGGGACTGTATAGTCAGGAAGGATGTGTCTGGGAAGGTGTGAGGGCCTGAGGCAGGCTAGAATAGTGTATGGGGCATCCCAGTTGCTCGATCTATGGCCTTTTTCCAACCTCCCAGTTTCCAGCACTACAGCAAGGTGCTGTTGGGAGGTTGGAATAAAGAGGAACCGCATTGCTTGATTGGGTTGGAGTGCCCTGTGCACTACAGTAGGTGGTGGAATCGAGGTAGTTGGGTGTAGAAGCCACCCTGAGGTTAGATGAGTCTTAGAGAGAGGCCAGACATGTTTAGTCCCCATCACCAGGG
Source organism: Neoceratodus forsteri (assembly GCA_016271365.2). Classification (NCBI taxonomy): domain Eukaryota; kingdom Metazoa; phylum Chordata; order Ceratodontiformes; family Ceratodontidae; genus Neoceratodus; species Neoceratodus forsteri. The sequence goes on along the minus strand of CM057459.1, from coordinate 706,965,325 downwards.
TTCCCACCAGACCGAGTGGGCAGGTAGCCAGAGGGGCTGCACTGTCCACCAATCCCCTGAGGGTAGCTCTTTGTAATGCCAGATCAATCAGAAACAAGACCCGAAATTATTGTGGACTTGATTTCTTTGGTTGATCTGGCTTGCATCATGGAGATCTGGATTGGTGATGATGCTGGCTTGGTTTTAGAGGCCACCATCCTGCCCAGTTATACTGTAGTGCGCCGCCCCAGAGTAGAACGCAGGGCCGGGGGTAGCCATCTGGTTTAGATCCAAGCTAGGCTTCACCCTGCACACAGTGAGTACCAGGTTCATTTGAGTGTGTGGCTGTTTGTGGGATCCGGGCACAGGTTGCCAGATTCTCCTGATCTACTGCGCCTCTGGGGCAGTGGGAGAGTTCTTGCAGGAGGTAGATGACTTCATCGTCGGTGAAACATTGGAGGCCCCCAGATGTTTAGTGCTGGGAGACTTCAATGTGTGGGCTGATGACAAATCCTCTTGGCTTGGTTACAACTTCCTCCAGATGATGTCATCTCTGGGCCTGATGCAAGATGTCTCTACCATGATCCAGCAAGCCGGCCACATGTTGGATCTGGTTTTCTCACTGGGGCTTGAGATAAATAATCTCAGGACTGATTAGGTAGTTTGGTCCGATCATTGCACAGTGGAGTTCTCATTCGGGGCCCCCCGAGAGCCCCTCCCTGCTGAGATGGTTAGCTACTGCTTTTTGAGGGGCCTGACCCCTGAGGGTTTTCTGGCAGTAGCTGATCTATCTAGTGTGGACAGTGCATGCGCTGGGGGTGTGTGCATGGCAGTTGTTGCCTATAATAAGGCGATGTCTGGTGCGCTCGACTCCCTTGCACCGATCTGTGTACGACCCAAATCTTCTCACTTGAGGTCCCCCAGTATGATGGGGAGCTTAAGGCGGTGAAGACAATGGGTTCGAGATTAGAGCACTGCCGTCAGAGGTCTGGTCGGGAGGTGGACAAACTGGCCCTGCATACACTATGGTGTATACCGGGGGCAATCAACCGTAAGAAGGCAGAATTCCTGTCAAGGGAGATTGCTGCTGGGAAGAACCGACCAACTGTGCTCTTTCGGACTGTGGAAAGGCTTCTTCATCCATCCTGTCTACAGCCAAAAAAAGCCTTTTCGAATGCCTTATGTGAAGAGTTTACTTGGTTCTTCTTGGACAGTGTGTCCACCATCAGGCAGGGGATTCTGCCAGTGAGCCATAATCCGGCCGACAATGGTCATCGTGGGCATCTGGAGAGCACTGTGCCTGGTTGGGGCAAGTTTAGACTGGTGGAGGTGGCGGAGGTCACTGAGGTTACTTCCGAGCTGTGGCACACCTTTTGTGAAGTGGACCCGGTGCCGACTCATTTCTTAATGGGATGTGTTGACTCCATTGGCCTGGTGTTTGCCTTGATTGTCCGGTGCTCCTTGTTGGAGGCGGTCTTTCCTGATGTCTTGAAGGAGGTATTGGTGAGATACCTTCTGAAGAAACCATCTTTGGATCCTGTCATCAAGGCAAATTACCGTACCATCTCCAATGTTCCATTTTTGGGTAAGATTGTGGAGAAGGTGGTGGCACTTCAGCTTTAGGAGCACATCGAGGCCCATGATCTATAGAAGCCTCTCCAGTCTAGGTTTCATGTGAGGCATAGCACAGAAACTGTGTTAGTTCAGGTGCATAATGACCTCCTTAGGGCAAGAGATCGAGGGAAGGGGATAATTCTTGTCCTCTTGGATCTCTCCTCAGCATTTGACACGGTGGACCCTCGTGTGTTACTTAACCATCTAAGGGAATTCTGCAGACTCGCCAGCACTGTCATCTGCTGGTTTGAGTCTTTCCTTACTAACAGGAGGCAAAGGGCAGTGATGGGGAATTTCTCCTCCTCCCCTAGCTTCCTGTCATGTGGAGTTCCCCAGGGTTCGGTCTTGTCACCGATGTTGTTTGCCATGTACATGCTGCCCCTGGGATAGCTCATTAGGAAGTACAGCCTGGGTTTTCATTGCTATGCTGATGACACCCAGCTGTAGCTTTCCTTTGCCCTGGAACATCCAGTGCAAAGGAAATACTTAACATCTGCCTTGCCGAGATCAGTGACTGGATGGCTACCAGCTGGTTGTGACTGAACCCTTATAAGATGGAGGTACTGGTGGTGGAGTTGAACAGAGGGTGTGATAGGTTGGCCTCTGGTGCAGAAATGGAGCTGTTTTGTGGGTTAGTACCATTGAAGGCCTCCTCTAGGGTGTGTGATCTGGGCATTATTCTCAACAGCGGATTGACGCTTGAGTCTCAGATGCCGTCCGTTGTCCGTACCAGTTTTTATCATCTGAGGAATATTGCCAGGATAAAGCCCCTAGTTCTGCCCCGGACCTCCCCACCTTGGTTCATGCCTTTGTGACATCCAGGCTTGACTACTGTAATGCGCTCTATCTCTGGGTCTCTGGAGGTACCCTGTGTCAGCTGCAGCTGGTGCAGAATGCAGCTGCCAGGTTATTGACGGGGCAGTCTAAATACTGTCACATCACCCTGGTGCAGCGTGAACTGCACTGGCTGCCAGTCAGGTGGAGGATCCTCTTTAAGGTGGACTGGCTTACCTTTAAGACCCTACACAGCCTGGCCCCTGGTTATCTGAAGGACCTTCTTACACTTGCTGTCTCGATCCGCTCCCTCCACTCCTCCTCTAGTGGCCTTCTTGCGATTCCCAGGATGAGGCTCAAAATGGCAGGTGACAGAGAGTGTAATGTCACCGCCCCCATCCTGTGGAATTCACTATCTCCAGCTGTAAGAGAAGCCCCTTCTGTTGAGGTTTTCAAAACCTGCCTCAAGGCCTTCCTGTATAATCAGGCCTTCCCGGACTTTGATTTATAGTTTCTTCTGATCCCTGACTTTCGTGTTTAATTCTGTCCATGGCTATATTTTCAGCTTGTATTTATTATTGATTGTTTTATTTATAAATTTTATAATAATGAGTTATAGTGTAGAATATTTATTTTTAGGTTGCATATTGTGGTGTTACTTGTATATATAATGTATTGATGGTGTTTTGTATGTGATTTTAACATATTCGGCACTCAGAGCCTACGGGCTGGGCATCTTTTTAAATAAACTTTGCCTTGTCTTGCTTTTGCCATCACCAGTGTCAGTGGTTTCCCAGTTCTGGTTTATTTGTTTGTAGCAGCAGAAGAAAGACTCTAGGCTCTTTTGCTTCTTACCTGGAGGTATATACGTTGTCATGAGAACAAGCAATTTCTGACTTCTTCCCAGAAGAAGTCTAACAGCCAGGCATTCACAGTTTTTATACAGACCTTTAAATTCTACTTTGGAACCTTGGGGATCAAACCTTAAGTAAACTAGGCAGCCCCCTCCTCGTTTACCCAGATGATCCTTTCTAAACAGATTAAATCTTGGCAGGGAGACAGCAGCATCAGATATTTTTGTGTAAACCATATTTCAGTGTGAGATATAATGTCAGGTTGCACTGACCCTACCCAGGCTTCAAACTGTGTGAATCTGGCAGGAAGACTGCCAATATTTAAAGAGGCAATATTAAGTTTCCCTTGGTAGTTGAGACCTGGTCCAGAATTGAGTATAGAGCTAGAGTGAGAGTGGACTTCGATAGACAGTAGTGTTAGTAGGAGTGTGAACCTTCTAATAGCCCTTAGGCAGTTTCTCAGATCCCAAGGTTTTTTTCTTGGGTGGTTTGGGCTTGGGGACTACCCTGATGACACAAAGACAATGATTAAGGATGTAGCATTCCTCAAGTGTTACCACACCTATAAGCTCATTATGAGGGAGGGGAGGCTGGGAGTTAGGGGTATTTATGAGGTACGCTGGTACCTAATTGAGTTAGAAGGATGAACAGTGAAAGTAACACATTCACAAATGTTTCTAGATACAGCGAAGGTAGGCAGAACTAGTAAACAATTTCAGGCTGAGCAAGCCACCAGAATTAGATAGGGCAGAAATTAATGATCATACGCTAGCGTCCCTTGCAAGGTTCACCCAGGTGGGGTAATACTAGCGGTGTTCCTGGAGGTGCACAGTGGCTAGGTTCCTCCTGTAAGAGTGAGAAGGACCAGGTTTTAAATGTATACAAAACTCTGGGTCTGTACCTTGTTAAAAGTACAATACATACCAATCCCCAGGATGCAAGAGGGCAGTTCTCCCCAATCTTATCATGGGCTCTGAGTCAAACGAGACCCCAGACTGATTCTATATTTATACATTTTTTCATAGCTAGAGCTATTGTTCCAATTTCCCCTTATTTGTTTGCAAAGGCAAACATATTGCCATACAAGGTAAAACTCTTAGTACTCAGTCAGCACTTCCTGTATCCAGGTGCAGCAGCCTCTCATAGAAACATTGAAACATAGAAACATAGAATTTGATGGCAGATAAGGACCGTTTGGCCCACCTAGTCTGCCCATTTTCCTACCTAACAGATAAACTGCAGATCCTAGTTAACCAACAGCTTACTTCCTCCTACCCCCCCCACTAGGACTGCCTTATGCCCGTCCATTGCATTCTTGAATTCCCCCATGGTTCTTGACTCCACAACCTCCTCAGGGAGGCTGTTCCATGCATCCACAACCCTCTCTGTGAAAAAATACTTCCTCACATTACCTCTGAGCCGTCCCCCCTCTATCTTCAAATTGTGCCCCCTTGTTCTTGCACATCTCTTTTTCTGAAAGATGCTATCCTCTTGGACTTTGTTGATTCCCTTGAGGTGCTTGAAAGTTTCTATCATGTCCCCTCTCTCCCTTCTTTCCTCAAGGGTATACATACTAAGCTCCTTTAGACTTTCTTCGTATGTCTTCTGGAGCAGACCCTGCACCATTTTGGTTGCCCTCCTATGGACAGCCTCCACTCTGTCTATGTCTTTGCAGAGATGGGGTCTCCAAAACTGCACACAGTACTCCAGATGGGGTCTCACCAACTGTCTGTACAGAGAGATAATAACTTCCTGTTTTCTACTATTGATGCCTCTTCCTATGCATCCCAGTATCCCCCCAGTCTTCCTTACTGCCTCCTCACATTGCTTGCCCACCTTTAGGTCATCTGATATAATTACCCCCAGGTCCCTTTCCATTTTTACTGTTGTCAGTATCTCACCCCCCATTGTGTACGCTTCCCCTGGGTTTTTGTTTCCCATGTGCATTACCTTGGACTTCTTTGCATTGAATCTGAGCTGCCATACATTAGACCATTCCTCCAACCTTGCCAAGTCCCTCCTCATCCTTTCCACTTCATCTTGTATATCAACCCTGTTGCAGATCTTTGTGTCGTCTGCAAAGAGACATACTTTTCGTTCCAGTTCCTCTGCAATGTCACTTATAAAGACATTAAAAAGGACCGGTCCCAGTACTGAACCCTGCGGTACCCCACTAGTAACCCTCTTTTCTTCACTGTGTACTCCATTTACTACTACCCTTTGTGTCCTGTTGTCTAGCCAATTTGTTATCCGGGCTACCACCTTGGGACCCACTCCAAGGCTGGCTAACTTGTGTATTAATCTTTTGTGTGGGACTGTATCAAATGCTTTGCTAAAATCTAGGTAGGCCATGTCCACAGTGCCTCCCTGGTCTACTACTTTGGTCACCCAGTCAAAGAAATCTATTAGATTCATCTGACATGACCTTCCCATCATGAATCCATGCTGCCTTGGGTCCTGTGCCCACTGGCCTCTAGGTACTCAACAATTCTTTCCTTCAAAGTGATTCCATCATTTGCCCTACCACTGAGGTCAAACTAACTGGTCTGTAGTTTCCTGCCTCTGTCCTGCTCCCACTTTTGTGAAGAGGAATCACATCTGCCCTCCTCCAGTCTTCGGTACCACCCCATCCTCCCACGATTTGTTAAAGAGAGTAGTCAGTGTGTCACTAGTTCTACCTTAGTTCTTTTAGAATTCTTGGGTGAATCCCATCAGGCCCCATTGCTTTGTCCACCTTCAATTTTATTAGTTCTTTCAGAACCCTTTCTTCTGTAAATGGACTGGTATCAACCCCGTCTTCAGAGTGTTTCTCTTGTTTGGTTTAGGTACCTCCCCTCTTCTTCCTTTGTGAATACTGAGCAGAAATATTTGTTCAGTATCCCTGCTTTTCACTGTCACCCTCTACCCATTTCCCTCCCCCCTTATTAAGCCTCAGTATCCCTCCTTTGGTCTTTCTTCGCTCCCTAATATACCTATAAAGGTCTTATCCCCTTCTTAACAGAATTGGCTATCCTTTCCTTGGTTTGTGCCTTTGCTATTCTGACTGCCTTCCCAGCCTCTTTCTGCTTTAACTGATAAAGTTCTCTGTCCTGCTCCTTCTGTGTTTCCTTATATTTCCTGAATGCTATCCTTTTCTCCTTAACCTTCCCTGCCATCTCTTTTGAGAATCATAGTGTTTTTTTTTCCTTCGTTGTGTTTTATTGATTTGCTTTACACAAAGGCTTGTTGCCTCTGTGATGGCTGTTTTGATTACTCCCCATTGTTCCTCCACCCCTCCTTCTTGCCTGTTTGCTAGTGCTTTTCTGAGGCACCTCTCTCATTTTCCCAAAGTCAGCCCTCCTAAAGTCCAATACTCTTGCTTTTGTATGGCTTGATTGTATGGCTGTGTTTATCGTGAACCACACTGTTTGGTGGTCGCTTGTTCCCAGATGGCTACCCACTTCTAAATCTGAGATTCTTTCCCAGTCCCCATTTGAGAGTACCAGGTCTAAGATTGCTCCCTCCTGAGTGGGTTCCAATACTAGCTGTCAGAGGCATGCCCCCTGTAGGGCATCAAGAATGACCCTGCTCTTGGATGTGCCTGCAGCAAAGGTGCTTCCAGTTAACATCTGGCATATTCAGGTCCCCATCAACAATATCTCCCTTTTTCTGCCATTCTAGAAAGCCTTCTATCATTTCCTTGTCCATTCCCTCCCTCTGAGATGGGGGTCTTATACAACCCCATGCGATTGTGGTGCCATTCCTGTCTCAGGGTGACCCACAGTGCCTCATCTGCTCCCTGTTTACTCTTTAGTTCTATTGCTTTGATCCCTTCCTTTACATAGAGAGCTACTACTCCTCCTCTTTTACCCTCCCTGTCCCTCCTGTAGATTGTGTATCCTGGTATGTTGACATCCCAGTCATGGTTCTCTGTGTACCATGTTTCTGTAACTGCCACAATATCCAGGCAACTCTCTTCCATCAAGGCCACTAGTTCAGGGAGCTTGTTACACATACTACGGGAATTGGTACTCATCATCCTCCACTTTTTGATAGCCTTACCCCTTTTAGCCCCATTCCTGTCCTTACTGCCTTTGCCTTTTTTACATTTACCTCTGTTCTGCTCCGTAATAACTTCTCTACCTTGGTGTTTACCTCACTAATCATCATGTTTTGTGGGGAGAGGCTGGGATTTCCCTGCTCCTTTTCAGTGCCTCCCCCCTTGGCTAGTTTAAATGCTTGCCAATGAAGCATTTAAACCTCTCACCTAGGATCCTGGTCCCCCTCGGTCAGATGCAGACCATCACACCAGTATAGGTCTGCATCCCTCCAGGTGGCTCCCCAGTCCCCAATGAAGCCAAAACCCTGAGCTCCACACCAGTTTTTCAACCACTCATTGAATTCCCTGGTGAGAAGTGCCCTAGCACCTCCCTTGCCATAGACAGGCAGCACCTCCGAGAAGGTTACTGTATGCGCTACTTGTCTAAGGCCCCTCCCCAACTCTACAAACTCCTCTTGCACTGCTCTGATCCCATTCCTAGCCAGGTCATTTGTCCCTAGGTGGACAATGACACCCAGCTCCCTCCCTCCCTTGTGCAGCTCCTCCCATGATCCTGAGGATTCGTTTCCTGTCCCTCCAAGCCATGGTGCCAGGAAGGCACCTTACCTCCCTCTCCCCTTCCTACCTCCTTAATGATTGAGTCCCCCACCAGGAGTTGTTTCCTTCCCCTGTGGGGTCCCATGCCACCCTTCTGTGCTTCTCTTTTTTGAAGGTTCCCAGCATCCTCCTTGGTCTCCACTGCAGGTGCCTCCATAGAGGAACCACTATCCACCAGAAGAGCAAATGAATTGTGGAGAGGTACAGCTGGAGGGATGCAGCTCTGTTCTGCCACCCTCTCCCTCCCTGAGCCCACTCTGGTCCAGCCTCTCCTCTTTCTTGGCAACCTCTGAGGTAGTGGCATTGGCCCTGGTGGTCCCTGGGTGGGGGAGCAGGTTTCACGAATCCTAGTCAGGTCAGCCTGGAGATGGGCAACCTCCTCTCTCAGACCAGAGAGGTGCCTGCAAATAGGACAGCATCGCAGCCTCCAGAATGTCTCCCGGAACACTGCCACCCCACAGCCATGGCACTGCACCACTCCTATCATGTCTTATTTTGCGTCCCCTCTACTGTTTCTCTGTATGCTTACTCTCTCCTCTCCTTACAACTCTCACCCTTCCTGTTCTGGGACAGCAACTTCCTATCTTCTTCAGTAGCCTCCTTCTTCCTTGCTCAATGTCTGACCACCAACAGCTGGGGGGGGGGGGGAGAGTGAGCTACTTTTTTCCTTAAGGGTTGGCAAAACCAATGTTTCTCTATGATCATTCCCTTCCTACTGCCAAACAGGAAGTTCCTGTTGACAGTCAAATCCAGTGGCTATAAAAGTAGAACTGGCTTAGGGTGGGATGGAGGGCAATTAGTAAGAAAAAAGGCTAGCAACAGGAAGTTGTAATTTGAGTCACCTGCTTTTATAGTGTCTAAGCCACACCCCCAATTAAGCTCTCTTTCCTCCTACTGGTTTAGCAAAGTCAGCTGATAGAGTACCCTTCCCAGCACAGAACACACACTGACTTTCTCTCTTTTCTCTCTTTTTTTAACCCTAAATAAGACCCCCTTCTACTTCTAATAAAGTATCTGTCTACTTAATCTCAACAGACACTGACTCCTGTTGAGCTATAAGTTTTAAATTAATAAGAAAATGTAGGTTCTTTTAGTTAGCTGTTTTCTGCTCTACAAGCAAGGCTAGCAACAGGAAGTTGTAATTTGAGTCATTGACATTGAGTCATCAACTACCTAACTTTGCACATCCTATATTATTAGAAAAGTACATATTTGTCCTGTCTCCTGTATCTTGTCTATCCTCACACACATTTCCTGACAGTCCATAAATGGTCAAACATATACTTCCCCCCTCACTCAGTGATTCTGTTTTGCAAGGACAGCTAAAAGCAGTGGTCAGTGAATTCTTCTAGTAAACTAGTAAACCATTACTAGCACTAATACACAGCAGCACATCTATTCCCATCAGTAATAGTTATACATAGAAGACATGCATATCATAGTATTATAGTTATGTGTGAGCAGAAAAGGATCATTCTGGCCCATCTAGTCTGCCCATCTCCCCTTCCCCTACATGTCACCGGTACACAAGCAGCCTATCCTCTGTCCTCTAACCAACCCCATATGTCTATCCCACGCTGTATTAAACCCCTTCATATGAATGTATAAAGTAAACAGATCCAAACATGTATGCTAACAGTCCCCCCACTGTTACCCTTGCAAAGTGGCATCACAGAAATAGAGATCTGTCTAGTTATGTAACATGTACAGCATGAGCATACTTAAGGAATGTCGTGCTTGTTGCATACTATTTGTAATTCTTATTAGCAGGGCCACTGGAAAATTGCAAAAAAAAAATTACCCCAAAATGAGGATTTTTTTTTGCAAAAATTGAGGGAAAATTGTGAGGGTTCATTATATATCCCTAATGCTCCCTTATACATCTTTTATTGTTTGCTGCAGCATGTACTGATCATTTAAATAGTTAGATAAGTGTATTGCCACTTGTATATGCTAGCAATATGAAGAAAGGTTTGTTTTTTTAAAGGAACACTGTCAACCTGTTTTGCATCATTATTTCTAGTTAAAAACTCTTATTTCATGATTGCTTACCTTCTCTAAAATTAATTGACGTTGCTGTTCATTTTGTCTGTCTCCTTGTTTAGTAGAACCGAAATCCATGCTAATATATATTTATAAACAACTTTGTTTTTTTATAATTTATTTATTGAATTTTGATGACTGGGTTGGCCCACTGGGTCCCGAAGTTCCCTTTTTCAGGGGCAACCTGGGGAACAGAAGCAATACAATACTTACAATCAGGTGATCCAGAAGCAATACAATACATACAGCCAGGTGATACAGGGTTACAAGAATTAGACAAGATAATGAGGATAACAGTAAAGGCAATTATTCAAATTGTAGACCATAAGTGCAACACTTGAAAGATTTAAGGATTTAAGACATGATTTAATGTAGGTTAAGATGAGAAGAGAGGTGGGATGGGTGTTGTGATTAGAATCGGGGGTAATTATCCTATATCCTCGCAGTGGCATGAGCTTGTCCTGAGCAAATGGGACTTAAGCCTAGTGTGAAAGATTGCTAGCGAGGGGACTTCCTGTACTAGAGGTGGGAGAGTGTTCCACAGTTTAGGGGCGGTGAGAGCGAAGGAATTACCTCCCTTGTGAGTCTTGATTCTGGGGATTGCCAATAGGGACCGACCTAAGGTCCTGCACATTTGAGGGTTAGGCTTAGCCATGATTATTCCTGTTAGGCTTGGTGGGGCAGCCGGGCTCTGCTGTTTGTATGCATGGCAGAGCAGGGGATACTGTAGATGAGCCTCAAAAGAAGGCCATTGCAGCTGGGCTAGTGAGATGCAGGGGTGGCTTCTTGGTTGACACATTGTCGCAAACCTCATGACCTTGTAGTACAGGACCTGAAGCCTGCTAACCTCACCCTTTGCCATGCCCTGTATTACCGGGGCAGCATAGGTTAATGTGGGTAGGAGGACACTGGAGGTGATTGCTCATCTAGCCTCTGGGTTAAGTTGTTTTTTTAGCCTGTACATGGTGCCAAGTTTGACGAGGATAGACCTTGTTACCTGGTCAATGTGGTCCTTAAAGGTGAGACCCTGGTCAATAGTTAGCCCTAGGTATTTTATGTTGTTAACTACGTCGATTCGTTTATCCCCAAGGGTAGTAAGTTTTAGGGAATCGGTTCAATCCTGGACAAGGGATCTAGGACCAAACAGCATGGCTTTAGGTTTTGCTGCATTGAGGATCATTCTGTTTGATGTGAGCCAGGCCTCAAGTGTGTTTAGGCCCCCTTGTAGGAGAGGGCCTAGATCATGTGGTGTGGACCTGGCTCAGAAGATGACAGCATTGTCTGCATATTGAACTACTGAGCTATCCCCACAGTGCTGGTTTAGGTCATTTGTGAAGAGAGAGAACAGGAGGGGGCAAGAATTGAGCCCTGAGGCACACCCTTCTTGATGAGTAAAGGGGTGGAAAGCTCTCCCTTCCAAATGACCCTCTGGGAGCAGCCTAAGAGGTAGCTCTTGAACCAGTTTAGGGCCTTGGCATCAAGCCCAATGCCTTGAAGCTTAGTAAGAAGAAGGTTGTGGTCCACACGGTCAAATGCCTTGGACAGGTCTATGAAGATAGCACCCATCTACATGCCCTCATCCATTGCCCTGAATAGGTCCATTGTGAGTTTGATGAGTGCCGTGTCTGTTCCATGGTTTGCCTGAAAGCCATGCTGTGAAGGGGCTAGGATTTGGTGGAGCTCCAGGTAGTTTCTCAGTTTCCCATAAACCAGCCTTTCTTGCAATTTGGCGAGGGTACACAGCAGGGAGATGGGCCTGTAATTGCCAATTTGTTCACGAGAGCCACCCTTGTAAATGGGGATCACATTGGCAGCCTTCCACTGGTATGTAATGTACTCTTCAAGTAAAGACCTGTTGATGATCCAGGTCAGAGGTTTGGCCAGGGACAGTGCACCTTCCTGGAGAAGCCTAGGGCTGATTCCATCTGGGCCACCAGAGCCTTTGTGTTTGAGGGTTATCAGAAGTTTATGGACCTTGCTCACTTTGACCATTCTCAAGTGAAATTGGGGTCTGTTCAGACAGGGGGATTCATCAAAGTTCTATTCAGGCATGGGAGTTAGTAGCCCTACCTTGTATGCATCAAGATTGGTGAAGTGGTGGTTGACTGCTGAGGCTATAAGCTGGAAATCACTGATACACTGTCCTTGTACCTCAATTTGACCTTGTGCCTCCTTGGAGTTGCCCTTAAGTAGTTTGTTGATTTGTGCCCAGAAAAGCTTAGGGTTTCCCAGTGTGGACTATTGGAGGTGGGTTACATACTCCTTTTTGGCAAGTTTGATGTCTAGCTTACATTTATTTCTTAGGGTTTTGTAAGTAACCAGGTCTGCAGGAAGGTGGGAGAGCCAGAATTTCTTCCAAGCCTTGTGCCTTCTTTCCATCTGAGATTTCACAGAGTGGGAGATCCATTTATGGCAGCCTCCTTTTGTACAAAGTTTTTTGAATGGGGCAAAGAGAGATGCCGCATTGAGGAGTGAGATTTGGAAGTAGGCAAGGGCCTTGTCCAATTCCGGGAAGAGCCTAATCGGGCTCCAGTCCAGGCTACTTGGTAGTCATTACATTTTTCTGGCATGAAATTGGAGAAGTCACGTACTGTGGTTATGCTGGGAGGAATCTTTGGTGCTCTGTTCTTCCATATATAGAATATTCGGGAGTGATCACTAATGGTGTCAGTCAATATACCTGCTTTCTATATGTTGAGGGAGTTAGATACCATAGCCCAGTCAGCAGTAGTATGGTTCCCCATTTTATAATTTAGCCTGGTAGATAGAGAGATGACCTGTTCTAGGTTTGCATCTTGGATCGCACCCTTGAGGACCTTGTTGGGGCCAGTGGCCCAGTTCAGGTTGAAATCTCCCATTATTAGGAGTTCATTGATTAATTCACTGCCAGCCAATTTGGTGATGCCCTCAAGAGCAAGTTTGGCATTCTTAGGAGGGTTATAGACACAGCTGATGGTGAGATGCTTAGCATTACCAAGGGTTAGATGGATGAAGATAGACTCCCCGTCCTGGCGGCTACCAAGGTTGGGCTTTAGTAGACTCACATTTAGAGTGTCTTTTGTATAGATTAGGACCCCTCTCTTTCCTGCCCTGTCCTTCCTGAAGGTATTGTGCCCAAGGATCATGATCTCATGGTCATTAACATGGGCCTTGAGCCAGGTCTCTGAGATTGCAAGGATGTCTGACTTGTAGAGGTTAAGCCAGGCTTGGACCTAGTGGATTTTAGGTCTAAGGCTGCATACATTCATGTGCACTATGCTTAAGCCTTTCGATGATGCCCAGTGAAGATCCTGGGGGGTGGATACAAGGATATTGTCTAGAGGGGGCCCCGGGTTAGGCTGAACGTCTCCTCCATGGAGCAGAAGAAGGGCAAATAGTCAAGCTAACACTTGCATAATTAAAGGTTTTGAGAGGCTGTGGAGCCTTCTGCATGCATCGTAAATCACCACGTAGTAGGAGCCATGCTTTACCAACTCGTGTGCTATGAGGCTTTCATTTTTAGTTGTGGGAGAGGTCCAGTAGTAATGACCACAAGGCTCAGGGTCATTGAGATTTTGCCTCATGGGGTCAAGAAGTCCTTCCCCTAAGCACATGTCAACCCAGAAGAGAGATAGTATGTATACAAGGGCCAGGAGTACACCCCTATTTGGGAGAGAGGCTGGTGAGTTACTAGTCCAGCAGGACTTAAGGAAAGTGGTGCCATAGTTGTATAAAGAGTATTCTGGGGCCATGTTGAAAGACCAGTATATCTCCTGGTGGAATAAGTTATTAAGTTGGAAATTTGGGGTAGCTGCCTGTGGGAGAAACCCCTTGTTTTATATTAGTGGCTGTTTTCCCTGGCTGTCGGCCTTGTCCTAGTGGAAGACTAGGGAAAAAAGATCACAGTTGCCAGCGTCAATCAGGTGTCACTATAGGAGTGTAAATTGGGACCTGGCCACACAATACCTAGCCTAATGATCTTTCTTAGTTCCCATGCAACAATATAGGGGCACTTAAGGATAAAATGGGTGGCAGGGGCAGGTCGATGTACTGCACAATAAAGCCAAAATATGCATATTAAGATGGAATCTCAGTACTGCGTGTACTCAAGTAAAGCAGCTCTGCATGTTAATATTCAGGCTATCACTTTGTAAAGGTACCTAAAGTATCCAGTGACTGAAAGTAAAAAGAAAAAAAAAAGCTAATTAAGGGACTGACTGGACAAGTGGGAAGGTATATTTTAAAATAATTATGGGAGAGAGAGTAGAAGAAACGCCCGAGTCCTGGTTCGAGTTCAACCTAGGAATAGGAAGGGAAACAAGAAACACCCTTTTGAAATTAGATTATGGCATGAGTTTTGTGCAGTTCTAAAATCAGAGGCATATAGGTTTGAGTGGTGAGAGGAGTGGCAGGTTTGCCTCGCCCAATGAATATCAGGCAGAGAGCAGCAGAAGGCAGAGACAGAATGTGCACTGGCAGGGAGCCACAATGGGTGGAGTCAGATGGTGCATTTAATACTGTGAGGGGTAGGGGATGGGTGGGCGGGTGAAAAAAATCCAGCAAGCAGCAGCAGTTCCCAGTGAGCTGCAGTGTCTGCTTCAATAAATTACACTTAGCAGACATGATTTTCTTTAAAAACTAACAGGCTAGCTGGCCCGGTGGTGCTGAGGGTTTAGGCAGTGGACGCCACACCGCGCACCACGCCAGCGACCTGGGTTCAGGAATGAGCCCGGGTTGCTGGGGGTTGGCAGGGGAGGGAGAGGATCAAGCATCCGGAGGACAGCTCTCCTCTCCAAGGAGGGACAGAGGTCCCTATTCAGCGCTTGTCTGACCTCTGGTGGAAGTCAGAGATACAGCAAGCACCAGAGAAGCGTAGTGAAGGGGCGGGGAGTGGCAGATGTCAGTGAGGCCTTGATGTCAGGGCGCTGGCCACTCCCAGGGAAAAAAGGGAAAAAAACCTTCAGCTCAGTGAGGAGGCAGACGGACTGCCCATGATTTACGACCACCTCCTGGCATCCTCCTGGCCGACACCGCCAGAGAATTCTGGGGTGTTGGAGCCCAACCCAACCCTGCCCGGGGGGCAAACCGAGGCTACGTGGGCGACAGAGGATTGACCAGGTAGGAGCAAACCATAGTGGGATGTCTCCTAGGTACTCCCAAGGAGACTGGAGTTGAGGGGAGAGAGGTGGGAAAAACAGAAAGTACAAAAAAAAAAAACCTAACAGGCTGCAAGAGTTGTATTTAGTGATATTAACCAGCCAGGATTTAGCTACAAATTTGCAGCAGTGACTGTACTATTAACTATAAAAACCACACAGTCTTTCAGTAGAGTGCCTGGGATGAGCAGGAAAAAGGCACCAAGATTTAAATTGATGCAGTTCTCTCTCTTGTACCTTCCGATGGCCTGCTGGGGAACTTTGGACCCGGTGTGCTGCGAGGAGAACCTGGGAAGGGCTTCTTTCAGCTTAGCCCTCACAACCCTTCCGATAGCCAGCTGGGGAACTTCGGACCGAGTGTGCAGTGAGAGGAACCTGGGGAGGGCTTCTTTCAGGATCTATTCTTACTGCATACTTCCTGAACATTAGAAGCACCCCAAACAGTGCAGTCCCTCATGAAGCAGTAGCCTCCTAAACTCCCACTGCATCATGAGGGGCTAGACTGTGTTGGAGGTGTTCCCAAGTCCAGGAAAGAATGCAGTGGGAGTTGATCAAGGAATGTAAACAAACCTGTTTTTGTGTGGCAACACCAGTGCGGTGGCCAGTCTGTTTTTCATCTTTGAAAAGAAAAAAAGATTCAGAATCAAACTACCAGCTACATCAGCAATCTTTACAGAATGTTGACAATCATGAAATGTGTTTTTTAAACAAGGGGCACTTTGAGGCCTAAGGGGGAGGTTGACAGTGTCCCTTTAATGAAATGCAAATTAATCATTATATAGCATATCTTCTAAAATCTAAAGACATCTAACTCATGCAGTGCTAACTAGATTTTATTCAATAATTCACAATCATTCAGTATAGAATAAATTCTGAAACAACATATTTTGTTAGTTTCTAGATTTGAAATAATGAAGCCTGTTTAACAGTTACTTACTTTGGTGCAAGAAAAAAAAATAAACAGATAAACAGTGTGCCTAATAGTGTTCTAGTAAAAAAACAACTGTATACTTTGCTAAAACAATTGCTGTTCATAATCACATTTTAAAATCACATGATGAAAGTATTAAATCATACCAATACATTGTCACTACATCATACAATAGTTTTTAATACATGGCACTTTTGTTTTACTCGGGTTGCAGTGCTTAACCTGTTTTATCAGCATGTTTTCAGAAATGTTTTTGTTTTTTGTAGGCGTTGTATGTGAACATGTAGTTGTGGCAGATTATCAAGTATGGATCACTATTATCAACCCCTTCAGAAGCACATTCAAGTTTATAATCAGCAGGGTCATACAGACTTCTCACAAATCTGAATCTAAATCCATTCAGAATGAATGCATGTATACAAGGCAAACCTACCCTACCACTCAAAGGCAAGCATTGCAGTTAATGCTCCATTTAGCTGACTGGGGCAGTTTGCACCTTTCTCACACTTATTGTTTCAGTCTCTGTGACAGCAAAAACTTTTCTGATAGTCTGCTTTAACACAGATTTTAAGTGCTTAGGTCTACATATGCATGACAAGAAGATTTTGAAACCAAACCAGGGAAATGAATCTCATGAAAGCAGTCACATTGGACTCCTGCTCACCTCACACTGTACTGTTTCGGACAAATCTAAAGGCGCTTTTACACTGGCAGTTTTGCAATGGAATAAGCGTTACAGAAGGACCTTACCGTTCCATCCAATGCTGTGTAAACGCTATTTATTCCATTGTAAAAATGAACGGTAGCCTGAACCATACTCCGTGGTGTAGGTGGTTTGTCCCAAATGTGCCATTGCAGTGCGCAGTGTAAAGCACCCATTCCGGAGCAAACAACTCTAGCTCTAGCAAGGAGTACTGCACCGGTACTGATGGAAGGGTGCTTTGTGGTGAAAAACAGAACTTGTGTAATCAGAACGTGGAGCAGAACAGGCTGTATCGGCACTACACAGGTAACTCTCGTTTCAGCACAGCAGTGTGTGTGTAAAAGGGCTTTAAGTCTGTAACTAAATTGTTAGTATATCTGAGTAAATTTCCTTGAGAATTTAAATTTTTTTATACAATTTCAGTCAAAAATTAAATAAATTGCAAGAAATTGTAAGAAATTACGGATTTTGTGTGGAGAATGGTGAAAATTGTGGAATTGCAGGAAAATTGCAGGTGCAGTTTTCCAGCGCTCCTACTTATTAAATGTTCATCTTAATGACTCAACAAAAGCTGTAAATCTAAGGACAGAGGATCAATATAGACAGGGAATGTTGGCATGTATTTTATAACATCATCTTGGAGACGAGGTTCACTGTGAACATATTGTTCATCACGAAATGATACTGATGAGATTACTGTTTGACCAATGACAGTCTAAGAAGTGGGAGTGAAGCGGAAGTTTGGGCAGGTTACAGGGCATGTCAGGTTCCCATAAGTGAATGATTCACGCTGAGTGGTAATGCAGTACTGACCATCCATGTCATAGGTTATCTTTGCCATTGGGAGGTGCCATTTTGTGAGTTATACTGGGCAGGTTACAATAACAAACTGGTAATATGCTTGAAATCCCCATCAAGGCCTCATCCAGTAGAACCACATCAAAGACATCACACCAAAATCCCTTCACTGAGCAACATGCTGTGTGTGGTACTGGCCATACTGATGTAGTGGGGTTATATATCTGTAGGGATGGTGTGCCCACCCTCTCTTTTATAAATATCTCCCTCTAGGTAGCCTATTGAATGGACCATGGCCAGTTTGTCAAAAACAGCTTCAGTTGGGTCAAACACTGGTAGGGAAACAGTAAATGATATGTACAACATATCCTGAATAGAACAGGGCCCACTGCTGTAACACTTGCCCTGGTTAGGGTGTAAGGTAACATAACTCAAGTTCCTTGCTGTCACAAATGAAAACCTTTGACAGACTTTCAAGCATCCTAAATGGATGTCCTGAGTACTGGTAACACAGGCTGGGCAATATCATTTGGCCAAGTAGTTATCTGAAATGAGGTCAAGGAAATGCCCTGTTTCCACATCTCTGAGCAAGTTAGAAATCATTGTGTGAGAACGTAGTTCCCATAGGCTGTACATATTACTTCTCTGCCTATATGTCTTTGTTTAGCTTCTCTACATTATTGCTGTGACTAGCTCTCTCATCTTAGCTTGTGTTTCAGTAAACAAATGTGCAATATTATACATATTATACACTATATATTTTCATCAGTTGCTAAACCTTGAATATCCTGTAACGCAGAGCTCAAAACAGACTCAGCAGATTGTTCAAAATAACTGACATGCTTCCTGATAGTTTCCAGGTCTGCTCAATTCCAGATCAACGTGCCAGACCCATACAATCAAGAGACTGACCCCACCATTCCACATAGGCTCTGCAGCTGTCTGGAATGGAAGGACTCATCCCACCAAGCAGTTTCTTATTAGATCAGGGGCTTTTGCCTGATGAGTTGCAATCACATTTAAAAGTAAGGAAGCATAAAACAGTTGCACATTTGTTCCCACACAAGGCCCATACTCCATCATGTCCCTGTGAAAAAGATTAAAACCAACAGGTATATGCATGAATTGTACATTATTTAGTATATTCCACTAGGATAGAAGTAGCAGTAAGTCTACTAGGTGGTCCTGGTTCTACCACAGGACAATGTTCTGCTTCTACAAGAGTCTCTGATGCAGACGACTGCATGACATTGGGGACTGGTAATGGCAGTCTAAGGACACTCAAAGGGGATACTTCTCACCACTTCAGGTCCTGGAGTTTTGGTTGTTCCTGGCTCTGTAATAGTCACTCTATAAATGCCTGCATTGGATAGGTGCACTGGGTTGATCAGCAATGATGCATTATTTTTATACAGACATATGTGCCCTTCCTTCGTAGTGTGGTCCAATGGAGGAGGTGTTGAACTGAAACTTGGTGTCTCTTGAGTACTGTATGAGCCAGCAAGGCACTCATATTAAGTTCATGATTGTTTGGCACCCTAGTCAGGAGCATTGTTGTCAGTTTCTTAAAGACAAAAAAAGACAAAGCGGAAGACTTCGGCACTCTCCTTCATTGGTAGGTTTAGTTTAGTTTAGTTTATTGTTCTAGGAATTACTACCTTTGAGCCAGAGGCTCTTTCACAAAGGTTCCACGTCAATTAGGTACAGTACAAAAGGTTACATAGATAACGCAATAATTTGTGTTGTGTCAAGAGCAAGAAAACATATACAAATACATATCAAATCACTTGTGCAAAAGGACATGAGATATCAATAATCACATTATTATTACAAGAAAGAGGTCATGCCAGATTAGGAGAAACAAATAGGGAAAAGTCCAGAGCAGAGAGGTAAGTGAAAGGTGTGGGAGCAGACAATAGCAGGAGAAAAGGTTTCCCAAACATGTCTTTTCAAATAACGAACAGGGTGGGTAGTGAGAAATAGGAGGTTTAATCAGGGCAGTCACAGGAGCTGGAGGTGGCAAGGTGAGAGAACAGCCTTGATTTGAAAATATCTAGAGAGGTGGAGGCAGTAATATGAGTGCTGAGGCATTTAGCCAGCTGGGGCACGATAGGCAAATGATCTTTGTCCCTGAGAAGTCCGGCATGGGGGACTTGGAGAGCTGGTGTTCTGATCTTCTGGTAAAATGGGTGCTGAGCCGGGCATAACAGGTCTTGGATACAGGGTGGGAGGAGGCCCAGAGTGGATTTTTTCACCATCAGGCAGGTAAGGTACTTTATCCGGTTTGAGAGTTGCAACCAACCTGAGTCAGCATAGAGTTCACATGTGTGTGTACGTTGATGTGCACCAGTGAGCAGCTGACAGGCCTTATTTAGGGATGTTGTAATGCGACTAAGTGCTGTAGTAGTAGCAGATCCGTATATAACTAAGTCATAGTCAACGACTGAGATGCTAGAAGATTGGATGGCAATCCTCAGTGCAGAATGGGTAAGAAGCTGTCAGTTCCGATACAGAATCCCAATTCGCTGATTAATAGTTTTTGCTGTACTATCAATGTGAGTTGCAAAGGCTAGGCCTTGATCAAAGTTGATTCCAAGATATTTGAAAATTGGCACTTGTTCAAGGGTATTTCCCAGGTATGTATTAATGGTGAGTGGGACTTGCCGTTTCTTGTTTCTTGGTTAGAGAAGAGCATGGATTTCGTTTTTTGTGGTTTAGAACCAGCTTATGTTCAAGGAACCACATCTCAACTTTGGAAAAAGCATGCTGAAGGTTGAGGCGTGGGAGGTTCGGATCTTTATGAGTGGCAAGAATCACGGCATCATCGGCATAGAGGATTAATTGTTCAGGGCAGGATTTGAGGGAGTTTAGGAAAAGGCTGAAAGGAGGGGCCCAGGATGGATCCCTGGGGAACTCCTGAGCGAACCGGTTTGAGTCTGAGAGAACTCCAGCTACTTTTACAGATTGAGAGCTGAGCAAGGTAATTTTACCCAGTCACCAGGACTCTCAGAGCCCTAGGGATAGAAGTTGTTTGATAAGTAGGCCATGGTGAACTGTATCAAATGCCTTGGTTAAGTCAATGTAGACTGCTCCAGTTAGGTTTCCTTTGTCCATGGCATTGTGGATTGCTCCTGAGAATTCAAGTAGGGCAGTCGATGTGCGTGCCCTTTCCTAAATCCATGCTGCTGAGTGCATAGGATGTTGTGCTTTTCCAGGTAGTCTGAAAGTTGGTCCGCCACAAAGCGTTCAAGAGCCTTAGAGAGAGAGGTGGTAGTATTAATATCGGGCGATAGTTACCAGGCAGTGACTTATCACCACTTTTGTGCACCGGAGTGACAACTGCAGCCTTCCATTTCCTAGGGAACTGGCTGTAGCAGAGGGAGAGACTGAAAATTTTTGTGAGGTGGAGCAGTACTTCCTCCAGAGTGAGGGACAGAAGTTTAAGGTCAATAGTGTCGCTGCTTGCTCGGGACTTAGAAATGGCCTTCTTTACATATTTATAGACTTCATGTGCCTTTACTAGTTTGAAATGGAAGGGTGGTTTGGTTGGAGAGGCAGTAGTAGAAGTAGAAATTGTGGGGTCAGCATCAGTAAAGAAATCAGATGAGAGGACACCACTAAGGTCCGTGAAGGTATCATTTAGAGTGTTTGCAATGATCTCTGGGTCTAATGTAGTGGTTCCATCCACATTCATTATTATAGGAGAGGATTTGGACTGCTGACCCATGATATTCTTTATGTTGTCCCAGAAGGATTTCCCTTCGCCCCAGGAGTTGGAGAGGGCATTCTTGAAGTAGGAGCTCTTCATCAAGTGGATCTGTTTAGTACAGTGGTTGCGAGCCTGTTTATACTTTTGAATGTCCGACAGAATGCCAGTAGCTCTTGCAGTGGCCAGAGGTGATCCCTACTTTTGAGTTGTGCCAATAGCTTTGCCGTGAGCCAGGGATTTGTGAGTGCTTTGATTTTGCGCTTTTTTACTGGTGCATAGGTGTCACAGGCAGTGTTGAAAGTAGTAATAAAGTAATCAAGGGCTAGGTCAACATCTTGAGTTTTGTAAATCAAGGACCAGTCTATCTGCCTAAGACAGGTCTTGAGATGAGTAAAGGTTGCTATAAGGTAGGACTCTGCTATAGATGGTTTTGGAGGCGGCTTACGAAACTTATTTGTCCGGTACATATTATTGGAGAGTGATCACTGGCGAGTCAGGAGAACACTTACATTGGTTATATGGGTGGGTGGCTGGTAAGGATCCAGTCAATGAGGTGCTGGTCCCTGATTTGTAGTTTTTCCTGGTAGGAGAGTTTACCACTTGTGTTAAATTTGCTGCTAGGATGGCATCTTGTTTGACCCTGCATCAGGAGCAAGCCAATTTATATTAAAGTCCCAAGGAGAAGGAGTTCGATGTCAGAAGGTTGTGTACTTACGAACCGAGGACAGCCTGTAGCCAGAATCAGGATCTTTGTGGGATATAGACAGCAGCAATCTGAGGACTTTGTTTTGGGCACCAAGTAGTATCTTGATAGGGAGGAGTTGCACTGAGGTTTCTGTGGTGGGATAAGAACCAGGGAGACAGGTGAGATAGTCCTTTATGTAGATTGCACATCCACCACCCTTTTGAGGTCCTAGCCAGCCTGAATATCTTGTAGCCTTGTATAGAGATGGCATGATCCGAGTATTAGGTGTCAGCCAAGTTTCGATGATGGCAAGGATATCCGGTTGTGTTGGCTGGCAAAGATTTGAAGGAGGCCAGTTTTGGGAGGAGACTGCGGATGTTTAAGGTAGCAATTTTGAGCCCTCCATTTTGGCAGGCTTTGTTGTACTGTAGGAGACAGGGCCAGGATTTGAGTGGACACTTCCTGATATCAAGAGGAGGAGGAGGAGGAGTTTAAGAGACAGTTGCTGTACTTTGTAGTCAATTGAATTACACTTCTGAGGCTTATGCGGCTTGGACCAGTGCAGGCGTCTAGGGACCCAGAGCAAGGAGATTGTTAGTAATAGAGGATGATATGCCCATTTATCCTTGTTGTAGCTTGTCAGTTGCACCCAGTCGCTTGCAGATAGGTAACTGGTGGTTAAGTCAAAAGCCAAAAGAATGATCAACAGCTGAGGTCCAGAGTCACTGAAATGTTAAAATTCCTGAAGGTGATTAACTTTGCCTGCACATATGCAGGATGTGAAATCCCTTTGTCTGTATGCTTCTTTGTCATTCAAACAGGTTGCTGAAAAGCCCACATATAGATCATGGGGCAGATCAGATGAACATGTGGATTCCAGCAGGACCCAGAGTCACCAAGTTTGTCAGATGTAGTTGCTTCACTTGTGTTTTGCGTGGGATAGCTTCCAAAAAGTTAGTTAGTTCTGACCTTTGAACAGTTTCAACTGAGTTGCATGAAACCACTTGCTAGTGGTTCTATTTTGTCACTGGTCACATGGACCTTGTACACTGAGGGGCTACTCTGAATGGTCTTGTTTTCCCTTGATGGCCTCCCATGGACACATCATACTAACATACTAACATGCCAGCAGAATAGGCCTAACGGTCTTTCGTGTCTGCTCATTTTGGTCAGTCCCCACCCTAGGTGCTGACCTTGCTGCCCCCCTCGCCTTCTCTGGCTTCTCCCTTCCCAGTTCTGGATATTCTTGCTGCATTGGATTTTGCTTCCAGAACCCTTCCCCTGTACCTGTCCCACCCCCTCTTGAACCCCTCCACCATCTCTGCCTCCACCAGCCCCCTAGGCAGCGCATTCCATGGCTCCACCACCCTCTCAGTGAAGTAGCATCTCCTCCTTTCACCCCTGAATCTTCCCCCCTCCAGCTTCCACCCATGCCCTCCAGTGGCCCCCTCCTCCTTCCTTTGAAGCACCCTGACTGTTCCTCCCCTATTTACCCTCTTCATGTACCTGAAGACCTCTATCATGTCCCCCCGGTCCCTTCTCCTTCCAATGTGTACATATTTAGCTCTTGAGCCTCTCCTCATAGGTCCTGTCTCCCAAGCCCCAAATCATTTGGTTGCCCTCCTCTGGACCTCTCCAGGGTTTAATGTCCCTCTTAAGTGTGGCCTCCAAACTGCATGCAGTACTCAAGTGTGACCTCACCAAGCAGTTATACAGAGGGACTATCACTTCCTCCTTCTGGAGGTGATCCCCTAGCGATGCATCCCAGCATCCTGTTGGCCTTGCTGCTGCCCTCCTACAAGTCTCAGAGTTGTTCATCTTGACATCCACCACCACCCCCAGGTCCCTCTCAGCCATCGACACTTGTAGCATTTCCCCAGGGTGTACACTTGGCCCGGGTTCCTGGCCCCCAGGTGGAGTACCTTGCATTCCTGCATTGAACCTCAGCTTCCACTTTCTAGACCATCTTTCCAGAGCCTCCAGATCCCCCTGTAGGGCCACCCTCCCCTCCTCCCCATCCACCACCGCCCCCAGTTTTGAGTCATCCACAAAGAGACTCATCTCACTCCATGATTCCTGTCCTATGTCAGAGACGTAGGCGTTGAACAGGAGGAGCCCAAGGACTGATCCCTGTGGGACCCCACTAATGACCCTCCTTGGGGATGAGACTGTCCCGCCAACTACGACCCTCTGGGTCTGGTCCTGGAGCCAATTGCCTATCCATCTGATCATCTGGTTCCCCACCCCCATTTCTCCCAGCTTATCCAACAGGCCTACATGAGGAACAGAGTCAAATGCCTTGCTGAAGTCTAGAAAGAGGACGTCCACTGGTCTACCAAGGTCCAAGGCATTCATCACCCAGTCGTAGAACTCCACAAGGTTTGTCTGACACGATTTCCCCAGGACGAATCCATGCTGTCTATCATGCAGGCACCCTGACTTTTCCAGGTCCCTCCCTAGCCTCTCCTTGACAATGCCCTCCATCATCTTGCCCACCACCGATGTCAAGCTGACAGGCCTGTAGTTCCCTGCCACCTTCCTTGATCCCCTCTTGTGGATAGGCACTATATGCGCCACCCTCCAGTCCTGGGGCACCCACCCCATCCTCAGAGAGATGGTAAAAAGCTCCGCCAGGGGTTTCTCCAGGACATCCGCAAGTTCCTTCAGCACTCTGGGATGTAATTTATCCGGCCCCAGTGCTTTCTCCGTCTTAAGGGAGCTGAGGGCTTCCCTCACTCTCTCTACTGTGATTTCCACTTCCGGTACCTCTTCTCCCTGCTTAGCCTCCCCTCCTGCCAGTGATGCCTCCCCCTCTCCCCAGACCTGCCGATTGGTAAGGGTCCCCCTCCTCAGTATCTCTGTCTCCTCCCATGTATGATGCAGCACCCCGATTTTCCTTGGTGAAAACTGAGGTGAAGTACTCATTTAGTACCTCAGCCTGCTCCCCCGGGTCTTGTGCCCATCTCTCCCCTGATTTAATCCTGCTAATCTGCCCCTTCACCCTTCATCTTCCCCCAATGTATCTAAAGAACCCCTTGTTCCCTCTCCTAATTTCCCTGGCCAGGTTCTGCTCCTTCCTTGCCTTAGCCGCCCTCACCACCCTAGTGGCCCTTCTAGCCATCAGCTCATACTCCCCTCGATCCCTTTCACTCCTTGAGCACTTGAATTGCTTATAGGCTTCCTTCTTTCCCCGCACCATCTCCTGAACCTCCCTGGTCCAGCAGCAGGGTTACATCAGGTACTGACAAAATCAATTTCTGTCTAAGGTGCTGTGGGATCACCCATACCATTTGTGTCCCTGGTCCTGCATACAGCAGAATTTCAGTCTCTGGTTAACAATTGCAATTTCTTTTTATGCTTTTTAAATGGTGAGCCTCCAGGAATCAGCTACTGATTCCATAAGGCAGTTAGTAGGGCATGAAGAAGGATCATGCCCCCCCCCCCGTGTTTTGCTTTACAGGGGGATCAGTTTGGGCACTGCCGTGGCTAAAGAAAGCTATCATTTAAAACTAAGCTGGCCAGAAAAACAATATACTGTAGTAACAGAGCATAAACTAGGGGCATGCCATCCTAGGCAGTGAAATTCTTATGCTGCTAGATAGGTAAAAACTCCATTAGGGTAGCAAAACCACATAGAATCTGAAAATAGTGCAAAACAAAATTTGGGGTGGTGCTAGGAGATGAGCTTGAAGGACAGGTTAGTCAGGAACCAGATTAACAATGACTACAAGCATTGCCAAAAGTCAGCTCCCCCTCACCAGGCACAATGACATTGCCATACCATGGATCACGTACGCATAATAACACAGGGGTATCCCCTCTATGATGAAATGTTAAAATCTTAAAATGTTGAAATTAAATTGTTAGTTCAATTTTCTGTTTAATAAAGGCTCTTTCCTAAGAGGAAAGGGTGTGTATGTGTGTGTTGGGGTGGGTGGGGGTTGGAGGGTGCCTGGCAATGCATTAACTACCCAGACCCTCCCAACCATATTTCCCAGAAGCTATATTTTTTTCCTTAAAATGGGCAATTGCAAAGTATCTGTGAAAGAAACTATTTTTCTGTATCAGGCTGCAAAAGCCTAACAGTGGAAAAGATTTCATCCTACATGCCTGTTGTTTTTGAACTCCGGACAGTAGCCTGCCATCTTGACTGTTCATTGTAATGGTCTGCAGTTGCATATGAAAAAGGGCCTTTGGCTCACATGTTTACCCAATAAACAAAAGATAAATAAATAAATAAATAAAGACAGACACGCGCGCACACGCGTGTGTGTGTGTGTGTGTGTGTATGTAGGGGTGGCTGGGTGGGGGCAGTTCTCTTCTGGGATTAGCTTGATTCAGGGGCAGATTGGTCCCAAGTTCAAAACAGAATATAGCCAGAAGTGCCTAACTTCTGATTACAGGGTCTGTATTGAAAATCAGTACTAGATCAAAATTTTTGATGCCATTACAAACTTATTGTTACTATAAAACACATACAAGGAATGGATATAAACCGCAGAGCAAAACATTCCCCTATATGCAGTAATGAATAAAGCCAATGTCACTGTAACAATTAACCTCTCAACATTTGCTGTTTAAAATAGCTTTTCTCTCTTTCTTTCTTTCTTAGATAACTGTTCAAAACATTCACAGTACTTGAAGGTCATATTTTTGGCAGCCTTGTAATGCAGAGAAGAAAAATAAAATCTCTGTTCAATTCACCCAACATTCTGTGATATAGCACAGTCTGAACATTTGTAAAGCATAAGATGACATAACGTGCAATTCATAGCATTTGTTTATGTAACCTCTATCACAGGTACCACATTTTACAAATGGCAATTCTAAAAGAAAAATACAGCACTAAAACCAAAGCTAGCAAGCTTTTCCTATACCCTAATTGTTCTAAAGCAGCCTATGCCTCTTCAGTTCAGTTTAGTTTATTGTTTGACGAATTAAAATGTATCATAACAATTATCACACAAATAGAAAAAAATTTCAATTTGTACAATATAAATAACTTTAAAGGGGGAATAAGACAAGGAAACATCTGTCCAGCAGCTGTACATAAAATACGCAGTTGGAGAATGTTACATCACAAATCATTTCACATATCATATTATTATTCACTATTAATAAATTATGATTTTTACAATCCCCTATAAAATTTCAATTCACTTCCTTGTGTGGTCTTTCTTTAATTATATGTTTTTGTTTCCTATCAATGATTCCACAATATCTTGCTACTTTTTCTAGCAATTCCACATTATTGGATTTTAAGACATAATTTAATTGGTACCCATGTTCTATGTCCAGGTTTACTAGTACATCAGCTAATATTTTCTCTGTCTCGTACTTATACAATGGACACATAATTAATAAGTGTACAAGGTTGTCCTCGCCAAGGTTGCAGGCACATATACTTGTTTTTGATTGTCTATAAAATTTTCTTAAAGTTTGGCTATCTATATATCCAAATCTGATTTTGGCCAATGCTTTTCTGTTTTTTGGATTTTTAATTTTTTTAAGACAGCCCTCCATTGCAAAATTTATTTTCATATTATTAGCTAACCAATAACTTAATTTACAGTTATTGGCCAAACGTATTTCCCTTTGTATGTGAATGTCCTGAATTCTAGTCCTTATCTGATCTTTTACAATTTTTAAAGGTGTTCTGCAACCTTGGCTGAGGCATTCCAATAATCCATACGGTTTAATAAGATTATCAGCAATATTCATACTGGGGAATGTAAAACCCCTATCATTATAATCAATTGCTTCCTCTAAACTAACCCCAGATAATCTTTCACTCTGCATATTATACACCTTAATCCAATACAGACACAATCTTTGTTCTATATTCTGTGCAACCATTGTTTGGCCTAATTCTAGTCTAGTTAGACTGGCAGATGTTCCCCTTGGTGCTCCTAAAATTCCCTTATAAAACCTTTTCACAATTACTTCTAAATCTTGTATATTCCTATTTCCCCATATTTCAGCCCCGTATACAAGTTGAGACTTTATTTTTGCATTTAATGCACCTAGAATTCCTTTTACAGATTGCCCTCCATACTTGTAAGCAAATCTTTCAACCAATGGTATAAATCTTTTAGTTTTTTGTGTTATAATTTTAATATGTTCCTGCCACCTTAAGTTCTGTGTAAATGTTATTCCCAAATAGCAAAATTTGTTTACATACTCTATTCTAAATTCATTGCATTTCAACAAACATAGTTTCCCCTTATTCATCTTTTGAATGTTAAATACCATGTACTTTGTTTTTCTGAAATTTATCACTAGAGATGCCTTAGCACAGTTGTCATAAAATTTATTTAGGCTTCTTTGTATTCCTAAGTAACTGGTTGAAATAAGGACCACATCATCTGCATAAGCCAGATATGGGCACCGCCTGGAACCCAGTCCAGGCATGTGCAGTGCAGGATCATACAGTTCTTTCAAGACTCTATCCAGGAATATGTTAAACAAGATTGGGGACAGGACACAGCCCTGTCTTAATCCAATATTAGAAGGGAATTTGCTAGTATTATCTCCTTCTTTATTGTATCTCACCATGGTATAATTTTCGTTATAAAGAGTTTTCAAAATATTAATCATTGATGGATCCATCTCATACTCTTTCAGTATTTCCCATAATTTCTCTCAAGTGATTTTGTCAAATGCAACCTTCAAGTCTATAAAGACACAAAACAATTTTTGTCTTTTGACATAAATATATTTGTAAATCAAATGTGCCAAGGTGAAGCACTGATCTAGAGTAGAGTGTTCTGGCATGAAGCCAGCCTGTGCTTCATCTATTATTCTCCTAGTTTTTACCCAGTACATTATTCTCATATGTAGAATCTTTGTAAATAATTTCTGAGCTGTATCAAGCAAGCTAATAGGTCTTTAATTACTGGGCTCAGCCCTGCCTCCCTTCTTGAAAATAGGGATAATGATATTTTCTTTTCATGTCAATGGCATGATTCCTGTCTTCTGTATATGGTTATACAGTACTTTCAGGGCAGGTATCCATATCTCAGGGTCATCCAATACAATATCTAAAGGGACACCATCAAGGCCCGGAGTCTTATGTCTTTTTGTCACTTGCATGACCATATTTATCTCATTCTCTGTAATTGGGTATTCTAAGGGTATCCACTCGGTCAATCTTTCCGCACCTTTCTGTTCTATTTCTTGATTAAAAAAAATGCTTTTTGTAATACATCTCCCAAAATGATTTTCAATATTTTCGGAATAAGTTTCCCACCAATTTGTAACCATATGCCAGTATTTTTTATTATATTTTTCCCACACTGCCCTTTCAAATTCTGCCCATAAAACTGTTCTATAATTATTCCTCTTTAGTTTCATTAAATTTCTGTATTCTTTCCTCAAACCATTAAGCCTTTGTTTGTTTTATCAAGATTTTTATATACTTTCCTTGCCAATTTATTAATTTCCCTTTTATAAATCTTACATTCATTATCACACCATTTACTTCCTTTTTTGGATTTACTTATTGTAACTTTGATTAACATTGATGAGATGGTTCTCATTATTCCCTGAAAGGCCTGTATACATTGTGCCTTGTCATTACTGGTTGCAATATTTATAATGTCATCCCTTACCCCAAATTCTTTTAACAATTCTATTGATTTATATTCTTCTACTAGATCTTATTTGACCCCCTTTTTAACTCTGCTTAATTGTGGTTTCCTTATATCCCTAGTTCCAAATGAAGACCATAAGCCAATATTGATCTCCATAGGGGCACATTCACTCTCGTCCCTAGTCCCAATTCGCAAATCTATAAGCGTATGAATATTATTTACTGAGCACCAGCAGTGATGAATTATTGATGCCCCCTTGGTCCTAAATAAGTACAAGAGCCCCAATGATCTCCCTTTGTTCTTCCATTGATCAGTAATAAATTATTATCTTCCATCTCTTTTATAAGTTGTTTCCCTCTTTCACATGTTTTTGCATCTAATGCCTTTCGGACCAAACCAATTGTTAATGATTCCTGAGCTGCACATCCCTGGGCTATTTCTTTTGATGGCTCCACGCTAATTCCCATTCTGGCGTTCAAGTCCTCTACCACAACTATTCCACTCCACTCCACATTCACAATATAGAGAACCTGTGTTTTTAAAAGAAACTCTAACTGCTAAAATATGATCTGTTTCAGCCTCTAGCTCTTTGTGTACAACTTGATCCATTATCTTACACCATGTAATAAGCTCTTCTGATAACCTGCCATACTTTCTCCTTGCATTTTTATAAAACAATTTATACTAATTTAAACTAATTTTGTCACTAACCCACATTTCTTGTATACAAGCATAATTAAAAAGTTTTATATAATCTACAAAAGAGGGGTCTGCTAGTTTCTCTCTTATCCCTGTCACATTCCAGGATAACGCATTATACTTCATTTCTGACTCACCTATTTTAACTGTTCTATGTTTAGTCTTGCTTTGTCAATCATTATCCAGATCATTCAGTATTTGATATCTGTTTATTGTTCTCACAAGACTCAGCCAATTATCATTATTTAGCTCCATGTTACCTTTGGGGCAAACCTCTTTCTCCCCATCCAAGTAGATGTCAGCTCTATTCAGTTTCTCTACATAGAACATAATGTGTCGACAGTCATTTTAGTTTCTAAGCCATAGTGTCACCTGTCCATCTTCTTCCCACCTTTTGGTTTTTACAATCATTTTACTTAATTCTTTATCTGTCAATAAATTCTGTAATAAATCCACCACTTTTATCTGTAGGTTGTTTGTTGTTTCATTTAAAAAGTTTCCAATCCCATAGATAGAAATCATTCATTCACTTTCCTTTTTTTTTTTTTTTTTTTGGATTTTATCCTTCCCTCAAAATATTCAGGAAATATAGTTTTAATATTTACAACACTCTCCATTTCAAACCCCAAGTCCCTCAGTTTCTGTCTCTGATTCTCAACTGCTTTTAGCACATAATACTTGTCTGATAATAAAAATACCAGCTCTATATTCCCTATTGGTCTTATGATACTCAGTTTATCTAGAATAGTAGAATTTTTGTTCTGCATTATAACACCCAAAAGTTGTTTTAAGTGTATATTTAACAGTACTTTAGTTTCATCAAGTATCGAGACATTATAAATGGGTAATGCATAATCTGTCTTCAAAGTCCTTTTTAGTAATTCTCTCAATTTAGTCTCATGTTCTATATCTTCCTTTGTAACCTCACCTATGCTATTTATACCAGTATTTTTATTACTACCATTTAGATTGTCCATTTCCTTTTTTCCATAATTTTTCTCTACTGCCTCCTTTTTTGCTCCTTTCTGTGTTTTCATATTACTTTTTCTTTCAGTTTCCTTACTCCTCCCGCCTTTTTCCACTTTCTCAGTATTAACACCTTTCCCTATTTTTTGAATATACTTCTTATTTAGTGATCTGCCCTTTTTAGGTGGCTTTGAAATATTAACCAGTGGCTCTTCCTTTCTTTTTCCCATTATTCTCACTCTCTTATCTTTCCCATTGATTTTTCTT
This sequence comes from Neoceratodus forsteri, assembly GCA_016271365.2. Taxonomy (NCBI): domain Eukaryota; kingdom Metazoa; phylum Chordata; order Ceratodontiformes; family Ceratodontidae; genus Neoceratodus; species Neoceratodus forsteri. The sequence goes on along the minus strand of CM057459.1, from coordinate 706,933,940 downwards.
GGGTTATTATTCTTTATGACAATTCCCTGTATTAAGCTAATTTCCTCCACTTTTCTTTCATTGTTGTCATTATTCTGTGTTTTCCCCTCTGTGTTCTCCTGGTTCCGTTGGATAACCTTCCACCTCCCTTTCTTCTCCAATCTGTGTATATATATTTTCTAGTCCCTTTTTTCTCTGTCTCGATTATCCTCTATTGTTGATTCCATCTCCCCACCTAATCTGGAATCCTTTTTTTTTCCCTTTTTAATTCATCCTGTAGGATCCTATGAACAGCTAAATCTATTGGTTCTTTCCCTTGCCTTCCATCTTCTTTTCCTATCCACTCTATTCCCATATCTTTACCTCCTCTTCTCATCACTTTTCCCCTTACTCTGTGTTCTCGTTTAATACCTTTGTCCCACAATTGTGGGTTCCTTGTTCATAATTCCTCAGTTATACTATTACAATTTTCATGTAGCATTACTTGTTCTAAGTCAGATCCTATATCATCTTCTGTTTCAGTGCTTGATATGTTTGACCTTTGTGACAATGGTGTGGATGAAGTCCTTGGAGAAGAGATCTCCAATATACTCTGCAATCCCTCTCCTGTGTTTACATCTATTTGATATCCCCTAAAATAATTTACTACTTTCTTATCTTCTTTCTCATCTCTAGAAGTTACCTGCATTTTTTGAAATAGAAAGTCCAGTTTATTTTTATTCTCAATACTTATTCTCTTTAAAAATGAAAGATCCTGTTTAAACATCAATAATTGTTCAAATATCATAGTATTGGCAAGCCACGGGTCCCTAAGTGCAATAGCACACTCCCCTGTTAAGCTTTCAAATGGGGGTGTTACGAATTCTATAGGGCTCATTAAGTGTGTACTGCCCCCAGATGACCAGGTCTACTCATTGTGTTTATCCTCTTTTATTCTGTTTACTACACCACTTTGTTTAATATCTTGCTTTACTACAGGAATAAAATATGAATAATTCCTCTCGTGCTTAAGTTCTTTCATTTCTTTGATTTTATGTTCAGTTCTGCTATTTGTAAGAATTGTTTCCTTTATACTCTTAACCATTCTACTTACTTCTTTATTTACTAGTTCAAGTAGACCCACACACTTGAATGTTTTTTTTTCCCGTTATTTCCATCGCAAGGTGTGCAGCGCCATCTTCTTTTGGTACACTAAGTTTCCCAACTTGTTCATTTTTATTATCCAAAAACTCCCATATAAGGGGCTGGATCATTTTTGGTTTGATGGTTGTTTTTATCAATTGTTGGTCATTTTTAATTTACATTGTCAATCCGGTTATATAATTTATTTGCACTCTGCTGTTCTGCGATGGAATATTTTACCTCACCAGCACTCTTTATTGGGGTTTCAGATGACCAGTGGGAGGCACTTATCACACTATCATCTGTTTCCTCTCCTATTTTCCATACTCCAATCCTTAAGTCATCAAGTTGGCTGATTGATGGATTATTAACTCCTAACCTCCCCATTTCCCTCTTAAATTCTTTCTTTTTTTTATTTGTAAGGTCCTTATTTGCTAATCTACCCTTTTTAAATTCTTCACCCTCCAAGTGAGTTTTTTCACTTCTTGTTTCTTGTCCAACTCAGCCAACATCCAGATTGCCGGCACAATGGCAGACTCCTTGAGTGACCATTCCCCAGTATTCTGTATCTGGAAGAACAGAGCACCTAAGGTCCAGCCCAGAATCCTTACTGCTTGAGACTACACCAACTTCTCAGAAGTGGAATTCAATGACTACCTAAGCAGCCGGGACTGGAGCCCAATAACACTCCTCCCTATGCTGACAGAGGCCTTGGAATACTTCCAGGACTTACTATGTACAGCGGCCAACCTCTTCACTCCTCTGAAAAGACTGAGAGCTAAAGGCAGCTGTTACAAGTGGATCTCTCCATCCCTTAAATCTCTCTTGATTAATCAGGACAAAGCCTGGAAGAAGTTCAAGCTCTCCTCCTTCCCGGTAGACCTAGTGGCATACAAAGCCCTAAGAAACAAAGCCAAGAGTGCCATTAAACTTGCTAAAAGGGAGTACGTCACACATCTCCAGAAAAACCAGCTTAGGCAACCCTAAGCAATTTTGGAATCATGTCAATGACCTGATCAAGGGCAACAAAAAGACTGACCCCAGCCCCCTGGAGGTCAACGGTCAGCTTGTTAGTGACTCCTCTCAAATAGCGGCCGCCCTTAACAACCACTTCACAGACCTTGAGGTCTACAAGGCTGGCCAGTCCCCCCAGACTTCGACACCTAACATAGGTGAAGCAACACACTATGAATGACCCTCTTTCCACCTGAGACTGGTAAAGTGAAAAGAGGTCCTAACCCTCCTAAAGTCACTAAAAGCTAAAGGCTCAGGGGGACCAGATGGGATCAACCCTTGGCTACTCAAGGTTGGAGCCACCTCCTTATCCAGGCCCTTGACCTGGCTCCTTAATAAATCACTACAGGAAGGAATTGTTCCTAACCAGTGGAAACAGGCCAACATGATCCCTATCCACAAAGGTGGCCCCAGGGAAAACCTAACCAATTATAGGCCGATCTTCCTGCTCTGCACACTAGCTAAGCTGTAAGAAAGGCTGGTCTATGACCAACTTCGAGACTACCTGGAAGCTCATCAGCTCCTCGCTCCCTCTCAACACAGATTTAGACCTAACCATGGGACTGACACTGCCCTTATTAACTTCTCGGATGAAGTACTCAGAGCTATGGACAAAGGGATACCCACAGGTGCGGTCTTTATAGACCTGTCCAAGGCATTTGACCTTGTTGACCACAGTCTTCTGCTAAAGAAGCTGAACAATGTGGGATTAGACCCCCATGTCCTCAAGTGGTTTGGAAGCTACTTATCAGGCCGGATACAGAGGGTCTCCTGGAAGGGGGCCATGTCAGGTCCACTACCTCTAAAACAGGGTGTACCTTAGGGCTCAATCCTTGGCCCCCTCCTTTTCTCCTTATTTACCAATGAACTAAGTACCTACTCTGGGGAAAGCTCGGTTGTACAGTATGCTGATGACACTGTCATCTACCGATCATTGGGCGATGTGGCTGCTCTTGGTCCCCTCCTCCAAAAGGACCTCACATCCCTAGAGACATGGCTGTGTGAGAACAGAATGGTACTTAATGCAGACAAAACCAAGGCAGTGCTGTTCGGGCCTAGATCATTGGGCCATGATAGGACCACATCCCTGCAACTTACCACACTCTCTGGTAAAAGCATCAAAGTAGTGCCCTCCCTAAAATACTTAGGCCTTACTCTCGACCAATCAATCACCTTCAAGGACCACATGGACCAGGTCACCAAGACCCTACACCGCAAACTTAGAACCTTGTACCGACTCAAGGACCAGCTCATCCCTGAGGCCAGGCTCTCCATTGCCACAAGTATCCTGCTCCCTACCCTGACCTATGCAGCTCCGACTATACAGGGCATGGCTAAACAAGAGGTTTCCAGGATGCAAATCCTATACAACAAGGTAGCTTGGTTCGCTACCCAGGACCACCCACGATGTCACCACTGTGATACACTGGCCCAGCTATGATGGCCCTCATTTGTCACTCACCTACAATACCCTTTGCTTGTTCAGGCCTTCAAGCTACTCAAATTCCCCACTCCACCTACCATACTTGGAACCATAGCAATTAAACATAACCCCAGGAGACTACAGACATCAGAACGAACACTACTGAAAGTCCCCTGAGTAAGGACCAATGCTGGTGGCAGATCTTTCTCTTGCCTAGCCCCCAGCCTGTGGGACAAGCTCCCTCCTCTGGTGCAGGAGGCCTCCTCACTTAGGAACTTCCACACCAGACTTAAGGCTCATATGATTGACATAAGCACATGCCTCTGCCACGGCTCATAAAGTACCTCCTTTCCCAAATCAACATTCCCAAAAGTGAGCCAACCCTGGTACCCCCATCAAGATTCAGGACACCTAGGCCCCTTTATCCTAAATGCAACATCATGTATAATACTATGCCATGTAGCACCTAGGCAAAACTGTGTCATGATGATAACCATGTCTGTAACCATCATATGCCTGTATAATCTTGTGACCAAAAGTTTCTCCACTGTATTAAACCATGTATTGTTATCCTGGGTGGCCCCTGAAAAAGGGACCTTCAGGGCTCAGTGGGCCTACCTGGTCACCAAAATTTAATAAATAAATAAAAATAAATTGTTTCAGAGGCATAATTAAAAAGTGAGAGATTCTAGTTCCAAATCCTATTGTTATATCCTTAGATCATCCACCTAAGATAATCCCTTGAGATATTTATTGGATATTCTTAATGAGCCCAGCCCAGTCTTGGGTTATCTCAACACTCAAGTTTTTATACAACCCCTAATTCCAATGATTTGGTCTAATTGACAAATTATTATAGTATAAGATTAACCACCAAAATAATCTAGTGATGTTGAATAATTATTAAATAATAAAACAACATTCAAGTGTCTGGCACAATGTGTCATTTTGATCTTTTCCAAATACCATCCTATACTTAGGCTCTAAATGCTGTGTAGGCCCCTGCAAGATTTTCCTCAGTCCCTTTGAATGTTCTTCTCAAAGAATGTGGTCTCTCCAGTCAATTCCTAATGCTGAAGACTCTGGTTTTCAGGGAATTTTGGCTTCCTATTGTCCGATGTATCTAATTCCCCCAGGCCACCAAATATAGAAGGTTATCTTGGTTGAATCAAGGATAGCTTCGATTCCAACTATAAATTCAGCATTTCCTCAATCTCTTCTCTCCCCTTGTTCCTTCTTGGTTCCTGGTTCCTTGTTCTTTCCACTAGAACAATACAAACATAGAAGGCTAATAACATGGGTAGAGTCTGATTCAATTTATATCACAATAGTTCTTGATTAAAAAGGAACTGCCATCTGGAGGTATACAAATCCTTTCGAGAAAAAAGAGAAGAAAAGGCCCCTTAAAAACTTAATGGCAATATTACCAGATTACCTGATTCTCAGGAATGTCTAACTGCCTTAATGCTTCCCTTTCTAAACTTAACTACGTCCCACCAGGAATAACTGTGACTCAGCTAGTCAGGGCCGCAGTAATGGGGGGGAAGTGGTGATGTTGTCCGGGGCCCTGAGCTCAGGAGGGGCCCACCTGAGGAGCTTGCATTATAACTGGCATTAGCTGGTTTGGGAAACAGGGGCCCATTTAAAGTGACTTGTCCTGGGCCCCAAAATTCATAGCTGCATCCCTGCAGCTAGTCACACCCTGACTGATAGTATAAAATAGTATGAAATGTTAATATATGATATATATTACCTATATGTTAAGTGTCAAACTGGAAATTTCCCAATACAATGAAAGACTAATGTAGACTTCTAACCTTAAAACTTCACAAAACGTGATACACAATGAAGTTTTAACTTGCTTTTCATAAATTATGTTATGTGTGTTGTTCTCCTCGAGGTGTCTCAACCCATATAAGGGCCCCTTTTTAATTTTAATTTCTTGATGCAGACCAGTCTGCAGCTGCAGAGTAGAATACCACAGTCCTAGCACAGAACAAGTTTTACAAATGAGCATATACATACACCAGAGCACTTTAAATGCACCTACAATATCCGTGTAGAAAGAAAAGTCATGTTATGAGCCGTAAAAAGAAGCTGTATCAATGCTAAAAGGCAGACAGCATTTGAAGTCTGAACAAATAATAATTGCCAGAAATACCATATCGAGATCCTGCTCTCCTGGACGCCTTATATACTTTAAGGTCATGTGGGTGAGGCATCGAATCAGCAGACTGCAAGCTGGTTCCCTCTCATATCATTCAATAAAACATTTAAATAGTTAAAAAATTAAAAATAAACAATAAAGTAGTGACTTAAATTCAAACGTGTGCATTAATACGTTAATACGTTAGTACATTAATATCTCAACACATTGTTGTCCCTAGGGAAACATGGGGAGCATTAGTATCAGGTAGGAAAATAATATTTTCAATCTGTACTGTAAACTCCTCCCTTATTTTTATACTCCTCCGTATTTTCTTCGCCAAGTAATTCTACTAACCATCCACCACCCCAGCAATTATTAGAAATGCAAACAAGGCACACAAAACACACAATAGAAAAGGTAAACAAGCAAGCAAGCAAGCTAAAAATTCCCCCATAAAAAAATATATATAACAGGTAGGTCTGCTACAGTTACTTGCTCCAAAACGGTAGCTGAAAAATTCCCTTTGAACAGTTCAACGCTTATTTCAGCATAGGTTCGGAACTTATTCAGTACAAATTCTGTATTTCTTTTCCAGAGTGCTGTTGTATAGCTGTTTACAAGGGAGAGAAATGCAATGATTGTAGCAAGGCCCTTTCACCCTCTTGGGCTTTACTGTAGCTGTCTCTTCATGAAGGTGGCTCTTTCCACCTCCTACAGACTCCACCCCAGTCGGGAGCAACCCAGAGGCCTCACTCGGCTACCTCCTGTGCTCTCCTCTCTCTCTCTCCTGAAGCACTAACACCAAAATTGGTCTGGAAAGATTGGCAAATAATGCTCCTCTTAGAGAGGCAATGGTGGCATACCTGCTCTAATAGAAAATAAAGCATTTTAGCCAATTCCTGCTGCAACTGTTCCTCCACAATGATCCAGCTAATGTGTCTCCACTCCAGCCAACACCAGCAAGGGGAATCCACTTCCTCCAGTCTATTCCTCCCTGTGCAACTTAATGATTAGTGGTGTGTGTGTGTGTCTGTGTGTGTGTGTGTGTGTGTGTTTTGGGGTAGAGAGAGAAAAGTCAGGAAGAGCATTAAAAGATGTCTACCCTGGGTGATGATGACAGGGAAGAAAAGATAGAATATAGCATGGAAGAAAGTGAGGCTGCAGCCAAAATAGAAAAAAGTTAAAGGTTATCTGGCATGTTGATGTTTTCCTTCATACACCTAACATTTCTCATTTAAAACTTAATATGCCATACAGTATAAAGTCCCTGCATGCACAATCCTTTCTTTTGTTTGTCTTGATCTAGTTCAGCGTATTATTTCTTAACCCATGCCCAGGGGTCGGACCAAGGCTTTGCGTCCTACGTGAAGTCCTCCAGCCCGTGGCTGGTCACAAACTTAGAGACAAGCTTGGATATGTAGTCCTCCATTGTGGTCACAATTTAATACCGTACTTAAGCAGAAACTTTAGCATGCTATGTGTCCTCAGTCAGCAGTTAGGTTGGCAAAATGTAACCCACTCCCGATCCTGAATCCAGTATCTGCTCTGCAAGAGCTAGCCTCCCACTCCACAATGCCACACAACTAGCTCAGCAGGAGCAGGTACTCCAGTCCCTGAAAACCCTTCCCTGTCCCTCCTCTTCCCCTCGCTATTCCCGCGCTTCCATTTGCCCTTCCCTATAGTTGCTGTCCCATACCCTTGCTATTTTGCAGGAAATTATTATTAATAAAGTACCCCAAATTAGCACCCAAAATGAGTCGCGCTATATTTCTAGTAGCTCATTTTGGGTCGCTATTATGACGTGATACCTGTACACTCAGTCTGTAAGGTTGTTTCATACTGTAACAATAACATTTCATACCAGATTGTAAATGCTCATTGTAGATAAGCAAAGTGCAAGAAATGTAAGAATTCACTCACAGTGCTGATGACCCGGGTTCAGGATAAAGTCTGAGTCATCGGAGGGTTGGCAGGGGGAGGTGAGACAAGAATCCCAGAAGGCACTCTCTTCCTTGGGGAGGAAGGGAGTGAGGGAGTTTGGTCTCTGTTGCACTACTGTCATTTGGGTGACCACAGGTGGTGGTGTAGTTGGAGCCAAGGATCAGGATGTGAGGACGTCAACATGCTCTGATGTGCAATGTACGCACAAGTGTTCACCTGCATCAGGAGCCCATCTCAGCATCTTAGGAGCTGGGAGAAAATGGACAACTCCAACCACTGCACAAGGAGGTCCACCCCCCCATCACAGACTCCACACTGCCATCCACAGTGCTCCCTTAACTGTGCACCAACCAAATGTTCATTGGGGGCTAGGGTTCCCTCCCACAGTCCTGACTGGGGAACAAGCCAGGATGGTAAGGAAGAGAGATAATTCCCAGAAAAGGCAGGTGATGGGACTGGGTGAATGGGGTTAGGACTGATTGGGGGGGAGTATTGGACGAGGAGAATAAAGCATATTAAAGCAGCAGTGTGCCCATTTTAGTATTTTACTGTACATCATATGAGATTTGCATAACCTGGTGACTCCTGAGGTAAAAGTTAAGAATTTATCTTTTCTGCCTCTGCACCTTCTCTCAGGACCTTGTCGCTTGTCTATTTATCTCTACATTTCACACAGACTCTAGTCAGGATCGCCATATTTGATCTCGGACCTGGAGCCAGTGTTCACACATGCTTATTGTGAGCAGGGCTGTATTCTCCAATCTGCTTCCACGTTGTCCTGTAAAGGCCAGAAGGATGTGCTAGTGTCCATGCCATACAGAGTGCATGTCCTGAAAAGACATCCAATCACATTGCATGGCCGCAAATAAAAGACGCGAATTTTAAATTTAGTTGAAATACAGATATTTGTTTATTTAGTTAGTTTTTGTTGACCGGGTAAGTGCACTAGACAAATCCTGCCTATTTTCAGGCACGACCCCGGGGGGAGGGGGTTAGAGATGAATGCCAACTGACCTTGAACCAGATTAAGCTGTTGGTGGCATTTGTAGTGAATGAGGGAAATTTGGCCAGGACACCAGGGAAATTCCAGTACTGCTTGGCCAGTAGGGGGACTTGCTGACCATCGCGATGGAATGCTCAGTTGCTGAGCTGACTTTGTTGCAGCAGGACGTGCTGCAGGCTGAGGGGCCACTTGCGTCTTCTACATCTGAACCTACAGATTCTGAGATTTTTTTCGAAGCATCAATGGAACCAGTCTTACTTGCTAACTCTGCAATTTCTATGGACGTCTCGACCATGACAGGACAACAAATGGTGACTTCATTATCTACCAAGGCATTTTCTGAACTACTCCCTAAAAAGTTTACTTTTCCAGCTCCGCATCAGCCTTTACTTTCTCCTCGACAGCAGAATGAGGAACTACCATTTAGGCATCCTGTGATAGCTGAAACTATGCTGTCTGACAGCGAGGTTGCTATGCAGCAAGGAAATGAAATTGACTTACGGGTTTCTACAACTCCGACTGCAACGAAGGATACGCTTCACTCTGGTCAATCTACCATAGGTACTGTTTATGTTACTTCACCTTTGGAACAACAACATGCATCTGTTTTCTCTTTCGATGCTAAAAAAACACGGATTTTTAAACTGGCTGTAAAAAAAGCACCACCTGACCAAACACGCTCCTGGGCAGACCAGGTTGATGACGCCAATGTTTCTTGGTCAGTTTCCAAAGCCCTGACATCTGCAGGCTGGGAGCAGCTCCCTGAGTCAGGCAAATGGATCTCTGGCTTCTCCCCTATTGTAATTCTGGGGGTGAAACTGAAGGGTTCTTGTGTCTCTCCTTCGCAACTTCCCAAATTTAATGTTTCCACAGTCCTTCAACCTGCTATTACGGAAACCCAATCTGAAGAAATTCTAGCTTCTCATTTGGCTCTTTCTCCAGAACTCTCCTTTGCCCAGACTCCAGAAATTGGGTTTCTCCCACAGGGAGTTGTACCCCTCCCTGATAAACTTACGCCTGAGCCTTTGAAACCTTCAGTAGAGGAGTGTATAGACAACCCAGACGTTTTAAACAGTACAATGGGCCCTCCACCGGACGCTTTGCCTGGCCCAGAACAACCTGAAACATGCTCCTATGCCTCCTTTTTTCGTTCTTCTTCTTACTCAGCTAAAAGACATAATGCCGTTCGGCTCATCTATAAAGGGGGGATGGAGATTTTTCCTGACAGGAAATTTGTGGCAAAGTCGTTGTTAAAAGATAGCTTGCAATTTACTTCTGCTGAAATGTATGCGCTAATACATGTGTCTGGTGAAAAAACTTTTGATGTTAGTTTTAAACTCAATAGTGGTTTGGAAAAATTTTGGTCTCGATATCATACGGTACGACAGACTCCTTTGTGGTCCCCATTTGAAGTTTATCCCCTCACAAAACTGGCACATAAAACTGTTACCATTCTTTTTAGGATTGAGAGTGTTAGTATTACAGATCTAGTTTACTGGTTAAAACAGAGGTGCACAGTATTGGGGCACCCTGAGGCGATTTTTGACTCGGAGGATATTTGGACGGGGGGGTTGGAGAATCAGGGTAATCCTACGTTCTACTGATGAGGGTTTGCAGCATCTTCCAAATTGTATTTTTTTAGGGCAAGATAGAGGGGTCCTTTTTTATGCAGGCCAGCCCAAATCCTGCTACAGATGTGGGAAATCTGGCCACATCAGTAGTATCTGTGACCGTCTACGATGTAATCTTTGCAATTCCTTGGGTCATGTGAGTGAACACTGTAGGAATGTAGCTGTCTATTCCCTGTGTGCTGCCCATGGGCACACTTATGCACCTGCCCTGAGGCAGCTCACCAACACTCAGGACTCAGAGGAACAACACTTGTTAATTGCAATAGCACAACGTTCCAGGTCCACTCTTTCTATGACCCGTACTACCCCTTTGTTCCTACTAAGTTGACCTCCTCAGGTGTGGCAACTCCTGCTCCTCATGACTCTCCTCCCCCAACTCCCCTACCCCCTTTAGCTTCAGATCCAGATATGCCACTACCTGACCCTCCTCCCCAGGTTGCAATTCCTCTTGATAACCAATCCATGCCCCCCACTTCCTCATGTCATGCCATTTCATTCTAGGGAAACACGGAGCAAGACCTATCATACTCAGCCTGCTTCGAAAGTCCCAAAATTGGTGAACACCCCTACAACTAACCGGTTCCACACCCTTCTCCTTGCACAAGATGTGTCTGATGCTGACTCTGAATCTTCTCAGTCAGGAGTGGACTCCATGGGGAAATCTATGGATGTTGAATCCGAGAATATTTCACTCCCGTCCCTCCCTCTGAAATCCAGCTCTGCAGTTACTAAAAAAGGGAAAAAGAACAAACGTAAGCCACCATGACCTGATTTAACTAACTGAATGTTTTCCTCCTTAACTTTCTGCTCACTTAATGTGAACAGCATTAAAAATCAGTTAAGACGATCTGCTTTCTTTTCCCTTTTACAAACTTTCCACTGTAATATTTTTTTCTTACAGGACACTCGTTTACATACTGTGGCTGAACTTAATGGTGCCTCTAAACGATGGCACATGGGGGTTTCATATTGGTCACTGGGATTTGACAGATGTACAGGGGTAGCAATACTTTTTGCATTAGATGTGAAGGTTTTGAAATTAATAGATTTGGTTCCTGGAAGGGTATTGATTTTAGATATTGTACACCAAGGGATATGTTACAGATTAATCAATGTTTATGCACCTCAAACCAAAGCAACCAGGGTGGATCTGTTTCAGCTTCTACAACCATATTTACACACCTCCTATAATGTTATCTTGGGTGGAGACTTTAATTGCGGCCTATCTAACAAAGATAGGGTTAAGAGGGTGAAAACCACTAAAGTTTTTAGTGACATGTCTTGTTTGGCTAGGGTGGTCCAAACTGCAAGTTTGGTAGACGCATATGCCCATCTACATGTGTCTACTGTGCCTACCTTTCACAAAGGTTCCCTGGTCATGAGGATAGATTTCTTTTTTATTAATAAAAATTTACCTTTGCAATCTGCATGGGTTACCCCGGTGGAATTCTCTGATCACTGCCTTGTGCATAGCGGTTGGGTCCACACCTGCCTTTTCTTTTGGTAGGGGACTATGGAAGCTTAATTCTCAATTGCTCCTATGTCAGGATATTTTGGAACACTTACAATATTTCATAATAGCAAGAAAATCCCTATATGAGATGTATGAAGATCCACTTCTATGGTGGATTGATACTAAATCAGATGTTATCTCTCTGTTGAAATCTTTTGGGAAATCTCAACGTTCAGCTGCATATTTTTCTTATTTGCAACTCCAGCAGCAATTGCAGAAATTGATGTCCATGGCCCAGACTACAAAACATGATTTTTCATCCCAAATAAAAATTCTTAAGGATAGAATGGCACCTTTTCATAAACACCAATCCCAAGTTTTAAAATTTCAACAACAATTTGGCACACAAGGTAGTTTTTCCACTGTTTGCCCCTTTCTGGGTAACAAAGAAAGGGTTGGGAAAAAGGTTTTTACTAGTTTACTATGGTATGATGGTCAGGAAAAATTTACACAAGCTGACTTAATGTCAAAGATGACAACATGTACAGCGACACTCTTTAAAGAAAGGCCTGTAGATTTGGATTCTTCTCGGGCTTACCTCCACAGTGTTGAGGTTCCGGACTGTCCTCAATCTTTATTATCTGGTTTAATTACTCCCATTACATCACAGGAAGTCCTTACTGTCATTACTACTCTTTCATGCAAAAAGGCACCAGGCCTGGATGGTCTAATTGCCGAATTTTACAAATTGGTGGGAACCTCTTTATCTCAGGAACTGGCAGATGTCTATAATGATTTATTGCCACATTCTGATTGTCCGTTAGAAATGATGAGGGGGATATTGATTTTTTTGCACAAGAAAGGTGACAAAAAGCTCCTTTCTAATTGGAGACCAATCAGCTTATTAAATGTTGATTTGAAAATTCTAATGAAAATCTTAAATGCTCGGCTTTTAACTGTATCCTCCCATTTAATTTCTCCTGCACAGTCCTGCGCACTTCCCAATAGATCTATAATTGACCAGTTGCTTTTTTTTCGCGAGATCTTTGACAGATCTAGTACAATTGGATTACCTGGTTTTATTCTATCTTTAGATCAAAAGGGGGCTTTTGATTCGGTGAATCACAACTTCTTATGGCTTACTTTACAACATTATGGTATTCCGTCTACTTTTATTTTTTGGTTACAGAAACTTTATAAATCTTCGACGGTGTCTCCTCTGGTTAATGGACACCTTGGGCCTATGCTTCCGGTAAGGCAAGGTGTTCGGCAGGGTTGTCCGGTTAGTCCATTACTGTATGTATATAGTATAGATCCTTTGTTGCACACTTTGAATAAACTGATACCCTCCATTTCTGTTCCTGGAGTCCCTATACCCTTTTCAGCCCTTGCTTATGCGGATGACATTTGCATTTGCACCACCACTGTTTCTTCTGTTCACTTGGTTGTTGACATGTGTCACTTTTTGGTTCTCTTTCTGGTGCATCCTTAAATATATCTAAATGCCTTGGATTCATTTTAAATGGGGACGTTCCTGAACAAACACTTATGTGTGACATACGTTTTACGTCATCACCCATACGGATTTTAAGTATTTTTTCCGGTTCACCTACACCAGCTATTTATAACTGGGATATTCAATTACAGAAAGGTAGGGCTATGGTACAAAATTGGAATAAATGGCAGTTTTCCAAGCTTAAACGTATTCATTTGATACGTACCTATTTAATACCGTTATTTTTATTTTTGAGTAATATTTTTCCCCCGCCTAAACAAAGGAAAGCAATTTTATTTAGTATTTTTTTTTCAAGCTGTTTGGGGTAGTCGTCTTAATCCCATTAAACATAATATTTTATACTTACCTGTATCCCGAGGCAGTTTAAATATGATAAATCCATTACTTTTTTTTTACTGTCAATTTCTTTTCTCTAATTTTTTGCCATTATTAAAACATTTTCCTAAATTATGGACCAGTCTCTTGCTGCAAGCAATAGGGATTTGGTATAATGAGTGGGTGGTTGGCAGATTAGGACATCTCAGTAAATCTATTATTATACAACCTTATCAATGTGAGATTTTCTTTAAATTGCGGCAGTGGAAAATACCTAGTGACTGGATACTTTCCAAACATAAAAATTTTTTTATACCAGACTGTTCTCAATTCCTGTTTTTCAGAACCAATTACATTTCCAAAATGTCCAGATGAGCTGCTTTTGTCACTACAAGGTTTACTAACACATAACCGAATTCCTCCTAAACTTTGGGATGTAACTTGGTTGTGTGGTCATGAAAGGCTGAATGTTAAGGGAAATCAATTTCATAAACAGCTACAAGACCGTAATTGTTCCCGTTCTGGTTGCTTTCAAGTTCGTGAGATGATGCAGCACTTATATTTTTTATGTCCATATATTTCCAACTTTTGGGGCTATGTTGCCTCTATTTGGAAAGAACCAGCCTTTAAATATGTGACTTATGTATGTTTGATCTATGGTTCTTATAATACTGATTGGAGAAAATGGGATACTGGCACATTGCATGTTATTTTTGCTGTCTTTAAATGGTTCATTTGGCAGAACAGGTGTCTTTTTACTTTACAACAGAAAGATTTTTCTTATACGGAACTTTTAAAGAAAATACATTCTGAATTGTTGAATATTTATAAAAACGAAATGGGACGATATAATTGTGCTCAATTAAGGCTGAATTGGAGGAATTTACCTTGGGTGACGGATAATGATGTTCCCGTCACATGACTTTATGATGTATTATCTAGGTTCGATAGTATTTATTAATTTGTTTTTTCCTTTTTTTGTTTCCTCATTATTTTTTGAATTTTCAATTTTTCTGTACTATTGTGTATTAACAATGTATTTGATTCTTTTCTTTGAAGTTCTGTTAATAAAAAATTCCTCTACTTTTTTTGATAAGTGCCATGGGATCTTTAACATCCACCTGAACTACCACCAATCCAGGCAGATGGGACCTCGGTTTAACGTCTCATCCAAAAGATGGCACCTCAGAAGTGCAGCACCCCTCTCATGCTGCACTGCAGTGTCAGTATTGGGATATTAACCCAAGTGCCAGATGTGGGAACTGAACCCACAGCCCTCTGATCTCCCGGCCTCAGAGGTGAGTGTGCTACCTACTGAGCCACTGACACTAACGTCTCTCACGTAGGACAGGAAGAATAAAAAATGTATGTTAAACACAACTAAATAAGTCGGAAGTTTTATCTGAAGCAAACAAAAGTATTCAGACACTTTTTTTTACAATCCTTGCACTGCTGCTTTAAACAAGTGTAAGAATACTGAACTGCATGAGGTTTCCCTCACATTAAGGACATCCTTAATGTATTAAATAGTTGGGGACATCAGTTTTAAGTTGGATAGAAAAGCAGTTATCCACACAGAAAGGATTATCATTCTAAGTCTACTGACTATGTACTGTTCAAACTTACATTCATTATCTAAAGCTTTTAACAGCTTGTATTAAATCTCCCTCTTGTGCCAATATTAGTGGCCCTGCATTTCTATGCTCTGGTATTATATCTTGGTTGATTTTTAGCCAAATTAAACCATGGATTTTATAATCAGATTTTTCCACTGTAGGAAAAAAATGTACACAGTTGTTGGCATCTCTCATACAGTGTCGGCAAGTTCCAGTTAGTCCTCGCAAACTTGTAAGTCACATCATTGTTAATGATTCTTAAGGCCCTCTTCTGAATCTTTTCAATACCTTCAGCTGCCCTATTGCCGAATACATAATGCCACACCAGGGAACTGTATTCTAGAACTGTCCATATCAAAGTTTCGTAAACTAACAGTGACTCCCCCTCAGACAACCCAGCCCTTTTTAACAGATTCCAAATACAGACTCTTGGACTCTTTTGCAACTGTATTTGTTACATGTTGCAGTCAACCAAGATCATTTGATAATGCCACCCTCAAGACATTTGCATGTTGGATCATTTCAATCTCAGCACCGGCAACTTTTTTTCAAGAACATTCTTCTGTCCAATAATTCTCAAGATCTGAGTTTTCTTGGTGTTAATATGCAGGCCCGTTGCCAGGATTTTTGCAAGGGGGGGTCTTTTCTTGTTTTGCAGTTTGTGACTTTTCATAAAAGCTAGGGTCTGGGGGTCACCAGGGCCCCAGGAGCCCTGGGGGTTCTAGATGCTCTGTGGCGCATTTTGTGACTTATTTTGAAGTTAAATAACTCATGTGAGCTCTCCTCTACCCCTTGCTCTAAGGGAAATTATTACTATCTGGCTTGCAGCAGGGTAAATACATATATGTATTCAGTATCCAAGGCTAGCAACATTGTGCGCTACATGGTCGGAAACACATTTTGGGCAAAATGTGAAAAATGACACCTGTACAGCTCATAAGGAGGTGTGGTAAAATGGCAATGTTGAAAATATGGAGTGAAAATATTGTGGAGGATTAAAAAATAGAATGCCAAGCCCGGTGGCGCTGAGGGTTGAGACACTGGATGCTACACCTAATGCTATGCCAACGACCCGGGTTCAGAATGGACCAAGGTTGTCGGGGGTCAGCCAGAGGGAGGAAGGCAGGAGCTGGACTGAGCCACCATATGGCAGCTCTCCTCTCCTGAGGAGGGTTGGGAGGGATTGTGTGACTGGTGCATGTGGACCCCTGGGAGATGTGCCAGATGCTGACACGATGAATCACCTGCATCATTGCATGCCATGCATTCCATCCGCAACAACTGGAAGTAGCACCTACCTCTACAACGCCCTGCTTTCCAGGCTCTGGTAGGCTACTGCAGCACTCCAAGCTGTTGACCTATTCCATCTACCAGTGTGGCCAGCCCAACTCCATGTCCTGCCCTGGGGGGTAGGCCAGAGAGACAATGCCGGTGGGCTCCCTACCAGAATCCTTCTCCCGTTGTCATGTGGGTTTCACACTGGTGTGTTCACCCCACCCTTGGGGGCAATCCGGGGGTATCCTCTGGCTGGAGGTAAGTCTCAGGGATGAGGTGGTGGTCCAGGATGGGCTGGGGCTGAACCTTGGTGGTGGCAGGGAAAAAGTACACTAAATTAAAAAACAAATAGAATGCTGAGGGGTAACAGCATGAAATCGCTGAACCCACACTCTGAGACAAAGAACATGGTCAGAAATCTCACAAATCCCAACGTAACACCCAGAATGTGTGAAACATTACCAGAGGTGAACTGGGGTGCGTGGGGGAAGTGCTGCATAAAGTAAATGTATTTGCTCTCTGACCTTTTGTTGATAATAAATTATATTTATTACATAGACAACATTGCAGTGGTCTTGTTAATGCATCATAAGTCGTCATGCGCACACAGAGAAAAACCCTTTGTCAAAAATTATCTACACATGCACAAAACAGCTACTGGCATTGGTAACTTTTTCCTTAAATCAGAGTATAAAGTTATAGGCTATATGGAGTCATGGGACTCAGCATGAATGGGGCTAGATTTTCAAAGCCCTCTGAATTCCCGCAGCTGCAGGAAAAAGTGGTGCAAGTGGGTCTTCACTTGCGGAGCCATAGTTTTTCCCACAGCTACTGTATTCTCAACAATGGAGCCGGTTTGTGACTGACTCAATGATTTGCTCAATATCAGTGTACTTCCCAACTCACTTAGTGACCACTCCCCAGTCATATTCTCTTGGTCCGCTGCCAACAGCAAACCTGCACCACAAACCTCCGAGCAACATCGTCTACTCTCAGGTGGCCTGCATCACCTTAAACTGTACCTCTTACAACTGGATTGGTCCCCAATCCGGCTTGCACCATCCATAGACGAGGCACTGGATGTTTTCACTCACACTTTCCTATGCCCCTTCACTAGAAATCGCACCAAAAAGCAAAACATGCCCTGGGTTACCCCTTCCCTCCTTCACAAACTTAAAATGAGAGACAACCTATGGCACATTGCTGTGGAATCTGGCAAGACATCTGACAGGCAAGCGTACAATGCTGAGCTCAATAAGTGCACCTGGGCCATTCAACAGGCCAAAGCCCAGTACTACCAATCCGCTCTTGTCTCCTCCTGGCAGCCGGCTAGAAACTTTTGGGATAATGTAAAGGAGCTGAATGGGAAATCCTGCTCTCCACCCCCCTCTCAACTCTCCTTTAATGGAACTGTCTGCTCTGACCCCCTTGGCATTGCAGACTGCTAAACCACACTTTCTCAGACCTGAGTTCAGTCCTGTCCAGTAACTTCTTTGACCCCATCTCAGTAGCACCCTGCCCATTCTCCAGAGACCTCCTTTCTACCTACGTACCATCTCCCCATTGGAGGCTAGACCCCTTCTGCAAAAAGCCATTAGTAATAACAACCCCAGCACTGACTTACTGGACACTAGCCTACTTCGTCTGATGTTGGATGCTATCCTGGTCCCACTTACCGAGCTGCTCAACCACTCTCTGTGCCTGGGGCAGTTCCCCAGCACATGGAAAACTGCCATCATCACTCCCATCCTAAAGAGTGCTGATCGAGCAACCCCGGGTAACTATCGACCTATCTCCATCCTCCCCCCACTCTCTAAGGCCCTTGAAAAAGTAGTTGCCAACCAGCTTGTTGAATACCTGGCCATGCACAATATCCTGTGCCCTGAACAGCATGGCTTTCGTGCAGGTCACAGCACCACAACCGCGCTACTTGGATTTTCCAACTTCCTGCACTCTGCTCTTGATGCCGGAAAGTCGTGTTCATTGACCTCTCCAAGGCCTTTGACATGGTTTGCCATCCTCTCCTGCTTGACTCCCTCAGATGCCTTGGTTTCTACCCTGGCCCCCTTGCATGGTTCACCAGCTACCTCTCTGCCAGAACTCAGTGTGTAAAAATCAATAGCACCCTATCTGACACACGACCTGTCCACTCTGGAGTTCCCCAGGGCTCCATTTTAGGCCCTTTCCTCTTCAGTCTCTACCTCAACTCCTTCCCCTTGGCCTGCCCAAGTAAGATCCTCCTCTATGTGGATGATGCTGTGCTCTTCGCCGCTGACCCCAACCCCCAACACACTCCAGGCCACCCTCCAACAAGCTTTTGATAGAGCTGAGCATTGGTTCACATCACGAAGGCTAGTCCTGAACCTAAAAAAGACCAAAGCTGTGCTCTTCTCACATCGCCAAAGTAAAGCCAGTGGTGCCATTTTGTGATACTGCCGAGCACACTAAGCCACATTGAACAGGTTTCCTCCTACAAGTATCTGGGCATTACCTTTGATTCAGCACTCTCCTTCCATCCCCATATCAAAGCCCTTTCTGCTGCCACCAATGTCAGGATTGAACTGTTACACCACTATAGGGACTGCCTACCACAAGAAGCCCTTAGATTGGCAATCACCTCCTCTTCCTATCGCTAATTGACTATGGGCTGCCCATCTATGCTGCAGCCACTAACACTGTGCTTGCAAGAATCTAGCACTCTATAAACAAGGCCTGCAGGCTAATGCTGGGAGTCCCTAGGTGCACCCATACGTGCCTGCTGTACTCCACCACCAACTTGCTCAACCTTGAAGAAAGACTCCACTTCCAAACCTGCCTTCTTGTAAAAAAGACCCTTCCAGGGCTCTCCCCCCCTGGGGTCTCCACCTCCCTGCAGCGTGCCTCCCCCTCATTCTCCACCCACAGCACTGTCAAAACCTCCCTTATTGTCCCCAGGGTAAGGACCTCTATGGCCCAGAGATCCTTTTGCTATCGGACTCCCTCCTGGTTCAATTCCCTCCCAGCCAATATAGCTGACTCCACTAAGCTTGGTCCTTTCAAGGTCTCCCTCAGAAGCCATCTGACAAGCACTCGCTGCTGCAACTGCACATAATCCCCCACCTGCCCCTTACCTTCACCCCAAGGCTGGGTCTGCCCTGTCTACTTTAGCTGTATATACCTGGGGACTCATACGACATCTGCTGACTAATGTAATAAAATATCTCTGGCTGCTACCTGATGTGGTACTTGTGTACCTATATTATGACTACTGTGATCTACCTATTACCAAACGTGTACCACCAATGAATGCTTGTAACACTGGTTGCTTTTTTAATCTAAGAGTTATGTACTGTACTGCTTTGTTTGCTGTGATGTACTGCTGTGTTGACGAGGTGCCTTTGTAAATGAGTCTATGACTCAAAGGTCTATAAACCGATGATCTAATAAATAAATACAGCAGCCTGCGGCTATTTTTTTGGTGCAGCTGCAGGGAAAAATTATGCCTGGTGGGACCAGGCTTAATATCCCCTGCAGCTGCACCGGCTGAAAATACAAATTTCTGCAGGTGTGGAGATTTTATCCTGCAGCTGGGGCTGGGTGTTGGGACTTAGTCCCTGACCCATTTGAAAATCTAGCCCATTGTTTCTCTCAAAATCTTAAGCCCACAGTCATGTCAGAGTCAAGGGTCTCAGCAAGCATCCTCTGCTCCTTAATAATAATCTTCTGTATGACCAGATGGTGGCTGTCCCAAGTGAGCTTACATCCCTGCCCATGTCCTGGTAGGAAATGGCTTAAAATATGGCCCAGCCACAAACACAGCACTGAGGCATCCAAATGTCATTCTGTGCCCATTCATTGGAGATGTAGGCTGCCAGAAGGGCAGGGTCACTCATTTTTTTTTTCATATGGAAGCTTACGCAAGTCCCAGTCCTACTGCGTGTACTGTTTGGCTTTTTTCCCCCTGTTGCATCTTCACATCATTTCCTCAGCTGCCAGTCATCCACTTCATGGTCAAGTACTGTCTCTCACTGCTGCAATACATACACAGTGCAGGCCATGGCTACAACACATTTGCAATTCTCATAGGGGGCCAAGCAGCATAATTCATGGATGTCAGTAGCATGCTGACTGGCCGATCATAACTGAGGAGGTGGTCCGCTGGAAAGAGGGGGAAGGTGCAGGGCTACCATTGAGAGCACACCACTGTAGAGACTGTAGTGGAGGGGCTGGTGGGGGGATTTAAAGAGACACACTCTCACAGTGTAAAAATTTAAATCAACAACAAAAAAGGAGGTTCAAGGAAGGGGGGGTTTATTCGAACTTGATGAACCCCAACTGGTAATGGGCCTGATATGTATATCATAGTTGTTAGTCCAATAGACAGTCAAGTCCAGATTGGACTGTAAAGGGTTTGGGCAATTCTTAAAGTAATTCGTGAACAAAACATTATTAACATAAATGACATTTTCTCATTTGGCATTTAAATAAATAATTTCAACTAAATACGAAAGCAACCACAATTTTGTTCTTTGATTAATTCTTCCCAAAACTTCCTTCCAGTCCGATTTGAAGTTATCCAGTTTGGCTCTCTGCTTCCCGTGTCTGAGAAATGAGCATACCCATCTCACCAGGGCTGAATGAATTTTATAATACAACATTTTAATAAGCAGACTATTCTGATAGATAAGATTGAAATCTTTTGAGAAATTGAACATAACTACAGTTCTGGTAAAACCTTTTTCGCTAGCAACATGTAAATTGTTAATTAATTTAACAAGCAAATGGGTAGCTGAGCATCCCTTAAAATTCCCATATTGATCACAATTAATAAACTCCATTTGAGAAACATTTCCTCATATACACAGTTCCCAGCTATCTCATTGATCACTGTGGCTAGAGAAATAGGTCTTAGATGTTTCGAAAAATCTTTGACTGAAAACTTCTTCAGAATGTGAAAATCGTTTGCCCTTTTCCACTCTTCGGAATTTTACCTTGCAACATGCAGGTATTATATTGCAACTCATATGAATGTAAAGGGGTAATACCACTACCTTCTCCTTGAACACCCAACCAGGGACTTTATCCAGACCAGATGCCATAGATAGCTCAATGTTTGGCTCATTGATGATCAAAAGAAAATGAGCATGCACCTCAATTAAAACAGACTCAGGAGGGTCAACCTACCCAAGGAGAAATTTACCATACAGAAATAAATGATTTATTTCTTTATGTAAGGCTTCCATTTCAAACTGATAAGATTACCATATTTGTATACCAAACATCAATGGATTAATTCTGGCCCATGAAGGCACAAACCCCCTCTCCACCCTTTTCCTGGGTCAGTAGGGAGCAACTGCTTCACTTTCTGATTGCAAACTCTCTTCCTTAAGGTTTTTCTGAGCCTATTAACTTTATTACAATAGATTTTGAATAAATGCCTATTTCCAGTTTTAATACCTTTTGTCTTTTGATAATTCATTTTGTAAGCCATTATTTATCTGAAAGAATGTTTTAATTTCAACCTTTGAAGTATTAACTTCAAGCACTGACTCAGTTCCTGTTTTCAAACCTGCCCCCCAAAAAATTCTTGACCACTTCCTTGACACAACTTGTTTTCTAATGGGGGAAGAAAGTTCTTCAGTTCAGTTGCAACTACACTATTGTTAATCTTGGGAACTTGTATTTTCATTAATTTGCAACTTTTTTTAAACTGAGCATGCAAGTGTGCTAATCGTACTGTGGTACAGTCAAAAAGACGTTTGCAGGATACTGGTTCTTGATGCAAATTATGTAAATTTGTAAGTATTAAATCTAGTACTGCTTTGATTCTTGTAGCTTTGCAAACAGTCCAAATTAAATCATGGGAAGATTTGAAAGACTCCATCAGCAATGTATTCAAATTGTCAATAACAATGCCTGAATCTAGGTAGCTGAATTTCGCGCATATCATCAAGGGATATTTTTATATGATCAGTAAATCTCTATTTGTTTTCCAGTGGAGGGTGATACACCACTGCACAAATAAGTGAATTAAATCCATGGGAAGCTCTATTTAACTGCACTTTTAACCATAATGTTTAGAAATGATCTCTCTGAAGTTTCTGATCTCTTGACTGATAGACTGCCCTTAACGCAGAATGCATCCCCACCTCCACCTTATCCTATCTGAACCAATTGTACTCCTGTACAGCTTCATCAGGGACATCACCTGAGCACCACATTTCTTTTTTTTCTTTGCTTTTTTTTTCAAAAAAAATTTATTCCTAGGATGTTATACATATGCATAGAACACATTGTTTCTGAACACATACTGTATACACAATAAGGTAAGTACAAATTACATTGCCAATTATGAGGACTACATGATCCATTGAGCACCACATTTCTGTTATGCTAATAATGTCTAACTTGTTTTGAGCTGCAACAAAACCCAGTTCATCTACTTTTAGGTACCAATGATCTCAAATTAATATTAAATATTTTTCGCAACATATACTTTTCAACAGATAT
Source organism: Neoceratodus forsteri (assembly GCA_016271365.2). Lineage (NCBI taxonomy): Eukaryota > Metazoa > Chordata > Ceratodontiformes > Ceratodontidae > Neoceratodus > Neoceratodus forsteri. The sequence continues at coordinate 706,911,014 of CM057459.1, read as the reverse complement.
CTTCACCAGACTCTTCAGGTCGCTGCCATTACAATCATTCCTATATTCTCTCTCACTAAGATATTCATTTACGCTATCTGAAACCAACAAACTAATCTGATAACTTTTATACTGCCAGAATCCCTACACCATCTATGAACTTTATTTTCCCACAAATGCTAAATTGAACAAAGGAGGGAAAAAAGCCTCTAAGGATAAAATTAAATGATAGGTAGACATATAACTAGAGAGACAGACAGACAGACAGGAAGGCAGAAGGAATGGACCAAAGCACAGAATTACATACCCCAATGCGATCATGAGTAATAAAAGCAAATCACCAGGAAACAATTTGGCTAGGTAAACTTCAAGCCAGTGCTGGACTGGCTCACATGGATAACGTCACATTTCTAGGTGGGCCCCTCCTAGCTGTGCTCCTCTCCCCACAATTCAGATCACTGAAAATCATTTCATTTATCAGCTATGTTCTAACTAAATGGTGTTTCTAATAACTGGATGTGAATATACATGTAAAAATATAGAACATGAGTAAAAAACTGAAGTATAATGCTATGTGAGACTGTCACCCCTAGCCCCCACAATAGATTTTTCAGGTGGGCCCCAGTATCACTTTCCACATGGTACCCCTGTACCACAGTCTAACCATGCTTCAAGTAGGACTAAATGATGGCAAATGACCTAACAGTCTGAAAAGGCTGAAAACAGCAAACCACAGACACCTGGTTTGTCTTATTTCAGACTCGTCAGTGTAATGTGACCATTATCGCAGCCCAACAAAAGAAGTCAGCCATCCAGTGATGAGTTTTGGAGCTTTAGGGAACTAGCTCATAGCAGTTATGCATTTTCAAGCAAAGAATCTCAGTGCAAGGCACTGAGATGAGGGATATGCAAACAGTATATACACAGTAAGACCACACTGTAAAGCAGCTTCTTTAAAAAGTGTGTTTACCTCATTCTGCGTTTTACATAGCTATGGCCCCAGTGCTTTTGTATTGAGGTGCTTTCCTTTCCAAAATCATTGTAAACAGGATAGGACAGGACTTTTTTTTTTAAGTTCCCTTCTTTCAGACTGAGAACATTTTACAGCTCAACCTGGTGACATTAATAACTGCAATAGCTACATTAAGTACAGTAGAACAATCAATAACCAATTTGCAAAATCAGCCAGAGTACTAACAGAAATGAAATTGGAGAACAGGGCCAAGGTAGGCAGGACTGATAAAAGTGCACGCCAGCTGCAGTGCTGCACTGCATTTTGGGTGTTTTGTTTTGGGGTCCCTCCATTTGTGACTATTTTCTCTTTAATAAACTCAATTTTTTTCACTTTGACAAGCCTAGTGTCCTACTATTTTGTGCGGTGCACTGTACCTGACTTTTGTTTAGTACTGGTATTTATCTACCACAAGCACCACTTGTCTGGTAGCAGCCATTTGCACTGTCTCTAGATTGAGGAGTTCCGTCCTGACTTATGCCTTGATATTGCTCCCTCTGGCATTGTTCCAGACAGATGGCAGGGGGACTTCCATAGGACCTAGGTCACCACCAAAAATTCTGCATCTCCTGCAGATTCAATCAATCAATCAATCAATCAAAATCTTTATTTATCCAGGTGGGCACCATTGAGCAAGGCTCATTTGCAAGGTGGACCTGGTCATGAATACATCAAAGTACAATACAGAAGCAGGTATACAAAAAGCAATAATATACAAGGAAGAAAAAGCATATACAGTGTATACAGTACAGTACAAGGTTGAAATAAATAAAAAAAAAACAGCATTATTTTACAGTTGAAGAAGTCAGCAGATGTACAATCAACCATAGGCATACAGGGGATATAAGCAGAGATCTTTTGAGTGAGGCAGCCAGCAACTACACATATAGGGGAAAGAGGCCATGTATGGGGTGGCAAGTTAGAGAGGTAAAGAAGAGGAGGGATATATTACCGATGACTTGGGAAAAATTGAGCTAAAAACTACAGAAAATGAGGATGGCTGTTGTGTACTTGTTTATTATGATAATGACGGAGGAGGGGTAGATAATTGGGACACTACTATGGATGGGGTGGGACTTTAGCCAGGCTGGAGTGAACAGGAAAGGGTGGGTGCAGCAGGAAGAGTTAATAGGTAAAGAGTGAGAGCCAGGAGTAGAAACATGGCGAGCGTCAGGATGGAAAGGGGGAGTTGTGGAATTAGTGGGCTAACGGTGAGAAAAACATTTGCAAGGTGCTTTCATGTAGTGATCGTAGAGTGCTTTGAAGATATTCAGGCTAACAGGCCAGCTCAGCTTCAAGTTCCTTTGTAAACCATTCCACAATGTGGCCAAAAAGAAGCTTAGAGCAGCTTTGCTGAAACAAGTTTTGACCCTTGGAACTTGGAGGGCTATTAGGGAATAGCTCCTTAGAGCGCAGGTGCCTAACACACTCTGGGGAATACAATCTGAGATATATGAGGGGAGCTTGTTGGTCACCACTCTGAAGGCCCTTAGGGCAGCGTTTCTATTCCTTCTATAGTGAAGGGAAGTCCAGCCTAACGATGAGTACAGGGAGCAGTGGTGTGTGGAAAGTGGAAGGCCAGTAATGAACCTGATAGCTCTATGGTAGAGGGTGTCCAACTTATCCAGTGCAGAGGCAGTGCAGTGGCTTTAGAACAGGTCCATGTAATCTACTAAAGATAGGAAGGTAGCTTGAACCAGTTGAATCTTGGCCTCCTTTGTGAGCAGGTGGTAAATTCTGTAGAATAGTCCTAATCTTTGCCTTAGTTTGTTTTGTAGTTCTTCGAGATGGTCGTCGAAGGAAAGTTTATGTTTGAGCCAGACTCCTAGATATTTGAATTTAGCTACATACTCTAGTGTTTGTCCAAGAACAGTGGTAATTTGTGGGATAGCTTCCCCATCAGGAATTGCCGCATGCAAGAAGGGGGAGAAGAGCAAGGCTTTTGTCTTTTACACATTGAGCAAAAGCTTTTTGTTTATGAGCTGGTATTGTAAAAGGTTAAATTCAGCTTGGAGGTCTTCCCAGGCTGCTTCCGGCGTGGGACAATTCAAGTACAGTATAGTGTCATCTTCGAATAAGTGGGTGTTGGCTTTTTTGATTGGGGTCATTGATGTTGTTAATGTAGACTGCAAAGAGGAGGAGACCAAGGATAGAGCCCTGGGGCATGCCCCTCAGCATAGGTTTTAATGGAGAAAGATCACCTTCAGCTTTAACCTGCTGTTTCCGTTCTCCGAGGTAGTCTGCAAACCAGCACATAGATTTATGGTCCAGGCCAAAGGTGCTTACGGAGGAAAGAAGCAGACTGTGATCAACTGTGTCGAATGCATTACTAAGATCCAAGAAAATGGCACAGACATGCTTCTTGTTGTCAAGGTCTAGGAGCCAGTCATTGGTCACCTTAGCTAGGGCTGTTATGGTGCTGTGCTTTGCTTTGAATCCAGACTGAACTGGGTTTAATAGGCTTCTGGATTCTAAGTATACCCCTAGTTTGCCACACACTGTTTTTTCTAGTGATTTAGACAGGATGGGGAGGAGGGAGATCGGTCTGTAATAATTTAGATCGCAGGGATCACCTGCTTTTAATAGAGGGATGACATGGGCTATTTTCCACTGGGGGGGGAGGCTACCCTGGGAGAGTGACATGTTGAATAGGTGGGTGATTGACACCCCAAGCACATGGTAGGCACATTTGAGATAGTATGGCTCTATGAAGTCGGAGCCCGCTCCCTTCCTTGTGTCCAGTTGCAGCAGTAGGTCTTCCACCTCTTTTAGAGAGACAGGCAGGAGGGAGAAGGCCTCCTTGGTAGAGGGGGACTTGTGGGTTGGTGGGCCCTGAGCTGTGCGGAGGTCATTGGCAGAAGTATCAACTGCTAGCCCTGTTGTTGAAAAATGGTTATTGAGGGCTTCCAATATCTCAGATCGAGTAGCGATAACGCTGCCACCTGACTTAATTTTTGCTGGAATGGAATTACCAAGTGCCTGTACAAACATGTATTTTAATGTTTTCCAGAGCTTTGAAGGATTTCTTGAGGTAGAGGCTAGCTCCGAACGATAATAGGTGGCCTTGGCTGCTCTCACCAACTTGGTGCACTTGTTACGTGCTCTCGTAAGAAGACACCAATCCAAGTCGTTCTTGCTTCTTCTGGGTTTTTTCCATAAAGTATCTCTTTCTAACAGTGAAGCTTTGAGCTCAGGCGAGAACCAACGGTAGGTGCTGCTCCTGACCCGCACCTTAACCAAGGGTGCATGCTTATTTAATGCCTCAGTTAAAATATGGTAAAAAAATAGTATATGCCCTGTTAACCGTTTTGGCTAGGAAGAATTCCTGCCATCGTGGTGAATGTTTCAAGTCATGGATGTAAGCAAACAAATCAAAGTTGCGTTTGCACCTCTTGATAGAGAACTTTGACACAAACTGTGGGTTGTGCACTGATCTAATGGTGGTGATTAATGATCGCTAATGTTTGAGAAAAATGTTCCGACATGAGAGAACAAGTGTGGCTTTCTAACCAAAATTACATCTAAGAGGGAGCTGTTGTTAAGGTTCTTTTTATTTGGGCGAGTAGGCTCGTCAATGAGTTGCACCAGCCCTAGAGTGTCACAAAAGGATTTCAAGGGAGCTTATGCACTTGATAGCTAGTCATAGTTCAGATCACCAAGAATAATGGTTTCCAAGGAATTGAGCCCCTGTACGGAACTGTGGTGAGACAGGAGATGAGGCCCAGCAGAAGGGGGGCCTGTAGCAGCCTATTGCACAGAGTGCACTGGAAGAAGAAAGTTCTATCTTTAGGGTCAAGCACTCGAATTCTTTGAGGGAGGGCGATTCGTCTATGCATGTGGCTGAGTATTTGTCCCTTACATAAATTGCCACCCCACCTCCCTTGATTGCCTATCCACTTGGAAGAGTAAATCATTTGGGATATTGATTTCATTGTCTGGGGTGGCTGGCCTAAGCCAGGTCTCAGTGATCACTAGGACATCAGGTAGGGTGTGGCTCACCCAAGCCTGGATAAGGGTGAACTTTTTCAGCAAACTACAGGCATTAAGATGTATAAAAGACATTCCTTTGATATCTGCCAGGTCCGATGGAGAAGCAAGGGTGTCTAATGGTCCTGGGTCGAGTTCGACATTGCCTGAGCACAATAGTAAAAGAAGCAGGATTCTTTTTAAGGCAGTGAACTGTAATTTGTATCGCTATTTTTGGGGCGATAGGCGAGGCGGTGTTGATGGGTAGGCCTGTACCCACTCCTGGTGTTATACTGGCCTAGTGTTGCAACCACTAGTGTCCTGGCAGAAATTTGCCATGAGTAGGAAGTCTCACGTCTGGATGGGGAAGTAATCTGCAGAGGTTGCTCGGGAGATGTCCCACTCCCTGGCAGAGACCGCTGAGAAGCCCAATAGTCCAGAATGGCTACCTGAAAGGAGCTGTTGGATGCAGGACAGGGAGACGCGCAAGGGTCATTCCACTTTAGGGAGGGATGAGGGTTCCAAAGAACTGAGCTAAGCACTAGTAAAGCTAGCGACACACCGAGGAACCAGCTGTAATTTCCCATGATAGATCTAAATGCCACAACAGCCAGCAGTAAACGCCACTAGAAGCGTAGACCAATTGGTGATCAGGTGTCATAAGTTAAAAATCCTTTTGTTGGCTGAGAGGCGGTTTTGGCGCTGAACGTACCTGTGGAGCAACTCTTTGCAGCTGAGCCAGTGAGGTGATTCAAGGCTGCAATATGGTGTAGCAAGATTGGTCTGTAGCTTTCGTTTCTGTTTCTGGCCTTGCTCCACCAGCACAGAATGGGAGTGGGGGTAGGCGTTCAAGTCTTGCAACCTTAGTGGATGAGCATGGTTCGGCCTGAGAAACAGGCAGAAAAACCCTGGGGATGGTCCTCAGAAAGAGAAGTATCCCAGGTCCACTAGAGCAGAAGAGGAAGTAGAAAATATAATGTGCTTCCTCTTTAACAGAAAAGACAGCTGTTGTAGCCCTCTAGTGGCTATGTAGTATAATTTGCAAATAAGAAAGTAGACACCTAAAAAAAAAAGGATAGTCTCCCAGGGTCAGCAGCATTGATAAACGTCTCTAATGAAGCAAGGTAAAATGGAGACCAGCCAGAAGAAGTCAGTGAGGCTGAGCTCCTCCAATCAGAGTGTTGGCCCTGAAAATTCAGAATGTCCAAATGCGCCAAATACCAATGTACTTGAGGAGATATACGGCTTTTGGCTGTTTCCGTAGATTTCTGGGCCCTGCAACGAACCGGAGTTCGGAGGATCCCGGGCGGCAGTTTCAACAGGGGAAGAAAGCCTCAGGGTCTGCTAATTTGTAGTAGCAGAATCGTGGGTTGCTTCCCAGGACAGGCTTGTAGCTTTTCCTCTGGCGGCGAGGTGCGAGCCCCAGGAGGGCACGGCACAGATTCTTTTCACCAACTTTTTATTTATAAATTCAGAAAACTCAGTTTAAAATTCAGGACACAAACTGCAAGCTAACATTATAATTCATTTCATGTATATAAAGTAATCATTCAAATAATGTGATTAACTGAAGTCATTTCTATCAGAAACAAACTACAGTTTAGGGGTAGAGCTAGCAGCATGGCAGGCAGGACGCAAATGGCTGAGCCCCTGATAATGCTAGCCTGAAATGAGTTAAAAATATACTTTTACAAACTTTTTGGTGCAAATATCCATAGAATTTCACAGCTGTGCAGCCCTGTAACCAGCAATCAAATTCTGAACATAACAGCATTTACCAGCAATGGGAAAGACAGCAATAGGAGCAGCAGAAGAGTCAGGGAAGCAAAAGACAACAGGCCCTGCCCTGAATCATGGCTTCAGCAAAGGTAATACAACTGGACAGATACACACACACATACCAGGCACTTGGGTAAATCCCAATACTGACACTGTAGTGCAGCATGAGGGGGGTGCTGCACTCCTGAGGTGCCGTCTTCCGAATGAGACATTAAACCGAGGTCCCATCTGCCTGTTCTGGTGATAGTTCAGGTGGCACTGCTTGAAAACAGTTGGTGAATTTCTATTGAGAAAAGGATTTCATTACATATACATAACAAGTAATAGAAAGAGACAATATAAGTGTACATCAAAAAATAAATATCCTCACAAAATCAAAAATCAAAAATGGAAAGGAGGAAGAGCTCAAAATGAGCAAAAAATTAAAATGAAACGTATCATCAATCATATTCCTGTTCTTAGTACATCAGATGTTAGTGCTTTAATTATTTTACACATCATAGGTCAACCACATGGAACAATTTATCTATAAATGTTTTACTTTTTCTACTGGATAACACATTATATCTTTCTGCTGAATTTTTCCAATGTTTTCCGAATATTAACCAATATTTCATCATTTTCTGCTGTAATACCCACGTGGGCCTATCCTGCCATAGGTAATACCTAATTACTGCCAGGGTAATGTATACTGTGTCTGCATGATATTTACTCCAAGGGCTTGGAGGATCTCCATACATTAGATCAATGTATGTTAAAGCTTTGAACTGGGGCTTCTTCTATTGGGAAGCTAAAAGGGTCCAAAAATGAATCGCATATGGATATTCTAAAAATAAATGCTGTTGTGTCTCTAGTACCTGTGTACAAGTATCCCTAGGGCAATATCTTTCCTACAGTTGCTTGTGCTAATTGTTGTTTTTAACACTAAGCCTCCCAAAGTTGTCCAACCACACACAATCCCAGATAAAGGAAGATAATCTAGGGATATTAAGGTGGTGTAGAATGGGTTGTAGTCTATTCTCTGGACAGGATGGGACTACAACTGCTGTTTGACATTCTTTATGGACTATTTCCTTATAAATAGTTTTCCTATCCATGGTTTAAAACTGGGAGGGAGTTAGTCCCCATTTCATGGCATTTTTCAGACTGTCATATCCATATTGTCGGACAAATTCTATTTTACTTAATAGTCTCGGCTTCGCCAATTGTCATGTTGTAAGGCAGGGTGCAACCCATTTCCACACTAATGGTTTCCATATTTTATTCCCTGGTTTCAGTACAGTTCCCAAATTATGAAAAACAAAAAGACTGAAAAAAAAAGGCAATTGGGTGCACCATATTAAGTCCCCCTTCAATAATTGATCTATATGTGTATTCTCTTTTTATTGGATTTGACTGGGATCCCCAAAAGGCCTGAAAAAAATGCTATATAATCTTGTCCAAACTTCTTTTGGAGGAGGAAATACATAACTAAGATACAGAAAGACAGGGACTAGTAGAGATTTAATTAGGATGACCCTTTTCTTTTTAGAAATTTGTTGCCCCTTCCAACCTGCTACCATCCTATCCGCCCGATTCATACATGACTCCCAATTAATTAGTGCAGAATTTTATGGGCCAAATGTTACCCCTAGTATCTGTATCAGGTCTCATAAAACTTTTATGCCTGCAATACTGCCTTTCTCTGAAAGTGGGATATTTCCCAGGGTCACTCCTCTACTTTTCTGTAGGTTTATTTTTGATCCTGAACACTCCAAAAAATCTGCTAAGATCTTGGAGTGTGTATCCTCACATGTGTCAGGTGCTAAGGTTAACACTAGATTGTCCGCATAAGCCAATATTTTTATTGGTTGGACATCTGGCCCTACTATCAACCCATGAATTCTAGTATCATTTAAAATATGTTGTATAAATGTGTCTATTCCAAAGGTATATAATAGGGGATTTAAATTACATCCTTGCCTGATTCGCCTCTGTACCTGGATTTTCTTTCCCCACCATCAGTTTACATTACAGATAATCTGTGCCTCGAGATACATATTCTTAATTCAGACTATAAATTTAGCTGTAATGCCAAAGGCTTGCAATGCATTAAACAGGAAACCATGTGACAACTTATCAGAAGCCTTTTCCTGGTTGAGCTCCAGCACATATCCTTGTGTGCCACCTTGTTCTCCTATACAGAATAGTTCTCTTAGAGTTATTACATTGTCACATTGCTTCCTGTCTGGTACAGCACAAGTCTGTGAGGCACTGATTAAATATTTTGGTACTGCTGATAACCTAGCTAATAGGATTTTGCTTAAGATTTTCAAATCTGTATTCAGTAAACTCATGGGTCTCCAATTATTGATGTCTATCTTTGGGCCTTTTTTATGTATCAGAACCAATAATGCAATATTCCTGGAATCTGCATATTGTCCAGTATGCAGTATATAGTATACAGAATCTTAAGTGCAGGGGCTAGTTCTATCAGGAATTTATTATAAAGGCCTGCTCCCAGACCGTCAGAACCAGGGGCAGAGTCTGCTTTAAGGCGTCCTATAGCATACTCTATTTCCTCCACTGTAACTTCTTTCATAAGTTCCTGTGCATCCTGCATACTTACTTGAGGTAAATCTAGTGAGTTAAAATAATCCTGTTCAATTAAAGGTGTACCATTTTTCTTCAATAGAGTTTCTATGTGTTGCTCCACTACTTGTAATAAGTCTTTGGGAGCCGTGGCTTTGTGGCCTGTGGTAGAGTATAATTCAATAATGTTTCCACTCTACTCCAGCCTTACATTCTTTGAAAGGATCTATTGATCCTTTCTTTGTTTTAGTTGCAAAACGTAGTTCTCGAGTGAGAGATTTCGCTTAATCATATTGTAACCCACACATCTATTTTTTGATTATGCCAGTCTGTACACTGTAATCAAATTTTGTGGTTTCTGTCTGAGATATCAGGTGTTGTAATTGGTGTCATACTTTAAGATATCCCCAGTATTCCTTGGTAGCCTTATGTCTGGCCCTATTCTGAAATAGTAATTGACAAGACCGTTTTGTATCTTTCCACCATTCTATTGGATTATAGTAACACTCTGCTACAGATATCCTAGCTGACTATTCCTGCTTCCACATTTTCTGTACTACTGGATCTTCCAGAAGCGACTCATTTAGCTACTATCCATTTTTTTTGCATCGGGGGGGTTGTCCCATGTGACTTGTGTACTAATGGCCATATGGTCAGAAAATTCACTAGCTTTTACTTCCAGTTTTAATATGGTTAACATAGCAGTTACAAATACATAGTCTATCTATATTTTAATATTCCCCTGTGATAAGTGTAACCTCCAGCAGGGTTGATACTACTATATGCGTCTATCAGTTCTGCTAGGGTAATTATTTGGGAAGTTCTATATATTGACTGCTGTCAAAGACCTGTACCATACTGTTTTACATGTGATGTGATGTCTACTGCCAAATTGTTCTCGTCTGTACCTTGTAACCTCCTGGGTTGCTCCTGAAAATAGGCACTTGGCTGTCTAGTGTGCTTACCTGGTAAACAAAAGCAAATAAATAAATAAATAAAATGTTCTGAGGGGCATTTGAGTCACAAAACAATTTGGATGTACGTAATCCTCTATCAGACTGCTGCATAATACAATTAAAGTCACCTGCCCACAGCAAGAGGCTAGAGGTGTGCAAATACGGTTGTATTTCCTTGAAAACTGACACTCTTTGCACCTTAGTCTTGGGGGCGTATGTACATATTATGTGGAATCTTTCAGAATGATTTGAAAAGTCCAATAATAAGGCTGTGTCTGGGTGGATATCTACTAGTTGAGATACCTGCAAGAATGGATTTTTAAATCAAATTCCCACAGCGTCACATGTCTCGTCACCTATAGACCAGGAGGGACCTGATGACCAGAGACTAGAGGCTTGTTGTAATTCACCATGCGTTTTAAGCCTAGTATCTTCAAGGCAAAAAATATCTATATTTTGTTCCTGTAATGAAAATAGCACCCCAGTACTTTTCTTTTACTTTTAATACTATTGACATTAAGTGTCAAAATAGTCATAGAAGCCATTCAACAATGAAAAGAAAGAAAAGTGTGTTCCCTATGGTGTCTTAGAAAGCCTTCTCTGCCTAGTCCATTTGGCTATGGAATCCTGCCCCCCTCCCTCTTCTGTGTCTGTGGTGGAGGCAATTGATGAGGTGTCCGTGTCCTCCTCACCTGACTCCTCTTCCATGGGGTCACTATATAGTGTCACATATCTATTACCCTTTTTCCAAGTTGCTGGGGATTGCTTACTGCCTGTCTCCTTCTGTTGTTTAGCAGATGCTGGCTTCCCTGGATGGGGCCACTTCTTTTGACCCACTACCTGAAATGGCTTGTCAATATTTGTGGGAGGGGGAGGTGGGGGAGGTGGCATTTCTGCTGAATCTGAATCAGTCCCTCTTATAAGAGTATTGGGTATAACTGGTTCTATTTCTCCTTCAGGGAGAACTACTAGCAGATCTTCTACTGGGCTCTGAGTATCCATGACTTGTTCTGGTTCTATTCCTTTGTCTGCATTTCTAGGTGTCTCCTCTGCCCTTACATTGTTCTGCCTTCTTCTGTTGTCTTGTTCAGCTATGTTTTTGGCCAGTTGCTGCTGGGCTATATAGATTAATCCTTCATGTGAAGGACAGTCCTCTTGATTATGTGAGGCCCAGGGACAACACCCATAAGCATGGCCAGTGCGTTTGCATAAGTTGCACTTAAATAAATTCAGATGCTGTGCTGCCTTATGATGATACCCCAGCCAGTGGCTACATCTGGTAGTTTCTCATGCTGAACTCAAGTGGGCCTGTGATCCACATTTGAAGCAGGATCGAGGTTGTCCAGCATAAAAAAGAGAACCCCGGTCCTTTCCTAGATAAAATGTGCTTGGGAGATGAAAAGGGCCTTTATTAATAGTGTCAGTGGCTCAGTAGGTGGCACACTCGCCTCTGAGGCCGGGAGATCAGAGGGCTGTGGGTTCAGTTCCCACATCTGGCACTTGGGTTAATATCCCAGTACTGACACTGTAATGCAGCATGAGAGGGGTGCTGCATTTCTGAGGTGCCGTCTTTCGGATGAGACGTTAAACCGAGGTCCCATCTGCCTAGATTGGTGGTAGTTCAGGTGGATGTTAAAGATCCCATGGCACTTATCGAAAAGAATAGGGAATTTCCGTGTCCTAGCCAAATTTCATTCACTAAAAATACCACCAACAGCTTAATCTGGTTCAAGGTCTGTTGGTATTCATCTGTATCCCCCTCCCCCGGGTCGTGCCTGAAAATAGGCAGGATTTGTCTAGTGCACTTACCTGGTCAACAAAAGCTAAATAAATAAATAAATAAATTTGTAGAAAACAACTTCAGCCTTATCCTCAACCCTCCATCCCATATCTGCTCAGTACCCATTGTAGGACTGGGTTTCCTTATAACCTCACATCTCTGTCTTAACCAGAATAGGATGTCTTCTATGTTAATTCCTTCATTTTTAAACATTATTGTGACATTTTTTACCAATGGTTTAGTGAAGAGGATAGCTAAAAATGGAGTCCAAATCAGTTTTTTTTTGTGCAGTATATTGGGCCCAAAACCTATCCAAACTTGACACTTTTTCTTTTTTAACCTTATTTTTATCCTCCTTACTGCACTGTCCTTCCACTTCAATCAGAGACCCTCAAGCAGCCTTCCACAATTTCCCGTGGTGCCCCCAGGAGTCTGCTCCTAGAGTGTCCATCTGATCAGAGACCCCCAGGTACCTGGTATGCCTCCCCGGGTGGGGCAGAGGAAGGGCTCCCCTAACCTTCCCCAAGCAATGGTGGAGATGGCGGGGCACAGCGGAGTCTGCCCCGGTGAGCACCAGTGGCACTGTCTGGCCTCGAAGTCATCACCTAGGAGTGACGGGCTTCATTTTTCCTCTGTTCTGGTGAGCCCCATATCCCTGCAGTTGCCAGCATGCTGGGAAAGCCAATGAGGAGGCATGTGTTGAGATGCAGCTCCTCCCTGAGCTCTCAGTTGGCGCTGCCCCCTCCTGCTGTGTGTCCTGATCTGCATCACCAACCCAGGGTTCACCCAGGAGGTGGCGATATAGCAGCAGGACAGACCTGCAACCCTCCCCAGAGAGGGAGAGCCTCCTTTGGTTACTCAATCCCCTCCTCCCCTTCTGACCCCTGGTTTGACATATTTTTAAAACTAATGTCAAAGTTTGAATTACCCAGACTGACCAATGCAAAGATTTTGGAGGAAAAAAATTTCATGGAGCCTTTAAGTAGGGTTCTGGCAACATGCAGCCTGTCAGCTGGGTTATGTAATCCTCCCTTATATAAGAGATGGATGGCATTTCTCCTAGGGGCTGGTTCTCCTGTATTTTTGAACAAATCAGCTAATCTAAACATTGGTGCTAAACCCTCTTGTCTACCTGGCTCCTGTAATATTTCTTCTGCAGGTCCCAACCTAATAGCACCTTCATCTATCTGTGAAATTTCATTATTTTCCCTGTGCACAATAGCAGCATCATCCCTACCCGGAACATTATTATTATTAACAATACTATCATTGTTAACTACATTAGAATTAACATTAATAGGTTGCAACCTTGGTGAGTTACCTCTGGGGTCGTTGGAGCTCATGCTTGTGTTTATGTCTGTTATATAGTTTTTTGGAAACCTGGTAGTCGTGCTTTGATAGGAAGGGTCAGTGGGGTCTGGAATCCAATTATCATTAGGTCCCTGCATCCAATCTGTATCCTCTAGTACTTGAATCAGAGATCAGTTCAGTGTTCCAAGGAAGTTTTGGATAGGACTCCTGCCAATACCTAATTCCTTACTCCACCCTTGCTTGGCTTTATTTTGTGGAAAAATACGTTCCTGTTCTTGCTGTACTGTGTTTAGGGATTCAGACATGTGGCCTGCACTTTTTGCAGTTTGTCATCCTACTCCCAGCCTTCCTTTTGTCTTAGCTCCACCAGACGGGTCGGCACAGGGCTGTTGCTACTCTGGGCACACAGCTGGATTGCTGCTTGAACTGCCAGCCGCTCTTCTCCTGTCAACCAATTTTGTACACTGCTCAAGATGTTTTTCTGACCCACTGTGGGAGTCTGGAGGTGGGGATGCAGCTCTAGGCACACAGCCTGCTTGCTGTTTCCATTGCCAGCCACATTTTCCCATCTGTTGATTGCATGGGACATTCCCTTAACTGGAGGCTCACTTGAGATGTCTTGAGGGGGGGATTCGTGGCTCAGGGCACACAGCCTGAATGCTGCTTGTACTACCAGCCGCTTTTCTCCCTCCAGTTGATGTGCTGGGTGTTTTCATGATCAGAGGCCTACTCAAACCAGCTCGGGGGTTGTGACTTAGGGCCAACAGCCTGTATACTGTTTGCAATGCCCACCGCTTTTCCCTCTCCAACATACTTATTTTGTGTTTCTGTATTTGTTTGCTTATTGCAACTGTCTCGAGGGGAAAGTCGTGGCTCAGGACACACAGCGTGTATGCTGTCTTTACTACTAGCCACATTTCCACCTCAAAACTTTTTACCAGAAACTGTGAGTGCCTTCTTCAGTTTCTACTGGAGTCAATGCAGCATTTTCTGGCAAAGAAACAGTTGCAGTGACTCCAGGAACCATGGTTCCATGCAAGGCACTCCCCTCCAGCACACTCAAATGTACCTCTAGTTCCTGGGCTTTCTCCAGATACCTTTTTCTTTCCACCTGCAGCCTCTGAAGCTGTACTATATTATCTTGTATTATCGTCAGTGTGGCTTCCTCCAATGTTACCGGTCGCTCTGTCAGATGTACCACGTCAACAATATCTCTCATAGACGCTAAATTAACTGCTGCTGGTTCGTCTTTGCCTTCAGAGAACTCCGCTGCTACTATTGCCAAGATCTACGGCCTCTTGAGTAGTAAGAACAGAGGAGCAGGCCTGCTCCTTTGTCTCTTCCACATCCATCTTGCACTGAGGTTCTGCAGGAGTGGCCATCCTGAGTCAGATGGCCAGAACTCCCTCCACTGGAGAGTAGGGGAATTTCCCCAGTGCTCTGGCAAAATGTCCCCCCATTCACTAAAAATACCACCAACAGCTTAATCTGGTTCAAGATCAGTTGACATTCATCTGTATCCCACTCCCCCAGGTCGTGCCTGAAAATAGGCAGAATTTGTCTAGTGCACTTAACCAGTCAACAAAAACTAAATAAACTGAATAAACAAATAAACTGTTTCACCACCAGCAGAACTGGAGTCTGTAATAATCTATGGTGTTAGGGACAGAGGCACTCAGACATAGAGCTGTGAACTATCAGCCGTTTGTATTCTCAGAGCAGGATAACTGACACAGATGCCTATTGGATTTCACAGGAGCTACCAGGGACTACAAATATACTAACAAGGACTACAACTACTGTGGCTACACCAGTAGTTTCTTAGGGCAAGTGCACATATACTGTACTCCTCTCCTCTAGACAAACTGTAGTCTGAAAATACCCAAAATTAAAATTTCTTACATCCAGACCGAAGTAGACTATTCAGTACCCAGGAATGAGTTTGGGGATTATTCTGCCCCACTGGTAGAACTTGTTATTGACTAAGCGACACAACAGGTAACAAGTCCAGTTGCACAGAGACGTGGGTTCAGTTCATGACTTACAGTTTAAATCTCTGTGGTGCTCTTCACTGCCACTTGGGGCATCTCTCAGATGAAGCAACTGCTGCTGATAAAGTATGAATTCAAGTATTATCTGGCACAGTGCCCAGTGAGATTTAATGGGCAGGAGCAAAGTCCTCAGTATCACTCTCCTCTTCTGGAGTGACATCTTCTGCTGTATGAGCTGGAACCCGAGAAAGTAGCAGGTGATCCACATGTATATGAACAAGGTGATATCTCACAGAGACTGCATAAGTCAAATGTCAACATGTTTCCAATCATCACCCCAGGAATCCAAAGATGCTTGGGATACCTAAACTCTCAAACCATCACCCTCTCCACAGGATGGAAGATCCAAACTGGCTTGGTCAACTTGTCATGACCCCTTTTCTGTTGACATTGATGTTTTGTTATGGTATTGGGCAAGTCTGGCTTGAGCAGTGCTAAATGGGTATGTGGTTGATGTCTGAGAAACAGTTCAGCAGATGTTTGCTTTGTGATGATGTGAAGAAAGTGTCTGTAAGTGAACAAGAAATGCAGGTTGCAGGTGCTGACTGAAAACCTTGTTTGGTCCAATCATTTTTGAAAGTCTGAACAGTTCGCTTGGCTGCACTGTTTGATGTTGGCTGGTAAGGTGGAGACACACTGTGTTGGTCCCCATTCCACTTTAAGAACAGTTTGAACTTTTGTGAAGACAACAGGGGACTGTTGTCTGACGCTAGCTCTCGTGGCAGTTTAAATGACGCAGTCGTCTCAAAAGACTTATGGTCCTTTCTGTGGTTGTCACTTCTGGGAAAAGCACTTCAATCCATTTAAAGTGGTCATTGATTACCACTAAGAAATGCTGTTTGTCCACTTCTCTTTAGTCAACATGAATGCGTTCCCAAAGTGTGGTAGCCCAGGACCAGGGATTCAAAGGTGCAGATGCAGGTTGGTTGTGGACAGATGCACAAGGCACACATTGGTTGACAAGATGATGGATATCTTTATTACATTCCAGCCACCAGAGGTATCCCCAGGCTAATGCCTTTATCTAAGAGATTCCAGGATGACGCTCATGTAGGTTTGAAAGTAACCTTTTTTGGAATTTTGGAGGTGTCATGACATGGGCGTCCCAAAGAATGCATCCTTGATCCTTGGACAACTGGTCCTTCTTGTGAAAGGTCAGATAGTCTGGTCTATCATGAAGTTGGACCAACCCTTTAGGGTGAAATATAGGACCTCAGAGAGGACTGGATCCTGTTGTGTGTCCTCTGCTACATCCCATGAAGCTATGTGTAACTCCTCGATATGAGAATGTTGGAATGCTGCCCCAACGTCTTTCTTCTCTGTTCCATCCCTCCATGGCAATTTTGATAGTGTATTTGCATTTGTGTGATTCTGAGAACATCTGCAATTGAAGTCATACATGGATACATAGAAGGTCACAGCAGGACCATGTGGCCCACCTAGTCTTCCCTTTTTCCCCACCTAATGCATTGCCGCAGACCTTAGCTGATCTGCAGCTTACCCTCTCTTCCCCATTGCAAGAATATTCTTATGTTTATCCCATGCATTCTTGAATTCCTCTATAATTTTGCCCCATCACCTCCACAGGGAGGCTGTTCCAACCATCCATTACTCTTTCTGTGAAAAAGTACTTTCTCACATACACCTGTGCCTAACCCCCTCTAGTGTCATATCATGCCACCTTGTTCTTGTACGCCTTCTTTTCTGAAAGATACTACCCTCCTGTACCTTGTTTATACCCCTGATGTACTTGAATGTCTCTGTCATATTCCCCATCTCTCTCCTCTCCTCCAGAAAATACATATTGAGGTCCTCTAGTCTTTCCTCATATGACTTTTGGTGCACTCCTTGCCCCATTTTTGATGCCTTTTCTGGGCTGCCTATATTTTGTCTGTGTCCTTCTGGAGATGTGGCCTCCAGAACTGGGCACAGTACTCCAGATGGGATCTTGCTAGTGATCTGTACAATGGTATAACCACCTCCTTTTTTCTGCTGGTGATACCTCTTCCTATGTACCCTAGCATCCCACTGGCTCTTCCCACAGCCTTCTCACATTGTTTGATTACATTTAGATCATCAGATATGATTACCCCCAGGTTCCTTTCTTGATTGGTAGCTGTCAGTACCTCTCCCCCCATCTTGTACTCCTCCCTTGGATTTATGTGCCCAAAATGCATGATTTTGCATTTCTTTATAACTCCCTGTCCTTCACCCCAACACATTGACCAAGTGGTTAAAACAATAAATGCCAGACTAGGCGCCCTTTATAAGCATAAGAACTTTCTCACACAAGAGGCCATAAGACTTGCTGCTAATAGTTCGATGCTGTCTGTTATAGACTATTTATTTATTTATTTAGTTTTTGTTTACTGGGTAAGTACACTAGACAAATATTATGCCTATTTTCAGGAACGACCCGGGAGAGTACAAAAGGGTACAACAGGTACAACAATACAGCAATTGGTTCAGACGAATACATTAGATACAGAAACAGGAGAAAAGACAATTTTTACAGTTTTTACAATAACGTAATTACTTAGTTTTTACAAAGACTATGCACTAACACTGTACAGTGTAGCCTCTGAAACAGTTTTAAAAAGAATTAAGGTGGCACTAAATAAAGCATGCAGACTGGTTCTGGGTGCTGGGAAACGAACACACACCTGTGACCTTTATGCCCAGTACAGTTGGCTCACACTCCAGGGGAGGATCATGTACCAGGTATGCCTCCTTGGTAAAAAAGCATGCCTAGGACTTACCCCCCCATATACAAAAGCTCCTCCAGCGTTCACACTGCCTGCACCTCACTAGGAGCACCATCAGAAACGCCCTCCAGGTGTCTTTCAAAAATACCTCATTAGCCCAGCACTCCTTCACCTACATGGCTCCACTGTGGCTCAATGGACTCCCTACTACTCTCACAACTGTTGAGGACATTGGGCAGTTCAAAAGGGAGCTCCGTTCACAACTGATTCTGATAAGTAAATGTGAGTGCACAGTTTTCCTGCTATACCTCTGCCTACAACAAAGCCCACTAATGTGTGTCCTCCTCTGCCCCATAATACCTATACCCTTTACTCTCTCATCCTCACCCCCCCAAAATATTCCCTCTTTTCCCATCTATGCTTGGTGCACTAGAACCAAACCTAACTGGTAAGGCTGGTTTTGCCCCTATGCCCTATCACTCTACTCTTCCCCATTTGACAAGGCTATATCTGGCTGCCATTTCCTCCCCTTTCAACTGACAGAGCCAACCAGGCTGACACTTATATTGATTTTGCATTGGCCTACATTGTACTGTTCCTCACATTGAGTAACTCTTGAACTGACTGTGCACAATTTAAATATCTTTGTATATCTCATTGTTTGTACTGGATGTGGAACCTTTGTAAATGAGCTACTAGCTCAAAGGTTGTTTAAGCCAAGGCAATAAATAAATAAATAAATGAATGAATGAATGAATGAATGAATGAATGATCTTTGCATTGAATCTTAGCTGCCACACTCTCGACCACTCCTCAAGAATGTTTAGGTCCTTTCTCATTTTTTCCACCACCCCCAGAGTGTTGACCTCTGTTGCAGATCTTAGTGTCATCTGCAAAGAGGCATACCTTCCCCTCCAGCCTCTCTGCAATGACACTTATGAAGACATTAAAGAGGACTGGTCCCAGCACGGATCCTTGTGGCACCCTGCTGGTCATGCCCCTCTCCTAGGATTGAATGCCATTTACCACCACCCTCTGTGTCCTGTCACTCAACCAGTTTCTGACCCAGTTTACCACCTTGGGGCCCACTTTCAGGCTGCTCAACTTATTTATCAACTTCCTATGTAGGACAGTTGCCAGCCTCCTCCCTGTTCCCACTTTTGTGGAGAGGGACTACATTCATA
This sequence comes from Neoceratodus forsteri, assembly GCA_016271365.2. NCBI lineage: Eukaryota > Metazoa > Chordata > Ceratodontiformes > Ceratodontidae > Neoceratodus > Neoceratodus forsteri. Next base: position 706,891,720 of record CM057459.1, on the reverse strand, counting down.
GTAATATACCAACAGAATCAAAGCCCTTTGCTGCATCGTCAGTGTTGTGAGACTTGTTATCACTGCCTTCATCCCAAAAATGACCAGTAGAGGCTTGTGACCTGTTAGCAGACTGAATTTCTGTCCATACAGGTACTTATAGAACTACTTGACCCTGAAGATTATGTTCAAGGATTTCTTCTCAATCTGAGAATAATTTCTTTCACTTGGAGACAGGGTCTCTGTAGCAAAAGCAATTGGGTGTTCCTCCCTCGAAGGTAACATGTGAGAGTTAATTGTGCCTATCCCATATGAGGGTGTTTCACATGACATCTCAGAAGTTTCGCTGGGTCGTATTGTGCTAGTCACTTGCTGTTCGGAAGTCATAGCTTGCAAGACTGGAATGCTTCTTCACACTGTAGTGACCAATTTCATTTTGCTTCTTTTTTATAGCAAGTCATGTAGTGGTTGCAACAATGTGGACAACTTGCCAGAAAATTTTCACAGTTGTTCAAGGGGCCCAAGAATGATCTGGTTCTTGTGCATTGACAATTGCATCCACTTTGCTCTCTGTTTGGAGCAGGCCCCAAATGTCAATCCAGTAGCCCAGGTACACAACAGAATCTTATAGAAATCTTGTAAAAACTGAAATTTGGCTAGCTACACTTTTACTTTATATTGCTGTAGGCTGAACATGACTTGGTCCAGGATTATCAGAGGCTTTTCCATTGTGGGCGCTGTTACCATAAAGGAGACTACACAATCCAGCCTATGCAGTATTTGGTACATTGTGGGCTGGAAAATGCTGGTGCTGTTGCTGTTGAAACTCAATAGGACAAGTGATGATCTCAGTAAAGTCTCTTGTGAGTGTTTATGGTGAAATACAGCTGTAAAAGCAAAAAAAAAAAAAATTGTGTGGACCCCTGGAATCTCCTGCCCTAATCTGTGGGCCTTGAAAGAGTATTACACATCAGAGAAGTCTCTAATAGAAAACCAAATTCAGAATATCGAACTACAAACAGAGAGAGAGACTAAACTCCTAAGTAAATTACAAAACTAGAGTACTTTTTATAATATTCAACTTGCCACCTAAAATATTCATCAGTGACCAACATTTTGAGGATGATTCCTCTTTATCAAAGTATGGTGGTGACCTATAAATTAAGAAATAAAGCCATAACTTTAATGAGTGCATTCATACATCCAATTCTAACCTGTCACCAAACACCATTGACTATGGGGTGATCCAATTAGCTTAGAAAATGATTTCCTCTTATTATGGTTACATAGCCTTACAAAATTGCTATGTAACTATGTACTTTAAGTTGTCAAAAACAGAACTGTTAAGAATGTTACAAGCACACTGTAATACCCAACTCACCCCTCCGTGTCTAAGCTCATACTTCCATATAGAGAATGTTCTCCTTATTTATTATGTCAAACTACAGCATAAAAAGTAGAAACCAGAAATGTCAAGCAAATACCCTTCATGATGTTTGCTTATAATCAATCTTACAATCAATCTTGCTTGAGAAGCTGTTATCTATAACAAAATCGTAATATTGAAATGTATGGAAAACAATTGTAGTTTTTACCTCACTGTTTATCTGCTTCTAATACAGCTCTCACATATGTATGAATTGTATCTTGCTTCAGAGCTCTGTCTACATATTTCTCCAAAACATAAAAATTTAAATTTATCTGTAAACATTAATGCTACTACCCCCCGGTAGTGATTTTTTTTTAATCTTAACTGTACCTCTTAAATCACAGTAAATAATGCCCATTTCTTGACACACAAGCTAACATCCATAATATATGCTGCTGAGTTCAATATCTTTTGTGTTATTTCATTTTTACCTTTTAGCAGCTCATATTAAAGTACCATACAAACATGTATATTTCATCGTCTTTCTTTTGCAAAACAGTCCCAGTCCAGTACCTCAGGGCCTTGTATCTGCACAGCAAAATCCTTTCTCTCTTTCTCATATTAGATTGCACCATTTGTTAATATCATTTTCTTATTCTATGCAGTTTTCAGCTGTTGTATAAATTGAAAATGTGCTCTCCTTAATCCCTTAATGTTCTACTTTGTCCGACTATCTAATTACCATTTAAAATAATAGCCCTTGATCACTATGGGATATGTTGCTTTTTACGTAACTTTATCACGTTCAGAGACCTTGAGCTGTATTGTATATATAAGCATTAACCCAAGACAGAGCGTGGTTCTACTAGAGAATTAATCCATGCCTGGGGTTGGGGGTGGGGCATGAGGCAGCAGGCTGAGTGCCTCCAACCACCCAGGCATGGATTAATTCTCTAGTAGAACCACAGTCTGGAGTGGGTTAATGCGCTTGTAACATTGCAAGTGCAGGCTCTGAACACTTACACTTGTTATGCTACAAGCTAGGAAAGATGAGCTGCTACACAGCTGACTACTATCTGATCTGTGATTGGAAGCCATCAAACAACAAGAAAGATGCATGGCATTCCACACAGGAATCAGCTCCTGCTCTGACTGAAGGTCGAGGATATGCCTCGGTCACCTTACCAGGGATTCTGGGCCCTCTTGGTCACTGTCTCTTCCAACTGTGCCAGCTGCCATTTGCGGGCAGGGACTTCTCCATTTGTCCATGTCTCCCTGCTGATTTTGCTCCTGATACATGTCTCCATAACTCTGGATACCGGTGCTGCCTGGGACAGAGAAGTAACACCCCGCCACTCCCTGGTGGGTCTCTGGGGGGGGAGAGCTGTCTCCAATGCCACCTCAGACAGACTGCAAACAACCCACCGCTTCCCGGTAGCTTGGGGGGGGGAGTGATGCTCGGTCCCAGGTCCACGGGGCGGGTCGGTGGGAAGGGACCAAGCGAATAGCGACCAGTGGGATATGTAACTGCAACACAAGAAAAACAAAACAAAAAATGCTTCAGCACTGAGGAGGGAAGGTTCAGGGTGATCGTTCACAATATTAATGACTTGGTGTCTTGGCCGCTTCCCGTGGCTCTCGGGTGGGGGGGTATGCTTGGTCCCTGGGGTCTGTTGGGTGGGTGGTGGAAGGACTGAGGAAGAACAACCAGGGGATATGTAACTGGAGTACAACAACAACAACCAAAAAAACATGCTTCAGCACTGAGGAGGGAAGGCTCTGGGTGATCAGCTGCAATATTAACCACTCAGTTTCTTGCTGCTGTCTCTCCCTGATACCAACACCAAAATAGTGGGACTGTACACACATGCCCAACCCTCACAGACAGACAGCAGCAACACTGACAACAATCATGCGGCCATTAATATTAATGGCAGCACACCACCCTCGCTTATCAGCAACCATGGATTAGTTCTCACATCCTGAGCGTGCTCCCCCAACACATAGGCATGCACTAGAGGGCAACCGTGGATTAACTGAGAATAATCCATGGTCAGATGATGTCTTCTGCCCAATGAGGGGGGGGGGGCTTGTTCTTTGCCATGTTAAGTGGTTTAAGAGCTACCAGTTGAGATAAGGAAATCACTGCCAATGGGTAGTAGCATTACGATTTATTGTTAACTTTTAATTTTAATCTTTTGGAAAAATGAGTAAACAGTGTTTTGAAGCAAGATATAATTCACATATGTGAGAGCTGTATTAAAAGTAGATAAACAGAGAGTTAAAAGCTAGAATTTCTATACATTTTCATATCATGATTTCATTATAGGCAACAGCACCTCAACAAGATTGATTATAAGCAAATGTTATGAAGGGTATGTGTTTTACATTTCTGTTTTTATGTTTGCTTGCACGCATGTGCAAGAAACATAGTGCCATCATCGGAGATTTCGGAGGTGTGTCACCTCCTCCTCCAATTCAGTTAGTGTGTTGGCAGGCGCGGCCCCTGTAAGCCAATGCATGCTGGAGCTGTCTATGACAAGCTCCAAAATGCAGTGGCATACAGTTCAAAGAGGGAGCTACGCTTGAGTGAGCAGTGATAAGATATCGCCTGCTCATGTGCAGCCCCCCCACACACACACACGCCCACGCAGGCGCACGCGCCCCCCGCATGCACACACTGTATAGCCGATGGGGTGCCCAACTTCGTGCCGGCTCCACTGTCCTCACCCCCTTTGTAGGTGCCACTGGGAGCCCACCCCAGCGTGGCAATCGATGCTTAGGCTGGACAGGGTGCCCAATCCCCCATCGGCTGAACGCCCCCCAACCGGTCCTTGTGCCATGCTGGGAGCCCACCCCAGCGTGGCAAACGTCCCGCGTCATCCTTTTTCTTTTTTTTAACCTGTAAAGAAAAAATGGTCCCACGTAGTCTCGCTGGCCCCCCTCCCACAACCCGCACCCACCCACTGCGCACCCTGCCTCCCCACACCCCTCACCCCATACTTACCTCCGGACCTCGGCGCGACGCATCTTCGTGGACTGAACACGTACTGGGTAATTTTCAAAGCCGACCGCTTAACTGAGGAAATGCCAGTAAGCTGTATAATGGCTAGATAGGGGTTTCAACTTGTTGCATATTCAGGCATTTTTGATGCAGATACTTGCTTAATTAGATTATGATGATAACTTCATGCGCGCTATCCAGGCTCAAGCGGTGATTTCGCAGTCACCGCGCCGAAATCACCTTTCGGGCCTGAATAACGCCATGACAGTGACATCATTCATGAGAAGGGGTCCCAAAAACCCCATGTTGAAAATTTGGTGCCAAAGTTCCAAAAAATGAATTTTTTACGAGCATGCGTTGCGCAGTTCCTACGCAGGCTCGTAAGTTCGCGAATTTTCAATATTTTCACTCCAGATTTTCAACATTGCCATTTTACCACACCTTTTTATGAGTAGTATAGCTGTCATGTTTCACATTGCACCCAAAATGTGTTTCCACCCATGTAGCGCATAATTGCAGTCGAGCGTAAATCAATGTACTGGACAAATTAAGAAAAGCACAGTGACACTGTTCATGAGCAGAGGTCTTAAAAATGGCAATGTTGAAAATTTGGTGAAAAATTCCTAAAATGACTGTTTTATTTAGCGCATGCTGTACAGTTCCTATGCACACTGTAAGTTCGCCGAATTTTCAATATTTTCACTCCAGATTTTTCAACATTGCCATTTTGCCACACCTTCTTATGAGTAGTACAGCTGTCATTTTTCACATCTCACCCAAAACATGTTTCCGTCCATGTAGTGCACAATGGTGCAGTCGGTGTGCGAAATCAATGTATGGGATAAATTAAGAAAATCACAGTGACACTGTTCATGAGCAAAGGTCTTAAAATGGCTATGTTGAAAATTTGGTGGAGAAATTCCAAAAAATTACTGTTTTACAGCTCCTACGCATGCTCGTAAGTTTGCAAATGTAATATTTTCACTCCAGATTTTCAACATTGACATTTTATAACACTTCCTTATGAACAGTACAGCTGCAATTTTTCATATGTCGTGCCCAAAAATGTGTTTTCAGACATGTATGACAATGAAAGTGTTGGTTTCATGTAAAGCAATGTTTAGGACAGATTAAGAAAATCACAGTTACACTGTTCATGAGCAGAGGTCTTAAAATGGCTATGTTGAAAATTTGGTGACAAAAGTCCATAAAATGACTGTGTTACGAGTGAGCATTGCGCAGTTTCCACGCATCCTCGTTAGTTCATGACTTTGTAATATTTTCAGTCCAGATTTTCACCAGTGGCATTTTTCCACACTTCCTTATGAACAGTACAGCTGTCATTTTTCACAACATGGCTGAAGTGTGTTTTCACACTTTCAGCGCAGAGATGCGTGGTCGCTGTGGGAAATCATTGTTCTGCACAGATAAAGAAAATCACAGTGACACTGTTCATGATCTCATACGGAGAATCTCATCCATCTCAGACGGAGGAGTTAGACAGGGAACTAGCAGGACAGATCAAGAGGACCTGCGAGAAGGGTAGTGTGGTGATTGTGGGGGACTTCAACATGCCAGGAGTGGACTGGAGCACCCCAACAACCAGGAACAGAAGGGAGCAGGTACTGCTGGATGCCTTCCAGGACAGCTTCCTGCTGCAAATGGTCAGTGAACCAACCAGGTTAGGAAATACCCTTGACCTTGTGCTGGCAAATGGGGACTTTGTGAGAGAACTTACAGCGGAGGAACCACTGTCAGGGAGTGACCACCGCTCAGTAAGGCTCACATTGGATATGGGCAAGGAAGGAGTGGAATCTGGCACAATAGTGCTGGACTTCAGGAGGACCGACTTTGGGAGGATGGAGGAAGTGGTAAAAGGGTACCTGGCCAGAATTCAATCTAGTATGGACACTAACCAGAGGTGGGAGCTCATAAAGCTGGGGATAGTGGAGGCAACCAAAACCTGCTGCAAAGCCCAGAGCAAGAAGGCTAGGGCTAAGAAACCGATCTGGTTGAGCAAGGAGGTCATGGAAAAGATAAGGAGGAAAAGAGCTGCCTTTAGGAAGTACAAGAAAACAGGGAGGGGAGGACAGGGAGGAGTACTTGACAGAATCGAAGGAGGTGACAAGGGCAGTAAGGGGAGCCAAAGCATCTACGGAACTCAGGCTGGCACAAGGCATTAAGAAGGGGGAGAAGGACCTTAGGCACATCAGGAGAAAAGGAGCTGTAAGGACCACATAGTAAGGATTAGGAAGGAGGGGGTTGGGTGGAAGCAGGTGTGATAAGGCGAAGACACTAAATGAGAGTACTGCTGCTCAGTATTTACTAAAGAGAAGAGGGGGTGACACCCAAGGTGGAGAAAATGGCAGAAGCAGGGGGAAAGTGGTGACAGATGGGGAAATCATGGAGAACAGAGTTCGAGAGGGTTTGAAGGCACTGAGGGTGGACAAGGCGCCAGGCCCAGATGGCATCCACCCCAGGGCACTGAAGGAGCTAGCAGAGGTCCTTGCAGGACCTTTGGCAGACCTATTTAATGCCTCACTACATTTGGGATGTGTACCTCAGGACTGGAGGACAGCTCATGTGGTGCCCCTCCACAAGAGTGGCCCCAAGGATGAACCGGGAAACTACAGACCAGTGAGCCTCACATCCATCGTGGGTAAGCTAATGGTGACTATCCTGAAGGAGAGGCTGGTGGCCCTCCTAGAGGCCAAAGGACTACAGGACAGCAGACAGCATGGCTTCATATGTGGCAGATCCTGCCAAACCAACCTGGTCGAGTTCTATGACTGGGTAACTAGGCAACTGGACAGGGCCATGCAGTGGATGTCCTGTATCTGGACTTCAGTAAGGCATTCGATTCAGTGCCACATGGAAGGCTGGGAAGGAAGTTAGTAGGCACAGGGGCGGGTGCAAAGCTGGTGAGATGGGTAGGAAACTGGCTGCAGGGAAGGCAACAGAGGGTGGTGGTGGGTGGGGAGCTCTCACAACCAAGGGCAGTGACGAGCAGTGTTCCACAGGGCTCAGTGTTGGGACCAGTGTTGTTTGGGATATTCATTGCAGACATATCATGGGACATCAAGAGCAAGATCAGTCTGTTTGCTGATGATACCAAGGTAGTATGTGGTGGATGACCTAGGGGGATGGCAGGGGTTGCAGGATGATCTGGCAAAGCTTGAAACCTGGTCAGACACCTGGCAACTGGACTTTAATGCCAAAAAGTGCAAGGTGCTGCATTTTGGGATGAAGAACCCAAGGAGAAGTTACCAGCTAGGGGAGTACAGCTAGCCCAGACAGATGGAGGAGAAGGATCTGGGTGTGCTCATTACAGGGTCAATGAACAACTCGGCACACATAGGAAGGCAGCTGCAAGGCCAACAAAATGCTGGGTTGTATTGCAAGGGTATATCCTCGAGGAGGGAGGAGGTGATTCTGCCACTGTATAGGCTTAGTTAGACCACACCTGAGTACTGCGGCAGTACTGGCTCCGTATCTGAAGAGGGACATTGTTACTGGGGGCGCAGCAGAGCGACAAAGATAGATCAAGGGGTTGGGGACTTATCATACAAGAGGAGGTTGAAGGAGTTGAATATGTACTCACTGGAGGAGAGGAGAGACGGGTGACATGATTAAAACCTTTAAATACATGAAAGGAATAAACAAGACGGGTACAGAGGGGCTGTTCAAAGTAAGGAAGGGGAGGGCCACCAGGGGCCATGATATGAGACTGGAGCGAGGAAGGTTCAGGAGGGAGATGAGGAGACACTTTTTACAGAGAGGGTGTTGGCTAGGTGGAATGCGTTACCTGCTGAAGTGGTATGCAGTAGAACAGTGGACTGCTTCAAACGAGGATGGGACAGGACAAGGGGGCGGGTTAATGAAGGGGAAGGGTGGAAGGGAGGGGCAGCTGCAGAATAAGGGGTGCTAGCTGCACATTCGAGCAGACTTGATAGACCTCTAGGCCTTTATCTGCTGGCAAATTTCATATGTTCATATGATCGGAGGCACCAAAATGCTTGAGTTGACAATCTGCTGTAAAAAAACCCCAACCTAATTATATTACGGGTGTGCGTTGCACAGTTTCTATGTATGCTCGTGACTTCACCATTTTTTTTAATATTTTTACTACAGATTTGCAACATTGCCATTTTTTACACCTCTCCATGAACAGTACAGCTGTCATTTTTTACATCCTGTTCGGAATGTTTTTGCACCTGTGATGCTGAATGCTGTAGTCACTGCGCATAAGCAGCTTTCGGCTAACAAACTGATATTCCCCCTGTTCATGAGGTGGGGTCACAAAAAAAACATGTTGAAAATTTGGAGTGAAAATACCAATGAATGCCTGAGGTTTTAGGGTTTCCAACCATAACGCCCAACCCTATAGAGAATGACAGGCATCAGGGGTGTGACTTGGGATTCTTGTCTGTGATGCTCATACCATTCCACACCCTGCAGTCAGTGAGAGGCATTGAGGTATGCCTTGGACTCTTCGGCCCCAAACTTCACCCCATTCTCTTATATCGCACCCATCTCACCATTTTTCCTAACGAAATGGGGTGCGCATAAGGGCCAAAGACCCCAAGGGACACCATGACACTTCTCAGTGTCTGCAGGGTGGGGTGTGGTGAAATGGCATGGCCATTATGCCTGACGACCCAAACGCACACCCCAATGCCTGTCACTCTCTGCAGGGTGGTGGTGGGGTTGGCTTCAGTTCAATACTTCACTGCCATTCCTATTACGCAGCTCTGTAACTTCTACACTACCACTGCCAATGCCAGCAAGCAAACATTCGACATTGACAAATGCTTGTTTTTTACACTATTGTTTGACATAATATATAAGGATAGCATTCTTTGTACAGAAGTATGAGCTTGGACATGGAGGGGTGATTTGGGTTTTTAGTACAGTGTGCTTATAACATTCTTCGAACAGTGCAATCTGTGTCAGGCTGCCTTGTAGGTGTCTAACTAATGTAAACATGGGGCGTCCTGTTGGCACCCTAATGAAACCAGAGAATAAAAGCAAGTAGGATGAACTCCACTGAAACAGTTTCTTCTTCAACCCGAAGCTTCTCTTTTTATTCACACATACTATGGTAAGAGAGGCAACAGTTTTGTGGCTCTGCCACTTCCTCAGGCCCCAACTGTGCTTCCCTGTATAATTGGTATTTTCATGCCATGAGTCAATTCCTTAAATGCTTTATCTATGTCTTTATGTCCATCAAAGGCTTTCTTAATTTTTGTTTGCTTGCTCCCTTAACTCTGAAATCTTCTCCATGTTTCTTATATTAGTTCTTTTAATATTTTATTTCAAACTTCTTGTCTGGCAGTCGTTTGGTTCTTCCAGAACCAATGCTGCAGCTAATTTGGTTCCAGATTAGTTATCTGCACCACAGCAATGCCTGTCCGGTCAGAGGGAGCAAGCAAACAAAAATTAAGAAAGCCTTAGCTGTGTGGCATACACTGGGCAGAGGTTAGGCAGGAAAGGTTCCATTCTCCACAGCTGCCATGAGTGGGGCCTATAAGCCTGCAAATACATGTTTTTTTTTTTATTTGTTAAGCCATTTTTCCCCCATTTTCACCCACCCTCACGTCCTTGGCATGCGCGCGTGTGCGTGTGGAGTCACACATGCATCATGCACTGTGGGACACACCACCCTACTGGTTGCCTCTTATCCCCCTGAGCCACCACCAGACCTCTACCGGGAGGCAGCGGGACTGCGGGAGGGAACCCCCCTCCCCAGGAGAGGAAAGTCGCCATTAGGCAGCTCGATCCTGCTCCCACCCTCCACCCCCATGCTGGCTCCCTGATGACCTGGGTCTGTTCCCAAACCTGGGTTGCCAGCATGGCACGAGGTAAGGCATCCAATGCCTCAGCCCTCTGCACCACTGGGCATTCCATAAGAATATAGAGTCACTAGGAAGGTGTGGGCAATCCTCGGCTATCTGCAGAAATTCCAAAGGTAAGCTGGGCAATGAGTGGTCCAACACACTCTACGTGACATTATGTACCTCCCACCAGAAGCCACAGGTCTTAGGGCAAGTTAGGGACATATATAAGAAATCCCTTTCTTCTATCTCAGATTTGGTGGAATCGAATATGTGCATCTTTTTAGGAGTCAGGTAGGTATGGTACATAAAGTTAAGTTGTTGTTCCTGGCACAATTTTTAAAGTGCAAGGAGGCCATTTTCCATGTTTTCTGTTTAAGGATTACATCTAAATCTCTGCTGCCCTTTACCAACATCTCATCTAAGGGGTATTGGCAACCCCCCAAAAGAAGTTTCATAAAATGTGGTTAGTGGTCTGCACTGTGGGGAAGGGGAGCATACATTAGGGTCTCAGGTGGTGAGACTTCTGTTTTATTCAGATCTAACAGCTCCTTACCATGCATCCAGTGTCTCAGCTTGAAATGAAAAAAATATTCCCTAGGTTGCAACCTAAACTGGCCTTTTAGGTTGGTGAAGGAGTTCAGTATACCACCCTCATACAATTGTTCCACCTGATTCAGTTCGTTTTATTCCACTGGAGCAGCATTTGTAGGAAAACATTATACCCAAGTCTGCCCAAAAATGTAGCAGTAACATCTGCTTTAGGAAACCACCCCAAAGGATGTTGAATTGTTTTGTGAACAGCTAGCCCCACCTTGGTATCCAGTGATAATAGCGACCAAATATGAACGACTGTCAAAATGGCGACTCCATATTCGGTGCTATTGGGATGGGCTACCCGCAAGGGTACGACTACTTCTACCGCGAGGCTAAGGGAAGGCGACCGGAAAAAGGGATTGGTGAGGGGAAGGGGAGGGATAGGGAAGAGGGTTATCGGGAGGGACTGTGCCTGCTGCCACCGAGCCAGCCGTGTGGTGTGGTGGTGAGGGAGGCTGGCTTTGGCACAGCAGGTACTGGCTTCAGGGCTGAGAACGGGAGGGTCTAAATGTTGCTGCTGCCTGCGGCTCCCGGACTTTTTTTTTTTCAGCTGAATTTGTGCCCCCTGCCTGACATGCACCCCTCTTGAGGTAGGAATCCTAATTAAGGGGGGGGGGTGCGGGGAGTTGTAGCCCCCCCCACAAAAACACTTTAGGTTGCCGGGTGTTGGTTCACCGAAAAGTGTATATCGCTGATTTGCTTTTCAGCGATATACACTCGCCATAATAATGATTGCCGTTCGGCATTCTCTATTATGACATAGAACCTCACACCCTGAGTGTATTAGCAGAGAAAGGGTTAGTGAACCTCAGGGTGTTCAAGGTGCCTAAAGCTGGGGATAATACTCCTGAGTAAAAGTCGGCCCCCATCTCATCCCTCCTCTAACTCCAACCAAACTGGAGGTGTGAGTGCAGGCCAAGCCAGCATAAAGACAAGTTGGGCAGTCCAGTAATACACAGTAAATGAAAGCTTGGTAGGCCACTTCCCCTCATTTCTGTTGACAACTGTAGGATGGCTTTCTTAATCCTTGCTGGCTTCCCGTTCCACAATAATTTAACAAGAGCATCAATGGTTTTGAATATGGTTGTTGGCAATTTGACTGGGAGTGTCTAGAAAAGATACAAGGATTTTGGGAGGGTGCACATTTTTATTACATTAATTCTGCCCTTCAAAGAGGGGTAGTGATTGTCATTTATCCAGTTCAGCGCTTATGAATTGCAGCAGAGGCTTACAATTATTGTTGTACAGCTTAGCCACTGAACAGGCCAGGTAGACCCCCAGATATTTAAATGAGTCCACTATCACCAGCTCCACGGGACTATTAGTTAGAAAACTCTGTTTGATTTTCCCCACTGGGACCAATTCACTTTTTCCCCAGTTTGTGACCTGAGAGTAGGCCATATTCTCCCAGTAATTTGTGAGCTGTGGTCAAGCCTTTGGAGGGGTTTCACAGGAACATGAGGATGTTGTTTGCAAAGAGTGTTAATTTGTGTTCCTCTGTGTCACCACATTTAACCGCTTGTTATATGGGTCAGCTCTGGTCGCAGCTGCAAGGGGCTGCAGGGAAAGCACATGAATTAGCAGAGATAGGGGCATCCCTGTCTAGTTCTCCTGGTCAGAGAAAAGTGGAGCAGTCAGGCTGCCATTGATTAAGATTTGAGCTTGTAGGCCTTGGTATAGGGATTTCACCCAGAAGAGTGTTGCCCTCCCATCCCGTATCTAATGAGGATCTCAAACATAGACCCCCACTCCCCACGGTCAAATGTTTTTTCCACATCCAGGACAAGTATTGCTGCTCCGTGTTTTGCTGCAGTTTTAACCCACCTGTGAATAACGTTTAGCATGTGTCATATATGTTTGTTCTACCTTGATGACCCTTTACAAACCCTGGTTGGTCAGGATGAATTACTTCTAGGAGGATTGGCTCTAGTCTTGTTGCAAAGATTTTAGCTTTTATTTTATAGTCCTCTGTTAGTAGTGATAACGGTTTGAATGATGCACTAAGGGTTTGGTCCTTCCCTTGTTTTGGAAGCATTGTTATAGCTGCGGACTGTGTGGAGAGGGGTAAGGTTCTCGTCTCCAGGCTTTCCTGTATCATGTTGAAAAACCCGCTCTATAGTTCCTGCATGAAGGCTTTATAGAAATTAATTTGCAACCTGATCAGTTCAAGGGGCCTGCCTCTTCTCATGGATAGTACAGCTTTTTTCACATCTTCTGCTTGGGGAAGGGGCCTCCAGCTGGGTTGTATGAGAGTTTGTGATGGTGTGATAGGGACTTTCACAAAAGGTTTTTATACTGCATAGCATCAGGACTGGTTTCCTTGGTGTGCAGGTCCTTGTAAAAGTAACGAAAAGCCTCCCACATTGCGTTCCTCTGTAATGTACTGCAAGTGTACCGTTGAGTCCCCTGAGCTGAGCAATTGTGCTAGCTGCCTCCCTACTCCTGAGTTGCCATGCTAAGAATTTTCTGACTCTGCCTCCATCAAAATATTGGTGAGCAGGCCGGCCTGGTGGAGCCGAGGGCTAAGGCACTGGATGCCTTACCTCGTGCCACGCCGACGACCCATGTTTGGGAGCGAGCATGGGTTGATGGGGGTTATCAGGGGTGGAGAAGGATGGAGTGCCCTCGGACAGCTCTTCTTCTTCTGGGTGGGGGATATTCCAGTAGTCGATGCTTGCCTGGCCCCTAGCGGTGGCTAGGGGCTGGCACACCAATTCTGTGCCTACAAAGGGGGGCATAGGAGCAGCCGTCAGATGTGCTGAAGGCGGACACATGCATAGTATGTCCCCCAATGCCATTGCATGCTGCACTGCCCAGGAGGGAGAAAAATGTGGAAAAGATGGCAACCTGGCCACGCGGCTTGATGGCTGTCCGATGGAGCTCCAGCACCGGGTGCATCACCTGAACTAAATCTGAACAAGGTGGGTGAGTTGGGGGCTCCCCACCACCCCACTGGGGGGGGTAAACTGCAGGAGTAGAAGGTGAGGTCCCGGGTGTGCGGTGGATACAGACGGCATCTGGAGTCCCAAGGGATGCCAAGATAACGGAAGCAGATCAGGTATGCCTTGTAAGAGAGACAATGTAACAAAAAAAAATAAACATTGGCCAGCCTGATTCAGAAGAATGATGCTTCTGCCCCTGCCTGAGACTCACAGTTGTACTCCCACTTTACCCTCGGGAGCCTGAAGTATAAAGGTTGGGAGGGCTGGGCCACGTGGTCACTCTCCATTTATACAGTTTGGATTTTCCAGTTGTTGTAACCTGGATTTTCTAGCTTTATTCGAATGGCTGGCATGGGATATAATTAGGCCCCTTATTATACAGCTTTTTTGTGCCTTCTGTCAAACTGAGCTGGTAATCTCCCCTTCTCTCTTGATGCTCAGGTATCCTTTAATCCCCTTTGTAACTGCCGGTCTGTATTCCCTTTGTGTGAGGAGCACAGGATCCAGGGGTCAGACCCTTGGAGGAGGCGATGTTCCTCCCAGATTCAGTACTGTCTATACTGGGAGGGGCATGAATGGTAATTAATAGAGATTCATAAGTTGTACTTTGTAATGATATCAACAGGGAGGTAGCAAACAGGAGACAGTGTAGTTGAGCCTAGAAGAAGTGTGAGTGTGAGTGTGAATAGAAACTCAGAAGAGCCATCAGAGCCACTCAGCGGGACCTGGATGCCCAGTGACAAAATAAGTGAAACAGCAAAACAGAAAGTCAAGGCATTCTCACCTCCATCTAATAATGTGGGAGTCCGGATCAGAATATATTTCAAAATAGACCTCCTCTTAATTTAGGCAGGTAGCCACAGCAGAAAGAGAAGAAAATAAGATCTGACATTCCACTTTGACAGGATTTTTCACAGATAGTGCCCTCTGAAGTAATACCCCGATATAGCATGTACACCCATGTGACAATGCAGTTTCATTTAAAGTGACACACATTAAACATTTGTTAGTTACACATCACCATAAAATGTAAAGACACTTCAACCTTTAAAGTTACAAAGCAAGGTAATAAATGTACACCCCATAATGTCATTAATACATGTGCTCACACTGAGCCTTTAGATTATTTTTTTTCTGTTTAGTAGGGGGTCCAATACCTGTGCAACAGAAAGTTTGTCAATGAAACCAAAAGATTACTTTTTATTATTCCCTCCATAACCATTTACATAGCAATTACGAGCCTTGGTTCTGAACTGGGTTGCACTTCCTACCACTAAATGAGAACAGAATCAAATAGAACACCAAGGTTCAAATGTTGATCACCTACATGAAAGCAATCAGTACTTTCGGTTTACCTACCAGACAAGTGATAATTTGGTACCATACCTTGATTTATGCATACAAAAACAGGAAGATGGGACTATCTCCACATGCCTGTACAGGAAACAAACAGATGACAATACCATACTGCTAGTCAGCAGCTGTCACGCCTGCCACACTGTGTACAACATCCCCATAGGAAGAACACATTAGCAAAGGAAAGTTAGGCATTAGAAAAACGCTTCAAAAACAGGGGGTATGCTGAGGATGCAATGCAGGCAGCCAGAGTAACAAGTGAGGGCAGAACTAGAGCGTCCCTCTTGAAGAAAAATAAATATGCCACTGAATCCAGTCTTACCAGTAACCAGATGAATTTTGTTACAACCTACAATTTTAGGTCCTAGAAAGTGCAGGAACTAATAAAAAATAATTGGCCTGTATTATGAACTGATGCACGTCTGACGGAGACAATCAAAACACCACCTCGCATGGCATACAGGTGAGCTAGAAACCTGAGAGATGTATTAGTTCACTCTATGCAGCTGGTTCCAACGCCCAGATGTTGGATGCCCCCACTACCTAAAGGCTGCAGAAAGTGTGGCAGGTGTAAATACTGCCCATATGTGAATGGAAGCAGCCAAATCCAGAACTCATATGATGGGGAAATGTTAAAGACTGATTTCATTAGTTGTGATACCTGGTATGTTATACTGTATAACAGTTTAAATTCATGCCTGTTATATTTAGTGCTCTGAGCACACCCCTGACATGTTCACATCATTTTATTTTCGCTAGTGAAACACTGGTGCTGCTGCTGTATAATGATTACCCTTATATACCCTGTCTTTTTATTTTCACGCTAATATAGAACCAGCGAAAACAGCAAAATTAAAAAGACAGTGAATATTTCTGTTATACAGTATTTCTAGTAAACTGTACATGCGGGGCATACCAGGTTGGTTGAACAAAGCGGAAATGGAAAGAAAGGATTGGGGAACACATCCGGGCAGTGAACAATGGTAACCTTGAATATGTATGGGCAGTCCATACGGATAATGTAGTGAACATGAATGAACATTCACTGAAATTCATAGGTTTGGAACAAGTGTGCCTTAGGGCAAGAGGTGGAGATAAGGATCTCATGTTGGTCAAAAGAGATAATTTTTGGAGTCATAAACTAGGAGTATGTCATACACAGAAAAGGCTAAATAATAAAATGGAGTTGGAACCTTTCCTAGTAAATAGATAACTTCACCTATACCCTTAACTGACTATCTGTTTTTGCTGTTCTGTTACAGGATAAATACATCTGCTCCCTGAAGCCTCCAAAAATGTATGAAAGCACAGAGTAAGCACTTTATGTGAGGCTGTCTGGTGCAACTTTACCCTCCTTTGGCCCTTTCCTTCCCACCTCTCCTCCATACTCTTTTCCTCAGCCCCTCTCTTTTTTTCCCCTCCTTTTACTCTCTTCTCCTTTTTGTCCTTTTTGAACCTTGGTGTCCTGCTTGATTCTGTTCTCATTTAGTGGTAGGAAGTACAACCCAGTTCAGAGCCAAGGCTCGTAATTGCTATGTAAAAAGTTATGGAAGGAATGCTGAAAAGTAATCTTTTGGTTTCATTTACAAACTTTCTGTTGCATAGGTATTGGACCCACAAAAATTAATCTAAAGGCTCAGTGCAAGCACATGTATTAATGACATTATGGGGTGTATGTTCATTACCTTGCTTTGTAACTTTAAATGTTGATGTGTCTTGACATATTATGGTGATGTGTAACTAACAAAGTTTGAAAGTGTGTCATTTTAAATTAAATTGCATAGTGACATGGGTATACATGCTATGTAAGGGTTACTATTTCAGGGGGCACTATATTTGAAAAAGCCTGTCAAGGTGAAACGTCAGCTGTTATTTGTTCCTCTTTCTGCTGTGGATACCTGCCTGAAATAAAGAGGAGGTCTATTTTGAAATATATTCTGGTCTGGACTCCTTCATTATTAGATGGAGGTGAGTGTGCCATGACTTTTTGTTTTGCTGTGATTAGAAACTGTAGGTTCTCCCTTAAGGCTTTTTGCACCTCCAGCTATTCACTAGCATATAAGTTCTCATCAGATCCCCAAGGGCCTTAGCGCTACATGCAGGGAGGGGGACTAGGGCGGTGCTGTATCTATCTGGTGTTATGTCCAAGACACAGTTATAGTCTCCTACCAATATCCGCAAAACAGGAGGCCGGACATCTCCACCACAACCCTCTGGTAAAAGGTGGGGTAATCATTATTGGGGCCATATATAGTGCCAATTGAAAATGACTCCCCATTGTGCATTTCAGTGTAGGCTAGTGTGTATCTACCTCCCGGGTCCTGTCTCACATGACATACCTGCCCTGGAAAATTTTGTTTTAACCAGACTTCAGTGCCCCTGGATTTGGCATTAAAACAAGACCCGTGCTATTTACCTCCCCAGCATTTAGCAGGTTTTTGTATTTTGGTTTTAGTCATATGAGTTTCTTGTATGAGAAGTATGTCCCCTTTAAGCTTTTGAACTCTCCCCGGCACCCATTTACTCTTCACAACATTTTTAAACCCATTAACATTCCAAGTTAATATTTATATCTTGTCAACCATTTTCAAAGGGAGGACCACCTTAATAACTCTTCCTTTAGTATATCTATGTTTGTGGTACCTCATATCTTGTCTATTGTACCAGCACATAAAGTTCGATCTAACATGTCATGAACTTTCTGAAAACACTGAAAAAACAAACCCTAAACCCAACATCAGTCCTCTCCCCCAATCCCATTCATTTTCCCTCCCCCTTTCTGTTACAGTTTTCCATCTGCAGCACTCGGGGGGCCTCTCCCCTGTCCCCACAAAGTAACCTATCACTACCCTAAACAGGAAAAACAAGTCCATTAACATTACGCTACTCCACTCCACGACCCTGTTGCGCATAAGATGGCACAAAACAACTCCCCCTGCAAACATATGATGGATTTAATTAAGACCATGTGTGGTGAAACAGTACCTGTAGAAAACAAAATCTGGTCAGATCCACCACGGCTGCATAATGAAGTTAGTGAAGTTGTGTGGAGTTGTTAAGGAGGTATGGAGAAACAATGCAATGATTTGTAAGTAGTAAGATTTATTTTAGTTTCTGTTCTAAGAAAGGCATACACATTATTAGAAAAATATATGGAAGTGAACATTTTAATGGAAGCAATATAGGTTTACAAACGAACCCCAGAGCAAATGCTACTGAGGTATGTGTTATCTCGGATTATATTGGCCGAACAGCCAAATTTAAAAAAAAAAAACACAATTGCACATACCCCAATAATGCAAAGAATCATGGGGAACATATGTAAATCCCCATGATGGTACAGAAGGTGGCAGTACATGAAAAAGTAATGACTAGCATATGTTCAGCCTTGAGAGTATTTACACAGTTTTTTTTTTTTTAGAGAAACAGAGTTTTTGTCTATGAGGTGATGTAAGTTACATTTAAGCAATGTGTAGATGTCAGGAAGTCAGGTGTAATGATGGACTGTTAGCAGAGAAAATGTGATAGTAACTTTCAGAGGAGGTCGCTTTTGATAAGGATAAGGTAGTTATGCTTGTGATAATGGGAATATTAGGAAAGTATGAGGCCTATGCAGAAATGGAGTACAAATATGCACAGTGTCTTACGTATGTGCTCAGAGTGCAGGCAAATGTGATATGCAGGTTTGTTTTAGAAATAGGTAAAAATAGTGATACATGCAATTGATAGAAAGATAGATTATATATATATATATATCTATATACAGTATATATAAATATATATATATATATATATATACACATATATATATATATAGAGAGAGAGAGAGACACACACACAGACAGACAGGCAGAATAGGAATGGCAGTGAAGTACTGAAGTGACGCCAACCTCACCCCCACCATTCAGAGATGGACAGGCATTGGGGTGTGCCTTTGGGTTGTTGCCCATAACGCTCACGACATTTCACCTCATCCTACCCTGCAGACACAGACAATTGTTGAGGTGTGCCTTGGGGTGTTCAAGCTTTACACTCACCCCATTCCATAAAGAAATATGCTGAAATGGGTACAGTACTGTATAAGAAAATGTAGCAAACTTTGGGACTAAAGAGTCAAAGGTACACCTTGATACCTGTCACTGGCTGCAGGGTGGGGATGGGGGTGGAACGGCATGAGCATTACTGTTGATAATCCTATGTCACACCCCTGATGCCTGTCAATCCCTGCAGGGCAGGGTGTTATGGTCAGAAACCCTAATGCCCTGTGTGTTGTTATGTGACTTCTTAACCTAGCAACAGCATTTAATGCATTACATTATAAGGACAAGTAAATGCTTTTAATACATGGACAGGCATTGGGGTGTGCCTTTGGGTTGTTGCCCATAACACTCATGCCATTTCTCTTCACCCTACCCCGCAGACACAGACAAGTGTTGAGGTGTGCCTTGGGGTGTTCAAGCTTTACACTCACCCCATTTCATAAGGAAATATGCTGAAATGGGTACAGTACTATATAAGAAAATGGAGTGAACTTTGGGGCTGAAGAGTCAAAGGCACACCTCGATACCTGTCAGTGGCTGCAGGGTGGGGATGGAGTGGAATGGTATGAGCATTACTGTTGACAATCCCAAGTCACACCCCTTATGCCTGTTAGTTCCTACAGGGCAGGGTGTTATCGTCAGAAACCCTAATGCCCTGGGCGTTGTTATGTGACTTCTTAACCTAGCAACAGCATTTAATGCATTACATTATAAGGACAAATAAATGTTTTTAATACATTTACAGACAGTTACATAAACTTAATTTTCTTCATAGAATAATTTAAATTTAGTAACAGTGGTAGTACAAAGCAATTACCCAGACAACTTGAAAACTATAACTGCTTTATAGTGTACCTTGACACCCCATATGGACCTCCTTGAAATTGAGATGCAAATGTCCGCATTTATCAGTTTTCTAACAGGAATATTTTACTATCCTAAATACATTTCTTGTTTTAGTAACTGCTCGGCACATCTACTGCATGATCTACTTATTGATATTTTGCACCTGCTATACAATGTACTGCTGCTTACTACACCAACATCATGAACCATAAAACAAATGATTGCCATAACTAGGGAGGCAGTATAGCACAGTGGTTTAAGGCTCTGAACTGCAAATCTGGAGATCTGGGTTTGAATCCCACAGCCCCCACTTGCATACTGGGTGATCCTGAGCAAGTCACTTAACTTCCATTTGCTCCCAGGCTGCCCCTACAAACAAGCTTTCAGCTTAGTGTGCCACTCCTGGTTAAACAATTGAAAGAAAAAAAAATACAATATATTATTTTCTTGCTTTATTTTGCTAGTACAAGCTTTAACCAATACATCCATTCTTAAATGTACTTTTTATAGCTTATGTGTCTGTGACCTAGGCAGAACTACACTTAAAATCTTACACATAAATAAATCAATCATCAGAATAACATTTATTTTAGTAGTATCTCCTTCCTTTTCAGGTGACCATGACACTATGTATATATATTTATGTCTTTTAACTTCGAAGCACTAAACCTATTCAAATGCACAAAACACAAGACTTTATGCTCTTCACACATTACTGCTAAACTTTAGGTCCCAGAGAGATAAAAATGTAGAGCTTCCCCAAGCTATTTTGGCTGGGTGCTTCAGCTGTGTGTGTGTGAGGGGGTGGGGATGGGGTGGGGAGCGGTATAAAAAGCTTTTAAGAAACAGACACTCTAGTATCCAATATGGGATAGTCTTCTTTGGGTGACATATTTTACTCCTTTGTGGGCTTATGCCTTAATTGTCATTCTTGTGTTGCAAGTGCTTGCTTGCCTCAAGTGCTGTAATTTCAGGATGCAGTTTCACAAGTGCTGTATAAGGATGCAGTTTCAGGCACTCCTTAATTACTTTTTCTTTCCTTCTGAACCTTAAGCTGTGATGCCCCAGGCAGCTCTGATAGTCAGTTGTTCCAACGTGATAGATCCACCTCATGCCCCTCCCACATCAACGGAAAAAAAAGGTGGGGGAGGTGGGGGGTATCTTTGGAGCTTCTCAGGTGGAGGTGGGGGTGGAGCTTACCCCAAAAAACAACTAATGCTGCCTCCCACTACTCAGGTTCCAGTTCTTGTCCCTCCCATTTAAGAAAGAAAATAGTACCCTGCAACCATTGATTAACATGAAAGCATATTTATTTGAGGGTGGAAAGCATTTCTTGGAGGAAGATAAGGCAAAGGAGACTATTTACACCTTCAGCCAGTTCTACACACAGAAAACATGACATTAGGCCTTTTGTACCTGCAAAACGTCTGCAGGCTCTGCCCACTGCAGCTTTAAGAAAGGGCTTTATAAGGTGAAACAGCACCTGTAGGATAGAAGCTCTATAAGGTGATCTGTTAATTGCAATCAACATGTATAGATTCTTCCAGCAGCTGTGAGGTGATGGCGGTACCATACTTATGTAACAGCCTTGATGTGGCTTGTTAGCCCCAGCTGGTTTAGCAACCTTGATGCCAAATCAGGACGTCTGCCTAAGGGAGGAAATGTGCTGTAGCCTGCCATGTCTAAGTGATCTTCATTGCTGCACACTGATCACCTAGCCAAAGGTAGTACTGGTATTCTTCTGTCTCACACTGCAGCCACAGTGCAGCCTACCAGTGTGACCGTATCATTTTCCAGCCTGAGAGGGCTGTAGTTTTGACTGTATTTGAGTATGTGGGTCATCACTTACAGGCAGGGCAATCAGTTACTGTAAGGTCCCGTGGATGCCCTCTGTCTCTGAACTGACCAAGTACTGGCTCTCCCCACTGAAACCCATGGCCCCATTAATTAATCTGCCATGGCTGGGGCACCTTAAAACAGAATTCAGGTTCCTTTCAGGTCTGTGCTGAGATTGGGTGCTAACAGTACTGCTATAAAATAGCTGCTTTAATATCTGGTCACAACATCAGGGTATGGGTATCCATGGGTAACCCCTTCCGAGCCATGCAAAAATAAAAAGGTTAATATAATATCATCATGATTTCCTAGAGCTCAGATTGAGAACACAACTTACCCCTCTGCAGCCTCGACCATTACTCACAAACTCCCCCCAGCCCCACCATCTGACATGCTCTCATCTGCTAGCACTTTACCATATGTTTTTTTCTGTCTCCTTTATCCCACAGCATTCATGAAACACAAAATCACACATACCCCCATAATGCAAAGCATCATGGGCTGTATATGTAAATCACTACATAATATTATGCTGGTTCAACTTTAAGAAGAAATGCATGGTGCCGAAAGGCCTCTCACACAGTTTGCAAAGGGTGCCAACTTGAAACTATCTATTCTTGGACCTGCACCATGGGTAGAGCAGTATTACCACATGGTGTCTGCTGGGAGTATGAGGAAAGCTGCTGGCTGTACAAGCTACAATGCAGAAGTGGTCATAGAGGGTGGGTAGGTTGAGGGTGGCGAGAACCAAGGGCAAATGGAGAAAACTCAAGGGAGTCACAAGTTTATCAAGGCAACTAAATTGGTCACTTAGTGTGGCATAGTTGATCAGATAGTCAGTCCAGTCCCCCACACTAAGCTCCATCCCTCTACTGCAGCATCTTTTGCATTAACAAATCCTCAGCCTCTTGTGGGGAGTTTAAAAATCTTGGAGGATGTCCTGAACCTGAAGGTGCAAAGGATAAAAGTGGATATATTTTCAGTCCCAAAGATGCAGCTCGGTTTTAACTCCTGTAAATGGTTGTCGCTTCCTCTGGAGTTCACAGCTGTAATCCTGGAAGACCATAACTTTTCCTTGCTCCATGGTGATCAGGCCATTACTTTTAGCCACTCTCAGCATGATTTATTTTTCTGAGAAGACCAAGTACTTGATTAAAATGTGTTTCAGGTGGTCTCCCGGTTTGGGTCTGGGGCCTGTGTGATGGGCACGTTCGATTAAGCAATAAGGCATGACAGGGCATGGGTTATTGGGGATTTACCCACACCTTGTGTGGTGTGTCACGAGGTGCAGCCGAGTGACTTAACCACACAAGAAATGGGTAAATCCCCCAATAGCCCACATTCTGGAGTGCCTTATTACGATTATACAATGGACCATGTGTAAAATAAATTTTAAATGTGTTTAAGTATGTTTTTTATAAATGCCATTTCTCAGCCGTGGGTTATTACAGGATATACCATGGTCATGTGATGTGTTTTGACCAATGAGGTTACAGGATTTTCATACCCCATTGTATAATCTCAAATTTTGCTGCCTCAGAGCCCAGTTTCAAGTGTCCAGTCAGCCACTTCTGGATTGTTGGACTGGCAGATTTCCCCTCCAGCCCCTCTGGTAAACCAATCGGTCGGAGATTTGAATGGCGAACTTTATTTCCCTTGCCATCTGCCCACTCTTGTACTTCTGCCAGGGTTTTCTTCAGGATGTCTTGGTCCCATGTTACACCTATTAGGGCATCCTTGCATTCTCCCAGCTGTTGTTCAGCCTTAGCAAGCCACGCTCCATGAGCAAAGGAGGTTTCAGAATGCCCTGTTACAATATTCTGGAGCGCATGATTTGTGCTGTCATATTGGAAAACCCAGCTTTTTCTTCATTCTGTAGATTTAAGATTAAAGCGGCAAGTGGGTGAACAGGATCTTCTCCCACCAAATTCCCATTCAAAGCCATTGCCGCTGTGCACATGCAACCTTGCTGCTATGCTGGGCTTGAATGAGAAGTGTTTGCTGTTGACCCAAACATAAGTAGTGATTGCATCTTCTGTGATTTTTGGGTTACCATAAAGTTACTCAACTTCTTCCATGCCAAAATAATCTTTTTTAGTCTATAAGGTCTGCTGGATTGATGATTTTAGGTGGTGCTGTGGAGGAGCCAATCTAGATAGCAACCACCATCTTGCCCTGCCAAGCCACACCCCAATAGGACCATGATCGACTGACACTTTTCTCACTGTATCTTAACAAAAAGAAAGTGAATGCAACCCCCCCACACCGATCTCGAAAGCCCATCTCTGTTGTGCATTTTTGAAATGCCCTTTCAACATCAAGCTCATTTTACTTCTTAACACACTTACAAAATGATTATATGATTCCGTTTGACTAGTTATCAATCTAGTTATCAATACATTGCTATTCTTGGGGGGGGGGAGTTGGGGTTGAATTCACATTGGTTTTGTTTCAGATTTCTAGGACTGTTACTGTATATGCAGCAGTTTGATTATATACTGGCACATTATAAAACAATGAATATGTTAGGATACAGGATCTGTTACTAGGGGGTCTTTGTTAAGTTTGATTTCAATAATACATTAATACTTTTGGCCGGGGGCTTGATTCCTCAGTTTTTGATTTGGATTGATAGAACTGTTTTTTAATAGTACAAAACATTAGGTACACTGTATAAATATGGGAAACAGCTGGTTGATGCTTAATTTACACTGGGACAGGTTGTCTTTAAACCCACATCGTTTTCTAACACAAAGATATTTTCTTATTTAGAAGACTTTTAACATTATATACTATGTATTTCTTCAGCTTAATTCATCTTTGTGTTTCCTGACTTTTCTCAGGGACGAAACTTATCAATTCAGTACATTTGACCTTGACATACTTTCTTGTGATGATACTCTGTTGTTCTATCCATGCTGATTTTTAAAAAGCAGTTTAAGTCAATGGGATTTTAAACATTTTTTGTCTGTATTTACGCATGATCTGGACTTTAAGAAAGTGTACTCTTTCAAGGCCACTCATCGACTGGGTGATAACCAACCATAGGGACCACATCATCCACGCTGGTACTCTATCAGATTTGTTAAGTGATCACTCCCCTACATATGCCAACTAGTCATCTAAGTCCCCCCAAATATCTGTCCTTCCATAATTTCAACCACCCTGACACTTCTGTATTGACAAAAGATACTAGGGACCTAAACTGGCAGGGTCTCTATGCTCTCTCTGATGTAACCACTGCCATCACCTACTTTACCAGCAAACACCACCACCCATCCCCTTCCCCCGCCAGACACCCTGCCTACCCCACCACCAACCAGCCCTCTCTCCAAGGACCTTCCCCTTCTTCCTTGGCCCCCACCTCCTTACCTGATGCTACCCCCCCACTCTCCTTTCTGTTTCAAGGCCATCTCCCCCAAGGACAGTCTCAAACTCCTCCAGAGCCTGCCCAACTGGGGTAGCCCAGGATCTGATGGCCTCTCCCCCCTGTGTTCCTTGAAATTGTGTCCCAGCAATTGCCAAACCCCTCACCTTTATATTTAATCTTGCCCTGACAACCTCCTCCATGCCTCTCACATGGAAAACCACCAAGGTAATTCCCATCTTCAAAACTGGCGAACCCCTCTCATCTGATAACTATCAGCCAATATCCATTCTCCCCCTCCTAAGTAAACTGCTTAAAAAAGTGGCACATTGACAGTTATCCAAATATCTCGCCAAACATGAAATCTTATGCAGCCAGCAACACGGCTTCCATAGGCACCAGAGCACAACTACTGCCCTTTCCCTATTCACCAGCCTTATATACACCAATATGGATCAAGGATGTGCCACCTGCTCTGTATTTGTAGACCTGTCAAAGGCATACAATCCGGTAAATTATACTCTCCTCCTCCTCCTCCTCCTCGTCTCCAAACTGAACCAGATCGACTCCTCCGAGGAAACAACATGCTGGTTTCAGAGTTACCTTACCGACTAGTCTCAATTTATGTGCATTGGCCAAGCCACCTCTTCTGCCCTACCTGCCACCACCAGAGTTCCCAGAGCTCTATACTGGGCCCCCTGCTCTTCACCATTTTTGTCAATACCCTCCCCTCAGACTGCCTCTCCTGTGAATCCCTCCTCTATGCTGATGACTTGGTCATCTATCATAGAGACAAATCCCTTCCCCATTTATAATCTGTCCTCACCCAGAACTATAGAGTCACTCATAATTGGTTCTTTGACAACTTGATGCTGGTTAATGCTTAGAAATCCAAGGTTATGATGTTTGGGTCAAAACCTTACCTTGCCAGATCACTCAAATTCGATTCATCTCTCCTGATTCACCCACCAAGTGGCCCTTCACTGGAAATTGTCCACTCTTTCAAATATCTAGGGGTCATGATGGACCTTACCCTCTCCTTCACTGACCATGTTAACTCAGTAGTTCGCAGGATAAATCAAAAACTCTGTGCAGTATACTGCATCAAGCCCTTCCTGACAGCGGACGCTCACCTGACCATAACTAGAGGAAACCTTCTCCCCATTCTGGACTACTGTTCCCCAGTGTACACTCATATCTCCTCCATCCTTATGTACTAGACACGTGACAATATACAACAGTGTCTGCCACTTTGTACTGTCCACCCCCCCTACTCCACCCATCACTGTGACTTGTACCGCTCCCTAAACTGGTCCTTCTTGCACTTTGATTTTACACTCAGCTGCCTCACCGATGCTTGTATTCGAAACAGTCCTGCTTCCTCTCTGTCTACCTTCTTCAAGCCCTGCACCATGCCAATAAATCTCTGTTCCTCCCTTGTCCCTCCCTTGGTGACTCTGTGAACTGCCACTGCCATGGGTGGTACAGCACTATCAGCTGCAGCCCCCCTACTATGGAATGGTCTGCCTGCCTCCTTCAAAGCAACTGACAATCATTGCACCTTTAAACATGACTATAAATCCTGGCTCCTCACTAGGGACACTTGCATCTGTCCACACAGGTAAAACACATTCCCACAGCTCTCCCTGTCCAGATCACTAACCTCCTTTCCTGACTTTGCTTGGTCACCAGTTAGCCATGGTATCGACTTGATGGGGGGGGTTAAATTTAGTAGCTTCTTTGCCCAGTGTACTTGTATATGCTACTGTTACCACAGGTGATTGTTAATGACTCACTTTTGCTGTTACTGTTTTATTCTACTATCACTATCTGTAACCCTATTGCACTGCATGCTACTGGTTGCCATTATTTTGTTGCCATCTACACATTTGTCACTCTGCCATTTGTGTTCTGCTCCTGCCATGGTGACCTAGGAATTGCCAATTTGTACTTACCATGCACTGTTGTGACTGCCTATGACTATTGCTATGTACATTTGCTGTTGCCAGTTGTTGAATCAATCATTGTTATCTGTTATTTGTATGTGTTCATGCCTATTAGGCCTGGATCATGCCTGAAAATGGTCATTTGGATCAGTGCACTCTACACAGTTAATAAAGTCATAAATAAAAAAAAACAACTGTTACTTTTCTGATGCAGAATTCTATGTAATTTGAAAGCTTAAGCTCATATTTTCTTTTATAACATCTCTCTTGGTCCAACAAAAGGTACCAAATCATCTCTTTTTTTCTGGATCTTCTGACAAGTTGAGAGTAATGTACGCAGGGCAAGTGTATTTTGATTGGGGAGCTGAGAAAGACGGTCACCTTTGTGGACTAAATCAAATGGGAATACAATAGTCGGGAAGAGAGACCCAGACTCAAACCTGGACACATGAGATGAAAAGTTTCAGACAAACTGAATGAAACATTATGAAAATGACCGGGTGTTTGGGGTGAAGTATGAAGCCATCTGTAAGTCTGAAGTCTCATAGTTGTTAGAAGTCAGGCTCAGAACTGACCATATCTGTGATTTCCACTGTTGACTGGTAGGTGGACTGGTTCTTATTCTTTACTGAGTATACAGTGTACATTTTAGGTTAAGATGGTGCCCCTTCCAAGATCTTGCTGATATGAAGTGAAGGAAGGGAAGTGGTGTTCTACATGGTAGGGAATGTAATAAGACTGCAAGGTGTGATTCCCTGATCAGAGCAGGAACTGGACTTACTGCACATTTTTGGAACTAGAACACACGCCTGCTGTTGCATAATTCAGAAGCTGTAGTTTAAAGAGTCTATTCCTAGTATGTGGTTAAAAAATGGAAGAGGCAAGTGTTTAAGTTTAAATAAGAGCTGCAGTGTCATGAGGTTCTCACCAATGGTTCTCAGTGTTTCCACTTGCTCTGCTCCCTCCACTGTCTGAAACCACCACACCCCAAGTCTCCATTGCTCCCGAGGCTAAATAACAGCCACATTGTTTGTTTTTAGTTAAAAAAAAGCAAGGGTGACACAGTTTAGTACCAGAGAGGTACCTATGTGTGTTAATGTGTGAGCTGATATGGACACCCCCTTGATAAATGGTGCCGCCATTTTCTGCTTGATTTTTTTTTTAAAGCCACAGGTTTAATTAATCAGGTGGCACATCAAGGCTGAAGAGTTGTTATAGTATTGTGACATCAGAACGGTACCATAACAACTTTTCATGACCTTTGAACTATACCATAATAAGAAAATTGTGTGTATGGAAATCCATACACAGTAGGGGGCTAACCATATACTATTTAATTGTTAAGGTTTGAGATAAAGCTTAGATTTTGTATATCAGAATGTTTATATGTATGTTTAGCTTCTCAGCAAGGGATTTCTATAACCGTAATTCACTGTATTCTCTATACTCCCCATAATCAAGTTTTCTTTAATAGTCCCAGTCAGGTTGCTACAGCGTAGTTCATATTCCTATGTGTAGCATTTTATACATTATATCAATTTATTTAGCAATACCCCTCAAATGTTGTTAGCATCTGGAATGGAGACTGGAATGTCCTACTGTAATATTTCTGTTCAATGCACTATGGTACCACCGTTCTGTGTTTGTAATTGTAAACAGAAACATAGAAACAGAGAATTTGTTGGCAGAAAAGGACCGCTTGTCCCATCCTGTCTGCCCAGATGTTCCCTGCCTGATCTGTCTCTGCAGAGACTAACTGATCTCCAGTGAGGGCAAAAGGGGACTCAACTATTGGTAAGCCTAGCACATCAGTAAATGCTTATCACACATAGGCGGATTTAGAGGGGGGGCTAAGGGTGCTATAGCTCCCCCATCATGGAGCTCCTCTATTAGTAACACACTGGGCCGTATTCTTTACCAATATGCACTAATGCCTCCATGGGAGCTGACTGAGCCACACAGGTCTCATCTGTCCTCCGGCAGAGCTGGCCTTAGCAAGGTGCAGACTGTGCCCCTGCACCTTGGGGGCTCATGCTTTTTTCTTGAGGAAAAAAAATGTAAAACATTTAAAAATGCCTAAATGTTGTTAGAGATGAAAATGTTTGCCAGCAAATGAAAGTGGAAGACAACTGGCTCTGTTACTGTTACAAAAGGTGGGGGCAGCTTTGCTGCAGTGGAAGAGATTAGGTTAAGTAAGTGCTAATGGTGTTAATGGCCATACTTCACACCTCCCAGGTTGTCTGTTTTCACAAACAAAGGGCTATATTGACAAAAGAACTTGTTAGTAACCTGCATATGTAGGTGAAACAATGAATGATATGGCAAAATATGTTTCAAAAGTATGTGAGCACTCAAAATGGTTTAAAAACCTGACCAGCACAGAGCAAAACTGGATTTCCTGATAGGGACCCTGAAAACCTGATCGCCAGGTAAAAAAACTGACAGGTGACACGTGGCAACCTTACTGGTGTCCCATGCTAATCCTCTCTATTCTCTCCCACTAACACCTCCAGAAAAGTGAAGTTGTTTAACTTGTTTGCAAATCAGAGTATCTGAGGTATCAGTGTCCAGTGATGATGTCCCTGTCCTTACAGAAATGAATAAGGTAGTAGTACCGTACTTACTTAAGTTCTTGCTCCAGGCTCAGTCAGATTCATTTCCAATGGTGAAGTCAAATAATTCAGTGCAGTCAGTGGCACTAATTAAAAGATGTTGGTTAAACTAGCAGAGGGCAGCTGCTGGAATAGGACAGGACCTTAGTGTTCCATCAAACTGGGTGTGTAATAAATGCAATATAGTACTAGTGTTATTAATTTCTAGTATGGGGAGCTTAAATTCATGACATTAAAATTGTTTAAGGTCACTGCTAGTTTTGTCCTATATGGCAATTTGATTTTGGTGTGGATTTGCAGGAGAGGGAGTTGGAGAGTAGTGCCCTCCTGTACCATGCTAGGAATGGCACAAAACGAATGCTGGGGCAGGTCTGGTCTCAGCGACAGCATGAACCAGGAGAGGTAGAACTTGGTACATGAAACCTTTGAACTGAGGTAAAAACTTCAGCATGTACTATATGTCTAATCTGTGTTGTCTTTTCAGTCGTGGTTGTAAAGTATGAATGAGCACAGAGGGAATTAAGAGACATAGGGACTTTGAAGGTATTCTGCTGTATATTACGGCACGTGCAGAAGTTTCTGCATACTTGGAGAGCAAAATGCCCCTGACTGGCCCATACCTGGAGCTCCACCTGGCCCAATTTACAATGTCCTTCCAGATTGCCTTCTCCCCCAGCAACCACCCCTTCTGCCCCCCAGGTAACGCTCCCTAGAACCCCTAGCGGTACCTTATTATTTATATACTAGACTAATTGTAACTAATTGAAGCCTTTGTACACCTTTGTATTACTGGAATTGCTTTGTGTGTTCTTTTATTGTATCTCACTTGTAATGTTCTCCATTGTTGTACTCTACCACCAATTGTTGTCTACCCTCCCTATGACAAGGTGCCTTTGTAAATGAGTCTT
The DNA here is from genome assembly GCA_016271365.2 of Neoceratodus forsteri. Lineage (NCBI taxonomy): Eukaryota > Metazoa > Chordata > Ceratodontiformes > Ceratodontidae > Neoceratodus > Neoceratodus forsteri. The sequence continues at coordinate 706,861,084 of CM057459.1, read as the reverse complement.
TAGGCACTTTTACACTGGCAGTCTTGCAATGGAATCAGTGTTACGGAAGGACCTTACCATTCCACCCAATGCTGTGTAAATGCTATTTGTTCCATTGTAAAAATGAACGGTCGCCTGAAACGCACTCCATGGTGTAGGTGGTTTGTCCCAAATGTGCCCTTGCAGCATGCAGTGAAAAGCGCCCATTCCGGAGCAAACAGCTCTAGCTCTAGCAAGGAGTACTGCACTGGTATGGATGGCAGGGCGCTTTGTGGTGAAAAATAGAACTCGTGTAATCAGAACATGTAGCAGAACACGCTGTATCGGTGCTACACAGATAACACTTATTTCAGCACAGCAGCGTGTGTGTAAAAGGGCCTTTTGACTCAAAGGTTGTAAATCTGAATTGTGAAATAAAATTGCTAACAGAAGTCATAAGACCTTGTTTGGCTCACTGACACAGGCAATTATAAACCCGGAAAAAAAGTGATAGAATCAAATATTTAGTTTATGTAGTTCTGTGTGCTGAATTGGGGGGGGGGGGCAAGTTGTGATGTACCTAAGCAAGTGCTGTTGCTAATAAAAAAAATATATGCTTTTTTATATTTGTTTAAAAACTGTTTCTGTCTGCTTACTGACTTCTTTGGCCTATCATAAAAATGAGATGCCTCATACCATGGGGTTATCCCAGTAAAGGACATTTTAAAACAATAAAAAATATTTTATTTATTTAAAAATGTATTTTCTTTGGAATAAATTGTTCTATAGAATAAAGTATGTTTTGCAAAAATAGCCAGCAGACTTGAAATGATATTTTCAGAAACTAGATCGCAAAGTGACTTTGTTCCCATATTTCTATAGTAATTGTATTTTTTTTTTTTACTGAGATAAGGTTGGGGGATACGTTAATCTATACTGCAGGACAAACTGGGAAGGGTTGGCTTTATGGTAATGTCATAATGTGCTTGAGTGAGTGACTTTTGTGAACTTGTTTATTTGGATTGTCATTAATTTGTCTTTATCACCAAATCTCTTTCAACTTTTCTCATTTTTATGTGTTTCAGATGTGCTGCTGCCCAGCTGCAGTCTTTTGGTATTTTGTGTTTTTTTGGGGGGTGGGAGTATATTTTGGGCAACATACTTTCATGTGGACTGTGGGGGCTCTGGGGATGGTGCTAGGGTGCAACTAACAAAGCATGGGGAGGGAGGAAATGAGTAGCAATTGCATTAGAAATACCCACCAAAATGCACCAGAATGCACCAAAATGTTAAAAAATTTCTGGGGGCCTAAGTGGCCCACCAGACCCCCAGCCTATTATTTTCCTTTTTTACCTGACTTCAGCTCCCCCATCTATAGGACTTCTGGATCCGCCCCTGTCACAAAACCAACATTTGAAAACTTAGTAGAGGATTGTGTTGCATTCAAAAGCCAGTACTCTGAAAGAAACACTATCCACACATGAATAACTTTATTAACTGACTATATCAGGTTCACTTTTACTGAAAGAAAAATGATTACAATATCATAGCATGTAATATTTGTCTCCTTGGTCTCTGGTGACCTTCCCTTCTCCCTGCCTATTTTCTAATATACCCACATGCTTACACCACACATGCTTGAAGCTTCCCTCCGCTGTTCTTGCCTCCACCACTTCTACTGGCAGTCTTTTCCAGGTGTCTACCATATTTTTAGTGAAGAAGTATTTCCTAACATCTCTTTTAAACTTCCCCCACAGCTTCACTGCATGTGCCCTGGGCCTGGTGCTCTTACTTGTATGAAAAAGACTCCGCTCCTGCACTCTGTTCACCCCTGTGAGGTACCTGTGTGTCTCTATCATGTTTCCAGGCTGTACATGTTGAGATCTCACAGTCTCTCCTCATAGGGCTTTTTGTGCAACCCCTGCACCATTTTAGTTGCCCTTCTCTGAACTGCCTTCGTCCTATGTCCTTTTTGAGGTGTGGACTCCAAAACTGTACACAGTACTCCAGGTGGGAGCGATACAGTGGCAACACCATCTTCCTCCTACTGCTGAAGATACCCCTCCATATGCCCCCCAGCATCCCACTAGCCCCACTCACTGCTTTATCACACTGCCCTGGCACTTTGAGGTCATCAGATATGATAATCCCAAGGTTCCTTTTCTGTTTAGTGACTGTAACTATCTCCCCCCATCCTATACTCAGTTCATGGGGTCCTATATCCTAGTGGCATAATTCCGTTCTTTTTAAACACAGAAACACAGACTTTGACAACAGATAAAGTCAGTTTGGTCCACCCAGTCTGCCCATTTCCCTGGCTATTGGATAAGCTGCAGATCCTAGTTAACCAACAGCCTACTTCTTCCCACCTCCCACTAGAATTACCATTGAATACCAACTGTCAGGCTCTTGACCACTTCTCGAGTTTCCCAAGATCCTGTGCATTCTCTCCACCCCCTCCTGAGTGACCACCCTATTGCAGATTTTGGATTTATCTGCAAAAAGGCAGACCTTCCCTTCCAGTACTTCTGCAATGTCACTTATGAAGACATTGAAGAGAACTGGTCAAAGTATTAAGTCTTGTGGTACTCTGCGGATCACTCACCCATCTTTATGGTGAGTACTGTTAACCACCACCCTTTCTCTCCTGTCTGTTAACGAGTTTCTAACCCAGTTTCCCACTTTGGATCAGCTTCCTTATCAATCTCCTGTGCAGCACAGTGTTGAATGCCTTGCTAAAGTTCAGATATGCAACATCTACTGCCCTCTTCTGATCTATTTTCCTGGTCATGCTGTCAAAGAAATCTATTAGATTCATTTGGCATGACCTCCTCCAATGAATTCATGCAGCTATGAACTTGCAGGCCATGGAATTCAAGATACTCTACCAGTCTTTTTTTTCAGTAGAGTTTCCATTAATTTCCCCACTACTGAAGAGAGACTGACTGGCCTAAAGTTGCTAGCCTCTTCTCTGCTTCTGTTCTTATGTAGCGGGACCATATCAGCTCTTCTCCAGTCCTCTGGAACCATGTCTGTTTCCAGTGAGCTGTTAAACAAGGCTTCTCAGTGATGCAGCTAGCACCTCCCTGAGTTATCTCAGTACCCTTGAGTGTATCTCATTTGGTCTCATAGCCTTGTCCACCTTCAGAACTACAAGTCCCTTCAGGACTCTTTCATCTGAAAATGGCCTTGTGTCCACCTTCCCTTCCTCTGGTGGTCCGTCCCCCTCCCTCTACTGTGTAGATTGAGCAAAAGTGCCTATTCAGAATGGCAGCTTTTTCTTGGTTCTCTTCTGTGCAATCTCCACCTTCCACCCTCCTAATCCTCACTATCATTCCCCTTGCTTTCCTTTGTTCTCACTTACATATGAGAAGAAAGTGTTATCTGCTTTAATGACCCCTTTGGTGATCCTTTCTTCTGCCTGCACCTTTGTATCCTCACTGCCTTAACTGCTTCCCTCTGTTTTACTTAATATATCTCCCTGTCCTCCTCACTCTGTGTTTCCTTATATCTCCTAAATGTCCCCTTTTTTCCCTTCGCCACCACGGCCACTTCCCTACAGAACCATAATGGGCTCTTTTTTCCTCTGTTTTAACTCACTTCCTTGATGCAAAGGCTGGTTGCATTAATTATGCCCTCCCTTATTTTTCCCCACTGTGCCTTTACCCCTCCCAGGCGATTCCCCCATGAGCCAGTTTCTGAGGCAATCTCCCATTATTTTCAAAATCTGCCCTCCTAAAGTTCAGGACCCTCGTCCTCATGTGGTTTGCTTCTGTTTCTGTCTTTATGTTAAACCACACTGTATAGTAATCACTGGTACAAAGGAGACTGCCCACTGTGACGTCTGCAATGCTGTCCCTGTTTGTAAGCATCAGGTCCAGCACTGACCCCCCATTCCTAGTGGGTTCTTTGTCTAGCTGTCTGAGAAACGTTCTTGTAGGGAGTTAAGGATGGCCTTGCTCCTTACTGAAGCCACCATTGGAAGGCTTCACTCTATGTATTGCAGACTGAAGTAACCAACTAGCAACACCCCCCACACCTTACTTGCTATTCTGATGATGACTTTCTCAACTGCCTTATCCAGCTCATCTCCCTTTAAATGCTGTTATTAAAACAATAAACAAAATGCTGAAAAAAAAACCCAATACTAATATATTTTAATACAGAGCAAGGGACACCTAGCAGCCCCTGCTCCCTGGAATGCAGGACCCTCAAGGTCACGTTAGATGTAAAGGAATAGAAAATGCTTCCCTTTTTGTAGCAAATGTCACAGTGAAGCTGCAAACCTAAAAGTCAAATGCAATGCATTACTTTGTTTGAACCCCACCCCCTACACTGATACCTAGCTGCACTCCGACCCTCCTATCTGAAGCACTGAGATCTACAGCAGGATCTCACTGGTGTGAGTAGTATCAGTGTTATCCTAACCCATTACCCACTGCTTTAAGACTTAAACATGGGAGTCCTGGATCTGGGGCCATTTAGGTCACCTACTCCACTGGTCTGCAATACACTGAGACCTAATTTCAAAACAATTTGTGGAGAAATCTTTGTTTAAATAGGCCTGTTATTGTATAGTTATACTGCTCATGCAGTAACTAACCCACAAATCATTTGTTCTAAGTTATCCATTTAGAAATGCAGTGAGCTTTCCTGCCTTAAAGGGGAATGCCCATCATTGAAAGCTCGACACTTAATGTAAAAGGTATGTAAGGTAAAATTCTTGTTTTGCACTTAAAGTGCTAATTAGCAGAAGTCCCACACTAAGATGTGGGACTTTCAATGATGGATGTTCCCCTTTCAAAACCTATACTGTTCCCCTTTAAAAACATATTTCAGAGGCTAAGAGAACATTTTTTAAAGCTGCATTGTTCAAATCATGAAATACAATATTTTTTCTCACTCAGTTGGAAGTCAAAAGCATAAAAGCACTCATTCTTCCATGTTAACAGTATGTAAGGCGTTTGTTCACTTATTCAAATCACTGTCAGAGTGATACTCTTTAACAGAGCAGTTTGAGCTAAAACTAGAGACAGTTTTACCAAAAAAAATGTAAAAGGTTATATTCTTCCTTCGCAATAACACACTGCCAAGTGTTGCCATTTAAAGTACTGTAATTATAATGGTAATGCTTCTTACAGGATATCATTTGCTTGTTAAACCAAGAGGTGAAAAAATATGTGCATCTGAAATTTGCGCTCACTATATAATAGTTTCCTTTAGTAGTTTTTGTTCATTTATTATTCAGTAACATATAATCCATACAATTTCAACATACTGTATATACTGCAGGTTCTTTACAGAAAGACTGACTGAAAAACTGATAGACACCAGTTAATAGGGATCACTTGGTAGATTCAATAGCATCCCATTTCAGCAGGTGTCACTTTTAAAAGGAGTTCACAGTTCACTCATGTGATACAGAAAATGAGCTTCGGTCATCTTATGAGTGTGGTAATGTGCTATGTTCTTAAGTAACACTGGGTACTGTATCAACTGTATTGTTATTTTTTTTTATTTATTGAAATTTTGGATAACACCTTTGAGAACAAGCTCATTTTATAGGTTCCACGTCAGACGAATAATATATATTGGAAAACTATGAGACGGAGAACAAACTAAACAAGGAATTATACAAAACATTACAACAGTATATAACTAGAGATGTTCCAATACATGTGGCATTGTACAATGTATGCCAAGATGTATATTTGATTAAAACCTGGAATTCAAAGGGTCATATTAGAGGGGGTGTGGTCTTATGAAATTACCCTTTACAGGAAAATGAGAACAGACTCAGCCTAATATCTAATAATCAACAAGGTAAGGGATGACATCAGCCCAGGGACCTTGTCAGAGGTGAGAAGGTATGGGACAAAGCATTTTAAAGTGAGCAAGGGAGCTCAGGAGATATAACAAGGGGGAGAGGGGGAAGCCATAGAGGGGTGAGGGGAAAGAGTGGAAGGGATCAAAAGGAAATGTGAAAGGAGCATGATTAGGAACTTAGAACAGTTATTTACATGCTGAGAACATTATGCATAAGGTCAGGATAGCATAAGGTTAGAATAAGTGCTGGTCACAAGAAGGAAGGTTATTGGAAGCAGTCACAACTGGCATCAGCAACTAGCTGTTGCTTAAGTTTAACCTTGAAGGAGCCCAAGGTGGATGCTGAAGTGATGTCATGGTGCAGCAAGTTCATCCATAGCAGGGCATGGTAGGCACAGGACCTTTGTCCCAGAGAAGTGCGACAGCAGGGTATATTAAAAATCTGGCTAGTAGAGCTTTTGGTGCAACAATGGTTGATAGTGGGGTAATAAACTTTTGAACTGCTGGGGTCATTTTGCTTAAACTTACTTTTTTGGACAGTAAACATGTTTGGTACATGAGTCTACCTTTCAATTGGGGCCAGTTAGACTGAACGTACATGTCGCAGGAATGGGACAGATGGGTTGAGCCAATAAGGAGCCGGCATGCTTTGTTGAATGCAACTGTGATGCAGCAAAGAGTTGTTTCAGTAGCTGATCCATAGATTGGTAAGCTGTAATCAATAAGTGAGACAAGGGCTTTGAATGGCCAGGTTAAGAGCCTCTGGGGTCAAACATTGCTTATGCTTATAAAGTAGCCCAATGCGGGTGTTAACAGCCTTAGTAATGTTGTCAATGTGATAGGCTTAGGTCATTGTACTGTCAATAATAATCCCCAGATATTTAAAGAGCTGAACTAGCTCCAGGGGAGAGCCCTCTTCGTTTGTGATAGAAAGAGGATAAGTTCTATGCCTATTTTGGGAGCTGGAGGACAGCATAGTTTTAGTCTTGTAATTCATAACTAACTTGTGCTTATGGAACCATCTTTTTATGTCTACGAAATTACTCTGTGGCCTGGATTCAAGAACCTTAGGGTCTGGATCATTGGTAAACAGGACAGCATCATCAGCATATAAAAGAATGTGACCCTGACAGGAGTAAGGAAAGTTGTTGAGGAAAATGCTAAACAAAAGAGGGCCCAAGATGGACCCTTGAGAAACTCCAGAAAGGACGGGTCTGCTATCTGAGAGTGTTACTAATCTTCACCTGCTGTGTACGGTTGTGTAGGTAACTTTCAAACCAGGCTACGCTGTCATAAGCTAGGCAAATGGTGGTAAGCTGTTTGACCAGGAGGGCATGATTCACGGTGTTGAAAGCTTTGGTTAAATCAATGAAAACAGCACCGACCAGGTGTCCTTGATCTAAGGAGTGGTGAATAAAGCCTGTGAACTTAAGAAGAACAGTAACGGTACTATGACCATTTCTGAACCTGTGTTGTTGCAGGCACTGTAGTTGATATTTTTCTAGGTATTCAACCAGTTGGTCAGCCACTATATGCTCAAGAGCTTTCGAGAGTGGAGGCAGGATAGAGATAGGCCTGTAGTTCCCAGTAATTGTGCGATCCCCAAACTTATGAACTGGTTTTACAGTGGCAGATTTCCATTTCTGACAGAATTGAGAGTGACTAAGTGACATGTTAATAATATGCGTTAGAGGTGATAGAATTTCATCCAGCATAAGGGCTACAAACTTAAGATCCAGGGTGTTACTACTAAATCTTGATTTCCCTAATTCCTTGAGTAGGTAATTCCTGGTTTCATGGGCTGAGAGGGTTTTGAAGTAGAAAGGAGGATGAGAAGGGCGCCGAGTCTCTTTTCCAGAGTAGTTACTTGTGAGGGGGTGAGAGAAGTAGCCAGGTGGCAGGACACCACTCAGGTCTGTGAAGGCATTATTAAAAGTGTTAGCAATACGTTTGGGATCGGAGTGAAGGTACACCATCAATGTTAAGCATGGTAGGGGCAGATCTGAGGTCTCTCCCAGTGACCTCTTTAAGGTTAGTCCAAAATTTTCTGCCATCATTCCAGGTCTGAGAGAACACTTCCTTATAGAGTAATGTTGATTTTTAGCTGCATGAATAGCCCTTGCACAGTTGTTTGTAGCCGCATTGTGCCACTGGATGTCGGCCTGGTTACACAGGGACCTAGACCTGTGCCATAGATGGTCCCTGACATTCAGAAGCTCAAAGAGGTCCAGAGAAAACCAGGGATTACAGCTGCCTTTGATTTTATGCTTTTTTTGGGGGGGGGGGCATCCCCTATCACATATAGCATTGAACTGAAGAATGAATTGGTTGAAGACAATGACAACATTGTTAGTTGTGTAAACCATTGACCAGTCCTGATTATGCAGGTCAGCTTTTAGTGATTCAAGATGCCCACGGATGAGTACCCTGGTGGTAATTGTTCTAGCGGGTGGTTTAGATAATTTGTTTGCCCAATGAAACAAGACTGGGGAGTGGTCACTGAAGGCATCTGGGAGTACAGTTGTGTCCGATATATGATCAGGGTGGTTAGAGAGCACCTAGTCCAGTAAGGTACCTGTCCCAGATTTATAGCTGATTCTAGTGGGGGACTTGACTAGTTGGGTGAGGTGAACTGCTGAAACTGCATCTTCGAAAGGACTTGTGTCAGGAGAGAACCAACTGATATTGAAACTCCTAATATGGTAATTACCAACTTAAGACTCAGAGAGTCAAAACACTCCAGGAGTGAATCAAAGCAGGAGGCCGTCTGTCTGGGAAGAATATAGATTGAAAACACAGTAAGGGTTTTATTGTGTGCACCTAGAAGCACTTTTATGGCAAGGGCTTGCATATGGTCATCAGTTTTGGGCAGAGTTAGGATGAGACCTTGAAGGTTGTTTTGGAGGTAGATCGCACAACCAACCCCACGCTTGGAGAGACAATCTTGTCTAAAGACTGTGTAGCCTGGGATGGAAATTGAAGCATCCGCTGTTTTTGGAGAAAGCTATGTTTCTACAACTGAGAGGATGTCTGGGTTATGTTGTAAGATCCATGCATTCAGTATGTCCATTTTGCGGAGGAGACTGCATATATTAATTGAGGCAATTGCAAGTAACCCAGTAGATGACTGTGGGTATGCCGTAAGTTGTGGAGGGCCAGGGTTGGGGTGAGTATTGCTAGAGAGCAGCAGCAACTGTAAGGCCAGTCCACACAGATATTCCTTTAACTGCTTGTTACTGAATTTGTGAAGCGTCCTCTGAGTTGAGCGCGCTTTCCAGTTGGCTTGTAAGTTGAAGATCCCAGGGAGGAGTGCCAAAGGGAGTAGCCAGCTAGGGCAATGAAATGGCATCCCCCAGTCACCAGGGGAATGCAGGTTCCATGGCACAGTAAGAGAGTCACAACATTGGGATAAGGTGATAATACTATAAACATATAAATGATTACTATCCAATGTTGGTGAGGTAGATGTTAGAAACTTATCACAGGCAAGGTCAGATAGGGTCAACAGAGAGAGCAATATAATGCCTCTAGGAAGTAAAACCATTATAAGAGACATTATGATACCAAGGAGTGCAGCAGTAAGAGCACACGCAAGGTCCCTAGCACAGTGCAAGGTTAATTATACCAGTGTTATATTTTTTTTCCTTCAAAGTACAATATGCTAAAAGTGAGAAACAAGGGAGGGGATGACGGTGATTAGAACAGGAAAAAGGCAGAGGCAAGTTGGACAAGTGGGTGGGAGGATTAATAGGAAAAATAAGATGCCTCTAGTGGCAGATCAGTATAAACTGCAAATGGGAAAATGGGCACAAATAAAACCTCTCTCAAAACTTAAATCAACTTTAAGAAATCTCTACAGCAGACTAAACATTACTTAAAGTGAGAAATCAAAACATTTCAAGCAGAGATCAGTCCTAGCATTCATTTCTTGGCAGCAGTTCCTAGAGGACTTCTGGATTACTACACATAGTGTGGGGAACACTGGTAAACGTTATTACGTTTTGTATTGTACATACTGTATTGCCATGCTGCCATGTGGAAGTTAACCCCAACTGTTGACTCTCCAGAAAGTTTTAGTAAGTGCTCTAACATTTAATCTTAATACAGATTTAAAGTACTAATTTTTAAACTACAAGCAGTCACGAACAAAAACAAGGATTCTCAAGTGCCTCTATCACACTAATGTTGCCCTCTGACCATCCCAATTAGCCAGCTGCTTTAGTCCTCATTAAAAGGTTGTGGATAACATAGGTGCTAATGGGGTAAAAAAAAAGGTTCCAGCTGAGACATCCTGATTAACCAGGCGGTCACTGTTAACTGCATCTCTTTTAAGTGTCGTACACTGTATTCCTATCATTTTTGTATCAAAAATAAAAGCTATATCTGTTTTTGGGTGAAGGGGGAGTGGTACAGTTATGAACACAGTTTTCCCTACTCTGAAACAGTGGCAAAACAATCACTGATAGATTTGGATGAAGGCCACATAAACAGCTAAAATCATACCTTTCAACCTGTTATCACTCAGATGTGGAACTCTGTCCCAGAGCTGTGTGGATTGCTTACTCACTTGCATATTTGGTGTGTAGGTTCCAGACACCACAGAGAGCTTGAGCGCTATCATGGAGAAGGGGGAAGAGGAACCAACTGCTGTGGTACAAGCTGGTGCCAGTGACACAGGCAGAGGCAGACCAGAGGTGGTGCAGCAAAGATTTAGCAAACTAGTAGTGGTGCCCAGAGAGTGCATATAAGAAACTGACTGTCCCCTGATGGATAGTGCTTGAATCTGTCTCTTAATCTCATCAAATTCAGATTTCAGATCAGAGGTCAGATTTTGGATCAGAGGTCAGATTCTTTGGCTATAAGGCTGGATTCTTTGGATTTAAGGTCAGATCCATGGATCTGATTTCCAGATCCATGGATCCAACAATCCAATCAAATGAGAGTGAGTATTATGATCAGATCCATTAGAGGAATCTGAGGTGGTTAGATCCGTTCTTGGATGGCATCGCTATTCGATAACATCTGAAACTGGACATGTTGCCCATTGCATGATGGTATCCAACTTTCCATTGTTATCTGACTTGGTTGGATACTGTCCAAGAACCACTAAAAACTAGGTGGGAGTCTTGGGAGCAGGACCTCTAAGGTAGTATTCGCTGAGATACAGCAGAGGCTACATGTAGAAACAGTGAGGCAGTGGGAGGTTCAGCAGTGAACTGTGTGGTTAAGGGTTTATGTAACCCCTGGGATTGTATGACCATACTCCCTATAATGCTACAGAACTTGAAACACTGGTCCTTGTCAACTGTCTTCATCTTATTTTCATACCCCAATTTGTTTTTATGTAACATTTCGTGTTCTCATTTGAAATAAAAGACTGCATTTGAATAGGAAAAATATTTTGAGTACAGACTTTTAGAAAAGCCAGACAACCTCAAGTTGTGGGTTGACAGCTGCATTGTGGATAACTAGCTGACATCCAGCAGTCACTGCTTTTCATTTCCAAAGAAGTGCTCTCTGTGACATGCTTTAAAATGTATTTCTTTTTATGAAACTTAGTCTATTGATGTACTTTCACATAAGACACAGTACAGTTTACATAGCAGTTTCTTAATGTGCAGCATCTCCATTACATGTCTTATAGGCATATAAAACAAATCCAGGCAAAGAGTATAGTTTTATTTGTATGAACAATGCAGACATAAACAAACAGGAAGACAAACGGGTTCCTACCAGGAGCCAAACCTGTAACTTATAGGCAGTCCTTTAGATCTTCCAGTTAAAGTTCATGAAATTGTGGAAAAGATGCTCTCATTTCGTAACTTGTGAAGAGACTATATGATTATACTAAAACCTAAGAATTAATTATTGTGCAGCTATTTAATACATCTTTAACAATACCAGACACTGTGGAGTTTATTGAAAAGTGCACTTTTGATGTGGAAGTTTACTGAACTAATTGATCACTCAAGGGACCAGATCAGAGTTCCTCTTCCTCCTCCTCTACCACCCCCAACTGTCCCACCTGTGCATGCTGCTAGGACTGCCACAGTTCAAGGAACTGTGGGAGTCAGAGCTGTAAGGTTGCAGTGATGTGCTCCATTGATTCCAGTTCTGAGATCTTTGCTTTCCAAAGAGCTATAGTCGGGGCCGGGGGAAGGGGGGTCAGCCAATGCAGGGTGATACATTTCAGGCTGCTACCTTTAGTATTTGTATGATCCTCAACTTGTGTCTTGGACCGCTCAGGAAGGTGGGCGACCCCAGAATCAGATCTAGGAAGAAGTAGGGGATACGGGTAGTGGTTAACGCCTGCATTTCTGTTTGTACTACTTCCCAGAAAGGCTGGATAATGGAACAGCCCCCAAATACAGTATGTGGTGGTGGGTTTCCATTGCTCCACAATGCCTCCAGCAGACATCTGTGTGTGTTGTGTTAAATTGTATTATAATATTGGGGGTTCAAAAATACCTTGTAAGGATTCTTCAGTTGAACTTCTGCTATGTAGGAGAAGCAGTTATGAGCCAGCCAGCCAGTAAGGAGGCGTTTCTTCCATTGGTGGGCTGGAATAGGAGTATCACTTTCTGTCTCCTACCTTACTCTAAGTTGTTCCAATGGAGGATCCTCTTGTTTAGAAAGTAATTTGTATAGTTCAGAGACCAGTCTGGTTTTAGCTTTAAGAATGACAAACCAAGAGAAAGATTGTTCCAAGTCTGACTGTGGCTATCCGATCTAGGCTACCTGGTCCTGCTGCAGCAAGAAGTGTCTCACTTGGAGGAACCTAAAATGATCCTCTCCTCTGAGGTGGTATGTGTCTGTAAGGTCTAAGGGTGCAGTACCTCCCCAAGACAAGCACTGTTTAAATCTAGCGAGCCCCCTAAGTTCCTAGTAACCATACCCAGGATCTAGTTGGAGAAGAAAAAAAGAGATTGTGATGCTTGATTAGGGTAAGGGGTCCCAGAGAGTTAGGATAGGCAGTTAATCATTTAATCTTTCACAAAATGTGCATGGCATGCTTGGTCCAGGAGTTGCGTAAGGTGTGGAGTACATTTGCGGGTAACATTCTGGTGGGGGTAGTCCACAAAGAAAGTCCTGGTGAGTCTGCCTCCTCTAGTGAATACCAGCCAGAATCAGCTTTTCTTTTCACCCAGGTTCCCAGAAAGGTAGCCTATGCTGCCAGGTAGTATGTCTTGAAGCAAGGTAGGCCCAGGCCTCCCTGCTCCTTGGATAAGGTCAGTACATTTTGTGCTATTCTAGGCTTCCTTCCTAGCTACAGACATCTGGAACTCTCTTTCAGGAATAGGTTTCAGAAGGCATTTGGGATTATAATGGGGAGGAGATGAAATAGTAATAGTACATGGGGACCACATTCATTTCATTTACATAGAGTGAAGAAGGTACTTCCATTGGGTCCGGTGTTGTTTAATCTTATAAAATAATTTTTGATAGTTGGCAATGAACTATCTAAAGGCCTCCCCAGAGATGTGTATACCCAGATACTGGAAAGATTTTTGTGGAGCCCAAGAGAATGGGTAGGTCTCTTTAAAACTGGGGGGTGTAGCAACTCAGGACCATAGTTTCCAACTTGGACTGATTGATTTTGTAGTCAGCCAATATTCTAAGATCTCCAAGGGTGTCCAGGAGATGTGAGGGGGTGGACTGGCTCCCCAAGGAGGAATGGGGAATCATTAGCATATAGTGCTATTTAAAATCTATTTCTAATCAACATGGTGAATGATTAAAGGACCCTTTCATAACAGATTGAATGTTTAAATGTTCTGATGATTCATAATTCCTTTTATATTAACCTATGTACTTAACCAGAAAATATGCATTCTTTTTTTTTTATAGACTTTATTTATTCACCTTGCGGCCTGGACATCCTTCTGGGGTACCAACTCAGCGGGGTCTCTACTCCCTGCCTGAACCCGTGCATGCCAGTGAACTCCCCTGACTGCCCAGGCAGGTCTAGCCCCCTGAATCACCCCCCCAGGGTTGGGTCCATTCTCCCTTGGCGGCCAGTACCAGGATAAGAGGGACCTACCTAGTGACAGGTCGGCCGTGGAGTTCACTTGGTGCTCTGAGCTGGCGTTGGGATGTGGACCTGCCATGGCTCTGCAGAGGGCTTTTCTGTGCTGTGTGTGTTGCTCAGGCACGGACGTGCAATGGCATCCTGCTCACGCCAGGCACGGTCCCATGCCCGGGTGTAAGACACCTACCGCCACCCAATCCCCTTCAATGTCCCCACGCTGACTGCAACCACCCTTCCCTCCTCCAGAGTTCACTAGTGCAGCATGTGGAAGAGCCCACCCACCCCAGGAGAGGAGAGCTGTCCTTTGGACGCTTGATCCTACTCTTCCCCTGCCAACCCCCGACAGCCTGGGCTCATTCTCAAACCCAGGCGCCGATGTGGTATGAGGAGTGGTGACCGGCACCTCGACCCTCAGCACCACCGGGCCAGCCAAATATGCATTCTTTATTTTGCTCCATGACCATGAACCTTATACATAGAAGTCTGTAGAATAAAATTATTAAACATGTATGTTTACATGCCAGTGAGGTGTTAGGACAGACATAGAAGCATAGAAATTGCCAGCAGATAAGGACCACTAGGCCCATCCAGCCTGCCCATAGGCCCTATACCATGTATGTGACCACTGGCCCTATATGATCAATGGCTTTTCATCACTCCCTCCCCTCTCAAGGTTCCCCTGTGCCTGTCTCAGGCATGCTTAAACCCGCCCACTGTGATTGCCCCAACTACCTCATGTGGCAGGCTATTCCAAGGGTCGACTACCCTCTCTGTGTAGAAAAACTTCCTCACATTACCTCTTAATCTACCACCCCTCAATTTCATATCATGCCTCCTTGTTCTGGTACAATCCCCTTGTTCTAGTATAACCAGACAGTTATTTAGTTTTTATTTTCCATCAAGATTTTTATCCCCGGGAGCCCTTGGTAGGTGGCTATGGTCTCTCCTGATGGAGAGACTCAGTGTCTGGCTTCATGCTGCCCCGTATCACCGGCTCAGATAGTCCCCAGCGGATTGTCCCTGTGGTGGGCTGGGGGCTGGCACACCCTCCCCCAGAGACTCAATCCAGATTCTCTGAGCTGACCCTGTGACCGTGAGCTGCTGGGACCCTGTCAGGTCTGGTTTCTTAATTTTCTCCCATCCCTCCCCTACCGACACGATGATGTTGGCATGTGCCTCTCTACTCGTACTGCCCTCCGGCCATCGCCAGAGAGCAGTCAACGAGCGGGACAACAAGTCCCCTTCCCCCCAAGAAAGGACAGCAGTCCTCTGGATGCTCAGTCCTCCCTCCCTCCTGCTGACCCCTGGTGGCCCAAGCTCGTTCCCGAACCCAGGTCACCGGCATTGTTTGAGACTTGGGTCCAGTGCCTCAATCCTCAGTGCCACCGGGCCGGCCTCCAGACAATTATTTTGAACACAGATGTTGGACATGTCTGACATTTGGGTCTTGTGGTCGGAGGTTGGAAATTCTCTCCATCTATGATGAAAATTACATGGTCTACCCTGTATTTGGGCCCCGATATATTGTCAAAATGTATAAAATGTTACACTTCTAGCTTTGTTAAGAAGCCTTAGAAGCCTCATCATACCATCTTGGATAAAGTCTGGATCTTCCACTATTCCATCTTCTGTATATGCGCCTCTTTAAGATTAATTCTGCACTTGTGTTCATTAATTTCCTCACCCCTGCACTGAAATAGGAGCCTGCTGTCTGTTGTGGGTGTGGTTAGGATCCTCCCATCTCCAATGTTGGAAATGGAAAAAAATTCACTGGGGGAACCTACCACCTTTAATTTAATAATAAAGATAATAACAATAAAGATACATGACAGGGGTCTGAGGAAACATTTTCTAATTATTTCTTGCATTTTCATGCTTTATTTTATTTAGTTTTATGCCTTTGGGGGCTATATTTTACAGAGGATCACCTCTTCCCCCCATTTTACTCCTGGAAATGAGTCAGACTTTCAATTTCACTCCCAGAACTGAGTTCCTCTGAGTTCCCCCCATTTCCACCACTACCCATTTCCTAAGAGCCTTCACTGGTCTTGGCTAAGGTCGTTTCCCCTTATAACCATGTGGTCATTTACCTGTGTATTGAATGACCTGATGGGATGTTGTTTGGGGAGAAACATGGAGTCTACAAAAATGGGTTCTTTCTCAGAAGTGCTATTAGTGCCCAGAACCAGTACAGATAGGAAGCTGAAGATATCATATTCAATACATGTCTCGAGGAGTGATGTAGGGAGGAGGTCTATGGTTACATAGGGGACTGGGGAGGAACCTGGGAGGATAAGACACTGTACTTAATGGACAGGCTGCACCTAAGCAGGGGGGACTAGGATGCTAAGGAACAGGCTGGAGGCATAACACATTTGAAACTAAGGGGACTTCGTTGGGGAGATGGACCCTAAGTTTTCCCATGGAAGGTTCTATCAGAGCCCCCCCAGGTTGTGGGTATGGTGATGTGGAGGGCCTCAGGACATAAGGGCAGGGGCAGAGGGGAGGGGACGAGGTCAAAAAAGATGGCGGAAGGGAGGTAAGGGGGAGGAATGAGGGAGAAGAGGGTGGCTGGGGGAGAAGCACAAACTGGCCTGGCATGAAGGAAATTGGATCAGAGGTCAAGTAAAAAGAAAATTAGCAGGGAGGAGAAGGAAGGGAAAGGAGGAAAACAGTCATCATGGAGGATGTGTTTTTTTTTGTATAATATTTTTATTTTTTTATCTTTAATAATTTTAAATTTGATATGTTAAAAGCTACTATGCTCACAGAATCTTCTTTCCCCATAGTAGAGCTATGGATGGCAAATATTATTTTCCTGCCCCCCTCAATTAAACCACCCCACTAAACCCTTCTGAGAAAATTAATAACACTGCAGGAGTGAAAGCAGCAATACATGGGGCCCAGAGTCTAGAAAACTGGTATGCCTTTCCCTTCAGTGCAAATGTTAACCTTTCCATTGCCACAGTGGGCAACATTAGGTTTCTCCACATAGATACTGTGGGTACTGCACACGAAACCCACGTATTTAATATGATTTGTCTGGCTATGATAAGCAATCCCCTTACCTATATAGGATACAAGGACCCTTCCCCCTGTCCTTCTAGAAATAATCCAAACAGCAGGAAAAGTGGGGACATTTCCAGAGATTGGCCCCACATTCTACCTACCTTGGTCCTTATCTGGTCCCAAAAATTCTGTAAAATTTGACAGCCCCTGAAACAATAGAGAAAAGTACCCCTTTCCTTCTTACATCTACCACACAGTGGAGAAATATTGGGATGGAATTTGTTAACCCTGGCAGGGGAATAAAAAAGAAAGTAGAGAAACCTATATTGTGCTTCTTTAAGTGTGTTGCAAGTTAGCAGGCACATGTGAGACAGCTCTATTTGTTCCCAGGTCTCTTCCGCCAAGTCGAAACCCAAGTCTCTACCCCAATTTACTCTGCTGGCCTTAGCTGGTTCACCAAAACACTGTCAGTCTAGTTTTGCTACTCTCCCAATAAGGCCTTTCTCACTAATGCTGACATCTCTGATTACTTTTTCTATTTGTATAATCCTCTCCCCACAGGAGCCTGTGCCATGATTTTCCTCCCATAATGCCGAACTTGAAAGTAGCGACACATATGTGAGTTCGGTAAATGTACGTTTTTTTTAAGAACCTCAAATGTGGCAACTCTGTCCCTTCCCCATACATCTCCCAAACATTTAGTCCCCCTTGGTTTCTCAGACAGCAAATCCTACATTATCCCATCCCAGTAGAAACTCTGGGTTTCCAACCAGTGGCACCAAAGCCGTACTACTCTCCAGCGTATTACCTCTCTTCTTAAAACAACTCCAGGCCTCCAAAACTGCCCTTTCTAATGGATTAGGGCATGGTAGCTGGGAAAAGGCTCTGTCGCCTCCAGGTGCCAAATACGCTGAAAGGCACCCTGAGCAGCAAACCTGCTCCAAGTCAAGCCACAAGGCCACTTCTCCCCTAGTCACCCAATTATGAATGTATCTAAATTGAACTGAGAGAAAGTATCCCCTCATATCTGGGAATTCCATAGCACCCTTTTCTTTAGCTGCTTTGAGTCTATTTATAGCCATCCTCGGTCTACCCCCCTTCCAGATAAAATTAGAGAAACTCCTATTCAATTTTTTATAATCTTTCTTAGTTAGGCTAAATGGCATCATCTGCATTATACATAGTAATCTGGGCAATATGTTCATTTTTATGAGGTTAATCCTTCCAATCCATGATATCGGTAACCCATTCCATCGTAACATGTCTTCCTGTACTCTCCCAATAATAGGAGAATAGTTGAGGTCATTAAGTTTTTTAAGTTCCCTTTCTACTCTTAATCCTAAGTACGTGAGGCAGTGTCCCACCGCTTTTATTCCCCAGGTAGGTTTCTTTCTAAGGTTAACTTCCCTATCCAGGTACACAATTTCAGACTTATTAGGGTTAAGTCTGTAACCAGAGAAAACAGCAAACTCCTTAACCAGCTCTAGTGGAGGATGGTTTTAAGTAATGCTAGAAGCCTGGGGAACAAAATAGATGACGTCCAGGCTTTGGTGATGAAAGGCCACTTGGATTTAGAGGCAGTCTTTGAGACATAGATGTTCCCAGACCATGACTGGCATCTTTCCATCCCAGGGTTCATCCTCCATAGGAAGGATAGATCAGGCGGAAGAGAAAGAGGAGTGACCATATATGTTAGAAAAGGGATTATGGCCACTAGGGAGGATATGGAAATGGACACAGAGAAGATCTGGATCCAGTTCCAAACAGTGGCAGGGCAGAGAACTAATATGAGGGTGGTTTACAGACCTCAAAGTCAGAGCAAAGGTACAGACCATGAACTAGAAAGGGAGATCAGGAAGGTGTCAATGCAAGGGGAAGTGGCAATGGTGGGTGACTTTAACCTACCTAATATCGATTTGAGCATTCCTAAAGCCAGCAGTGGTAGAAGTTAGCTACTCCTATATGCAGTCAAGGGTAGCTTTTTAGCCCAGGGAGCGTGTGAGCCAACAGAAGTTATCAAGCAATCCTCAACCTGGTACTGACAAACTTTGACTATGCCAGGAATATTAGCATAACTGAGCTCCTAGGAAGTAGCAGTCACCTTTCAGTGATGTGCTACCTAAGTAGATCTGTATCTGTGGCATGCACATTGGAAGACATACACACCCACTTCTGGCTGCAGATAGAAATGCATGATACCCAAATCACAATGCTACTTCTGTCTGCAGAATCACAGGCCCCTGC
Source organism: Neoceratodus forsteri (assembly GCA_016271365.2). Lineage (NCBI taxonomy): Eukaryota > Metazoa > Chordata > Ceratodontiformes > Ceratodontidae > Neoceratodus > Neoceratodus forsteri. The sequence goes on along the minus strand of CM057459.1, from coordinate 706,842,018 downwards.
AGCCACCGATAAAAATCCACGATATCCAAACTACAACAGTTCTTTTGTCTGCAAAAGCACAGCCCCAATTGGGCCTGCACTTCTGCAGCCACACATACTCATGCACCCTGTAAGACATACACACCCACATAGAGACATATGGGGCTTTTACTTCTGCAGCTGCAGATGTAATGCATACACATCCACTTCTGTCTGCAGAAGTTCTGGCCCCATGAAATACATGATACCAAAACTGAAACACTACTTCTGTCTGCAGAAGCTCAGGCCCCTCTGCAGCCACAGGTACTCATGCACAACTGAAGACATACATTCCTTTCTTGCTGCAAAAGTGCAAGCTCCTAAAGGGCCTGTGTTTCTGCAGCCACCGGTGTAAGATATACACTCTCACTTCTGGGTGCAGAAACACAGGCCCTGTGGGGCCATAATGCCCAAATTGTAACACTACTTCTGTCTGCTGAAGTGCAGGCCACAGGTACTTGCACACACTGTAAGACATACACACACTTCTGATTACAGAAGCACAGGTCCCTGAGGGGCCTGCACTTTTGCAGTTGCAGGTATAAGACATACACGCCAACATCAAGCCCTGGGAACCCCTCATTATGCTTGTACACACAATATGCATTTAGCTTTGCAACCAATGAGCACATGGGCCCAGATATTCAGACTGCGTTGGGCAGTGGTGCACGTCTGGGTGCAGCACAACTGGGCTACGCCATGGCATGGACCAGGCAATATTCAACAGTGCTGTGCCATGGCTCAGCACCATTGAATATGGCACAGAGGTCATACACACTGTGCATGGCACTGCGTTAGTGCAAGACAAAGCACAGGAGCAGGGGGATGCGCCAGCACAAGTGAAATTGTGCTAGGTGCATCACCCGCAATATTCAGCATAGGGCATGCAGATAAGACCATTATGCATGCAAGGCACAAATGGGGTCATTTGCATGTCACTATGGCACCATTTGCATGAGAGGTGCCGATCCCCAGCAACTTGCACCTGGCGCCCTGCCAGGCTGCAGTCATCGGGGATCGATACCCTGAAGTGCCATTGTAGTCCCCCACTTCCATATGCCCAGTCACGGGCATAGGTAATGTTAAGAACCCTGGTGGTCCAGTGGTAACCCCCCCTCACCCGATCATGGGCATAAGGAAAGATTAGATCCCTGGTGGTCCAGCAGGAAGCCCCCCATCACCCGATCATGGGCATATGTAAAAAGAAGATCCCTGGTGGTCCAGCGGCAAGCCCCCGTCACCCAATTGTGGGCATGTGTAAAAAGAAGATCCCTGGCGGTTCAGTGGGAAGCCCCCCTCACCCGATCCTGGGAATATGTACCGATGAGAACCCTGGTGGTCCAGTGGTACCCCTCCTCCCCACCCATCCGCAGAGGTCCCCACCACCCAGCACCCTCCGTCATCGGTGGGCGGCACACCGGCCGCCCACCGAATGATAGTGTTATAGGCACGATTATAGCCAGCATGGACCATAGGCGGCAGACCATATTGTAACAGGCCCGATATGTGAATGGCTGATTCACATATCAGGCCTGTGTAGTTCAGTATGGTCTGCACGCCCATTGGTCCATGCAGGGCCAATAGGCATACAGATCGTACTGTACGCTGTCATTCAGCGGGTGGCTGGGTGGCATGTGAGTGGGTGCTGCCACCTGCCAAATGACAGGGGGTGCTGGGTGGTGGCGGACCTTTCTGGGTGGGTGGGGAGGGGGTGCCACTGGACTACCAGGGTTCTCATCATTACATATGCCCATGATCGGGTGAGGGGGCCTCCTGCTGGACCACCAGGGATCTTCTTTTTACATATGCCCATGATCGGGCAACAGGAGGCTTCCCGCTGGACCATCAGTAATCTAATCTTTCCTTATGCCCACGATCGGGTGATGGGGGAGTTACCACTTGACCACCAGGGATCTTATATATACGTTTGCTCCCGATCGGGTGACAGGCTGGGGGGCACATGTCTACTGGGACAGAGTGCTTATGGACGGTGACTATTTTATTCATTGTACTTAGATGCATTAGCAGTTGCCTTCTACTTATATAACAAAATATTTGCTAGTGCAATGAAACAAGTGGGTTTCCATCTTTGCTTTTCATGCTGCTAGTAAAAAGAATTCAGTAGAATTCTGGTATTGGAATGTCAGAAACTACCAACTACTTATGAACCCAATGTATTTCTGTGAGAAACTAAATATATTTTTTCTGTCTTTTTCAAAAGAAATAGACACTTCTTTCAGCAAAAAACGTTGCCTTTTGTATATTCCAGCATTGTTGTGGTCCATCTGTATGATTTTACAATTTTCAAAACAGTAATTGGCTTCTCTTTTCTTCTTCGTAAGTAAAATCAGTTTATGAAGAATATGTCACCTGCTAAATTGCAGCAAAAAAAAATCACAGGATATCTAAATTTATATATTTCTGTTAAACATATAGGGCAGGATTCACAAAGATCTTGTGCTCAGCGTATCTCAAATGCCTTGGTGCAAATGAGCTGTGCCGAGCACTGACTGTGGTATTCACAGAAGATGCACCGTGGAATGTTCCCAAAGTATCCCCTCTGTGAATACCACAGTTGTGCCCAGCCCTGGATGCACCTGTACAACACCCAGGTTGGTCTGGGAATACAATTGGGCGGCACATCACATGATGCGCTGCGTCCAAAGTTGCTATTCAGTACCAGCAACATGCAAAAGGGGCCATTTAGCATGCATGGTGCAATGGGTCCATTTGCATGTCATTATGGCCCCATTTGCATGCATCATGCAGGGATGTGCCCAGCTGAATGTGCCAGGCACCCTGCTAGGGCTGAGGTCCACACACAGGCCCAGCCCATCAAGAAGACCCCCCTCCCTGCCTGCATCTCCATTATAATTCCACACTCAGTGTTGGTGGGCACCATAAGTATGAACCCCCCTGCCCGCATCTCCGTTATAATGCCACTCCCTGCAGTGATACCATGGTAAAATCAGAACCCACCCTCCCACCCGACCCAAACACACCTGCACTGGCACTCTATAAGACCCCTCAGATAGTCCAGCAGACCTCCCACCCCCACCCAATCACTCAGGCACCCTCTACCCTCCTCACTCCCCCATCCCAGCAATTACCACCGTCAGCGGGCAGCACAACCCACCCTCATACTGCCATGGCTGCCTACTGACAGAGTTGTTCAGAATGGTTATTGTATATTCTCTGCAGCCCATTGGTGGACCTTGTCAACCAATGGGCTTGCAGTGTGTACTGTACACTGTCATTCACAACTTTGTGAATGACACAACTGAAAAATTTACCTTTTGCGAACCTTTTTTCAGGTTGTGACTAACTGCATTTTTGGGGTTGCGGGAAAACATTTTCAGGTCATTATGGCCACCATCTTATTTTGTTTCTGGAAAACAATTGAAAATATATAAAAATAAGTTATTTGAAAAAACAAGACATGAAGCTTGCTAAACGTGACCTGTTAAGCTTGATTCTGGTGGGGTTTTTTTAAACAAAATGGGCTTAAAATGCTTTTTCTGGACTTTGTTACATTCTTTGGCTGTCTGCTTATTGAGATGGCTGATCTTTGGGTCATGAGCTATGAATTGTCAAGTTGTTCGTTTAAGTGTGACCTAGGAATTTTCTGTGTGCACCAAAAAGTGGAATTCTTTTGTCACACATTAAGTGTGCATTAAAAACTGACTCGCGACAGAAAATTAGATTTTTTGTGTCTCACATAGTTTTACTCATACGCCATTTTGCAATATTTTAGTCCCAACATTTTGAATATATTGTTTACATCACCCTACCTCATGAACAAGGATGGTGAGATTTCTCAAATACAGGCCAAAATGTGATTTTGAAGTCTCTCTGCAAAGCCACCTTTTGGGTGGGATTTAACACATTTTACCAACCAAGTTCATGACATGGGGTCAAAATGTCAACAAAAAAAAAGTTATAAAGTGAGCTGTCCAGGCCACAAAAAACATATTCAGAAAAAAAAGTTACGAAGAAATGTGTGCAAGTTTGGCCTTTGGTTTAATAAGTAGTGTGTTGTAATTCTGTGTCAGTGAGCTGAGTTCAAGGATGAGCACAGTGGGCTACCAGGATGGGCAGAGGCTGGAGGGATGGCACTGCTGTGCAGCACCATCCCAGCCTTGGGAAGGACATTACAGTGTTATCTGCATGGGCAACAAGTAACCATATGTCAACAGAAGTCTCCTTTTGGCATAGGGCCCAGAGGGCCCTGCACTTGTGCACCCATAGCTGCACATAAGTGCATGGCCCAGAATAACAGAGACTTTTGGCCCTGTGCATCTACACCTGTAGTCACATATAAGGGCTGGACCCTGAACTTCCACACCACCAACAGCCCCATGAATCCTCTGCATCTATAGCTGCATGGAAGTGCAGGGACAACATAGTCAGACTCTTATCTTGACGTAGGGCCACTGTCTCAAAAAGAAAGAAAGTTCTCTGCAAACAACTGCAGGTAGGTATCAATATCTTGTTGTACACATGTGTACCTGTGGCTGCAGAAGCACTGGTCCCATAGGGTCCAGTGCTTCTGCAGCCTTAACTTCTGCTGCAATAAAACACTCAGGATATAAAGGTCGAGGAACCCCTTGGTGGGAGTGACCATGGCACACCATGGTTCCAGTTGGACATGGGCAGGGAAAAGGACCCCACTAAGACTAAAATCCTGGATTTTAGACAGGCATACTTCAGTATGATGGGTGAGCTGCTAATACATCACCTGGCAAGCATCTGTTTGGATATGGGGAGGACCAAATGTGGTCCATCATTAGGGAGGGAATAATGGTTGCTGCAAGGGAATACATTAGGCTCAAATGGAAGACCTAGAGGGCCAAAACAACCAGCTGGTTTAGTACTGAGGTTGTCCAAACAGTAAGGAATAGGAGTCCAAAACAAACATAATGACCACCTTCACTGGTGCTGGTCCTGGTGCAGTTGTAAGGAGTGCCCAGTCCTAGAGATGAACCAACAACAAAAACAAAATACAGCACACAGTGAGGGAACTTCTTTAAAGATTTAAACATTTAATTCACAGAAATGCATAACACAACACTAACATTCACAGCCTCATCAGTAGAGAATAAGGGGTCAGCCTACAAGAAATTCAACAGGACCCAGAGAGAGGAAGACAGAGAAGAGTATGTGAATATGGCTAGCATTGCTGGTAAGGTATTCCAGTAGACTAAAGCCCAGAAGGAACTGCAGTAACTGAGGGAATTAAAAAGGGGGAAAAGGTGCTTTTTTCCACTGTATTAGCAAGAAAAGGGACAAGAAAAATGGGATTGTTAGACTCAGAAAAGAGGACAGCTGGGTGGAGGAGAATGGGGCAAAGCAGAGGTACTGAATAAGCACTTCTGTTCCAGCTTCACCAGGGAGAGAGATGGACCTTTGCCACTAGGGGGAAGGAGAGGAGAAGGGGGGCAGGGGGCACAGATGTTTTGACAGAGGTGGATAGGGTAAGGGCAGAGTTGCTTGCACTGAAGGTAGAAAAATACCCTAGGTCTAGATGGCATACACCCAAGGGTGCTGAGGTAACTGGCGGAGGATATTGTAGATCTCTTGGCTGGCCTGTTCAGTAGTTCAGTGGGGTCAGGTGGTACTGCAGAACTGGAGAATGGCACATGTAGTGCCCCTCCATAAGATCATTCCCAAGGACAACCCAGGGAATTACAGACCAGACAGTCTGACCTCAATCATGTGCAAGATCATGGAGAGCATACTTAAGGAATGGTTAGTAGAGTATCTGGATGACAGTAGTCTCCAGGATGACAGGCAACTTGGGTTTATGGGACAGAGGTTGTGTCAAGCAAATCTGATTGACTGCTTTGACTGGCTCATTAAAACAGTGGACAGGGACATCTTTTACCTGGAATTCAGCAAGCCCTTTGACTCTGTTATCCTACAAGAGGGTGAGCAGAAAGTTGGTGGATCAAGAAGTTGGTGAGAAATTGACCAGATGGGTGGGAAACTGGCTGAGGAGCAGGACGCAAAGTGTGGTGCTTGGTGGTGAGCTACCCAGCACCAGGGATATCACCAGTGGGGTCCCACAGGGCTCAGTGCTTGGACTGGTGCTGTTCAGTGTCTTCATCAATGATATTGGGGATGGCATTAAGGGCAAAATTTGCCTATTCATTGATGACACCAATCTCTGTGAGAGGGTGGACACAGCAGAAGGAATACAAGATCTAAAGGAGGATCTGGAAAAACTAGAGAGGTCATTCAAGATTTAGCAGCATGACTTCAATGCAGAGAAATGCAAGGTTATGCATACTGGAGCCAAGCACCTGAGGACTGAGTATAGCCTGGGAAGATCCTGGGTATCTGCATTAGAGGAGGAGAAGGACCCGGGAGTGATGATCACTAGTAATCTAAAACACGTCATGCAATGTAGGAAAGCAGCAGCAAAGGCAAATAAAATGCTGGGCTGCATTGCCAGGTGGATCAGCAGCAGGCAAGAGGCAGTAATATTGCCCTTGTACAAGTCATTAGTGAGGCCACATCTGGAGTACAGTGTACAATGCTGGTAGTTATACCTTAAAAAGGACATTAACATGCTGGAGACAGTCCAGAGGAGGGTAACCAAGATGATCATGGGCCAGCAAGGTAAGATGTATGAGGGGATGTTTGAAGCCCTGAATGTGTACTCCTTGGAGGAGAGAAGGGACATGATAGAGACCTTCAGGTATTTGAAAGGAATAAATAGGGTGGACAAGGAGGGTCTCTTAAAGCTTAGTGGGAGCCAAGACATGAGAGGACACAGTCTCAAGTTGGAGGGGTTTAAGAGAGAGGCTAGGAGGTACTTTTTCACGGAGTAAGTGGTGGTGTGTTGGAATGTGCTTCCAGAGGAGGTTGTTTCAATGAGAATGGCAGGCAACTTCAAGAGAGATTGGGACAGAGTTAAGGGGAAAATAAGAATCAAGGGAGGGGTGGACAAAGGGAAGGGCAGATTGGGGAGGGGCAGGGTTAGTAGCTTATGCCAAGGGCCCTGCACTTCCAGCAGACTAGACAAACCTAATGAAACACAAGGAGAGTAGATGCGTCACAGGAAAACTCTGTGGGTGCCACAAATGAGGGGGCTCACCCTCACAATTCAGTAGCCTAATTGCCTTATTCTGCTGGCTTTATCATTTGTTGTAATAATTTACTCAAAAATGAAGGAAATTCATTACAAAAAACTGCTTTAATGCAGCAGTTGCGGTTCAACTTAACACCACAAAAGTATGAAAATGTGGCATTAGGGTGCCCAACCCTAACTCCCCACCACCAAAGCAGCAAAAGGACAAGACCACACAAGCAACCACAGACAGCCATCATCAGATAAGGCAAACACATACAGTTGTTTTCAGATGACACAAATTCAGTAATGTACAATGTTTGTTAATTTGTATCTGCAAGTGCAGAAGTGAGTGTATGTCTTACCATGTGCTATAGTACCTGTGCCTGCAGAAGTGCTAGCTAGCATGAATTTCTATCTGTGGCTGCAGAAATGCATGCCCAATAGGGCCTGTACTTCTGCAGCCAGAAGTCGGTATGTGTGTCTGACAAACAAGACTGCAAAAGTGAAGGCCTCTTAGGGGCCTGAGTTTCTGCCACCAGAAATGTCTGTATGTCTTACAGAGTTTGCATGAGTACCTGTACATACAGAAGTGATTATCTGTGCAGCAGCATGTTGTGCATTACAGAAAAAGAGTAATGTGTGCTCCAGGACAGACCAGGTTCCATTTGCCTTGGTGGCACAGCTGGTTAGCACAATCAGAACGGTATTCCAGGCAGCCTGGGTTCAAGACCCAGCTGAGGCACTTACTTCTTTCTCTTCTCTGTTTGTATGTGTTCCATAAATATGCACACCACACCCATGTGATTGAAGATATATACAGAAGTGTTTGTCTGAGAGGGGTCTGTGCTTCTGCAGACAGAAGCAGTGTTGTAATTTGGGTATCATGGATTTCTATGTGCAACTGCAGAAGTGCAAGTCCCACAGGGGCCTGAACTTCTGCAGCCAGAAGTTGGTGTGCATGCCTTACACCTGTGACTGCAGAAGTGCAGGCCCCTCAGGAGCCTGTGCTTCTGTAGCCAGAAATGTGTGTATGTCTTACAGTATAAAATCAAAAAAAGTCCTGCACTCACCAACCACAGATAGAAGCTGCTCACAATATAAGGTGCAATAAACAGAAGTAGTGTTGTGATCTGAGTATTGTGGATTTCTATTTGCAGCCAGAAGTAAGTGTGTATGACCAGAAGTGTGCATGCTGTAGGTACAAATCCATGAAGGTAGCATATCAATACTACTGCATTTGAGTAATCTGAAAAGAGTTATGTATTATTTGTCTTACACGATGATGGCTCTGTGGTTGCTTGTGTGGTCTTGTCCTTTTGCTGCTTGGGAGGGGTTGGAAGTTAGTGTTGAAAACCCTAACACCACATTTCTCTGTTTTTGTGGTATGCAGTTTAATGCTAACTGGTGTATTCATGCAGTTGTTTTGATATATAAAATCTATTATATATCCTCATTCACATAAGTTAAGGGAAGACCCCATCCACCTACAGAAGTGCAGTTATGGATGTCAATAATTCATTGGGCTGTCTGATGGGCTGTGGAAGTGCAGAGCCCTGTGGTCCCTGGGTGTCACATAACAGCAGAATACCCCCACCCTCACCCCGTGTAGCTAGGTCACTGAGCTTGCCCCTGAACTCAACTAACCAGCATGAGATCACAAAGCATACCCACTGGGTTGAAGACTGGCACTACACACAAAGTTTCTTAATAATTATCTTTTTTTTCTTTAGACCCCAAATTTTCAAGGTAGTTATTTTATGGCTCTACTTATAAACATGACATGTGGCATTTATAGTATATTGTCTGAAACCCATCAATTTGCACCACGAGTGTGAAAACACACCTTATCTTTATTATTATGGGCAGACTGGATGGGCCTTGCAGTCCTTAACTGCCATCAACTTCTATGTTTCTATGTCAACTTCTATTATCCAGAATTAAAAAATGACATCTCTCACATTTATGAGGTGGTGTGAAAAAATGGCAACGTTGACAGTTTGGATTAGCAAAGTTATGAGTGAACATTGAAATACTGCACCATTCACTCATAACCTGGGCATTTTACCATATTTGTACACCAAATTTTTGACATAGCCTCATGAGCTTGGTAGATGAAAATGTTCAAATCCCCGCCAAAATGTAATTCCGTGCCACAGATGCAAAAACAGATTTTAGCCAGGATTTAAAAAAAACGATTGCTGTCATGTGCATGAGGTGGTGTGAAAAAAATGGTCATGTTGAAAATATGTGGCCACAATACTGAAAATTACCAAAGTTATGAGTGAGCATAGAAATATTTCAATGTACGCTCATGACTGTCATTTTTAAAAATTTTAACCCAAAATTTTCAACCTAGTCTTCTTATGACCCCACCTCATGAACAAGGGTAGTGAATATTTTCAAAACCTGCCCAAAAGTGATTTCACAGAGTGAACACTAAATTACCTCTCAGGCCAGATTTGCATAATTCCACTTTCATTGGTCATGAGGTGGGGTTGCGTAAAAATTGGTAAAAATGACAAAGTTATGAATCAAAGTTCGAAACCTATGAAAGTACATTAAACTGGACTTGCCTTATTTTCTCATATCACAGTTGCCGGTTCCAGCAGCAAGACATGTCTTTGATCAGAGAGTGGATCTTCATTATGGGACATGTTCAGGTGAGTGAGGGTGTGGGGAGGTGTGTGCTGAGTAGGAGGTTGGGGTGGGGTGTGTGTGTGTGTGTGTGTGTGTATGTGGTGGTCAGATCGGTGAGGAGACCATTTTCATTTTTACGGGTTAAAAAAAGTCAATGAGGGGCAGTTTTCTTTTTTTCAGGGGATTTAGCTGACACTGGGGATTGGGCAGCCCAGTGTTGGGCTACTGTTCAGTGGGACTGGGGGTGGGCAATGTATATAATGGGAACAGGGGCAGGCAACCTGCAGGGGGAGGGGTTTCAAGAGAAGTGATACCTGGGGTAGGCAACCCAGTCTGCTTATATGATACATAAAATACATAAACATTGTAAGGGGGTGGTTGGTGACCTGGAGGGAAGAGAGAGAGAAAGAAGCTATACCTGGAGTGGCCACCCCAGTCCGCTTAAAGTTCATGGGTAAATATGTGATTCTGTAGCATTTGTAGATCTTTTACTGGTTCTGCTGAAGCTTTATATCATGATAGAGTGTTCTATGGCTTTATAAAATAGTACAAGTGTATCCTTTTTTTAGCTCAATTTACTCTGTTTTAGATGTTGGTAAAATGAGTGGCTTTTGTGATCTTGTGCCGGTTTCACTGAGCAAACACTATGTCAATCATGCTTTTATGAGCGGAAAAGTGGGTGGTCTCTTCACGCCACCTACAGCTGAAATGGATTGCTTTACCTGCGTGGTTCATTGAGACAAATGCTTGACTTCTCAGGCCACATTGATGCCACCCATGCAAAACTCTGTCCCACGTTTGGTGCAGTGCACTGCAACAAAGACTACTTGTCTCCGCATGTCTGCAGGGAACTTGTTACCAAAATGGTGTGCCAAGTCTTTGGCCATGTGGATCTATGGCACCCCTCCTTCCACTTCCCTCACCAGACCAGACACCTAATGCAACTCCTTCTGCTGCTTTACTGCAAACTCCCTCCCTTGCACACACTTCACTGTATTCATCCCTGTCCATCCTTTTTCTACCCTCACTTCACCAGGCTCACTGTACCGCATTCATATCCAAATACTGGTTTGGTTCCCTTCCCTCTTACCTCTCCTCTCTCCTCTCCCAACTGCCCCCTGCTTCCTGATTCCTTCGCTCAAGGGTCCATCACACTTTTGCCACTCCTGCTCCTCTGCTGAGCAACCTGCCTTCTTCTATCAAATTACCTCACTCTGGAATCAACTCCCCTCCTCTCTCAGATGCTCCCCATCCTCTGGCTCTCTCAGACACCAGTTGAAATTCCAGTCCCTACCTACCTGTTCCTATACCTTTTCTCTTGATACTCCCTGGGCCAAGCTTTAACCATCCTGGTAAGCAGTTGGTTGGATCCCTGCTCCTGCCTTGTTTCACTACCCTGCCACATCAGTCTCCTCCCTCCAGTACAATGTCAAACATCAACCCACCCTTCAGGTCAATTGCCTGTTGTCAACAGTATTGTGTTCACCAAGTATTGCCGCCACTTCCAAATGTGCGTTTGTTAGGTTTTCTTTTTGAGCTGCACCTCACTTTATTTTCTGCTTATATACATTTTGCATTTGTTCAAGCTTTGTACAAATGGTTATCTAATGTGTGGGTTACTACATAAGTAGCTATAACTATAATCGGTTATCTGGCTTCATATTTCAATTTTTTTATTTTAGATAGAAAGTGGTTTAAATGGTTGTTTACAAATTTTTTTGTCTTGCAGTAATGCCTTGGATGTAATGCCTCGGGAGGTTGAATCCATGTGATGCAGAATTCAAAGTGGATAGATTTGCAGCCTCAGTTCCATGTGTCTTGCATATTTCTATTCAAATCAGTGCATGTTGGGAGTGGGGGGGGAGACAACCATATGGATAGACAATTTATATCATACAATATACTGGTATATAGGTCTGCAGTTGGCAGATAAGAATGGAAAAAAAATATTTCATAACTATAGGCAACTACCATAAAATAAAAAGATGAATGGAGTAGTTACCAATTGTCCTTTGTATGGTGATATGCTCTGATCCCTCACTGTCATAGGACGTTTTCATATACTCTCTGACTACTGAGAAACAAAAAAAAAGAAACTCTGCTGTGTAGCCATAGTCATAGTAGATTGCTATGTGTTAAACCACCGCAGAAGTGCCATCTGTGAGAAAAGAGCGCTGACTCAGCTTGCGCTGTAAATCAGGAGTTGTCACCAAGGCAACAAGTAATGAAAATTAACAGTGTGAATGATGCGCTGCAGCACAAGTGGTGCTTTTACACTGGTCAAGAGCTTGAACATCGATAAAATACACTTTCAAAGTCATGAAGTTCAAAAGGGGCTACTATTTAAGAAATGTGTACAAGAAACATAGTTGAGACCAATACTAAATGGCAGAACAAAAAGTACTAATACTTGACAACTGTATATTCTATATTTAAGAAATACACATTTGCCAAATAAGTAGATAGATAGATAGATAGATAGATAGATAGATAGATAGATAGATAGACAGACAGACAGACAGACAGACAGACAGAGACAGCAGTGAGAGAGAGAGAGAGAGAGAGAGAGAGAACAGGGGATCCCCAGTTCAGAGCTTTAGCTGAAGCCAGCAGCATGACTCCAGCTGCGACCTTAGCATTCAAGAAAGTCCCACTGATCTCATACAGAGAACATGGGTGAAAAGCATCTCTCACTAAGCTGGACACTCTGGATTCTGGGGTGTCCAGAAAATGTATTTCTGACAATTTCTTTTAAAAACAAACACCAGAGTCTAGCCAAACAGCTCCCATTTAGCTAGGTTCAGGTGTTTGGTTTTTACAAATTACACCATTTTATGTATTTTCCATTTTTTTTTTAGTTTGGGGGAGAAGATGATGGCTGTCTTGACACAGAATTTTTTATTTTTGTGATTATTTCTTCCCCCGTCCCAGCCGGCCCATTCTCCTGCCGTCCTCCCAGCCCTGTCCCCCAAACATCAGATCCCTTCGCATCTTACCCCCATGGCTTTCCCTCTGTGGCAGGGCAGTAGGGAATGACTCAACCCACCAAGCCCTGATCCAGTGTTGGGGAGGTGTCTTCTCAGGGGTGGCACCTGCAGAGGATGGCCATCATGCCACTTGGACGGGACCAGATTTTCTGTTTTTCTGCAGAGGGGAGCATGCACTGCCAACAATGGCTGAGCTGTGCACAACTCCGCATGCAGCACACCGGTCAGCTGCTCTGCCTCAATGCCCCAGTGTGCAGAACCCAGTGTGCCAACACCCAGCCAGCGCTAGGTGTCAGGAAGGCACCTGTCTCTGTTTCCCACCCTCCCCGGGAGAGGAGAACTGCTCAATCCTCTCCCACCCTGGCCAACCCCCAATGACCCGCTTGCACCGCGAACATGGGTCAGCAGCATGACAGGAGGTAAGGCATGATGCCTCAGCCCTCCATGCCACTGGGCCGGCTACAGAAAAAAAAATTCTGTGCTATGAGAAGCATGTGGTGAGAAAACAAAAACAGTCTTGGAACATGGAGTTTTTTGTGTTGTATCAGAACGTTATCCAAAGTACCCTACTGAGTATGCTCAGAACAGCAATAAAACAACAAAAAACTTTAAATCCTTATAACTCTGGAACCATTTAATATATTTACACAAAACCTTCTAAAGGCACCACCGTGGCACAGCATGCTTCTAACCTGAAAGTTTCAGTGAAAAAATGCCATTCTGTACTGACTGTACATGATAGCAAAACAAAAAATCCATGTTAAGTACAGGAACATTTTTGACATTTACAGGAAAATGACATATGTAGATCTCAGAAACTGCATAAGCTACCATCACAAAACATTCCACATATTTAGACAATGCCTACTGGACAATACATGTAAAATTTCAGCTAATTTCATCAAATGCTGCCAAAGTTATTAAGGTGCAAATTTAGAGGTTTAATATACAGTAGAACCTTTAGTCAACCCTGACTATACTGATACATATATATTTATATGTATCTGCAATGCTTGTGAGGATATTTTTTGGCACTTAGCAAAGTGTTTGCTTCCTCCAGACCTACAGTAAGAATATTGAAATATTCTCGCAGTAGGTCCCTAGGAGCAAAAATATTCTCACCGTAGGTGCTGACTGGTTTGAGCTGGCAGCACGAACAGCACACTTTCACTTTCGACTGACTTGGATGCCAGCTGTAACTCTCAACATCTTAATGTCAGCCACTCACATTAAAATGCTCTCAGGCATAAAAATTAAAAAGCCTCCCTATTTCTTCCTTTTTTTTATTCAGTGCCCCCAACCCCCTCAACATGCTCAACATTTGAAGATTTCTCCTGGCACTTTCGCTCTGTGCCTGACCGGCATTCTAACTGCAGCTTTCACCTGACCATTTCCAACCCCACAGTCTCACTGGCAGCACCATCTCTTCCCCCAGAGGTTTTATGAACCACTGCCCAGCATCCCAGTAGCTGCACTGTTCAGCCGGCTGCCACTCCCATTCCAAGATGGCCACTGTCACACTGATGCTATGCCACAAAACGCGAATGCATCATGTGCATCATGTAAACAAACACTGCTCAATGCCACTTGTGCTTCCTGAAGCACCACTCAGTCATCCAAAAACATTGAAATGATTCAAAAATGGCTTAACAAACAAACTAAAACTACTGTAAAAGCGATGGTTAAATAAAATATGCCATGTCCTGTCAGAAATATCTGTGTTATTTCTCCCTCGTGTACTTTGACCTTTGACATCACTCATGGCTCCACCACTCGTGATGTCATAAGGTCAAACTACGCTCAGGAGAAATAGCACAGATATTTCTGAGAGGGGCATGGCATATCCCATATTATAGGGGTGCAGTAACACCCCTATAGTTAGGGCTGTATAGCCTCTTTAATGTTAAACCTCAAATTTTGCACATTAATATCTTAAGCTCTCTTTGAAAAAATGAGCTGAAATTACACATGTGGTGTCTAGGTGGCAAGATCTTGAAATGTGGAAATTTTTGTGATGGCAGCTTGTGCAGTTTCTAAGATCCATATGTGTCATTTAAAAAAAAAAAAACCCAGCTTTTTCCTATACTTAACATTGCTGTTTTATTTGCTCTTGCCTACAGCCTACATGGAAAGGAATTTTTTGCTCCAAGTTTGCAGGGGACTTGTATCATTTCCCAAGGTAGTGACTTTGACAGGTCTGGCGAAAAGATATCAAAGGGTTCCAGAGTTATTAGGCTTTAAATGTTAGTGTTTTCCAACCTGCGCATGCGCAGTAGGTTTTTTTTCAGATAATGTTCTGTGGCAAAAGTAAAAATTTGATGCCACCAATGCTGGGTTTTGCTTTTGTGCCACTGAACTGGCAGGGCACCAAATATTTTAAAAGCCATGCCAACCATTATCTTGTTAATTTTTTCGATGACCTGACAAACGTGGAAAACACATAAAAGTGCTAGGATTTTTTAATACAAACATCAGAACCTAGCTAAATGGGAGCCATTTAGCTAGATTCTGATGTTTGTTTTTTGACATTATGGCCAGAAATACATTTACTGGGCACCCAAACTTACAGGTACCCAGCTTAGTGAAAGGAGCACTTCCCCCATGTTCTCTCTATGAGAACAGCAGTAATTTCTTCACTTCTGCAGCTGAACTTGTTCTGCTGGCTCCAGAGTGAGCTGTGAATTGGCCTTTTTCCCTGGTGTCTAGTGGTACCCCCATCCTCTGATCCCCATTCCCGGCCTTCTTTTGTTTCCTTGGTGTCTAGTGGCACCCTCCCACCCTTTGATCCCTATTCCCATTCTTATTTCATTTCCCAGGGGTCTAGTGGCACCCCCACCATCCGATCCTTATCCCTGTTCTTATCTTTCCCAGGTATCTAGTGGCACCCCCAGCCTCCTATCCCTATCCCCATTCTTATTTCATTTCCCTGGTGTCTAGTGGCACCCCCACCCTTCGACCTCTATCCCCATTCTTATTTCATTTCCCTGGTGTCTAGTGGCACCCCCACCCTCCGATGAAGCCCAAGTGCACCTAAAAAAAGAAAAATATCCTCAATGTGTTTTTGTCTTTTCATTCATAAAACGGTCCCTTGTTGATCTGACCCCCACCTCCCACTCAACACCCACCACCCCACATTCCCCAGTATACCCCTACACACCCTCACTCACCTGGACAGATCCCAGGTTTGAGATCCACTCTGATCGAAGGCACATCTTGCTGCTGGAACCAGCGACTGCAGTATGAGAAACTAAGGTAAATGCAATTCAGTGTATTTCCGTGGGGTGGGGGACTTTTATTCATAACTCAGCCATTTTTTGACATTTTGGCACCACATTTTCAACAAAGCCATTTGGGAACCCCACTTCATGAACAATATGACAGTCATTACATAACTCCTGCCAGAAAGGTCATTTCACGGTTGCTTGGCAAATTCACCTTTCAGGTGGGATTTGCATAATGACAGTCACATTGTTCATAAGGTGAAGTTATAAAAAAGCTATATTGAAAATCTGAGGTCAAAATATGTAAAAATACCAAAGTTAGGACCATTAGTTGCAATTTTGCTACACACACTTGTAACTTTGGAAATTTTCAATATTTTGACCCCAAATTTTCAGCATAGCCTTCTTATGACCCCAACTCATGTATGTCACAGCTGTCATTTTTCAAATCTTGGCCAAAATGTGTTTTTGCACTATTGGCATGGAATGGTGTTGCAGTTGCATAGAATTAAGTTTTGGAGGAGATTTTAACACTTTCTGTACTGGGTACATGAGGTGGGGTAATAAGATGGCTATACTAACAATTTGATCACTGTTGTCCTAGAAATGGACGTGCAGGACCCGGAGGGCCCTGTGCTTCTGCAGCTATATACATATACACATCTATGGAGGGATGGCAGCGCAGGACCTAGAGGGTCATGCACTCCCACAGGCACATAATGATACAAATATGCAATCACAAAAAGTAAGGAAATAAATTGCAAAACACTGCGTTAATGCTCTAGTTAGGGTTACAACCACAAAAGTAGGGAAATGTGGTCTTAGGGTTTACAAACCTAACACCCCACACCCGTGCTGTACACACCAATAGGCATCAGGGGTGTGCTTTGGGGTCGGCAGCCCTAACGGTCACCCCCATTCTCCTATACCATACCCATATAAGCTTATTTACTATACTTATGGAATGGAGTGATGTTTGGGCTGTCAACCCCAAGGCACACTCCTGACGCCTGTTGGTATGTGCAGTGTAAGGGTGGGGTGTTAGGTTTCAAAACCCTAATGCCACATTTCCCTACTTTTGTGGCTGCAACCTTAACTAGAGCATTAAAACAGTTTTTTGCAGTATATATATATATATGTGTGTATGTATATAAAATAGGGGCACAGTACTGCCTCTATAGTTAGGGTACAGCAGGCATTTTGATATTAAACCCCAAATTTTGCATGTTAATAACTTTGCAACTGTTCAACGGATTTGCATGAAATTTGGAACAGATGGTGTCAGGTGGTAGACCTCTTGATTTGCCAAGTTTTGTTTTGATTGGATTTGCGAATTTCTTGCAGTAAATTGTCAAAAAACTAATTTTTCGCTAATTTTTGCCAATTTTTTCATGTTTTTTCCTCATTGTTCTGCGCCCACACCATTTGGAAGTTTGATCTGAAATTTTCAGAATAGAAAGAGGTTATATGGAACAATCCAGCATTGGTTTGGTGAAAAAATATTAATCCATTCCAAAGTTATTAAATTTTGATATTTTGGGTTCTGAGCATGCTCAGTTCAGTCTTTGGGATAGCTGCACAGTTTCGATCAAGGATTCCTGGTCATGAATGGCTCATGAACAGGAACTGCAAAAAGGGATTTGGAAAAATCAGAAAATCTCTTTTCGCAAGAAAAGCCCTGTTCGTCAGATGCCATTTTTTTCTGGAGAAAACAAAATGCTGCAACTTGTGACAGGGAGGTGTTCCCTTTTTTAATTAATTCTCTGGTGTCTAGTGGCCCCCCACCCTCTGACCCCCTCCCCTGCCCATGTACATATTTATAAATATTTTGAGACACCAGGATGCCCACCCCCAGTGTCAGAAAATAAGCAATATTCGATGCAGAATTCTGTATTGAACTGCCATTTTTCAATGCAGAATCCTACATCGAACTGCACCCCCCAAGCCAGTTCTAATTTTTATTATTGTTTCTGACACCAGGATGCCCACCCCTGGTGTTGGATGCCCCTCAACCCTGTTCTATTTTCACCCACATCGGGGTGCCCAATCCCAGTGTTGGCAACCTCAGTCACTGTGGAACACTGGGGAGCCCACTCCCAGTGTTACAAAAAAACAAATTATAACCTGTTAAAAAAAAAGAAAACTATCCCTGACATCTTTTTTTTTACTGAAAAGAAGAAAACAGTCCTTCATCATCTCCCTAGTCCCCCATCCCCACCCTCCCTCTGCATACCCACCTCTCTGTACCCCCTTACCCTGTACTTAACTCTGGAGGTCGGCGGGTATCATCTTCTCTGGACTGGGACACATCTGCACTCTTCCAAGTTGAATCACAAACTGAAGAATCAAGGTAAGTGCTGTATAATGGCTGTCAATGGGGGTTTCAACTTATATTGATATCTCAGCCATTTTTAGGAATTGTGACCCCAAATTTTCAACATGGGGTTCTTGGGACCCCACCTCATGAACACTGGCACTGCCATTTCATTACTCAGTCTCAAAAGATGATTTTGTGATTGTTGCATGGAATCACCTTTTGGGACTGATTAATGA
The DNA here is from genome assembly GCA_016271365.2 of Neoceratodus forsteri. NCBI lineage: Eukaryota > Metazoa > Chordata > Ceratodontiformes > Ceratodontidae > Neoceratodus > Neoceratodus forsteri. The sequence goes on along the minus strand of CM057459.1, from coordinate 706,823,527 downwards.
AATGACAGTGCCAGTGTTCATGAGCAGAGGTCCCAAAAAGCCCATGTTGAATATTTGGTGCAAAAAATCCCAAAAATGACTGCGTTATGAGCGTGCATTGCTCAGTTTCTATGCACGCACATAATTTCATCAATTTTTAATATTTTCACACCAGATTTTCAATATTACCATTTTTTCATACTGCCTCATGGACAGTATAGCTGTCATTTTTCACATCCTGCCTGAAACATGTTTTCGCACCTGTGCACAGAATGGCACAGTTGCCGTGCAAAATCAATTTATGGGATGGATTAATGAAATCATAATGTCACTGTTCATAAGGTAGGGTCCCAAAAAGGCCACCTTGAAAATCTGGTGCAAAAATGCCCCCAAATGCCCAAGTTACACGCGGTCATTGAAATTTCACTATGCACACACGTAACATTGGCAGATTTTAATATTTTCACTCCAAATATTCAACACTGCCAGTTTTTCACACTACCTCATGAACAGTACAGCTGTTTTTTCTCACATTCTGCCTGAAATGTGCTTCCACAATAGTGGCGCAGAATGGCACAGTTGCTGCACGAAATCACCTTTTGGGACTGAGTAGCAAAATTACAGTGTCACTGTTCATGAGTTGGGATCCCAAAAAGGCCATGTTGAAAATTTGGTGCAAAAATACCTACAAATGCCTGAGTTATGTGCGGTCATTGGAAGTTTTCTACGCACACACGTAACTTTGGGAATTTATCATATTTCCACTCCAAATTTTCAACATTGCAATTTTTTCACACCACCTCATGAATAGTACAGCTGTAATTTTTCAAATCCTGTGAAAAATGTTTTTCCACACCTGTGGTGCAGAATGGCATTACAGTTTCGCAGAATTGTATTTTGACTTGGATTTGAAAATTTTCTGTATTTGGTATGTGTGGTGAGGTGATAAGAAGGTTATGCTGAGCATTTGGGGTGAAAATTATTTAAGATGGCACAGTTATGACTATTTGTTGCAATTTTGCTACACTTGCTCGTAACTTAATCTGTGGAAGCGCAGGGGCTGGAGACCCCTGTGTTTCCACAGCTAGATACATATATGCATCTGTGGATGGACCCTGCATTCCCATAGTAAAATAAAGATACTATTATACTATCTCAAAAAGTAAGGAAATAAATTGCAAATAACTTCGTTAATCCATCCATTAGGGTTAAAGTGACAAAAGAAGAGAAATAAGACAGGGTTGAGCCCCTAACACTCCCCCTCACTGAACTCCACCAGCCCACCCCATGCCCACTCTCCACAGACCAACATGTTCTGGGGTGTGCCTTGGGGTCGTCAGGCCTAACTCTCACGCCATTCTCCTGTACTGTACCATGTCAACTTTCTTACACATGGAATGGGTGAGAGTTAGGCCTGATGACCCCAAAGCACACCCTGATGCATATTGGTCTGTGGAGGGTGGGTGGGGTGGCTGATGGGGTTGGTGGGAAGGGGGTGTTAGGGGCTCAGTTCTAATATCTCATTTCCCTACTGTTGTCACTTCAACCCTAACTGATGCATTAACAAAAGCCCTCTAGGCTGCTATACTCTGTACCACCCCTTTCTCTCTCTCTTCCCCCACTTATATTTTAATACACCTCCTATTGTTATTGTAATATGTTGTGTAATTTGTACTTGAAACCAAGTTGTTATAAGCACTTGGCGTCATGACAGTCTTACTCTGTAATTTCATAAACTGTATTGTCTGTACTTGTGATGTGGAACCTTTGTAAAAGAGCCTCGGCTCAAAGGTATTATGTAATCTTAGACTTAAATAAATAAATAAAATAAATAAATATATTGCAAAAAACTGCATTAATGCTCTAGTTAGGGATAAAGCCACAAAAGTAGGGAAATGTGGCATTAGGGTTTTCAAAGATAACACCCCATACCCACCCTGCACACACCAACAGGCATCGGGGGTATGCCTTGGGATCATCAGCCCTAACGCTCACCCCATTCCATAAGTAAATAAGCTGAGATGGGTACAGTATAGGAGAATGGGGTGAGTGTTAGGGCCAGCAACCCCAAGGCACACCCCGACGCCTGTTGGTGTGTGCAGGGTGAGTGTGGGCTGTTAGCTTTGAAAACCCTAATGCCACATTTCCCTACTTTTGTTGCTTATCCCTAACTAGAGCATTAACACAGTTTTTAGCAATTTATTTCCTTACTTTTTGAGATAGTATAATTGAATCATTATTTGCCTGTGTGGGTGCAGGTCCCTCTGGGATCTACACTCCCATCCCTCCATAGTTGGGTATATGCATGTAGCTGTGGAAGCACAGGACCCTCTATTTATAAGACAACAGTGACCAAATTATCAGCATAGCCATCTTATTACCCCACCTCATGTACCCAGTACAGAAAATTTTCAAATCCCCGCCAAAACATAATTCTGTGCAACTGCAATGCCATTCCATGCCAAAGGTGCAAAAATACATTTTGGCCAGGATTTGAAAAATGACAGCTGTGACATACATGAGATGGGGTAATAAGATGGCTATGTTAAAAATCTGGGGTGAAAATATTGAAAATTTCCAAAGTTACGAGTATGCGTAATGAAATTGCAACGAATTGTCATAACTTTGGAATGTTTACATATTTTGACCCCAATTTGTCAGCATAGCTATCTTATTACCCCAATTCATATACCCAGTACAGAAAATGTTCAGATCCTCACCAAAATACAATTCTGTGCAATTGCAACACCATTCCATGCCAATAGTGCAAAAAACACATTTTGGCCAAGATGTGAAAAATGACAGCTGTGACATACATGAGGTGGGGTAATAAGAAGGCTATGTTGAAAATCTAGGGTTCAAATATTTAAGTCATGTAACTTACTTGTGCTCCCAACTTGCACCTGTAAACAAGCTTTCAGCTTAGTGTGTCTCTCCTGGTAAAACAAAAAAAACAAAATAATAATTTCCAAAGTGACAAGCAGGTGTAGTGAAATTGCAATGATTGGTCATAACTTTGGCATTTTTTCATATTTTGACCCCAGATTTTCAACAGTCTTCTCATGACCTCATCTCATAAACCCCAAAGCTGAAAATTTTCAAACCCGTGCCAAAACGCCATTCCCTGCCACAGGTGCGAAAATACATTTTGGACAGGATGTGAAAAATGACAGCTGTACTGTTCAATAGATGGTGTGAAAAAATGGCTATATTGAAAATGTGGAGTCAAAATACTGAAAATGACCAAAATGATGCATGTGCATAGGAAAATTTCAATGAGCATGCATAACTCGGCCATTTTTAAGAATCTTTTCACCAAATTTTCAACATGGCCTTTTTAGGACCCCACCTCATGAACACTGGTAGTGAAATTTTGTTATTCAGTTCTGAAAGGTGATTTTGTGCAGCAACTATGAAATCACCTTCTGGGTTTGATTAATGAAATGACAGTTGCAGTGCTCATGAGGTGGGGTCCCAAAAAGGTCATGTTGAAAAATTGGTGAAAAAAGTCCTAAAAATGGCAAAGTTATGAACATAAGTTCAAAATGTAATTGAAATACATTATAGGGCACTTACCTTGATTCCTCAGTTCATGGTTCAGCTTTGAAGAGTGAAGTCGTGTCCTGGTCCACAGAAGATGACAGCCTACAACCTCCAGTGGTAAGGGGTGTGGGGGGTGTGGGTGCTCAGTGAGAGGGTCGGGATGGGGAAGGGGGATGGCGGGGACAATGAAGGTCCGTTTTCTATTTTTTCAGGTTAAAACAAAAAAAGACATCGGGGATGGTTTTCTTCTTTACAGGTTAAAACTAAATACATATTTTGGGACACTGGGAATGGGCTCCCCAGTGTCCCTCACTGCTGGGGGACCACTTCTAATGCTGACATGGGGATTGGGCCCCCCCGATGTTGGCAAATAAGACAAGGGACTGCAGGGGGACATCTGACACCAGGGGTGGGCATCCTGGTGTCATATTAAATAAATAAATACATGAATAAATAAACAAACAAATTAATAAATAATGGTAATTGGAGGGTGGGGGTGCTACTAGACACCAGAGAATGATATGGGAGGAGGGAGGTGCCACTAGACACCAGGGATAGAGGACAGTGATCAGCAGGTGGGTTGGGGGTGCCACTAGACACCAGGGAAATGGGCAGCTCACAGATGAAACTGCAGTCGGCAGCATGAGTTCCAGCTGCAGCTGTAAAAGTCAAGAAAATCCCACTGTTCTCATGCAGAGAACATGGGGGAAGCACTCCTCTCACTAACCTGGGTACCCGGTATTTTGGGTGCCCAATAAATGTATTCCTGACCAGTATACTTAAAAACAAACATTAGAATCAAGCTAAACAGGTCCTGTTTAGCTAGGTTCTGATGTTTATTTATTAAAATCATAGCATTTTGTGTTTTTTCCACATTTGTTGGTTTGTGGAAGAGGTCAACAAGATGGCAGTTGGCACGGCACAAAAAAATGTTTGGTGCCATGCCAAACAAGTGACCCAAATGCAAAATGAGTATTTGCGGCATTTAAATCTTTACTTTTGCTGCAAAACATTATCTGAAAAACCCTACTGCGCATGCGCAGGTCAAAAAACAGTACCATTTAAAACCTTATAACTCTGGAACCCCTTGATATTTTTTCACTGAACCTATTAAAGGCACTGCTTTGGGACACGGCACATGTCCTCTTCATGTTTGGGGTAGCAATTCCTTTCCATGTAGGCTGTAGGTGAGAGCAAAAAAAACAACGTTAAGTATAGGAAACAATTTAGTTTTTGTTTATAAATAATACATGCAGATCTCAGAAACCGTACAAGATGCTGTCACAAAAAAATCTACACACCAAGCCTTTGCCTCCTAGACAACACGTGCAAAATTTTAGCTCATTCTGTCAAAGGGAGCCAAAGATATTAATATGCAAAATCTGAGATTTAACATTAAACAGGCTACTCAAATCTAACTATAGGGGCGCTATCACATCCCTATAATAATACAGGCACGGTCACACCTGTACATTAGGGTTGATGAAGCATTTTAATGTTTCACACCATTTTGTGCACCTGAATACCTCTGCCCCTATTCAACTAATTTATTTGAAATTTGGACAGATCAGAGTTGGCTACATGATCTCTGGATCCTGAAACTTTTATGGTAATCAGTTCACTAGGGCCAAAGTTACAGAGGTGCAAACAATACAGGTTACTCACCTGTAACAGGAGTTCTAGGAGTGGTATATATTGTTCATCCACACTTGTTGGCAGGTTCCTTGCCACTTTAAATCTTGCCGGAAGGTCTTCAAGCTGGCTCCTTCCACCCACTCGGGTGGTAAAACCCTCAGCTCCACCCCATGATGCCAGATCTAGCTCGCTGGAAGCCAGGTTGCGCATCGAAGCCGGGGAGGTCGGGTGGGTCGTATGGATGAACAACATATACCACTCCTAGAACTCCTGTTACAGGTGAGTAACCTGTATTTCTCGGGATGTGGATATGTTGATCAATTCACACTTATTGGCAGACTCCTAACAGTTCTCCGGGAGGAGGGAGGCAAGGCACGCACCCCTATACTTACTTGGGGAGTAAGGACTGGAGAACCGAGGTCCCAAAACCAGCATCCTGGCATGACTCTAGGTCAATGTGGTAATGGGAAATAAAGGTGTGTGCTGACTTCCAGGTAGCAGACTGCAGATTTCCTGGATAGGGACATCCCTAGAAGCAGCCACCATCGCAGCAGTATGGCAGTTGAATGAGCTCTTATCCCTTTGGGTGGCTCCATGCCCGCCAACCTGTAGCAGAGATCTATGCAGGAGGTGACCCACCTGCTTATCGTCCACTTGGCTGCAGGTCTGCCAGGTGCGGCTTCAGTGTAGGTGACAAACAGCTGGTGAACCTCTCCCCGAACTTCAGCCGTCCACTCCTTATACTAAGCGAGCACTCTTCTAGGGTCCAAAGTATGGAGCCTATATTCGGCCTCCGAGGTGTGATTGGGGTAGAACACTGGCAGAGTCAACACCTGGTTAAGGTGAAACTCTGACACCACCTTCGGAAGGAATTTCGGGTGGGGACGAAGGACATCCTTGTCCCTGTGGAAGACCAGATAAGGAGACTCAATGGAAAGCACCTGGAGCTCTCCCATCCTTCTGGCTGATGTGATAGCCACCAAGAAGGCGGTCTTCCATGACAGGTGAGAGATGTCACACCTGTGCATTGGTCCGAATGGCTTGCCCATGAGCTTAGCCAATACCAGCAGTAGATCCCATGGAGGTGGAGGTTCTCGCACCGGAGGGGATATGTGATCAAGGCCTTTGAAAATGCACCCGACCACCTTCTCCTGCATCACCAACTGCTTGCTGGCCTGCACCCAGTAAGCAGAGATGGCTGCCAGGTGCACCTTAAGGGTCGTCGACCGAAGCCCTAGCTGAGAAAGGGATTACAGGTAGTCCAGAATGCTAGCCAAGGAACAGGAAGAAGGGTCCAACCCCTTGTCCTGACACCAAATGGAGAATCTCTTCCATTTGAAGGCATAGCATTTTCTGGTTGACTCCTTATGGGACACCTCAATAACGTTGAGGACCTTGTTGGAAAAACCCAAGGCCTGGAACTCTAGCCGCTCAGGAACCAGGCTGTCAGGTGCAGGGATTGAACGTCTGGATGGCGAACCTTGCCCTTGTCGACCGAGAGCAGACCCGGGCAGACTGGAAGCTGCCTCGGGGGCCAGGAGCTGAGGCTGAAGAGATCTGGGTACCAGAACTGGCGGGACCAGTCTGGGGCTACCAGGATCACCTGCACCTTGAGAAGCACCTTGTGGATCAGGGGAAATGGAAGGAAGGTGTAGAAAAGGCATGGGGTCCACGGCCTCGAAAAAGGCATCCCCCTGCAGCGAGCCCTGCTGAGGGGGCCGGGCATGAAACAGCTTCAGCTTCATATTCTTCCTGGAGGTGAACAGGTCCACCTGAGGGTAGCCCCAATGGGAGAACAGAACTTGTACTACCTCCGGCAGGAGAGACCACTCGTGAGATGCAGTGCCTATCTGGCTGAGGGCATCGGCCAGACTGTTGGAGGCTCCTGCCACATGGATGGCTAAGAGATCCACCTCCAGACTGATCACGAGAGACCAGATGCGGAGAGCTTCCTTGCACAGAGGCAAGGAGTGCGTCCCGCCCTGATGGTTGAGGTAGTACATGGTCATGGTGTTGTCCATCTGGACCTGAACCACCTGACCCCGTATAAATGGAACAAAGGTGGTGAGGGCTAGTCGAACCGCTCGAAGCTCCAGCAGATTGATGTGGCATCAAGACTCCTGCAGGGACCAGAGGCCATGGGCTCTGAGCTCCCCCAGATGGGCACCCCAACCCATCAGAGAGGCATTGATCATTAGAGTGACTGTTGGCTTGGGGCGGACGAATGGGATACCCTCCTGCAGATGAGCTGGGATGAATCATCACCGCAGGCTGTCCCACATCTTCTGAGTCACTGTCACCGGCTGGTCCATAGGACCAGAGCACTGTGACCACTGGCTGGCCAGCCCCCATTGCAGGGGACGCACATGCCAGTGGGCCCAATGGACCATGCTGGTGCAGGCTGCCATGAGGTCCAGGAGGTGCAGGAAGTCCTGGGCAGGGTGCAGTTGCCCAACCAGAAATGATTGGGCAAAGGAGGAAAGGACCTCGGCCCTGTCTGCTGGGAGCTGGGCTCTAGCTCGAAGAGAGTTGAGCTCTGCCCCGATGAACTGAATCACCTGCGATGGCACGAGTTCCAATTTGGCCTTGTTGATGAGGAGGCCAATCTGAGAGCAGACCTGGAGGGCCAGATCCCTGGACTGCTCCACCTCCAACCTGGAGGGGGCTGCAATCAGCCAGTCATCCAGGTAAGGGTACACCTGGACCCCTCAGTGCCACAGGAATGCTGTTACCACTGCCATGCATTTGATGAAGACCTTGGGAGCTGGAGAGAGAGGCCAACGGGCATGGCCCAGAACTCATAAAGAGATCCCTATGCTCTGAAGCGGAGGAATCACTGATGAGATGGATGGATTGGGATGTGAAAGAACGCGTCCTGAAGGTCCAGAGAACAGAACCACATGCCTGGTTCCAAGGATGGAATAATCTGAGCCAGAGTGACCATCCTGAAGGTGTGAGGCCTTAGGAACTTGTTCAGGTCATGCAGATCGAGAATGGGGTGCCAGTCCCCATCCTTTTTGGGACCAGGAAGTACCTGGTCCCAAAAACCCTGGGTCTGAAGGGGGGGTCTGCCACCTCACTGATCACCTCCTTCTGGAGGAACAAGGCAATGTCGGCTCAATGAGCCAACAGAGAGGCTGCAGAACCTGTAGCCCCCCATGGGGTGATGGCTTGATAGGGAGGGAACTGCTTGAATTCCAGAGGCAGACCCCTGCGAACCACTTCTAGCACCCAGCAGTCCATGGTGATAGCGGACCAGGCAGAAAAGAAGTGGTGGAGCCATCCCCCCATGAGGGGAACCCAGGGAGGAGTGACGAGGTTGGGAATGACACCTCTCAACCCATCACTGGGCAGGCTTGGAGGAAGGGCCTGCTGAGGGACCTCCTGGACCATTACTTCCAGGCTCCCTACTAGAGGAAGTGGCAGACTTGGTCTTAGGGCACCAAGTGTGAGCCTGCTGGCCCTGATGCTGGTGTTGCTGGGCCGGACGTGCTGCAGGAGTGGAAGGGCAAAAGGGCTTACGCTGTTGCTGGTGGCCTTTGTCCTTCTGGGCAGACGTGACCGAGTCCAAGGTGGCATTGGACTTCTCGAGCTTCTGGAGATGGCCTTCCACTCCGGGCCTGAACAAGTCAGTGCCCAGGAAGAGAACTTCTGCCAGCTTGTGCTGGGTGTCCACCATGAAGGTGGAGATCTGCAGCCAAGCTCTGTGGCGCATGACCACTGCGGCCGCTACTGAATGGGCACAAGAGTCACCAATGTTGTTTAGCCACCACCCTTCCTGATCCCACACCTGCTTGACTGTTGTCTGAAGGTCAGCTGTGAGATGAGGGATCACCTCATCCAGGGAGCCCATAAGGGCATGTGAGAAATGTTCCATCAGAACGGCTGAGCTAGCCTGATGAAGGCCTAGGGAGGAAGCAGCGTAAACCTTCCGCCCCGAGTAATCCAACTTTTTGGATTCCTTATCAGACAGTTTGTCCACATCCCGAGCGTTCCCGGAATGCTGGAAAATGCTATCGATCACTAACCCCTCCACAGAGGGGTGCTGTAAGAAAACGGGGATTGAACCGGTGAAGACCACATACTTGTGAGCCATCCTGGCCGAAGGCATGGGACAAGATGCTGGCCACTGCCACAACTCCAGGGCCGGGCCAACAATGGCTTCAGCCACCGGAAAGGCCTCCGTAGGGGAATCCTCTTGGTCCAGTATCTCCATAAGGGAATACTTGGCCCATTTTTGAACAGGTTCGAGCAGCATCCCAGTAGATTCTGAGATGAGTCAAAGCATACCCAAAAATGAGGATGTGCTCTCATCCACCGACTGGACCCCTGGAGACTCCAGATCAAGTGGCCTGGAGAACAGGGAGGAGTTGTCGTCAGACTCTGAGGAGTCTTCGAACAGCTGCCAAGCACCTGAGCCACCCTCCACCTGCCGAGGTTGATCGGGAGTGTGGGTGACTGACAACTTATGGGGCAAGCCCTGACCTGACCGAGAATCCTTGGTCGAGGCCCTAGTCTTTGGTTGTGGAGGCGGAGGTTCCACCACAATGGGTGGAGCAGCCGGTTTCAGCTGAACAACCAACGCCGGGGGCGGCTCCTCGACTACCACGAGGGGTTGTTTCGGCTGCTCTGGTGACAGCCACTTAATGACCGGAGAAGGTGATGGAGTCGGCTTGTTACCAGTCAGTAAAGGTTGCTGCCACATCAAGTCCTTGTAGCGCTGACGCAACTTGCTATGGAGCCTATCGTCCAAAGAGGACAAGCAGTGACGCCGCTTTCCATGGTGCAGAGACCAAGACCGCCGACGTCGGTGGGACTGGCTGGACCTGGAAGAGGACTGAGACCTTCGGGGATTCCGAGGGTGGGTCAGAGAGGGAACGGGGGATACCCGCCCCTCCCTCGGTGCAGGGACCTTAACCGGTGACTTCGGCACAGGAGGCACAGGCAAGTCCTCAGTAACCACCGGGGGAACTGGTGAAGAAGGGTTGTAGACTTCTCCAGTTGACAAACCGTCTGATGGGTCAAGAAAAATCTCGACCGCATCGACGGATGTCTCGGCCAGCTGACCTGACGGGGACACCGTGAAGCCAGCGGCTGCAGCCGCAACCTCGACCGAAGTTGAGAGTCGACAGTCCGGTGAAGGGGATCTCTCCCGCTCCCATGAATGTCGATGGTGGGACTTATTTTTAGAGTCCTTTCTGGACCAAACGGAATTTCCCAATGGCCCTACTACCTTAGTGGAGAGGGACTGACAAAGCTCCTTAAAAGAAGCAGTGTAGGAGGAGCCCAAGGAGAGCAGGATAAATGCCATGGCCGAGGAGGAAGAAGAACAAGCGGCCTGGGCTGCCTCCTCCTCAAGGGCGATCATCTGCTCCAACTGCTCCATGGAGCCCGCCGCCGCAGACACCGCCCGACGGGCCTCCTTAGACTTGACTGGCGGGTACCATTTTTCGGGGCACCCAAGAAGTAGTCTGGCAGCGCGGTCCTCCAAGACTGAAGCTGAGAAAGACTTGCACAATTCGCAGGCCTGCGAATCATGGCCAAACCCCAGGCAGTAGACGCACGTGGAGTGTGGATCAGTCTGGGACATCTTCTGCCCACAAAGGCACCGATGGAAGCTGGGAGTCAATTTGTCCATTGCAGCTGCGAGGGAAGATGAAGACCTTAGTCTTATAAATTTTAAAATTAGTTTCAGGAAATCCGAAGAGTGTGGATCCAGGCCTAAAACGCAGAGCGCTAAGGAGGGAACCTGAGCTTCCAAGCGGTAAGGAAGCTCTGGTGGCATGGGGCGGAGCTGAGGGTTTTACCACCCAGGTGGGTGGGAGGAGCCAGCTTGAAGACCTTCCGGCAAGATTTAAAGTGGCAAGGAACCTGCCAACAGTGTGGATTGAACAACATAGCCACGTCCCTAGAAACATAAAGATTACATAAAGTAAGACCTTTTTTTTGCTCACCTATAACTAACATTCTTTGCAAAAAAATTTTGTTAATGCACCAGTTAGGGTTCAATTTAGTGCCACAAAAATAGGGAAATGTGGCATTAGGGTTTCCAACCCTAACTCCTCCCCCCCCATGGCAGCAAAACAAGAAAACATTAGGGTTCTGGGTCTCTGGAGCCTTGACAAATCAGTGGTGGGGTCTTCCCTGGGGTTGTCAACCCAAAAGCTCACCCTTCCCCCAGCCCATAGTATTCTATCCAAAGCACAAGGTACAGCTCCAAACCAATGCCTCATAGTGATACACTCTTCAAAAGTACAGAAGAATGTCTCGCCACATATTGCCAACACAATCTGTTTTAGCCTTCTTCACGCAGTGCAGGGCCCTGCATGAAGAAAGGAGATCATGTCTGATGTTGTTTACTCAGGGAACAGGGTGGGCATTAGGGTTGACAACCCCAAGGAAGACCCCACTATGTATTCGCCAAGACTCTGGAGAAAACCCTTATGTTTTTTTCCTTTTGTTGCTTGGGGTGGTGGGGGGGCAGTTAGGGTTGGAAACACATTTCCCCACTTTTGTGGCATTAAGTTGAACCCTAACTGTTGCATTAACAAAGTTCTTTGCAAAGAATTTCCTTTCTTTTTGAGATAGTGGCATTGTATTCTCATTCATGCTGGTCCCTTTGGAACCTGCATGAACAGATACAGATGTGCAGGGTCCTTTAGGCCCTTGGCCAAGGGAATACTCTGTATGCCTACATAAGTGTAGAACCCTTGTGGGTCCTTCACTTTTGTGCAGTGACAGATGTCAGGAATTCATGGGGCTGTCTGGTGGACTGCAGAAGCCCAGGGCCTTCTGGTCCCTGCACTTCCATGTGGCTATAGAAACAGACATACAGAGCAAAGAGTCCATCTGTTAGCCAATGCACAGGGCCTTCTGACACCCAGGTGTGCAGAGGTGCAAGGCCTTATACCAAGTTGCTTTCACTATTGGCACCTGGGTCCATAAAAACAACCTTGCAGCTTCTTTTCCCTGATCGGTAAGTGTGTGTGTGTGTGTGTGTGTGTGTGCATGTGTGCATGGGGGAGGATTACATAACAGCACCATATCCCCATCCTCAGCCCCATCCAGCTGGATCGCTGAGCTTGCGCCCGAGCTCAGCTTACTGGCATGGGATCACAAAGCACACCTGCTGGGTCAAGACTGGCACTATACACAAAGTTTCTTAATGAAAATATATATATTTTATTTTGACCCCAAATTTTCAAGATAGTCATTTAATGACTCCCCTTGTAGACGTGACTTGTAGCATTTATAGTACAGTATATTTGCAGAAATGTCATTTCGCACAAGTGTGAAAACACATCTCAGCTGGGATTTAAAAAATGAGACCTGTCATGTTTATGTGGTTGTGTGGAGAAATGGCTATGCTGAAAGTTTGGGTCAAAATACTGAAAATTAGCAAAGTTATGCGTGACCATTGAAATATTGCAACGCTCACTGATAACTTAGGCATTTTACCATATTTGCACACCAAATTTTCACCATAGCCTTCTTATTACTCCACCTTATGAACCCAGTAGGTGAAAAATTTCAAATCTGTGGTGAAAAAAAATTCTCCACCACAGGTGCGAAAACACATTTTAGCCAGATCTTGAGGTGGTGTGAAAAAAATGGCTATGTTAAAAATTTTGGGTCAGAATATTTAAAATTACCAAAGTTATGAGTGAGCACAGAAAAATGTCGATGTACACTCATATTCTTTTCATTTTTGCACATTGTGATCCCAAATTTTCAACATAGCCTTCTTATGACCCTGCCTCATGAACAAGGGTGGTGAAAACTTTCAAATCCTACCCGAAAGGTGGTTTTACAAAGTGACCACAAAATTGCCTGTTGGGCCAGAGTTGCGTGATTCCACTGCCACTGGTCATGAAACGGGGTCCCAAAAAGGCCATATGAAAAATTTGGTGTAAAAATATTTAGAAATGACAAAGTTATGAATCAAAGATCAGACCCTATTGAAATACATTAAACCAGACTTACCTTATTTTTTCATATCTTAGTCTCTGATTCCAGCAGCAAGAGATGTTTTCGATCAGAGAGTGGATCTACATCATGAGACATTTTCAGGTGAGTGAGGGTATGTAGCAGGTGAGTGAGGGTATGTAGCAGGTGTGGGGTGGTGGGTGCTGAGTGGGAGGTTGGGGTGGGATGGGGTGTGTGTGGGGGGCAGATCAGCTAAGAACTATTTCTTGTTTGCAGGTTAAAAAAAATTAGTGAGGGATGTTTTTCTTCTTTTCAGGGGAATTAGCCAACACTGGGGATTAGGCACCTTAGTGTTGGGCTACTTTTTGGTGGCACTGGGGTGGGCACCTGGTGTTGGCACCTACATAGTGGGAATGGGGATAAGTGACCTGGGGGGGCTCAATACAAGCGGTACTGGGGGTGGGCAGCCAGTCCACTTATATAATATAGAGGATACTGGAAGGAAACCAGTTGATAACAATGCAGTTTTCCTATTGAGAGGTTGTCATGACAACATAGTAAACCTCAAGAGCGAAACTAGAGAGGTTTATAGTTGGCATGACGACCTCGCGATGAGAACTCTGCATTGTTGTTAACTGGTGGCAATCCATTGTCTTTTATAGTGTATGGGAACCAATTAAACAAAATTTGTCCTTACTTTACTGTTTTTTTCAGTAGTGCCATTCTCCTGTAGGGCCAGCTCTCACCACTGCAGCTGTTCATCGTATGCTGGTAGTTCAAGAGATGGGCATGTGCAGAGCCGTTCACATTGTTATGGTATTGTTGTGACATACTCAAGAGGGTATAACAACCTCTTGACATCACAACGATACCATAACAAGGATAAGAATTCATTGAATTCCATCTGTAACAACCCTCTCCTACACATTATATATTTAAAAACTTAAACATTGGGAAGGGTGGGTGGGTGACCTGGTGGAGAGTTGGGAGAAAGAACCTGTACTGGTAGTGGGCACTCCAATTCACTTAAGAAATAATAAAATAAATAATTATATAGATAAATAGAAAGACAGACAGACAAAGAGAGAGGCAGAGACAGACAGAGAGAGAGAGAGAGAGACACAGACAGAGACTGAGAGAATAGGAGATCGCCAGCTCACTGCTTAAACTGAAGCTGGAAGTGCAATTCCAGCTGTGGCCTCAGAATTAAAGAAAGTCTTACTATTCTCATATGGTGAATGCAAGTGAATGACTCCTCTCGCTAACTTGGGCACCCTGGAGTTTGGGGTACCCAGAAAAGGTATTTCTGGCAATTTAAAAAAAAAAAAAACAAGCAGCAGAATGTAGCTAAACATGTTCTGTTTAGCTAGGTTTAAGTGTCTGTTTTTTAAAAATATATAATTTTTATGTATTTTCAATGTTTGTGAGTTTAAAAAAATGGTGGATATCACAATACACAAGTAAATCATGAAAATAACAACTTATGACAGTTTTTGTTAACCATTTGCATTTATTGGTTATCTGATGAATCTGGAACTGTATAATATTTTGCACGAAACCTTTGAAACTCCTTCAATGCTGAAACTTTCATGAACAAATTCCACACCGAGCCAGCCCAGTGGCACTGAGGGTTGAGGTGATGGATGCCACACCTCACACCATGCTGGCGACCTAAGATCAGGAGCACACTTGGGTTGCCAGGGATCAGCGGGGGGGGGGGAGAAGATTGAGCATCTATCTGACTGCTCTCCTCTCCCAGGGTGGGGGGATAAGCTGCCCTGCACTTGGCAGTCACCTGGTGAAGGCCAGGTGGCAGCATCACAGTTAAGGAAGCAAGGAGCACTGCTACGTGGCATGTGCACACCACCACGCACGTGCACTCATGATTCTACAACATAGGAGAAAGTAGGAGGAAAATGGTGACTGTAGGCTCTGTGAAGCCCTGCCTGCCAGCTCTGGTCCCGCTCCATCACCAGCTACCATAAGCCCTGATATGGATTGTGAATCTCGTCTGGGGGTAGGATGGCCCTCCCCTTTCTGGCCCCACTATGGGGGGAAAATTCATGGGAGAAGTGGGGCTCGGCGATACCAAAAAGGCAGCAGATGGATCAGGATGGCAGGGACAGGGCAGAGTAAGCTGCCTATGGTGCACCTGGTGGAAAAAACAGATAATACAAAAAATCCACACTGTCTAGGCTGTAGGTAAGAGCAAAAATATGCAATGTTAAGTATAGGGAAACCAAATATGATTTTTTTTCCTGTTTTTTTTTGGTGCTCCATATCTCAAAAATTGAGCAAGATGCTGTCACTAAACTTATCACATCTTAAAATGCTGGCAGCCTAACCAAGCATGTCAAATTTTGGGCTATTTCATGAAATGACTCCAAAGTTATTAAGGTGCAAAAACTGGGGTTTAACATTAAATAGACTACTCAGCTCTAACCATAGGGACACTCCTGTGCCCCTGTAATACTAGAAGAACTTGAAACTTGCAGGTTTGATATAGTTTGCCCCATGGTATGTGCTTTGTGCTTGTTAAGTCACTAACTAGCCCCGTTTTTGAGAAAATTAAGAAAAACTGTGCGCAGACTCAGTTTAAAACCTGAACAGTCTGAGGATAGCTGAATTTTTGTGACCTCATTGTTTAATGTAGTTGTTTGGTGAAAAAGCGTGTGTATAAGAGATGGCAGGGCTATACTGATGCTGCAAACAACATCTGTATGTCTTTTAGCTGTGTTTGTGAAGTGGGAGCAGGGCTACTCATCAATGCATAGACCTGCCACCGCTCAATGGATCTGTGCATGGTTTTGATCTGTAACAGGCCTTTTGGCCACCATGCACCATATCCACAGCCTCCTAAATGCAAACTGGACACCTCTGGTGCTGGTTTAGTTCCCCCTCCATTTCCTATTTATTTTCATTACTAGCACCAAGGTGCCCAATCCCTGGTGCCAGTTAAGTCTCCCTGCCTGCCCACCCACTTAAGATGCCAACACTAGGGTGCATTGGTGCTGGCTTCATAACTCTCCACCCCTGCCTGCTGCAAGTGTGTGTTACTGGGGTGTCGACCCCCAGTGCTGTTATACAGAAAAACAACACTGGGTGCCCAATCTCCAGTGTCTGTACCTGGAAATGTGAAAACCATCCCCATAGTCTTTATTTTTGTTTAAAGTTAAAATAAAGAAAATTGTCCCTTGTTGCCTTTTTTTATTATTTGTTTAAACTTAAAATAAAGAAAACCATCCATCGTTGCTTGTTGCAGCTCCCTTTCCCACCCCAAGCCCTCACCCACCCCACCCTGACCCTCCACACGCACCACCTCTCACTCCCCCACACCTCTCACTCACCTAAATTCAGTCCAGTGCCATAGATCCAGTCTCTGAGCCAAAAGAAATCCTTCTCCTGGAAACACAACTGTGAAATGAGGAAATAAGGTAAGTATGGTTAGTGTATTTCAATGCATTTTGAACTTTCACTCATAACTTGGACATATCTAATTATATTATGTATTGCTTACATATTTTTTAACACAAATTTTCATCATGTCCTTTTTGAGACCCCATCTTATGTACAAGGTAGCATCATTTTTTCAAATACGGCCTAAAAGGTGATGTCACAGTCGCTCCACAAAATCATCTTTCTGGTAAGATTTGAAAATGTTCCTCTACTATGAACAGGAGGTGGGGTCATAAGAAGTCTATGTTGAAAATGTGGGGTAAAATATTAAAAAACAGCAAAGTTATGAAGATACATTGACATTTTTCAATGCTTGCTCGTAACTTTGGTAATTTTCAATATTTTGACATCAAATTTTCAACATAGCCATTTTTTCATACCACCTCATAATCTGACAGACTGTCATTTATCAAATCCTGGCCAAAATGTGTTTTCATACTTATGGTACAAGATGACATTTCAGCCGGGATTTGAACATTTTCACCTACTAGCTTCATGAGTTCGGGTCATAAGAAGATGATGTAGAAAATTTGAGGTCAAAATATATATAAAAACAAAAGCAAAGAAAGCAAAGCAAAGCAAAATTTATTTAAAAGATGCCCAATCCCGGAAGCTCTGGGCGCCGTACAAATTTTAAACAGAATTTTAAAAGCACAAAAATTTAAAACACAAAATTTTATACAAATTGAATAAATAAATCTAATACAATCACAATCTTTACTGTTTATGCTAATCTAAATATCAAAAGCTTGGGAAAAAAGAAAAGTCTTCAAGCGGGCCTTAAAAATATCCACTTTCCTGACCGAAATTGGCAAAGAATTCCACAGAACGGGAGCCGCAACACTAAAGGCTCTATCACCAGCTGATTTTAGCCTCGTTCTGGGAATGGTCAGAAAGCCACCACTAGAAGATGAAGAGGTGGGTGGGGAGAGGTAGGTAACAGAAGGTCTGACAGGTAACCAGGGCCCTGCCCATGTAGGGTCTTATAGGTGAGAAGACCCACCTTAAAGAGGACTCTCCACCTGACTGGCAGCCAGTGCAATTAGCATAAAACCGGTGTAATATGACAAAACTTTTGCTGCCCAGCCAACAACCGGGAAGCTGCGCTTTGCACCAGCTGCAGTCTGCGGAGAGATCCTCCTGTGACCCCGAGATAGAGTGCGTTACAGTAGTCAAGCCTAGATGTGACTAAGGCATGTATCAAGGTAGGGAGGTCCAGAGGCAGAACAAGGGGCTTAATTCTGGCAATGTTTCTGAGATGGAAAAAACAGGTAAGAACCGTGGAGGATATTTGAGCCTCCATGGTTAAGTTCCTGTCCAGAATCACTCCCAGATTTTGCACCCAAGAGGAGGCCTTCAATGACGCAGCTCCAAGGACAAGCCCAGTTTCTGAGTCAGAGGCCATCCTATCATGAACTCTGTTCGACTCCACTACCAGTACCTCTGTCTTGTCAGAGTTCAGTCGCAACCAACTGGAGGCCATCCAGTCGTTAATCTCAGCCAGACAGATATTAGGCACATCTACTGCATTAGATGTCCCTGGGGCAAAGGAAAAATATAGCTGAGTGTCATCGGCGTAACAATGAAAGCTCAAACCATATTTCCTAATGATCACTCCCAGGGGCAGCATGTACTGTACACTGCGAACAACATTGGGGCCAGTACTGATCCTTGAGGGACTCCACAAAATAGAAGACTGGGTATAGATGAGGAATTCCCCATCATAACTCGTTGCCTTCTGTTGGTAAGAAAGGACTCAAACCAGTTGATGACAGTACCGGTGAGTCCACATAGCTCCCTAAGGTGGACAAGCAACACACAATGGTCCACAGTGTCAAATGCAGAAGAGAGATCAAGGAGAACAAGAATTGTCCTGTCCCCCCGATCTCTAGCCCTGAGGAGATCATTCTGCACCCGAACAAGTGCAGTTTCTGTGCTATGTCTAGCCTGAAATGCCAACTGGAAAGGTTCGTACAACTCGTGAGTCACGACATGCTCTTCCAACTGAAGCGCTACCACCTTTTCCACCACCTTCCCCAAAAATGGAAGGTTGGATATAGGACGGTAATTTGCCTTGATCTCTGGGTCCAAAGATGATTTCTTTAAGAGGGGTCTCACCAGAGCCTCCTTCAAGGCATCCGGAAAGACCCCCTCAGAAAGGGAGCACCGTACAATCGAGGCTAACACCGGGCCAACAGAGTCAACGCATCTCATTAAAAAATGTGTTGGCACCAGGTCCAATTCACAAAAGGTATGCTTCATGTTGGCTGCCACTTCAATAACCTCACTAGCCTCCAGTGGTCTAAACTATCCCCAACTAGGCGGGGTGTTCTCAGAACACATCAGGCGACCACTGTCAGCTATAATATTACTAACTGAAGAAGCCACCTGCCGGATCGAGGGCACCCTGTCCGAAAATAAATGAGCAAACTCCTCACAATCTAAATTAGAAAAAACCCTCCCAGGCTGCAGACAGGCAGGATGAAGAAGCCTGTCCACAGTCTGGAAGAGTAAAGCTGGTCAGTTCTTCCCGGCAGCAATCTCCCTAGACAGGAACACTGCCTTCTTACGGTTGATTGCCTCCTGGTACGCATTATAATGCTCATGCAGGACCAGTTTGTCCATCTCCAGGCAGGATCTTCTCCAGCAGCGCTCTAATCTCCGACCCATCTTCTTCATCTCCCTGAGCTCCCCGTCAAACCACGGGGACCTCAGGTATGAAGTTCTGGGTCATACACGGACAGGTGCGAGGGGAGTTGATGGTGTCAGATAGCACCCTATTATAGGTATCAACCCCGACATCAACACCTCCGACGCATGCAGCACCCACACTAGACAATTTAGCTGCCACCAAAAAACCCTCAGGTGTCAAACACCGCAAAGGGCGACAGCTAATCATCTCAGCAGGGGAAGGGCTTATGGCGGGAGCCCCAAGCGTGAACTGCACCGTGCAATGATCGGACCAGTGTACTCGATCAATCCTGAGATCACTGATCTCATTCCCCAGTGAGAACACCAGGTCCAACATGTGGCCATCCTGATGAGTTGGCGAAGTAACAGCCTGCGTCAATCCTAAAGAGGACATAGTCTGCAGAAAATCATGGCTGCATCCATAATTCTCGTCGTCAACCCAAACATTGAAATCCCCCAGAAAAACACATCTGGGGGATCCCAACGTTCCATCGGTGATGAATTCTGCGATCTCCTGCAGGAAATTCCCCATTGACCCAGATGGGCGATAAATGAGGAAGATCCTGCAGCTTGCATCAGGTCCTCCACGAATAGCCACACATTCAAAAGAACCTGGAGTTCTCACTGGGTGCACGGTGAAGGTCAGGCTAGATCTAAAACAAATAGCTACACCGCCACCCCTGCGTTCCACTCTGGGGCAGTGCGCCACGGTATATCCAGGAGGGACTGTGGCCTCGAAAATCGGCCCGCATCATCTCCCACCCAGGTCTCCGTGATGCAAGCCAGATCGACCGAAGAAATCAAGACAGCAATAATTGCCATCTTATTTCTGATCGATCTGGCATTGCAAAGCACTGCTGTCAGGGGATTGGAGGGTGGTGCAGCCCCTCGAGTTACCAGGCCACTCAGTCTGGTGGACTCCCTGGGGATGGGCACCAACCACGTCTGGCCTCTCCCAGATGCCCGTCGTAACCCAGGGCACCTTCTGGACCTAACAATCCCGATTCTACCACCACCCATACATAGGTCTCCCCACTGTCCATGACCAGCACAATCCCTTCCAGTCCCCACTTCCTAACAGCGTCTGACAGTAGTGTCTGACACTGGAAGGGGGACAAAAGGGTGCAAGTCATGCAACAGTGAGTTCCCATAAATAATCCTGGCCCCCTTAAATCCTTCCATATAGCCCCTACACATCCTAAACAACTAATACAGTACTTGACTATCAGACAAAAAGCAAACACAATTTATATCTAAAATATCTGCCTAGCCTACTTAAATAACAGAGCTTCTACTGTCTATTAATATTTAAAACAAATCACAACTGCTTCACACTAATGCTCCCTGGCTAGAATATTCCCTTCTCAATAATAATTTTTAAATTTTAGCACTACTTAGAAGGGATAAAGAGAAAAACCTACCCTTTTTCCTCCATCCATTACTAATAAAATTTTCAATTCCAAGTGGCGCTCGCGCCACTCATACGCTCACGCTTGCGAACAGCGCGGCAATTTAAAGGACTAAAATCCCCACCCCTTGGACTCTCAGGTCCTAGCTCCCCCCACAAACACCTCTATTGATGGGAAAAAAACCAAAGGACCCACTACACAGCCTCTCACGCCGTGCAGGTCCTTCAGTTCAAGAGGGTAATTTTTGGGCTTCAACACCCAACACACTGCGGGCACAACAGTCGTTCCAGTTCCTAGCCGCTTACAAGTGGCGTTGCAGTCCACAGGCAAAAGGTTCCAAGGCACACAGGTGTTAACAAAAGTTATGCAGGTACATGAAATTTTTCAATGCTTGCTCATAATTTTGTTAATGTTCAGTATTTTCACCCAAATTTTCAGCATAGCATTTTTTCACACCACCTCATGTACATGAAAGGTGTCGTTTTTCAAATCTAGGCCAAAATGTGTTTTCACACTCGTAGGGGGAACATTTCGGCCAGTATTTTATAAATGGCACCTGTTATGTTCAGAAGGAGGTTCATAAAAGGACTATTTGGAAAATTTGAGGTCAAAATGTCAGAACAAATGTATGAAGTAACATTGTTGGCAGGGATGGCTATTGGCACAGCGGGGATTATGTTGCCTTCCCTTTCCAGTGACCTGCGTTCAGGTGCGAGCTCAGTGAGCCAGCTGACCGGGCTGAGACTGGGGGTCAGGCACTGTAGTGTGTGGCATGCTTCTGCAGTGTGTGATATGCTGCTGCATGCAGCCCCAGCCTGGGTAGGGACAGAGCAGTGTTCTGATACACAGACAACACTTTGTGGTGGTCCAGGAGCCTTCCCTCAACAGGGGTTGACATGCGTGTCAATTTCTGATGGGCCTATGCACTGCATCGGGACAAGTGGGGTGGCAAGAAAAATGGGGAAAAGAGTACCTGGCAGGATGAAGGTTGGGTCACTGCAGGCCCTGCACCACTGACATGCTCCCTACTGCTGTCAGTCACCCATCCCCATCACCCTTCATCTCAGGCACTTACGTTGTACCATTGACCCCCCCTGACAGATTCACTCCATGATGGGTATAGGAGGGGGATGGATGTCTGCCCCCCCTTGACTGTCTGTCACTTTGACCCTGTCAGTGTTGGCTTAATGCCCACCCTCTCCCTTGAGCAAGCAGGGTCAGATGTGACATTGTTTCTTCATGCAGGGCTCTGGGGGCCCTGCGTGAAGTAAGCTATAACTGATTTTTGTTGGCAACATGTGATGAGCCATTCTTCTGTATCTCAGAAGTCTGTATCATTATGAGGCACTGCCTTGGAGCTGCATGTTGTGCTTCAGACAGACGGCTATGGGCTGGTGGAAGGCCGGGGTGGGCATTAGGGTTGACAACTCCAAGGAACACCCCAACACTGATTTGCCAAGATTCCTTAGAGCCAAAATCCAAATTTTTTTTCATTTCCCTAGTTTGTGAAGTTTTCTTTCTTCAACCGTAATGTCTGCATTAATGTAGGCTTTTTATTTACAATGAATATATATATATATATATATATATATATATATATATATATGTAGGAAAAGTTATCACTGCTGGTTGGTTAAAAAAACACATCACATGACAGTGAGTATATCAGAGTGCAACCACACACATGCACTTTTACCCCCCTCCTAAACAATTTTGACATTTTATGAGATAGATAAACCACTCTGAGGTGTGCAGTCCTGCTCTGATATATGCACGCCTTGGGAGGTTGACGCACTCGGCCTGCGGCCTTATGCATAACAGTGCACACCAAGGCATGCGTATATCAGAGCATGACCACACACCTCAGAGTGATTTATCTATTTTATTTATATATATATATATATTGATCCCTATGGGTGGCTGACGGCAGTAGGGGGGCATGTCAGCAGTGCAAGGCCTGCAGTCCTTGACTGCTCTGGCCCTTGTGCACTTCAACTTATGTTGCCTCTCTATGTAATATGTACTGATCCCTACTGCCTTTTAGTTTCTTCCCCCTACTGCTTTGCTCTGGTTAAAATCGCACTAGCAAACTGTACAATCCTTCTCATACTTGATTCGCTGCTTTGTCCTTTTATGCTTACATTGCATCTCATTGTACTGTATAGTTTTTGAATTGCACTGTATCTGTATTGTACTGTATCTCTGAAATGTATTGTATTTTTATTGTACTGTATCTCTCCTGGGCCGTACCTGAAAATAGGCAAATGACTGCCTAGTGTACTCCACCCGGTCAACAAAAGCTAAATAAAAATAAATATATATACCTAGATTTTGTATTTCTTTAAAACTTGGCTTCCCCTTGGGGTAACCATTGCCTCGGTGCTTTCGCACTGAGGTTCTTTGTCTATATGTATACATATATATTACAACTATTGAACAGAGTTGAGGGCTATAGTGTGAAAACCTTGACTTCAAGGAATGAATAATTAACTGACAGCTGTTATATTGCCAGAAGCTGAACACTGAGGGCAATTTAACTATTGAAAGGCAATAGTTCATCCTGAGGGGTCAAGGTTTTCACACTATATCCCAAAACATTTCAGTCAATATCTGTTTTATGAAACCTTACAGTGTGATTGGTAATAAATATCATAGTAATGGAAAGCAAGAATGAGATAATACAAAGTTTTAATTTTTATTAATGTAATTGTCCAACAGGAATAATAGATTGAATAAGTACTTAAATGATGTTCATTGACTGCTTAACATGCAGTAAAGACCAAATAAGTTGAAAGAAACAGTGTTGAACAAATGAGTGAATAAATATTTAAATTACACATTACGTTACTTAGAATAAAAGAAGCAAAAATATGCTTATAAATAATAGTCTTTGAATAATGAATAGTGACAGAAATAGTAGAGAATGTAATGATGAATGATAAACTGGTTAATTTTGTGTAACATTTTCGGTAAAGAGGTTTGAACAAACATCTGGTTCAAATTAGCATAACATTTTCAATGAATAGGTTTCAGAAAACAATGGCATATAGTGAATAATCATACTAGCTATAACATAGTAGTGTGGTGTTTAGATACATCATGCCGTTTAGCAGTGATTCCCTTGTGTCAGAATGTTTTCTGAGGGATCAGTGCAGAGGTTTATTTGCAGTAATTAATACTCACAACTGATCCAAGATTTATTTATTTCGTTTATGTTGACCGGGTAAGTGCACTAGACAAATCCTGCCTATTTTCAGGCACGACCCGGGGGAGGGGGATACAGATGAATGCCAACTGACCTTGAACCAGATTAAGCTGTTGGTGGTAAAGGTATGTATGATTGACTTCTCAGTGTTCAGTCAGTGTAACCGTAAACTGCATGTGCTACTCATGATGTTTTGTGTATTTGGTACATGGGTAGTCAATGAATAGTTAATGAGGCATTAGTACATGGCTCAGAATAGTTGCCAGTTGTAGCCTGGAGTACATGGGTTGCATCTGTGTGGTCTATAGTTAGTTATGGCAGGTTCATTTTGCTGTTCAGTTACTGGCTGAGGTGACAGGTTATAGTTTTGTTGATATTTTGTTCCTCAGACAATAGCTCTTTAGATATAGCAAGGTTCATGGAGCATTTTATTTACTCATCCACATGAGATGCATAGTGTTTTATGGGCTTGAATCCCATCAGTCCCCACTTGCATACTTTGTGACCCTAATCAAGTCAGTTAATGTCCTTGTGCTCCCAGGTTGCACCTGAAAACAAGTTCTGGCTTAGTGTACCTTTTCTGGTTAAACAGTTTCCCCTTTCCTTTTCCCCTTATGCTGGCTTCAGTCTTGTAGACATTCGTGGACATTATGTGCCTATTTTCGTAACCATGTTTGTCTAGCGTGGCTGTGCATGTGGCTCTTAGGCAGTGATTAGTGAAAAGTTTTGAGAGTTTGTATTTCTTGGATCTTGTACCCATCATGTTGCCAAGTATGTTTTTGACTACTGGGGTCTTGTAGCACCAGTGTTCCTCTACACCAGGCTTTTTTGTCTTTGGTTTTAACCAAAACGAAGAGTCCTGAGGGTTCAGGTTCATTATATATTTCTCAAATGAGAGCACAGCACAGCTTGCAGATCCTGGAAAACAATGAGGAAAAATAGCATTGTTTATTATTTAGTTTTCTTTCTCTTCTCACATTTTCATAGTACATAGATGCTAGTTTTACCATTGTGATGTACTGTTTCTGAGGACTGGTTTATTTATTTTTGTGTTATACAGAAGAACAATAAAAATAGTGCTTTTAGTAGGTTATAGTTTGTTTAGTCGAGGCTGCATACAGATGGTCTGTTTGGAAGCATTGTATAGGTGGGGAGTCAACTAGTTTATTGCTGTGCTTTTTTTTCAATTGAAGGAAATGCTATGCAAATACAGTATGTACCTTTTTATGTATTGTGGAGTTACATGGTTTACATGTCAGTTAAGAGGCTGTGTGAAAGTGTGCAGGGAAGGCACAGTGCAGAAGATATTAAATTGTAGTCGTTTTATAAGCTTTTAATTAGGACATGCATGACTCGGTATATCTGTGTAATGCTGATGCTTAAAAATCTGTCATTTTATTAGTCTGCCACCTATATTTTATCATAAAATACAGAATTAAAGTGACACAAAAGTGTATATAGTACAACTGAGCTCTGTGCCTTTAAGAGCGGTGAACTGTTCTATTGGAAGAAGCTGGAGGAATGAATAGGGAAGTACCTTCTGTACAGGGCTGTTGCTGTTTTATTGAGCTCTTACATTTATTACAATAGTTTATTTGCATCAGTGGGTAGTTCTGCTAGTAGGCTTTTTTTGTTTGTTTGTTTGTTTTTGTTTTTGTATCCACTGGGAGCATATTCCCACAGCTGGTGTTCTGAGAAGCAAGTGTCTTATTGCTTCTATTGCAGATTCTGAGTCAGTCATTATTTATTGCCTAGGAGTATGCTGCACTACTAGGAGAGATCTTCAAGGAGTAAATGTGCAGAAGGTTTCAAGGTAAGATTGACAGCTCCTGGTAAATTGAGTTTGAAGAAAAAAAGTGTTTTTTTTTTTTTTGGGGGGGGGGGCTGTAAAACAGGATCACATGTAATTTGAATGCAGGTTTGGATGTGATCCGAATGGAGCTCAGCTGCATGTAAGAGCTCCAACATTAACCCTTTTGCTGCCAGGGGTATTTTACGCTCCTGTGCCAGGCAATTTTTGTTATTTTTGCACTATATTATATAAAATTAAAATGTCCATATTTTCCCTCCAAGGAGAAGTATGAAAACCATGAATATTTTTTATTGCCAGACTCTAACCTTTTTATAGGTAGCAATGTTGTGTCAATATCTGGTCACGTTACCATGAAACACTGCTTGAAATATAAACAAATGCTATTTCTACTCAAAAACGTTGCAGAAAAGATCCCAGAAAGCTTATTATTTAACCGAGGATTGAAAACCTACAGTATATGTTGCTGAGCTTCTCTATGCGTGTACCATATAAACAACAAAAAATCATTTGTATAGGCAGGAACATGTTACAGCAGTGGTATTCTATTTAACTTCTAGCAAATAAAATGTGAACAAATGGCAACGTGCACCTTTGATTTCTTTAATTTATGTACATGAAAATCAGGTTATGTATAAAGACTATTATTAACATTTCCTGCCATAATTATGCAAACATTTGTAAATTATTCCCACTGACCTAGATTTGCCATGTGTATACTGTTCTGTGTTAATTTTACAGTTTTTATTTTGGATGAAAATGATTTGATATTTTGGGCAGGCTAAAAAGCAGTAACTGCAAATAACCATACACTTATAGCTCTGAAATCTACAGCACCAGATGTGTCTATTAAGACTAACAGTCTGTATATATTTGTACATTTATTTAAACTTATTTTAAATTTATGAAAACTCAGGAAGCTTAGTGACTTGGGGCTCCTATGGCTTAAGTGGTTAAGAGCATGCCACAGAATGGCAAGGTCCCTGGGTTCAAATCCCGGTAGGAGTCACACTTTTCCTTTCATTTCTGCAACTGGATTACATTTATTTAACAGAATTCTTGCCTTAATAATGAGTGTCCAAGGCTGATTTGCAGCATTTTGGATTACCCATCTTACATCCCTTGTACTGGGTTTTACATGTATTTTCCAAATATATAGACAAAATGCCCCATTTCTAAGTTGGCCTCTGTTAAATCTACACAAAATACATGCAGCTTTGCAGGATAATCTAAATAAATATAGTGTTAAAGAGGGAAACTAAAAATACTATAAATATACATTCACTCCAGTTGTTGTTGTCACAAACAAATGCTCTGCAGTTGTGGTACTCTAGTATAGAAGAACCAATACAAAATTATGTGTTTTGGAACTCTGTAGAGTACACCCGTTCCAGAGATATCACGCGTAGGTACCCTAACCTCAGATGTGTGGCAAAAATAGGCCCTAAAGACATAAAGTGCTAAGTTTAGTCTGCAGGGGATATATTTGGGTCCATAATGAAAAATGCACATCATTGCTTCTCTGGCGCATAGGTGCCCAAAACATCAGGTTACTTAGGAAATATATGTATTTTCCGAAACTATATAAAGTACCAGTTTTAAAAATGGGTAACATAGCCAACTAGCCAAACATTTTCTGCTCATTATTCTTCTTTATATTTGTTGCAATTTTGAGAAATAACTGAAATTTTCATAATTTTCACATTATCAAAGCAAATGCAAATGTAACGTAAGTGGCAGGTACCGAAACACTCTGTTTTTGGATTCTATGAAGAGCACTAGTCACAACAGTGCCACATTTATGTACTCTATCTTTACCACAGAGAGCTAGTAGAAATAAGCCCTAAACCTGAATGGTGGTAAGTATATTTTAAAAGGGGAAAAATGTGGGCTCACAATGGAAAATACCAGCAGATATTCAGGACCCCATGGTACTATAGGTATTATAGGAAAAGTATATATTTTTTTGAAACTGCACAAAATACTGGTTTTAAACCTAGGTAACTTTGCCTGCTACCCAAATGTTTGATATATTTGGTAGAACTATGGAAAATATTGGAAATTTGCATAATTTTTCCACTTTAGTAAACCAAAAGTTTATATATAACATAAGCTGCAAGTAGACGCATACCACCTTTGAGGATTCCACAGAGAGAACCAGTTGCACCAGTATCATATTTATGTACTCATACTGTACAAATCAGTTAGAAATAAGCCCTAAACATATAGGGTGCAAAGTGTATTTTAATGGGGAAATATGGGCTCATAGTGGAAAATGCACAGCATTGATTCTCTGACCTGTAGACATTCAGGGCACTATGGTACTGTAGGAAAAGTAGATATTTTTTGAATTTGCACAAAATCCTGGTTTTAAAAATGGGTAACATTGCCCACAACCCAAATGTTTTCTACCCATTATCCACCTCAACGCTGGGTACCAGGGGGACCAGGAAAACCCAATATCATGAGCAAATACTTTTATTCAGCATTCACAGAGGATGGCGAAGGGGAGGGGACTCAAAAAAAGTAACAGGAGCATTGGAGGGAGGGTGGTGGACACTAGTCCATTTTCAGAGGAGAATATCCTGAAGGGACTTGCTAATCTGTATGTGGAAAAGCAATGTGGCCAGATGGGGTGCATCCAAGGGTACAGAGGGAGCTCAGAAAGGTACTGGGTGCATTTCTGACAGCTGGATTCAACAATTCACTGGAAACAGGAGTGGTTCTGGAGGACTGGAGGAGGGAAGATGCAGCCCCACTTCACAAAAGTGATAACATGGAAGAGGCTAGCAGTCATAGGCCAGTCAGCCTGACATCAGTGGTGGGAAAGTTAATCACTGCTGAAGGAATGGATTTTGGAGTATCTTGAGTCTAATAGATTACAAGACCCAAGGCAGCATGGCTTAATGGGGGGGAGGGTGTTATGTCAAATGATAGATTTCTTTGACTAGGTGACCAAGGAATCAGATCAGGGAGGAGCAGTGGCTGTGGCCTAACTAGATTTCAGTAAAGCTTTCAACACCGATCCACATAGGAGGGTAGTAAGCTAGCTGGGTGGCTTAGGAGTGGGTCCAAAGATGGTAAACTGGGTAAGAAATTGGTTAGAGGCTAGAGGACAGAGGGTGATGGTAAACAGAGTTCATTCAGAGGAAAGGAGGGTGACCAGTTGAGTGCCTCAGGGATCAGTGCTGGGACTGGTCCTCTTTAATGTATTTATTAGTAACATTGCAGAGAAGCTGGAAGGGAAGGTCTGTCTCTTTGCGGATGACACCAAATTCTGCAATGGGGTAGACACCCGATGGGGGGGAGCAGAGACCTGAGGAAACCCCAGGAGTGGTTGAAGGTATGGCAGCTGAGTTTCAACACAGAAAAGTACAAAGTAATGCACTTAGGGCACAGAAACCCAGGGGCAGAGTATTAAATAGAAGGAGGGGTACTGATGACCACCAAGCAGGAAAGACACCTGGGGTAATAATATCAAATGACCTAAAGATGGCCAGGCAGTGAGACACGGCAGTTGGGAGGACTAGTATGATACTGCAGTGCACAGGGAGGGGTATCACCAGCAGAAAGAGGGAGGTGGTGTTGTCTCTGTGTAGATTGCAGGTAAGACACCACCTAGAATACTGCGTCCAGTTCTGGAGACCACATCTCCAGGAAGACATAGAAAGAGTGGAGGCAGTCCAGAGAAGAGCAGCTAAAATGGTGCAGGGTCTGCATCAGAAGCCCTACTAGGAGATACTTAAGTACCTAAACATGTACACCCTGGAAGATAGGAAGGAGAGGGGTGGGGATATGACAGAAACCTTTAAATGCCTCATGGGGTTAAATAAGGTACAGGAGGGAAGTATTTCTCAGAAAAAAGGGTCTCAAGGACAAGGGGAATGATAAGAAGCTGGAGAGTGTAGATTCAGGAAACATTTGAGAAAGTACTTCAAAGAAAGTTCAGTGGATTCCTTGAACAGTCTCCCAGTGGAGGTAGTGAGGGTGTAAACAGTGGTGGGGTCCAAGAATGCATGGTATAGGCATAAGGGAATCTTAGAGAAAGGGAAGGTTGGGTGAATGGGCTAGAGATTAAGTAGGATTTGTGGTGATACTATGGGCAGGGAAAAATGAGCAGACTAGGTGGATCAAGTGGTCTTTATCTGCCAGCAAATTCTATCTTTCTATGTGCAACTATGAAAAATAATGGACATTTGTATACTTCTCATACTTCAGCAACCCGCAATGGTCTGCATCTGTCCAGGAAGAGAACCAGGATCCTAGGTGATAGGTTTAAATGCTTCATTAGCAAACATTTAAACTAGCCAAGGAGGGGAGGCACTGAAAAGAAGGGAATTCCTAGCCCCCCCAAAACAAAATCAGGGTAGTTAGTGAGGTAAACACCAAGACAGAGCAGTCAATAGGGAGAAGGGCAGGGGTAAATAGAGAAAAAGACAAAGGCAGTAATGACAGGGATGGGGCAAAAAGGAATAAGGCCATCAAAAAATGAATGGTAATGAGTACCAATGCCCGTAGTCTAGGTAACAAGCACCCTGAACTGGTGGCCTTGATGGAAGAGGGATGCCTGGATATCGTGGCAGTCACAGAAACATGGTACACAGAGAACCATGACTAGGATGTCAACATACCAGGGTATACAATCTACAGGAGAGACAGGAGGGTAGAAGAGGAGGAGGAGGAGGAGGAGGAGGAGGAGTAGCTCTCTATGTAAGGGAAGGGATCAAAGCAATGGAACTAATGGGTAAACAGGGAGGAGAGGAGGCACTGCAGGTCACCCTGGAGACTGGAAATGGCACCACAATCTGCACAGGGGTTGCATACAGACCCCCATCTCAGGGGAAGGAAATGGACAAAGAAATGATAGAAGGCATCCTTAGGATGGCAGAGAAAGGGGAGATATTGCTGATGGGGGACCTGAATATGCCAGAAGTTAACTGGAGCACCTTTGCTGCAGTCGCATCCAAGAGCAGGGCCATTCACGATGCCATACAGGAGGCATGCCTCAGACAGCTAGTTTTGGAACCCACTCAGGAGGGAGCAATCTTAGACCTGGTACTCTCAAATGGGGATAGAGAGAGGATCTCAGATCTAGAAGTGGGTAGCCATCTGGGAACAAGTGACCACCAAACAGTGTGGTTCACGATAAACGTAGCTGTAGAGTCAAGTCATACAAAAGTGAAGGTACTGGACTTCAGGAGGGCTGCTTTTGTCAAAATGGGAGAGTGACTCAGAAAAGCACTACCAAACAGGCAAGAAGGTGGGGTGGAGTAACAATGGGGAAACATCAAAACTGCCATCACAGAGGCAACAAGCCTTTGTGTGAAGCAAATAAACAAATCAAAATGAAAGGAAAAACCACTATGGTTCTCATCAGAAGTGGCAGGGAAGGTTAGGGAGAAAAATATAGCATTTGGGAAGTATAAGGAAGCACAGAAGGAGCAGGACAGAGAACTGTACCAGTTAAAGCAGAAGGAAGCGGGGAAGGCAGTCAGAATAGCAAAGGCCAAAACTGAGTAAAAGATAGCCAACTCGGATAAGAAGGGAGATAAAACCTTTTATAGGTACATTAGGGAGCAAAGAAAGACTAAGGCAGGGATACTGAGGCTGAATAAAGAGGAGTGTGGTTGGGCAGAGAGCAACAGTGAAAAAGCAGGGATACTGAATGAATACTTCTGCTCAGTATTCACAATGGAAGAGAAGGGAGAGGTACCTAATCCAGTCAATAGACGCACTCTGGATGGGGGCGAGTTGATATCAGTCCTTTCACAGAAGAAAGGGTTCTGAAAGAACTCATAAAACTGAAGGTGGATAAAGCAATGGGGCCTGATGGGATTCACCCCAGAATTCTAAAAGAACTAAGGGGAGAACTAGTAACACCACTGACTACCCTTTTTAATAAATCATGGGAGGATGGTGTAGTACCTGAGGACTGGAGGAGGGCAGATGTAATTCCCCTTCACAAAAGTGGGAGCAAGGCAGAGGCAGAAAACTACAGACCTGTCAGTTTGACCTCAGTGGTAGGGAAAATGATGGAATCACTTCTGAAGGAGAGAATTATTGAGTACCTAGAGGCCAGTGGGGCACAGGACCCAAGGCAGTATGGATTCACAGCAGGAAGGTCATGTCAGATTAATCTAATCGATTTCTTTGACTGGGTGACCAAAGTAGTAGACCAGGAAGGGGCTGTGGACATGGCCTACCTAGACTTTAGCAAGGCATTTGACACAGTTCTGCACAAAAGATTAATAAACAAATTATCCAGCCTGGGAGTGGGTCCCAGGGTGGTGGTCTGAGTAAAACATTGGCTGGACAACAGGACACAGAGGGTAATAGTAAACAGAGTCCACAGTGAAGAAAGGGGGGTTACTAGTGGGGTACTGCAGGGTTCAGTACTGGGGCTGGTCCTTTTTAATGTCTTTATAAGTGACATTGCAGAGGGACTGGAAGGAAAAGCATGTCTCTTTGCAAATGGCACAAAGATCTGCAACAGGGTTGATACACAAGGTGGGGTGGAAAGGATGAGAAGGGACTTGGCAAGGTTGGAGGAATGGTCAAATGTATGGCAGTTTAGATTCAATGCAAAGAAGTGCAAAGTAATGCACCTGGGAAACAAAATCCCAGGGGAAGAGTACACGATGGGGGGTGAGATACTGATGACAACAAAATTGGAAAGAGACCTGTGGTAGTTATATCAGATGACCTAAAGGTGGACAAGCAATTTGAGAAGGCAGTAAGGAGGGCTGGGGGGATACTGGGAAGCAAAGGGAGAGGCATCACCAGTAGAAAACAGGACGTTGTTGTCCCTCTGTACAGACAGTTGATAAGACCACATCTGGAGTATTGTGTGCAGTTCTGCAGACCCCATCTCTGCAAAGACATAGACAGGGTGGAGGCTGTCAAGAGGAGGGTAACCAAAATGGTGTAGGGTCTGCACCAGAAGACATATGAAGAAAGATTAAAGGAGCTTAATATGTATAGCCTCAAGGAAAGGAGGGAGAGGGGGCACATAGTAGAAACTTTCAAGTACCTCAAGGGAATCAACAATGTCCAAGAAGGTAGCATCTTTCAGAAAAAGAGATGTGCAAGAACAAGGAGGCACAATTTGAAGATAGAGGGAGGACATCTCAGAGGTAACGCGAGGAAGTATTTCTTCATGGAGAGGGTTGTAGATGCATGGAACAGCCTTCCTGAGGTGGTCGTGGAGTCAAAAACAGTGGGAGAATTCAAGAATGCATGGGACAGACAAGGCAATTCTAGTGGGTGGTAGGAGGAAGCAGGCTGTTGGCTTATCCGTTAGGTAGGGAAATGGGCAGACTAGGTGGGCCAAGCGGTCCTTATCTGCCATCAAATTAAGTTTCAATGTTTCAATATAACCCAAATGTCTATGTAACCTAGTCAGTCTCTACAAAGACTACGAGTTACACTGGTGCCAAATTTATGTTCCTTTACTACAGTGGTCCGGTAGAAATAAGCCCTAAACACATGGGGACAGATTTTCAGAGCCTTTGAAACTCCTGCAGCTGCAGGAAAAACCTGGCACAAGTGGGTTGCCACTTGTGGAGTCACAGTTTCTCCTGCAGCTGCAGTATTTTCAAATGTGGAGCTGGTTTACGACCTGGCTCTACAATTTCTGGCAGCTTGCGGCTGTTTTTTCCCTGCAGCTACAGGGAAATGTGATGCCTTGTGGGACAAGGCGTAACATTTCCCACAGCTGCAGAGGATTAAAAATACAAATCTCTGCAGCTGCAGTTGTGGAGTGAGACTTAGTCCCACTCTGTTTTGAAAATCCGGCCCAGTGAGTGCTAAGTGTGTTTTAAAGGGGAAACATTTGGGTCCATAATAGAAAATACCCTGCATTAATTATCCAGCCTGTAGACAGTTAGGTACCATAGAAAAAGTATATATTTTCTGAAACCACACAATATGCTGGATTTAAACATTGGTAACATTGTCTGCTACCCAAATGTTTGCTTACCATAATCCTCCTTTACATTTAGTACAGCTATGAAAAATAATTAAATGTGCATATGTTTCACACTACAGCAAACCAGATGTCCATGTAACTACAAGTACACAAACACCACCTTTGTGGATTGCAGAAAGATTACCAATTATGCCAGAGTTACAACTATGTACCTTTACCACAGAGATCAGGTAGAAATAAGCCCTAATCCTATAGGGTACTAAGTGCATTTTAAGTGGAAAAATGTGGGCTCATAATGGAAAATGCACAGCATTAATTCTCTGGCCTGTGTACCTTCAGGACACTAAGGTACCTTAGAAAAGTACATATTTTCTGAATTTGCACAAAATACTAGTATTAAATATGGGTGACAGTGCCTGCTATCCAAATGTTTTCTACCCACAGTCTTCCTCAACATTTGATACAGCTATGAAAAATAATGGACATTTGCACAAGAGCAAACCAGAAGTGTATGTAACCTGGGCAGTCAGTTCACAGACACCACATTTTATGGATTCTACAAAGGGTATTGGTTATACTAGTACCAAATGTGTACCTTTACCTCAGAGGTCTGGTAGCAACAAGCCCTAAACATATAGGGTGCTAAGCATGTTATAAAGGGGATAGTTTGGGTCCATAATGGAAAATGCACAACATTGATTCTCTTGGCTACAGACATTCAGGACACTGTGGTACCATAGGAAACTATATATTTTCTGAAGCTGCACAGAATACTGGTTTAAACCTGGGTAACATTGCCTGCTACTCAAATGTTTGCTACCCATAATCCTCCTCTACATTTAGTACAGCTATGAAAATAATGGAAATATGCATACAATTCACACTTCAGCAAACCAAATATTTATATAAAATAGGATGCAGGTGTCACAAACACACTCCGCAGGTCAGGCCCTCTGCTCCCACAGTGTCAAACCTCGAAGTGCAATATGTGAACAGGAGACAAACAGGGTAACCCTCCTGTCTGTTTTGGGTCCAAATCACCTACTAGCCTCGAGTCCTAAGGTAAAATATGAACCCTTTTTCACTAGCACACCCAGTTAACAGGATCAGATATCACACTCTCCTCAGGGAAATGCAGTATAATACTTCACCCAGTGGGCACCCAGCCTGGTTCACAGTTCTACCCTTTTTGACTCAATTTGAGACCTAGGTAATTTCTTAACTTAGCAAGATGGTAACACACTTAAGCCCTTAACAGTTATCAGAATTATCCAATACTATCTCAGCATTCATATGCAAAAGAAAAGACTCAAGCAGGTTTAAGGAAACCAAACTGTTTACTAGAATTAAAAAAAAATTGTTAATACATACAAAACATAGAACATAGAACATAAATACTTACAGTCAAAAGAATTTGGAAATTACAAAAAAACAAAAAAAAATTCCTGGTACTTAAATTTCTAGTTCTAACTCAGTTTCTAGTTTGATGTTACCTATTTTGCCAGAAGTGCCTTTTTTATTCAATGTGTGTTCTCTTAGAAGTCCAGAAATAGATGTGTGTCCCCACCCCTTTCAACCAGAGTGATAATAAGCCAAAAATGCCCTTCCCATCCTGTGAGGTCAAAGCTCATGAGGTCACTGTTAGTCCTGTAATTAATTTGTAACCTGACCAAGTATATCCAAAGGGTGTCATTTTACTGCTGGCTGGAAATCTGCAGAGTCAGCAATATCAAAATATGACAGTCTCTTTGATCAGAGCATTCACATTTGATCCTCAGAAAACACATCCTGACAGTTCTTTTTTAGTGGTGAGAGATGTAACAGATAGCTGTTAGAATGTGTCGCTTCCTATGATGTCATAAAAGATGCAGCCTTCTATGGCTTTCCTGGACTTCAAAATCATTAAAGTTTTACAATGTGTTATATAATAGCTAACACAGGCATGACAGGAGATGTCAAAAGGAAGTTTCTTAATTAACTCATTCACTGAGTCAGTGTTCCTATAGACAATTGTTTCATCAAGCCAGGGCCTTTGGGGGTCAAAGGGTCAGGCCTCTTTAAAAGCTGCTGGCCATTTTCCTAAGCAGACATTCAAATAAACATATATTTATATCACAAATATAATTATAACTTGTAAAGAGTTAACACCTTAGAGCAGGTATATGAGCACCCCATTGCTGGACTCTAGAAAGAGTATGGGTTACAGTGGTACCAAATATATGTACCTTTACCACAGAGTCTGGTAGAAATAAACCTGAGCCTCATAGGTTGCTAAGTATATTTTAAATCCCTGGTAAATGCAGTGATAGCAGATTTGGAGCATGTGCCAAGGAGCATTTGGTAGAGGTGCAAGTTTTTGGTACCTATAAAATTAGTACACTTAAAAAAAAAAAACATCATGGGATGCTTTTGTACTTGTAAAATGAGACAACCAGATAATTAGGTAGAAAATAGCTGAAATACTGCATTTTTTTTTGCATTTTTATCTGTGGCAGTTAATTCAATAGAGGATTATGGGTAGCAAACATTTGGTGAGGAGGCCTTCTCACACATCCTTGAAATTCTCATTTTGTAACCTTTAAAAAGTCTGTATTGTTCCCTGGGTTACAGTAATGCTTTGAGGTGCTCTGGGACGGGAAATGCTGGCAGGAAGGTGCTGCATTACAAGTTTAGTACATAGGCATATAATAATAGGTAGATTTGAACAGAATTCCATAGTGAGGTTGCATGTATGTGGCATGTGTGTTGCCAGAATACTCCTGAAAAATCAAAACTAGAGTGATTTTGCCCATGCGGTGTAAATTAATGAACCATGTAGGCTGAAAAAGAGTGGAAGTTACACTTTTTTCTGTGATTTATGTTATTGTACATAATTCAATGCGTGATTATGGGTAGCAAATCTTTGGATGGGGGAACTCTTTATTTTCTTCAGTTTCAGAAAATAGATATTTTCCTGTAATGACCTATTAGCCTTGGTGTCTACAGCTCAGAGAAGTAATAGTGAGCACAACATTCTAGACCCATTTAATACCTTAAAACATATATAACAATTGTGCTGTATATGACTCATTCTTCCTTTGCTGAGATAGGTAAAATAATAACCTGCCTCTCAAAGGGTTTTAGCATATCATGTGGCAGTCGTGGCCTGCTCTTCCCATACAGGACGATTGAGCATGTTATACTCTTATCACTTGTAAACCACAACCTGATGTTCCCTGAATAAAGTTTTGTGGATGCTCAGATGGATAAAAATAATAACCTGTCCCAAGATGTTTAAACCTAGAAAGTAACTGCCCCAGCCTTTTCCTCCCATATAGAATGAGCATTTGTGAGCCGGCCCGGTGGCACTGAGGGTTGAGGCAGTGGATGCCTTACCTCGCGCCATGCTGGTGACTCAGGTTTGGGAACAGACTTGGGTCACTCGGGGCGGCCAGGAGAGGAAGGATAGAGCATCCGGAGGACTGCTGTCCTTCCTTGGGGCTGGGGGGATTTGCGCTGCGTACTGTCGGCTAACACCTAGTGGTGGCTGGGGGTTGGTGCAAGTGCACAGCCACGTAAGGGGTTGGCCCACGTTCAGGGCAATTGGCTGCCTCCATGGAGGCGGAGACTGCCTCCTGCCCATTGCATGGACGTGAGTGTGGGAGAAAATGGAGGAAAATTCCAGGACCTGACAGGACCCGTGATGGCCCGATCGCTCCTGCAGATCCTCCCTGACACCAGATCTGAGGTACCGGGGGAACACAATGGCACCCTTTGCCCTGGCCCTGCTGCACAGGGGAATCTGTGGAGGAACCTCGCTTGATGGACTGGGTGGGGAATCGTGGGCCAGAGGATGTACCCCTCCGAGGGAGGGGTCATAGCCCCTATTGGATCTGCGGTGGAGAAATTACATATGAAAAAAAAAGAATGAGCATTTGTGCCAGCCATTAGTCATTACAGTAAATAAGCCTGGTGTGGTATTTCTCAAAACAGTCCTCCAAACACAGGCCTGACTTAATGAGACTTTACGGACATTAATATCTTGAATTTCTCCTGATGTCTCTTTTGTAGCAGACTATTTCTTGGGGGGGTCTAGCCTTCCTTCCAGTATGCAGGATCCCTCTGCAGCAATACTGTTGAGTCAGTCTGGCTACACCCTCATTTCTTTCCATTTTAGGTTTCAAAGTTTGTACAATTTACTGTAATTCCTTAATAGGGATGTTTCAGGGGAAGGTGCTGTTTAAATATTATTCTCTCTTTGAACAGCAGAAGGAACTCATCCACTGAGATGTTTTGGGATAGGGTGTACATCTCAAGAATCTCTATAAGGGTGTCAGGCTCAGTCTGTGCATTAGGCTTAGACAGAACATCATGCGTAAGCTGAGTGTCACCCTTAGGTATAGAAAGCATTATGCTTGGAAAGAATGTCTTATTCAAGTTGAGTATCGGGTGGGGCATCAAGCAGTACAGTGCAGAGCCACCATGACAGTCCATGGCCTAGGGGGCAAGGCATACAAGGAGAGGCTGCAGGACTTGAACGTGTACACTCTTGAGAAGTGGAGGGTAAGGGGTTACATGGCCAAGACATACAAGTACCTGCACGTGCTAAATAAGATGGACGCTGTGATATATTGTGGATCAGTACAGGAGAGACTCATACACGGTGTGTCAGTTAGTGGCCATCTTTTATGCTACCCAGAGATAGTGGTCTTGCATCACTGGACATACACAAAGAAAGGCTTACTGTGCATGACAGGAACTTACACATATAATGAACTACAATACCCATATGTATAAACTACAAATCTAATCCACTTCCTACCATATATATCCATGTATATACTACCATACATATCCATATATATACTACACTCCTCCTGCATAGACAGAAACTTGTCTAAAATACAGTAACATTTCTAACTTCCAGGCCGAAGTAGACTGTTCGGTACCCAGAAACAAGTTCAGGGGATTATTTTGCCCCTTGGGTAGAGCTTGTCACTAAGTAACAGTACAAGTAAGAGTTCAGTTATGCAGAGGTACAAGTTCATTACATGACTTTATGGATAAAGTCTTTGTGGTGGTCTATGGTGCCTCAGGAGATATCTGCCGGCTGGAATAAGTGCTGCTGGTGGAACAGGCGATTCATTATTATTTGGCACCGGCTCCGGTGGAACTTCACAGGTAGGAGCAAAGTCCTCTGTGTCACTGTCCTCAGATGGAGTGACATCTTCTGCTGCATTTGCTGAAACCTTGGCATGCAGCAGGTGATCCACATGTACATGAACAAGTCACTGTCCCACGCAAACTGCATAAGTGAAAGGTCCACATGTTCCATTCACCACCTTTGGAATCCAAGAAATCTTGGGATGTCTACAGTCTCGAACCATCACCCTCTCCCCAGGATGAAAAATCCATAATGGCTTGGCTGACTTGTCATGACTCTTCTGCTGTTGTAGGTGATGCTTTGCGACAGTGTCGGCCAAGTCTGGCTTGAGCAATGACAAACGGGTACGAGGTTGACATTTTAGGAACAGTTCAGCAGGTGTTCGCTCTGTGACTGTTTGAGGAGTGTTTCTGTAAGCAAATAGAAAATGAACCAGCCTTTGAGCTGTAGGCACTTGCCATGAATCTGGTTTATTCCAAGCTTTTTTGAATGTTTGTACAACTCTTTTGGTTGCGCCATTTGATGCTGGATGGTAATGTGGAGTCAAAATATGTTGGACGCCATTCTGCTTTAAGAACAGTTTAAAGACATGGAAAGAAAATTGGGGACCATTGTCTGATACTAACTCCTGTGGTAGTCCATAAGAGGTGAAAAGTTGTTTCAAAAGGTCTATAGTCTTTTCAGTAGTTGTGACTTGTGTGGGTAATACTTCCAGCCATTTGGAATGGACGTCAGTTACTACCAAGAAGTGTTGTTTGTCCACCTCAACATAGTCGACATGGATGTGATCCCATGGTGTGGTAGTCCAGGACCAAGGATGCAGGGGTGGGGTAGCAGATTGGTTGCGGACAGCCACACATGGCGCACATTGGTTGACAAGCTGTTGGATATCTTGATCAAATCCTGACCACCAGCGGTATCCTCTGGCCATTACCTTCATTTGAGAGACTCCAGGATGACTGTCATGTAAGTCAGAAAATAATCTATTGTGAAACTTTGGAGGTATCACAACTCAAGCTCCCCACAGAACACAGCCTTACTCTGTGGACAACTGGTCCTTCTTGTCTAAGAAAGGTTGGAGGGCTGGGTCTCTCATGAAGTTAGACCAACCATTTAGGATGAAATCTAGGACTTTAGAGAGGACAGGATCTCGCTGTGTCTCTGCTGCGACATCCTGTGAAGCAATTGATAAGTCCTCGAGATGTGAAAGGGGGGAGGCAGTATAGGGCAGTGGTTTAAGGCTCTGAGCTGCAAATCTGAAAACCTGAGTTTGAATCCCACAGCCCCCACTTGCATACTGTGTGACCCTGAGCAAGTCACTTAACTTACCTGTGCTCTGAGGTTGCACCTGGAAACAAGCTTTCAGCTTAGTGTGCCACTCCTGGTTAAACAATTGAAAAAAAAAAGATGGAATACTGTTACATCATTTTCCTTCATGGTAGCATCCTTGCATGGCAGTCTTGACAATGCATCTGCATTTGCATGATCTTGAGAACGTCAGTATTCGATGTCATTGTCATATGCCAGCTAAATCAGGGCCCTTTGCTGCATCTGGAGTGCTGTGAGAGTTGGTATTGCAGCCTTTGGCCCCAGAATTGCCAATAGAGGCTTGTGATCTGTTAGCAGAGTGAATTTCCATCCATACAAGTACTTATGGAACTTCTTGACACCGAAAATTATGCTCAAGGCTTCTTTCTCGATCTGAGCATAGTTTATTTCACTTGGGGACAATGTCCAGGAACCAAAAGCAGTCGGGTGTTCTTCTCCACAAGGTAACACATGTGAGATGACAGCCCCCACTCTATATGGTGAAGCATTGCATGCCAGCCTCAGAGGTCTGACTGGGTCATAGTGCGCTAACCATTTGCTGCCTAGAAGATGTTTCTTGCAAGCCTGGAATGCTTCCTCACACTGTGGGTACCAATTCCACTGAGCTTCTTTCTGTAGCAAGTCATGGAGTGGTTGTAACAATGTGGACAAATGAGCTAGGAACCGTCCATAGTAGTTCAAGAGGCCTAAGAATGACCTTAACTCTGTCACATTTGTTGGTGCAGGTGCCTTGACTATAGCATCCACCTTGCTGTCTGTTGGGCGTAGGCCCTGGGTGTTGATCCGGTGACCTAGATACTCACCAGACTTTTGCAGAAATTGGCATTTTGCTAGCTTTATGCTCAGTCCATACCATTGCAGTCTGGTCAGAACGTGGTCCAGGATTGTCAGATGCTCTTCCATTGTGGGTGCAGTTACCAAGATATCATCCATAAAGCATACTACATGGTTCAGTCCATGCAGTATCTGGTCCATTGTGTTCTGGAAAATTGCTGGCGCTGTGGAAACTCCATATGCCAAGTGATGATACCGGTAAAGTCCCTTGTGGGTGTTAATGGTTAGATACAGTTCTGACTCTGGTTCCAGTTTCAATTGCTGGTGTGCAAAGGATAAGTCCAACTTGCTAAAGAACTTGCCCCCTGAGAGTGTTGCAAACAAGTCCTCTGCACTGGGTGGATCTTGCTATATATAATGGTTCACTGTAACCCTGTAGTCACCACACAATCTCACTGCCTTGTCTTGTTTCAGCACCACAACAATAGGGGCAGCCCAGTCTCCTCTCTACTCGTGAGATGATACCATGGATTTCGAGACAGTCCAGTTCCTTCTCTACTGCTTCCCTTAAAGCATACAGTACTGGTTGAGGCTTGTGGAAGATTGGAATGGCTCCCAGTTGCACTTGGATCTTTGCCTTGAAATCCTGGACTGTGCCATAACCGTCCTGGAAAATAGGATATTTGTCCAATAGTTTTGTTAGCTTATCTTGTGGTAATTTGGTCACTGTATTTAAGCTGAAGATCTTTTCCCAGTTCAATTTGATCTGCATAAGCCAGTCTCTGCTTAGTAATGCAGGTCTTTCTCCTTGTACCACCACCAGAGGCAAGGTCCACGTTCCTCCCTCGTAGGTGACTGGCACTTGGATTTCCCCTAGCATGGGGATTTTCTCTCTCTTGTAAGTCAAGAGCTGAACAGATGATGGTTGCAATGGGCACTGCTGAAGTTTCTCTCTGTAGATGTTCTCTGGCACAAGACTGAGTCTCCGGTGTCTAGCTGCATGCTCACCGGGTTGCCTGCTAACTCAAGCTAGAGATAAATTTCCTTTCCGGTTGCCTGTGTTGCATAAACCCATGAACAGATGCAATGCCTAATTTTCTGTTTCAGTGGTTGCTTTGCCATCTGTGACATACCATGCAGTAGCAGTCCGTGATGTACTTTTGCACACCCTTTGTATGTGACCCACTTTTTCACAGCTGCGGCATTTCTCACATCAAAAGTGGCATGTGCTTTGATGGTGTTTACCTCAACATCAGTAACATAGTTTTGACCTTGTGGAAGTGCCCTGTGGTGCTGTATTCCTAAATGTTTTGGGTTGCTGATGAGCATGTGATGGACCACTGTGTGGTGTGGCATGTCCCTTTTGTTGCAGGGTATAGGTAACCTTATGAACTTCACTTCTTTGGGGTTCAGAATGTCCCGCCAGTGCTTGGGAGCTTTTTGAGCAAGCTCCATAGCACCTGCAATGTCACAAGCTGTCTTAAAGTCCAGTTTCTTTTCTTGCAAAAGTGTTTTTCTGTAAGCTTTCATTCTCAGACCGCAGACAAAGCGATCCTGGAGGGCATCATCCAGGGACTGGCCAAACTCACAAGTGCGTGCTAGATGCTTTAATGCGATGATGTAGTTAGCAATAGATTCCCCTTCCCTTTGGTTGCACTGATAGAAGGTGTACCATTCAGCAATGAGAAGGGGCTGGGGGTTGAAATGCTTTGCAAGTGCCTCAGTGACCTATGCATATGTCAGGGTCAGGATGTCAGCTGGGGCTGGTGAATTCCACAGAAGGGCATAAATCTGTGGTTGCAAGACTGCTAGGAAGACATCTACTTATTCATCTTCTGCTATTTTCTTTACCTTAAACCAGCATTGGAAACGCTCTAGATATAAATCAAATGTTTCCCTGGATTCATCAAATTCAGGTACTCTGCCAATTGTAGTCATGATGTCTGTGGCTACAGGTAGGTGCTCTGTAGCTGCAGTGTCCACACACAAAAACAAAAAGTGTCTTTTTCTAGCTTTTTTTTTTTTCTCTTGTGTGTGATGCAGTTGCTGAGGTGTGCCTCAAGAGGCTTCTGCTTTGCTACTGTGGTCAGTGTCTGAGGACATACACCAGCCGAGATGAAGCAAAGGAATGTTAGCTTTCAGTTTGAAGCCATAATTCATGTGCCTTGTGGAGCCCTGCTATTAGCTGCGTTGTGTCTTTTTCAATTCATCAGAGTACTATAGCAAACAGCTCTTTAGGTTTCTGTCTTATCTGTCTGTAGATAAATCTGTCCCCAGAGTTGTGCACCTAAGCAATTTAGGAGGTTTTAAGTAGCCAGGCAGAGAGGGACAGATAAGGCAGCCCTGACAGAACAGAATTTAGACGCAAGGCACTGAAAAGATTTACAAGGCAATTTAATTAAAAAAAAAAAAAAAAACACGCTTTAGTTTACATGACCCTTCAGCTGCACTCGTAGAAGTTTGTTGATCCACGTCACCAATGTGATATATTGTGGGTCAGGACAGGAGAGACTCACACACGGTGTGTCAGTTAGTGGCCATCTTTTATGCTACCCAGAGATAGTGGTCTTGCATCAGTGGACATACAAAAAGAAAGGCTTACTGTGCATGACAGGAACTTACATATATAATGAACTACAATATCCATATGTATAAACTACAACTCTAATCTACT
This sequence comes from Neoceratodus forsteri, assembly GCA_016271365.2. Taxonomy (NCBI): domain Eukaryota; kingdom Metazoa; phylum Chordata; order Ceratodontiformes; family Ceratodontidae; genus Neoceratodus; species Neoceratodus forsteri. Next base: position 706,780,026 of record CM057459.1, on the reverse strand, counting down.
TCCCTACCATATAGATCCATGCATATACTACCATACATATCCATGCATATACTACAGATGCCAAGAAAGTTTTCTCCTTGAGCCGGGGGGGGGGGGCAAGTCAGTCAGCTGGGGGATCCAAATTGCAGCAAGTGACAATTTGACAAACACACACAAACAAACATACACACACACCCTGTTCAGAAACACCAACAGAATGTTACCCTTCCACATATTCACCACCCCCGAAGACAAGCCCATCTCCCTGTTCAGTAAGTCCCACTTTTTAGCCTTCAGCTCAGCAAAGTCATACCAATGGCCAGGTCACCCCCCTCAGTGCCCCCACCCACAGTGCAAGCTATCCTTTCACATGACCAGCTACTTGCACAGTCACAACCAGCCGCATTAACATAGAAACATAGAAACATAGACTTTGACGGCAGATAAGGACCGCTAGGCCCATCTAGTCTGCCCATTTCCCTACCTACAGGATAGGCCGCAGATCCTAGTTAACCAACAGCCTATATCTTCCTGCCCCCCCACAAGAATTGCCTTATGTCTGTCCCATGCATTCTTGAATTCTCCCACAGTTTTAGACCCCACAACTTCCTCAGGAAGGCTGTTCCATGCATCCACTATCCTTCTGTGAAATAATATTCTCACATTGCCCCTGAACCACTCTCCTATCTTTAAATTGTGTCCCCTGTTCTTGCAAGTCTCTTTTCTGAAAGATGCTACCTCTTGGACTTTGTTGATTAGCTTGAGGTACTTGAAAGTTTCTATCATGTCCCCCCTCTCCCTTCTTTCCTCAAGGGTATACATATTAAGCTCCTTTAGTCTCTCCTCATATGGCTTCTCTTGCAGACCCTGCACCATTTTAGTTGCCCTCCTCTGGACTGCCTCTATCCTGTCTATGTCCTTGCGGAGAAGGGGTCTCCAGAACTGGACACAGTATTCCAGATGGGGTCTCACCAACTGTCTGTACAGAGGGATAACAACTTCCTCTTTTCTGCTGCTGATGCATTACACACACCATCACCCCCCCCCCCCACACACACACACAGCTCCTCTCCTACACACATGGCCAGATCAGGCCCCCCACCACAACTAGCTCACCCCCCCACAGACATAGTCAACACCTCCCACACACACACACACACACACACACAAAACCAGCTCCCCTCCACCAGCTTCTCCTACACAAACAATTCCCCCCTACACACACAGCCAACTCCCACACACACACACACACGGCCAGCTCCCTCTACACACATGGCCAGCTCTCTCCTCCCCCCACACATCCAGCTCCCCCCAGCTACACACACACACACGCCAACTCCACACACAGCCAACTTCCCCACTCCCAACACAGCTAGCTTCCCTACACAATTCAGTTAGTTTTATGTTATTATATCGAGAAGTCCAAAGAGAAATTAATTAATTGGTTATGCACTGCAGCAACCCGATACCAACACCTAAAGGGAATAAAGAAATGATCATAACATATTTGACCATTATTTACCAGCAGTTTCAGTGGAGCACCCACTACCCACTGCAGTGCTCCCACATGGATGAAGCGCAATGTTGCAGACCTCTGCATGGCCTTTATTTATTTATTTATTGAATTTTGTTGATCTGGTAAGCCCACTGGGCCTAGAAGTCCATTTTTCAGGTGCGATGGGAGTAGGGGAGATACAGATGGTAAGCAACTGAAATTGAACCAGATTAAGCTGTTGGTGGTATTTTTAGTGAATCAGAGAAATTTGGCCAGGACACCGGGGAAATTCCTCTACTCCTGCTTCCTGAAAGCAGGGGGACCCATTTTCCTGTGGGACCAAGATGGCGGCTCCTATGGACTCTGGTGGTGGAGGTGGTCATGAGCTGGCTGTGGGTGCAGGGGAGCTTGCCTCTTCCTCTGTACCTAATTTCTATGAGGCTTCTTCTGTCTCTGAGAAGATGGAAGTGGATTTAAAGATACCTGCTGTGGATTTAACCCTGCCTAACTCTGAGGATCTGTCCGTTTTTATGGTACATGACTCTCTGTCTTCTAGTGTTTCTAGTGCTTTTCCTAAGTTGCCTAACCTTTCGGTTCACCCGAAGGACTTGCAATCTGGTCCCCCGTTTCTCAAAAGGAGCGATTTTCTGCGGGCGCTTTTGGCGGAGGAGGAGCGGCGCGAGTCCCAAGCTGAGGTGCATAGCCCTGCGAGTGGCTTATCTTTAGAGACTGGGTCACTACCTCTGAAGGCTCTTCCTTCTGAAACATGTTCCAGTTTATCTTCTGCAGTACACTGCAACCCTAATACGGATGCCCCTCCTGCGCAAGCTGCTTACCTTTAGTCTGACCAGACTGCTGCTCCTTCCAGCTCACAGGAAAGTACCAATAACATTTTTTCTACTGTGACTTCATGTACTGTTGTGGAATTGGGGGGTGTTCAACAGGACCTTGAGTTTAGTGGGCAGGAGTCACGGAATTCACCCGAGGTTTCTGTTCCTCAACCATTGCCCCTGAAACAGGGGATGCTGTTTTTCAGGATGGTCCTGATTATGACCAGAATGTTTTAGTGACTGGTCACATGGTGGTTGGGGCCTTGCAGGCTGCTGGGTGGGTTAAGCCTGGTCCTAGTCACCCTTGAGTGTCGCCTACTAGGCCGAGCGTTATTGCAGCTGACCCTTTGGAACTCCTTCATCTTTGGACTTTTGTGATTCCCCAGTTTTATTTCCTGCTGCCAAATTACAGTCTTTGCCTGTTTCTCCTGCAGTAGCTTCTACTGTGCATAGTAACCCCCCCGTACATTCAATACCAGATTATGTGCACATTCCTCCTGAGCTTACTCTTGATCATCTAGCCCCTCCTCCCCCTCGTCCTGCCTCAGGGGGTCCTGGGCCTCAGGATAACTCTGGCCGGGGCTCTTCTCATAGATCTTATGTGGGCCTTTTTCATGAACCTCCTGTTTCTGCTAAACATAGAAATGCAGTACGTATCAAATATAAAGGGGATCTAGATGTATATCCTGACCATGTCTATGTGGGTCGTACCCTCTTGAAGGATAGTATGGGGTTTTCAGCTCATGAAATTTATGCCTTGATACACACCTCCAGTGACCCCAACTTTGATGCCAGTTTTAAGACTGCTGGTGGCCTGGAGTTGTTTTGGGAGCATTACCAGGGGGTTCGTAATAATCCTGAGTGGAAGGCTTTTGCTGTTATTCCTCTGACTAAACCAGCTTTCAGGACTATTACTGTGTTATTTAAAAATGAGGGGGTGGCCATCTCAGATATTTTGTTCTGGTTGCAGATGAAATGCTCTGTTCTGGGTCTTCCTGATCCCATTATGGAGTCTGAAGATATTAGAACTGGGGGATGGCAGATTCGAGTGAAATTGCCTCAAGACGGGGCAGTATCCAGCATCTGCCTAGCTGTTTCTATCTCGGATGAGATAGGGGCTTTATTTTTTATGCAGGTCAACCTTGATCCTGTTTTAGGTGCGGGGCATGCACCCACTTGAGCAATGCCTGTGACAAAATGAAATGCTCCCTTTGTGGAGGTATTGGTCACGTAGCTTTTGCATGTGAGACCTCGGTGGTGTGTAACCTTTGTGATGATCTCACCCACACTTTCAAGGATTGTCCCTGGGCCTCTCACACTACGGAAGGACCAGTTTATGATGATAATGTTGTCGTTGATCCTCCACAGCCTGAGGAACAGTCTGGTCTTGACCTTTCTACTCGCCCATGTCCACCCCTGTCTTCTGGCCTGGTTCCCCCCCCCGTACCTTCCCCTGTGGAGTCAGTGGTCCCTTCTTCTGTATCTAATGACTGCCCTTTTAAAGGAGTTGGGCTTTCTAATGGAGTTATCCAGGCACCTGTGGAAACCCCTGGGGCATCATCTCCTCCTGAATCTGATGTTTTGCCCTGTACTTCTAATGTGCTGTCAGGCCTTTCTTCACTCCCTGTTTCTCGGATGCCCCCATGACTGATGAATGGGAATTGCAGAAATCTAAACGGCTGACACACAGCGCTTCTCAGAAACTGAGTACGAGTATTTGTGCGGGGAGTGATACAGGCTTTAGTGTATCCAATCGATTTCTCCCTCTCACTAAACGAAAACAATGGGAGGATGAGAAGGCCGATTCAGATTCCTCCTCCTTGATTTCTTCTCAACCTGAGTATGTGACTGACATTGATACTCCCCTGGTTTCTAAGAAAGGCGGAGTTAAGAAGAAGAAAAGTCAAAGCGCTCTACTGCTAAAACTACGACAGCTGTGGTATCTGAAGTCCCGGTTGCTTCTGACATTTGACCATGGAGTGGTGCCTATCTGTGGGATCTCTGAATGTTAATAATATTAAAAATCAGAAAAAAAGATTAACCACTTTTTCAATCCTTGCAGGTCATCGACTGGATGTTTGTCTGGTGCAGGATACTCGCCTGCATACCAACCGGGAAACCTACCAGGCATCTAAAGATTGGTTGTTGGGTTCTTCTTTTTGGTCCTTGGGTGAGGATCCATGTTCAGGGGTGGGATTTCTAATCTTGAATCCCGATTTTCATGTTTCTTGTATTATTGATTTGGTTCCTGGGAGGGCATGTATTTTAGATGCTAGACTTGAGACTCGTGATATGTGTTTTACTAATGTTTATAATTTTCAGACTAAGTTTCAGAGGATTGCTTTACTACAGAAAATACAGCCTTATTTATATACCACCAGATCTGTGTTTTTGGGGGGAGACTTTAATTGTATCCTCTCTTTTTTCAGATAAGACTGGCAGGACGCAAAAGCTATACTCTGATTCTAACTTTTTGAACAAAATATATATTCAAACTAGGCTTAAAGATTGTGCAGCGGGTTTTTCCAGGTTACCAGAGCATACATATTCTAGAGGTCATTTGTCAACACGAATTGACTTCTGGTTTGCCTCTCATTGGGTCCCGGTACGGTCTTTTTCAGTTTTTCCAGTTGAAACCTCTGACCACAGATTAATTATAACAGTTGTGGGACGTCCTTTAAATAAACCTGGCCCTAGTCCTGTTTGGAGGATGAATTCCACCTTATTATCAGATGAGGCTGCCTGGGCTACCATTAAGGAGGAATTGGATGCCAGATTTTCTGTATGTTCAAGTTCAAGTTCAAGTCTATTGCAGGAAAGACTCAGTTGAGCAAGCTCATTCACAAGGAGGTCCTGAGGCACATACACATACAGTTCGCAATTACATAGACAGGAGATATAAAATGTAGAACAAAGAAAAAAAAAATAATACAGGAGGTATACACAATAGAAGTCCTTATGCTATATATGCAGTACATTCCAGCTTGCATGTGAATTATATGATAATTCCCTGTTTTGGGGGCAGGATACCAAACGAGACTTGAAAACTTTATGCTGTTCTTTGTCCAAAACAGCCGCAAATAATAGATATCTTTTTTATTTGTATTTCCGAGATAAGCTTCATCGGCTTTTATCTCAGTCGGTTGAAACTGGGGAAGACCTTGCTGAGGACATTCAAGCTGTTAAGGTGGTAATGTGTTGGTTTCAATATGATAGGGCCCATTCTCTCTTTTTGGAACAAAAATTTGGTATGCAGGGTAAATCACAGACTGTGAATCCTTATGATTGTTGTGCTAGATGGCTGGAGTCTAAGTATAAGGTAGCATTAAAAACTGATTGTGGTATGCTTGTGGACACTGGGGAGGGAATTGAAGACATTGTTACTGACTTTGTGGAAACTTCCTATAGCGATAATTCTCCCCCTTTGGCTGGTATTGCTGACTTTCTAAGTCAATTAGATGTGCCTGAATTATTTTATTTATTTACTGAAACATCAGTTTAAAACCTTTGAGCCAGAGGCTCATTTACAAAGGTACCTCGTCACAGTGAGGACAGACAGTACAGACATGCTTATACAATACGGTCGTTTACAAAATAGGGAGAGACATGTAAACATATAGTGGTTACAATTTTCGGATACAATTTTAGAATATTAGAGGCTGATAAGCAAAAACTGATTTCACCTATGTCTCAGCAGGAGGTTATAGCAGTGATTGGTACATTACATAATGGGTCTTCTCCTGGTCCTCATGGTATACCTGGAGAATTATATAAAAAAACGGTAGGCCTTATAAGTAAATTTTTGGTTCTCATTTTTAATGATGTTTTATCTGGTACTGTCACATTTTCTACAGCACTTGCTGGCAGTCTTTTGATTTTTTTGTATAAAAAGGGAGACAAAGTTGACCTTCGAAACTGGCGTCCTATTAGTCTTCTGAATGTCGACTGTAAAATTTTGTGTAACCGTCTATCTTGGGTGGCTCAGGATATTATCTCCCTTGGGCAGACCTGTGCCATTCCCCAGAGGGGTATGGGAGATGTGGCTAAACTGTTACATGAGGTTTTTAATGGGCCTGGGTCCTCAGGATATCTGATTTCACTAGATCAGGCTAAGGCCTTTGATGAAGTGCCTCATATCTTTCTGTTCCAGGTGCTAGAATATTATGGGTATCCCTCTTGTTTTTGTTACTTGGTTACGGATTATTTATCAATATGCCTCTTCTTGGACCCTGGTGAATGGTAGATTGGGGAGGTCAGTTTTGATTCGGAGAGGGGTTCGTCAAAGGGTGCCCATTGAGCCTGCTTCTCTATGTTTTTTCTTTGGACCCTTTATTGAGGAAGTTGAATGTTGTACAGGATATTTCGCCTATGGTGGGAATAGGGGGTAGTTCGTTTCTGGTTGCCTTTGCATACGCCGATGACACCACCATTTTAGTTGCTGATCCAGTCTCAGGTGTTCATGCTATGAGGGTAGTGGATTCTTTTTCTGTGATCTCTGGTTCTAGAATTAATAGACAAAAGAGTAAGGTTTTGGGTATTCGTGTTCCTGGTGTTGTTCTGCATGAGATCGGAGGTGTCCCTATATCTGATCCCCCCTATTAAAATTTTGGGGTTTTGGTTTGGTGCCCCTGATTTGGCTTTTTTGAATTGGGACCTTGTCTTATCTCAGGCAGCTGAAAAGGTGGCTAGATGGAAGGGTTACCCCACGACAAAAAAGAAAAGAGTTTATATGTATAAAACTTTTATTTTGCCTTTATTCTTGAATGTGAGCCATCTTTACCCTTTGCCAGTAAAGTTGGAAGTAAAAATGTACAGTGCGGCCTTTTAATTACTCTGTAGGAGCCGGTGTAACCCTATTAAAAGACACAGTACTTACGGGCCTATTAGTGAGGGTGGTCTGAATATGGTAAACCCTGCGCTTTTTCTTTTTACCATGTTTCTCTATGCCAATGTTGTGCCCATTTTAATGCAGAAACAACTCCCTTGGGTTCCCCTGTTCCAGGACCGATGCCAATATTTTTGGAACAGATGGGTTACTCAGTCATCGGGTGTGTTTCGAAATATTCCACCTGATTTATCGCCTTATCTTTTGGAGGTATGTAAGAAATTAAAACTCCGGCGTGTTACCTCTCATGATCTTTTGCACAATACTAGGAAGGCAGAATACTGATCCCTTTTGCATTCTGTTTGTTTTACTACCCCTTGTCTTGTTTTACTGGACACGGTGGTCCTTTCTGATGTTCTTCATCAGCTGACGGATCCCAGGATCCCTCCTAAAGTATGGGACTTGGTTTGGCTCTGTTGCCATTCCAGATTAAATGTTTGCGGAAACCATTTTCATAAATGTATACAGGATAGATGTCTGAGGGAGGGTTGTGGGTTGGAGGTGAAAACGATGGCACATTTATTTTTTCACTGTCCCTATATTATAGGTTTCTGGCCCCTGTTGGCATCCTCTTGGTGCGTACCACAATTGCAGAACATGGATTATAATACTTTGATTTATGGGCAGTATGATATGCAATGTTGGGGTGGTTTTCATGTGGGGACAACTCGGGTTATTTTTGCTCTTATTAAATGGATTATCTGGCAAACCAGGTGTAAGTTCGTGTTACAACAGAAACAGCTATCTTTGTTGGGTATGAAACTTAGACTTGAACAGGAAATTCATAGAGTGTTTCACAAGGACAGACTTGTTCTTTCTGACTCCTCCTTCCGTTCTGGGTAGAAGGGTTGGGGTCTTCTTCCTTTTTTATGAGCTATTGATTATTTGTTTGAGAAAATTATTTTGCCGCCTTATTTTTGGCATTCGTTTTCTAGTTTAATAGGGAGGGGGAATGGGATTAGATGGCTGTTTCTGGACCTCGTGTGTTTTTTGTTTTACTTTTGGTGTAATGCTCTGCTATATTTTGAGCTATTACTTCTGTCTGTTCTTTTGTATTTTTGTTTCCTTCATGCAGAATTTTGGTACCATATATGTTTTCTCTTGTTTATCCTAGTGGTTTTAGTTTCATGCATTATTGTTTTTGTATTTTGTTTGCTTGTTTTCCCTGTATCATTTTCCCTGTTTTGCCTTGCAGTTTTGTCCAATAAAAAATTCCCCTACTCTTTTTCGATAAGTGCTATGGGATCTTTAGTATCCACCTGAACTACCACCGATCCAGGCAGATGGGACCTTGGTTTAATGTCTCATCCGAAGGATGGCACCTCGGAAATGCAGCACCCCCCCCCATGCTGCACTACAGTGTCAGTATTGGGATAGTAACCCAAGTGCCAGATGTGGGAACTGAACCCACAGCCCTCTGATCTCCCGGCCTCAGAGTTACTGCATAAAACCTGTAATACTCAGCAAAACATTTCTATTTTTTTGGGGTGTGGCTTACTTAAGGGGCAGTTCACCAGCACGTGACCTCTGTATGACACTGAACTGGATAGGATCTAGTGTCTCCATTCCCAAGTTTTTTTTTTGTTCTTAATATGAGAGACTTTTGACCATAATCTTGTATATAACTGAACCTGATGTAGGCATTTTTAAAACAAATTAACCCTCTCACTCCATCCCTCAAATAGTCTGTTTTACCTGCTAATTCCTAAAGACACTGTGGTATACAGTACTGCTGCACTGAATTTGTTTCCAAATGCCCTCTCTTTGCAGGACTACTATATTTCCATAGGTCTGAATCTTACCCCCTCACAGGTAGTAAAATATGGAAATTAGAGCTAAAATTTACCAGCCAGATGAGTCTCCCTCAGTTTGCTGCTCACACTCTCTCACCAGCGTCACCGTGATCTCCAACACAGATCCTGGATTGCCAGCTGCTGCTGCCCACTACTAAAGTCCAGTGGCTAGGGGGGTGCTTGGTCGGGTGACCATGCCCATGCCACCTACAAATTTGCTATCATTGCTCCTCCTGATTCACTCCCTTCCTATTGGCCAGTCCATATGCTTGGCACCTTGATCCTTTTGCTAACTTCCATCCCGAGTCGCTCCACAGCATGGTCTCTGACTTCAGATGTCCAACAATGTAGAGGCAATGAGGAAAAGGACAGTGATTTGAACCTCCCGCTGGCTGACTTGTGCTACAAAAAGCAGTCAATCAGCAGAGAGGTAATTGCCACTTTCCTCAGTTAAGATGATGTAGGGCTCACACAGTCAAATCAGCCACCAGCGTGTACCGGCGGCAGCCAATTGGAGTGTGAGCTCCAGACTGCCAGTACAGATAAATGCCTCCCTCCCTCTCACTGCTGGATCGGGCTGCACTTTAAAAAACAAACAAACAAGGAACACCCACCAACCATGTGGTTCATAGCATCTGTGCTGCCCCCCCCCCATGCTGTGCACTCAGTCATTTGGGAAGGAGCTCTCTGTGCACCAAAAATTCAAACTTTAGTTCCAGCTCAGTTTGCTTGTTTTGTTGTCCCTTCCAATTTTACTCTATGTTTGGCCATACAGAGCATATGTCTGCCAATTGCCATGCCTTAGAGCAGCGCTAGGCCACAGCAGGAGAGGTACCAGAGTGGGCACCTGCCCCCCAGTAGCTCTGCTTTTGCCTTGAGCTCAAAAACAGGGGCAAGGGGAAACTCATGAAAAGATTTAAAAGGGATGTGCACAAGCACTTTTTCACAGAAAAAGTAGTGGACAAGTGGAACAAGCTGCCAGAGGAGGTGGTACAAGCTGAATCAGTGAGCAGCTTCAAGCTGGGAAGGGACAGGCACATGGGATTAGTTAGAAAAAGGGGTGGGAGAAAGAGTGGGGAGCGACACCCACTAGGGCCAGTGCAGAGTAGTTAGGTAGGGTGGGCAAACTGGATTGGCCGACGGACCTTTTCTACCATTATTGCCTATGTATCTATGTAAGCTGAGGTAGGGCATCTGACCTGAGCAGAGATTCGTGGTCAGACAGGAAGTTATGCTAGGGCAGAGTATCAGGTTCGAGCAGGCTTGGGCTCTGGCAGGGAGTCATGATCAGGCAGGTTATCAGGCTCAGGTACATAGGGTGTCAGACTTAGGCAAATATCTACACTTACATTTGCAGGTATATTTGGGCTGGGGCTCTTGCTCTGACTGGGGTTCTGTTTCTGACTGTGGTGAATGCTTGTGCTTTTTTTGTGCTTTTTATGACTACCTTCATCCTGCATTGCACTATTATATACAATACACTATACATATTCACTGAGCAGTAAGTGCACGTTTTACCTCTCTGTAATACCTCACTATCACTTTGCTGTTCTACCGTCCCTGTACAAGATGCAAACAATGTTCTCTTCCCCACTGATATGAGAGCACCTTGGGATTGTTTGTCTGAAAGACTCTTTATGAAATCAAAGATTTGTCCTAGTGGTTAAAGTGCCCTGGTGAAAACCTGTAGCCCCAAGTTCAAATCCCACTACTGCCACATACTCACTGAGGCGACTATTATCTCACTCTCCCAATTGGATAAACACAGAAAAGTGAACCTGAGCCCATGTCACACTAGACCAAGTGTCTCGGTGTTACTCTACCTACAGTGACAGCAGTGCTGTCTCTCCCTTCCTTAATTTTATTGTACTATTTTGGGGGCAGGAAAGGCACACTGAGCCAAAGCTCCTTTCCTGATGCATTGTGGGAGCACAGGGAAGTTAAGTGACTTGCTTAGGGTCACACAGTATGCAAGTGGCAGCTGTTTTAAAACCCAGATCTTCAGGTTTTCAACTTAATGCTACTTTACTTATGCTCCTAAGCACCAGCCCTGATCCCTTCCTCTCCAGCCCCCCCACCCCATCACCCATATTCCCACAGACTTACCATCACTCCAGCTTCTATGTGGCTTCCCCTTCATGGAGGGGGCAGTTGGGCTCGCCTTCTGCTGCAGATCAGGATCCACACCTAGAGGGCCAACGTCACCAGAGCTGGGCCTGCAAGAGGTTGTTTCATCATCTTGCTAGGGCTGAAGATGTACAGTGCTTTCTACTGATCCCCCTAGGACACAGTCTTTCTAGAGTGTGCAAGCTCATGGATGCGAGTGTATAGAGCATGTCACAGCTGGCATTCCACTAACCAGTATGCCCCCCAGATGCACTGCCACCTGCAGTCACTCAGCTGGCAGTACAGCACTGGAGCTGACTGCCCTCCCTCTCCAGGAGAGAAGTGAGTCCTAGGGACACTCAGTACTTCTCCCCATGGCTGGCTCCCGACAACCAAGCTTCATTTACGTACCCAGGTCGCCAATGTCATGAGTGGCAGCACTACCGCTGTGCTGACGGGCTTGCTGCAGCTCATCCTGCTTAACCAATATGCTACACTGTCTCCCTGGATTGCAACATGCCTAGGGTAAATGAAAGGCACTATACAAAGCCAAAATTCTTATAAACACCCCAAAACAATTTATAAAAAGTAATGCATGCCCAAAATCAAAGGTGTTCTGCAAAACAAACAAACAAACAAACAAAAAAAAACTAACCAAAATGTTTTAAATGGGTAGATAAGCACAGACTGGTACAACACAAGAGAAGAGAAACAAAATTAACTTTTTAAACTAAATAAAAGTCACCAGAACAGGCCCCCAAAAATGTCCCTTAGGACAATTAAAGCTTCCATTTCCTACTTTCAGCAACTGTGCATTGCTCTAGAAGCAAACTGCTGCACAGCTCTTTACTCCTCTGTCTGCCCTGCTACACTGTATCCCCCAAAAAACCATGTGTGTAGCAGGGCAGAGAAAGCGAAAGCAGACAGTTATATGTGTTTGCATTGTTTTCTGCAATCATGTGACCTTGACCTCACTCTGGACCTACAGGATCGTGAGACTAAGAGCTCTTCTCAAGATTCTATGAGTCAGACCCAGAAAGTACACTGGGGAGCTGGTGTCCCAGCATCCTTTATGGTAAGACGTTATAGGTATGCCTTTATGGCCATCCAATTTAATGTTCTATGTTGTACGCTGTACAGCACAGGGCACGAAAGAGGGTTAAGTAGAGAACCAGAGAAGACAGGGAATTCACTTTTACAAGGTGTAGTTCGTTGGTTAGATTTCAGTAAAAATAGTGATGAAATTATATTCTTGGGAAGTTTTTATTTTTTATTTTTGTTAGTGGCAAAATCAGCAGTATTAATGCATGCGTGACAAGTGATGCCACTGTCTGACAAGGAACAGATTTGCCTGTAAATATAGAAATATCATAGGGGTTTTACATTACTGGAGGAATTATTATTTTTCAGAAAGTGGCAAGAAAAAAGCTAGCAATTTTACTGGCCAAGAGATGTCAGCTAACAGTACATTAAGTTTCTATAAATGCATGGTCAGGTGCCGAACCTCATTTTTCTGCCCCCAAAAATTCTACTTAGAGTTATTTTATAAGTGTAATAAGCCCTTTCAGGGTGTCCATTATATGCAGAATAATACTTGGAGTAGCGTGCAAAACAAGAATATTACATACATGCGAGTTGTTGGGTGCTGTATAAACCCTGAGAGTGAAGCTCGTGGGGTTTATACAAGCATCCAACACCTAGGATGTGTGTAAAATTTGAGTTTTACACATTACCCCTTGTCTTGTTTTACATAATTGCTGTGGAGCTTTTTTTCACCACAACAATTAAATAAATGCAACTTGATTTTCTTGCTGGTAGCCAAGGTTGGACTGAAGTGGGCAGACAGTGTGTGCATGCAAATGCCTCCGAGGCAGCCCTGTTTCTGAGGCAGATAAGGCAAATCTGCCTCCGTGGCAGCCCTGCATTGGAGGCAGGTATGGATAGGGCTGCCTCCCAGGCAGGGCTTTAACCTCTACAGCTAAAGACCTGAGCTTCACTGCTGTCCCAGCCTGGTGGTGTATTGGAAAGGTCTACAGCCTGATAAACAAGAGGCTGGGAGTTCGAATCCACACAAGGTCCCCTCCGTTCTCCTTTGTCAGAGTTTTACTTGAGTGGTGATACGTGGCAGCGTGGTGTTACAATAGTAAATATATAAGAAAAGGGACTTAGCTGTGAGAAAGAAGAACTGCAACAGTAAAGGGTTGCCTTAGAGGCAGACCTGCCTTATCTGCCTGTGAGGCAGAGTTGCCCTGGAGGCAACTTTTGTTTAAAAAAGTGTCTCTTGCTTCCTCCTATCAACTTTCGGTTGTGCCCTCGTGTTGTTGAACTGGTGTTCCTGCTAAATAATTCCTTTTAATTTGCTTTGTTTATTCTTTCAGGAATTTGAAGGCTTCTGTCATATCCACCCCCCTTTCATGTTCCCAGTGAGCACATGTTTAGTGCCCTAAGGCGTTCCTTGTAGGACTTCCCTTGCTGGTCCTGTATCATCTTCATCACCCTATGCTGTCCCACCGCTAGCCTATCCTTGTCCTTTCTAAGGTGAGAGCTCCAGAACTGGGCACAGTACTCCAGGTGTGGCCTCACCAAGGACCTGTAGAGGGGGAGTATCATTTCTTTCTTTCTACAGTCAGTACCCCTGCTGATACACCCCAGCATCTTGTTTGCCTTACTACAAACTTTGTTGCATTGGCTAGCTGTTTAAGGATGTCACTCAGGATGACTCCTAGGTCCTGCTCCTGAGCTGTGGTGCTAAGTTTAACCTCTCCCATTCAGTATTCTGTCATTCGATTCTTTTTTCCTAGGTGCGTCACCTTGCACTTTTTGGCACTGAATTTCAGCTTCCAGACATTTAACCACTTCTCTAGTTATTTGTAGGTCACCCTGTAATTTTCTAATTCCCTTAGCACTATACACCCTTCTGCAGAGTTTAGTGTCACCTGTGAAGAGGTGTATCCTACCCTGGATCCCTTCTCCGATGTCGTTGATGTACATGTTAAAAAGGACCAGGCCCAGGACAGACCCCTGTGGTACCCCACTCGAGACCCCTCTCTCCTTGATTTAACTCCGTTGACCACAACCTGCTGCTCCCTCCCTTTTAGCCAGTTTTCTACTCACCTAAGTATATCCGTAGCGACATCCAGATCCTCCAACTTCTTCAGCAGGTGTCTGTGAGGAACAGAGTTGAAAGCCTTGCTGAAGTTGAAGTAAAGTAAATCCACAACATGGCCTTTATCCAGGTCCTTTGTCACCCAGTCGAAGAAGACTATTAGGTTGGTCTGACAGGACCTTCCTGACATAAAGCTGTGTTATCTACTATTCTGGAGACCATTATTCTCCAGATAATCTATGAGGTCTGTTTTGAGCAGTGACTCCATCAGCTTCCCCACGATAGATGTAAGGCTGACAGATCTGTAGTTTCCTGCTCGTTCCTTGTCACCTCTTTTTTTTGAGAGGAATCCCTTGGGACAACCCCCATCTGAAGTGAGCTATTGAATAAGGCCTGCCAGAGGCTCAGCTAGATCATCTGCCAATTCTGTGAGCACCCTCAGATGTACCCATCTGGACCTGGGGCCTTATCTGTCTTAAGGGCTGCTGTAATAATCATGCAGACAAGTAATTGGAGTGTTCTGGTGAGTTTACTGAATAGCACTGTACTGTATAACACAGGTATAACACTGGCATAAGCACGGGCTACTGCCTGCCATACAGGGGTTTATATAGCTAGCTTAGCACATGTGCAATAGCGCCCGCATACACAACTCACGTATGCTAATACACATCGTTACATCTCACTTCGCAAGTTGAACCCCCCCCCCACCAACATAAAAATTAATTAAAGTTCTGTGTAGTTCAAACTTTTTGCGAGTCTATGTAATTGCAGTGCCAGGTGGGCCTTCGGATCTCCCGCCCACTGACCCAGCTAATTCTTGGGTTGTGACTAGTGGTGGACAATTGGTTCTGACTGCTCGGAGTGGGGCCCCCCAGGCTCACTCTGTGACTGCATTGGTGTCACTTGTGGTGGGTCCTCCATTATAGGCACTTCTGGGATCACGTCGTCTTCCATCATGTCATCCTGCTCTCTCTTTCTCCTCGGGTGTGTGATTCTTGTGGCCAGGAGGATCAGCGCGGGTCCGGGGTCAGCAGTAGATCTCTCCCCGTTTCTTCGGTATAATTTATAATTTGCTTGGACCACACAGGATCATGGCTTTTCAGTGTGGCTCTCCACAATTGCAGGAATCCAGGTATTCTCAGGTGTTTGCAAGTAAACAGGCTGTCCCAGCTGCAACGCTGTGAACATTCTGGCATGAAAATTGTATTACGATTGCTGTTTTTCTTGATTTTCTTGCTGTGCAGCTGACACATTGACTCTTGGTAGTTTTGGTTGAGCAGTTCACCTCTGGTAGGCATCAAACTTCTGGTCCTTTGGCCCATAAGTAGCTGTGCTAGCGATCCCAGTCCCTCCAAAGGTATACTTTTCAGCTCTAAGAGTGCTAAATATGGGTCTTTGTGGTCTCTATGTGCTATTTTAAACAGTCTCTTTATTGTCTCAATAGCTCGCTCTATCATCCCATTACTCTGCATATATTTTGGTGAAGATGTCACATGTTTGAACTCATATTTTGTTTGAAAGTCTCTGAACTGAGTACAGGCAAATTGTGGCCCATTATCAGTCACAAGTATTTCTGGAATACCATGTCTTTCACATTGTGATTTAAAATGGTTAATCACCGTTTCATTTGTCGTATTTTGTAACCTGGAAATCTCAATGAATTTTGAGTAATAATCAACCATTGCTAGATAATTTTCTTCTCAAATTCAAATAAGTCAGCCCAACCTTTTTGCCATAGTCTATCTAGTATCTCATGTGGCTACAGTGGTTCTCTGGATTGTGCGTTCCTGTATTGGTTGCAAACATGGCATTTTGCTCTCATGTCACTAATTTGACTATTCATCCCTGGCCAGCATAAGAAGTCTCTGGCTCTACAGTTGCATTTTTCAATGCACGAGTAGCTGCTGTGCAATCTGCCTAACATATCTGGTCTCGATGTGGGCACTATCAGTCTTTCTCCCTTTAGCAAAAGTCCATTTTCTATTGAGATTTCATCTCTGAACAGGCAGTACTGCCTTATCTCAGGATGCACCGCTGCTTTCTCATGGGGCCACCCATTCAAAACACTGTCTCTCAATTTGACCAAAGCTGAATCTCCGTTGGTTTCTCGCTGAAATAGTTGTAGTTTCTCATCACTAATAGGCATGTAGTCCACTGTATGAACCTCATACTTGTCTAACTCAGTCTCTGGCACAGAATTTTCTCCAACGGCCCTACTCAGGGTGTCTGCTATGTGAAGTTCTTTGCCCGCTTTGTACTGTACTCTCAAATCATACCTTTGTAGTGTTAACATCATGCGTTGGATTCTTGGCGGGGCTGTGGCCAGTGATTTCTTGAAAATGTTCTCTAAGGGGTTGTGATCGGATTCAACATGCACCCTTGGTCTGCCATAAATACATTGGTGGAATTTTGAACAGCCAAACACAATGGTCAGTGTTTCTTTCTCAATTTGTGCATAATTTCTCTCAGCCTTGTTAAGTGATCTAGAAGCAAAAGTAACAGGCCTGCCCTCCTGCAACAAGCAAGCACCCAGCCCTTCTGAAGATGCATCTCCAGACAATTCGACAGGTTTTTTCAGGTCATAGTAGGCCAGAATGGGAGGCGGGGGGGGTTGTGATAACTGTTTTCACTTTCTGAAAGGCCTGCTGGTGGCGACCATCCTGGTGCCATACTATCTCTTTCTCTAGCAACTCTCTCAGGGGTTTATTTATAGATGATAGGTTTGGGATGAACTTTGCCAGGTAGATTACTATGCCCCTGAATCTCTGTAAGTCAGTCTTATTTTGGGGAACGGGCATCTGGATAATTGCTTTTATCTTCTCGGGGTCTGTCAACAGCCCATTCTCACTTAACTTATGCCCAATATACTGGACCTCTGACATTTTGATTTTGGGTATTTTTCTGGTTTAATGACAAATGCTTATTTCTGGCTCTTTTTAAAACATTTCTTAACCTCTCATTGTGCTCTTGTACGTTTGCTCCCCACACCAGAATGTCATCCATGATGACTTCAGTGCCCTCAAGCCCTTCAAAAACAAGTGAAATTTTCTTTTCGAAGATCTTTGGTGCTGAGTAGATCCCAAAGGGGAGACACTTGAACTTGTACCACCCAAAGGGTGTATTAAAAGTCACTAAATCAGCGCTGGACCCATCCAGTTTAATCTGCCAAAAGGCATGTCCGGCATCGAACACTGTGAATACTTTGGCCCCTGCTAGCTTGGCTGCAACCTCTTCAACTGTCTTCATTGGGTGATGCTCTCTTTTAATTGCTCTAGTAAGATCTCTGGGGTCTATGCAAATTCTTACTTTGTTTGGTTTTCCTACAACTACCATTAAGCCAACCCAGCTCGTGGGTTTCTCCACTTTTTCTATAACCCCCATTCTTTCCATGTTTCCTAGTTATGTTTTCACCTTATCTTGTAATGCAAAAGATATTTTTCTCAGAGGGTGGATCACAGGGCTAACTGACTTGTCTGTCTTAATGTGGTGCTTGCCCTCTAGGCATCCAAATTCCTCAAATAAGTCAGCAAATAAATGAGGCTCCCCAAGCATTGCAGCAGCTGGCCAATTGTCTGGGGGGCCCATCTCCCCCCTGGACAAAGCAAGTAATAGGATAGCTGCCTTCAGGAGTGGACAGCAGGCCCTGGACACACTCTGAAGGTGAGGTATCACCATGCCCAATGGGAGGGGGTCTGTGGGGGGAGGAGAAGGAGGGATATCTAGCTGGTCTAGGGTAGTGGATGCATGGAACAGCCTTCCTGAGGAGTTTGTGGGGTCTAAAACTGTGGGAGAATTCAAGAATGCATGGGACAGACATAAGACAATTCTTGTGGGGGGTAGGAAGAAATAGGCTGTTGGTTAACTAGGATCTGCGGCCTATCCTGTAGGTAGGGAAATGGGCAGATTAGGTGGGCCAAGCAGTCCTTATCTGCCATCAAAGTCTATGTTTCTATGTTTCTATGGTCAGTCCTGGGCAGTCCCTCTTTCTCCTCTGTCCAACAGAACACACAGGAGTCCCCAGCTCTCTGGCAACTTGTCTCATAGGATCATGTCCAGCAGGAAGAGAAACCCTTCTCCTAGGGTGCTGGCGGCAGCTGAGGAGAAGCTGAGAGCACTGTCACACCTGGACAGCTGGTTCTGATCCCTGTATAATTTTTTGGTATAAATATAAGAAATTAGTGTATGATGGACTGTGGCAGAGGTAGGTGCTGGCTTCTGAAGTTGACACTTCAAACCCCCCAGGGATAAGTTCAAAGGACAGGACATTGTTAAACTGCAGATATCTGGGGTGCAATTATCTTGTCAATTTGCTTTGATCCCAGGAAATGAAATTAGCCATTCATGACGTCCTCAGGGAAATCCTTTGATCTACAATAGATGTCCTGAAAAAAGGGACACTGGCCAGTGTTATGAATAACCTCCCAGGAAACCAGCTAATTTCATCAAAGAGACCTTTGATGTGTAGATACCAAGGCCAGATGGAAATAAGGAGTCAAATACCCTTTTGCTTTGAATACAGTGACTTATATCAAAGAGACTTTTTATGTCTAGGGGAACGCAGATCACAGACTGGTTTTGACTAGTTACATAGAGAAGAGATTTATTATGTCATATCTTATTTTTTTAAATACCTTAGTAGGCCATCTTGGTGCTATAAAAAAATATAGATTTTGTTACACCAAGGTGGAGTTTGGTGACCTCAGAGAAGGCCGGCTCAGGACTGGTTTTAACTGCTGAGAGAACCTGGACAGACACACTTTCATATTTTCTGACTGAGAAGGAAGGACATCACAGCACTGTAAGACTAAGAAGTAAGAATACCTTAGACAAGATTAGTCTGAATGTTATTATTTGTAGGAATCTGCACTTTTACCTGTTTGTGTTAAGGCTGTATGTGTTGGGATATTTTGTTCTGTAATATTTTCTGCTTTCCTATTTTAAAGTAAAGATATATATTTTAAAACAGAAACTGCCTGGAGTGCCTTGACATTTCTTTTTATTTAAGTGAAGCTTTTGAAGGTTATAGTTAACACTGTGTATGGGCTTATTGTTATACCAGACTGGGAAACAGAGTTCTCTAAGGTCTTGCATAGAGTTCTAAGGGTACATTTTGTAGACCTGGTTAGGTGCCCGTAGGCAAAGAATTCTGGCCCCCCGAAGACAGAATTACCTGAGCCTGATAACTGGGTACGCTAACAAGAGGTTATCAGTTTGAATCCCTCCAGAACTTGAGATTAAGGTGACTTGAACCCACAAAACAGACAAGAGGGTTACCTTGTACTGTTCACTGTCCACAAATCATATGCTCGGAGGTTGGCACCTTGGGAGTAGAGGGCTGACTGGTTGAGTGAATTTGTGACAAGCACTATATAAGAAAAAAGGAGCAGCATGGCTGGAGGCTTGCCTGGTGGGTCTGGAAGAGCTATCGACTTTGACCAGAAAGAAGAGGGTAGGAGCAGACAAACCAATGCTGCTGGCAAAGGTGCCTCACCCTGAAGGTAAGGCTCAACCTGGGGGGGGTCGCAACTGGGGGCCAGTCAGGTGAGGCAGGTCTTGGGGGTTGTCTGGGACACTGAGTCCGATGAGGATGCAGATGACCTGGGAAAGGAGGTGTGCTGGAGATGCTGGTGGTGATTCACTGCAGCTTTCAGACTCATCAGATGATGAGGGGGCAGGCAACTCGCAGCCAAGAGCAGAAGCCAACTTATGGGCTGCGGCTGATGAGCAGCTTAAACAGCTAGTAGGGGTGGTGGGCGGATTTAGTAGCAGAAATTAAGAATAAATCAGTACCAGTGCCTTCAGGTGGGGATGGTGCAGGGAAAAATGGGCCATCACCAGATAAACTGGTGCCCCCTCTGCCAGATAACCCATATGCAGGGCTTGATACACCAGTGGGCACCCATTTGACTGATTAGGTTAGGCAGCAGATTAGGAATCGGGAGTATGTAGATATATTCTCCCTCCTTAACCAGCTGATGGAGCCCAGTGAAGGGATGAAGGAAAAAGGGGACGATCAGGAGCGCAAGAAGATTAAGATGCCCAGGACACATGACAATTGGGTATTGGCATTCCTCATCTATGCCATGGTTATACTACAAACTGATGAGAAGCATGGGGTGGAACTGCTTAACTATATGCATCATATCACCCTGATGCATAAGAAGAAAGGAGGGATGGCCTGGCTTGACTATGACAAGGAGTTTCATTGCAGGTGTCAGTTGGACAGTGCATTAGGCTGGGGAAAGCTCAACATGCCCTTGATGGTAGATGTCATGCAGGGAGGGGGAGTGCAGCACACTGATAGTGTTCTCTCCATAAAAGGGCCTTCATAGTGCAAATCAGAGGGTGCGGCACAGCAGTTGTGCTACACTTACAACCAGAGTACGTGACCACACAGCAGTTGTAGGTTTAAGCATGTGTGCATGACTTGTGGGAAACTGCATCCCTTTCTGCAGTGCTCTTCGGCCCGAGGACAGAGAGGGTCAGGGTGAGGCACACGGGGTAAATTTGCCAAGCCCCACAGTGGGAAAACTCCCCATCCCAGTGCAAATAAGATGGATTAATCCATGGTTGGACCAGTACCCAGACAAAGCAGCTGCTGACTTGTTGGAAAAAGGGTTCACGGAAGACTTCAGGATACCATACTCGGGCCCGCACAGGGCATACAAGGCAGATAACCTGAAGTCAGCCAGGGACCATCCACAAGTAGTCTGGGACAAACTGGTAAAAGAACGGTGGCTGGGGTGGGTGAGTGGACCATTCACTAGCCTCCCTTGGGATAATTTGCGGGTATCACCTATTGCACTGGTTCCACAGAAGAAGCCGGGTGAGTTTCAGATGATCAATCATCTGTCATACCCTGACAGCAATTCAGTGAATGACCATATTGATTCCCTGCACACATCAGTACATTACCAGTCCTTTGACTGAGCCTTGGAGGTAGTGCAATGAGCAGGGCCTGGGGTGCTCATGGCAAAAGTGGACATTGAGTCCGCGTTTTCATTTACTGTCAGTCCACAGGGAGGACAGGGTGCTGTTGGGCATGAGATTTGAGGGTCAGTACTATGTAGACAATTGTATGCCCATGGGTTGTGCAGTTGCCTGCGCAATCTTTGAACATTTCAGCTCCTTCCTGCACTGGGTCACATCACAAATTGTGTATAGTCAGTCCATTGTGCACTATCTCAATGATTTCCTGTTTGTGGGACCAGCAGGGTCGCTGCATTGTGAGAGAACCTTGGCAGCCATTAAACAGATGTGCTTTGAGTTTGGGATGCCATTGTTGGCTGGGAAGTCACAGCCTCTGGGGACAACCCTCACTTTCTTGGGCATTGAAATTGACTCCACAGCCAGGGTATGCAGCTTGCCTCAGGACAAGTTGGATATGTTAAGGGGACTCCTGCAAAGGATGCGGGATAGGAAAAAAGTTATGCTTCATGAGTTGCAACAGTTGGTGGGGCACCTCAACTTTGCATGCCGGGTCATTCCAGTCGGCAGGACTTTTATGCCCCGGCTGGCAAAGAGGGGGCGAGGGTACCAAAAACCCCATCACAGGATTAGGGTCACAGAGCAGTTCAGGGAGGATATTTAGGTTTGGAGCATATTCTTGGACCATTTTAATGGGGTGGCCATGTGACAAGTTCCATGGGGAGGGGTCCCTCAGAACTTTACACAGACATGGCAGGTGGGAAGGGTTTTGGAGCCTACTTCCTTGGGGAATGGTGTGCAAGGCAGTGCCAAGCATGGTGGCTGGCAGCAGGACTGGGGAAGCAGATTACACTGCTGGAATTTTTTGTGATAGCGGTGGCACTATGCATCTCTGGAGCTAGACTGAGGGACAAAGTAGTGCATTTCCATTTGGACAGTATGGGCATAGTGCATACAATCAATCAGTAATTGGGCCCGTCAGGGCCGCTGGGGGATTTAATGTGGGTTTTTGTGCTAAAATGTTTGTTGTTTAACACATATGTTCAAGCAGTGCATGCACCAGGAGTTGACAATTTGATTGCCGATGCTTTTTCTCGTTTGCAGTGGCAGAGGTTCTTTGAGCTGGCACCAGGAGCAGATCGACGGCCATGCAAGGTCCCCCCATTTCTCTGGGAGGTGGTGGCTGAGTTACTTGGAGATGCATACGTAATTCCATTGTGCCCAGAACAAGGGAGGCTTACTGTCAGGGGGGGTTGAACACTATATCGCCACACAGGAGGCAGCGGGGTGGCCAGATGTTTGGCCCATCCCAGTAGACCAACTGTGCAGATACATTTTGGCAGGGAGGAAGGCTGGTTGTTCACTAGGAGTGATGGGATGACACTTGGCAGGCCTGTCATGGTTGGCGAGGGCCATGGGCATAGGGGATAACACTAAGGCCTT
Organism: Neoceratodus forsteri; assembly: GCA_016271365.2. Taxonomy (NCBI): domain Eukaryota; kingdom Metazoa; phylum Chordata; order Ceratodontiformes; family Ceratodontidae; genus Neoceratodus; species Neoceratodus forsteri. The sequence continues at coordinate 706,757,459 of CM057459.1, read as the reverse complement.
TAGGGTATGTACACTGTTAGAGGGCTGGCGGAGGGAAGAGGCTAGCCTACCAGATGCGAGGCAGCCTGTAACCCTGGTGATTCTAGCCACCTTTTGGGCGTCCCTGCCCATGGTTTGCTGGAATTCATACCAAGTCTGATTATTTGAGACACTTTTTATGGTGGTTTTCTGTGGGGTGTTCAGGGTGTCAGAACTCACTCAGGCAACAGGTAAGAGAGGGGGTCCTGGGCTATTAGTGCAGGATGTAGTCTCAGGTGGGTCTAGGGTTTATGTCCATTTAGGTAAGTCAAAGATGGAGCAGCAAGGGGCAGGATGCTGGTATGAATTGAGGGCACCAGAAGGATCAGGTTGGTCAGTGGGGCACATGATCAGTGACTAGAGGTCATCCTGCACGGAGCAAGGTGAGGCCTTTTTCCATCATCAGGATGGTAAGCCAATTAAGGCATATCAGTTCAGGTTCATCTTAAAAAAGGCATTCCAGAATGCAGGGCTGGAGTACAGTGACTATGGTACTTATTCATTCCAGGCAGGTGCAGCAATGAATGCCAGGAGTTTGGGCCTGTCTGATTTGGAGATTCAGGCATTGGGACAGTGGAGGTCCCAGGCATTCTTGCACTATGTACGACCTCACTTGCAATAACATATTTCTGTCTCTTGCAGGCCCCGAGGATGCCACTAGGAGCATATGGATCTGTGGGCATTCCTTTATTTGGTGGGCAGCCAGGAGGGTGGCCAGCCAGCCAGGAGGAAGCAACCTGTCGATTTCATGTAATGCAGCCCAGATTAGGTGGATGGAGGTCCAAGGGATGTGCTGGGGGGGGGGGATTGCTTCCCATGCTGCGAGCAGAGGCTGGCAGGAGAGGATAGCTGGACATCTTGTTGATCCACCTGAATGGCGAGGATTTGGGCCACCAGAAGACAGTGAATTTGCTGCTAGCAATGAAGGAAGATTTATGCTCCATTAAGGCCTGGTGGCCCCATACTATTCTCATCTGGTCACACATTTTGGTGCGGAAGAGTTGGCCTCATGCAAGGCAAAGGATAGCTTTAAACAGGGCTTACATGAGGATCAATAGGGAGTTGACAGTTTTTACGGAGTCCTTGGGAGGCACAGTATTGAGGCATGATATGATTTACTTCACCCACCGGGGCCTGGTGGTGGGGGAAAAGGGCAACTGCAGGTTGAGTGTTTGGATGGTCTATTGAAAGATTTCAAGAAGATCTTGGAGGTTATTATTGAGCTAGTGGTTTGGGGGGTCGGACTTGGTCCAGCCTGTGGTGGCTTAGGAGGAGTGCATAAGGGAGGTAGCGGTGAACAAGGGAATGAGGCCAGTCCCGAAGGTCTCATTACCCTTGGTTGGCATGAGAATGGGGGATGAAGAGACCTGGACCTGCATGGGGGGTCTTGGTCCAACCTCAGCAGTGCATACTGCAAGGTTGGTGGTGCCGGATGGGGGGCAGCTGCCAGGACCTTGCCCCTATGAATATCCCCCAACCATGGGTGATACCCCAGCATGCACCGTATGGAATTCCCATGCAGATGGGTGGTGTGAGGGCCAGAGGTATGGCGCTTCCTCCCAGCAGCGCACACTGCTCAAGGATTATAGGAATATTAATATTGAAGAGAACTGAATAAAAGAGTTAAGTAAATAGAGAATTTATTAATGGTAAAATTAAATATTAATATTCAATTTTCTTGTTCTGCAACTAAAAATTGGAATGAGCTTCCTATTTTATTGCATGGAAATTTTAGCCATCAGACTTTTAAAGTTCAGCTAAAGAATTGTTTTCTTAGCAAATTGTACTGTCAATGTTTTTGAATGTTGTTTTTATGTGTTATTATTGTAATGTTTGTAATGTATGTTTAATCATTTTTGTACCATCTTGACTGTATAGATATGATCCTGGGTCGTACATGAAAATGGGCCTTGGCTCATTGTACTTACCTGGTAAATAAAAGTTTAAATAAATAAATACAAATAAATACATGGCTGCGGCCATTTCTTCCAAGATCTGTGTGGGTGTGTGTCTTCTTTGGAGGGGGGGATTGGGGGCCTACCAGACAATAAACAAGGCTGCCCAAGCATTGCAGCAGTTGGACAGTTGTCCGAGGTGGACAGCAGGCCCCGGACACACCCTGAAGGTGAGGTATCACCATGCCCAATGGAGGGGGGAGTCTGTGGGGGAGGAGAAGGAGAGATATCTAGCTGGTCAGTCCTGGGCAGTCCCTCTTTCTCCTCTGTCCAGTGGAACACCCGCCCTCCCAGCCCTCAGTTTGGGGGGATATTTTGGGCAGGAAAGATTGGGCCTCCTTTTGACCCATTCTGGGTGGTTACAGTATGGGTTGGGGAGTAGCCTTTTCTGGTTATTTTCCTACTGGAGTATTCCAGGTTTTTCGCCTCCTCCAAAAGGGAAGTTATGAGTTAGGTGCTAGATGCCAAAAAAAAAAAAAAAATACTAAGTAAAAATAATAGTAACAAAATACATGCTAAAAGTAAACATACAAACAAATAGCAATGTGTAGATGGTATTAGGATCTCAAATATCGAGATATTACCAAGTAAGGTAGGATAGGTTAATAGAGGACCCGAGTGGTGCATAAAATAGGTAATCAACTTAGGCAGCATGGTATATAGTGCTAGTACTGCATGCATCAGTGGACTGGGTAATAAAGGAGTAAAAAGAACTTAATGTAAACAGCTGCAGCCAGCTGGCGGTTCAGGAGGAGCGCATGAGGGAGGTAGCGGTGAACAAGGGGACGAGGCCAGTTCTCCTGAAGGTCTCATTACCCTTGGTCAGCATGAGGATGGGGGACCTGCGTGGGGGGGGTCTCGGTCCAACCTCAGCAGTGCATACTGCAAGGTTGGCGGTGCCAGACGGGGGTGCGGCCACCAGGACCTTGGCCCTATGAATATCCTGCAACCACAGGTGATACCCTGGTATGCACCGAATGGGATTCCCACACAGATGGGCGGTGCGAGGGTCGGAGGTATGGCTCTTCTTCCTGGCAGTGCACGCTGCTCAAGGATTATAGGAATATTAATATTGAAGAGAAGTGATCAAAAGAGTTAAATAAATAAAGAATGCATTAACAGAAAAGTTAAATATTAATATTCAGTGTGTAAAAATAAATACATGGCTGCGGCCATTTCTTCCAAGATATATATGTGTGTGCGCGTGTGTGTGTGTGTGTGTGTGTGTATATACCTTCTTTGGTGGGGGGGGGGAATTGGGGGCCTACAGGACAATTCAGCCAATATTTCTTCTGTGGTTTCCCCTGCACTCTCACTTGCAGCATTTACTGAAAATTGCTTCTTTATAAGCTTCATTTCCAAACAAGTAGACAGGCCCAACACTGGGGTCACGGTTGCATCAATCACTTGAAATGGTAACAGTGCTTTTTCTTAAAGCATGTCAACAGCATCACTTTGTCTTTCACATCAAGTTTATGCCCAGAATAGGAAACCAATCTGGCCGTCGACCCTTGAGTGGCTTCCTTAGACAGTATTTTATACATCTGAAAAGGCATCACATTACACTGTGCTCCAGTGTCTAGTTTGAATGTCACATTTTTCCCATTTATGTTCAAATTTACTTTCCAGTCAGTCTCTGGCTTATAGGTAGTCACAGTCTCAATACTGAAAGCATTTTCATTCTCCTGGGCATCTTCTTCTCTAACAACATGTATCTCACTGCATTTGCCCACATGACATACACTAGCAAAATGATTTTTTCTGTTGCAAAGTCTACAAAACTGTCAATATGCTGGGCATTTATTTATCTCATGCTCACGCCCACACTTCTCATATTTGTCTTTATTCACTTGAGGTACGTAACTCCCTTTGCTCACAATGGCGCCTGTTTTAGCTCTGTCCTCTTGTGCAGCTGCTACTTGCACTGATCTTTCTTCCTGAACATTTTCACTTAAACACTTAATTTGCATTGCTGTCAGTTCAGCAGCTGTGCATATATATATGGCTTTGTCTAGCATTAAGTCCACTTCTCTCAACAGTCTGCGTCTCACATGCTCACTCTGTATGCCACATACAATTCTATCTCTAATCAATGATTCTGTTACACTAAGTATCCAAATTTGCAGAATTTGACTTTTAGCCTCAGTTTAGTTACACATGAATCAATGGACTCACCCAGATTCTGGCTCCTAATATTGAACAAGTGTCTTTCATAAGTCACATTCTTTTCCGAGTTACAATACCTCTCTGTAACATACTCTGATAATCCCACTCACCTGGGCTGCCCCGGCATTCTTGGGGGCTCCCCGAGGGGCCGGGCCTGAGTCCTTACCGGTAGTTTCTGTGGCGCCTTAGTGCCTCTACCTGGGACCCCTGCTTCGCCTCCTGTGGGTAGAACAGGTTAGAACGTTTCCCCAGGATAAGTAATGGTCTTCCCTCTAACGTCTGCCCGTGATGATCCCCCGGACCCACAATCACTCCCCACAATGGTTTTACACACACAGCAGGTGAAACAGATGAACAATAAATATTGTTTATTACTACAAGCCAATACAAAGGTGGTGGGGGCTACTCCTCCAAAACCTCCTGGTTACCAAACATTCACTTATCCCCACTTCCCCTCCTTTCCCCTGGGTGCACCCAGATCAGTCACAGTTGGTGGGTACCTCATGGTCCCTTAGTCTGCAGACCTGCTGTTTACTGTTGGGGCCCTTACACACTCGTACAAGTTCCAAGAAAAACAAAGATACACTGGTGTAGAGGACGGTTCCCTCCTGACCCTCCTGGCAAAGAAAACAATGATCTCCCCTGAGCTGCAGCTCAGGGTATTCACAGTGACCGGAGAGGACGATGACCCCTGCAGTCCACAGCACGTCATCTCCCATGAAATGGGTGGCATAGTTTTTCGTCTGCCTGGCCTTTCCATCTTCGCCCACAGGCCTTTTTATATGGCTTTCACCAGGCAGGCCTGTTCGTCCTTCTCTCCACGGTTCCTCTGATCTTTACAGTTGGGGGGAAGCACAGCAGTTCAACTCCCCCTGGTACCTTTTTAGTTTCCCCAGCTTCTCCTCTGGCAGGAAGATCTGTCCCTGATGCAGCAGCATCCCAGATGCCCCAGGTTGGAGGTCGCAGTACCTTCAGGCCAAACAGTCTGCCCTAGCACTTTTGAGCAACCAACCTGAGGGACCCTCCTGCACAGCCCCAGTGGCTGTTTGTCTCCTTCCTGTTCCTTATGCTTGAAAGGGGAGAGAGGGGGTGGAGAGGGATGCAGCCCCAGAGCCTTTGCCAGGCAAAACCACCAAAACAGCCCTCTGGTTTCCTTTGGGGGGCCTGGGATTCCCTTTCCTCCTGCTCTTCCACCCTGCTGTCCTTCTCTCCCTCACAAACTCTTCCTCTCTCTCTCTCTCTCTGCCTCTCTCACCAGCTCTGCCTTGCTCCACCCCTCTCTACTTCTTGCCATGGGGAAGGGGTAGCCAGAGCCTCCTTCCCTGCAGGCAGTCTTCCTCCTCGCTTGCTTTTTTTTTTGTGGGGGTAGAGCTGCCTTTTCTCTTTGTCCCAACAGGTAAGCCCATTTTGGGGAGCTTACACACTCCCCCGGCTGGAAATCTGGCATCCCGACTAGCCCCCTTTTCTCTTTTTAGGAACCCATGACAGGCAGCATGCACTTTTCTGGCTAGACACCTGGTTCCTAACTAGCACCAACAATAATCACATTCACAGCTAGGCTTGTATCAGGTCCAGCCACATCAATGGACTATATACTGTTAAGAGAGAGTGTGCACCTGCACTTCCCCATGGCCTCCTTAGGGCAACACAATGGGGGATAGAGAACAAGAACCAGTGACTTGTGGATGGCATGGATAGGCAGGTTTGTGGACTCAGCCAGAGTGTTGTACGTGAGCTTTATAGTTGGCCGTTGAGGTCAGCCCGATTGTCTAGACAGGGCGTCTTCGAGCACTGGTACTGATTCACTGGTGGTGTTTTTTCCCTTAGGTTCATAGTCTACCGTTTCCCCCTTGGGCTGACCTGGTACCTCTACGCTATCTGGGGTTAGATCAGGAACAGGGGTGGGGGCTGGAGCTGCAGCTAACTCACTGTCTGGTGGAAGAGGGCACACCTTGATGATCCAAAACACTGCCTAGATTGGGCCCCAACACAGGAACAGCAGGACGGGCTCCTGGGGCAAAAGGCTGGGTCTCAGGGTTCAAGTAGAATGCAGGATCTGGGTGGCTGGTACTCAGGCCCCCACGTCGGGTCACCAGGCACGAGTACCCCCAGGACAGTGGGAGCCCCCCGCCCACCTTATGTAAGCGCAGGGCTGGGAGAGGCTTACACACTCCCCTGGCAGGAAACTTAGCATCCCGACAAGCCCCTCTGGAAAACCCATGACCAGCAACAGGCACTTTACTGACTCTACCGATGGTCCCTCACTAGTACCAGCAACCATCGGATCCCCAAATGAGCTTGGATAGGTCAGATTGCGGTAGTGTACTATATGCAGGTAAGAGGGGGTGGGCACCTACATGCCTCCACTATCCCCCTAGAGCAACACACCAGAGGATGGAGAACCGGCACCACAGACTGGAGGAGAACATCAAAGGGCAGATTTGCAGGCTCACCCAGGGATTTATACGTGAGCTCCACGGCAGGCCGGGGGGGGGGGCTGGCCAGATCTGCAGGGCAAGGCATCGGCTGGTACTGGGACTGGGGCAGGGGGCTCGGCAGTCCGGTAAGGTCATTGTCCATCATCCCCCCTCTGGGCAATCCTTGTACTTCTATACTGTCGGGGATTGGGTCTGGAACCTGGGCAGAGTCCGTAGCAGCAGGCATCTCAGTATCTCATGGAGGCAGGCATGCCGGGGGGCCCCCTTGCCTCCCCAAAACCCACCTCAGGTGTGGCCCAGATGCTGGAACTGGGGGCTGGGCCTCAGGGACAAAGGACGGGGCCTTGGGGTCCAGGTAGGTCGGGGGTTCCAAGTGGCTGGAGCTGGTGGAGGGGGAGGGGAAGCCATAGGGCTCCATTTTCCACTGCGGACAAAAGGAGTCCCCCTCCTCCCCCTCTCTCCCCCCCTCATTGGAGGAGTCCCAGGGCCCCATGGAGGGCTGTTAGGCGTTCAAAGCAGAGCCCATGGTGGGGTGTCCCAGGGTGGGAGAAAAACCAGTCTGTATTACCTACACATCCCTCGGGTAACGGGCACCTTGCCATTGGCGGGTTGACTCCGAGGCCGGGGTAGGCAAGATCTCCCCTATGGGGAGCAGGTGATTTCGATGTACCGTTTTCTCGAGCCCCTGGCCATGCTCCTGCTTAATACAGTACACTGGCAGGTCAGTCAGTTTCTCCACCACTAGATAACCATCCGGGGCCCACCAGTTCTGGATCTTGTGCTTACCCTGGAACCTCAGGTTTAGCAACAAGACCCTGTGCCCCACCTCCAAGTCCTGGCTGCGCACTCTGGTGAAATACCTCCTCTTATTCCCCTGACAGCTCCGAGGCACGGCCTTGGAGGCGAGTTTGTATGCCGTGTGGAGCTGTTCCCATAGGTTGCTGGTGTACTCCAGGTACGATTTATGGGAGGTCCCATCAGCTGATATCCCGAAACAGAGGTCCACTGGCAGCCGGGCCTCATGACCAAACATGACGTAGAAGGGGGAGAGCTGGGTGGCATCGTTCTTTGTGCAGTTGTAGGCATGCACCAGTTGTACTATCCGCTGATTCCAATTAGCTTTATTGGTGGAGTCCAAGGTGCCCAAAATGTTTAGCAGTGTTCGGTTGAACCGCTTGGGCTGGGGGTCCCCTGGGGGTGGTGAGGGGTGGTGTGGGACTTCTGTATGCCATAAAATGCCAGAAACTCCTTCACCAAATGACTCTTGAAATCCTGGCCCTGGTCAGAATGGACTTGTTTAGGGAGACCGTAATGTTGGACATACTGCTGCAGGACCTTAACCATGGCGCTCGCCTTTTGGTCCCTGGTGGGGAAAGCCTGAGCATACTGGGTGTAGTGGTCCATGATGACCAGTATGTTGGCCACGTTCTTCCGGTCCAGCTCCAAGGATAGCAAGTCCATGCACACCAACTCCAGGGGCCCACTAGTTTGGACGTTGACCAAGGGCTCGGCTCACTGGGGCAAGGTCTTCTGCTGGATGCACCACATGCAGCACTTGCAGTAGCCCTCCATGTCCGTCTTCATCCGTGGTGAATAGAACTTGGCCCAGCAGGTGTCCAAGATGTGGTCATAGCCTAGGTGCCCCATATCATCATGCAGTGACTTGAGGACCACTTCCTGGTAGACCCCGGGCAACACCAGCTGCTGTCTCAAACGGCACGAGGAATCTTGGTCCTGCACTGTCCGCATTACCAACCCATCCCGCAGCACCAACTTGTCCCCCTCCTTAACCAGCCCCCGAGCCTCGGGGAGGGTGCTCCGCACCTGCCGGGGTGACACCCCCTCGGAGAGGGCCTGAAGCAGATCTCGGATGCCAGGGTCCGCCCTTTGCTCCCACTACAAATCTGCCTTACTAGGCTGTGGCAAGGATGAAAGGTCCAGGCCCATGAAATTCAGATAAGCCAGAGGGATTGCTTCAGAGTCTCTGGGTGGGACAGTCGGTGGTGTTGCCAGGGGGCCCAGCCTGGGAGCAGAGCACTTGCACCAGAGCCGGATCAACCCAGACCAGGGGGTCTGGGGTGTCAGGGAGCGGATGGCGAGACAGGGCATCCACGTCCACATTGGCCTGCCCACTCTGATATTCCAGGCTGAAGTTATACGTAGAAAGGGCCCACAACCACTGATGCCCTGCCGCATCCAACTTAGCTGTAGTGGTGACAAAGGTCAGAGGGTTGTTGTCCGTGCGCACAGTGAACGGTACCCCATACAGGTATTCATGGAGCTTCTCTGTGACTGCCCACTTTAGTGCCAAGAACTCCAGTTTATGCACTGGGTAGTTCTTCTCAGAGGAAGTCAGGCCCCAGCTAGCGAATGCCACGGGGTGGAACCCTTCAGGATACTCCTGGTACAGGACCGCCCCCAGCCCGGTAAGGCTGATGTCAGTATGCAGGATGTAGGGCTTACGCAGGTCCGGGAAAGCAAGGACTGGAGCCTCCCCCAATCGGTGGATGATCTCCCGGAAAGCCTCCTCACACTCCGGTGTCCAACGGGACCCAAAAGGTTCCCCAATGTGCAGGTAGTCCTGGCAGGGGGGGCCTGACCCTTTCTCCGGTTTGTCGGCGGATAACCCTGCATCAGATCTTTCAGGGGATGCAATACCAGGGAGTAATCCTTCACGAATCGCCGATAATACCCGCAGAACTCCAAGAAAGACTGCAGGGTGTGCAAATGGGTGGGTCATGACCATGGTTTGAGGGCCTCTACTTTAGCCGGGTCGGTTTGTACCCCCTTTTCCAAGACTATATGCCCAACATACTTAACCTGTGGCTGGCAGAACTGGCATTTGTCGATGGAGACCTTCAGGCTGAACTTCTCCAGTCGGTCCAGGACCTTCATCAACCGGGCCTCGTGTTCTTCCAGGGTCCACCCGAAAATGATAAGGTCACCCAGATAGACTATGAACTCCAGCAGGTTCATGTCTCCCACAGCCCTTTCCATCAAATGTTGAAAGGTGGCCGGGGCCCCAGATATGCCTTGGGACATACGCTCGAACTGGTAGAATCCCAGTGGGCATATGAAAGCAGTCTTTTCCTTGTTCTCCTCGAGCCACTCCCCCAGACGAGTTACAAAACCCTCCTATCCCTTGGGTGGGGGGCCCGAGGGACCTGGCTCCCCGAGGGGCAAGTCGCTGGCTGAGTCTTTCTTTAATAGGGTCCAGGTCTCTTTGGACCCCCCCGGGGTGACCTTGGGGGGGGCATCTCCACAGACCCCAAATCCTTCCCAGTCTCCAGGGTGATATCTCTTCACCCCCAGACTTGGCTGGTTGCCACCCTCTGGACCTTCAACCCCCTGCAGTCATGCAAGACCCCCTCTAAAAAGTCTAATATGTCCTCCTTCCATCATCCCATGGCCATGTTATGGACAAGTAGCATCTTATGGGAGTCTAGCCCCTCAAAGTCGCACCAGTCCTCTATGTCCTGGAATGTCATCTCCCTGGTCCCAGTGCAAACTATCACCCAACTACAGAAGTCAAGGAATACTAAAGGGGTACAACTGAATGTGGGGTAGGGAAGTCAACCACAGTCACGTTTGGGCAGTCACAGGGTCGTCAAGTCAGTGAATGAATCTCATCAGTGCCTCCACTTGTAACACCACCCCCCCCGATAATCCCACTCACCTGGGCTGCCCCAGCAGTCTCGGAGGCTCAGCGGTATGTCCCCGAGGGACTGAGCCCGAGTCCTTACCGGTAGTTTCTGTGGTGCCTTAGTGCCTCTACCTCGGGTTCCTGCGTCGCCTCCAGTGGGTAGAACAGGTTAGAATGTTTCCCCAGGATAAGTAATGGTCTTCCCTCTAACGACTGCCCGTGATGACCCCCCAGACCCACAATTACTACCCACAATGGTTTTACACACACAGCAGGTGAAACAGATGAACAATAAATATCCAGTTTATTACTACAAGCTAATACAAAGGAGGTGGGGGCTACTCCTCCAAAACCTCCTGGTTACCAAACATTCACTTATCCCCACTTCCCCCCTTTCCCCTGGGTGCACCCAGACCAGTCACGGTTAGTGGGTACCTCACGGTCCCTTAGTCTGCAGACCTGCTGTTTACTGTTGGGGCCCTTACACACTCACACAAGTTCCAAGAAAAACCAAGATAAACTGGTGTAGAGGATGGTTCCCTCCTGACCCTCCTGGCAAAGAAAACAATGATCTCCCCTGAGCTGCAGCTTGGGGTACTCACAGTGCCCGGAGAGGGTGATGACCCCTGCAGTCCACAGTACGTCATCTCCCATGAAATGGGTGGTGTAGTTCTTCACTTGCCTAGCCTTTCCAGCTTCGCCTGCTGGCTTTGTATATGGCTTTCACTAGGCAGGCCTGTTCGTACTTCTCTCCACGGTTCCTCTGATCTTTGCAATGTGGGGGGGCACAGCAGTTCAACTCTCCCTAGTGCCTTTTTAATCTCCCCAGCTTCTCCCCTGGCAGGAAGATCTGTCCCTGATGCAGCAGCCTCCCAGACACCCCAGGCTGGAGGTCGCAGTACCTTCAGGCCAAACAATCTGCCCCAGCACTTTTGAGCAACCAATCTGAGGGGTCCTCCTGCACAGCCCCAGTATCTGTCTGACTCCTTCCTTTTCCTTATGCTTGAAAAGGGGGAGAGAGGGAGTGGAGAGGGATGCAGCCCCAGAGCCTTTGCCAGGCAAATCCACCAAAACAGCCCGTTGGTTTCTTTAGGGGCCTGGGATTCCCTTTCCTCCTGCTCCTCCAGCCTGCTCTCCTTCTCTCCCTCACAAACTCTTCCCCTCTCTCTCTCTCTCTCTCTCTCTCACCAGCTCTCTCTTTATCCACCCTTCTCTACTTCTTGCCATGGGGAGGGGTATCCAGAGTCTCCCTCCCAGCAGGCAGTCTTCCTCCTCTCTTGCTTTTTGGAGGGGGGGAAGGTTAGAGCTGGCTTTTCTCTTTGTCCCAGAAGGTAAGCCCATTTTGGGGGGCTTACATCTCAAATTGTCCCATAATTTTGTCCAGTTTCTCCTTATCTTCCTCCTGGTCCCATTCAAAAGTGTTGTACACCTCCAACACTGTCAGGCCTGCCACATGCAAAAGGGTCATAGCCTGGATCTTCTGGGACTTAGCGATTCCACTGGCAACCAAGAAAACCTCAAATTACTGCTTAAATCTTCTCCAATTCTCAGTGATGTTTCCATGCAGACTGAGAGTGGTGGGAGGCTGCAGGTGTTCCATTCTGACACCATGTAATAATCACGCAGACAAGTGAGTGGAGTGCTCTGGTTAATTTACTGGGTAGCACTGTACTGTATAACACAGGTATAACACTGGCAAAAGTGCGGGCTACTGCCCGCCAAACAAGGGCTTATATAGCTAGCTTAGCACATGTGCAACAGCACAGCATTCACAACTCATGTATGCTAATACACATCATTATAGCTGCTAGCCCTTTCTGGACCTTATCCCTAGTAAATATTGGTTTCTTCATCTCTGGGGTCCCTCTCGTGGCCGCTTTGATGCCACTCTCAGGGAGGGTCCCACTATTCTCCCTGATGAAGATGGAGCAAAAGTAGTCATTTAGGATGTCAGGCTTTTCTTGTCATCCTCTACTACCCTGCCCCCATCTAATAATGGGAGGGCTTTAAGCCCGAGGTTCGATGGGTGGAGCAACAACATCACTCCCCCATTGACCTTAAAAGGTCACAACATCCTGGGCCTCGCCAAGATTCTTTTTTATTGTGGCTGGAGGCGCCGCTACTCCTGCCTCTGTTTCTCTCTCCTTGTGTGTGCTTGCAACGCCTCCGGCCGCCTGCTCGCTCGTTTTCTTTGCTCCTCTGGCTGCTCGTTTCTCCTGCTGCCCATGGCTCTGCAGCTCATCTCCTCCACGCTAGCCCTCTGTTGGCGATTTCGAGCTCTCATATCCCTCTGCTCTTGTCTGAGCTCTCGCTCCTGCAGTTCGGCTGACTGGGCTGTTAATTCCTGCATGGATGGTGATGCTATCGCCGTGACATTTTGGTATGAGACGCAGGTCCTGGACACTGTGACCTTCGGTTCTTTCATAGTCTCGTAAGTTGTTCTTGAGCTCCGATTTGCTGCACATATTTCATTAGAACTTGCATTCTGTAGCTCAGCACGCTCTTATGGGGCTTTGTACAGTAAAGTGAGGGTCTGTCCCTCATGCTGTGGGTCAGTTATGAGGTTTGCTGAGCAACCGGCTTTTATATGCAGTGCCGACAGAGTACATTCTACCTTTCATGACTGTTTCCATCCCTGTTTGGGGCTGCATACCTGCGTTTCTGTTTTCTGGGTATTCCTTTCTTTTTTTGTCATTGCTGTCGTCTGGATTGCCTGAAAGCTTTAGTTGGTGCCTCCAAGAGCATCTGCGTAGTTGATCTTGAACCTATAGGTGGGATTGCTATTATCTCATGGGCCATGACCTTTGGAGTTGCCTTATCCCTGGCTAGACCATTGCCTTGCTTTGGCTTCTACCCTCTCTGCCTGCTCTGCATTCGCATTTTGTCTGCCTTGGGCCTCGCATTTTCTGGTTTCAAGATCTTTGCAATCGAACGTGCATGGGGAGGATCCGCACTTCGCTGTCTCCCATGGCATACTGATCTTCATCGGCTGTTTTCTCTCCCAGTCTGCTATGTTGCAGTTCAGTCTCTATCTGGAGGATTCTTGCTCTATCGTGTGCAGGTTCTCCTACTGACCTGCCGGTGGCACTGTCTGCCCGATTGATCGGCCTCTGGCCATTCCTGCCTATTTTCTGTCAGGTTTCGTAACCCTTAACCGTTCCGGCCTTCTGGGCTTCCCTCCCTCATCGTACCTTGTTCATTCCTATTTTCCTTTCTCGTGCCAGCCTTCACAGCTTCATTCCATTCATGGCTTCAATCCATGCCATTCTTCTCATTGCCTCTCCTCCGTTTCCTACACTTTTACCCTCCTCACCATTGCCGCCTCACTATGGCCTGTGTTCAAGAATTCTCTTTGGCATCCTTCCTTGCTGTCGATATTTCTTTTTGGGCATACCTATCATGAATCTTATGCCACCAACTCCGACTCTCTTACTGTAGTTCTCACTCTGTACCAGCTGGGTCCTATGCTACCCTATTGACCTCCCTACCGTTCTTCATCATTTCATATCTTGATTTCCAGTACCTGCCTCCATGGCATCAATGCATCATCCTCCCCTTCCCGTTCTGTACTCCATCCGTACTGCCCTGGCTGACCTGATCTGGCCAGCACTCAACATTTCTTTTTGGCCTACCTATCCTGAATGATCTGACACCCATCCATGCTACATCGGCTGGTCTTGCTCTCCTTGGATCCTATGCTACCCCTTGACCTTCCCCTCTTGCTCACATTCCCTCTGGTTCCTGATATGCCTTATTGGCTTCAGTGTATGCCTCCTTTCGAAGAGCGTCATTGCTTGCATTGCTCTGTTGAATTCCACTTTGCTTCCCTCCCTGGTTTCAATCCATCATTGTACCTCATCCGTTTCCTATTTGTACCTTCCTTCTCCTAGCACCTTTTCTAGTACCAGCCATCATGGCTTCACTCCACTCTTAGCTTCACTCCTCATCATACATGGTGCAATTTCACTCCATCCTCATCATACCTCATCCAGTTTTGTTCCTCGATCGCTCAACCTGAGTTGCCTCTGGTTCCAAATCTCCCTTCTTGGCCTCGGAGTCTCCCTCCTTTCACGGAGCCTACTTCCTTTTCCTTCCTTCATACAAGTTCATTTTCAAGTTCATTCCTGTCTCCTCTTCCGCTTCCGTACCGGCCATCCAGGATTCACTCCACTTGTGGCCTGCTCTCGATATTCTTTTTGGCGTACCTGCCATAACTTCTATGCCACCTATCAATCTGACCATCCTGCCACATGTATCAAGTTCATAACTCCTGTTATATCGAGTTCATACATCCAGTCATCATTCATCAACATTACCTCAAGGTTTATCGTCTAATCGTTCTCATCGCCTATTTCACTCATCGCTCAACTCAGCATTACGTTTATCTATATACATCGCTTACTCGAACATTCCTATCATTGAATTCTATACTACCTCATTGACTACAAACTTGGGGTCTAATCATTCAGAGTCCAATCATTTACATCGCATAATTAAGCATGCCTCTTCAACCTCAGTGTCTGCTCAATCGAATTGCTCAGTCAAGCGTATTATTCAATCAAGCCAGTCTGCATTATCATCTGTCTCCTCATTAGCACATCTGGAACCTCCTCGTAAGCACATCTGGATACCCCTTGCTCCTCTGTCTCCTACATGGATTTTCTCTCTCCCATCCTGGCTCATCTGATCTACTATCTGTAATCGACTACTTAAACATTCATTCCTTCCTTGGGTCCCTGGTACCTCATGTTCCTTATTTAATTCGTGCTTCTTTGGAGTTTTTTCCCTTCAATTTAATAACATACATCCACAAATCAAACGTCGTCGGCCTGGAGGGAAGGCGACCTAGGCCTTGGATCCCCAGAGATTTCCTCCTCAAAGGGTTTTTTTTCCTCTCCTCCGTGCCAATGGTCATAATATTAGAGTTAGTGCTTTCTTAGGTTAGTTAGTTAGGTTCCACTGTTGGATGGAGGTGGATGGTGGCTCCGGCTTTCCCCTCTCTCATTAGGAAGTCAGCCCTTATGATTTTTTTCAGAATTCATTCAGTCATCATCCTTACCTCTTCGATGCTTGACACCTTTAGGTATTCTTTTTGGGCTTCTTCTAACCTACCTTTAGCCGACGCAATCATTCCCACGGACCCCAAATCCTTCTGTAGGTGGGGAACCCTCCTCTAGGGTTCCTTGCGTCATACCCCTACAGGGTGGTATATCCCATGGATAGAGAGGTGGAAAGCCATAAAGCAAATCAAGTTACACAAGCATCATCTCATTACCTTATCCAGTTGCGTAAGCACATCGAATGGGAGGGCTTTAAGCCCGAGGTTCAATGGGCGGAGCAACAATGTCACTCCCCCATCAACCTTGAAAGGTCACATCATCCTGGGCCTTGCCAGGATTCTATTTCGTTGTCCACCATCAACCCCCCCCCCCCAGCGGCTCGTCTCTCTTACCCATGGGCTTCTTCCTAACCTACCTTTAGCCGACGCAATAATTCCCAGCACCTGTAGGGGGGGAATCCTCCTCTAGGGTTCCTTGCGTCATACCCCTACAGGGTGGTATATCCCATGGACAGAGAGGCAGAAAGCCACAAAGCAAATCAAGTTACACAAGCATTATCTTATCCAGTTGCGTGAGCACATCGAGCCTAATTATTCCCCCACTTCACTTTGTTTTTTCACTGATATTGTGGAACAAAAATTTTTCTCTGTGCTTGACCCCCTTGACTGTTTGCAGCTCTGTGTCTGCTTTTGGCACTGTAACCATCTTCATTGCTTCCCTATTTCTCTGAACATAGTCCTCTTGTTCTATTTCCCCTTTCTTTGTTTAAACCCATAATGCTTTCCTTTTGGCCCTTACCACTTCCCTGACCCTCGCCATGAACCATAGTGGTCTCCTGTGTTTATTTCTTTTGGTTACTTTATGTATGCGTAGCTGTGATACCTCAAGGATGGCCCCTTTTATTACCCCAATCTCTCTTCCACACCTTCTATCCTACCTACCCCGTCTAACTTGTCCTGAACCACTCCTCTGAGTTTGCTGAAATCTGACCTTCTGAAGTCAAGTTCTTGTGTGCATTTTGTCAGTTCCAAGGGCTAATTTGAACAAAACTGAGTTGTTGTCACTGTTCATGAGTGGCTCCCCAGCTCTTACTGCATTTACTACTTCAGAGGTGGTGAGTGCCATATCCAGAATGGATCCCTGTCTGGCGGGCTCCCTGGCCAGCTGCACCAGTAGACAGTCCTGAAAGGTATTCAGCATAGCCTGGTTTCTAGTGATCCTAGCCACTGGAACTCCCAGTCTATGTCAGGTAAATTAAAATCATCTACCACCACAACATCTCCCTTAGCCGATCCCCTTCTAATTTCCTCACTGAGCTCTCTGTCCTC
Organism: Neoceratodus forsteri; assembly: GCA_016271365.2. Lineage (NCBI taxonomy): Eukaryota > Metazoa > Chordata > Ceratodontiformes > Ceratodontidae > Neoceratodus > Neoceratodus forsteri. Next base: position 706,740,851 of record CM057459.1, on the reverse strand, counting down.
TGCTTCCCCTTGCCCTGGCGGACAGTAGAACACCCCTAAGTGTAGTTTTTTACCTGCTGCCACTGCAAGTTGAACTCACAGAGACTTGGTCCTTCTCTATTATCCTTAATATTGCCATTTTCTGTAACCTCAATGCCCTCCCTGAGATAGAGGGCTACTCAACCCCCACTACCTGTTCCTCTGTCCTTCTTTAGCAGTAAGCACCCAGGCACTATCAGGTCCCAATCATTTCTATCCATAGCCCATGTTTCAGTGATAGCTATGAGGTCCATCTTAGTATCTGCGATCATTGCCTGGAGCACGCTGATTTTATTGCCCAGATTTCTGGCATTGAGGCAGACTCCTTTCCAACTACCCCTGCATGCTTGTTATTTGTCCACATTTTACTGGTCCCCTCCCCGGGCTTTTTGGTTTCATGTTGTTTGCATCATCCTTTGTGCACTTACCATGAGTCTATCCCCTACCTCATTTTGGGCCTGAATCAAGTTTTTGCCTGTTGTGCTCCTACAAGCCCCCAAGTGTGAGGAAGAACTAGCTAGGATCCCCTTCCTTTCACCCATCTGTTTGGTTCCCCTAGTCCGAGTCTCCCCCTCAGTCAGTTAAATATCTGATATAGACATCACACTTCTGCCCCACTGTACTGATTCTGTAATTGCCAGGTGGACTCTGTCCATCTTAAAAAGTCTTTTATCCCAGAAGTCCCCCCAGCCACCTATACAATGATACCCCTTCCCCTGACACCATTCCTTAAGCCACCCATTTTATCTCCTGTTTCCTTATTCTGTCTCCCCCCCCTTGCCCCACACAGGGAGGACCTCAGGGAAGGCCATAGAGGCTGTGTATGCTTCCAATCTGTCCTCCAGTCTCTGGAAATTTTGCTTAATCACGTCCACTGACTAGTTTGTCAGATCATTGGTTTCAGGTATACCAGCTCCCCCCGATCTCCCCATTCCTTCTCCACCAGCCTCCCTATTTGATCTTGATCCCAGATTGCTAAGGTATCTGGAAGGCACCTAACCATCTCTTTGTCTGGTGATTCCTTACTCACCACTTTTTCCACCGCCTTGATCATAGAGTCCCCAACCACCAAGGCTTTCCTGGCTTTCTTACTTCTGGGAGCCACCATGTTGTCCTGCCTTGATCACCTGATTGACTTAGAGTCCCCTCCCAGTGGCGTTACATTCCTGTATGTCCTCCAGGTGTACAAAGCAGTTTGCTATTGGCATAGAGTTGGTCAGAACAACACCCTTGTGGCTAGCCCTGTTTCCTTGAGCCCTCCCCGTCTCCACCACTCTCCATTCCCCTGGGACAGTTGGCCTTTGTACAAGTAGGAGTGAGGGTGGGGTGAGTTCCGGCTGAGTTGGAGATGCAGCTTGGATATCTCTACCCTTGCTGCCTCCAGCTGAGCCTTGAGCTCTGTTAAGGTCCTGCAAATGGGGCAAGCCCCTGTCTCCAGAGCAGTCCCCTGGAGATGAGTGCCCTACAGCCATTACAACTGACAATCTCCATTATATCTTAATCAACAAGCAGGTATGTTGAGCACAATCAGACTACTATGTATGGAAGCTAAGCCAAGCTAAGCAGTAGTGAATAGTATGATAAACAAAGAGTCTAGCTGCCCTAGCTACAAGCCAAGTTAAGCAGAGAGCATGATAAACAAAAATTGCCACTTAAATAGATATCAGAGTTAACAAGTTCCCCGAACCCTTCTCCCACAAACAATACAGTGGTACCTGAGGTGTGACGGGTAAGATTCCTGACTGCTGGCTGCCTCATGGCAGACTCCAGCTAGACTCCACTTCTAGTAAAAATCTATAAGGAGAGCACACATGCTGAAACGCTCTCAATTGCTAATGCAGACAGGGACAATGCTTTGATTAAAAAGCAGATCCCTTCTGTTACCCAATACAGTCCAGTGGCTAGGGATCTGAAAACTATTATAAGGAAACATTGGCGTTTACTCAATTTGGACCATGATCTGGCTGCCATTGCTGCCAATGGCCCTGTGTGACATTTACCAAAGGCTGTAGCATTGGTGACCTGTTTACCCACAGCCAGTGTACTGCAAAACAAAATTAAATCTAAATGGCTGGGGGTGCTGCTGAGCAGCCAAGAGAAAGCAGCACTTTACTGGAGCTCCAAGAGGAAATATTAAAAATATATTTAAAACTTTGGTCTACAGCAATATAAACACTGCCAGCTGGACCCAGAAGTGTGCCAGACACTGGAGAGCCATGATGGGCAAGACCAAGGGGGCTGGAGCACCAGCCGGTAACTTTTTTGCTCCGAAGAAGTCCAGAGAAGAAAGGCCTTCACAGCATGGCACTACTGGAGAGCCTCCTAATAATCAATATGAAGAGGCCTCGTTGTCAGCCATCCTCGCTACACTCAATCAGCTTGTGAAATCGATTCAAGATCTGGATAAGAAGTTTGACACACTTGCCCCAAGGGTGTCGGGCTTGGAATCCAGAATGGATCATTGCGAATCACTAGTACAAAGAACAGATACCGCCATCCTTAAATCAGCGGACACAACCCATAAGCTACTTAAAGAAAATGCACATCTCTGTCAAAGGCTGGAGACCGTTGAAAACCAGACAAGAGAGTGAAATCTCCGAATTATTGGGCTGGCTGAAAATGCTGAGGGGGAGGACAGTTTGAGGTTTGCTAGAATGTTTTTACCAACCCTGTTAAATCTTGAAGAAGCCAACTTTGCTATCTCCCTGAAAAAGGCCTACAGGATCTCCCCTCAGCGAGCTGCTAAGGATGCCTTGACCCTGTGTACTTTCTTAATTGTCTGCACCGGGATTGGAGACAAAAACCACGTCTTTGCAACTGCCAGACGCCGTAGGGCTTTGAAATACGGTGAGGACCAGATTTTGATCTTCCTGGACTTGTCATTCAACACCCGACAACGCCATAAGGCCTTCGATGGCCTGCGGGGCCAGCTGCGTCAGCTCAAAGTGCAGCACCAGTTTGCTTCTGCCAGCTAAACTCTGGGTGATGTGGGGTGGTCAGCAATATTTGTTTAACAAGCCGGGGGTTGCCAGTAAGCTAATCCAGTGGATTGAGCATGAAACTTCTGTGGTAGAAGAAGAAGCAAACATCTCTGAGGAAGACTGAGACTTTTTTGAGACACATTGGTAACGTACATATAGCACATCATGGTGAAGTGGATGTACTCAGTGGCCGGGACAATTTTAGTTGCTGGTTTTGGTCCTGCAGCATTATATAGCGAGTAACAATCTCTTTTATATTTGAACTATTCATTAAACATAACTGCTGGCGATTTCTGGTTATTTTGGGACCCATAAAATGACTTTACTGTATCTCTCATACACTATAACTGTTCTGGGGACACCTGCTGCATGTAAAATAATTTTTATTTTATATTTTATCTTGGCTGCTCTATGGGCTATTATACACAAGTAGTGTGATATTAATCTTTTTGCTGTTGCACTAGTTTTCTTTAGCTCTGGGAGCACTGGGAATTAAGTAAATATTTTCTGTATGGCTTGCAGTGGGGGAATCATTTGACAATATGGTCAGATTGGTAAAAGGGAATATTTGCATCTATTTCTTGTTTAGATTCCCCTTTTGCCTTCCAGGCTGCATGCGTTGGGTAAACTATCTTTTATGTTAGTCTTTAAGATGGGGGATCCTCCCTATGTTATACCTCATGAGGGGGTGTTGTGTATTGATCCTTTGTAAGATCTCATCACCTGTATTGTATGTGTCATATGTTATCCTCCTATGTAATGCATCTTGTAAGTTTTGCTTACAAAATCAATAAATAATACATAATCTAATATAAAAAAATCTAAATGGCTACCCCCAAAGCCAAAAAGCTTTTTGACTTATAAAAACTGCAGTATCTGTAAGTTTGCCATCCATGGTAACGTCTTCCGTCATACAGATCCTGATGTGACTATAGAAGTAGTGATCAGAGAGTTCACTGCATACGTTACACCATTTGTGATCTATGTTCTCTGGTGCTCACGTGGCATTGTTTATGTTGGCCTTACAGTCAGATCCTTGAGGCAATGCATACAGGAACAATTCAGACCCTAAACAGTGATAGACTTGACCATCCTGTGGGGCCACACCTTGGTGGGGGAGGTACAGCATGCCAATGGGTCAGTGGTTCATTTTATGGATATTAAAATGGAACCACAAAATCCATGGCGGGTGCCAGAGTGCACCTCGTGCTGCAAAAGGAATTCCAATGGATCTTCAAACGTAAGGCCCTGCCTCTTGAGGTGTTCAGTGATGAATTAGATTTGCTTCCTTTCCTTTAAACTTTGTATTATACATATATGGAGTTGCCTTTGACCATTGCTTGCATTTTGAGTTGTTAACCACTTATTGTTCTTTTTTATTTTCCATAAATGTTGCAACCTGATGCAAGATGTGTTGATGCTAGTTTGAGTTCCATTTCCACTGAGCAGAAACTCTGAATGTGGTTCTTCTCATTCATCTTGGCTTTTCCCTGTGTTATCTTTTCACTCTTTTCCCAGTCTGCTAATTTTTTTGTTCTTTAATTTCACACTGCCCCTTTACTTTTGCCATTGGGGTTCCCCTTTTGTGTCTATTAACACAGTGACATGGAATTTGTTGGCAGATAAGGACCGCCTCGCCCACCCAGTCTGCCCATGAGTTTTCCCTATGTGCAGTATCACCACAGATTATACTTTATCTCCAGCTCATTGTCCTTCACCCTTCCTTTCCACTGAGGTTCCCTTATGCTTATTCCATGCATTCTTGAACCCCACCACTTTTTTCGTCCCACCACCTCAGCTGGGAGGTTGTTCCAGGAATCCACCACTCTTTCTGTGAAGAAATATTTTCTTACATCTCTCCTGAATCTACCCCTCCATCAGGCTGCTGCCCTCTGAGCATAGTTGAATTTATGATTGCTTGTAACCTTAACTCTGAGAGTGTCTTATGCCTTAAATGATTTTCCCCTCTAGAAATCCCTGTAGGGTTATTATCTCTTCATGGCTCTCGCGGCCGCTACACCTTATTCACCCTGCTGTCTTTTACATATTGCTTATTCTGTGGCTCTTATTCCCCTACCCTGTACCATTTAACTGCCTTATTTCATCTTTGTATTCCCTTTCCACTGCATTCCACTCTTACTATCTCTTTCCTCTGTCCCCTAACTCTCTTCCCTGCTGTAGACTAGTCCTTCAGGGCTCCCTGACCCTCAGGTGGGAGAAATGCAGATACTGGGTGGCTGTCGCTTCCATAGCCGCCGCCTGAGACACCTAGACCAGACTCGCACCTGTGTCTCCCTCGATACTAAGCTGAAGTCTGATTTTGTGTCTAACACTTGTACAAAAAAAGAGCTATACTTACTTATTGCCTAACAATTATAACCTCTATTTTTTCCTGTTTAGAGTGTCAAGAGTTGGGACTCTGTTTGATTACATTCCTTTCTGAATTTCTGTGTTTGGGCCAGTCTTTAGGCGTCAAGGAATACCCAATTCTGTTGTCCTGCTGTTTTGGTCCTCCTGCTGGTTCAGATGTTCCATTGTCCGTGGCCCAGTACTTAATACTGACCCCTTCCTCCATCCCATGCCAAGGATATGCTCTCCACAGGCTCCCTGCCCATAGGCATGGGAAACCTGGGCACCAGGCGGTCGGCATTGCCTCTACCACCACCAGAGAACCTAAGCTCAGACTCTCCAATAGCAAAGCACAGCATTAGCAGCCATACAATCGGAACGTGAGCTCTCTTCGGTGTTGGCTTTCGATTGGTTCCTGCAGTCTGCTTCTGTGTCCATTCTAAACCAAGCATAAATCTGATTTCAATGCCGAAATTTGCCAAAAAAGAGCTGTAATTACTTTTCTCCTTGACTGTTAAGACCCTTATCCTTCTGTTTAGAGTGTTTCATTTAGGGATACTGTGTGACTGCACTACATTTGAAATTCTGTGATTGTGTCAGCTCTCTACATGAGCGGCCAATCACTTCTCCCTACTGAAGTTCCTACCAAACCTCATCTTATATCCTCCTTAAATATTACAGAAGTACTCTGAACTGATTTGACTGATGTAACATTGAGTACTTACTTGCATTAATTGCATTGATTGTTTTTTATTTGCGTTATTTGGCTCTATTGTAAATATCTCTGTATGCATTGTACCATTTGACTCGGAGCTAACCAGGTCCATCTTGTAAATGAGCTTGCTCATCGATGTTCACCTGGATAAATAAAGATTTTGATTGATTGACTGTCATAGTATGTCCGCTTGTTGTTGAGCACCTTTTTATCTGAATAATACTCCTCTCCTGTACCTTATTTACCCCTGGGAGGTATTTAATGGTCTGTGTTATATCACCCCTCCCTCTTTTGTTCCAGGGTGTACATATTGAGTTCCTTTAGTCTCTCTCTCTCTTCATAGGGCTTTTGACGTGGACCCTGCACCATTTTAGTTACCCTCCTCTGGACCACGTCCACTCTATGTCCTTCTGGAGATGTGATCTCAAGAACTGGATACAGTACTCCAGGTGGAGTCTTGTCTTAACAGAGATCTATATAGAGGCAACACCACCTGCCACTTTCTGGTGGTGATACCCCTGTCTGTGCACCCCAGCAGCATACCACTAGCCCTCCCACCTGCCTTGTTGCACTACCTGGCTACCTTTAGGCCATCAGATATGATTATCCCAGGTCTTGTTCCTGTTTGGTGGTTGTCAATAATACTCCACCCATTTTGTACTCTGCCCCTGGATTTCTGTACTCCAGTGCATTATTTTGCACTTTTTCACATTGAAACCCAGCTACCATAACCTTGAGCTCTCCTCGAGTTTTCTCAGGTCTCTGCTCATCCTTTCCACCCCCCTCCCCCGGAATGTCTCCCTTGTTGCAGATTTTTGCATTATCTGCAAAGAGGCAGACATTCCGCTCCAGCTCCTCTGCAACATCACTTATAAAGACATTAAAAAGGACTGGTCCCAGCACTGATCCCTACAGCACCCCACTGGTCACCCTCCCTTCCTCTGAGTGAATTCTGTTTACCACCATCCTTCTCTTATCTATCCCCTAACCAATTTCTTACCCAGTTTTCCACCTTTATACACACTCCTAAGCTACCCAGCTTATTTACTAGTCTGCTATGGAACAGTGTCAAACTCTTTTCTGAAATCTAGTTAGACCATGTCCACCGCTCCACCCTGATCTGATTCCTTGGTCATCCAATCAAAGAAATCCATCAGATTAATTTGACATGACCTTTCCCCCAAGAATCCATACTGCTTTGGGTCTTGTGACCCACTGGATTCAAAATATTGTACTATACTTTCCTTCAGCAGTTTTTCCATTAACTATTCCACCATCAATGTCAGGCTGACTGGCCTATAATTGCCAGCCTCCTCCCTGCTACCACTTTTGTGAAGTGGGATTACATCTGCCCTCCTCCATTCCTTTGGAACCACTCCTGTTTCCAGGAAGCTGTTAAATAGGACTGTGCAGCCAGTACCTCCCTGAGCTCCCTCAGTACCCTTGGATGCACACCATCTGGCCCCATTGCTTGTCCATTTTCAGATCAGTGAGTCCCTTTAAGATTCTGTCCTCCGAAAAAGCATTAGTGTCCATCTCCCTCCCTCTAGTGCTCATTTTAATCTTTTGTGGCCCCTCCCAATCTCTTACCTCTGTGAACACTGAAGAAAAGTATTTGTTCAGAATGCATTTTCCTGGTCCCCCTCAGCACAATCTCCCTCCCTTCCCTTCCCTTTTTAACCCTACAATCCCTCCTGTGGTCTTCTTCTTTTCACTTACATGAATAAAAAATGTCTTGTCCCCTTTTGTTACTGCTTGGTCTAATCTTTTCTTGAGTTTGAGCCTTCACGCACCTTACTGCTTTCCCCGCCTCTCTCTGTTTCCCCTGAAACACTTCCTTATCCTCCTCCCACTGTTTCTCCTTATACCTTCTGAATGCTACTCTTTTAGCATTTACTTTTTCAGTCACCTCTTTTGAAAACCATAGCAGTCTCTTTCTCCTATTGCTTTTGCTCACTGGCTTGATGCAGAGATTTGTTGCCTTCCCTATACCACTTTTTAGCTTCTCCCACTGCTCCTCCACCTACCCAAGTCATTCTCCCTTGATAGTTCATCCCTGAGGCATTCACCCATCTTTATTAAATCTGCCCTCCTGAAGTCCAGGACCCTCACCCTTGTGTGGCTCAATTCCACAGCTGTCATTATATTGAACCACACTGTATGGTCTAGTATCACTATTGTCTTTTTCTTTACTCTCTCTATATTATGCCTCTACCACTTGATTTCTTACATCTTTAGTCCCTTGCCTATTTATGCCTGTACTATTTTTATGTGTTCGCCACTTACTGTTGTCTTATTATTTTTCTTTTTGAGCGTTCCGTTCTTCCAACTTTTTTTTTTGTAGGTTTTTTCATTTTTCTCCCCGACCCTTTGCATCCCTGCATAGCGTTCGCATATGGAGGCATGTGCCTGACATGCACTACAGGATGCCCCACCCTAACAGTCACTCTGTTACTGCCTGTGCTTGTCACCGGACCTCCATCCAGTGATGGCGAAAACTGCGGACGGGTGACCCCCCTCCCAGGAGAGGAGAGCCAGTGCTCAGTCCTGCTCCCACCTCCCCCCGTGCCGGCATACTGATGACCCGAGGTCATTCCCAAACCCAGGTCACTGGCATAGCATGAGGTAAGGCGTCCAGTACCTCAGCCCTCACAGCCACCTAGCTGGCTACTTCTGACCTTTCTGAGGTAAACACACAGTTATCTTTTTACCTTTTTTTAAGATATAGGGGTTACCAGCACCAGCTTTCCACTGCCTCTCTCCACACTGTAGGGTCAATTCGGATTAGCCATAAGTGGAAAAAGTGAAGCAGATACAACTCTGTAAAGAGCTAAAAGTGCTTCATTTTATTCCTGCACCCTGCTTCCATCCACGCTATTTCCAAATGAAACAATGCAGATCTTTTTACCTTTTCACGGATTTTGTTCCTGCCTGGATCTATGGTTGCTGGCAGCTTCTCTTTTGTGTAGCTCTGCTGTAATTCTGCTTTGTCACTGGACCTATTATGCTTAAGCTGTCTCCTGTTACTCAGTTTATCTGTTTGATCCAACATGGTATGATATATTTTAACCTTTAGTGTTACCTATTTCTCCCCTTTACCTCTCTTTGTAGCATTTAAAAGCGAAGAGTTTTAAATCTACTAAGAGGAAATCATATTTGACACAGAGACTGACAACCGTAGAAACTCCTTACCAAAAGAACTATTCAAGAGTACCAGTCTGGACAGTTTCAAATGTGCTCTGGACAGTTTCATGGGTAAGGGTACATGTAACAGTTAGTACCACTGAGCAGTAGGTGACAGGTATTATAGGCTTATCACTTTCTACTGTCCTAATTTTCCAGCATGAAATCCAATATTAAAAATGTTTTTTTTTTGCTTTGTTTTTTTTTTTTGTGGTTTGCTTTGGCTCATTCAGTGGCTTGTAGTATTGCCATTTGCCCTGCAAACTTTTGCTTTTCCATTTAAAAATTATTTTTTTCAAGTCCCGTTTACCTGGAAGCTTGGATGATGTCATCCCTTACTTGTCAGGGATACATATGGAGAGGGGATGGGGCAGACTAGATAGGCCAATGGAGTCCTTTTCTGCTGACACACTTCTATGTTTCTATGCTGCATAAAAGGGAGGTAATGGGACAACTGGTCACACCCTGGAGGAATAGGTTTTCACCTCGAAGTGCCGGGCCACATGTTGTGTTGTCAGCTCCCCCAACTCTGTGCTATGTATGTTTTGTTTTGTATACCGCCTGAAAAAAACAAGATTTTTTTTTTTTTGCAGTTGCTGGGTCTGGTGGAGTGCATGGTTTTCTCTGCAACTGTGCATGAAAAGCTTGGCCTCCTCTGCTGACGTGGTAGTGCACTGCTCACTAGGCTACTGTCCTGGGTTCAGGAATGAACTCCAGTTGCTTGAGGTACTTGCCATTAGAGGAAGGATAGAGCAACCCATAGTAATCGTTCCTCTCTTGGGGAGGTGGGACACTGCATGCCAATATTTGTCTTACATGTGGCAGAAGCTGGGAAGCAGCACAAACAGGCACAAAACAGCAGGGAAGGACAGCTACAGGATACTGATAGCATGCATGCCCCCATGCCTCATTGCATGCTAGCCACCCTTGGGGTAAAAAATAGATGGAAGATCCCCTGACTGTCAGGATGACACTGGCACCTTCCCTGGCCCCACACCACCAACCATGGTATTCACCCTCCAGATACTGTTCCAGGGCACGCCGTGGAGGTATGTCATGGGGAAGGTAGGTGGTGGCACAGGAGAGCTGGCACATGTTGCAGCCCAGACAGTATCGAGAGATTAACACAGGACTGATAAAAAAATCTTGACCTGCTCTGGCTTATAAAAAAAGCTGTTTAAACATGAATACAAAGTCTCTACTGTCATTCAGTCTCTACTGCCTTCCTTGGAGTACAGGAGTGAAGTTCATGGGACAGCTAGTGACACAGTACTCATGAGAATAGCTGGTATTCAATAACAAGTGTTGTCTCACACTTGGTTGTGGCAAGAGAACTCACCATTGCGTCCTATACTGTTGTCTTGGATTCCTCTCACAAGACAACAGGAGGGAACTTAAAGGGAACAGGAATGGGTTTAAAGCATCACTAACACATACCATACAAATTGTTGAATGTGACTAATAAACCTATTTGGAAGTCTACTGTTTGTTTCTTATGTTTATTTTTTATGTACTTTGTGATTACTGGTCTGTTGAAATACAATGTTCTGATCCTGCTTGTGTTCACGGAACTCAGAGAGATGTCATTCTATGACGTTATATGCATACACACCGCTGAAGTGTGAGCCAGGCAGACAGGCACAGTTGCAGCTTTGTCTCTATCATGGACATGTGACAAGTGATGAAACATGACTGAATCTATTAAAATTCTGTATTATATTATTATTGCTTAACTACGTAAATTGAACCCATTCATTTTTATGAACATTCTCGGTCAGTATCTCTTTTTCAGTTTTTCCAATAGCCCTTAAGAAGCCATATGTTGATCAAAAAGTCAGTTAATTTAAAATAATCTGATTCATTGGATTACTATAAATGATCTGATAATGTTTACATTGTAGATGGCTTACTTTTCCATGTATTAGCAAAACACTGTTTACTTATTTGGGATTGTCAGATAACAAAAAAGCTGCTGTCTTTTGCATGGGAAGTGACTGTCAATCCAATAGATATTCAACAGCTTTCACATCTGTCATAATGATTATCAAAGAAAAAGAAAAGTTTAATGTGATGTAGAATTAAAAAAAAAAGAACCTTAAAGTGACCCTTTGCTTTTTTTCTGAGTTTTTGTTGTTCTAGAAATGACACTAGTCCATGCCATCAGTGTCTTCCAGCTCTCCCATCATTCACCAGCACTAAACAAGTTAGCAAGTACAGTCCTTGCAAGGGAAATGAATGCATTACATAATTTTTTGCAGTACACTGTTAATAAAATGGCATCCTTAATGTCATGACACATACAATACAATGTGTGTGGGTAAAGTTACCCTTTAAAGAGCAGCTGACGCCTTTGGGGAAACGCTAAAAAACATAATAGTCGGACACAATTCAGTTTGTATTTCATATGTCTTATATATTTCTCCTCTCCATTACTCATTACTGATGAAATTCCCACAGAAACAAGCTCTTTATCACTCACAGTTCATCTGTGTTTACAGCTTACTCCCTGCTTGAAACCATAATGCCCTGTTGTGACATCACAATCTGTTGCCATGAGTATAACTGTGATGTCACAAGCAGAGTATTATGACATCAGGTTGGGAAGAAGCAGTAAGAGTTGACGAACCCTCAGGGAACAGCTTTCATGTTTTCATGCATATGAACCCAGTAAGTCATAATGGGGACAAAAAACACAGAGCTAATGAGAAATATAAGCTGCTTTGTGACCGAATATTATGTTTTACAAAGTTCTTCTCAAGGCACCAGTGCCTCTTTAACTTAGAATTGATATCAGACCCAGAGCAGTTATTACCAGTCTCCTTACTGTTCACTCTGCTTCTAGCGCTTTGTAAATTAGTAAGGCATCAAACAGCTCTATTGTATGAACAGAAAACTAATTAGCTAAAAATCCCATTCATTTACAAAACATTACCGTTTGAGTGTCTCAATCTCATATACTGTAGATTACATACAGTGAAACCATAGGTAAAACTTTAATTGCTCATGACTCATCGCTGTTTTTCATTGCACACTGTACCCGTGGCTAGTTCAATTTCTTACCTGGTGAGTGACAGTAAGGAAGGAGCAGTACTCAGTTTTTGGAGGCACTAATTTGGTTTAGTTGGCCTAAGAAAGTAAGTAAGAGTGTGTGTGTGTGTGTGTGTGTGTGCGCGCGCGCGCGCGCATGTGTGTCTTTTGTGTGCGAGAGAGAATGAGTGTGCAGGATCTCAGCAGTGCCACGTGGTTGTAGATTTACATTGTCATTTTAGGATTTTTGGCAGAGTAACTAGAAAGTGTAGAAATCTAAAAAACGTTTTCACACTAAACTTCACTAATATTGTTAAACCATGAGTGCAGCCTTTGCTTGACAGGGAAAGGTGTGCGTATGTGTTTGTGAGTCATGTGTGAGACAGCATGTGTGTGAGTGAGTGTAGGGTCTTACATATTTGAACTGGCAAACAAATCCACATGATCATGTGCAGTAGTGCAACTTATAACATGGGTTAAAGAAAGGGGGGAGAGCTAATTGGGCAAACACCATCACCTGACTGTGCATTAAATGCCTGTAAACCCACAGTTGGTGTGAAGCTCCTTGCAGCAGGATCCTTGTACACAGTCAGAATTCTTTAGGTACTGAGGGAGAGACACCCGACAGGCAGTCATTAAAGGTTAGGTGAGAGCAGTGTGTTGATTACAGGCATTTAATGCACAGTGAGCCAGTGGATTTTGTTAGTAACAGACAGTGGGAGATAGAAGTATGAAATGCTGTAGCCTACTGTCTGATCAGCTCATACCTTGATTTTCCCTAGCTGGTTGTGTGTTGGTAATGGACCAGTAGCACCGAGCTGTGCAGCATGTGTCATGCTGCGAGACAGATAATAAACAATTGCTGCACTGTCCTTGCTATTTCTGATGTTGATGTGCAGCACCCACATTCTTCCCCCCCTTGCTGACACTGCCACCGTGCATAGACCCAGGTATGTCCCGTTCCTCTCCATCTCCCAATGAGCAAGTGTGGAGCACCACAGTGACAGCATGCAGTCCTGGACCCAGATCCCATTAGCGGCTGCATCTTATGGTCATTGCTGGTTTCGTTATGCAGCCCAAGGTTACCTAGCCACTGATGACAGTGAGCCATGAACCGCGAGAGAGTGAGAGGCAGTAACAGGGAGAGTGCAAAAGCGGGACCTGTACAGAGAGAAAGAGAGAGAGAGAAAGATAGCAGGACATGTAATTCAGCAATGGTGCACTGTCCTTTCTCCTCTCTGTCTCTCTGTCTGTCTGTGTTTAGCTGCTCTGTGACAGGGATGTGGCCATGTGTTAAGTCTGATTTCTGTGTGATATGGCCCCCACCCCGTGCACCGTACATTTCTCTGAGTGACACACCGGTACAGGTTATTTGCACATTCTGCAGTGTGACCCCCTCAACCCACCCCCGATACCTTACAGCATGTGAAATAATCATATAGGCAAGTGTCTGTATATGAGAGAAAGAGAGAGAGACAGCGAGATCAGAAGAGAGAGAGATCCAAGACAGCCCAACAGCAGAGAGCAGGCAGACATTATAATGGAAACTGTAACTGAAGCTGAATGTCTGTGGTGTCCTCTCTCTCTCTCTCTCTCTGCTGCAGCTGTTTCTCTTGTTTGTCAGTGCCAGCACGGTGAAGACCGAGAGAGCCAGTGGGAGAGACACACACAGGAGCAAGGAGCAGAGACCCGCTGTCTGAGACAGTGAAAGACTCTCTGATCTCCCCACCAAACCATGCACTGGATGCCATTGGGAGGCAACAGCGTGGGTCCTTGTTTCTCCACCTGTCTCTGTCTCTGCTGGCACTGTATGCCAGTGAGTACATGGTCAGTACTCTGTTCAGGACTCCACATGACCCAGGGTAAGACCGCTTCAGTCAAAGTCAGAGAAATGCATACCTCTGGGTGTTAAATTCCATATCAATCTGTGTGGTGTGTGTGGTGTTGGGGGGGGGGGGAGGCGCCAGACTCAGGTTGTTCACACAGTAAACAGTTATGTGAGACACAGCAAAATGTGACACATCACATCAGTAGTGTATGTATCACATTTTTTTATGCACAACACCCATGCAGCCTGCTTTTCTTGTGAGGGACTACTTTGGGACATGGCAGGATACACTCCCTTTTCCTGACTTTCCATAGGGCAAAAAGCCATTTATTTATTTATTAAATTTTGCTGACCAGGTGAGACTAGAAGTCCCTTTTCAGGGACGACTGGGTGGGGGGAGGATACAGATGGTAACCAGCTGAAACTGAACCAGATTAAGCTGTTTGTGGTATTTTTAGTGAGTATTCTGTGGCCCTCATCTGATTTTGTACAGAACCCATGTTATAAGTGCAATAACCCACTTCAGGGTATGGGTTTATAGGCATTTAATGCATGCCTGGAGCACTGTGAGGACACTCGACCTGCGGCATTTAATGCCTATAAAGCCATACCATGTCATGGGTTATTGCTTACATGTGTGTGAGTGAGTGAGTGCAGGGTCTTACGTATTTGAACTGGCAAACAAATTCACGTGATCACTGTGTGCAGTAGTGCAATATGTAATGCAGATGCCCACCTCCTGCACAATCAACAGTTCCTACCTCCAACATATTCAATAACTCACACCTCACCAAAGATTTCAATTACAGTAGTCTGATGTTTTTTACCTTTGTCTTTTTCAGTCCCCCCCCATTCTTTTTCTTGCTCTACTATGTCTGCCTTTGATATATCCCAAACACTCCACCATCTCCCACCTTTTTCTTATACCCCTCTAGCTGTAAACTCTCTTTGTCTCCCTTTTCATCTCTACATCTGTTTTTGGCATACCAGGTTTCCGCTTTACCATACGGACTTTACTAACCCTTCACTGCATCCATTTTGTTCACACAGCCTCGCTCTTTTTGGCTCCTATGCTACTTCTACTGACTGACCTTTTGCTGTCTGGTATATTTTATCCTGTTCCTTCAAAAGTTAGCTTATTGAGGTATTTTTCTATGATGCGATTTTCCTTGCACCATGCTATCCCTTACCTCTTGCTACGTCTTTTCCATCTTTGGTGCCTTTATCCTTTTCCCCTATATTTTAGAGAGGTATCCACTTTCAGTGTGGTTTCTCACACCATGCATCATTCACCTCCATATTCTATTTCTATTTCCCTACTCCTTCTTTCCCTTTTTCTTCCCCCTTCTTCCACATGTATTTTCAGTTCTTTTCCCCTGCATTTAAGCCTAAACTTGAAGAGCTCAGACATTGCACTTTGCTCATTGTATCAGACATTACATCATCGTCCCCAACCAGAACACATGTGCCAAACTTCTGCACAATCAACAGTTCCTACTTCGAAAATATTCAATAAATCACACTCTACCAAAGATTCCAAGTATCCCCCCACCATCTTTTGAGGATATCTTTGTATTATTCCCTGAATGAAGATGACCACAAGGCATCTGCTCCTCTGTGTGACATAATTAGCACATCCACTGCCAAAAGTTCTGAATGACTTTGTTAATGTGGTTTGAGTGATATTGGGGGTGTAAAGTAAGAGTGTTTGGAATTCCAGAGGGGGGGGATTCACTTCCAGGACATGCTGAAATGTTTGACAGCTATAGGAAATGATGAACGCTTGGCACGTGATCAGCAAATTGCCAACAGCACAAACAGGTCCATCACTGAGAAACCGGCACACTCACTTTCCTGATGAGTGAACCAGAAAGTTAAATGAGGCAGTTCCAGTACTAGCCATATTGCAAAAATACACTGAATAGTTTATACAAAATTAAGGATAACACACATAGTGTCTCTTTAATGGTGTGTATATACACACAAACATTATTAACAAATAAGACAGGATGCATTTGATAGTTCTCATCTGATTTCTTATATCATGTCCTCTTTAAGTGAACTTTCCTGATATTCAAGCAAATACTGTACAGCACATTGCTCATATCTGGCATTGCTAACCAACCTCTTCCACAGAGAGAGACACAAAACTACAGTACCAGCAATGTTCTCAGAGCAGAAACCTCAGCCATGTGTCAATGGCATACAGATCTGTTGGATGAAAATGCCTTTGCCGTATCTGCACCTATCACCTGGGATACACTGCCTGAGAGCATTAAGAATATCCCCTTTAATAAAGCTCGGTTCTGACACCTTCCACAAACCCTTGTGTATGCTATTATAAAATGGATGGGACTAAATCCTACAACTTGATTGGTTGATAGCCATGCTTAGCAGTATCTAAACACATGCCGATAACTAGCCCAGGTTGCAGAATGTCAGGGAGGCAAATAACGTTCCCCAATGGCAGTATAGCCTAGAGGTTAGACTAATGAGCTGAGAATGAGCTTGGTACCTGCAGAAATGAGTTTGATTCCCACAACCTCCACTTGCGTACTGTATGACTCTGAGCAAGTCACCTTACCGGCCCAAAGCTCCTGGGTCACCTCTGAAAATAGGCACTTGTGCCAAGTGGGCCATACCCAGTTAACAAAGACTAAATAAAAATGAATAAATAAAATAAATTACTACACATATTTGTTTTAAAATTCTGAATAGTCATTCAGTTTTAAATGGCCACAATCTTTTTTGTTGCTTTTTACCCACTCTCTGAACCTCCCAAACTGTTTGCCATGTAAGCATAAGGCATGAGGGTATGTGCATTGCACATGTCTAAGGCACTTCCAGGAGCTGTAGCCACTCTGCCTGAGGTACCATGCTTAACTATGTTGCGGGGTATGCTTTAGACCAGGCCCAGATTTACATGGCTACAGGTCTTATGCACAACAGTCAGAATTCCCCCCCCACACACACACAAGGTATGTTGTGCAGACATTTAATACATATATGCATGTCCTTATTTTATTACAGTTGTCACATGCCACCCCCCCCCACCACCACCACCACATTGCTAGCAGCATTTTCTCTCAGTAACGGTAGAATTGAAGTCTCTCCTTATGTTTTGTGTTTTGCTTAAAAAAGCAAGAAAATACAAGTCTTGGTCCCTCAAAGAAGGCGGTGCAGGTGGTGAGACAAGGTTCAGTTGTGGTGTATTTGCAGTGTACAACCAACTGAAATATGAAACCTCATAACCACTTATTTATTTATTTATTTATTAGCTTTTGGTAACCGGGTAAGTGCGCTAGGCAACAGACCTGCCTATTTTGAGGCACGACCCGGGAGAGCACAGGACATTTGGTTACAATATGCAGAAATGCACAGACATAATATAGGTGTACAGGAGCAAAACAAGATATACATTGGGTAGCACAGTAATAGTTACATGAGGGTACATTTTAGGCATAGATCATAATAAGGATGTAAATAAAGCAATTAGGGTAACCATAAAACAGCTGAGGACAGTAAAGACATCAAGGTTCATAGCCACCTAGACAAGCATATTGCATGGGAGAACATTAGTGTAGTACTCAGGGTCAGACCCAACAGCCTGCAGTGGGACAAAGCAAATTAAGAGCATTTGCATTGGCCAGAGGCTAGAAGGTGGGTGAACAGCGAGTTTTTGAATTCTCGATGGGAGGCTGAAGTTTTCACCATAAGGGGAATGTGCTTGTGTGGAAGGAGGATTACCAAATAAACATATGAAAAAAATGCAAACCCTCTCACAACAAAATACACATTTATTCAGTGCAATGTAATCCAGCTCTATTTATTTTACTGTTAATATACAGTATTTAAAACCATTGGTGATCTCCAGTATGGGAGGCAGCATACCTATTGGGGGGGAGGTAACTCAACCAGTGGGGTTGAAATTTCCAGCAGTGGTGGTAGTTTGGTTATTGGATTTGACATTTCACATATTTTCAGAGCGGATTGTGTTGCAGTGTCTTTGTGACAAAATGTGTGATAACATTCTTTCTCACTCATTTTACACATTCTGTCACATGGACACAGTAACACAGTCTACTCTGGCTGTTCTGCTCACCTCCCTCAAACTACCTGTCCCTCAGCTCGGACACACAGTGCTCCCCTGTCCTTCTTTATCAATTTGACACTGGGCTGGCTGGTGGCTAACATCTCCCCTCTTCCCCAAACAGAAACCACCACAGACAGACTTTATTGCTGCTGTTGCCTCATTTGTCTAGTTCTGTGTCTGGCCTGGAGCTGTTTTCTAAGGCCCACTAAGGCAACGGTGGCAATGCTGCTCACTTCACTTCCTGCTCCGTCTCCGAGTGCTGGGTCCGCTGCTTCTTTGCTCCTATGAGCACGCTGGGTCCTGGGTGAGTCCGTCTTCTCCCTCCTCTGGACAGGTGACCATTGGTAAAGTGAACACTACCAGGCAGGCTGCCTTCCTTCCCTTGCTCACATGCGCGGCACTCCTGAGTCACTCCCTTGTCAGTTGTTCTGTCCGTTCCCCCCGGTTCCTGCTCCAGTAAAAAAAAAACATCATCTTAGTTTTACAGGCCACTACAAGATTACTGGTAAATGGCACCAAAACACAGCACCTACCAATGTCAGTCATCTTCATGGTGGATAAATGTGCAGTGAGCAAAGTTTGCCTTTTCAGTAAGCAGATTGAGGCAAGTGGGCAGGATGCAGAAAGTCTGGGCCTTAGGGGGAGGAAACAATGCTACTGGCTGGTGCAGCGGTCACCTGAAAAAGCAACCATTGGCAGATGCCACCCAGGCAGGCCAGTCTCTGTGGCAATTGTCAAATGGATCCCCCCCAAGCCTCAGTCACTCACTCACTCTGTCAGGGGTCCAGTGTCAGCAATACAAAAAAAAAATGTGCTGCCTGCAATTAAAGAAACTGCACTCTACCGGGCCCCCCAGAACATGGAGCCCTATGCACATGCATAGTTTGCTTTACTGTAAATCCAGCCTTGTTTAGATATGTGCAATGCACACTCCCCTCATGTCTTATTGCTTACATCTGTCTCCCTACCATGCTACTCCTGTTGCAGCTTAAGCACCTATCAGGGTAGTCTATTCTTATTCTGCAACTTTTTACATCACTGTTTGTTCTACTGCTATTGTACTATACTGCATTTAGTATGATTGTTTTAATAAACTTGTATATATGTAGTAACCTAACAATGCAGCTGTAGCATTCATGTGCCAATGCTGCTGCTGTTACTGTCCCCCTGACCTTCCTGAAAAATAGATAACTAACCTCTAGTAAATGAGGGTATTCTGATGTGAAAAAAACCCTAAAAAAATGTAGTCCACACTAAGGTTGAGGAGAATCTGTGCAGTAAAGGGCTTTAATTGCCAAATATATTAATGCATTCCTTTTTTCATTAGAAAGCCCACAAAGAAAAGAATGTTGCTTGGCATATATTATCTTGCTAAATGTGAGTTAGGGTTGGCACGTCAAATGCTTTGCATAAACAGAACAAGGAAATGTATGCAAATACATGTACTTGTACCCTCAAAGCAATAAAGAGGCCAAACTGATAAGATGTTTTATTTTTTCATCTATCCAATTGCAACGGGTTTCTAAATCATACTATTAAATGACTAAGCAGCTGCAGCAGCTACTGTAGCTCCATAACAAAGGCTACATGTTTGCTATATGACAGTCCTGAGCCATAGTTTCTACACTATTCACTACACGTCAGGTTTTGACTTTTTTCCTTCTCCACTTGAAACTAAGGAAAAGCAGTTAAGCAGAAAACCACCACTCCTATCAACTTAGAAAAACCTAGAGTAAAGAAAAAGCCAAGCGTGACAGCTACAGTGCAATATGGTCGCTGGTGTATAAGCCACTGGTGCAAAATACAGGTGGTTGCATGCAAGTACACTGAGGTTCAGTGTTTTGGGCTGTGTTTTTTGCTTCTGGACCAAGTTGCCAACATATATCTTAATGCAGAGAGCTGTTCTGAGTAGGTGAGTCTTAAATGATTGAAGCACTATGTCAAAAGGTGAAACTGCATTGTGAATGTCTTTTCATATGGGGGTGTTGAGTAATGAGGGGAGATACGCTGGAGCGAGTACAGTGTAACGGATAAAGCATTTCTTATCTGCTTGGTACTATTAAGTATAAGTGATGTTGGCAGAAACCTAAACCCGATACAAGTAATAATTCTGTTTCTTTTAGATCATCACCTTTACTAATTGTTAATGAGTTCTGTCACTACCAAATGCATTGTACAGGATTTCCCTTCAGAGTGTAGGATGCTATCCACTGTTGCTAGCAAGTAGACTGCTGAATACTGTATGTGCTTATCTTAATTAGACAAAATTATTTTGTTCTCTAAAATGCAAAAACATAACTCTGTAGCACACTAACAGTTGACTTCATGTTGTATTCTTGAGAATCCTATCTATGCTTCTTTGGCAATCATCCTGTCACCTTGCACCTTGCACCCACGTCATGCAGAACTTTAAAAAGACTAATTCATGTGAAAGGCTGGTCATTCACCATAAGTGTCCCCAAGTTTATTGTGAAGTTTCTTTGATTCAGGAGCAATATCTACTGCTACTAGATAACTGACTTGATAATGATGGCAGTAAAGTAGCCCCAGGCCAAACAGGGTATTTACAGTAAATGACAAGACCAGTTAACATTTTTTATAAATCTTTGATGCGCCTTGCTGAATTGCAGTATTTATAAATGTATTCTACTTTGTATAACAGGGAGAACGTTTTGATTGCATATTAACTATAAAAGTCTTTTAAAATGTTTTACTAATGCAGAGTTGCACAAGTTGAAGGCTTGCAGCCAGGGAGCCGACACAATCACTGCATTATAAAAGCTTCTGATGCAATATCAGTCCCCTACCCACATGCTCAAACACCGTACAACTACGTTTTGCCACTCATTCCCCTTTGCCCCAATCCTTGATGGGGAAGGGGGGCTAACAAAAGTAAAACCAGCTAGCCAGTCAGACCCCTCCCCCCCACTGAAGTGCACATCCTACTGGATCCATAAGCCACTTAAGTGTGAGGTTTCAGTAAGTTTCCAGTTTCTTGTCAATAAATGTAGCAACGAGTGTATACAATCACAAGGGAGGGGGTGGTGCGGGAGGAGCATCATTAGTGATGTGAGGCAGCCAGACTGGCTCAAGCTGCCTAGCATCACTAATGATGCACCTCCTGCACTGCCTCCCCCTTGTGACCATATACATATACATGGTGTCAGAAGATTTTACACTGCAGTGATGGTATCAGAACCTGGCAGTGTACCAGGAGTCAATGGCAATATGACAGTATGGCATTTGATTCAGCTCTAGTACATGGGACAAGGGGGTGGTGGGAGACCTCATAAACATAAATGGGTAAGATGGGTGGCCAGGAGAGTAGCCCTGGCCACCTCGGGAGGGGGAAAAGTTATTTTCTGAGTGTAGTGGCAAACCAGCCAAATAGACAAATAATGAATATCAAATACCCGAATATTCATGCAGTGAATAAGAATATGCAGATGAATATTCAGGATAAGGTATTCGCACACGCTTGTAACACGGCATTATGGAGAGCCATGCCAGGGCGTCACGCGATAGGCAGGACAGCGTCACGTAGTGCAGGAGCAACACGGCATTGTGAGACGATAATGCCCTGTTGCTGTTATGGGAGCGCGTTCACGAGCCCAACACGGCATTATCTCTCATAATGCCGTGTTGCTGTTGTGCTCACTAGCCCAACACGGCATTATCGTCTCATAATGCCATGTTCCTCTCCTACCAGCTGACTGCCTTCCACTAGGGACATAGCATGACGGCAGGACGGAGACACAGGACTAGAAGAGGCCATTGGAAGAGGTAAGTTTTCAACTGTGATGACTACTTGCGTCGCACTTGTCGTGTTACAAGTGCATTAATCACCTCCAGCGTCGGGCTCTACCAGTGATTAATGCCCACTGGGGGGTTGAAACCCTCGGGCTTCGCCCTCGTGCAACAACGCCCCCCCAGCGGGCATTAATCCACCGGTAGAGCCCTCCTCTGTCGGTGATTAATGCTTACTTAGTTTCTATTAAGGTCAGGGTTAGAATTCGGGCATTCCGACAGTTACAAAGTCCAAAAGTAAGTCCAAAGTGTCAGGTTCAGGTTTGTCCCATTAAATCTACTGGACCAGTACAGGTTATTCTTCCACTGTGACTAGTTCCCACAGTTAGCAACTCACATGGTCAAAAAGAAGCACAGCTCCAGCAGTAGTCACCTGAACTTTGGCAGTTTTTATATATATATATTTATTTCAATTTTGATGACTGGGTGGTCCCTCTGAGACAGTCAAGTCCCTTTTTCAGGGGCGACCCAGGAAACCAGATGTTCCAAGCATAAGAAAACAGTACAGATACAGATAATTATGTATAAATATCATTGGACAGTTACACACATTCATGGACTAAACTAGCCATCCCATTCATTGGGAGACAGTACAAATTACAGATGTCAATTGCAACATAGGTGAACAAACAGTAAGTCTTTGCACTGCTTCTGCATGTGGATCATTTAGTAGTAAGCTCAGTCAGTTGTCCATCACCTGCCTTGGAAGCAGATGCTGTGCACAGGTAAGATGATCGATAGCTTGAAGGCTGGTCACGTCAGGGATCAGCTTCTTTGTCTCGACTTACCCTGGTTATCATACGTTGGAGGACATCAAAATAGCTTCCATTTCGGGTTTGATGTACAAGATCTTTTTCCTTCATCACAGTTATCACAGTTCAGGAGCCCTCCAATAGACTGAGTCCAAGTTCAGTTTAGTCCCAGCTTCGAGTCCAACTTTCCTATTCTAACTGCATGTTTTAAGGCCTTCTGGCTGGAGGGCTGAATCCTCAGACACCCTCTCCTCCTCCTCCTACCCGCAGGTGGGAAGAGCATGATGTCAGGTTAGTAACCCCCCCAAAAGAGGTGGAGCTTACCATAAGTTGTCTCCCTGGGCACCCCCTTTGCCCTCCATCTAGCCTTGTTCCACACCTGTGTTCTGCACTCTTGGACCTGGGCTAGCATCCAGTTTTAAGGTTGACTCCATTTAAAATGATGTTGTGTACATAGATGCTGCATGAATGTGCAAGCTAGTGCCGTTGCGCTATAGCTTTAAGAGCCCTGTATCTGTACATAATGGCAGTGGCCTGTTCTGGGTCTGAGTGCATCGGCGCTTGCGACCAGCCAGGGAATGTTTGTTCTGACTCCACTCTTGCACTGGATAATAGTGCAGGGAGAGCTCTGTTGAATGCTGTAAATGTTTCATTCTAAAACCGAACAGATTGTTTATAAAAATGGACTTTAAAGTTGGACATTTAGCTGTCTGCCCTTTGGCAGCCATCTTGCCACTTTGACCTTTCTGTTTCAGCCAATTGGGACTCAAAGGGTCTTATGGGGTCCTTAGCTATGGCTGCTGGGAAGAGTAGAGGACTGTGTGTTTGGCACCCTCTGAGTGGCCAGTCAGAAAGCCAGAACTATGATTGCTAGACTTATCTACCGATCAGATTACAATATTGTGTTTTCTTCAGTTAGAGAGGGACCGTTGAACAGTGCAGTTCTGAGGGAGTCTCCAGAGAGTGAGGAGGCTTAGACTGTGTGCTCTGCAGGAAAGTTTGGAGGCCTGTTGGGGTTTCCACAACACATAGCCCAGTGTGGTCTGCTTGAACGCCAATATCTGCAGCAGTGGCCAGAAGCTCTCGAGGGGAGAGAGAGGGAGTTTCTCTGTGTTTCTTGGCTCATGCTTTGGGCCTACTTGCTAAGCCAAATCAGGCTGCTTGCCTGAACTGCATCAGAGACTGTTTGTGACAGCTAAAGTGTGGTACAGTGTGAATCTTGAGTCAAGCTGCCAACGCTGAATTTGGGAATTGTGCCTGCAACAAGTAGTTCCCCATGCCAGAGAACTGTTTGTCCAAAGCCACACCTGCCAGAGCGCCATCTTTTATGCAACGCTACAAAAGTGAGTCTGCCAAAGCCTATGTGTTCAGAGTCTGTATTCTGCTTTCCAAACAAAAGTGGCAAAGACTGTATCCTAAACTAAAGCTGCACCCAGACCAACATGGGGAATCAACTACTAGCACAACAGTTAGTGTTAGTTTGCGGTCACCTCAAGGGTTATGCCTAGACGTGGGGGTGAACCATGCCAGTTCTGGTCCTTTCAATTAGTCCTTGCTCCCAAAGCCAGAAGTGAATCAGAGACTCCAGGAGCCCGATACTGAAATCTGGGCAAAGCAGAGGGCAAACCTTTGTGCTGTCCCCTGCAGTTGCCCAGATGTCTAAAACTGATATAGTCAGTGGAATGGTGCATCGGCACTGTTCCGCTGAATATAGGGCCAGTGAGGCCCGGTGTTAAGCCACCTAGTGCCAGGCAGACATGGACCCCAAAAGAGGGCGGCACAATGGCTTGCGCCCGGGCAAAAATCCACATATTCAAAGCGATGTATGCAAATGAGCCCACTGGGCATTCAAGGCACTATGAGGCCATTTGCATGTCCATTATGGGCCCATTTGCATAGGGATCAAGGCTGTACTGTGCAGCACTGCCCCCTGAATGCTCGTTTCCCTAGATCTATCCCTGGTGCTAGTGGTGCCCCCTTATCCCGTTAACAATGCAATACATCTTCCTGGCAGTCTAGTGGTCCCTCCCCCCTACCCAATCATCATCCTTTTGTAATAATAATTATGCCCTGGTAGTCTAGTGGTCCCTCCCCATTCTGTGATCGCTGATCACCATCCCGTTAATAAAACAATACAGCTCTCTGGTAGTCCAGTGGTCCCGCCCCCCTCACCGATCGCTGTCTTGTTATGTATTCCTGAAAATTTCCTTGGTAGTCCAGTGGTCCCTCCCTGTCCCTGATTGCCATCCCATGAATTACTAATGAACATATCCCTGGTGATCTAGTGGACTCCCCACCACCCCATCCTGAAACCGAGCCAGCAATTGGCATGGACCTCCTCTCACCACCACAGCCAGCTGCTGACTGAGCTGTCCTGGAGCGCATACTGCATGCACTACGTGCCCATTGATTGACTGAGCTGTCAATCAATGGGAGTATACTATATACAGTACACGCTCCAGGACAGCTCAGTCAGCAGTTGTCAGTGATGGTGAGAGGAGGGCCGTGCCAGTCGCTGGCTTGGTTCCGGGATGGGGGGAGTGGGTTGGTGGGGCACTACCTGGGTGGGAGGTCCACTTAGACCACCAGGTATATGTTCATTAGTAAATCATGGGACAGCAATTGGGGGCAGAAAGGGATCACTGGACTACCAGAGAAAGTTTTAGGAATACATAACAGGACAGTGATCAGCGAGTAGGGAGGGGAGAGGGACCACTGGACTACCAAGGAATTTATTTTTCTCTACAGGGATGTGATCGGTGATCAGGGAGGGAGGGACCACTAGACTACCAGGGAGCTGTATTGTTTTATTAATGGGATGGCAATCGGGGCGGGGGGAGGGATCACTAGACTGCCAGGGAAATATTGTAATTATAACGGGCCAGTGATCAGAGATTAGGGAGGGGGAGGGACCACTAGACTACCAGGGAAATATTGTAATTATAACAGGCCGGTGATAGGATATCAGGGAAGGAGGGAGGGATCACTAGACTACCAAGGAAATATTATAAGTATAACAGGCCAGTGATCGGAGATCAGGTAAGGGAGAAGGGACCACTAGACTACCAAGGAGCTATATTATTTTATTAACGGGATGGTGATCGGCAAGGGAAGGGGGACCATTAGACCACCAGGGACTGCTGTGTTGGGAGTTGGTGGGGCCGCCTCACTTCTTCCACCAACTGCTAGGGTTGTGCGGGAGTAAGTTAGGGTTTCAAATGGTGGTATGTGCGCGCCGAGCAAGGGGACCATGCAAAATGGCCTTGCGTGGTGCATATACTCTGAATATTGGACTGTGCCAATATTCAGGTCTCCTCCCCTTCATTTACATTCTGCCTTCCTTTGTCTGGGTGCAAACCAATTTTGCCCATGCCAAATGGGCTTTTCAATATAGCACTTCCACACAAAGCCCAGTTTGCGCCATCAAACTCATTTTTGCATCTAGGCAATGTTTAGAATATTTTGCCCCAGAGGTTCGAGACTGCCCTAGGCAGCCACCCATCTCGATTCCAATCCAGGGACCGAGGAGCTACAGAGTCATGATGAGCAACTTCAGGGCTAGCCCTGCAACTAATGTTTCAAGCTGCCTTTGTTTCAAGTTGCTCTGAAATGTGCTACAGGCCATCATGCCTGGGATTACAAATACCAATTTGCCAAAAAGTTCAGCCATTTGTTCTTTTATGTTTATTCTCAATTGCAAGGGTAACGAGTTAAAAAAAACAACAATCTGTTATCTATGTGTACCAATGCCAGCCAACCAGCTGCAACATGCATCAGGCCTGCAAACAGACAAGTCTGGGTGCCCAGTGAAGTTAACTGGGACTGTCCACTTAGACCATTAATTTTTCTGTTTAATGTGTTACCAAGCCAAAAGCAAATTGCATTGCCCAGTCTTTCATTTGCATTCCTCTATCCCTTCCAAATACCCCATAATAAAATAAAAGTGTTTATTGTTACTTTAACACTGTCCATGAGCATATTATTGGGTGCAAGCTTACTGTGTCTAACCTTAAAATGTATTGTTGAAGCTGCGCACTAATCTCCACAGGTAGCTGGGTGTTTCGCCAGTGGTTCTGGGTGTTAACATCGCGGGACAAAATATATTGGTAAAAAATATCGCGGGCAAAAGAAAGCGGAACAAAACAAAGCAAGAGCAAAGTATCGCAGGACAGAACTGAGCAAACATGGAGGGGGCTGCAGAAGTGTACTCTGCACACGTCCAGGAGGTCTTGCCAACAGACCTCCGCTCCTGGTAGAATAGGTGGCCATCATGTTGGAGGGTCATCCCCTTCTGGCTCCTGGCATACTGCAGCACCATGGCAGGTACTGGCACCACTGTGCACACACAGTTGCAGTCGGTGCAGTCAGTGGCAGCACAGGTGGTGACTCGCTGCAGTCAGGTCGGGCTGTAACTGCTGTGTGCCTCCCAGTTGTACTGCCCTGCCCTGCTAATTGTCACCAGAAACACCTGTGAAGGGGGGGTTTAAATGCATGCCCCATAGAGGGCCACCTGCACACTGCCTGGAGCCAAGTGTGGGGGGGGCTGTGCAGTCCCATATTGCTCCCGATCCCGTGTAGTAGTGCCACCAAGTGCTGGGATCCCCCCATGCACTCTGACATGGCATCCTATTGCACCACCCTGACTCCCCCCGCCGTGCATACCAGCTCTATGTAGCCGCCCAGCTCGCTGCAGGCTGGACAGTAGGTGAGTGGCTTGTGAGGATGCCCAGGATGGGCTGCCAGCCAACCGCCGCTAATGCTTGCAGCATGTTGCTGCACCTCAGTCCCCATTTCTGTGACCTGTATACAGAGGGCATGAAGGGGCCTCCGGCTGCGGGTGCACGGCTGCTGTAGTCTGACATGTCTCCTGTGTACACAGACATGTTCCCCCCCCCACAGTGCCACACTCTGACAGTCCTTCCACCATCACTTGCAGTGCTGTCTGTGGTGTCGTTGTGTCCCACTCTGCTGTTCCTGTGTCACCACGCGTGTGCCAGCACTCAACACCTGGGGATGCCATTCGATACAGGACTGGCCCTGGCTATCCAGTTTGCTGCACAGGTAGGTGTCCTCCTTGGGGCAGAGGCACCACGGCAAGGGGCAGCATTGTTCATGGTCAGATGTGGCAGGCTGTATGTTGGTTGGTGTTTGGGGGCCTGAGGGGTGCAGGAGTGCCGGTGGCACTTGCAGTTGCGGGTGCAGGCACCGGGAATTGCTCTGTCGTCCATTGTGGTGGACCTGCTGTGCCTGCCCTGTGCTTCATTTCTGGGTGTCCACTTCCCTCCTCCCATGTCAGTGGGGTCCGATACCACCCTGCACGCTGGTAGCTCCCGATATTTTTGACCGCGATATATGTACCAGGCGTTCTATATGCCCACGATGTGATGCCTGTGATATTTAGTCCCTCTTTATTATGTGGACGATATTAATACACAGAACCTTTCTGGAACCCAATTGGTAAGTGCAGCCAGTGTGAGCATATTGTTAGCTGTCATCCTCAATTGTATGTCTATAGCCAATTTGAACTGTTGTATGCTAATCCATGTATGGGACCACTGGGTGGGGCAGTGGGTAGGTACAGCATCCCAAGAGATTGTACTAGCTTGTCATCAGACCCACTTAGCCTTTTCCCCTGGGTGGAGACACCACACTAATCTTCTATTCTATGGTAATGAACCCCCGTTTTCCATCAGAAATGGAGCCCAGGCCTCTCAACCTATGTTGTAGTCATTAGGTAGGGGTAGTAGCCCGTTGGTACACGACGCTCGGGTTTCGTCTATTCAAAAATTAAAATAGATCATATTGTTCAAGTTAGTAAATTTACACTGCAGACCTTTGCTTATTTTTAAACTGCAGGAACTTACATCACATCTACACAGTCCACACTGTCCAATCAATTCCCTTGGTTGAAAGGGCGTGTACAGATTGCCTTCTTTTTTGCTTATCTCATCCTTGAGAGAGAGTCAATGTGCAACTCTCTTGGATTTTGCTGGCCTGTAATTGTGGCAGTTGATTTAATTGTTCATTTGACCTGAGCTTCTGTTAAGGCCTAGTGTTACAGCAAAGCTTTTATACGCTATATGATGCAAGAACTGACAATATACTCCCATATTTAGTATACAGCATGCAAATCAATATTTTATTATTTACAACTCTCCTTTATGTGGATTATGGGCACCCCAAAGGTGTCCAAAATTCACATAACAACACATTAGCACAATATTTGTTATATAAAGAATAATATGTGGGGAGGTGTGTATAATGAGAATTTTACACACACCCTAGGTGTGGGATGGTACATAAACCCCAAAAGCAAAGTTCAAGGGGTCTATGACAGCATCCCACATTGATTGTGTTCAGAGTTCAAGTTACACACTTCTCGCACGTTTTGCTGTATATAATTCCTGGTTAGTGTTTTCTCACTTTGCATTACCCAGCATTATAGAAAACAATATGGCCAGTGGTTCTGGTAGCTCTAGCTCAATAGCGGTGGGGCTGAAGCATAGTTTGCACACACGGAAGGCTGTGTGGGCATGCATGGAACAAGGGAAACCTGGCACGTGTTCACTGTTAGGAGAAAATGCTCCCCAGTTAATAGGCAGTAATGGCTATAGGCTGATTCATTGTACAGAGTAATTACATAATAATCAGTGACAGTAATTCAGGCACTGGGTAACTTTTTCTTTAATGGCCTATTGTCAGTTGCCTAAATAAACATATGTCATCTTTCTAACTTGCTGGTAAAAGGCTTGAATCTTGTTTCCCTGTAACCTTTGTATGTTATAAAGGATGCTCACAGTGCTTAGAATACTGAGCTGTGTTATAATTTTATTTATTTATTTATTTATTTGATCATCGGTTTATAGACCTTTGAGTCAAAGACTCATTTACAAAGGCACCTCCGTCAAGAGAGCAATACATCACAGCAAACAAACAGTACAGTACATAATGCTTAGATTACAAAAGCAACCAGTGTTACAGGCATTCACTGGTGGTACAAGCTTGGTAATGGGTAGATCACAGTTGTCATAATATAGGTACCCGAGTACCACGTTAGGTAGCAACCAGAGATATTTTATTACATTAGTCAGCAGATGTTGCCTGAGACCCCAGGCATATACAGCAAAAGTAGAGGGGGCTGACCCACCCTAGGGGTAAGGGTAAGGGGCAGGTGGGGGATTATGTACAGTTGCAGCAGCGAGTGCTTGTCAGATGATTTCTGAGGGAGACCTTGAAAGGACCAAGCATAGAGGAGTCAGCTATGTTGGCTGGGAGGGAATTGAACCAGGAGATAGCCTGATAGCAAAAGGATCTCTGGGCCATAGAGGTACTTACCCTGGGGACAATAAGGGAGGTTTTGACAGTGCTGTGGGTGGAGACAGAGGGGGAGGCACGCTGCAAGGGAGGTGGCAACCCGGAGCGGGGGGGAGAGAGCCCTAGCAGGGTCTTTTTTACAAGCTGGCAGGTTTGGAAGCAGAGTCTTTCTTCAAGGTTGAGCAAGTTGGTGGTGGAGTACAGCAGGCATGTATGAGTGCACCTAGGGGCTTCCAGCATTAGCCATCAGGCCTTGTTTATAGAGAGCTGGATTCTTGCAAGTGCAGTGTTGTTGGCTGCAGCATAGATAAGCAGCCCATAGTCGATTAGTGACAGGACAGAGGAGGTGATTGCCAATCTAAGGGCTTCTTGTGGTAGGCAGTCCCTATGGTGGTATAACAGTCCAATCCTGACATTGGTGGCAGCAGAAAGAGCATTGATATGGGAATGGAAGGAGAGTGCCGACTCAAAGTTAATGCCCAGATACTTGTAGGAGGAAACCTGCTCAATGGGGTTTAGTGTGCTAGGCAGTAACACGAGAGGGGCACCAATGGCTTTGCTTTGGCGAAGAGAGAAGAGCATAGCTTTGGTCTTTTTTAGGTTCAGGACTAGTCTTCATGATGTAAACCAATGCTCAGCTCTATCACAAGCTTGTTGGAGGGTGGCCTGGAGTGTGTTGGGGTTGGGGTTAGAGGCGAAGAGCACAGCGTCATCCGTGTAGAGGAGAATCTTACTTGGGCAGGCCGAGGGGAGGGAGTTGAGGTAGAGACTGAATAGGAGAGGGCCTAAAATGGAGCCCTGGGGAACCCCAGAGTGGACAGGTCGTGTGTCAGATAGGGTGCTATTGATTTTTACATACTGAGTTCTGGCAGAGAGGTAGCTGGTGAACCATGCAATGGGGTTGGGGGAAAAACCAAGGCATATGAGGGAGTCAAGCAGGAGGGGATGGCAAACCGTGTCAAAGGCCTTGGAGAGGTCAATGAACATGGCACCGGCAGGACTTCTGGCATCAAGAGCAGAATGCAGGAAGTTGGAGAATTCAAGGAGTGCGGTTGTGGTGCTGTGACCTGCATGAAAGCCATGCTGTTCAGGGCACAGGATATTGTTCATGGCCAGGTATTCTGCAAGCTGATTGGCAACTACTTTTTCAAGGGCCTTAGAGAGTGGGGGGAGGATGGAGATAGATTGATAGTTACCCGGGGTCGTTCGATCGCAGCTCTTTAGTATGGGAGTGATGGCAGTTTTCTACATGCTGGGGAACTGCCCCAGGCACAGAGAGTGGTTGAGGAGCATGGTAAGTGGGACCAGGATAGCATCCAACATCAGACGAAGTAGCCTAGTGTCCAGTAGGTGAGTGCCAGGGTTGTTACTACTAACGTCTTTTTGCAGAAGGGGTCTAGCCTTCAGCGGGGAGATGGTACGTAGATAGAAAGGAGGTCTCTGGAGAGTGGGCAGGGGTGCTACTGGGATGGGCTCAAAGAAGTTACTGGGCAGGACTGAACTCAGGTCTGAGAAAGTGTGGTTTAGGCAGTCTGCAATGCCAAGGGGTCAGAGCAGACAGTTCCATTAAAGGAGAGTTGAGAGGGGGGGGGTTGGGAGCGGGATTTCCCATTCAGCTCCTTTACATTATTCCAAAAGTTTCTAGCCGACTGCCAGGAGGAGACAAGAGCGGATTGGTAGTACTGGACTTTGGCCTGTTGAATGGCCCAAGTACACTTATTGCGCTCAGCGTTGTACACTTACCTATCAGCTGGCTTGCCAGATTCCATGGCAATGTGCCATAGGTTGTCTCTCATTTTAAGTATGTGATGGAGGAAGGGGGTAACCCAGGGTGTGCTTTGCTTTTTGGTGCGATTTCTAGTGAAGGGGGCATAGAGGCCACAGGCAGTGTTAAAAG
This sequence comes from Neoceratodus forsteri, assembly GCA_016271365.2. Lineage (NCBI taxonomy): Eukaryota > Metazoa > Chordata > Ceratodontiformes > Ceratodontidae > Neoceratodus > Neoceratodus forsteri. Next base: position 706,708,887 of record CM057459.1, on the reverse strand, counting down.
TGCGAGTGAAAAAATCCAATGCCTCATCTATGGACGGTGCAAGCTTGATTGGGGACCAATCCAGTTGTGAGAGGTACAGTTTAAGTCGACGCAGGCCACCTAGGTGACAATGTAGGTGACCTTGCTAGTTGGTTTGTGGTGCAGGTTTGCTGTTGGCAGTGGACCAAGAGAATACGACCGGGGAGTGGTCACTAAGTATAAGAATCAGGTAGAGGAAAATCAAATTGGCCTCCAGTCTATCTTCAATATATTGTTCCCTAAAATAATCAGATTCCTGGTTAGAGCCAATTGCCTCCCATATCTCATGGATATCTGCAAACTGGAGGTTATTTATTCATCTCTGAAGATTATCTGCCTTATTCTGTAGTTGCTTCTGGGTTTGAAATATATCTTCAGTAATACTGGTTCTAATGGTATTACTGTTTAGCAACGTGGAAACCAGAATCAAGGTCATGTTAGCAAGCACTTATAGGCATTTGTTAGCAAGCAGCTTTCTCCTAAATAAGGCTATTTCTTCCATCTTGCTGAGGACTCCTCTGACCACGTAGTCATCAGGGGGTTGCACTCTAGCAGTATGGCTGTGGATGATCAGGGTGAGACTCAGGAAAAAATAATCAGCACAGTGTTAGCATGGCTCGCAGCAATGACTGGCTGTTCAGCAAATTTTCAGTCAGGAGAAACACACACACACACACACACACACACACACACACGCACACAGTCAAGTGCTCCTTCCAATCAGATTATTTTATTGCTAAGTGCTAAAGTGAACCTTTATCTGTTACGCACTAGTGAATGTCAACAGCCGCTGACACGTTCTCAGCAGGAGTTTGGTACATCTTCTACATACAGAATGCAAAATAATAACAAGCATTTGTCAATGCCGAATGTTTGCTTGCTGGCATTAGCAGTGGAAGTACAGGAAATAGACAGATGCAGTATAGAAATGGCAGTGAAGTACTGAACTGACGCCAACTCCACCCCCACCCTGCAGAGATGGGCAAGCATTGGGGTGTACCTTTGGATCATCGCCCATAACGGTCATGACATTTCACCGAACCCTACCCTGCAGTCACTGACAAGTGTCGAGGTGTGCCTTGGGGTGTTCGGGCTTTACACTCACCTTAGTCCATAAGGAAATACACTGAAATGGGTGCAGTATAGGAGAATGGGGTGAACTCTGGGGCCAAAGAATCCAAGGCGCACCTCGATGCCGGTCACTGGCTACAGGGTGGGGGTAGGGGTGGACTGGCATGAGTATTATTGTCGACAATCCCAAGTTACACCCCAATGCCTGTCAGTCCCTACAGGGCAGGGTGCAGTGGTCGGAAACCCTAATGCCCTGGGCGTTTCTTGGTATTTTTAGTACAAGTTTTCAACTGCATGAACAGTGATGCTATCAGTTTGTTAGCGGAAAGGTGATTTTGCACAGTGACTGTGCCATTTGGCACCACAGGTGCGAAAACACATTTTGAACACAATGTGAAAAATTACAGCTGTACTGTTCATGAGGAGGTGTAAAAAATGGTAATGCTGAAAATCTGGAGTGAAAATATAAAAAAACTGAAGTCATGAGTGTGCATAGAAACTGCGCAACGCACACCTGTAACACAATTATTTGGGGGACTTTTTGCACCAGATTTTCAATATAGGCATTTTGTGACCTCCGCTCATGAACAGTGTTACTGTGATTTTCTTAATCTGTCCTGAACACTGATTTCTCACAGTGACCGTGCTATTCTGTGCCGGAAGTGGGAAAACACATTTCAGCCAGGATGTGAAAAATGACAAGGAGGTGTGGAAAAATGCCAATGTTGAAAATCTGGAGTGAAAATATTACAAATTTGTGAAGTTACAAGGGTGAGTAGAAACTGCGCAATGCACGCTCATAATACAGGCATTTTATGGACTTTTGGCACCAAATTTTCAACATATGCATTTTAGAACCTCTGCTCATGAACAGTGTCACTGTAATTTTCTTAATCTGTCCTGAACATTGATTTCACACAGCAACCGCGCTATTCTGCGCTGGAAGTGTGAAAACACATTTTGGCCAGGATGTGAAAAATGGTAGCTGTACTGTTAATAGGGAGGTGTGAAAAAATGCCAATGTTGAAAATCTGGAATGAAAATATTAAAATTCTCAAAGTTACATGCGTGCGTAGGAACTGCGCAACACACGCTCATAAAACAGTCATTTTTGGGAATTTTTTCACCAAATTTTCAACATAGGGTTTTGGGGGATTACCTCATGAACTGTTACACTGTTGTTTCGTTAATCAGTCCCAAAAGATGATTCCGTGTGGTGACCGCGAGATCACTTTTCGGGACCAAATAACCAGATGACAGTCACTGAATTCATGAGATGGAGCCTCAGGAACCACATGTTGAAAATTTGGTGCAAAAATTCCAAAAAATTTCCGAGATATGCACCAAAGTTGAAAAAACCCTGTTTATATCATTATACAGCTTACCAGAATTTCTTCAGCTCGCGGTCGGCTTTGAAGAGTGCAAATGTGTTCCTGGGCCACCGAAGATCATCGCCCGACCTCGGATAAGTGATATAGGGGTGAGGGGTGTGGAAGTAGGTGTGGCAGAGGGTGGGTGTGGGTTGGGTTGGGGGCAAGAGAGTCAATGAGGGACCGCTTTCTTTGTTACAGGGTGTTTTTTTAACAAAACAACGCAGACTTTGCCACGCTGGGGTGGGCTCAGCGTGGCACCTGGAGTTTGGGGGCAGTGGAGCCACGGGGATTGGGCACCCCCATTGGCCATAGAGTGGGGAGAGCACATGCAAGACACGAGACTTTGCCACGCTGGGGTGGCTCCCAGCGTGGCACCTGGAAGTTTGTTTGAGGGGAAACTGGAGCCAACGGGGATTGGGCACCCCATTGGCCATACAGGGGGAGCACATGAGGACACTTGACTTTGCCACGCTGGGGTGGGCTCCAGCATGGCACCTGGAAGTTTGTTTTTGGGGGCACTGGAGCCAATGGGATTGAGCACCCCATCATACATACGGGTGTGCTTGGAGGGAGGTGTGATGAGCTGAGGGGATTAAAACCCCTGGGCACACATCAATTGGGGGGGCCGCATCATGCCCGTGGGAGATGCAGTGCTATACAGTTTGACACCTACAATCAGTGGTGGTGACTGTAAGCAATTTGCATACTACTGACACATGGCAGTATGCAAATTGCCTACATGCTACCACCGCTGATTGCAGGGGCCTTTCTCTTTCAACTGTATGCCACTGCATCTAAAATGCTGTCATAGACAGCTCAGAGATTCACTGGTGCGTTGCGACTGCACCTGCAAAACAGATCAGGGCATTGGATGCGGGGGTGCCACACCTATGAAAACTCTTATGGTGGCACTATGTTTCTTGCACATGCGTACAAGCAAACGTAAAAAGCTCTGTAGAGATGGATAAGTAACAGAACTGAAGCCAGTATTTCAAAATCAGCTTCTACAGGGGAAAATGACTTACATGCTCAGTGCAGTTCTCTTTTAAGAAAAGCAGTGTTCTGAAAATTATCATCATTTCATGCAAGTCGCTGAAACTCAACTAAAAGGTTATACTTAATCAATGATAAAGTATTCTTATTTTCTTTTCTTAGAAATGGGGAAATATCAAATACATCATTTAAATCTGGAAACCTCAATGCCCCTTGCTGGTAAATCCAGAATGCCTCCCTGCAAAGTAACTTCTTGTCCAAGTTACTTTGCAGAGAGGTTTCCTGGTTTAAATGATATATTTATTGTTTTCCCATTTCTAAGAAAATAAGATTTAAAACCCTTTATGATTAAGCATAACCTTTTACTTGAGTTTTAGTAACATGTATAAAATGATAATTTTCAGAATACTGTTTTTCATAAATGTGTGTGAGTAGTCTCACTGCATATTCCTTTCTCCTCTCTTTATTTCACAGCCTGATGCCCTAAGTGTTCCTAGTGTGTTGCCACAGTGACTGATGGTATAATGAGGTATCCAGAAGTGGCTGTCATTTCATTCTTTAATTCTGTATTTCTTCACTAAATTGTAGTTTATGGCATCTTCATTATGGTTTCTCTATCAAGAATATTTATTATTCTTATTTAAAAAGCAGATTATTATGCTGAAATGTATTGAGTCCTTAACTGGTAACTTTTTCCATTCTGTATTTCTTATGGGTGCACTATAACTTAAATGGTTTTCACTAATTAAGAAAGAGCATGAATGCCTCTTCGGCCGTCCCTGAGGAAGCGTGCATGCATGAACCTGATTGGCCCATTGTGTAAGGGAATGGTTGTTTCACTTATGTGACACTGGAGTTTTAGACTGCAAAGTCTGCCAACATTGCACATCTCTAGCACAGGTCAAGAGATTCCTTATTGCTAACAAGGTCTGGGTACTTACATTGTATTCCAGAAAAGGTAGTTGGTGCAAACAGAATGGGCTAGTGCACTTCCAAGTGGCTAACTAAGCCCAAACAAACATTCATTGTGCCCAGTACAGGTTGGAAGTGCACATGGAGGGTAACGTTACACAGAGAAGGCACACCACAGAGAATACCCAGTTAATACACCAACCAAACTGACTCAGATGCATCTACTTTTATTCACTCAATAGGTAAGTACAGAGGTGCTAGGTCAGAGAATAAATGTAGGTAATACCAATGGGCAGCATACAAAGATACAGGCAAGTGAAAAGATATAAAGAGATATACCCAAATTGTGAGACACACCTCCCACCAAGTGCTGCTGACTGGACCCTGCCCCAACGCTTCACTCAAGGATCTTCATCAGACGGCACCTCCGTTTATACTTTTGCACCTGACTGTACCTTTGTAAGTTGGTTGTTGACATCATCTACTATTATGCTCCGAATTAACATTTTTGTACTTATGCATTGAGTTAATAAATAAGGGATATGCCGGGGCCTGCTAATATCTATTTTATTTCCCCCCAGTGCAGTTTGACCTTATAATATCACGAGTGGTGAAGCCATGAAAGATGTCACAAAGTAAAACTGCTGGAGGGAAAAATAATACAGAAATGTTCAGTATGGTCATGGCATATTCAATTTATGTCATGCCCTAGAGATTTGTGTAGTTTTTAAAGTGTGCACACTTTTCTTTTAACTTTATTTGTGGTAGAATTGTCTTTTTTTTAATTAAGTGATGAGCAGGAGCAAGTGTGATGACACTCAGTATGAGGGCATCGGCATGCTGGGTGCATGCAGTGTGAGTTTGTGACCCTGTTTGATTACTGAGTGCCACGACGAAAGGTGTGCTCTGATTGGTGAATGGTATGGTCTTACGAGTAGAGTGGCGGGTTAGATGAGTGGCAGTGCAGGTACAGGTGGTGGCAGTGAGAGAGGGTCCCGACATGGCTGAAAGAATGCTGGAGAGTGTGCCTGGGAAACCTGGTGGTAGTCACTGAGAAGAAAAAAATAAAGGTACATTGGAGGATTTATTTGTTTTATTATTATTATGGGAACACTCGTTGGCAGTGAGATGCCATGAATGGTGCTGAGTCAGCCTTGTGAATCTGAAATTAGAAGTGTGCTGCTCACGCTGCTGGATCCAGCCAATGAGGATCTACTCTGGGTATATTTTGGACCGAGAGTGAGAATAATTTGATAATATCACTGTAGGTCACCAGGAAGCAAAATTAAGTTACATATGTGCCCTTTAATATACTCACAGGTATGGCATTAAAGTGGATATTTTTCTGATATGTCTGAGTCAGTGTGGGTGGCATACTAACTGCATATTTTCAGTGGTGTGCCTTCTATATAGTTTTTTACCCTCTGAGTTCACTTCTGACCTGTATTGGACAAATTACTTTCAGTATATCCTGAGTAGTACGTGAAAGTGCTATTTATTTAAAAACAACGCATTTCCTGAAATGAACAGGGACCAATTCACTGCTCTTTAAACAGTAACAGCATCTTCCTACAACCCATTAGCACGTGTAAACAGTAGAGCTGGGCAAGTTGGAGCAGGCTTGAGTATGGTTAGAGTTTGGTGCCTGGCTCAGTTTGGCTCGACCTGTATAAACAATTGAGAGTCAAGGTCAAGCTGAGGCAGTTATGGTCAAAGTACACATTTTTGTCAGCCTGAGCAGTTAGTGTAGCATCTGAAACATTCAACTCTCATGTATCCAACTCGTGGGACTTCCTTGAGAACAAAACAGGAACCCATTCAGTATACTGTCATATGGGGCACTAGCAAGTGGACACCTGCTGAAATGGTGATCCACTTTCAGCTAGTGCTCTGATGGCGGGGGCGTGGGGTCAGTGACTGGATGAGGTGAGTCACAAAAAGGCAACAGGATGTCATGCATGTATGCGCGCGTGGTGTGGGAGCAAGTCCGACAAATGTAGGGTGGAAGGGTATGTGAGGGGGGAGCGACCTGTCATTGCAGGGCCATGCCTTACCTGGTGTAACATTGCAATTAACATGGCAGCGGCTATCACTTTATGGCTCAGAGTCCCCATGACAGCCAATGGGGGTGCCCAATCCCCCTGTCGGCATGTCCCCTCCCCAGATCATTTGCTGACAGGGGAGCCCACTCACTGTCAGCATAATGTCCCCCATACATTTTGTTTGCAGATTCAATACTTCACTACCATATCTGTCTAACTCCTGCACTTCCAATGCTAATACCAGCAAGCAAACATTCAGCACTGACAGATGCTTGATCATTGTGCCACCATTCTATCCCCCCCTCCCGCACACACACACACTTTCTGTCCATCACTCTTTCAAGGTATGTATGAGCCAATCACATATTTCCTTAAAATTTACACTCCTGAAGTCCAGTAACCTCATCCTAGTGTGCTGTTTCTGTTAACCAATCCATATACCAAATCTTACTGTGCAGTGATTGCATGTATCCAGGTACAGTATATACCTAAATGTCACATCTGCAGTGCTGTGTCTGTTTTGTTTTTTTTTGTATATAGAGTTTTTGGTCTTTTCACCATGGTTTTTGCCTTGATCCAGGACCCTGCCAATCACAGCAATGCGTGTGTGTGGAGGTGCACATGCACATCGGGTGCCAGCTTGGCCCCCTCCACTCCACCCCTGGTAATTGCCTGCTGCCCCCACCACCTATGCTACCATCAGACTTCCACCTGATGGGAGCAGAACTATGCAGGGTACGCAACCTCCCTGGGTGAGAAGAGCTGTCTTTCTGGCTGCTTAAGCCTATTCCCCCACCACCACCATGCCGGCTCACTGATGGTCCGAGGTCATTCCTGAACCCGGGTCACCAGCATGGTGCGAGGTAAGGCAGTGCCTCAGCCCTAGTGCCACCAGGCCAGCCTGCTGTCCCTGTTTTTAAGAAACAGGTTCAGCACTGCTCCATCTCCAGTGGGCTCCATAGCCAGCTGCCTTGGAAATGCACACTAAAGTGAGCTGATGTCAGCCCTGCTTGATGATGTTGCAGCAACCAGAATCATAAAGCAGATTAAATACTCCATTAAGCAATACCTCACCTTTGCTTGCCATTCTGCCAATTGTCTCTCCATAACCTTGCTTAACTCCTTCCCCTGTGTTGTTGGTCTGTACACAAACCCCCACGTGGACACAGGCTCCATACCCTGGGCTTGTTTCTCAAAGAGGGCTTTGATCAGCGCAAACTGCAGCAAACAGCAGCTTGCACTGATGCCCGGTGCACCAGGGACCCAGCACCTGATTCTGGTACAAGAGGGGTCCTGGCACCCACTGCAAGTCCCCACACCTGCAGCAACCTCTCCCGTGTGACAGACAAATGGCGCATGGGAGGGGTTTGCCACAGCCGCTCTGCTGCTGAGATACTTGATCCCCACATCTCTGATGTTATTTTTAAGTTTAAAAGAATATCACCTGGTGGTCCAGGGTCCCCCCTTCCCAATCCCCGATCTTGCCATTTATCAATTATATCTATATTCCCCACATCCTAGTGGTCTAGTGGCCCTCCTCCCCAATCATGGGGCTTGCTATTTAGTAAAATATATTTATATTCCCCACATCCCTTATGGAGATGGGCAGGGGGCAGTAGACCTCCAGGAATGTATGTTATGTATTTTTTACAGTAACAGGGGGCTTCCGGTATGGGGGCTACTAAATTACTAGGGATGTAAGGAATATTGATATATTCAATAAATGGCATGATCTGGGGTGGGGGCTACAAGATCACTAGTGATATGGGGAATATACAGTAAATATATATAATAAATGCCAAGATTCGGGATTGATGAGGGTGTATCCTGAAATGGCCAAACCTGAGTTGTGGTTAATGGTGTACCATGATTCTGTTATGGCCACCAGATTCAGGTCTGCCTCTGCAATGGCCACTCCAAGGTCAGGAATTTTATTTCCTACAGTAGGCTCCTTGCATTAGCACACATGGCTCTTCATTTCTTTTGTCCTTCCCATCTCCTGCATTGCCCTCCCTTCCTGATTAAATCCTTTGCCCTTCTCTTGCCCCTGGTACTGTTGCCTGACCCCCTCCCCATTTCTGTCTTCCTTCTGCTTACCCTATTTTTTGCATCTCTCAGCCTTATATACATCTACTGATCTTCTGGTCCCTTTACTCGCCCTTGTCCCTACGTTTCCTTCCCCTGGTGAATTTATTTCACCTAGACTTCTCCTCTCTGCTCTTCCATTTTCTGGGGTGGTGGGGGTGGCATTCACTACCACCCTTATTTTATGGACTCCCCCATTGGCTTTTAAACCCCCACTGCAGCATCATTTAAGCCTTCCACCCAGGACTGCCATTACACTCACAGATGGGTGGAAGCCATTCTCTCTTGTACAGGGCTCTATCCCACCAGGTAGGACACCAGTCAAAGCAGGGGATACAAGGGGAGAAAATAGAAAAAATGTTTTTCATATGCTTCATAAAGTCTTGCCTGCCAACCTCCATCCCATGCCACAACCTGGATCACCGACACAGTTCTGGATGGGAGTCACTGCATGGGGAGGGAAGACAGCCTTCCCCTTCTCTGGCCCCCACATGGGGAGAAATCCATGGGAGGACTTTTGGTTTGACAGTCTGAGGGAAGTGAGTGCTGAATGGAAAATGCAGGGACAGGGCTGAGAGCCCACCTGTGTTGACTGCAAAGGCAAAAACTTTATGGAGAAAAAAGTGCTACAGCATATGTAGCCTAAATTCACACTTACAGACACATACACACACAATGTAATGGGAACAATCAAACCATTACAGTAAACCCAACCAGTGTAGATAAAATATAGAGGGTCTCTTTCCTAGGTGTTATGGAGCAAGAAGTAGGACTTGAAAGGATGATGTCCATCGTACCTGTAAAATAAAATGTAGGAAAGAAGTCACAAAGGATCCATAGTTCTTGGGGAGTAAATTGGACAGACAAGACAGGTTAGGCATACAATGAAACTTATCTGATGGGCAAGAATTCAGCATCATGCCAGATCTGTTAAAGGAAAGAAAAAACAGGTTAATATATATATATATATTTTTTTCAATTGTTTAACCAGGAGAGACACATTAAGCTGAAAGCTTGTTTACAGGTGTGACCTGGGAGCACAGGGAAGTTAAGTGACTTGCTCAGGGTCACACAGTATACAAGTGGGGGGCTGTGGAATATGGAAAAAATACAGTAGTGAGAGACAGAGAGTGGAGGGGGTATAGGACAACATAGCAGTTAAAGAAAGCAGTTTTAGACAAAATAGTTAAGGCAAATTTAGGAAGGCAGAGATATAGGAAAGAAAGAAAATTAGTAAAAGATAAGAACAGACAAGAGAAAGTGTTGTGGGGAGACTCAAACCACTGACACTTTAAGATAGCCTACTTGCCAGTAATTATTAGTAGCTGGGAGGGATTGGGAAACTTTGGGATAGTGACCCAGCTTAATTAACATAATTTATCATTGGTGATCCAGAGGCTATTGTTATCCCAGGAGTTAGAGATATATATAACACCCAGGTGGACCTTTCAGCTAGCTTTCCTAGTGGCCAATGTTTAAAACCAATTGTTTCAGGTATGTAGTTCTGGGGGCAATAGTCTCCAACTGTTCCACATTTTACCTCATCGAAGCCCCTGTTCCGAAATGACAACATCCTCCCACATTCAGTGTTACAAATTTAATGTAAAGATCACTAGTAATGCATGTGAAAACTATTATATTAACAGCACACTTTGTGAACTTCACTCACATGTACGGGTACACAATGTACCGAACTTTATGTTACCGTCCCACATTTTGTCTACTTGCACCACATATACTGTTTCAGGATTTGAGGGTGAAATGCTGTGATGTATTTGTTTAGACAGGCAGCAAGATGCACCATGAAAAAGACATGCTTTGTGTGCTACTGCACTTAGCGTGAATGACCGCTCTACAAAAAGTGTCAGGCAGCAGCTTTTTACATCCAGCCCATATGGAGCTCAGGCTGCAGCCTGCTCCATGCAGGTGGGAGCTGGGGACAGGAGGCCAGTATAGGTAAGCCTCACCATCAGCCGAGACCCTGTTCTGGTGGCGAAACATAAACGCACTGAAGGGCCCAGGATACCATGGCTTCAGCTCCCATGAAGCCTTTGATACAGATCTGGGTGCCTCATCTAAAGCTGCAGGGTGGCTAAGTTTAAAGTGCCCAACTGGGCCTTCTTATACCTAAATAATGCCTGCAATAGACACTGGCAAGAGCAGGGTGGTGTTCCCATGGGAGCAAGAACAGAAATCCACTGCAGCGCGCTGCTTCCCGGAGGGTCACACAGAGTGAAAGATGCAGTGATCTACTTTTTTCACAGCTCAGAGCTCTGATCATTTTTTTGATAAATCCTATCCTGCAGCTGCTGTGGCAGGTAGCGTGAGTGATCATGCCAAGAAAGTGATGGGCGCACTTTCCACCCAAGCCGTCACGAAACTCTGGCTATGCCCTGCTCGTGCGGCCAGGAGATGGGAGATGAGAGATGGGGATGAGGGGTCGAGTGGGCAACTCATCGGGAAGAGGAGGCCAGTATAGGTGAGCCTCTCACCATCGACTCGAGACCCTGTTCTGGTGGCAGACATAAACGCACTGAAGGGCTTGGGGATATGATGGCGTCAGTCCCATGAAGCCTTTTGATGCAGATCTGGGTGCCCTCATCTAAAGCTGCATGGTGGCTAAGCTTAAAGTGCCCAATTAGGCCTTCTTATACCTAAATAATGCCTGCAGTAGACACTGGCAAGAGCAGGGTGGGTGCTCCCTATGGGGAACAAGAACAGAAGTCTCACCGCAGTGCGGCTGCTGCTCCCGGAGCAGAGTGACTCGGTATGAGCTGCAGGGCAAGGGCTGAGATGGGGAGACTGAGCATAGGAAGTGGGACTATGTAAGGAGGGGCTGAGTATGAGAGGAGGAAAGAATGAGTATATTGGTGCCTGAATATGAAGGGGGTCTGTATATGAGAGGGTAGAAGAGTGCTACACAACACAGGAGCTGGTTGGCAATATGAAAGCCACACTGAGAGCAGCTGCATCTGGGCAACATCATTGAAGTGATTCTTGGTCAGCGTTGCAAACATCATCAAATGAGCTGTCTCGACAGCAGTTCAGATGCAGTGGTGAGGGTAGGCACTCTGCATACTCGTCGATCGCAGCATGCAAATTGCCTGCCGAGGGCAGTATGCAAATTGCCTACATGTCCAGAGGAGGGCAACTAAAATGGTGCAGGGTCTGCACCGGAAGACATATGAAGAGAGACTTAAGGAGCTGAATATGTATAGCCTCGAGGAAAGGAGGGAGAGGGGGGACATGATAGAAACTTTCAAGTACCTCAAGGGAATCAACAAAGTCCAAGAGGGTAGCATCTTTCAAAAAAAGAGGTGTGCAAGAACAAGGGGGCACAATTTGAAGATAGAAGGGGGCGGCTCAGAGGTAATTTAAGGAAGTATTTTTTCACAGAGAGGGTTGTGGATGCATGGAATGACCTTCCGGAGGAGGTTGTGGAGTCAAAAACAGTGGTGGAATTCAAGCATGCATGGGACAGTCATAAGGCAATTCTAGGGGTGGGGTAGGAAGAAGTAGGCTGCTGTTTAACTAGGATCTGCAGCTTATCCATTAGGTAGGGAATGGGCAGACTGGGTGGGCCAAGCGGTCCTTATTCGTCAAAATCTATGTTTCTATGTTTCTATGTCACATGTTACCACCGCTGATTGTAGCAGTCATTCACTTTCAACTGCACGCCATCAGTATCTGAACTGCTGTCTTAGACAGCTGGGACATTCATTGGTGTGGGCCTGCCTGTAAAAGGAGAGGGCATTGGAAGGGGTGGCACACCTACGAAAACTTGTATGGTGGCACTATGTTACTAGCACTTGCGGGCAAGCAAACATAAAAATAGTAGACCATAAGAAGATAAGATACAGGATAAGCTGATACATCTAAACAAAACATGTGAACTGCTCTCAGTATTTGAATATAAACAAATTGGCCACTATACTGAGGTAATTTATAATCTGCCTACACAAGAGTGGCAGAAGGTGAGGTACAGATACGTGGCAGATACAGTTTAAACTAGGCATGGGCAAAGCTGTGGATTTGCCAAATCCAGGAGGAGTTTGGATTTGGTTTTGACACGGATTTGGATGTAGATTTTCCTGGTCCGGGCCTATGTTGATAAGTGGTGGAAAAAATTAATTTTTAGGAGAAAAACAAAAACAAAAAGGGCTTGCGTTCGGCACATCTCGGAAGCCCCGGCACAAATGAGACTCACCGAGTGCCAAAAGTGGTATGCACAGAAGATAGAAACATAGAAACATAGACTTTGACGGCAGATAAGGACCGCTAGGCCCATCTAGTCTGCCCATTTCCCTACCTACAGGATAGGCCGCAGATCCTAGTTAACCAACAGCCTTTATCTTCCTGCCCCCCACAAGAATTGCCTTATGTCTGTCCCATGCATTCTTGAATTCTCCCACAGTTTTAGACCCCACAACTTCCTCAGGAAGGCTGTTCCATGCATCCACTACCCTCTCTGTGAAATAATACTTCCTCACATTGCCCCTGAACCGCCCTCCTTCTATCTTTAAATTGTGTTCCCTTGTTCTTGCAAGTCTCTTTTTCTGAAAGATGCTACCCTCTTGGACTTTGTTGATTCCCTTGAGGTACTTGAAAGTTTCTATCATGTCCCCCCCTCTCCCTTCTTTCCTCAAGGGTATACATATTAAGCTCCTTTAGTCTCTCCTCATACGGCTTCTCTTGCAGACCCTGCACCATTTTAGTTGCCCTCCTCTGGACTGCCTCTATCCTGTCTATGTCCTTGCGAGATGGGGTCTCCAGAACTGGACGCAGTATTCCAGATGGGGTCTCACCAACTGTCTGTACAGAGGGATAACAACTTCCTGTTTTCTGCTGCTGATGCTCTCCTTATACATCCCAGTATACCCCGGCCCTCCTACTGCCTTCTCACATTGCTTGCTAACCTTAAGGTCATCTGATATGATTACCCCAGGTCCCTTTCCTGTTTTGTTGTTGTTACTAGCTCCTCACCCATTGTGTATTCTTCCCTGGGTTCTTGTTTCCCAGGTGCATTATTTTGCACTTTTTTGCATTGAATCCTAGCTGCCATATGTCTGACCATACCTCCAACCTCGCTAAGTCCCTTTTCATCCTTTCCACGCCTCCTTGTGTATCAACCCTGTTGCAGATCTTTGTGTCATCTGCAAAAAGGCATACTTTTCCTTCCAGTCCCTCTGCAATGTCACTGATGAAGACATTAAAAAGGACTGGACCCAATACTGAACCCTGCAGTACCCCACTAGTAACCGCCCTTTCTTCAGAGTGGACTCCATTTACAATTACCTTCTGTGTCCTGTTGTCCAGCCAGTGTTTTATCTAGGCTACCACCCTGACCCACCCCAGGCTGGTTAATTGACTATCAATCTTTTGTGTGGACTGTGTCAAATGCCTTGCTAAAGTCTAGGTAGGCCATGTCCACAGCCCCTCCCTGGTCTACTACTTTGGTCACCCAGTCAAAGAAATCTATTAGATTCGTCTGACATGACCTTCCCACTGTGAACCCATGCTGCCTTGGATCCTGTGCTCCACTGACCCTAGGTACTCAACTATTCTTCCTTCAGAAGTGACTCCATCACTTTCCCTACCACAGAGGTCAGACTGACAGGTCTGTAGTTTCCTGCCTCTGTCTTGGTCCCACTTTTGTGAAGGGGAATCACATCCGCTTCCTCCAGTCCTCGGGTACCACACCATCCTCCCATGATTTATTAAAAGAGTAGCCAGTGGTTTCACTAGTTCCTTCCTTAATTCTTTTAGAATTCTGGGGTGAATTCCATCAGGACCCATTGCTTTGTCCACCTTCAGTTTTAGGAGTTCTTGCAGAACCCTTTCTTCTGTGAAAGGACTGGGATCGACCATCCTATCAAGAGTGCTTCTGTTAATTGGTTTAGGCACTTCCCCCTCCTCTTTTGTGAATACTGAGCAGAAATATTCGTTCAGTATTCCTGCTTTTTCACTGTCCCCCTCTGCCCACCCACCGTTCAGCCTCACTATCCCTCCCTTTGTCTTTCTATGCTCGCTGATGTACCTATAAAAGGTTTTATCCCCCTTCTTAACTGAGTTGGCTATCTTTTCTTCAGTTTGGGCCTTTGCTATTCTGACTTCCTTCCCTGCTTCTTTTTGCCTTAACTGGTACAGCTCTCTGTCCTGCTCCTTCTGTGTTTCCTTATACTTCCGGAATGCTATCTTTCTCTTCCTGACTTTCACAGCCACCTCTCTTGAGAACCATAGTGGCTTTTCTTTTGTTTTGATTTGTTTATTTGCTTTCACACAAAGGCTTGTTGCGCCTGTGATGGCAGTTTTGATAATTCCCATTGTTGCTCCACACCTCCTTCTAGCCTGTTTGCTAGTGCTTTTCTGAGGCACTCTCCTATCTTGCCAAAGTCAGCCCTCCTAAAGTCCAGTACCTCACTTTGTATGGCTTGACTCTGTAGCTGAGTTTAACGTGAACCACACTGTTTGATGGTCACTTGTCCCCAGATGGCAACCTACTTCTAGATCTGAGATCCTCTCACTGCTCCCGTTTGAGAGTATGAGGTCTAAGATTGCTCCCTCACGAGTGGGTTCGAAACTAGCTGTCTAATGCCTGCCACCTGTAGGGCATCAAGAATGGCCCTGTTTTGGATGTGGCTGCAGCAATGTGCTCCAGTTAACATCTGGCATATTCAGGTCTCCCATCAACAGTATCTCCCTTTCTCTGCCATTCTAAGAATGCCTTCCATCATATCCTTGTCCATTCCTTCCCCTGACATGGGGTCTGTACACAACCCCTGTGCGGATTGTGGTGCCCTTCCAGTCTCCAAGGTGACCCACAGTGCCTCCTCCTCCCTGTTTACTCTTTGTTCAGTTGCTTTTATCCCTCCTTACATACAGAGCTACTCCTCCCCTCTTCTCCTTGCCTGTCTCTCCTGTAGGTTATGTACCCTGGTATGTTAACATCCCAGTCATGGTTCTCTGTGTACCATGTTTCTGTGACTGCTTACGATATCCAGGCATCCCTCTTCCATTAAGGCCACCAGGTCAGGGAGCTTGTTGCCCAGACTACGGGCATTGGTACTCATTACCCTCCATTTCCTGATGGCCTTACCCCCTTTTGCCCCATCTCTGTCCTTCTTGCCTTTGTCACTTTCTCCATTTACCCCTGCCCTTCTCCCTATCGACACCTCCATGTTGGTGTTTGCCACACTTACTACCGTGATTGTTTGGGGGCTAGGATTTTCCTGCTCCTTTCCAGTGCCTCCCCTTGGCTAGTTTAAAGCTTGCCAATGAAGCATTTAAACTATCACCTCGGATCCTGGTTCCCTCCGGACAGATGCAGCCCATCATGCCAGTATAGGCTTGCATCACTCTAGTGGACCCCCAGTCCCCAATGAAGCTAATCCCTGAGCTCCACACCAGTTTTTCAACCACTGATTGAATCCCATGGTATGGAACATCCTAGCCTCTGCTATGCCATAGATGGTAGCACCTCTGAGAAGGTTACCTAGTGCTACATTGACTAAGGCCCCTCCCCAATTCCACAAACTCTTCCTGCACTTCTCTAATCCCTTTCTTAGCCAGGTCATTTGTCCCTAGGTGGACAATGACATCCAGCTCCCTCCCCTGTGCAGCTGCTCTGGCAATCCTGAGGATTCGCTCCCTGTCCCTCCAAGCCATGGCACCAGGCAGGCACCTTACCTCCCTCTCCCCTTCCTTGCCCAGTTCTACCTTCCTAACAATGGAGTCCCCCACCAGGAGTTGTTTCCTTCCCCTGCAGGGTCCCCTGCCACCCTCCTGTGGGTCTCCTTTGTGGAGGTTCCCAGCATCCTCCTTATCTCCACTGTAGGTGCCTCCATAGAGGAACACACTTTGCCAGAATGGCATAGGAATGTGGAGAGGTACAACTGAGGGATGTGCCTCTGTTCCACCACCCTCACCTCCCTGAGCCCACTGTGGTCCAACCGCCCTTCTTTCTGCAAACCTCTGAGGCAACGGCAATGGCACTGGTGGTCCCTGGATGGAAGAGGAGGTCCCACAAATCCTGGCCAACTCAGCCTGGAGATGAGCAACCTCCTCCCTCAGCCCAGAGAGGTGCCTGCAGATGGGACAACACTGCATCCTCCAGAATATCTCCCGGAAGAATGCTGCTCCACAGCCACTGCACTGCACCACTCCAATCATGTCTTATTTCTGACGCCTTAACTGTTTGCAATCCTTACTCTTTCGTCTATTTTTTTCTCTCTCTCTCTCCTTACTTTCTGCCTGTGTGCCCTTTAAGCTCCTGATTGTCCTGTTCTGAGACAAGAATATCCTATATTTCTCAGTAGACCACTTACTTGTTCAGAGGCAGAATTCCAGCAGCTAGAGGGGGCCGGAGAGCTACTCTTGCCCTTCTAGGATGGTGGGTCCTTGGTGGTTCTGTGATCACTCACTTCCTGCCCCTAAACAGGAAGTTCCTGTTGTCAGTCAAATCCTGTGCCTATAAAAATAGAACTAGCTTTGGGTGGGGGACTGGAGGGGAGGGAAGGAAGGCAATATAGTCCCAGCAGAGAAGTTCAGTCACACAGCAGTCCTTTCTCTTGGTGTCTTCTGCCAAGCTATTAGCAGAATCTTTCTAAAGCAGTCTTTAAATGTAGCATCCTTCTAGCTAAGCCACTCCCCCTACTTACCAAATCTTTCTACAAGTAATTTAAACCTCACAGCAGTTAAGTCCTTTCAGTCACCTGAGATTTACACCTAGATGACTTTTCAGTTACCCATTCAGTTCAGTTAACCCAAACACACACTTTTTTTTGTTTTTGTTTTGTATGTTAGTTTTTTACCCTAAATTAAAGGTCCAAATGCAAAAGTTCTTCTACTTTAGTCCCAGCAGAGAAGTTCAGTCACACAGCAGTCCTTTCTCTTGGTGTCTTCTGCCAAGCTATTAGCAGAATAAGATGTACGGGGAATGCCCCAAGTGCATCCCCTCTGTGAATACCACAGTTGAGCCCAGCCCTGGATGCACCGGTGCAATCCCCTTGTTGGGCTGGGAATCCAATGGGCAGTGCATCTCACGATGCACTGCACCCAATGTCAGCATTCAGAACCAACAACATGCAAATGGGGCCATTAGGCATGCAAGGCGCAATGGGGCCATTTGCATGTCATTATGGCCCCATTTGCATGGGCCATGCAGGGATGTGCCCAGCCAAATGAAACTGTGTGGCCTCTTCAAAACCAAAAAGAAATCACTGACCATAGCTTTTCAACAACCAACTCGCCCATAAACCCTGCTTCAGGTTGCACAGAAAAACAACTTACCACATCTACAGCACATAAAAGAAAATCCCACTTACATTTTTCAAGTGTGCTGTTCCTGAGGTACACAGTTCTGCTGCCTCTAGTTTGTAACGTGACCAGCTGGAGATCTCCGATTCCCAATGCAAATACCAGGAGGCAGTCGAGTGGGTGGGCAGGGGTGGGGTGTGGTAGTGCAAGTCATCACTTAGGGACTAGGAGAGCTATTAACAAGATCCTTATACTGGTTGGGGGTCTGGCTGCATGCAGTCCTGCCATGAGCTGTGGCTCTATCTGATAATGGGAGTGAGTCGATTGAAGAGTGGGCCAGCCTCCACTCACAAACGGTGCCATGGGGGGTGAAGAATATGGGACAGCAGCTCAGGCCACAACAGTATTGATCAGCTCCTGCCATGGCTTCACTCTTGCTGTTTGGTGGAGGGGAGCTGTGCACTGTCATTCACAAAGTTGTAAATGACAGTGTACGCACACACTGCAAGCCCATTGGTCAACAGGGCCCACCAATGGCTGCAGGTTGTACAGTACCTGTCAGTTGCAGACAGCTCTGTTGGTGGACAGCCATGGCGGTATAGGGGTGGGGTTGAGCTGCCCGCTGACAGGGGATTATGCAGGACGGGGGAGCGGGTGGGTAGGGGTGCCTAAGTGCGTGGGGGTGGGTTGTCAGCTGAGCTATGGGGGTCCTTTGGACTGCCGTGCCGTGTACCTGGCTCGGGGTGGGGAGGGGGTTGTGTGCATTGCACTGCATCACTGCAGGGAGAGGCATTGCAAAAGAAGATGTGGGTGGAGGGGCACATTGGACTGCCAGGGTGGGCAGGCTGTCATACTGACGACTGCAACACAGCAGCCTGCCTGTGGGTGGCAACCTACTTAAGTCTACTTGAAGTAGACTTATCTTTGGGAGGCACATCTCTGGACTTGCCTCGGGGACGTGCCTCCATGTAGGGCTGTGAATGGGCTGCGACCATATGTATGGACACGCCCCTTCACAGCCCTCCAGATGCACCGCATATTATTAAGGCAGGCGGCACATCTGCGATGCATCGGGATGCGCCGGAGTATTGGCCCCCTGCCAGAATCACGTCAGTGCACAAGCTGGGGATGCACTGGCGCATCCCTTTTGAGAATCCTGCTTGAAATGTAAAGATACAGCGGCAAACAGTAAAAAGTATACTGTGGGAGCTACATCTCAACCTCCAGTTAAATAATCCCCCATTTTTTAACCATCTACAAAGCAAAAAACTGGTCCACCCAGTGTGGGTGCAAGTTGTGTCAATATTGCTAGTCCAGTCACTTTGGATAGATGGGACAGAGAGACTTGTACCTGTCTTGTCCAGTCCCATTCTGGCAGTCGGGGTTCCACCCCTGCCCAGGTGGGGTGAAATCCAGACCACCGGGACCAGACCAGACCTGACAGGTAAAAGCCAGACTGGTATATCCAGTCAACTTGTGTCTGGTGCGGCTTGGCCGGCCACACTGGCCAATCTGTATTTTGTCAGTCTGGCCCAGTCCAGTGCTGGAGGTCCAGTTTTCACCATATTCCATAAACCCCTTGCATGTAAGGCTTGGCTTTGCAATAATTTTCCAAACAACAGTACCAATTTTACATTGTCCGCCTTCAGCCTAAAACAGCAACACCGTCTGGCCACATCGATCCTTTTTTTAAGGCAGCACCCAAAATGCTAAATACGCCTACCTTGTTTAATTTCAGATTGGAGCTTTGGACTATGGGCAGCAACAGCAGCCTACATTATATAGCCAGGATACAGGGTGTGTGCATCACTGGATACATGATACAGCATCCAATCAATACACGGTTAAAAAAAACACCACACACAGACACACTCAACGAGTGCTGCATAATAAAATGAATCACAGTGCTTCAGCTAAACATTACATGAACTGCACCTATACGTCAATTTAAAATGAAATATTCTCTTCAACTATATAACAGGCAGCAGTCATAATATAACCAAACACTACACAAAACAAAAAACACAGTGCCAAATGCCGGTGATTGCATGCCAGTTGTGTGCCTTTAATTTGCTTTACTTGGTGTGCGACTGCTACATTTTTTAGCTCAGTCATAAAATTTCATTTTTATGTTCCACATGTTCTACCACCGCATGACCCAGACACCGTCCCTGGACCCCTGACTAGTGTCTGCTGGTCTCCTTTAAGCAAAACCTGATAATTTTATAGCATTCTAAATCAGATTGCCACCATCATTTTAAATAATTAAAAGCCATAATGAAATACCTTCTTAAAGATCTAGTGTACTGCCTACAATTAATAGTAATTTTCAGATGCAGTCAGCTATCACTTATTTTTTGTTTGATGATTAGAAGATTTTCCACCTGGGAGAACTGGGCTGATGTGTGGAGCAGCACTCTGTTTGGAGGCTAAAAAAAAGTCAGTTCTGTTCCTCCCACTACATCGTCAGAATTATGACCAAACACATTGAGGTGACACAATCCTTGCACTCTAAGCAATGACTTGTACAAGTCACCAATCAAAATGTAGGAACTTTTGACATCACTAGTAACCAAGAAGCCCCACTCCCTGCTGCTTCATGTGAAAGAGAACAATCTGGCAGTCAGAAATGGCTGTCATTGGTTAATGGTGATGTCACATGCAGTGTGGTTTCAGTGCTGATGTAGTGGGAGGAACAGAATTGACTTTTTTAAGCCTCCAGAGTGCTGCTCCACACACCACCCCAGCACTACCAGGTGGAAAATCTTCTAATCAGCAAAAAGAAAAGAACAAATGCTTGAGACATAAGAAGTGACAGCTGACTATGTCTGAAAGTTACAATTACTTCCAGGCAGTATACTAGCTCTTTAAGGGCTCTGTTGAATCCGTGATGTTCACTTCCGAGCAGCCACTCCCAACTCATCTCCACCTGCTTCAACTTGTCCTCCCTTCTGTTCGCTCCATACCAGCAATGACTAGACACCACAACTCCCTTCCCCCATGATGTCTGGTCCTTTCAAACCAAGGTTCTTTTTTCAATCAACCAACAGCTTCTCCTCCCCAACTAGAGGCCTGATCGCACGACCTGCCTGCCGCCTGTCTCACAACTTGCTCCTCATCACATGACCACTCTCACCAGATGACTGGCATTGGTGAAAGGAGCCAAAAGTGAGGTGCTGTCCATTTCCCCCATGCCGTAGGCCTACTACTGCACAAATACATGTGAAGGGTGGCACATTCAAGGAGGTTGCAGGACTCAGAAGGAGGATGTGGGGGGGCAGTGACAGTTTGGTTGTTGTGGGTGGGCAGTGCATGGCCGTGAATCACAATGTTTGTATGGTGGTGTTTGGCCAGTGTTTAGCCAGTCTTGCATCTACACCCCCCCCCCAAGTGTCCCCCAGACCTTGCTGGCTCTGTGTCTCCACAAAACAGGAACTGGCTAAAAATCTGAGCCAACCCAGGTTGTTGGGTTCAGACTTGTTTGAATACAGGTCACTCAAGTTCAGGGAGGCTTGATGTTGAGATTATGACTTTGGCCCATCCCTGGTTTAAACTTCTCACTTGTTCTACTGAGTGGAGTCAGGTGAGTTTGGGGCTGGCTTGTAGGGCTTCAGATGATTGCTATGAATCCAATGTAAATAGGGTTCCTTGCACTCTTGAAGCAAGCAATAATACCCGAGAGGATGGGCGGTATTGGGCAAAGGGGCGTAATGAGGCCCGATGCCACAGGAGGAGGGCCTTATAGCCCCTGGAAGGTCTGGTATTGCCCATACCACCCACCCTGGAGGGTAGTATTATTATGTTTAGAAAATGTGCTTCTGGGTAAATTTTAATTAATTGATCAAATAAGTGAGGAAATGAGTTGAAACAAATACAAAAATTAGAAAAAAAGATAAAATAGTCCCTACTTTTCAAAGCTGTTCCATCTCCCATTGCTGCCCCCCCCCACGGAGCCAATCTCTTCTGCTTATCTCCCCCAAAAAAAAATAAGTTAACAGCCACAAGTACAGCATGGCACAACAGCACAAAGTAATTTTTTTTTAAGTCTGTGAGCAGCTGCTGTTTGATGCATTACTGCATATGAGAAGAGGCAGCACAGTCTGAGAGACTCAGCTGTGGAGAATGGAAGCGAGAATGGAAGCTCCATGTAATGATCAGAAAGGCAACCACAACAGAACTGACAAATTAGCTGAAAAAAGGGGTATTTAAAATTGAAGATGCTGATGTGGGAGGAGTATTCTATCTGTCATGGATAGTGAGGACAAGGACTGTACTGGGACAGAGGACAGTGGCAGGGCTTTGAGTTGTCTGCCGTTGTTCCTGGGAGTACCGAAGTGCAGATCTGTAGGAACCGCACTTCTCTAAGCAATTTTTAATGGAGTGAAGAAATGAGGTGTATTTTCTGGATCCGTTATGTTTTTTTTTAAAGACAGTGGCACTGGAGCTGTTGACAAGGTGTCTGTTCTGAGACGGGGGTTATTCGATCGCTCACTAAGCGTGAAAAAATGGTGTGTTTGATTTTTAAATTTGGGGTGCCCAAGGATAAAGTTGGTAATAAGGCACCTGAATTGGCGCTTGTTTTGTTGGGGATCTATGGAAAGTTAATGTACTCTGTTATGGCTCTCAGCCAATCAGAGAGGTTCTAGTATCTGGCCCATTTTCTAAGGAATCTTATTTCATAGTAGATTGGGTCGCCTTTGTTCACAATCAAATAGGGACATAGCCACTTCTCTGCAAACTCCCTCCTCTACTTTCTTTTCCTCTTTTTGTAGTTGAAATAGGGCACTTTATCACCTATCTAATAGTTGGTGTCAGATGCCTTTTTATCACAGTAAGTCTTTCTCCTTTCTACACTCCTCTTTTAATTTTAACTTGCAAATTAAAAAAAAGAAAATTCTGTAAGTGATATTTTAGATCTGTTATGCACTTGTGTGTGAATGTCAGAAGCCATTGACACTTTTTCCGCAGGGGTTTGGTATAACAGATGCATGGACAATACCATCTGCCTACCAGTTATCAAGCTCAAATGGAGTCAGTCCAGTGGATCGATTTGGTGTCAGTCTCACTGCAATTAAGGCAAGTGGTGCCTTGATGTCCCAATTTTTGCATTTTCTGAAACTTACTTCTTGAGAATGCTTACAATAGATTTGTTCATTCTTTCTTTCTACTTGTCCACAGGATTGGGAGTGGTAGACTGCATGAAGTTTCTTTTGAATTCCTAATGTCTCAAAGTAAAGGGAACCTCTGTTTGATTGTATCTGTAAAGGTAAACCCCAGTGGGTAAAGATGTGTTGAATTAGAATGGCAGCCATATTCTTAGCAGTATCACTGGGACCTGGTAAGCATTCTACCCCTTTGGCAAACAGGTCACAGTGAGCAAGTACTTGTTTCCACTGACGAAAGTAGACAGTGTGCCTATCCAATCAATCTGAATATCAGACCAGAGGAATATGACTCCTTTCACTTGCAAAGGTACTCAAAACATAGGTTTGGAGGGTTGGAATGTACATCAAGTAAGAGTACCTCTAGTGCAAGTGACTACATCTTTCAGCATGCCAGGCTACTATGCAATTTCCCCAGATCATTTGCTGACAGGTGAGCCCACTCACTGTCAGCATAATGTCCCCCATACATTTTGTTTGCAGAGTCAATACTTCACTACCATATCTGTCTAACTCCTGCACTTCCAATGCTAATACCAGCAAGCAAACATTCAGCACTGACAAATGCTTGTTCATTGTGCCACCATTCTACCCCCGCACACACACACACACACACACACTTTCTGTCCATCACTCTTTCAAGGTATGTATGAGCCAATCACATATTTCCTTAAAATTTACACTCCTGAAGTCCAGTAACCTCATCCTAGTGTGCTGTTTCTGTTAACCAATCTATATACCAAATCTTACTGTGCTGTGATTGCATGTATCCAGGTACAGTATATACCTAAATGTCACATCTGCAGTGCTGTGTCTGTCCTTTTTTTTTTTTTTTGTATATAGATTTTTTGGTCTTTTCACCTTGGTTTTTTCCTTTATCCAGGACCCTGCCAATCACAGCAATGCATGTGTGTGGAGGTGCACATGCACATCGGGTGCCAGCTTGGCCCCTTCCACTCCACCCCTGGTAATTGCCTGCTGCCCCCACCACCTATGCTACCATCAGACTTCCACCCGATGGGAGAGGAACTATGCAGGGTACGCAACCTCCCTGGGTGAGAAGAGCTGTCTTTCTGGCTGCTTAAGCCTGTTCCCCCACCACCACCATGCCGGCTCACTGATGGCCCGAGGTCATTCCTGAACCCGGGTCACCGGCATGGTGTGAGGTAAGGCAGTGCCTCAGCCCTCAGTGCCACCAGGCCAGCCTGCTGTCCCTGTTTTTAAGAAACAGGTTCAGCACTGCTCCATCTCCAGTGGGTTCCATAGCCAGCTGCCTTGGAAATGCACACTAAAGTGAGCTGATGTCAGCCCTGCTTGATGATGTTGCAGCAACCAGAATCATAAAGCAGATTAAATACTCCATTAAGCAATACCTCACCTTTGCTTGCCATTCTGCCAATTGTCTCTCCATAACCTTGCTTAACTCCTTCCCCTGTGTTGTTGGTCCGTACACTAACCCCCTCGTGGACACAGGCTCCATACCCTGGGCTTGTTTCTCAAAGAGGGCTTTGATCAGCGCAAACTGCAGCAAACAGCAGCTTGCACTGATGCCCAGTGCACCAGGGACCCAGCACCTGATTCTGGTACAAGAGGGGTCCTGGCACCCACTGTAAGTCCCCACACCTGCAGCAACCTCTCCCGTGTGACAGACAGATGGCGCATGGGAGGGGTTTTCCACAGCCTCTCTGCTGCTGAGATACTTGATCCCCACATCTCTGATGTTATTTTTAAGTTTAAAAGAATATCACCTGGTGGTCCAGGGTCCCCCCTCCCCAATCCCCGATCTTGCCATTTATCAACTATATCTATATTCCCCACATCCTAGTGGTCTAGTGGCCCTCCTCCCCAATCACGGGGCTTGCTATTTAGTAAAATATATTTATATTCCCCACATCCCTTATGGAGATGGGCAGGGGGCACTAGACCTCCAGGAATGTATGTTATGTATTTTTTACAGTAACAGGGGCCTTTCGGTATGGGGGCCACTAAACTACTAGGGATGCAAGGAATATTGATATATTCAATAAATGGCAAGATCTGGGGCTACAAGATCACTAGTGATATGGGGAATATACATTAAATATATATAATAAATGCCAAGATTAGGGATTGATGAGGGTGTATCCTGAAATGGCCAAATCTGAGTTGTGGTTAATGGTGTACCATGATTCTGTTATGGCCACCAGATTCAGGTCTGCCTCTGCAATGGCACGCCCAGGTCAGGAATTTTATTTCCTACAGTAGGCTCCTTGCATTAGCACACATGGCTCTTCATTTCTTTTGTCCTTCCCATCTCCTGTATTGCCCTCCCTTCCTGATTAAATCCTTGCCCTTCTCTTGCCCCTGGTACTGTTGCCTGACCCCCTCCCCATTTCCGTCTTCCTTCTGCTTACCCTATTTTTTGCATTTCTCAGCCTTATATACATCTACTGATCTTCTGGTCCCTTTACTCGCCCTTGTCCCTACGTTTCCTTCCCCTGGTGAATTTATTTCACCTAGACTTCTCCTCTCTCTGCTCTTCCATTTTCTGGGGTGGTGGGGTGGCATTCACTACCACCCTTATTTTATGGACTCCCATTGGCTTTTAAACCCCCTGCAGCATATTTAAGCCTTCCACCCAGGACTGCCATTACACTCACAGATGGGTGGAAGCCATTCTCTCTGTACAGGGCTCTATCCCACCAGGTAGGACACCAGTCACAGCAGGGGATACAAGGGGAGAAAATAGAAAAAATGTTTTTCATATGCTTCATAAAGTCTTGCCCGCCAACCTCCATCCCATGCCACAACCTGGATCACCGACACAATTCTGGATGGGAGTCACTGCATGGGGAGGGAAGACAGCCCTCCCCTTCTCTGGCCCCCACATGGGGAGAAATCCATTGGAGGACTTTTGGTTTGACAGTCTGAGGGAAGTGAGTGCTGAATGGAAAATGCAGGGACAGGGCTGAGAGCCCACCTGTGTTGACTGCAAAGGCAAAAACTTTATGGAGAAAAAAGTGCTACAGCATATGTAGCCTAAATTCACACTTACAGACACATACACACAATGTAATGGGAACAACAAACCATTACAGTAAACCCAACCAGTATTGATAATATATAGAGGGTCTCTTTCCTAGGTGTTATGGAGCAAGAAGTAGGACTTGAAAGGATGATGTCCATCAGACCTGTAAAATAAAATGTAGGAAAGAAGTCACAAAGGATCCATAGTTCTTGGGGAGTAAATTGGACAGACAAGACAGGTTAGGCATACAATGAAACTTATCTGATGGGGAAGAATTCAGCATCATGCCAGATCTGTTAAAGGAAAGAAAAAACAGGTTAATATATATATTTTTTTTCAATTGTTTAACCAGGAGAGACACATTAAGCTGAAAGCTTGTTTACAGGTGTGACCTGGGAGCACAGGGAAGTAAGTGACTTGCTCAGGGTCACACAGTATGCAAGTGGGGGGCTGTGGAATATGGAAAAAATGCAGTAGTGAGAGACAGAGAGTGGAGAGGGGGTATAGGACAACATAGCAGTTAAAGAAAGCAGTTTTAGACAAAATAGTTAAGGCAAATTTAGGAAGGCAGAGATACAGGGAAAGAAAGAAAATTAGTAAAAAGATAAGAACAGAGAAGTGTTGTGGTGGGGAGACTCAAACCACTGACACTTTAAGATAGCCTACTTGCCGGTAATTATTAGTAGCTGGGGAGGATTGGGGAAACTTTGGGATAGTGACCCAGCTTAATTAACATAATTTATCATTGGTGATCCAGAAGCTATAGTTATCCCGGGAGTTAGAGATATATAACACCCAGGTGGACCTTTCAGCTAGCTTTCCTAGTGGCCAATGTTTAAAACAATTGTTTCCAGGCATGTAGTTCGGGGCAATAGTCTCCAATACTGTTCCACATTTTACCTCATCGATCCCCCGTTCTGAAATGACAACATCCTCCCACATTCAGTGTTACAAATTTAATGTAAAGATCACTAGTAATGCATGTGAAAACTATTATATTAACAGCACACTTTGTGAACTTCACTCACATGTAATGGTACACAATGTATAACTTTATATTACTGTCCCACATTTTGTCTACTTGCACCACATATACTGTTTCAGGATTTGAGGGTGAAATGCTGTGATGTATTTGTTTAGACAGGCAGCAAGATGCACCATGAAAAGACATGCTTTGTGTGCTACTGCACTTAGCGTGAATACCGCCACAAAAAGTGTCAGGCAGCAGCTTTTACATCCAGCCCATATGGAGCTCAGGCTGCAGCCTGCTCCATGCAGGTGCGAGCTGGGGGACAGGAGGCCAGTAGAGGTAAACCTCTCGCCATCGACCCGAGACCCCGCTCTGGTGGCAAACATAAATGCACTGAAGGACTTGGGGATACCATGGCTTCAGCTCCCGTGAAGCCTTTTGATACAGATCTGGGTGCCCTCATCTAAAGCTGCAGGGTGGCTAAGTTTAAAGTGCCCAACTGGGCCTTCTTATACCTAAATAATGCCTGCACTAGACACTGGCAGGAGCAGGGTGGGTGTTCCCCATGGGGAGCAAGAACAGAAGTCTCACTGCAGCTCGGCTGCTGCTCCCGGAGGGTCACACAGAGTGAAAAGATGCAGTGATCTACTTTTTTTTCACAGCTCAGAGCTCTGATCATTTTTTTTGATAAATCCTATCCTGCAGCTGCTGTGGCAGGTAGCGTGAGTGACTGCGCTACAAGTGAAAGTGATGGACGTCACTTTCCACTCCCAAGCCGTACGAAACTCTGGCTATGCCCTGCTCCGTGCGGCCAGGAGATGGGAGATGAGAGATGGGGATTAGCGGGTCAGAGTGGGCAACTCATCGGGAAGAGGAGGCCAGTATAGGTGAGCCTCTCACCATCGACTTGAGACCCTGTTCTGGTGGCAGACATAAACGCACTGAAGGGCTTGGGGATATGATGGCGTCAGTCCCATGAAGCCTTTTGATGCAGATCTGGGTGCCCTCATCTAAAGCTGCAGGGTGGCTAAGCTTAAAGTGCCCAATTAGGCCTTCTTATACCTAAATAATGCCTGCAGTACACACTGGCAAGAGCAGGGTGGGTGCTCCCTATGGGGAACAAGAACAGAAGTCTCACTGCAGTGCGGCTGCTGCTCCCGGAGCAGAGTGACTCGGTATGAGCTGAGGGGCAACGGCTGAGATGGGGGGGGGGAGACAGAGCATAGGAAGTGGGACTATGTAAGGGGAGGGGGGCTGAGTATGAGGAGGAAAGAATGAATATATTGGTGCCTGAATATGAAGGGGGGTCTATATATGAGAGGGTAGAAGAGTGCTACACAACACAGGAGCTGGTTGGGCAATATGAAAGCCACACTGAGAGCAGCTGCATCTGGGCAACATCATTGAAGTGATTCTTGGTCAGCGTCACAAACATCATCAAATGAGCTGTCTACGACAGCAGTTCAGTTGCAGTGTGAGGTAGGCACTTGCATACTGCCGACCGCAGCATGCAAATTGCCTGCCGAGGGCAGTATGCAAATTGCCTACATGTCCAGAGGAGGGCAACTAAAATGGTGCAGGGTCTGCACCGGAAGACATATGAAGAGAGACTTAAGGAGCTGAATATGTATAGCCTCGAGGAAAGGAGGGAGAGGGGGGACATGATAGAAACTTTCAAGTACCTCAAGGGAATCAACAAAGTCCAAGAGGGTAGCATCTTTCAAAAAAAGAGGTGTGCAAGAACAAGGGGGCACAATTTGAAGGTAGAAGGGGGTGGCTCAGAGGTAATTTAAGGAAGTATTTTTTCACAGAGAGGGTAGTGGATGCATGGAATGGCCTTCCGGAGGAGGTTGTGGAGTCAAAAACAGTGGTGGAATTCAAGCATGCATGGGACAGTCATAAGGCAATTCTAGGGGTTGGGGGTAGGAAGAAGTAGGCTGCTGTTTAACTAGGATCTGCAGCTTATCCATTAGGTAGGGAAATGGGCAGACTGGGTGGGCCAAGCGGTCCTTATCTGCCGTCAAAATCTATGTTTCTATGTTTCTATGTCACATGTTACCACCGCTGATTGTAGCAGTCATTCACTTTCAACTGTACGCCACTGCATCTGAACTGCTGTCTTAGACAGCTGGGACATTCATTGGTGTGGTGCCGCCGTGCCTGTAAAAAGGAGGGCATTGGAAGCGGGGGTGGCACACCTACGAAAACTTGTATGGTGGCACTATGTTTCTAGCACATGCAGGCAAGCAAACATAAAAATAGTAGACCATAAGAAGATAAGATACAGGATAAGCTGATACATCTAAACAAAACATGTGAACTGCTCTCAGTATTTGAATATAAACAAATTGGCCACTATATTGAGGTAATTTATAATCTGCCTACACAAGAGTGGCGGAAGGTGAGGTACAGATACGTGGTAGATACAGTTTAAACTAGGCATGGGCAAAGCTGTGGATTTGCCAAATCCAGGAGGAGTTTGGATTTGGTTTTGACACGGATTTGGATGTAGATTTTCCTGGTCCGGGTCTATGTTGATAAGTGGTGGAAAAAATTAACTTTTAGGAGAAAACCAAAAACAAAAAGGGCTTGCGTTCGGCACATCTCGGAAGCCCCGGCACAAATGAGACGCACCGAGTGCCTAAAGTGGTATGCACAGAAGATGTACGGGGAATGCCCCGAGAGCATCCCCTCTGTGAATACCACAGTTCAGCCCAGCCCTGGATGCACCGGTGTAATCCCCTTGTTGGGCTGGGAATCCAATGTCGGCATTCAGAACCAACAACATGCAAATGGGGCCATTAGGCATGCAAGGCGCAATGGGGCCATTTGCATGTCATTATGGCCCCATTTGCATGGGCCATGCAGGGATGTGCCCAGCCAAATGAAACTGTGTGGCCTCTTCAAAAACAAAAAGAAATCACTGACCATAGCTTTTCTACAACCAACTCACCCATAAACCCTGCTTCAGGATGCACAGAAAAACAACTTACCGCATCTACAGCACATAAAAGAAAATCCCACTTACATTTTTCAAGTGTGCTGTTCCTGAGGCATAGTTCTGCTGCCTCTAGTTTGTAACGTGACCAGCTGGAGATCTCCGATTCCCAATGCAAATACCAGGAGGCAGTCGAGTGGGTGGGCAGGGTGGGGTGTGGTAGTGCAAGTCATCACTTAGGGACTAGGAGAGATATTAACATGATCCTTATTCTGGTTTGGGGGGGGGGTCTGGCTGCATGCAGTCCTGCTGTGAGCTGTGGCTCCTATCTGATAATGGGAGTGAGTCGATTGAAGAGTGGGCCAGCCCTCCACTCACAAACGGTGCCATGGGGGGTGAAGAATATGGGACAGCAGCTCAGGCCACAACACTATTGATCAGCTCCCTGCCATGGCTTCACTCTTGCTGTTTGGTGGAGGGGGGGAGCTGTGCACTGTCATTCACAAAGTTGTGAATGACAGTGTACAGTACACACTGCAAGCCCATTGGTCAACAGGGCCCACCAATGGGCTGCAGGTTGTACAGTACCTGTCAGTTGCAGACAGCTCTGTTGGTGGACAGCCATGGCGGTATAGGGGTGGGGGTTGAGCTGCCCGCTGACAGGGGGATTATGCAGGGACGGGGGAGCGGGGTGGTAGGGGGTGCCTAGTGCGCGTGGGGTGGGTTGTCAGCTGAGCTATGGAGGGGTCCTTTGGACTACCGGTGCCAGTGTATCTGGCTCGGGGTGGTGAGGGGGTTGTGTGCATTGCACTGCATCACTGCAGGGAGAGGCATTGCAAAGGAGGTGTGGGTGGAGGGGCACATTGGACTGCCAGGGTGGGCAGGCTGTCATACTGACGACTGCAGCACAGCAGCCTGCCTGTGGGTGGCCACCTACTTAAGTCTACTTGAAGTAGACTTATCTTTGGGAGGCACATCTCTGGACTTGCCCCGGGACGTGCCTCCATGTAGGGCTGTGAATGGGCTGCGACCATATGTATGGACACGTCCCCTTCACAGCCTCTCCAGAAGCACCGCATATTATTATAGGTAGTATGCGGCACATCGGGGATGCGCCGGAGTATTGGCCCCCTGCCAGAATCACGTCAGTGCACAAGCTGAGGATGCACTGGCACATCCCTTTTGAGAATCCTGCTTGAAATGTAAAGATACAGCGGCAAACAGTAAAAAGTATACTGTGGGAGCTACATCTCAACCTCCAGTTAAATAATCCCCCACCCCATTTTTTTAACCATCTACAAAGCAAAAAACTGGTCCACCCAGTGTGGGTGCAAGTTGTGTCAATATTGCTAGTCCAGTCACTTTGGATAGATGGGACAGAGAGACTTGTACCTGTCTTGTCCAGTCCCATTCTGGCAGTCGGGGTTCCACCCCTGCCCAGGTGGGTTGAAATCCAGACCACCGAGACCAGACCAGACCTGACAGGTAAAAGCCAGACTGGTACATCCAGTCAACTTGTGCCTGCTGCGGCTTGGCCGGCCACACTGGCCAATCTGTATTTTGTCAGTCTGGCCCAGTCTAGTGCTGGAGATCCAGTTTTCACCATATTCCATAAATCCCTTGCATGTAAGGCTTGGCTTTGCAATAATTTTCCAAACAACAGTACCAATTTTACATTGTCCGCCTTCAGCCTAAAACAGCAACACCGTCTGGCCACATCGATCCTTTTTTTAAGGCAGCACCCAAAATGCTAAATACGCCTACCTTGTTTAATTTCAGATTGGAGCTTTGGACTATGGGCAGCAACAGCAGCCTACACTATATAGCCAGGTTACAGGGTGTGTGCATCAGTGGATACATGATACAGCATCCAATCAATACACGGTTAAAAAAAACACCACACACAGACACACTCAACGAATGCTGCATAATAAAATGAATCACAGTGCTTCAGCTAAACATTACATGAACTGCAACCTATACGTCAATTTAAAATGAAATATTCTCTTCAGCTATATAACAGGCAGCAGTCATAATATAACCAAACACTACACAAAACAAAAACACAGTGCCAAATGCCAGTGATTGCATGCCAGTTGTGTGCCTTTAATTTGTTTTACTTAGTGTGCGGCTGCTACATTTTTTAGCTCAGTCATAAAATTTCATTTTTATGTTCCACATGTTCTACCACCACATGACCCAGACACCCTCCCTGGGCCCCTGACTAGTGTCTGCTGGTCTCCTTTAAGCAAAACCTGGACATTTTATAGCATTCTAAATCAGATTGCCACCATTATTTTAAATAATTAAAAGCCATAATGAAATACCTTCTTAAAGATCTAGTGTACTGCCTACAATTAATAGTAATTTTCAGATGCAGTCAGCTATCACTTATTTTTTGTTTGATGATTAGAAGATTTTCCACCTGGGAGAACTGGGCTGATGTGTGGAGCAGCACTCTGTTTGGAGGCTAAAAAAAAGTCAGTTCTGTTCCTCCCACTACATCTTCAGAATTATGACCAAACACATTGAGGTGACACAATCCTTGCACTCTAAGCAATGACTTGTACAAGTCACCAATCAAAATGGAGGAAATTTTGACATCACTAGTAACCAAGAAGCCCCACTCCCTGCTGCTTCATGTGAAAGAGAATAATCTGGCAGTCAGAAACGGCTGTCATTGGTTAATGGTGATGTCACATGCAGTGTGGTTTCAGTGCTGATGTAGTGGGAGAAACAGAATTGACTTTTTTAAGCCTCCAGAGTGCTGCTCCACACACCACCCCAGCACAACCAGGTGGAAAATCTTCTAATCAGCAAAAAGAAAAGAACAAATGCTTGAGACATAAGAAGTGACAGCTGACTATACCTGAAAGTTACAATTACTTCCAGGCAGTATACTAGCTCTTTAAGGGTTCTGTTGAATCCGTGATGTTCACTTCCGAGCAGCCACTCCCAACTCATCTCCACCTGCTTCAACTTGTCCTCCCTTCTGTTCGCTCCATACCAGCAATGACTAGACACCACAACTCCCCTCCCCCATGATGTCTGGTCCTTCCAAACCAAGGTTCTTTTTTCAATCAACCAACAGCTTCTCCTCCCCAACTAGAGGCCTGATCGCACGACCTGCCTGCCGCCTGTCTCACAGCTTGCTCCTCATCACATGACCACTCTCACCAGATGACTGGCATTGGTGAAAGGAGCCAAAAGTGAGGTGCTGTCCATTTCCCCCATGCCGTAGGCCTACTA
This sequence comes from Neoceratodus forsteri, assembly GCA_016271365.2. Classification (NCBI taxonomy): domain Eukaryota; kingdom Metazoa; phylum Chordata; order Ceratodontiformes; family Ceratodontidae; genus Neoceratodus; species Neoceratodus forsteri. The sequence continues at coordinate 706,675,812 of CM057459.1, read as the reverse complement.
CTGCACATATACATGTGAAGGGTGGCACATTCAAGGAGGTTGCAGGACTCAGAAGGAGGATGTGGGGGGGCAGTGTCAGTTTGGTTGTTGTGGGTGGGCAGTGCATGGCCGTGAATCACAATGTTTGTATGGTGGTGTTTGGCCAGTGTTTAGCCAGTCTTGCATCTACACCCCCCCCTGTGTCCCCAGACCTTGCTGGCTCTGTGTCTCCACAAACAGGAACTGGCTAAAAATCTGAGCCAACCCAGGTTGTTGGGTTCAGACTTGTTTGAATACAGGTCACTCAAGTTCAGGGAGGCTTAATGTTGAGATTATGACTTTGGCCCATCCCTGGTTTAAACTTCTCACTAGTTCTACTGAGTGGAGTCAGGTGAGTTTGGGGCTGGCTTGTAAGGCTTCAGATGATTGCTATGAACCCAATGTAAATAGGGTTCCTTGCACTCTTGAAGCAAGCAATAATACTCGAGAGGATGGGCGGTATTGGGCAAAGGGGCGTAATGAGGCCCGATGCCACAGGAGGAGGGCCTTGTAGCCCCTGGAAGGTCTGGTATTGCCCATACCACCCACCCTGGAGGGTAGTATTATTATGTTTAGAAAATGTGCTTCTGGGTAAATTTTAATTAATTGATCAAATAAGTGAGGAAATGAGTTGAAACAAATACAAAATTAGAAAAAAGATAAAATAGTCCCTACTTTTCAAAGCTGTTCCATCTCCCATTGCTGCCTCCCACGGAGCCATTCTCTTCTGCTTATCTCCCCCCCCCCAAAAAAATAAGTTAAGAGCCACAAGTACAGCGTGGCACAACAGCACAAAGTTATTTTTTTTAAGTCTGTGAACAGCAGCTGCTGTTTGATGCAATTACTGCATATGAGAAGAGGCAGCACAGTCTGAGAGGCTCAGCTGTGGAGAATGGAAGGCGCGAGAATGGGAAGCTCCGTTAGCCGATCAGAAAGGCAACCACAACAGAACTGACAAATTAGCTGAAAAAAAGGGGGTATTTAAAAATTGAAGACGCTGATGTGGGGAGGAGTATTCTATCTGTCATGGATAGTGAGAGACAAGGACTGTACTGGGACAGAGGACAGTGGCAGGGCTTTGAGATGTCTGCTGCTCCTGGGGAGTACCGGAAGTGCAGGTCTGTAGGAACCGCTACTTCTCTAAGCAATATTTAATGGAGTGAAGAAATGAGGTGTATTTTCTGGATCCGTTATGTTTTTTTAAAGACAGTGGCACTGGAGCTGTTGACAAGGTGTCTGTCTGTGAGACGGGGGTTATTCGATCGCTCACTAAGCAGTGAAAAAATGGTGTGTTTGATTTTAAATTTGGGGTGCCCAAGGATAAAGTTGGTAATAAGGCACCATGAATTGGCGCTTGTTTTGTTGGGGGATCTATGGAAAGTTAATGTACCCCCCTGTTATGGCTCTCAGCCAATCAGAGAGGTTCTAGTATCTGGCCCATTTTCTAAGGAATCTTATTTCATAGTAGATTGGGTCGCCTTTGTTCACAATCAAATAAGGGCATAGCCACTTCTCTGCAAACTTCCTCCTCTACTTTCTTTTCCTCTTTTTGTAGTTGAAATAGGACACTTTATCACCTAATAGTTGGTGTCAGATGCCTTTTTATCACTGTAAGTCTTTCTCCTTTCTACACTCCTCTTTTAATTTTAACTTGCAAATTAAAAAAAAGAAAATTCTGTAAGTGATATTTTAGATCTGTTATGCACTTGTGTGTGAATGTCAGAAGCCATTGACACTTTTTCCGCAGGGGTTTGGTATAACAGATGCATGGACAATACCATCTGCCTACCAGTTATCGTTTCAAATGGAGTCAGTCCAGTGGATCAATTTGGTGTCAGTCTCACTGCAATTAAGGCAAGTGGTGCCTTGATGTCCCAATTTTTGCATTTTCTGAAACTTACTTCTTGAGAATACTTACAATAGATTTGTTCATTCTTTCTTTCTACTTGTCCACAGGATTGGGAGTGGTAGACTGCATGAAGTTTCTTTTGAATTCCTAATGTCTCAAAGTAAAGGGAACCTCTGTTTGATTGTATCTGTAAAGGTAAACCCCAGTGGGTAAAGATGTGTTGAATTAGAATGGCAGCCATATTCTTAGCAGTATCACTGGGAGCTGGTATGCATCCTACCCCTTTGGCAAACAGGTCACAGTGAGCAAGTACTTGCTTCGACTGACGAAAGTAGACAGTGTGCCTATCCAATCAATCTGAATATCAGACCAGAGGAATATGACTCCTTTCACTTGCAAAGGTACTCAAAACATAGGTTTGGAGGGTTGGAATGTACATCAAGTAAGAGTACCTCTAGTGCAAGTGACTACATCTTTCAGCATGCCAGGCTACTATGCATTTCCAGACATTTGCTGACAGGTGAGCCCACTCACTGTCAGCATAATGTCCCCCATACATTTTGTTTGCAGAGTCAATACTTCACTACCATATCTGTCTAACTCCTGCACTTCCAATGCTAATACCAGCAAGCAAACATTCAGCACTGACAAATGCTTGTTCATTGTGCCACCATTCTACCCCCCGCACACACACACACACACTTTCTGTCCATCACTCTTTCAAGGTATGTATGAGCCAATCACATATTTCCTTAAAATTTACACTCCTGAAGTCCAGTAACCTCATCCTAGTGTGCTGTTTCTGTTAACCAATCCATATACCAAATCTTACTGTGCAGTGATTGCATGTATCCAGGTACAGTATATACCTAAATGTCACATCTGCAGTGCTGTGTCTGTCTTTTTTTTTTTTTTTTGTATATAGATTTTTTGGTCTTTTCACCTTGGTATTTGCCTTGATCCTGGACCCTGCCAATCACAGCAATGCGTGTGTGTGGAGGTGCACATGCACATCGGGTGCCAGCTTGGCCCCTTCCACTCCACCCCTGGTAATTGCCTGCTGCCCCCACCACCTATGCTACCATCAGACTTCCACCCGATGGGAGCAGAACTATGCAGGGTACGCAATCTCCCTGGGTGAGAAGAGCTGTCTTTCTGGCTGCTTAAGCCTATTCCCCCACCACCACCATGCCGGCTCACTGATGGCCCGAGGTCATTCCTGAACCCGGGTCACCGGCATGGTGTGAGGTAAGGCAGTGCCTCAGCCCTCAGTGCCACCAGGCCAGCCTGCTGTCCCTGTTTTTAAGAAACAGGTTCAGCACTGCTCCATCTCCAGTGGGTTCCATAGCCAGCTGCCTTGGAAATGCACACTAAAGTGAGCTGATGTCAGCCCTGCTTGATGATGTTGCAGCAACCAGAATCATAAAGCAGATTAAATACTCCATTAAGCAATACCTCACCTTGCTTGCCATTCTGCCAATTGTCTCTCCATAACCTTGCTTAACTCCTTCCCTGTGTTGTTGGTCTGTACACCAACCCCACGTGACACAGGCTCCATACCCTGGGCTTGTTTCTCAAAGAGGGCTTTGATCAGCGCAAACTGCAGCAAACAGCAGCTTGCACTGATGCCCAGTGCACCAGGGACCCAGCACCCGATTCTGGTACAAGAGGGGTCCTGGCACCCACTGTAAGTCCCCACACCTGCAGCAACCTCTCCCGTGTGACAGACAGATGGCGCATGGGAGGGGTTTTCCACAGCCTCTCTGCTGCTGAGATACTTGATCCCCACATCTCTGATGTTATTTTTAAGTTTAAAAGAATATCACCTGGTGGTCCAGGGTCCCCCCTCCCCAATCCCCGATCTTGCCATTTATCAACTATATCTATATTCCCCACATCCTAGTGGTCTAGTGGCCCTTCTCCCCAATCACGGGGCTTGCTATTTAGTAAAATATATTTATATTCCCCACATCCCTTATGGAGATGGGCAGGGGGCAGTAGACCTCCGGAATGTATGTTATGTATTTTTTACAGTAACAGGGGGCTTCCGGTATGGGGCTACTAAACTACTAGGGATGTAAGGAATATTGATATATTCAATAAATGGCATGATCTGGGGGGGGGGCTACAAGATCACTAGTGATATGGGGAATATACAGTAAATATATATAATAAATGCCAAGATTAGGGTTTGATGAGGGTGTATCCAGAAATGGCCAAACCTGAGTTGTGGTTAATGGTATACCATGATTCTGTTATGGCCATCAAATTCAGGTCTGCCTCTGCAATGGCCGCTCCAAGGTCAGGAATTTTATTTCCTACAGTAGTCTCCCTGCATTAGTACACATGGCTCTTCATTTCTTTTGTCCTTCCCATCTCCTGCATTGCCCTCCCTTCCTGATTAAATCTTTTGCCCTTCTCTTGCCCCTGGTACTGTTGCCTGACCCCCTCCCCATTTCCGTCTTCCTTCTGCTTACCCTATTTTTTGCATCTCTCAGCCTTATATACATCTACTGATCTTCTGGTCCCTTTACTCACCCTTGTCCCTACGTTTCCCTCCCATGGTGAATTTATTTCACCTAGACTTCTCCTCTCTGCTCTTCCATTTTCTGGGGTGGTGGGGGTGGCATTCACTACCACCCTTATTTTATGGACTCCCCCATTGGCTTTTAAACCCCCACTGCAGCATCATTTAAGCCTTCCACCCAGGACTGCCATTACACTCACAGATGGGTGGAAGCCATTCTCGCTCGTACAGGGCTCTATCCCACCAGGTAGGACACCAGTCACAGCAGGGGATACAAGGGGAGAAAATAGAAAAAATGTTTTTCATATGCTTCATAAAGTCTTGCCTGCCAACCTCCATCCCATGCCACAACCTGGATCACCGACACAATTCTGGATGGGAGTCACTGCATGGGGAGGGAAGACAGCCTTCCCCTTCTCTGGCCCCCACATGGGGAGAAATCCATTGGAGGACTTTTGGTTTGACAGTCTGAGGGAAGTGAGTGCTGAATGGAAAATGCAGGGACAGGGCTGAGAGCCCACCTGTGTTGACTGCAAAGGCAAAAACTTTATGGAGAAAAAAGTGCTACAGCATATGTAGCCTAAATTCAGACTTACAGACACATACACACACAATGTAATGGGAACAACCAAACCATTACAGTAAACCCAACCAGTGTAGATAACATATAGAGGGTCTCTTTCCTAGGTGTTATGGAGCAAGAAGTAGGACTTGAAAGGATGATGTCCATCGTACCTGTAAAATAAAATGTAGGAAAGAAGTCACAAAGGATCCATAGTTCTTGGGGAGTAAATTGGACAGACAAGACAGGTTAGGCATACAATGAAACTAATCTGATGGGCAAGAATTCAGCATCATGCCAGATCTGTTAAAGGAAAGAAAAAACAGGTTAATATATATATTTTTTTTTCAATTGTTTAACCAGGAGAGACACATTAAGCTGAAAGCTTGTTTACAGGTGTGACCTGGGAGCACAGGGAAGTTAAGTGACTTGCTCAGGGACACACAGTATACAAGTGGGGGGCTGTGGAATATGGAAAAAATACAGTAGTGAGAGACAGAGAGTGGAGAGGGGGTATAGGACAACATAGCAGTTAAAGAAAGCAGTTTTAGACAAAATAGTTAAGGCAAATTTAGGAAGGCAGAGATATAGGGAAAGAAAGAAAATTAGTAAAAAGATAAGAACAGAGAAGAGAAAGTGTTGTGGTGGGGAGACTCAAACCACTGACACTTTAAGATAGCCTACTTGCCGGTAATTATTAGTAGCTGGGGGGGGGGAGGGGATTGGGGAAACTTTGGGATAGTGATCCACCTTAATTAAGATAATTTATCATTGGGGATCCAGAGGCTATAGTTATCCCAGGGAGTTAGAGATATATATAACACCCAGGTGGACCTTTCAGCTAGCTTTCCTAGTGGCCAATGTTTAAAACAATTGTTTCCCAGGTATGTAGTTCGGGGGGGCAATAGTCTCCAATACTGTTCCACATTTTACCTCATCGAAGCCCCTGTTCCGAAATGACAACATCCTCCCACATTCAGTGTTACAAATTTAATGTAAAGATCACTAGTAATGCATGTGAAAACTATTATATTAACAGCACACTTTGTGAACTTCACTCACATGTACGGGTACACAATGTACCGAACTTTATGTTACCGTCCCACATTTTGTCTACTTGCACCACATATACTGTTTCAGGACTTGAGGGTGAAATGCTGTGATGTATTTGTTTAGACAGGCAGCAAGATGCACCATGAAAAAGACATGCTTTGTGTGCTACTGCATTAGCGTGAATGACCGCGCTACAAAAAGTGTCAGGCAGCAGCTTTTTACATCCAGCCCATATGGAGCTCAGGCTGCAGCCTGCTCCATGCAGGTGCGAGCTGGGGGGACAGGAGGCCAGTATAGGTAAGCCTCTCGCCATCGACCCGAGACCCCGCTCTGGTGGCAAACATAAACGCACTGAAGGACTTGGGGATACCATGGCTTCAGCTCCCATGAAGCCTTTTGATACAGATCTGGATGCCCTCATCTAAAGCTGCAGGGTGGCTAAGTTTAAAGTGCCCAACTGGGCCTTCTTATACCTAAATAATGCCTGCAATAGACACTGGCAGGAGCAGGGTGGGTGTTCCCCATGGGAGCAAGAACAGAAGTCTCACTGCAGCGCGGCTGCTGCTCCCGGAGGGTCACACAGAGTGAAAAGATGCAGTGATCTACTTTTTTTTCACAGCTCAGAGCTCTGATCATTTTTTTTGATAAATCCTATCCTGCAGCTGCTGTGGCAGGTAGCATGAGTGACTGTGCTACAAGTGAAAGTGATGGGCGTCACTTTCCACTCCCAAGCCGAACGAAACTCTGGCTATGCCCTGCTCCGTGCGGCCAGGAGATGGGAGATGAGAGATGGGGATGAGGGGGTCAGAGTGGGAAACTCATTGGGAAGAGGAGGCCAGTATAGGTGAGCCTCTCACCATCGACTCGAGACCCTGTTCTGGTGGCAGACATAAACGCACTGAAGGGCTTGGGGATATGATGGCATCAGTCCCAAGAAGCCTTTTGATGCTGATCTGGGTGCCCTCATCTAAAGCTGCAGGGTGGCTAAGCTTAAAGTGCCCAATTAGGCCTTCTTATACCTAAATAATGCCTGCAGTAGACACTGGCAAGAGCAGGGTGGGTGCTCCCTATGGGGAACAAGAACAGAAGTCTCACTGCAGTGCGGCTGCTGCTCCCGGATCAGAGTGACTCGGTACGAGCTGCGGGGCAACGGCTGAGATGGGGGGGGGAGACTGAGCATAGGAAGTGGGACTATGTAAGGGGAGGGGGGCTGAGTATGAGGAGGAAAGAATGAGTATATTGGTGCCTGAATATGAAGGGGGGTCTGTATATGAGAGGGTAGAAGAGTGCTACACAACACAGGAGCTGGTTGGGCAATATGAAAGCCACACTGAGAGCAGCTGCATCTGGGCAACATCATTGAAGTGATTCTTGGTCAGCGTCACAAACATCATCAAATGAGCTGTCTACGACAGCAGTTCAGATGCAGTGGTGAGGTGTAGGCAATTTGCATACTGCCGACTGCAGCATGCAAATTGCCTGCCGAGGGCAGTATGCAAATTGCCTACATGTCCAGAGGAGGGCAACTAAAATGGTGCAGGGTCTGCACCGGAAGACATATGAAGAGAGACTTAAGGAGCTGAATATGTATAGCCTCGAGGAAAGGAGGGAGAGGGGGGACATGATAGAAACTTTCAAGTACCTCAAGGGAATCAACAACGTCCAAGAGGGTAGCATCTTTCATAAAAGAGGTGTGCAAGAACAAGGGGCACAATCTGAAGATAGAAGGGGACGGCTCAGAGGTAATTAAGAAGTATTTTTTCACAGAGAGGGTAGTGGATGCATGGAATGGCCTTCCGGAGGAGGTTGTGGAGTCAAAAACAGTGGTGGAATTCAAGCATGCATGGGACAGTCATAAGGCAATTCTAGGGGTTGGGGGTAGGAAGAAGTAGGCTGCTGTTTAACTAGGATCTGCAGCTTATCCATTAGGTAGGGAAATGGGCAGACTGGGTGGGCCAAGCGGTCCTTATCTGCCGTCAAAATCTATGTTTCTATGTTTCTATGTCACATGTTACCACCGCTGATTGTAGCAGTCATTCACTTTCAACTGTACGCCACTGCATCTGAACTGCTGTCTTAGACAGCCGGGACATTCATTGGTGTGGTGCCGCCGTGCCTGTAAAAAGGAGTAGGGCATTGGCAGCGGGGGTGGCACACCTACGAAAACTTGTATGGTGGCACTATGTTTCTAGCACATGCGGGCAAGCAAACATAAAAATAGTAGACCATAAGAAGATAAGATACAGGATAAGCTGATACATCTAAACAAAACGTGAACTGCTCTCAGTATTTGAATATAAACAAATTGGCCACTATATTGAGGTAATTTATAATCTGCCTACACAAGAGCGGCGGAAGGTGAGGTACAAATACGTGGTAGATACAGTTTAAACTAGGCATGGGCAAAGCTGTGGATTTGCCAAATCCAGGAGGATTTTGGATTTGGTTTGACACGGATTTGGATGTAGATTTTCCTGGTCCGGCCTATGTTGATAAGTGGTGGAAAAAATTAATTTTAGGAGAAAAAAAAAAAAAACAAGAAGGCTTGCGTTGCACATCTCGAAGCCCGGCACAAATGAGACCATCGAAATGCAAAGTGGTATGCACAGAAGATGTACGGGGAATGCCCCAAGCGCATCCCCTCTGTGAATACCACAGTTGAGCCCAGCCCTGGATGCACCGGTGCAATCCCCTTGTTGGGCTGGGAATTCAATGGGCAGTGCATCTCATGATGCACTGCACCCAAAGTCGGCATTCAGAACCATCAACATGCAAATGGGGCCATTAGGCATGCAAGGCGCAATGGGGCCATTTGCATGTCATTTTGGCCCCATTTGCATGGGCCATGCAGGGATGTGCCCAGCCAAATGAAACTGTGTGGCCTCTTCAAAAACAAAAAGAAATCACTGACCATAGCTTTTCTACAACCAACTCACCCATAAACCCTGCTTCAGGATGCACAGAAAAACAACTTACCGCATCTACAGCACATAAAAGAAAATCCCACTTACATTTTTCAAGTGTGCTGTTCCTGAGGTACACAGTTCTGCTGCCTCTAGTTTGTAACGTGACCAGCTGGAGATCTCCGATTCCCAATGCAAATACCAGGAGGCAGTCGAGTGGGTGGGCAGGGGTGGGGTGTGGTAGTGCAAGTCATCACTTAGGACTAGGAGAGCTATTAACATGATCCTTATTCTGGTTTGGGGGGTCTGGCTGCATGCAGTCCTGCTGTGAGCTGTGGCTCTATCTGATAATGGGAGTGAGTCGATTGAAGAATGGGCCAGCCCTGCACTCACAAACGTGTGCCATGGGGGTGAAGAATATGGGACAGCAGCTCAGGCCACAACACTATTTATCAGCTCCTGCCATGGCTTCACTCTGCTGTTTGGTGGAGGGAGCTGTGCACTGTCATTCACAAAGTTGTGAATGACAGTGTACAGTACACACTGCAAGCCCATTGGTCAACAGGGCCCACCAATGGGCTGCAGGTTGTACAGTACCTGTCAGTTGCAGACAGCTCTGTTGGTGGACAGCCATGGCGGTATAGGGTGGGGTTGAGCTGCCCGCTGACAGGGGGATTATGCAGGGAGGGGAGCGGGTGGGTAGGGGTGCCTAAGTGCGTGGGGGGGTGGGTTGTCTGCTGAGCTATGGGGGGTGTCCTTTGGACTGCCAGTGCCGGTGTATCTGGCTCGGGTCGGGGAGGGGGTTGTGTGCATTGCACTGCATCACTGCAGGAAGAGGCATTGCAAAGGAGGTGTGGGTGGAGGGGCACATTGGACTGCCAGGGTGGGCAGGCTGTCATACTGACGACTGCAGTACAGCAGCCTGCCTGTGGGTGGCCACCCACTTAAGTCTACTTAAAGTAGACTTATCTTTGGGAGGCACATCTCTGGACTTGCCCCGGGGACGTGCCTCCATGTAGGGCTGTGAATGGGGTTGCGCACCATATGTATGGACACGTCCCCTTCACAGCCCCTCCAGATGCACCGCATATTATTATAGGCAGTATGCGGCACATCTGCAATGCATCGGGGATGCGCCGGAGTATTGGCCCCCTGCCAGAATCACGGCAGTGCACAAGCTGGGGATGCACTGGCGCATCCCTTTTGAGAATCCTGCTTGAAATGTAAAGATACAGCGGCAAACAGTAAAAAGTATACTGTGGGAGCTACATCTCAACCTCCAGTTAAATAATCCCCCCCATTTTTTAACCATCTACAAAGCAAAAAACTGGTCCACCCAGTGTGGGTGCAAGTTGTGTGAATATTGCTAGTCCAGTCACTTTGGATAGATGGGACAGAGAGACTTGTACCTGTCTTGTCCAGTCCCATTCTGGCAGTCGGGGTTCCACCCCTGCCCAGGTGGGGTGAAATCCAGACCACCGGGACCAGACCACACCTGACAGGTAAAAGCCAGACTGGTATATCCAGTCAACTTGTGCCTGGTGCGGCTTGGCCGGCCACACTGGCCATTCTGTATTTTGTCAGTCTGGCCCAGTCTAGTGCTGGAGGTCCAGTTTTCGCCATATTCCATAAATCCCTTGCATGTAAGGCTTGGCCTTGCAATAATTTTCCAAACAGCAGTACCAATTTTACATTGTCCGCCTTCAGCCTAAAACAGTGACACCGTCTGGCCACATCGATTCCTTTTTTTAAGGCAGCACTCAAAATGCTAAATACTCCTACCTTGTTTAATTTCAGATTGGAGCTTTGGACTATGGGCAGCAACATCAGCCTACACTATATAGCCAGGTTACAGGGTGTGTGCATCAGTGGATACATGATACAGCATCCAATCAATACACGGTTAAAAAAAACACCACACACAGACACACTCAACGAGTGCTGTATAATAAAATGAATCACAGTGCTTCAGCTAAACATTACATGAACTGCACCTATACGTCAATTTAAAATGAAATATTCTCTTCAACTATATAACAGGCAGCAGTCTTAATATAACCAAACACTACACAAAACAAAAACACAGTGCCAAATGCCAGTGATTGCATACCAGTTGTGTGCCTTTAATTTACTTTACTTGGTGTGCTGCTGCTACATTTTTTAGCTCAGTCATAAAATTTCATTTTTATGTTCCACATGTTCTACCACCACATGACCCAGACACCTTCCCTGGGCCCCTGACTAGTGTCTGCTGGTCTCCTTTAAGCAAAACCTGATCATTTTATAGCATTCTAAATCAGATTGCCACCATCATTTTAAATAATTAAAAGCCATAATGAAATACCTTCTTAAAGATCTAGTGTACTGCCTACAATTAATAGTAATTTTCAGATGCAGTCAGCTATCACTTATTTTTTGTTTGATGATTAGAAGATTTTCCACCTGGGAGAACTGGGCTGATGTGTGGAGCAGCACTCTGTTTGGAGGCTAAAAAAAAGTCAGTTCTGTTCCTCCCACTACATCTTCAGAATTATGACCAAACACATTGAGGTGACACAATCCTTGCACTCTAAGCAATGACTTGTACAAGTCACCAATCAAAATGCAGGAAATTTTGACATCACTAGTAACCAAGAAGCCCCACTCCCTGCTGCTTCGTGTGAAAGAGAACAATCTGGCAGTCAGAAGCATTGTCATTGGTTAATGGTGATGTCATGCAGTGTGGTTTCAGTGCTGATGTAGTGGGAGAAACAGAATTGACTTTTTTAAGCCTCCAGAGTGCTGCTCCACACACCACCGCAGCACAACCAGGTGGAAAATCTTCTAATCAGCAAAAAGAAAAGAACAAATGCTTGAGACGTAAGAAGTGACAGCTGACTATATCTGAAAGTTACAATTACTTCCAGGCAGTATACTAGCTCTTTAAGGGTGCTGTTGAATCCGTGATGTTCACTTCCGAGCAGCCACTCCCAACTCTTCTCCACCTGCTTCAACTTGTCCTCCCTTCTGTTCGCTCCATACCAGCAATGACTAGACACCACAACTCCCTTCCCCCATGATGTCTGGTCCTTCCAAACCAAGGTTCTTTTTTCAATCAACCAACAGCTTCTCCTCCCCGACTAGAGGCCTGATTGCACGACCTGCCTGCCGCCTGCCTCACAGCTTGCTCCTCATCACATGACCACTCTCACCAGATGACTGGCATTGGTGAAAGGAGCCAAAAGTGAGGTGCTGTCCATTTCCCCCATGCCGTAGGCCTACTACTACACATATACCTGTGAAGGGTGGCACATTCAAGGAGGTTGCAGGACTCAGAAGGAGGATGTGGAGGGGCAGTGACAGTTTGGTTGTTGTGGGTGGGCAGTGCATGGCTGTGAATCACAATGTTTGTATGGTGGTGTTTGGCCAGTGTTTAGCCAGTCTTGCATCTACACCCCCAAGTGTCCCCAGACCTTGCTGGCTCTGTGTCTCCACAAAACAGGAACTGGCTAAAATCTGAGCCAACCCAGGTTGTTGGGTTCAGACTTGTTTGAATACAGGTCACTCAAGTTCAGGGAGGCTTGATGTTGAGATTATGACTTTGGCCCATCCCTGGTTTAAACTTCTCACTAGTTCTACTGAGTGGAGTCAGGTGAGTTTGGGGCTGGCTTGTAAGGCTTCAGATGATTGCTATGAATCCAGTGTAAATAGGGTTCCTTGCACTCTTGAAGCAAGCAATAATATCCGAGAGGATGGGCAGTATTGGGCAAAGGGGCGTAATGAGGCCCGATGCCACAGGCGGAGGGCCTTGTAGCCCCTGGAAGGTCTGGTATTGCCCATACCACCCACCCTGGAGGGTATTATTATGTTTAGAAACTGTGCTTCTGGGTAAATTTTAATTAATTGATCAAATAAGTGAGGAAATGAGTTGAAACAAATACAAAAATTAGAAGAAAAGATAAAATAGTCCCTACTTTTCAATGCTGTTCCATCTCCCATTGCTGCCCCCCCCCCATGGAGCCATTCTCTTCTGCTTATCTCCCCCCCAAAAAAAAAGTTAAGAGCCACAAGTACAACGTGGCACAACAACACAAAGTTATTTTTTTTTAAAGTCTGTGAACAGCAGCTGCTGTTTGAGGCCATTACTGCATATGAGAAGAGGCAGCACAGTCTGAGAGGCTTAGCTGGGGAGAATGGAAGGCGCGAGAATAGGAAGCTCCATTAGCCGATCAGAAAGGCAACCACAACAGAACTGACAAATTAGCTGAAAAAAGAAGGGGGGATTTAAAAACTGAAGACGCTGATGTGGGGAGGAGTATTCTATCTGTCATGGATAGTGAGGGACAAGGACTGTACTGGGACAGAGGACAGTGGCAGGGCTTTGAGATGTCTGCCGCAGTTCCTGGGGAGTACCGGAAGTGCAGGTCTGTAGGAACAGTGACTTCTCTCTAAGCAATTTTTTAATGGAGTGAAGAAATGAGGTGTATTTTCTGGATCCGGTTATGTCTTTTTTTTTAAAGACAGTGGCACTGGAGCTGTTGACAAGGTGTCTGTCTGTGAGACGGGGGGGGTTATTCGATCGCTCACTAAGCGGTGCAAAAAAATGGTGTGTTTGATTTTTTAAATTTGGGGTGCCCAAGGATAAAGTTGGTAATAAGGCACCCTGAATTGGCGCTTGTTTTGTTGGGGGATCTATGGAAAGTTAATGTACCCCCCTGTTATGGCTCTCAGCCAATCAGAGAGGTTCTAGTATCTGGCCCATTTTCTAAGGAATCTTATTTCATAGTAGATTGGGTCACCATTGTTCACAATCAAATAGGGGCATAGCCACTTCTCTGCAAACTTCCTCCTCTACTTTCTTTTCCTCTTTTTGTAGTTGAAATAGGACACTTTATCACCTATCTAATAGTTGGTGTCAGATGCCTTTTTATCACAGTAAGTCTTTCTCCTTTTTACACTCCTCTTTTAATTTTAACTTGCAAATTAAAAAAAAAGAAAATTCTGTAAGTGATATTTTAGATCTGTTATGCACTTGTGTGTGAATGTCAGAAGCCATTGACACTTTTTCTGCAGGGGTTTGGTATAACAGATGCATGGACAATACCATCTGCCTACCAGTTATCGTTTCAAATGGAGTCAGTCCAGTGGATCGATTCGGTGTCAGTCTCACTGCAATTAAGGCAAGTGGTGCCTTGACGTCCCAATTTTTGCATTTTCTGAAACTTACTTCTTGAGAATGCTTACAATAGATTTGTTCATTCTTTCTTTCTACTTGTCCACAGGATTGGGAGTGGTAGACTGCATGAAGTTTCTTTTGAATTCCTAATGTCTCAAAGTAAAGGGAACCTCTGTTTGATTGTATCTGTAAAGGTAAACCCCAGTGGGTAAAGATGTGTGGAATTAGAATGGCAGCCTTATTCTTAGCAGTATCACTGGGAGCTGGTACGCATTCTACCCCTTTGGCAAACAGGTCACAGTGAGCAAGTACTTGTTTCCACTGATGAAAGTAGACAGTGTGCCTATCCAATCAATCTGAATATCAGACCAGAGGAATATGACTCCTTTCACTTGCAAAGGTACTCAAAACATAGGATTGGAGGGTTAGAATGTACATCAAGTAAGAGTACCTCTAGTGCAAGTGACTACATCTTTCAGCATGCCAGGCTAGTATGCAATTTTCCTTAAAGCCTCATAGGTGGTGCGATCTCCAGGCTTACCACTACAGTCCTAGCCATGCGTCTAACACAACGTTATTTCTCTATATCCCAAAGGGACCACTCAACTGGGAATATCAGATGATTTATGGGTGTATGTGAGCAGGTTCCTACGTAGGCTAAACCTCTGTTTCTGGTCAAACATAACCTTTAACTCCCTGTCTTGCTGAAGGTCATCAGCAGTAATAGGCTGACACTCAGGGCTCTCCAGATAAAGACATAATTTACCAAGTTTTGTCTTTTAACTGGACCTGGATCTTGTCAGAGCTGGTTCTTCTCCAACCATAACCAGGGTGCCCCACAAGGGTGCTTCTGGTGTGGTTTCTGGTTCTGGTTGAGGTAGCGGTACAGTTCGGTCTAAAAGGGGGAAATAAGAAGGTACTAGTGACAGGTGACTACATTGTAAGAGAGATGGAAGAGGTGGTGAGTTTATACATGAGGGGAAGAAAAAGTTCACTGTTGCCCTGGGACAACAGCGGGCAAAATCCAGAACAGTGCAGTGGAAAGCATCAGCTAGGAAGGGGAGGCCAGACGTGGTGGTGCATGTAGTGAGGTGGGCATGAACGACCTGGCCAGGATGAGTGTAGATAAAGGAGACCTTCCACATTCTAAAAAGGACACTTATGGAAAGGGCAGAGTTGATGATCTACTTGGAGGTTTTACTGAGGCTGCGAAACAATGAAAGGGGACAGTTCAGTGTCTATCAGTTCAATACGTGGCTGGAGGGATGTAGTTCAGCATAGGTATACCCACACAATTGTGGTAGGCCGTGCAGAGAAGGGTCTCAGAACAAGACCAAGGGGGCAGAACAAAAAAGCGTGGAAGGAAAAAATGAATAACACAAAGGGTGGGAGGCAGTAAATCTGGAGGGAGGTGTGTATGAATGCCAGCAGCATGGGGAATAATATTTGTCATCTTCTGGTACTGGTGGCAGAAGCCCATTTAGACTTGGTGGCTGCGACAGAGACATGAGCCACACAGTACCATGACTGGGAACTATCCATGCTAGGACACCTAGTTTTCAGGAGGGATAGAAGGCAAGGGAAGGGGAGGAGTGGCCTGGAATGTGAAGTATGGCATCAGAGCTAAAGAGGACAAAGACATGGGGGGCATAGATATGGAAGCATTATGGGTGCAGAAAGTCATGGATGGGGAGAGGATTATTAGCATTGGAGTGGCATAGAGATCATCATCTCAAAAGCAAGAAGTTAATGAGGAACTGTGAGTGGTACTAAAGAGGGAGGCAAAGCAAGGAGAGGTGCTGCTAATAGGGGACTTCAACATGCCCAGTGTGGACTACAGTGTCCCAGTAGCAGTGAGAGCAAGAGACCAGAGGCCCTGCAGGATGCATTTCTGGCACAGAAAGTGGAGAAGCCCCCAAGAGAGGGGACCATTCATAATATAGTTCTCACCAATAGGGACAGCATTGGGGAGGTTACAGTATTTATTTATTTGTTTGTTTGAAAATTGGTGACTGGGAAAGACAGGGAACAGAGAATAAAAATGCATAGAACAGGTGCAACTCACAGTTACAATAAAGTGCAAATCAGAGAACACAGTGACTGGAGAAAGTGCAAAATGTACAAACAGAGCAAAAGTAACAAGTTGAGCATTTCAGAAAATGTATGGGGGACTGTTAAGGGAAGGGAAAACAGGAGGAAAGGGGGCAGGGAAGGAGTCTCAGTTGATATCTGAGGCAGTCAGGACAGGTAGTGAAGCAGAGGAAAGAGGGGAGCTAGTAAGGGAACCTATTGTAACCAGGGATCTCCTGAATGTGAGGTTTCACATATGTAGACCCCCTTCCCCCTCTGTCTAGGGGCATGTATCGATCGCAGATGTACCAGGGGAAAATGGAAGGGACCACAACAATGCGAAACAACTCTGAGCTAGTGCTCCCAAACCAAGATAGGAAATTATATGCCCTACCTCTCGATGGCTTCAGCACGCAGTGCACTTTCGATCTGTACCTCTGTATTCTGGTTCGGCCCCAAACCTCTCGCCGCCGGATCCAGGACCTCCAGTCAATCTGCAGCCTTCAGCTCCCCCTAGGACTCATGATCCTGGTGCAAAACTGATGGTCACCTTCTGAAATTACAACATGTGGAGTAAAATAAATAATAGAGGCCTTTCATTTCATTTCCCCCCTTTTAACTTAAATAAAGGAGAATCACTACTGAATTTCTCCCCGAACAGCACTTTATTTCTTTCGCCAGCACTCCAAATGATTTCAGGGGTACAGGGATCCATCTTACTCCAAGAAAAAATAAAGCAGCTCCATGGAGCTATCAAAACTTTATACAAGCTTGCCCATACTGGAACTCTCAAGCAGACACGATGGAATACAGGCAGTACAAGCAAGTTGTTTTCCTTTCTGGAAGCTCGGCTGTTTAACCCAAGCAGATTCTTCGTACATGAAGAATCATCAGGCTACTGCCTCACTAGTGCTGGTAAGCCAAACTTTTTTTTTTTCTTTGGTTGCCATTTCCTGATCTCCCTTCCTGGCACTGGTTGGCTGTCCTATCTCTGGCGCAGAGAAGCAAGCTGCTTCCCCCACCTGGCCCCTGGACCTTGGTCCAAATCTCAAGGGGTTCCAGGATTTTCCCTTTCCGACCCAGATCCTGTAACCCTTATCTTCTTCCCTCAAGCCTGAACCCGCTGGTGTACCATCATATACCACACCAGTTCTATCACTTCTGCCATCCTCAATTTCCCACTTCCACTGGTGCTGAGGCCTTTACCAGAGCCCGGCCCCAGTGCCCAAACTGCACCTCTGAGCTGTCTTGCCATGAGAGGCACTTCAACCCTGCCAACACCTAGGCTCTCTGAGCAGCTCACATACCTCTTCTGCACCCATAGCATCCTCTTCTTCTAAGGTGCCCCTAGGTGACCATCCTGAGATGGCCCCAGACTCCTCTCTTCGTCTCATTCTTTCACATCCTGGGCTTGAACTAAGCTCCAACTGGGAGCTGCCCTCCAAGGCTTGTCTTAAAGACCTGTGATCCACACAGGTCGTTTTTTATGGGTGAAAGACACTCCTAGGCTTCCTCCACACCTGGGCTGCCCTGCCATTGCGGGTACAAGAAGGGACCTCTGCCACCAGCCCCTCTCCTGTGGGAACCCTGCCAAAGTCCCCACAGCTCTGACAGCCCAAGCCGCTCCTACACAGGATCCAAATGAGACTCCTGCCTACTCTGCCATTCTCCTACTACCAAGGCCTCCCCTATCCCGATGACACAGTTACAGTGGTTGACCATCCTCCCTGAGGAGCTCCCTTTCCTACTCCTTGATGCCACATCGCTGTAGAGGCCACCCCTGTCTACTGACTTTGGGGGGGGGGCCCCCCACAGGCCCAACCCGGACCATCAAGTTCCCTTCTTGCCTGCCCCTTGGATCCAGACTAAAGCTCACCAAACCTCCCTCCCACCCACCATTGATGGAATGGAGCTGGAAGAGGTTTTGTCATTCATATATTTGGATGTGTGGCTGGACATACATCTTGGTTTCTCATGCCAAATTGATGTTATCCCATCCAAACTCCTCCCCAAACTTGGCACCCCCACTGAAATAAGCACTGTATCCTGCTTCCAGCAAGATGGGAGATCATCTCTAAAATGAATGATACTCCAGGTCTTCGACTATGGTGATATAATCTACAGTGTAGCTCCAAAATCCTTCCTGACCAGACTAAATCCACTTTGCAAGGTTTTCTGTTGATTTGCTTGTTCCTGGCTCTCTTCATACTGATGACTGCTTTCTATAATTTTTCTGTCCGTCCCTGAATAACAGGTACCTCTCATATAGTGCTCCTTCCTTTTCAAGTGCTGGACTGGTAACCTCTTGGACTATTTTACCCCCTCCTTCCCCCCTTCCCCTCCTACTCCTAGAGGCACTCATTCCTCCACTCCTTCATCACTCCCCCACCGCTGAAACTCCTTTGGTCAGGCAGTTGTCTCCTAGGGAACTTCCTCACCAGTGAAATGACCTCCCCTTCCCCAGTAGTCCTCCACCTCACGTCATACACTACTGGCCTTACTTCATGCACTGACAAGACACCAGTGCCTTTGTCTCTAGGCTGCCTATCTCGCTGGGATGTTTATTTCACACAGCCTGCTTCTTCAGGCATTGTACTATGACTCCGCACTTCCCAGGCACTGTCTTTGTAGTCATCCCATTCCTCATAACAGATGTCTGCACTTCATAATTGCACTTCTTGGCTTGAAAATATAAGCTTACCTGTTGCTATGGCCTGCTACTTGTCATGTATTCAGCCTTGTATTTTATGAATTGTTAAACAATGGTGGAACTCTGAAGTTTATTTACAGTATCTGCTGTAGAAATCTCTGTTGTACCCCTTACCCAAGGGTTCATTTTGGACACAAGCTAGAATCTGCTTACTACAATTTTCCTGATGAATTTTAAATAAATAAATAACTAGCCAGTTGACCATTGAGTATACCAGCTTTGTTTTCCAAACCCACAAATCTCACAGAGCTTTTTTGTGCTCATATTTCTTAGATATCCAGTTGAAGAGCTGCTAACACCTCTGGGAAAACTTTGGAAATACATAATACTTAGAAACAGTCCAGCTTGTGTTTCAGGAGTCTTTTTTTTTAAATTTATTTAGCTTTTTGGCCCCTGGCCACCACCATACATCTGAATCAGGTCTTTCTCCAGTCTTCAGTCCCATCTGCCACTCCTCTCTCTGTCACACCAATGGGGATCCACAGAAAGTGGGACCTGAAAGTACCGTTGCCATCGTCTATGGTGGCTGGTGTGCATGATGTTTTTTCTTGGTTTATATCCACCAATCGCATAGTGCCAGGCAGCGCTCCTTCAGGTCAAGCCTGCACATAGCACACCCCTTGCAGAGGAGGCGAGCTCCCTGGCCTACAACAGGGGCTGCTAACCTCCCCAGCACCCAGATCAGCTGGCTGGCTACTGAATCCACTCCTGAACCTGGGTCACCACTGTGGGAGCTTATTGCACTACTCATTGGGCCATCTGGCAGCCATCGTATATCTTTTAAAGTTCTTCTCCCCTTATTTATTACTGAGGAAATTTTCATGAACACTGGGTACCTTTGAGTTCATCTGCCCAATGCTTTTTCCCACTTGAAGCCATAATCTTGTATTGTAACATCACAGTCTATTGCAATGGAAATAACTGTGATGTTAACAAACATTTCCCTTGTTGTCTGCTCAAGAAAATGAATGCTCCATACACATAAATTGTTCTTATCTTTCTTTCTTTTTATTTGTCCAAATCCCAACATTTCACCTAACAATTAGGCTTCATCAGGGGAACTCTAAAATTAATTAAAACAGACATTTATTCAAACATATATATTCTTTTCTTATAATACAGATTTATAGTGCCAATGTAACTTCATACTTGACTTTCCTTATATATTTCCTTTATATTTATTTCATTTGTATCATAATTTATTTTTGATTTCTTATATGTTATATGTGATGCTATCACCATAATACCAGCCACCTACTTATATTTGTGTGCTATATGCACTACTTGCCTTGTATCATGGCCTGAGCACTCCTCAACTGCTGAAATATGTGCTCATCTCTTTTTCTGGCTCACATTCTAGTTTTGAACCTATAAGTGCTTATTCAACCACTTAAAGGCTTTTCTGCATTAATACCTGTTATTCAAATATTGTGCTCCCAGGTCGCTCCTGTAAAAAAGCTTTCAGCTTAGTGTGCTATACCTGGTTAAACAACTAAAAGAAAAAAAAAAAAAGTATTGTTAAATTATTCACCTGAAAGATGCTACCTTATCAAATGCACCTTCCAATAATTAGCCTTGGCATTTCATGCTCAATTCTATAGAAAAAGAGTATACATTATAACATTTAAATTCTAACATTCCTTATTGTTACATTTTCAAATCCTCATTTCATCTTCACAAAAAAATATAGATGGATGGATATTATTCCCAACAATGTCTTGTGTATATACCTTTAAATATTTGCAAGGTTCATATCCTCTCTATGTGGTGTTTCTTTATTATTTTCTGCAAAGTCTTCCACTGTTTAACCTAAAGGCACTGAAATGGAGGAGTGTTAGTATCAGTGTTATGGATATAGAAGTCTTCATTCTTTCTTAGACTAGTCTGTGTATAAAACATCTGGTGTTATCATTTCTGGCATCTGGGATGTACTTTCAGTTTTGCCATCTGTTTCTCTCTCACTTAGTTCAAGCTCTTTCCTTGCTAACAAATCTCCCTTGCCCATAGCAGCTCTGGTAATTTCATTTAATTATTCTCATTTCTCTGAATGTTGTTTTAATTTTTATGTCCATGGCTTCTGATGCTTCTCCTACATGGTCCTAACTGGTTGTCCACTTGTTTCCTGTCCCTTTTTCTTCACTTGCTATTCTCATTTCTCTGAGTACTGTTCAAGCTTTTGTATTCAAGGTGTCTGGCGCTTCTCTTTCATGGCCCCTAAGCTGGTTATCCACTCATTTCCTTTCTCTTTATCTTTGCTTACTAACATATACTGCTTTAGACTATATACCTCTAGTCACATTCTTCTCTTTCTTGCCCTCTCTGTCTTTTGAGTATTTCTGTGTTAGCTGTTTTATGTTTTTTGCTCACACAGTGGTCATTAAAGCTGTTCTTGGATTCTTTCCCCATAGTCAAAAGCTTTTCCATGAGTTTAACAATGCTTATCTGTCCATTTCAGTGAGGTACTTACTTTTTAAAGATGGTGCTTGTGATAATGTTCTCACTTCCGTGTTGCTTCTTTCTAGTACAATTTCAGCAGTACTGAAGGGGCCAAAGAAGAATGTAAGACATCCAGTGGGAAATAAGTAAGAGGAGCCAATGAACTCATAAGGAACAAATATCCAGTTTTCATCTATACCACCTCAGTAATAAATAACGGAGAGATGAAATACTGAACTAGTGTGAAATATAAGCTGAACTGTGTCCAAATAGTATTTCTTTTTAAGTTCTCCTGGAAGCATCAGTTGCTGTTTAAACCAATGTGTTGTTGGTATCTTGAGAAAATGGAAGAAATTCTATTTAAGTGATAGCATTGATTTAGTTTGAGTATATGAAACAATAACTGGCTTCTGTGGTTGATTAAATGCCGAGGTGAGGCCGAGACATTTAATCCCCACAGAAGCTGGTTATTGCGAGTACACTTCAACTAAATAAATGTTATTACTAGTATACGAGTTGGAGTGTATGCACTGTTGACTAGGATAAAAAAACTAAAACACATTTTGGGGCTTAAGCTACATTAAAGCTTTTAGTTAAAGAAACAAACATGGTATCATGATGTCAGTTCCATTGGAGAGCAGGAGCTGAGCAAGACGCTGGCTCACAGCAGCGAGGTCCAATGACAGCAACCTTACAAAAGTAGCTGGGCTTTTTTGTTACCGCAAGACGCGCTAATCAAGGTACCATACGGCAGCAGATGCTCAACAAATAAATTGAAAAAGAATCATGGAGGTGGACACTCAACTCAGAGGGTGGAAGGAATGTCAAAAGAAGTTCGACGAGTAAAAGAACTTACCAAGCAACGCTCACAGCTGAAGAAGAAAAAAGAACAGAAATCACAGCACTACTCTGCATCAGAAATGCCAAGGCATTGGCTTTTCTCCCCCAACTTTGATTTGATAACACTAGTGAGTCAGTCTCCTCTGTCCCCCCCTCCTGGACACCCCAGTAAGTAACCCTCTTCCAAAACCAGGTGATATACACTTTTACTTTATTGAAAACAATAAAAAGGCTAGTGTCAGCTCTGGTAATTCTCTTAATATGCCACCCAAAAAAGCAGGGAATAAACAGCAAGAGATGATGGAAAATAAAAATGTAAATACAAAAAAAAATGGCACCAAAGCTTGTTAATGATACTTCTGTGGGGGAAACAGAACATGGAGAGATAATTATAGGGAAGGAAACTGACATACTAAATTCAGTGGGGCAGTGGCAAGAAGAGAATCAGCCACTGACTATGTTTTGGCATTGGACTCACAAGAATTACAAGCAGATCTACAATCAGGTCAAAGGAAGGACCCAACAGCAAAAGAGCAGTGTGCTGAAATAATGAGTGTAATGTCATAATTTAGAAATGAAATGCTAGATGTTTTTAAGAGAGATCAAAGGTTCTATCAAAGGAATTTCAGATTCAGTTAATGTATTAACAGAAAAGTTAGAGGGGCTCACATTATGAACAAATGTTTTGGAAGAAAGAATATCCAGCAAAAAGATACAAGTACCCTCATGTTAAAGATTCAAACACAACATGATAATCAACTTCAGGCACTTATCCGGAAAGTGGCTGAAATGAAAGACCATTCTTGTAGGTCAAACATAAGAATATGCAACTTCCCTGAAGGCCTGGAGGGAATGGGGATCTATTACATTTTTGGGGCAGATGTTTATGAAGGCAATGGGCAGAGACTATCC
Source organism: Neoceratodus forsteri (assembly GCA_016271365.2). Classification (NCBI taxonomy): domain Eukaryota; kingdom Metazoa; phylum Chordata; order Ceratodontiformes; family Ceratodontidae; genus Neoceratodus; species Neoceratodus forsteri. The sequence goes on along the minus strand of CM057459.1, from coordinate 706,652,777 downwards.
AGAACAAAAAATTGTCTTAGATAGAGCCCACAGTGGGGGATCTCAGTTTGCTGGTAATAATCACGGGTATCCCAGGGTCATCTATGTAAAACCCCATAACTATCAAGATAAAGAGGCCATTTTACAGAAAGCAAGGTTTGAGAGGGACCTGAAGTTCCAAAATTCATCTTTCCATGTATACCCTTATTTATCAACTGAGACAGTAAACAAACAAAAAATGTTCAATCCAGTCAAGAAAAAACCTCTATGTTATGGGCAGTAAATTTACAATGCTGTACCCAGCTAAATTGCACTTCATTGTGAAAGGCAAATTAATGGCTTTTGATGATGATGAAGAGGAAGTGCAAGAGGCCTTTGATATGGCCTATGGTAATCAGCAAAATCAAGTTCAAACAGCAGCACTAAAGACAATGAGGTCACATCCATATCAGATGAGATAACAGGATGTGCCAGATCCCTCATGAGAACAGACGCTGTAAAAAAAAAAAATAATGACGAAAGGTTAACCTTTCAGTAGTAAACTGAATTACGACTTTTTATTTTCCCAGATCCAAAAGGACTTAAAACGCTGGACACATCTCCCTATCTCCTTTCTGAGTAGAGTTCAATTAATATAAATAAATATCCTCCTGAGGGTTCTTTACTTAATGCAGAATATTTCACTCCCGATATTACAAAGGGATGTCCGGCAGTGGAATGGAGTGGTGTCCATTTTCTTGTGGGGCGGGAACAGACCGAGGCTTGCTCTTAAAAAGCTAAACCTATCCAAGGAGAGGAGTGGGCTGGCCTTCCCCGACTTTTAGAAATACTCGATAGCAACTATCTTGACACATTTGGTGAAGTGATTCTCACCTCTGATTCCCCAAGCAGGCTATTGATTGAATGATCCATGGCAAGTTTTCCTTTAACCATGAACCAGGTATTCCAACCTAGATTCCCATCTTCATCCAGAGGGAGTTCCATGTTTACTAAAGCAATACTCCAGAGCTGGACCAGATTTCTGGCCTGCTCAGAAACCAATTTGGGGCCAAGTGGGTAGGTATTCCCGGATATAACCATAGCTTTCTCCCCTCTCTTATGGATGGGGGGTTTGGGAGGTGGAGGAGACTTGGATTGTTCCACACCTTTCAATTTTATGGTATGGGGATTTTTAAATTCTTTAGCCAGATTTGAGAAGAGTTTTCTATTCCTATCCAAGACTTTTTCCACTATCTACAGGCCCGCCACTTCCTGGACACGAAATTGGGCCTGGATGCCTCTGACCTTTATCCTCCTCCCCTGTTTATATTCTTACCTCAGTTGGTGGGTGGCCCAACTCCCCGACACCAGATATCCAGATTTTATAAAGCTATACTGGGCTCCCCTACTAATGAAATGGACAATGTCCAGACAAACTGGGAGGCAGAACTAATGATAAATTTGACATCAAGAGACTGACATCTATTTGGCACCATCAACACAAAACAACAAACTCCTACTCCTGGAGAGAGTTAGCTTGGAACATGTCTATAAGGTTCTTTCGTACACCCCAAATCACAACTAAATACTCTGCTTCGGGTGATTACTTGTGCTGGTAGGGATGCAGCTGTGAGGTGGCAACACACTCCCATATGTTTTGATTTTACCCGACATTGACATCATTCTGAAGGGAGGTGAGAAAGACCTTGGTGAGATTTTTTTCCATCTTGGATGTCCTAACTCTGGAGTTGGCTTTATTACTACACATACTTAAGCAAACCTGGGGTGCCCATCAGGTTTACTTGATTTGTGTACTGCTAGCTGCGGCAAAGAAAGTCATAACTAGATTATGGCTTCAGCCAACTCCCCCCGAAATCTCACACTGGGAATCTACAATTGACAACAAATATAAAATGGAACATCTTATGGCTAGATTACAGAATAGGGTCCCACTCTTGCTGAATAGATGGACCCCCTTGGTTTCTCCTAATTGTGCAGAAGCGACCAGATTTGGTACCCTGATGGTCTGGGGGAAGGGGTCCTCCTTTCCCACCCCCGCTCACTCCTGGGTTTCTCCTCTATTTATAGCCTCCTTGTTTTGTGAATCGGTCAGTCTGACACAGATTACCCCCCCCCCAATGGATTTTATCTTGATCACAGTATATAAAATAATAGCTATTATAACTTAGGAGGGGCCTAGTACAATATGAATGACTCAATAACCTGCAAACCCCCCTACATGTGTCTTTATATGTAGACTAATATGTACATAACATATGTTGAAATTAACATTGTATACCCAGATAAGATTTGTATGATCATTAGTACAATGGCATCTATTTTATTTGTCTATGTATGTACTCCTTGTGTGTGTGGAAAAACTTACATAAAAAGTTAAAAAAAAACTTTCAGTAGTGATAAGAGTAGGGAGATGTACATTTGGCTCTTTTTTCTTTTTCTTTTTTATGAAGGAGTAATATAACACAACACATAGAAAATGGATTAATAAAAATGAATTATTTTTGGGGTGCTCAACTCAACAAGATTATTTCCTTAATGAAAGGTGATCCAATGATAGAATAGTAGCAATAAATTGTGCAAACCCCAGTCAAACAAAAAGGATTCATGGACAGACCCCTGCTGTGAGTTCTAGGTGTGTGAGGTGATACAAGGAGGCCATCTCTGCAACTATGGGGGGCAGGAGAAATTTGTTTTCTCATGGGTGGGTAGTGTTTTTTAAGGGGAGGGGTACGCTATGGGCAGAGAATTATGCAAGCATTTAAAAAACTAAGGGTCCACGATTTCAGGGTACACAAAAGGAAAACATGGAAAGGTAATATATTTATTATTGCTCATTGGAGCAGTAATTATTATAAAAATGGAGCAGAAAATTAAAATAGCTACATGGAAAATTAAGGGGCTATAAATAGAACCAAAATAAACAAAGTCATAAATTATTTAGAGAAAAAACAAATTAACTGCATCATGTTATAGGAAATGCACTTTACAGAGAAAGACTATCATTGGTTTCAGAGATGGTGGGGACCAGGCACCTACTCTTCTTTCAATCAGACCTCGAGAGGGGTGACCATTTTTTTCACAAGAAAAAATCGAAACATATAATTTCAAACATTAAGATGGATCTATGTAGTAGATACATTATAACGGAAATAACCATATGTTTAAACAATTTTGCATTAGCCACTATATATGGACCAAACACAAATAATCTTTCTTTTCTGAAATTTTCTTACATAGAAACATATATTTTGATGGCAGATAAGGACTGCTTGGCCCACCTAGTCTGCCCATTTCCCTACCTAATGGATAAGCTGCAGATCCTAGTTAACCAACAGCCTACTTCCTCCTACCCCCCACTAGAATCGCTTTACATCTGTCCCATGCATTCTTGAAATCCCCCACTGTTTTTGAGTCTACGACCTACTCAGGAAGGCTGTTCCATGTATCCACAACCCTCTCTGTGAAGAAATACTTCCTCACATTACCTCTGAGCCATCCTCTCCATCTTCAGATTGTGCCCCCTTGTTTTTGCACATCTCTTTTTCTGAAAGATGCTACCCTCTTGGACTTTGTTGATTCCCTTGAGGCATTTGAACTTTTCTATCATGTCCCCCCCCTTTCCTAGAGGCTATACATCCTTAGTCTTTCTTCATATGTCTTCTGATGCAGACCCTGCATTATTTTGGTTGCCCTCCTCTGGACAGCCTCCACTCTGTCTATGTATTTGCGGAGATGGGGTCTCCAGAACTGTACACAGTACCCCAGATCTGGTCTTACCAACTGTCTGTACAGAGGACCAACAACTTCCTGTTTTCTGCTGGTGATGCCTCTCCCTATGCATGCTAGTATCCCCCCAGCCCTCCTTACTGTCTTCTCATATTGCTGGCCCACCTTTAGGTCGTCTGATATGACTACCCCCAGGTCCTTTTCCATTTTTGTTGTTGTCAGTATCTCACCCCACACTGTGTACTCTTCCCATGGGTTTTGGTTTTCCAGGTGCAATACTTTGCACTTCTTTTCATTGAATCTAAGCTGACATACATTTGACCATTCCTCCAACCTTGCCAAGTCCCTTTTCATCCTTTCCACCCCACCTTGTGTATCAACCCTGTTGCAGATCTTTGTGTCATCTGCAAAGAAAGATACTTTCCCTTCCAGTCCCTCTGCAATGTCACTTATAAAGACATTAAAAAGGACCGGCCCCAATACTAAACCCTGCGGTACCCCACTAGTAACCCTCCTTTCTTCACTGTGGACTCCATTTACTATTACCCGCTGAGTCCTGTTGTACAACCAGTGTTTTACCCAGGCTACCACCCTGGAACCCACGCCCAGGCTGACTAATTTGTTTATTAATCTTTTGTGCGGGACTGTGTCAAATGCCTTGCTAAAGTCTAGGTAGGCCATGTCCACAGCCCCTCCCTGGTCTACTGCTTTGGTCACCTAGTCAAAGAAATCAATTAGATTTGTCTGACATGACCTTCCCACTGTGAATCCATGCTGCCTTGGGTCCTGCGCCCCACTGGCCTCTAGGTACTCAACAATTCTTTCTTTCAGAAGTGATTCCATCATTTTCCCTAACCCTGAAGTCAAACTGACAGGTCTGTAGTTTTCTGCCTCTGTCTTACTCCCACTTTTGTGAAGCGGAATCACAACCGCCAACCTCCAGTCCTCAGGTACCACACCATCCTCCCATGATTTATTAAAAAGGGTAGTCAGTGGTATTACTAGTTCTTCCCTTAGTTCTTTTAGAATTCTGGGGTGAATCCCATCAGGCCCCATTGCTTTATCCAACTTCAGTGTTAATAGTTCTTTCAGAACCCTTTCTTCTGTGAAAGGACTAATATCAACCCCCCCCCTTCCAGAGTGCTTCTATTGACTGGATTAGGTATTTCCCCTTGCTTTTCCATTATGCATACTGAGCAGAAGTATCCATTCAGTAGCCCTGCTTTTTCACTGTCACTCTCTGCCCAACCAACTTCCTCTTTATTCAGCCTCAGTATCCCTGCCTTAGTCTTTCTTTGCTCCCTAATGTACCTATTAAAGGTTTTATCCCCCTTCTTAATCAGGTTGGCTATCTTTTGCTCAGTTTGGGCCTTTACTATTTTGACTGCCTTACCCGCTTCCTTCTGCTTTAATTAGTACAGTTCTCTGTCCTGCTTCTTCTGTGTTTCCTTATACTTCCTGAATGCTATCTTTTTCTCCCTTACCTTCCCCGCCACTTCTTTTGAGAACCATAGTGGTTTTTTCTTTAGTTTTGATTTGTTTATTTGCTTCACACAAAGGCTTGTTGCCTCTGTGATGGCGGTTTTGATGTTTCCCATTGTTGCTCCACCTACCTTCTTGCCTGTTTGCTAGTGCTTTTCTGAGGCACTCCCATTTGGACAAAATCAGCCCTCCTGAAGTCCAGTACCTTCACTTTTGTGTGGCTTGACTCTATAGCTAAGTTTATCGTGAACCACACTGTTTGGTGGTCGCTTATTTCCAGATGTCTACCCACTTCAAGATCAGAGATCCTCTCTCCATCATACCAGGTCTAAGATTGCTGTCTCCTGAGTGGATTCCAAAACTAGCTGTCTGAGGCATGCCCTCTGTAAGGCATCAAGAATTGTCTTGCTCTTGGATGTGGCTGCAGCAAAGGTGCTCCAGTCAACATCTGGCATATTTAGGTCCCCCATCAGCAATATCTCCCCTTTCTCTGCCATCCCAAGGATGCCTTCTATCATTTCCTTGTCCATTTCCTCCCCTTGAGACAGGGGGTCTGTATACAACCCCTGTGTGGATTGTGGAGCCATTTCCAGTCTCCAGGGTGACCCACAGTGCCTCCTCTCCTCCCTGTTTACCCTTTAGTTCTGTTGCTTTGATCTCTTCCCTTACATAGAGAGCTACTCCTCCTCCTCCTCTTCTTCCCTCCCTGTCCCTCCTGTAGATTGTGTACCCTGGTATGTTGATATCTCAGTCATGGTTCTCTGTGTACCATGTTTCTGTGACTGCCACAATATCCAGGCATCCCTCTTCCATCAAGACCACAATTTCAGGGAGCTTTTTACCTAGACTACGGGCATTGGTACTCATTACCCTCCATTTTTTTATGGCTTTATTTCTTTTTGCCCCATCCCTGTCCCTACTGCCTTTGTCTCCATTTACCCCTGCCCTTCTCCCTATTGACTGCTCTATCTCGGTGTTTACCTCACTAATTACTCTGATTTTTTGGGGGGGTGGCTTGGATTTCCCTTCTCCTCTTCAGTGCCACCCCTTCACTAGTTTAAATGCTTGCCATTGAAGCATTTAAACCTATCACCTAGGATCCTGGTTCCCTTCCAGGATAGATACAGACCATCGCACCTGTATAGGTCTGCATCCCTCCAGGTGGAGCCCCAGTCCCCAATGAAGCCAAGTCCCTGAGCTCTGCACCAGCTTTTCAACCTGTCATTGAATCCCATGGTGCAGAGTACTGTAGCCTCATCCATGCCATAGACAGATAGCACTTCTGAGAAAGTTACTGTGTGTGCTACCTGTCTAAGGCCCCTCCTCAACTCCCCAAACTCCTGTTGCACTGCTCTGATCCTATTCTCAGCCAGGACATTTGTCCATAGGTGGATAATGACATCCAGCTCCCTCCCCCTTGCCGCTGCTCCTACGAACCTGAGGATTCATTTCCTGTCCCTCTGAGCCTTGGCACCAGGCAGGCACCTTACCTCTCTTTCCCCTCCCTTCCCCAGTTCTACCCCCCTAACAATTGAGTCCACTACCAGGGGTTTTTTCCTTCCCCTGTGGGGTCCTGGGCCACCCCCCTGTGGGTCTCCATTGTGGAGGCTCCCAGCATCCTCCTTGGTCTCCACTGCAGGTGCCTCCATAGAGGAACCATGCTTTGCCAGAGTGGTGAATGAATTGTGGAGAGGCACAACTGGAGGGATGCACCTCTGTTTCACAACCCTCACCCTCCCTGAGCCCACCGTGGTCCAACCACTCCTCTTTCTTGGCAACCTCTGTGGTAGTGGTGGTGGCCTGGGTGGTCCCTGGGTGGGGAAGCAGGTTTCCCAAATCCTTGCCAGGTCAGCATGGAGATGAACAACCTCCACCCTCAGACCAGAGAGGTGCCTGCAAATAAGGCAGCAACGCAGTCTCCAGAATGTCTCCCAGAAGACTGCTGCTCCATAGCCAGTGCATTGCACCACTCCCCACATGTCTGTGTCCCTTCCAGTTACAAATTACAATACATTACAAATTACATTATGCAAAGCACCATATATAATTGGAGGTGACTTTAATCTTACATTAAACAAGAAAGACAGGACTTCTAGTTCTTTTAATTTATTTAAACCATCAATCAGGGTTATTAATATCTAAGATTAATAGGTCTTTGGGAAGAGCAGAGTCCATCTATCAACAAATATTCTTTTTTTTTCTGTAATGAATCTGTCCTATTCAAGAATTGATTTTTATTTGGTATCGGAATCATTATATTACAAAATAAGTCATATAGACTACCCTGGTATAATTATCTCTGACCTTTCCCCTTGCATATTGAATTTTCATTTAGAAGGTGAAAATGGATAAATAACTTATGGAAAATGGACATTGCCCTTTTGAAACATCAAGATATTAACAATGCATTTATGAAAGAAATGGAAAGTTTTTTTGAAAGAAATATACAGGAGGACACAAATATATTCATTATCTGGGATTCTTTTAAAGCCTGGGTAAGGGGGAAATACAAAGATTAAAAAGGTATAGAAATAAGAAATGGACAGACCAGCAAAATATTCTGGAAAGAGAAATTTGAATATTAGAACAAATACATAATTCTACTTTTGATAAAAAAATAATAAATTAATTCAAAAAAGAGAAGAATACAATAAATTATCAACAGATATGGCAGAAAAACAAAACTGCAAACCAGAACAACTTATTATATCTCATCAGACAAGCCATTAAAATTAATGGCTTGGTAGCTTAGGAAAGACCAGGAACAAAATAACATCATATTTATTAAAAGTCAAAAGGAGACTATTCATAAAACCCCAAAATAAATAAGAAAAATTATTGTGGAATACTATACAAACTTATATACATCTGAAACTACAAAAAATGATAAAGCGGCAGAAGAATTCTTGAGTAGGGTTCAAACTAATCAATTAACGCAAGAATTAAAAAACACATTGGATAAACTGATAACTCAAGCAGAAGTAGAATCAGCAATTGAGAAATTATCATCAGGCAAAGCACCTGGCCTCCTATGGATTTCAAATAGAATTTTTCAGAAAATATAAAACATTTTTAGCCTCAATCCTTACCAAGATTTATAATAACATTAATAAAAACACAAAATTCAACAATTCTTTAAAAAGGCAATGATTCTACTGTTTCATAAACAGGGCAAAGACCCAAGTATTTGTGCATATTATAGACCAATATCTCTGCTCAGTGCAAATTATAACATTTTTAGAAAAGTGTTAGCTACAAGGTTGGAGGGGGTACTCCCTGCCTTGGTCAGTTAAGACAAAAATAGATCTATTAAAGGTCATGAAATTAATGAAAATTTAAGACGAACAAAATACAATCTCAAATCATAACTCCACAGAAGCAGTCCTACTAACAAAAGATGCTAAAAAAGCATTTGATATGATAGAATGGAAGTTTATATTACAAACATTGCATAAAATGAACTTTGTAAAACATTTCATAAACTGGATTAAAAATACATGTCAGAAACCCAAAGCAAATATAAAAATAAATAATGAATTATCAGAAACCTTTGAGTTATCTAGAGGTACAAGGCAGGGATGCCCCCTCTCATCTTTAATATTTGCACTGGTTATGGAACCTTTAGCTATTGAAGTAAGGGAAAAATGATAATATAGCAGGAATTGAGATCAATAATAACACTAAAAAATTAGCCTTGAGTGGTGATGGGGTGTGTGAGCAAAAGTTGGCCCTTTATGCTGATGATTCTCTTTTCTTTATGGCCGATCCTGAGTTCTCTGTGCCTCATCTTTTACAGGCACTCAAAGATGATGGTTTCTTCAACTTACAGAAATTGGAGGCAATGGTTTTAAGTGGTGTTCCAAGGCCAACATTTAAAGCATCTTTCCCCTTTGCCTGGGCCTCCAAAAACACGTTTCAATGCCTAGGTATCAGAATCTCAGCAGACATCTCACAGTTATTTAAAAACAACTATCTGCCAGCCCGTTAGCACAGCAGTTGGATTTCCACTTGTGACGCTGGTGACCTGGGTTTGGGAACGGACCTGGGGTATTGGAGGGTCGGCTGGGGGGAGAAGGATGAAGCATCCTGTAGACTGCTCTCCTTCTCTGGGGGGGGTGGGGAGAGTGCCCGGTGCATGAAGGTCCCCTGGTGGAGGTCAGGGGCACTGCAAGCAGCTGTTGCCAGTACATTCAGGGGGCTAGACAGACACAAGCCATCACTGCATGTTCCAGCCCCCTTTACAATGGGAAACAAATTACCACTGCCCACTGCCTTGATGACATCCACCCTATCTCCTTCATTGCTGCCAGGCTGACTCACAACTTATCACAAAGTTTGCTGCACTATGGGCAAGGTGCCATGACCCCACCCTGGGGGGGAAAGCCAGGGGGTATCAGGAGTGTGGCTCATGTGGGGGGGTAAGGCACCAGGAGTGTGACTGGACCGAGGGTTCTGGCATGGGCAAGTGGCCAAAAAGAGAACATAAATAAAAAAAAACTACCTGAAACTTTTTCAGGAACTACAAGTGGCTATGGTAAGGTGGAATCTCCTACCACTCACACTATGTGGTTGAATTCAGACGTTAAAAATGAACACACTACCACGGCTCTTATTTCTGTTCCAAACTCTCCCCATCCCAATTCCTGGATCCTTCTGGAATCAACTACAGAAGGAATCACAGCTGTTTGACTGGGCAGGCAAGCACCCCTGACTGGCTAGGGCCCTCCTACAGACCCCTCGGGGGGAGAGAGGTTTAGCTCTCCCCAACTTTCCCTGCTATTATCTGGCAGCCAGAGAAGCACAGTTGTGCACATGGACCAGGTGTAGAGAAGAATCCAGGTGATATCAACTAGAGGAGGATGCAGTGCAAACTGAGCCCTGTGGGTGTTAACCACAAATAACATACCTCCAAATATATGGGCCAATACAGATAACCCATAGGTGAAACAGTCCCTTTGTGTACTTCCTAAACTATGCAAAATCACAAATACACCAGAAGGGCCTGTGCCACTATCCCTAATAAGGTTTGAAGCTTCCTTGGAACCACCCAGAACAGATCAGGTTTACCAATTTTGGGCAACAAATAAATTTCCAACCTTGGCACGATGTCTACATAATAATGGATGTCTATTGTTCACACAATGTAAGGCTAAATATCAACCCCACAAAAAGGATAATTTCAGGTTCCTACAGGTGCAACATTTCGCACAGACCCCAGGAGTTATACTCTGCATTCAGAGAGCAAGAACAGAGCTAGAATTGTTTTTTTTTAATTATGTAATCATAATCAAAGACATTTCACATTATCTGACACAACTTTATCTTAAATAAGCAAGACCATTAACCTCTTACCAAAGTGAAGGAAACATGGGAAATAGAATTGGATACCCACATACATTCAGAGCAGTGGATCAGGAGATTAGAAAGAGGTTGGCAGGTAACAGCATCACCCAGCTGGAGAGAATTCAACTGGAAAATATTGGTCCAGTTCTTCTTGACACCAACTATCACCCAACATTTTGGGACTTCCCAATCTGACCTATGTTGAAGGGGTTGTGGGGAAAGGGGGACATGTGAACATATTTTTTTGGCCTGCCCATTGATACAACCATTTTGGAAAGAAATACATGCATAAATTGAAGACCTAACAGAACTTCAAGTTCCATACACGGACACAGACTTAGTACTAGGCTTCTCCACCTTACTTACAGGTAATAAAATAGCTAGAACCTTGGCTCAGATGCTCAGAGTGGTGGCACTAAAGTGCATCATTTCTAGATGACCCAACCCCTTCCTACCTACAAGAACTGAGTGGCAAACCACAGTGGGAGAGCTGGAGAGGATGGAGAACATCACTAGCGGATTACAGCTACAGCAAGAGAAATTCCTGGAGATATGACACCCATGGCACCAACTAAATATTGACCCCAGTCCTTAAAACATATAGACCATTAAAGTACAAGTCTGGAGGAGAGAAGTAAGAATAGGAGGAAAAGTGCATAAGGAAATTGTTTACATTTGAAATACTCTGTTAAAATTTTAGAGCATATACTAGCTTTAGAGAACTTTGTTTTTAGTGAAATCAAAGACTTATATGTTTGTGTTGTTAACATAACATGATTACTTAATGATGTTGTAGATATTGTACATGAGGTCATGCTGTATTACTGATGCTATTGTATGCACATTGTACTATATTACCATGTCATGTTATATGGCTTGTCCATAAGATCAATAAAATCTTATGAAGTTAAAAAAATTAGCCTTTATGCAGATGATGCTTTATTGTACATTCCAGATCCATCAAACTCTAGAATGTATCAGTCTCTCAACACAATATAGTAAAGCATCAGGCTATACGATTATTGGCAATTACATGACAGGTATCTGTACTCAGCCAATCAGCATTCAGAACTCTAGTCAGTTATTTCCCCACAAACTTCAAAACAATGGCTCAGAGTAGTTTGTTCACCTAAAACCCCACCCACAGTGGTTTAATCACCCCCCACGCACATACATCAAAAAAACAAGCAGTAGAAAATGCTGTTGTGCCAGCAGTTTTCCCCGACAGTAAAACACTTTTTTTCTAACACACTCCAACTCATATAACAGTAATAACATTCAGTGAGTTAGCGTATACTCGCAATAACCAGCTTCTGTGTTGATTAAATGCCTCAGCTTTGTCTTGGCGTTTAATCCCCACAGAAGCTGATTAATGAGTATACTCCAACTCGCTGAATGTTATCACTTAAATATCTCAGATTCTAAACCTAAACCCTGCATATACTATTCAAACATTGGACAATTGCCCATGTCAACAGACAGATGCAAAGTAGGAGAAATAAAATTAGACCTAAACAGATGGCAACATCACCCTTTAACACTGAAAGGGAGAATCAATGTAATAAAAAGGAACATTTTACCCAAATTTGTATTCCTGTTTCAGGTACTACCAATCTTATTACCAAAGTCATCATTTAACAATTCAAAAATAATAATAATTAATACATTTTATTTGGAAAAACAGAAAAAACCAAATTGCATATAATAAATTAATTTTGGCAAACTAAAAGGGGGATTGGCATTACCCGATCTATATAAATATTATTTTGCCACTCAAGTGGCAGTAATTTGGCAATGGCTGAGAGATGCAGAGCATCCATTAAATACAATAGAGATGGACCAAAGCATATATGATTACAAGCCCCTAAGGAATTTATTATTTTCTGTATATTATACAAATAAAAATAACTTAAAGATAGATAATCTGGCAATATATGCAGCAATTCATTCCTGACAAGAACTACATAAACCAATAAAAGTTAAAATCCCAGTCACAGCATTCACTCCAATATATAATAATTATGATTTTAGCCCCTCTATAAATGAACCAATATTCAAATAATGGCAAACTCTAGGGATATATGAATATGGTCAAATATTTATAAACCATCATTTTATGTCTTATTTACAATTGCAAACCCAATATAAAATCCCAGGGAATCACCTATTTAAATATCTACAGATAAAAAGTTACTTAATTAAAACAAATGGAAGCTTAATATTAAAAAACACACCTTTTTTTGGATGCATTAATGCAACAAAAAGTAAATAAAAAAAATGATATCCCTGATTTAAGGTTGCTCCAATAATAGTTTAAATAAAGATATTTTAAAACTGAAAATGAAATGGGTAAAAGACTTGGGGAATAGAAATCTCGGACAAACTATGGGAGGAGATATTGGCTACCCTTACAGCAAAAATTAAGACTTGTAAATTACAACAAATACAAGTTAACTTATTACACAGAGCATATATCCTTAATCACTCTCCTCCTCTTTCTCACCTCCACCTCCTCTATTGTTCAAAACCGTACTTAATCTGCCTTCTTTTCCCTAACTCCTTAGGACTCTTCCGGGCCCGCCGGGGCTGCGGATCCCCCTCCACCCAGGACCTACACCATCAGGACGTCGTTCCATCCCGACCCAGGGGTGCCTGCCTGAAAGCGGCACCTTAGAAGGTTACCGACCGCACTCCTCCGGATCCACCATTGAAGGGCCACTGATTTACCTGCAAGCGACGAGAGGAACCAGGAACTTACAGCCGCTCCCTGGTACCTTGTGTGCGCCAAAGGCAGAAGCCCTTAGATGCGATAAGCTTTTCCGCCCTGCGCACATTTCGCTTCTGTTGGGATGGGGCACTAACTCTGTACCTTCCACACAGAAAGCAGCTGTGTCGCTCCTTTTCATAAGGATAGCTCAAATTTTACCGGCAGGAGACTGAACGGCGCTGCCGCTTGTGACGCGAGCAGCTCTTCGCTGCACACTTCCGCGATTGTAGCGCCCGGCTCCCCTATCCCCACCTCACCCACCCTGGTCAGGCCCTTAGCTTTATGGCCGCTAGTCTGTCATATGACTAAGTTCTCTATTTTTCCATTGGCTCGTTATATTTCTCTCCCACTAGGGGCGTTATCCCCATCTCCGACTGTCTTGTGTATAACTATCCTTAAAATTGAGCCACCTCTAGAAGCCTGCTTCCTTCTCATTATTAGCATTGTTGCTGCTGTGTAAGTAGCTGCAATAGTCATGATGCAACACCCAGTCTCCCACTAATGTGCCATCCTCTCACCCCTAAAGCTTCTTTACTTGTAATTATGTCTTTCCTGCTTTGTCTAAACTGGCTAACAATTTGCTTCTTGCTACTCTTCCCTGCACTAATAATGATAGGGACTTTATGTTTTCTAATATCTTGCTAAACTGTTACTTGACGTCTACTCCTGCTCACTCTATCTTGCTAAAAAGGCTCTATCTATCTGTCTGTCGCTTATATCTCTTGCACTACCACAGACAAGCGGCCATGCACTATCTCTGCCAACATTATCCTCTCTTCCACCTCGCCACGATGGCTCCTTATGCTTTCGGTGATGTGGCACCCAACCTTGAGCCCTAAGGCTTGCGCGCCTCACCCTCTGCAACTGCAATCACAAAAAGGTCTAGTTATAGCCCACATGAACATCCGTAGTCTCACGAGTAATTTGGCTGAGCTTGAGCCTGGGCTAAACTGATCAACCTGACATCTTTGTCTATCCGAGACTTGGCTGAAAGCTGCGGTACCTGATACAACCTGTCTGGTGCCTGGCTATAATATTCTTAGAAAAGACGCACTGGGTCAAAGAGAGGGGTTGCAATCATGTACAAAACACATCTGGTCCTGAACATCCAACCCTGCACTGATTCCTGACACCCTGTGAAACTCTTCATGCTACTGTGGCACTGGGTTCAAAACTGCTGCGATCATCTGTGTCTACAATCCACCTACAAGTGGGATGAGTGGTCTACAGAACTTGCTACATTATGTCTCCCAAAGCGTGAAATCGAATGAGGCTCTTCTCCTTGGTGACCTGAACATCAACTGGCTGGGACCACAACACAATATCCTTGAATCCCTACTACAAAACACAACCTATATCAAACTATAACAGACTTCACCAGAACTACCACTCTGCACTCTGGGTCACTGCTTGACTGGATTCTCACCTCAGGCCTGACCATGTTCTGGATGCCGCAGTGCTTTCTGATTCTATCACCGACCACCCCTACACTTTGCCGCTGGAGGTCCTGTCCACCTCCTCCTCCGCCCCCCGACTGATAAGATTCTCAAACTATGCAGCCCTTGACCAGCAGGCCTTTCTACTTGACCTCTCCTGTGTGACTGGTCCAACATTTACTCCGCCACCAGTGTGGATGATGCCCTCCATACATTTTGACAATATTTAGCACCTTCAAACAAAACACCTCCCGTAGTCAGAAGGAGAGTAAGGGGTCAGCATTCGAGATGGCTTCGAGAAGATCTGCTCAAGATTGAAAATTAGAGACAATCAATGGAAAGGTACAAAAACTGGGCTACAGTTGGGCGTCGTTCTGTACAAGCAACATAGAAGCAACTGTAAAAATGCATCAGGCAGGCCAAAAGCAAATACTGCCAAAATTTGCTGATAAATTCCTCTAATGACCCCATAGTTTTGGGGTCATATTAAGTCCTTTCTGGGTACTGCCAAAGATGTGACTCCATCTGATATGGTCCTCCATGGCGTGCATTGTACTGACTCCACTACGATTGCTAATGCGTTTAATCAACAATTCTCTGACTTATCTGCTTACACAGCCTCCCTCCCATCACAACCTCTCATGCACATCTTAACCCTACAGCATCTGGTGGACTCCCAAACTTAACCAACCCCTTTACTTCAGGAAAGTACCTAGGCATCTGGTCCTAAAACTGCTCAGGTCACTCTCGGACAACACCAGCACTGGCTCTGATGGCCTGGAACCCAGACTACTTAAGATGGCCTCCCACCTCATCTCTGGTCCACTGGCACACATTTTCACCCTATCTCTCTCCAATGGGGTCGTCCCTGAAATCTGGAAGGCAGCCAGAGTTACTCCTGTATTTAAGAAAGGAAGCAAAAATGACATTTCTAATTACCGACCCATTGCAATTCTATCTGTTCTGAACAAAGTACTGGAAAAAATCCCTACAGATAACCGAACACCTCGAGAAATTCAACTTACTAAGCCCAGCACAACATGGCTTTAGGAAGAATCATAGCACTATGACTGCACTTGCGAAATTTACTACTGATATTGCTTACAATATGGATCTAGGAAAGCTCACAGGGGTGGTTTTCATTGACTTAACTAAGGCTTTCGATCTGGTCAACCATTCTCTGCTTCTATCAGCTCTAAATACCCTGGGTTTCTCCTCCAGTTACTAGCTGGTTCAAAGTTACCTCTCCAACAGAGCAGCAAGCAGTTAAATTCAATTCATCTGTGTCGGACAGTGCTGTTATTAACATCGGGGGTCCCTCAAGGGTCTATCTTGGCCCTCTTCTTTTCTCTATTTGTAAACAATCTTCCTGAGCTGGTCACCTCAGGACACTCACTTCTATATGCGGATGACCTAGTAATATATTATCATTCCAATGTCCTTGAATTAAATACTCGCTCACCACTGATTTTCATGCTGTACAACACTGGTTGAGCTCTCAACGTCTGGTCCTAAACACAAGTAAGACAAAAGTAATGATGTTTGGCTCCAATCATAGACTTAGATCCTGTCCCCTATCCATCTCAGTCTCAGACACAGAAGGGAACCCTACTGAAGCTGTCTCTGCCTTTCGCTACCTTGGCATCCACCTGGATCAAACCCTGGACCTAAAAACCTATATTCAAGAAACTTGCAAAACAGTAAACTGTAAACTGGGGGCTGCTTATAGAGCCAAATACCTTCTCACCCCTGCTGCTAAACTGGCGATAGCCTGGGGCATTCTATTGCCAACCCTCACATATGGTGTCCCATCTTGTCTTTTAACCTCAAAATCCTCGCTTCATCTTGGGATACTACCTACAATAATGTGTGCAGATTTGCAGCCAAGGCACCTCGGTTACACCATCACTGCCTTCTATATCAGGACCTTGGCTGGCTCTCTCCCTCCTCGATCAGACAGTACTATTTGCACAACCTTGTGGACTCCATCCTACGGACATCCAAACCTGCTGTCCTGTCTGATCTACTAACACCGGCCATTGCCACAAGAAATCTCAGATCTGCAGATCAGTTATTACTCTCCATCCCCTTCTGCAGGACTAAAAAGGGTATGAACTCCTTCCACTATGCTGCCCCCCACCTTTGGAACCGGCTACCGCAGAACCTGAGAGATATCTCCACCATGAGTCTTTCAAAGGAAACTGAGAACTTTCCTCATTACAATGGACAAATGTGTCTGCTTTGACCCACCTGATGCATTGCATTTTCACTGACATTTCCATTAATAGCACTGTTGTTTATATGAGTAGTGTAGTTTATACTATTTTATATTATTCATCATAATTGATGTCTTACTTTAGCCTAGTTATTAATACTGTCTCAATCTGCTTGTCTCTTAAGTTTAATGTTACCTGTTGATATTGTTTCATACTCCTGGTTTTCTCTAACTGCACTATCTCTCCCCTTCTGTTTCCTCCCCCCCTTCTGTTCTATCTTCTTCCCCGGTCTTCCTCTCCCCACTATATGCCTCTACCTGCTCCCACCTTATGCATGCCCCCTCAAGTCCCCTTCTTTCTGCCACACTGTGTCACCTTTCTCCTTACACCACCACTTCCTTCCACCTTCTGACCCCTCCTTGCCCCTTGTGTCTCTTGGTTCCACGGCTCGGCTTCACTTTTTACACTTCTGCCGTTTTGCCGTACTCTTCTACTTCCCCTCTTACCGACCTTCTCACCCATGGCTAACGTCTTGGCTCCAGCCAGCTGCTCTTTCCCACCTCTTGCAGCTGTTGCCGTCTGCGACCTCCTTCCCTGCCTTGCTGTCTCTCGGTTCCACTAGCTCGGCCTGACCTTGGCACTTTGCTGCCATTGCCGTTTCCTCCGCCTCTATCCTCCTCTCACCGACTTACTCACCTCGCCTCTGCCGCCTCCCGGTTCCATCGCCTGCTTCACACTCTTCCCTCCTTCCGCTAATGCTGTTTCTGCTGTTCTCCCCCCACCACCACCCTCTCTGCGCCTGCGTCTTGTGACTCACAAGCCCGGCCGCGGGTGGTACCTCTCCCTTTGTTGCCATATCTGGCCAGCGCCCCCTCTTTCTTTCTCCCTCATCCCTATTACCTATCTGGTGTTTTTCATGTTGCCTCTACTCCCCCTGCCTTCCACCGTCCTCCACCTTTTCACATTTAAGTATGTTGCTTTGATACAGGGTTAATATGTATTGTTGATTTTCTGCATTATTATTGTTTCCTGTATACTGCAGCGCATTTGTATCTCTCTCTGTTTTGATGGTTCTGATGTTTCAAATAATTCCTGGCTGTACTATGTCTGTATTGTAATTGTACCTCCCGGGTCGTGCCTGAAAACAGTCACTTGCTGGCTAGTGCACTTACCCGGTTAACAAAAACTAAATAAATAAATAAATATTTTAAGCCTCTAAATTACATAAAATAGATAATATTGTATCTTCAACATGCCCTCAATGTGCACATACATCAGGCACTCTGATACATCTTACACATCTGATACATTAAGCAAAAAAGATGTTCCAGGACTACAGGGCATGGGATGAAGTTGGAGGGAGGACAATTCAGAGGAAATGCGAGGAAGAATTTCTTCACAGAACGAGTGGTGGACAAGTGGAACACCTTGCCAGAGGAAGTGGTGGGGGCTGAAACAATCACAGGATTTAAGAATGCATGGGATAGACACAAAGGAATTCTGGAAGTCAGGGGTAAGGGGCAACAGAGTTCTAAGAAAACATAAACTGAAGTTACAAACTCAAATGGGCAGACTAGGTGGGCCATAGGCCCTTATCTGCCAACATTGTCTGTGAATATATGTATCTTATACATGATTGTCCATTCTTAACTAACTTCTGGACAAAAATTTTTAATGCATTTGGAAAAATTCTTATGGTACAAATACAAAGAGATCCATTAGTCATATTAATGGTACACTGTGGACAGAATAGATCAGTACCAAAAAATCTTTTTGACAATAGTCATGAGTTTGGCAAAAAAAATGTATTCTTTTAAAATGGAAGTACTAATCACCCACAGCCTATGAAACTGGTTGAATTTTATGGTGGACATAATGGGGCTTGAAAGATTACACTATCTAAAAAATGAAGACGAAATCTCATTCGAAAAGATGTGGGTCCCCTTTCATAGGCAAATTCAAAAATGAATATGTTAATTAAAAAGGAATAATAGAATTCAATGTAGTATTGTATTAAAAATTACAGAAATAGGGGGAATCTTGGACCCAAGGATAGGGGCCTAATGATTATGAAAAAAGAAGGCATACTATAACTGAATAACAAAACTCATTTGATGAATAAGCCTTTCCATTGGAACCTGCAAAAAATAAAAAAAATAAAAATAAACAAACATAAAGAATAAGCTGTTCTCAGTGCCACAGTCTTACTTTCGGCTTTGGTGGGGACTCTACTCGGCTCTAGTGCTGTTACAATAATTTTGGAGATTAGAGGTGATTAAATAAAACA
This sequence comes from Neoceratodus forsteri, assembly GCA_016271365.2. Classification (NCBI taxonomy): domain Eukaryota; kingdom Metazoa; phylum Chordata; order Ceratodontiformes; family Ceratodontidae; genus Neoceratodus; species Neoceratodus forsteri. The sequence goes on along the minus strand of CM057459.1, from coordinate 706,633,541 downwards.
CAGGACAGAAACATTATCCTTTGTGTTCAGTGTGATGAGAGGCAATGGATGGGTAAATCATTCAGTGCAAAGTTTAAAAACTTTTTTCATCGGGGACATGTCAGGCTTCATGCCGTGGCTGCTTGTTTGTTTTTGGTCTCAGGTTTGTATAACTGACTGTAAGCGTGGCTGGAAGCTGATTGACTGTGGGCACGGCTGGAGGCTGATTAACCGACTATGGGAGAGGTTTAGATGAATAACTGACTCTGGGGGATCTCCAATCTAGTTTGTGGGACAATAACTGATGGCAGTTCCTAATTCTGATTGGCTGAGAACAGATGCCTCTTGTATAATTGAAAGTAACCATATTTACTTTGACAATAAACATGTGCCATCAATTGTAGTCTTACTCTCTGTTAAGGGAAGGATAATATATACATACATTTTATTTTATTCTTTGGTAACTAGGTAAGGCCCACTAGGCACATGTGTCTGTTTTCAGGGGTGACCCAAGAGCACTGGGGAGGTTAAGTGACTTGCCTAGAGTCACACAGTATGCAGTTGGAGGTTGTGGGAATCAAACACAGGTCTGTCTGCTGGATGTACCAAGCTCATTCACAACTCATTACTCTAACCTCTAGGCTATACTGCCAGCCACTTGTGAACTGTCTATTCACAAGGAGATGGTGAATACATTTATGTCAGCAGATTTCCATTGTTTTCAATAACATTGCATATTTACAATATGACCAGTAAATTAAATATGTGTAAGCATCTTTTTTTTTGTTTTAACTAAAGGGAAGTGTCCTACCTTAAGCAGCACCACTTCTCGTACATTACTCAATTGCACAATACTTCCTTACCTTTGTGGGAGCTCAGCCCTTGTGGTTGATACATTTTAAATAGCCCCATTTTAGGAAGGGAAGGGATTGTATTTGGGCTTGGATTATCCAGCAGCCCAATCCCCCCTCTCCTTTACAGTGTGCCAGCTCTGCCTTGCACGCACACATTTTGTGATCTCTGTATTTTATTTATTTATTTATTTACGAGTTTTACCAGGAAAACATACTGAGCAACATGCTCGATTCCAGATGCGACCTGGGGGCCGAGACCCACATACATAAATTGGAAACGCTTAGACAGTACAGAGATGAGCAAAGGATTGTACATAACATTTTTGTGGGAAAAATTACATAGTTGGGGGGGAAAATTACAGCCAAGAGTAAGATACATACAATCAGTATAGAGAACACAGAGGGTAGATAACTGTTTAATACATATGAGAGTATAGCAGCGAGACATTTGAGCAAAAATTCTTAACTGAAGCAGGAGCAACTGGAGGTGAAATGTGCTCTGAGTAATTGGTTTCGTAGGGAGGTATTTGGTACGTGTCTGATGGGGATAGGTAGGGCGTTCCAGGTCTGAGATAAGCGGTAATTAAAAGTGGCCTGGCCTTTGGATGTGCGCATAAATGGGACATGGAGCAGTTTATGTTCTAGCCTTCCAAGGGAATATGTTGGTGACAGTTGTTGAGAGAGGGCAGAGGTTAGGTGGGGGGGAAGGGAGTTGGACCAATATTTGCCTGCGAATCTGGCACAGTTGGATTGTCTGTGGTCATGTAGGGATGGTAGAGTTAATGAGCTATAGAGATCGCAGTGGTGTGTTGTTTGGGGGCAACTGAGGATGAAACAGCAGAATGAGTGGAACAGGGTGTCTAGGCTGGCCAGGGCAGACCCAGGGGAGATGGAGTAAACTATATCACTGTAGTCGATTACAGGAAGGATCATTTTTTGCACAATGGCATACCTTGTTGGTGTGGGGAGGCAGATTTTGTTATGGTGCAGTGCCCCAAGTTTAGGGAGTAGCCACTTGTGTAGAGAGGTGATGTGAGCTGAGAAATCTAAGTGTTGGTCTAGCCATATGCCCAGGTATCCGAAGCTTGTACAGTTTTCCAAGGGAGTTCCATCCAGGGTTTTGAAAGGGGGGGTGGGGACTTGGCTGGAGAGTCTTTGAGGTGAACCAAAAGTTAGTGATACTTTTTTTTAGCGTTAAGAAATAGCTGGTTAGGCCTAAACCAGTTCTGGATAGCGTTGAAATCTTCCTGGAGTTGGGTTGCTACACTGAGTGTTGTGGGACCAGAGGAGTATAGGACAGTGTCACCTGCATACATCTGTATAGAGGAGTGTGAGCATGCTGCTGGGAGGTCATTCAGAAAGATGGAGAAGAGTAGGGGACCCAGGACTGAGCCTTTAGGGACACCTGCATTGACAGGCAATGGGTGGGAGGTGTGAGAGGCTATTTTGACTATGTGTCTCCTGCCTACTAGGTAGTCAAGGAACTAGTTAGTGGCTGGAGTAGAGAGCCCTGCGACAGTGAGTTTGGAGAGGAGTAGGGAGTGGGAGACTGTGTCGAAGGCCTTGGCTAGGTCAATGAAAATGGCAGAAGTGATATGACCTTTGTCCACACTCGTGAGGATGTCACCTGTGACACAAAGTAGGGAGGTGGTAGTTGAGTGGGATTTACGGAAGCCCGATTGGAATGGTGTGAAAAAGGAGGAGGCTTCTAGGTACTGGGTGAGTTAGGACAGGACCAATCATTCCTGGATTTTGGCCAGGCTAGGAAGTAGGGAGATGGGTCGGTAATTTCCAGGGGAGGAGGGGTCACCTGCTTTTGGCAGAGGTATAACGGTGGCCAGCTTCCAGGCTGTTGGTATCTTGCCCAGAGAGAAGGATAGATTAAAAAGGTCAGCTAGAGGGGTGGCAATGGCTTTGGCAGAGAGGTAAAGCATCTTTGCGTCCATGAACGTGGGGCATTTCCCTTTGTTTTAGTTTAGCGCCCAAAGGGAGCGAAAGACATCTGCTTGGGTTACTGTGCGGAAGGAGAACAGTATGGTTGTGGAGGTAGTGTGAGGGGCACATGTGTGGTGGGGAGGACCCGTGAGGTGGGTGTGGGGGAGGGAGGAAAGAAGCTGTTCAGCGCAGCTGGCGAAGTGTGTATTAAAAGCTCAGCTACGTGGATTGGGTCGGAGATAAGGGAACCCTAGTCTTGTAGTGTCAGTGGAGCAGGTTGTGTGTGTGGGGGGGGGGGGAGCAGAGTTTTAAGAGATTTCCAGAAGTCAGTTGGGTAATTTATATTTTTGCTAAAAGTCGATTGGAAGTAGTTTTTTTTGCTAGGTGTATGCTATTTGTACACTTGTTACGAAGGGATTTATATGTAATGTGGGAGGCCTGAGTGTCCCACTTTTATTGTCTTTCCAGGCATGGTCTCTGGCGTGGCATTTTTTGATTATGTCGGACGAGATCCAGGGGAGATGTGTTCCTCGAACTCTTTTTGTACATAGAGGTGCGTGTATATCCCAGACTTTAAGGAAGTTTGTTTTGAAAGCCTCGAAAGCTATGTCAATGGTGGGTGCCATTGAGATGAAGGACCAGTTTATCTGTCTTAGGTCAGTCAGGAGGGAGGCTAGGTTGAGGGAGTTATAAGACGTGGTGACTAATATCTTTGGGGGTGGGGCAGAAGGACTGTGAACCTTCCTGATCATATAGATCATGTGATATGATCACTTATGGAATCGGGTAGGAGGTCTGCGCTTAGTATTCTATGCGGGTGGGAGGTGAGAGCCCAGTCCAGTAAGGTGTGATTTTGGGTTTTGTGATTTAGCCTGGTGGGATCAGTAATGAGCTGAGAGAGATTTTGGGCCTTAATTTTAGTCTTTAGGTGGGCTTTATCAGGGCTGATCCAGTTTATATTAAAGTCGCCGGTGATATGAAGCTCACCCCCAGCTGAGAGTGACTGTAAGTTGCCCAGATGGGAGAGGATGTCCTGGGGAGGAGTGCAGGGGGGGCAGTATGAGCCAGCCACATAGATGGGGTTGGAGCTAGGGAGAGATATTTTAATGAGTAGTGAGTCAATGTTTCCAGGGGATACGGGGATGTCCACTACAGAGAACTGACGACTATCTGTGATATACATTGCTGTGCCTCTGCCTCTCTTTTTTCCTTGGTGGTCACGCCTGATTATTGCATACCCTGGTAGGGATACCTCCATATCAGTGTTATGCTGTTTCAGGCCAGGTTTCCTTGAAATGGACTTGGGATGTCAGGGCTCAGGGTTAAGGAGTGGTTGTAGAAGTTAAGAATTTAGATAGGAGGATGCAGGTGTTTAAACAATGATACAGAGGCCTTTTAGAAAGAGAAAGGGAATGGGTGTTTGAAACAGGGTGTTAGGACCAGGGTTTGCCTCATATCCCCTGACAAGAGTAGGAGAAGGGTGATAAGATGTATAAACTTGACCCAGGGAGGTTTAAAGTCAGTAGTAGTGGATCGAGAGGTAAGGGTAGGTGGGGGGGAGGGGGCGGTAGGAGGAAATGCGTAGAACTTGTATAGGGAGGGTATGGAGTCATGCTCCATTGAAAACAATATGGACATCTTTTCATATACTGTATTAGATAATGTAGAGTAGTTTGATAAAAAGCAAAGCCACTGCTGAACTAACAAGGCTCTTGTGCTACTCATTTTGGATTTATTGCATGTTCTATACCTGCCAGGTTTTCACACAACTACTGGTGCAGCACCTATTGTGCCTGAGGCTGCTTCTGTCTGTGGCATTCTGTACTCCTGCAAGACAGCAGCATGGGGATGTCAGAATTTCACTTGCTTCTTTGTGCTAAAGGAGTCTGTATTCACCGGCCCTTTCTCCCATCAGCCTTCACAAGGGCTTGATTTTCAGATGTTTGAGAGAAGATTCCCTTGTCGCCCACAATGCAAATAGTGTGTGAAGATCTTACAAAGGATCAGTATTAGCATCTCCATGTCCCAGTTTTACCTGGAAGTCAGTGAAACTAATGTTTAAGAAAAAATGCACAAAATAAAGGAATGATTAGAAAATTCAGATGCAGAGTACTGCTGTAAGTTATATAGTAATTATCAGTTTCTAATTAATCTGTGCCTATTATCTGCACCTTATTTTATCTATATATAGCTGTGTTCAATTCAAGAGGAGTAAAAGGATGACTCTAGGCCACTGTTTGAAAATTAAAATCAACTCAAGTACAAATACAAGATGGAAAATGTATTACAGTGGCTGCATTATATATGTAACAAGACCCTCCCTTCCATGCATCTCTCGGGATCAGATGATGCTTCTTGTCCAAGGCAGGTCAGCTTGCTATGTTAGTTGTATTCCCTGTTTTTAGTAAATGGACTTGAAATGCACCTGTCTGAGGTCTGACCATTTTTTTGTTTTCATGAATTGGGTGTCCCTCCTTTTGTCAGCAGCCCTAGTTTTCCAGGTCTTCAGTGTAGCTCCGGGTTTCAGGGTACCAGTTTATTTGTTTGTTTTGTCTGTGGGCTGTTGCGTCGAACTGGACTAGTCTTTCAATCTATCACCTAGGTCTGAAAAAGGGGAGACTTACCCGGTACTGTACTGTGGCAGGGTCTTCCTTTTGTCAGCTATTCTTTTTTCCCATGACTCCTCCTTCCCCGCTACGATCACCATTGGCATCCTTGCTTTCCGCGTTACTTCTTGTCCCAAGCTATATGAATGTGTCACCCTGGGGCAACGGTCAGCTCAGTTTCAAATAATTCAAGTACTTACTTAGCTGGGTGCCTTTATTCTATTTTACTGCTCCTGAGTCCTGTATCAATACACAGTGATGAGTATGGCATTTTCCTCACAGTTCACATGATTCTTCTTCAGGTCAAAGGGCTAAAACAGCTAGTGCAACACATTTCTTTTTTGGAGCTTTATGCAACCGCTGTGCCTTTCCATCACATTTCTATTTGAGTCATAAGCCTTGTGGCCACCTCAGTGCCTTTCTGCTTTACTTTTTTACTGTTTCTGTACCTGCTTCTCTTTAGTTTCTTCCTTTTGTCAGCTATTCAGGACACATCTGGAATCAAGCAGTAGTCTGCTCAGCATGCCTTCCTGGTAAGACTTATAAATAAATAGTTTCTATGCCCTGAAGACTTAGCTATGTGAAGGCAAGCACCATCCCAGACTTGGGATTCTGCCACCATCCCATGTCTGGCAGGCCCTCTGCCATCCATCAAAGTCAGAACATGAATGGGTGAAGGCCCCAACTGTTTACATGGAGCACCTTGCTTCCTACTGCTGTTCAGGCTGTGTCTTCAGGTCTTCCTGCTGCTCCATGACACTGCCACCATTTAGGCCTTCCAACAAGGGATGGCGTCTAGCCTGCTCTCAGTCAGGACCCTGAAGAATTCTCGCACTGAGCCCTCAAGGACCAGAACTGCTACAAACATGCTGGTGTAGACTATTTATACTGCTAAGCCCCTCCTGTCAATCTGCTCTAACTTTTAACCCCTTACTGACTACGGTGCTCTCTTTACCACACACATTTCCCCAGAGGATTAGTAACATCTAACTCCCTCTAGTGGGAGGAGGCGGACGTTACATATAACTAAGGCTGCAACAGGTATCTGAGGGGATTTTTAGAAGGCTGGAGGCAGATTCAAATGCATTCTGAGCTTGTGTCCAGTTAGCTCTCCTGCAGTTCTCTAGAGCTGTGTCTGTTTATGACAAAAAGTCATAATTTGCAGTACAAAATTGACATAGTTGTGATTTGTTTCCAGTTTTGATGTAATTGCATCTTTTGTTGGCGGTGAACTCCAGACATTGGTAAACCATCAAATAGATTGTCTAATGGTGCGGATGTATTTGTTTTAAAAATAGCAGCAGATGCATCTTGGCTGGATCCTTTTGAAAATCTTGCCCTTAGAATCTTCAAGGTAGAGAATGAGATAAGGTTTATTTGAATTTTCTATTCTGAGTCACTCTACATGGATTTGTTTCCTGTGTGTATCAGTTTTTAATAAATATTTTTTTTATTTTTAGATTGAGATCAGATTAACAACGATGGCTGCTGGGATAGAAAAGGCTTGTCACAGGTGCATTTCTAAAATTGCTAGTAATGGTAAGTTTGGATTTCAATATTATTCAGTATCTCTCCCTATCTAAGGACCAAAATACATACTGTAATGATGTAGCAGTTCAATGCAGCAAAGTTTAAAAAAAAAATAGATTCTCTGAAGGAAAACAAAATGAGGCAACCTGTGTAACTTGTAAAGTTATGATATTTTTCCAGTTTTTTTGTTTCAGTTTAAATAAAATATTGGCAGCCACGCGGACATAGACAGTTGAATAGTATTAATTGCTTGCTACAGGAAGAGGTGTTGGAGACATCAAACTTTTTGTTTTAATTTACTGTACTGTTTACTTTCCTCATCTGAAGTGACCTGGGCAGAACCTCCTTCTGTCCACAAGCTAGCTCTGCCTATTGCATTAACCCTCTTACTGGTAGCCCCATCCATCTAGTTGATGTCTCAGTTACAGTATGTCCTCTTGAACTCAGGGGCAAGCCTGTCAACACAATGGTAGCCCTGCAGCTTATGATTCTGGTGACCTGGGTTCAGGAATAACCTGGGGCATCGGGGAGCAGGAGGATTTACAAGTCTCAAGAAAGGTCTCCTGCTCTTGAGGGGGGAGGTTGAGTGACAGCACCACCAAGGTCACCACAGGTGGAATTGCAGGCAGGCATGCCTTGGGGAGGAGAGACACTGGCTGATGCCACATAGCAGCACACTTTGGATGCATGCTTATACCTGCGCATTCTTGTGGTGGGCACTTCAAGAGAGTTGGAAGGTAGAAAAAGCAGAAAAACAACACAGCAGGGCAGGATGATCCTGGCACCCTGCAGACCCCATAATACCAAGCAAGACCCTGACACCTGATGGCACTACCATGGGGCATAAGCCATGAGGATCTGAAGATAGAGTAAACCCTATTTTCTGTTTTCTGACTTAACATGGTTTACATTTTTTTACCACAGCATGTCCACGGCCTTGCTTTGCTTTACTTTACTGATTTTTTTTTAAATATAAGGTGTATAATAGAAGTGAATTGGTAGGTGCCTTGTTTCTTGATTTCTTCAACACATGGGACTTGGTCAACCATAATTTGCTCAAAGGTAAAATTGATACTTTTGGTTTAACTGGGAATGTGCTGGACTGATTCAGGAACTATTTGACAGGCAGGCAAAATAGGGTTAAAACTGCCGAGGCATTTTCTTCTGCGAAGGAGTTAAGTACTGGGATTCCACGAGGCACAGTTTTGGTACCACTGCTGTTCAGTCATTTTTAATGAATGATCTCCCCTAGGTCTGCAAAAATATTAAACTATTATTGTAGCCTGATGATGCTGTTTCGTTTTAGAATAATCATTCTTTTCCTGATATAACATTAACTTTCAGAGTGATTTTCAATTTGCACAGCATTGAATATTGTGGAACAAATTATACCTAAAAATGTAAAAAAAAAAAAAAGAAACAGTGATTTTTTTTTTGAAATGGCAGAGATCTTGTGAGAAGCAACCAGTTGAAAAAGTTGCTTCCTTTCATTATCTCAGACTGACACTGGACAGGGCCCTATCCTTTGCAGGCAATATAAAGTTTTTGATAAAAACAGCCAATATTCATTATGAGTGTGGTACCTAAATAGAGTGAACCTGATCAGGGAATCAAGGAGATTAGCAGCGCAAAATCTTATTCTTCCGTTAATTGACTATGGGCTGTTAATTTTCACATCTGCATGGTAGAGGAGTGAATCAGGAAGTACGGGCTGACCACGGAAAATGGTACAAGCCACAAATAGTATCGTTTTACTCAAAGCACAACAATAAAAAACATCTATCTTCTGCCGGATGGCTTCAGAATCGTAAACAGATTTGGAAAACCAATTTGGCAGCTTCTTTATCAGTTATAGACAGAAAGTTCATCAAAGTTTTCTGCACTCCAAATCTGCTCTAAAAAGTCTTGCTTGTACCAAAATTATACCCACATTTCTGAGCAATGAGAAACAATACCTTGCAGCTTCAGGTTAACCTGTTTGACTAGGTTAGGTCTTTCTCTGTCAGCTTCTTAGGCACTCTGCGCCCTCATTTCAGAAAGTTCAGATTGTGTAAAGAGTCCCATTTTTTTAAGCATCCCAATGGCTTATTTAAAGCTTTTCTGATCTGACCTCCCAGTGACCTTTTGTTCTCTGCACACCACACTCAATTAGCAGTCCTTTCTGATTGCCCTGAGATAAACAAGTAGGAAAAATAACTCTACCTGTGGCTTGTAAACATTAACCCCTTCCTGCCTTTAAGTTAATTTATTCTTTAACATATTCATGGGGGTGGATGAAAGGTGGTCCATCATCAAGGAGGGAATAACTCTTGCCACAGAGGAGTGCATTAGGCCCAAGGGTAAGAACTCAAGGGCCAAATCACCTAGCTAGTTTAGTACTAAGGTCACACAGGCAGTAAGGAGCAAGAGATTAGCCTACAGGAAATCCAGAAGGACCAAGAGAGAGGAAGACAGGGAGGATGACCTGAAGATAGCCTGCGTAGTGGATAAAGTAGTCCAGTGGGCTAAGATTCAGAAGGAAATCCCAGTAGTTGTTAGAATTAAGAAGGTAGAGAAGATCTTTTAGTTAGTGAATAAAGATGGGATTGTTAGGCTAAGAAAAGGGGAACGAGTGGGTGGGGGGGAATCAGAGCAAAACAGAGGTACTGAATTGGTACGTCTGCTCTGTCTTCACCAGGGAGAAAGATGGTCCAGTGCCACCAGGGGAAAGAAGATGAGAAGTGGAGGCAGGGGGCACTGATGTAGTGATAGTCATGGATAGGGTGAGGACAGGGCTGATAGCACTAAAGATGGAAAAATCCCAAGACACAGATGGCATATATCCAAGGGTGTTGAGGGAACTGGCAGAAGAGCTTGCAGATCCATTGGATGGCCTATTCAATAGTTCACTGGAGTCAGGCATGGTATTGCAGGACTGAAGAATGCATGTGTAGTGCCCCTTCATAAGATTATTCACAAGGACAACCCAGAGAATTACAGACTGGTCAGTCTGATTTCAATTGTATGCAAACTCATGGAGACCATACTTAAGAAAAAGTTGGTAGAGTATTTAGATGAGCATAGTCTCCAGGATGTGAAACAACACCAGTTTATGGGAGGGAGATCATGTCAAATAAATCTGATTGACTTCTTTGACTGGGTCACTAAAACAGTGGAGAGGGGCTAAGCAGTGGACATACTTTACCTAGACTTCAGCAAGGCCTTTGAATCTGCACCCCACAGGAGGTTGATCAGGAAGTTGACAGATCTCAGGGTTGGAGAGAAGCTGGCCAGATAGGTGAAAATCTGGCTTAGGGTCAGGACCCAGAGAGTGGTGGTGGGGGGGTGAGCTATCGAGCACCAGGGATGTCACCAGTGGGGTCCCGCTGGACTCGGTGCTAGGATTGGTGCTGTTCAATGTCTTCATAAATGATATTGGGGATGGCATTAAGGGAAAAATGTGCCTATTCACGGATGACACCAAGCTCTGAGGGACGGTGGACATAGCAGAAGGGATATAGGACCTAAAAAAGGAGGTGGTCCAGGATCTGACATCTTGGCTTCAAAGTAACTAAATCCAATGTTATGTACACTGGTGCCAAGAACCCAAGGACAGAGTACAGCCTGGGAGGGGTCCAGCTAGCTGCACTGGAGGAGGAGGAGGAGAAAGATCTGGGATTAATGATCGCTAGTGACCTGAAGCACTCCACACAGTGTAGAAATCAGCATGCAAAGGCAAATAAAATGTTGGGCTATACTGCCTGAGGTATCAGTAGCTGGTGACACAAGGTAATACTTCCCTTCTACAGGTCATTAGTAAGGCTGACTCTGAAGTACACTGTACAGTACTGGTGCCCATATATTATAAAGGGCATTAACCTGCTGGAGATGGTCCAAAGGAGGGCAATGAAGATGATCATAGGCCAGAAGGGTACTGTAGAACTTATTGGAGCCCTCAAACACGTACTATCTAAAGGAGAGCAGAAAGAGAAAGAGAGAGAGAGAGAGAAAGAGAAGGTGGGGGGGGGGACATGATTGAGACCTTGAAGTATTTGAAAGGAATAAATAAGGTAGATAAGGAGGGTCTCTGTAAGCTACGTGGAAAAAAAAAACATGAGGGTTCCCAGTCTCAAACTGAAGGGGGGGAGGTGTTACCGTTATTTATTTATTTACTTATTTGAAAAAGATTCACTAGGAAAAACATACTGAGCTAATAACAGCTTGTTTCCAGATGCATCCTGGGGGAAAGGGGATGTGGAAGATCATAAGCAAAACAACAGAACAGTCGTAAAATCATCATTAAAAAAGTTATAGAACTCAGGTAAAATTAGAGTCATGGTGGAGAGAAAAAACATTTCAGTTAAGGAATAGACTAAAGTGCATTGTAAAAAGTGGGAGGGGAGACAAACAAAGTGTGATTTAGAGTAAGAGGGTCATGGACAGTTACCAGTAAGTAAGTAAGTAATCTTTATTTATGTAGCGATCTTCAACAAATATCAGAGCGCTTCACAATAAAACCACAACAACAACAATAAAATTCAACATACAAAGATTAAAACCATAAAGCACAAAATAATTAATCAATATAGTACATCACCAAATGCCAGCTGAAATAAATATGTTTTCAAGGCGGTCTTAAAGCTCTCCACTGTCAGGCACTCCCAAACTCGGCGAGGCAGAGAATTCCACGGGGTAGGAGCCATAAATGAAAAGGCTGTAGCTCCCAATGTTTTAAGCTGTACCCTGGGAATCTCCATCAATCCCTTGTCGGTCAAGCGGAGAGGCCGGACAGGGTGGTAGGGGTGCAGAAGATTTTGCAGGTAGCTGAGTCCCTGTCGATGTAGAGCTTTATAGGTCAATAGCATGACCTTGAAGGTGATCTACCACTGAACAGGCAGCCAGTGCAGTTCACACAGCACAGGCATAATATGACCACACCATGAAGATCCAGACAATAAACATGCTGCCATGTTCTGCATCAGTTGCAAGCAGTGGATATTAACCCCAGGAAGCCCTAGGTAGAGAGAATTACAAGTAGTCAAGGCATGAAGTTATAAAGGCATGGGTCAAAGAAAGCAGGTCTCTAGACAGGACCAGGTGCTTAATCCAGACAATATTCCTCAGGTGGAAAAAAGAGGCCTTAATGACGGCCAACACCTGAGAACAAAGTGCCAAGCCATCATCAAGTAATACCCCCAGATTCTGCGCCCGCTCAGAGGTCAGTAACTGGGATCCTCCAAGCCGAAGCCCAGAGAGGCCCCCTGCCCCCGACCCCTCCATCCATTGACCCAGGTCCAATACCAACACCTCAGTTTTATTTGGATTAAGCCTCAACCAGCTAGACTCCATCCAGTCCTGGATTTCAGCGAGGCAGTTAAAGACCGAGAGTGCACTATCCTGGTCAGGAGCAAAAGACAGGTAGAACGGGGTAGCATCTGCACAACAGTGAAGTCCCAGCCCATACCATCTCACAGTGTCTCCTAATGGCAGCATATACATCACGAACAGCATGGGGGACAGCACGGAACCCTGCAGTACCCCACAAGGGAGAGGAGGACAGTATAGGTCACGAGGAAGAGAATTTAAGGAGAAGGCGGAAGAAGCAGAGTGAATATATAGGGGGAGAGAGGACCAGAGCTTAGGGAAACAATAAGAGAAAGAAGACTGACCAGCAGTAGTTTTTCTAGAAGGAATAAGGAAGGAGTGTGAAGTACTATTGCGGAGAGGGTAGCTAGAAACAGGGGGAGATATTAAAAGGGATCAAAGGTAGGAGGGGAGACCACCAAACCAGAATTTAGAAATAAAGAAAACACAATGAGAACGAAGCTGACCTCAAGAGAAGGGAGAGAAAGGGCAGAGTAAAGAGAACAGTGATGGGTATGAGGGGGGCAGTCTAGAGCAAAACAACAGAAAGAGAGAAATAGAGGATCCAGTCAAGCAAGAGAGGATTTAGGTGCACCACTATAAACCAGATCACCATAATCAAGGATAGGGAGAATCATCTTTAAGATAATCTCACGGCAGACAGGAAGTGAGATACATGCTTTGTTCCTATATAGAGCATCAAGTTTGGGGTGAGGTTTTGATGAATGGCATCAATATGAATGGAAAAGTCAACGTGATGGTCATGACAAACTCCAAGGTACTTAAAAGAGGATACATCCTCAATCAAAGCACCATTCAGGGTGTGGAAAACTGGGAGAGGGAAAAGTCTGGAAAGCCTCTCTCTGATTGGTGCCAAAAGTCATAGAAACTGGGTTTTATTTTGGAATTGAGGGTTAACTGGTTAGTCCTGAACTAGCGCTGAATATTGTCAAAATCCAGCTGTAATTGTGAGATAAGCCAGATGCATAGAGTACTGTATCATCAGCATACATATTAAGGTTTAGGAGGGAGGCTAGGAGGTACTTTTCACGGAGAGGGTGGGGGTGAGTTGGAATGTGCTTCCAGAAGAGGTGGTGTCATCGAAGATGGTGGGCAGCTTCAAGAGAGGCTGGGATAGAGTAATGGGAAAAGTAAAGGTCAAGGAAGAGGTGGATGGAGACAAAGGGCAGATTGGGGAGGGGGCAGGGTCAGCAGTTTAAGCTGAGGACCCTGCAATACGAGCAGACTGTATAGACCAAATGGCCTTTTTCTGCTGGCTTCTTTGTATGTTTGTACTATTACTATCACTACTACTACAACCACCACCACTACTACTACTAATATGCTTACTGAAAGTTTGTCTCCTCTGATACTAACCAATAAGACTAGTTAAAGGAAACTTTTTCTGGCAAAATAAAAAATCCAACAGCATGTGGCCAGTGGGTTGGTGCCAATTACAAACCTGCAATATAGTCTTATATTGAAAATATGATAGAGCAACATGGACTAGATGGCTCAGTGGATTTGCAATGAGCTAGAAAGCCATTCACCTCTTGTTCAATAGTTCAAAGCTGGTCCAAGTTGATAGTGCCTTAACAGTGTAACTGACCCCCAGAAGTTGGTTACTATAGGGCCCTATCAGGTTGACTGGAAAAGTACAGAGGTACCTTGAACACTTTAAACCTGTGCAGTAACTTCATTGGCCATGCCATGTAACTCCCATCACAGCACTGCTCCAGGACATTTACTGACCCATCTAAATGGCACAAAGTCAGTGATGCAAGGGGTGGATAACATACGTGTTAAAATAACAAAAAACAAAAACTGGAACACATAAACTGACACTGAAGCAAAGGATAAAGTGTAAAGTCAAAACATTTTTTTTTAAATCAAAATGCCTGACTAGATAGTCAAGCTTTCTAACATCATCACATCATTTGAGAAGTTCTATGACAAGTAAACGTGTATAACCTTCCTCAAAAATCTTTGTCACAAGTTACCACCAAGCTTCTGCTGTGGCGAGACACACCACAGTGTTCACTAGCAATGACACTCACTCCCTTGCACTATAACCCATATGCTGAGAGGTGCGAGGATTTTCCAGGGTAACAGCACCTACATAAATGATTCCTACTATAGCACACAAGTGAATCGGGGTGCAACTGCAGCTGCCCTTCCCCCAAATTCCAACGTGTTCCTTAAAAAACAGGTAACCTGCAGCTACTTATCAAATGTAGACTGTTCTACACAGTGCCCCACTTTGACATCTGGTATTAAAGGTAAGAAGGAGAGATCATCACTGATGACCTAAAATCATCCAAGCAGACCTCTAAAGCAGTAGGTAAGGCTAGGGGGGTGTTAGGGTGTATTAGTAGGGGTATCACAAGTCGTAAGAGGAGGTAATAATCCCTCTGTACAAGACATTGGTTAGGCCCCATCTGGAGTACTGCGTGCAGTATTGGAGGCCACACCTTCACAAGGACATTAACCAAATTGAGGCAGTCCAGAGAAGAGGCAGCAAAATGGTGCAGGGACTGCATCAGAGAGAAGATATATGAGGACAGATTAACGGAGCTCATATGTATACCCTTGAGCAAAGGAGGAGAGAGGTGATATGATGAGGCATTCAAACACCTTAAGGGCATAAACAAGGTGAAAGAGTCTAACATGTTTAAATATAAGAAAAATAGCAGGACAAGAGGACACAGCATGAGATTAGAGGAGGCCGATTAAGGGGAATGTGAGAATTCTTTTCACAGAAAATTGGTGAATGCATGGAATGGCTTACCACAAGAAGTGGTGGCTATGAATACAGTGCAGGGCTTCAAACAGGCATGGGATAGGCATGAGGAGCAATACAAATGACTATGAATAGATAGGTCACTGACAGAGCAAAGGCCGATGGCACATTTATAAGGTAGAAAAAGAAATGGGCAGACTGGATGGGCCTTGCGGTCCTTATCTGCCGTCAACTTCTATGTTTCTATGTTTCTTCCACACAGTCCCCCACATATCACTATATACCCTAACCCAAAATATGTTTGATAAAAAATAGTGGAGTGTCCTCACACCTGGAAGTTTCCCATGAATTCACTTACACATGATATATTGTATAAGACATACAGTACATATTACTTACGTGCTCTCCTTTCTGTATCAGAACACTGCCCCCCCCGGTTAAATTTTACTCAGTCCTTTCAGAAGCTGCATGCTGCAGTCTGTTACCTCCTCACTAGCGTCGAGAGAGACTTTACTGCCCCATGTTGTTGAATGCTGCTCTGGCAAGGCACTGTAACTGCTGCTGTGGCTGTCACTCCTTCAGTGGTCTCTTTGGCTGTGAATGGATGTCTATGTGTACACATCAACATTTCAAGTACTGTGTAGTACTAACAGTAACTAAATCATGGCCATTAAAAAAGGAACAACACTTTTCACTGCCATTGTCTAAACACTGTCAGTAACACTGGTTGCTAGGCTGACTACTTCAACACAGTAGACCCTGAAGCTGGATAGAGGGCCCAAATCCTTTACTTTGCAGCTATGAAGTTTATATTTTGTCTGGTCTCAGGCCCCCACTGAGCAAAAATCTCCTCCCTGCTTTTTGGGCTCCTTCTGAGTAAATTTACCACAGACAAAGGCCCCATCCATACTACGCTCTATTGCATGGTTTTCAGAGCTTAGTTTGGATTAAAATGAGTAAACATGCCTTTTTTTAACTGTTTGGTAACCAGGTAAGTCCCATTAGGCCCAATGCATATTTTCAAGAGTGACATGGGAGCAGAGAGGAGGTTAAGTGACTTGCTTAGGGTCACACAGTATGTAAGTGGAGGTTGTGGTAATTAAACCCTGGTCTGATGGATTTACAAAGCTCATTTGCAGCTTGATAATGTGTACAATTAATTGATTCTTCTCATATTAGCTCTGGTATGGCTACTGAGGTTGACTAACAGTGACATAGTGCACGTGTACATGCACACACGTTCCCCTTGCTAAGCAGTCCCGGTCTGAGACAAACTGTAAAGTCTCCAGCCAGTGACGGAATCAACATAAATAAGTAAGCATTTCAAAGAATCTTTGGATTAGGCAACTGAGCCCAGAAAAAGGACTACTGCTTTGTGGACTGAGAGGAAATGCAACTTTTGTTGCACTAAGGCATACTGCATATAAGCATTTGAACACAGTAAAGAAGATCGGGTAAAATAAAAACCTGTCTCCCATCTTTTACTTCATAGTGCTGAAAGACTGTGTACAACACTGACCCAGGATCAAGGTTGCTGTTTTCCCGAGGCTCATTCACAGCTTATTACTGTAACCTCTAGGCTATACTGACACCCTACTGTTACATTAAACATGGTTTTCCATGGTCAGCTCCAGGGGTAGTCTTGAGTCCTTTTTTAAAAGCATTTTAAATCAAACACGCTTTTACCTTGTAGTCTTAACAATATTGTAAACCATGCTCCAACTGTAACTTTTAACAGCTGGAAGACGGTTCTTTAAACCGTTCTTAGAAATGGATGAAAGCTTACCGTTTCAAAGCGTCCGCACTGTCAAAAGTGAGTTTTAAAACGTGTTGGTACCTTCAGCAATCCATGTCAGTGTGTTCTCACTGCAGTGGTACTGGTGTCTACTCGCCTGTTTTCACTGTGAAACTGCCGCTACCATCATGCTTTGGCGGTGACACTGAAAGCTGCAGAATCGCAGTCCGGAAACCATGGTGTCCTGCTCGCACTGACAGTAAGTCTGAATTACAATTGGAACCATTTTCAAAACCATGCTCAAGCCTACCTCAAAGCAGGGTTTGAGCATGGTGCACTAAAATGGTTCCCAAGTCATACTAAGTACGAACGCGAACTGTGCTTGTGGCTATTTAAAACGTTTTGCCACTGATAAAACATTTTAAATAGCACAGTGCGAACAAGGCCTAAGTTTAAAATGTTTTCAAACACCATTAATAAAAGTGAGTACAAACGAAACACAAGTGTGTTTAAAATATATTTAAACCACGTTCAAACTTGCTTTGCAGGTAGTCTAAACACACTAACTCAGTTTGCTTAAAATATTTTTCAAAACATTTCCAAAAATGGATTAACAGTCTTGGCAGGGCCTAAAGCAGCTTCTGCTGTATGTGTCACAGCAGCAGAAGCCACATTGAAATCCTCACTCAGAAGGTTAGGAGTGGTAACATTCTAATAGCTCTCCCTGGTCAAAAGGCAGGAAAAAAAAAACAGCACTCATAGATTCCTTTTAGGCCCTGTACATGCTCAGTCATTCAGGCCTTGTACATGTTGGACTTGTTAAAATGTTTTAAGTCCCTTAAAATGTTTTAAGAAGTCCAAACACAATCCACGTCCACACTGAACACGGTTGGAAACTGAGTTTAAAAATTGTGTTTAAACCCTGCAAGGGACCTAGTCTTAAAACCGGTTTTAAACACAGTTTCAAACCTAGCATGGTTTACCTATAGGGTTACTACCTGTCTCGATTTTCACAGGGCAGTCCTGATTTGGGCAGCTGTGTCCTGCATAAAAACATGAAAAAAATACTACATATCCTGACATTATGGTAAGGAAAAATATTTTCTGACTTTTAAGTGTTGTAAAAAAACTATAATACCTTAAAATGATAAGAAACACTAGAAACAACTACAAACCTACATCACAGTCTTAATTCTGATTATCTACAGAAAATAAGTCTGTTGCATTGGTCGAGATTACATATTGTGCTGCAAAAAATCATGTTTCAGTAAGAAATGTCCCACTTTGGACTTCTTAAAAGGTGGTAACCCTATTTACCTAGTGGTGTGGACAGAAGATTGATCCATGTTTCTCTTTAAACAGTACTGATTCGTGCTGGAGACTGTGTTGGGTTAAACCATTACAGGGCTACAGTGCGACTTTGGCTGCAGCGGTGTGACAGAGTTTAAATATGGTTATGAAGAAATCCGAGCAAAGTGTGGACAGACTTCTGTGGCGAATTTAAAACTGTTGTTAAAAACAGTTTTAAACATGGACTGCAAGTGTGTACTGGACTTTAAACTGTTTTAACTCTGTTAAAATGGTATAAACATTTTGCATCTAGACTGTAGCACAGTAAAACCCATGCTACAATCCGTGTTCTAAACTGATGTTCTAACCCATCTAGAATGTAAGCTAGAACATGGTTTTAGGTACTGTGCACACTGGGCAAGTGTTTTAAAAATACTTCTTAAATTGGATTTGGGCACAGTGTTTATAGCATTCACACATCGCCAACACCAGACTTTCCTGACAGAGACCCCATGCAGTATCACGACACAGACACAAGGCATTGCCTGTGACACCGTGCATGCCTTGATACTTCACTGAAGGGAATGGGAAGACCATCGTGGAAAAGGTGACCGCTACTATCATTAGCTCACTAGGAGCTTAGAGATGCTTTCTAACATTGATTTTAGGTCTGCGTTAGCCTTAATTTAAAGATGCCAGTTCACTCGTTCCTGCCTTAATCCGAGTTAAAGCACAGTTCCCATACACGTCTGTTAATGCAACGATGTTGCTATAAAGCGTGTTCTAGCCTACATTCCAACAGGGTTAGAACATGTTTTAGAACAAAGATTGTAGCAAAGGTTTTACTGTGATAGAGTCTGGATGCAAATCTTTTAAACCATTTTTAACAGAGTTAAAATGGTTTTAAAGGCACAGAGCTTGATTTTCAAAGGACTGGGACTGGCGCAAAGGGTTTGCGTCAAGGAGAAATGGTATGCGGGCTCCTTGCACCAGTCCCAGTTTTCAGATGCCCCCTGCGGCAACTGAGGGGCCACCTGTACTGTCTGTCCTTGCCCCATCCTTGTGATGGAAGCGCTGGTGCGGCAAGGCAGAAGGAGGCTTGCACCAGTGCAGTGTTGCAGTATCTCCTTAATTGGGATTCTGCAAATCCCAGCAATGGGTGCATGGACCACCAGAGTTACACCAGCCGGGAGCTGGTCTAATGGCACATACACCATTCTGAGTGCCCTGCCATGGTGGGAAGTGGTCTGTGCCTACCATTGTGGCCACTGCCAGGGGATGTCTGCTGGCCTTCTGCACCTGGCCAAGTGTCCCGGCAGTGGTGGGGTTACGACTGGTTAATTCCAGGGCCTTTCCCCCCACCAAAAAATCACAGTACCACTCCCATCCCACCCACTGCCTGCCACGGAGAGTGCCATGCCAGTGCCACATCCTGTGTCTGTCGACAGCACACACACCTACCTGCCCCAGCTTGCCCTCCAGAGACCCTGCCAGCTGCTGGCTTCATGGTCAGCAGGCCCCTCCCCTACAACTGCCAATGCTGCCTGAAACCCCCATAGTCTGCAGCATTCCCTGCCTGTGCACCAGTTGTTCGGTGCACAGGATGACTTGCAGCAAACTCAGGGAGATTGGCGTTGGGACCCAATTTTTACAAAATTGTGTGCTGGGTCCCTGCAGCACCCAAGTGTGCATCAGTTAGGGTGTTGTTGCAAGATGCACCAATCTAATGGGGCTCTGAAAATCAAGCACACAGTGTGTACAGTGCCTTAAAGCAACATGGTTGCCTTAACCTGAGTCAACAGCAGTGTGCACAGGAACTATGCTTTTACTTGAGTTAAGGCAGGCACATGCAAACTTCCCTCTTTACATTCAGGTATACACAGACCCAAAATTGATGTTTGAAAGCCTCTCTATACTCTCATTGAGCTAATCATATTAGCAGTCACCTTTTCCAAGATGTTGATTCCCATTCTTGTTCACAAGTATCCCACCATGCACCATGTCACCTGTAATGCCCTGTGCTGGTGTTGCAGTGCTGCCTAGGAACTTGACTGGAGAAAGCACAATGTCTAAGCACAGTGTGGAGGCTCCAAACACCATGCACAAATTTAATTTGAGAAACATTATTTTAAGAGGTTTGACCAGTGTGTGCAGGGTATATGGAACTAGGTAAGGTTGTCTCTCATCACCCTAACTCTTCAACTTAGATTTAGAGCCACTTTCTCTTATGATTTAGCAAGAAGATAAAATGAAAGGCAACCATTTTGGTGATCCAAAAAACAAGTTCACCATGCATGCTGATCACATTATGCTCCATTTGAGCTGGCTATCAGTTCGATCAAACAGTTTTACATTTAGGCTGACTAGCACCCGCCCCCGCCCCCAGCACAGAGACTGTTGTGGTGCACTGCTCAGGCAATACCAAAGTAAACAAACAGAGAACATGCACACAGCAGTCACTGAATTAGGACAGAATTTATTTTCAATGAGCCATAAAGTGCAGACTATGGGCTAGTACGTGCAGAAGCAGATCTACTGCCCTCATAATCTTCCAGTGCACATTCAAAGTGTTCTGCACCTTCCTCAGGTGTAGGCAGACAACCTTTAAAGGGAAACAATCTGAATATTTAATTATTTAAATATATCATGATGAAATCCCATTATAAGGTTTCTTATCCCTTAAATGGACAGTACCTTCATACTCACAATGGTTCAACATACTTTCTTTAAACTTGTATTTTATTTCATTTTCATAAAAGGAAACAAGTTATATACAAACTGTAGAACAATATTGCCATACACAGTACTGTCATGATTTGCATATCAATCAATCAATCAATCAATCAATCAATCAAATCTTTATTTATTCAGGCGATCATCATTGAGCAAGGCTCATTTACAAGATGGACCTGAATGTAATACTTCTCAATCGTTTATTTATAACCATACATCATGCAATCAACATCAGTCAATCAATCAATCAATATCTTTATTTATCCAGGCGGGCACTATTGAGCAAGCTCATTTACAAGGTGGACATGGAAGTAATTGTATTTTATTCTACTTTTCTAGCCAAATTTAATACGAATGACATAACTAATTAGTCTCCTAAGTGTCTGGGAACCAGAATGTTGTCCAGCACCTGAGCACTTTCCTTTTCCACCAGAAACGAAAGAAAAGGTAGCCATCTGGTATTATATAGTTCCACCTGTAGTCTCAAGTGGTGGGTAACCTTTTCCTTGTCCCTAATATGTTTACATTGGTTGACCCACTCCATCAGGCTGGTGGGGGGGCTGCCACCAGTCACTTGCATGTTATGGTTTTTGCAAAGGCTTCTGTAAGAGTTCTGTATAAATACTTAGCTTTTGGTTCTTTCATCTCCCTGAGGGGTAACCCAAAAAGCAGGGTCTGAACTTGAAGAGATGCACTGTCACCTCAAGCCAGCACCAGTACTATGACCAGTACCAGAACCAGATACCCATACCAGGGTCCATATGATACAATAAGTACTTAATTTCTGTGTATATAATAAGACAGATCCAGGGTGTGTTCACAAACCTCAGGTGATTTATTGCAATTAATATTAGTATTTCCATAGTTAGGGTACTTACATACCCCCTAAACTACAAAAGCCTAAGACACGTGAAAGACTGTGTTCACAATTCTCATATCAGAACAAATCATTCACTGTGCCATGACAAACTCATTTTCTGCCTTACCCAGCATAAGCAATGAGCACATAATGGTTTTATGAGCCTAGCAGTCATCTCCTAATATAACTTCTGATCTGGGAAACAGAACCAGGTAGCCTAACTACAGTACATTATACAGCAATGTTAGTATTCCTATCACAAACAACTATTCTAAGCCATATTCTAACTTACCTGGTGCCTAACTTATATATGTACTGTGTGTTGCAAAGCATTTCCCCAAGAGCGCTCTTATTTAGGCCTATAAATCTGACCACTAATGTTGTGCATAAGAAGGCTAAATGTCAGAGGCAAAAGAGCTCATTCAATTGTACCACGCTGCTGGAAACTGTCAGCAAGTCTCAGCCAAAATACCCACCGGGAAACACTCAGTAGTCACTTCACAGGAGCATACTGTATTTGCAGTGTCTCCCCAATAATACAAACTTCTGCCTTCTTATAGTCTTGCTGAGGGTACATTTTTGCAGGTAGAATTTTCCAGATCAGAAAAGGAGAACGTAGGTCCTCCTTATGATGTGCATGCTCAGTATCTGTCTACAGCAGGTTATTTCTACCTCTCCCTATACAGCTATTTCTGGATTTTCTAAGAATTGGAAAAGTTTTATCTGAGTTTTCATCTAAGTGCCATCGAAGGTTTCCATCTGAGTTAGTCAGATGTTATCATGTCATAGTACTTCAGTGAGTTGTAAGTCATTCTGTGGTCCACTGGTGAGCTGCAAGTCACTCTTTGTCTATACCTTAGTGAGTTTCACGAGGGCTGCTGAAAGCTATGTATAATTGTTTTTATAGAAGATATATTTTCTTTGGTAGCCTTTCAATAAGCTGCCTTCAGCATGGCTATAGCTTGTCTTGCTTAGACCTAAGACTAAAGTGTCAGTGGCTCAGCAGGTTGCACACTCGCTTCTGAGGCTGGAAAATCAGAAGGCTGTGGGTTCTATCCTCACACCAGACACGTGGGTTAAATCCCAATACAGACACTGTGGTGCAGCATGAGGGGAATGCTGCACTCTTGAGGTGCTGTCTTTCGGATGTGACATTAAACCGAGGTCCCATCTGCCTGTTCTGGTGGTAGTTCAGGTGGATGTTAAAGATCTCATGGCACTTCTTGAAAAGAGCAGGGGAATGTTTATTAAAATCAAAATTAAAATACATACATACATGTTCTACTTCACAATAAATCAAATAAAAAAACGGTAATACATGTCATCAAGAAAATAAACAACCTCATCCCAAACCAATACATTACCATTTGCAACAGCTTCCTAAAAAAATTAAAGAAAATGTGATAGAGAAAAAAATGCATTTTTTTCTTAAATACTCTCAGGATACTACCTACTTGACTTTATTTTGTCCAATAATTTATGTACTGCCAATATTACCACCTTCCAATGAAAAGTTAAACTGAAATATAGAAATCACTTCCATGATTACTGTAAATATAATACTGACAATGTCCTTAAAGGAAAACCATTTATATTTAAATTAATTTAAAGAGCTTCCAATATCTTTCCCAAATGCCTGTTTTGATTTTATGTATTCATAATCTCTAAAGTGAATAATGTTGTTTACAATCTAAAAATACAACTGTAATGGAGTTATATATTGTTGAAAAATGTAACGGCACCTAACTTGCTGTATCCCATATAATAGACATGCCCAAATAATATTTGAGGTCCTAGTATTATATTTTGACCACTCTGTTGAATAGAGCCCATAGAATAATTTCCTAGCATCCCATGCATGCAGAGGGTATATTACCCAATTAGATTTCTAAATTTTCCAGAATTCTTGTGCGAAAGGGCAATCGAAATACAGATGGTCTGGTGTTTCGGTTTCCATAATACAAGTCTGCCTTAAACAATATCTATCTGTTACTGTTTTATTTTTGTGATTACCTCTGGTATTAATCCGACCATGTGCCCCTAACCATACTAAGTCCCACATTTCCGTAGGAATTATTTTATCAATAAGTTTCTCCCCTATGAGAGCTTTCTCAGTTTTATTTAAATTTGGGAATGGCTCCTCAAAAAAAATGTTTAATGTTATATCTTGGTATGATCCCTTTCTTGATAATTTACCAACATCTGTGAAGGATATATTCCGTTTACGCACTAAATCAAAAAATGTTACCCACTCATTCGGTATTTGATAACGTCTTTTGTTCTTATGTATAAAAGAAGAATTCAAAGACAAAAAACCTCAGTGTGCAAGCACTGAGGCAATGGTTACCCCAAAGGGCATTGGCCGGGAAGCCAAGTTTCAAGGAAATACAAAATCACACATGCCCCCAAACCATAATGCAAAGCATCATGGGAAAGAAGAATTCTACCACTCACTCATAATCTCCCTTATTTTTCCTGCAACCCAAACTGTCCAAGGTCTATCCCTCCTTTGTATAATAGGTTTCAGATTTGTATTAACAAATATTGTTAAAAAAAACTGCTGGGTTTATCATTTGAACCCTGCCCTCTTTATTATCCAAATATAGAATATTCCTCTTAATTGGGTTCAATATACTTCCCCAGAAACTAGAAAAAACACACGATAATTAGGCTGTTTCAAACATCTTAGGTAGGGAAAAACATGACTGATAAAAAGGAAAATAGGTAGTAAAAAAGTTTTCATTAAAAATAGTCTTTTTTTGTTTTCCCATCTTCCACTTTGCCCATTGGTGACCCTCTCTTTCCCTTTATTTAAGCACAGTTCCCAATTGTATCTTGCCATTTTCTCCTCACCAAAATAATATGAACATACTAATTGCCAGCAGATTAGGCCTTAAGGTCTATCGAGTCTGCTCGAACCTCGGGTCCCTAGTTGGGTGCAGAGGCCCCCCCCTTGTGTTCCAGAAACCCCTATCATCCATCCCCACCCCCCGGGACAGGTCATCATCTAATACATCCACTTTCTGTGTCTGTTCCACCCTCTCTTGAAGCCCTCCACTGTGGATCTCTGAACCAGCTCGCCAGGCAGTGCATTCCAAGGGTCTACCACCCTCTCAGTGAAAAACCTCCTCCTCTCTTCCCCCCTCTCCCTTCCACCTTCCAACTTCAAACCATACCATCTGGTGATACCTCCCTGCTTTAGTCTAAAGATCCCCTCCATGTTTACCCTATTTATTCCCTTGAGGTACTTGAAGACCTCAATCATGTCTCCTCTGTCTCTCCTCTCCTCTCCTCTCCTCCAATGAAAACAGGCAGAGCTCCTTAAGTCTGTCCTCATACGTCAAATCCTCTAGTCCTCGTATCATCTTAGTTGCCCTCCTCTGTACCCTCTCCAGGAGCTGTATGTCCCTCTTCAAGTGTGGTCTCCAGTACTGTACACAGTACTTAAGGTGTGGTCTAACCAGTCCATTGTACAGTGGCAGAATCACTTCCTTGCTCCTAGAGGTGATCCCCCTTACGATGCATCCCAGCATCCTGTTTGCCTTGCTAGCCACTCTCCTGTACTGCTCAGAGTAATTCATACATGCATCCACCATGACCCCCAGGTCTTTTTCCCCTATTGAGGCCTCCAGTGCCTCCCCTCCCAGGGTGTACCTGTGTTTAGGGTTTCCCCACCCAAGATGTAACACCTTGCACTTGGTGATATTGAAATTTAATGTCCATGTGTGAGCCCAGCTTTCCAGGGTATCCAGGTCCCCTTACAGGGCCAACCTCCCCTCTTCTCCCTCAACTACTGCTCCCATCTTGGAGTCATCAGCGAAGAGACTCATTTCACACCCTATACCGTCCCTGATGTCTGATATGTATGCATTAAACAGGATCGGACCCAGGACTGAGCCCTGCGGTACCCCACTACCAACCTCTCTAGGGTTCAAGAGCTCCCCACCGACCACTACTCTCTGGGTGCATCCAGCTAGCCAGTTTTAAATCCATCTGACCATCAAAGGGCCTACCCCCAACCCCATCAGTTTCTCCACCGGACCATTATGGGGGACAGAGTCAAACGCCTTGCTGAAGTCCAAGAATAATACATCCACAGGCTTTCCCTGTCCAGTTCTGATGTTACCCATTTGTAGAACTCCACAAGATTAGTTTGACATGATCTACCTGGCACAAACCCATGTTGCCGACTATCCAGACCTCCCACCTCCTCCAAGTACACCCCCAATCATTCCTTTAGTATACTTTCCATTAATTTTCCCACCACCAAGGTCAAATTGATGGGTCTATAGTTACCTGGTACTTCCCTCGACCCCCCCTTTATGGATTGGCACCACATGTGCCTCTCGCCAATCCCTAGGTATCCTCCCTGTCCCAAGCGACCTGTTGAAGAGCTCTGCCAGGGGTGCAGTCAGTATGTCCACCAATTCCCATAGTACTCTCGGATGAATGCCATCCGGCCCAGGAGATTTGTCTTTCTTTAGGGCCTTGAGGGCTAACCACACCATTTCAACTGAGATAGCATCATCCGTCCCCTCCACCTTACTGGCCTTTTTATCCTTTTCCTGATGTGACACCCCTGGGGTACCTCTTTTTCCCTCTTGCTCCATTTCTGTTGCTCCCCAGGTCCCACTCACTGCTGCTCCTATCCCCATCGTGCCTTGCTTTGAAGATATCCCATCCCCTTCCCTAGTGAACACAGAGGCAAAGTACTCATTAAATACTTCTGCCTGGTCCCTCACCTCTTCCACTCACCCTCCTTCTGATTTCAATATGCTGAGATGGCCCTTAGTTTTTCTCTGCTCCCCAATGTACCAGAAGAACCCCTTTTCCCCTCTATGTATTCCCTGTGCCAGCCGCTGCTCTTTACTGGACTTTGCCCCCCTCACCATCCGTGTGACTTTTCTAGATGCAAGATGGTACATTTCCTTATCCCTATCCCCTCTTTTTGTTTTATATTTTTTGTAGGCCGCCTTCTTTTCTCTGACCGCTACCTGAACCTCAATGGACCACCAGCAAGGTTTATGTGACCTTACTCCCTTATGTTTCACCTTAGCACAGCTCCTGACTGCCTCATGAAGTCCCCGCTTTATGACCTCCCATCTCCTTTCCACATCTGTCATTGATGTAATCCCCTTCAAGTGATCCTTGAGAATATTTCCTATGCCCACAAAGTCTGCCCCCCTGAAGTCCACCGCCAGTGTCCTAGATCTCACCCCCCTTCTGCCCTCATGCTTATTTGAAACCAGACAGTATTGTGGTAGCTCCCAGTCAGGGGATCCTCTACAACCAGGTCCCTTACCAGATCCCCATCTACCAGAACCACGTCCAGGACATGCCCCTCCCTTGTGGGCTCTATCACATGCTGTGTTAAGAACACATCCTGGTAGCCATCCAGCAGCCTCTGCTCCTTGGCCACCTTGGAGGACATGGTTCCCCAGTTTGTACCCTGGTATATTAAGGTCCCATCAACACCACTCCTTCCCCTTTTGGTCCACACTGGGCAATGATGTTGTCCAGTAAACCATCCTCCAGAACATCACCCATCCCGGGGGGCCTATATACTACACCCAGCTAGACCTTATCTCCTGCTGGGGATCGTAAGGTGACCCATAGGGCCTCCACGTTTCCCTCTGCCTCTTCTAGCCTAGCAATTTCTATGTCATCCCTAATGAACATAGCCACTCCACCCCCTCTGCCCTCCTTTCTATCCTTCCTAAGCATAGTGTACCCCCGCACGTTTAGGTCCCAGTCATGGTTTTGTTGGCCCACGTCTCTGTGACCGCGCCACATCCACCCCAAACAGCATAGCCTGGAAGTCTGGCAACTTGTTTCCCAAGCTCCTGGCATTTACTAACACCAACCCCACCCCTTATCCCTGATTTCCTTTGTCGGACCCCACCCAGGTTCCTTATACTTCCATCCTCCCACTGCTCCTCCTGAAACCTCCACCCCCATTCTGTTTTCCCCCTCCCCCCTTGGGTTTGAAGGCTACTCCCCTCATCTGGAGGAAAGGGCTTCTGGTCAGCCCTTCCCTTATCCCTTCCCCCGCTCACAAGTTTAAACCCCACCTTTCTTGAATTTCCCAGAATTTTTTGTGGTGAGTCTGATACTGTTATCCCTCCTATGGTATCATCATTTTCTGAAACACCTGAAATGTATAAGCAGAAGCTTTTGTCCATATTTATTTTAGAGCCAATACACTGTAACAAGGGTGAAAGCACTTCAGTAACCAGAATCCCTGTGTTTTTATCAGGAACCAAGATACATAAATCATCAGCATAACCAATAGTTTTCAAAATGCCTAGACCAGGACATTGGATTCCTTTTAACAAAGGCAATGAATTTATAATTCTTAAAACTGGATCCACTGCCTTAACAAACAGTATCAGGCTTAGGGGCACCCTTGCCACACTCCTCTTTTAGTATAACATGCTCGACCTAGCCACCCATTAACAAAAGGTTTTACTTAAGCCAGGGAGTAACATATTTGTAGCCAGTTTATGAATTATACAGGGAAATTATAAGTTGATAAGGTCAACCATAAAAATTCTTGTGATATGTGAGCAAAGTCTTTTTCCTGATCAAAACTAAGTAAATAACCTTTTTTTGGTACTGGATTCTCGGACAAATAATTCACGAATTATAATTAGAGCATCCTGTATAGAATGACCTTGAACAGAACAGTATTGTGTAGCATGTATTAAATATTCTAGAACACCCAGGGCCAGATATTCAAAGCTTCGTGCCTGGTGCAAAGCCGTAGAGCTGAATAGTGCTGGATTTGTGCCAGGCTGCAATATTTGAAAGCCCTAATACAGCTGGCACTGTGTGATAGCACTGACGCTAAAAGTAAATGTATGTAGGGACGGGAGTTGGGGAGAGGCCAGGAATGCTGGCAGCATGGCATATTCAAACAGACAGTGCGATGCTACAGGAGCATTAGTGCGACCTGTAGTGTGGCACCAAATACTGCTGGCAAAAAGCTGGTGGTAATGCTGCCATGTAAATCCCCCCTCCCCATCATGATCCTGACCCCCAGTAGCCCCGAATATCACATAAATTCATGGTGGTTTAGTAGTCCCCCACCCCCCAGCATGATCCCACCCCCGGTAGCCCCGAATATCACGTAAAACCATGGTGGTTTAGTGGTCCCACACCCAGCACAATCCCTGGACCCCGGTAGCCCTGAACATCACATAAATCCATGGTGGGTTGAGTGGTCCCCACACTCCAGCATGATCCTCGACCCCCAGTAGCCTCGAGTATCACTTAAATACATGGTGGTCTAGTGGTGCCTTCACCCGGAAGTGTGACTTCATTAGCCTCGCAGTAGCGCATATGTATGGAGCCAGTGATTGAGCCTGGGCCTCCTCTCACCACAACAGCCGCCACCAACTGCAGTATGCATAAGTGCTATTGAAATTAATTCACCAGCCATGGTGGTGAGAGGAGGGCTGAGCTGATCGCCAGCTCCGTACATTTGCACTTTATGGGCTAATGAACATTGCACTTCTGGGTGGGGGAACCACTAGACCACCAGGTATTTAAGTGATTTTCAGGGCTAACGTGGGTCGGGGATCATGCTGGGGGTTTGGGGACCACTAGACTACCAGGGAAATTACTGTTTATAGCAGCTACCGGGGGTCAGGGATCACGATGGGGGGGAACATCATACCTCCCAATCATTTGTCACTGAAATGTAGGATATGGACCTCTTTGGACACTCAGACTGAGGGACAACAAGGGACACAGACCTTCAGAATGAGGGGCATATCCTCAAACATGGGGATACAAGCCCAGACCACTGTGAAAACCATAGTGTTTACCCTGTAAAGAATATATTTTGGAGTTAGTATTTTACACTTCAGTGTTTCTGCTTTAAGGTCTGATGTACAGCACATTCACTGTGTGGGTGGCACCTTTTCCACGAGGCATGGCTGAGGGACAGAGCAGTTTTAAGAGGCCAAATGAGAGCTGTCCCTCGTAATGAGGGACACTGGAGAGGTATGGGGACTGTCCTCCAGGGCATATTTGGACTTGGGCAGTGTAGATATATATCTATAGATATATACCTATATATATATATATATACACACACACATATATATGTGTATATATATATATATATATATATATGTATGTATATATGTGTGTGTGTGTATATACCTGTATATATATATATGGCTATGTTGCGCTGTAGTCCATTTGACCAACAGGGGATGTGTGGGTATGCCTTGGCCTGCAGCGTCCAGCCTGTACTTCCATTCTGACCAACAGGTGGAGCTGTGTGCTCCATGCAGTAACACTGGGCAAACTGCATGGTAATGTATGCTAAGCAGCACATAATGAGATGCAAATATGCCTGTTTGCCCAACGATTACCTAATTAGGCTCATTTGCATGGGAGCTTTGAATATAGCTCATGTTTGCCCTGGGCTAACCAGTTTGCACCAGGCTATTGTGTTAGCACTGTGCTATCGGGTTAGCCCTGGGCAAACAACACTTTACCATAGCACAGTTCTGCAGTGTGTAGCATACATCGTTGTTTGCAGTAGATGTGAGACATCTCTGTGAAATCACACACAATGTTCTCCACCTGCAACATTGGCTTGCTACAGAGTCTAATGAGCTGCAGTTGCAGTGTGCACTTCCCTGTTACTATATTCGGTGCTGTCTTATTCCCAGGCAGTTTTTGCCCTGCACTCCAGGCCCTGTTTGCCTGGCTTCCTTTGTTTGCTATATTCAGCTGGTTTTGCACCGGACTATTCCTTTTGAATATAGCTTGCTTTCTGCTCCGAGCTAAGTTTGCCTGCTGGGCAGTGTTAATTTAGCCCCAGGACAAAGTTTTGAATATCTGTCCCCAATATCCTATTGCATAATAATTTTACAAATATTTTAAAATCTGCGTTCAACAGAGTTATAGGTCTCCCATTTTTAAGTATTGATCTATCCCCCTTCTTAAACAAAAAAATCATTAAGCCTTCATACGTTGAGCCTGTAATTATGTCCTCAGAGAGAATGACATTGTACGCTTCCAATAGAATTGAAGGGATTTTATCCCAAAGTGCTTTGTACACGTCTGCTGGGAGTCCATCTGAGCCAGGGACGGTATTATCTTTTAATCCCTTTATCACTGACCCCAATTCTTCTGATGTAAACTTTTTAATTAAATCATCTTTCTGTGATTGTAATAAATAATTTTGGGAGAGCTGCAGCCTATAAAATGGATGTCATACTTTCTTCATTTTCAAAAGGAGACCCAAAATTTTCATAAACATAGTTTTCTAAGATATTTAATATTTTTGTGGAGCCAGTTACCAGATACCCTGAATCATCTTTTAATTCTGAAATTGTTTTCATTTGTATTCTCCTTCTACAATCTTCAAATGGATTTGCTTGATTTTTCCTGCCCTAGGTTCCAGATTGTTGCTCTTTTTCTTGTGATTGTTGTCTACTATATAGTATCTGTGTTAGTTTTTGTTTTAACTTGGAAATTTCTACTGCATAAGATCCCTACCCTGCTTGTTCTAAAGAAAATAATACGTATAGCTCCATTTTAATGCTAAATATTCTTTATTTTTGTGAGAAGCCATATGACGGGAATGACAATAAAAAAAAGTCAATTAAGCATTGCCTAGTGTCATCCCACCAGTCTATTGGGGAGTCATATAAAAAGAACACACTGATTCTCTATCTTTTATTATCTCTTAGAATAATTGAAAAAAATCTGAATTACCAAGTAAGCTTGCATTAAATCTCCGTATTCCTTTCCCGTGTACTTCAGTAGGATGGGGTGAAATCTGAACAGCCAATTAACAGTGGTCAGAGGTCTCTGCTGTCTGTGTATTACACATGGAAGTGGGTAACTGAGCAGAGACAAACCAAAAATCTATTCTAGATTTTAGAATTCCTTTATAATATGTTGGCATCACCTGAGATGCAAACACATCCTTTAAATTTCCCTGTTTGATGCTAATTTTTAGTTTATTTGTATCACAGAAGATTTTGCAATTTTTTTTTATCTAAACAAATATTAGAATCCCCACTCCACAGAATTTGGTGGCTTGTAAAAAGGAAGGGTTTTATTTTCTGAACTAAAGCTACTCTTCATGCTTTTTGTTGGGGGGCATAAGTATTCAGTAGTCTGTATTGAAAGCCCTGTATTAAGATGTCAACCATCATTGCCCTCCCAGGCTCTATATTGACTTGCTTTTGTATGAAAAAGTCTGAAATTGAAAAACAGATCCCCAACCCAGAACAACTTACCTGACCCAAAGACCATAAGAATTGTCCTTTAAACCAATCTTTTGCTGCTTGAAGAGTATCTTGGCCAGAGTAAAGCCTAGTGTCCTGTAAAAGAAAGATCTCATATGATAAGGAAAGAAGAAATGCGTGGGTGGCTTTCCTTTTATATTTGGATGTTAAACTGTTCACATTTAAACTAGCAACTGATAAGGATGGAACCAACATTTCCTCAGGTCAGAGGGTGATTTTTAAGAGGTCTTCTTTTTTATTTGCCCTGGTATTCCTCCTTTTTATCATCGACTGCATTCCTTCATCTTGTTTCAATGCATTTTCATCACAGGTTCACTATGTGCTGATTTTAGGGAGGTGTCCGAGTCTTCCCTGTCCATTATGCCCTCCCAGCTCTGTAGGCGTTCATATTGATTTGACATTCATCACGGATTGGATTGTGTCTTGGATGATCTACTGACCTGACTTTTTTTTCAAACTGGTAAAAATTCCATACAGTCCTTCTGGGGAGCTTTTGTGGGAAGTAGAGGCCTCTACTGTGACTTCTGTGGGTGGGGGGTGGGCATAGTAGATAAAGGTTGTGCTGAATTATTCCTAGATTCAGCCTGATTCTGTTTTTGGGGCCACTATTTAGGTCTGACTTCCTCCTTTCTGATTGAGAAGATCTAGCAGGACATGGCAGTTGTTCTGTGGTGCTTTGGGCAGATGTATGTGCTCTAGAGGCCTTATTCAAGTAGAAGTCATGCTATGTGAAATCTGAACCATTATGAGCTGCCCAGGCACAGGATGAAAAGACGTGATCTTCAACTCCGCAGAGATTACAGAAAGGGGGGACCACACATGTTGTAGCCGAATGCCCCAATACACCACAAACTGAACGTTTAAGTTGATCACAGTCCAAGTTTTAATGGGAAGTAGAACCACACCTGTAGCAGTAGCACTATTGGCCTGGTAAAACAGAATGCCATGGTCTCTTCCCAAATAAAAACAGTTCGGTAGATGTTGGATACCATCCTCTGTTAACTTAAGTTGTACCAAAAATGCCCACGCTCCAGTCCAGAGGCCCTTGTCATCAATTATGGCTGTGGGCATTCCAGTAACTGTACATCTTTTCTCTAACCAATATACTATGTCCAGGATGTTAACCCCCTCACTCTGAAATGGTACTGTTACTATTTTTGCAGTAGGCCCAGTGATTGGTATGGCCACAAAGGGTTTCCACAAAGGGGTATTTTTGACTTCGTAATAGGATGACCAAAATGTATCTAGTAGAGCAGCAGAACGAAAGCTAATATCAAAATTATGATCACCTGAGGTGTGGATAAAAGCATAAACCTCAGCAGGTGTAAATTGGAGAGATTCAATAATTAATTTCCTTCCGACATAATTCCTATTGGGCGGTAACTCTAACCCACCCTTATAGTACACTCGTACAACAAAGTGTCTTCGTGCAGCCTCTGCCGGTTTTGTAAACAAGCCAGCATAACTTTTAGGCCTTTCCTGAGCCTCTGGCCTATCCGATTCTCCCACTGTTTTATTTATTTTTTGAGATGAAAAACTCATATCCGGAAGATTTCCTGACCCATCCAAAGCAGATTGCTTAGCTGTCACTGATTCTTCTGCAACTTGGTTACCAGTTTGCGTGACAGTCTTTGATCTTTGCTGCCTAGTCGGCAATGAGTCAGTGTCTGATGTAGCAATGTCTAAGGGGCGAGCCGCACCCTTTGCTCTGACTTGTGATCTGATCGTAAATTTCTGATGCATTTTGCAGCCTATTCAGTCCCCAGTCCTCTGTATTCTCATTTTGGGGTGAAGATAAAGCACTGCTTGAGTTAGTGGAAGTGCCAGGCAATGAAATCTCTGGGTCAGGAATCCATATTCCATCTTGTGTAATCCAATCAGCATTTTGAAGCACTTGTCCAGGTTCCCAAGTAGATTATTTTGCTGAAAAGGGGAAAGGGATAGAATTGGAAGGCATTTCTTGTTCAGTATCAATAACTTCTCCTTGCAATAAGCTTTTTTGGGGGGGAAATTACTGATGGACTCTGCTCAGAGCATTTCCTTTTCTTTTTTCTTCATCATTTTGCACTTTAGAATTCTCCAAGTTCATTACAGCATTTTTTCCAGCCAATTGTGGTTATGGTACCTTTTGAAATAAATCCTGTTGAGATTGTAAATCATCCTCCATCGGTTCTACATTCTCTATCCATCCAAAACTGATTTCCTGCACATTGGTATTAGCCATCACAACAGATCTTTGAGAAGCATAACCTTCTCCTTGCCTTATCTCAAATGAACTGAGAGGCTCCATGGTCCAGCCAGCCAAGGGTTCCCTCTACCGATGAGTAGGGTAATTTCCCCAGTGTTCTGGCCAAATTTCCTCCATTCACTAATAATACCACCTACAGCTTAACCTGGTCCAATGTCAGTTGGCATCCATTTGTATCTCCCTCCCCCAGGACAAGGCTGAAAATAGGCAGAATTGTCTAGTCCCACTTTTCTGGTCTACAAAAACTAACTAAATAAATAAACAGTGCTTTTCAGGCCTAGTTAGCATTGCTTGGCCAGGATGTAGCCAGGTCCTTATCAGCTAGCTCTGCCTGGATTAACCCAGGTCTTTGGGAAATGATTTCCCTTGTTACAGTACCTATGGTCAGAGTTTTTGAATGATGGAGGAGACTTCTCAACATAAATACTTCAAACATTTGCATTTAAAGTAGATCCCCTTAAAAAAACTCTTACTGCCCGCAATAGTGCAAATAGTTTAAAACTTGTACACAGATTTAAAATCAGGAATATATTAATAAAAAGACAGAAGCGGCGTCAGATAAGAGGCAGTTTATAAACTTGACAACTGTGCTGAATCACAACTGTCTCAATACATAATTCACAAAGAAACCATGAAAAACTGTAAAAGTCCAAAATATCCAATGTAAGGAAATGGGGCAAAGAACAATAAATATCTTTAAGATAATGAAGAATGGTAGTGGGTTAACCAAGAGATGCCACTTCTACCTTTTTCAGGATAACTTATTCCTGACCTTAAGTCTTTGTACACTGGTCATTAAAAAACTTTGAGAAGTTTATAAATTGCATAGAGACTGACTTGGAAATATGGCAAAACCTCCAAGTATCTGTATGTGGTAATATTCTGCCCAGGTTAAATTACTCTATCAGGATGCTAACAGTGGTACTAACAATGACTTTCCACTATAACATTTGCACTAAACTCTTAGTATTTATAGGGAGAGAAGTCTCCAAAAATATCCCATAACAGATTGCCATCCCCAAAACAAACAGGCAGGCTTAAATGCCCACATTTATTCTTCTATCATCTAGTTTTTCATGATTCTCAATACTTAAAATGGATGAACCTAGATGCAAGTCCTATTGAAAAGATTACACACTAGCATGTCTTACAATTGAACAAGGCAAATACCAATAGAGGAGAGAAAGAAGTAAGTGCCTCAGCTGGGACTTGAACCCAGGTCACCAGGAATACTGTTCCGGTTACGCTAACCAGCTGCGCCACCAAGGCAACTGGAACCTGGGCTGTCCCAGAGCACACATTACTCTTTCTCCAATGCACAGCCTGGTTCTACACAAGTAATTACTTCATATTAAATCACATGGGTGCGGTGTGCATATTTATGGAATATATACAAACAGAGGAAAGAAAGAAAGAAATTAGTGCCTTAGCTGGGATTTTAACCCAGGCTACCCGGAATACCATTCTGATCACGTTAACCAGCTGCACCATACACCTCAGGATTGTTATCTAATGCATAATACTCTTTTTCAGTTCTATAAACTGAAACCATACAGTTCAGCCAAGTAGTGAAATCTGGTGTAGAGAGATCTTTCTATTTCAGGAGAATACATTTAAAAACATTTAAGTCCAGTAATGCTATCCTGTTTTGATATTTGGTATAGCTATCTAATCCCAGAACTCTTTCCAATAAAACACACTCTACCTTTTTAACCAAGGTTAGAGATGCAGCCATCAGGAGGATTTTAAGTATTTTATCCCAAAAGGTGTCAATAACCGTACATGTCACCATATGTTCTAAGGTACCTATAAAGATAGTGCACCTTGGGCAAAGACTTGAGGGTTCCTCATTCATTTTATTTTATCTATTCAGAGTGTAGTAAATTCTATGTAGAACTTTAAAATAAATTTGCTGTAGTTTTGAGGATACTGTACCTAGGTTAGGGTAGTTGATGATGCAGTTCCATTCCTGTGTTGATAACTTAATGTTTAGTTTTTCTTCCAATTTTGTTCTTAAATTAGAAAAGTTCTTATCACATCTTTCTATCAAAAATGCATACATTTTAGAAATAAATGTGGGTTGACCTTTATTTGTAAATATATCCTCTAAACCATATTGTGTGGGACCAGTTGTTATAGCCATATTTTTAGCAATTAGTCCTGGATCTTTAAAATCTGAAGAAGTCACTAATTGGAAGTGAAAAAGTGTTTTTTTTATTGTAGAAAACTCCATCAGGCTGTTGTGATTAAATGCATTTCTTATATCCACCAGTCCCTTTCTATGCCAGGTTTTAAGTGAGGTGTCCAAAATAGAGGGACTAAAACAGTCATGTAAATAAATAGGTGAATGGATAGAATTTTTCTGTGGAGTGTTTGATAAACTTAATACTTTATCCCATGCTTTGCAGGACGTAATTGTACTCATACTGAGGTTATTGATTTTTTTTTCTGTATGGACCTGCATATAATATATGTCTTATGTCGTCATATGGACAAGAAGCTACTTTAGTTTGGCAAGGAATCCAACCTGCTAAATGGTGGAACCATGAATGAATTGATGCCAAATTGGCAGCCAGGTAATACCATTGCAGATTCAGAAGTGAAAAGCCTCCTTGATGTTTCAGAATGTACAGTTTATCCATGTTTAGCTTTGGTTGTTCCCTTTCCACAAGAAATTTTTTATTAGTTTTTCCATACCAATAAAAAATGTATCATTAAATATAATCTGTAAAATCTGGAATAAGAAGAGAAACTTGGGCAAAGCAATCATATTAATTTAATCGAACAACTAAAGAAATGGATAAAGATTCCCAGTGTTCTAGGTCTTTTTTGACTTTCTAACTAGCGGGGTAAAATTTAAATCAAAGATTTTTTTTTAAGATCAGAGTCAATGTGTAAACCTAGGTATTTTAATTGGGTATTGGGTTACTTTTATAATACTGTGAAGATGGTACAGTTGAAAATGATCAGTATGAGACTGTGATTCCATCAATTCTGACTTTTCCCAGTTTATAACCTGAGATTAGTCCAAATTTAGTCAGTAAATTATTTAATTCAGGGAAATTTAAATTTAAGTTATTTATGAAAATTAAAGCATCATCAGCATATAGGAGGCATCATAAAGAGGCAGTATAGCATAGTGATTAAGGGCACTGAGCTGTAAACCTGGAGACCTGGGTCTGAATCCCATCAGCTCCCAACTGCATACTGCATTACCCTAAGTAAGTTACTTAACTTTCTTGTGCTCTAAAGTAACACCTAGAAACAAGTTCTGGCTTTGTGTGCATTTCCTAGTTAAACAATTTCCCCTTTCCCTTTCCTTTCCCTATAGGCTGCATTTATGTTTGACATCGTTGACAAGTAGACCCTTAACTAGTTTATTGTTCCTAATTGCAGTTGCTAATGGTTCAACTGCTTAGGTGAAAAAAGAGGAGACGGGGGCAACCCTGGTGAGTCCCTCTTTGTAGTCTGATTGAGTATGAAATATCCTTGTTAGTCCTGATTTTGGCAGAAGGGTCTGAATATAATAAAGCAATCTGGGATCTGAATTTAGGTCCAAATCCAAAAATGTTTAGAATTACTTTTATATAGTCCCATTCAAGGTGGTCAAATGCTTTTTCCACAGCGAGAGAAAGCAAGGAAAAATTAGAACTTTTAAATTTGTCCACAAGATTAAGTGTACGTCTAGTACTGGTTCTCAATTGCCACCCCTTAATGAAACTGTTTATATCTTGATAAATGATATTTGAAGGATCTTGTCCAGTCTAGTAGCAAGTATTTTAGCCAATATTTTGGCGTCCAAATTTATCAAAGAGATAGGTCAACAGGATCTAGGATTCAATGGGTCCTTATGTTTTTTTGGAAAGTAATATTTATTATTGCATCACTAAAAGATGATGGAAGTGATTGCTGAGTGATAATACTGTCAAAATGTTTTTTAAGATGAGAAATAATTATATGAGAAACATTTTTATAGAAATCAATTGGGAACCCTTCAGGACCCCATGCTTTACTACCAGCTAACATTTTAATGGCTAAGCCTATTTTGGCTTCTGAGATTTCAGCATCTAATTGCTTTATCTCTAGTGTAGGAACTGCAATTTTCTTAAAGAAAGAATTAATGTCTGATTGATCCCCTGTCCATTCAGATTAATAAACAATTTCTGGTGCTACTTACTGAATTCCAGATTGATTTCAGTGGGTGAATTTGTAATTAGACAAGAACTCACTGTCCAGCACTTCTTGAGGTGTAATGAATCCAAAATCCATCGAAAGTAAAACACAAAAGATAAAGTTACAAAGCAAGTTCCAGCTTTTATTGCTTCACAAAGTTACAGGTATTGGGAACCATTACCCTGCAGCCACTGCACTTCGCTCCAATGAGCTTTGCTGTGATAACTTTGTGTTTTGTTTGTACTGTTGGCATTCCTTTCAACTGTGAGTACTGTGATAACTTCATGTTTCGAATTTGTAATTAGACCTGTTTCTTTCCTGATTCCTATTATATTATTTTCTTCCTGTTCTTTTTTAAGTTGCCAAGCTAGGATAGTATCCAGTTTGTCCACTAGTGCATAATATTTACTGCAGTTTAGAAGGATCTGCCCTTCTGCTTCCAGAGTTTCCAATTTATTGTATTGATCTCTCTGGCCTATTAATTCCTGTAACAGCTTGATGTCATGATTGTAGTTATGTTATACTTCTTTCTTTCTAATCTGTCTTTCTAGATTTTCCATCTGTATTTGCCTACATGTTTTACGATGAGTATAGTAGGAAATCGTTAATCCTTAATATGAGATTTGAAGGTGTCCCAAACTTGTTAATGGATGTGTATGTATTATAGTTATCCTGAAAGTACATTGAAGTTTCATTTCTGATTCTATTTTGGTAATTTGAGTCTTTGAGAAGCATAGGGTCCAATCTGAGTTTATGTTATGATTGTGTATTAATTTCCAGATTAATCAGAGTAGGAGAGTGGTAAGATATAAAGATAACTTTATTTGCTGTTTCTTTTATTAAGTACATTAAGCATTCTGAAACCAGAAAATAATAAATTCTAGAATATGTCTGGTGAACCAAGGAGAACAAATTCTGGTCAGAGCCAATATGGCTGCAAAGCACTTTTAGGAGTGGCAAGAGCAGTGAACAGAATATGATGTGCTCTCGCTGCACAGGAGTCAACCATAATACTGCAGCGATTACGGTACTGCACATACATGATACTCACACATGTGCAGTTTGATCTGGAGTCAGCCTTGTGCAACATGGCGGTGCTGACATAATTATGTGTAACAACCCAGTCCCCTCAGGTTACTAGAATCCCATTAGTACTAGTCTTAGGCAGGTAGGAAAAGGCAGCTGGTGGAGAGGTCATTAGGGGATTTCTACATAATGACATAATTGTTTACTCAGCTAATCTGAGAGAAGAATGATTATGTCATTTAGAACTCTCACAGCAGCATTATCATTTTAGAGTCATCTGCTCTTCGGGAGCTTAGAATGTTCATCAATAAGTTCAAGTGCGGTAGTTAGACTGGCAGGAGGTCTGCCATTGGGGCTCTGTCAAAGGGATCCCTTGTATTTCTCATCCTAGTTTGATAAAATCTTCAGTTTGCATCGCAGGACTCTGTAGTTTCACTCCAGGGGAAGAGAGAGGTAATGCAGTTCTTGTGGATCCAAGGGGCAATCCCCTGAAGTTCCTGAAGTTCACAGTTGCTGTAACAAAGAACAATGGGTAGAATCTGACAGCTACAGGAGAAAGAAAGGTACCCTTTGTTCTTTTCATGACTGGGAGGAAGGAACAACTAATCTGTGAGTACAGAATTTGAGACTGTTCCCGGAGGGAGTTGTCTGAGGTGTATGTGCCCTAGATAAGGCTAGATCACACCGGTCAGAACCCCTTTCAACACAACTGTGCTGAATTTAAAGTTAAAGTTGGGAGTCTCTATCAATTCATTGGGGATTGGAGACTCATTTGGTGCAACCTTGAAGGAATGGCAGAGGCTGTTTGGGGTAAAGGGTGAGGAACGCCATCTAAAGTTTCAGACAGGGCTACGTGGTTCATGGATGGGTACCAGTGTTCCCTGGGCAATGACCATGCACCTGGAGGATTTTAAAGTGCATGGCACATCCCGCAGATATACACTTTGGAAATGGAAATGTGTGGAAAATGTTTAAAATGTGTGGCAAATCCCACAGATATACACTTTGGAAAAGAGACAGAGATTTTTGTTGTGTGGAAAACAGTACTGCCTAGCAAAGTGTCCTGCAAAAGACAGTGTGCCTGTATTGCAATGATAAACATTTGGGGGACCACACTTGCTTTAAGTAAGATCTGTAGATAAAGCCATACTGCAAAATCCCAGTTACTGCTTTGGACGTTTTGCTTATTGCATCTAGTGTGAATGTTATTGGGGCTCCTCAACAGTTAGGTCTAGCATATGCCTAACATCCTCTCCCCTGGACCTGGTTGTAAATAAAAGGGTCCATTTTAGTATGTACTCCCATCCCCCATCCTCTAGATAATGAGCCTGGTATACACTGCAATGCTAGGGGTGGTACCATGAGTGTAGCTTTGCCAAAAGAAAAAATTGTTTGCCATGTAGTTGTCAGTAGTTCTTTTTATTTTAACATTGCTCTTTTTGTCTCCTTCCTGCCTCATCACTCCACTCATTCAGAGCCCCTACAAGCCTCACAACCTTGCCTTCCTGACACAGGAGTCTGCCCCTAGAGTGATCACCCCCTCAGTAGCCCTTGATACCCCTGGATAACCCCCTGGGTGGGGTGAGGGAGGTCCCCCTTACTTTCTCCTCAAATAACAGTAGAGTGGGTGGTTCACAGTGGAGTCTGCTCTGTTGATGGTTGCTGATGTGCTCGGCACTAAAGGGGTCATCACCGAGGAGTGATGGGCTATTTTCCCTTGTTCTGTTCCCTGCAGTCATCAGCACTCTAGGATAGCCAGTTGGGAGGTATACATAATGATGCAACTCCTTCCAGAGCTCTCGGCTAATGCTGCCCCTTCCCCTTATATGACCTGACCTGCACTGCCAACTCCGGGTTCACCCAAGAGAGGGCAGTAGAGCAGCAGGATGGGCACAGAATCCTCCCCAGAGAGGGAGAGCTGTCATTGGGTTCTCAATCCCTCTCTCCCCCCTACTGACCCCTGGTATCAGTAGTTCTTTTAAGGGGTGTGCCAGTTAGCCAAAGGTGGTGTGGGGGTTACATACATATCCACAGTACTTGTACATGCACAGTTTAAGTGTGCCACCATGTTGCACACGGCAGCTGTTACATCCGCACTCAAGGAAAGGAACAATAGTGTGCCAGGAACTGGGTATGTTTATGCAGCCCACAGAGGGGAAGGGCTGTGTAAACAGAGTCACTGGAAATTATGCTGGAGCACTGGGGCAGAACATCAGACAGTGGTCCAGTTACATGTTTTCACAGTGCCCTTTCACAAATCTGATGATGGCATAACATCTGTGGAGCTTGGCCCACACTACCATAAAAATTAGACTCAGGAGGAGACTATTAACAAACTAGAGATCTGGTCTCAGAGTTGCTCATCATTACAATCACTTTCTCATTCTTTTCTAAGGAGTAATTTCTGATAAATGTACCTTAACCATATTGATCTCAGTGCTGGTAGACTACTTCTGGTTTTCCTCTGATTGTATTAGGAGAAGGTAGTAGCAGTCTAGAAGTGATTGCTGCCAGTGGTGGCATGCTCTGAAAAAAGTGGTCCCTATGTTCGTCTGCACATTTTAGAAATGACCCCTTGAGTTAAAGGGGACAGGAATTGTTTACTTATGTGCAGCTGTTTTAAATGTCTCCTTTTATAAATTATATTCATATCTCTAAAGGATCTCTATTTTAACTGTGCCTGAATAAAAGCTGAAGCTGTCAGTTGTGTTTTGGTTTTAGATTTATAGAAATGTATTTACTACAACAGCAGATTAGGTACATATGGACACATGTTTATACATGGACATATTAGGATAACAGTATCTCAATTACAAGGGAGTCTGTGTTAGGTTTGTGTTTTGAATGTACATATACACTAGTCACTTGTTACAGAATTGCAGATATATCATGTTTAAGACAGTATAAGTTTGACTATTCATGAGTAATATGAACTTATTGTACACAGAGTTTAAGAAAAATGTATCTGAACAGTACACTGTGTAAAATTTGATTGACACCACCGTGTAAAATAGCTGGTGAATGCTTAACTTACTGTAGGGCAGGTTGTCTTCTAACCTATTTTTTACTTAACACATCTATATTTTCATTTTTATAAGACTTTTAATACTATTTACTATGTATTGCTGAAAGAGCTAC
The DNA here is from genome assembly GCA_016271365.2 of Neoceratodus forsteri. Lineage (NCBI taxonomy): Eukaryota > Metazoa > Chordata > Ceratodontiformes > Ceratodontidae > Neoceratodus > Neoceratodus forsteri. Next base: position 706,591,075 of record CM057459.1, on the reverse strand, counting down.
TGACATCTCAAGGAAAACTTTGAAAAACACAATAATTAGGTAAAACTCTGCTTGTATTCCATATACTGTATATTCTAGATTTATCCTCCCCACTATTTATTACTGAGAAAATGTGCATGAATACATGACTTTATCCTTTGCAGTTACTTTAAAGTTAATCTGCCTCTATAGCTTACTCCCTACTTCAAATCATAATGCTCTGTTGTAACATCACAGTCTGTTGCCATGAGAGTAACTGTGAAGTCACAAGCAGTGCATTATGACCTCAGGTAGGGATACAGCAACAGAAATGGATGAACTCTTCAGGAGCAAAAGCCTGTTTTTATGCAAATGACCTTAGCAATAAATAATGGGTGGGGTGGGGGGGGGGATAAATAATCTAATGTGAAATACAAGCTGAACTTTATCTAAATATTATGTTTTGTTATAGTTCTCTTGAATGTGTCAGCTGCTCTTTAAGCTTATTTTTCATTGTGTTTTTAATCATTGTCATTTACTAATGCTAGCACAGACACACACGGAGGGTTTAAAATGAAACTTCAGTTGGTTTATAGCTTGTGTCAGGGAGTGAACTTTCAAGTCAGTGAAATTTGACCTTGGGATAGCTTTCTTTCGATGGAACTAATCTTGCCTTGGCAAAGTAATCTGCAGAGCTGAGGCTGTTTAGAAGTATAGGAGTTATGCTAAACAAATGTAAATATCGCAAAAAGTATACAACTTACAGATAATAAACCACATGAAAGTTGTTCAGGACAACACAACCTTTCAAATGAGCCTATTCAATAAGCTGCACTAATTATATGTTTTAAACTATGGCCATTGGATTACCTGAATTCTCATTTTTCATCACCATTTTCACCTTTTGGATGGCTGTAGTTAAAAAAATCTAATGAATTCAGATTAGTGATTACCCTCATTTGAAAGATCATTTTATCCTGAACAACGTTCATGTAAGTTGTATATTGGTAACTTGTATACTTTCTGAGATATTTACATTTGTTTGACATGACTCCTACTGTGTTCACTCGGAGAGAGAAAAAACGAGGTTGTTTGGAAGACTATATTTTGCAAAATATAAAGAATTCAGATTAGTGATTACCCTCATGAGAAAGGTCTTTGTGCCCTGAACAACTTTCATGCTGGTTGTTTTTGTGCACCTTGAATAGTTTTAAAGATATTTAGATCTGCTTGGCAGGTGTGCAAATTTGCTCTCTGAGAAAAGCAGCTTGGAGTTCTGGGTCCATCATTCTAATTAAACAGAAAGAAGGGAGTATTTCTTTAACTGCCATGGAGATTTGCAGAATGGAAGGATACACCGAAAACTCTTAAAAGATGTGTTCCATGGAAACACCTTTTTTCAAGTGAAAGCAGGATGGCTGTAAGCTCCGCCCACAGCCATAACGAAAAAATATTGTCTATCTATAGGGTGTGTTTTTCTCAATGAAGCAACCAATTTCAGATCAGACAATACAATTCAAAAACTGAAAACTGCTGATTGAATCCTGCCTGGGTAAATGGTTGATTTATCCAAATTATTATTTAATGTGAGTTTAAAATCCCCACCTATTATATAAGGGGCCCTATAGCTTACAATATTAAGGAAAAAATCATTAAAGAATGAGGGTGAGTTTTCATTAGGTTTTTAAAGTCAAGGTGAATATTTGCCCTGGGATTAATATTTCACAAACAATATATCTGCCTTTTTTATTTATTAGGGCTTTTATAGCTGATATACCCGAGTTCTTCTTAGAAAAATAGCAACTTCTATTGAATTAGTTTTACATGGGGTATTAATCCCCAGACCCCACTTTTTACTAGGAATTCAAAATCCTTGTGTGTCAAGTGTGCGTCATGTATCATTACACAGTTAACTGCATTCTTCCCAGCATAATTAAATACTTTTTTACTTTTGTTTTGTCCCTCAACCCTTTCACATTCCACTATAAAACTTTTAGCCTAACAGCCATCAGACTACATGTTCAAATGGATAAATATATAAATCAACTGCTGCAGATAAAAACTGTATTCTGTCTGATGACAAACCTGATTCATAGATAACAAATGTATCTTATGAACTGGGTTTGACATAGCCGATATACCCACACTCCAGCTCATCACAATGGAAGGCAGACTATGTGATTAACTGGAATTTTTATTGTAGCCCAAAGTGTCTGATGCCCAACATCATAGCATGGCAATACAGTAAAAGCTGTGATGGTGCTGACTCACACTTCAATAGCCACGCGGCCACACTTCCAACCATAAAAAAGTAAAAAAAAAAATCATTCATTGTTGCCAAGTTGCAATGACATGCCAAACAGTCAGTATAAAAATCACAAAGTAATGATTACTAGGTCATCACTCCATGACAAAGGAAACTCTCAAAACGTCTGAGTGTGTTTGAAATGGTGTAGGCGGACACTCTGAAAAAATAGATCAGAGCTATAATGTATAATCAGGGTAAGTAAAAAAAAATATTTAAAAGCACAGCGAAGATCTCCTTTAATTTTTGTTACACGTTCATTGTATAAAGCAGATATGGCATGGGTTAATGTGTCATATCCTTTTTAATCTTCACTTGAGATATGTACCTTCTTGATCCCTCCGCCACTTGTGAGGGGTCAAGAGGTCACAAACCTCTTGTGAAGATAAAAAGTGTATGACATGCTAACCCATGACATATCTCCTATATATTCATCAGCCATGTCCATAAATGAATTAATTACAATACACCACATTGTAAATCTGCAGAAAATATTGACCTTGCATTTCTTCATTGTTTTAAATGCCTTCTGTCCCCACTCAAAAAACTGATTCCAACCCCATGCCTACCCTACATCAAGCCATCCCTATACATAGGATTATAAAACCAAAAAAGCAGCCCTTGCTCACTCACTTCCCCTTAAACCTGGTCATCCCACTCCCTTTTCTGCCCCGATCGTAAATATGTACACAGACCAACACCATATCCATAAAACTCATTCAACCAACAGATCATATAATATAGCCAAAGTAATAGGAGAGGCAAGAAAAATAAATATTTTCACAATCTTATACCCACCTTACCCACCCAAGAATAGTCCCCCACCTCCCCCCATCCATCAACAAAGATAGCTAAAATAGAGGACAGCAGTACTTACCCCTCAGAGTGGATGCACCTCCTACCCACTACCACACTATGTGAAGCTGCAGTCATGCTAAACCCTCTAATGCTCAAGGAGAGTCTGCAGAGAGTGTTGAAAGGGAGCTAAACTCAAGATAATCTGAGCCAATTATGCAACCTATCAATAATTAATCATAAATAATATTCGCATCCATCCTTCAGTTCAGCTATGTATTGTGAAGATGTTTCTTGTAAATTCATCCATTTAACCAAAACTGCAAAACAAGATTGACTCTAGATAGATGAGTTGTGAGACCCCTTAGTATTCAAAATACATGTATAGCATGAGATCAATATGTATCATTACAAGCTTTCAACATTATATCTGCTCAGTATCTATTGTTATCCATCAAATCCATATCAAGTTCCCATCACTACCATCATTTTTCCTCCTCTCTTTACCTTTTTTATTTTTTGGTTTTTCCTGCCTGTATACCAGTACTCCAAAACCCTTTGAGTATATAAATATAAACCACTAGATACGCCAACTTCAGCCAGCCCAGTGGCACTGAGGGTTGAGGTGCTGGACGCCACACCTCGCACCACGCCAGCGACCCAGGTTCAGGAATGGACTCGGGCCGCCGGGGGCTGGCAGAGGAGAGGTTTGATTGAGCATCCCAGGACTGCTCTGCTTCCTCTGGGGTGGGCTCGTGGGGTTGCATCACACTTGGGCAGCCCCTGGTGAAGACCGGAGGAAGCACAGGGCAGCACCAGTATGGAGGAGGAGTTCAGCAAGATGTTAGCATAAGCACTGCACGTCATTGCAGTGCCGGCTCCAGGGGACAAAACCAAGGTGGAAAAAGGGCTGGGTGCGACTGAGCAGCTTGATGGCCATGCACCCGCCGACCTGGAGGCCTGTGGTGGAATCACATCGGGGGGTCCGGTGATGGCCGTGCTTGGACCCTCACGTATCGAGTGAGCCTGCTGTCCTCCGGGTCGGTGGGGGCTGGCGGCTGGATGCCCCCGCCGGAGCGCTGCAGAGGTGCAAAAATTAAAGTATGATAAAAAAATAAATAAATACGCCAACTTCATCGTAAGATTATTAAATGAATAACATTAGCCAGGTCAGCAGTTCACAATGGCTAGTGTCATTCCTGAAGCCCATGAACTCCTCATGTTCCGGCACTTAAGGCCTTGTTTGAGTTGAAAGTTGTTTTTTTTTTAATAGTGTTCGATTCCTCAAGAGTAGCAGCAGTAATATCAACAGCATCCATAGTAATATCCACATCCTTATGGTTGTGGTAAAACTTTTCAGCAGTGGTGTCCCAAGTTAACTTCCCCCTCCACACCCCCAATTTAGTGGGAGGATGGGGGTTCTCTTGATCAAAATGATCTGACTTCTTCCCTGTTGTTTTTTTATGAGACTGTGTTGATATTTGTATATCACATGACTCTCAGTTGCTAGATTTAGAGAGTGAAGAAATGGATTTAGATGTAAATGGGCTTGCATGCCAATCTGGATCAGGATTTGAGTGCAGAAAGAATTCTGCTTGCTTAGGGTCCATAAAACAGTAAAATAGTTTAGAAAATGTGCTTATTTCATGGCATCTGATTGGCTGGTACCCTTGCCAGGGGGTACATTGCCATTCAATAGATGTCCAGGAAAGAAAAAGTGCCAGTCCCACCTGACCTGATTACCAATATCACAGTGCCATGGAATTCTAAGCATATCCCTAGGTGCCATGTTTTACTGTCACTTAGTGAGATCCCAGTAACTGAGTACCTCCTCTCCATTCCTGCCTTGCAGTTTAAAACAAAACAGTTTATTCACCATAGACCTCTTACATTGCTCCACGAATCCTCCTGTCAGGTCACTCGTTCATCATCCCTCCTGCCTAGTCCATCCCTCCAGCCACCGGCAGTAAGGAACAGCAACCTAGCGTGTGTGGCCCCCACCAACTGCACACCCAATACTGTCTTTTTAAATGTTTACCCTGCTATCCACTAACTCCTTATCCTCCGGCTGTGGCTTGTGGTATAAAATTACAAAAAAGATACCATCACAGGAAACTTAAATGGCTACAGTGCTCTCCTCCTCTCATCTCAACTGTGGTTAGTTGGCAATCCTTACCACTAACAGCTACAGTAGTCTCTGGTCCCATTCATAGCAGCTCTAATGGGAAAAAGTAAACAAAATAAATCACTGCTTTAAGAAAAGGAAAAAAGAAGTAAAGTAACTGTTCTGCGATGCCATTTCCCACTTCCTTACTTCTGTGTCTCATAGTGATTGTGATTTCAAATGGGAAAAAAAAACATGATCACAAACAAATACTGTAGCTAGCAAACATTACACTACAGAGCCCTCTACTGGCAAATACAGTAGATACAGGGACTACTTTACAAAAAAGGACAACACATTTAATTGTAATTTCTTTTAGCATTTTTTTTTTTTTTTTTGCAATTCTGTAAAAAAATGACACATGTAGCCCATTTTCTGTGTGCAATAATACCCTCCAGGATGGGCAGTATGGGTAATACTGGACCTTCCAGGGGCTATAAGGCCCTCCACCTGTGGAGCTGGGCCTCGTTGCTCCCCTGGGTGTCTGGTATTGCCCAATACTGTCCAATCTGTCAGGTATTATTGCTTGCGAATTTTTCCATGAAAAAAAAAGAGTTTTTGCAGGGGCAAGGGGAAAAAATTGATATCTTTCTCCCTTAGGATATCTTTCAATTTGTTAAAAGCTTTTCTTTTTTGAAGAGTTTCAGAACTAAGGCCAGGGTATACAAGAAATTTGATGCCATCTACATATAGCCCCCGTTCTAATCAGACTTTTCTCAAAATTCATTTCCTGTCGAGAAAATAGTGTGGTTTTACAACAACAGTTTGAGGATGATTTATTGTCCCAGATCTAGTTCCATAGTCTCCTGGGCTACCCCCATGGTGAGCTCTACCAATGATGATCCTCTCCTCATGGTAATTCATGCCCATAGCTAATGAAAGTAATTTCTCAAAGAAGGATAGAGGATCCCCTCTGCCCTCCATCCCTTCTGGAATCCTTATCAGTTTCAAGTTATTGCACCTCAATCTGTCTTCTTTGTTTGTGTTTTTTTTGTAGTAGTAGTAATAGTAGTAGTTGGTGTTGGGCAGTATGGTTAGCTACTGTTTCAAAAATTGGTGTATTCAGTCTTCTGGTTCACTCACCTGCTCTTAAATTTCACCCATGCAGAGTCTCAATGCTTCCATTTTCTCACTAAGGCCAGATACTGAGTTTGTTAAAATAAGCAGTGTAGCATTCAAAGAGTTGAATCCTTTTTGTATTTTTGGCCTTTTGTTTGTCCTTAAACTTGATCAAACAGTCTGCACTGCTCTCAGCCATTACTGAGTCATTTTTCTGTATAGTAGAAATGATTGGAAGGCTTTTCAACATTTTATCTGTAACTGAACTGAAAAACTGGTCTGCGGATTTATTTATCTGTCCATTTACTAATGACGTAGAACCATCCATCTGTAGTTGTATAGCCACAGTAAGTATGTCCTCAGAGGTATTATGTGAAGTGAGAGAACCCAGTGCAGCATCACCGGCTTGTGTGAGTGGAGAGTGAGTGCTGTTCTGTGTTATAGGGTAACTTGGGTAAAAAGTATTCTCTGAAATAATTGCACTAACCCATTGAAATAAAATTGCTTTCTCTTGCCCAGAACTGGCAAAGGCTGTGTTGTCTCCTTGTCCCTTTAAGTCAGCACTGTACAATCGATAGAGAGAATGACTGCTCCATATTTGTTAGTTTTGTTGCCCCATAGCAAAACCTGTGTATCTGGAAGCTGTGTTGTTGTGCCAGCCATATGTGAAGAATGAGCTTCACCATACGTCAATGTCACAGGAATTGGGGATAATGTTGGTCCAGGAAATGCCAGTTCCTTGCTTTGTAAAAATTGCAACTTTTTTGTTGAAGGTTTGAGCAGCCAGGTTGTGAATCACCCATCTGCGCACTTAATTCAGTAAAACTTTTCCAACCTTAAAAGCTGATGGTCTGATTGTTTTCTCCTATAAGGAAATGGTCTGCTATATCTCTGATTCTACAGATGGACTTGGATATACAGTACTTACTTTTCTGCCAATAAGTGAATGTTTTACTTTCCCTCTGCAGTGTGGAAAAAGTATAAGCAAAGCTGCATCATTTGTTGAAATCTTATTACTTATTTAGCACAGTATTGGGACGCAACGTTGAGTGACTGTCTCTCAAGCAGCCATTTTGGATCCGCCCTCCAACTCCTCCCCATTTCCTGTGGAAAAGCCCTATGAGCTTCTATTACAGGGGAGCTTCTAGCAACTATATTCTTAACCGTTTATGTTCTGAAACTTTTTTTAGTAACCACAATTTGGCACAAATGGTTGGTACATCAGAGGCCAAAAGGAGTTGTAGTGATCTTAGTCCAGTTCCTACCAAACTATGGCTCACATTGCAAAGTCACCATCACAACTGGCATTAATTGGCACCCCTGCATTTATATGCAGAACATATAGTTCTGCTCATGCAAAATTCAGACATCTAGCATTCAAAATCCTCCCTGTCTGGTAAGTTTCAAGGAGACAGAGTGATGAAAAACAAGTTGTAACACAAGAACTGTGCAAAAGTAGAGTATCAGTCCCTCGTAAATAAAAATAGCCAAACTTCTTACCAGATCTGACATTCTTTATTGCAGTAACAAAAGCGTGAACCCAAAAAGAATCAATAAATAACTGTAGTCCTAAAGTATTTTTCAAGGCTCACAGAACTCCAAAAACATAATGACCTCCACTCTCGGATGGTGTCTCTGGGGAATGTAATCTAACAGTAGTGGTCAGCAAGTTTCTGGAGTTCTGCAAGCTGTGGAAAATCCTTTGACACATTGTAACAATTTACTATGTTTACCTGTTACTGTATTTTTTTTTTATTCAGTACTTCTGTGTGGTATCAGAATTTAGCAGCTGAAGGGACACAGTTGATATTCCTGGGAAAAGTCAAGATTTTTACCATGGACAGATCACCTAGTTCCAAGGGAAATTACTATCTCAGCTACCCTATACCACAGCAGGACCAGTGGACAATTAATGGGAGATCTTAAAAGGGGAAAGTATCTTTTCATGTCAGGAAGCTGCTAGCTAACAAGACATCCCTGCTAGGTTAGACAGGACTCGGGACAAAACAGATGTATTTGTACATACAAAATTCTGAGGTCCAGATCAGACCAGTTTCCAAAGAGGACCAGCTCTCAAGACATTAAGAATCAGCCTAGGAGTGATACTGTAGGACATGTGTGCTGAGGGTGGGGAGAGGCTGGTTTTTGGGAAACCTTGTTTACCTGAGTTTTGAGAGAGCAAGTCAGTCAGACTGAGACTCTGAGCAGTTAACATCTAAGGTTCGAGTATGCCCTGATTCACCAAGGCATCCTGTGCAGTAAGCTATTCTACTTTGCTTAACAGAGAGAGAAAAGAGGGAGCTAGTTTTTTTTCCTGTGTGTTAACTTCTGTGCAAAAACATTTTCTTTTTCATTTCTGTAGCATTATTGTTCCCCATAGTATTTGTGTGGTAGTCTGTAATATATATATATATGTATTAAAATATTATGTTCAGTATACTTCATACTTCTGTGACTGAGTCATTTGAGGTACAGATAGCTGATTTATAGCTGACAAAAAACTATGTTTCTACCTCTGAAGAGAAGGCTACATTTACCATATTTTGTTTCTACAGTAAGGGGTTCTCAACTGTGACAGAGTAGGGTAGGTCATTTGCCCTTTAGCAAGGCGTGAACAGAGGTTCTGGAGGGATTCATACCTAGACACAGCCTAAGAGAGTGTCTGTGCTGAATGGTGGCAGCTACTAAGTACCCTTGCAGGCATCTGAAGGGTTCCTAAAAGGTGGTAACTATCACAGGCTGTCTCTGGAGAGATCAATTTACCACAAACTCAAGACAGTGGTTTGGATCTGAGACAGTTTTGTCAGTATAAAGGTTATCTGTCCAGTCACAGAATATGATACATAAAAGGGGACTGCATATTCTACCAGTTTTTTTTTTGTTAAGCAAGAGTAAATAGATAGAAGACATTATGTCTCGGCTATATGAGTAGTGCACATAGCTACACCTGGAGGAGTTTTGCCGAAGGAAAGAACAGGTAAGTAGATAAATAATAATAATAATAATAATAAACTTTATTTATATGCGCCTTTCTCAAAACCAAGGCGCATTACAATAAAATAGAGAATAAAAACATATTAAAACATATTTAAAAACTCAGTTAACCACACGAAATTAATCAGTAAGGTCAAACACGAGCGGAACTTATAGTCTTACTCAAAAATGTGACCAGGAAAGCTGTGTGAAACTGGTCAGTACTACCCAAAGTTGTGAGACCGAGGATAGGGAGAATGCAGATGACCCAAGCCTTCAACTAGAGCAGCTGCGCAGCAGAATGGGTTTGAATGTTGGTTGAACAGTTTATTGCCTTTTTTGGGGTTCACACTTTTGCCACTGCAGTGAGGATTTGGGGCCCAGTATGAAGTCTGTCTTTTTCATTTAACTGGAAAATCCACTCTGCTAACACTATACTGTGCTAGGATTGTTTCCCAGAATTCTATCTGTAGTCAGTATTTGTTAGAACAGCAATGGCCAGTCTGTTGGTGCTAAAGCAGGATTGCCACTCATGACACCAGTAAGTGTTCCAAAATGCATCCCAAACAAAATGACATTGAAAGGACACTCAAACCCTGGTACCAATCAACAGAAGCAGAGTACAAAGTCTGAAAATTGATTAGAGCTCAATTAAGCCACTTTTCCATGTGATGACTTTCCTCATAGTCTAGCAAAACACAGCAGGATTGGAGAAAGAGAATTTTCAGAAGAAATTCACATAGTGCACCATAGCAAGGAGCACACTGGCCATCAGTTGGCCTCCTTCTTGGCTTCATAAGAACTTTTAATTGCAGCACCGCTAGAGGCTGAATTAATACAAAATTATACAAAGAACATACATTTAAACATTACATTTTAGAACACAACACTCTAAAAAACAAACACATCAAAAAATAAGTTCATCTAACACAGCATATAACAATAACTGCTAACAAAACATCATGAGCCCGATATTCAAAATCCACAAAAAAATTTGTGCTGCTCCTTGTGATTGTCTGGGTGCCCAAATATGCTATATTCAGTTAAACAGTGCACCAGCACTATTCAAATGACTATAGGGCCATGTTGTCCCAGTGATAAGCCACTTAGCACTGCCCAGCACTGCCCCAACAGGGCTTCTGAAGTACGCCACCTGAATGAATGGCACTGGAGTGCTATTTGCACTAATCAAAGTGACTCATGCAAATGAGTCCATTGGGCATGCAAGGTGCTAAGGGGCCATTTCCATGTCCATTATGGGCTCATTTGCATGGGTAGTAGCCACTAGCACCAGAGATAATAATTTTTATATTGGGGATGCTGATTGGGGGTGACCACTACCAACAGGGATAATTACTTATATGCTGGGGCTGGTGATCAGAGGAGGTGGATCACTACCACCAAGGATGATAAATTTCATGTCAGGGCTGGCAATCAGAGGAGGGAGGACATTTGCACCAGGGACATTTCTTTTTTTACAGAATGGGCCTGCAGTCGGGCGGGGGGGGACTAGCACCAGGGATATTTCTTTTATAAAACAGGCTGTCAGTTGGTGGGGGGGGCTGTAGCACCAGGGATATGCTTTATTATTTACAGAACAGGCTGACAATTGTCAGAGAGGGGGACCACAAGCAACAGGAATATTGCATTATTTACAGAATGGGCCAGCAATCAACGGCGGGGGGGGGGGACCAGTAGAAGCAGGTTTTAGGTGTATATTAGGGGCTGGTGATCAGTGGTTGGGGGTGCCAGGGACCACAGGGGGTCGTTTTGCTCCCCCAGTGGTCAACTGGCTAGCTGGCTGCATTACCTCCAGCAGCCGCTAGGGCTGCCCAAAGTTAAGTCAGGATTTTGTTCAACGGTATTTGTGCTGCACAAAAGGCCCATACTACATCCTTTTGCACAGTGCAAAGCTTCTGAATATGAGGTATCACAGCTATTCATGGCCATGCACCTCCCCATGCCCACACTGTACATTGTTTGGTGTGGGAACTAACCCTCTTTGCCTTCCCAACAGCCCCTTTTGAATATGGGAATCCAGAGCAAACCCTGGTTTGTGTGTGCAAAGACCTGTTAGCGCCTGCACAAACTTTTGAATATTGGGACCCACATGTTCGCAGCAAAATTGCACATTGTAGTATATTGCACATAGTATTACAATAAAGTGCACATATTATTATATTGTCCTCATGCCAGATATTATATCTCCTAGAATAAGTAAATATACATAAACCCATAAATAATTACAAAATTAATAAATATAAAAGAGACCACAGTTTAGTAACTCAATAACTTACCAGCGAAATGCACATCACATTCATAGTGCACTTATACAAAAAGATAGGATTCCTCAGTTCCATTGCATAATATGCCCAGGGTTCAAATAAAAGCCTAATTCTCCATGCAGCTCAAGTCTTGCTGAAGATTACCTGGGGCATCCTTACTTGTGCTGCTATATAATTTGGTATCATTCACATAGATAATATGTTACCCAACTGTACTCAAATCATTAATCATGACTAAATATAATGTAGGGCCCGACCTGGTACTCTGTGGAACCCCTCCATTCATTTGTAGCCATTCAGATCTTTCTCTACCAGATTTAACCTACTGTTCTTTATTCTGCTGAAAAGAATATACCCACATAATTAATGCTGGTTGAACATTTAAGACAAATAACACCTTTACTACAATTTTGTGATTTACAAGGTCAAACGCCCAACTAAAATCTCTCAGAGCCACTTCAGAAATCTAACCATTTTCTGCAGTTATATGTAAACCATGAAGAAGATTAACAAGGACATGCACAATGAAACAATTTCCCATGTATATCCTTCCATATTCAAACACATACCGCTCTGCTATTTTTGCTGGTGGGGAAGTGAGTGCTATAGGTCTTAGGCCAGTTTATTCTCAACTTTTCCTTTTTCCAGTCTTTTAGTATCCCCCTCTTGAATTGCTGCATTTAATATAGTTGCAATTGCCAGGGCCACTTCTTCCCTACCCACTTTAATTAACCAGCTCAGAATCAGCTCTGACCCTTTTTCTTTGTTAACATCAATCATTCTGAGTTTATGTAGCACTGACTCACTTGTGACTAAAAATGTTGGGGTGCACACACACACACACAGCCTTTCAAAGAAGGAAGTGTCATTTTCTCCATCGACCCAGTAATCCATGAAAATCTTTACTGATTTCTGTACACATCCTTTGTATTTCATCTTTGTCATTAGCATTTTTTATGTCTAAGACCTCCGCACCATTATCCATTTTCTGGCCTCAGAACTTTTTAAACCCACTTTTTCCTACAGTACCTTTATTCAATGAATGAAGGTAAGAAAAAAATTGGACAGACTCGGTGAGCCAAGTGGCCCTTAATTGCCATCAGATTTTATGTTTCTAACCATTTTCTGCTATCTATCGCCAGAAGGTTTTGCAGTTTTTCTTTGTAAAATTTCCTATTCAAACACATAGCTGTATTGACTTTATTCCTATAAAACCTATTCAGTCTCTCACCCCTTTCTTTCTTGCTAACTGCCTTACTTTAATCCACTTTTAAATTGGGGGGAGGAATCCAGGGATTTTCACTATGCACATTTCAGTCGCCAAATTATTTGTTATAATATTCTGCAACTTTCCCCTACCTTTTCCCATACTTGCTCCACTGAGCCCTGCACAGAATACACATTTTCATATTTTTTGTTTCCCTTTAGCTGCTCAATTTCTTCAGCTCTCTTTGGTAATTCAATTTCTGGAACAACCTCTTTTTCGGTAAAGGATGAATGAGGGCAAAACATTAACGATTGCCACTTTGTGATCTGACAAACCTATCGGGCTAAATATCTGGGGTATCTTATACCAATCTTCCAAATTTGTAAGAAAAAGTTCAAAATGTTGGTTCCTCTTGTTGGGACCAACACTATCTGCTTTAATCTATGAAATAACCTCAATGACTCTACTGGCAGTTTATTAAAATCTCCCATCAATACAATCTCTGAAATTGGGTGTTTAGATTTAATCTTATTCAGTGTGACATTTAGGTAATTAAGCAATATACCATGACAGGGTGTGGGTATGTGAGTGGATTTACCATGGCTGGTGTAGTTTGGTTATGAGGATGCTAGCCAATTGACTTAACCACACCAGAAGTGGTAAATTCACCCATATACCCACACCCTGGAGTGGTATATTGCTATTATGCAATGTCTAGCTTTATTTGTTTTAGAAGACATAAAGAGAAATTTAAATTTATATGTATTTTTTATTGATTTTTATTAAAATATCCTTCCTCGCTAGGTTAGCGGGTAGCGAGACTGAGGCAATCCAGATGTGAGAGGCTGTGTGTGTGTGTCTCTCGTGCTTGTGTACACAAAAACATTTTTTCAAAATGCTGCTCTCTTTTCCTCTGTACCAGGTCACTGTTTGATGAATGTGTTGTCACCGACATCACCGTCTGAGTTCAGCATCACACACTGTCACTCTGATTGTCTCGCTGGTGCTTCCAGTACTAATGTGAGCCACTCAGAGAGTTCTTTCTATTACACTAATGGTAAATAATTCAACTAACTTTTGACAACAGTAAAAAAAGAAGATAAAGGGTGCAAAACCCAATATAAATATAAGATATCAATGATGTGTATTTGGTTTTAGTTGTTTTAAAAAATCGCCACTTGCTTTGTTACTGTAGGAGTGCTCTGTGCGCAAGTTAGTTGCAGGTTGAGCCGATCTCGCCATCCAATCATCGCCGTGTTTTTCCAGTCCTAGCTTTGTCGGAGTGATTTTTAGAGGACGTTCCTGCTGCAGCTCACTGGTGGCTGGCAGTTTTTCCAGTGGGTACACTGGAGAATTTATCATGCTGAAAAGGTGCCAGCCAACCAACCAATCAGATTTGGGGGATTGAGCATTTGGATTCACCCCATTGTATAATTATTATTTTCCAATGCTTTCACAGGTGAAGCCTGCAAAGAGAGAAAAATGTGGTGCTGCTGAGTGGGAACTGGAATGTTTGCTACACGATTCAAGGCATAAGATGAATATTTATGGGTATTACACTTATATAGATATCAAAATTAAAAACAAAAGTACATAAAATAATTTTTCTTTCTTTTTTTTTTGTAAAATCATCATGAAATTTTCGATGCCGATATTAAAAAAGTATATTTATATATTTTGTCAATATGGAAAAAGTATATCATTACCATTTATTTAATTAAAAAACACCTCTGCCATGATGTAACTATATTTTGATATAGTTAAAGAAAACTGCCTGTTTCTACATGTATAACATAATTACTACTGTTACATGATAACGATGTAATAACAGCACCATTTTTAATGGCTGGACTCCAAGCTTTCTAGTTCTAATAGTTTTAGACTTTTCAAAAGATACTTTATTTAAAATATGAAAACCTTGGAACCGTTAGGGCTAGAGACTTATTTTTTAATGGAAAATTGTTGTCAGCTAAGTAGATAAACTTATCATTACAATATTACAACAGCAACCATATATTGATACAAACATAAATAAATAAAAAAATGGTTCATTAAACTTTTAAAGCCCTATTACTTTTAACAACATATTATAGCAACATGTGTATGCATGTAGCAAGACAGGAGAACTGCATTGTTAGGGCCTGTACATGTTGACTGAACTCAGAGCTTTTATTTAAAAAAAAATACTTTTATGATTGAGTAACAGCTCAAATGTTCCAGCTTTCAAAATATAGTTTCAAGAATTATAAAGCGTCATACAAGATTAATTTTGGAAATGGTCAGAAGACACTAGTGGTTGTTCTATCTAAGAATAAACACATTGGGATGGATATTCAGACTGCTCGAGGCTGTGGCGCAAGTCTGGGGGCAGTGCAACTTGTCTGCAGAGGTTTATTGACAGGGTATTATTCAACGGAGCTGCACCATGGCACAGCATCATTGAATATCGCACCCTGGCCACCCAGTGCGCATGGCACAGTGGCACTGCACCAGCGCAAGTGGCCAGAGTGGAGCAGTGGGATGCACTAGTGCAAGTTCCGTTGCACTAGATGCAACAACTGTGATATTCAAAAGTGCACATGCAGATGGGGCGATAATGCATGCAAGGTGCAAATGGGGCCATTTGCATGTCATTATGGCCCCATTTGCATGCAGGTGCACTGATCCCCAACAACTTGTGCCTGGTGCTCTGCCAGGCTGCAGCCATCGGGGACCGACGCCCCCTGCACATTGAGGTAAAGTGCCCCACTGCCTGATCGCGGGCATATGTAGAATATTAGAATTGTCCTATATCCCTGGTGGTCCAGTGGACCGCTTGCAGCCCAATCACGGGTATATGTTGAGAATTATAAGTGTCCCATATCCCCGGTGATTCAGTGGACCGCTTGCAGCCCAATCGTGGGTGTCAGTGAAAAATAATGCAACACCAATCCAACCCTGGTGGTCTAGCAGTACCCCCCTCCTCACCTGCCCACTGAGACCCACTGCTCCACTCCTCCCCTGTCAGCGGTGGGCAGCAGCTCCCCACCCACCTGCCGCCCGCCGGCTCACACCGTACAGTAGGGCTGTATGCCCGTGGTCCACACAGCATGAGCCAATGGGCATGCAGTCGTACCGACTAAAAGTCCAGATATGTGAATGGATCCATTCACATATCTGGACTGTGTAGTATGGTACGGGCTACACGCCCATTGGCTCACGCTGTGGACCAATGGGCATACAGCCCTACCGTACAGTGTCAATCAGTGGGCAGTGGGGTGGCAGGTGGTTGGGGAGCTGCCACCCACCACTGACTGGAGGGAGCTGGGCGGTGAGGCTCAGTGGGTGGGTGGTGAGGGGGGTACCGCTAGACCACTAGGGTTGGATTGGCATTGCATTATTTTTCACTGACGCCTGCGATCAGGCTGCAAGTGGTCCACTGGACCACCAGGGATATGGGACATTTATATTTCTCAACATATGCCCGCAATCGGGCAGCAAGCCGTCCACTGGACCACCAGGGATAGTGTTGAATGTTTTAAACAGACTTTTGCCCATGATCGGGCTGCAAGCGGTCCACTGGACCACCAGGGATATAGGACTATCTTTCTTCAATGTATGCCCTCAATCGGGCATGGGGGGGCGCCATCACGAAGGTGCAGCCGGAGCTCGGGTGGCCACCCACAGGTGGCAGCTGCCATGTTGTGCCCTGCAACATGGCAGCTCACCTGTGGGTGGCCAGCTGTTGCTCCTTTTTTTGTGCAGCACAGGTAGGGGTCACACATGCATGGGCTCAGCACATCCCTGGCTGAATATCAGGATGTGCGGAGTATGCATGGGCATGCCCCCTCTACCTGCGCTGCATACATTACTGATGCACTCTGGCGCATTGAGATTTGCGCCAGGTTCAATCACCATTTGAATATCATGCCGGGGCACATCAGTGGGTTGCGCATGGTGCAACAGTGTTGCACCATGAGCAACCCTTCTGCTATCCGGGCCATTACTTTCAATTTCATCCTCTTATTATCATTTCAATGGAGTGGGTAAATTATTCCCACATTTAATGGGTTTACCCCTCGAATGGCTCTCTCCAACTTCAGTCTTACCCATAGTGTTTCTAGCTCTTTGTAATTTATTCATTTTGTAGTTTTGCTTTCAGCACCCTATGTACATGACACAGTACACCCTCCTTATTCTGTCTATCCTTTCTCAATATGTCAGAACCTTCCAACTGTACATGTTTCTTGGCTATATTTTCTGTGCACCAAGTTTCTTTTAAATGTATTACTTCAATCGAATCTTGTCTAACAGCTATTGCTAATGCACCATTTTTTTTTAACCTCAGAATACTTTATTAAAACTGACTTGCAACAGCTTTACACTTAATTTGAAAGTGAGTAGTGATCTGTAGGCTAATACAATATGTGATACCTATCAGCTGAATAGTAACAGTGGTAGCAGTCCTTGACATAATGTCTTAGCTAATGGTTACAATCAATATAAATTCAGGTCATTTCTATGCTTGGCCCAAATGTATCCTCAAATCTAGGAGATAACTCAATGCAGATTGTTTATCATCAAGATAGTCGCAATAAAGAGGGTCCTTGATGTCGAGTCCCAACAAAATATTGTCAACCAAGCCAGTTTTTGGACCTTTCTGTGTATAGTCCATATATATCATTACAATGTTTGGGCTTCAGCCAGGTTGATAGTCCCCAGGGATTTCAAAACCTGAACAGTAGGGTCCCAGAGAGCCTCTCTGGTCTGGGGGCAATCTGGGTACAGTTCAGAGTTAAGGGACAACATGCTGTGTGCAAAAGACATGCAAAGAAAGATATTACAACATACAAAGACTATTGTTTGCAAAAAAGAAAACTTAAGAGAATAACAGGTAACTGCAGAACTTTGGTGCGTGCCTTCCTTCCCCCCCCATATTTCTAAGCTATCAACAGACAATCTCCTCAGGAAGAATTAGTATTTAAATAAACTGCACTTGATGCCAGAGGCACCATAACTCAAAATAATTTTCATATTGCAGCCTAACTTGGCTAGTTATTCCTTCCATTCTTTCCAACTCAGCCACTCTGGATTTCCATTGATCTAAGGTAGGTGAAGAGGGGAATAACTAGCTAGAGGTGATGTATTTGAGTGCTGCCACTCACAAAATCTGACCAAGGCATCTAATATTGCTAGGGCAAGTCAGTAGTACAGGGAAGCCTAATACTAATCTGGTAAAAGTGAAGGAGATATTAAGTCCTGTGAAGTTTTGGATTTCTGAATGTACTGCCTGTCAACATCCCAAGAGCTTGGAACAGCTCCAGAATATATGGTGATGGGTCCCACTGGCACCACAACCTCGCCAACAAAGGTAATTGTTAGAAGGATTAAAATGTTTGGTTATTACTGGTGTGTGAAAGAATCTAACTAAAACTTTACAATTAAATTCTTGCCAAGAGTGAGATGCTGTGACCTGCCAACCCAAGGTCAGCCTCCGTGACCTTTGTTCTGGATCTATCTGGGTACCGTCTTCTTGTTCCCACTTCAGCCATTGTATCTCCAATGGAGGGGCTTCAGAGTATGATAGTACTGAATAGAACTCAGATAGGTAGTGGAATGTGCCCTTATGGATAATAATATGATATAGGAATGTTTCAAATCACGTTCATTCCTGTCTGATCTGGGGGAGAATGCCTGTCAACATAATGTAATGACAGATCTATAAGTATAAGTGGTCTTCTTTTCTTAAGGAGCATTTAACTTGTAGCTGGGCAAAGGGAAGGCAACCGTGGTCATCTGTACACTGTGAAAAGGTAGTTAGTTTGTGACTCTCCCAGAATGTGTGGTCGGGATCCAACCGGGGTGGGGGTGAGAAAAGACCCTTCATGCCGAATAAGGGATAGAGGACCCACCATATTAGGAGTTTGAGTAATTTTCCAGAGATGCAAAAAGAATACATAGAGAATGTTTAATCCATGGATTGGTAGTATGTGTCCAGTGGGAAGGAAATGCACTGGTTGATAGGGTCCACAGGGCCCAACCTGACAAGGAGGCCTCCTCTGTCTGGCACTAGCCTGAGCTGACCAGCCACTTAGCCCATGAGCAAAGATGAGCTCCCTGCATGGTCAGGTTATATAAATAAAGACTGGGGAGTGCCAAGCCTCCTGTACTCTGAGGGGCCTGTTGCATCCCTTTCAAGAGGCGAGGATGGGAGCCAGACAAGTTGAATCTCTGGATCTCTCTGTGAAGGTTAGTGCAATAAAATTTAGGTATGGGGATGGATAATGTCTGGAATAGGAACAAAAGGCAAGGTAAAACATTCATTTTAATGGTTTATATTCTCTCATATAGGATAAGGGGCAACAAGTTCCACCTGGCAAAGTCTGCTTGCAGGTCTTGGTATAGTCTGATGTAGTTGTTATTGAACAGTAATGAAGTAGCAGCTGAGATATGAATCCCTAGGTAACAATATGTATTTTCCGGGTCCCAGGCAAATGGGAAAGAATGTCAAAAATCCAGAGAGGGGGAGCAGCTTAGGACCAATGCCTCCGAGTTATAAAAATTAATTTGTAACTGGCTAAGGAACTAAATTCCTGCAGAGTTTGTTGTAGATGGGGGGTGGGCAGATCTGTGAGAAAAAAAGGGAATCATCTGCATAAACGGCTAACTTTTGCTTGAAACCCCCCCCCCCCAGCCATCACACCCTTAATCTGAACATTATATCTAATGGATACGGCCAGGGGTTCTAGGAAAAGGGCAAAATGTAGGGGTGAGAGGGGGCAGCCCTGTAAGGTACCTCACCCCAGAGAAGATATCTCTGATAGAAATCCATTTACTTTAACTCTAGCTTCTGGGATAGTATACAATGAAGTAATTGCAGCAAGAAAGTTTTGTCCTAGCCCAAACTTTTGTAAAGTGATGGTCATAAAACCCCAGTCCACTCTATCAAAAGTCTTTTCGGCATCCATATTTACTGCCAGTTGAAAACACTTCTTGGTTCGCTTGGTGGTGATAATATTTAAGAAATGGTGGATGTTGTCTTGAAGAAAGCTGCCTGCGATAAACACTGTCTGATCTGTGTGGACTAGGGAGGAGATACAAGATTGTAGGCATTCTGCCAATATACCAGTGAAGATCTTATGGTCTACTGGTAGAAGAGAAATGGGGAGATATGACCCACAGTCCTCCAGGTTTTTGTTAGGTTTGAGGATTACGGAAATATGGGCCAACTTCCAAGAAGCTGGGACCCCTTGATCACCTTCTATCACCTCCGTGAAAACATCTGAAAGTGGTTCTACAAGCGAAGGTGCAAAATGCTTATTTAATTTGGATGCAAACCCATCCATGCCAGGGGATTTTCCATTTTTTAAATGTTTGATCTTAGTTAAAATCTCTAGGGTAGACATAGGGGCATTAAGGAAGTTTTGTTGGCCTTCAGTAAGGGAGGGAAGTTGTAGCCAATCTAGATATCTTTGCACCTGCTCAAGGTGGCTCGGGCCACGTTCCAAAGTGTAAAGAGATTTATAATAGTTTGCAAAAATATGAGAAATTTCCACTGGGGAAATAGTAGAGGAGGCCCCAGTTGGATCCCTAAGGTGAAGCACCACTCTGTTGGCAGTTTCTTTTTTAGGTTGCCAGGCCAGAAGCTTGCCTGCATAGTTACCATGCTTATAATACTTTTGCTTTGAATAACATAACTGGCCTCAATTTGGGCATCTAAAAGTTGATTCAGTTTATACTTTTCCTGCTCCAGTTGATGTTTAGATCACGTCATCAAGAGAAATTTGGTGTTGAAACTCGAGATCTGTGATCTTCTATTCCAACTCTTGTCTTTGTTGAGTGCGGCCTTTTTTTACGTTTGAGGAATATTTAATAATCTCACCTCATAGGTAGCATTTCAAGGTGTCCCAGTGGACCGCAGACCTTGTGTCTCCCAATGGGTTAGTTTGAAGGAATGTCTTAACTGCTTCTTTTACTAGATCTGTAAATTCCGTCTGAGACAGTAGGCTAACATTTAGGCAGCACAAGGACTCTGAGGGCACTGGGGAAGTGTCCAATTGAATATGAATTGGTGCATGATCTGACAGAGCAATTTAACCGATCGTGGCTCCACTCAGTTTAGGTACCCAGTTAGCTGAAATAAGAAAAACGTAAATGCGGGAATACATATTGTACTTGGGGGGGGGGGAATAATAGGTATAATCCCACCCACAGGGATAGAAAAAGTGCCACCCATCCACTAAGCCTAGTTCTGTACAGAGCCTAGACACCTGCCCTGTTCTAACAGACCCCTTCGACCCAGTGCCCACTCAATCTAGCAGGAGGTCTAGAACAGCATTAAAATCTCCCCCCATTATAATCAAACTCTGGGCATCCCCAACTGTCACACTAAGTACTTTGGTGAGAAAGGCAATTCATTCAGGTTCTTCGATTGTTGCATATAGATTAAGCAATATACATTTCTGGCCTCTATAATTGCCATGTATGCGGATGAATCTCCCTTCAGGGTCGGTGTCCACCTGAGCTATGTGTAGGGGAGTGTTGTGACAAATGAGGATGGCAACCCCTCTGTGGTGGGGATGGTCCACAAAATGGGAGGCATGCACCTCACCCACCCATCAGCACCTCAGTTTAAGATGTTTCTAGTGGGTCAAGTGTTTCTCTTGCAAGAAGGCTATGGTAGCATGTTGGCGTTGCAATTCCCGCAAGATACGGGCCATTTTAATGGGGCTATTAATGCCCCTTACATTAAAGGAAGTTATCCTGAGATCTGCCACAAGAAATGGTGGGTAGAAAAAACAAAGTAAACTGTATTGGAGAGGGCACGCACTGGTTATGAAACGGATCCATGACATGACAGCAAAAACTTTGTTTCGATGCAGCATGACAGTGACAGATTTATGTTGTCTGCACGTTGTGGTCAGCATAAATCTTTCAGGAAACTGTCTGTTTTTTGGGGGGGGCTTCACCCCGAACCCCCCCATGTGGGGGGCTCTGCCCCCTGCACGACCCATAACTAAAGATTATCAACTCCAGTTCGGAGTTGATTCAGGAAGGGGGAAAACACTGGAGAAAGCAGTGCTGGGGTCCCGCGGGTACATTACAGTGGCAACAGGGACTTCCCGCTGTAATGTACTTCACTATAAAATCGTCACTGTGGCATTGGCATACGCTATGAAACAACCATCAAAGATACATAGTAACAAGAAGAGAACAATTTCAAGCTATCAAAATTAAACAGTGAACAGAATAACATAATGGTATAACACATACTTCAAGGTTGAAGTTACCCTACCCTTGTCTGCGTTGATTTGCTCCGTGGGGCAAGGTGTGGGACCATTAACTATGGCATCTTGGTCTGGTACTCTTTGACCACTCTAAGGGTAGGAGAACAGAAGGGTAAATTAGTCACAAGCTGTATAGCAAGGCTCAGAACGGCAGCGAGTGTGAACTACTTGCGTATGTAAGCTAAAGTAGCACAAGTTGTAGATGTAGCCCTGGCTGCCCGGCAGATAGTTCTAGGTTCAATCTGTCATAGGGTTGTGAAAAGGCTATAGGAGAAGATTGGGTCAATCTGTGGAAGAAACGGTAGGAGAACCCAACCAGCCTAAGGGCTCTCCCACTGAGGGCTCATCTGTGGGGGAGCTCCCAGATAGTGGAAGGGCATGGAAGTCGAGAATTCCCAACCTCCCGACGAGCACCATGGGATCCAAAGTGCTCCACTCATAGGGTCCCCCAGAACTGGGCTAAATTAAATACGTCCCCTTTAGGGGACATATAGTGTGGGACTCCAACCAGTGGGGTGCTCTATATAAAAGCTAATTACCCAGGAGTACATTAGGTCGAACCCCCTTAAGGTGCTGTGAAAGGCTTTATAGTGTGGGGTGGAGGATAGGTAGATACACAAGTCAAGCAGGTACAGTGCCTTCAGAAAGTATTCGCCCTCCTTGGATTTTGTCACATTTTGTGATGTTGAAAACTTAAATTAAAATACATTTATATGGGATTTTTTTGTCATGTATTTACACAAATTACTCTATAATGTCAAAGTGGAGTGAAACTTCTGGCATTTTTATGTTTGCTTGCATGCATGTGCACGAAACATAGTGCCATCATCTGAGTTTTCGGAGGTGTGTCACCCCCTCTTCCAAGTCAGTCAGTGTGTTGGCAGGCGCGGCCCCAGTCCGCCAATGCATGCTGGAGCTGTGTATGACAGCTCCAAAATGCAGTGGCGCGACAGTTGAAAGGGGAGCTGGTGCTCGTGAGCAGCGATAAGATATTGCCTGCTCTGCGCAGCTCCCCTACACACACACACACACGCATAGCGTGCTGCCCCTACACACATGTATAGCTGACGGGGTGCCAACCTCGTCGGCTATGCATGCGCCCTCAAATTTATCATGCCACGCTTGGTGCCCACCCCAGCGTGGCAACTCATAGTATAGCCGACGGGGTGCCCAATCTCCTGTCGGCTCCACTATCCTCCCTCCCAGAGTACAGGGTGCCATGCTGAGAGCCCACCCCAGCGTGGCAACTGATGATATGGTCGACGGGTGCCCACCCCATTGGCTCCATGCTCTCTCCCCAACCAGCTCGTCCTTGTGCCATGCTGGGAGCCCACCCAGCGTGGCAAACATTCCGTCATCAATTGAAAAAAAAAAACTGTAAATTAAAAACAGTCCCACGCAGTCTCCCTGCCCCCACAACCCGCACCCACCCACTGCGCCCCTGCCTCCCCACACCCCCACACCCCATACTTACTCTCCGAGTCCAGCGGACGATCTTCGGTGGACCGGGAACACATCTGCACTCTTCAAAGCCGACCGTGAACTGAGAGAATGCCGGTAAGCTGTATAATGGGATAGATAGGGTTTTTTCAACTTTGTTGCATATCTCAGGCATTTTTTGGAATTTTTGCACGAAATTTTCAACATGGGGTTTTTGGGACCCCTTCTCATGAATGCTGTCATGTCATGGCATTATTTGGGCCCGAAGGGTGATTTCGCAGTCACTGCATGAAATCCCCTTTCAGGACTGATTAATGAAACGGCACTGCCAGTGTTCATAAGGTAGGCTCTCAAGAAGCCTATTCTGAAAATTTGGTGGAAAAATTCCAAAAAATGACTGTTTTACGAGCGTGCATTGCGCAGTTCCAATGCACGCTCGTAAGTTCGTGAATTTTCAATATTTTCACTCCAGATTGTCAACATTTCCATTTTACCACACCTTCTTATGAGTAGTACAGCTGTCATTTTTCACATCTCACCCAAAATGTGTTTCTGCCCATGTAGCGCATAATGGTGCAGTCAGTGGTGAAATCAATGTGAGGACAAATTAAGAAAATCACAGTGACACTGTTCATGAGCACAGGTCTTAAAATGGCTATGTTGAAAATCTGGTGGAAAATTCCAAAAATGACTTGTTTCTGCGTCGTTGTGCAGTTCCTACACACCTCGTAAGTTCACGAATTTTCAATATTTTCACTCAGATTTTCAACATTGCCATTTTACCACACCTTCTTATGAGTAGTACAGCTGTCATTTTTCACATCTCACCCAAAAGCGTGTTTCTGCCCATGTAAGCGCACAATGGTGCAGTGGTGGGTGTCTGTAATCAATGTATGGGACAAATTAAGAAAATCACAGTGATGCTGTTCATAACAGGAGTCTTAAAATGGCTATGTTGAAAATTTGGTGAAAAATTCTAAAATGATTGTTTACGACGTCGTTGCGCGGTTCTCATGCGCTCGTAGTTCACAATTTTCAATATTTTCACTCAGATTTTCAAAATTGCCATTTTATTACACTTCCTTATGAACAGTACAGCTGCCATTTTTCATATGTCACCCAAAATGTGTTTTCGCACATGTAGCGCACAATGGTGCTGTTGGTGTGCGAAAGCAATGTTTGGGACAGATTAAGAAAATCACAGTTACACTGTTCATAAGCAGAGGTCTTAAAATAGCTATGTTGAAAATTTGGTGACAAAAGTCCATAAAATGACTGTGTTACGAGTGAGCATTGCGCAGTTTCCAAGCACCCTCGTAAGTTCATGACTTTGTAATATTTTAAGTCCAGATTTTCACCAGTGGCATTTTCCACACTTCCTTATGAACAGTACAGCTGTCATTTTTCACAACATGGCCGAAGTGTGTTTTCACACTTTCAGAGCAGAGATGCGTGGTCGCTGTGGGAAATCATTGTTCGGGACAGATAAAGAAAATCACAGTGACACTGTTCATGATCGGAGGCACCAAAATGCCTGAGTTGACAATCTACTGTAAAAAATCCCCAACCTAATTATATTATGGGTGTGCATTGCACAGTTTCTATGTACGCTCGTGACTTCACCATTTTTTAAATATTTTTACTGCAGATTTGCAACATTGCCATTTTTTACACCTCCCCATGAACAGTACAGCTGTCATTTTTTACATCCTGTTCGGAATGTTTTTGCACCTGTGGTGCTAAATGCCGTAGTTGCTGTGCATAAGCAGCTTTCAGCTAACAAACTGATATTCCCCCTGTTCATGAGGTGGGGGTCACAAAAAAACCATGTTGAAAATTTGGAGTGAAAATACCAACGAATGCCTGAGATATTAGGGTTTCCAACCATAACGCCCAACCCTGTAGAGCATTAGTTCTCAGACTTTGTCATAGTGAGCCTCCCCCAGGCCATGGAAAAGATCTTGAGCCTCCCCCGAATACTGAAATAAGCTTGGACCTCCCCATAGGAAAATAGGATACTTTTCACAGTACACCAGGAATAAAATGAAACTTCTGAATAGCTGGCTCTCATTTTATTCAGCTTATTGTAATCCCCCTCCAGAGGCCAGCCTTTGACTTCTGAATCATTGTTAAAGCCTTGTTGCAGTACCTTTATGGGTCAGATTGCTTTCTCTGTTTCCTTGCTATCTGGAATAACTTTCTTGTCCACCTCTCTCTCTCTCTCTCTCTCTCTCTCTCTCTCTCTCTCTCTCTCGTCTTACATCGTTTTAGCAACTTCTCGGGATCATTTTGCTGCCCCCTCCTCCTGCTCCTAGTACCTCTATGTTTAACCCTTTTATTTCAGCACTACTGCCACCAGTCTACTTGATCATTGTTACCTTTCATTATTAGTTTTTTGTTCCTATTTGTTTGCTCTATTGTTCATTTTGTATTGTTTGACTGTTTTGCAGTTACCTTTTGAATTGTATCCACTCCCTACCCTTCCAAAGGTACACCTGAAATGAGTCTCTTTTCAGTATGCCTTCCCTGGTCACCAATTTGTAAACAAATACATAAATTCACTTACTATTATCCTTGTTCAGTCTGCTTCATCCCTTCATACAAAATATCTAAAACTCAAAGTTTAAATACAGTACTTTTCAGACTTGCTTGAGCCTCCCTTGGAACAGGCTGGGGCTTCCCCAGGGAGGCTGGCCTCACCATTTGAGAACCCCTGCTGTAGAGAATGACAGGCATCAGGGTGTGACTTGGGATTCTTGCCTGTAATGCTCATACCATTCCACACCCTGCAGCCAGTGAGAGGCATCAAGCATGCCATGGACCTTCGCCCAAAGTTCACCCTCATTTTTCATATCGCACCCATCTCCTGTATTTCCTAATGGAATGGGTGCGATAAGGGCCAAAGACCCAGGAACACCGTGACACTTGTCAGTGTCTGCAGGGTGGGGTGTGGTGAAATGGTGTGGCCGTTATGCCTGCCAACCCAAAGGCACACCCCAATGCCTGTCACTCTCTGCAGGGTGGTGGTGGGGTTGGCTTCAGTTCAATACTTCACTGCCATCCCTATTACGTAGCTCTGTAACTTCTACACTATCACTGCCAATGCCAGCAAGTAAACATTCGGCATTGACAAATGCTTGTTTGTACATGTAATTTAAAATAAAAACCTGAAATGTCTTGATTTGATAAGTATTCACCCCCTTTGCTATGACACTCCAAATTGAGCTCAGGTGCATCCAATTTCCTTGTGAGATCACTCTAAAACTTGAATGGAGTCCACCTGTGGTCAGTTCAAATGGTTGACATGATTTCAGAGAAAATACACCTGTCTATATAAGGTCCCACTGTTGACAGTGCATGTCAGAGCAGAAACTCTACCATGAAGACCAAGGACCTGTCTGTAGAACTCCGTGATAGAATTGTGAGGAGGCATAAATCTGGGGAGGGGTATAAAAGTGTTGAAAGTTCCCAGGAACACAGTCAAGTCCATCATAAGGAAATGGAAAGATTACGGAACCACCCAGACTCTTCCTAGAGCAGGCCGTCCTCCCAAACTGAGCAACCGGCCAAGAAGGACCTTGGTCAGGGAAGTGACCAAGAACCTAATGACCACCCTGACAGAACTACAGAGTTCCATGGCTGAGATGGAGAACCGTCCAGAGGACAACAATCTCTGCAGCACTTCACAGATGTAGTCTCTATGTGAGAGTGGCTAGATGGAAGCCACTCCTGAGAAAAGGCCACATAATAGCATGCCTGGAGTTTGCAAGAAGGTACGTGGCAGACTCTGAGACCATGTGGCAAAATATTCTCTGATCTGATGAAACAAAAATTGATCTCTTTGGCCTGAATGCAAATCGCCATGCCTGGCGCAAACCGAACACAGCTCATCACCTATGTAACACCATCCCTACCATGAAGCATGGTGGTGGCAGCATCATGTTATGGGGATGCTTTTCAGTGGCAGGGACTGGGGCACTTGTCAGGATAGAAGGAACAATGAATGGAGCCAAATACAGGCACATCCTTGAGGAGAACCTGCATCAGTCTGCAATAGACCTTGGACTGGGGCAAATATTTACATTCCAACTGGACGACCTCAAGCATACAGCCAAAGCAACACTGGAGTGGCTTCAGAACAAGAAGGTGAATGTCCTTGAGTAGCCCAGCCAAAGCCCAGACTTGAATCCCATTGAGAATCTGTGGAAAGACTTAAAGATTGCGGTTTACCGATGCTTCCCATCCAACTTGACAGAGCTTGAGCAAATCTGCATGGAAGAATGGCCAAAAATCCCCAAATCCAGATGTGCAAAGCTGATACAGATTTACCCAAGAAGACTCAAGGATGTAATTGCTGCCAAAGGCGCTTCTACGAAGTATTGACTCGGGGGTGAATACTTACGTAAACAAGATATTTCAGTTTTTAATGTTTCATAAATTTTTGTTACACAATATAAATATTTTTGCCCCTTTAAATTGTTGAGTATGCTGTGTGAATCAAGGGAAAAAAAATCTTATAATTTCAATGCATTAAAAATTCTGGTAGTAACACAACAAAATGTGACAAAATCCAAGGGGGGTGAATACTTTCTGAAGGCACTGTATGTGTTGCCATTTCATATCCATCCACTGGAGGGGAGCCCCTACAGACTATAAAACCCAGTCACCTAGGCCAACTGATTCTCCAAAAAATAGCAAGCCTGCTTTAACTGAGAAGCCTCTGGCAAAAAGGAAAAAAATTGTTTTCTTCCCATTCAACCCCATCCAGGAAGAGCTAATGGCCCCTTCCAGGACCCTGGGATTGGCCCCATCTGCCCAAGATATACAAAGCCCACAGAGTGGGCTAGGGTAGTACACTGAAGAATCCTTTCAGCTGGAGCCATCAGGAGGAGCGCCCCATTAAATCTAGTAACAATAAGGCTGGCATGTGGTAACCCCCAAAGGGTCCTCTGGTTCCCTCAGCACCCCCAGTGGCATAGGGCCCAACAAACTCCCCCCGTTCCCCCAGCCCCCAGAGAGAAACTCTCACATCAAGTCAAACAGTAAATCTCCCCCAGCTCAAGTCCCCACCCCTTCTGACCAGAGCAGAATTACTGTACATTCACAAATTTATTTATTTAAACATTTGATAACTGGGAAAAGCACACTGAGTCGAGGCTCGTTTCCAGGTGTGATCTGAAATATTGATCATCAAATAAAAATTAACCATGAGGCAGACGTGGGAAGAGCAGGACATATGGGGAGACTATTATCTCCATCCATGATCCCACATCCACCCAAGCGCCATCTCCACAGCCTCCAAATATCAAATAGAAAGGCAAATGATAAATGCAACATTACAATTTACAATCCGAAGTCAAAGAATGTATATCTTCATCCAGTAGAGAAAGTAGTCGAGCTGATGTCCACCGCTAAAGATGGAGAGGAATTCTGTGCTGCTATTTAGGTAGGAATCAGGGAGAATGATTTAGCTGTGACAGTAGTCCAGACAGGAGAAATAGCCATCCCCTCCCATGTCACTAAAGATTTTGTTCTGTTTTTTTGCCAGAATCTTGATTGAAGGGCTGCTCATTGGGTCTTTGGATTCTCCTCAGGCACTTTAATTCCTAACTCTCATATTAGGAAGCTGCTGCATCCAGATCGGAGGAACGTTTGGGGCCATTCATAGTCTGGATCTTTAATCTGGCCGAGTATTCCACTGAAGCCTGATGACAAGCTTGTTTAAGGAGCTTGATGACCAGAAAAACATGTTGGCAGCATTGGAGCATTTGTGGTGCATAGTCCTGATAAAAAACAAACAAACACGGACATCTCCAAAATTAATTTCTTTTTAGTCCAGGCTAGATGCAACAGCTCTTCCTTTACCCGACAAAAATGCCAAGACTAGGGACTGAGGATGTGCTTTAGGGTCCTGAGGGTGAGGAATAAGGGAGCAATGTACCTTGACTATACCAAGGTCTTTCCAGTCAATGAAATTGAGCCCTGGCTTGCCCCCCAGGGTGGGGCCACAGGAGTGGGACCCTCCAGCGGACACTGGTGGCAGCAGGAGTGGCGGCAGAGCAGGGCATCATGGCTGGGTGACTGAATTTGTTTTTGGCTGTGATCCCCTGGGAGGCGGGATATGCAATGACACCATTGTCTGTCCCACCTATCATGCAATGAGGCACCAGTCTTTCCCATTGATTCCCCCAGCCTCTGCCAGGGGTCGCCCAACAGGCCAGACACTACCCTCTTCCCCCCAAAGAAGGAGAGTCACCCCTCTGGCACTCTGTTCTTCTCTGTCTGGCTGGCCCTCCAACTCCCGGGTCCATTCCCAAACCCAGGATGTTGGCGTCGCAAGTGGTCACCTTGCCACTGCACCAGTGGGCTGGCTATCTTTGTGGTCTTCTGATAGCATGGCTTCTAAGCACTGGAGCATGGCATTAACAGCTTAATCTGGTTCAAGGTCAGTTGGCATTCATCTGTATCCCCTTCCCTGGGTCATGCCTGAAAATAGGCAGGATTTGTCTAGTGCACTTACCCGGTCAACAAAAGCTAAATAAAATAAAAATAAAATAATTTGTTGGAGAGCCATACAGTGTTTTTTTGAATTGAAAGTGCAATCTGTCTCTTCAGAGTCACTGGCTGGTGGGAAGGGCACCGGAGTAGAGGTCGAGGATTGCAATGTGGCCTGTGTGGAGCTGTCTAGCTTATGCTTGTGCAGCTTGCTAGTAGAGCCTGATGGATTATCTATATCCTCGATGTCTGGAATACATGATGCAGTGTGTGATTTTTCTGTATGGAAGCAGGATGGCACCCAAATAAAGGTAGATGGTCATGGACTGTCTTTCTGCCAGGCAAGAGCTCAGAGCTTAAGCTGCCATTAAGCAGGTGACATCACTGGAAGCAACTCATCAATTTTTGATACCAGTGACCTCATGTTTGTATTCATAATTACTGGAAATGCATATTTTTTACAACTCACTCATCAAATTATTTGCATTCATGCCTTACCTTTCTAAGACTGTCCTTTCCACTTTTATTTTTCTTGGCTTCCCTTCTTTTATGAAACTGGCCAAATGTTCTTTTTTCCTGAGCCTCCTAATCCTCTATGCATGGGTTCCTTCCTCCAGATCCCTAAACAACTCAACGGGGTCTCACTTTTGCTCCTATAGATTCCTTAAGTCTTTCTCATATATCAACTCTTATGTGCAATAACATTTCCATAGTATATAGCAAAATTTTATGACACACTCTAAACACATACAAATCAAATTCAGAGACCTTTGCAGTCTTGTGTACCATCTGAGATCAAGAGAAGTGTCTCAGTCTGTTATTCAAAATTCAGTCAATAAGTAAAAAGTCCATATTTGCAGAGTTTATTTATTTATTTTTATTTTGCGAGTTTTGGTCAGGTACACTGAGCTGAAGCACATTTACAGGTGAATCCTGGGAGTACAGGGAAGTTAAGTGACATGCTCACAGTTACACAGCATGCAAGTGGAGGTTGTGGGAATCAAACCCAGGTCTGCTGGATGTATCAGGCTTGTTCACAGCTTGTTATTCTAATTGCTAGGCTATCTGCCAGCCCAGAGTTTAGATTTTGATATTCGCCTAATTGCTTGCTATGTAGTAAGTGAGAAATCAGTTATGCTTAATGTCCCGTAGGTAAGGGGTCAGTTCCATAAACAGATAAAAGTCAATACTTGCAGAGTTCAAGGGTCCATGGTTCCATTAGAACAAAGGCAAATTAAAATCAAAATGTATCTCAAAACAAAATGAAAACACCATGGCCCTACTTCATATTCCAGTAGTAACCAAATATCGGAAGACTACTATTTTTGCTTAATTAGAAAGAGGAAAGATAACCTCCCTTTAAAATTCCATACAGAGAATATTGAACATCTGGCTGGATGCAGCATAATATATTTTGCCAATGCATTCTCTGTATCACAATGAGATGGTGCCCTTACATGTTCCCCCACAAAGCAGTTTGCTAGTCTTTAGTCATGTGTTGCAGTACTGTATATATTCAGTCAGATGTTTTTAACCATGCTTTTTAATTTTTATAATAACTTGGTCTTCCTTTTTGCCAAAGGAAAACTCTGGCATTACTTGCTGTAATAAAGGAGCATTTATTACAGCAAACTTGTGCATGTTTTTCCTCGCTCTGTGCATGCGCCTGCCGCAGCTCTTCCTCTCAGACCGCTGGCTGCCTCGACTTTCTACAGCAGACGAAACTGAGACTCACAATCAGAGGTAAGTCACTGCCACCAATTAAATAAAAAAAAATGAAAACATAAAAAACATCTTGGGGCACAGACAACAATAAATGAATTAAAAAAAGAGTTGAAATAAATAAAATAACTGTTGCGGACTGCGCACTCAAACCTAAGAGGACTGCGACGGCACAGGAATGTTTTATTTTATTTTATATAATTGCTGTGGCCAAAAAGAAAGACCCAGCAATTATGTAAAATAAAATATGGGGTGGTGTGTGTAAACTCGAAGTTTACACATACACACACACACACACACACGCACACACACATTTGGGGTTAGATGCTTTTCACAGACCACTCAGGCTTCATTCTCGGGGTTTATGTAGCATCTAACCCCCCAGGTGTGTTTAAACTTCTCATTACACATACCAACCCATACTTTATTATATATATAATAACCGAGTCTTCCTTTTTGCCATTGGAAAACCATGGCATTATTTGCCGTAACAAAGGAGTGTTTATTACGGCAAACATCTGCACAGTTTCCATTGTTGTACACATGCCCTGCCATAGCTCTTACTTCAGGACCACTGTCCACCTCACCTTTCCACAGAAGACAGAACTGCCACTCGGACTCAGTGGTAAGTCACATTGTTACATAAAAAACATCTATGGATCTGGCAGACATAAATGAATAAAAAAAAAAAAAGTTGAAATAAATAAATAAAATGACCGTGGACCATGCACTTAATCTAAGCAGACTGCGGCCGCACAGGAACATCTTTTTTTATTTTATATAATTACTGAGGCCAAAAAGGAAGACCCAGCAATTATATAAATTAAAAAAATGGGTGTGTGTGTAAACTCAAAGTTTACACACACCGTCAGGGTTAGATGCTTTTCACAAATCTCAAAAGACAATATCATTCAGGATGCTCAACACCAGAAGAGAGGACGGTGTGATTCAAAACATAATCCTTCATAGTGAATTTGTGCGACAGTTTAAAACAGCTCTTTACCCTAATTCCTTTAGAGTTCTTTACCTGTGCACTTTGGAATGTGAGCGGGGTGCACTGCAAAGGGTTGCCAACTCTCAATTGAAAACGCAGTTCCACAGCACAGCACTACTCCAATCAGATTTACAAAGAATCTGCTGTCCACTATTTTCAATTATTTTTAACAACCTTTATTTGCTGGTTTAGCCACAGTATCACTCAGCTCACACCAGCCCCAACACTTTGGCCTGAAGCGCCTAGGGTTAGTGTGAGCTGAGGTGATCTGAACACTGCTGTAAAACCACAAACTGAGCAAATAAATGTTGTTAAAATCATTGAAAACAGTGGACAGTAGATTCTTTTTATATGTGGCAAGAGTAGCGCTGTGCTGTGGAACCCTATATAACTCCACCACCCGAAGGATAAACCCATGATAAAGGGTTGTACTCATAAATATCATTTTTTTATTACTCTTTTGTAGTGCAATTTAACTTTTTAAAATGCTCCATTATGTAAACAATGACCACACTGAGTATACCGAGAGGCTCTGAGCTACTAACTTATACTATAAAAATGTAGAAATATAGGAAACATAAGCAGAAAAAAAACATTGATCCATCCAGTCTGCACCATTTTACCGTATCCTATGCTGGGACCTATTGTCTAGTGAGTGGTTTTGTTCTTGCCTCCCTACACTCCTTTGTCCCTTCCCTAGTGCTATCCCTTTGAGTAACTATTAAGCCTTTACTGGGTCCCAGGCAAAACCATTAATGGTTCTTGCTCCCTCCACCTCTGTCAGTAGGCTGTTCCACGGCCGAACCACTCTCTCTGTA
Source organism: Neoceratodus forsteri (assembly GCA_016271365.2). Lineage (NCBI taxonomy): Eukaryota > Metazoa > Chordata > Ceratodontiformes > Ceratodontidae > Neoceratodus > Neoceratodus forsteri. Next base: position 706,557,594 of record CM057459.1, on the reverse strand, counting down.
AAATAAAACCTTCTCATGTTCTTTCTGAATCTCCAGCACCACCACCACCACCACCACCACCAACAACAACTTTCACTCATGTCCCCATCTTTTTTGATTCACCATTCATGTATTGCCTCACAATCTACCTTGTTCATTCCTTCCAGGAACTTGAAAGTCTCTATCACATTGCCCCCTCCAGTGAGTGCATGTTCAGAGTCTTAAGCTGATTCTCGCAGGATCTGCCCTGTTGGCCCTGTATTATTTTGGTTACCCTACACTGTACTGTCTCCAGACAGTCTGTCTGTCTTCCTTTAGGTAGGGATTCCAGAACTGGGCACAGTATTCCAGATGTGGCTTCACCAGTGATCTATACAGCGGTAGTATTACCTTTTTCCTCCTATTGTCAACCCCCCTCCCAATGCACCCCAATATTCTGGTTGTCTTGCTTTAGGCCCTGTTGCACATTTACTAGACTGTTTTAGGGAATCACTTATGGAGGCACCCAGGATCTTTTCCTCAGATGTAGTGTGCTACTTAACCCCTCCCAGCCAATATTCCTTCTGCAGTCCTTTTTCCCTGTATACATCACCTTGCACGTCTTGGTGTTGACTTTCTACTGCCAAACATTGGACCACCTCTCTATCCTTTGCTGGCCCCTCTGCAACTCCCTTACACCTTCTTCTCTTTCTACCCTGCCACAAAGCTTAATGTCATCTGCAAAGAGACACATCTTGCCCTGTATTCCTTCTCCTGTGCCTCTGATGAACATATTAAAAAGGACCGGCCCCAGGACTGAACCCTGTGGTACCCCACTCATGACCTGCCTCTTCCTTGACTTGCCCCATTTACTACCACCCTCTGATGTCCCCCCAGCTAGCTACCCACCCATCTAACTAGGTCCTTCATTGCACCTAAATCATCAAATTTCTTCAGCAGCCTTCTGTGTGGCACTGAGTTGAATGATCTGCTGAAGTCGGAGTTAGATAAATTCACTGCTTGTCCCTTATCCACTGCCCTAGTTATTCAGTCAAAGAACACTATCAGGTTGGCCTGACAAGAAATCCCTGCCACAGACCTGTGCTGCTTACTATCCTAGAGCTCATTTCTCTCCAGGTAGTTCACAGGGTCCTCTTTAACTAGTGTCTCCATTAGTTTACCTGTAATAGAGGTAAGACTAATGGGCCTGTAGTTTCCCAGTTGTTCTTTGTCTTCTCCCTTGTGGAGCAGAACTATTTCTGCTACCCTCCAATCTTTGGGAACCAACCTTGATGGTAGTGAGCTATTGAAAAGCCCTTCCAGGGATTCATCTAGTTCTGAAGTCAGTTCCCTGAGCACCCTCAGGTGCATCTCGTCCGGCCCTGGAGTCTAAACTTGTACACCTTGGAACAGCGAAGAATGAGAGGAGCTCTTCTTCTAATGTACAAACTATCTACTAATAGTACACTTATGTCACAATTAGGAATGACCTTTGGCATACGTGAAATAAACTTAAGAAGTCATAAGCATCAGTTGTCACTGACGTACCCCAGGAATAACAAAAGGCACTTTTTTTACACACAGAGAATCATACCACTATGGAACTCCCTACCTAATACAGTAGTATATTCCACAAATCATACAGCCTTTAAAAACAATTTAGATAGTTATCTATTATATAAGGCATAATGAACCAACATGGCTGGAGATACACGCTTATGGGCTAAGGCCTTTTGTGTATCTAACGTTCCTAGTACGAATCCTAGTCTTATCTATTTTCAGGGATGTAAGCCCTATTCTGACCCTTTCTCTTATAAATACTACCTGCCCCATTTCTGGGATCCCCCATGCAGCAACCTTGATACTGTTTTTAGGCAAGGGCTCACTATCCTCCACTGTGAACAATGAGCAAAAGTAGTAGTTAAAAATGGCTGGCTTCTGCTTGTCCTCCTCTATTACCCTGCCCCCTCCATCAGCCTAACATTTTCCCCCGCCTTCCTTTTTCCCTAATGTAAGAACTGTTCCCCCTTAACCCCCTCTGCAATACACAGTTCTGTGTCTGCTTTTGTGTCCTTTACTCCTTCTTGGCCTCCCTCATCTTTAACTGGTATTTGCTTATCCCCGTTTCTTCTCTTATCTAGTAAAGGACCTTTGGTTTTGCCCTCATTGCCTCCCTGACTTTCTTGGAGAGCCAGATAAGTCTCTTGTGCCTGTTACTCTTGGTAACTGTTCTCAAGCATGACTTAGTTGCCTCAAAAAAGGTCCTTTAAATTACTCCCCGGATCTCCTCCACCCCATGATTTTGTCTACTCCCGGCCCCCCATCTTACCTTAGTCTAATTGCCTTATCTGGTCAGTCTGCCCTTCTGAAATCCATAACCACAGCCTTTGAAAAGGGTACATTAGTACTCAGGGCCACTTCAAACCATTCAGTGCTATGATCGCGGTATCCCAGTGGTTCCCCAATCCGCACTCCACTTACCTTTTCTGAGTTGGTGAACACCAAGTCAAGAATGGCAGCATATCTTGTGGGTTCCTCAATCAGCTGCACCAGTAGGCATTTCTGAAACATCTAGCAGGGTCTGACTTCTGGTGCTCTTAATTGCCAGAATGTACCAATCTATATTTTGTAGTTTGAGATCCCCCACCACTACCACTGCCTCCCCTTTGTGGCCCCCTCTTGAATTTCTTCCCATAGTTCTCCATCACCATTGTCCCTCTGTCTGACGGTCTGTAGACCACCCCATGCCCAACTTCCTATGCGATGCGGTTGTGAGCTCTACTTTCAGCAATTCTGTCTCCCCCTTCCCTGATGGACCCCTCCTCTACTGCCTCTATGCCTTCCTTGACATATAGGGTTACCCTATCTCCATCTTTCTTACCCCTATCTTGTCTATGTATGGTGCAGCTCAGTACTCCTATGTCCCAGTCCTTTTTCCCGGTGGCCCATGCTTCTTTGATGGCTACCGGGTCTAATCTTGCATCTGTCACCAACACCTGAAGCTCGCTAATTTTGGCTCTTTGCATTTAGGCAGACCTTCCAGTATATGCCTATAGTCTCCCCTTTTTGTCAGCACCTCCCCCTTTGTCCTACCTTTCCCTCCTTAATTTCCTGCCCTTTGCCTGTTCTGTGTGCCCCACTTCCTGGCTCATTTTCTTACTTTATTGTGGCATCCTGTCAGGATGTATATATCCCCCCTGCTTCTAGAAACCATTTCTGGGTGACTGTTAGCTAGGTTCTCTTTATGAGCTCCTTACTCTGTGGTCCCTCCAGCCTCAGCCTCTCCTGCTGTCAGTTTTACTGTCCACTAATGTAGACATCAGACTTCTGCCACACCCCACTAGCCTCCTCTCTTGTTAGGTGAAGGTCATCATCCTTGAAGAGCCTCCTGTCCCAGAAGCTGACCATGCATCCCATAAAACAGTACACCTTTTCCTGAAATCATCCCTTCAACCACCCATTAAACTCCTCAGTCTCCTCTTTCCTCACTCTTCCCTTCCCCTTCCCCTTACTCCACATAGAGAGGATCTTGTAAAAGGCAAGAGAGTGTCAGGTGTGCCTTCAGTCTGTCCCCCAGCCTTCTTAAAGTTGTGCATCACCTGCTGAACAGGCTGATTCACCAAACTATTTGTACCCAAGGGTGCCAGCACTGCAAGCTCTCCTTCCCTTCCTCTACCATCCTCCCTGTCCATGTCCTGGATGGGTGGCTCACCTGGTAGGCATCTGACCACCACCCTCTCCTTTCTCCCACCTCCCATCCCTCCTTCTCCACTCCTCTGATCATAGATTCCCCTTCTACTAGGGTACTCCTGGCTGCCTTCCTGCTGATCTTAGCACTGGGTACCACCAAGTCATGTTCACTCTTCCCAACTAGCTCTGAGCCCCCTCTGAAGGAATCTAGTACCTCCTCCAGTGGTGCAAAGTGATTCAATGTCAGGGTATGGTGAGCCTTGATGACTCCTTTGTGCCTGCCCCTGCCACCTCTTCCCTGAGATCCTCCAGCCCCCTGACCAGTGGACCTCTGGAGGAGTGGGGCTGCAGATTGAATGCATACAAGCAAGTAGCATGGAGACACTCAGAATCTCATAATTATGCTGTTCAGTGTAGCCATTGTTTACACAGAGCAGCATTTTAAAAAGTTCAATCATGCTACTGAAAGGTTTGATTTTTTTGTGCAAAACCCCTATTTTGGGGGGTTTATTGAGTGCTGGGGCTGTATGGGAAACTGAATTTTCCTTTATTTTCTTTCTTTTCCAGTTTTACTGAGGGAATCTGTGTCTACTCAGACCATCGCTTGCAGTTAATATGGAGGCGAAGTAGTCACTGTATCATTTCCCAGATATTTTCAGGTGTTTGTTAAAGGGACGCTTTCAACCATTTTTGCATCATATTATTTCTAGTTGAAAACTCACATTTTATGATTGCTTACTTTCTCTAAAATTCTTTGAAGATGCTTGTTGTGTTATCTGCTTCCTTTCTAAGTAGAACTGAAATATATGCTAATGTAATTATATCCAAATGTGTCTTATTTCAAATCTTTTATTTACTCTTCTTGCATACTTCTTGAACATTGGGAACACTTCAAAACAGTGCAGCCACTCATAATGGAATAGTTTCCTCTCCTCCCACTGCATCATAAGTGGCTAGACACTGTTGGGGTGTTCTGAAGTCTAGGAAAGATGCAATCAGAGTTGATCAATGGCTATACACAAACATGTTTTTATGTGATAGCACCAGCATGATGGCCAGTCTGCTTTTCACTTTTGAAAAGAAAAGAATGAATCAGAATTAAACGACTTCATCAAACTCTACAGAATGTGACCAACCATTAAATTTGTTTTTCAAACTAAATACACTTTGAGGCAGCCTAAGGGTGTTGACAGTGTCCATTCAATGCGTTTCCTCCACAGAATACCCATTAATCTGTTGGGAGACCAGTCAGCTTTATGCAATGAAAGTGTAGTCTTTTGCTGGATTATGGAGACAGGTATTTCATTGTTTAGTAAAATAGATAATTCCCAAATGTTTTGCAATCATTGTTTTTTCTTTCTTGTTGGGATATTATTCATGTACCTTGTAAACAATGACCATTTGCAGTATGTTTTTTTTTTCACAACACATGAGAAAACAGAAATTTAAAAACACAGCAAAACAAATCTCTCAGAAAATGCTATACAGTGAAACCTGAGCAAACTTAGCAGGTGCAATGTTAATATAAATGTTATGTTAATGTTAGGACACTTTTGGAAACTGTTTTCATTGCACTGAGGTTTTCCTGTTGAGCTTAAATAAATAAGATGACATACTGTAGAACATTAGTTCTGAGTCCGAGTCCAAGCACCAGCGCTTGCTTAGATTGGTTATGTACTTAATGTGCATACTGTAGAGACAGCTTCTGAACCCCAGCATAAGTATTTGCTGGGATTGATTATAAATGTGTGTACTATGCAGAGAGATTCTGTATTGTAGCATCAGTGCTTGCTTGGATTGGCTATGAAAAATGTATGCACTATAGAGAGGCTCTGTATCCCAGCATAATTGCTTGCTTGGATTAGTTATAAATATGTGTACTATATAGACCTACTTAGACACCTAGACTAGACACCTACACACCTACTTATCTACCACCCTAAATCTCACCCTCCCTCAACCACCTATTCCTTGTATACCCACAGCATCTCATTCCTTCACTCCTAGTTTTATCCCAGTTCCAGACCCCCCCCCCACACTGGCTGCCCACTTCTCCCGACACGTCTCCCCCCTTGATGTGCCTGGGTCTTTTTAAACTGACTATGTATGTCTCTCTGCTTGTAGCATCCACTTCAACTAATCTCTTCGCTGGACTATAATGCCTTTACCTTTCAGGAATACTAAACCATGTATGTTGTTGTATCTGGTATGAATTTTTACTGACTTGCTACCCTATTGTTATGTGTACCCTTACCAACTGTCTTTTACCTGAACCTAAATGTATTTTTACTTATCTTGTATATTGCAGGTCTACCTGTACTGTTGTACTCTTGCATCTACTGTCTATGTGTCTGTATATAAATGCATTGTTACTTGACTTGTGTAATGCAGGTCCACCTTGTAAATGAGCTTGCTCAATGGTGTTTGCCTGGATAAATAAAGAATTTAATTGATTGATTGATTGATAGAGAAACTCTGAATCCTATCATCATTGCCTGCTTGGATTGGCTATGAGTGTTTGTACTATGCAGACAGATTCTGAATCCCAGTGTCAGTGCTTGCTTGGTCTGGTTGTAAATGTGTGTACTGTAGAGAGACTCTGAATCCCAGCATCAGTGCTTGCTTGGATTGGTTATCATTGTGTGTACTACAGTGAGAGGCTCTGAACCCCAGTATCAGTGCTTGTTTGGATTGGTTATCAATGTGTGTATACTACAGAGCTGCACTGAATTCAGTGTGTCGTTGGATTGATTATAAATGTGTGTACGACAGAAAGATGCTCAAGATTCAGGTGTTAGTGTTTGGTTGGATTGGTTATGATTGTGTGTGCTATAAAGAGAAGCCCTACATCCTAGTGTCAATGCTTGCTTGGATTGGTTACAAATGTGTGTACCACAGAGTGAGGCTCTGAATCCCAGCACTGCTGCTTGATTGGATTAGATTTGATTGTGCGCACTATTCATGTCTTTTGTACCCTTCCAACCACGTTTCTACTTCCCCTTTGTAATTCTCCTTACTCTGCCCATCCTACCTTCTTTACCCCATCTCATTTCTCTCTAACTCCCTTTCTGCTCCAGTCCTCTCTTTGTCTTGCTTCTTTTTTTTTCAATTATATTCATCATTACAGAAAATATTGATTTGATACAGGTTTCAGGTAGTTAATTTCATTACAAATACTCTTCCTTTTTGTAATCATGCATTAACAGTATTTTATTGCATTCATCATTTAATAGCAATATGGAAGCAGTGTTGATAGTTCCAATTTAGACATTTGAAAATTACTATCATCTTCAAAAAACTGGGGGAAACTCCCTTAGACCCTTTGTTATTTAAGAATTTATGATTACTTGAAACTCCTCAGACTTCATAAACTCAGTTAAAGGGTCAACAAGTTCTTATATAGTTTGATTTAATTGTTAACCCTTAGGCTGCCAACAGAATTAGAATGTATAGGAATTCTGGATGGATATATCAGTCCACGGCCCTGCAAGGGTTAAAACAGTAATGTACTTTTTCTAATCTATGGCTGGGGATCAGACAGTTTAACCATGAATTATACTCTGGGGGAACCTTATCTTTCTACCGCACCAAGATATTTTCAAATGTCAACAGCAGACTCAAGAGCAGACTCAGCCTAACAAATTTTTGCCTACTCTTAGCTAAATTATTCAATGGGCCCCCATTACAGAGTAGCATCCACAAGGGATCTTTAGTCAGTTGCACCCCCTCTATTTTAGAGAGGGTTGCTAAGATTCTATTCCACCAGCCATCTAATGCAGGACATGAGATCATCATGTGTTCCAAAGTGCCATTTTCTCCGCACCCTCTAGGGCATTTATTAGAGCACTGAGTATTAAATAGATTCAATCTATGGGGAGAATAATAAACCCGGTGCAAAATTATATAATACATTTGTTGAATCTTAACAGATTTTATCCCAGTTTTATTAATATTGATCACCTGAGCCCATTGCCTATCACTTATGTATATTTGCGATTCAGACTCCCATTTATTTTCATATTATAACTTACATTATTAATCATAAACGTGTAAATATTCGTGATCATTTTTGTTTTCCATTAGGGCTAAATATTATACACTCTGTTTCCCCAAATTGTTTATCATCTAATGTAGTTATATTTTTTGGCATGTAATGTTGAATCTGAAGGTAGACATAAAAATGTTTATGAGATAATTTGAAATGTTCTTTAAGTTGATTAAATTCAATTATTTGGTTTTGTTCCTGGAACTGACCTGTTTCTCTTAGGCCTTGATTATACCAGATTTGAAATACTTCATCATTAAGGGAAGTGGTAAAGAATACATTTAAATAAATGGGGGAATGTCTGGTACATATGTTGTCTATCTTAGTTAATGTACTAACTTGATTCTATATCCTGCATAAGGTTTTAGTAGGTAATGTGGCAGTGGCTACCTGAGGTCTCTGTGGACTACTCAAAATCCAGTGTTTAAGATTTACAAAGGGAGTCTACATTGTTTCAAGCACCACCACTGAATCCTTCTTGATTTTCTGATACACATTATTCAGAAATGAGAGATTAGCTGCATAATAATATAACTTAAAATGTGGTAATGCCAAGCCCCCTTTTTCCTTCGGTAAGTACAGCTTCTCCATTTTCAGATGAGGGTGTTTCCCTTTCCAAATAAATCTTTTTAGACTTGAATCAATTTTTTTTAAAAATGGGCTCAGGTATCACAATTGGAATAGTTTGAAACAAAATTTAAAATCTGGGAAGTAGGTTCATCTTAATGACACTGGATCTTCCAATCAAAGTGATAGGAAGCAAATCCCAATGTTTTAGTTCTATTTGAACATCATCTAGTAATGGGATAACATTTATATCATACAGCTTAGTCAGGGCCTGATCCAGCATAACCCTTAAATATTTAATCTGCTTTACCCCTTTGATTTTATAGCCTGGAGGTAACACAAAGGGGTCGGTATCATGTCTTGCTTCTTTTTCATACCCACCAAGACCTCCTTTCCTCTCCTCCTGTTCACTTCAAAGCCCTCTACAGAAATATCTCTCATCTCTCACCCTTCCCCTCCTGTCTTCCTTCCCCTCAATGTGAATTTTGACTGTCTTTTTTTTTTCTTTACCTTGTACCTGTTGTTGTATGGGGACATAGAGCTGAACCTAGCTATATCCCCTCTACCAACTCATTCACATCTACCACCTTCTGATCTTCTTAGGGTGCAATTCTCACAGTACTGGCAACTGAACATCCTTTGTAGCACTGAATCCTGGCTGTCCACTAAAGTCCGCAATTGGGATGTAGCCATTGCCAACTATAACATCCACAGACAGGATCTTAGCAAGCATGGAGTTGGGATTGCACTCCCCCCATCAGCGACTCACCTGTGATGTAATCATCAGTGGGGTGGTCGCCTCTTGTCATGAGTTTCTTTTGGCCAGGATCTCCATTTCCTCCTCTATTCCTAGCTTTGAATCTTTGTTGGTAGTGTCTATGCCTCCCCTAAAACTACTGGCTCTTGACTGTCTGAAGCTTTTACTATGCTGGCCTCTCACTGTTTTTTTTCAAGGAACTGATTGTTCTAGGGAATTCTAATACTAATTTGCACTCACCCTCTGCCAAACCTATTATCCACAAGACAGTCACTAAACCTCTCCCTGCTTATAACTGAGGTGACTTGTCTTAATTCCCATTCCTCTAACAATTCTCTTATTGACTGGATCCTCTTATCTGATCCCTACAACATTATTGCTGCAGGTACCCTACATGATACCTTCAATGATCACAGCACGATCTACCATGTCAGGAAAATCTGACTTCCTCATCCACTCCTAAATGTATCTGGTCAAGTTCACTCAGGTCTTTTAGCCTGGACTTCACTGTTTCTGATTGTTCTTCATTGATGAGTCTTGCCCATTTACAGATATTGACATTGATGAGGCCCTGTCCCTGTTTCACTCTAAATTCACAAGTGTTTAGGAGAAACACCCCCCCAAGAAGTGATGTGTACGAAGGTCTCCACTCCCCCTGATATCAGCAGAGCTTATTGACCTCTGCAGAGCATGTGATGCTGCATGGTCTCACTTTGAATCATCATGCACCCCCAGCTGACTTTCTGAGTTATAAGAAGTTTAGAAATTCCTGCATTAAAGCTGTCAAGGAGTCTGTTATTTTACCTCCAACCCCCAGAACAATCTTAAGCCCCTGCAAAAGTCTGGAAAGTGATCCACTCCCCTTTTGACTAATCCTCCTCCCTAGTCCTTTCGAAGGGTGGTTCTATTATTTCTGACCCCTCTCCCAAGTTGCCTCCTAATTTCACAAAATCATCACCACCTGTGCTCTCTCATTTCTTTGTCAATCCTCTGCACCTCCCTTCCCACCTCTGCCTCTATTTTCATTGCCTTCGTCTAGTTCAGTTTTCACCTTCTCACCTAGCTCTCCTCAGGAGACCCTACAGGCTCTTTGCTCATTCAACTCCTCTATGGGGTCAAAGCCCAGATGGGTTAGACTCTAATCCTACACCTATCTACCCCACCATAGTGACACCACTCACATATCTTCTCAACCTCTTTTAAACTTTGTTCTGTTCCTTAGTCATGGAAGATAGTCAAAGTTCTCCCCCTACACAAATCAGGTGACATGACCTCACTGGATAAGTACCAGCTTATCTTACTCCTTCTGCTCTTGCCAAGCTTCATGAAAAAAACTGTCTATGCTCGGCTAACAAATTTTCTTAACTCCCCCAATTTTCTCTCACCTTTCCTGTCTGGTGTCTGTAAATCCTACACTACCGTTTCCTTGTAGCAAATCTAAAACACAAGGTAATGAGTGGAAGTTCATGGGTGGAGGTTCAGGAGGGATATGTGAAAATGTATTTTGCAGAGAGATAATCTGAGCCATGGAACAGCCTGCCAGCAGATGTGGTGACCTCCAAAACCACTGATGACTTGAGACATGGTCGGGACAGAGTTAAGGGCTCAGTAGCTACTCAGGGGGTAGTGTACAACAGGGAGCAAGGCATGGACAGTGTAGACAAATACCCTATATTGACAAAAGGTCTCCGAGTATGAAAGGGTGTTACAGGCAGACTAGATGGACCACTAGTCTCTTTCTGGCATTTTTGTCTACGTTTCTATGTGTCCCAGTGTCATTGCTTGCTTGGATTTCTTTACCATCATGTGTACTATACAGAGAGGTTTTGTATCCCAGTGTCACTGCTTGCTGGGAGAGATTATGATGGTGTGTACTAAGGAGTGGGTCTCTGAATTGCAGCCCTAGTCCTTGTTTGGATTGGTTATAAATGTGTGTATTGTACAGAAAGGCTTGGAATCCCAGCAGCAGTGCTTGCTTGGATTGGTTATAAATGTGTATATTATACAGACAGACAATGAATCTCAGTGTCAGTGCTTGCTTGGATTGGTTATAAATGTGTATATTATACAGAGAGACAATGAATCCCAGTGTCAGTGCTTTCTTGGATTGGTTATAAATGTGTATATTATACAGAGAGACAATGAATCCCATTGTCAGTGGTTGTTTGGAATGGTTATAAAAGTAACCCCCTTGTTACCCGGGGTTACTAGAATCCCAGTAAGACGTAGTGGTAGGCAGGGAAGGCAGCTTGTGAAACTCCAGTTAAATGGGTTTCACACTGTCTCACTCTGGTCTCAGTCTCAGCTGAGACTGAGGGATAACATCACCAATAGAACTATCACAGCTGCATGACCCACAATGGAATCTGCAGCAAGGAAGTTGGAATAGAATGTTGGGAGGTTTGAACAGAGTCTGTGGTCAGTTGGTGTTGGGAGCTTGCTGTGAAAGCAGCACAGCAGCTCAGTGTAGGCTCTTGGAACCTCAGCCCTGACAGAGGGCTATTTTTAGGTAAAAAGGGTGTGTATCTCCAACAAAAGAGAGACACAGAAGATAATTGAAGTGGTGGAGACCGCTGTTTCGGGTCTCAGTGCCCTCTCCCTCCAGGGATGGGGGCAGGAAAGGGTTTCCTGCATATTTCTGGGGCAACCCCCTAGTTCTGCTATTAATGGAGAAGCTGCCTATTTGTTCCAGAGTTTTTTTGGGGGAACAAGAAGACTTGTGAGTCGCCTGTGGGGCACCTGCAACCGGAGGGTGAGTGTCTGTTCTTCCTGAAATGGCCTATGTTTTTCACCCTGGGACTTGTGTGACAATGTGGGGATTGAACTACTGAGATAGTGGGAGGCCTAGAGTAATAGGCTTAGCCAACAAGTAAAAGTAGGTTCAAGTCCAGTGCTTACTGGGAAATCAAAATGATATGTAGAGGAGACATGACATATGTCTACCCAGTAATCTACATTGCAAGCTTTCAGTAAATGAATTGTTTAGTTTCCAGAGAAATGGCCGGGTATGGATTGTAGGAGCTGGAGGTGGGAGACCCCCCCCCCATCTTTAGTGACCAGGTCCACCTCTATGGATTTGCTCTGTGGATTTCTACTTTGCCTCAGGCACTTGGCCAGTGATGAGGGAAGTACCCAGATGTGGGATTGGAAGGAAAATTCCCTCTAGGAGTCAAAGGCTCTAGTGTGGTTTGGGGAGCCACAACAGGATAATTGGTTCATTTCCCAAAATGAACCGCTGATCAAGTGGCCGGCAGGGGAGCTGAGCCAGTGGGGAAAACCCAAGTAGTGTACAAGTCGGGCTGTGTACCCAAAGCTGCGTGCAAGTCTGGGCTGTGTGCCTGGTGGGTTCAGAGCCTGAGGGCTGGAAATAGTGAAGAAGTGTTCTGTTGTCTCTAATCTGCATTACCAGGAATGTAGCCCCGTGGGGGTCCATCTATGCTTTGTTTGTTCAGCTTGGATGTGAATAAAAGCCACACTGAAGAATCCCATTCCTGGTTCTGGACATTACAGTTATTGTTTCCTGTGTTTGGATTTACTTGGGTGCCCCTATGCAGAGTAGCCAAACCTAGGTCCCCAGTGCCGAGTAACCTCATCCTCCCCGAACCCAGTCCCCACCAGGTACTGCTGTCAGCTTCAACAGCATGCCACCAGTCATTTTTTGATAAAAGGCAGGGGTGAAGGGTTACATAAATGTGTGCACTATGAGTGAGAGTCTGTACCCTGGTGTTAGTGCTTGCTTGGATTGGTTATTAATGTGTACATTACATGTAAAAAGCATTGGGAGTTTCTTTTATGCCCTTTTGTTGTTAACCAACTAACTTGTCTATGCTGTGGTAGTGGTAGCTGAATATTCTACCCCAGGCTTAATGTCCCTACTATGGGTGTGCATTTTGTTATTAAATATTGGTGGGTGTCTATTTTGATACTGCCACCGTTTCTTTTGGCGAGTATGCATGTACCGGGGTTGGGGGAGGGGTTGTATGTTTGTTGATGTTGTTTTGCTATATATTTTTTCTTTTGTTTTTCCTAGTGGTGCTCTGTATTATGGAATAATTTAATAAAGTATATTAAATTGAAAAAAAATGAATGTATATGTACTATACAGAGAGGCTCTGAAGCCCAGCATCACTGCTTGCTTGGATTGGTTATAAGTGTGTATAGTGCACGGTGAGGGCTCATTGTGCATGGTAATTGTAGGGTTTCAAAATATTGTTGTACCATAGTTCAAAAGGTCTTGGAATGTGATTGTACCCTGCTGTAGTATAAAAACATTTTGAAAACCTCTACAGGTTCCACGCACTGTTTTTTAAATGGCAGGATCAACCAGATACACAGCTGTAGTGGAAGCATGATCACCAGAACCCGCGACTCATACAGAATCACCCAGATAGGTTGAAAAAATGCAGGATCAACCAGATATTATCATCTATAACTAAAATAAATAAATAAATAAATACACCTGCAGGATCAACCAGATATGTAAAACTTACAGAAATGAAAGGGAGTCCTATCGGTCACAGTCCTCTTGCTTACTGAAAGATATAGCCACCATGTTTCTCTTTCTGAAAACCTAGCTAAACAAAACTGTCAACTAATGGCAACCAGCGCTATAGACATAGGACATTTTGTCCCTGCCTACCACACCATTGACCATAGCAGCCAACCTCAAAAAACAGAATAGGAAGCAGCAGCAAAATTTACTTTTCTATTGAAAAAAAACCAAAAAAAAACAAAAAGCATTGAACAGTTTTTAACATAGTTTTTTAGGGGCACCATACACTATTAAAAAATAGTGGATGGGGATCTGTATGCCCAACCAGTGTCTTGTGCCAGTTCAACTTTCTGTTTCCCATGGACCTCTTGAACTTCGCTCTTGAGGTCACAGGGAATCGGAACCCTTCAGTGGCACAACACACTGGCTGTGTTCAGTTGATAATCCACTATTCTCTATGTGCTACATGCAGATCTTCTATATACCAGCATTAGTACGTGCTTGGATTGGTCATAATCATGTGTAGTATACAGAGAGGCTTTGAATCCCAGTGTCCATTCCTGCTTGGATTGGTTATAAATCTGTGTACTATAGAGAGAGGCCCTGTATCCTAGCATCATTGCTTGCTTTACGTGGTTATAAATGTGTGTACTATATAGAGAGGCTCTGAATCCCAGTGTTAGTACTTGCTTGGATTGGTTATGAATGTATATGCTACAGAGAAAGATGCTGTGAGTCCTGGCATCGATGCGTTCTTGGATCGTTTATCAATGTGTGTATTATAAAGAGATGTACTAAGTCCAGGCATCATTGCTTGCTTGGATTGATTATGACTGTGTGTGCTATAGAGAGAGGCTCTCAATCCCAGTGTCAATGCTTGCTTGGACTGGTTAAAAATGTGTGTACTATAGAAAGATGCTCTGTGTCCTGGTATCAGTGCCTGCTTGGATTGGTCATTAGTGTGTATACTATAGAGAGACAGATGTGCTGAGCCCAGGCATCATTGCTTGCTTGGATTGGTTATGATTGTGTGTACCATAGAGAGAAGCTTTGAATTCTAGTATCAGTGCTTGCTGGGAAATGTTACGAATTAATGACTTTTTGCCTGCATGAACATAAAGGTTGTTTCCACTGCTTTATCTGATATGTGCCCCTTGCTGTTCAAGTGTAATGACTCATGCTGTGCTTGAATCCCCAGGAAAGTGCTTGCAATAACAAACTGCTCCTGTAAATCCTATTCCAGTCTGTTGCCCTAGTTACCACGGATACTTCTGTGGTTTGCTGTTTGCCCTGCATTTAATTCACCTGCAGCCTATTAGCAGCCCCATTCCTCTTAATCCCTCTAGTGGCAGCATCGGGAGGAAGAGGGGGTGTTTGCTATTTAAAGTCATTGAAAGCTAGACACAGTAGCGGCTAAGTGGGGGAAGCAAAGTGAGAGCAAAGGAGTCTGACTGGAGTCAGACCGGGGCACGTTATATTGTCAGACCTGCATTCGAGGGGCTGCCAACTGAAATTAAGATGTCCGTGTGGGCTTGAAGATGTTTGAGAAGAGACACAGTGCAATTAAGGAGTGACTGCATTTGATGTCCTGAGTTGTAACGCTTTGCATATTTTTCTGGCTTTTCTCTTTTGGGCGTGAGTGTAACTCAGTGCTTATCTTTAACTGCAGTGAGTGTTTTCCCTGTGACTTGTTTGAGCCTGCTGCTGTGAACCCTGACATTTGTACTGCTCATAAACCATTGCTATCTGTACTGAGTTTGCTCATTTTCTTGCTGCTGTTCACGTCTAAGAAATGCTGCTGTTTTATAAGGGAGTGTTACTGCTGCTATAGTTCGCCTGTCACTGCTGTCTTTTTTCTATATGAAGTATTGTTGCTTATGACTTTTTAATTTTGTGCTGCATTTACTGCTTAGTGGGGTTAATTTAATATTCCTTTGAGTTTTTAATTTCTGTTTTAGACTTTGTGTAAGAGTGACTAGTAACAGATTAGTATGGCTGTATGTGAGAATAGATTCAGGTGGAACCTATATGTGTTGTGTGGGTTATTTTTATGTAATTATATCAGTCTACATTTAGTCACACTCAACATGGATAGACAAAGTGATTTGTTTGATTTTTCTATCTCTAACTGTGTGGGCAGCAATTCTGGTACTCTGGATTCAGTGGGTTTGCTTTAAACTAGAAAGGAGCATTGTACAAATGTGGTTCACTCATTTTGCCTTCTTCTAAACAAATTGTCAAAAAGAATCGGGGGACACAAGGATGTCTAGTTAGATGTTTTGTGTTATGGAAATTACTGGTTTTGTCCGGTTATATAGAATTGAACCCAGGGCCTACTATTCCTACACCCTTTTTTAAGCCCAACACCAGGCCTTGGTATGTTACCCATGGTTTGAAATTAATCCACTTGAATGTAAGAAGTTTGGTTCCATAGTTTGCTGAGATTGAGCATTTATCCCACAAGTATAACCCAGATATAATAGTCCTATCTGAATCTTGGTTAAAACCTAAGATACCCGATGCAGTGCATACAGTTCCTGGCTACTGTATGTATAAAGCTGACAGACCTGGTAAGAAAAAAAGGGGGGATTGCTGTCTAGTATAGGGACTCACTTGAATTAACTGTCATTATAAAAAGGGTCTCAGAAATGCTGCAATCTGATTGGCTGTTAGGATTCCAACAGCCTTACATTAATCCATGTTATACTGTCATGTACAGCCTGATCACCATGGAACATGGATTCTTCCTGTCAGCATTCCATCCTCTAGCACTGCTGAATGACTGGAATGCTGCATTCTTATTTTGAACCAGCATTCTTAAACTGTTGGTGGAAGAACTATTTTATTAAAAATCTTCCTCTAAATGAAGAAAACATTCAAAAAGCATACTATTATCACTTTTCTTTTGGAATAATTTTTATAATAGCAATAAGGCACTCCTAGGAGTTAGATTAACAGTCAGTTAATCACCCCCTAGGGGCAATATGGCACTCGGCTGTGCCTCGTGCCACATTACACCCCTAGGGGGTGATTAACAGACTGTTAATCTAACCCCTGGTCATGCCTTATTGCTTAATTAGTAGTGGTTCTGATTCAGAGGATTAAACTGATTGGCTACTTATTAAGATAGTTTTGGTGGCAAAAAGCATTTATTACTTAGGTGCCTTTGTAATCCACCTCAAAGTGGACTTGTGGGTCTGCATGGGGTCTTTGGGAAATGGTCGCCATATTTATCTTCTCGTGATTTTGTTTTTCTGGGTGATGTGAACTGGCAGACTTCTGACGATCTTGGTTTGGAAACTTTTCTGCAGTCTTTAAATTTGTTTCAAATGATTTCTGAACCAACTAGATTGAATGTGAAATCAGGTAAGCACTCTATTTTGGACTGAATTACCAATTGTCCACAGATACTATCTTTCTCAGGAGTGTTACCTGATTTCGCAAGTGATCATCAAGCTATTTTTTGTGTTCTAAACCTTAAACGTTCTAAAATTCCACCCCATTTTCTTTATTCAAGTGATTTTAAGAAATTTGATTTAAATTCTATTTCTTTGAAACTTTCACAAATTGATTGGTCATATTTTGATTCTATTCCTGATATTGACTGCGCTTTGGACTTTTTTTGTAAGGAACTTCTGCCTATTCAAAATCTCTTTTTCCCCCTGTGGAAGTTATTAGTTAAAGGGAGACCTAATAGATGGTTTTCGCTCAAAATTAGGGATTGGATTAAGCTGAGGAATTTGGCTTGGGATAACAATAAATCATCTCCATCTATTTTTCTTATGGATATAGTCTACCGGTTAGGAATGCAAAAAATATGCTTTATAAAAAACAGTTCAATGAGAATTTTGGCAATCCTAAATGTTTTTGGAATTGCATTAATTCTTTAATATCACCTAATGGAAAACCAACTATCCAGAGGTTGCTGACTGCTGATGGAATTGTCTCTGATCCAACTGAGATTTCTAATCTTCTAGGTGAAAAGTTTTCTTACTATTCTATGCATAGATCTAGTAACCAATCACTGGGCAGTGTACCTATAGCGAACTTTGTTATTGGTGGTAGGCCTCCTTTTTGTTTCATAAGGTACTGCCACATGAAGTTTTGAAGTTGCTCCTAACCATACCTAACAGATTCAATGACTGTGGTGATGGTTGGGATGGGTGTTTTATTAGAATTATTGCTCCATTTATTGCCCCCCCCATGTTCTATTTTTAATTTATGTTTGGTTAATGGTTCTTTTCCTTCCTCAAGCAAAGTGCCAGAATAGTGCCAATTCCTAAGATCTCTTGAGCTGAACGTCTGGATGATTTCAGACCTATATCTATTTTGAATTCATTAAGCAAAATAATTCAAAAAATTGTCCCTATCCGAATGACTTCCTGCCTTGAGAAGTACAATGTTTTGTGTACAGAACAACATCGTTTCTGAAGAAACCATGGGACTAAGACTGCCCTGGTCAGGTTCACGGACACCGCCCTCAGTGGTTTTGGTTATGTCCTTCTGCTGGGGGCAGTCTTCGTGGACCTGACCAAGGCATTTGGGCTTATTGATCATTCTCTGTTAAAATCTAAATTGTCTGAACTTGGTTTGTCTGAGAATGTAGTTCTATGGATTCAGGATTATCTACTAAATAGGTTCCAGTTTGTCACTATTGATTCTTATTCTTCATCTATTTTTCCTATTGCATCAGGTGTCCCACAAGGATCTGTGTTGGGCCCCTTACTGTTCTCCCTTTTTGTTAACAAATTACCTCCCCTTAGTAAAACCTGTAAGTGTTTACTTTGTGCAGATGACTTAATTCTTTATTCTGTCGACTAATTTTCTCAGTGTGACGACACAGTTGCAATCTGAATTTATTGATATCTGTAATCGTTTTAAGGATAATCATTTGATCATAAACCTTAAAAAGATGAAATCTACGTTATTCTGTTCTTCTGGTACTATGAAGGAAATCTTATCTTAAATATTTATAATGATGATGGTTTATTACTTGAGCAAGTTTATGGATTTAAATATTTAGGAGACCAGCTTGATCCTTGCCTGACAGTTTGTAGAAATATTAATCAAAAACTGTGTTTATTATATAAATTGAATTTGTTCTCTTTTGAAACCAGATGTACAATAGCAAATGGGATTTTATTACCTCATTCTGACTATGCTGGAGGATTATACTATCGATTGACAGCCAAGGAAACAAATGTTTTAATTGTGCTGTACAGTAACATTTGTCGATTTGTTTTAGATATTCCCCTACAGACCCACCACTGCTTTTTGTATTCTCAGTTAGGATGGTTATCTCCCACATCCCGGTTTAAGTATTATTATGGAGGTTTAATTTTCAAATCACTGTACTCTTTCTCCTTTGAGTAATCATGTTTCTATTCATGATACAACTTTAAATTTGTGGTCCTTTAAAGTGACCCTTCTTTTTGCTCCCTTTTCTAACATGAAAGCTGGCTCTCGTTCTTTCTCACATACTGCCCCCCCTTCTGGAGTTTACTGCCTGAAAATGTCAGGTCTGCCTCATCACTATCTAGTTTTAAGCTTAAACTATATAATTTTTTTGCTGGAATGTAATGTTTGTACTTGTATGTAATTTAGTAATGTATTTGACTGTATTGTATTGTCTGTTTTTATATGCATTTTTTTCTTTGTTCGGGTGGGGCCTGAAAATGGATTTGTTCCAGTGCCCTTATCCAATTACAAAATAAAAATGAAATGAAAAATTATTAGGGCTACAAGTTTGGTTCAACCTTAATCCAGAAAAGATCGAATCCCAGCTGTTCACATGGGTAAAAACACCCACAAACATTTTCTTGTTTTGTGCAAACTTTGGTTCACTCTATGTAGTGATGTGCAGGAGACTGGAAGTGACTCACACCAAGATGTGAGTTAGTGCTGCTGCTTGGGGGAGAACTGGGAGGGCCCTTGGGTTGTGGGGTCCTTCAATAAATGGCAGGCTATTAACTCCCCCCCCCGGACCAGGCAAAAGTTCCGTTTGATTGGGCATAGGACAGCCCACCCCCTAAGTCCACTCCTTCAATTGTTTTTTTTTTCCTACTTTCCAGCCACCACAATTTCTGCATGTGCATGGGCTCTAGCACTTGCAACCTGGTGCCAAATGCCATTTTAGTAGTCAGTGAGGTCCTTCTATGGGTCAGTCAGTTGATTGTGTGGGGCTGACTGCAACGTGCATCTGCCCTGCTGTAGCTCATCCCATCCCAGCCCAATCCCAGTTCCATGCCCTACTGGCTGACCATCAAGTGTGGTGGACACTGTTACTAGGTGTTTTATTTCAGCCCTTTTAGTGGGAGTAAGGATGTCAGTCAAAGCCTGAGGACTGGAAGGAAGCTTGGAGATTGGATGAGTAGTACTCTCCAGTCCTCTCTACCTCATTGCCATCAGTCGCTGTCGAGTTGGGTTAGTTAGGCTGTTGTCACATCAGGTGATCCAGAGGAGATGAGATAAGAAAAGGATGACAAAAGGACAAGAATATCAGACTTGAGGATGAAGATTTTGTTTTGCATAGGAGGTCGGAGTTATCAGGGAGGGGTAATGGAGATGTGAGTGAAGCGGAGAGCATCACAGGGGATAGGCCAGCCAAGGTACAGTCCACCACTGAAATGTGCACTTCTTTTTCATGTTTATCTTGATTTGTTTTTACTGACCTAGTCAGGTAAATAAAGAAAAAGTTGCAGCTATGCTTGAAGGAATGTTAAATATTGTTGGGTTACATTGCATTTTCTGTGTAAGCTTGCTAGCTCTGTAAACTGACACCCAAGGTCCAGAATTGTCTGAGTGTAGATGAGAGTGATTGAACAAATCCTTCCAGGACCAGGGCTACTGTTTGTTTTTTTTTTGCTTATTATATAGCATTAGGTAGTTAAACCACACCTGGAAATGGCAAACAAGAAAATGATCTGCCTGGAACTGTAATTCTGGTGAAATGTTCAGCTGGAGGCTGGCATCATTGCTTACAACACTGCAAGAATTCTCATGGTGGAGCAGGAGATTGAGGAGGCCACAGTGTGGAAATGATGGCAGTAAAGCACATGTGTGAGGGGCAGAGCCAGAGGGTTAGTGAATAGGTGGAGTGGCTGAGGGTGGGGGTGACCAAATTGGTGCAGGTGGCTGAGGCATAGGGTGGCCAAAGCAGGGGGCAACTGAGGTATGGGGCTTGTTATAAAATGTGTAGCACATCACTGGCTTAATGAACAGCAGAGCGAACTTGCCCTTGTTGCCGGTGGTAACTTGATTGGTAGGGTCCTCCTTTTCCTGCTGCCTGACAGTTCCCTTCCCACTACCTGGAGTCACTGAACTATAAAAAATCTGTTGGTCCCATCCTCAGGGGGCACTGCTGTTTTCCCCATCATTTGTTCTCGCTTCTTTAACTGCCCATTCCAGGAGGCTAACCTGAAGTGGACCATTAGGCGAGGGTGAAGAGGGGAGAAACACGGTATCCACTATGTGACAACAGTTTCTGTGTGCCTCCTTGCTGAGTGAGAATTGAACAAGGCAGTTTGGTGCAGAACTTGCATTAAGGCACCTTTTTTCCAGCTGGATGCCCTAATGCGGATCCCATCTCAAACTGCACTGTTGTCACACACACTCAGCATGGCATGAAACAGCATTCTTGCCCTGGATACTGCAGTGCTCACCTTCTCCCCACATAATAGGGAAGTATCTGGCTAGCTTTTGAAAAATTAGAATGGGGGAATGAAGGATGGGGGCACACACAACTGTGCCCCCTGAAGACAAGGCCAAAGGATTTTTCCTGTAGTCCAGCAGACACTCTGGGAACCAGAACCGCAGGCAGCAATGGGAAGATCACAGGCACATGGTTGAAAGTTGAGTCTCACACACACACACACACACACACACACACACACACACACACTCTCACAGGATGAAGAGAATGAAGGAGTACAATTCTGCTGTGACCCTGAAGACTTCATTCTGGTAATGGAAGGGGCATGGGAATGGGGCAGGTTAGAGTGGGGTAAGGGTTTATGATATACTGTGTGACCTGGGTCAGGTAGAACCTGGTAGAACTTTTGTATCCTGCACTGTTTGGCTTGATCCAGGTGGAATCTTGCTCTCTTAGTTGTACGTGGTAGAACCAGGTAGAACTCTGTAAAACTTGTTCAGGTTTGACCCTTAAAGTTCACCAGGCAGAACTTTTAGAGGTTCGCACAGCCCTAATTATGATGGTGTGTACTGTACAGAGAGGATCTGAATCCCAGTGTCAGTTCTTGATTGGATTGGTTGGGTATCTGTGTACTACAGACAGAGAGAGGCTTTGAATCCCAGCATTGGTGCTTGCTAGGAGAAGTTATGAGGATGTATACTGCACAGAGAGGCTCTAAATCACAGCCCAAGTCCTTTTCCTAGTTTGGTTATGAATGTGTGTACTATACGAAGAGACTCTGAATCCCAGTATCAGTTCTTGCTTATGAGTGTGTGTATATATGTGTGTGTGCATGTGTGTGTGTGTGTGTGTGTGAGTGAGAGAGAGAGAGAGAGACTCAGACTCTGTATTCTAGCATCATTGCTTGTTTGGTTTGGTTATACAGTTAAGTTGTGTGCTATATAGAGAGGCTCTGAATCCTAGTATCAGTTCTTGCTTGGAATGGTTATTTTTATTCAATTTTTTTATGTTACATTGTTTTTTCTGCTAGGCCCTGGGAGGCCCATGTTCTTACCAGCCCCTCCAGCCCGACCCCCGTCACAGCACAGCTTTTCCCTTACTTCCCCCACAGTTTACCCTTGGTGACAGGGGTCAGCGGTGACCCGCCATAAGGATACAGTGTCTGGGAGACCTGCTACTGTAGGGGCAGAGTCCAAGGAGGTCAACTTTCATCCAACATGCTCGGTCCTCGATTTTCCTCCTGATTGGTCCCCAGGGTGGAGAATGTAATGTTGACAATGGCCCAGTTGTGCACACTTTAGCCCACAGTACGCTGACTGGTGGCTCCACCTCTCCCAACTTGTGTGAAAGATCCGGACACACCAACACCCAGCCTCCGCTAGGTGTCAGACAAACACTGGCCCTTATGCCCCCCCGCTGGAGAGGAGAGCTGTCCTCTGGATGCTTGATCCTCTCCCTCCCTCCCTGGCTGACCCCTGGCTGCCTACTTGCACTGCAAACACGGGTCACTGGCATGTTAGCAGGTAAGGCATGGATGCCTCAGCCCTCCACACCACTGAGCCAGCTGGAATGGTTATTAATGCATGTACTATATAGTGAGACTCTGTATCCCAGTGTCAGTGCTTGGTTGGCTTACTTAAAAATGTGTATACTATAGAAAGAGGGTCTGTATCTCAGTGTCAATACTTGCTTGGATTGGGTATGAACATATGTACTATATAGGGAAGCTCTGTATCCCTGTATCAGTGCTTGTATGTATTGGTTATACAATATGTGTGTGCACTGTAGTATGAGAGAGGCTCTATATCTCAGTATCAGTGCTTGTATGGATTGGTTATACAGTATATGTGTGTACTATAGAGTGAGAGGGGCTCTGTATCCCAGCATCAGTGTCTGTATGGATTGGCTATACAGTCTATGTGTGTACTATAGAGCACAAGAGGCTCTGTATTCCAGTATCAGTGCTTGTATGGATTGGCTATACAATCTATGTGTGTACTATAGAGCACAAGAGGCTCTGTATTCCAGTATCAGTGCTTGTATGGATTGGCTATACAGTCTATGTGTGTACTATAGAGCGCGAGAGACTCTGTATCCCGGTATCAGTGCCTGTATGTATTGGTTATACAGTCTATGTGTGTACTATAGAGTGAGAAAGGCTTTGTATCCCATCATCATTGCTTGTATAGATTAGCTGTACAGTCTATGTGTGTACCACAGCGTGCGAGAGGCTCTGTATCTTGATATCAGTGCTTGTATGGATTGGTTATACAGTATATGTGAGTACTATATAGACTGAGAGAGGCTCTGTATCCCAGCATCAGTGCTTGTATGGATTGGCAATACAGTATATGTGTGTACTATAGAGAACAAGAGGCTCTGTATCCCAGTATCACTGCCTGTATGAATTAGCTATACAGTCTATGTGTGTACTATAGAGCGCAAGAGGCTCTGTATCCCAGCATCAATGCTTGTATGGATTGGCAATACAGTCTATGTGTGTACTATAGATCACGAGAGGCTCTGTATCCCGGTATCAGTGCTTGTATGGATTGGTTATACGGTCTATGTGTGTTCTATAGAGAGCAAGAGGCTCTGTATCCCAGCATCAGTGCTTGTATGGATTGGTTATACAGTCTATGTGTGTACTACAGAGAGCAAGAGGCTCTGTATCCCAGCATCTCTGCCTGTATGGATTGGCTATACAGTCTATGTGTGTACTATAGAGCACAAGAGGCTCTGTATCCCAGCATCAGTGCTTGTATGGATTGGCTATACAGTCTATGTTTGTACTACAGAGTGAGACAGACTCAGCATCCCAGCATCAGTGCTTGCTCATATTGGTTATGATTGTGGGTACTATACAGAGGAGTTCTGACTCCCAGCATCAGTGCTTGCTTGGATACATTATAAATCTGTGCACTATAGCAAGTAGGGGTTGGCAAATAGCTTATTTCAAATATTCAGCAAATATTCATATTCATGGCCCCAAATACTGGGATATTCATTGTTTGTTATTTGTGTACCTGTAAAAAGAAAATACAGAAGCAAATGAAACAGCCCTCCACCCTCCTTCTCAGCCCAATCCTTTAAAAAACAATCCCATCCCTCCCACCTTCTGCTACAACCCTAATACCACCCTCCTCCCCCTCCCATCACCCACAATTTCATGTTTTCATTAAAAAAAGTCACACAATGGGTGACTGGCACAAGAGCTTTTCAATTATCAAAAAGAATATTACCCCAACCCACTGGCAGCAACCAACTCTCACCTTCTTCCCCCAGCACCCAATTTTTCTTTTAAAAGAGAATGCCCCTGTGAGCAACAAAGGGGACTGACACAACCCACCCTCCTCCATGGCCAGCCATCTTCTATTGAATGAAAGCTGTCTTGCACTTGCTCATATAGTAAAACAGCTGATCACAGCTCAGTTCAGACAAGGGTAGTTCCAAAACACTGGAAGGTAGCGGATGTAGTCCGGCTCCATGGGAGGGGGGGAGCAAGGAGCAACCAGATAACTACAAATGAGTCAGTCCTACCTCAGCTCTATTGTGAGTAACCTGATAGAGATGCTAATCAAAGAGGACCTCGTGAACTACCTGGAAAGCAATGGACTCCAGGATAGTAAACAACATGGGTCTGTGGCAGGAAGGTCTTGTCAGACCAACCCGATAGTATTCTTTGACTGATTAATGAGAGTAGAGGATAAGGGCCAAGCTGTATCTTTACTCTACTTCAATTTCAGCAAGACTTTTAACTCTGTGCCTCATAGAAGGTTGCTGAAGAAGCTAGAGCATCTGGGTGCAGTGAAAAGCACCATTAGAAGGGCGAGAGACTGGTTGGAAGGGGAGACAGCAGAGGGTTGTAGCTAGAAGAGAGGGAGGATGCCACAAGGATCAGTCCTGGGTCCATTTCTTTTCAGTATGTTCATCATCGACATGGGAGAAGGAATCCAGGGCTTTCAGTATGTTCATCACCGACATGAGAGAAGGAATCCAGGGCAAGATGTGTTCCTTTGCAAATGACACTAAGCCCTGTGGTAGGGTAGGCACTGAGTAGGGGGTTAGGGAGATGCAGACAAACTTGCAAAGTCTATAGAGGTGGTCAAAGATTTGGTAGTTGGAATTCAGTGCCACAATGTGCAAGGTGATACATATAAGGAACAAGAACCCCAAGACAGAGTACAGGATTGTGGGGTAAAGTTGGTCATGACCTCTGAGGAAAGAGACCTAGGGGTCATCATCAGGAACTCTATGAAATGATTAAGCCAGTGCAACAAGACCTACTGTAAGGCAAACAGGATGTTGAGGTTTAGAGGAATGGGTACTGACAGCAGAAGGATGGAGTTATTACCTCTCTATAGATCGCTGGTGAATACTGTGCTCAGTTCTGAAGTCCTCACCTAAGAAAGAGAAGGATAGGTTGGAAACAATGCAAAATAGTATGAACAAAATGATTTAGGGCCAGCAAGGCAGCTCTTGCTAGGATTGGCTTAAAGCACTGAACATGTACTCGCTGGAGGCCAGATGAGAGAGAGTGGAGATATGATAGAGACCTTCAAGTTCCTGAAAGGAAAGAACAAGTAAACCATAAGGAACTAAATGGCATAAGTAGTGGTTCAAGGATATGGGGGCATGGGTGGAAACTGACAGGGGGAGGTTCAAGAGAAGAGTGAGAACTTTTTTTGTATTTTACAGAAAGGGTGGTGGAGCCATGAAACAATCTGCCAGCTGATGTGGTGGGCTCCAAAACTATCAGTTGTTTCAAACATGGCTGGGACTGGGCCAGCCTGGTGGCACTGATGGTTGAGGTGCTGGATGCCACACCTCATGCCACTTCAGCGACCCGGGTTTGGGAATGAGCCTGGGCCGCCGGGGATTGGCAGGGGAGGGAGAAGATTGAGCATCCAGAGGACTGCTCTCCTTGCCTAGGGTGGGATCCTGGAGTGCATCACTCTGTAGCAGCCCCCAGTGGAGACCAGTGGCTATTCAGGGAGCGTTACCGTAGATAGGGTGGGATGCGGTGGACATCAGCACTAGCTACATTGACATCATTGCACATCTGCATCTCAGGGAGGGACAACATTCACTTCACTACTCCTATATACACCCCTGCCAATGACAGGATGATGCCCATGATGGGGTCCACCCACCACCACAAAACAAAGCCCATCCTCGGGGCAGAGTGTCAGGGTGACAGTCTGTATTCTGCTGTGCCCCCGGGGGAGGGCCCCACTGTGGGAGGCAAGCCATGGTCCTCCCGGCTTACAGGGATTGCAGTGGAGGCCGTCGGATGGTCGGGTAAGAGACCACGTGCACCAGGGCTGATGTGAGGAACAGCTCAACAGCTCCCCAGTCATGATCAGGAGAAAAACAGAATTGAAAAAAAAAGGCTGGGACAGAGTGAAGGACTTGGTGGTTGCTCAGCATGGTAGTGGTAAGGTGGGTTGCATGGGGGATGGATAGTGTGGATTAGGTCCTGTATGGACACTATGTTCAGGGTTTGTTAGGGTTTTATGGGGGGATAGATTGACCATGGTTCTTTTTCTGCCATCATTGTCTATGTTTCTAAGTAACAAAATACAGTAATATGAATTTAAAAAGTACAGTAAGACTTTAAAGTCTACAATATCTTTAAGGGGTTCCCTCTCTTTTAATCAGTCTAAATCAAATAATTTACCATTAGTAAAAAACAGTAGCTGGGTCTCAGAAGTATACTGGTGAAAGACAGACTAGTGCAAGTCAGCCCAGTGATACAGCAAACAGGTGAAACCTGGGTTCACATTGAATTTGGGTGTTTCCCATCTCGGGGAAGTCCCTTCAATTTGAAAGCATGCTTTTGTTACACCAGTATTTTAAAAAATCAAGATAGACAAGACATTTCTAACTATAGACCAATTTCTGTTCTCTCACCATTGGTCAAGGGCTTTGAAAGAATAATACATGATCAGATCATGGATTATTTGCAAAAATACAATTTACAGGCAGTTGAGTAACATGTTTTTGAAAGAATCATAGTACTATTACAGCATTAGTGGAATTCACAAATTTCATTCATGAGGCTTTGGACAGTGGTGAATTAGTTGGTTCAGTTTGTATTGACTTATCTGAAGTGATTGATTTGGTACAGCATTCAAACTTGATTGAAAGTTTAAGTCAGCTTGCTTTCTCTAAATCAGTTACAACATGGTTTAAAGACTACCTAACCAACTGCATACAACAGATAAAATACATAATACTTTTTCCAAAATTCTTGTAGTAAATTTAAGTGTTCCTCAAGGAACAATTCATGGACCTTTACTCTTTAGTCTTTTTCTGAATAATTTGCACAGGTTATTACATTTTCAAGGATCCTGTTGTAAGTGGATGACATGGTAGTGTTTTTTAGGAATAGAGCTTTAAATAATTTGGTGAGTATATTGCAGTCTGAGTTTTATGCTGTTCGAAACGGGTTTGTTGAAAACAAGTTATGTTTAAATTCTAAAAAGACAAAAGCTATGTTTTTTTATTCTAGAAAGCAATTATGTTCACTACCTTCTTTTTCCATAAAAACCCTAGATGAAACTACCCTGGACCAAGTCAACAAATATAAATACCTTGGCTTGATCCTTGATAGTTGTCTTTCTTATCAACAATACATTGAAAATGTAATAAAATCTGTGAATCAAAGGTTTGGTATGTTGTACATCTGATGCTAAAACACTGGTTGTAATAAAGGAATAATGCCCTCTAGTGTGGGTGTTATGCTGGGATAACATCCCACCTCGGGTGGTTGGGCCCAAGGCCACCATCTGAGGGCATCCAACACCCGAGAAGGGATGCTATCCCAGCATAACACCCACACTGGAGGGCATTATTCCTATTATACAATGGCTTGTTGTTTTATAGTAAAAAAGATAATTTTAAAGAATGTTTTTGTTCGTGTGTAAAAATATTTTTGTTTCTTAAGAGAAGAAGAATATTATCATCATTCAAATGATCCAAAACCAACAAACTATCAGCAGGGATGTTATGCCAGGATAACATCCCTGCTGTGACAGCCAACTGACCAATCAGAAGCCAGGATTCATTCTTGCCATTGTATAATGTTACATATGTTGTCACTGGTAGATTACAGTCTTATCATTCACTCCTCAGCAGGCAAAACATCTTTGCAAAGAAATGCGCTTCTTGTGAACAAAGCCTGTAGGTTTGCTTTTGACATTTCATTAGACTACCATACGTGTTTTCTTTATAGTATCTCAAATTGGCAATTGGTACATCAAAGAATTAATCAACAATTGGGATGCTGGGTACAGAAGATGGTAAATGTACAAGTGACAGCTAAATTAAAGTCCATGGTGACAAAACCATCTATCATAATTGTAAAGATTAGGTCAATCGTTGATTCATTCCTTAAATTGCCTAAGTGTCAAAATAATGTTAGTTAATCTGCTTTTTATTATCAAATTAGTAGGTTTTGGAATTCACTACCTCAAAACATCAGGCTTTTGATGAGTTACAATATTTTGTGATTACTTTAAGAAATTACATTAGTACAATTGATATTTGTACTTGTTATGAGAAATAACTTATGTATTGTTTGTATGAACTGATTCTTGATTTGTCTCTCTGTAATTGGTATACCTTGATGATGGTTGCCTATGAAAATGGACAGTTTATGTCCATAGGCTTTTGTTTTAAATAAATAAAATGAGAATGACAGACCCAGACACATGGATTAGTGCTTGGCTCCGGGAAGGGGGGGGGCATGGACTGCTTTCTGCTGTAGCATCTTCTGTTAGACAGCCACATAGATGCACTGGTGTTGGCCACAAAGCCAGTGACCTGCCAACTTTTTCTACTGGGGTAAAGGTACAGCCACAACAGCTCTAATAAACTCAAGTAAGGGATGGGTGGAGGGAGAGAAAACTGTTAAAGGGCATTTGGCCCACTAATTAAAAAAAGAACAGAAACACTTACTAGCATATCTCACAACTGTTCTCCATTTTTCTGGATGTTCCTGATTGTGTCTCAGAAAATGCCCCTAGCCCCTCCTAAATGTGGCCCTTCTGTCACAGTAGAGCAAGAACTTGAATCATAGAAGTTATATCATAGCATAGTTCTCCTACAGAAAATGCTTTTCACACTGAGCCACATATTGTAACTGTTTCTTGAGCTGATATTTCCATTTTTTAAGACGGGGATCATAGGTCCTTGATATGTGAGGCAGAAGCCTAAGATGTATGCTCACCTGTTGATTTGTTGATGGGAGCATTCTCAATAAGACAGAAGCTGAGTAACTACCCCTAATGAGATATGGTGAGGTATGCAAATAAAATACTGGTCTGGCATCTTGCTGCTCTAGTACTAGTGCTGTACATACACTAATGCATACATGATTCTTTTTGTTCTGTACAGCTTGCTTTATTTTTGGACTGCTTGCTTTCCTTGCAATACCACTGTCCATGTCCTTTGTAGGTAAGTAAAAAAACAAAATGTTTCTGTTTCCATATCAGAAGTCCTTCTGCTTTATAAAGTGCTCTACTTTACAGTTCCTAAAGAAAAAAACACATGTAGCTTGTACGTTTATAGATCAGAGCTTCCGTTAATGCCATATTAATGTTTTTAGTATCCCTGACCACTGAGAGTCTAGATCAGAGGAGCAACAAGTCCAGTGACGTACTATTCTTTTTATCATAAGGGTACAGCATGCAGGTCCAATTATTTTCCATTCTCAAAAATGACCAGGTCCATTTGACAAAATCTTAAAATCTGTTTGTTTTGGGTTTTTTTTTTCATTTTTTTTCTCAAAAATTAGGGCAAATCAGCAGGTTTTGTACAAAAGTTTGGCTACTAAATGGGGGGGTTCACAAAAAGTGAGTGCAAAGCAGAGTCGTTTACATGATAAAGTGCTGAAAATAGAGAGTTTTGTTTTTATGGAAAATTGACTCCCAAGTGCTGGTGTAAAAATGACAAATTCCATTTTTTCCTAGTGATTTCCACTGAAATGGAAAAATAATTCACCCTAGGTATGGTTTTCATCCTGTATATAGAACGTAGCTGTAGGAGTGCAGTAGGTACTGAATGTAAGTCCGGCTCACCTTTCTGGTGCTACAGAGCCTCTGAAAAGACTTTGTTCACAGCAACACAGTGTCACAGATGTGCACCCCTCATGAAGGGACAAGTCCCTCGGCCCATTACAAAGGGTTGCTACAATGGCATCAAACTTTTTGGCAGGAAAACACTGCCATGTGTTAACACATTCCCTAACCCAGCCACCTGACCATGTGGATCTGAGCCTGTTCTTGATGAATTGTGCTTCGTCTGAGCCATAGAGCAACTCCAACTATGAAGAATTCAAAAGAATTTACATATCCTTGAGTAAAAAAAACAAACACCTGATAAGGCTCGCAATCGGTTTCAACAGGAGACTGTAGAACTGCTGACATTTAATTTTTTAAATAAAAGCTCCCTCCACTCAAAAGTAACTGATTTTACATATTCATGTAATGTATTCTAAGTCTGTAACTTCTATTATTATTATTAACGTGCAATATTTCCTTAGAGTTTGTTTTTGTTCTTTAAAGATTATTTTAATTTGCTAGTGCTGCGTGCAACAAAAGTCAACAGATAAAGATGCATAGTCACTCTGGCTCCACAGAGATCCTACCAAGAACACCAACTGTGCTCATTTTGAAAAGTTTCCTTAAGCCCCCCAGCAGCAACTTACCTTCTAGGGACTTCAAAAGTCCACTTATGTGAATTTTTTAATGGTTCTGCATCAAAGAGGAAGGGATTCTTTGGTTGGCAGAACAGGGCATTGATCCTTTCCTCTTCCTGGTTCCCGATAGTAGCAGGTACCACCCCTGCACTCTTACATTTTGTGATGTATTAGTCTGAAGAGCACAGGGGGCTTTCTATTGATAACAATGGAGCCAGTTTTGAAATGGCATTTTTTATATTTTAGAAAGTCACTGGAATCAAGTGAAAGTCA
The DNA here is from genome assembly GCA_016271365.2 of Neoceratodus forsteri. NCBI lineage: Eukaryota > Metazoa > Chordata > Ceratodontiformes > Ceratodontidae > Neoceratodus > Neoceratodus forsteri. Next base: position 706,526,458 of record CM057459.1, on the reverse strand, counting down.
CCACTCTAGATCTGCTGATGTTACAGCCTTAATCACAACATTCGGTATAGCAACAACATATAACTAAAATGTGTGCTAAATGGCTTTGCATATCTTGGTGGTCATTTAATGCATGTACTTGCCCCAAGTCACTGGGGGTAGTTTTACAGCTGAATCCTTGCCCTTATCACATATGCTTCTATTTAGGAACAGTCTGTGGGATCTCATATCATCTGCTAAGATGTAATGTTCTAAACCACATGTTATCACAGTTATGGGGCAGTAAACTTTCTGTATCTGCACCTAAATAATGGAGCAGTTTTTCAAGTTCCCTGCACCTGGCTGATAATCTTACAAGGATTAAATGAAATATTTGAACGAATAATCTGTGTGTAATTGTTTTAATTGACGTGCTGAGCACACCTCTCATCTGTCCCTGATTTTCAGGAACGTCCCTCATTTTGCCTCAGACTTTTACTTTGTCCCTCCTAAAACTGGTATTCCTGAAACAGCTAACTTTAATCTGGTGTTTTTAGCCAGTTACCGAGTAAATCACATCAAAAGTTAATCAAACTGTTTGTGGTATATCTTGTGCTTTGCAATTATAGTTTTTGTATTACTAAACAAACAGCTTTTAAAACAACTTTCTTCCTTTGTGTTTTTTCAGGGATGAAGTTTTTGGAAGATTGCCCGATTCAGCCCCTCATTCCTTTATATTTGTTGGTTGGGGGGATTGTTGGCAGTTTAAAGGTAATCTACCTACAGTGTAGGTAAAAGCTTAAAAGCCTCTACGTGTCAAACAGTTTATGCACTTCCCTCCCTAGTAAAATAATAAAGAAAGTAGCAGGTAACTTGGTATTGGAGTGAGCCCTAAATATACATTTGTTTGTTTGTTTATTTGTTTATTATATTTTAAAAAGTTTAACCAGGATGGGCATACTGAGCTGGTAATACCTTGTTATCAGATGTGCCCTAGGGAACTGGGAAAATAAACAAGCAGTGAAACAGAGACTAAAGGATAGGCGAGTGTGTATTATGAGTATTTTTTTTCACACTCAAGATGTTTGATGACCCATAAACCTTGAGAGCAAAGCTCAAGAGGTTTATGTGGTCATCAAACACCTAAGGTTTGGAGAAAATACTCATAGGCACCCACTAGCCTGTCTCTTATTTTTTATAATTGCTGGTAATTTCTGCAGCATTTAAAACCATTGAATTGTTGAAGGAATTAAGAAGAAAACTTTCTTTTAACTTACTCATTGTCAGGTCAGAGCTTCAGTATGTCGGCAAGTGAGGTAATGGTTCTGTACAGAAAAATAACAAAACTATGCTCTAAGAACTGTATTTGAAAGTAGAAAGTCCACAACAAGTGTTATTTTAACGAACAAGAGTGAAATCCTGCTGAAAAATTCATAAGCTGTACAGGATCCAAACAGAGTTGTCATGGCAGCGTGGTTCAAGGGTTGTTGCAGAGATCTGTGTGTAAGAAGGACAGGGAAATGTTAGGGAGTGTCTCAGAACTCAGTATTTCATGCCCGTTTTTGGGCTGAAAAAGAATATTTTTTGAGAAAGTGTGAGGAGTCTGAAGAGAGATGTTTGTTGGGGAAAACAGTAGGTAGTGCTCGCGCTGTGCTGAGTGCGAGGCAGTAAACCGCTTTGTTTAGGGATGAGTATTCGCGCAGCTGTGAGTGGCAGCCATGTGAGCTCTTTCTATGGTGATTTTTCAGCTCTGGAGTGAAGTTCAGCTAAAATGCCATAATAACCCAAAATTAGGTTATTATGGCATTTTATTGATCTAGCTAAACAGGACAACAGAAAATTTAGACTTCCATCTTTCATTCCTGGTTGGCAGGTTTCTTACAGGCATGGAATAGAGGCTCCATCAAAAGAAATGCATGTGGGCCTGGGAACTGCCTGAATTTTTAACTGGGCATTGACATAAATTAAAGTCATGGGATGTAGGAGTATCACAAGTATCGCAAGTTTTAACACAAGCCAGGAAGCAGTGTTACTGTACTATCATCCATACACACTTTTCAGTTAACCCTGTTTTTATTGCATCTGCTGGTAACAGAGTCCAATGTCAAATGTCTGTTATTGGACCCTGCCATCCCCAGCAAGATGTGGGACACTTTAAGGCTCTGCAGCCATGGTATAGAGTAAATGTAAAGAAATGCACTGAAACACAAGTCCCTCCGAGACAGATACTGTCTATGGGTAGGATGTGTGCAACAACTAGAAACTATGGACCATGTTTTCTGTGGCTGCTCCTGCATTCAAGATTTTGAGGAAAATGTGGAAGTAGCCTGTGGAGAACCTATATTTCAGACCATTACTTATGGAATCTTAGTAAAGTTTTTTTTTCCCTCCAGGATGGCCTATGTGGAACCGTAGTACATTCTGTTTAATTCTTGCACGTTTTAAATGGTGTATTTGGACATCCTGCTGTCAGTTTTTATTACAGCTAGAATTGTTGTTACTTTGAATTAATTACTCCTTGAAGTCCAGCATGAATTGAATACATCTTTTTCAACATGAATGTAAGGTTTTGGAATGCCACAAGTTTAACAGCTTGTGGAAAGGTTTGAAACACATAATAACGGGCACTGACAAACCTGGGATTGGCAGATAGGATTTACTTTTATTCTAGATCTGTTTTTATGTTCTCTTAATTTTGTATCTAAAAAGATGTGATTTTTTTTGTTATGCTGTACTTATGAGTTTTTTTCTGTTTGAATTTCTTGTATCACTTTGTTTATAATTTTCAATAAAGTTCTCCTACTCTTGCAAAAGTGCCTTGGGTTATTTTAGTTCCACCTGGACATCCACCAGGCCAGCATCAGAGATGGGCAGAAGGGAACTGGGTTTAACATCTCATCCACAGGATGACGCACCCTGACAGTACAGCATCCCCCAACTGCACTCAGGTGCCAGCATTGATGGTTTGAGCTCAATCACACTGCGGGACTAGAAAGCATGACCTTCCGGACCAGAGGTGGCTGTACTGTCAACTGTGCCACGGTGACACCTACAGCACCATACAGTGAGAATATAAAGCATTTGACACAGTCCCACACAAAAGATTAATAATCAAATTAACCAGCCTGGGAGTGGGTCCCAGGGTGGTAGCCTTGGTAAAACATTGGCTGGACAACAGGCCACAGAAGGTAATTGTAAATGGAGTCCGCGCTGAAGAAAGAGGGTTTACTAGTGGGGTACCGCAGGGTTCAGTACTGGGTCCAGTCCTTTTTTTTTTTTTTGAGTATTCTGTTTATTAACAGTTTTCTTGTACAATAAATGAACAACAACTTACACACACTACAGACAGTGGGATACAAAAGAAGGGTACAGAATAACAAAGTACATACATTTACATACATACACACAAAAACACATACATATCTTCTAACCTACCCCAATCTACTCTAACTGCCCGGTTCTAACTTTAATTTACTTCATCATGTGATTTCTATGATGTGGTTTTTATAATTTCTCTGATTCTTACAATGTAATTCTTATAATGTCTATGATTCATATTTATTATTTCCATTTCACAATCATCTAATTTATTGAATATTCACAACCAATGAAGAATCAATCTATTAACCTGTTAACCTGTTAAGATGCAGACAATTGGAGGTGCAGTCATCCTGAGGTGCAGTCAATTTAAGGTGCAGTTTAAGGTGCAGTCAAGTATGCAGTAATACCTCCCTACCCATGTATATATTCATATAGACAGGGCCCCCAGGGTGGCCCTCTACTATTATATGCAATCTTCATGAGAGCCCTCTCCCTTCACTTAGCCAACATTTGATCTCTTGAACTTTTCCACACTGTTACCTACCCCCTTTAGGTTGTCTTTGCCTTCATCTAATCCCCATGTACTTGAATCCACTATGTGCACAATCCTGTGGTGAGCATTAGATTTTCTGTGTGACTAAGCGTCGCCAAGAAAGGGACCCACACCCTCCTAAAAATCGCTTCCCTGTCTCTCACTATCCAGGTTAATCTCTCTAAGGCCAACATACGTATGACCAACTTTCTCCAGTCACTTATCTTGGGTCCCTTTCCCATGACCTATGTGTTCTGAATACATTGCCTTGCCAATACTAACGAGACCCGCACCCATCTGTGTACCATTTGCCACTCCTCGTCCCCTTCTATTCTTTCTACTCCAAAAAGACAGACTAATGGGTCCTGGGTCCACTGCCCTCCTGCACCCTTAATTACCTCCTGTATGACCTCTTCCCAATACTTTATTAATACCGGACATGTCCAGAAACAGTGAAAAAAGGTATCCCAACCTGTCCCACATCTTCCACAATTCGGTGAGACAGCCGGTTGCACTTTATTTATTGCTGCCGGGGGCCAGTAGACTCTATGTAAAAACTTATAGTAAGCCTCCTTAAATTTGTTACATATCATAATTCCCTCTGGTAACCCCAGCATTAATTTCCAGTTCTTTTCTGAGATCTGTGTCCCCAAGTCCCTTTCCCATAGGGCCTTCGTAGGGCCCGTCCAGTCTAGTAAGCATTGTCTATACAGCTGAACAATTCTTCCCACAACCCCTTTCCTATTCCCCCCCCAACAAATAATTTGTTCAGTTCTATCCACCTGCTCTCCCCCCTTCCCTCCCAGATTCAAACTGCCTATGTATGTTTTCAGCTGTAAATACCGGAACAAATGTGTGTCCCTTACCCCAATCTCTTCCCTAACCTTATGGAATTCCTTTAATTTCCCCTTTTCCACCAACGTCCCCAAACAAACTGCCCCCAATCTCCCACTCCCTGAATCCTCTGTCCTCCAGCCCTGGAACAAAGAAGGAATTCTTCACAATCGGAAGCAAAAAAGTCTCCCTCTGGGTCCCTACTCTTTGTCGCCAAAAATGATACCAGGCATCTAACGTCTCTCGTACAAGGGGGTTGTCATTGCCCACATCCCTATATGCTCTCCTCTCTTTACTGTGTAAATATGCTGTGAGTCTCCCTGGATTCCCCTCCTGTCCCAAGCTAATCCATCTAGCCACCTCTGGCTTATGTACCCAGTCCGCTATCCCCCAGAGCTGGATCGCCTTATAATATATCCCTAGCTCTTTAAAGCCCATTCCCCCCCTGTTCTTATCCCCCTTAAGCCTAGGTAAACTTATCCTGGGCTTTTTCCCCTGCCATATGAATTCTGTAAACCCTCTTTCTAAGTGCTTCACATCCCTCTGCACCAGTCGCAGCTGCAACATCTGCATTGGATACAAAATTCGTAGGATAATGTTCATTTTAATAAGGTTTATTCTACCCAACCAAGACACTGGTAACTGCATCCATCTCTTTAGGTCTGCCAATATCCGATTAATCAGGGGTTGAAAATTCAACCCATACAACCCCTCCTATTTTGTCCCCACACGCACCCCTAGGTATTTAAAATCTGACCCCGCCACCCTAAATCCCCTCTGTCGCACCTCCGGACCTACCTCTGGGAAACTCATACCTTCTGATTTCTTCACATTTACCTTATACCCCGACAGCCCTGAAAACTCCTCAATTATATCCATAAGACAGCCTATAGACCCATCCATATCCCCTAGGAAGAGTAACATGTCATCTGAGTAGAGCGCCACCTTATGCTCTCCCCTTCACCATCCCTTACTCCTACCACCCCCTCCTTTTGTTTAATTACCTCCGCCAGTGGTTCAGTCACCAGGCAAATAGTAAGGGGGATAGCTGGCATCCCTGCCTCATGCCCCTTCCCAGGCTAAATTTTGAGGACAGAACTCCATTCACTAGCACCTGTGCGCTCGGCTTCTGATACATAGCTCTGACCCACCCTATGAATGGGTCCCCCAGACCAAACCGGGTCAAAACTTCAAATAGGAAATCCCATTCCACTCTATCGAATGCTTTTTCAGCATCTAATGATATCACCCCCATCTTAGAATTGGCCCTCCCTGCTTGCCATATAATATTAATCAGCCTCCGCACATTATGATAGGACTTCTTCCCTTTAATAAACCCAGTCTGGTCTGGGTGGACCATCTCTGGTAGAATGTTCTCTAATCGGGCGGCCAGCACCTTAGCCAAGATTTTCATATCCACCTTAAGAAGGGAGGTCGGTCTGTAGTAGGAACAATCCAGCTCATCCTGTCCTCCTTTCTGGATTAGACATATATTAGCCTCATAGCATGAATCAGGCAGTACTGGAATCTGGTCCTCCTCCTCCTCCACCCTTTCAAATACCCTGCCCAAGAGCCCTGCCATTCTCCCCCCTAGTACCTTATAATATTCGACCGGGAAGCCATCAGGTCCAGCGGCTTTTCCTTCCTGCAACTTCTGAATGGCACTCAAAATTTCCTGCACCGAGATGGGTAAATTTAACCTCTCCTGCTGCTCCCTTGAGATCTTTTTCAGTGTTGTTCCACTCAAGAACTCGTGAATATCATCTCTCCCCTTGTATTCCGGCTATACAATTTTTCATAAAACTCCTGAAGTGCTCTGCAATCTCCTTAGTGCTTGCTATGATTTGCCCCCGTTATCTGCAGCACCCTGGTTGGGCATCTACCTCCCTTCACCAGCTGCACCATCATAGGCCTTGGCTTGTTTCCCCACTTGAAGACCCTCCTTTGGCAGAAAAAACATGACCTTCCTGCCTCCTCCCTTAAAAGAGAGTTAAGGGACTCCCTTGCTACTGTTAATAGCTTAGGGCTATCTCCTTTTTCCCCTCCGCCTACTCTCTTCTCCAACTCCTTCACTTGCCTTTCAAGCTCTTCCCTTTTCCCCTTTTTCTGTTTTTTAATTTTGGCAACATAAGCTATTATTGCCCCCCTCATGTGAGCCTTACCTGCCTCCCACACCACGGCACTTGACACCTCCCCTGTGTCATTCACTTCTTCAAACAGTTTCCACTGCTCTATTAAGTATTCCTTGAACACTTGATCCTTACCCAGGTACGTGGGAAACCTCCAGGATGACGGTCTGTACTGCCCCCTCCTCCCTCCCGCGATGCACAATACCACCATTGCATGATCTGAGAGGAAAATAGGGCTATGACTGATTTCTTGCACTTGCTCCACCCAATTTCTGGGTAAAAAAAAATAATCTAATCAGGACCAGGTCTTATGAGGGTGGGAATAAAATGTATACTCTCGCCCAGATGGGTAGACTGCTCTCCACCCATCCACTAGATCCAAATCTGCTATGCCTATTGCCCACTGTCCCACAGCCTCCGTCGCCCTTCCCTTACTCTCCGAGTGATCCATTTTTTCATCCATTGTCCAATTAAAGTCCTCTCCCATAATGCATCCCGGAAATTGCTCCCTAGTAAGCAGGCCCAGCAAAGAGGTATAAAACTCAGGGTCATACACAGCCAGTGCGTAAACACACCCGAAGGTAAGTGTCTCTTCTCTCCAAACCCCAGTGACAAAAATATATCTGCCTTCCTTAGGGTCCCATACCACCCTCTTAACCTTGAAGAGCAGGTTTTTATGCAGTAATATTGCTACTCCCCTTTTATGCGAGGAATAGGAAGCTGCAAAACATTTCCCAACCCAATTCAGCACAAGTTTGGCATGCTCCACCTCTGTCAGGTGTGTCTCTTGTAACATGGTCACCTGTGCCCCCTTATGCCTAAGCGCTGTCAGAAGCGCAGTCCTCTTCACTGGGCTCGCTATTCCCTTCACATTCCAGGAAATCACATTCAGGTCTCTCACATCACCCATCTCTCTTCAGAATACTTTCCATTTTCACATGACATTATGAGCATTTGAAATTGTATTGAACCTGTCCAGCCATACATAATGCACACCAACAGCAGATTATACATTATCCCCCATTGTCTGCACACTCGACTGCTACCCCACATACACCACCGGGCCTCTACACAACTTACATGAACACAAACAATACATTTAATTCTAACAACAAACCCTACTCTCCCCTTTTCTCTCCCCTTTTCTCTCCGTCTCCTCTTCACGAACAGTTTCACTCCACTCCTTTCTTCCTCCTATAACACTAATTGCTAACATAGCACAAGTGTACAGTTTGAACTATTACAACAAAGTCTATCACTCCCTAACGAGATGCGTCCCTACTCCTCCCACACAGCCAAGTTTCTTGCTTCTCGGGTTATCACCCCCTCCCCGGACTCTGTTGACTCCTAGTTCTTCCCCCATGTCCTCTCTTCTACTCCCAAATGGCTCCAGACCCTCCCCCTCCCTTTCCCTACCTCCCAACCCCATCTGTCCACTATATTTACTGTCCTAATACCTGTAATTCAGCTTTAGCTTCCCATCCCTACCCCCTACATCTCCCCCATGAGACTCACTACTAAACCTTAACATTCCCAGTAGGCTATCCTTCTGTGTTAAATACCCACTGCTCCCCTCCACTAGCTCCCTCATCTCCTCCTTCCACTTTTAATTTTGGTCTATATCCAAATCCCTCCACTCCACCCACCATTGTCTAAACCCCCTTCCCACAACCCCTCTCCCACAACATCATATTTTATGCATGCTCCAAATCCAGTTAACATTAGAGGGAGATTATTAGAGGAAGGATGCGGGGGCTAGGCCGCGCTATTTAAACTACCACGTGCTAGGCCTTCCCCCGCACCTACCTCCACTGCAGTGAGACTTCTCTCTTAATGATTCGCCTGATTCACCCTCAGAGTCCCTCTTAGAAAAGTGGATTGACACATCTCAACCCCTCGATTTGAGTCCATAGCCAACGCCACCGCTCCAACTGGTCGCATCTCCTCGAATTGGGAAAGTCCGATAAAAATCTACAAGCGCAACAGCGCCAACTCCAAAACAAAACTCCAACAGCTTCAACTCAGTTTAATTCCATACCCGCTCTGTGTCCCAGCCAATAAACTAAACTTTATCCAACACAATGTCCCCATCTGAAACAGGAACTCCAGCAACGCTCTTTCATCCTTCCCAGGCTCAAACACCTTGTCATTCTTCAGCTCACTCTTTTCCTCAGCCCCTTCACAAATTCCTCTGCCTTCTCGAGCTCCCAGAAGGAGTAGGTCGCTCCTTCATGTTTTATTCGAGGAGTAGCCAGGTACACTAGGAAGTTTTTAACTTTAAGGCTTCTCAGCTGCGCCATCAGCCATTAAACGCCTTCCTCTTTCTTAACAAACATGCTGAATAATCCTGCGATGAAAACAATCTGTGCCCCTTATATTGTAAAGTCTCTTGAGTTCTGTAAGCCCTTAACAGCACCTCTCGGTCTTGGAAGCTATGAAAACACATGACTATCTGCCTTGGGGGCTGATCTGCAGCAGGCCGTGGCATAACCGCTCTATGTGCATGCTCCAGTTTAACTTTGCCATTTTTTATTTTCATTCCTAGCAGTTCTGGCGGGACTTTGCTGCAAAAATTAAGGACATGTTTCCCCTCCATACCTTCCGGTAGCCCTCTGAGCCTTAGATTTAAGTGCCTGTGGTAATTCTCCTGATAATCAAATGCTTCTTTGAACTCCTCCAATTCCTTCTGTAACTCACGGATTTGGCCTGGGGCCACCATAAACTCATCTTCTAATCTTGAGATCCATTCTTCAGCCTCCGCTAGCCGGGAGTTATGTTGTACCTGCTGCTCAATAACCTCCTGCAGCTTTCCATCTAATGTATCCTCCAATTTTATCAGCCTTAGCTCGAGGGCTGCTATTACTTGCCCTGTTAGTTCTTTCCCCAAGGCAGCCACCTCCGCCACTGAGAGAGACACCAGGCCCACATTCTCTCCTCCTCCAGGGCCTACCGACCCTTTCTTTGCCACTTTTCCAGTCGCCTTCTGGTTTTTCGCTGGCATCGAGGTAAAATACTAGTCCATTGTGCTTTCTTCCACCCAGTGATACCTTTTATTCACTCCAGGGGGTGAAAAAACTCGATTAATTATTTAAATTATCTGGCTGTGTTGACGGAGCCAGTGGGAAACGCGACTTCTCCGTTAGCTGCTCATTAGCGCCCCCCCAGTCCTTTTTAATGTCTTTATAGTTGACATTGCAGAGGGACTGAAAAGAAAAGTATGCCTCTTTGCAGATGATACAAAGATCCGCAACAGGGTTGATACACAAGGAGGCATGGGAAGGATGAGAAGGGACTTAGCGAGGTTGGAGGCATAGTCAGAAGTATGGCAGCTTGGATTCAATGAAAAGAAGTACAAAATAATAAACCTGGGAAACAAAAACCCAGGGGAAGATTATACAATGGGGGGAGGTAGTAACAACAACAAAAATGGAAAGGGACCTGGGGGGAATCATATCAGGTGACCTTAAGGTTAGCAAGCAATGTGAAAAGGTAGTAGGGAGGGCTAGGGGGATACTGGGATGTATAGGGAGAGGCATCACCAGCAGAAAACAGGAAGTTGGTATCCCTCTGTACAGACAGTTGGTGAGATCCCATCTGGCATACTGCATCCAGTTCTGGAGACCCCTTCTCTGCAAGGACATAGACAGGATGGAGGCAGTCCAATGGAGGACAACTAAAATGGTGCAGGGTCTACAAGAGAAGCCATATGAGGAGAGACTAAAGGAGCTTAATATGTATACCCTTAAGGAAAGGAGGGAGAGGAGGAACATGATAGAAACTTTTAAGTACCTCAGTGGAATCAACAAAGTCCAAGAGGGCAGCATCTTTCAGAAAAAGTAATGTGCAAGAACAAGGGGACACAATTTGAAGAAAGAGGAGGGACGACTCAGGGGCAATGTGAGGAAGTATGTTTTCACAGAGAGGGTGGTGGACACATGGAACAGCCTTCCTGAGGAGGTTGTGGGGTCTAAAACTGTGGAAGAATTCAAGATTGCATGGGACAGACATAAGGCAATTCTCGTGGGGGTAGGAAGAAATAGGCTGTTGGTTAACTAGGATCTGCAGTTTATCCTATAGGTAGGGAAATGGGCAGACTAGATGGGCCAAGCAGTCCTTATCTGCCGTCAAAGTCTATGTTTCTATGTAAGACATAACAGTCCCCCTGTTCAGTATCCCCCCAGCTCACTGTAAATGCACAGAGGGCTGGGGAAAGTAGTGTTTAAATTTTATTTAAAACAAAATATTTGCTCCCTTGTAAGAGGCAATATGTTAACACAAGGGGACTGCCATATCCCACAATCCTGTGTTCTTCTTGCACAAAACAGGGAATCACTGGCAGCTAGCTGGTGGGGCTTCCCATTGGAAGCCCAGCATCTGGCCCAGCTCCACCCATTGCCATTACCAACCCCATAAGGATCTCCACTGTGGATGAGGGCAGCCTGGGGTTGTAGATGCCACTCCAGAGCTGGTCTTGTGGAGTGGCATCAAGAAGTGGAGCTACACAGTGACTACAAGCTGAGGGGCTAGCTGGATATTTATGTTTGTCTGTGTCAGTATTTTAGTTTTTGTGGATTTTCATGTGTTTCTACTTGGAGGAACTGAAGCATTCTTGGATTAGACATCTATGAACATTTCCTGGACTAAATAACTGTAAAACATCAACACTAGATATTAGCATTCTCATCATAAATCAGCTTTTGTAGAAGCCATTAAAAGCAAAAGTAAGGTCACTAAATCTGTTATACAAGCTCTGAGTTGTGGAATGCTGCATTGAATCCACATTTCCATCTGACTTTTTCCTTAAAGGACATGTGCTTGTCTTTGAGGTCTACTCACAACCATTTTGGAGAATAAAGGGAAGACACTAACACAGGATTTTTACATCCTGCATATGCCCCAGGCCAATGTTCATCACCTTCAGGAATTTAACACATTCTGGGTCTTTGATCTACAGTAACAACAGTTTACTGGTCCCCAGTAGTTCACCATTTCCTGTGGATTTGATTATTTTTTCATCATTTGACTCCTGGTACCTTGGAAAATATTTCAATATTACATATCCCTGAACATAACTATCCACATGGTTTAATATTACTACATCAAGAATGCAACCTAACCCCATGAGTGGGCCAGGGTATACTGGGCTGAAGGGAAATGGCTTGAGACTTGCTATGATGAATATCTGCAGCCTGCTGTTGTTTATCTAGGCTGTCTGTTAGCTGTCCACCACCTACACAGCCTTGGTCCCTGTTTTTTTCTCTCTCTCTTTTAATTCTTAACTAGTCACAATGCTCAAACTTACCACTGCAACACTGTCTTTCCTTTGTATCATTCTCTTCTTGCACGGTCACCCTTGTAATACTTCCCCTAATTGGACTCTACTCCCCAACCGAGCACCAGGGCAATACCTCCATTACACTACTGTCTGGACATCTGGGGATTTTTCTTACATTTTCTTACATCATGAATGGGCCATGGTCCCCCTTATTTAACTTTCCCCAATGTGATAGCTGGTCTCTAACTACCAACCCACACTTATCATCACCTTCTCTGGGCCCATTGTCTTCCACCACCAGGGGAAGAAAGGGAAAATGATAAGGCAACATAGCTCCAAAAGGGAAGCTAAACAGGTGTCTAAACTGATAAGAGAATACCTCCTCAGGCTCGCCCTCATGCTACTTCTACTATCTGGCAACATCCACCCTAACCCTGGACCAGCACAATGCACTCGGCATGTCTCTCGCCACAAAGAGGGAACTCTTACTCTGGCTACTCTCAACATCTGTAGCCTCCTGTGTAAAATCGACTCCCTTAAAGTTTGGGTTCTACAAAACAACCCAGACATACTCTCTGTCGTCGAAACATGGTTATCCCCCAAAATATCAGACTCTGCAGTTCACCTACCTAGTTATACAATTTTCAGATTGGACAGGCTGACCAAGCGAGGTGGTGGCTGTGCCATCTACCTAAAGACTCACTAAAAGGTCTAGCCATGCCTGTGACTGACCTTGGATGCCCCACTCAGGTATTAGGGATCAAAGTACTACTGGGAGCACATCAGAAGACTCTCACAATACTATCAGTTTATATACCACCCAAAGACCCTAACATTGGCCTTTATAAAGTCTTGGATTACCTAAAAGCCTCAAAACACATCACCGAGGCAATTATATTTGGTGATTTCAATATAAACTGCCTGTCAGCTTCCTCAGGCTCCATAAAGGATGCACTATCGGTGCTACATCTTTCTCAACTTGTCAGCTGTCCCACAAGAATTAACTACAAAACTGGAACAAGCACCACTCTCGATTGGGTAATCTCAAGTTGCCCTAACTGGATCTCCAATGTAACTGTGCACCCTGACTTTCTAAGTGACCACTCCCCTGTAGCTGGACCAACAAATTCCAGTCCCCATCGCCTCTGACTTTATTCAACAGAGTGCTTATTTGTGGCCACCTGGAGCACCTAAAACAACACCTTCGCTGTCAGGACAGATCTCTACTGGACTCCTGGACTCCTCTGCCAACACTAATGAAGCCCTTCAGCACTGTATCAGTACTTTCAATGCCACCTGTGATGTACATGCACCCCTCAAGCAAATGAAGGTGCACGGCACTGTACATCCCTGAATTACCCCTGATCTTCTTGCTACCATCAGACTGAGGGACCACCTCTGATACTGTGCTAAATCATCGGGCAAACCTCAAGACTGACAAGCCTATATAGCTGCAAGAAATTTCTGCACTCGGGCCATCCACAAAGTGAAAAGCAATCACCATAGGAAGCAGCTTACTAACAGTTGGAGTTATAGCAGGAAATTCTGGTCAAATATTAAAGATATAACTGGAAAAAAAAAAAAAAAGACACCAACTATGATAAACCTCGATGGCTCCCACATACTGGATCCACTCCAAATTGCAAATATATTCAATGATTCCTTTACCAATCTTAGTAATGTCCTACCACAAGATTTCTTTGATGATACCACCGAAAAGTATGCGCACCAGCAGGAGAACAAGACAAATGATCACCCTATTTTCTACTTTAAACACTTCTCTGTTGCCCAAGTCAGGAAACTACTGAGCAAAGTGCTGGGTAAATCACAGCATAGTGGGGACTCCCTAGACCAGTGGCGGCTCTACACCAGGGCCTGCCAGGGCACGTGCCCCAGTAAAAATAAGCTGTGCCCCAGTTGGTGCCCCATATGGTGCAGAGCTTCCCCCATAGTAACAACATATCAGTGCGCTGGCTGCCATTGGTTGTGCCCCAGCTGTGCCCCGGCAAATATTTGTGGCTAGAGCCGCTACTGCCCTAGACCTCAAACTAATCGCACTTACCACTGAGGAAGTACTCCCACCTATCACTAAGATCCTTAACCTCTCTCTGTCATTGTCTCAGTTCCCACAGGTTTAGAAAACAGCCATTGTTACAGAAGTTCATAAAGCTGGGGACCATATGCTACATAGCAACTATAGGCCAATATCAATCCTCCCTCCCCTTTCAAAAATACTTGAGCGTATCATTGCCAACCAACTAGTGGACTACCTCAGTAAATACTCCCTACAGTGTGAACAACAACATGGTTTTATAAAAGGGCACAGCAACACCACTGCTCTCCTAGAGCTTACCAGCTCCTTCCACCAATCTATTGACCAAGGCAGTCTTGTAGGGGCAGTCTTTATAGACTTAACCAAGGCCTTCAACACAGTTAATCACCTGCTCCTCCTCATTAATCAACTCTCTCTAACTGGTCTCTCCCAGATTCACTGTCCTGGTTTACAAGCTATCTTGGAGATAGATTACAATGTGTGAAGATTTCCAACGCTATCTCAGGCCAAAAACCTGTTCGGTCTGGTGTACCCCAGGGCTCAGTTCTGGGTTCCCGCCTATTCAGCATCTTCATTAATAATTTACCATCTGCCTGCCACCTGCACACACTGCTGTATGTGGACAATGCTGTCATTTTTGCAAGCCACCCTGACCCACACGTGCTCAAAAGCAACCTACAGAATGATTTCCTGGACATCGAGCACTGGTTCTCCAAACAGAAACTAGTGCTAAACTACAAGAAGACAAAAGTCCTGTTCTCCTCTGCCCATAGTAGATACAGTGGACATGCTATCACTATCAGAAATAGCCAAGATGACCCCCTTGAACAAATACAGCACTTCAAGTACCTTGGGGTCACCCTAGATAGTTACCTCACCTATACACCCCACATCGAAAATGCAGCCAGAGCTGTCAATGCTAGGATTGGTCTTCTCTATCGACTCAGAAAGTATCTAACGCCTGAAGCTCTCAATCTGGTGATTCACAGTTCAGTGCTGTCTTTTATCGACTATGGCCTTGTCAATTACGGAGCTGCTACCAATACTGCTCTCAAAAGGCTCACTGCTGCACTAAACAAGGCATGTAGATTCCAGATGGAGGCATCCCACCTTACCCACACCTACAATCTCTAGCAACAGACTGGATGTCTCAATCTATCTGGGAGAATTAAATACCACACCTGCCTTCTCACTAAAAAGATTCTACTTGGGTTCATGCTGAAGAGTCTGTGTTGTCTGCTTCACAAATCTCCAAAGACCCAACATACGCGCACCTCATCCACTAAACTCCTACTAGTCCCATAGTGCTGGACCATGTAATGCCAACGCGCCTTTGGCAGCAAAGCACCTTCCTGGTTCAATGGACTTCCCACTAGTCTAGCTACCCTTCCTAAACTTGGAGAGTTCAAACATAAGCTCTGAACTCACCTCCCAATTGAAAACTCCTGTAATTGCTCCAGCTAATTTCCAGGTCCCTTTCAGGACCTCCACTAGTCCATCCCCCCCATTGGATCTCCCCTCACTGACACCTCTATCACTCCCATCTTACCACCCTCCTCATCCCTATCTTTTCCGCTCTCCCTCCCCTTTCTAAGACTCTTTCCTCCCCGCTTGTCGTGATTGCAACTTTACAAGGCTGCCTGGCTGCTTCTCTCCCTCCTGGTCCCCCCCCCCCACTTTTCTTCCCTCTGCCTCTGATTAGGTTTTGCTTAATGTGTATATAACTGAAGCTCAATTGTCCTTTACTTTATTTTAATCACATGTACATCTGTTCTGAAATATTCTGTGTGATTTGCCTGTTTCCTTGTAAATGTTTGTAACCCTCCCCTACTGACGTGGAACCTTTGTAAATGAGCTGCATGGCACTCAAAGGTATTTGTAATTCCTAGAATGAATAAATAAACAAATAAAAACAGGCTGGCAACCTATGACTCATGTGTATGCTGACTCAGCTGTGTATCAGGCCCTGAATTTGCAAACAGTGCCATAGGCAATACACCAGTGTGATGGTGTGCCACTCCAGCTAGTCATCAAGTAGTAAGAGTTGTATCACTGTGTTAGTTTTCTTAATGAGGCCCTGATGTCACAGCATAAGCTGGGAAAAACCTGCTCATTTGTTCATATATTTCAAATGATTTTACTATATAGTGTCCCTTTTTCATAATGACTGCATATATTAACGGGAACACAGAATCTCTCTCCTTTAGACCGCATCTACTGTCTGCGTGTCCACATTTGATAGCATAATCATCTGTACATGACATCATAACCCTTTTCACAACAATAGATTGTGATTTCAGAAGCAATGGATAAATCTTGTTTTCCAAAGTTTCCCCGAAGATGACAGATGCTCTTTAATGTCGTAGTTCCACTACTATTGTAGGAAATGGCCAAACTCTCACTGGATAGTAGGTAGGAGCTGACCCCAGGATGACGCATACCAGCTGTGCACAAAATGGGGTGGGGTCACTCCCTCATAAAAAACAATGTCCATTCAAGTTGCAGGTCTGTGGTGCCATGTCAGTCTCAGGAAAATCTAGTACACTTTTATGTGACATTACCTTATAATAACTGGTGAGCAATTTTTTCCTATGGGCTCATCCAGTTGATATTTGCCATAATAACTGGCCAGTTATTATGGCAAACAAGCCCTACCATCAGGAAACGATACACAGTTCGCTTCATTCGCACAGCTGCAGTCACTTTCACTCCCACTGCTGCTGTGAGAACGGATGCGATTCTATTAGAAATGTTACAAATTTCCTTCATTCTGAACTGTTTTTTTATGCATTTTTGTAGCAAAATCAGAATGTTCACAGCACTACTCCACAAGCTGTACACATTCCAAAGCTAAAATCCGAATAAAAATTAAGAGCTTTTTCGGCAGTTTCTCTCACTGTTCTTCACCACTGTCATGGTTTTCTTAATTCAGCATCATTCTCTGTACTGTATGTCTCCATAAGATAATTGGATACATTTGTATAAAACTGCATATTGCTATAATGTATCTATAAAGTCAAATGTGTCTTTTATTTTTTTTGCCTATGTATCCAACAACCACCATAAACACAGTAACCTGGTGGGAAAAAATTGCTCCCCAGTAATTATAAAAAACAAAGTACGGGGTGGTGTTATACTTAAGCAATAATGCATGACAGGGTGTGTGTTGTGAAGGGATAACATCACGCCTTTGGTGGTTGAGCATAAGGCTGCAGGCCAAGTGGTCTGACCGCCCAAGAAGTGATGTTATCCTAGCACAACACACAACCTGGAGTGCATTATTTTTATTATACAATGGCTTGTTTCTAGTAATAAAAGAAAAAAATTAAAAAGTACTTTTAAAAGTGTATTTTTATTAGTTTTTCATGGGTAGGCGTACTAAATGAAAAAATAGTGCCTGCTGTAATGTTTTTTTTTTTCTGTAGGTGGTGCTGTTTTACTGTGAGGACTGCAGTCTTCCACTGTACCACCTCCCCAACTGTGCTTCTTTCATGATTGTGCAGGAAGTGTTTTATTCACCCAGCCCCACTGCCTGCCCTGGGACTGGGTGAAGTTTATTTCTATTTATCTATTTTTGGCAGCTTGGAAAGTGGATTAGGAACAGTTTTGGGACTGCAATCCTAAGCACAGAAACATAGAAGTTGTCGGCAGATGGGGACTGTATGATCCATCAAGTCTGCCCTTGGTTTCCAACCCCCTACTTAGCTGCCTGCTTCAGTATCCCACATTGTTTGTCCCATGCCCACTTGAATTCCCCCACTATCTTGGCTCCCAACCCCCCTCCGGCAGGCTATTCCATGGATCCACAACGCACTCTGTGAAGAAGTTCCTCATATTGCTCCTGAACTTTCCTCTCTTAAGCCTAAGGTAATGCCCTCTAGTCCTGTTGTAGCCTTTTAACTGAAAGACATTCTGCACGTGCACTCTGTTGTTGCCTTTAAGGTATTTAAATGTTTCAATCATGTCCCCACGATTCCTGCATTGCTCTAGGGAATATAATTTGAGGTCATCTAGTCTTGCTTTGTACGGTTTCTCATGCAAGCCCTGCACCATCTTTGTTGCTCTTCTTTATACTGTCTCCAGCCTATCTATGTCCTTCCTGAGGTGTGGCCTCCAGAAATGGACACAGTACTCCAGGTGAGACCTTACCAGGGACTGATACAGGGGCATGATTACTTCATGTCTTCTGCTTGTGATGTCCCTCCCTATGCATCCCAGGATGCCACTAGCTTTTAGTGCTGCCTTTTCACTTTGTTAACTGACCTTGAGGTCATCTGATATGATCACCCCAGGTCTCGCTCCTGCCTAGTACCCACCAGCTGTTCTCCTCCCATTGAGTACAGTTTCACTGGGTTATGTTTTCTCAGTGCATGACCTTGCATTTTTTGGGATTGAATTTCAATTGCCAGGTCCTGGACCAGTCCTCCAATTTGTGGAGATCAGCTTATATGCTATGCTGTCCCTCTGGTGTGTCCACACTGTTGCCAATTTTGGTGTTATCTGCAAACAGGCACACCTTCCCCTTCAGTCCAACTGCAATTTCGCTGATGAATCTGTTGAAGAGGATTGGCCCCAAAACCGAGCCCTGCAGGACACCGCTAGCCACCCTCCCCTCTTCTAACAGAGTGCTATTCACTAATACTCTCTGAGTTCTCCCACATAACCAGTTTCTGACCCAGTTCATTACCTCGGGCCCAACTCCCATGTTCTCCAGTTTTTTGACTAGTCTCTGTACGGAACAGAGTCAAAAGCTTTGCTGAAGTCCAGGTAAACCACATCCACTGCCTACCCTGATCCACTGTTTTGGTAACACAGTTGAAAAAATCAGCCAGGTTTGTCTGGCAGGAACTCCCTGCCATGAAACCATGTTGATTTTTGTCGAGCTGACCAGTTTGCCCCAAAAAAGCTACAATTCTTTCCTTCAGCAGGGACTCCATCAGTTTTTCCAAGACTGTTGTTACACTAACCGGGTGATAGTTTCCTGGCTGTTCCTTGCTTCCACTCTTGTGAAGTGATACTGCTGTTGCTCTCTTCCAATCCTCTGGCACCTCCCCGCTCTTCAACAATTAGTTGAAGAGCACTACTAAGGAGGCTGACAGTTGTCTCTCAAGTTCTTTAAGTATTCTTGGGTGTATCCCATCTGGCCCCATAGCTTTATTCTACCTTTAACTTATCTATTTCCTCTAGGACACTTAACTCTGTGAAGAGACCCATGTCTATTCTTTCAATTGGACACTTCTTTATGCCTATTGTATGTCTATTTCCTTCTGCTTCCTGTGTGAAGACTGAGCAAAAGTATTCACTGAGTGCCTCTGCCTTCTCCCCATCTTGCTCTGTTGGTTTTCCATTCTTTTTTGTAATTCTAACAATGCCTCCTTTGGTTTCCCTTTTTTCTCATATGTACCTGTAGAAGGTTTTGTTACCCCTTTTTACTTCCTGAGCTATCCTAACCTCTGTCTGAGCCTTTGCATTTCTAATCACTTTTCCTGTCTCTTTTAGTTTCTTTTTGTATTCTGTTTTGTCTGCCTCGTTCCCTGACTCCTTGTACTTTCTGAAGGCTATGCACTTCTCTTTCACCATGGTTGCCACCTCCTTGGAAAACCATAGTGGGTTTTTCCTCCTTTTGTTCTTACTAACCTGACAGGCACACTGTGATGTGACCATGGTTATTGCATCCTTCAACCTTGTCCAACATTCCTCAGTGCTTCCTTCTGTTGTGTTACCAAGGCTGTCCCTCAGGCAGGCTTTCATTTTTGTGAAGTCTGCCCTCCTGAAGTCAAGGACCTTCAGTTTGGAGTGTGCGGAGTCTTCAGTCCTTTTTACCCTGAACCATACCATGTTATGGTCACTGTTGCCCAGGTGGTTCCCTACTTCGACGCACAGAATCCTATCGCTATTTGTGAATATCAGATCTAGAATAGTGTTACCCCTTGTAGGGGATGTCACTAGTTGGCTTAGGCCTGCTTTCCTGCAGTGTGACTAGGAATTCCCTGCTTTTTTGTAAAGCCGCTGTGTGGGTACTCCAATCTATATCTGGCAGATTAAAATCCCTCACCAACTCCACATCCCCTTTGCCTGACATCTGGAGGATGGTTTCCAGGATTTCCTTATCTCTGACTTCCTCCTGATTTGGGGGTCTGTAGATAATTCCTACCTGAATGGGTTTTCGGCTTCTGGCCCCAGTTGTGATCCATAGATCCTTTGTTTCCCCTAGTGCCTGCTGTATTTCTGTAGCATTGATGGTACCCTTAACATAAATAGCTACTCCCCCTCCCTTTTTCCCAGTCCTATCTCTCCTGAACAAGTAATACCCCGGGATAGTCACCTCCCAACCTTGATTGTATTTAAACCATGTTTCGGTCACGGCAACCTATTTTAGTCCTGCCTCAGCTATTGTGGCAGTTATTTCAGTCATCTTATTAGCCAGACTGCGTGCATTGAGGCATAGCACTGACCATTCTTGATGTGTCACTTTGTTTGTCATGCCCCACCCCTTGATCTTGTTGTTTGTCCCTTTGTCTTTTTTTATGTTTCCATTTCCTTCCTTTCCTTTGCTTTGGTCATCTGCAGAGTCAAAAAGGGGTTCATGTTTCCTGCTATCTGCTTTTGCTATCCTGGAGTGTGTAGATCTGGTGCTAGTTGGAGGAGGAGAGACGGCAGACTCTGTGTTTGCTTCTCCTACAGCTACCATCATCTCCCCTCCCGCTAGTTTAAATGTCCCATGTGGACATCAAATTTCTGACCAAGCACCCTGACTCCCTCCTTGATCAGGTGGAGGTCACTGAATTTGAAGATCTCCCTTTCCCAGAAGTTGCCCCAGTTTCTGACAAAGTGATGCCCCTTTTGTGTGGCACCAGTCCTTGAGCCATGCATAGAGCTCACGTATCCCTTGCTCTCTGATTTCCTGCTTGTTCTTTCCCTTTTCCCAAACAGGCAAATGAAAACAATTTCTCGCCGAGCTGCGCAATGTGCTCCTTAACCTCCTCAACTAACCGGCTAGTAAGGTCATTGGTCCCTAGGTGGATCAGGATGTTTGAGCCCACTTCTTCCCTCTTAACTGTGTTGACCATTCGGCCAGAATCCTTCCAAGCAGATGCTCCTGGGAGACAGCTGACTTGCACATCTGTACGTTCATTTTGTCTCAGGTGGGGGTCCACACTGCAAATCATGGAGTCCCCTATAATTATGAGTTTTTTCCTGTTCTTGAGATTTCATTTATGATGTTGTTTTGCCATTCTGTTGTATTTGTCTTTCTGCTGGCCCAAGACATGCTTTGTCCTTTCGGATGGTGCGGATGTAAGGTGTGTACCTGTTTCCTGTGCTTAGAGTGCTTTGTTTGTTTGGGAGAGTTGCCCGAGCACTGCCCCCTTTTCCTGCAACCAGTTGCCATCTCCCAGGCATGGTCATTCTCTTGGGGAGAGGTGTGCTGGTTTGGTGTCGGCGATGTGAAGGTGCACTCCTAAAAAAAATGTTTCCTTGCAGGGGTTACGTGGGAGGCTAATCTCACCCCATGCCTCTTGGAGCTGTGCCCTGAGGTGATATATCTCCCAGCATATAGGACAGTGGCCCTGCCTCGGGATGACATGACCAATAAAAAGTGTGCTGCAGTGTTGGCTACCAGTGATATCCATGTGCATGCCAGTGGACGGAACAAAAGAGTACAAAATTAATCAAATTAAGACAAAGACAATCTGTTGTCCTGAGCAGTCTGAGCTGTTGCTTCCAGCTGAGAGCTTTCTATTAGTCAATCACTATTTCAGTAGTGGTACAGCAGTACAAATGCTGATTTACATACAGCAGCCAGGAATTCTGGGCAAGTGTTCCAACTGCTCCTTATGCTGAGAGTTCAGTCACTGGCTGGGTCTGAGCAGTGCATTCGAGAAGAGAAGTCACCTCAGCAGAGATAGGAGGAAAGAAGCTGCCTCAGCAGAGACAGGAGCCCACACAGTATAGCGCAGAGTATAGCGCAGAGGTTTAGGGCTCTGAGCTGCAAACCTGGAGACCTGGGTTTGAATCCCACAGCCTCCACTTGCATACTGTGTGACCCTGAGCAAGTCGCTTAACTTTCTTGTGCTCCCAGGTTGCACCTGGAAACAAGCTCCTGCTTAGTGTGCCTTTCCTGGTTAAATAATTTACCCCAGACTGTGCACTCCAAGGAGGATTCAGGTAGAACTGCTGTCAAGGAATCCCTGCTTCTGCACCTGCCAGAGTCTGCCTTCCCTCCATGAGTAGTCTTAGTCTCTCTCTCTCTCTCTCTCTCCCCCCCCCTCTCTCCCCCCCAGTTGGTGAAGATCAGTGAAGCTCAGCAGACAGTAAGGCTAGGGGCTGAATCACACTTGACGTATGCCTCTTAGGGTTGCCCTTTGTGTCTGAGCTGTTGCAGCTGGTTGTTTCTGGCTGAGAGGTTTCTATTAGCCAACCACTATTTCAGTAGTGGGTACAGCAGTCGGTGAAGATCAGAAGACAGTAAGGCTAGGGGTTGGACCGCTCTTGGCGTATGCCTCATAGGGGTGCCCTTTGTGTCTGAGTTGTTGCTTCTGGCTGAGAGCTTTCTATAAGTTGAGCACTATTACAGTAGTGGGTATAGCTGATTTACATACTGCAGCCAGGAATTCTAGGTATGTTTTCCAACAGCTCCTTATGCTGAGAGAGCAGCCACTGGCTGGGTCTGAGCAGAGCAAGTGAGGAGAGAAGCTACCTCAGCGGAGAAAGGGGCCCGGACTGTGCACTCCAAGGAGGATTTAGGTAGAACTGCTGTCAAGGAATACCCGCTTCTGAACCTGTCAGAGTCTGCCTTCCCTCTGTAAGTGGTCTCTCTCCCAGTTGGTAAAGATCAGTGAAGCTCAGCAGACAGTAAGGTTAGCGGCTGAACCACACTTAGCATATGCCTCCTAGGGTTGCCCTTTGTGCCTGAGCTGTACAATGGTGATAAGAGGTACTAGTGAAAATATACCATTATTGTAGTGTGGCACTTTGTTTATGGCTTTGGTTTTATTGATTTAAATTTTTTTTGTTTGGTAAAGGTGGCCATAAACAGTGCAGCTGTTTCTTTGATGAACTGAATGGGGTGTCCACTGAGTGACGAGCATGGCTGTTTGAACGTGCTCACACTACAGCACAAGGGGATTGAATTGTGGTTTCAGATAACAGCTTTTTTTTCTTTCAAATATTTTTCCATGTGGGGAGTAGGAGGCTATTGCCACGCTTTGTGGTTCTCGCTAGTGGTGACTACTTACCTGTGAGTGAGAATCTGTAAAGTGGGATGTCCAACAGGGATCACTGAAGCAGACTGCATGCAGTGATTTCCTTATGTGTTGATGTATTCATCTCTGTGCTGGGACTAGACCTGTGATATTGTGCTGGGATAGCATCACGGGTCCACTACCGGACTGACCAATAAGATGGCAACATTCTTTCTTGGCATTGTATAATCAAATTTAATGTACACCCTCTGTGTGGGATGCTTTTATAAAGCCCTCGAGCTTTGCTCTCAGAGTTTATTTAGCATCCCACACCACTGGTGTGCATTAAATTCTCATAATGCACACCAACCCATACATTATTCTCTATTTATTAGACTAACAAAATCATTTTTACATAAACTTTTGAGCTTGATTATTGTTCTTCTTTATTTCATATAACCAAGATGTTTGACCCCATATGGCTTCTTCAGAACTTTTTTCAGTTCTAGAAATAATACTAACCTTAATAAAAATATATCACTTCTGTGATATATGTAACCCCTAGGTGGTGCTATCCTAAGGGCTATTACCCCTTCCTGCATGGACAGTTGCAGGTTAAGGGGCCTGGGTACTGAAACGGGTGCCTCCACCCAGAGGGCAGGGTTGTTAGGAACAAGGCTAACCTGGGTATAGCCCTCTGAGACACCGTAACCCCCTTCTTTCCCTATAGTGGCATAGACAACATGCAACAAATGCTTTCTCAGTAGCCCCTATTCAGCATACAATTCCCCACACTGTTTGCACTTACCACCAGGGATGGTTCCACCAGTTCGATCCTGGAGACCCCCTGTAAAACAAGGTTAGACACAACAAATAACAGTACAGTGCTTTTGGTACAAACTAGGACCACAGTCAGGTTAAATGCAAAAATTCAATTCAATTCAATTCATCTTTATTTTTAAAAGGCGCTTTTCTTAAAACCAAAGCGTCTGTACAAATTCACAAAACAATAAATACAATAAAATTAAAACTAATATAAATCCTTAAAAGCTATGCTAAAAAGGTGGGTCTTCAAAGCTCCTTTAAAACTAAGGACGGTTGGGCAATTTCACACTTGACGAGGTAGAGAATTCAGCAGGGTCGGTGCCATAAAACTGAATGATCTAGCACCTGATGTTTTCAAACGAACCCTGGGAATCTCTAGCAATCCCTCCTCAGTGGATCGGAGGGAGCGGGAGGACAGTAGGGGCAAAGGAGCTCTTTCAGGTAGGTAGGTCCCAGATCATGTAGGGCTTTATAGGTCAGTAAACCGACCTTGAAGGTGATTCCGCAAACACTGGCAGCCAGTGCAGTCCGCTGGAGCACAGGCATTATATGGCTGGATCTGAAAGAACCAGTCAACAACCTGGCTGCTGCATTCTGCACTAGCTGCAGACGGCGAAGTTCAACCCCCAATAGCCCTAGGTATAGGGAATTACAGTAGTCAAGACGGGAGGTAACGAAGGCGTGGATCAATGTTGGGAGGTCCTCTGGAGGAACCAGGTGCTTCATCCTGGCAATATTCCTCAGACGGAAAAAGGAAGTTTTGACCACCGCTGACACCTGAGATTTAAGTGTCAGACGGTCATCAATTATGACGCCAAGATTCTGCACCTGATCTGAGGTCGCCAGTTGAACACCTCCAAGACATAAGCCTGAGGGTGATCCCTCCGGCAGACCCGCCTCACAGCTGCCTTTGTCCACAACCAACACCTCAGTTTTCTCTGGGTTTAACCTCAGCCAACTCCCATTCATCCAGTATTGGATTTCTGCAAGGCAGTTATTAAATACTGACAAGGCAGCGTCCTGGCCGAGCACGAAAGACATATACAGCTGGGTATCATCTGCAGAGCAATGAAAACCCAAACCGTATCATCTAATAATCACTCCTAACGGCAGCATATACACCGCAAACAACATAGGCGCTAAGATAGAACCCTGCGGTACCCCGCAGGATAGGGAGAGTGATGCCGAGGAAAAAATTCCTGACACCACTCTCTGAGTCCTACCCTCACGGTAAGATCGAAACCATCTGAGGACCATACCAGACAGTCCACAGACAGACTGCAAACTCTAACAGCACACCATGGTCAATGGTGTCAAACGCTGCAGAGAGATCAAGTAGTACCAAGATGGATCGGGTCCTACAATCTCTCGCTATTAGGAGGTCATTTAGTACCCGTACAAGCACTGTCTCGGTACTATGCCTTTTCCTAAATCCAGACTGGAGAGAATCATAGATATTGTTGTTGGTCAGATGATCTTCCAACTGCACTGCAACCACTTTCTCAATAACTTTACCCACAAAGGGTAAGTTAGAGACTGGTCTGCAATTTGCTAGACAATCTGGAAGTAAGGAGGATTTCTTTAATAGAGGCTTAACTATAGCCTCTTTAAGGGGATCTGGAAAGATCCCCCTCTCCAAAGACTTCCAGACTATCAAAGCCAGGACTAGGCCGATTTTATCCACACGACCCACTAAGAGGCATGTGGGGCCAGGGTCCAAATCACAGCTAGTCGGTCGCATCGCTCGAATGATCATCACAACATCATTGATTGTGGGAAGGCTGAAGTCAGACCATCTAAACTGGGTGTTCGACATCTCCTGCTGACCACCGTCATCCGTTGGGAGGGAAAAGCGAATATCTGATCTGATTTTGACAACCTTATCTGCAAAGAAGAGAGTTCATCACACCATTCTTGAGATAAGGCTCTTCTGGGCTGAAGACAGACTGGATTGCACAGTCTGTCCACAGTCGAAAGAGCTGAGCTGGTCTATTCTGTGCAGCCGCTATCTCTCTGGACAGGAACTCTGCCTCCTTACGAGAGATTACGGATTGATAGGCCACGTAATGGTCCATCAAACTAAACCTGTCATCATCAAGACCAGACCTCCGCCAATGCCTCTCCAGCCTTTGTCCAACCCTCCTCAACTCCCTCATGGTCTCATCAAACCAAGGAGACCTGGGGCGAGAAGTAAGAGGACGAACACGAACTGGTGCAATAGAATCCAGGGCCCCTGTCACTGCCTCATTATAAGCATGTACCAGGTCACCTGGATCTAAGCAAACTATCAGTAGGCTTGATAGGTCCAATACCGCCATCAGGTCATCTGGGGATACACCCCTCAAAGGGGGGTATTGGACCACCTCCAAAGGGGCAGACCTAACAGGGGTGGCCTCAAAACTGAACCTAATGGGGTGATGGTCAGACCATCCGACCAGTTCCACCACCAAGTCAGATATCCCCATCCCCAGAAGGAACACCAGGTCCAATGAGTGTCCACCAATATGGGTCAAGGAGGAAACAACCTGTGTGAAGCCCAATGATATCATCAACTGGAGGAAGTCTTGACCAAATCGAGAGAATTCATTGTCAACCCAGGCATTGAAATCCCCCAGAACCAACCACCTGGGGGACCCCAACGTCAGGTCAACAATGAAGTCTGTGACTTCCTGCAGGAAAACATTCTCGTCACCTGGTGGACGGTATACGAGAAGTATCCTGCACCACCCTAAGCCCAGAATACACTCAAAGGATCTGGCGACTCCCTTCAGTACTCCACCAGGCCCAGTTCTGACTTAAAACATATGGCAACACTCCCGCCCCTTCGATCCTGCCTCGAGCGGTGTATCACCGAGTGCCCAGCTGGAACTGCTGCAGCTAAAACTGGCCCAGCATTTTCATCCAGCCAAGTCTCGGTGATGCACGCCAGGTCAGATGACCCAACAAGATCGGCTACAACAGCCGTCTTGTTTTTAATAGACCTGGCATTGCATAACACCGCCCAAGTAGGATAAACCTCCGATGATGACTGCCCTACCGGCTGATCAAAATCAGAACCCTTGGGTATGGACACAAGACAGGGAAATCCCCTCTCCTGTGCCCATTTCACCCCAGGGCGTCTCCTTGACCCCACTATCCCTATCTGCCCACTCCTTTCCATTCCCCCCCAGGCCCAGCACCAACCCTCCGTCTCCCTCTCACAATCCCCAGAGCCCTACACTTTCTATAGACTCCCAGTGACAAAGAGGGACAGGAGAAAGGACAGAGGTCCCTGAGCATAGAGGGGGAATAATACCCGACCGTCTTATTGTCATTCCAGCACATAATTCACACCACAATTAATAATAATAAACCCTACTCAACTTATATAAAGCAAAATTACAAATAAAACTTACAATAAAACACTAAAAAATCATAATATAATACAAAATCTATTAGCGAATTTAGTGCTGTCAAATTATCAAAACATATTATATTTCTACTCCACCCACAGTACTCTCACCACTGCGGGGAGAGGAGCTTACCACCTAAAACCACAAAAAATGGCCCATCATTTTAAAACCCATTCATCAGTACCCTCGTTTAACCCAAAAAGCAGAGTTCAAGGTCTTTTGTACGTCCACACTTCTGTGCTCTCACCACACAGTATGGCTCCAACATTAATCAGACTCCTCTCACGAGACTGATAGTTGTAAATGAACTCAGTTATAGTTATATTTCCTAGTGGTCTCCCGATAGTTAAGACACAGTAGCTACAACAAAAAGTAATTCAGGGATACTTCACCAAGTTCGAGCAATCCACGCCAAATCCACACAGCTCCAGCTACAAGCAAAATATCCAGAATTTCCAGTAGCCAAGATCCTGGAGGCAGCAAATGAGCGGACAGCACAAACAACTCCTCCACTTCCACAGATTCCAGCCACAAGCTCCAGCTCACCCGACCCTCGCTATGATGAGGCAGGCTGGACCACCCTCCGATAGCACCCCTGCCTCGCCCAGGGAGCAAAGCAAACCCCAACACCTTCCGGAGGCAGGAAAAACCAGCCCCCCCCCCATCTGGACCAGGGAGCCAAACCTCCGAATTATGTGGACAAACTATTACTAATCTTCACTGCCGCTTCTGCCTTCCACTTCCTTGTTCCAATGGTTCCACACACATTAAAAGCCAGTAACCTCTTTCCTATGATCCAGCGAAATTATATCCCGAACAGAAACTGCCAGTTCGACCGCTGGGTTCCAACAAAAGGAGAACCGCCACCAAGCCTCCAGGCTACAGGCCAACGACTTTCCAAAAGCATCCAAGTAGACCGACACCCAGCACACCACTCAAAACGAGCTGTCCCGACAAGCCACCAGGGAAATCCACTCAGGTCAGTCTCTCCAAAAACGTCTAAATTTTAAATAACAAAATGTTAGTAGTCGCGATAATAAACAACTGCTAGCGACTATAACAGCGCGCGATACTGTAACTCAAAATTAACGGTAAAGCAAATAAATAATACGATTTATGAAAACAATAACATTATAATAAAATAAAAATCGGGCCAAAGACCGAGGTTCATAGACGGCAGCCCAGTGTGGCCGCCATCTTTTCAATTCTAAGTTATTAAAGTACACAAAAAAGTTAGATCCGATTTATTTAGGGGAATTGAACAAGGGAGGGGTGTAATCAGGTTGATTGATTCAAAAACTGATCTAGTCTGGCAATTATGAATGCACTTTTAGTCTCTACACAGTCACACGCTGTGGGTACCCAGTTGGAAGTAAGGTGGGCTAGCCTGGAACGTTGCCTGGGGTAGGCCGGCGTTGAAGCTGATTGGGGCCCTGTGATGAAAAGAAAAGGCATGCACAACCACACACAATTTGTAATCCGGAACCTAAAGGCTCAGTTCCTGAAAGGAAAAACAACAATGCAATCAGATGACAACACTTGAGATTTAGCTGTTATTGCAGAGAGCTACCTTGATTGTTACTCACGCTACCCAGTATGGTAGTCATCTGGGAACTAGCGACCATCGAACAGTATGGTTCATGATAAACACATCAATAGAGTCAAGCCATACAAAGGTAAAAGTACTGGAATTTGAGCTGACTTTGCCAACATGGGTGAGTGCCTAAGGAATGCACTAGCAAATGGACAGGAAGGAGGGGTGGAAGAACAATGGGGAATAATAAAAACTGCCATTACAGAGGTAACAAGCCTTTGTGTGAAGCAAATAAACAAAACAAAATAATGTAAGAAACCACTATGGTTCTCAAAGAAGGTGGCAGTGAAGGTTCAAGAGAAAAAGAAAGCATTCAGAAAGTACAAGGAATCACAGAAGGAGCAGGACGGAGAATTGTATCAGTTAAAGCAAAAGGAAGCTGGGAGAACAACAAATGCCCGAACTGAGGAAAAGATTGCCAACTCAGTTAAGAAGGGGTATAAAACCTTTTTTAGGTACATTAGGGAGCGAAGGAAGACTAAGGGAGGGACAGTGAGGCTTAATAAAGGGAAGGGGATGGGCAGAGAGTGACGGTGAAAAGGCAGAGATACTAAACAAATATTTTTGCTCAGTATTTACAAATGAAGAGGGGGAGGTACCTAAAACAAACAAGAGAAACACTCTGGATGCAGAAGTTGATATCAGCTCATTTACAGAAGAAAGGATTCTGGAAGAACTCTTAAAACTGAAGGTGGACAAAGCAATGGGGCCTGATGGGATTCATCCCAGAATTCTAAAAGAACTAAGGGAAGAACTAGTGACACCACTGACTACCCTCTTTAACAAATCATGGGAGGACGGGATGGTACCTGAGTACTGGAGGAGGGCAGATGTGATACCCCTTCACAAAAGTGGGAGCAGGGCAGAAGCAGGAAACTACAGACCTGTTAGTTTAACCTCAGTGATAGGGAAAATGATGGAATCACTTCTGAAGGAAAGAACTGTCGAGTACCTAGAGGCCAGAGGGGCACAGGACCCAAGGCAGAATGGATTCACGGGGGAAGGTCATGCCAGACAAATCTAATAGATTTCTTTGACTGGGTGACCAAAGTAGTAGATCAGGAAGGGGCTATGGACATGGCCTACCTAGACTTTAGCAAGGCATTTGACTCAGTCCCACACAAAAGATCAATATGCAAGTTAGCCAGCCTAGGAATGGGTCCCAAGATGATAGCCTGAGTAAAGAATTGGCTGGAGAATAGGACACAGAGGGTAATAGTAAATGGAGTCCACTCTGAAGAAAGGGTGATTACTAGTGGGGTGCCGCAGGGTTCAGTATTAGGACCGGTCCTCTTCAATGTCTTTATAGTGACATTGCAGAGGGACTGGAAGGAAAAGTATGTCTCTTTGCAGATGACACAAAGATCTGCAACAGAGTTGATGCACAAGGTGGGGTGGAAAAGATGAGAAGGGACTTGGCAAGGTTAGAGGAATGGTCAAATGTATGGCAGCTTAGATTTAATGCTAAGAAGTGCAAGGTAATGCACCTGGGAAACAAAAACCCAGGGGAAGAGTACACAATGGGTGTGAGATACTAACAACAACAAAAATGGAAAGGGACCTGGGGGTAGTCATATCAGATGACCTAAAGGTGGGCAAGCAATGTGAGAGGGCAGTAAGGAGGGCTGGGGGGATACTGGGTTGCATAGGGAGAGGCATCACTAGTAGAAAACAGGAAGTTGTTATCCCTCTGAACAGACAGCTGATGAGACCCCATCTGGAGTACTGTGTGCAGTTCTGGAGACCCAGTCTCTGCAAAGACATAGACAAGATGGACGCTGTCCAGAGGAGAGCAACTAAAATGGTGCAGGGTCTGCACCAGAAGACATATGAAGAGAGACTAAAGGAGCTTAATATGTATAGCCTCGAGGAAAGGAGGGAGAGGGGGAACATAATAGAAACTTTCAAGTACCTCAAGGGAATCAACAAAGTCCAAGAGAGTAGCATCTTTCAAAAAAAGAGGTGTGCAAGAACAAGGGGGCACAATTTGAAGATGGGGAGGCAGCTCAGAGGTAATGTAAGGAAGTATTTTTTCACAGAAAGAGTTGTGGATGCATCAAACAGCCTTCTGGAGGAGGTTGTGGAGTCAGAAACAGTGGTGGAATTCAAGCATGTATGGGACAGTCATAAGGCAATTCTAGGGAGTGGGAGTAGAAAGAAGTAGGCTACTGGCTAACTAGGATCCGCAGCTTATCCATTAGGTAGGGAAATCGGCAGACTGGGTGGGTCAAGCAGTCCTTACCTGCCATCAAATTCTATGTTTCTATGTTAGACACAGGCTAGATGAAATGGAGACTGCAGGTTAATGACTGGTTTACCAGGAGAAGCAGGGCCCACGCGAATCACCGAGGTGTCATTCCTGTTCAAGATGGTTGAGCAGGGGGCTGATCCCCAGTGAGTCTCTCATCGGTGATGATTTCTGTGCCTGAAATAGCTGGCTGGTCCAGGTGGCAAGGCCCAGGCCAGGTGGAACAGTTTGGATTTCGAGTCCGGTAGTGCTGGATGCAGCTTCCTGCAAGCATGGCACATTTACATAGTGGGGAACCAAATTGCGACCCACTAGCAGCACACAGCTCATTTATAGTAAAGCAATTGCCATACCACAATGCGGAAGGCAGTCCGGCCACAATATCAGTGCCTCTGAGCAAAACCAGGAATTCTGTGGTAAATGGATGTCCTGACAGGCCGATCGCGTACAGTAAATCTTTGTCCTTCTTCAGGTTCAAATCTGGTCACTCTTCAGTGGCTTTGTCACACTCCAGTTCAGATACAGTCCGATTGCTAAGCCTTTCAAAGGATTCCCTCTCAAGGGACTGCAGGCAGACAGGCCAAAAAGCAGCTGCTTAAATCACTCAAGCTGTTTACTCTTCAAACTCTAACTCCAGACTGACTGACTGCAGCAGGCAGCTTGGGAATTTCCCTTCGGTCCAAAAGGTTCTGGTTCAGTTCTGTTTTGGCGCCAAAATGCAAAAACTACAATTTCTACAGAGATTTGCTCCCACAAGACCCCCGGGGACAGGCTCCATTTTAGAGTCCCCAAAGATACTAGTTTGGTACTGACTGGCAGTCCGAAACCAAAATGGTGGTGATAAACAGAACTGTCATGGTGCTGCAAATAAGGCAGGTTAGACAAGCTACAATACCATTACTATACTAATAGATAATCAGCAAATATTTACAGCTTCTAACAGAGCTCCCTCTGTGCAAATAGCGATGGCAGAACAGAGTGATTATCTGGCAGCCCAGGCGGGACTCAAGCATAGAAACACTCAGCCCCCTTCCAGATTAAATAAGCACCACGTTATAGGCATGGCTTAATGAGACAGAGCACAGAGGCATTAAGGCACTCTCATAAACACTTTTAAAATGCTAAGACACAGGATACCAGCCTGGCAGTGGGCATTTAGGTACACCCAAGGAAGACTTTTGGGAACCCCCATTTGTAGGGGGGTTACGCCCTTCTCTGCCTGGGAGAAACTTGCCATCTGTGTCAAGTCTACACTATCACAATATTGAAGAATCAATATATACACAAGACATACGTGACATTAGCATACTATGGAAATACTATCTGATGCATCAGTTACCATAAACGTATCACATTACTATACATTTCACTATACCATATCTTCATTGACAATACTTATGCATGTTTTATACACTCTACTAATTCTGTTATGACCAACATACTATGAACAGTTACCTATGACTTCACTTTATAACTTCTTGTACAGTAAACAATGCAGAAGGAGGCCCTTCCCTATCAGCTAACTTGGGGCTAGATGGGACAGGGACACCATGTTTTGAAGGAAGAAGAATAATTAATCGGGAGGTGGCAGTCAAGCTCAGTTTGGGCAGTGAGCTCTTGGAAATGTAAACACCTTTATGGACCACATTGAGAGGCAAGTCCCCAGGCCTCCCAGGGGAATCATAACAGGATACCAGCCTGGCAGTGGGCATTTAGGTACACCCAAGGAAGACTTTCGGGAACCCCCATTTATAGGGGGGTTACACCCTTCTCTGCCTGGGAAAAACTTGGCATCTGCATCAAGTCTACACCATCACAATATTGAAGAATCAATATATACACAAGACATACGTGACGTTAGCATACTATGGAAATACTATCTGATGCATCGGTTACTGTAAACGTATCACATTACTATACATTTCACTATACCATATCTTCATTGACAATACTTATGCATGCTTCATACACTCTACTGATTCTATTATGATTAACATACTATGAACAGTTACCTATGAATTCACTTTATAACTTCTTATACAGTAAACAATGCAGAAGGAGGCCTTTCCCTATCAGCTAACTTGGGGCTAGATGGGACAGGAACACCATGTTTTGAAGAAGGAACAATTAGTCGGGAGGTGGCAATCAAGCTCAGTCTGGGCAGTGAGCTCTTGGAAATGTAAACACCTTTATGGACCACATTGAGAGGCACATCCACAGGCCTCCCAGGGGAATCATAACTAAAAAGTAGCACTGGCTTGGCAGGTCACCCAGATTTTTTGGGGGGAACAGACACATGCTCTGGGCAGTCAACATTGGCACTGATTTCTTCTCCTGTAGTGAGGGATGCCTCTGCACTGGTTGAAATGTCTAGATTGGGAAAACTATCAGCTCCTGGCTCTGCAGACTCTGCTTCCACAACACTGTGCTCATTATTATCTTCTGACAAGGGGCCCAGGTTGCTCACTCTGAGGAGACTCTAGCACAATTAGGCTTTGCGGCACTGAAGGGGTGCCGTCAACACTTTCATATTGTTCTGCAAGTTCTGGTATGTCACCAGGGAGACTCAGACCATCAGTCCCTTCTTCAGGGCAAGTCAAACAGTTCTACAGGACACAGAGAGCCTGAAACCTCAGATGTGATACTTTGCACCCCACTTTCAGGGGGTACTGGGTCCAGGGAAGAAGCTGGGGGGGGTTAGGAAGTTCTGAAGGCCCAGCTTTATCCCCATGATTCTGCAGAGGATTGCATCGAAACAACTGACTCAGTTCATATGAGGGATAATAGTCATTATTACAGTCACTTTCATCAGAGACAGACGAATAGTCATCACTATCACTCTGGGCCAGCTGAGGGGAAGGCCTTAGTTCTGGAACAACACGGACAGGTTGGCTCCATTTCCTCTTTGCAGAATCATGAGTCACTACCCCAGGAGAAGTGTCAGGTGTTGGTTCAGCATCAATAACAACTTGGCTGATGGGCAGTAAGTGATTACGGTGCATTGTCTTAACAGCTTTGGAATTATTTTCTAGGTGGACTTTGTACACCGGCAGATCGTCCAATTTACCAACTACTACATGGGGAAGATGGTGCCATCTATCAGCAATTTAGTGTTTTCTATGCAGTCCCAAATTGCGTAGCAGCACCTTATCTCCAGGCAACAACTCCTGGGCTTTTACTCGTAGATCATGTATTTCTTTGTTGGTGAGATTCCACTTAGCAGCCACAGTTTGAGCTAGTTGATAGGCATGATTCAACTGATCTTTAAATTTCTGTACATAGTGCAAGTAGTTTTAGCTCAGACCCCATCTGGAGAGACCCCAAAGCAGACATCAACTGGCAGTCAGGCCTCCCTCCCAAACATGAGACGGTAGGGGGAGAACCCAGTGGCGTCACTTTTGGTGCAATTGTACGCATGTACCAAGGTGCTAATCTGCAGACTACACTTATGCTTCTCTTTTGGATGGAGCCTGCCCAGCATGTCCAGAAGGGTGCGGTTAAAGCATTCTGGTTGAGGTTCCCCCTGCAGGTGATAGGGGTGGTTCTTGACTTCCGCACCCCTCACAGAGACAGCATTTCTTTGATTAACTTACTTTCAAAGTCTCTGCCTTGGTCAGAATGGACCGTTGGGGGGCATCATAGTGGACAAAGAATTTTTCTACTAGTACCTTGGCCATGGTAGAGGCCTTTTGATCAGTAGTTGGGAAGGCTTGTACATACCATGTAAAATGATCAGTAACTACCAATACATTGCCAATGTTCTTTCGGTTGGGTTCTAAGCACAAGAAGTCTATGCAGACCAGTTCCATGGAGGCACTGGTAGTGATATTGACAAGGGGAGGCAGCCTTCTGAGGCAGGGCTTTCCTTTGGAGGCAATGACTGTAGGTCTTTACATGGTGCTTGACATCTGCCCCCATCTTTGGCCAGTAGAATCGGGATCATACCAAGTCGAGAGTTCTGTCAATACCGAGGTGCCCCATGTGATTGTGGAGGGACCTCAGTACCAGCCGTTTAAAGGCTGTGGGTAGGACCAACTGTTGCTTGCCTATTTGACCAATCCACTGTCTCTCTGTATAACAGCTGATCATGCAACTTTAACATGGGGCCTTCCTTGAACAACAGAGCAGTTTGCAAGTCAGGAGAACGCAACTTGGACACATCTTTCCCCGCACGCAGGGCATCAAGTGTTGGTTGAATCATGGGATCTTGGGATTGAGCCCACTGAATACTGTCATTATCGAACTGAGGTAATGCACTGATATTTAGAGCAGAGATATGGCAATAGGCAGCCGGTATGCAGATATCAGGAGGGCCCAAGCAATCTACTAGGCAGTTCACTGTGTCCACAGACATTTGTTCATCTTAATCAAACTTCTGGCATAATGCTTCAATGTCAGGTTCAGACAATCTTACCCAATTGTTCTTAGAAGCTGGCCTTCATGACAGGGCATCAGTATCAATGTGGGTTAGTCCCGGTCTGTATTCACCAGCATGATCATAAGTCAATAAGGCAGAGAGCCAACAGTGCCCAGTGGTATACAATTTAGCTGAAGTCTACACATAGGTCAGTGGGTTATTGTCAGTCTTCACTAATATCTTTGCCCCATAGAGGTACTTATGAAACTGGTCAACTATGGCACATTTTAGGGTGAGGAATTCCAACTTGTGGACTGGATAGTTCCGCTCCCAACAGGGTGAAGCTCCTTTTGGCGAAAGCTACAGGTCTCAAGCTATCTTTGTAGTCTTGATATAGCACAGCCCCAAGGCCCTGCAAACTAGCGTCCGTATGCAGAATATAGGGCTTGGTAGGATCAGGATAGGCAAAGACTGGGGCATGAGTGAGCTGGTATATGACTTCAAAGAATGCTGCTTCACATTCGGGTGTCCACTGAGTCCCAAAAGGCACACCTGTTTGAAAATACACTTTCTCTTGGTCTTTGATAGCCCCCTTTTTGTATTTGCAGTTGGTAGGAGGGTAGCCTTGGGTAAGGTTAAGGACTGGTCAAATCACCTTCGAATAGTCTTTGTTGAACCTGCAGTAGTAGCCGCAGAACCCCAGGAAATGCTGTAGCTCTTTTAGGTTTTTGAGCTGGGGCCAAGTGGTCAAAGCTTCAACTTTACAGGGATCTATCTGTATCCCTTCCACAGACACTATATGTTCCACATATTTCACAGATGTTTGAAAAAACTGGCACTTGTCTATGAATAACTTGAGGCCGAATTCTTCCAAACAATCAAGGACTTTGAACAGTCTAGACTCATGTTCCTCCAGCATACGTCCAAAAACAATGACATCATCCACGTACACTAAACATTCCAGCAAGTTCATGTCTCCCACCGCACTTTCCATCAATCACTAGAAGGTGGCAGGGGCATCCGAAATCCCCTGTGGCTTCCTCAGGAATTCATAGAACCCCAAAGGACAGATGAAGGCTGTTTTCTTATGGTCCTCTGGGGCAACAGGAATCTGATAATATCCGCTGCGGAGATCCAGTACAGAGAACCACCGACCCCCGTGCAGGCAATCCAGGGCATCCTGTAAGCGTGGCATGGTGTATTGATCTGGGATAGTCTGTCAGTTGAGGGTCCGATAGTCCACACACATCCTCATGGATCCGTTCTTTTTACGCACCACTATGATGGGGGATGCATATGGCCTTCTTGATTTTTGAATAATGCCAGCAGCGAGCATTTTCTGTAGGTGTCTCCTTACATAGTCTATATCCGCTGGGGCAAGGTGTCAGAACACCTCTTGAAATGGTTGGTCATCATGCAGGCATGTGTTATGCTCAGCACCATGGACACATCCCATGTCCCACTCTTTTAGTGAGAACACTTGGTCTCTCTGAGAAAGTTTCCTGCTAATTCGGGTCTTCCATTCAGCAGACAAGGGGGAAATCACCAAAGTCAAATAATTCTGGGGTCACTTTCTCCCTTTTACCAGAATACTTGTTACTGGGTAATACTGCAGTGTCTGCACAGTGTACTGTAACCCACGTACATCCCCAGTTCACACAAACGTCCCTGTCTGACATGTTTCTCACTTGCACCATCACTCGGCCAGCATAGGCATGGACACGTGCAGGTAGTATACTGGGTTTAACCATCAACCCTTCTGGCAGCTTCTCTTCACCAGGGGCATCTATCATTAATATTTTGTTCTTTACATATCTCCTTAGGTGGACTTCTCCATGGATTGTACACTGGGCGTTGGGGTTCAACACCAAAGAGTCAGGATCTTTTGTCCACACTATATCCACTGGCTCATCTTGGTCTACTTCATCAGGTTTTTGTTGCAAGTCATAAGCCTTTTAAATTAATGCTGGAATTCTTAGGGCCCATCCAGTCCGTTGCCCTTGTTTCTCATGACAGAGTTGTGCTAATCCCCAAACATGTGGGCGTTTGTTCCAATTAACAGGGGAACTCCATCATACAGTCTGGTGGGGGGGGGGGACACACTAGGGCAAGTGTCTCAACTTGATCATCTACTCCAGCCACGGCAGTACCCTGAGTACGGATAGAACTTCTCACTCAACACCCACATGTGCAAACCTTCCAAGAGTTGTAGGGGCACATCAGGCAGATGCTTCTGGTACCAATCTTGAAATACTATGGTTACTTGAGATCCACTGTCAAGCATGGCCTGGGCAGATGCACCATTCACTGTCACTGTAGTTTCCATTGAAGGGCCGACCACTCAGGTAACTTGGACTTGAACATTGGCTTTACAGCTGCCTTGGATGAATAGTTTTTCCAGGCAGCCCCACCTTGCAGCCATACATTGTTCTATTGAATCAATGCCAGCAGCCTAGTGCTAACTTTTCTAAGATTCTCAGGTGAACGGCAGGTGAACCAGGTGTGCCCATCCTCTCCGCAGTGGTAACAGAAAACAGGTTCTTTAGAGTCTCTAGGGGAAGAGGAGCTGTTCCCCTGCTTGAACATCATGGGGGAGTCTCAGGGTCTTTCTCTGGTCAGGGGTTTGCTCTCTTGACATTCTGAGTTCCCCCCAAAGGTCAGTGTCTCAGGTAGCTTGGAGTAGATCTTCCACCACAGCTCTCAGTTCTTGTACCTCTTCCTGCAGACTGTCTTCAGGCTGGGTTTCAGATGAAACAATGTGTACCCCACCCCTCCCAGTAGGACTTCCTTTTTTGTCTTGGGGGGGCTGGACAGGAATTAGCCTTTTTGACTGCCTCGGCAGCTTGCTGACTGACTCTCAACTCAGTTAACTCCTTGATCAGTTCCCTCATCTGTTGCAGTTCAGCCTCCTCGCCTCTCTCAGGGACCTGGCAGACGTGGGCAGCCCCAGCATACAGCTCCCATCCCTCTTCGTCATTCTCAGTCTCACGGATCTCTTTCATTAAGTCACAATATTGGGGGGGATTTCCCCTTCTATCTTGCAGTTTAAACTTCAACAACATCATGCCTTGCTGATTTTAAGATGTGATCTAACCTGACCCAGTTCAGTTCACTAGTGGGCACTCCTCCTTTCTGGTGAGCCCACCACAAAGCTCACTCAATTTGAGTAATAAACACTGACAATTTTTCATTCTTCCATTGTTTTAAGGATTTAAACTTCCACATCAGGTCATCTCCCGACTGGGTGCTACCAAATACCCCCTCCAGGGCAGAGAGGTACTCAGTGGCTGGGGCCTCTGGGCTGGTGGATCGTAGGAAGCAAAGGTCTCCAGTGCAGGGCCCCTCAAGCTTTCCATGAACCTCTTCCTCTTTTCCCCCTCAGCACACTGCCACTCCAGGTCCAATGGAGTGGCATAGTTCATCCATGTTTCCAGATCGTCCTCCCCCATGGGCACCGGAACCATGCCCGAAAAGAGAGTAAGTCTGCAGTATGAGTCCAAATGTACAATAGGTATCACTATGGGGGAAGCAACTGTAGGGGTGGAGGGAGCGGCTATAGGGGCCACATGGGAGTGCCATCCTCGGAAAGATCTAACATTTCCACTAGCTTTGTAGCAGAGCACCCCTCAGAGACTAACAGTTTAAACAGATTGTCTTTGAACCATTCTATGCAGGGGGACCCTCCAGAACCAGCTGGCTGACTATGTAAATGAATGACCCTTCACCCCTTTTGGGACCCTTCAGGCAAAATGACAAGGGGGTACCTTCTCTGGTTCAATGGGCAGGCTGCAGGACAGTAGGGTCACCATAGTTTGATCAAACAGGTCAGATTCCCTTCCCCTTACTTCAATCTTCCCAAAACACTTAATTAATTTGATCACTTCCACAATAGTGGCATTATCAGTCCCCAAGGGGACATCCATCAATAGCAGAGCTTGCTGGGGGTCCACCCCTTCTGCCTCACTCCACCCCATCAGACGGTGCACTAGCAGCTTTTGGGGAGCAAGTTTATACCTGGGCATAGTGAGTGCCTCCATTTTACCACAATTTTTAAGCGTGGGGTTGTAGTACCTACTTCTGACCACTAGAAGATGCAATTCCAAGCATTCATGCCTCCAAGATGTAACCCCTAGGTGGCGCTATCCCAAGGGCTACTACCCCTGCCTGTGTGGCTAGTTGCAGGTTAAGAGGCCTGGATACTGAAATGGATGCCTCCACTCAGAGGACAGGGTTGTTAGTAGCAAGGCTAACCTGGGTATAGCCCTCCGGGACACTGTAACCCCCCCTCTTTCCCTATAGTGGCATAGACAACATGCAACAAACACTTTCTCAGTAGCCCCTATTCAGCATACAATTCCCCACACTGTTTGCACTTACCACCAGGGATGGTTCCATCAGTTCGACCCTGGAGACCCCCTGTAAAACAAGGTTAGTCACAGCAAATAACAGTACAGTGCTTTTGGTACAAACTGGGACCACAGTCAGATTAAATGCAAAAAAGTTAGATCCGATTTATTTAGGGGAATTGAACAAGGGAGGGGTGTAATCAGGTTGATTGATTTGAAAACTGATCTAGTCAGGCAATTATGCATGCACTTTTAGTCCCTACATAGTCACATGCTCTGGGTACCCAGTTGGAAGTAAGGTGGGCTAGCCTGGAACGTTGCCCGGGGTAGGCCGGCGTTGAAGCTGGTTGAGGCCCTGTGATGAAAAGAAAAGACATGCACAATCACACACAATTTGCAATCCAGAGCCTGAAGGCTCAGTTCCTGAAAGGAAAAACAACAATGCAATCAGATGACAACACTTGAGATTTAGCTGTTGTTGCAGGGAGCTACCCTGATTGTTACTCACGCTACCCAATACGAGACAAAGGCTAGTTGAACTGGAGACTGCAGGTTGATGACTGGTTTGGTAGAAGAAGCAGACCCACACGAATCACTGAGGAGTCATTCCTGTTCGAGATGGTTGAGCAGGGGGCTGATCCCTGGGCGAGTCTCTCATCGATGATGGTTTCTGTGCCTGATGTAGCTGGCTGGGCCAGATGGCAAGGCCCAGGCTGGGTGGAAGAGTTTGGATTTTGAGTCTGGTAGTGCTGGATGCAGCTTCCAGCAAGCGTGGCACATTTACACAGTGGAGAACCAAATCACAACCCACTAACAGCACACAGCACTTTTATAGTAAAGCAGTCACATACCACAATGCGGAAGGCATTCCAGCCGCAATATCAGTGTCTCTGAACAAAACTGGGAATTCTGTGGTAAATGGACATTCTGACAGGCTGATCACATACAGCAAATCTTTAGTCTTCTTCAGGTTCAAATCTGGTCACTCTTCAATGGCTTTGTCACACTCCAATTTGGATATAGTCCAATTGCTAAGCCTTTCAAAGTATTCCCTCTCGAGGGACTGCAGGCAGACGGGCCAAGAAGCAGCTGCTTGAATCACTCAAGCTATTTATTCTTCAAACTCTAACTCCAGACTGACTGACTGCAGCAGGCAGCTTGGGCATTTCCCTTCGGTCCAAAAGGTTCTGGTCCAGGTCTGTTTTGGCGCCAAAATGCAAAAACTACAACTCCTACAGAAATTTGCTCCCACAAGACCCATGGGAACGGGCTCCATTTTAGAGTCCCCAAAGATACTGATTGGTGCTGACTGGCAGTCCAAAACCAAAATGGTGGTGATAAACAGAACAGTCCATGCTACAAAGAAGGCATGTTTGACAAACTACAATATTATTACTATGCTAATAGATAATCAGCAAATAAGTACAGCTTCTAACAGAGCTCCCTCTGCCCAAATAGCAATGGCAGAACGGAGCGATTATCTAGCAGCTTGGGTGGGACTCGAGCATAGAAACACTCAGCCCCCTCACAGATTAAATAAGCACCATGTAACCCCCCTGCAAATGGGGGTTCCCAAAAGACTTCCAGGAGCTTGCTTGAATGCTCCCGGCCTGAATGGTGTTTGGCGTTTAAGCCATTTATCTGTGAGTGTTTTAAAGCCTCTGGTACTGTCTCTTTAAGAGCTGTCTGCTTGCAGACATTAGTTTATATGGGGTACTGTGTGCTTCTCTGCTTGAGTACGACTTGAGCTGCTGCAATTCACTCCATTTTGCAGTCACTAGGAGTGCAAAGGGAACCTATCTGAAAGATGTAACTGTTTGCCAGAAATCATTTAGAGTAATAATGAAATACAGTTTGTCTAACCTGCTTTCTTTGCAGTCAGAACTGTAGTTTGCCTAGTTCCCATTCTAGTTTTGAACTGCTGAACTGGACCAATCAGTGTGGGTTAAGGTAGCTCTAAAATGGTGCCTTGGGCAATCAGAACTTGGACTCGTGATCTGAGCCAGCCACAAGAGGATTGTATGAGCAGTGACTCTGGGAGATGTAGTTGGACTTCGCGCCTTTTGGACCAACAGGGGCAGTCTGTTGTGGTGACAGCCAATCAGCCAAGAACTGGAAGGAGCATAGAAGTGCCGGTTTGTCTGCTGGAGTTTCAGGTGAGCTCTCTGGCAGTGAAGAGAGAAGGAGCCCTGTTGCTTTTTCGGTTGTGCAGTTTTAGTCGGGAAAGCGTGTAAGGCCCGAGTTCCGGTCTGCAGCTTGTGTAACTGCTTGTTAGGACTGAATCCATCCTGTGAAGAGAATAAAGGATATCTGAAGAGTAGAAACCAGGCTCACCCTGTAGAAGACTGGAGAAATTGCTGAATGCGCTCGGTCTGTCAGGAACTGAATCACTGTGTGTTCTCGGGTATTGTGCAGTAATTGCGATCGGGATGAAGAAGAGCCTGCCTGGTATAGTACTTTCTTTTTACCATATAAATGTATGAGGAGGCTTGTGTAGCTCAAGTGAATCCTGCTGCCATTAAAGGACTTTTGCCTGTTACTGTTTACCATATAAATGTGTGAGGAACATGTGGCTCAAGTGAATCCTGCTGCCATTAAAGAACTTTGCCTGTTGCAGTTTGTCATATAAATGTGAGGAGTCTCGTGGAGCTCAAGAGTAGCCCTGCTGACGTTGAAGGACCCTATCTTGTTTGGAGGTCATGAGTACTAATTCAGGGTCGCTCCCTGTTGAATTGCCACATTGAATCCAAATGGAATTACTGTACTGCTGACTGTTTAACTAATTTTTCTTTCTCTGTGTGAAAGGGCCCTACCAGCTGCCACGGTTTGGACTAGCCACTAGGCTTGGGTACCCAGGGACAGTAACTGGTGAGGGATAGGCCTAATGCACAGAGCCATAAATAGATGAGTAAAGTGATAAGCTAATTAACCTGATTTCCCCTGTCCTTGTTATATTCCCCTAAATAAATCAGAGCTGCTTGTTTCAGCAAAGTTATACTGCCTGAGTATTTGTCTATGTTAAGTATTGTACTGTGATTGTTGCACTGTATCTTCTTATTTAACAGGGGTCCCAAAGCCCTGAACCAGTCCGGGGGTGAATTGTATACTGTGAAGGTAATTTCTGATATACTGTGTGGGCCACTAGTGGGAAGAAAGGGGGTTGCAGTGTCCCAGAGGGCTGTGACCAAGTTAGTTTAACTATTGCAAACCCTGACCTCTGGGTGGAGCACCCACCATCGGATCAGGCCCCTCAACCTGTTAGTGGCAAATCAGGCGGGGTAGTAGCCCTGGGATAGCGCCATCTAGGGTTACATCTTGGAGGCTCACCGCTGGGATTGTGTGTCCTCTAGTGGCCATATTTACGAACCACTGTTAAGAAAAAATGGGTACCCGACAGATGTGGCTGTGCACCGGCTGGTGGAGTGGTGTACTGGGGAGGAGATCGACCCCAAATGCTATGCTTATCCTGGACATCCCGGGTATCAATACGGACACTGTACAGGAGTACTTTCAAAGGTGGAAGGTTTACAAAACCCGTGGTGGTGGGTCGGCATGCTAATCTGCTCACCCACACTTTCCTGGCCTAGTAGAGTTTAGGATCCCATAGATGGCTCCAAAGTGCCACAGACCATTACCCAGAGGAGCCCTCACTGCCTGGAGGTGATAACTAAGGACAGTAAAGACCGGGGGGAATGAGCCCCCACCACTGTCTGAAACTTTGAGGAGAAATTTGAAATGGTTGCTGGGGAAGGAAACTGTGGAGGACTTGAAGAAACTATTCTTGCCACCTGGGGTGTTCCTCCCCACACACCTCTCCCACTCCAGTACCCGTAATGGTGGCTGAACCAATGCAGACTCCTATTTATGCACCTGCCATTAGTCACGACTCTTACCGAAGGTTGAGGATCTTCTCTGGCACCTCCCACCCCCAAGGTGAGGATGACTGGGAGACCTGGATAGACTATGTTGCCCCCCAAGTGCTCGAATGGCAATGCTCGGAAGCTGCAAAGTGAAGAGGGTTAGTGAGGCCTCCGAGTCTACCTTGCTATCATCTGTGCTAAGCAGGCCAGTAACCCTGAAGTGACTGCACAGGCCTATCTCGAGGCCTTGGAGAATGTGTATGGGAGCCCAGATTCTGATGAAGACCTATGGTGGAGTAAGAAATGCACAACAGTACCAAGGGAGTTGTTGTCTGTGTATATATCTCGGCTGGAAAAATTGTTGCAAGAATGCCTCAGAAAGGGTAGTTTGCCAGCGATTGAACTGGACCGAACCAGGCTGGACAGGATCCTTAAGTCTGCCCCTTCTCAGAACTGCTGTTGCTTCAGTTACGCCTGGCAAATCCACTGGAATCCCACCCTC
Source organism: Neoceratodus forsteri (assembly GCA_016271365.2). NCBI lineage: Eukaryota > Metazoa > Chordata > Ceratodontiformes > Ceratodontidae > Neoceratodus > Neoceratodus forsteri. The sequence continues at coordinate 706,482,050 of CM057459.1, read as the reverse complement.
CTATGATGAGTTAATGAGAGAAATTCGAGGAGTTGAGAAAAGCGACCTCGGGAGGGACCTGCACCAATAGCTGCGGCTCGACCCGAGTGACTGAGGTGACCCATCAAGTGAAGTTCAGGGGCAGAGGTTGGCAGTCAATGAGTGCTCTGACAAGGAAAAGATGTATGCCACAATGGGGCGAACTGTTGAGAGAGATCCGAGAATTCAAAAACAGTCCCTTTATGAAGGCCGCCTGCAAGTATGGGCCCCGACCTATATCCGACTGCATCTGCTATGGGGGTGGGGGTACCCACCCATGTATCTCCTGCTGATAACAGCTCCAAACTCAATTCCTTGACCATGGAAGTGGAGAAACTGACGAGATGTCTCCAAATGCTTATCACGCCGCAGACAAAGATGGCACCCAGGTTTCTAGTTAGTAGTACCCCGCTCCTGGCTCCCAGTGTGGTGCCTCGCCAGCTCAAACTCAGAAAGTATATTTTGCTATAATTGTGGGAAGGATGGGCACATGAAGAGGAATGCCGGTCCCAAAAGACACTGACAAAGTTGCATATAGGCTACAAGGAGAGCTTCGGAGAACAAATCAGTGGTTAAGAGGTGCACAAAATGATCCCAGTGAGGCACCAAAATGCTAACTCACATCCTTTTGTGGCAAGGTCAGTTGCCCAGGCCCCCTACTGCCTCTCCAGACTGGTCCAGAATAGTGGGACCCTCCATGGAGACCACTGTAAAGGTGAATGGAGTGTCTACAAGAGCTGTATAGACAGTGGCTCCCAAGTGACAATTATGTTCCAGGATTGGTATCAAGCATTTGTCAGGCATGCCCTTACAACCATTAGAAGGACTGCATGTATGGGGGTTAAGTGAGAAGGCCTACCCCTATTCCAGGTATATCCGAATTTGGCTGTCTTTCCCCACCTCCGTGGCTGGAGTGGCCAAATAAGTAGAGACCCTAGCCTTAGTGTGTCCCCCCACTGGACTGTATGATGGTGTCCCTTTGTTGATTGGAACAAATGCTCATATGTTCAGAAGGCTGGCACAGTTGTGTTATGAAAAACAGGAGTCAAAGACTAGTAGAGCTTTAAGAGTTCTGGCTTTAATTAAGAAGGCCTATGAGGCACAGAGAGATGCTGAAAAAATAGAACCAGAGGAACCGGTCGGAATTCTATGGAAGAGGGATCTGAGTCTCTGATCCTGGTGCCAAATGCCCAGTGTACCTTACAGGAGAGGTCCATATCAGAAAGGATATTAAGAATAAAATATTAATGTTGGATGCACCAGGCGATGGAAAATTGCCAGAGGGACTGCTGGTCAAGCCTAGTATTTTGCCCGCTAGAGCCCATGCTTATGCCAGAAGGGTAATGGTCCAAGTTCATAATGTGTCTGAAAGAGACATTCGAGTAAATAGAAGTTGCATCCTGGCTAAGGTGCATTGTGCAGACACTGCAGTGCTACCCAGCAGCAAGAGTTCGAGGAAGAATGACAGAGTAACGCCTGACCTGTTTGATTTTGGCGACTCCCTGTTGCCAGCTGAATGGAAAGTGAGGATCAGTGAGAAGCTTGCCCAGAGAGACCAGGTATTTTCTTTAAAGGAATGGGAGGTAGGATGCATGCAAGGAGCTGAGCACAATATCCAGCTGCATGACGAAAGACCATTTCATGAGAGGTCTCGACGCCTGGCACCTGCTGACATAGATGATGTGAGACGGCATCTGCAAGAGATGTTAGCTACTGGTGTAATACAAGAATCCAGAAGCCCTTATGCTTCCCCCATTGTGGTAGTGAGGAAAAAGAATGGGACAGTAAGGATGTGCGTGGATTATCGCACCTTAAACCGGCGGACTATCCCTGATCAGTACACAATGCCCCGCATTCAGGATGCTTTGGACTGCCTAAACGGGAGCAAGTGGTTCTCTGTGTTGGATCTCCACAGTGGGTACTACCAGATCCTGATGGCCCCAGAGGACCGTGAGAAGACAGCCTTTATCTGTCCGCTTGGCTTCCATGAATTCATGAGGATGCCTCAAGGGATTTCAGGTGCCCTAGCCACTTTTCAATGATTGATGGAGCGTGCAGTGGTGGACATGAACTTACTAGAGTGCCTGGTATACCTAGATGATGTTATTGTGTTTGGTAGCTCACTGGAGGAACATGAGAGCAGATTATTTAAGGTATTGGACCGACTGGAGGACTTTGGCCTTAAACTGTCCATTGATAAGTGTCAATTCTTTTCAAACATCAGTAAAGTATGTGGGACATATATTATCCACGAGGAATAGAGACCGACCAAGTAAAGTTGAGGCCTTGACCACCTGGCCACAGCCCAAAAATCTAAAAGAACTGCAAAGATTCCTGGGATTCTGTGGTTATTATCGGCGTTTCATCAAGGACTATTCAAGAGTGATCCGCCTTTACTTAACCTTACTCAAGGGTATCCCCCAACCCACAAAAAATACCAAAAGTCAGCATCCCTCAAGACTGAAAGAGTGTATTTTCGTCCGAGTGAAGTATTTGGGGCCCGCTGGACTCCTGATTGTGAGACTGCTTTTCATGAGATCATATATCAACTTACCCATGCTCCAGTGCTGGCCTATGCCGATCCAAGAAAACCTTCGTCCTGCACACTGATGCTAGCTTGCAAGGGTTGGGGCTGTGTTGCACCAAGAGCATGAGAATGGCCTGAGACCAGTGGCCTTTGCCAGTAGAAGCCTGACCCCATCCGAAAATAACTATCCTGTACATAAGTTAGAGTTCTAGCTTTGAAGTGGGCTATTGTTGACCAATTCCATGAGTACTTGTATGGGGCTAAAATACTAGTAAAACTGACAATAATCCTTTGACCTATGTGCAGACCTCAGCTAAGTTGGATGCCACTGGCCATAGGTGGCTTTCTGCATTATCTACATATGACTATGCTCTCGAATACCGAGCAGGTCTGAACCACATAGATGCTGATGCTCTCTCCCGGAGGCCTGTTCCCAGAATGATTGGGTCAGATTGGCAGAACCTGACATTGGGCACTCTGCGGAAGTTTGACAGGGAGGAACAAATGTCCATGGACGCAGTGGACTGCATGGTGGATTGCTTGGGACCCTCTGAAATTGCATACCTGCTGCTTATTGCCACTTTTCTGCAATAGACATTGGTGCACTGCCTCAGCTGGACAATGACAGTATTCGGCGGGCTCAGTCCCGCGATCCCATGATCAAATCAGCTTTAGAAGCCCTCTGTGCAGGAAAAGATGTGTCCAAATTACGCTCCACTGATTTGAGAACTGCACTGTTATGCAAAGAAGGTCCTAAATTGAAACTGATCAATAAATTGTTATACAGAGAAACAGTAGACAGAGGGGGACAAGTAGACAAATAACAACTAGTGCTGCCCACTGCCTTTCAAGACTCAGTATTGAGGTCCTTGCACAACCACATGGGGCACCTTGGTATAGACAGAACACTTGACTTGGTGAGATCCAGATTCTATTGGCCTAAGATGGGGCTGATGTGGAGCAACACATTCGAACTTGTAGTCGCTGCTTACAGAGGAAAGCTTTGCCCCAGAGGGCTGCCCCCTTGTTAACATCACCACCAGTGCACCCATGGAGCTGGTCTGTATTAATTTTCTGAGTTTGGAGTCAGATCAAAGAAATATCAGTAATGTGCTGGTGGTCACTGACCATTTCACGAGATATGCCCAAGCTTTCCCCACCAAAGACCAGAAAGCATCCACTGTGGCCAAAGTACTTGTAGAAAACTTTTTTGTTCACTATGGGGCTCCACAAAGAATCCATTCTGATCAAGGGAGAGACTTTGAGAGTCATCTGATTAAAGAGATGCTTTCTCTGTGGGGAGTGTGAAAGTCCAGAACCACTCCTTACCACCCCCAGGAGGATCCACAGTCTGAACGTTTCAACCGCACTTTGCTAGGTATGCTAGGCACCCTGCACCCAAAGGACAAGCCTAGATGGAGCCAACAAATTAGCACCCTGGTACATGCTTATAATTGCACCAAAAGTGATGCCACTGGGTTCTCCCCCTACCACCTGATGTTTGGAAGAGAAGCTTGACTACCAGTAGATGTGTGTTTTGGGGTCTCTCCTGATGGGGTTCAAGCTGACAACTATTTACAGTATGTGCAAAAGTTAAAGGCCCAGCTAACTCATACGTACCAACTGGCTCAAACCATGGCTGCCAAAAGAAATCTGGCCAACAAAGAAAGATATGATAAAGGTGAAAGCACAGGAACTCCAGGAGGGAGATTGGGTATTGCTAAGAAATCTGGGACTGCATGGCAACACAAGATTGCTGACAGATGGCACCATCTCCCTCACATTGTAGTGGGCAAACTAGATGATCTACCAGTGTACAAAGTAAGGCCTGAGAATAATTCAAAAGATGTAAAAACAATGCATAGAAATCATTTACTGCCCATTGGACAAATCTTGATTGAGTCTGAGCCCCCAGAAGATGCTTCCTCTGGACCAGTGACTAGAGCTGCTGCTAAGAAAAGATCAAGAAAGTCTGCACCTACAGAAGCAGAGTTAAAGTGTTCCCCTCCACAAGTCCCAGTTGAGCATGACTGTCAGTCCATATAAGAAGAAAGTGAGAGTGACTTTGAATACTGTCCTTCTTACGAACTGAGTCAATTGTTTCGGGGCAATCCCCTAGTCAATACTGGAGATGAAGCTGGGCCTTCTGGACTGTCTAAGCCCCCAGCTTCGTCCCTGGAGCCAATGCTCCCAGAAAGTGAAGTGCAAAGCATCAGATCAGATGAAATGGAATCATTGTGCATGGTTGAACTGTTTGAGCTTTCAGGGGAGTAAAATGATGGATTGGGGCAGACTGGTGATACACCAGAGCAAGAAGAGTATTTTGAGTGCCCTGACAGTCCACTGCCAGTGTCCGAAAGCTCTCCATGTGAGCCAAATGTTGTGGACTCAGAAACTGTAACTCCTGGATCTGAAAGTGCCCCAAGTTCTAGCCTCTCTTCCCCCATGGAGACTCCCCTGACAAGTAAGAACAATGCTGAAAATGAGGCTCAGAGTGCAGAGACTGTAACAGTTCCCCTAGAAAGACTGGTCGAGCTGTAAAGCCTGTGGTGCACCTCAGTTATGATTCCTTGGGAGGCCTGTGGACTTGCCTCTCAATGTTGTCCATAAAGGTGTATGTGTCCCAGGCTCATTGCCCAAACTGAGCGTCAGTGCTGAACTCAAGTTACTTGTGTTGCCCTCTAAGTATGGTGCCCTTGCCCGTCCAGCCCCAAGGTAACTGATAGGGAAGGGCCCCTCTCTTCAGGTTTCATGTACAAGAGGTAATAACTTGAGTTATGGTACAATGTGTGTGTAATACTGTGTAAAGAGTACGTACTGCAATGTTTCAGAAATGTGTTCTTGGTAAAATGATATATTGACTGATGATTACATGTGTGAGCCTAATGCAAATGTATATGGTTGCAGTTTGAAACTATGGGGGTACTTGGCAGCGCAGGCGTCAGCTTTCCCAAACCAGGAAGGTGTAACCCCCCTGCAAATGGGGGTTCCCAAAAGACTTCCAGAGCTTGCTTGAATGCTCCAGGCCTGAATGGTGTTTGCCGTGTAAGCCATTTATCTGTGAGTGTTTTTAGAGCCTCTGGTACTGTCTCTTTAAGAGCTGTCTGCTTGCAGACATAATTAGTTTGTATGGGGGGACTGTGTGCTTCTCTGCTTGAGTACGACTTGAGCTGCTGCCAATTCACTCCATTTTTGCAGTCACTAGGAGTGCAAAGGGAACCTATCTGAAAGATGTAACTGTTTGCCAGAAATCATTTAGAGTAATAATGAAAATACAGTTTGTCTAACCTGCTTTCTTTGCAGTCAGAACTGTGTTTGCCTAGTTCCCCATTCTAGTTTTGAACTGTTGAAATGGACCAATCAGTTTGTGTTAAGGTAGCTCTAAAATGGTGCCTTGGACGAATCAGAACTTGGACTCGTAATCTGAGCCAGCCACAAGAGGATTGTATGGGCAGTGACTCTGGGAGATGTAGTTTGGACTTCGGCGCCTTTTTGGACCAACGGGGCAGTCTATTGTGAGTGACAGCCAATCCAGCCAAGAACTGGGAGGAACTCAAAGGAAGTGCCGGTTTTGTCTGCTGAGTTTCAGTTGAGCTCTGGCAGTGAAGAGGGAAGGAGCCCTGTGCTTTTGGTGTGCAGTTTAGTCGGAAACGCTGTAAGGCCCCGAGTTCCGTCTGCAGCTTGTGTAACTGCTTGTTAGGACTGAATCCATCCTGTGAAGAGAATCAAAGGATATCTGAAGAGTAGAAACCAGGCTCACCCTGTAGAAGACTGGAGAAATTGCTGAATTGCACTCGGTCTGTCAGGAACTGAATCTGCTGTGTGTTCTCCGGGTATTGTGCAGTAATTTGCGATCGGGATAGAAGCAGCCTGCCTGGTATAGTACTTTATTTTTACCATATAAATGTGTGGGAGGCTTGTGTAGCTCAAGTGAATCCTGCTGCCATTAAAGGACTTTTGCCTGTTACTGTTTACCATATAAATGTGTGAGGAGGCTTGTGTAGCTCAAGTGAATCCTGCTGCCATTAAAGGACTTTTGCCTGTTACTGTTTACCATATAAATGTGTGAGAAGGCTTGTAAAGCTCATGAATCCTGCCGCCATTAAAGAACTTTGCCTGTTGCAGTTTGTCATATAAATATGTGAGGAGTCTCGTGGAGCTCAAGAGTAGCCCTGCTGATGTTGAAGGACCCTATCTTGTTTGGAGGTCGTGAGTACTAATTCAGGGTTGCTCCCTGTTGAATGCCACATTGAATCCAAATGGAATTACTGTACTGCTGACTGTTTAACTAATTTTCTTTTCTCTCGTGTGAAAGGGCCCCTACCAGCTGCCACAGTTTGGACTAGCCACTAGGAGCTTGGGTACCCAGGGACAGTAACTGGTAGGGATAGGCCTGTGCACAGAGCCATAGGTAGATGAGTAAAGTGATAAGCTAATTAACCTGATTTCCCCCTGTCCTTGTTATATTCCCCTAAATAAATCAGAGCTGCTTGTTTCAGCAAAGTTATACTGCCTGAGGTATTTGTCTATGTTAAAGTATTGTACTGTGATTGTTGCACTGTATCTTCTTATTTTACAGGGGGTCCCAAAGCCTGAACTAGTCCTGGGGGTAAGTGTATACTGTGAAGGTAATTATGATATACTGTGTGGGCCACTAGTGGGAAGAAAGGGGGGTTGCAGTGTCCCAGAGGGCTGTGACCAAGTTAGTTTAACTATTGCAAACCCTGACCTCTGGGTGGAGGCACCCGCCATCGGATCCAGGCCCCTCAACCTGTTAGCGGCAAGTCAGGCAGGGGTAGTAGCCCCTGGGATAGTGCCATCTAGGGGTTACAACCACATTATAGGCAGCTCTTAAAGAGACAGAGCACAGAGGCATTAATGCACTCTCATAAACACTTTTAAAATGCTAAGACACTGGATACCAGCCTGGCAGTGGGCATTTAGGCACACCCAAGAAAGACTTTTGGGAACGCCCATTTGTAGGGAGGTTACATATACAAATAACTTTCTTATAAAAACTTTTTGTAGTACTTTCTGTGCTGGCTCTTGCAGTCCTACCATGTGACTCACACATCACTCTTGAACACTATGGGCAGGATTCACAGAAGGGATGCACCAGCACATCTGAGATGTGGCAGGGCATCCCCAAAATATGCCCAAGGGCAATTCAGGTGAGGTGCCAATGCACCGGCACAACCCTGATGCACTGGCACATCCTCGATGCACCGCATACCACCAGTAATGCTATGTGGCACATCCAGAGGGGCTGTGAGGGGAGGCGTGCTCATGCATACCTGGTGCAGCCCCAAACTCAGCCCATTTCTGTGGTCCAACCCCAGGGCAAGTCCGGGGATGCGCCACAGAAAGATAAGTCTAGAAAAATAGACTTATGTTGGGAGCCACCTACAGGCAGGCTGCCACACTGTGGACAGCAGCATGGGTGCCCACCAACCCTGGCAGTCCAGTGAGCTGCATCAAGCCCCCGTACAATGCTGCCCTGGCAGCAGTAATGGAAATGCCCCCAATGCCCCCCATATGAGGCCGCACCTGGTGGCAGTACAGAACATGGCAATCCCCCCATGCCCTCATACAGTGCCGCTCCTGGTGGCTGTGGCAAGACAGATGACCCCCCAGCACCCCTACGATGCCCTTCCTGGCAGCAGTAGCAGTAAAGATGATCTCGAGCACTGAGTGCAGTGCGCTCCCAGCAGCAGTGAATGCCAGTCGAACCCCCTCCCAGCCCCATGCCTAGGTAACGCCTCCGTGGCAGCCATGCAGACAACCCCACATGTACCCCCAACCACCCCTTTCCCCACCCCAGCAGGGTCCCGCTGTCGGGCGAGCTCAACTGCCCGCATGCCGACTGCCCACCGACAGAGCTGTCTGAGAATGACAGAATTGCACAGCCTGAAACCAGGCTGTGGGTTGCTGTCATTCTCAGACAGCTCTCATCAGCGGCTGTAGTGTGTCATGAGTGGGTTGAGCTGCCTGCCGACATGTGGGACCCTGCTGGGTGGAGAGAGGGGGTGGGTTGGAGTACATGGGGAGATGTCTGCATGACTGCCGTGGGAGGCAGCATCACCGAGGACTTAGGGCTGGAGGGGGTTCAGCCTGACATTCACCACCGCCAGAAGCAGCATCGATGGGTTCTCGGGAGGTCATCTCTACCACCACTGCTGCTGGGGCAGTGCTACAGGGCTTGGGGTGGGGGTTCAGTACTGTTACTGTTGCTGGGAGCAGCTTAGTACGGGGGTTTGGGGGGTGCCAATATCTTTACTGCCACTAGGTGCGGCATCCTACCGAGGCATGGGGGGGAATCATTACATTCAACACCACCTGGAGTGGCATGGCTTGGGCTGAGGTCAGGTGGGGATGGGCGGTGGACACACTTTGGCGCATTCTGCTGGGGCATCCCAGCCGGCGCTATGCAAATGAGGCCAAAATGGCACGCCAATGGCCCCATTGCACCATGCATGCCTAATGGCCTCATTTGCATGCCCCTTGCTGTGAATCACGTTTTTGGGTGCAGGGCATCCTGAGATGCCCTGCCCCACTGGGCTCACAGCCTGTCATGGGGGATGCCCCGGAGCATCCTGGGCTGGGCGCACCTGTGCTATTCACAGAGGGGATGCGCTGGGGGCATCTCCCGGTGCCTCCTCTGTGAATAGCCCATTTTGCACTCAGTGCATCTCCCCTGTGCTGGGGCAGCTGAGATGCACTGGGCGCATCTTCTTTGTGAATCCTGTCCACTGTATTTCAATGAGGATTTATCTTGAATTACTCAAAGTTACAAATTCTTTTAAATGACCAGTCCCATTACTGGATGTTTTGCTAACATCAGCTAAAAATCTTTATCAAATTCCAGACTTACCCACGACATTTTACATTCCCCGTGTAAGTGATGTAGTCAGCATAGTAAGGACGCCACTGTTTCCTGTCCTCTTGAGTATGTCGGCCTTCCTGACCTGCACTGACATCAGCATATGTGTGTGCATATCCACTCATGCTGGGTTACTAAGCAACCTACAACATTAAGTCATCACAGAAGCAGTGGCCTAATGCTGATTGTATGACTGGGCAAACCTCTATTAAATAGGATCATATATACTACTTGGAGGCCTACCCACATGCAAAACTGAATAGTTAAATCTAGTACCTTTTCCGATTTACTGGCTCATACTATCTTTCTGTCATCTATAAAAACAATAAAGTACTCTAGACATTACACTCCAGTAAGTCAGGTACCTGTTCACATGATCCTAGTCTGAACCTAACTGTTTTACAAATAGATTATGTCGAACCTTGTTAGTCCTCATATTCCTCTGCATTTATCCAAACCTATATAGTAAAGCTCCTTGATACTTACATGAATACTTTTTACATCTAAACATAACCCTCATATGACTTCCTTTTATCAGAAGAATTTAGGCCCGTCTTGCAGGTAAGGCAAAAGGACACTAATCTTTTTCTAACAACCCCTGCTGGTTGAAAGACAGTTGTTTACTATCATGGATAGAATAGTACATACTTCACATGAGGTGCTAAACAGACCATGAGGGTTCTTTCCTATTACTAGGACATGATTTTACATTCTTATTGGGTCCATTTTTTTTGTTTTACTCTATCACGCCCCTTCTCCTGGTTTCTAGCACTGTACTCCTCTCCCTTCACTCATGCCACTCGTTCTCTAGTTACCTGGGCTTCTTTATTTGCTATTTCTTAATTTTCTTTGGTTATTCTTTTCATTGTGCTCACTACATCCTGGAGTTTGTTGCAGGCTGTATCAGTTTTAGATTCGGTAGGGATATGATTAGCCCTCTGGTCAGTTGGGTGACACTTACTGTACAGTGGACCTCCATGGCAGGGGAACTTACTTGGTGGGTAACAGATAAAACCAAGAGTATTTTTCCAACAGGATATTTGTTTTAACCAGAAAACATTCTATTGGTCTGCCATCATTATCAAGGGTCGGCATATCCTCTGCTACTATTTACCTTTTGCCCCCAAGGGGACACTTATTTGGCTGCTGTGTTACTTCCTTAGGAGATGACATCTTAAAATTCACATCATCTGGCCATTAAAGAGGGATATTAACTTAAGCTCTGTCACACTCTGGTCCCGCCCTGTTTAGGAGCAGGGCTAGAAATTTTTTGTATTCCTCCAGATAATTTTTCTAGAACTTTGATTATCTGGTTCTACTGTGTGAAAACTATTTTTTTCTTTCAAAGGTCTATTTTAATACTAGAATTTTTTTCCCATACTACCCTTGTTTATATGGGGATAGGGGACAACAGTTGCTGAGGTGGTATGAAACCATCTGTATTTCCTATATTCACCTTCTTAGTACATCCCATACTATGAATTAAAACTATATAGGCGTAAGGTGAAATCCTCTGTCTTTAATTTTAAGCTATAGCCAGGAAATTATTTCTCCCATTATTTTCCACACCTTCACTCCTCTGCTGGGCAGTCAGCCTTCTCCTGTCATCTTCCCTCTGTCTGGAACCTGCTCCCCTTCTACCGCCACCTCTTCCCTTCCCCTGGTTCCCTTAGGCACCAGCTAGAACTCCTCCCCATGCCCACCTGCTCCTGTTACCCCTCACCCTGACCTTCCCATGTTGGAGCCCCTACCGTCTCTAATGTTGAGCCTCCTCCTGGGTTCTACCTCAGCCTGTATCAGGCACCCTTTCTCTCTGCTCTGCACTTCCATAATTCCCCTGCACTGATCTCACTGTTGGTACATTATAGCTGCTCATTGTGCCTTGCTACTTTTATTTGCACTTGTACTGTGTTGTACTTTGATTGCCCTTTTTTTGCACAGAGCATCGATACTATGTATATGTTATCGTATCTCCTGTTCCTTCCCCCGGGTTGCACCTGGTAATGAGCCTTGGCTCAGTGTGCCTTTCTTGGTTACCAATTTTCAAATAAAATAAAAAATGAAATTATGAGATTCTATTCTATTTTTCCCTCGAGTGTCCAGTCTTTTAAGGGCATCCAGTAAGTCACTATGCTCCCCCAAGTTTAATACAGTCCCAACTAATGTAATTGTGAGCAGGACAAAAGCTGAATTTAAACGTCATCTCAACAACCTTATTCTTTCAGAGTTCAATCTTACCTACTATAATTAATTCCACAGGTGCAATTATGGGCTCAAAAAGCCTCCTAGCACCTTTTCCATCCTTAGTAGTATGATCTTTAGTAGTAGTATACCACAGGGGTTGGATCTGAGCATGTCTCTGTCTACATATTGAAAGGTGCTTGTGTCTTTAAAGAGCCTCCTAGGAAATACGTAATATTTCTAGTATTTGTATTGTTCACCTCCTGCTTCTTGACATCAGTACTACCTTGGTTATTCCTCTTATAGCCCTTAATTTCAGCAATTTGAAAACAGTTAGCCAAATAACTCTTTTAATAATATAAAAATAAACCAGAAATAGAAAATAGATATAAAGCACTGAAGTACACATAAATATCAGTGGTCCTATAAAGCTCAACATTCTGAATAAAATATTTCAAGGCTTATTCAGTCCCATCTCCTGTCATAAACTCCAAAAGTATAAAGAAAGTTTAAGTTCTGCTCCATTTAAGCACCTTCTTCGATGATGGATATATAAAAATCTGTGCGTGGTGAAACCAGCCAACTGGCACTTCCAAATATGAGCCCAATAAATTAAGTACAGAAATATAAGCAGCTATCAGGGCCTAGCTCTAAATCTGGAAACAGTAAGGTTAAAATATCTGTATGAAAGACAAGACCAGAGAGAAGAATGGGGATAGGATGGGGAGGGTCAGTACCCTGGCGGAACAACAGGTTCCAGGGAAGGTTCCAGGGATTATAGGGAATGTGGGCAGCCTGGATGAACCTCTGGTCTTTTTTCTGCCATCATGGTCTCCTTCTTCCATCAGCGTCTATGTTTCTATATGTCTATGTTTAAAAGATATCTGGGCAACATCCATAAGACAGGCTTTAAAATAACTTACATCCTGGTCTGTTTTATTAAAAAAAAAAAACATTCCTGGTGTGTAGCTAAAATTGGCTCACTGGAGCATGGATCTCAAGAAGTCTAAGCTGGTCATGTGCTAAAAGGGAATAAAATCATAAGCAGAAGCAACCAAATGTTTTGCCAAATGCAAACCTAAACAGAGAGAGTGGTGTCGTTTACCCCAAAAATAGAGTAGCATTTTACAGTAAAAAAAAACAAAAAAACAAAAGAAGGAGCAAAGACAAGCAAGAATTAGTTCACTTAAAATGTTCGTAATGAAAAATATCAGGCTGCTCAGACTGTGGAAAACAGCTTCCACACACTGCAAAGAGGTCAAGTCAAGTGAACTGGTTGTGTCCGACTTCAGAATATAAACAGCCAGAGGCATCATGTGATCTAAAAAACACAGAAAATGTGTCTTAATGCTAGGATATAAACTATAAAACATATCAATTTTGTTTATATAAGAACATAGATATTGATCGAAGTACACATCCAAGCAAAAGAATAAGAATTTAGAGCTATTTATCAGGCAAAGCACAAAGAGACCACTTAATACTAATGAGAGAAATAATGGGTGAAGCCACTATCTAACTTAAAAGACAATTGACAGTGATCATCCTCAAAAGAGATCAGCAGACCTCTATGCCACAGTTAATGGTCCAAATGAAGCTGTATACCAGTCCTGGGCTTCTCTCTGCTCATCAAATTGCTCACTGTTTCAGTTTAATTTTAGTCACCTCCCTTTTTTCACCTGTAACCGCCAGCTCCTTCCATGGTTCTGAACTTAACTACTATGTGCTCCACCAAGATAAGTAAGTGGGACTATACCTAGGGTCACCACCTTTGGATGAGGTAAAAACCGGATGCTAAACCACACTCCAAACTCCGCCTCTGGCTCCACTCCTTTTTGATGACTGAGTATGTCTCACCTCCTCCAAAGCCATTTGTAATGTCGGAATAGACAATAATAGGAAATTATATTTTATACTGCTATTTATTTTATTTTACTCTTTGACAACCATGTTACCTCCCATAGGCCACGTAGCCCATTTTACAGGAGTGACCCAGGAGCACAAGAAGGTTAAGTGACTTGCTTAGGGCCACGCAGTATGCAAGTGGAGGTTGTGAGAATCAAACTCAGGTCTGCTAGGTGTACCAAGCTCATTCACAGCTTATTGCTCAAACCTCTGTGAAACACTCTTCCATTTTTCTTTCCATGTCATTCATATATTCTAATATGCTTCAACCAATTTTTGATAACTTAATTATTGGTGCATGTGGTACCCTCAATACTGCATTTTTCCCTCTTTTACCTCAGCAGCTATTGCTGTTTCTTTTCATATTTCTAAGACATTCCACAGTTCCATGCTATTTATCTCAATAACCTGTAAAGGTATAGCTAATTATCATGGAATATATTTAACACAAAAACTTAGAGCAGTAGCTGCTGAGGACTCAGGAGAGAAGTAATCATTGTAGTGATAAAGGCAATGAAAAATTAGATTATTCATTTAACAAAAATGGGTATAAAATATAACAGAATATAGAACAAACAAAAAGAAACACATGCGCGCATATAAAAGTGTAAAAGTTGTTTCCTTTCATAGCAGTAAAAGACCATATTTAAAATTCAGAGCGGAAAAGATTAGGTTAATTTACTGCTAATGGTCTTAATGGCCATACTTTACACTTTCTAGACAGACTGGTTTTACAAACAAAGGCAAGTCTGAATGCCATCAGAACGTCTTTGTAACCTGGACGTGCTATACAGCCAAAACAGTGAGTGATTTGATACATCAGTTTTAAGAGTATACGAGCACTCAAGATGTCCCCAAAACCGGACTACATTTAATCAAAACTGGATGACCGAGTAAGGACCCTAAAAACCAGATTATCTGGTCTAAAACTGGATAGGTGGCAACCCTAACTACATCAAACAATACTGGGCACCACTATTAAAACTAGTGCCCCAGCTTTGCACTTCAGACCGGATCAGGTCACTCCGCTTCACTGGACAGCACTGGTCTCCTGACACTACTCCAGCTCTTCAGCTCTCTAGGCTTCCACCAATCTCCCAGCGATCACCATGGATCTCCAGACCTCCTCTACACCTGATTCTCTGGCTGCCAGGCCCACCACAAGGTACTAGGATATGAAGGCAGAAATGGGAACAGGAACAAAGCAGGTCAGGAAGCAGCAAGCCTCAGGAGAAAGGGAATCAAAAATAGACACCTTGAAAGCCGGGAACCAACTGGCATAAACAGCTAGCAAACCCATTCCAAGTAAAATCCAAGCAATGATTGCCTAACTTTTAAAATGTAGTCAAGCACTAAAACTTCAGCCGAACAGCTACTCCTCAGTGATTGGGCATGCATCACCCATCTTCTTACCTTTCCATGTAGACCCCTGCAGCAGGGTCTTGGGGGAGGGGCACCCCACCCCAAGGCTCATGATTTAGTATTGGGAGGCAGGCTTCACAACACAAAACCTAAGAGATCTTCTTTGAGGGTATCTCTTGCACAGAGCCATAATACATTAGACTGTAAGCCATCTATGTTAGGACTATGATAGGGTGAGGATTCACCTATCACAGGTTATGAATTAGGAGTGGTTGATGATAAATGAGTGTGACGGGGTTGAATAAAGCTCTGCCTAATTTGTTATACAGAAAGAATGGGAGAGGATAGAACAGACCCATGTGTTTAAACTCTTTCTTTTATTTATTTATTTTACTGTAAATTCGGAATTGAATGGGGCAGGGCCTTATTCAACCTTCTCTTTCTGCATAATGAATAAAGCAGGGCCTTATTCAATCCTGTCAACAATGGGATCATCATAAAGAGGATGCCCCCGCCCGTAATGACGATCAAAAAGTTAAAAATATTCTGTTTTGTTCTGTATCTGCCCCCCCCCCATTGGTCTTCTGTTTCATTTTCCTGTTGTCTTTGTCTTCTTTCTTCTTTGCTTCCTTCTCTGAATCCCTCCCCTCCAAAGGAACAGACAAGTGATCTAGGCAGCAGCCCCTACCCTGGTGGCTACTGAAGTGACCTGGCAGGAGTGATGGGATTATTTAAATATGGTCTTCCTATTGGGAGAATAAAACAAAATATGGTACACTGTGCTCTCTTACTCCCCTCCTGCTTTCCTAATAGCAGGAGTGAGTCAAGAGAGAAAGAGAGACAAAAGGTGACACACACAATATGCCTCGGAGACTTAATTTTAAATTTTAAAACAAAAGTGTCCTGTTGGTCTACCAGCTTGGTGTGCACCCAAGTCCAGGTCACCAGTAGGGCACGAGAATGGGAATGGACCTTAACCTTGGGGTCCTAAGCTGTCCATGCTGCCTGACATAAATCAGCAGCAGGTAGGTGAAAGACTGCAGGGACTGCGCTCCACTTCTTGGGGCAATAATATTAGCTAAAAAGGGGCTTATGCATACAATTAAATGTATATTAAAAAATGAATCTTTTCTCCTCAAGCTGTCTATGCCAGAGCAGGATGTAGGGCAGCTGGAAGGGACAGTAAAGGAAGTTATGTGCTCGTGGTTGGTATCCTGCCCCAAGCTTCAAGGGAGTGAATGTAAATGCCATTTACTTAACAGGCCAGCCAGAATGCTGAGCCTCACAAATGAAAAGGGACTACAGTTACCTAAAACAAGACAGAGGAGCTCTGCTGTCCTGAGGCATGAGAGGTGGTTTGACTACTCTGAGCGTTCATATAAAATGCAAAGACAGCAGGAAAGCTGACATAAATCATTTGGTTAAAGTTCTTGTATAGCTCATTATGTATATATGCATAGCACTGCTTAGCTATACGTAAAGACACAGACTGTTTTATAGGAAGGACTTATTGACTACACAACCTGAAAAAAAAGATAATTAAAACATGGTGTCTCTCAAACTTACCTGCACCAAGCAAATCCAGCATGCATAAAGGCTGAATGGACCTTTACTCACCTGTTTTGCATTACTCAATCCAGAAAGATACGCATATACTGTAGGTAGAGCTATAATACAATTAGATGTTCTAATTAGGGTACTTAAGAGCTTGCTTACTTCAGATTACCATTACTAAAATGTCAGTCATCTGAGCATGAAGTATATACTTACATAAATGTGTACTTGTTGACACTGAAAGGAAAAAAATCATGCTTGAAGAAAAAAAAGCCTAATTGTTTTAAAGTGACGTAAGAATCATGTGACAAGTCCATCAGGTGTCCCTTGGGAGAGATATAAAAGGGGAGTGTGTTTTAGTTGGAGAAGTCAATTGGAAGTGAAGAGCTAAGCTGAGAGGTGCTGAGAGTTATGCTCTGACCAAAGAGAAGGACCAGAGCTTTTTGAAATAACAAAGAAGCCGTGAAACCCTGAAAAGGCCTTATGCTTTAAAGAGGCAATGTTATCTGTTAGACGCAGTCCTAATGCTCTAAAAGCTTGCATGCCATTTAAAGACAGTTGCTTGAAAAAAGACTGTCACGTGGTTAAAACAGCATCAATCATCCTGAAATAAAGTGAACTGTGGCCTGAACTGTTCATAGCTTCAATAGTCACAATAAACATAAAGCCATGCCAAAGGCGTTTGACCTGACTTTTGTGCCTGTCTGACTCTCTGTGACCTACGCCCCCATGACAAGGACCTCATGGGAAGCTTTCACATTGATGAGTCTCCATACATGTTGGCAGCATACAGCATTGTTCATATAGTGTGGGTGGGCTCCATCCACTTCAGCTCTTTTCAGCGCTGTCAAGAGTGAACATCGGACCAGTAAAAATGTTTTTGTTGTTAATTGTGTCGGCAAGTTATTTCTTTTCTGGCAACTATTCCATCCGAATCAACTGGTATGTTGTACTTAGTGATGGCATACACTACCAAATTAAAGAATATGTCATTGTCAAGTTCAGTATTTTGCCGCCATTGTTATCGCAGTGCACTCATGCTCTCAAAGTGTGTGTCTGCTACTTGGGCCTCTCCCATGACGTCAAAAACTGTGACATCTGCCAAGAATTCTATCAAACAATCCAAAGATGAAGGCAAAAGTATTTGGAGCATTTCGTGGAAATTCAAAGGAAAAAAGAGACAGCACAGTGCCTAGTAAATTGCCATCAAAGATGCCATCAACACCGAAGTTACTGACAGACAAGGGAAGCACCACCAAAGTCTGCAGGCATATCGACAACAGAGTCACCTGCTAACCCAGTCACTGACCAGAATCTTCCTTATCGACAAAAAGCAACTGGAGTCAACAGGAGACAAACCACTCTCTTTGGTGAATCAAAACTGTTCCCCAACACATCAGCAGTCTAGATTGTTGCTTCCAGGTGGGATAGTACAGTAAGTATGCTAATGTCAGTCTACCAGTGAAACAGAAGAGTTCAGCCCATGCACAGCCAGAATCTAGTAATGAAACAGGCTCAGAAGTGATCTCAAAGCGTCCTTCCTGTACAATCTGGATCATATTAACAGGTAATATCCCCTTGACATTGACAACCAGCACCTTAGCATGGACTGCCATCTTTGGTGTTTCTGGTGCTATGTTAGCTGAGTTCTCAGACTTGATAAGGAGGCTGTTGACAAGCCTGCCTCTGTTGACAGAACTGGTCACTCCTCAGACACTGCTACCTGCAATACCATCTGGGCCTGTTGCCCCCCCCCCCTCGCATGTCTGTGACTCCTCATCCTCTTCCTCTCGAGAAGGAGGGAAAGGCATGTAATTCTCATTTTTGGAAGATGAGGACTGGGGTACTGAGGATGCTGAATTCTTCTACCCTCTGGGTCTGGGAGATTCTTTAGGTTCCATTATTTCATCTTGTAGGGACAACATTGTCCTGTTTAGGCCTTGTTCTCCTCCAGAAGGCTCTTCCTTCAGGTCATAATGCAACATATTCAGGAAACCCTGCATTTCTCCTTGGAAAAAGATTATTATTCCAAAAAGAACCTCTGTAAACATTTGGAAGAGGAAGTAAGACCGGCCTTTTTAGTGGCCAAACCTCACATTTATGCAGCTTTGGAAGATGCTACCTTGCCTGCTTGGCTTAGGCTTAGTACCTTGCCTGCTGTCCCTGAAAAGGCTATCAAACAGTACTTAGTGCATAGGAATAAGAAGTACTATTATTTATGGCATGAAACTGGTTCATTGGTCATTATGATTGCACATGATGGTTCTTGTATGGCTCAGAGAATGAGTACCAGATGTGTAGACAGTGAATTCAGACAACTGGAATAAGCAAATCCACCTTTGCTTCATCTTCATTTGGGCTGTGCATTATACACTACCAGATGTAATGTATTTATAGTAAGTACCAAAACTGCCTCTGAAAATCTAAGGTTTGCATTGCTGGGAATATGCCTGATGGCCCAGAAAAATCTGTGGTCCTGACTTGTGTGTCCAGGAAGTTGAAGCTGGAAAACATCACCCTTACTCTGTTTATAATGTCCCTGATGCTTCAGCAAGGGCTGCCACCTTGGGCATGTGTTTGTGCAGAAACCTCTGGCTCTGGGTTGCTGCTTTTGCCCAGGATGTACAATAATCTGCACTGACTGCACCCTTTAAGGGTCACACACATTTTAGCTAAGAGGTGGAGGGCAACATTAGTGAGCTGGAACCATCCAATAAATCTGTGAAAACCATTCGGAACCTTACACTGAATGACCCACATTGAGGCTGTGGCAGAGGCTGCTATCATGAAGGCTCTTGCTCCAACCACTCTCATGACCAGTGGAGAGGTTATATGCAGTAGCAACATCAGCTTATGGGGTACCCTACAAAGCCTCCAAAGGACAGGGTAGAGGTGGCCATCAGCCACTCTTCTCCCCTCTTTCCCATTCATTTCCTCAGCCTCTAGCTCCCCCAGTGGGCCCAGGTAGATGAGCAGGAACTCTCTATTTCTGCCCCAGTGGGAGGCGGTGATCATGGACACATGGATTCAAGAAATCATGCAACAGGGCTATGCCTTGGAACCAGTGTCTCCCTCTTTGGTGTCTTCTCCCATGCCTTTTCACTATACCACCGAACACCTTGCAGTTTGTAGGGCTGAAATGCAGATGCAATTGCAAAAGAAAGCCATTCAGTCAGTTCCTCTGGTTGAAATAAACCAGGGATTTTACTCCCAAATCTGATATTTTCTAGTTCTCAAGAAAATGGGGGTTTCCTCAAATTCTGTATCCAAGATTTCTAAATATTTGTCAGGTTAATAAACTTTTCAGACAGATTTTAGTTTAATGAAAAAATAGTTTACTTCTCACCATCTGATCTTAAATACCAAGACAACAAAAGTTTAGGTTGTCTCTGGTACCCTGAAAAAAGCTATGCATCTTTCCCAGCTCTTTGATAACAGTGAAGAACAGATCAGCTTAGTTAATTAAAGCACGTATTTTGAAGTGACCCCAGATAGCACCCTTTCCTACAAGCCATATGTCTTCCATCTTGTCAGAGCCATATATCAGAGTGTGTGGGGGCCCTTTAGAGAGTTGAAAACTATCTCACCTCCAAATAAAGGAAGATACTGACAGATGGACTCTTACTTCCCATAACGGACTTCAGCATGTTGGCTTATTTCTCAGCAGGAGAAGGGGTGCTGTCCATAGTGAGGGTGCTCTATAGTTTGGAGTTAGAAATTCAAACTAATCAGCTATCCAAAACCCATAATTACACTTCATCTGACTGGCTAGTTACCTTTTTCTCAAGGTCAGAATGAAATACAATGTCCGTTTTTTTTTCTCCATAAAGAAACTCTTGACTCACAACCCTCTAGCATTCAGACAAGCCTTCATCTATCTAAAAACATAAGGGAAAGTAGGTCACAAACACCGAGATAGTTTAATATTCTATTCATGAATACTAGTTTGGCACAATAGTCCCTATTATACAGGGTCACCTCATGGTAGAATAATTTACCAGCCATTGTTTCTTCAGTGGCTCAGCAGGTTGCACACTTGCCTCTGAGGCCGGGATATCAGATGGCTGTGGGTTCTATCCCCACACCAGACACTTGGGTTAATACCCCAATACTGACACTGCAGTGCAGCATGAGGTGGTGCTGCACTCCTGAGGTGCCGTCTTTTGGATGAGATGTTAAACTGAGGTCCTCTCTGCCTGTTCTGGTGGTTGTTCAGGTGGACGTTAAAGATCCCATGGCACTTCTCGAAAAATGTAGAGGAATTTTTTATTCAAAACTTCAAAACGAAATACAACAAATGTATTACATCATACAAAAATAATAAAAAGAAATCAATACATAAATAAGTATTACATCATACCTAATTATCATACGGAATTTACATCATTACAAAACCCCCTTCCCAATCCTACTAAAGGAGTAGGGGAATATGTCATTCATAACTACAAGACAAATTGTATAAACCTACATTTGTTATGAACAAAAGCACAAAAAAACAACAAAAACAAATTAAGCATTACATTATATAATAAATTAAAAGAAACATGTTATAATAAAAAAAAACACTTTAAAAATAATGGAGAGGAATAGGTTCAAAATGATAAACCAGAATCATGCAAAAAAGGTAGCAACTAAGTCCCTATTTACTAGGAAAGTTAAAAGAGGAATTTCCAAGAAACACTCCCTTAACACATTATCCTGTATCCAGCCAATGTAATAGCTCCCATAGTTTATTGTACAGTAGAGCTGGTAAATGTACCTTGTCCCTGTTTTAAAACTCAAAAATGGCTACTTTGATAATTTGAAATAACTGCTCTGGGGATATAAGGATTTGTTGCAAAGACCATCTACACCGAACTTGCCAGATGTAATATTAGACATGGCCAAGTATCCCATGTATAGTATGTACATCATAACACCGAAGGGTCATGAGGGCCTGGAGACACCAGTCCTCAACAGAAGGACCACAAGGGTCGCAAAGGCGTTCTTTCTGCCTGCCTTCCCCACTGGAGCACTAGCCACAGTGACCCCCCCCCGGAGCAAACAAGGTATGGGACATGAGGGCCTGGAGATGCAGCCTCCCAGAAGAACCATGAGGGTCACAAGGGCTTCTTCTGCCTGCCATCCCCACGAGCACTAGCCATGGCAACCCCGGAGAAAACAAGGTACGGACGCGCACAGGACTAGTGCCAGCTTGCAGGAGTCGGTGTACATTTTTGGCACCAAAACAATTTTCAAATTAATCAATGAACTCTCTGCCTGTAAATGTACTTGCTTTACAGTCGGCATAACACTACAGACAGTTTATTTTATGCGGATTCCAGTCATTCAGCCACAATGTTATACTGCAGTTCTGATTTGCACCTTAAGGGAAACGCTAGCTTTCTGTTGCCATTTTTCACTAATTTCAGTCACCTTTTCTGTTGTACCTCAAGGGTAATGTCAGCCTATTCAGTTGCAGATTCATTTAATTTAACCATCATTTTAAACTGCATTCTAGGCACCATAAAGGAACGTGCATATGTGTATCAGTATTATGTTGAACCCTTATAGTTAAACAATACTTAGAGATACTCTTTACTGCTAAGTATTCTTAGGTAGTTGTGCATTTCTTAGTTCAGCAGACTATTAGCAGTTTATGCAGTATGCAGCTATATTGCGATAGCGTCCTACCTGTTGTCTAGCTCTGCCTCTCCGGCAGCATATATTTAAACTCCTCTCTCCTTATTTCAGCTTAAGGGTCATGAGGGCCTGCAGAGGCCAGCCCTCCAGAAGCACTAGCAAGGTTGCAAGGGCCTTTAGTGCCTGCCTCCCCAATCGAGCACTAGCCATGGTGAACCCCCCGAGCTAATAAGGTATGGGACACACGACAGGACCAGTGCCAGCTTGCAGGAGTCAGCGCACATTTTACCCCACCGGCACTGTGCACCAGCTCCCCACCGCCCCCACCAGCACCCTTGGTCGGCTGTTAGTTTTATACATGCTGTCACGTGACTCGCAGAACCAATCAGTCCATTCTCCCATTAGCAGCTTATATGCTGTCACCACTAGTGGCCGCTACACCCAGCCCCTGCTTGCTGTTGCTATCATTAGGCAAATTGCTACTACTTTTCCTACCGCTCTTCTCCCTGGCGATTACCTTAGCCTCTCTCCCCCCCCAGCAATCAATCCACTTCAGCACCCAGATCACCATCTCTACTACACCCTCTCTACTTCGCCATCCCGCCCCTCAACCACCTTCCCACATCAACTGCCGCAAGTACCAGCCCATAACTGGGCGCCCGGTGCTGCCATCCTCCCTCCCTCCTTCTTCCCAGGGCTATCTGCCCTATGTAACTTGGCAACTGCTGCCAATACATCCACCCATCAAGCACCCTTCTCCTGTCGAACGACCAGACCTGCCTGGTACAAAACCAAACACTATCTTACACTGCTTCTCCTCTTGGCAGAGGATGTTGAAGCCAACCCGGGTCCTACCCCTCCCAATCCCTCCTCCCCACTGACTCTCCCCAAGGGCCTCTGTCTACTCCACCTCAACATCTGCAGTATCCTGCACAAAATACCCGAGCTACAACTTACTGCCCTATCTCTACATCCAGGCATCTTCATAATATCCAAGACATGGCTAAAGCCACACCATGTGGCCTCTGCTGTAGCCATTCCTGGCTACTCACTGATCAGGCAGGACCGCATGGGCAAGGAGAAAAGGTGGTGGAATTGCCATATTTATCACCAGCAGTTCACCCTGGTCCAAATCCCTGCACCTATACCACAAATAGAATCCTTACTGGTCAAACTCGCATTACCCTACTCCTCCCCTGTGTATGTTGTGGAGTATTACTGTGCCCCTACTACTCCCCTGTCTGGTGTCTTAGACCACCTGGCCACATTAAAGTCTGCTGCCACAGCTGGTGATCTCCATATCCTAGGCGATTTCAATTTCAATTGGCTAGCCAATGACTGCTCAAAACTGCAGACCAAAATAAACACTCTAAACCTCTCCCAACTAATCGCCCAACCAACCCGGCTGAACCCTAAAATGCTTAACCACTCCCTCTTGGACTGGGTCCTCACATCACACTCACACAGGATTATTAAAGCCAGACTTCTCCCCGACTCCCTAAGTGATCACCACATGGCAAACATGGTCAGGAATGTGCACAGACCCGCAGAACCCCCCCCAGGATGCTCCCCATGAGATCCTACAAATCCCTATGTCTACTTTCCCTCCTAAATAACCTGACCCACATAGACTGGTCCTTCCATTGACTATGCTTTCGACATGTTCAAGAACAGGTTGCTTGCTGTATAAGGACTATCATGCCCTTCTAAGAAGCACAGGAGTAAAGGGCTCCCACCTTCCCTGGATCTCAGCTGATATAATTTGCAGATGCTGTTCAAGAGACCTGGCTTGGAAAAAACACAAGCTAACAAGCTCCCCAAAACCCCTACAAAGATACTGTACCCTCCACAACCCCTGCATCAAATCTATATGAAAGGCCAAAAAGAACTACTTCATGTCAGCTCTGAACTCTAAACCTTAACCACCCTACGAATGTTTGGAAAACCATCAAATACCTCACCTCTCTGCCAGTTAAACCACCAACCCTGACCCTATCAATCCAAGGCAAGACCGGCTCAGACCTTGGCGAAGCTGCCTCTGCCTTCAGTACCTTCTTCACCAGCAGTGCAACGTCTCTCCTTCCCAGCTCCTTGCCCACCCTACCCACACCAAGCTCCACACCAAAACCTCAGAACCCCTCCCCTGCCATCAGTCTCTCTTTCTGTCCAGTAACCCCGGCCGAAGTCCTACAAGCTCTGAGAGCCCTAGACCCCAACAAAGGCAAATGCCCCTCTGGCCTGGATGCCAAATTACTTCACTTATCCGCCCCACCATAGCCGCCCCATTAGCCGACCTCCTCAACCTCTCCTTCTCCCTGGCCAAAATCTCAATCATGTGGAAGCAGGTGGTTGTCATCCCCCTCCCTAAGGGTGGTGACCCCCTCCATGCCGGGCAACTACTGCCCCATCTCCTTACTCCCAATACTGGCCAAACTTCAGGAACACCTTGCCCTTGCCCAACTCTCCCAATACCTAAATGTAACCTCCTTCTTCACCCCTTATCAGTTAGGTTTCCACAAGTCTCACTCCACCATCACCACCCTATTAAGACTCACTGATGACATCATCTCAGGAATGGACAAGGGACATATCACCTCGGCGATTTTTATATACCTGGCCAAGGCCTTCGATACTGTCTCTCACCCCATGCTACTAGCCAAACTAAATGATGCAGGCCTCTCTTGTCTTGCCACTAGCTGGTTTCAGGCTTACCTGACATGCAGACACCAATCGGTGAAAATTGGCTGCCATATATCTTCCCCCCTCCCAGTCACTATATAGGTACTCCAAGGCTCAGTCTTGGGTCCATTACTTTTTTCAATACTTCTAAATGATCTCCCACTGGCCTGCACATACTCAGCTATACAAATGTATGCGGACGACACAGTACTGTATGCTTCTGGCCCTTCCACTGAAGTAGTTTCCAATGTGCTACAGCAGGACATCAATGCCGTACAGCAATGGTTCCGGTCCAACCAACTTTTCCTAAATGTAAAAAAAAAGTCTCTCTAACCTTCAGCATGCAACTGCATCTTTTCTGCCTAGCAGCTCACCCCACTTTCCTTACCCTGGGCAGTTCTCCCCGGAGTCTTGCACCTCATTCAGATACCGGGGAGTCTGGCATGACCAACACCTAGATTTCTCCACACACATCAAATCTTTACACAAAAAGCTGCACCCCAAACTGGGTGCTCTATATCGCAACAAAGGGTGCATGCCCACTCCGGTCTGGAGGGAAATTGTTCAAAAAATGATTCTCCCGATACTTGACTATGGTGACGTGGTCTATGGCACCGCACCCTCAACCAGCCTGGCCAGCCTCAACACACTTTCACTCCTTCTGTCACTTCATTCTGGACTGCTCTTCAATGACCCACCACTGTGACCTATACAGCTCCCTTGCCCTACACTTACTCACATCCCACAGACTGATCCACTGTTCTAGAGTCATAGCCAAATTCTGGTCCCAGTCCCTTCCCCCTTATCTCAGTTCTGCCTTATCGGCTCAGTCCTCCCCGGCCTACTCACTCAGAAGCACTGGCTCCAGGCTTCACCAAGTCCCATTCATGCATACCTCCAAGGGCCAATCAGCTTTCAAATATCACTTTCCCAATCTATGGAATGACCTACCTGCCAACATCAGGGTTCCACAAACCCTAGACACCCAAACCCACTCCTCCACGCACACTTCTCCAACACATGCACCTGTTACTAGCAGCCATAAGTACTAAGCCCTATGCTCTTCTGCTCACGCCACCTGTCAGCCCCAACATTGTCAGCTGCTGCACCATAGGGTCTGGATGGTCTTCTAAGAATTGTAGTTTTGTTTCTCCATGTTCCTAACTAGTGATATTTTCATATAGCTTAGTGTATGTTATCTATGTCTTGTATATATTTCGATACCTTATGTAAAACCTATGTAAAACTTGTACTGTAATGTCTCCCTATGTATTTTCCCCAGGTCACATCTGGAAACAAGTGGTTCCCCACTCAGTATGCCAGCCTGGTTAAACTCTTAAATAAAGAAATAAATAAACTATGCCAGTGGTGTGGTAAAATCCCTAGCAATAGTATGTCAGGCGTTATACCTACCAACCGAGATGTGTTCCAATATCTATTCCATAAAACCCGAAAATACTGAATGTAAGGACAAACAAAAAAGAAATGGTCCATAGACTTTGTTTCATTCTGACAAGTTGGAGTCCTAGGACAGACTCTCTCTTCAACTCTTTTGTGTGACAAATTCCCTTTTACATTAAGTCGACCATGCACTCCTAACCATGTAATATCCCACATCAAAGGGGGCATATGTGAGCTAGTCAACATTGTTTTAATAAATATCAAATCTGGAGGGGATCTATTAACATAATGTGGAGATTGGAAAAAAAAATTTTTGTTGGATATACTAATATAATTCTTTCCTCGTGGAATGAATAATCATAATTTTCATAATCTTCCACAATTTGAGTTTACCAAAACATTCATAAAAATATGTAGGAAGTCCTTGAATGTGCTTCTGCCTGCCAATTGGAGCATCCGATTTCCAGTCATCCAGCCATAGTGAAATAACATCATCACGCATGGGGACCAAATACATGAGATATTAACAAGTAATGGCCTAAGATTTACATACACAAAAATTGAAAAAAGAAAGAAACTGGATTAACCATCTGCAAGCCTCCTTGCTCACGTCAGAGGTATAAAATACCCCTCTTTATAGGATTTAAGCGATTACCCCAGACTGCCCCAAATATACACTTAATAGTATCATTTCAAAATGTTTAGGAAGGGGATATATCGCTGCCAAATGTAAAAAGTATCCAATCAAATATGTTTTGACCATTTAGATCCTTTTCAGTTTTGACATTCTCCACTTATTCCAGTTAGCCACTCGTAGTTTAGCTTCCACAAGTGGTTTATTCCAATTAAATTCAGCTATGTCAGTTACTCCAAAATACACCCCTAAGATGAGCACTGCATCTTGTACTACTGGAATACCCATGATAACAGTATGGTGACAAGACCCTTCTCCAAGAAAAATGCACTTACTTTTGGTTCGATTAATCCGTGCACCAGTACATTCCATGAAAGCTATCACCATCGCATCTGTAGCTTTGCTGGACTGAACATCTGCCAGAAAAATATAATTGTCATCAGTGTACACAACTGTTTTTAATTCTGTCATGTCACTATGAAGGGAAAGCCCTCTAATGCCCACTTCATTATTGATTCTCCACAACAGAGTCTCTAATGTCAATATATAGAGAAGAGGACTAAGGGGAACATCCCTGTTTCACTCCTCGAGTGTATGTACGGAATTTCCCCACCCCCCCATTCACATATGGAGCTGCTTCCATAGTGTCATAATACTGTTGTAACCAAGTAATAAACGAGTGTAGAAATCCAAATTTCAATAAACATTTCCAGATATAATGGTGTGAAGCCCTATCAAAGGCTTTTAATTGATCGAGACTTAGTAAAAACCCCATAATTTCCCCTGACCAACTGTTCTCCATTACTTCCCTAAATAAAATTAATGCTTCCATAATTTTTTTTCCCAGGTAAGGAGCAAAATTGAAATGGACTAACAATAGAACTCAATACTATCAATAATCTGTTACTTAATAATTTAGACAAAATCTTACTATCTGAATTAAGTAAAGTGATGAGCCTCCAGTTTCTGAGATCTTCTTTAGGACCTGTCTTATGTAATAATATTACCAACCCCTGATTAAAGTTGAAGGGAACTGAACCAGTATCTCAATTATTATTAAACAAGTATAACAATTCTATATTTAATGTCCCATAAATTAAGGAATACAATTCATTTGTGATGCCATCCTATCCAGGGGATTTATTCCTCGGAAGTGTAGTAATGAACATAGTAAATTATTGTGCTGTTATTGTGCTACAGAGAGAGCCTTTGAAAAATTCAGGACTATGTGGAAGATTACAAGACACCAATGACTCATCTAATTTATCAAGTGAAACCTTTGAATCTGCCTTAAAAAGTTATTGCAGATATTTATCTAATTCTTGTAGAATTTCCTTCTGAGTTTCCACAAAATCTCCTGATGAAGTTTCTAATCATTTCATCTCCTTTTTTATTCCTTTGGGACGCACAACTCTCAAAAGGGTTACAGGCTCCTTGTGTACTAGAGATCCCAAACCTTGTTCAGCTTCTAGAGACTTACATCTATCATACTGAGTTTTAACCAAATCCTCCTTTAAAGTATGTATAACTTCCTGTGACACAAATTCGCCTTTATTTAATATGGAATAAACCCAAAGTAATTCTTACCTTAAGGCATTATAAGATTATTGCTTTTCCTGCCCCAAAATTCTCCCAATGTGTTGAAAATAGTGTGTAATATCTAGTTTTGTACCTTCCCACCATAATTGTGGAGAATCATGTAAGAAGTAAACAGACCTTCTTGCTAAGAGTAAGGAAGCAAAACCCTCCCTAACTTCAGGTATTTCTACAAGGGAAAAATTAAGTTTCCAATATCTGGGCCCTTTGGACAGAGCAGGGAAATCTGATAAAATAATTTGTAACATCACATGGTCTGAGGTAGCCCTAGGCACATGTTTTTGAGAGCTACAACACAAATGTGGGGAAATAAACCAATAATCTATTCTGGACTTGCGTGAACCTGAAAAGTATATATGCTGGTTGAATCTCTGACACCTCAAATGCATCCTGCAACCCAGTAAGGTGTAATAAACCATTCAAATAGTGGGTATTACAATATAATTTCATTCCCCGAGCTTCCCTATCCCACAAGGACCTATTAATACTGAAATCCCCACCAAACAAAACATTTTTCCTCATAAATAGAAATGACTGTATTTTAGTAAGTAAGGCAATTCGGTCAGCCTTGACTTGTGGCACATAAATATTAATTAATCTAAAATCAGAACTCTGAATAGTAACATCCAATAAAAGAGCTTTCCCTGAGACTATATCCACCACATTGGTCACAATAATATCGGATCTGAAAAAACAAATGCCTATTCCAGAACATACAACCTCCCTTCCATTTCCCGACCAATAACTAGTTCCCCGTATCCAAGCATGTGAAGCAACATCAAAATCGTCTGAAGAATACAATCTGGTATCCTGAAGAAAAATCACATCCAGCTCATAGTTGGTAGAAAAATCAAATGTAGCCAGTCTTTTTTTCCTGGATCTAATACTGTAAGTATTGAATGTGAATATACGTAATTCATACCCCATATAAAAGCATAAAGGAACGCTTAGAGAAACAACTTATTTTTTCCTAGCACTTTTTCTGGTACCCAATCTGCTGCCTACTATTTTCTTTTTAACTTTTGTGACATAGATGGGCTTAAGGTCTTGATCTAAATCTGAAGCAGGATCCCGTTGTGAGGAGGACCGGGATGTAGTATCGGAATGCAGATCTCTCATGATATCATCCACTGGGAGACTATCAAATTTATTTGAAGTTGGGATAATATGCTGAGGGCTTTCTAACAGACAAATGTCTCCTTGAGGCTCACTTGAGACATGCAGGCCACTGTGTGAACTATCTAAGGAAGGGGTGGGGGTGGGGCCATAATTCCTACAGTAGCATGTTCAACAATAGGAGATACAGTTATGGACTGTGGTACAGAGCCCTGGGCAACTTCAGTCAACAATTCTGTGTGTCTAATAGGACAGGCAGATCCCTGAGCCTCCAGGACTATAGATGGGCCATTCAGATAATCAGAAGTAGATGCAGCTCGAGGCTGCTGAGGTGTTCTGGGGTCTACAGGGCCTCTGCCTGATCTAGCAGTGTTAATATAAAAGTCCTGCATTGCAAAATCAGCATCATCAGTATTATGTGATGCCAGGGGACATTCAGCAAAACTGTGGCCTGGTTCTTCACAAAAATTATAATTTGGGGCATTCACAAAATCCATGCCCGCATGTCCCAGCTCCCCACAGTGAAAGCATTGTATTTTATCACAGGTAGTACTGATATGTCTTAAAGAACCACATTTGTGGCATCGCCCAAGTTGATCAGAATAGAAGACAAAACCCTTGTCCCTGCCTAAGAAAAAACAATTAGGGAGATGTTGAAAATTATTATCTACCTGAAACAATTTCACCTTAAGCAACCACCCCTATTCCAAAATCCCTTGGAATCTAAAAGTAGGGTTTGGGGCACCTTGTGCATCACATTTTTTCTCTAACCACTGTAGAATATCAGTACTGTTTACCCCCTCATTGTGGAATAAAAAAGTAATCAATCTAAAAGATTGTTTTTTCAGGGAAATCACTTGAAAATGTACCCTTAAAGGGTTAGTCTTCAAAACAGAATATTTTGCCAAAACTCATTCTAGCACAGTTGACGTTCTAAGGCTAATGTCAAATATATGTGCCCCAGGGGCATGGATTAGGGCATATACCTCAGTAGGAGTGAAACCCACAGATTGTTTTAAAAGGACACAACCGAAGAATCAATCAGGCAATTCCTCCATGCCCCCTAGGTAGCGTAATCTTATGGCATTTCTTCCTTTCGCCATCTCAACAGGTTTCTGAAATAAGTCGGCATAGGTTTTCTTCCCAGAACTATCTTTGTTGGAAGCGAAGTTCAACCCTGCAGTAGCACTCCCTTCCTCCCCCAACAGCAGTTCAGGGTCAGGCCCTGTCTCAAAAAAGGTATGAAGTGGGGAATAGGAAAAGGTACCTGAAGTTGAAGGAACCTTCTCAGAAGCAAACTGTTTCTCGGACAAAGCAAGTGGCTCGTGATCCTGTAGTCTTGCAGCAGTTTCTGAATTTGAGAGTTCCAAACACTGTAAAGGTAAAGGAGCAGCTTCTGCACCATTCTCCTCAGCCACCGCCCATGTACCATCTTCCCAACATTTCCAACTGGCCTGTAGTAAGGCCTCCTCTGTTGATCAACTGACATCTCCCAGCTGCTGCTGTTGTGCAGATGACATCTGGCCTGATTCTAAAATGGTCTCCACCGGAGCAGTCTCCATTGAGTCTCAAGTGTCTGCCATAAGGATTTTAGGAGCAGACATCTCAGGTGAGTGCAATGACCCTTGCAACCACTTTCTCTTTTCTTTCTTTGTGCAACAATTCAGTAGCTTGAGCGTAGTCCTGACAGGCCAGGTTAATTTTTTCATCTAACTGCTGTCGCAAAATCTGATCTAGATCGGCATCTTCCTCAGTTGAATCCATATTTGAAAGATTTGCCAATTAACTCACCGGCCGCTCCCACGCTATTGGCATTTGACACACCCGCCAGGGAGACCTTGCCGCATCCACCTGTCTTTGTCTCTAGATCCAATGCAACTGATCGCACACACCTACTAGACAGCGCCCCCTACCACAGAGTAGGGGAATTTCCCTTATGTCTTGGCCAAATTTCCCCCATTCATTAAAAATACCACCAACAGCTTAATCTGGTTCAATTTCAGTTGGTTACCATCTGTATCCCCCCCCAGTCACCCCTGAAAAAGGCACTTCTAGTCTCAGTAGACCTACTGGGTCAACAAAATTCAATAAATAAATAAATGTAAAACCATTGGGACTATTTAACATTTTTGTCAAACATTTTTGTTTGCACAATCTAACTGTAACTTTATTTGTAATTTGATGTAATATATGTTATTTATGATGTTTGTAAACAACTGGACATGTGTAAAAGGGCTAACTGAGGTCACTATGTCTTCCAGCATAACAAAAAAGCATTTGTCAATGACGAATGTTTGCTTGCAGATATTAGCATTGGACATGCAGGAGTTAGATGCAGAATAGGAGTGACAGTGAAGTATTGAATTCACACCAATCCCACCTCCACCCTGCAGAGATAGACAGGCATTGTGGTGTGCCTGTGGTCATTGCCCATACTGCTCATGGCATTTCACCTCACCCTATCCTGTAAACACTGACAAGTGTTGAGGTGTGCCTTGGGGGGTGTTTGGCTTCACAGTCACCCCATTTCATAAGGACATACACTGAAATGGGTGCAGTACAGGAGAATGGGGTGAAATCTGGGGCTGAAGAGTGCAAGGTACACCTTGATGCCTTTCACTAGCTTCAGGGTGGGGGTGGGATGGCATGAGCATTACAGCCGGTGATCCAGAGATACACATCTGATGCCTGTCAGTCTGTACAGGGTGGGATGCTATGGTTAGAAACCCTAATGCCCCTGGTCTGTGTTGGTATTTGCAGTACAAATTTTTAGCATGGCTTTTTTTGTGACCCCCACCTCATGAAAGCATTTGGGACCTCTTCTCATGAACAGTGGCACTGTGATTTTGTTAATGTGTCCCGAACTTTGAGTTCCCACAGCAACCGTGCCATTCTGCACCAGATGTGCATGTAACCCCCCCTGCAAATGGGGTTCCCAAAAGACTTCCAGGAGCTTGCTTGAATGCTCCAAGCCTGAATGGTGTTTGGCGTTTAAGCCATTTATCTGTGAGTGTTTTTAGAGCCTCTAGTACTGTCTCTTTAAGAGCTGTCTGCTTGCAGACATAATTAGTTTGTATGGGGGGACTGTGTGTTTCTCTGCTTGAGTACCACTCGAGCTGCTGTAATTCACTCCATTTTGCAGTCACTAGGAGTGCAAAGGGAACCTATCTGAAAGATGTAACTGTTTGCCAGAAATCACTTAGAGTAATAATGAAAATACAGTTTGTCTAACCTGCTTTCTTTGCAGTCAGAACTGTGTTTGCCTAGTTCTCCATTCTAGTTTTGAACTGCTGAACTGGACCAATCAGTGTGGGTTAAGGTAGCTCTAAAATGGTGCCTTGGACGAATCAGAACTTGGACTCATAATCTGAGCCAGCCACAAGAGGATTGTATGGGCAGTGACTCTGGGAGATGTAGTTTTGGACTTCAGCCTTTTGGACCAACAGGGGGCAGTCTGTGTGACAGCCAATCCAGTCAAGAACTGGGAGGAACTCAAAGGAAGTGCCCGGTTTTGTCTGCTGGAGTTTCAGTTGAGCTCTGGCAGTGAAGGGAAGGAGCCCTGTGCTTTTCGGTGTGCAGTTTTAGTCGGAAACGTGTTAAGGCCCAGTTCCGGTCTGCAGCTTGTGTAACTGCTTGTTAGGACTGAATCCGTCCTGTGAGAGAATCAAAGGATATCTGAAGAGTAGAAACCAGGCTCACCCTGTAGAAGACTGGAGAAATTGCTGAATTGCGCTCGGTCTGTCAGGAACTGAATCTGCTGTGTGTTCTCCCGGTATTGTGCAGTAATTGCGATCGGGATACAGAAGCAGCCTGCCTGGTATAGTACTTTCTTTTTACCGTATAAATGTGTGAGGAGGCTTGTGTAGCTCAAGTGAATCCTGCTGCCATTAAAGGACTTTTGCCTGTTACTGTTTACCATATAAATGTGTGAGAGTCTCGTGGAGCTCAAGAGTAGCCCTGCTGACGTTGAAGGACCCTATCTTGTTTGGAGGTCGTGAGTACTAATTCAGGGTCGCTCCTGTTGAATTGGCACATTGAATCCAAATGGAATTACTGTACTGCTGACTGTTTAACTAATTTTCTTTTCTCTGTGTGAGGCCCTACCAGCTGCCACAGTTTGGACTAGCCACTAGGGCTTGGGTACCCAGGGACAGTAACTGGTAGGGATAGGCCTGTGCACAGAGCCATAGGTAGATGAGTAAAGTGATAAGCTAATTAACCTGATTTCCCCCTGTCCTTGTTATATCCCCCTAAATAAATCAGAGCTGCTTGTTTCAGCAAAGTCATACTGCCTGAGGTATTTGTCTATGTTAAAGTATTGTACTGTGATTGTTGCACTGTATCTTCTTATTTTACAGGGGGTCCCAGTGCCTGAACCAGTCCTGGGGGTAAGTGTATACTGTGAAGGTGATTATGATATACTGTGTGGGCCACTAGTGGGGAGAAAGGAGGGTTGCAGTGTCCCAGAGGGCTGTGACCAAGTTAGTTTAACTATTGCAAACCCTGACCTCTGGGTGGAGGCACCCGCCATCGGATCCAGGCCCCTCAATCTGTTAGTGGCAAATCAGGCAGGGGTAGTAGCCCCTGGGATAGCGCCATCTAGGGATTACATGCGAAAATGCAGATCAGGCAGGATGTGAAGAATGACAGCTGTACCATTCATATGGAGGTGTGAAGAGATAGCAATGTTGAAAATCAATAGTGAAAATATTAAAAATGCTCGAAGTTCTGAGCATACATGGAAACTGTGCAGCATATGCTTGTACCACAGCCATTTAGTGGAATTATTTCACCAAATTTTCAACATAGGCATTTTGTGACTTCTGCTCAAGAACACTGTCACTATGATTTTCTTAATCTGTCCGAAACCTTTAATTTCCCACAGCAACTGCGCCATTGTGAGTCAGATATGCAAATGCATATTTCAGGCAGGATATGAAAAATGACAGCTGTACTGTTCATAAGGAGGTGTGGCAAAATGCCAATGTTGAAAATCTGGAGTGAAAATATTACCAATTTCAGAAGTTACAAGGGTGCATGGAAACTGCGCAACTCACGCTTGTAACGGTCATGTTATGGACTTTTGTCACCAAATTTTCAACATGGGCATTTTAGGACCTATGCTCATTAGCAGTGTCACTGTGATTTTCTTAATCTGTCCCAAACACTGACTTCCCCCAAGCGATCGCGCTATTCTGCGCCACAGGTGTGAAAACATTTTTCGGGCAGGATATGAAAAATGACAGCTGTACTGTTCATAAGGAGGTGTGAAAAAATGCCAGTGTTGAAAACCTGGAGTGAAAATATTACCAATTTGCAAAGTTATGAGCATGCGTAGAAACTGCGCAATGCACGCTCATAACACAGTCATTTTTTGGAATTTTTTCCCCAAATTTGCAATGTAGGATTTTTGATAGCCCACCTCATGAACAGTGACACTGTCATTTCATTTATCAGTCCAGAAAGGTAATTCCGTGCAGTGACCTCAAAATCATCTTTCGGGACCAAATAACGAGATGACAGTGACTGAATTCAGGAGGTTGGGTCCAAAGAACCCCATGTTGAAAACTAGGTGCCAAAATTTGAAAAAATGGCCCAGATATGCACCAAAGTTGAAAAAAAAACATGTATGCCATTATGTAGATGCATAGATTAAAGTCTGCACCGGGGTCTTGTGCTCAGCATCGAACAAATGTCAATAAGGAAATTAGTTTGCCAGCACCAGGTAAAGATGACAAAAGTGCTATCCAAGCTTGCAGAGTTGAATCATGTGCTAAGTATGCACCAAAGGGAAGCCACAAATCACCAAGTGTGCTTTTAGTCCAGCGTTTTTATTACAAGCTCCTTGCAAGTTGCCAGCCTCCTCCTGTGTGTTGTAATGGAGGAGGTTGGCAGCTTGTAAGGAGTGTGGAAGCTTTTGAAATGTATATTTTGTGTGCAATAAAAATGCTGGACTAAAAGCACACTTGGTGATTTGTGGCTTCCCTTTGGTGCATTCTTAGCATATGATTCAACTCTGCAAGCTTGGATAGCACTTTTGTTATCTTTACCTGGTGCTGGCAAACTAATTTATGCCATTATCCAGCTTACCGGCATTTCTTCAGTTCGCGGTTGGCTTCAAAGAGTGCAGAAGTGTTCCCGGTCCAACAAAGATCGTCGCACTGGGCTCCAGAGGTAAGTATGGGGTGGGGGGGGGTGGAGGTAGAGTACACAGCAGGTGGGCGTGGGTTGGGGGATGCGGCATGGGGCTCAACGAGGGACTGTTTTCTTTTTTTACAGGACTTAAAATTAAAAAAGACATCGCGGGACACTTTTGGCATGCTGGGGTAAGCTCCCAGCATGCCACCTGGTCGAGTGTTTGTTGGGAAGGTGGGTACTGGAGCCAATGGGGATTGGGTACCCCTGTCGGCCATACAGTGGGGTGGAGGGGAGTGGGAGCGCATGAGCCGAGGGGGATCGGGCAACCCCGCGGCACATAACAAATGGGGGGGCGCATCATGCTGATGGGGATTGGGCTACCCCGTCGGCAACTAAACTGGGGATGGGGACATGCCAACAGGGGGATTGGGAACCCCCAAGTTGGCTTTCATGGGGACTGTGAGGCGGGTGGTGAGAGTCGCTGCCCACTGGCCATGTTATATGAAATTTTACACCAGGCAAGGAATCACCCTGCAATGACAGGTCGCTCTCTCATTGCAGTGATGGATTCCTTTCAAGGTGGTGGCATGCTGGCTGAACTAGTGTCAGCAGCAGCATGCCACCACATTGGAGAAAGTGGTCCAGGCCTCAAAAGACACTGGGAGCATTGGCCCCCACAGTGCCCTACCTCCAAAACCCCACTTCTCTCTTAAGCTGTGATGAAATGTTTCTTGTGCATGCGTACAAGCAAACATAATAAAATGAAATGAACAAGCATGTGGTCTCAAAAAGAGTTTGGCATGCTGTCTCTGGGATCTCTTCTCCCTCTCCTGATGCATGAAGATAGGTTGTGCATGCTGGATATTTATTTTATTTATTTATTTATTTAGTTAAACATCAGTTTAGAAACCTTTGAGCCAGAGACTCATTTACAAAGGTACCTCGTCACAAAGAGGACATCAGAACAGTAGTACAAGGGACACAGTACTTACAAACAAAAAAGTTACAGTTCAATTACAATTTTGTTACAATAGAATACAATCTCCAACGAAGCAAAAGATAACAAAAGGTGCAAAACTTATGGTCGGGGGAGAGCTGGTGGGAGTAGAAGGGAGGGAGATAGGGGAGGAGGAATTAGTAGGGAAAGGAAGGGGGGGGGGAGCCGCTCAGTGAGCATTGTCAAACAGAGTACATATTTTTATTTATTTATTTTTTTTTACACTAGGCTAGCGGCAGTTGCATTTGCGAGAGCTAAGCAGGAAGTTTCTGAGCCTGGGCTTAAAGCAAGCTAAGGTTAGTGAGTTTGAGACACTGGCAGGGAGGGAGTTATACCAGTGGGGCGCACGGTAGGGGAATGCCCTCTGACCTTGAGAGGTCCTGGCTCTCGGAATAACTAGGTAGCTCTTGACCAGCCATGTGTGATCAGGGCCTGCAGTATGGCGAATGGAGTTGGATAGGCCTATGGGGGATAGGGCCACGAGGGCTTTAAAGGTGAGCTGACATGTCTGATACATGAGCTTCTCTTCCAGGTTGAGTAGGGTAGCCAGGGTGTACAGCTCACATGTGTGAGTGAGTCTGGGAGCACCAGTGATAAGTCTGCAGGCCTTATTAACTGTGAGGCGAACCTTGTTGAGGGCAGTCTGATCTGCTGAGCCATAGACCGGAAGGCCATAGTCAATGAGAGACATGACAGAGGAGGTGACAGCCAGGCGGAGGGCATCAGGAGGGAGGCATTTCTTGTGCCGGTAAAGAATGCCTAGCGTGAGTTGGCGACAGAATTTAGGGCAGATATATGTCCATGGAATGAAAGTGCAGGGTCAAAGGTTATACCAAGATATTTATAGGACTGCACCTGGTCAATGACGAGATTGGGTGTGGAGTGGACAGCTAAGGGAAACTTGCTGTACTTATTTTGGGGTGGGGAAGAGCATCGTTTTGTTTTCTTAAGGTTGATAACAAGTCGGTGCTCAGTGAACCAGGTAGCTGCAGAGTCAAAGACTAGTTGGAGGGAGTTCTGTAGCAGCATGGGGTCATTGTGGGAGGCAACGAGAACAGCATCATCAGCATAGAGAAGCATCTTACCCGTACAACTGCTGGGTAGGGAGTTAAGAAAGAGTGAGAATAGTAGGGGTCCAAGAATTGAGCCCTGAGGCACCCCAGAGTGAATGGGGCATGTTTCAGAGAGAGTACCATTGACTTTCACACATTGGGAGCGGGCGGAGAGATAGCTGGTGCACCAGGAAACAGGTCCTGAGGCAAAGCCTATTAGGTCGAGGGTGGAGAGCAAAAGAGGATGCGAAACAGTATCGAATGCTTTAGACAGGTCAATGAATATAGCACCAGCCAGGGCACCAGAGTCCAAGGAGTCATGGAGGAAGTTGGAAAATTCCAGGAGTGCTGTATTGGTACTATGACCTGCTCTGAACCCGTGTTGTTCAGGGCAGAGAACATTGTACTTACAGAGGTAGTCAGAGACTTGGGACGCCACAATTTTCTCTAACGCCTTAGAGAGGGGGGAGAGGATTGAGATGGGTCAGTAGTTACCCGGAAGAGTCCTGTCACCACCTTTATGGACAGGGGTAACTGTGGCAATCTTCCAGGCAGAGGGGAATTGTCCGAGACAGAGTGATTTGTTGAAAATGCACGTAATAGGTGAGAGGACCTGATCCAGGACCTGACGAAAAGGCAGGGATCAAGTCATTACCGATGGTGTTACCTTTTAGGCTTTTTAGCAAGTAAGGCTCTAGCTTTGCATGGTGACACGACGCAGGTGGAAAGAGGGTGGGCAATGGTTGGTGGTACAGATGGAGGAGGTGGACTGAAAAAGTTACCAGGAAGTACTGAGCTAAGGTCGGTAAAGGAGTTATTGAGGTGGGTGGCAATGAGGGCAGGGTCAGAGGAGACGGTACCATTGATGTTGAGAAGAGAAGGAGAGGGGAATTTTATTTATGTATTAGCTTTCATTGACCAGGTAAGTACACTAGACACAGATTGTGTCTATTTTCAGGTATAACTCAGGAGATTACAAGACAAGCAATGCAACACACTGCAATATGATACAATATAGCACATACAATAGTATGTGGATTATGGAACAGGAATAAAAACAAAGTATAGGATACAAAAATTACAGAGCAGGTACTGAACATGCCAGTCCATAGAAAAGACATAATCAAACATAGCTACAGTAACCCTGGGTAAAATACGTGCCAGCTGATCCAGCTAAGGCAGTGCTGAAAGTATGACAATCAGCCTTAGGCAGATGAAGACAAGAACTACCTGCAAAGATTATGTGCAGACACATTTAGAATTGACCTTGAGGTGAGCCCACAGGAACCTTCTCAAATGAGAGTGGGAGGAGGCGCAGCAGACTGAGAGTGGCAGGAAGTTCCAGAGTTTGAGCACAGTAATGCACAAGGCCGGGTCCCCCATAAAGGTGGATGTCTTGGGGACACTGCGAAGTGATTTACCATTTTATTGTAGGGGATAGGACCAGTAGGAAACATTTAGCAGGGATACAATGGGGGGTCCTGTCCTAATTGTTTTGGCAATGAAGTAGCCTAAGGCAACTAGTCAACTGTTTAAAGGAGATAGCAAACTCAGGCAGCTACAAAGCTCACAGTGAGGAGTTGCATGGCTGAGAGAGAAAGTGAATCTACAAATGTTATTGTAGGTGGTCTCCCACTTGGAGAGCATGGACTTGGAAGCACCAGTAAAGGATGCAAGCCAGTAGGACAAGGAAAACAACCCTAGTGAGGGCCAAATGGGCATTTGGTGTTAGGAAATGTTTTACCCAATATGCCAGACCAAGCTTAGCATTTACTGATTTACAAAGAAGTTGAATATGAAGGGAGAAGTCAAGATGTTGACCTAGTGCAACCTTTTAGGTATTTAAAGGATGGCACTACCTTCAGTGGAGTCCCATCAGTGCAGCTAATGGAAAGGGGGATGGGGCAGGCTCCAGTTTAGTAGGGGACCCAAGGAGCATGAGTTGTGTGTCTTTCTGACATTCATTACCAACCTGCTTTTGACAAGCCAGGCTTCAAGTTGTGGAAGTCATCTGTAAAGTGGGTGTTGATGAGGTCTATGCTCTTTGAGTTGTGAAGGAGCACCAGGTCATCAGCATACACAGTGGTTTTGTAGGAAGTAATGACAGCAGGGAGGTTATTAGTGAACGATGAGAAGAGAATAGGCTCAAGGACTGAGCCCGGGAAGGGGGAGGAGGGTTGGGTAAGCTTAACAGGGACTGGCTCCAAGGTAGATCCATTGAACTTGACAATTTGTTGGCGGTTTGACAGGTAGTATCTGGACCAGGAGACTGCATGTGCAGACAAGCACAAATCATGCAATCTGGAGCACAGAAGAGTGTGGTCAACCAGGTCAAAGGCCTTGGACAGGTCAATAAAGATGCCTCCAGTGAGCTGTCTCTGATCCATGGCAGTTTTGATCCCCATGACCACATGCATAAGTGCTATGGAGGTGCTATGGGCCTTTCAGAAACCTTGCTTGTAGTCAAGACGTTGTGGGAGTAGAGGTGTTCAGTGAGCTGGTTGGCTACAGCCTACTCAAGCAGTTTACTGAGAGCAGGGAGTATCACAATGCAGTGACAGTTTTTGAGACATTTAGTATCCCCAGCCTTTGGGACAGGAACAACTCTGACAAGCTTCCAGCTGTCAGGAATGGAACAGTGCCAGACAGAAACGATAGGTTAAAAATATACTGGTCCAGCGCTGAGGGTTCAGGCTCTGGGCACCACACCTCGCACCATGCTGGCAACCCGGGTTCAAAAAAGGACTCGGGCCATCGGAGGTCGGAGGGACAGAGGAGGATAGAGCATCCCAACGGATGCTCTCCTCCTCCAGGGGTGGGTTCCTGGGGTGCCTTCAGCACCCGTCACACCAGTGCCTGTGGAAGCACAGGTATCGGGGCTCAGGCAGTTCTTCAGAATCAGGGAGGGGAGGACGTTGTGGGCACTTGGCAATGACGTGTGTCAGCATGTCATCTGCCTGGATGTCAGTCCTGTGTACCGACGTCCTCAGGGCTAGTGGAATCTAAGAGGGAGAAAATGCAGAACCCCCCACTGTACCCCAAGATGACAACTGACCTAATCCCAGACTAACTACCACGAGCAGACCCCAATGTGTGCAGGTGCTTCAGAAGGAGGAAGGTAAGGGGATGAAGGCCAACACTCTAGGGGCAGACTCGGTGGTAGAATCACCCGGGGTGATCAAGTCTGAAGGAGTGGGGTGAGCGGTAGTAAGGTGGGATAAAAGAAAGTGCAAAAATTATATATTTATATATATATATATATATACTATATATATATATATATATATATATATATATATACACACACATATATATATATATGTGTGTATATATATATATATATATATATATATACACACACACACATATATATATATATATATATATATATATATATATATATATATACACACATACACATGCATACATACACACATACACACACGCACACACTGGACCAGAGGGACAATGATAGGGGCACTGATTTTCAGGAGCTTGGCTTCCTGACTGTCACAACTAGCACTCATGCATGGGGAGAGCCTAGTGAGTGTCTTCAATATAGCCTGGATTGAAACAACCTTAAGATAAAAAGGGGGCTGAGGAGGAAGGGGGACAGAAGGACTAGGGTAGGCAGAGGACTCAGTCACTCTGGAG
Source organism: Neoceratodus forsteri (assembly GCA_016271365.2). Taxonomy (NCBI): domain Eukaryota; kingdom Metazoa; phylum Chordata; order Ceratodontiformes; family Ceratodontidae; genus Neoceratodus; species Neoceratodus forsteri. The sequence continues at coordinate 706,440,734 of CM057459.1, read as the reverse complement.
AATGACAACAAGGATGTGTGAGAGCAGTAAAATGTCAATTACAAGCATCAGTGATGGTCTTAACATTGCTGCAATTTACACCTATCTGCATATCAGCATGGCGCTGCTTTGAGGAGCAGTCACCCAGGTCCTTGACATTTTTCTAAAACAACCGTGGGCCCTTAGCAGGAGCTAATAGGGCTGCTGGAGAATAAGCACTCGTGACAGAGTGAATTTCAGGCTTGCAATTATTATGCAACCATCTATATTCCTGTAGGTTAAGCATGGTTTGGGATGCCTTGTAGCAGTACCATTGTATGTCCCTTTGCTTGAGTAGCTTAAGGAGGTCACGATGGAGCCACTTTGTTGTGACACCCCTTACCCTCCTCTTGTTCAAGGAGCATGAGCCTCCTGAAGGGAGATGAAGGCCTAGGTGAAGGCAGTCAAGGCAGCATATACAGAGGAATTGGAGTAAACACAAGATCAGTCAATGTTTGCCAGGTCCGTCAGAAAGAGCCCCGGGTCGAAGTTCGACTAATCTCTGAGGCTTATGACTTTGAGAGGTACAGTACCTTGAGAATGTTACATTTTTAGACACAGTACATTGTGGAGTAGTCTGAAATTGCATCCAGGAACACACCAGACTGTAAAATACCATGTGGTCTGTTTGTTAATATCTAAGCAAAGATGATATGGGACCCACACCTCAGTGACATTCTAGTTGAATTGGAAATGACTTGTGTGAGGCCCAGCTCAGAGGTTACATTTTCAAAGAGGCTACAACTACTCCCAAGCCAATTCAGGTAAATGTCACCCATAGTTAGGGCCTTGTTAGATCCCGTAGAGCTTCTAACATAGGTAAGGAGCTATGACATGTCCCCCACAGAGCTTCTAACATAGGAAAGAAGCTGTGACAGGTCATTTACACCAAAGGTGGGAGGGCTGTACACCCACAGGACTTGTATTTTTTAGGTGTTCCCTAGGAGGAGTACAGTGTGCAAATACTCAACAGATGACTCTGAACCATGGAGACATTTAGATGGGATTTATAGTAGACAAGTAGGCCACCACCACATTTAGACCCAGTGTTGTCCAATCTAATAATATTGTAACATGGGAGGGAGCGAACCAGATTGTCTGTGGTGGATTTTAACCATGTCTCAGTAAGGCCGAGGATGTCACAGTCATAGTTAATAACCCAGGCAGTGTGTTCTACTTTGTTAGCAAGCAGGCTACAGGCATTCAGATGAGCAGTCTTTAATCCTTTGCTACCAGTCCAGCCAGAGAAAGATGTAGTGGATACTGGTGTTGGTCCAGAGTTAGGTGCCATGTCACCTGCAAGTGCGAGGTGGAGTAAAGCAAGTCATATGGGAAAGATGTGTGGAGAACATTGAACAATACTAATGGGCAGGCAGAGCTTGCCCTTAAGGTGTTGAATCAGTGGTAGGAAAAGTTGATGGTGAAGCAATCTTGATTTGGGCAGTTGAAGCACGCTGTTGCAGAGCATGGTTGAAAAAAAGAACTGATTCCCAGAGGTGAAGGAAATGGGGTGAGGAAGTGGTACCACTGGGGGGGGGTAGGTCCAGTGGTACATGCAGGATGCATACCTGCACATCAAAATCTGACAGTGCCACAGGCAGTAACTCAGCATCTGCCCCAGAAAGTCAACATTTCCAGTTCAGCATCTTGCCCTTTGGGTTCTCCTTGGCACCACTTGTTTTTACCAACTGGTGGTTTTACTCTGGTGGCTGATCCTGTGTCCAGAGCACCTGTATGTTTTCCCTTACTTGGAGGTCTGGCTCCTGAAGGAAGCCTCAACACCTAAGACCATGTACACTCTGCACCACATCAGTGTCAGAACCAAAGACTGGAATTTCAACCTTTTTACTGCTATTAAGTTTAAAATCAAAGTATACAGTTTATGTTTCTTTGGAAAAATGGATCAAGTTTTTTCTTCACAGTCTGTTGTTTAAAAAGGTTCAAATAATTTTATAAATGAGCGTTGCATGTGGCACCATAAAGTGATAAAAATAGAGGGGCACACACAGCAAAGGCCCGATCACCCATGAGTGTTCTGGTTTCTGTGACAAGGAACAGAGCTGAATCATTGGGCCCGAGTTGGTAAGCAGAGTTAGCAGGCTTAAATAGCTCTGCTATGACTGGTGGGGTGGCAGTTCTGACAACTCTGTCAGTGAAGCAGCTCAGCACGAACATGCAATAGTTCCCTGGAGAAAACCACTCCAGCTTGTCATACAATTCACAATAGCGTGCAAGTCAAGGAGCAGAGAGGGCAAAGCAGCAAATATTATTATAAGCTACATCCTATTTTGACAGACTGTTTTTTGAGGCATGAATGAAGGTAAGGAGCCCATAGCAAAGAACAGAGAGAAGTATATCTTTAGCCAAAGCACTACACGCTGCAGATGTATGACAGCTCTTGGCTCTGTAGGCCAATTCCAGTTTAGAATTTGTCTCCTTACTCACATTTCTAATGTGCAGGGAGAAGTAAAGTTGTGGATCGAGGGTGACTCCCAGGTATTTTAGGGAGTCGACAACCATCAAGGGGGCCCATTTTTACTATCAACTTTCAGTGGCACAGGACATGCTTTGATTTTTGTCCAGGAACCAAACAACATAGCCTGAGGTTTTTGTTTGAGGTTTAGGGCTAACTTATTTGCCAGGAGCCAGTTTTGTATATGCCCAAAGTCAGACTGAAGGCAAGAGTTTATGACACTAATGTCCTGTGAATTTGTAAGGAGCACTAGGTCATCTGCATATAGGGTTACTTGTCTAAGAGTCGGGACCAAAAGTAGATCATTGACAAATGGAGAAAAGGATAGGTCCCAAAACAGACTCTTGAGGGACTCCAGTTTTGACAGCAGTAGGCTTGGAAAAGATCTTATTACACTTGACAAGTTGTTCCATTTCTGTGAGGTAACTTATATACCATGCTAAGGCAGAGATCGACAAGCCAAAAGTTCGATGTTTAGAACACAGGAGGATATGGTCAACCAGATCAAAGGCCTTTGAGAGGTCGATGAAGATAGCTCCTGTAAGTTTACCTTGATCTGCAGCAACCCTTATGTCAGATGTGACTTTGGCAATGGCGGTGGAGGTACTATGACCCTTTTGAAAGCCATGCTTCACCCAGGATAGGAGGTCATGTTTCTAAATACAGTCAGAGAGTTGGGATGCAACCACCGTTTCTAATAACTTGCTGATAGCTGATAGAATGGCTATTGGCTGGTAATTTTCAAGGAGTTTTGGATTGCCTTATTTAAACACTGGCAAAGCCCAAGCTATCATCCAGAGGTCAGGGATGGATCCAGTGATAAGGGATGTATTGAAGATGTGGGCAGTTGGTAGGGCAAGAAAAGGAGCACCTGACTTAATGAGTTTGGACTCCAGATTGTTGTGTCCAGCACTGGCAAAGGGGGAGAGGCTAGCAAGACGTCTGTGCATCTCATTTGTAGACACAGCTTTTAGGTATAATGGTGGATGGGGGGCAGGCCCAGGCTGGGAAATGTCAGATGGGAGGGAAAAAGGGAGATAAAGGCAGACATGTCAGAGAACTGGGTATTAAAAGCATTCATAATGGTTGAGGCATTATTGCAATTAACATCACCAATTAGCATATCAGTAGTGTGGTCCTTTTTTGCACAAAAAGGCTATATTTTTAATATTTCTCCAGAAACTCCTTGGGCCTGTAGATGAGGTCAACAGAGCAGACTTACAAAATTCACTCTTAGCAGTATGTATAGCTTTTTTGCACATATTTCTTAGACGTCTATATTCATAGAAGACAGGCATCTCTTGGGAAGTCTTGAACATGGCCCAACATTTATCCCTATGCTTCATGAGGGAAAACAGACCACCTTGCAGACATTTTGTGGTTAACTTAGATTTCATCAGTGACTGGATTTGGTTCGTAACATTGTCTAGTCTTTTCACAAAGGGTTTGGTCAGGCCTGCCACCATGTTTATCTGTGCCCACAGGTGTTGCTGACTGGGATGAAGCGTGCTTTTTTCTGGGTTGGTGACCCACCCCGTGCCTTGTTAAGGTGTTGAGGATGTGTTTGTTGTCACATTTGGTTTGATTTTTGGAGCTTCTTCTTATGAGCCAGTCGTTCAGGTATGGAATGATGTGTAGCCACTGTTCTCTTTGATGTGCTGCCAGTAGCACCAAGATCTTGGTGAAGACCCGGTGTGTTGATTCCATGCCAAATAGTAGGGCCTGATACTGGAAGTGGTGTCCTATGATGGAGTTATAAGTAATGTGATTAGTGCATTGGAATATGAATGTAAGTATCCTTCATGTCTATTGATGTAAGGTAATCCCTCCACCTTATTGCTCTGGGTGTTGTTCTGATTGTCTCCATCTTGAATTTCTTTGAGCATATTGACTTGTTTAAGAATTTCTAAGTCTGGCAATGGGTGTAAGTCTCCCATCTTATTGAGAATCATTAAGAAGATCAAGTAGACCCCTTTTCCCTTTAAATCTTCCAGGACCTCTGCAATCACTCTGCTTGTTAGAAGAAATGTGAGGACATCTTGCACTTAATATGGTGTTGCCTTTTTCCTTTAAACCAATGATAATATGAGCCTGTCTGATGATGTTTTTTTCTGAGAACTCTATTGCATAGCCCTGGGAGATTACTTCCAGTACCCACTTGTCTGGTGTAATTGTTTTCCATTGGTCGCTGAATAGTTGAAACCGACTCCACACTGGTGGGTACTGTAGGTTGTACTGGTTGTAAGACATGTAGTTATTGTAAAGATAATTTGTTGCTCTTGAAGTTGTTGCCATTGAAACAACCTTGGCTGGAACTGTTACTGTTTCTGAACCTGTTGTTGTTACTATAAGATAATCTGAACCCTCCACCCTTATTATAGTTGCCAGACTGTTGTTGACGGTCTCGAAAATTCTTCTTGCATAAGAAAATCCTGTTTTCAGAAGATGGCAGATAGCTGGAGTGCTTCTGTTTCTCATTGCTGAGATTCTTGCCTAATTCCTGTATCTTAAGCGACTGTTCAAGTACCTCACCAAATAGCTTCCCCACTTTGAATGGCAATTTTTGTGACAATTGTTTGGAGTTGTTATCAGCCTCCCATACCTTGAGCCATAGTGATCACCTCACTCTGCTCGCTACTGCTTCTGTCCTGGCATTGATTTTAAGAGTCTACTGCCATGTCAGCAAGATACTTGGCCATCTGCAGAGCTTTTTGGTTGAGCTCAGATTAGGAGGACTTAGGCTCCAGAGATGTACCCATATCCACTAACCATGTCATCTGGGACCATACCTCACAAGTGTCCCATATTGTGCAGAACATCTCGCATTTGCCCCTGTTTCTTGATCTTGTCCTACTGTCCTGCTAGTACCCATCATTGTCCAGGATTTGACTGACAGTGATGGTGCTGATGTCAGTGGGTGGCGGGACCTTTAAATGTGTGCTATGGCTAGAATGGGAGTGAGCAGCATAGGGCCAGAGGCTGGCAGTTTGCAAATTAAATGAAGTCAGGTCCAGTAATTGGTCACTCCGAGTCTGAGTTCCTCCTCTTCACATCTTAGCTAATGAAGACAGGGCTGGTCGCAGTTTGGATTTGGCACTTTGAAGTGCACTGCACACACTGCACCATGCACAGGCTGAGGAGAGTGTGGAGGAGTGTGAGCACGGTCGCCAACTGAAAAACTTAATTGCAATTTGCAAAAAAAATCTAAGCATTAAGCAAGGAGGATTATTTTCTGGAGGGAGACAGAGTCATTTTTGTGACCCCTGCCAGGTGCCAGTGCTGGGTCCTATGGTCGGATTCTCATTTGTGGCGCTGCACTGGAAGAGCTAACTCTGAACCCCAGAGAGTCCCTGCCTGGTCAAAGAGCAAGCACACCAGGCAGGAAGTATGAATAGCAGGCAGCAGTGAGCTCAGTTGGAGCACAGCGAGTATGGATGAACGAGGGAGTTGGTTGCCACTTTGCTTGCCAGTGCAACAGTGCTGTTGCCAGTTGCCATCAGATACAAAATCACTCCAGACCATGGGAGCTCAATAACTCAGTGCTGATGAACTAAGTGCCACTCACTATGCTGTGTGAGGTAGGTCAGATGCACTTGTTTACTCTGTGTAGCTGTTTGGGGGACCCTCTGCAGTGCACTGCAAGTCTGCAATTGCATCAACTTAAGTTAAAGGGTTTAACTTTAAAGGAGTGAGAGGATGAAGACTGTGGAGACAAAGGGAGTGAGGGAAGTGCTCTCACTCATTGGCATCGCGACTTGACTCTAGTCTGGCTGACTGGCTGCTAGTACTGCTAGTGATGCTGCCCCTTGCGCCAGTTGTCCTAGGAAGCTGTTGCTGGCTGCTCCAGACAGTGATCATAGCCCAAGTGATATCCCTCGTGGTGTCCCTGATTTCAAGGTATGGTGTCCCTCATTGTCCCTCATTCCAAGGGTTGGTGTCCCTCATTTCAGAGTCCAGAGGTTGAGAGGCATGTCTGAGACATTGTGGCATATATGGCCATCATTACCACCCTTGTGGCCAGACTTGCCAGCTTGAATATCTTCTTGAGACCTTCATTCATGTTTCTATCTGTTGGGTTCTTTAGCGGAGCCAAACCCTGAGCAGGCAAGACAGTATTTTTGCTTAACAAGGCCACTTGCGGGTCGACCATACGTGTGTTGCACCATATCTTTAACTTATCTTCTTGGATTGGATCCATCTTATCCCAGGATCTCTTTTTGGGAATTCTAGCTGGTTCTGCTGCTTCCCATTCTTTGGTGACAACTTCTTCAGTGGACTTGCAGACTAGAAATATATTGTTGGTGTTAGGCTTAGGTTGTAGGATAGGAATTAGCTTGCTTTCTGGCAGGAATGGAAGAGGCTTGAAACCCACAGTGGACTTGATTGACTGGACCAGCACAGAAACAGCACTGTTTGAACATATTTTGGCTGTTAGTGATTGTGGGTCTTCTTCTACACCATCGTAGTGATTAGACTCGTCACCCTCGTCTCCCAAGTCAGTGCCGTTATCATCTGGATTTTGGGGTGGAGATTGATTCTGAGGAATCTCATTATTATTGTTATGAACAGGCAGAGGAGCAGATAGGTTATTTAGTGCCTTTGCCATTACCTCTATATGCTCCATCATCTGCAGCATAAAGGCCTGCTGCATGTGCATGCTTTGTACAATGAGAGCCACAGTGTTGGGGTTCTCCTTTCTAAGGGTGTCCTGTCCATGTTCTCCTCCTCCTCATTATTTTCCTGTGAAGGTGGTCCAAGCCATAGGTGTCACACACAGGGCACAGGGGTCCTGGCTTATTGGGCAGCAGCACACTTTAAAGCTTGCATTTGTTTTTAATTCTGCCCATCTAGAGACCTGGTGGGGTAGGGTGGGTGACAATCATAGAAAACTCTGATTTAGTGCAAGATCATCATGTGAAATAACAATCTGCAGTTTATCCAGTTAAAGGGACTGGTGGTGATTCCATGAGTGACCCCATAACTCCTAGGAACAAATGGGGCATCCCTGCTTGTACTGTATATGAGGGGTGGTACACACAGCAGGTAGGGCATCCTGATGGTTTTCATGTAATAGTAATATTCCTCAGTACTGGCATGAAAAGACTGCACACAGGATCCTTGCTAGTTTTAACTGTAACAGCCTGCTGCCATGAGCAATATGGCCACTGGAAGTGATGTGCCACACCATTTGCAGCTGGCTTATAGCAGAGCTGCCATTTCCAAGATGGCTGCCAGACATGACACAGTAGCATCTCTTCCAGGGCCGAAGACAGCGAGTTGCGCATGGAAGAATTGGTGAGTCAGAATGACCATGATTCGGCAACAGTCATGCTTTGCTTGTTGGGTCTCATAGCATCCTTCATATTCATGGTTCCTCAGGTACTTCTGCATATGAAGATTCCTCAATAGCTGCTATGGACTCAGTGGTCTAAGTCCTCACAGACACTGGATCAGCTGGCATCAGTCTGCTCCCCCTCATAAGCTGCCCAAAGATGTGGTAATGCAGAGATCTGCTTCTCATGGGTTCTTCCTGTCTGCAACCATAGCCGCAATTGATTCTCACCTCAGATGCCTCCAACCTGGGGTAGGGAACCCATCTTGGCCCTCATCAGACCCACAGGTCCTGGTCTTCATGGGAGAACAATCATCAAATAAATGTGCTGGAAATGAAGGCTGTCCTGTATGAACTACAAATCCTGGCCCCACAGGTTTTGGGGACATCTCTATTGGTCTATTTGGACAGTCAGTGTGTGTGGTATACTACCTGAATAAACAGGGTGAAATGCACTCCTACCCCCAGTGCCCAGAAAATGCATGTGTGGGACTGGGTCATTGCTCATGAGGTTCACCTCACTGCACTGCATGTGGTGGGTGTCTTCACTGTACTGGCGGATAGCCTCAGCCTACCAAGTGAAGTGTAGCCCCATGAGACAGAAATGCAGACAGACATAACAGAAACACTGTAAGCAATGTGGGGAAGGGCAGCTTTGGACCCTTTTGCATCTTCATGCAATGCAAAATGGACATGTTCTCCTTCCTCACTCCAGAGCATGGAGTCTTTTGGCAAAAAATGTCCCTCTGCTAGAAAGAGTAATTCCTCTATGCCATTCCTCCTCCTCTACTTCAGAGTCCTGACCAAGCTCTAGCATGAATCAACCACAGGAGCATGATAGCTCCTTTGTGTCCCATGCAGATATGGTTATCTCTGCTGTGGGAACTAGCAATAGCAGCCCTGTTTCTGCTGCCCCTGAAGCCAGATCTTAGGTTCCAGAACAGCAGCACATTGCTACACCCTGTCTTGATGTCCCCAAGGCTCCAGGCTTTGCTCATGTGGACATAGAGGTGTCTCAGTTTATGGTTTCAGCCAAAGTTTCAGCTGTCTTCCTATTGGCTAGAAAATCTTTAACCAGACACATATATTCACTGAGTGGAATTGTTTCAATATGTGGTAACAGGCTGCTTCTTTGGATCCCTTTCTGTGTACAGTACAGCATATACTGGACTACCTCCTGACCCTCTCTCAGTCAGGTCTCCAGTATTCCTCAGTGAAGGTTTACCTCTCGGCCATATCGTCTTTTCACACTCATGTAGGGGGTAAGTTGGTGGCTCAGCTTGATCTGGTTCCTGAGGGGGCTCCTGCATTTGGCTCCCAGTCAGCAGGCCGGTCTCAGTCTGGGACTTGATCCTGGTACCTGGGTTCTTGACAAAGGCTTCCATTGAGCCTGCAGCTTCCTGTGACTTTGAGTTCTTGTCCAGGAAGGCCTTGTTTTTCATGGCCGTCACCTCAGCCAGGCACATCTCTGAATTACAGGCCTTAGTGATGGAATCACCATTCCTGGTGTTCTACAGGGATTTAATGGCCTTGTGGACTCACCTTAAATTTCTCCCTAAAGTGGTGTCTGATTTCACACTCAATCAGCCCATTGAATAGCCTATTTTGTTCCCTTCTCCACAAAACCTGGGGGAGGTGCTGATGTACACTCTGGAGATCCATAGATATCCTTCAGTAGGGTCTAGTACAATCTCCCGACATCGATCTTCCTGGCTAAAAACAACCCGTAATTTATTTCCCGTTTGTAAGCTTCCTGCTGTTGATTTTATACCGACGCTGATTCTCCCTACACACATATTTTCTATTGTTAAACTGTAATAATATTGATATTGCTGCAGTGTTAGTTAGGAAGCTGTAAATGACATGACAAGCTATAGTATCTCTAGCAGGTACTGCTCATACACAGACCAACTAAAAAGAACCATGGGGAGTTAGACTTCATTAGCTGAGTCTGTTCATTCTGCTTACACCGTTCCAGTACTGTGCAGCTTTTGATGTGAAGCTGGCGGTTTTGGTTGTCCTTCTTAACCTCAAGATAGTAACTTATAACCCCATGCAATCTACTACTTACTGGTATGGTGGTATCACGTATTTACTTTTTAACCAAAAACTGAAAATTGTTTTCTGCTTGCTGCTTATCTAGAATGACCTAGCACCTTTATTGTGCATAAAACTGATTGTTTCTAATACAAATGAAGTTAAAGTGTTTTTAAAGAATGAGTAATGGCATGTGCACTGAACAGCACCCTTCCATGTGGAAAATATTTGTTCTTATTCAAAATTCAGTTTTTCCAGTAGAATGCAGACTCGTATCTATGCCTGATTCAGAGGCCGTCTACGCTTCCAGTCGTTGTTAGGCTTATCAGCTACTCATGACACCGGTCTCACAGAGATTTGAAAAACTAGCTTGTCATCTTTTTTCTGTTTACTCAAAGGCTATTTGTGAGGAACATCTGTTAAGTGCTTATGTAAATTGAATTGACTATAGCCTGCTTTCCTATTAGTTTCAAATTTGTGTCGTAATCAATGCATGTCGGGATGATATCTGTCAGTTTGTTTTTTGTCGGGAACTTAATAATGTCGGCAAGTAGGTGTCAGTGAATTTAATGTCGGGAAGTTGTAACTCGGGCAATGGTACTGATCCCCTTCAGTACTATTTGGGTCATACCAAGGACTGTGCCCAGGCCTCACAACTTTTCATTTCCTTTGCACCAGGCACTCTAGGTAAGCCTGTCTCGAAGCAGTGTCTCTCCACATGAATTTTCTCCTGTATCCTGATCGGTACAGGCAGGCCAGGCATGGCATCTCCCTGGCACAGTGACAGGGCATGCTACCATGGGCAGAGCAGCCTCCATAGCTTGTTACAGGTCTCTCTCAGCCTTGGACATCTGTAAACCTACTACCTGGCACAGGATCCATACTTTTACTAATCATTACAGTCTGGATCTTGTTGCTTGTAGGAGAGCTGCTTTTGGTGGTGGTAGTAGTAGTAGTAGTAGTAGTAGTAGTAGTAGTAGTAGCAGTAGTAGTAGCACATTTGTTTCTTAAGCACTCAATCTCAAAGGCTCTGGGCACCTTAAAAACATATCAGATATGGTAGCACAATAAATAACTTTCAGTACAAATTACACCATAGGTATAATAATTTAAGAGTCATGCTGTGTCACTGGGCCCACAGTCCTGAGAATGTGGCCCTTTTGTTTATACAGCCTCCTGAGTTTGTGATGGTACTGCTTAGGTAACCTGCCAATGTATAATGGCTCCATGGGGGATCCCCTCCATAGAGCCATATCTTTTCCCACCCACTGTTCCCCTGGCATGGAGGGCTTTATTCTTTAGCTATTTACTAGGCACTGAATGTTCTGACTCCACAGTGCCTGTCTCTTATTTGGTGGGCAGTGTTTGTTGTTTTGCTACCTTTGCCTCTCTGTGTATGTTTGATGGGGGCAGCCCAATTCTGTCATTGGTGAATGCTGCAACTCTAGTTACCAACAGTGGGAAATGACGTGAATTAGACCCATCCATGATATATAGGCAACGCTGTGTCGCTGATGTGCACAGAGGTACACTGACATGTGCAGTCCCCTGTACTTGTAAAAGCTTCCCACTAGATCCTGATGCTGATGGCTTACAGTCCAATATATTGTGTCCTTTCAAAGATCTGCTGTCACTGGTATTTCACAAATCCTTCAAAGTGCCACCATCTGAATGGCGATGGGAAAGGTTTTCACCTCTTATAGCCCTATCATAGTAAAATTACTGAATCGTGCTGGTGATCTTCTGGTTAGTACAACTCACCTCCTTTGACAGTGTGTGGTGCCTCTGAGGGTCAACCCCCCCCCCCCATGAGGTAGCAGATTCTCTGGTCTTCCAAGAGGGGAAGTCACATCATCGGGCAATGACACTCTCCCACTCTGGGCTGGAATGCACTGCACTCTGTGGCACTTCACTCGGTCTGGCCTCCTGATGCCAGTGACCTGAGCCTGCTCTCTACCTTGGGACACCTGCATTAAAGGGCCATCAGGTGACTCTTACTAAGTGGGTTTTTATGGGATCGGAAAATTAGAAAGTACAATGAAAATGGAAAAATTGGTCAGTCCAGTGGCATGTCAGCAGTGTGTTCCCTAGCAGACTAGAAGCCCAGCATCCTACACTGAGGTCAGCTGGGTGGAGAGAGGCTGCATCACAGAAGTGGGGTGCTTGGTTCCTGGGAGGGAGGACTTGAGCTCCCTGGCATTAGAGAAGTTGCAAAGTTTTACTTCACTGGCAAAGTTCTCATGAAGCTGCGAAATTTGTCTTTGCCACTTTGCAATGAGTTTTCATGGAAAGTAGCACTTTTTCAAGCAAACTCAGGTGAAGTCATAATGAAGTTGCAACTTTGACTGCTTGAAAAGGTGCCACTTTCCCTGCCCAAAACCTCGCAAAGTTGGTACATCATGAATTTGACAAACTTGGCGAGTTAATTTACTAAAGCAAAATTTGCCAACTTTGCACATCTCTACCTGGCACTGGTGCACCTCCTGCTAGTAAACCATGAAGTAATGGTTGGCAGTACATTATCAGCAGCAGGCAAGTATGCAACACATTTAAGATTTTTGCCCTTTTTGGATGTATTTTCTCAGAAAATATCCATAAAAGGAGGAGGAGAATGCAAACTGCGGCACATTTATAAAAGCAACTGCTGACCTTTAGGAGGTGTGGAAAAGTGCTACAGTTTATGGTAGAAATGTTTCTTCATAGAACGGGTGGTGGACAAGTGGAACACCCTGCCAGAGGAAGTGGTGGGGGCTGAAACAATCACGGGATTTAAGAATGCATGGGATAGACATAAAGGAATTCTGGAGGTCAGGGGTAAGGTGCAACAGACTTCTAGGAAAACAAACTGAACTTACAAGCTCAAATGGGCAGACTGGGTGGGCCATAGGCCCTTATCTGCCGACACTGTCTATGTATCTATGTAATGCACTGGATACTTGTTATAAAATCCAGTTCCTGGGAAGTGTGGTTTAGGCCTCAAAACTATAATCTCTAACAGTTGCTTTACCCCTCCAATGTAATTTAACACTGGATGAAAAAGAAAACAAATATGCTCTTTATTTGGGGTTTACCGGATCTCAACTATAAGTTTATGGGTCTGTTTGGAGGGCCTGTTATGGACATAAGAGAGTCACCTCATACAGTCTTAGGACCAGAGGACTGCAAACTGAAGGTAAGCAGTTCTGTGGTCCTAAGCACTCAAGAGACAACACTCTTACATCCATAAGAGGCCCTCCAAATGGACCCATAAAACTATTATAGATCGCTAACTGCTTTAAATAAAAAAATACTTTTTTAATTTCAATGAGAAGCCCATTACAGTGACTCAGCACATGAGGTACTCTTACGATAATAAGAGTACCTCATGTACAGCTGAAGGGAGCCTGTGATTGGTCGGGGATGCTCCCGTGATCTATATTTTCTTTTACATGGCATAATTAGGACCGCACCCTTGTTAAAGAAGTCATGAATATCCTTTTTTTAACATTGTATGAAAACTCCATCATTTCTGGCATTTTCCATAGGTTCATAAGTGTTCCAGACAAAAATTAGGCGAAAGCCCCTCTAGTTTTGTCCACCACCATCTCAGCAGATATAAGTCATACTGTTCAGCTCCTTATACCTATCCTGTCTTTTGTAGATATTGAAGCTCTCACTATCCACAACTTCACTTGGTAGTCCATTCTTTAGCTTTACCACCCTCTGTGTGAAGTAATTGTCTCATTATTGTTATGGCTGCATGAGCGGAGCCCTGCAGACATTTTGCTATCACTGTAGAAGAGAAAAGGGACTGTGACCGGATTCCTTCCCAGTTCTCTTCTACAGTGCAGCAGTCACTGTCCACAGTGCTCCACTCATTGGTGGTGTGTGGTGTTTCCCCGGCCCCTCTTCTCCATGGCCACAGTTCCCCTCCACTGCTGCAGTAACCCCCCCCCTCATGCAAGGGCACTATCTGATTGCTACTCATACTTCCAGAGTTCACTGTCACGCATGTGCATGGAGCTCATGACGGAAACGTCCACCAAGCCCAAGATGCCCACTGTAGCTCTGTACACATGCGCGACTTCACAGAAATGTCCGCTGTACTCAAGATGGCTACCGTAGCTCCATGCACATGTGTGACTTTACTTCCACAGTTGCTGTGAAGTCATGAATGCACACTTAGCTTCGATGGCTATCATTGACATGGTAGACTTTTCCACTGTGAGCTCCGTGAGCTTTTCTTGTACTGGCTGAGTGCTCATAAAGTGCAATTGCAGCCACATTGGCTTTGACCAGAATTTGTTTTATATAGATATCACTTCAAATGAAATTTATGCCTTCTTTGATTTGACTCCCACTCCTTCAGTCTTAAACCTATACAGCTCAAGAATTTCTCATCTCTAGTAGCTTTATATACCATTATCATATCACCTCTTACTGTTCTTCTTTCCAATGAGTATAGCTTGAGCTGTTCCAGTCTGTCCTGATATCTAATTTCTCTTATATTCCATATCAGCCAGGCTGCTCTCCTCTGTATGGCCTCCAATCTGATTATATCTGTTCTCCTACATGGGTTCCAGAATGGGATCCCATATTCCAAATAGGCCCTCACCAGTGACATAAACAGTGGAACAACCACCCTCCTATCTCTGCTTACAAAATTCTGTCTAATGCAGGCTTATAATCCATTTCCTTTCTTAAATTACACTGTGCATTGCTCTTAAAACTGTTTGATACCAACACTCCTAGATCCCGTCTACTGACCCTCTCTTTCAAGGTTACACATTTAGGCCTGGATATTCAAAGCAGTTGTACATGGTGCAACAGAGTTGTGCCGGTGCAACTCCGCATTGCGCCCCATCGGGATATTGAAAGGGCTGCCCAGCTTGAAGAAATTCCAGATGCACTAGGGCAATGTAACGACAGTGCAGATGCGGGTGGCTTGCCCATGCATATGCTGCACATCCCAATATTCAGCCCGGGATGTGTAGCATGTATGCTGCAGCAACCCTGCATTGCGCCACATAGGAGGGGCTCAAAGTTGAGCCTGTGAAAAGTGGGAACAAATCCCAGCCACCCACAGATGGGCTGCTGTATTGCAGGGTGCAACATAGCAGCCGCAAGCCGTGGGTGGCCACCCGCCTACCCAGAACACCGTCCACAAGCACCCACATCCCCCTGGTAGTCTAGTGGTCCCCCTTCCCTCCTGAGTCCCAGATTCCCCAATATATGTAAAGTAAGACCTGCCCTGGTAGTCTAGTGGTCCCCCCTCCCTCCTGTGTCCCCGATCACCGTAAAATACTGTAGTACTGTTCCCTGGTAGTCTAGTGGTACCCCTCCACCCATTGCTGCGATCACGGTACATCTCCGTATATCAATTCCCTGGTGATCCAGTGGCACCCCCACCCCTCCGACCCACACTGCACTCCTTGCCCACCCCGCTTCCCCCCATCATCGGCAGGTGGCTGCAACCTGCCCGCATACTGCCCGGCCGCATGCCGAATGAGAGGTACAGTATGGGCTGCAAGCCCATTGGTCAAAGTGTGGACCAATGGGCTTGCAGGGCATGCCGATGCTAGACAGTCCCAGATATGTTGAATGACTTCATTCACATATTTGGGACTATCTATCTGATGTGCTCTCAAGCCCATGGTCACATCATGGACCAATGGGCTTGCAACCTATGGTTACCTGTCATTCAGCGTGCAACAGGCGCGTATGTGGGCGGGTTGCAACTCCTCCCATAATGACGAGAACAAGGGTGGCGAGGAAAATGCTGTGTGGAGTGGGAAGGGCGAGTGCCGCTGGATCTCGAAGGTAATGCTCTGAGCTGCCGATGCTGACGTGGGCGGCTACCATGGACCTGAAATCAATACCGGCTGGTGATGAACAGAAGGAGGGTGAATACTAGACTACCAGACATCTATGTCCCGGTCGGGGAATCGAGGACAAAATCACCAGACACCTGAAACAATCTTATTACACACAGAAACATAGACTTTGACAGCAGATAAGACCACTTGGCCCACCTAGTCTGTCCATTTCCTACCTACAGGATAAGTTGCAGATCCTAGTTAACAACAGCCTATTTCTTCCTACCCCCACAAAATTGCCTTATGTCTGTCCCATGCATTCTTGAATTCTCCCACAGTTTTAGACCCCACAACCTCCTCAGGAAGGCTGTTCCATGCACCCACAACCCTCTCTGTGAAAAAATACTGCCTCACATTGCCCTGAACCACCCCCATCTTCAAATTGTGTCCTCTTGTTCTTGCACATCTCTTTTTCTGAAAGATGCTACCCTCTTGGACTTTGTTGATTCCACTGAGGTACTTAAAGGTTTCTATCATGTCCCCCCCTCTCTCTCCTTTCCTCAAGGGTATACATATTAAGCTCCTTTAGTCTCTTCTCGTATGGCTTCTCTTGCAGACCCCGCACCATTTTAGTTGCTCTCCTCTGGACTGCCTCTGTCCTGTCTATGGCCTTGTGGAGATGGGGTCTCCAGAACTGGACACAGTACTCCAGATGGGGTCTCACCAACTGTCTGTACCAAGGGATAACAACTTCCTGTTTTCTGCTGGTGATGCCTCTCCCTATTCATCCCAGTATCCCTCTGCCCTCCCTACTGCCTTCTCACATTGCTTGCTAACCTTAAGGTCATCTGATATGATTACCAATAGGTCCCTTTCCATTTTTGTTGTTGTTACTACCTCCCCCCCCCCCCACTGTGTAATCTTCCCCTGGGTTTTTGTTTCCTAGTTGTATTATTTTGCACTTCTTTGCATTGAATCAAGCTGCCATACTTCTGACCATTCCTCCAACCTTGCCAAGTCCCTTCTCATCCTTTCCACACCTCCTTGTGTATCAACCCTGTTGCAGATCTTTGTGTCATCTGCAAAGAGGCATCCTCTTTCCTTCCAGTCCCTCTGCAATGTCACTTATAAAGACATTAAAAGGACTGGACCCAGTACTGAACCCTGCAGTACCCCACTAGTAACCCTCTTTCTTCAGAGTGGACTCCATTTACAATTACCTTCTGTGTCCTGTTGTCCAGCCAATGTTTTTCCCAGGCTACCACCCTGGGACTCACTCCCAGGTTGGTTAATTTAACTATTAATCTTTTGTGTGGGACTGTGTTAAATGCCTTGCTAAAGTATAGGTAGGCCATGTCCACAGCCCCTTCCACATATATCAGGGAATCAGGGACCCGGGAGGAAGGGGGAACACTAGACTACCAGAGAATAGTACTACAGTATGGTACGGTGATAGGGGACATGAGAGGGAGGGGGTGCCTCTAGACTATCAGGGCAGGTCTTATTCTACATATATGAAATCAGAGACACGAGAGGAGGACCACTAGACTACCAGGGCAGGTCTTACCTTACACATATGCTCGAGGATTAAAGGGGACTCGGGAGGAGGAGATCTACTAGACTATCAGGGAATGTTATGTTTTACATTTTCCACGATCGCGGCAATGGGGCAGGGGATGCCCCGGGATCCCCACTGCACATGTCATGCTGTGCAGGGTGCCAGGTGCAACTTGCCAGGCTGCCCTGTGCAAGGCATTCAAATGGAGCCATAATGACATGCAAATGGCCCTGTTTGCAGCTTGCATATATTATCACCTCGTTTGCATGCTGTCCATTAAATATCACAGGTGATGCGCTCAGCGCAATTGCGTTTGCGCTGGCGCATCTCAGTGCTCCCTATCTGTGGCTTGCTCCGGTGCAGTGCTACTGTGCCAGGCACAGTGTCACTGCGCCATGTGCAGTGCGTGTGCTGTCTGTGCCATATTCAATGGTGCTGCGCCTTGGCGCATCACCATTGAATATCACCTAGCCCTGGCCCCGGCACATCCCAGTTGCGCTGTGCCCAGGCTTGTGCCACTGCCTGGCACAGTCTGAATATCTGGGCCTTAATTTATACTCAGTGAATTTATTTCTGCATCCAAAATGCATAACTACACTTATCCAGATTAAAGTATATTTTTGTCCTTTGTGTCCAATCACTTTGCTGGTTAACTTCCCTTTGATGTTTTTCTTATGCTGTCCTCTGTATTCTCTTCACATGCAGCTTTCACATCTTCGGTGAAGTTTGCCATCCATATACCCTCAGTGCATTACATGTCACCCACATAAACAGTAAACAGAGTAGGACTCAACATAGACCCCTGTGGGACCCCACTGGTCACCTCCCCACAGTCAGATGCTTAGCTGTTTATTCATACTCCTCGCCTTCTACCTTGCAGCCAATTTCTTATCTGCCTTGTTATGCTACTATTCAAGTCTTTGTATTCTAATTTGCTGATTAACTCTATGTGTGACACAGTATCAAATGCCTTGCCATAAAGACCGCATCCACTGGTGTACTCTTGTCCAACAGCCTACTTGTTGGTTCAGATAAACCAAGTTGATTACTGATGCATGACTGCCCTCTCCTAAAGCCATATCGTGCCTTACTCATTACATTATTATTGTTGTTGTTCAAATACGGTTCTATTTCCTCCCTCAGAATTGTTTCCTGGAGCTTTATCACCATGGAAGTAAGACTTACTGGTCTATAGTAGTTTTTTATTGTCTCTAGGCCCCTGCTGTTTGTATATCAGGATTACAGCAGCTTCCTTCCAGTCCTCGGGCAGCAACCCTTCCCTTAGACTAGTATTAAATACCTCACAAGCTGGCCCTGCAAGAAATGATGTCGGTTCCTTTAGCACTCTAGGATGCAATTTGTCAGGCCCCAGGGACTAATGTGGGTTCAGTTCTTTCAGCTTTTCCAGAACCCTGCCAGTGGTTAATAGTTTTCCCCTTCATAATTAATGTTGACTATATGGTCTGTCTTGGGATTAAAACACTGAGCAAAAATGTTGGTTTAAATGATTACACATGTCACACTTGTTTCCCACCTCTCTTCCATTTTCCAACAATGGTCCAACTTTCCTTGATGTTTCGTTTTTAGAATTCACATAGGTAAAGAATATTTTGGGATTTGTTTTGGTCTTTCTGTTATTGTATTCTCTTTGGACCTTTTTGCTGCTCTGTCTTTAGATTTACAGTCTGTTGGCGATATCTTAAAGGTTAACCAGCTCTCCCTGTCATTTGTTTTAATTGCTCTTTTATATAGTTTTTTTCTTGTCCCTTATACAGTACGTTACCTCACATTTTTAGTTAGCCATGATGGAACTTTTCCTTCAGGGTTATATTTTTAGCATCTGGGATATACAGTGCGTCCAGCATTTTAATTTTATTTTTTGTTTTGTTCCTTTCCCTCTAAAGTCATTTTCCCAGTCCCAGTCATTCAGGGTTGTTCTCATTTCCTGAAATCTAGCCTTGGCATAATTTTTCTTGACAGTGATTCCTTTCTCAGCTACAACCTTTCTATTGATATTATATTGGACCATGCTGTAGTCATTATTTCCCAGTGGCTCTCTCATGGTACAGTATCACTAGTAATGTTAGTGATCACCAAATCCAGTATGTTGTCTCTGCCTTGCTCCTTGGTAACATGCTATGTAAAGTTTTTTGTGCTCAAAGTTCTTAGTAGTTCTTTACCTACAGCTGTAATAGATGTTAGTGTATCCCAATTTATACCTGACAGATTAGAAACATAGAATTTGATGGCAGATAAGGACCTCTTGGCCCACCTAGTCGGCCCTTTCTCCCTACTTACACTATTACCTCAAATAGTGCCTGATCTACAGCTCTCCCACCCCCTCTTTCTCCTTCCCTCCCTCCCTTCCACTATGATTCCCTTGTGCTTATCCCATGCATTCTTGAACCCCATCACTGTTTTTGCCCCCTACCTCTGCTGGAAGATGCACTGTGCTTCTCCACTTTGTTCATTAAGACTTAAATTATTCATCAGCAGAAAGGAAAGGTCTACCTGCCCATTTCATATTTAAACTTTTTCGTTGAGTTCTGGTGAGAGCTGAACATTTTTTCTGTGTGTGTGCCCCCCCCCCCATCCTTCTGTTTATAAATATTTAGACACTGTTTGATGCTCATGGACTGTGTGAAGTGCTTTGCACTTTTAGCCACATGGTTAAAACGTTATACATACAAGGTGGCACTCTCCATACTGCAACAAATTGAGTAGTTCTTAAACTTGATTTGGTAAGAATATTAAATATGGTTAAGAAAATGATAAACAAGAAGTATCTATATTTGAATACATTGAAATACCTTCTTGTCTTACATTTGTTGTTGTGTAGTGATATTCGTCCGAATCCAGGCCCCTGGAAGAAATATCCAACACTGATGGGAGCATGATGCGAGGTAACTTTGGGATAGTACACTTCAATGTGAGAAGTGTCTGGAAAAAGTTTGATCTGATTAGGGACTGGGTGATGCACCATAAACCAGGGGTAATTGTGATTACTGAAACCTAGCTGAATAGTAGAATATCAGATGCTTCTATTGAGTTAGATACTTATCAATTGTATAAGAAGGACAGAACTAAGAAAGGTGGAGGGATCCTAGTATATGTAAATTCGGAATTAAATACTAGTGCAATTCCTTACCCAAATCAGGAGGGTGGATTAGAAACTTTAATGGTTGAAATTAAATTGTCCTTTGTGAAACCGATATTATCAGTAGGTGTATACAAACTCCCCAAGGTGAAGATGTCTATCTTTAATGATTTACAGTATCATTTATTTACTTATAAAAATTCACATGAACATTTGACATTAGGTGACTTTAATGTCAATTGGCTTACAATTGATTTACATCATAGTTTGTTAGATCTGTCGAAAAACCTAGGACTTGTCCAATTGATAAAGGAGCCAACTAGAATTAATATTAAAGAGGACAGGAAATTATTTCTAATCTGCAGCTGTTTATGATGTTCCCATTTGTAGAAATTATATCCATAAGCCTAAAAGATCCATATGTAACTGTATCTGCATAAAAAGTGATGTGAAAAACTATGTTTTGCATTGTTTTGTTTTTATGGGCAGCATTCTGTTACAGTTCTCCTCACAGAACTGGTGATCTGAAATTTTAACTATGTCACGGTTTGAGCACAGAACTCTAGACATGGTTCTGATAGGACAATAGCTCATGTTTAGCATTCTGTACTCAAACAGTGACATAGTAAAAACTCCAAATTACTGGTTCCATGAAGGGAACTGTGCAGAATTTTGTCCATAAAAAGGAAACAACTGAAAAGACAATTTTTCACATCAGTGTTTATTCAGGTACAGTTCGGTATGGCTCATTTGGAGGCAAGTCTTTAATTTCTGTTGGTAGTAACATTACTAACAGCTGCTAATTAGCACATATTTCCTGTCCCCTTTAAGGATTCCAGTAAATGTACCCTCCTGGATCTTATTTTTACTAACCACCCCCAGCCATATGGCATATGTGGTGTCTTGCCTGTTTCCTTTTTGGATCATCAACTTATTTTTGCTTTGAGGAAAAACCTATATGAGCCCAAGGTAGAATCCACCATCTACTGGAGAAATATTACAAATTTTGATTATCTGGCATTCATGATGGATATGGAAAGTATTCCCTGTCATAGGCTGGATCTTATTCCAATCATAACTGAGGCCTGGGATTTCTTCCATCATGAATTTATATAAGTGTGAGATCGTCATGCACCTATGAGAAAAAGACGAGGAATGCAGATGTGAAATGGTATAACTGAGTTATATGCCTTAAAAAAAGGCAGAGACAAGAAGAGTCAAAAGGCTAAAAGAACACCTTCTGATGAAAATTGGCTTCATTATAGACAAGCTAGAAACTATACCCTTGCATTGAGATTGGCAAAACAAAAGTATTTTAAATCAAAATTAAATGATAATTCTAGACAAAATCCTAGAACATTTTGGCATACCATGACAAATTTGTTGGGTAAAAATAAAATCTCCCAGGTAAATACAATTCAAATAAATGAACAGATGGTATCACTGGGAGATGAACTTGTAAATGCCTTTAATAGCCACTTCAGTAAATTGAGCTCTAACTTGAAAAATGGCCACAATTCCCATGACAAAGCAAATGTCAAAGACAATGATCAAACATGAGCAAGAAAATTAGATTCAGGGGCCCAGATATTCAAACTGCGCCATTCTGAGGCGCAAGCCCCTGCGCTGCTCAAAATAGTTGCTTGAGGTGTGGCTGGGGCGATATTCAAAGGTTAAGCTGTTGAGCAACTCGCTGAATATCACCCAACACAACCACTGTGCATGGTGCAGTGGAACTTGCACCACCGCAAGTTGCCAGAGTTGAGCATTAAACTTGCGGTGGCGCAAGTACCATTGCGCCATGCGCAAATTTCCGATATTCAAAAGGTGACATGCAAATGGGGCCATAATTCATGCAAGGTGCAGGGGGGGCCATTTGCATCTATTTATGGTCCCATTTGCATGCCATTAGTATGTAGGTGCGCTGATCCCTGAGGACTTGCGCCTGGCCACCCTGCCAGGCAGCAGCCGTCGGGGACCGATGCACCCTGCAGCCCGATCGCGGGCAGTATGTCTGAATACACTCTTCCCCCCCAACATCTCCCGAAGCCCGATTGCGGGCAGTATGTCTGAATACACTCCCCCCCCACACAGCTCCCAATGCCCGATCGCGGGCAAGTAACATGAAACCCCCGCCCACATCTCCCGATGCCCGATCGCGGGCAAAAGTAACATAAACACCCCCACATCTCCCAATGCCCGATCGCGGGCGAAAGTAATATAAAACACCCCACACATCTCCAATGCCCGATCGCGGGCGAAAATAAAACTAAACACCACACATCTCCCGATGCCGATCCGGGCAGAACAATATCAACCCCCAAAATAAGCTCGATGCCTGATCATGGGCAGAGCGTGGCACAACCCCCAGTGCCCGATCGCGGGCAGAATGTATACAAACCCCAACCCGAATATCTCCCTGGTGGTCCAGTGGACCGTAATGCCCGATCGTGGGCAGAATGTCAAGTACAACCCCCAAAACATCTCCCTGGTGTCTAGTGTCCCCCCACCACCACCATGAAGCCCCTCACCCCGCTCCCCGGCAGCCGGCGGGTGGCAGCATCACCCGCCTGCCACCCCGCGCCTGCTGACAGCTATCGGTGAGGGCTGCATGCCCATTGGTGCAGAGCTACAGCCAATGGTAGCGTACGAACAATCAGTAATGGCAGCGAGGCGGCAGCGAGTGGGATGCTGCTACCCGCCCGGCTGCCAGGGGGCGGGGTGGAGAGCCGTGGATGGGTGGGGTGGGACACCAGACCCAGGGAGATGTTTGGAGGGTGTAACCTGACATTTCTGCCAGCGATCCGAGCCGTCGGACCACGACCACCAGAACTGCTCAGGGTTCAGCCTGTCGCACGATCGGGCACTGAGGGTTTGTTTCCACGTTCTGCCTGTGATCGGGCATCGGGCTGTTTGTCGGGGTTGATACACAATCTGCCCGCGATCGGTTTGTCAGCGTGTCGGGGAGATGACCTACGTTGCCCAGCGGTCGGCTGGTGAAGAACACAGGGACCCGGGTTAGGGGTCAGCCACGGGTGGCAGCTGCTGTGTTGCGCCCTGCAATGCAGCAGCTCTATGGTGGCCCTCAGCAATCCTTTTTTGGCTCAAGTTGTTGCAGGCGCGGGTTGGGGTTGCGCATGCAACTCTGCACAACCCGACTGAATATCAGGTTGCGCGGTTTGTGCATGGTTCTCCCTCCTGTTGAGCATGCATTCATTTGCATTGCGCTGTTGCACAACCTGTTTTCAGTGGCGTAACTGCCTCCTGCTGAATATCGCAGAATGGCGCAATGTAGGACTTGCGCATGCGCAACCCTGTTGCGCATGGCACAACCCTTTTGAATATCTGGGCCAGGAAGTGTTAATGATTTTGTTTTCAAAAGTATTTCAGTAGCCAATGCTGGAGATGCTCTTTTCAAAATTAGATATTTTTAAGGCGGAGGGACTGCATTAAATACCTTCCAGAATGTTGAGATATGCAGCCTCTTGTATTGCATACCCCCTGGTGACCATATTTAATATGTCTCTTATCATAGGTGAATATTCTGAGGTGTGGAAATTAGCAAGAGCTGTGTCAGTTTTTCAGTCTGGTACAAGGCATGAAATTGGTAATTACCAACCAAGTTCATTGTTATTGCAAATTTCTAAACTTTTTGAAAGATTGGCCTCAGCTAAAACAATATCTGGAAACAAACAACAAATTGAGTGATCTTCAGTCAGGGTTTATATCCTGTTTTACAGTACCCAGACAGCTCTAGTCAAGGTGGTAAGAAACCTGCAGTTGAGCCTGGACAGGAAGATGATGGTGGGTACATTATTTATAGATTTATCAAAAGCATTTGATACACTAGACCATGGCATCCTCCTGTCTAGGCTCAAGGACATTGGATTGTCCTATTCTGCACTTGGGGGGGTTTGGTTCATACTTGTGGGGGCATGAACAGTTAGTGGCAATAGGACCATATAGGTCCCAGTTGGTACATATGGACAATGTAGTACCCCAAGGTTTAATCTTGGGACCACTCTTTTTCAATATTTATGTAAACGAACTTAGGTTTGAGGATCCAGATATTGGGTGTTATCTGCATGCAGATGACACTATATGTGTTGAAGGAAATTCAGTAGAGTATATCAGTTGTAAATTACAGCAGGCATTTGAACAGACTGAGAATTTTTTTTATTTAAATATTGTTTAGTATTACATGATAACAAAATGCAATCAGTCATATTTAGAAGAATTCAGGACTTGAGAACTAACTGTGATTTAAATATTGAGACACAGGAAGGTAAAAAAAACATGCAGGTCAGAAAGCTAGCAGCGGAACCAGTGAACCAGAGGAGTGGCTATCTCTACAAAGCAGTGTGCAAAAGATGGAGTTTAGCACCCAAGAGGTGGATTGGCAGAAAAGGGGCAAAATTCAGCAGAAGGACAGACAGCAAGGAGAACCAGGGATAAAGGACAACCAAGGAAGGGGCTGGAGTAGAACAGCGAAACAGTCTAGGGAGGTCAAATCATGGAAAGCCATGTGCCAATGCCAGGAGCCTTAGCAACAAGATGGAAGATCTGGAGGCTGTCATGGTGCAGTCAGACCTGGACATTGTGGCCATCACTGAAACCTGGTGTAATGATAACCACGACTGGGAGATGGCCATACCTGGCTACAACATATTCAGAACAGACAGGCAGGTAGAAGGGGAGGAGGAGTGGCACTGTATGTGAAAAGTGACATAAAGGACACAGAGATCCAGGAGGAACAAAATGGGGGAGAAATACCGTGGGCTAAGCTGGAAAGGAAAATGGGTCCAGCCATCCGCACAGGTGTGATCTATAGACCACCAGCCCAGGAGGAAGAAACATATAGGGAGCTGATGCTAGCCATCCAAAGGATGGCAGACAAGGGTGAGGTAGCACTGGTTGGAGACTTCAGTATTCCAGACGTGGACCGGAGCATCCCAGCAGCAGCATCAACTAGGAGCAGATCTATCCTGGACTCCCTTCCGGGTCCTTCCTCAAGCAACTGGTCATGGAACCAACTCGGCAGAAGGCAATACTGGATCTTGTGCTCTGAAACAGGGACAGTGTGATGGGGGTAACAGTGGGAGAGCACCTGGGGAACAGTGACCACCAGTCATTGTGATTTGAAATCACAGAAAGAGCAGAACCAAACCACACAAAAACACGTATCCTGGATTTTAGGGGGGCAGACTTTGGGAAAATGGGGAGATACTTGAACGAGGCATTAAGGGGAATGGGACAGGAATCAGGGGTTGAGGAACAGTGGGCAGTATTTAAAATGGGGATTACAAGAGCAACAGAATTATTAAGCAGGTTAGCAAGAGGAAAAGGAAGAGGATACCATTATGGTTTTCCAAAGAGGTAGCAAAGAAAGTGAAAGCCAAAAAGATTGCATTCAGGCAATACAAAAAGACACAGGCAGAAGGGGATAGGGAGAAGTACCAGGAGAAGCAAAGGGAGGCAGGGAGGTCAGTAAGGAAGCAAAGCTCAGACAGAAGAACACATTGCAAAATCAGTGAGTAGAGGGACAAACCTTTACAGGTACATAAGTGAAAAAGATAGGTAAAGGGAGGGGTAGTGAGACTGAAGGGTGAGGATGGGGGCCATGTGGAGGATGACAACAGTAAAGCTGACATATTGAACAGGTATTTCTGCTCAGTCTTTAGAGGAAGAGGAGGGTAATGGGTCTGAAGGGAGTACAAGGGGTGAGAATGGTGCAGAAATGGACACAAGTTCCTTTACTCGAGAAAGGGTCCTGAAGGAACTGGAAGTAATAAGAGTTGATAAAGCAATGGGGCCAGATGGGGTGCACCCCAGGGTCCTTAAAGAACTAAGAGAGGTGGTGGCTGAACCTCTGGCTATCCTGTTTAGCAGATCACTGGAAACAGGGGAGGTACCCAAAGACTGGAGGACAGCAGATGTAGTCCCCTTATACAAAAGTGGGAACAAAGAGGCGGGAAACTACAGACAAGTCAGCAGCCTCACCTCGGTGAGTGGGGAAGATCATGGAAGCACTACTGAAGGAGAGATGGTGGAACATCTGGTTGTCAATGGACTACAGGACCCAAGGCAGCATGGTTTCACCAGGGGGCGGTCATGTCAGACCAACCTCATTGAATTTTTTGACTGGGTGACTAAGGAGGTGGATCAGGGGAGGGCAGTGGACATGACCTGTCTGGACTTCAGCGAGGCCTTTGACACTGCCACATAGAAGACTATTACACAAACTGGGGAATATGGGTGTGGGCAGGACAGTAGTGTGGTGGGTAGGTAACTGGCTGGGTGGCAGGACGCAGAAGGTGTTGGTAAATGTCTGTCACTTCACAGAGGGAAGAGTGACCAGTGGGGTACCACAGGGATCAGTGCTGGGACCAGTCCTATTCAACATCTTCATCAGTGACATTGCGCAGGACCTAGAAGGCAGAATTTCACTGTTCGCTGATGACACAAAGCTATGTAACAGAGTAGACACACCAGAGAGTGTAGACAGAATGAGAAGGGACCTGCAGAAACTTGAAGAATGGTCAGGGGTTTGGCAGTTGAAATTCAATGCAAAGAAGTGCAAGATAATGCATATGGGGCACAAAAACCCTGGCACAATATATCAGTTGGGGGTGAGGATATAGCATGCACCAAGCAGGAAAGGGATCTTGGGGTTATCATCTCTGATGACCTCAAGGTAGAGAAACAGTGTGACAAGGCAGCAGGTAAAGCAAATAGGATGCTGGGATGCATAGACAGGGCATCACCAGCAGGAAAAGGAGGTCATAATTCCACTATACAAGACACTAGTGAGGCCCCACCTGGAGTACAGTGTACAGTTCTGGAGACCTTACCTATGTAAGGACATAGACAGGGTAGAGAAGGTTCAGAGGAGGGCAACAAAGATGGCACATGAATTGCATCACAAGTTCTATGAGGACAGATTGAAGGAACTGAATATGTACTCCCTGGAGGAGAGGAGGGAGAGAGGGGATATGATAGAGACATACAAGTATCTTACAGTGAGGAACAGGGTGCAGGAATGCACTATTTTTAAGCAAAAAATATGTTCCAGGACTAGAGGGCATGGGATGAAGTTGGAGGGAGGACGATTCAGAGGAAGCGTGAGGAAGAATTTCTTCACAGAATGGGTGGTGGACAAGTGGAACACCCTGCCAGAGGAAGTGGTGGGGGATGAAACAATCACGGGATTTAAGAATGCATGGGATAGACATAAAGGAATTCTGGAGGTCAGGGATAAGGGGCAACAGACTTCTAGGAAAACATAAACTGAACTTACAAGCTCAAATGGGCAGACTGGGTGGGCCACAGGCCCTTATGTGCCAACACTGTCTATGTATCTATGTAAAGTACAAATATCTTTGACTATGGCTCAGTTGTGCACTGAAATGGGATGCGCAGGTTGATATGCTGTTTAGCAATATACTGTAGGAAAAAAACTGGGGGTTCTTTATAGATTAAAAAATGACATGACCCGAGAAGTAAAATTGCAAGTTGTTAATTCTATGATTATGCTCATTTTGGATTAAAGGGATATACTATATGCTGGGGCTCCAGGAGTTCAGTTGGAAAGGGTAGAGGTAACGTTTAATAGGCTAGCCCGTTATGTTATGGATACCCCAAGAAAAACACACAGTTGCATATTGTATAACTCTTTAAGCTCTCTTACACTTTTTTTTTTTTACCAATTGTTTTACCAAGAAGGGCACACTAAGCTGATAGCTAGTTTACAGGTGCGACCTGAGAGCACAGGGAAGTTAAGTGACTTTCTCAGGGTCACACAGTATGCACATGGGGGCTGTGGGATTCAAACCCAGGTCTCCAGATTTACAACTCAGAGCCTTAGACCACTGCGCTATACTGCCTCACTTCATGATATAAGGACCCTCCATCTCTTACAACTTATGTTTAAAGTGTGGGAAAGGCTCAGTCCCAAAATACATTCTTGAATTATTTAACATAAGAACCATTAGAAAAAGTTCAAGATCTGCTCAGGGTACTGAATATAGTTAAAATAGATATAATTTAGAGATTGGAAGATCATCAGTACCACACAGGAATAGCCCTATGGAACTCAATTCCTGTGAGCCTAAGATGATGCAATCAACCAGTTAGGCTAAATCACCTGAAAAACTGGCTTGTAAATAAAGGAATTGCTCTACCATCCTGCTGCAAAGAGGAAATTACCTATACTGAAATACTCTATAATGTAAGAGTGTTATACTGCAAATCATCTAGTGTTCATCTGTCTGTTTTGCTCCTTGTGAATATGAGTGGCTAGCTGATTATGAATGATGTTTGTAATGATACTTTTAATTGTGTATATTTTATTATTGTTGTAACTTTACCTATGCTAAGGGACCTCATTGGAAATGAGCATTTTTGCTCAGCTGAGGTTTTTATCCCTTTCATGTTTTCATGAATAAAAAATACCACTGCTACTAATAGTACTAGGTGTAATACCATTACTACACTTGCTGAACCAGACCTTGCTGGCACTGTTACCTACTACTGTTACATACTAAAAGGTTTTGTTATTGAACTGTAGATTTAAAGTTTTACTTATTTTTGTCTTTGGTGGTGGTGTGTGTGTGATTGGTTAGGTTAGGCTAAATAGTATAAGTGTGTTTATGATTTATATTGTATTAGGATTGTGTGTGAATGGGTTTGAATGGATAGGGTCAGAGGTGTGAGTAGAATTGTGTTTCTTGTAAATAGAGGTTGTGATTTGAGTCTGGTGTGGGGGTTTGGAGTTTTAATTTGTGAGTTAAGTCTGTAGCTTAGTAATGTGTCTAAGCCCGGATGTGATCCCCTAGGCATAGTTATTTCTCTGCCCAGCTGCTTGATCTGCATCCCTTTCATGACCCTCCTGCCCGAGGTTGCCTAAAGTGGGTGCAGGGAATTAGGACTGGGAGGACATGCTGTGGTCGGCAGTGGGGTGTGGGGAGTACTAATGGGGGCATTATTAGGCTGTTCAGGACCAGGAGATGCACCGAGATGAAATGGGAACTAGAGAGAAGTGAGAGGTGTCTAGTTCCCATACCCAGGGATCCCACCGGACCAAGTGGGCAGGTAGCCAGTGGGCTGACTGCCTCCTTCTGTCCCCTTTGGGAGGTGTTATGCAGTGCAAAGTCAAAGAGGAATAAGACTGCCATTATGACAGATCTAATTTCGGGTTCCTCTAACAACATGGCTGGGTGATGATGCCAGGCCTGTGTTGGAGGTGGTGATCCTATCTAGATTCTCCATGGTTTACTGCCCAAGGAGGGATCATGGAGGGGTGGCCATCTGTTTTAGATCTGGGTTGAACTTCAATGTGAACCCAGTGGAGGAAGCCTCTTTGTTTGAAGGCATGTCTGTGTGTGGGAGTCCACGTGCAGGATGTAGAATCTTCTCGGTGTACTGGCCTCTAGGGCACGAGTGTGGTCTCTTGCAGAAAATTGTGGACTTCATCACCAAGAGAGTTTTGGAATCATATCCAGATGACTTATTCTGGGTTACTTCAATGCCTGGGTCAATGATGAACTCTCACACTTCAGAAGGGATTTCCTTCAGTTGATGGAATCACTGGGCCTAGCATGGTGTAACTCACCAATGCGGGCATGCCTTGGACTTGGTCTTCTCCCTGCGGCTCAAGTTAAGTAACCTCGAGATTGATCCGGTCAGTTGGTCAGAGCAGTACACTGTGATGTTCTCCTTTGGGGCCCCCTCCTGTGGTCCTCCCCTGGTGGAAATAGTTAAGTATCACCCTTTAAAAGGGCTTGGCCCAGAAGGATTGCTGGTGGTGCTGAACAGCTTGGAGATGTTAGCAACCTGTGAGACAGGACTGGATAATGCAGTCTCAACCTATAGTAAGGTGGTGGGCAAGGCCTTCGATTCCATAAAACTGATCTGTGTATGACCTAGGATCTTTCACTTAGGGTCCCCATGATATAATGGGGAGCTTATAGAGTTGAAGACTTGGGGTCGGAGGTTAGAGCACTGCTGGAGGAGATCCAGGGCTGAGGAGGACAAACTGACTTTGAGACTTCATCATGGTGAATATCAAAGAGCAATCTCCCGTAAGAAGGCGGCATTCCAAGTTGGCCTGCCGGCACAGCAGTAGGGTTCAGGAATGGACTTGGGAGTCAGAGGGCTGGCTGGGAGCAGAAGGATTGAACATCCTGGTGACATCTTTTCTTCTTCAGGGGGAGGGGGTTGAGTGTCTGGTGCACCACTGACCTCTGGTGGAGGCTGAGGGCCAGCAGCGACCAGCGTCTGTACCGTGGGGGGCATAACAGACATTGCGCTCAATTACCACATGCCATTGCACGTCATGCCTCCCAGTGGGGCTATAGCATGCAAAAACTACTGGTGGTTCTGCTAATGATGCCTGCTTCTTGGTCCGTTGTGCCCACTGAGACACCAGGCTATAACCAAAGCAGTCTTTCATTAGGATGGCCTGACCCTGTGGCTCCACCTGGGGGGGGCAAGCCTAGGAAGCTCTGCTGGCTGAAGGGGAAGCTGCTGGTAATCTGTGCAAATTTCCATGGTGTGGACATCTCGGCTGCCCCACCCTGGGGGGCAAGCTTGGGTGGATCATTAGCATGGGGTTGGTCTTGGTGGGTGGGCTGGCCCAGCAAAGTCGGGGGCTCAGCTATGTTGGGATGACAGCAACAAAAAAAAAAACAAGAAGGCAGCATTCCTGTCCAGGAAGACAGTGGCTGGGAGAAATAGACCAGTTCAGTTCTTCAGTACTGCAGACAGGTTATTACATTCAGCCTGTCTTCAATCAGTGAGGGCATTATCAACAGTCAAGTGTGAAGAGTTTGCTTGATTTTCCTCAGACACTATTCAGGCCAAGATCTCTCCAGAGGGACTGTTGTGGCCTGGCAGAGTTGGGCAGGGATCTCATGGATGCACTCAGCAGTCTGGGACAGAGTTTCGGCCAGTGTTGGTGGATGAGGTTTGAGAGGTGATTTTGGAGCTGTGGCCCACCTTTTGTGTACTAGACCCCGGCCCCACGTATCTACTAGTGAACTGCATGGGGTCCCTGGAGTCGGTGTTCACTGGAATAATCCAGTGCTCTTTGTTGGAGGGAGCCTTTCCAATAGCATTAAAGGATGCAGTGGTTTGATCCCTCTGGAAGAAGCCAGTTTTGGATCCAGATGTTCTAGTGAATTATCGCCCAGTCTCTAATCTGCCTTTCGCAGGTAAGGTTATCAAGAAGGTTGTGATACTACAGCTTTAGGCACACCTCTCAGTTCATGTACAGTGGCCGATCACCTTCAAGGTCAGTTTGCTGACCTATAAGGCCCTACATGACTAGGGGCCTAGTTACCTACAAGATCTTCTTGGTCCCTACTGTCCCCCCCCACCCTCTCTGATCCACTGATGAGGGATTGCTGGAGATTCCCAGGGTCCATTTGAAGACATTGCATTACTGCCTGCATCAGACATCCGTCCCAAATAAAAACGGCCTCCAAATTCAAACTGAAAAGATGCCTGAAAAAGTTCTGCCAGTACACTTTCCTGAAAGATCTAAGCAACATTCGTTGGCAGGATTTCTATCTAGCCCCCACCTTTAACGAGGCATATAGCATCTTTCACAGCCTCTTACTGGGGCTAATAGAAAAACATGCCCCACTAAGACTGATCAAATCAAAAAAATAAAACTCCTGGCTGGTTCTCTCCCATCCTGAAGAAAGCACTTAGGGATAGGGACTACTGATCTAAAAAAGTGAGGAAATCCCACCTGGAGGCTGATTGGTTAGCATTCTGTACCACTTGTACCAAGCTAATTAGGTCAGAAAAAGCTAGGTACTTCCAAAAAGAACTAGAAGACAATAAAAACAACTCTGCCAAATTTTGGAACATCCTCAAAGAAGTCGAAGGTCAGTCCACTGCAACATCCCTTCCAAACAAAATTGTGTCTGATGGTACTACCTATACAGACAAAGCTGATAAACTAGAGAAGTTTAATGATCACTTTGCCACTGCAGGGCTTGCCTTTGACACCTCATCTATCAGCAAACTTAGCCTGACAAGAGACTACACTGTTGGCTTCACTGATAACCACAACCACAACCAACCACATCCCACCCCCTTCAGCTTCCTCTCAATTACGTTCAAGCAAGTGGAGCACCTCCTCCTTTCTCTGGATACAAAAAAAGAGTGCGGGTGCAGATAATATTGAACCTTACTTCCTAAAACTTGGCCATACCTAGCTGACTGCCCCATTACACTTATTCAACACCTCTCTGATTCAAGGTGAGCTACCTGTCCCGTGGAAACTGCCCACATCCTACCATTATTCAAGACTGGGGATCCGAGTGATCTGAACAATTACCGGCCTGTTTCTATATTATCAAGTCCTCTGTAAGTTACTTGAAAAATTGTCAGCATCAACTTGAGAACATTTGGATTCACAAAGTTCTAAACCTGTTCAGTCTGGCTTCAGAGCCAAACACAGTACAATGTCGGCTCTTGCCAAAGTAACTACAGAACTGACAAATGGCCTTGGACTCTAAGAAGCATGTATTGCCCTCTCCCTTGATCAGTAAGGCTCGATACTGTGATCATACCATCATGCTTTACTGCACTGAGTAACATCGGACTTGATAGTTCTGCCATTAAATGGTTCACCAGCTACTAACCAATAGATTACAACAAGTCAAAGCCATGGAGATCTGTCCCACAAAAATCCTTATTCTGTGAGTCCCACAGGGTTCCATCCTGGAGCCTATCCTCTTTGCAATATACATCAATAATCTGGACTCACAGTTGCCACAGCCAATGTGCACTTATTCGCAGATGATACTGTACGCTATACCACAAATTCATCCTTGATTTGGCCCATGAGTACTTACAGAAAGACTTGTCACCCTCCAATACAACCTTATCACTCATAAGCTCCTCCTCAACATCAAAAAGACTAAAGCAATGATTCTCTCACCAAAGTCTACTTCCGGATGTCCACATATCACACAGATCCGAACACTCTTAGATGAACCCTTTGAAGTAGTTGATACCTTTAAATACCTAGGGTTCTGGCTGGATAACAAGCTCAACTTTCTGTGCCACTTAAATGAAACCTCAAAGAAACTAAGACAGCTATTAGGTTTATTCTATAGCGTTAAACACTTACTTACGTTAGAAGCCAGAATGAGACTAGTACAAACTTCATTCCTACCTATACTGGACTACTCTGACTTCCTTTACAGTCATTGCCCATCAACGATGCTAAACAAACTGGACACCCTTTACCACCGGGCTTTCAGATTTATCCAAAATCTACCCCGTGGTACACATCACTGTCGTCTATACCAGGTTTCGGGATGGACCTCACTCTCAACTAGGAGAAAAAAGAATGCTCTCCTCTGTTTTTTTAGAGCATTATCTGATAACCTCCCTGCATACATCTCAAACCTCTTCAAATGGGCTAAAGGTTCCTATGGCCTGAGACGCTTCTCCATAATCTGCTTTCAGATTCCTAGAGTGAAAACTACCCTTGGCTCGGCAGCAATCAACTTCTCACTTCCATCACTTTGGAACACTATGCAAGACTCATTAAAATTATCCTCACCTCCAAGCATTTTCATATTCAAAGCTCTATTAATGGATTATCTGAAGGAATCATGCAACTGTTTTAGACGCCTATGACCCCTAAGCCCCGGGTGCCACTCTCAAATCCTATGCCTAAGTATCTCATCCACCCCACATTCCTAACAGAAACCTAGGACCTACAAGCCTAGTTCCCTTAATCCGAGATGGCCCTGCCTATTCTCTACCTTTTATCTATTCTGGCCTCCCTCTTGGCTGCCTACTCTTTCACCTCAATTTCTACCCTATTCCTTAATACCTCCTTATTTTTTATCATTCACAGTAGGTATGAGCTCTTACCTAGCGGAGACTATATGGGATTGTTGTCTCTTCTCATTCCAGTAAAGCTTACCATTATGTACCTTTGCATGTTAATTATGTTGACTGGTATGTATCGGCCCATATTGACTGGCACCTTCACAATGTTTTTTTTTTTTTGCACCGCTGTCCACCGTAATTGTAATCTTATGAAGTGTACTGTATTGTATTAATGCCCAGGACCACCTTGAAAATGAGCTTGCTCAATGGTGTTTATGTCTGGTTAAATAAAGTGATTGATTGATTGAAGACATCAGGGGCCAGGTCATTTAGTTTTATGGCCCCGACCCTGTGGAATTCTCTACCTAATCGGGAGCGAGATTGCCTAACAGTCGAAAGTTTTAAAGCTACCTTGAAAACCTATCTATTTAGCCTAGCATACCTTGATTTTTAATGATGTTATGTTGATTGGTTTTATTACATTGTTTTACCTTTTGTGTATTTTAATTATTTATTGTACAGGTGCCTTGGTTGTGGAAAGGCACTTTTTATAAACAAAGTATGATTTCATTTGATTTGATGACATCTATGAGCCCCTCCAATCTGATTTCAGATCTAGGCATAGTACTGAGACAGCATTACTCAGAGTGCATAATGACCTTCTCTGGGCAAGAGAGAGAATGATTAATGGTCAGTTCTCATTCTCCTTGATCTCTCCTCAGAATTTGACACTGTGGACCATGGGTTGCTGTTGGATCATCTGAGGGAGTACAATGGACTCACTGGCACTGTCATCCACTGATTTCAGTCCTATCTCAGGGATAGGACTCAGGGGTGGTGATGCATATTTTCTCATCATCCCCAAAGCCTCTGCCTTGTGGTATACACCAAGGTTCAATCCTCTCACTCATGTTGTTCGCAGTGTACGTGCTGCTCCTGGGAGGGATCATTTGACAATACAGTCTGGGTTTTTCACTGCTATGCAGATGATACCCAGTTGTATTTGTCCTTTCCACTGGGGACACTGGAGGCTGTTGAGGTGCTAAATTTATGCCTAGCTGACATCCAGAAATGAATGGAATCTAGCTGATTGAAACTGAGGTGCTGGTGATCAAGCCAGAACAGAAGGGAAGAGCAGAGGTAGTCATGGAAGAGACAGGGCTTTAATTTGGGTCATCCAGGCTGCTGGCCTCTGCTAACGTGAAAAATCTGGGGTTCATTTTTTATAAATGGCTGACACTGGAGGCTCAGGTGTCAGCTGTAGTTAAAAGTGGCTTTTACCATCTAAGGAATATTAGCTGGATTGAGTCCCTTATCCCTCCTGAAAACCTGCCCACTCTACTGCATGCATTTGTGGCATCGAGACTCGATTACCGTAACAGGCTCTACCTCAGGGTTACGGGAAGTACCATACGATGCTTGCATCTGGAGCAGAACACAGCTGCCAGGTTGCTAACTGGCCTTTCGAGGTTTAGCCATGTGACCTCAGTGCTGCACAATCTGTACTGGCTGCCTGTGAAGTGGCGAGTTACCTTCAAGGTTGATCTTCTATCCCTATAAAGTCCTACATGGTTTGGGACCCGACTACCTGCTGGAGCTCCTACACTGTCCAGTCCTTGCGCCCCCTCTGCGCCTCTAAGGAGGGCCTCCTTTCAGTCCCAAGGGCCTGGCAAAAGTCATCTGGAGAGCATACATTTAAAGTAGCCAGCCCTCTGTTATGGAATGCGTTGCCAAGGGGACTGAGGGAGGTCCCCTCAGTGGAGGCCTTAAAAAGGGATTAAAAACCTTTCAGTTTAACCAGACCTTTGGAGAGTCAAGACTCACTGTTATTATCCTTTAGCGACTGCATATATTTTTCAGTGTATTATATAAGCTATTTATGGCTGCTTGCATCTATTTATTTCCTGTCATGCTGTATAGCACCCTGGGCCTTCAGGGAAGGGCACCTTATAAATAAAGCTACTACTACTGCTGTCCCAGGAAACCACTGCTCTTTCTGTGAAGAAGTACTTCCTCACAACTCTCCTGAATCTACCCCCTTCAGCTTCATAGCATGTCCCCTTGTTCCTGAGCACCTTTTCTTCTGAAAAATACTCTCCTCCTGTACCTTATTTATCCCTGAGAGGTATCTAAAGGTCTGTATCAGTTCCCCCTTTCCCTCCTCTGTTCCAGGGTGTACATATTGATGTCTTTAGTTTCTCCTCATAGGGCTTTTGATGCAAACCATGCACTATTTTAGTTGCCCTTCTCTGGATCGTCTCCACTCTTTCTATGTCCTTCCAGAAATGTGGTCTCTAAAACTGGACACAGTACTCTAGGTGGGGTCTTACCAGTGATCTATACAGTGGCAACACCATCTCCTTCTTTCTGCTGGTGATACTCCTCCCTGTGCACTCCAGCATCCCACTGGCCCTCATGACTGCCTTGCCACACAGCCTGGCCACCTTTAGGTCATCCAATATGATTACCTCCAGGTGTCTTTTCTGTTTAGTGGTCGTCAATACCACTCCACCCATTTTGTACTTTGCCCCTGGGTTTCTGTGCCTAAGTACATTGTTTTGCACTTTGTTTGCACTGAAACCCAACTGCCATACCCTTGACCACTTCTCCAGTTCTCAGATCTCTGCTCATTCTTATCACCCCCTCCCCGGAGTGTCCACCCTATTGCAGATTGTCGTGTCGTCCACAAAGAGGCATATCTTCCCTTCCAGCTCCTCTGCAATGTCACTTATAAAGGTATTAAAGAGGACCAGTCCCAGAACTGATCCCTGAGGCACCCTGATGGTCACGCTTCCTTCCTCGGAGTGAACTCCATTTATCACCAGCTTCTGTCGGCTATCCCCTAACCAACTTCTTATCCAGTTTACCACCTTTGGACTCACTCCTATGGTACCCAGCTTGCTTTTACTAGTCTCCTATGTGGAAAAGTATTGAAATCCTTATTGACATCTAGCTAGGTCATGTCCCCCACTCCACCCTAATCTAAATCTTTTGTCACCCAGTCAAAGATATCTATCAGATTCGTTTGACGTGACCTCCCCTGTTTTTGATCTCCCACCAAGACCACATCCCCCTATCACACACTGACCCAATGTCATGTAACATTAAGCCATGCAGTACCCTAGCTCTATCCGGTGGTCTTTAGTAGGTTCCAAGGTATAAGCTTCTCTCTCTCTCTCTCTCTCCTGATTTACTTCTTGTTCATTTCCTATCATTTCTTTAATTTCTTGCACCATAAAGCATCTTTTTACATACACTGCCACCCTCCTTATTTTATCCGTACTATCCTTCCTAAATATATTATGTATATTAATATGGCCACCAGAGTCACTTATTGCTGGATAAGAGTGGTTTCACACACATTCTTCTTGAGGGAGAACAGTGAAACTGAGCTCTTCTAGCTCATGCAGAATGCAAGTGAAACCACTCTTATCCAGCAACAAGTGGTGATGGGACATAGCAATGTATTAAAGGTCCTACTAAATCCCATTTAATGTCAGCCTTAGTTACTCAGTCAAGTTTAGGTCTATTTTTCCTGTCCACCTCACTGACTCCATAAGACTCCACTGTCTGTGTGCTGGAAGTCTGTTACAGTGCTACTGTTCTAGTAAATTGATGATAGCAAGTAGGGGGAAACACCCATGGCAGGACCCAGAACTAATTATGATGGTAACATTTGCTGAAATGACCCTTTACAGTCCACCACACTATGATTCATTAGTTTATTTTTCATTTGCAATCGAGTGATCAGTTATGGGTGAAAGGTCATGGAGTCAGGAAATGTCATGTGTCGGGTCAAAAGTCATGGAGATGCCCATTTAATGTATTATAGGTCCTATGTCTGAAATTAACCAGTCATACATTTTTTAACATTATTCTGCTCTTAGGATGACTGGAAATTGCTCATACAGCCATGGTTCAGCTGGTTATTCCCTCCTACTTATAGGCAAAACATACCCTTGCACCGTCATGAGACAGAAGCAGCCATGGGAGTAGCACTGGAGTTTCTCCTGGTTGATTTGTCCGTGGCTCAGCCTCACCACTAAGGGGGCTGCAGGAGCTATCTATTCAAAAAGTTATGGTGCTACTGTCCAGATGTACAGAGGCCTTAGACAGTGTTTCTGTGTGGCTGACTGCATTACTTGAGGACCATCGACGGGCAGCATCATGGCTCATTGCTTGTGGCAGGAGCCCTTGACAGCCCAGCAGCTAAAGTGTCTGGTGGAACACAGTGAGCAGGAGGGAGTACCTAGCTTTGTACATTTGTATGATGCTATACAAATGTTAAAGTTGATCATTTATTTAATAATTAATTCAACTTTTTGACATCGCAGGCTGCGAGTGGTTGTCTACTAGAACTGACAAAATGAAACTGACTCCTGCTGAACTGCAGCTCTATGGGTGATCGGTAGTTATTCTAAGAGAGGAATAATGTTAAAAAAATGCATGAAATAAGTATTCTAGTGGTTTCACGTACTTTAAAAGTATTGAGCAATTTACACTGTGGATAGTGTCAGGTTAACTGGCACTAGGCTTATGGTTTGGCAGTTTGAATTTTAAATAAGTAAAAGGGCTGAAGTTTCCGAATTTCGACTTTGGAGTGTTGTGGCAATTTTTGCATAGCTCATGAAATGCTATTTGTAGTATAAGAGTGTTTTACAAGCTATGTAAAGATGGTGATTGGCCAGTTACAGACATAGGACATACCCATTTATTGTGTTAGGTCATATATCTTTATCGGACCACCAAGATTCTGTTACTCTACATATATCAATATCTTCTATAATGTATGGGAGAGCCTTATTACCTGTCAAAACCAGCAAGATTATTTCCTTGTAATCCCATTGCTATGACATCAGTATGTTGTTAACCCCTCTTGAGTACGTCATAGTGATAAGATTACAACTGGAGCCGATCTGCGCATGCGCGCATTTGAATGTAGCGGCTCTCAACGAACGGCCACAGCGGTGAGAGCTGGCCTGTATAGATATCGGTGCTATGGGAACAAATGAAAAAAACAGTAAGGACTACCTCAGCTTGCATTTTTAGGTTACTTGTTGCCTCCTGATGTGGCTGCAATCAGCACGGATGTTCACTCCCACAACCCCACAAGAGGTTGTTACTAAGACTTAACATATGTGGCATCGTAATTTGTTGTTAATTAATAAATGCTGCTGTTAACCGCTCCCGCTGTTACTGGTGGTAGTCGTCAATGCTTTTTATTACCCCATAAACTATAAAAGACAATGCCTGTGGCTCAGTTGCCAGTCTCACTGTAATTACCTCTCGTAGTTGCCAAGATGATGGTAAACCTCTTGAGCTATGCTCTTGAGGTTTACTAGGTCATCCTGGCAACTGCTTGAGGTGATTACAGCATGGTTAACAACTGATCCTCAGGCATTATCCTCAACATTATAAGTAGAGCCTCCAATTCCTCCATTTTGTTTGACATACTACATGCATTATACACGATGCCCCTTCATTCATCTCTCCCTTTATACTCATTTTTTCTCCTTTGTTGTCTCATATTCTTGGTCACAGTATCCTTAGTTTTTTTTGTTATCTACACAGACTGTATCCTCAGTTCTTAAGACCCCTGTCCCCTGAGGTGTCAGTTTATAGCCTTAGCAATATGTGGGATAATCCTTTCAGCCAGCACTTTTGCCCTTCTGTAGTTTAAATGCAGGACACCCCTTCTGAAGAGTTCATTAATATTTTTGAATCCATCCCAATTTCAACAGAAGTTGAAATGTTCACGCTGGCCCATATTCTTAACCAAGCATTCATACGCCTTATTCCAATTAATCTTCTGGCCCCAGCCCTGGGTACTGGTGGAATTTCTAAAAATTGAGACTGGGCAGCATTTTGCTTTTAGCCTCCCTCCTACTTCCTCAGAAATCTTTCTTGCTATCATCATTAAGGTGGTTACCGACATCGTTAACTCCAACATGCAGAGTAACTACTGGTTTCTGTCCTGAACATTTCAGAAATCCATCTAGGCCCTCCTTCACGTCAGATACCCTTGCCCCATACAGTTGAGATCTCTTTTCTATCTTTACATATTACGAAGTCCGTATATCTCAGTATTGAATCTCCCAGCACTCCTATATTGGTTTTTGCATTGGAGGTGTCCATAGAGTTTCCATCCCCCATTACCTGTCCTTCCTCCTCTATAGCAAGAGTTTTAGAATTTTCCATGAAACCACTATAGTATTTGTTGTTTGCAATGACAGATCTCAAATTTTGTTCCTCACCTGCATAACTCGCTTAGCCCCCAGTCAGCTCCAGTGTGGGATTCAGGGCCTTGCACACGAAGCCCAATCTCCTAGGAGACAGAACAATGTGGAACCCTCTGTCACTGGGCCAGTCCAGAAATTTAATTTGAAAACATTTAAATCTTTGCTGGTGTACTTATGAAAACAAAAAATCAAAGTAATAATACCAGTTTTTTAACACACAATGGATCCATGACGTTACATGACTTTTATTATGATGTCCCCGATTTCTGTCATTTTGACCCTGACAATTCCATGATTTTCTCCCAGATTTACCATGACAGAAGTACAGCCCTTGGCATAATGGATTATTTTTTTCCAAGTTCTATTGCTTGAGAGATGTCAGATAGCATGGCATAGTCCAAAGGGCCATGGCTCACTGGGACACTTTTATTATTTTCATTTATTTTTTTATCCTTTCCTTTCACTATTTGCCACCTTGTGGTGACCTACATCAGACTGCCCCCAGCACTGTTACCCAGCTCCTCCAGGACTTACCTTGCCGCTGCATCTTCTGCCACAGGACTGGAGCAGGTGCCCAGTCACTGGTGCAGAGTCTGCAAGAGATGGTCATCACTCATCGCTGTGGGTGGATTTTTTCCACCACTTTTCTCTCCTTATGTTCTCATAGCCCCAGTGCAAGGACATGTGTGTGTGGAGGTATGCACGTCGCCTTGGTCTGAATGGCCCTAATCCCGCCACCCTTGGCCTAGTGCCTAGTCCCTATCCCTCACCCACACTACCACCATGCCACCACATGATGGTAGTCAAAGGCCGGGAGGACTCACTTCCCTGATACGGGAGAGGACAGCTGCAAGGCAGCCACTCAGTCCTCACCCAATCCACTCCTCCCCCCCCACGGCCGACCCCCGGCAACCTGTGCTCATCAACGAACATGGGTCACCAGTGTGGCAGGAGGTAAAGCATCAGCGCCTTAGCCCTCCATGCCACTGGCCTGGACACTTATTTTCATTTCTTAAATATAATTTCTCCAGTCAGCCAGGTGGTGTAGAGGGCACCTCACCTCGACCCACGCCGGCGACCCCGGTTCGGGAACGAGCCTGGGGCATTGGAGGTTGGCACAGGGGGAGGGCAGAGCTGGATTGAGCAGTCAACAGGCAAGCTCTCCTCTCCGGGGAGGAAGCGCGGTGTCCCTCGGCTGATGGGTGACCCCCAGTGGAAGCTGGAGAAAGTTCAGGTCAGAAGGGGGCCTAGGCCAAGGGTGGGGGAAGGAGGCTCTGACCCGGGCTTTTTCAGCACATGCATTCCTCAATGCACACATGCAGCTCCTGGGGCCTCCAGGGTTTAAAATCAGTGGAAAAATGCCCGTGGCAGGGTGAAGAACCGACCCTGCAGGTAAGAGCCAGTAATTCTGGGGACAGGGCTGGGGGTCGGTCAGATGGGGCAGACCAGTTTGGGAGCAAAATATGTGGTATGATAAAAAAAATATATATAATTTCTCCCTCTGCTACATAGACAGATTCATGTTCTGTAATTTTCATACAAGATACTATACATACTCAGTGGTTAAATTGGAAACGTTTAGGTGGGGGAGCTCTCACACCTAGATTTATAGGTGTGGAACTCTCACTTCTAGGTGGTGGAACTCTCCTATAGTAGTCAGTGGGGAAACATAACAGAGGTGGTGGAAGTGTCATACAGTTTTATGGCTGCAGTGGGCATAGCCCTGCAGACGTCTTACGGGCGCAGTGAAAAAAATGGAGCCTACTGGATGCTGGACAGACTTTTTAATAGTGGAGGTGAACGGCAATCACTGAGTGTCCACTGCACTATTTTGTCCATCAGTTGCTGATGGAACATGGCAATGTCCGTCGTGTTCAAGATGGTTGCTGGCATTCTCTGCACATGCGCAATGACTCGCGCATGCACACAGAACATCAGTGGCCATCTTGGACATGGCAGACAGTACTGTGTTCCACTGTGTCCTCATTTGAAAGGCAGAGGGCGTGATTGCCCTGTACCACATGTGGTGTAGGTGTAGCCCACTAGGTTATGAGTTTAATACATCCACTGCAAAGAAATGAAGAAAAAGTAGCCGAAGTATAGATAGTCTGACAACCCCTACCCCAAAATAATGATGCCCCATTCCTTGCATTTCTTGCAAACAAAGTGATACACTTAAAAGCTATGGAAGAGTCCTGCATTTTTATTTTTCTGGGACGACCGCTGCAACTTTCTTTTTCTGAAAGACCGACAGTGTTCAAAGACAAGACTTGCCGAAATATTATAAAACATTAAAGACATCAAAAACATCCAGTGACTCCAAATCACTTTCTAATGAAACACACCCTGTCTGGAAGCATCAGCCACAAAACTCAAAAAACAAGTCTCTCCTTCTGATTCTGTGGAATCAGTGATATGGTACCCATGGTTACGGAGATTTCTATCTCTCCAGTTGACCTTTGAACCAAAACAAAGTGTGCGTCAGAGGGCACAGAAAGATGTTTATGGAAGAGTGTGGAGTCTGTGAGGCACAAAACTACTGCAGTTTTGTTCTGTGCTGTGAGTGGTGTGTGTAGGAAATGGAATAGTCTATTTTGGGATATGGCAGTGTAGCATCCTACTTTAAGATAGCCTTGGAGAAAGTTATTAATCTGTGCTGCAGAAACGCACTGCTAAACATTTGCAGGCAACTCAGCAGGCTTTGAATATGGAGGTAAGAGAGCGAGTCCATGGCATCTATTGGCTTACTGGGCCTTTCTGGTACCCCGGGTGGTACCCTCTGTGCCAGGTTTTCAACTGCATCTTTCATTGCATCTCTCTGGGATGTAAAATGGGCAAAGGTATTTATTAGGTATGTAGCAAAGTAGTAACAAAACAAAGTAGTAATTTAAAGGGGGAAAGGACTACAGGGCTCTGATATTTAAAGTGATCCCCATATTTTACAGGAAAATGAAACAGTTGTCTGGAATCATACCTGTAACACAGATATGTTCTGTAATTTAAGGTCAATCAAGTCTGGCTCCAAGTCCCATTTCATAAATAAGGAGAAAACAAGAATTATGCCATTCAGTGTTGTTAAAATTTATAGTGCTTTCCGGCACATCTTACTTTACTGTTCAAGGTACCCAGTGATTCTCTTGGTAAGGAAACTTTGTTCAAGCTTATGTTGAAGACCTGTACTGTCTTCATACCCTGTCTGGATGCACTTATGAAAGATTACTTCAAGTGGCCCACCATTTGTTCCTTTAATTCCAGCATGTTCCTGGAGTGTATCCTGTCTGCCCCTTGGGATTTACTAGGCTTGATCTTCTGAAGGTAGTCGGCTACCTAGGTGTGATATGTGCCAGCTTCATCATGGCTACTGTTAATGCCATGGTCTCTCCCAGTTAGCACATCCCCGCCCATCCCTTTGGTGAACACCGAAGCAAAGTATTCATTCAGCTTCTCAGCAATAGCAGCCTGTCTCTCATAGATTTCTTGTTCTTTTTCCCTATGTTCAGTGTTCTAATCCCCTCCTTCACCTTCCTCCTTCTGTTTATGCACAGAGCAGTGTCCAGTGCAAAGTTTATTCATGCATCTAGCAAACAATACAAGACTTAAATGCAGGACCCTGGTAGTCTGGAATCTAACACATTAAGTGAAGCTTTTTCACTAAGGAAAACATGTTAGGTGCCTGACTACCAAGCTTCTGCTTTCCAAAGTTTTGTATTGCATGCTTGTTGCATAAGTAAACGTTGCACTGGGCACTGTTACTCACTTTTAAAATGCAGTCTTTCAGCTGGCGGTGATCAGTGCCCTGATTTGTCTGTTTTCACTGTTGTATTTGGCCGTGTAGTGCCCCAGAGTTCCTGGCACCCTCCAGAAATGGGCATCGAGGTGCTCCAGGGCTCGTTAGGAAAAAGATGCCCCAGGGAAAAGTGCCCCAGAATAATAGGTGCCCTGGTTTAGGTGCCCCAGGTAAGAGCCCCAGACCAATGCAAAGACCCAGCTGGGCTTGTATTTAAAAATGTTTTTTCCTCCACACATTTTCCCTGCCTGCTCCATTGTTTTAGAACCCCCCACTCCTGTTACCAGGTGCTGGGAACATGCACCCATGGTTCCCGGGCGTGTGAGCAGGCAGGCAGGCAGGGTCGGGCTCCTGAAGATTCTGGAACGGAATCCTCAGCCTGGTTTGAATGGCAACAGCCATTCAGTTCATTTGGAGCATCCAAGGAAGGAGCAGCAGCAAGTGTGAGGGGGAGTGTTCGGCTGGCTGTGGCAGAGCCAGAAAGGGAGGGACCTACCTGTAGTTCTTGCATCCCTCCCCATGTTCTGGCCAGTCCAGCAGCTCATTGCTCCTTCTCTTCTCCTGGTTTCTTTAATGTCATTTGTTGCTGTACCTCAAGTGGAAAGTCCACTTTCCTAGTGCTCTCTTTCTTTCTGGAACTTTCTCCCCTTTTTTACCTTGACATTACACATCTGCTGAGGCCCCATTTCTCTTCTGCATGCTCCTGTCCTCACCCCCTGAGCACCTGATCAGCCTCTCCTCTGCTTTTGTTATCCCCAGTGCTTCTCCAGGATTGCTTGGTACACTTGCAAGTTTTA
The DNA here is from genome assembly GCA_016271365.2 of Neoceratodus forsteri. Classification (NCBI taxonomy): domain Eukaryota; kingdom Metazoa; phylum Chordata; order Ceratodontiformes; family Ceratodontidae; genus Neoceratodus; species Neoceratodus forsteri. The sequence continues at coordinate 706,395,744 of CM057459.1, read as the reverse complement.
TGTGTATTACACTTACCTCTTTAGGAATTTACGTTATTGTTTTATTTTATATTTTAATTTTTTCTGCCCACTCTTGTTAGGAGTCCTGTTTTGTTGTAACTTATTGTGCTGGTTCAGTTGTTGCCCTACTACTACTAGTAGCAAACTTCAGTTATTACTTTTGACTGACTGTAGTATCATGTTGCTCTGATGCCAACTACTGTATTGCTGTTTTCCCCTGTTCCCCTTTCCCCAGGTCATATCTGGAAATGTGCCTTGAAACAGTGCGCATTTCCCGATCACCGATTTTCAAAGAAACAAACAAACAAATAAAATGCATTTGCTGACAAATCTGACTGGCAGGTCCCCATAAACAGGGTATCTTGTGCCATCACTGAAATACATGATCTATATATTTCCTCCAATTTCTTTTACTTGCATACATCTCACTATGAAACAGAAGGTTACCTCTTTAATTCAGTACGCAAACATCTTTTACAGGTAAGTTATCCAACACTGCAAACTGTCTTGAATAGTTTTGCCATCAAGCTCTTGTTCCTTTAAAGAGTAGCGCTCGCCCTTCCTACTTTCCAGTCCCCCAAACATAAATGATACCTCACCCTTGGCAGAACTGATGGGTATTATTAAATCCATGTATCTCAGCCCTGTTAGAAAGTTATTTTACTCATAAATAGCTCCCCGATAAAAAAGGAGCCATTTCCTGAACTTGCCGAAACGCCCCCACACAGGCACATGCAGCCCGGTTTTGTGATGTAAGAAAACGAAGGCTTCGTGTGCGCGCTCCATTGATTTCAATGGGGGCATTTTTTTCTATCCATCTTAATAATATTTATAATTGAGATTTTAACAAATCAAAGTGACTGCTTGACTAACAGGGTCCCTGAGGGTGAGGGTTGTCCAGAGCCAAGGTGTTAGGTTAAATGAAAGGGTCCCATCAATGTTAAATCAAGGGTTAGAGACACTGTGTAGCACTGTGCAGTCACTTACTGTACTCACACTTTTTATGTTTTCTGCCCTCCCTCTGAACTTACCTAAAACAGACATGGAAAAGGATCAGGAAATTGTGGCCATCCATGTTTATATGAGGAAATGTGAAGCCAAGGAATTAAGTGGATGACCTTGCTTCTAGACCAGGACAAAGGGGGACCAGGGGACTTAAATTTATAGGCATGTTTTCAAGCTTGCAAACTCCAACATCTGGTATAGCCTATTTTAGGGAAGAGGAGACTCTGGGCTGGGTGCATTTGGAAGGAGAAGGTGCAATAGGTACCCAAACTGTTAATCCACATGACCCGACTGATATCAGAAAGATACGGAACCCTTGGGCAGGTTTAATGTTGTATGTTTGGAGCGAGGCAGTGTTGGGAGGAGGGTATCAGATAAAGCACTGCAGATATTCTTTTATCCAAAAGGGAGCAGGATTCTATCCAGGTTCCATAGATCCCAAATATAAAAGATGGGAATATCTGGGGCTATGCAGGCTGGGACAGTTATTGGTAAATGGCAGTATGAAATTATTTTCTGCCATCAGATTTCTACGTTTCTATGTTTCTATTCACCCAAATTAAGCAGGAATTTGTTCTCATCCAGAGAGACTCTTACTGCTTCCTAAAAATTGGGAATTTTTTGGTCACAGAATCCTGCATGTCCCAATTTAGGGAGAAGGTGGCATCTTTAAAGAACCTGGTGGGCAATGTGGTGGAGGGGGCTAAGATGAGCCATGCTGTTTCCCAACTGTATAAGGTGTGTACACAACCCAAGACTAAACACAGGATAGCTACGCAGAGTAAGTGGGAACAAGACACAGGGGTCCCTCTTTCTGATTGTGAGTGGTACAGGTTTTGGGCCAGTGCACCCAAGGCCAAAGCTTCAGACCCTTGGTGAGAACACAGGTGGAAAGTCTTCATACAATATTTTAACATCCCCAACAGTCACAGCCCACTATGGCTCCAGTCACTCAGACAAATGTTGGAGGCAGTGTCATAAGAGAGCTCATCATGAGTGTGATGAACATGTGACCAGAGTAATGTAGTGTTAGAAAATGGGCAAGTAAATCCTAGCATTCTGATTGGCTAGGACAGTAACCTTAGTGGGTGGGTATTTTTTGATAGAGCCCACTAAAAACCAAACGTCAATTCAGTGTGCCCCATTTCTTAGGGTATCCTGGGGCACCCCAATGGTCAAAGTCGCCAGCCACCATTTTTTCCTGGTGTAGCGGACAAGCGAACAAGTTGGCAACTGCATAACTGCCCCCTCCCAAGTTAGTCTCACATTAGTTCACTAAGCTATGAAAAGAAAAAACACAAACTGCTAACTGGACAAAAAGAAATACATTCACCTTACAGCCTCCTTGTAAGCGTTTTTCAATGCAAGTCCATCCCGATCAGTTAAGATCCCCAAGGCTGGTCTACATCCAAACACAGAAGCTTACTGCAAAGGGTCTGTGCCCTAAAATTGTATTAACACTACAAACTGAAAATTATAAACACAGCTCCTGAGTTAAACAGCAAGCTAAAAAAAAATATTTACACCGTCACCGTGCCTTTGCCTACTTCTCAGTTTGCAGTTCCTGCTTTTGCATTACAGGTTCACACAAGGTCACATGCCTAGCAACTGCAACTTCCAAGGGGGAAAAAATCATGCATGAACAGCAGAAAACATTTTTTTTTACCACAACCATAGCAAGAGACTGCTGGTGGGGGAGGAGGCTGTACCAGAAACTCCATGTCTTGTTCTGGAGTTTGTTGTGCGGTGCAGTGCAATGTGGGGCGTGGCGGGGGCAAGTTGAAGAGAATGGCTCTGTGGGGGGACAACAGCACATGGAACAGCACAGAAGCAGGGGGACTACTTTATGAGGAAAACATGAAAACTTAATTTTTACTTAATTTTTTTATTTATTCCTTCATTTTCTCAAATCTCATTCAAAAATGCCACAGGTTGCCCATTTTCTAAGTGCAATAGTGCCCTCCAGCCTGCGGAGTCGGACCTCATTATGCCCCTGGGCAGTCCGGTATTCCACAATACCGCCCACCCTGTCAGGTATTATTGCTTACACAATGCTGCTGTCATAAGTGGGCACAAAACATGGCTTATGATGTCACATGACTAAAAAGATCTTATGGGAAACATTGGCCAACATTGCTCAGGGGAATGTTCCCTTGGGAACATTCAGCCACAGATTCTGTAAGATAAATGGGAAAGTGCCAGTTTGAACACCTCAGTCAGCTTAAAAGACAAGAAGTATGTGGTTACACACCTTAAGCATTCTTAAAAGCAGAATCATAAAAGAGGACAGAGCAGGGGTGGGTGTGGGGTGAGCCAACTGGCCTGGATTAGGTCACACACACACACACACACATTTGGAGGGGGGCAATGGGTAACCTGTCACTCAAAGGGCAAAACCACCTTCCACAGTCAGAAAAGAAATAAACTGAGGTGCAGTAAGAAAGCATTTCCTCTTGGACTTGGAACATCTAAAAATCCAGAACCCTACAGCTACAGGTCTGGTAAGAAAGACAGCTTAGGGAACAGTGTTTTCTTCAGACAGCAGCAGGTAAATAAATAGGTTTTAAAGTGAAAATAGCTTAGATTCTTCTATCTGCAATCTATCTGGTGTAACTTCATTTATTTTCATTTCTAGTCAACTGTAATCCTTTTGTCTAACTGTACATAAATCCTGTTGTAAATACTTGCAATATTTTAGTAAAGCATCTATTTTTATAGAATCAGTGACTGATTGTTTTATTTAAAATGGCAGTTCTACAATTTCTGCTGGACTCTGTTTGCAGTCTGTCGCTAAAGGGGCACTCTACCCACAGTTATTGTGTTTGATTGATTGATAAAAATTTATTTTTTCACAGGAAAAACATTTGTTGGGACAAAGTCCCATTTTCAACAAAGTCCTGCACTCCAGTTCATTGTACAATACACTAAACAGCAATACAATATATTACACCAAAAACCAAAAAACACAGTTACAACATTTACATTAAAAACATGTGCAAGGAAGCCTCAAATAATTAAATAAAGTAACTTTAAAACTGAAAAAATTTGTAGCAGACTTCAGGTCATCTGACAAGTTATTCTAACTACGTGCTACACTATTCTGAAGTGTGCTATCACCTAGTCTGTTGTAACATCTGTGCACTAAAATGCTGTTTGCTGATTTCCTTGTTTTAATATATGTTTCCCTATTAGATTTTCTTTTCACCTGATTATGTAATGGATGGTTATATTTTTCATGCAAGATCTTGTGACATGTGACAAGCCAGAGATAATTTCCATAAGCCTCTGGTTGGAGCCAATTTAAATCTTTACAAATTACACAATGATGTAACTTCTTACTACTACCAAAAGCAAATGTTCATATCCTATAGTAAGCTTGCTTAATCTGTTTTAAAGCTTGCTGAGTTGAATTCATATAAAGTATAGAACCATATTCCATCACTGGTAGGAGCATCTGTTTTGCCAACCGTTGCTTTGCCATTAATGGCAAACTTCCTGCTACCCTTCTGAGGGCCCCTAGTCTCTGGTATACCTTTTTTGTTTGTATTGTTATGTGCTCAATGTATGTCATCCTTGAGTCTACCTGAAAGCCTAAATAGCTATAACGAAGTATACTTTTGATCATAGTTCCATCTTGAAGGTGGAGTTGCATCTCTGTCCTGTTTCCCTTATCTTTACCCACTGAAAATAACATACTCTGTGTTTTCTTCGAATTGAGGAGAAGTCCAGAGTTGCGCATCCAGTTTTCCATTTGGAGTAAGTCATACTGTATTTTAACCATCGTTTCTGTCAAATTACTTGCAGAAGTTAACAACACAGTGTCATCTGCATATAATCTTATATTACTGTGTTCAATAACTTGAGCAAGTTTATTAACATAGATGTTAAACAATAATGGTCCCAGAATCGAGCCCAAGGGAACACCCCTCACCAGTTTCCCAGAGCCTGACACTGAAGACCCACATGCTACACATTGCTGATGATTAGTCAAGTATGACCTCATCCATAGGAACATTGCCCTTTGAATCCCCATCTCCCATAACCTCTCCAAAAGCATTTCATGTTGTACTAAATCAAAGGCTTTGCTGAGATCCACGAACACCACCCCAGTGGACATCCCTTGGTTTAAAGATGTTACCACCAAGTCATTGAATTCCAATAGGGCAGTGCTCGTGGATTTCCCCCTTTCTAAAACCATGTTGGTTCTCTGATAGTTTGCCATTTGATTCCACAAAATAACTGAGCTGTATATGTACTCTACGCTCTAAAATCTTTGGCAATATTGGCAGAGGAGCTATAGGCCTATAGTTTGAAGAGGTTGTTTTATCACCTCCTTTATAGATGGGAATAACTTTTCCTATTTTCCATATTTCAGGAACAGTTGAGCTACTCAGGCTCCAATTATACAAGTAAGTTATAACAGGTGCTAATACTTGCGCACCCAACTTCAAAAATCTTGCCTCAATGCCATCTACACCTCCAGATTTATTTGAGTTTAGATTCTGCAGCTCCTTTACTATATCTTTTTCCTGTATTACCTCAAATTTAAATATTTTGTTTAAGTTTTCTATTCTACCCCTTTCAAAAACATCTGTTGGATTCAAAGTTGGTTTTACTATCTTTAAATCGGGTAATTCCAAAAAAGAATTAAATATACTTGCTACGTCCATAGAATCAGTCACTAACTTTTCTCCTCGTAATAAGCTAATGTTATTATCAGTTTTATTTGGAGTTTTGAAGTCAGCAATAAATTTCCAAAATTGCCTGGAGTCAGAAGTATTATTTATCTTATTCCAATGATACTTATTTTTTGCACTTTTAATTGCACTTTTACACTTCTTCCTCCATACTTTAAAAGTATTCCAATCCTCTGTATTTTTAGTTTTTATGGCTTTTTTCCATACTCTATCCCTTATCCTTAGATATTTTTTTATCCTATCTGTAAGCCATGGATCTTCTTTACTTCTTTTTTTTTTTTCCTTCAATAAAGGGGCATGATGCTGAGTTACATTCATCAGTATGTCATTAAACTCCTGTATTGCCAATTCTACATCTGGTATTAAATACACTCTCTCTCCCATTGGCTTTGTTTCAAGTGATTTATAAAAAACAATTCATTAAATCCTTTAAAGTCTCTATACCAGTATGAACTTGGTTTCTGAATTTTAAAATTTTGTATTTCAATATTACAAACTATTGGATTAGGATCACCCAGATTCAAAGGTAGTACATCCCAACTTTTCACTAAATCTTGGGATACAAAAAATAAATCAAGACCTGAACCCTGCTCTCCATTTTTAGCAAATCTTGTAGGTTTTTAAATAATTTGATTTAACCCCAATAAAGCAAAACTATTCTCCAATTTCTTGCCTCTCCTCTGTTGCCAATCAGCATTAAAGCCTCCTGTCAAAATCGTATGTTTGTCTTTTATCTTTTCTAAAATTAAATCTGCCGGTATGTCAAATGATTTGACCTTCCTGACCTTGTGCAAAGCAGGAGGTAAAGAACAGGTTTCCCTGGTTCCTGTTGGTAAATATCACAGTGGTGGCAGTGAACTTAAAGTCCCTGATGAAGGAATTTTTTATCACAATGAGCATGTTTTTTGGAGCTGCCCCAGTGTGTCTATATACTGGCACGAAGTGGATGAGGCCATACGACAGGTGCTAGGTATCGTTTCACCTAACCACATAAAATGCCTAGTTTGGGGGCTAAAACCAGGAGTGATCCTATGGAAAGGTAGAACTTGTAACTTTAATATTCTGACCACATATGCATCCAAAACTATAACAAAGATGGTCACTGGCCCCACTTCACCCTTAGATGCATGGCGTAACTGTAAAAATATATTACAGATGGAATGGTTCACACCTAAACTAAGACTTTGCATGGAAAAAGTAAAATCACACTAGCTACCCTTTGTGGATTATATAGAGAGGGTAGAGAGAACCCCTATCATGGATCAATTAGCAAAACTGGCATCGCAGTCTAGTAGTGTAGCCTGATTGTGACTCCTAGGGTCAGTAAACAGGATGAATGTTGAACTGAGCACAATGCCACAGATCTCTATGTGGAGAAACAGAGACACAAAATGCTTTTTTTTCTTATGTATTGAACTAGCTTCGAAATGCATACAATATGAAATTCTATATCACTGTTGATTGTTCCATTTCTTTCTTTTTTCTTTTCTAAGTTATTGTATTTCTTTTAATATTTTACTGCGACTGTCAGTGTACTGTGATTGTATTGTATGTTGCGTGTTTTTCATGCAAAATTGAATAAAATGTAATTGCAAACAAAAAAAAAAAAAAGAAAAGTAGTCAAGGAAAGATGGAGCAGCTTTTCTTTCTGAGCTTTAAAATTTAGCATAGAACCAGCCCGGTGGTGCTGAGGGTTGAGGCGCTGGACACCACACCTCGCACCACACTGGCAACCCAGGTTCAGGAACGAGCCCGGGCCGCTGGGGGTCAGCAAGCGAAGGAGAGGATTAAGCATCCAGAGGACAGCTCTCCTCTCCTGGGAGGGACAGGGGTCCCTGTACAGTGCTCGGCTGCTCTCTGCCAGAAGCCAGAGAGACAGCAAGCACTAAGGAGCAGAAGGAGGAGTGAGGGAGTGGCAGACGTCGGAATCAATGCCTTGACGTCAGGGTGCCAGCCACTTCCCAGAACAAGGGAAAATGCCTTTTGGCTCTGGCGGAGATGGAACACTGGAGCTTGCCCCAGATTTGCCGCCGCCCTCCTGGCATCCTCCTGACCGATGCTACTGAATTGTCGGGGTGTTGGAGCCCACCTCGTCCCAACCCCAGGGGTAAACCGAGGCTACATGGACGACGGAGGACTGTCCAGGTAGGAGCGGACCGCAGGAGGATGACTCCTTGGTGCTCCCGAGGACATCAGAGCTGAGGGGAAGAAGGGGAATAAATAAGAAAATAACAAAAAGTTAGCATAGATCCATAAGAAGGTCCCAAGTTGTATGACTCAGCACGGTATACATGCAGTGCTGTAATTCCTATGTGTTAGCACTGAAATTTGCCACACAAAAGTAGTACCAGCAGAAATTCTATAGTAAAACTGTGCTAGCAGCTGGATATTAAAAAGGAAAACAAGCGTTTTTTTTTTTGTTTTTTGTTTTTTATCAGTCAGTAGCAGTATCACGGGTCATGCATTGTGCGTCACAGCATGATAAACATTGTCATTTCCATGCATCAGCACAAAAACTCATCATTTGGCAGTAGCACCATGAGAAATTGCACAGGGAAATTGTGCTGACATCTGTATATGAAAAGGAAAGCTTTTTTTGTGATCTTCCAATCCCCCTACTTTCCTGCATCTTCTGCTGCAGTGCGGGACACGTGCCAGCACTGAAATTCTCAATATAACAGTATAGGCAGAAGAAACTGTACAGGGAAATAGTGTTAGCAGCTGTATTTTAAAAGGAAAACAGTGTTTTTTTTTGGTTTGTTTTTTTGTGATCAGCCAGTAGCAGTACAATCACTCTATTTATAAGGGGTCCAGCATCATGTGTTGCACCATGGTTCATTCTAAGGCAATGGTACTACAACCTACTATATAGCAATGGTTCCGGCATTAATTGTACAAGAAAATTGTGCTAGCAACTGTATATTAACAGGAAAGCATTGTTTATGGTTCTTGTGATCAGCCAGTAGCTTTACAAGCACCTTATCCATAGGGAGGTCCTGCATCATGTGCACCGGCACAGTACACATGCAGTGCTGTCACTCCTAGGTGTCAGCACTGAAATTTGCCATAAAGCAATAGCTCCAGCATTCATCATACGTGGAAACTGTACTATCAGTTGTATATTAAAAGTAAATTGTTTTTTGCCCAGTCAGTGGCATAATTTGCTGAAATTGCACATTTGTAAGAATTCTCATTCTTAAGAATGTGCAATTTAACAACAATTAAAAAGTGTAGTTGGGTGACTTAGTGGTTAGTGCAAAAAATTGCTAGTTTACACATTTCTCACTACCCACAATACCATAATTTTGCAGCCGTATTGGCTCTTGCTAGAATTTGTTTAACAGGTGGTGGAACTGAGTTCCTGTGAACTCCTGCCAATGTAACCCCTGTACATGTATGATAATAGACAATGCACTACAGTACTGAGTTATAGTGGTCTTTGAGCTCTGAAATACATGCAAAACAGTGCTTCTCTATTCAGTCTTATCTTTTGCATCATTCTGGTGTCCCTCAAGGTTAACAACTTAGTTTACACTATGATGAAATCGACAATTGGCTTTGACTAGGGGAAATGAAGTTTGAAGGTAGTACTAATCATCAGTATTTTTGGTAAATTTCTCACCGAATTCCTCTGAGCTCAGGGTTCATGCCCTCCAATGATGGTTGTGCATTAAGATCACTGTCAGAAAAGTAATGTCAAAGATTTGTTTTTCTTCCCCCTGCTGTTGTCTATCCACATTTATCAAGTGTAACAGAAATACTTGTGCTGTGAACCTGTATGAATGTCATGTTGTTCAGAAAATGTGTCTTAATCCTTGGAAAACTAGATTTGTTGAAGATTGTTTGTGATATCAGTGTACATCCTGAATCTCTAAGGGGGTTTGTGTTGTAATTAATGGAAAGAAAACAACCAGTGTGGGTCAAAGACCAGTTATCTGATATATTGGAGATCTTATTGGGGAGTCCCTCAGGGGTTAATCCTGGGGTTCCCCTCCTATTTATAATCATTCTATCTTCTTTATTTTGCTCTTTCCCTAGCCCCACTTTCCCGCAGAAGGATGGTTCACTGTACCTCCCTCATTGCCAAGTTCTGGTTTGGGACGCTCCCCCAACCTCTCACAAGCAAACATATCAATGTACTCCCTTTACCATAGAGACCCACGTACTTTCATTATTCCTCACCCCATTCTACTGCTGGCCACTCTGCTTTTTCCTGTTATCTTCCCCTTCTTTGAAACAGGCTCCCCTCTGACCTTCACTTATCTCCCTCAGTCTGTTCTTTTAAAAGACTCCTTAGACTTCTTCCTGTCCCTCAGTGCTTACAATGTTCACCGATCTCCCTTGCTAGCTGAGCTGCACCCCCTCATGTTCACATAATTTTTCATTTCAACTCTTCTCCTCCCCGTCCTGGTGCTGGATAGAGTTACTCTCTCAAAATGGGCTTGAGTTTACCAATATATTCCTAGTGAACTGTCTCCTTTCTTGTTTTGGTCCTAACGTGCAATTAATCCAGGTATTGGTTTGTTTGTTTTTTCAGTTCCTAAGTCTTGTATTTACATACTGTGTATTTTCTTTCCAAACATTTGTAGCAATGTGTTACTTTTCCCCAATTTTGTAAATTTGTTTACTGTATATCTGCTTTCTCTTATATTGTACAAATGTTATAGCATGTGTTTTCCCTTCCCTGGGTCACACCTGGAAACAAGCTTCAGCTCAGTGTGCCTTTCCCGGTTACCAAATTTTAAATAAATAAAAAATATATATAAATGGCTAGCCAAAACCACTTTTTCCATTCAGAGTTCAGGGTATATGCCAATGACATGGTCTTGGTGACCTCAGCAGACACCAGAAAGGAGTTAGATAATAAACTCCAGGAAGACTTTGCAGCTATACAGGGATGATTCAACAGATCAATGAACTATTTCCTGGTTCCAGAGAACTACTGGCTGTTTTTTTGTTTTGAACCAGGCAATAGTTTTAAAATCTTATATATCTTGACTGGCTCTGGTTCAGTCAGTGACCAGGATGTTTTTTTCTATGGTTTAATAATATGATATGAGACAAACTAAGGCTGGGGGGGGGGGGGTACCAAGAGTAGGTACTACATCTAGGGAAATGACTACATGTTACAATGCTGATAAAGTCTGGCACAAGTTAGTGTTGAAACAAGAACAAAACCAATCGCTCCTCATTTGTGTTTATAATATTATCAGCTTCCCCTTAGATATGAATGTGTATAAGATTAATTGGATATATTTGTTAGTTTGCATTATACTGTCTGATGCTGTACTGAAGATATGTTGTCAGTTAATACAAACTATATATTTATATATGATGGCCCTGCACATTATGGTATATTATGCTGTTGTATTGTTTAATAACAAAACCTTAATACATATCAAATATAAAATAAGAACAAAATCGACCCTGACAATTTTTTCATACTGCAATAGAGAAGGAATTGAATTATAAATATATTTGTTCTTAGCTTTTATATTTGTTGTCGTTTGTTATATATTCAGTGTTGAAATGGAATGAATGTTTAAAACCAGCAATGCACATGAAGATAGAGCAACAGGCACAGATGTGTATTTGCTGTATAAAAAATACATTTTGTTACTACTACATGTCTTTTGCTAGACCAATGATGTTATTGTGCATAACTATTTCAGTACAGAAAGCTTCTTAAGGTCGCACCGATCCCTTTGTCAGGTGATACTTGATGAAGGGACCTGTGTGGCCTTGAAAACTTAAGTACTGCAACATCTATACCCAGAATCTCTTTTGATCCAATAAAAGGCATAACAGCTTTCAACAAATCCATGTTGTTTGGAACTAATGCTATCTCCGAAATACAGCAAATGTTTAATAACCCCCTAGAATATTTCTTTGAGAGGAAATTGAAAACCTCCATTAAAGAAGAACATTTCATGTGCAGTGACCCACATAGTCTGAAAGCCCCAGACGCTCTTTTAGATGAGGTATTGAGCTTGCCTGCATGTGGAAGCAGTCCAGAGATATACTGTAGCTGACTAGTAAGTTAGTTGGCTAGTTAGTAAGTTGGTTATTGGAATTTGTTGACGAGGTAGGCCCACTGAGATGAATGTTTCTTATTCAGTAGCAACCCAGAATTAATTACAAAATAGTAACATAAAAGTACACACGTCCAGGGTTAATGACACTTTAGACTGCCATATATTGACACTACATCACCACCATTTTATGGAACCTTGTGATATCGTGGATAAACAAGCTGTGCCTAACTACATGTAGTTAGGTAGAGCTTGTTCCTCCATGACATCACAGTGTTCCATAAAATGGTGGAGATGTAACAATATACAGCAGACTTAGTCAACTATATCTCTAGACTGCATTCAACTACAGGTAAGCACATTACTTTTTTTGAAGAACTTTTCATGGGTTTTCAGACAATGTGGTCGCCTGTACTGAATGTTCCCCTTTAACTCCATATGTTGATTTTGTCGCTTTGTTTCTTTTTTAAGTTTCCTATTTATTGTAAAATAAATAAAGCACACTGCCAGAGATAAAACACTCAATGAAAAGTAAACATTGCAAATACAGTGCAGTTAATACCAAAATCAGTTATTTCCACTCTACATGGTACAGCATGGGAGGTAGTGAGGGTCATTTATTTAAATTTTTCTTATAGGAAGTCGACCCTCTGAGGTGGAACATCTCATTTACAGGGGTCTCCTGTTGATGGTAACAGGGATACAGTTTGAAATGCAAATACATATATGACTTCTCAACTTATATATATAGTTGAGAAGTTATATCAAATTCCACCTTGTAATGTTCCATGAGATTTTTCTCCGGGTAGCATAAGTAGTTGCAACTTGTAGGAAATACAATTACCCAGAAGTCATGTATTGTACCACCAAATATCATACATTTTGACTCACTGTATTGCTGACTACTCCAGTCCATGTGGTGGAAACAGAGAAACATAGAATGTTTCAGCAGAAAAGGACTGCTTGGCCCACCCAGTCTGCCCAGATGGTTCCTGCCTAGTCTATTTCTGCACCATTTTATTTGCCCTCTTCTGGACTGCCTCCACCATGTCTATGACCTTTCTGAGATGCAGCTTCCAGAACTGGACACAGCATTCCATGTAGGGTCTCACCAGCGAGTGATTTAGTGGCACCACCACCTGCCTCCTGCTGGAAATACCTCCCCCTATGCATCCTAGCAACTCACTGGAAGCTTTGTCATGCTGCCCTGACACTTTGAGGTTGTCAGAGATAATAAACCCAAAGTCCCTCTCCTAATTAGTGACTGCCAGTACCTCCCCCATCTTATAATCAGCTCCTTGGTTTCTATGCCCTAGGTGCATGATTTTGCACTTTTTGGCGTTAAACCCCAACTGCCAGGCTCTTGACCACTTCTCAGGTTTCCCAAGATCCCTACACATTCTTTCCACACCCTCCTGATTGTCCATCATATTACATATTTTGGTGTCATCTGCAAAAAGGCATACCTCCCCCTTCAAACAACATGAAGTCTTGCTGTATTCTGACAATAGCAGTGAGTCCCAACCTTCGAACTGCTCCGGAGGTGAAAGAGTTAACTTTCCATGCTAGGCATGGAACGCTGAGCTCGAGCTCGGTTGAAAACTCTGTCTGTTGTTCTTCAAACATAAACTGTCAGATTCTTTACTCCGCCTCACTGAACAGTCGCTCTGGAGATTTCTCCTTCTGCTCGGTTCATTTTGTCGGTTAAAGTATTAAGTTTTCGGTTTTTTAACCAAATTTAGACCGCAACCGGTCAGTTCAAGCTCTGTCTGTGGTACCGTAAGTACTAGATAGGTTTTACAATATTTTCTGTGTGGAACTTGTAAACGGTATTATCGGTTCGGTTTGAACCGATCAGGTTGTTGTAAAATTCATTAAATCTGTCTTTAGAGTGCGGTTCCCGGTTCTTATCGGTTCTAAAAAATCCGGATTTCATTACGGTTTTTTCCATGACCCATGACACGGTTGGGAACCGATAAGAGGGTCTTGCTTGGCGGATTGCCATAAACGGGCAAGTTTTGGTTAGGCTGGCATTATGTCTGAGAAACCCAAAAGAAAAACCGGGCCCACTGGGTTTCAACACTGCAGTGTTTGTGGGGAAGCCTTTGCCAGGGCTGACCCCCACACCACCTGTGTTTATTGTCTGGGGTTTGACCACCTCAATGCAGACTGCCAGATTTGCAAAAATTTTCCTGCAGCTACCCTGGATAAGAGAGTTGGTAGGCTCAGGGAAAGAGAGGCCAAGAAGTCCGCTGACCCGGATGGCCAGCCCGGTTCGGTTATAACCGAACCAGGGGATGTGCCCTCTGACCAGGCGAGACTTCCTCGGGCAAAGGAGAGCTGACTCAGAGGTCAGTTCCAGCAAAAGGACTAGAAAATCAGCAGGTGTGGGCCAAATTTCCATCTCCAACCGCTGAAGAAATAGCCAAAGCGATTAAATTGTCCAGTCGCTTTCCCGGTTCCGACGACGGCACCATCAAGTAGCGTCACGGTTCAGTCGGTTCCACGGTTCAAGAATATGATTTGAGAATTTTATGAACGGAGGAGGGAAGAGGAGTATGAGGAGAGTGAATGTGGATTTGAAAGTCTGGATGTGCCCATTGAACCGGACATCTCCCCAGACAGACCTTCAGGAGTGTCTCCCCCTAGGCTTTCTGAGTCCCCCTCTCATTTTATGTTTTATAAAAAAGTGGCTGAAGCCCTCCAGCTCCCCATGGAGGAAGCTGTGGATGATCAGGAGGAGCCAGACTATGTAGAAATGATGGATATCCCAGAGTCTAGGAGACTGTCTATTCCTTTGCATAAATCTTTTGGGAAACAGACAGTAAAAATTCTAAAAACTCCTCACACTATACTTCCTGTGGATAAAAGAATGGACAAGAGGTACACATTGTCAGGCTCTAATATGGAGTTCCTTACACAACAATGCAGCCATGTTGGGGTAGTGCAGGCTGCAGCCTGTGACAAGGCAAATATTCCCTTGGCCTCACACCCCCCTGACAAGGACTCCAGGAGGATTGATGCTATGGCAAAGAAACAGTACATGGCAGCATCCTTGGGACTCAGACAGGCAAATTATATGGCTTATATTGCTAGATATCAGAAATCCAGATGGGATACTGTTATGGCTCTAGCAAAACAGGTCCCTGGCCAGCTTGCCAAGGAGCTGGAGCAGGTGGCTGCTGATGGTATTGAGGCATCCAGTGCAATTCCATGCTGCAGTGGACTCTAATGATGTGTCATCAAGAGTCATGGCTACATCTGTGGCGCCCGCAGAATGGCTTGGCTGAGATGTACTAGCCTGTCACAGGATACCCAGACTAAGGCCATGGATTTTCCTGTTGTGGTAATTCTCTGTTTGGGGAGCAGACAGAGAATTACATGAAGAAAATGGATGAGTATAGGACCACCTACAGGAGTGCACAGGCCAAGGAAAGGCAGGCCACTCCTCAAAGGCAGCCTTCCAGGGGCACGGGCAGACCTTTTCATAGGCCTTTCTACCAAGCCCAGGCCTCCTCTTCAGCTTATGCCCAGAGGGGGTTCTTTAGAGGGAGAGGCAGATGGGGTACAAGCAGACCTGCTTCCACCCCTCAGCCTAAAGCCCCTGCCAAGCAGGCACCCTGATGGGGTGGCCAGGGCCGATTCTCCACTACCTGTAGGGGGCAGGCTGGCTTACTTTGTCCAGGACTGGAAGTCTTTAACATCTGACAAGTGGGTCCTGGAAGTAGTAAGCCAGGGACTGGTTCTCAGCTTCAAAAAATTTCCAAAGATGAGAACCAGGTCCTTTCCACCTGCAAATCCATCAGAGACACTTGCCCTAGAATCAGAAGTCTCTATCCTCCTGGCTCTCAGAGCTGTGGAAAGGGTTCCACCCCTACACTAGGGCAAAGGATTGTACTCCAGGTACTTCCTTACCCCAAAAAAGACAGAATGGCGGCCCATCCTGGATCTAAGATACCTAAACAAGCACCTTTTTAAAACCAAAATTTAAAATGGTGACTCTGGGAATTATTTTACCCTCTCTAAGGCCAGGGGACTGGCTAGCGTCCCTGGACCTCAAGGATGCCTACTTCCATGTTCTTATCAGAAGCTCCCATCAGTACCTCAGATTCAAACTGCCCTCAGGCCATTACCAGTTCAAGCAATGCCCTTCGGCTCACCTCTGCCCGAGGGGTATTCACAAAATGCCTGACAGTAGCAGTTGCCCACTTAAGAAGGCAAAAGATTGCCATCTTTCCTTACCTGGACGACTGGCTCATAGTAGGTCAGTCTCCAGACCAAGTCAAACTACACCTCCAGGTAACTCAGCAACTGCTTACATCTCTAGGTTTCCTTCTCAATCTTTCAAAGTCAGTTCTAGAGCCTGTCCAGCTTCTCAACTTCATAGGTGCAGAACTGAACTCAAAAGAGGCCAGAGCCTTCCTTCCTCTGGAAAGAGCAAGGACCCTGGTCTCTCTGGCCTCCTCCTTCACCCTGCAGGTCTCTCGACCAGCAAGGCATTTTCTGCAGCTCCTGGGACACATGGCTGCTTCTACAGCAGTGGTGCAGGGAGCAAGATTTCAGATGAGGGACATCCAGTTCCATTTGAGAGCCTTTTGGTCTCAAAGAAGAGACCCTCTAGCCAAATTGATCCCAGTGACTCGAACCCTGATCCAAGCCCTTCAGTGGTGGCAGGACCACAGCAATCTGAGACGGGGTTCCCCTTCACCCCTCAGTCTCACTCCTTAATCCTTACTACAGATGCATCCCTCTTGGGGTGGGGAGCTCACATGGGCGACCTCACTACCCAGGGATTGTGGTCCCCTCAGGAATCTCTGCTCCACATCAACCTGTTGGAACTCAGAGCAGTTTTTCTAGCACTTCAAGTTTTTCCACATCTGTTCAGAACAAAGTTGTACAGGTCAGAACAGATAACACCACTACAATGTGGTACATCAATAAGCAAGGAGGCACTCGGTCTACGGCCTTGTGCACCGAAGCAATGAAGTTGTGGTCTCTGGCTTATTCCCTGAACACCTCCCTTATGGCAGTTCACCTCCCAGGCAAGGACAATGTCCTGGCAGATGCTCTCAGCAGGATTTCCCAGGGCCATCACGAATGGTCACTGGATCCCCTAGTACTGGAGATAGTATTTGCCAGATGGGGCACCCCACAGATAGATCTCTTTGCAGCCCCAGACAATCACCAACTTCCCCTTTTTTGTTGCAGGCCCCCAGTGTTGGGCTCAGTCCCTCTGGATGCCTTCCTTCTCAGTTGGGAAGGGACGTTTCTCTATGTTTTTCCCCCCCTTCCCATTTCTGTTCAAGGTGCTAGTCAAAATCAGATCTCAACCCTGCAAGATGATCCTGATTGCTCCAGATTGGGCCAGACAGCACTGGTACCCACTCCTTATGTCCTTAGCAGTCCATCTTCCCCTGTGCCTTCCCAGGAATCACAATCTGTTAACCTGTGCTCAGGGGAGACTTTGGTACCCGAACCTCAAATCTCTCAATCTCAAGGCTTGGCTCTTGAAGAGTTAGAGTTTGCTGACCTACACCTTTCCCAAGGTGTATTGGATATCTTGAAGGCTTCTAGGAAGCTTTCCACCAGGGCTACTTATAATTCCAAATGGAAGAGATTTTCCATATGGTGCTCTGGCAAGCACATTTCACCAGAATCTGCTGACTTACCCACAGTCCTGGATTACATGGTGCATTTGAATACTTTGGAGCTGAGACCAGCTACCCTGAAAGTGCACCTGGCAGCCGTGTCTGCTTTCTTATCAGTAGGTAAACCCTCTTCTCTTTCAGCTCATCCTGTATTCTCCAAGTTTTTCAAGGGGTTGCTTCACACCAACCCTCCATTCAGGGCCCCTGCCCCTGCCTGGGATCTTAATATTTGCATCACCCAGCTTATGCAACCCCCTTTTGAGCCCTTGTCTTCAGCAGAGCTTAAGTACTTGACTTGGAAAACTGTGTTTTGGTTGCCATCACTTCTGCCAGGCGCATAAGTGAATTACAAGCATTGTCAGTGGAGCCTGGTTTTATCTCCTTTCATAGAGATAAGGTGGTCCTCAGGACTAATAGAAAGTTCTTGCCTAAGGTGGTTTCAGACTTCCACCTTAATCAATCTATGTCTCTCCCTGTGTACTTCACTGACCATTCCTCCTCTGGCGAGAGGAGACTGCACAGTTTAGACGTAAAAAGAGCCCTTAGTTACTACATAGAATGTACCAAGGGTCACAGGTTTGACTCTCTCCAACTGTTCCTCACTTATGGTGAGGTTGGTAAAGGGAAACCTGCCACTAAAAGATCCATTGCCAGGTGGATTGTCTCTTGTATCCAATTTTGCTATGAAAAACTGGGTAAGGTTCCTCCCTCAGGCCTGAGGGCTCACTCTACCAGAGGTACATCCCTATCTTAGAGATATGTCAAGCAGCTACCTGGAAAACAGTTCACACTTTTACCAAGCATTACTCCCTGGACATCCAGGCTAGGAGTGATGCTCGGTTTGGCACAGCTGTGCTTCAGAGCCTATTTCCTAGGTAGGTTCTGTCCCTCCTCCATGGAGGTACTGCTTTGTAGTCTGCTATTGTCAGAATACAGCAAGACTTCATGTTGTTTGAAGAAAAATTACTCACCTTAGTAATGTTGTTTCTTGTAATGGAGTCTTGCTGTATTCTGACCTCCCACTGCCCCTCAGAACCTCTGTTTTTTGGGATGTGGGTGGGCAGTGCAGTGTTAGCACTATTAGATGCCCACTTTGTTGTTTTCACCCCTCCCTTTGGGGTGACTTGGTGTTGTGTTTTCATTTTTTGGGTCTCCTGACTTGAGTCTTTCTTTTGGGACCAAAAAATGTGTTCTTATATATTAGTAGCCAGTTGGCTAGTGTAGGTTTACAGCTTCCACACAGGACCTTAGTGAGTTTAGCTCATAAAGATCTGACAGTTTATGTTTGAAGAACAACGGACAGAGTTTTCAACCGAGCTCGAGCTCAGCGTTCCATGCCTAGCATGGAAAGTTAACTCTTTCACCTCCGGAGCAGTTCGAAGGTTGGGACTCACTGCTATTGTCAGAATACAGCAAGACTCCATTAGAAGAAACAACATTACTAAGGTGAGTAATTTTTTTCTTCCAGTTCTTCTGCAGTGTCACTTATGAAGACAGTGAAGACCACCTGCCCCAGAACTGAAAGTTGTGGCATCCCCCAGTCACTCTCTCATCATTAAAGTGAGTGTCAGTAACCACCACCCTCTGTTGCCTATCCGGTAATCAGTTTCTAACCCAATTTACCACTTTAGTTTCCACCCCTTGACGGCACAATTTCTTTATGAGTCTCCTGTGCCGCATAGTGTCAAAGGCCTTGTTAAAGTCCAGATAGACCACATCCACTGTCTTCCCCTGTTCTATTTCCCTGGTCACTCAGTCAAAGAAATCAATCAGATGCATCTGGCATGACCTCCCCCCGCCATGAATCCATGCTGCCTTTGGTCTTGCAGCCCACGGGATTCAAGGTACTCTACCAACCTTTCCTTTGTTTCATTTCATTTCATTTTTATGTTGGCGCACTTGCGCAGCCAACATCTTGCGGTAGTGCAGATTTGGAGGTGCGGTCACTGTTGGGCAAATGCAGGGCATGCATCAATAGGTGCGTCCCTCATTCCCCAATCAGCCTGCATGCCAGCACCACACCATGCATGCATACATAATGTGGTGAGCACATCTAAGGAAAGGTCCGCTGCAATCCGAGCAAAGCTCGTCAGATGCAGAGGACCTCCCGATGTGCTCGGCCACATTGTATACATGGTGGCCTCTCAACTGCCGACTTTGGGGGTGCCCAGTCCCCCTGCCAGCTTAGCATGGCCCCAATGTATGTGCTTATGGAGGAGCCCACCTCCCATCAGCATAAAGCACCCCCCCCCCACATTTGTCATATGCCGAGGGGGGTGCTCAGTCCCCCTCAGCTCTTGCACCCCCACTTTCCTTTTGTGCTAATGAGTGTGCCCAATCCCCCATCGGCTGCAACACCCCCAAACAGTTAGGTGGCACATTGGAGCCCACCCCAGTGTGCCAAATGCCCTTAAAAAAAACTGTCCCTCGATGTTTTTTTTTTACCATGTGAACAAGAAGCGGTCCTCGCCATCTCCTTGCCCCCTCCCACAACCCGCACCCTCTCTGCACCTCTGGGTCCCAAACCCCCACCCCTCTTACCTCCGGAGTCTGGCGTGGCGATCTTCAGTGGACCAGGAACACATCTGCACTCTTCTAAGCCAATCATGAACTGAGGAAATGCGGTAAGCTGTATAATGGAATAAATAGGGTTTTCAACTTTGGTGCATATCTTGGGCATTATTTGGAATTTTTGCACCAAATTTTCAGCATGGGGTTTTTGGACCCCTCCTCATGAATTTTGGCACTGTTATGATGTTAATCAGTCCCGAAAGGTGATTTCAGAGTCACTGTGTGGAATCACCTTTCAGAACCAATTAACGCAAGGACAGTGGCACTGTTCATGAGGTAGGCTCTCAAAAAGCCTATGTTGCAAATTTGGTGGAAAAAAACCAAAAAATGGCTGTTTTACAAGCATGCATTGCACGGTTGCTATGCACGCTCGTAACGTCGTGAATTTGCAGTATTTTCACACCACATGTTCAGCACTGGCATTTTTCCACACCTTCTTGTGAACCGTATACCTGTCATTTTTCACATCCTGCCCGAAATGTGTTTTTGCACTTCCAGTACAGAATAGCGCAGTCGATGTGGGAAATCAGTGTTCAGGACAAATTATGAAAATGACAGTTACACTGTTCATGAGCAGAGGTCCTAAAATGCCTATGCTGAAAATTTGGTGACGATACTCCATAACATGACTGTGTTACGAGTGTGCATTGCAAAGTTTGCATGCATGCTCGTAAGTTCACAAATTTATAATATTTTCACTTCAGATTTTCAACATTGCCATTGTTCTGCACCTCCTTATGAACAGTGCAGCTGTCATTTTTGTTTTCGCAGTTCTGGCGCAGAATAGCACGGTCACTGTGGAAAGTCTGTGTTCGAGACACATTATGAAAATTACAGTGACATTGTTCATTAGCACAGGTCCTAAAATACCTATGTTGAAAATTTGGGTCCGAAAGTCCATAAAATTAGTGTTTTACGAGTGTGTGTTGTGCAGTTTGCACGCACACTCGTGACTTCGTGCATTTGTAATATTTTCACTCCAGATGTTCATAATTGCCATTTTTTCATACCACCTTATGAACAGTACAGCTGTCATTTTACATATCCTGGCTGAAATGTGTTTTTGCACGTCCGGTGAAGAATTGCATGGTCGCTGTGCAAAATCAGTTTCCAGGACAGTTTGAGGAAATGACAATGACACTGTTCATGAGCAGAGGTCCTAAAATGCCTATGTTGAAAATTTGGTGCTGAAAGTCCATAAAATGACTGTGCTGCTAGCGTGCATTGTGCAGTTTCCACGCAGCCTTGTAACTTCGCAAATTTGCAATATTTTCATGCCAGATTTTCACCACTGGCATTTGTGCACACCTCCTTATCAAAAGTACAGCTGCCATTTTTCACAGCCTGCCCAAACCGCGTTTCCACAACTGTGGTTCACAATGGTGTGCTCACTGTGGGAAATCATCTTTTGGGACACTAACAAAATCACAGTGCTACTGTTCATGAGGGGAGGTCCAAAAATACCTATGTTGAAAATGTGCCTAAAAAACTCCCATGAATAAGTGGGTTGTGGATGTCTGTTGTGCAGTTTGTATGCATGTTCAGTGCTTCACTAATATTTCATATTGCCACTCCAGATTTTCAATGTTGCCATTTTTTATGCCTCCTCATGAACAATGCAGTTGTCATTCTCCACATCCTGCCCAAAACTGTGTTTTCATCCCTCTGTCGCTAAATGGCACAGACGCTGTGCAACACCACATTTCAGCTAACAAAGTGACTGTGCCACTTTTCATGAGGTGGCCTGACAAGCAGCCCATGTTGAAAATGTGGAGTGAAACTACCACTACATGTCTACGGTGTTAGGGTTTCCAACTGCAGCACCCCACCCGGTACGGACTGACAAGCGTCAGGGCTGTGACTTGGGATCATTGGATGTAATGCTCACGCTATTCCACTCCCCACGCCCACCCTGCAGCCACTGACAGACATCGTGGTGTGTCTTGCACTGTTCGGCTCCAATCCACTTTTAGCAGATTTACATCACCAACTAGCAGCACCTCCCCCTTACTTGCCATCTTGATGATGGCCACCACAAGTGCCTTATCCAACTCCTCTCCTTGTGCTGCAGGTCTGTATGCCACCCTTGTATGGATAGTGGCCCCATCACCTGTCTCCAGGATGACCCACAGCACCTCCAGTCCTTCCTGTTCCTCCAGGTGCCCCTATACTTCCATAGCCTTGATTCCTTCCCTTAGATATAGTACAACCCCTCCTTCCTTCCCTGTCTCTCCTGAACAAATAGTAGCCTGGTTTCACTGTATCTCAGCCATGGGTGTCACTGCACCATGACTCCATAATGGCCACAAAATCCAGGTTTGCCTCCTCCATGATAGCATCCAGGTCTGGAATTTTATTTCTCAGACTCCTTGCACTGACCACATGGCTCTCCATACGGTAATCACTCCCTGCCTGCTTCCCTTCTTTCTCCCCCAACTTGTGCTGTTCCTTGAAGCTCCCCCAGACTCCCTTCCCTTGTCACCTTCTCTGTTACCTGTCTCATTTACTCCTCTTTTCTTGTTTTCCTGATTTATGCCCACCCCCTTGTCCTCTGTCTTGTTCCCACTCCTGTCTCCTTGCACTTCTGCCTGGGGGGTGGCTATCCTTTCATGAGAGTGCCAGAACTAGTGCATCATAATCTGGGCGTTGTGATCAGGGCATGTGACATTTGGACATCATGGATCAGAGTGTGTCCGGTTCTGTGAGTGATGGGGCTGTAAGTGGTTTGCCTCTGCCCCAAACAGTGTGATCGGGGGAGTTATATTTATTTGAACGGCAGTGTCGCCCTGCAGAAAATGATTCTGACACCGTGTGTGATCTGGCTGTGGGGTGACAAATTGCATGCCACTCACCTTGGTGTCACCCTTTTGCCTGTGCTCCTTTTTATGGAGCACAGGTTGTTGTCACCCTGATATGGGTGAGCTCCCTGGGGAAACCTCCTCCCCTCAGACCCTCTCTCTTAGCTGCATTATCATCTGCCTACCTTGGTTTTACAGCCTCCCTCCCTGGCTAGTTTATATGCTCATCCAAGTAGCATTTAAACCTCCTGCTACGGACCTTGGTCTCCTTCCTGGAAGGATGTAAGCTGTCTCCCCTATAAAGGTCCATATCCTCACAGGCTGGTCGACAGTCCCAAATGTAGCTGAAGCCCTTCTCCACGCACCATGCTTCCAACCAACTGTTCAAAGTCCTTGTATGGAGTGCCCTTTCCACTCCCTGACTGTACACAGGTAATACCTCAGCAAAAGTCACTGTGTGTGCCACCTGATAGAGGCTTCTCCCCAGCTCCCTGAAATTTCCCCGTACTACCCCAATATATCCCTTGCCAGGTCATTTGTCCCCAGGTGGACAATGACATCTAGCTCCCTCTAAGCTCCTTCTGCCCCAGTGATCTTCTGGATCTGCTCTCTATCCCTCCAAGTTAAGGCACCAGGGAGGCACTTCACCTCCCTCTCCCTTTCTCCCCCCACTCCCAAGTCTATCCCCCTAGTAATAGAGTCCCCTACCAGCAGCTGCTTCCTCCTTCACTGAGGGCCTCTTCCTTTCTCCCTCCTTGGAGCCTCCCTTTCTGAGTACCCCCTTCCTCCCTTCCCACTGCTGTGGGTGCCTCCTCCTGGTTGCCCTGTCCTGCAAGTACAGTGAAGGAATTGTGCAGTGGTATAGGCTGAGGAGTGTGTACCCTTTCCGCCACCTTCACCCTCTTGGAGTCCACTAAGGCCCAACCACTCTGCCTCTGCCTAGGCATCCTCTGGGGTAGTGGCAACAGAGTTGGTGGCCCCTGGATGGGGTAGAAGATTCTCTGCTCCCATGTCAGTTCAACCCAGAGTCCTGCAACCTCCTTCCTCAACCCAGAGAGGTGAGTAAAAATGGGGCGGCACCTGCTAAACATCTGTGCTGCTTAGTATGTGAAAAATACTGCATTCTGTGTACCTTATAGTACTCCCAAATAGTGGGAAATGATAAAGAGCTGGGCAGATAGCCCTTTCTCCAGCTATGTCATCATATGAAGGTAAGTATTAATAAACAGAAGAGATAGGTTGCAAAGACAGTTTAGTTCAGTGTACTATAAAGTATGCTAAGCAACAGTTATTCAAACACTTTAACCTTTCCAAGGCCCATTTGTATACAAAGGCAAGATGTTGCTCAGAGCAGATATGGAAAACACTAGAGTACTGAAATCATTACACTGTACTGGTCCCCAAGACAAATACGATCCCACATGCATATGGAAAAGCACTAGAATACCCAAACCATTACATTACATTTACAGGAATTTGTTGTAAATGGGGATTTAATTCTCCAACAAACTAACCTGTATAAAAATAAACTTTTAAACAAACAACAAACAAACATTGTACTGGTCCCTAAGACAAATAGGATCCCACATGCAGGAAAGGGAGTAACCCCCTCCTTCCCCCAGGCCTCTGTCAGAGTAAAGACAATTCCATGTTAAAATTGGTCCCCCTAAAGCTATCTGCTCCAGGCACAGTACACATAGGTTCATAATGAAACCAATATAATGGCTTCCATTCCTACTATATAAAATGTCCTCTCAGAAAACTGCACACCAAAATGCAAGAAGCAGGATCTTCTAAATGGACAGACACAGATGAACATGTATGTCCCGCCTGTGTCTGCATCCACTCCATTGCACTAAAACATGACCAGAATTGTTTTGCAGTATGTGTATTGCAGTTCGCATATTAAATGTGTGTAACTGTATCTATTGAGCATTATGTAACGGGTGCAAAAAAAATATAAAAAAAACCAGAAACTTGAAGAGCTCAAAACCCAGCCTGATAATCTAGCAAAACAGCACTGGAAGCAGACCTGTGACCTTAAAAGGGAACTACCATCAAATTTACAAAAAAATATGTTGTGCACAGTGTTTTGATTTGTAGGTGTAGTTCTAGTGTACCCCTCCCTTTGTTTGCTGTAAGGAGTATTTTCTAAATGTGCCTGTTAGTTTTATGGCCCGGGGATGTCCATGTTTGAATTTTTTATTGCTCTTCTTTTTCCTATAATATCTCCTATCCCATATGACAGTGATGCGTTCATGATTACTAATTCAGCAAAAACTGGTTTTGTGTCAAGTTTACAGCAGCAGAGCTGTGATCATAAGTAACTCTCCTTATCCAGTAAGCACTAATGATGGCTACCTTGGCAGGTGGCAAACACCAAGGGGATAATTGAGTAGACTGTTCCATAACGAAACAGCTAGAGTCTTTACTAATGGCATTGGTCACCGGAGGTGATTTGTGTGTTTTTATGGTTGTGTACAGTTTGATAAAATGAAAAGCTTTAAATACAAAAAAAAATTACTCCTGCTAGCTATACCTAGATACATACCTAGAAAAACAAAAAGTCTGGATTATAAAGTTATTTAGTTGAGGCCAAAATACCGTATCAGGCTCCTAGCAAGCAGCTATCACTCATTGAATCAGTGGTCCTGGACATATCATTGTCACATGGGACAGGAGGCATTTTTGGAAAAAGAGGAACAAGTATTTAAACATGGAAATTCCCTGGGGCATTAAATTAGCAGGCAAATTTAGAAAAAATATGTAACAGCAAACAAAGGGAAGAATGCAATAGAACTACACCCACAAATCAAAATCACTCTCCACAACATATGTGTTTGCACATTTTGACTCTAGTTCTCCTTTAATGACCTATTTACATTAACAGGCACAGCTGTATCATTGCACCTCAGTTAACTTACTTGTATTAAAAAAAATGCAGCATCTGCCATCTACTGACCAAACAGCAAAATTACAACAGCTTAATAGGACTATTTTTTTCATGTTTGCATTTTTTACTGATTTAAATTAGAAATATTTGTAATTATTTATTTTCCAGTCCTAATGGACCCATTTCATAATCATAATAAGGCACTCCAGCATGTGCTTTCTGCTGGGATAACGGCACTTCACAGGGCAGCAGAAGCACTCGGTTTTTGGCCTTGTGCTTTAACCCATCCAAGGCATGTGTTATACCAGCACAAAGTACACCCTGTCATGCCTTATTGCATAAGTATAGTCCCAAAACATCCTGGCAAATGAGTGGAAACTCAAAGGGCTAGGCTTTCCAAGGCAGGTGAAGTGCCTGCAGTCAATGTTGTGGCCATGCACTTTGGTGCTGCTGTGCATCGAGTCCAAGTGCAGCAACTGCACCCCTGTTTTGCAATCCTGGGTGCGTTTACAGCACTTGGACATGCTTTGTGGCAGCTTGCAGTGAAGATATGATGCAAGCTGCCACAAGAGGCATGCAAAAGGACCTGACACTGGCAGACATAGACCACAGACATATGGTCTAGTGATTGTCACTTTGATGCAAGGATAGAAAATCCAGAGTCTTTGACCCAAGTCATGTACATCATATATTTGACACACCTGGGACTTACAGCATTCAAGTAACTACAAAAATCCAACCCCAGGTCTTTTCCTGATAAAAAGAAATAAGCAATAAGGCATAACAGGGTGTGCATTATTGTGGGATAATGGCATGCCTCTGGAAATGAGGCACAAGGAAATGTTGAAATGCTGAGTGTCTTTCTCAGCTGAGAAATACCGTTATCCCACAGTTATGCACACCCTAGAGTGCTTCATTGTAATTCTAAAATGGTTCCTCTGATTTTTGTTTTAAAAACTGAGTGATGAGGTACAGAAAGTTAAGTATTTCTGACCTTTGCTGTTGTGCTGGAATAATGCACGGTCATATGATCACCTCCGACCAATCACAGGTCTTGGTTTCTTTTACCCATTTTATAATAAACAATAATGCACACTAAAAACCTGGAAGCCCTATTTTCAAATGGTCCCAGTTTTGTTGTGACAGTTTCCATGATTTGCAGCTGCTTGCATAATAAATGATGTATGCATCATAGTTCTGGATTTAAGCTCCACTTGTCTGAATGGGACTGCATCCAAAGCTCGGATACTGTTAGGTCATTTGCCAGCACCAAAACGTCTGATGCAGTTGCCTAAAATCAGATGTGGGGCTTTCAAAATGCTGCCTATAGTGTACTATTTTAAATCACAAAGTCTAGCCACTTCAGATAAATTAGTGCCCTTTATACTGTATGTTCAGTCATCCTCCTCGACGTCTTCAGCAGTAGACCTCTAGCATCTTGCGAATCCGAGGAAATGTATCTTTACTCCCTGCTATATCTCTGTGATATGCAGAAAACAGAAGCACAGAAGAGATCCCCAGGTCTTTCAGACATCTCTTCTGACCAGCAATGTAATGGCATCTCTGTCTAAGCAAAAGTGCATCAAATCACATTTTCCAGCAAGAGACAAAATTGAAATCATGTGCTTCCATTAAACACTTGTCCCATTAAAGGTCTGTGTATGAGAGTGTGTTGGGGGGGGAGTACTGCTTCAAAATACTGATCTTTGTGTAATTGTTTTGCATTATAAAATTATTGGTGTTTGCCACAAAATATGAATGCAGGCATTGTGGCACCTCAGCTGCCCCTACAAGCTTCTGCAACACATAGTGCTTTGATGAAAACCAGTAGTGCTATGCGGAATGCAGAATTCCTCTGCTAGAATTACCGTGGAATGACCATTCCATCAGTGGAATTTCTGGCAAAATTTTGCTGGGGTCCTTCTGTGGAATTCCACCTGCTTTGATCTGTAGAATTATATTCCAAGAAATGCATTTTTTCTGCGGAAAATAATTCCGCAACCATTTCTATGGAAAACATTGAGGTCCATGGAATTTAATTCCATGGAACTGTAGCAGAAAACCCATTCCACATTATTCATAGATACATAGATACATAGACACTGTCTGCAGATAAGGGCCTATGGCCCGCCCAGTCTACCCATTTGAGCTTGTAAGTTCACTTTATGTTTTTCTAGAAGTCTGTTGCCCCTTACCCCTGACCTCCAGAATTCCCTTATACCTATCCCATGCATTCTTAAATCCTGTGATTGTTTCAGCCCCCACTACTTCCTCTGGCAGGGTGTTCCATTTGTCCACCACCCATTTGGTGAAGGAATTCTTCCTCACGTTTCCTCTGAATCGCTCTCCCTCCAACTACAGGGAGTACATATTCAAGTCCTTCAAAAAGGGGTAAGGCCATCAAGAAATGGAGGGTAATGAGTACCAACACCCATAGTCTGGGCAACAAGCTCCCTGAACTGGTGGCCTTGATGGAAGAGGGATGCCTGGATATCGTAGCAGTCAAAGAAACATGGTACACAGAAAAACATGACTGGGATGTTAACATACCAGGGTACACAACCTTCAGGAGAGACAGGAAGGGGCGAAGAGGGGGAGGAATAGCTCTCTATGTAAGGGAAGGGATAAAAGCAACTGAACAAAAGAGTAAACAGGGAGGAGAGGAGGCACTGTGGGTCACCTTAGAGACTGAAAATGGCACCACAATCAGCACAAGGGTTTTATACAGACCCCCATGTCAAGGGAAGGGAATGAACAAGGATATGATAGAAGGCATACTTAGGATGGCAGAGAAAGGGGAGATACTGTTGATGGGGGACCTTACTATGCCAGATGTTAACTGGAGCACCTTTGCTGCAGCCACATCCAAAAGCAGGGCCATTCTCGATGCCCTTCAGGTGGCATGCCTCAGACAGCTAGTTTTGGAACCTACTCGTGAGGGAGCAATCTTAGACTTCATACTCTCAAATGGGGACAGTGAGAGGATCTCAGATCTAGAAGTGGGTAGCCATTTGGAAATAAGTGACCACCAAACAGTGTGGTTCACGATAAACTCGGCTATAGAGTCAAGCCATACAAAAGTGAGGGTTCTGGACTTCAGGAGGGCCGACTGGCAAGATGGGAGAGTGTCTTGGAAAAGCACTAGCAAACAGGCTAGAAAGAGGGGTGGAACAACAATGGGGAAATATCAGAACTGCCATCACAGAGGCAACAAGCCTTTGTGTAAAGCAAATAAACAAATCAAAATGAAAGAAAAAGCCACTATGGTTCTCAAAAGAGGTGGCGGTGAAGGTTAGGGAGAAAAAGATAGCATTTAGGAAGTATAAGGAAACACAGAAGCAGCAGGACAGAGAACTGTACCAGTTAAGGCAGAAGGAAGCAGGGAGGATGGTCAGAATAGCAAAGGCCCAAACTGAGGAAAAGATAGCCAACTCGGTTAAGAAGGGGAATAAAACCTTTTATAGATATATCAGGGAGCATAGAAAGACAAAGGGAGGGATAGTGAGGCTGAATAGAATGGACGGTGGCTGGGCAGAGAGGGACAGTGAAAAAGCAGGGATACTGAATGAATACTTCTGTTCAGTATTCACAAAAGAGGAGGTGGAGGAAGTGCATAATCCAATTAACAGAAGCACTCTGGATATGGGGGTCAATCCCAGTCCTTTCACAGAAGAAAGGGTTCTGAAAGAACTCTTAAAACTGAAGGTGGACAAAGCAATGGGGCCAGATGGAATTTACCCCAGAATTCTAACAGAATTAAGCAGAGAACTAGTGACACCACTGACTACCCTTTTTAACAAATCATGGGAGGATGGTGTGGTACCTGAGGACTGGAGGAAGGCAGATGTGATTCCCCTTCACAAAAGTGGGAGCAAGACAGAGCAGAAACTACAGACCTGTCAGTTTGACCTCTGTGGTAGGGAAAGTGATGGAATCACTTCTGAAGGAAAGAATTGTTGAGTACCTAGAGGCCAGTGGGGCACAGGACCCAAGGCAGAATGGATTCACAGCGGGAAGGTCATGTCAGATGAATCTAATTGATTTCTTTGACTGGGTGACCAAAGTAGTAGACCAGGGAGGGGCTGTGGACATGGCCTACCTAGACTTTAGCAAGGCATTTGACACAGTCCCAAACAAAAGATTAATAGTCAAATTAACCAGCCTGGGAGTGGGTCCCAGGGTGGTAACCTGGGTAAAACACTGGCTGGACAACAGGACACAGAAGGTAATTGTAAATGGAGTCCACTCTGAAGAAAGAGGGGTTACTAGTGGGGTACCGCAGGGTTCAGTACTGGGTCCAGTCCTTTTTAATGTCTTTATAAGTGACATTGCAGAGGGACTGGAAGGAAAAGTATGCCTCTTTGCAGATGACACAAAGATCTGCAACAGGGTTGATACACAAGGAGGCGTGGAAAGGATGAGAAGGGACTTGGCAAGGTTGGAGGAATGGTCAGAAGTATGGCAGCTTGGATTCAATGCAAAGAAGTGCAGAATAATGCACCAGGGAAACAAAAATCATGGGGAAGATTACACAATGGGGGGAGGCAGTAACAACGACATAAATGGAAAGTGACCTGGGGGTAATCATATCAGATGACCTTTAGGTTAGCAAGCAATGTGAGAAGGTGGTAGGGAGGGCTGGGGGGATACTGGGATGAATAGGGAGAGGCATCAGCAGCAGAAAACAGGAAGTTGTTATCCCCCTGTACAGACAGTTGGTGAGACCCCATCTGGAGTACTGCATCCAGTTCTGGAGACCCCATCTCAGCAAGGACATAGACGGGATATAGGCAGTTCAGAGGAGGGCAACTAAAATGGTACAGGATCTGCAAGAGAAGCCATATGAGGAGAGACTAAGGAGCTTAATATGTATACCCTTGAGGAAAGGAGGGAGAGGGGGGACATGATAGAAATGTTTAAGTACCTCAATGGAATCAACAAAGTCCAAGAGGGTAGCATCTTTCTGAAAAAGAGATGTGCAAGAACAAGGGGACACAATTTGAAGATAGAGAGGGGACGGCTCAGGGGCAATGTGAGGAAGTATTTTTTCACAGAGAGAGTGGTGGACGCATGGAACTGCCTTTCTGAGGAAGTTGTGGGGTCTAAAACTGGGAGAATTCAAGAATGCATGGGACAGACATAAGGCAATTTTTGTGGGGGGTAGGAAGAAATAGGCTGTTGGTTAAATAGGATCTGCAGCTTATCCTCTAGGTAGGGAAATGGGCAGACTAGGTGGGCCAAGCGGTCCTTATCTGCCATCAAAGTCTATGTTTCTATGTTTCATCCTATGCCCTCTAGTTCTGGAACATCTTTTTCACTGGAAAATTGTGTATTCTTGCACCCTGTTCCTCCCTGTAAGGTACTTGTATGTCTCTATCATATCCCCTCTCTCCCTCCTCTCCTCCAGGGAGTACATATTCAAGCCCTTCAGCCTGACCTTATAGGACTTGTGATGCAATCCCTGTATGATCTTTGTTCCCCTCCTCTGAACCTTCTCTACCCTGTCTATGTCCTTACATAGGTAAGGTCTCCAGAACTGTACACTGTACTCCAGGTGGGGTCTCGCTAGTGTTTTGTGTAGTGGAATTATTACCTCCTTTTTCCTGCTGGTGATGCCCCTATCTATGCATCCCAGCATCCTATTTGCTTTACCTGCTGCGTTGTCACACTGTTTCCATACCTTAAGGTCATCAGAGATGATAACCCCAAGGTCCCTTTCCTGCTTGGTGCATGCTATATCCTCACCCCAACTGATATGTTGTTCCAGGGTTTTTGTGCCCCATATGCATTGTCTTGCACTTCTTTGCATTGAATTTCAACTGCCAAACCCTTGACCATTTTTCAAGCTTCAGCAGGTCCCTCCTCATTCTGTCTACATCCTCTGGCATGTCCACTCTGTTACAGAGCTTCATGTCATCAGCAAACAGGGAAATTCTGCCTTCTAGGTCCTGTGCAATGTAATTGATGAAGACGTTGAATAGGACTGGTCCCAGCACTGATCCCTGTGGTGACCCACTGGTCACTCTTCCCTTTGTGGAATGACAGCCATTTACCATGACCCTCTGTGTTCTGCCACCCAGCCAATTACCTACCCACCACACTACTGTCCTGCCCACTCCCATATTCCCCCAGTTTGTTTAATAGCCTTCTGTGTGGCACAGTGTCAAAGGCCTGGCTGAAGTCAAGATAGGCCATGTCCACTGCCCTCCCCTGATCCACCTCTCTTGTCACCCAGTCAAAAAATTCAATAAGGTTGGTCTGGCATGACCTCCCCCCAGTGAAACCATACTGCCTTGGGGCCTGTAGTCCATTGGCAACCAGGTGTTCCACCAATCTCTCCTTCAGTAGTGCTTCCATGATCTTCCCCACTACTGAAATCAGGCTGACTGGTCTGTAGTTCTCCGCTTCCTCTTTGTTCCCGCTTTTGTATAAGGGGACTACATCTGCTGTCCTGCAGTCTTTGGGTACCTCCCCTGTTTCCAGTGATCAGCTAAACAGAATTCAGAGAGGTCCAGAGACCACCTCTCTTAGTTCCTTTAGGATGCTGGGGTGCACCCCATCTGGCCGCATTGCTTTATCGACTCTTATTCCTTCCAGTTCCTTTAGGATTCTTTCATGTGTAAAGGGACTTGTGCCTATTTCTGCACTATTCCCACCCCTTGTACTCCCTTCAGGTCCATTACTCTTCTCTTCCTCAGTAAAGACTGAGCAAAAATACCTGTTCAATATGTCAGCTTTACTGTTGTCATCCTCCACACGGCCTCCATCCTCCCCCTTCAGTCTCACTATCCCTCCCTTTGCCTTTCTTTTTTCACTTATGTACCTGTAAAAGGTTTTGTCCCCTCTACCCACTGATTTTGCGATGTGCTGTTCTGTCTGAGCTTTGGCTTCCCTTACTGACCTCCCTGCCTCCCCTTGCTTCTCCTGGTGCTTCTCCCTATCCCCTTCTGTCTGTGTCTTTTTGTATTGCCTGAATGTGATCTTTTTGGCTTTTACTTTCTCTGCTACCTCCTTGGAAAACCATAATGGCCTCCTCTTCCTTTTCCCCTTGCTAACCTGCTTAATGCATAATTCTGTTGCTCTTGTAATCCCCATTTTAAATATTGCCCACTGTTCCTCCACCCCTGATTCCTTCCCCATTCCCATTAGTGCCTCTTTCAAGCAAGTTCCCATTTTCCCAAAGTCTTCTCCCCTAAAATCCAGGATACATGTTTTTGTGCAGTTTGGTTCTGCTCCTTCTGTGATTTCAAACCACAGTGACCGGTGGTCACTGTTCCCCAAGTGCTCTCCCACTGTTACCCTCGTCACACTGTCCCCATTTGTGAGCACGAGGTCCAGTATTGCCTTCTGCCAAGTTGGTTCCATGACCTGTTGCTTGAGGAAGACACCTTGAAGGGAGTCCAGGATAAATCTGCTCCTGGTTGAGGGTGCTTCTGGGAGGCTCCGGGCTCAGCCTCGGAATTCTGGCATTCTGCTTTTGGCAAAATTCTGTGGAAGTTTGGTGAAATTTCAAAAATTCTGTGAAATTCCATTCTACCATAATTTGAAAATTATACACGCCACTAAAAGGAGCTATTAATCCATCAGCAGCTGGTAGGGCATGGACTACCCTAACCCTGGAAGCAACTGCCTGTCTCCAGTGTAATGATGGTTGGAGATTTGTGCCTCTTGCCACTCCATCCTTGGCTAGCTGGTGGGGTATTTTTGAAAGCCAAATCCTCTCTCTCTCTCTCTCTCTCTCTCTCTCTCCTTGGGAGCTGAGCTGCTCATCTCCCCAAGGCTTGGGAACGTTTTCTGGAATCCTGACCTCCTACTTTACACATAGAGGACATGCAATGGTCTAGCTTAGTACATGCCACTTATCTTCATGGGTGATGGAGGGGAAGGACAATAACTCACTGGTGGCAGAGCCGCGAGTGAGTTATGAAAGTTCTGCCCCCTCACAAGTGATGATAAATGTCATATTCTGAGTTAAGCTACTGTGTGTTCAATTTCTTTCTTCAATATATTTTAATTTTTTTTTTTAGCTTTTAAATTAACTCTTTTTATGACGAGTTCAGTGTTACTGTTTCATTTCACTGCTCTGTTTTGAGTGCAGCAGATGCCATTGTGATGTCATCAGGCATCGTGAAAGCTGCTTTCCCAACTGGTTAAGATCAGCCCAAAGTGGAAAGAAATGTTGGTGACCCACCCAGCATTGAAGTAAATAATTTATCTTCAATTAGAATGCTTCACTTGCTAAAATAAATGACTTATGTAAGGATTAACTTTTACCTGAAATTTATTAATGAGGATATTACTTACAAAAGCACAAGGGCCCCATATTCAAAGTGTGCACACACCACCACGCAAAAGCCAAATAGAGTTGTCAGATAGTGTAAAGGGTGGAACAAGTTATAGCACAATCTCATAATGTCTGAATATACCAGCCACAGTGCACAGCCAGCCCAGCATCAGAACATTGCAGAGCATGTTGCAAACATGTCTGAAAATAACAGCGCACAGCTGACCCAGCATGCAGAACACCTCAGTGTCAATCACAAAAGTGCAGTGTGCATATTTATGGAACACATACAGAAGTAAGTGCCTCAGCTGGGACTTGAACCTAGGTGTGTATTCTGGGTGGCCTGGGTTCAAGTCCCAGCTGAGGCACTTACTTCTTTCCCTCCTCTGTATGTGTTTCAGAAATATGCACACTGCACTCTTGTGATTGAAAATGTAATTATCTATGCAACACTAGTTTGTACATTGGAGAAAGAGTAATGTGCTCCGGAATGGCCCAATTTCCAGTTGCCTTGGTGGTGCAGCTGACAGCACAACCGGAACAGTATTCTGGGCGGCCTGGGTTCAAGTCCCAACTGAGGCACTTACTTCTTTCTCTCCTCTGTTTGTATGAACACCTCAGAGTGCATTGCAAACATGGCTGAAAACACAGGGCACAGTGGACTATGCACGCAGAACACAACAGAGCTCTGTGAAAACATGGCTGAAAATAACACAGCTCACAGAAGGCCCACAGCACAAAGCAACCAAGAGCACATCTCAGACAAGACTACTAACATGCAACACAAAGTTACACAGAACACAGCACACAGCAGGCCCACAGTGCTGAGTAACAGAATACTGTGCAGACATGGCTTATAATGCAGTGCACAGCAGGCCCACGGCACAAATTAACACAGCGTACTGTACAAACATGGCTGACAACACTGCATACAGCAGGCCCACAGCACAAAGCAACACAGAGCACAGTGCAAACCTACATATACATGGCCAGCCACAGACCAAAGGCAGCAGCAAAATTTCATGGCATTGAGTGAAGGACATGGCATGCCTGAAATAAAAAACTGCCCAAATGTGCCTCCTATGGACATGCAGGCTATGCACTGCAGTAACAACAGATATAGAAGAAAGGCATATGGCCGTGCAGGGGCTGACCAGACAAACCCAATCAGAACATGGAGTAACAACACAAAGAATAGCAGTATAAACAGCTGTAATCAACAGAAATGTAGAAAAACAGTGGTGTGACTTGCAAAATAAACCCCAGAACAAAAACAGTAAACTGCCTTCCTGGATGCTGTGCCAGTGGAACGGGTCTTAGGATAGATGTCAGCTGATTGTATGGTGGTATACATGCACAGAAGAACGACACACAGTGAGCAAGGATCAGTGCCTATCAGCATGGGTGTGGGGTGTGTGTGGTATACAGCACCCATGCAAGGACAGCGTGTGTGCCATTGATTTCCATGAGAGTGGTGTGGGCCATGGTTGTGGTCCCCCTGTCTTACACACCCAGCATGGGTGACAGCCTGGGTATGGCCCCAGGCACGCAGCACCATCTGTGGTGCTGCTGGTCAGCAAGTGTCACCTGTTATGTGGAACTAGCTACAGCACAGCAGAATACTGTAGCAGGTGTGTGTGCCACAAGACCTTTGTGTGGCACTAGTGGTGGCACACATAACATGCACAGCACCACACAGTACTGCAGTACCAACCAGGCATGTGCCACCCAGTAAATGTATTTGAGTGCCCTGTATGGTACTGTCATGGTGAACAATGCAGTGTGATGTTCACACTCCCCCTACCCATCTGTGTACCACAGGCACATCATGGAGCTATTAACACATGCAAACACCAACTGTACAGCCACCATCACCTGTGTTGTGACTATGGTCATAAGTGTGGTTATCGTGCCATGGCATGGTGACCCTCAATCCTTGGAAAGACCACGTACACATCTCAGACCATGTCTCGTACATGCAGGCCTTGCAAACACATGCACTGCTGCCATTACAATTGCACATGTGATAAAAGAGTGCCATGCTTCACACACAGCACACACGATGATACACACATGCCCACCTACTTTAATTAGTGGCCTTGCTGCTTTCCATACTCTCTTTCAACTGTGCCAGTCACACCTCCTCTCTCTGGCACAGGTTGTCCTCCAGAAGATAGCACTGCACACTGGTGTGGGCAACCCCTTTGTGCCTGGTGAGCCTCCAATAAACAGACTCTCACACCTCAGCACACATTAAGCTTGGACTATCATCAGTGTTGGGGAACAAACAGAAGGGTCTCCCTTGCCTAAACCAGGGCCATGAGATGGAACAGCTCCTCTGCTGTGAAATGGTGCTCCCACTGCCTGCCACTTTGCCTGCTGCTGGCTCTTGTCTGATGTGGTACTGAGGAGTGTGCCCTGTAAGGACAGGCCCTCCAGTGTGCTTGTGTAGTGGAACAGTGTGCCCGCTGAGACAGTTACACAGTGCAATAAATTAGCTTGTGCCATAATGTACTGCCATCGCCATGGAGGGTGTCTGTATGTGGATGTTACATGCAACCTATGTGGGCAGTGTTCTGTGTGCTAGCTGTGCATGCAAACGTGTAGGGCAGACAACCAGCATCACAGCTGCATTGCACTTGTTTATAGATTTTGGCTTTAAGTTCCTTGATTTGCAGCACATCTTGTGCTCTGGATACTTTTTCATTGATGCTTTACCACATCTTCCCTGAAGTGTAGTTCTTTGTGTTGAACCAGCATCAGAACAGGGTGCTCACCACACCCTTATGATCTCACACATTATGTACAGTACTAGCATACTGTGAGAGGTGGCTAGCACATCACCGTTGTGTTAGTACATTACATACTACATGCCATGTTGAGTGATAGTATTCTAATTCACTAATTACACAGTCAGTGCACTACTGCAGCATCAGCATCTCATGGATGCTCATTAACGGAGCAGTCTGCATATCATTAGCACAGCATGCCTAACAGGAAATGCACAGCCTCAGCATCATCATCCTCAGAATCCCAGCTGTACTGCATTGGAGTCAAGTAGATGAACCTCATATGTCTGCATACTTACTAAAGTTATATTATAAAAAAATGCAGAGCAGTCTGCAGGGTGTGAATATACTTCAGACAGGTGTGTACACAGGCAGATACTACTGTACACACATGTGGGTCTGTTCACTACCTGATACATGTCATATACCTATATGTTACAGTGTGCTTGTGCACCAGAGTATTTATACTGGTGTAGATCCATGTGTAGTGATCCCAGCTGTAGGCACATCTATCAGGCGTGATGTAGTCATCACTGTTCATCCTGTATGGAGATTGCATCAGGCACCAGGCCTAGAGGAACAGAGCTTGTTGTGTAAAAAGAGTGGAGCAATACAGGTGGAGGGAGCACTAAGGGGGAGAGCATTGAGAGGGCAGAATCTGATGGGGGAAGTGTGTAGCAATAAACCCACAGAACACATACTGATGTTATTCACCGTAGGTGTTTGTCACAGCCTGTCCACACTCAGGATGCAGTCTGCAATAGGCTGACAATTTCCTCAGCTCTCCACATCTGTAAGGGCATTTCAGTAGCTGCCACCACTCAGAAGTGATTCTCTTACTTTGAGACTTCCTCAGTCCTAATCCCACCACAGCCACTACTCACACAGCACAGTGCTTCCTTAGCTATGGACATGGCCTTCCCTGGTCACTCACTCCTGAGGCGACTCTTAACTTCTTAGACTATGGTAACTTTAGCCATCAGCTCCCCCTTCAGAGATGGATCGTGGGTTTCTCAATACCAACAGTTAACTATTCCCCCAAAAGATTCAGTCACAGAGGCATGAAGTATATAAAAATAGTATTTAGTACTTCACAATATTTACACAGTCCACAGGATATCACTGTACACAAAGACTATGGGAAGTACAGGGTTACTACAGAAATTAAAAAGAAAATGGTTAGCAGACAGCAGAAGAAATAAACAGCAACACTTTTTCTGCAGCTTCTTAAAACTAACAGAGTAGAAAGATTTTTTACCACACAGAATCTTAGTGAATCAGGGCAGACCCAATTCCTAGGTGTTAAGTGCTCAAGATCCCACACCTAACTAAGTTGCTATAGTCTAAGTCCTCAAAAACCTTTATCTGCAAGTCCACTATGATGCAGCATCAAATATGTCACACTGACATAGATTTGACATTTCCTTTGTCTCCTGGAAAACCTCGCATCTGAAAAACTGGTCCAAACTGGATTTGTTCTCCAGACCCTTATTTCATGGATTGCAGTGTCCATCATTTTGTCTTCCTGTCTGGTTAAGTCCATGGGGATTGCATCTCACCTGTTCTAGCTTTGTTGACACTCAAAACAGACCCCATGATTCTAAAAGTAATTCGCCTCTAAAAGTAATTCACCTAAGCACCCTTTAGATGACATGAACTCTAATGTTTGCCCAAATGACCCACAAGCTGACTGCCTCAGGCCTGGCCTCCAGTGGCATGCAAACTTATATTTACCAAACAGTTTTATTGCAGCTGAAATACTTACAGAGATCTAGCTGATAATAACAATTAAATACAAAACAAAAAATACACAAAAGTTGTTACAGTGTCACACATGCAACATGGCTGAGTAATGGAGAAGACCAAAATACACAAATGCTAAGCTACAAGTCATGACTAGGGAATATGTGGAGAGGGAGGATATCCTTGGCAGAAACAAGGCCCCTACAACTTTGCAGGAACAGGCATGGCAGGAAGACACAGCAGCTGTCAATGCTGAGGGGCGCAAGGATAAGACCACGACAGAAAATAAAAAGCAAATCAATGGGTTAAGGGTCTGCACAAAGGATTGTCTGGCTGCAGTGCAGCAGCCAGAGTGTGACAGGTGGGAGTCCACCAGCTGGGGAAGCAGGAGGGCCAGTGAAGGAGCTTATTGCCTCTATCTTGCAGAGTGAGTCCATAGAGGGTGCACCTGGTGCTGAAGAGACAGGTACACTCAGGGCATGAAAGTGTGCTCACACCACCACATCTGGTGTTCTGCACTGGGCTCCATGGTAGCGTGTTCCACCATACTGTGTACTGCACATTGACATTGTCCTGTCCCTGTTTGCCACATTTCAGTGGTCATAGCATAGTAGTAGTAGTAGTAGTAGTAGTAACATTTGTATTCAATTGACAAGCAAAAGAATAGGAGACTCAACTGAGACAAGTTAATTTCCAGTGAGGTCCTTGGTATAATTATTGCTAATTACAATATCTAAAAATCCTACAACATATGTTATGTATGTATAATATATATACACACTAAAGAATGACACACATACCAAGAATATCACATCATCGTTAGAAGATCACAAATACATAATTACAATTAAACTACTTGAATGACTATACAGCACAGATCTACAAAAGGAGAACCAAGTCACATTCATTACCAAGCATGTGCAATTCTTCAACTTATTTATTCTATAGTGCATAAAAGTCATGGTGGATCTATATTCAACCTCTTGATAGCTTTATTTTTGAACCATCTTTTAATTTCTCCTATATGGGGATTAGTGTTAATTGGCCTGAGATAAAGTGGCAGTGAATTCCATATGTGAGGACCCAAAAAGAAGAAGTACACTCTACCTAGGTATGTCCTTCTTCTAGGAAGGTCATATTCTATTCCCTCAGCTGAGCACAGTCCTCCCTTTACCATCCTAATCTGGAGTCCATCAGTAATGTATTCAGGTACTGTAGCAGCCACAGACACTGTCAGCTATTTTCCAAAATTTCTGTGATATTTCCAGAAATATCTCCTGCTTTCTGCATTTCCACAGTAGGGCCAGCAGAGAGAAACTCTTCAGAAATTTCACAAAATGTCTGGAAATAGCTGGCAATGACTGTGGCTACTATTGTACTTTACACCTAACTGAGTTAACCATATACAATAAGGCATGAAAAGACCTTACATCTTTTGGCTACATCCAATTCAGAGACTGATAGAACTCACTTCTGTGTGTTCTTTTTGGAACATTCAAAACAAACCTTGCTAATTTATTAAAAAGAACATCTATCTTAGATAACTGAGTGGAAGTTGCCCCCATATAGACTATGTCTCCATAGTCCAGGAGTGGTATCACTACAGTTGTAACTACATGCTTCCTTACCATCTCATTCATGCAGTTTCTAATTCTTTATAATGCACCCCAGGGTTTTAAATAATTGATTAGCAGTTTTTTTCTTGAGACAATGCTAACTGTACAGAAAGTATTTATATAGGTTTTCTAGAAGTGTTATGTTTATTAAACACAGTGAGGCAAGTGCTATGCATTTTTACAATGTTTTAGCACTTTTATGAGCAAAACGCTAATCAATTTTTGGAGTTAAATAAATCCCTGCACCCAAACATAGGTGTGGTATTGGTAGGACTGCATGCATCACAGGTGTTGAAGGTGACACAGTGCACCTGGATGCGACTCAGGGAATATGGTGTGCAACATTGCACCTGTGTGTGGTAGTTTGTTTATTTATTTCATTTTTGTTGTCCGGGAAAGGAGGACTAGACAATTCTACTTGTTTTCAGCCTCGTCCTGGGGGGAGGGGATACAGATGGATGCCAAATGACATTAAACTAGATTAAGCTGTTAGTGATATTTTTAGTGAATAGGAGAAATTTGGCCAGGACACTGGGGAAATTTCCCTACTCACCAGTAGGGGAGCCTCTGTCAGTTCCCAGATGGAGAAACCTGGTATTGAGTAGATGGATGTGGAGACTGTGGTGGAGTCCTCTCACCCAGCTGTTATAAGCCAAGAGGATGAAGCATTAGAGGGAAATCAGCAGCAGGTTGGAGATATTCAGCAATATATTACTCAAGATTCTGTTGTAATGGAAATTCTGGTTACCGGTGCTATTGAGGCTCAAAAGGAGCAAGAGACTGTTCTGGCCTCTCAGGCCTCAGAAAACATGGAGATCTCGATTCTGGACATAACAATGGACAACCCAACCTCGGAAAAGGTAAGCTGAGTGAAAGAGATGACTGCCGACAAGGGGCAGCTTCCAGGAGATGATGTTGATGCTTCAAGGAAATCAGATGCCATGTCTGCTATACAGCAGATTCGACAACAGTTCAGGCTAAACAAGAGCAGCGAGCCGTAGTACATGTCTGATTTGTTTAAAAATAAACTTGAACAGGCACCAAGAAAAAAATGCTGTAACTACTTTTGTTCTGTTTTTAACAACAATTACACTAGCTGCTCAATACACAAAAATAACTCCCCAATTTATCAGTTTGATTCTGCGGAGGTTGCCAAAGCCTTGCTCACTCTTAAAAAAAAAATCAACAATTCCAGGTCCTGATGATATTCAATCCAGATTTCTGATAGAGATATCAAACTCCCTGGCCCTCCCACTTACAATACTTTTCAATAAATCACTAGTAGAAAATGATATTCCAGATGACTGGTGAAGTGCAATAGTGACATCTATCCACAAAAAAGGGAACAAATCAAATGTCCAGAATTACCACCCTATCAGCTTGACATCCATCATATGGAAATTAATGGAGCGCTTGATCAAATCCTTGTTGGAACAAGAAATTTCATGGCTTGGTATCAACGACATCTCCCAACAAGGGTTCAAGCCTGG
The DNA here is from genome assembly GCA_016271365.2 of Neoceratodus forsteri. Classification (NCBI taxonomy): domain Eukaryota; kingdom Metazoa; phylum Chordata; order Ceratodontiformes; family Ceratodontidae; genus Neoceratodus; species Neoceratodus forsteri. Next base: position 706,354,178 of record CM057459.1, on the reverse strand, counting down.
ACACTCATGCACAACTAACCTTATAATATAAGTAGGTGTCTGGATAACAATATTCCATCACATGTTATCCTGTTAGATTATAGCAAAGCCTTCAACAAAGAGTCACATACTTTATTAATAAATAAACTCTACACCATTGGTTTCACCCCTTATTTAGTTAATTGGGTAACCAAGTGGCTCTTTAACAGAACCCAAGTTGTCAGAATTAATGGTGTGAAGCCCAAAATCAGCCAGTTAAAGCAGAAGTAAATGGGGAAGGCAATCAGAATAGCAAAGGCCCAAACCAAGGAAAAGATAGCCAACTCGGTTAACAATGGTGATGAAACCTTTTATAGGTACATTAGGGAGCAAAGAAAGACTAAGGCAGGGATACCGAGGCTGAATAAAGAAGAAGGTTGTTGGGCAGAGAGTGACAGTGAAAAAGCAGGGATACTGAATGAATACTTCTGATCAGTATTCACAATGAAAGAGCAGGGGGAGATACCCAAGTCAGTCAATAGAAGCACTCTGCATAGGGGGATTGATATTAGTTCTTTCACAGAAGAAAGGGTTCTGAAAGAACTCCTAAAACTGAAAGTGGATAAAGCAATGGGGCCTGATGAGATTCACCCCAGAATACTAAAAGAACTAAGGGAATGACTAGTAACACTACTGACTAACCTTTTTAATAAATCATGGGAGGATGGTGTGGTACCTGAGGACTGGAGGAGGGCAGATGTGAGTCTCCTTCACAAAAGCGGGAGCAAGGCAGAGGCAGGAAACGAAAGACCTGTCAGTTTGACCTCAGTGGTAGGGAAAATGATGGAATAACTTCTGAAGGAAAGAATAGTTGAGTACCTAGAGACCAGTGGGGCAGAGCACCCAAGGCAGCATGGATTCACAGCGGGAAGGTCATGTCAGACAAATCTAATTGATTTCTTTGACTGGGTGACCAAAGTAGTGGACCAGGGAGGGGCTGTGGACATGGCCTACCTAGACTTTAGCAAGGCATTTAACACAGTCCCACACAAAAGATTAATAAACAAATTAGCCAGTCTAGGAGTGGGTCGCAGGGTGGTATCCTGGGTAAAGCACTGTCTGGACAACAGGACACAGAGGGTAATAGTAAATGGAGTCCACAGTGCAGAAAGGAGGGTTACTAGTGGGGTACCACAGGGTTCAGTACTGGGGCCAATCCTTTTTAATGTCTTTATAAGTGACATTGCAGAGGGACTAGAAGGAAAAGTATGTCTCTTTGCAGATGACACAAAGATCTGCAACAGGGTTGATATGCAAGGTGAGGTGGAAAGGATGAAAAGGGACTTGGCAAGGTTGGAGGAATGGTCAAATGTATGGCAGCTTAGATTCAATGCAAAGAAGTGCAAAGTAATGTACCTGGGAAACAAAAACCCAGGAGAAGAGTACTGACAACATCAAAAATGGAAAGAGACCTGGGGGTAGTCATGTCAGATGGCCTAAAGGTGGTCCAGCAATGTGAGAAGGCAGTAAGGAGGGCTGTGGGGATATTGGGATCTATAGGGAGGGGCATCACCAGTAGAAAACAGAAAGTTGTTGTCCCTCTGTACAGACAGTTGGTAAGACCACATCTGGAGTACTATGTACAGTTCTGGAGACCCCATCTCCGCAAAGACATAGACAGGGTGGAGGCTGTCCAGAGGACGGCAACCAAAATGGTGCAGGGTCTGCACCAGAAGACATGCGAAGAAAGACTAAAGTAGCTTAAGATGTATAGCCTAGAGGAAAGGAGGGAGAGGGGGACATGATAGAAACTTTCAAATACCTCAACGGAATCAATAAAGTCCAAGAGGGTAGCATCTTTCAGAAAAAGAGATGTGCAAGAACAAGGGGGCACAATTTGAAGATGGGTGGGGTGGCTCAGAAGTAATGTGAGGAAGTATTTTTTCACATAGAGGGTTGTAGATGCATGGAACAGCCTTCCTGAGGAGGTCGTAGAGTCAAAAACAGTGGGGCAATTCAAGAATGCATGGGATAGGCATAAGGCAATTCTAGTGGGGGGGTAGGAGGAAGTAGACTGTTGGTTAACTAGGATCTGCAGCTTATCCGTTAGGTAGGGAAATGGGCAGACTAGGTGGGTCAAGCAGTCCTTATTTGCCATTAGATTCTATGTTTCTATGTTTCTATGAGTCACTAGTGGGCTACCTTGATACATGCCTTAGTCACATCTAGACTGGACTACTTTAATGCGCTCTATCTCGGGGTCACAGGGGGACTTCTCCGCAGACTGCAGCTGGTGCAAAACGCAGTTGCCTGCTTATTGACTGGGCAGAAAAAATTCTGTCATATTACACTGGTACTGCGTGAATTGCACTGGCTGCCAGTCAGGTGGAGAGTCCTCTTTAAGGTGGGTCTTCTCACCTTTAAGGCCCTACACGGACAGGGCCCTGGTTACCTGTCAGCCCTCCTGACACCTACTCCCTCTGTCTGCCCTCTCCGATCCTCCAGCGGTGGCCTCCTGACCGTTCCTAGATTGAGGTTGAAATCAGCCGGCGACAAAGCCTTTAGCGTTGCAGCTCCCGCTCTATGAAACCTATTACCAGCTGCGGTCAGAGAGGCCCCGACTATAGATGTTTTTAAGGTTCGCTTGAAGACATTATTATTTTCTCAAGCATTTGATGTTTAGATTATGATTTATTCTATAATCTGTGATTTTATTTATTTTGTTTATACTCATGTATTATGTTTTTTAAAAATTTGTACGGCGCCCAGAGCCTCCGGGATTGGGCATCTTTTAAACAAACTTGACTTGACTTGACTTGACTCAGTGCTTGGGCCAACACTTTTCAACATCTTCATAAGTGACATGGAAATTAGTTCTAGTGACTACATCTCCAAATCTGCAGACAACACCAAACTTGGTGGCAGAGTCGATAATTCATCTAATGTGTTACTACTAGATCACGACCTTAGAGTTATTGAACTTTGGGCAAAATCTAATTAAATGACCTTTAATGTTGAGAAATGTACAGTCCTTCATTTTGGAAAAAATAATCCACAAAACAATTACTATTTAAACATTTCCTTACTTAGATCATCTACTTGTGAACGTGACCTAGGTATCTTGATAAATAATAAACTGCCTTCCTCCAATCACTGCAATAAAGTGGCAAGAACAGCTAATATCATCTTAAAACAAGTAAAAAAAACCTTCATCAATAAATCTGAGCATTGCCTAGTACTGTTGTACAGGGTGTATATTAGACCCCACATAGATTATGGTTCTCCATTTTGGAGTCCATATCTCAAGGGTGATATTAACCGCTTAGAGCAGATTCAGAGGTGACTCACTAAAATGATTCCTAGGCTTACAACAAAAGATTACAACACAAACTAAATGCAACAGGATTGCACCCCCAGCATCTCAGAAGACACAGAGGTGGCATTCTACTTATGTTCAGTTTATTAAAGTCACCCACTTTAATGCAACAATGCGGACTGTCATTTGTTAACAAATGTACGGTTGGCAGATTGCATAACCAGCAGCTATCAGTCTACTGGGCTAACACTAACAAACATGATAATTGTTTCTGTATAAGAGCAGCTAAACAGTGGAATTTATTACCACAGGAGCTGGTTGATCTAACTAATTTCGATACTTTCAAACGGAATTTTGACAAGTGGCTAATTCCACACAAATAAACAGTTAATGACCCACACATGTGGGGGACAATCGTGATGAGCCTTGAGCCTTCTTTTGTCCTACCTAATCCAGTAAAGACTTAGACACAGGGGAGGCCATCCGAAACATCCAGATAGGTACAATGTAGCAACGCAGTTGTTAAAAACATCCATGCAATTTACACCTGCAGACATCTATGCCCTTGTACATGTATCTGGTGAAGACACCTTAGATATTAGTTTTAAAACAAATGCAAGTTTAGAGAGGTTTTGGTTGAAATACAACAGTTTAAAACAAACACCACTTTGGACCCTCTCCTATGCAATCGCCCTGACCAAACCTATGATAAAGTTGGTAACCATTATGTTAAGGAATGAAGGAGTAGACGTGAGCAATGTATATATCACTGGCTACAAAACAGACGTGATATATTGGGACCCCCAAAGGCAATCATTGACACTGAAGGGCTGTGGACAGGAGGATGGAAATTTAAAGTAAAACCCTTTCAGGTTAACTCAGAGGTTATTCATCTCCCAAATAGTTGTTTTTTAAGGCAGAGATAAAGGAGTGCATTTTTATGGAAGGCAGCCGAGAGCCTGTTACAAACGTGGGGCAAAAACTCATTTAAGTAGCACTTGCAACATGCTAAAGTGCTCCTTGTGTGGGTGATATGGACACCCTAGCGACTCGTGAAAATATATTTCAGTGTAATTTGTGCAATGAAAAGGGACATGCCTTTCATCAGTGTCCATGGGCAAGACATGATAGAAGCGAAGGCTGGGATCAGGATGATTTAGTGCAATGTGCACAGGATAAAAGAAGGGGCCCCACATTTATACCTGCCCCCCCAAACAACCTTGGAACAGGATACTCCACTAGACCAATAGGGGGACAGGCAGAAGGATTTAGAAGGCTGAGATGAAGAAGAAGGGAGTTCCAAACCCCAGCCCCCCTCCCCCCCCGAAAGGCAGGAAAAGTTCCAACAGCAGTACGAAAAAGGTGAAAAGGTGAAAGGCAAGACAGGGATAACAAGCATTTGTCAATGCCGAACGTTCGCTTGCAGGTATTTGCAGTGGTGTTTGGCATGTATGGTGCTTTACCCTAATGCCCTGTGCAATTGGTGGTATTTGCACAATAAATTGTCAGCATGACCTTTTTGTTACCCCCATTGTGCGCTACATGGGCGGAAACACGTTTTGGGCAAAATGTGAAAAATGACAGCCGCAGTGCTCATAAGGAGGTGTGGTGAAATGGCAATGTTGAAAATGTGGAGTGAAAATATTGAAAATTCGCAAACTTACGAGCGTGCGTGGGAACTGTGCAATGCACGCTCATAAAACAGTCATTTTAGGAATTTTTCACCAAATTTTCAACATTGCCATTTTACAAAACCTCTGCTAATGAACAGTGTCACTGTGATTTTCTTACTGTGTCCCATACATTGATTTCGCACACCGACTGCGCCATTGCACTTCATCATGGGAAACGCGTTTTGGGCAGGATGTGAAAAATGACAGCTGTACTGCTCATAGGGAGGTGTGGTAAAATGGCAATGTTGAAAATCTGGGTGAAAATGTTGGAAATTACTTGAAACTTCTGACGTGCATAGGAACTGCTGTATGCGCGCTAAAAAGAGTTATTATAGGAATTTTCACAAATTTTCAACATAGCCATTTAAGATCTCTGCTCATGAACAGTGACACTGTGATTTTCTTAATGTGTCCCATACACTGAGTTCGCACACCGACTGTGCCATTGTAGCGCTACATGGCGCAAACACATTTTGGGCAAGATGTGAAAATGACAGCTGCACTGCTCATAAGGAGGTGTGGTGAAATGGCAATGTTGAAAATCTGGACTGCAAATATTGAAAATTAAGCAAGCGTCTGATACATAGGAACTGTGCAATGCACGCTCGTAAAACAGTCATTGTTAGGAATTTTTTCACCAAATTGTCAACATTGGCATTTTAAAACCTCTGCTAATGAACAGTGTCACTGTGATTGTCTTACTGTGTGCCATACATTGATTTTGCACACCAACTGCGCCATTGTGCACTACATGGGTGGAAACACTTTTTGGGCAGGATGTGAAAAATGACAGCTGTACTGCTCATAAGGAAGTGTGGTAAAATGGCAATGTTGAAAATCTGGAGTGGAAATATTGAAAATTCGCAAACCTAGGAGCGTGCGTGGGAACTGTGCAATGCACGCTCATAAAAGCAGTCATTGTTGGAATTTTTCACCAAATTGTCAACATTGGCATTTAAAACCTCTGCTAATGAATAGTGTCACTGTGATTGTCTTACTGTGTGCCATACATTGATTTTGCACACCGACTGCGCCATTGTGCACTACATGGGTGGAAACACATTTTGGGCAGGATGTGAAAAATGACAGCTGTACTGCTCACAAGGAGGTGTGGTAAAATGGCAATGTTGAAAATCTGGAGTGAAAATATTGAACATTCGCAAACTTACGAGCATGCGTAGGAACTGCTCAACGCACACTCGTAAAACAGTTATTTTTAGGAATTTGTTCACCAAATTTTCAACATAGCCATTTTAAGATCTCTGCTTATGAACAGTGACACCATGATTTTCTTAATGTGTCCCATACACTGAGTTCACACAGCGACTGTGCCATTGTGCGCTACATAGGCGGAAACATGTTTTGGGCAAGATGTGAAAAATGACAGCTGCAGTGCTCATAAGGAGGTGTGGTAAAATGGCAATGTTGAAAATCTGGAGTGAAAATATTGAAAATTCGCAAACGTCCGAGCGTGCATAGGAACTGTGCAACGCACGCTCGTAAAAGAGTCATTTTTGGGAATTTTTTCACCAAATTTTCAACATAGCCATTTTAAGACCTCTGCTCATGAACAGTGTCACTGTGATTTTCTTAATGTGTCCCATACATTGATTTCGCACACTGACTGTGCCATTGTGCACTAGATGGGCGGAAACACATTTTGGGTGAGGTGAAAAAGGACAGCTGTACTACTCATAAGAAGGTGTGATAAAATGGCAATGTTGAAAATCTGGAGTAGAAATATTGAAAATTCGCAAACCTACGAGCGTGCGTAGGAACTGCGCAACGCACGCTCATAAAACAGTCATTTTTTGGAATTTTTCCACAACATGGGGTTTTTGGGATCCCTTCTCATGAATGATGTCACTGTCATGGCGCTACTCAGGCCCGAAGGATGATTTCGTGCAGTGACTGCGAAAATCACCTTGGGCCTGAATAACGCCATGACAGTGACATCATTCATGAGAAGGGGTCCCAAAAACCCCATGTTGAAAATTTGGTGCAAAAATTCCCAAAAATGCCTGAGATATGCAATAAAGTTGAACCCCCATCTAGCCCATTATACAGCTTACCGGCATTTCCTCAGTTCGCGGTCGGCTTTGAAGAGTGCAGACGTGTTCCTGGTCCACTGAAGATCGTCGCACCAGAGTCCAGAGGTAAGTATGGGGTGGGGGTGTGTGGGAAAGCTGGTGCGCAGTGGGTGGGTGGGTGGGTGAGGGTTGTGGGGGCTGGGAGCCGCGTGGGACGTTTTTATTTACAGGTTTAAAAAACGACAACGTGGGACATTGCCATGCTGGGGTGGGCTTCAGCGTGACAGAAGATGGCTGCGGGGGCGAGGAGCCGGCGGGGATTGGGCACCTGTCGGCAAACTTCGTGGGGCCGATGGGATTAGGCACCCCGTCAGGAAAAAAGTGAATGTTTGCCGCACTGGGGTGGGCTCCCAGCGTGACAGCAGGATGGCTTGGGGGTGTGGAGCCGACGAGATTGGGCACCCCGTCAGCAAACAACTGCCACGCTGGGGTGGGCTCCCAGCATGGCACCAAAGCTTTGAGGGGTGGCGTGGCCGCCGGGAGCACTTGATGCGAGGGGTGACATGACGCAGTGCTCGGTATGGCAGCAGTGCTTTGCTTTGAAGCAGAAGAACACCACTGTCATACAGAGCTCCTGCACCCATTGGTGCAGGACCGCCACTCCTGCTCAACAGAACACCGGATTGAAAGGGAGAGGCATACCTCCAAAGTGTGCTACTCTCCCAAAACATTCCTTGCGCATGCGCATAAGCGAACATAAAAATGAGGAAACAGGCAAAAAAAAAGCTCCCCCCACCACCCGTGGAGAGAACTGTACACCATAATTGCAGGGTGACTAGGGCAGCAGCAAAACACACACTAGCTCACTTTGCTGTACCTACACAGAACACAAACACCCCCCACAGAAAGAAGGTGGGGACTTTGATCAAGTGTCTGATGTATCAGCCAGCCAGGTGGCATAGAGGGCTAAGGCACTGGCACCTTACCTTGACCTATGCCAGTGACGTGGGTTCAAGAACAAGCCCAGGGTGTCTGAGGTTGGCACAGGGGGGAGGGCAGAGCTAGATGGAGCTGCCAACAGGCAAGCTCTCCTCTCCGGGAAGGAAACGTGGTTTCCCTCAGCTGATGGCAACCCCCAGTGGAGGCCAGGGAGTGGGGGACGGAGGCCATTACCGGGGCTGTTCGGCACATGTATGCCTCCATGCACATGCTCACTGACTTCTGGGGCCTCCAGGAGAAATAGGTGGAGAAAATGCTGGTCAGCAGGATGAAGACCGACCTCCTGCAGGTGCCGCTCCTGGGCCGGGCAAGGTAAGAGCCACTGATTCCGGGGGCTGGGGCTGGGGCTGGGGGGTGAGGTCAGTTGGATGGGGGCTGACCAGTGGGAGAACAAATAGCAGCCATGATAAAAAAAAAAAAAGAGCCTGATGTATCAATTAGATCAGAAATAATTTCAAAGGTAGAGGAAGAGGACAAAAGGCTTTTGGATGTAACCAAAAAGAAACAAGCATTTGTTCAATGCCGAATTTTGCTTGCTGGCGTTGGCATTGGTAGTGTAGGTGTTAGAGAGCTGCATAATAGGAATGGCAGTGAAGTATTGAACTGAAGCCAACCCCCCACCACCCTGCAGAGACTGACAGGCATTGGAGTGTGCCTTTGGGTCACCAGGAATAACGGCCATGCCATTTCACCACAACCTACCCTGCAGACACTGACAAGTGTCATGGTGTGCCATAGGGTCTTTGGCCCTTATGCTCACCCCGTTCCATCAGGAAATACAGTGAGATGGGTCCTGTATAGGAGAATGGGGTGAACTTTGGGACCGAAGAGTCCAAGGCACACCTCGATGCCTCTCACTGGCTGCAGGGTTTGGAATGGTATGAGCACTATAGGCGAGAATTCCAAGTTACACCCCTGATGCCTGTCAATCTTTACAGGGTGGGGCGTCATGGTCAGAAACCCTAATGCCTCAGGCGTTCATTGGCATTTTCACTCCAAATTTTCAACATGGGTTTTTTGTGACCCCCCCACCTTATGAACAGTGGCAATATCAGTTCACTAGCTGAAAGCTGATTTCGCAGAGCGACCACGCCATTTGGTACCACAGGTGCAAAAACACATTTTGAACAGGATGTGAAAAATGACAGCTGTACTGTTCATGAGGAGGTGCAAAAAATGGCAATGTTGAAAATCTGCAGTGAAAATATTAAACAAAACTGGTGAAGTCACAAGCATGCACAGAAAATGCGCAGCGCACACCCGTAATGCAATTAGTTTGGGGATTTTTTTACAGCAGATTGTCAACACAGGGATTTTGGAACATCCACTCATGAACAGTGTCACTGTAATTTTCTTTATCTGTCCTGAACAGTGATTTCCCACAGTGACCATGCATTTCTGTGCTGGAAGTGCAAAAACACATTTCAGCTATGGTGTGAAAAATGACAGCTGTACTGTTCATAAGGAAGTGTGGAAAAATGCCAGTGGTAAAAATATGGACTGAAAATATTAGAAATCCATGAACTTATGAGGGTGTGTGGAAACTGCGCAATGGTCACTCGTAACAGTCATTTTATGGACTTTTTTCACCAAATTTTTAACATAGCCATTTTGTCACCTCTGCTCATGAACAGTGTCACTGTGATTTTCTTAGTCTGTCCCGAAAATTGATTTCACACACCGACTGTGCTATTGTGTGCTACATGGGCGTAAACATGTTTTGGGTGAGATGTGAAAAATGACAACTGTACTGCTCATAAAGAAGTGTGGTAAAATGGCAATATTGAAAATCTGGAGTGAACATATTGAAAATTCACAAACTTACAAGAGTGCGTAGGAACAGCGCAATGCATGCTCGTAAAACAGTCATTTTTGGGAATTTTTACACCAAATTTTCAACATAGGGTTTTTCGGGGCCTGCCTCATGAACTGTGACACTGTTGTTCCGTAAATCCGTCCTGAAAGGTGGTTCCGCGCAGTGACCGTGAAATCACCTTTTGGGCCCAATTAACAAAATGACAGTGATAGAATTCATTAGATGGGGTCCCAAAAACCCCATGTTGAAAATTTGGTGAAAAATTTCCCCCAAATGCCTGAGATATGTATCAAAGTTGAAAAAAAATCCTATTTATTCCATTATACAGCTTACCAGCATTTCTTCAGTTCGTGGTCAGCTTTGAAGAGTGCAGACGTGTTCCCAGTCCACTGAAGATCATTGCATTAGACTCCAGAGGTAAGTATGGGGTGAGGTGGGGGTGTAGGGAGGCAGGGTGTGCAGAAGGTGAGCGTGGGTGAGGGGAGGAGGGTTAGGACAGTCAACGAGGGAAGTTTTTTTCTTTCAGGTTTTTTTTTTTCCTTAGATGATGCAGGACTTGTGCCACACTGGGGTGGGCTCCCAGCATGGCACCCAATAATCTCTTGGGGGGACAGTGGAACCAACGGAAGATTGGGCACCCCCGTCGGCCATACAGACTGTTGCCATGCTAGGGTGGGCTCCCAGCGTGGCACCCGGTAGTCTCTTGGGAGGAGCGCAGCATAGCCGACAGGGGACTGGGCGCCCCCAGCCATACAGTGTGTGCGTGGGGGGAAGCATGAGCATGCAATATGAGTGTGTGTGTGTGTGTGTGTGTGTGGGTGCATGAGCAAACGATATCTTATCACTGCTCACTGAAGCAAAGCTCTCCCTTTGAACTGTATGGCACTGCATTTTCAACTGCTGTCATAGACAGCTGCAGCATTCATTGGTGAACTGTGGCCGTGCCCGCAAACACACTGACTGAGTTGGAAGACAGGGTGCCACACCTCCAAAAACTCGGATAATGGCACTATGTCTCTTGCGCATGCGTGCTAGCAAACATAAAAAGGAAAAAAAAGAAAAAAACAAAACCTCACAAAGGGAAAATGATTAGGGTGGCCCCATTTAAACATATGTCCAAATGGCTATTATAAACTTAGCCTCCTTTAATGTTTGTAGTCTAAAGAACTCCAAAAAAAGAATATCAATCTTTGCCTGTCTTAAACAGCTGGAAAATGATGTGGTGTTTCTTCAGGAAACTAGATTGAATTCCCTTTTTGAAACAGAACAGTTAAGGAGAAGCTGGGTTTGGGGACCATCCTACTGGAGATTTGGTACAGATGTGGCGGATGGAATAGGGATACTTTTCAAGGGTACTAACTTTTCCATAACTAGGGTAATAGACATCTTACCAGGCCGGGCATAATATTAGACTGCAAGTACAGAAATTTTTTCTTTAGCTTCATGAATACGTATGCCCCTCAAACTAAAGCCACTAGGAGTGAACTATTTGATGCCATAAAACCATACCCCTACACTAGAAACACATAGTTTGGGGTGGGGATTTTAATAGTAGTTTAGATGCTAAAATTTCAGGTGATACGGTAAGAAAAGTTTGTTGTGACACAAACACTTTAAAAAATATAGTGGCTGGAGCAAATTTAGTAGATGCATACAGGCAGTTTAAAAAAGACCTTGGGGCTACGTATCACAGACGTACAAACACCACCAGGATAGATTATTTATTCTCATTCAAATTTTGTAAACCAGTTAAAATTTCTATAAGGCCAACATAATTCACTGATCATCATATTATACAATGTACATTTAGTTTGTCAACGGCACCACCTAGGGTTTTCTCTCAACCACAAACGTGGAAGCTGAATTTGTCAGTGTTAGAGCAAAAGAAAATACAGATTAAAATAGAACAACTTCTTGAAGCAAGATATTCATCGAAATGCATGTATGATGACTTATGGGAATGGTGGTATGATATCAAAAATGAGTTAAAACAGTTTTTTATATAATTTGAAAAAGAACAATCAAATTCAGAGTATATTAATTGTCTAGGGTATCGAAATCAGCTTTACAAATTAATGTCTTTCCCACCAAAAAATCAAGTAAAACATAGGACACAAATTGCAGAAATAAAAGAGTTAATGTTTGCATGTCAGTATGACAGAGCAAAGACTCTCGAAGCTGAAATGAGATTTGGAACAACAAAACAAACAGTCTCTGATCCATACGTGGCATGCAAGCAAAGATTGGATAAAACAATAATGACAGGCATATGTAAACACAATGGTATTTTAGTAAACACAGACTTGGAAATGTTACTTATTGTACAGAAATTTTTAGAAACTGAGTTTTCTACCAGTTCTAAAAGTAGGGATAATTAACTAATCTTATGACTGCCCCATTACCGCAGATAGACAGAGACGGCCAGGAGGGATTAGAAAAAACAGTCACGCAGGCAGACATTTAGGAAATAATTAAAACTTTAAAGACAGGGATTTCCCCCAGGTTTGGACGGCCTGACAAATGAATTTTATAAGAAGTTTGCTCAGGAAATGAGTTTTTTGTTAGATCCAGTCTTTAACTATGTACTTAAGAAGGTAGGGGAAGTACCAGACTTCGGGAAAGCACTTATTAGTTACAGCTACAAAAAAGGGGATAAACATGACATCAAAAATTGAAGGCCTGTAAGTATTCTTAACAGTGATTGTAAAATATTAGCCAAACTATTATGTAAGAGATTACAACAGGTATCTGATAAACTTATAGACCCAGCACAGACATGTGCTATTCCTCAGAGGAAAATTCAGCATAATTTATACCTAATAAGGGAACGTTTTGAAAGTAGTAAGAATAAGGATATCTCTGGCTATATAATAGCACTAGATCAAGCTAAAGCTTTTGACCGGGTTGAACATCAATATTTAGTCCGCGTATTAACAGCTTATGGGATATGAAAGAATATGGTGGGATGGGTAAAAGGCTTATATGAAGCATCATGTTTCATGCCATCTTTTTTTGTTTTTGTATTATGTTTTTATCCCTCCTACATGCTATCATGTCCTGCCACTCCTTCAGGCTGCCAAGGTCCCCTCTGACCCACCTGTCCCCCTGAGCCTCCGACCTCACATAGCAGCCACCCCCAGGATATTCTCTCGGTAGCCAAATACATATCCCACATGACCTCTGGTTCCTGGTACTCGTTATACATGCCTTACTCAGCAACTACACTGCACAGTCTTTATAGTTATTGATGTCTGTTCTTTATGCTGTAGATAATTGCACAAGTATGTAAATACCTAGCGACCACAATGTCAATGGTCCACAGCCTCTGGGCGAAACTCTGTATACTTGTAAATCCATAATGTATGTATTTTCTTCCTACGTTTCCCCTATATCCCAATTTCCCCCAGGTCGCATCTGGAAACGAGTGGTCCTCCACTCAGTATGCCTGCCTGGTTAAACTCTTAAATAAATAAATAAATAAACAAACCCAGCGTAACCCTTTGCCAGATGGGTCCCCCTTCTCCAAGGGGGAAGGTGCGGGGGGAGACCAGCGCAACACTTGGCCCCAGGATGCTGCCGAGGTGGACATGGCTCGTTAGGGGCATTGGTAGCATCGGAGAGCCAGGCATCCATCATCTGGCTGAGCGTGGAGCGTTTTCCATTTTTCTGTTGTGTTCTCCCTCATTGCGCCACCATGCAATGCATCCGGTCTCCACCAGAGGCTGCTGCCTAGTGCCACTATCCCACAACCCACCCCAGGAGAGGAGAGCAGTCCCATAGACACTCAATCCTCTCCTTCTCCTGCCAGCACCCAGCATCCCAAGTCCGTTCCAGAACCCGGGTCGCTGGCGTGGTTCGAGGTAAGGCACCAGCGCCTCAGCCCTCTGCGCCACCAGGCCGGCCTTCATGCCATCTTTTAATGGCAATCTTGGAGGGCTTATTTCCCTAAAGAGAAGAGTATGACAGGGGTTTCCCTTAAGTCCTCTTTTATATACGTTTGCACTGGACCCAATAATAAGGCAAATTAAGTGGAATAGGCAAATTATAGGCTTGGCCCCTCACTATAACATACACGCAGAAAAAAATAACAGCAAATGTGGATGATTTGTGCCTTTTTGTAGAAAATGACTTATCAGGGAAAAAGGTATTGCAAATATTTCGGGCTTTCTCCACAATATCAGGAGCAGAGTATATAAAGAAAAAAGTGTTGCCATACCACTAGGGACCACAGTGGAGGGTGTTAGGGATGTATCTGGGATCAGAATAAATAGCTCTCCACATGAAATACTTGGAATGTGGTTTAGGAAAGAAGATCCTGCACTCCTTAACTGGGAAAAACAATTAGAAATCTGTGAAACACAAGTTAGGACATGGAAGAATTGGAAGCTAGGAAAGAAAGAAATAATCTTTATAAAGAAATTCTTGTTGCCGATATTCACATATCTGAGTTATGTATATGCACCCCCACTACAACTTGAGACTAGGATCCTGAGCAATATTTCAAATAACATGGGGCAGACGTCTTAACCCAGTAAAAAGGGATTTTACATATCTGCCCTATAAAGAAGGAGGACTTAATGTGATAAACCCGGTAGTTTTCTACCATACATTTTTTATAAGCAATACTTTCATGTGCTGCTGGAATCCACCACAGTATTCTTGGCAACAGTGGATGGCACAAGCTCTTTAGTTATACGTGGAGAAGTGGGAACAAGACCCACCCAAGTTATTAGTGCAGTATAAAATACCTGAGTGTGCAGCAGCTCCTTTACATAAACTTAAACAATGGAAAGTAGATAAAAGGACAATTCTAACACCAGGACACAAACAACTATATAACCACATTGTATTTAATATACAAAAGGCAATATTGATATTTCCAGAATGTTTACCTACTAAAATGCCCCAAGCATTAGCAACTTTAACAGACAACAGGGTTCCTCAACAAATGTTAAATATTTCCTGGATGTGTTGTCAAGGGAAATTAGGAGTAAAAGGGAATCTGAAACACAAAGCGATCCAGGAAAGAATTTGTCCTAAACCCACCTGTTTTAATATAGGAGAAACAATACAACATTTTCATTTAGTATGCCCTGATAGTACACAGTTTTGGTCAGATCTGGCTACTAGATGGAGTTGGCCATTTCTAAACAGAATAAACTACAACACACTGATGTTAGATGCATACCTCTCAAGTGTCCCTGATTTTCAGGGACGTCCCTGATTTTGCCTCAAAATTTTACTCTGTCCCTCCTAAAATTTGTGTTCTTGTGGCTAAACAGTGGGGACTGTAAGCAAAAAAGAATGTCAAGCATTAAAGTTACAGACTTGTTCTTCTTTAGAAAATGCATTGTGCACTAAGCCCCATATTCTACCAGCTTTCAGGGTGGATATCTCTAATTTTGAAGATGTGTCCCTGATTTTGGTCCTTTGTCCCTGATTTTTTTTAAGCCTTGTCCCTGATTTATGAGGCAGGAGGTTGAGAGGTATGGTTAGATGACTATTCTGGAACATGGAAAACTTTCCACATCAGCACACTACATGTGATATTTGCAATTATAAAGTATTATCTTTGGCAGAGTAGGTGTCAGTATTTATTACAACAGATTCGATTAACAAATACTGTAGTAATCATTCAAAATGAGACAGCAATTTTAAAAGTAAAATATAATGACAAAGAAAAATGTGCACCAAACAAAAAATGGCTCGCTTATGGGAGAACTTGGGAAATATTTTTTTGGGAAATGGAAGAGGGAAAACTATATTTACTGTACTAAAAGGGGAGAAAACAAAAGAAAGTATCTAAGAAATATACGAAATAAGAATCACAAAAGGAATACTAAGATTTTTTTTTATTGGTTTCATTACTTTTTATTTCATAATGTAATTTATTTTTGTAATTTCAATGAAATTAACCTATTCTACTTTATTGATAGAAGGGTATATAAAATCTGGGACATGTATACTGATTTGTAGGGGGTTTGTGAATGTATAATTTGATTGTATTAATCTTGTGTTATTCTTCATTTTATTCTGTATTAATGTGATTTTGCTTTCAACATGATGTAATGTTTATTTTATTTTCAATAAAATTCCATTACTCTTTTCGAGAAGTGCCATGGAATCTTTAACATTCACCTGAACAGGCAGATGGAACCTCGGTTTAACTTTTCATCCGAAAGATGGTACCTCAGGAGTGCAGCATCCGCTTCATGCTGCAATACAGTGTCACTATTGGGATGTAACCCAAGTGCCTGGCATGGGGATAGAACCCACAGCCTTCTGATCTTTCGGCCTCAGAGGTGAGTGTGCAACCTGCTGAGCCACTAACACTGCACAAAGTTAAAGTGCATAGTTATCCATTTGTCTGCAGATGCAGAGCAGAGCACTGCTAAACAGCCTGGGATGTCGGGGCAGACCATGGGCTGCAACACCATGTACTGCCTGCAGGAGGGCATCTGCTGGGCCATGGGAGGAGACTATGGTCCTATTTTTTTTTTTTTTGTGAATTCTTTTTCGCTCCTGGTCACCAACCTCTGGGGCATCTCTCTGGCGGGGACCCACTCAACCTTGCCTCTACTGCCCTCCTGAACCCCTTCCTGACTGAGGAATCTGGTACTGGGTCCTCCCTCTCCCATTGGTGCCTTACGGGAGGAGGCAGGGACCATGGAGAGTCAAGTTGGGTCCTGCCAGTATGGGTGTGTGGGCTTGGTCACTCGAGCCCTGCTGTCACCTCCCCAGTACCCAGGGTTTTCCTCCTTGGTTACTCCCCCTCAAGGCATGGACGTGCAATGATGTCTGCACATGGATGATGCATCCACCCCTCCCTACTGACATCTGCATCCGCCTTGCCCCATCTGTAACCCTGCTCCTTGTAGCACCCCTGGTCTCCACCAGGAGCCACTACAGAGTGAGGAGCCCCCAACAACCCACCCCAGGAGATGAGAGCAGTCCTCTGGACGCTCGATCCTCTCCTCCCTCTGACAACCCCCAGCGTCCAAGTCCACTCCCGAACTCAGTTGCCAACGTGGCACGAGGTGTGGCATCCAGCACCTCAACCATCAGTACCACTGGGCCGGCCACCATGGTCCTATTGTCCGACACTGCTGAATCTGCACTGCCAAATGTGCTGTTCACAGAGAAGGAGGACTCAGAGCAGGACAGCAACATGATATGTTGGAGGCAATCAGCTCCAGTCAACCATGTGTGCCATCGGACCAGCCTGGGAAGCAGGCTGCTGGGGACCAGCTGGCAAAGCAGCAGATCCATGAACATGTGACACAGGCCATGGGCAAAGCACAGTCGTGCCAGGTGAAAGCACGCACCACCACCACTAGCACAGGGCATGGATGCAGGGACCTGGCTGTAGGAGACTGAGCAGCCACATCCCCATCATGCAACACCATCTGTCCAACAACAGAGGCATGCCATACAGCAGGCTAATGTGGCCCACTGGCCTCAGCATCAAGCAGCAGCAGGGGTGGATACCATGGAAGCAGATTGATGCATCTTGATAGCAGTTGTGAATGCACAGGATGCTCTCACAGTGCAGCTGCACCAAATCCATTCCAATCTCTACAGTGAGGAGAACACCACTAACTAGAGGCACCATGAGTGAGAGGCCACTTCAGCCCAGAGAACAGTGAGGTCATGTGGACCATCACTGAGGGGGCTTCTCTTGTGTCCCAGTCAGTGTGTGAGCTGAATGCGATCAGAGATGCTGCACAGGCATCTCTGGCAACCAGGCATTCATCTACACAGCAGTATGGGGGATGGACACATCCCAGTGGATGGGGATGTCACATGCTGGTTGTACACTGAGCATGGGTGGCTTCAAGAACACCACCCAGGCCTAGGACACCAGAGCATTGCCTGCCTCTGGTGTCCCCTTGACATGACACCATGCACAGGGGTAGGGGTCGACCACCCACCTATGTACATTACGTGGGCACATATACAGGGGTTCTGCACATGGTGGATGTGTGCATGAGGAGAGGCCCTCCCTGCTCATACCTGCCAGTGCCATGTCCTCCCTGTGAACACATGTGCAGGTACAGGGTGGTCGGGGGACATGGTCCAACAGCTAGTGTACACAACGGTGATTTGGCTGTGCACTATTGTTTTATACCACACACATACCACACACATATGGCAAAGGGTGCTCTGAGTGACATGTGTTTTCTACCACACTTGTGCATAGAGTGACTATGCTATTTTTTTATGCCCCCCCTGCATAAGATGACTATGCTTTGCTTTTGTTTCCCACCCGGCACATGGTTACTATATGTTGATTTTGTTGCCCCCCCAGCATAAGGTTACTGTGCTGTATGTTTGTAACCCCCCCTTTTGATGCCTGTGCTACAGTGTTGTTATTCTTGTTTTCCTTTTTGAATTCACTTGCGCTTGTGCAAGAAACATTTTGGGACAATATGGCATTTGAGAGGTGTGTCACTGCCAGAGCCAATTACAGCTGAAACTGCAATGGGCTTGGCAGTGTACACTAATGACCAGGCACTCTGGTCATGACACAAGTTCAGCTTTGCTGACGTGGCGCATTCTCTAGTTAAAAGAAATTAACCACTCCAATGGGAGTGCTTCATTTCTTTTTGTAGATGTAACTCCAGCCATGCGCATTACAGTTTACAGTATTGTGCATGACCATAGTTATGGCTACAGCTTTCTCCTGCCAGCCGCCACAAGTGGATCCCCAGTCCTTGCTCCTCTGACCCCCCCCACAGGCTTCCACGATAGCCGCTGGTGCAGCTCTCCTTATCGGTGGCTCAGGATCCTGCTGGCTGCGGCAACTGGATCCCTGGTCCTTACTCCTCTGACCCCCCCCCCCACAGGCTTCCACAATATCCATGGGTGCAGCTCTCCTTATCAGCCCAATCCCCCAGTGCCGCAACCGGGAATCCTCTGTCTACTTTTTTTACCTAAAAATAAGAAAACCGTCCATCATTGTCTGTTGTGCCATTATCCCCCTAACTCATCCACTTGGCGCCCACCCCTCAAGCCCTTACTTACCCACTGAGAGGTCCAGCACCGTAATCCTTTCTGACCGCAGACACATCTTCACTCTTCAAAGCCAGATTGCAAACTGAAGAAGCAGGTATGCAGTGCAGTGTGTTTCAATAAAGGAATAATGCCCGACAGGGTGGGTGTTATGCAGGGATAACATCCCACCTTGGGTGGTTGGGCCCGAGGCCAACGGCCGAGGGCGTCCAACACCTGAGGCGGGATATTGTCAACCCAGCATAACACACCCTAGAGAACATTATTCCTATTATACAATGGCTCGTTTACATTTACATTAGAAAATGGTTAAAAAATAGTGTTTTAATTGTATTTTTTAGGTTTTTTATTGTGGAAGGATCGGATTTGAAAAATAGTGCCTTATACTGTTTGTACAGCAGGTGGGCGGTTTTTCTGTGTGTCTGTTGCAGGTCTCTAATGGGTGTGCCCCCCAACCCACTCCTCTAGGTGTTCTCCTACTGGGTTCCTTTCTTTACTGTTTTTCTCCTGCTATTGGTTCATGTATTTAAAGAAAAAAAAGACATAGAATTAACATGAGTTGAGCGAGCGTTAGAGCAATGGGCGAATGAGGCGGGCACCTGAGAAAGAGCGGGAGACTGCTGTGACGGCTTTGATTTCAGGTTTTTCTTTCTTTTTAGAAATAAATAAAGCTTGTTTGGGGGCGTGTGAGAGCTGTGCCTACTGTTTTTGCCAATCTATATGCTGCTTTCACTTTCAGTGCGAGCAGATGATGATGTTGGTGCGGGGGCACGGAGAAAGAAGCGGCAGACTTTTGTCACGCTAAGCGCTCGTGATCGTGAAGACAGCTTTGATTTTAGTTTTTTTTTCCTGTCTGAAATAAAACGAGGCTTGTTTGGGAACTGATGTGAGAGCTGTACCTGCTGTAAAGCCGATTGGAAATGCGGCTTTCACTTCTAGTCACGAGCAGGAAGCAACGGACAGCTGTGGATGGATTTTTTTTTTAACTTTTGATGCGGCCGTTACTGTACTGGGACTAGAGCCGGGATGTTATGCTGGGATAACATCCCGGGTCCAGTCCCAGTCTGACCAATCAAGGACCAGGATTTTCTCTTGCCATTGTATAATGGGGTTTGAACTTCAATGAAAGAACTTAAACAGGAACTGTTGTAAAACACCCCAAGAGTGTGGTGTTCTGTATGTAGCACAGCTAAACAACAGTACATGAACTATGTACAATGGGTAAGAGTATCCATGGGTTTCCAAGGTGGGGGACCTGATCAGTAAGTCTCTTTCCTCATCAGCAGGAGCAGAATTGTCTGTCAGGGCAGAAGTGAATAAAGTTGTGGAGACTTTAGCCTCCAAGGAGTGATGCTTCCAGAGTTGGGTAAACCAGGTGGTGAAAGGGTGGGATTATATGTCAGTGGGGTCTAACGGACAATGACAGCGAGTATGCCACCATGCCCTGCCAGCAGTATGCCCCATCGTGCACTGAGTTAACCTGTAACAGGAAGGGTGGTCTCTTAGTGCCAACTATTTTGGTCAAGGATCTAGGAAAGGCAGAACAGGAGAGGATGGGAGATCTGGGGAGCTCATGAAATATAACTAAGATATCATAACTGCATTCATGTCCAGGCTGTAAGAAGAGAAAGTAGACCAATGTCTTGTATGAGCATGAAGCGTTTTCCCGTACAGAGTTCCAGCTGCAGGCCCTGAGGTAATAATATCCCTTGGGAATTCAGTTCTATAGGTTGAGGGCCTCAACATATATCATTCACTGCTGTCTGTTAATTAAGTGGGGGAGCATCAGTTTATTGTTCTTTCAGGTAAATGGTGAGAGGTCCATCACCAGTGACTGAAGTCAGGGTGCAAGTGGTGGGCAGAGTAGTCACGGCTGACAGATTTTACGTCCTGCAGGGTCCAGGGGAGGGACCACCTGGCAGAAGATGGCACACCTGTGGCCCCGAAGTGGACAGCAGGATGGTAGATGAAAGACTTGGTTCCAGCTGTAAGAAACTGAGACTCTTGGGAGACCTTGACTAGTAAAGTGCGATCCCCTGACATGCAAGGGCAGAGCAGGCTGTGCGAGGCAAGCCTAGAAGATTAACATTGTGGTCTCTCTGGAATGCTAGAGAAAATCTGTCTACATCTGTGGTACTGCTGCAGCCCACCTTCAGGAACTGAGCTGTATGCCCATTCTGTGTATGGGAGGGGTAAGAGGCTTCCTTGCCACATGCCTCCTGCAAATGGCCGCAGATCTTTAACTTGCTACGCAGTGCCTCTCTGCATGGGAATCCTCTGTCTTTTTTTTTTTTTTACACCTAAAAATAAGTAATTCATCCATCGTTATCTGTTGCACTGTTATCCCCCCAACCCATCCACTCAGTGCCCACTCACCCCCACAAGCCCATACCCACCAGCAGGTCCAGCACCGTAATTCTCTCTGACCACAGACACCTCTTCACTCTTCAAAGCCAGATTGTGAACTGAAGAATCAGATATGCGGCACAATGTATATCAATGGGGTTTGAACTTAGTGCCATAACTGCCAAACACCATTGCAAATGCCTGCAAGTGAACGTTTGGCATTGACAAATGCTTGTTGTTTAGCTTTTCCAATACATTTATTTACATGCATTCCTGTGCCCTGTGTCATTGTTAGCCAGTTCCTGCAGGGGCCTGACCATAGGAGGCTGACTAGCCACATCCCCATCATGTCAAAGTTGGCCTCGATCAGAGGGGTTGGGATGGCCCTGCAGTGTACTGCCAGCTGATGGCCCCACTTGTGGGGCTCTTCATGCATCCCCTTTTCCCTGTTGTCTGTATCTGTCATGGTGTCCCCTGGCTGGCATTGTAGGGGTATTCCACAGAACAGTACAATATTGTGCTGGACACAACATGCAAGGAATATCTTGTATGCCACGGGGGAGAATACTGTAGGGCACCTCCGAACCTGTCCAAGCATCTGAACCACATTTTGAGCATACGAAAAACACTCTCGGTGACATTGCAGGTTGTCAAGTGTGCCTCACTGTAGCGCTCCTCTGCAGCAGATGCAGGGTGCAGCATTGATGTCATAAGCCATAGACACAGGAGGTAGACACTGTCACTTGTAGTGTATGAACAGTTACCATTAGGTTCTGCTTGGTAGATACTGCTGGCGGTGCAGTACTGGGGGGGGTGTGTGTGTGTGTGTCCATGTTCTTCCCAAGGAGGAACACTACGGGAATATCTCCAATGAATCTGTGTCAGATGTAGGCATCATGTGCTCCTCCCTGCAGGTACCACGCTAGCACATTGGTGATGCACCCATTTGCATTCCTCACAGCCTGCATATTCATGGAGTGGAAGACTTTGCAGTTGATTTCTGCATCAGCCCCAACCCATAGAGATGATGCACATATGATCATGTGGGTGCAGTCAATGGCTTTTATCATGGATGGGATGTGCAATACATGGTAGAATTCCTGGAAGGTTGCTGTTCTTTCTGCCTGGGTGATGAGAATGCTGATGTGTTCTCCTGCATGCTGCAAGAGACCATCCAGGAACTGCCCAAGCATGCGGGACATGGCAGACTAGCTCATGCCAGTGGTGTCTCCAGCTGGCACCTGAAGTTGCTTGGGGCAGTAGACACATGGCTATGGTGACCATAATCTCTACACTCATGACATGGCTCCTGAGTGTGGGTATCTCAAGGTCACCTTGCAGCAACTCACATAGGTAGTGCATCATTCCTCTGCTCGATCTGTATCAGCCCATATTGTGTTTATCAGCCAAGGCCCTGTATGTGAGCTGGACATGGTACCAAAGTTGAGTAGTATATGCTTGTCTGCGGCTATTGCCCCGGTGACCTGGCATGGCCTTGTGACACAGCCTGCACTTGCTGCAGCCTATGCATGGCTAGGACTACATGTCCCATTATGAGGTTGCTCTTAGCCTCCCTTGGTGGTGTAGCATGGCTGTGCTGGCTATGGTGTCTTTGTATGGTTGTAAGTGCAGTTTTTATATTTCTTATTCTCAAGGTACTATTCAGTTATTAGCATGAGGGGGTTCCGAATATTGCATTGCGCATTATATTCAGGTGTCTGTTATTCTGCATGATGCATACCTTATTTTGTATGCAGCACTATTGGTTCTGCATGGCACTGTCCACAGCTTTGAATATCACACTCCCTGATTCAACTCAGTAGCTTGTGGTTTGTGACACACTGTTCTGGACTGTGCAGTTCATTCCTTCTGCATATTGGGACCAGGGTCTGCAAGTTAAACTGGGATCAACCAGATCAGCCATGAAAGATTGCAGTTAAGGAGTGTTGATACAGAGTTCATACTGAGCTATGTGTTCCTATGGATTGGGGCTGGATAGGTAAAAATTGTCTTCGCCTGAGCTCTGAGTCTAAGAGAAAACAAGAAACATAAAAGCTCACTTCCTTCAAGCAGTAGTGAGTTGTACAGAAGTAAAATCATAACATTCAAATAAGTACCATGAGATTAAGTGGCACTAGGGACTTCAGAGAAGAGGAACTTGAGAAGAGTAGGACGGGGCAAGGAATGCTTCTCAAAGGTTTCCATGTCTGGTGAGTTGCCACTGTTACCACCATGTGCAGGCAAGTAGGAGGGTGGGGGCAGGTATTCAGTTGCAGGGGATGTGACACAATTAATTTCCTGAGGACGCTTTGGGAGATGGGGGTGCAAGGCATATAGGAGATTTCAGGTACTTACAACAGAGGTTGTTTACCTCAAAGCTGAAGTTCAGTGGCTGAGGAGAGCAGGCATACAGGACATAAGGACCTGTTGTTCCAATACCCCACAGGTCCCAAGGTACTGTTCAGGAGAGTGAACTGCAGTGTGGAGGAGGGGAGGTGGGTTGGTTCAGGCGGGATAATGTTTCCAAGAGTGCACACTCAGAACAGCTTTGCCAGTCTGGTGGCAGAGGCACAAGATGACAGCCCCAACCTCACTGGTGGAGTCAGTACTCCTAGGGAGGAGGCTCAATCCAGTGGCAATAAGCCAGGTGGAAGGGCAAACATCAAGGACAGGAAGGATGGTAAGAGGATGACTGGGGACTCTGTAGTCACAGGGACAAGGAGGATGGTCAGTGGCTCAGCAGTGGGTGAAAGATCCCTCATATGCATCCCAGAGGTGGCATCTGTGAAGATTCTACCACAGCTGAAAAGTTTGGAAAGGATAGAGAGTGGCAAGTCAGATGTTGTGATTTACCAAGGAATCAATGATCCAGCACTCTGCAGTGTAGAACAGCTTAAGGAAAGGTTTAGAGAGCCAAGTAGTATGCTAATAAACATGGCAGAGACGCAGATATGGTGCCTTCTTGGAGGTGTTAACAGAGCCATGTGCAGGAAGGAGCAGAAAGGCCAGGATTGCCTTTCATGGCTAAAGGGTTGGTGTAGAGGGGTTCAGGTTTGTGGGGGACTGGGGTTCTTTCTGAGACGATTACAGATTGCTCATAAAGGATCATCTGCATCAGAATGGAAGGGACATCAATATGCTGGAGCAGAAGTTAGATGCTTTTATTAGAAGTAATTGAGATGAGGGAGATGGCTGCAATAGGACACACGGACCACAACAAGATTCCTGTGGGAGCTTAGTTACCCCCTCCTCCAACAAGTAGAATGGTAGGGACTACAAGTGGATGGGGAAAAGGGTAAAGGCAAGGAATAAAGCAGAGGGGGGCAGAAGGATGAAATCTTAGAAGGGGGTACGAGGATAAATGCAAGGTGCTGTACACAAATGCCAGAAATCTAGAAAATAAGATGGATGAATTGCAAGCTATGATGGCTACAGAGGAAATAGACATAGTGGCTATTATCAAAACACGGGCTAATCTGAACAGCTGCTGGGATCTAAATGTGTCAGGGTACAAGCTCTTTAGAAAGGATAGGGAAAACAGGAGGGGAGGAGGTGACAGTGTACGTTAGGGAAGATGACAGGATGTTGGAACATATGGCCCTAGAAGTCACCACTGCAAACTTTATTAAAAACTAGGATGGGTCTTATTGGCTATTCAAAGATCATTTACCTTCAACTGCCTCACAGACAAATCACTAAGATGCCAATAAATCACCACTAGTAACTGATCTTCTCCTGCCCAAATCTAACTTGAGAAATGTAAGATAAGATGGCTAAAGCCTTCTTGCGATAGCTAAAATGGATACTACCATGGGTCATAAAGCCTTTTCCTCTGCAGCACCCACACTTAAGAATAGCTTAACTTCTCCTTCATATCCAAATCACCTCTTGTATCCAAATTGTGGCTTGGCTCCCTTCCTCACCACCTTTCCTGTTTTTTGACCCCAGTTCCTTCCCCCCAGGAAATTTACTGCTAGCCAAGTTGTCTTCTCATATTGCTTCACAAAGCTCTGGGCTTCTCTTCCCTGTCTATCTGTTCAGCCTCCCCCCTTCTCCCTTCAGTTTATTCTTTATGACTACAACACCCTCCTGTTACTGCCCCTGACTCCTGACCTTAGTGCCGTCCTCCACCCATGGCAATGCTCTGGGATTCCCCCCAACCCCACCCCCACTGGTTATGGGGTTGCTCACTGCCACTGGTCACTTGTCACTTTGGGCAACTTGTTGGATGGCTTATCTTGCACCTAATCTTGGTTTTGCACATCTGTTTGTGTATGTACCTTGCACTTTTTGTGTATGATTTTACTTGCCACTGAATATTATAGGGGCCACCCCATGCAACCCCTAGGGTGGCGCTATCCCAAGGGATACTACCCCTGCCTGCGTGACTAAGCGCAGCTTGGGGAGCCTGAGTTCTGTGAATGGGTACCTCCACCCAGAGGACAGGGTTAATGATAGCATAGCTGCTCTGGGTACAGCCCTCTGGGACACTGATACCCCCCCTCTTTCATCTTTAGTGGCCAAAGCAAGTTTGAGATAACAATCCCAATACACACTGCAATGCACTGTTATGCACCTCTCTTGTAACACACTTACCACCAGGGCTGGATTAGCTGGAACAGCCCTGGAGCCCCTGTTAAACAAGGTCTGTAACAGTAAACAGCAATATCACAGTACTTTCTATACAGAAGTACACCACAACCAGTTTGGATGCAAAACATATTTAGATCTGATTTATTAGGGGGATGTGAACAAGGGGTGGGCAGTAATCTAGTGGTTGATTTGGAATATGAATAATTCAGGTTATAAGGCATGCACTCAAAGGTCTCTGTAACACAGTCACACACACTCTGGGTACCCAGTTGGAACTACAGGCTAGCCTGAAGCACTGCCCTGGGTAGGCCGGCATTGCAGCTGTTGTTGGGGCCCTTTGGAAGGAAGAAAAACACAACATGCACTTTAACCCTTAATTTGTAATCTGGAGCCGGATGGGCTCAGTCCAAAATGATTAGCAACAACAATTAAATCAGTTGACACACTTTGATTTGAGCTTTGTAGCAGGGAGCTACCCTGGTGTTTACTCACTCTACCCAATTCAGTATGCAGGGTGGATGAAATGGAGGCATCAGGATGAAGTGGTGGTTTGCCAGCAGAAGCAGAGCCCTCACGATGCACCGTGGTGTCATTCCTGTTTATAGGTGTTGAGCAGGGAACCGAATCTCCAGGCAAGTCTCTCATCAGATGATTCTCTGCAGCGTAAACGGCAATCTGGGCCGAGATGGTGAGGCCCAGACCAGGAGAACAGTTCGGATACAGTCCAGTAAAGTACTGGATGCGGCTTCCAGCAAGCGTGACACATTAAGCAAGGTGGGGAACCAAATCGCGACCCACACTCCACATTCAGCACAGCTATAGTAAAAGCAAGTAAATACCACAGTTCGGATGACAGTCCGGTTGCTATTCACAGTGTCTCTGCACAAACCATATGCTTTGCGGCAGTCTCAAGTCCTGACAGGCCGATCGCACTGAGGCAAATCTTCGGTCCACTTCAGGTGAATTTCACTTTGTCACATTCAGGTTCTAATTGCAAAAACTGCAATTTCGGATAAGATCTGATTCCAAGGCTTAAGGTCTCTTCACTTGGGAAGATGGTACCAGGCAGGCCAGACACAGTCTTCCCACCAAATTCCCCTGCACACCAAGCAGGAGCAGCTGCTCGAATTACTCGAGCTGTTCACTCTCTCAACACCAAACTCACACTGACTCTCTGCTGCAGGCAGCTCGGGACTTTCCCAGTGATCCAAAAGGTTTGATTCATTGATCCATCTGTCTGACACAGCAAGGGCTCCCCCTCCAGGTCCATTTAGGCACCAAAGGGTAAAAACTACAATTCCTACAGAAATTCACTTCCACAAGACCCCTGGGGACAGGCTCCATTTTACGGTCCCCAAAGGTGCTGATTGGTCCCAACTGGCAGTCCAGAACCAAGATGGTGGTGATTAACAGAAAAGTCCATGCTGCAAAGAAGGCAGGTTAGACAAACTACAATATCATTATTAATAAAGCAGATAATCAGCAGTCACAGTTCTCAGTAGGGCTCCCTCTGCGCAATTAGCAATGGCAGAATGGAGCAATTATACTAACATACTAACATACTAAAATGCCAGCAGAATAGGCCTAATGGTCTTTCGTGTCTGCTCGTTTGGTCAGCCCCCACCCTGGGTGCTGACCTTGCTGTCCCCCTCGCCTTCTCTGGCTTCTCCCTTCCCAGTTCCAGATATTCTTGCTGCATTGGATTTTGCTTCCTGAACCCTTCCCCTGTACCTGTCCCACCCCCTCTTGAACCCCTCCACTGTCTCTGCCTCCACCAGCCCCCTAGGTAGTGCATTCCATGGCTCTACCACCCTCTCAGTGAAGTAGCACCCCTCCTTTCTCCCTGAATATTCCCCTCCAGCTTCACCCATGCCCTCTAGTGGCCCCCTCCTCCTTCCTTCAAGCACCCTCACTGTTCCTCCCTATTTACCCTCTTCATGTACTTGAAGACCTCTATCATGTCCCCCGGTCCTTCTCTCTTCCAAAGTGTACATATTTAGCTCTTCGAGCCTCTCCTCATAGGTCCTGTCCCCAAGCCCCAAATCATTTGGTTGCCTCCTCTGGACCCTCTCCAGGAGGTTAATGTCCCTCTTTAAGTGCGGCCTCCAAAACTGCACTCAGTACTCCAGGTGCGGCCTCACCAAGCAGTTATACAGAGGGAGTATCACTTCCCTCCTACTGGAGGTGATCTCCCTAGCGATGCATCCCAGCATCCTGTTGGCCTTGGCTGCTGCCCTCCTACAAGTCTCAGAGTTGTTCATCTTGACATCCACCACCACCCCCAGGTCCCTCTCAGCCATTGAGCCCAAGCCAGACTCAAGCCTAGTGTAACCTCTCACCCCTGCCTTTTTACCAAAACAACAGGTGGCATGCTGTTGGTGTTGGCAGCAATACCTGGTGGGGACCTGTGTTCGGGGAGGATGAGGTTACCTGGCACAAGGGACCTAAGTTTGGCTACTCTGCACAGCGGCATCCAAGTAAATCCAACTACAGGAAGCAATAACTATAATGTCCAGAACCAGGATTGGGATTTTTCAGTGTGGCTTTATTCAAAACTAGATGACACATGACAAAGCATTGATGGTCCCCCAAAGGGCTACGTTCGCTGTATATGCAGATAGAGACTACAAAGCGGTCCATTTGAAGAATGAACACATTTCTACTATGGTCTGGCTCTGGACCCACCAGGCACTCAGCCCGGACTTGCATGCGCTTTGGATACACAGCCCGACTGGCCCGGCTCCCCTGCCGGCCACTTGACTGACGGTCCATTTAAAGAATGAACCCAAACTTTACTTGTTGAGGCTCCCAACAAACAAGGAGTATTTTTCCCCAACCTGTGGCTCCCCACACCACATAGAGTCTGCGACTCCTAGAGAGATTTGTTTTCTTACTTCCATCGAACTCCCATCAAACAAGGAGAATATTTCCTATCCTGTGGCTCCCCACACCACATAGAGTCTGCGACTCCTAGACAGATTTCCAAAGTTGTGACCCACGTCTGGGTACCCACCTCATCACTGGCCAGGCACATGAGGCAAGTAGCAAATCACAGAAGAAATCCGTAGAGGTGGACCTGGTCATTAAAGATGGGGGGTGTTCCCACCTCCAGCTCCCACAGCCCATACCCGGCCATTTCTCTGGACAAACAGAAACTTAGAACTTTAACATGTAGATTAAACGGCGGATGACCTGAAGCACCCCCTCTACAGCATTACTTGAAATCCATTAAAACTTTAGACTTTTTGACTGCTCCATTTGTTTGTCCTAGTAAAATAGTCCTCCCAAATAGCAGTCCACATCCCAACTTCCTTTATATTTCCAAACTGATGAAACAATTGGTTTGCCCCTTCAAATGGAACAAAACACTCACCCTTTCATTGCAGATGCCCCACAGGCGAAGTATCACATCCTTCACTGTTATACAAGAACAGAAACTGATAAACAGGCAGCTTTCTTCCATAGTGGAAATAGGGGATTGCCCCTGGAATCCACAGAGGGACTTTTCTTCCCCCCCCCCCCGGAGGGAGGGGGCACTGAGACCTGGACAGCGGTCTCCACCACTTTCAAAAGGTAAACAGGATCACACTTCCTTCTCCAGCAGAAGGTAAACAGAAACTGCCTCCTTCCTGCTTGGAGGTAAACAGACAACTCCCTTGAAAACTCCCAAAGTTCTAAACTCACTCCCTGAGCTGCAGATTCCAATGTGGCTTATGCAGCTGCGACAGTTCTATGGTGATGTCATCTCTCAAGTCTCAGATGTGACTGAGAACAGAGTGAGACAGTGTGAAACCCATTTAACTGGAGTTTCACAAGCTGCCTTCCCTGCCTACCACTAGGTCTTACTGGGATTCTAGTAACCCCGGATAACAAGGGGGTTACACTCGTCCTTGACCAGGAAAATGACTGTCCCCAGTCATTTTGCACCCGGCCTTAGGCCATCCCACCCTATGTGCTACCTGTGGAGGGGGGTGATCAGGCCCCCCTCCTACCATGTGCAAGCACAGGCAGGCAACACTAAGGGCCTAGAGGCCTGTAGCTGACATATCAGCCTCTACTCTATCCACTTACTATGGACACCTAGTGGCTCTGGTAGAACCATCCAGGCATAGCCCTGATAGATCAGTACTGCAGTCCCTATGGCCACTGAGGACCACAGCCTGTCTATCCCCCCAACCCTCTAGGGAAAACCTACCTGCCTCTAACATAATATCCCAAACAAAAACAAAACCCGGGGACCTCCCCGACCTTGGGCAACCTGCAGCTACAACCATTAGAATACCAAGAAATACTTCCTCCCTACCCCCACAATCACACCTGTGGAAGGAAAAGGGTTAATACAGTAACAGCCATAGCAATAACAACACAGTACTTTAAATTCTACACAATAAAGCACTGATGAGGAACTCCGATGAGCCCCTCCTCCTCTTCTTGTCTTCTCTTCTGTCTTCCCAGGAACACCTGCAAGAAAAAGACAAAAACACACTCCTAATCTGCATACACAGTCTACCTAAAACAACAACCCCTACCATACAGAAAAACACTGAACAATCCCAAAAGATTTTTTAGAAAAAGGTAGAAAAACAGTATTTACATTAGAGTACAATAATGACATTAGTTACAATACACATTTGGGGGAATGGAGTGCCCTAAAAGTCCCAACTAGTGACCACAAGGCCCGAAGGCTAGTCCAATAAAGAGTCTCTCCTGGGCCGGAGCCCCATGAAACATAGTTCTAGAAGGCCAAAGTCCTGAAGGGGAGAGTCTTTGCGGAAAGTTCACACATTTTTGAAGTCTGTAGTGTAGGGTGTGTACTGCAATGTCATAAAGATAGAAAAAGTTGTTTTCGGACTTACCAACCACTTGAAGTATAAGACTAGGCACCGACCTGCAGCGCAGCCGAAGACTCTCCCTGGCAGCATTTCTTCTGATACAGCTGGGCGGACATCTTCCGGGAAACACAGGAGGGCACATCTGGAAACAGCTGGATGATGTCATCTCTGGAGAAGGAATCTTAGAACAGGAACAAAAAGAAAACAGCTGGTCCGACGTCATCCAATTACCAGGCGATGAACAGGAAACAGCTGGGCTGGTGTCCTCTCTGGATCTGAAGTCATCTGGTGGGCCAGTAGATGGTTGCTGAACAAGACAGTACACTGTAGACTGAAGAATGTGGAGCACCTGAGTCCTTGGTTATTCATATTGGCGGATCAATAAGGGCACTTCACAGTCTGGTGTGGCAGTATTGACTACCACTGCTCGGCTCTCCATTTTGTAAGGCACAGGCTTAATTACTGGGAGGTCCTTGCACTGAGGCCAATAGTACTGGGGGTCAGGGGCTTGAATTATTACCCCATCTGGGCGAACATAATTCACACAGTGGGAGACTTCACGTCCCTCTCCATCCACTATTCTCACTCTGTCCATAAACAGTGTCCTGCCTCTCTTCCACTGTGTATACTTTTCGTGGAACAGTCTATTTTTTACATGCTGGTTGGCCCCAGGATGCACATGTTTCATTGCTTCATCCCAGATCCAGGGTTTCCTGCAGTTCTTAATCTCCTCCCAGACTCTCCGAGGAAAGGTAGGAAAGGTCATACCATAGATTTCATTGGCCTTTCTATGAACCAGTCTCTCCTCTTTACTTGCTTTGGTCAATCTGAGACCGCTGGCCTGGCTTGGGGGTGGCCAGTCCTGGTTCTGCCAGCTTCACATCCTCAAAGAAATTAAAAACGGATCCCTGACTTCTTCTTCTTGTAAAGCCAGGGCAGTGGCATCACCACCTTCTTCAACACATTCCTCCGAGGCAAGATCTTGAGGCTGTGTACCTGTTCCTTTCTCCACAGGACACATAGGTTCCCCTCATCTTCTTCTTCACTGAGGATCTGAGCCCAGGAGTGAGCAGTCGTTCTCACTCCCGAAACTATCCATTCATCACTAGGAGCGGAGGTCGACACCTCCCATTCAAAGGCCTCCCGCATCTCATCTTCACCTGCAAGACTTGGGCTAGGCCCCCCCACCCAGGGGTCTACTGATACTTTATCCGAACTTTGTTTCTGAGATCCAGCATCCAAAACTTCAATTTCAGATTCAGTCTCTAATTCTGCACCCTCTAGCTTTGTGCCATACTCCCCCGAGGGACCTTCCTCCACAGGCTCTGCCTGATGCTGTGTGCTGCCAACTGCAGATTCCTGAATTTTTGTCCATGAGGGAGCCAAACAAATTGGAGGCGCTTTATATAAGACATATTTTTGTAGACATCCAGCACAGTGAGGAATCATGAAGACATCCCTTCCAGCACTCAAGCACATCTGGCATACACGCACTGGATAATTAAGAATTGCCACATCAGTAGGGAGTTGCCCTCCATAGCACCACTTTTCAATATCTCTCAGTCTATTTACTGCTGCTGTTACTGCAACCCGGGCATGATCCGGGTATCGAGCTGGTCCTGAGGCCATAATTGCAGAAAAATAAACAAAAGTTCACTGTAACTGAAAGTCCCACTTTAACGAACACACTTTGTAGCTTTAAAATGGCTCCTCTGCTGCTGTGTTTACTTTACTACCCCACCCTGTAATGGCGGTGGCAGCACTCCTGTGCATCAACATTTAGACTCTGGGTCAAGCCACTGCACACCCAATTTACATCAGCTACTGATAACCTTTACTCAAACTGCACAACTTGCTCTGATCTGGCTTTTCACACATTTACAGGATTTTCCTTGGACTTTTCACTTGCTGGCAACATTCATTTAATTACAGTCCCTTAAAAACTTCAGGTTTCAGCTCAGGATTGCCTGCTTCTACTAGCGTTGCACTTTTTTACAACCCACAGTCTCTCTCTGGCTGCAAACTTTAAACTGAGGCTAATTTTCACTTCCATGCACACATTCAATGGCTTTACAGACTTGCACTTGCTAGCAGGACATCACACAGTCGCAACTTGCAAAGCGACTATACTGCTGCACACACATTTTATATGGCATTACTGAAAATCACTGATTGAGCAGTTTTTTAATTGTTTACTCACTGTTATTGTAGCAACTTCCTGCGATGGGGTAAAATGGCCTGCAGCCAGATTTTGAAGGCCTCGGAATGCAAACGGGCTGGCAGTCTCCGCGATCGTCGTTTTAACCACACAATTTACTAATCCCACAATTGATTTGCGGGTTGAGCCCGATTTTAAACTTAAAATTCACTTTTTGAACTGTTTCAGAGCGCTTTGAATACTCGCGATGCTCCTCCACTGCCAGTACACGCACTACTCTCTGTCTCCCTCTCGAATGCTGAAGCAGTCACAGAAGAGCTGGCTGAGGGGCGGGACTAATGGCAAACTGACCAACCACACGACGCCATACAAATGAGCCTCTTCTTCCTCGCAAGGACTCCTCTCCTCACGGCGATTGACGAGCAGTCAAATTTAAACTGTAAAATGCACTTTTTTTTTTCTCAACTGACTCCACGGCGGGAGCCCATTTCAACCATGTAACATTGCCATTAACTCTGCAGTCTCTTACTTTACACAGAAAGCATTTCCAATGTCCAGGGCATATTTTCTCTGTTGCTACCCCTAGTTTTCCACACTTTCCTTCACAGAAATTCATTTTAAAACTGACAAAAATGCTGTAAACATTTTTGATGCAGGACAAGGGCACACTCTTTGGCTTTACAGCTCCTTGGTAAACAGTTGGCATTTTTTAAACAGCAGTACAAGATTCACAGCACACAGCAACACACTAGTGAAATTGCTTCAACTTTTTGGGCTACCCACTGCCAGATAGCCAAAACGCTAGCCTACTTGCCCAAGCACCTTCCTTCCTTCCCGAACAAATCCAAAGTGGTGCCTCCATTTTTGTAACCCCTCACCCCTGCCTTTTTACCAAAATGACAGGTGGCATACTGTTGGCGTTGGCAGCAATACCTGGTGGGGACCTGGGTTTGGGGAAGATGAGGTTACCTGGCACAAGGGACCTAGGTTTGGCTACTCTGCACAGGGGAATCCAAGTAAATCCAACTACAGGAAGCAATAACTGTAATGTCCAGAACCAGGACTGGGATTTTTCAGTGTGGCTTTATTCAAAACTAGATGACACATGACAAAGCATTGATGGTCCCCCAAAGGGCTACGTTCGCTGTATATGCAGATAGAGACTACAAAGCGGTCCATTTGAAGAATGAACACATTTCTACTATGGTCTGGCTCTGGACCCACCAGGCACTCAGCCCGAACTTGCATGCGCTTTGGATACACAGCCCGACTGGCCCGGCTCCCCTGCCGGCCACTTGACTGATGGTCCATTTAAAGAATGAATCCAAACATTACTTGTTGAGGCTCCCATAAAACAAGGAGTATTTTTTCCCAACCTGTGGCTCCCCACACCACATAGAGTCTGCGACTCCTAGAGAGATTTGTTTTCTTACTTCCATCGAACTCCCATCAAACAAGGAGAATATTTCCCATCCTGTGGCTCCCCACACCACATAGAGTCTGCGACTCCTAGACAGATTTCCAAAGTTGCGACCCACGTCTGGGTACCCACCTCATTACTGGCCAGACACATGAGGCAAGTAGCAAATCACAGAAGAAATCCGTAGAGGTGGACCTGGTCACTAAAGATGGGGTGTTCCCACCTCCAGCTCCCACAGCCCATACCCGGCCATTTCTCTGGACAAACAGAAACTTAGAACTTTAACATGTAGATTAAACGGTGGATGACCTGAAGCACCCCCTCTACAGCATTACTTGAAATCCATTAAAACTTTAGACTTTTTGACTGCTCCATTTGTTTGTCCTAGTAAAATAGTCCTCCCAAATAGCAGTCCACATCCCAACTTCCTTTATATTTCCAAACTGATGAAACAATTGATTTGCCCCTTCAAATGGAGCAAAACAGTCACCCTTTCGTTGCAGGTGCCCCACAGGCGAAGTATCACATCCTTCACTGTTATACAAGAACAGAAACTGATAAACAGGCAGCTTTCTTCCATAGTGGAAATAGGGGATTGCCCCTGGAATCCACAGAGGGACTTTTCTTCCACCCCTCCGGAGGGAGGGGGCACTGAGACCTGGACAGCGGTCTCCACCACTTTCAAAAGGTAAACAGGATCACACTTCCTTCTCCAGCAGAAGGTAAACAGAAACTGCCTCCTTCCTGCTTGGAGGTAAACAGACAACTCCCTTGAAAACTCCCAAAGTTCTAAACTCACTCCCTGAGCTGCAGATTCCAATGTGGCTTATGCAGCTGCGACAGTTCTATGGTGATGTCAACTCTCAAGTCTCAGCTGTGACTGAGAACAGAGTGAGACAGTGTGAAACCCATTTAACTGGAGTTTCACAAGCTGCCTTCCCTGCCTACCACTAGGTCTTACTGGGATTCTAGCAACCCCGGATAACAAGGGGTTACACTAGGAACACTCAGCCCCCACCCAGATTAATTATAAACTATGCGATAGGCAGCTCTTAAAGAGACAGGCATGGAGGCTAACATGACACTCACATGTAGGCACTTTAAAATCTGTTAGGACAAAGAACACCAGCCTGGCAGTGGGCATTTAGGAAAACCCAGGAAGACATTTAGGAACCCCCATTTGTAGGGAGGTTACATCCATATAGTTAGATGGGCAGGTAAGGCAAGCTGTTAGAAGAAAGAACAGAGTAAGGCAAACAGACAGAGGTAAAAGGAAAAACTGAGTGTAAATAAAAAGCTTATCAGGGAGACAAGGGCAAAAATAAGGATAGCGGGAAGGGTCAAGAAGAACAATAAATCCCTCTTTAGATGTTAGTGAAAGAAGAAAGAGAAGGGAAAACATATACCGGATAAGGAAGGATGAGATATGTTCATGGGACAACGGGAAGAAGGCAGGTATACTAAATGAATATTTTCATTTGATGTTCATGGTCAAGGAGACAGGCAGACTTTCAGACAGCAGAAGACAATTCAAGGGTAACACGGGGATAGATTTGAGGTTGGGAGGATTACAAAGGAATTGATGCTACAGGGACTGGAGAACTTAAAAACTAATACATCATCAGGGCCAGAAAGGATTCCGCCTAAGGTGCCAAAGGAAACACGGCTGGTGCTAGCAGAGCTGGTGGTAGTATTCTATGGAGAAAGGGTAGCAATAAGTGTAGTGCCTGAAAATTGGTGGGGTGGCAAATGTGGTTCCTTTACACAAGGGAGGCAATAAGAAAACTCCAAGAAACAACAGGTTCATGAGCCTAATGGTGATAGTGGGAAAACTTCTAGAGATAATTGCCAAGGAGCGGATAGTTCCATTCTTAGAGGAAATGAGCTTAATGGGTGGGAACTGGCATGGGCTCACCAAGGGTTGATCGTGTCAGACTAAAATAATAGACGTATTAAGTGTGATGACAGAAATAATGGAGCGGGGTCAGGCAACAGGCATACTTTACTTGGATTTTACAAAGGCCTTTGATTTGTTACTGCATAGAAGACTGGTTGAGAAGGTGAGCAACATGGAGCTAAGGAAAGAAATAACTGGTTGGATCAAAATCGGGCTGATGGATATAACGCAGAGAGTGGTCCTGCATGATATATTCTCCGAGTATGGGACAGTGACTAGTGGGATACTGCATGGAGTTAATCCTAGACCCACTCCTGCTTAATATAAATATAGATATATATGTGTATCTATGTGTGTGTGACATAGGAGAGGGTATCTAGGGCAAGGTAAGTCTGTTGGCAGATGATACAAAGCATATGGAAGGGTCAGCAGTGAAGAGGTGAGTAACATTATGTGACAGGATGTGAGGAGACTGGAGAAGTGGTCCCGTATTTGGCAGATGAAATTCAACACCAAAACTTGCAAGGTACTAGTAGTAATACTAGGAGGTAGGACAGTAGGAGGCAGTAGTTGCCTATTTGGACTGCCCCCTACTTTTTAACGGTTATACCCATCAGGTTTGTTGTATGTATCGCCAGGTTCATTTTAAAAGGATTTAGGCTTGTAGAGTTAATATTTCTTTCTGGTACATTTTCCAAATACCAGTTACTCTGAGTATAAAAGTATTTACACATATCTTTTTTGGACGTTGTACTAACTATTACACCCTTAGGTTATGGTTTAATACTTTGAATTAAAAGACTAATGCGATCTTTATATCTTCATCACAAATGATTTCGTAGTGTAACTAAATTTTCCTTCCTTCTCCAAATAATGCAACCCCAGTAACAGTATAAACCTTATTTATCAAGGATTCGATGAATAGGGACAAGCCCTGTTTTCAAAGTCATCCTGCCACAATGTTACAGGCCAGTAAATTGGCAGATTGGATTGGTCACTTAGACTTTCTCTACCATCAGATTCTGTTTTTATGAATGATGATGAAAAAAATACAGAAGTGTTTTAACAGCTACTAGCCCTCAGGACAACTAACTATTGTAGACAGCAGGGAACAGCACCACACCTACAAGATCAAAGATACTCACACTCCAGAGCTGGGGTGTGAACCTATAATGGAATAATAGTACTTAATACCACTGTTGTCCATCAAAATTTGAATTTTATTTGGCTTGCTTAGCCAATCCAGAAACACTTCATACAGTGGTCCATAAATCGCTGGGAGTTAGGTACACCGGCGCTTCGTACCACACCGTTGGCTGGCAACAGGGGTGGAAATTAACTGGCAGGCTATGACCCAGAAAGGGCTGTTAAATATTTCATCCAGATTACCCCTAAACATAACCCTGATAAGGGCTTTGTTTCAGTCTGGTTCACCTAAAACATTAGCCCTAAGGGCTTTCATGTGGTCTATTTTTGAACTAAGTTGGGTTTTGGGTGGGTGTTTTAATCTTATTTTATTTTATTCTGTTTTATTGTTTGCTGTTGTTTTGGAAACAGCATTTTAGATAGTAGGTTCAGAGATGTGTTTAGGCATCAGGTCCCATGGGCTCAGCTACACGGCATCCCAGCTGTTGGACCTCTGCCCTTTCATCGACCTCCCTCTGTCATCCACAGCGCTTCGGCATTGTTTGAAGAATGGTATTGAAAGGAAACGGGATTATAGATGGCAGAACGCCAGGGTGGCTGACAGGGAAAGCCATATCAGAGTGGTGAGGACCAGGAGATGTCCCAGGGCAAAACAGGGGCTGGGGAGAGGTCACTCATGCCTACAGTAGTCCCCATACCTAGGGCTTCTGCCGGACTGAGTGGACAGGTAGCTGCTGGGCCAGCAGCTGCCTCTAGTCTCCTTGGGTGGTGCTGTGCAATGTGAGGTCGATTGGGAGCAAGACTGCAATTATAGCAGACTTCTTTTTCTCAGTCAGTCTCGCTTGCATCACAGAGACTTGGCTGGGATACAATGACAGCCCAATTCTGGAGGTATCTGTCTCAGATGGTTTCTCCATAGTGTACTGCCTGAGAGGAGACCACAAGGGGTGGGGGTGTGGCCATCAGTTTTAGAACCAACCTGAACTTCTTCATACACCCAATGGGAGTTACCTCATAGTTTGAATGTGTGGCCATTTGTGGGGGTCTGGGTGCAGGCTGCAGAATTCTTCTTGTGGACTGACCTCTGGTCCGGGGTACAAAAGGGAATTTTTGCAGGAAGTCACGGACTTCATCACTGAGAGGGTGTTGGAGTCGCCTAGATGGCTGATTCTGGGTGACTTCAATGCCTGGATCGATGATGAATTGTCACAGTTTTAACAAGATTTCCTCCAGACAACGAACTCACTGGGCCTTGCCCAAGCATTTACTTCCATGACTCGTTGCCATGGCCACACCTTGGATCTAATATTCTCCCTGGGGCTTGAGATCAATGATCTCAAGATTGATCTGTTCATTTGGTCAAATCACTGCATGGTGAGGTTCTCTTTCAAGGCCCCTCTTAGTGATTCCTTTCCTGTTGAGATGGTCCATTATTACCCTTTAAGGGGGCTGTCCCCAGAGGGATTATCAGCAATAATGGACCTCTCAAAGGTGAGAGCTGCTTGTGTGGCAGGTGTAAGTGAGGTGGTGGCAGCCTATAATAGGGCTGTGACCTCAGCACTTGACTTCATCGCACCAGCCAGAAGGGGAAGGAAGGAAACATATTCAAGTCAATGCTTTAGAGTAACTGGTAATTGCTATTGTTCTTTTAAACTTAGATTGTGGGCTTTTAGTGACACTATACTTTCTTTGTTGTCTTTACTTATAATTGTTTTTGGGCTGTTGAAAATTTAAAACATAGTGGTGGTGTAATTCTGTGCTGTCTTTAATTGCTGCAATTTTATCTTGGCTTGTCTGACTGCCCTGTAGTTGGGTGAAGGGTGTTAATTGTCTGGCCTCTGACCTCAGCTACGTGATAACTGGAGGTGGGGCTTAGTCAGAGTTAAAGTAGCAAGCAGAGTTTTATTTTCTCAGAAGAAGCCAGAAGGGGAAGGAAGGAAACATATTTAATTCAGTGCTTTAGAGTAACTGGTAATTGCTATTTTTCTTTTAAACTTAGATTGTGGGCTTTAGTGACACTATACCTTCTTTGTTGTATTTACTTATAATTGTTTTTGGGCTGTTGAAAATTTAAAACATCGTAGTGGTGTAATTCTGTGCTGTCTTTAATTGCTGCAAATTTTGGCCCCCCCTCCCCTTCCCCCAACTCTTAATTATATGCCCTGTTAAATCTGATTGACATGAGCTAAACACAGGGTATAGTAAGGGGTGTGAAGCAGGAGGGGCATAAGGGGGAAGAAGCCCACCCTCAGCACGACAAGTGTTTTGACTCATTTATTTATTTATTGGTTTCTTTTTCTTTAAAAAAAAAAAATTATATGAGGATCAGTGGCAGGATTTTTAGTACAGTAAATTAATAAAAAGGGAACTAGGAGAGCTTCAGTAGCAGACAAGTAGTGGAATTGCAGTATAATTTGTGAGTGGTGCAATGCAGTGGCTGTGGGGCAGCCATATTCAGGCAGACCTTCTGGACACTGAGGTGCTGCCCTATCTGCATGCATCTCTCTGGACTGCGGGATGAGGTAGCCAGACTCAGGCGGAAGTAAACTGGGTCAGAGTACCATCACCCCTATCCAGGGACCACCCAGTCCAATGCAACTGCCTCAAAGGATGCCGAGAGAGGAGCACTTGGATGACAGTGGGCTCAGGGAGGGTTAAAGCAGTCAGGCAGAGGCACATCCAGATCCTATTCCACTCAAGAACTCATATGCCACACTGGCAAATGGGGACAACCAAATAGAGATACCCAGAGAAGTGGAAGGAAAGGATGTGGAGGTTAGCCAGGAGGCGACCTCAGCGGGGAAAGCAGTGGACCCCAGAGGAGGAGGAGGCGAATCCTGATGGGGACTCCATCATAAGAGGGATCCAGCTAGGAACACAGGAGGGGAGGACAGGGAGGTGAGGTGCACCAGGTGCCACGGCATGGAGGATGGAAGGAAGATCCTGGGGATCACTGGGAAGGCAAGGCAGGGAGGGTGAGCTGGATGTCATTATCCCCTAGGTACTAATGACCTGCAAATGGGGAGCCAAAGGAAGTTCAGGAAGAGTTTAGGAAACTGGGGAGGGGTCTCAAGCAAGTAGCTACTTCTGTCACTTTCTCAGAAGTACTACCTGTGAGAGGCAAGGGAGAGCATAGGAGTGCATGCACCAGGAACTTTAACTCAGGTTGAAGAACTGGTGCTGTGAGGAAGGGTTTGGATTCATTGGTGACTGGGGACCCACCTGTAGGGATGGAGGTTTGTTCAAGCCTGACGGCCTGCATCCATCCTGGAGGGGAATCCAAGCATTCAATGATGAGTTTAAATGCTACATTGACAAGCATTTAAAATAGCAAAGGGGGTGGCAGGTCAGCAAGGAGAGTACCTACTTGCTCACCCCCCATAGCTAGCAGTGGAACCAGTGAACCAGAGGAGTGGCTATCTCTGCAAAGCAGTGTGCAAAAGATGTAGATTAGTGCCCAAGAGGTGGATAAGCAGAAAAGGGGCAAAATTCAGCAGAAGAGCAGACAGCAAGGAGAACCAGGGATAAATGACAACCAAGGAAGGGGCTGGAGTAGAACAGTGAAACAGTCTAGGGAGGTCAAATCGTGGAAAGCCATGTGTGCAAATGCCAGGAGCCTTAGCAACAAGATGGAAGATCTGGAGGTTGTCATGGTACAGTCAGACCTGGACATTGTGGCCATCACTGAAACCTGGTGTAATGATAACCACGACTGGGAGATGGCCATACCTGGCTACAACATATTCAGAAGAGACAGAGCAGGCAGGACGGGAGGAGGAGTGGCACTGTATGTGAAAAATGACATAAGGGCCACAGAGATCCAGGAGGAACAAAATGGGGGAGAGATACTGTGGGTTAAGCTGGAAAGGAAAATGGGGACAGCCATCCGCACAGGTGTGGTCTATAGACCACCAGCCCAGGAGGAAAGAACAGATAGAGTTGATGCTAGCCATCCAAAGGATGGCAGATAAGGTGAGGTAGTTCTGGTTGGAGACTTCAATATTCCAGACGTGGACTGGAGCATCCCAGCAGCATCAACTAGGAGCAGATTTATCCTGGACTCTGTTCAGGGTGCCTTCCTCAACAACTGGTCATGGAACCAACTCGGCAGAAGGCAATACTGGATCTTGTCTCACAAACAGGGACAGTGTGATGGGGGTAACAGTGGGGAGCACCTGGGAAACAGTGACCACCAGTCATTGTGGTTTGAAATCACAGAAAGAGCAGAACCAAACCACACAAAAACACGTATCCTGGATTTTAGGGGCAGACTTTGGGAAAATGGGGAGATACTTGAAAGAGGCATTAAGGGAATGGGACAGGAATCAGGGGTTGAGGAACAGTGGGCAGTATTTAAAATGGGGATTACAAGAACAACAGAATTATGCATTAAGCAGGTTAGCAAGAGGAAAAGGAAGAGGAGACCATTGTGGTTTTCCAAAGAGGTAGCAAAGAAAGTGAAAGCCAAAAAGATTGCATTCAGGCAATACAAAATGACACAGGCAGAAGGGGATAGGGAGAAGTACCAGGAGAAGCAAAGGGATGCAGGGAGGTCAGTAAGGGAAGCCAAAGCTCAGACAGAAGAACACATTGCAAAATCAGTGGGTAGAGGGGACAAAACCTTTTACAGGTACATAAGTGAAAAAAGAAAGACAAAGGGAGGGATAGTGAGACTGAAGAGGGAGGATGGGGGCTGCGTGGAGGATGACAACAGTAAAGCTGACATATTGAACAGGTATTTCTGCTCAGTCTTTACTGAGGAAGAGGAGGGTAATGGGTCTGAAGGGAGTACAAGGGGTGAGAATGGTGCAGAAATGGACACAAGTCCCTTT
Source organism: Neoceratodus forsteri (assembly GCA_016271365.2). Lineage (NCBI taxonomy): Eukaryota > Metazoa > Chordata > Ceratodontiformes > Ceratodontidae > Neoceratodus > Neoceratodus forsteri. The sequence goes on along the minus strand of CM057459.1, from coordinate 706,312,150 downwards.
ACATGAGAAAGGGTCCTGAAGGAACTGGAAGTATTAAGAGTTGATAAAGCAATGGGGCCAGCTGGGTGCACCCCAGGGTCCTTAAAGAACTAAGAGAGGTGGTGGCTGAACCTCTGGCTATCCTGTTTAGCCTATCACTGGAAACAGGAGGTACCCAAAGACTGAGGACAGCAGATGTAGTCCCTTATACAAAAGTGGGAACAAAGAGGAAGCAGGGAACTACAGACCAGTCAGCCTCACTCGGTAGTGGGGAAGATCATGGAAGCACTACTGAAGGAGAGATTGGTGGAACATCTGGTTGTCAATGGACTACAGGACCCAAGGCAGCATGGTTTCACCAGGGGAGGTCATGTCAGACCAACCTCGTTGAATTTTTGACTGGGTGACTAGGAGGTGGATCAGGGAGGGCAGTGGACATGGCCTATCTGGACTTCGCAAGGCCTTTGACACTGTGCCACATAGAAGACTATTACACAAACTGGGGAATATGGGTGTGGGCAGGACAGTAGTGTGGTGGGTAGGTAACTGGCTGGGTGGCAGGACACAGAGGGTGGTGGTAAATGGCTGTCACTCCACAGAGGGAAGAGTGACCAGTGGGGTACCACAGGGATCAGTGCTGGGACCGGTCCTATTCAACATCTTTATCAGTGACATTGCGCAGGATCTAGAAGGCAGAATTTCACTGTTCGCTGATGACACAAAGCTCTGTAACAGAGTAGACACACCAGAGGGTGTAGACAGAATGAGAAGCGACCTGCAGAAACTTGAAGAATGGTCAGGGGTTTGGCAGTTGAAATTCAATGCAAAGAAGTGCAAGATAATGCATATGGGGCACAAAAACCCTGGCACAATATATCAGTTGGGGGGTGAGGATATAGCATGCACCAAGCAGGAAAGGGATCTTGGGGTTGTCATCTCTGATGACCTCAAGGTAGGGAAACAGTGTGACAAGGCAGCAGGTAAAGCAAATAGGATGCTGGGATGTATAGGCAGGGGCATCACCAGCAGGAAAAGGGAGGTCATAATTCCGCTATAAAAGACACTAGTGAGGCCCCACCTGGAGTACAGTGTACAGTTCTGGAGACCATACCTACATAAGGACATAGACAGAGTAGAGAGGTTCAGAGGAGGGCAACAAAGATGGTGCATGGATTGCATCACAAGTCCTATGAAGACAGGTTGAAGGAACTGAACATGTACTCCTGGAGGAGAGGAGGAGAGGGATGATAGAGACATACAAGTATCTTACAGGGAGGAACAGGGTGCAGGAAAACACTATTTTTAAGCGAAAAAGATGTTCCAGGACTAGAGGGCATGGGATGAAGTTGGAGGGAAGATGATTCAGAGGAAACATTAGAAAGAATTTCTTCACAGAACGGGTGGTGGACAAGTGGAACACCTTGCCAGAGGAAGTGGTGGGGGCTGAAACAATCACGGGATTTACGAATGCATGGGATAGACATAAAGGAATTCTGGAGGTCAGGGGTAAGGGGCAACAGACTTCTAGGAAAACAAACTGAACTTACAAGCTCAAATGGGCAGACTGGGTGGGCCATAGGCCCTTATCTGCCGACATGGTCTATGTATCTATGTATCAGTTTGTAGATGACCCAGGTCCTCTCTCTTGAGACCCCCATGGTTTGATGGGGCTCTCATGGAGATGAAGACTAAGGGTTGGAGGCTGGAGCATCACTGGCAGAAGTCTGGATTAGGGGAGGACATACTGGCCTTGAAAGTTCACTATAGTGAGTATCAAAGGGCTACCTCCCATAAGAATGCAGTATTCCTGTCCAAGGAGATAGCTGCAGGGAAGAATAAACCAGCTTAGCTCTTTAGAACAGCTGACAGACTGCTTCATCCAGTCTGTCTACATCCTAAAGTTGCAGTTTCAGCAGCTAAGTGCAGAGAGTTCACTCTGTTCTTCTCTATCAGAGTGTCCTCCATCAGGTTCAGTACCTGTTCAATGGGGCATATGTTAGCCCACAATGATCAGTCGGATATCGCAAATTGCACCTCAGTTGTCTGGCATGAGTTCAAGCCAGTGGAGGTGGAGGAAGTATGTAAGGTAATCTTGCTGCTGTGGCCCACATTTTGTGAACTGGACCGAGGACCGACACGTCTCCTTGTAAGATATGTGGAGTCTGTTGGCCCAGTATTTGCCAAGATGGTCCAGTGCTCGCTTTCTGAGGGGTTGTTCCCCAGTGCTTTAAAAGAGGCGTTGGTGAGGCCCCTCCTGAAAAAAAGATCTCTCGACCATGATATCTTGGCGAATTACAGACCCATCTCTAACCTGCCCTTTTTGGGCAAGGTTATTGAGAACAATGAGGCACTGCAGCTCGAAGCCCACCTAACTGTTTTTGACATCTTTGAACCCCTTGGGTCAGGATTAAGGCAGAGGAACAGTACTGAAATGGCACTAGTCCAGGTACATAATGACCTCAGGGCTACAGACAGAGGTGAACAGTCAGTTCTCCTTCGCCTTCTCCTTCTCCTTGATCTTTCTTCAGCTTTTGACACTGTGGACCATGGTGTGTTGCTGGATCATCTTAGGGAGCTTTGTGGACTCACCGGTACTGTCATCAACTGGTCTGAGTCCTTTCTCACTGGTAGGACACAAACGGTAGTAATGGGGAGTTTTTCTTCTCACCTGAGACCCCTGCCATGTGGAGTACACCAGGGTTCAATCCTCTCACGCACGTTGTTTGCAGTGTACATGCTACACCTAGGTGAGATCATTCAACACTACATCGTAGGTTTCCAATGTTATGCAGATGACACCCAGCTGTACATGTCTTTTGCACCCAGGACTGTTGGAACAGTGGAGGTACTAATTGCATACCTAGCCGAGATCCAAGACTGGATGTCCTCTAACTGGCTGAGGCTCAACCTGGATAAAACAGAGGTACTAGTGATTAAACCTGGTTGCCAGTGAGAAGCAGAGACTGCTAGAGTGAGCTCTGGCTTGATGCTGAACCTCACCCTGTTGGTGGCCACCACAAGGGTGAAAAATCTGGGTATTATCCTCAATGACAAATTGACATTTGAGGCTCAGGCATCATCTGTCATCTGGAGTGGTTTCTGCCACTTGAGGAATATCACCCAGATCAAAGCCCTTATCCTGCTAGACAACCTGCCCTCACTGGTGCATGCATTTGTGACATACTGACTTAACTACTATAACGCTCTTTATCTTGGGGTTAGTGGAGGGATCCTATGTCACCTGCAGTTAGTGCAGAATATGGCATTCAGGTTACTGACAGGCCTTTCAAGTTCATGTCATGTGACCCTGGTGTTGCGTGATCTACACTGGCTGCCGGTGAAGTGGAGAATCTCCTTCAAGGTGGGTCTTCTCATCTATAAAGCCCTATACGATCTGGCTCCTAGCTATCTAAGTGATTTCCTGACTCTCTACCACTCTCAGCGCCCTCTCTGCTCCTCCAAGGAAGGCCTCCTAGCAATTCCCAGGGCCCAGCTAAAAAACATCTGGTGAAAGTATATTTGTGGTGGCTGTGATGGTCCAGTGGAATTCATTTCCAAGGTCCCTCACTAGAGGCCTTTAATCAGGGTCTGAAAGCACATCTCTTCTGGGATCTAATGCACATTGTTTTTACATGTTTAACTGTCGCTATTTTATTTTAATAGTGCTGCCACTAATTTAGTTACTGTGTTTCCTTGAAATATGTGTTTAAGCCACCGTTTACTGTCTGTATATTGTAAAGTGCCCTGAGCCTCAGGGATAGGGCTCTCTAGAAATAAAAAAAAAATTACTTACTCTCTCTCTCTCTCTCTCTCTTCCTGAATGAGCCCTATAAAGGCCTGTTATATTGGAACTGGTTCTCCCAAAGGCTAGCTATAAAAGGCTTATTTCATTAGTTAGGTTGTCACCTTGCAAATAGCCTTCAAAAGTGTTTTTTCCTGAAAAGATTCATCTCCTAACATGTAAGTCCTTAATAGAGCAAATTCTTAATATATTGCCAAACTTGCACAGCACCATCCTCTCTGCCTACTGCCGTGGCACCAACTAACATGTTGTCATGTCACTCAGTCTCTCTCTCTTGCCCCCCCCCCAGCAGTAGAGAGTTGGGATGGAGTCAGAGGTTGCAGCTGTCAGTGCTAGCTCGATTCACATCTGCAAAGAGGCAGTAACGTCACTTCCAGTCCAAGACTGGATTGGACCAACAGAGGTTCAATACAGTCTGTCCTGACTGAACCAGGCAAAACCCAGCCAATCAGCATCACCAGCCAAGCCCACTGCCCACCCTCACCATAAACAAAATATTTCATGTAGCTGGCCATGGAGCAAAAAATAAAGGGTCCAAATAGCCTCAGATTCAGCCCTCTCTGTCAAACACCTCCATGTTGTCTAGAAACATTTTCTCTGCCTCTAGTTTGTTTAGGAAAGTGCAAGTGTCTTTTCAATCTGCAAAGAGGAAGGTTCAGTTAATATGCTGAACCCACAGTCAAGCTGGGAACAACAGGTACATGGCATCTCTAGATCACCATACCATTAAAGCATCTCCACTGCTGCCTCATAGCATAACTAGGATTAGGGAAGATTGAGATCCTTCCACTGTCTTCATCTTTAGAACTTGGGTTCTTTGAGCAATTTGAAGTACTGCATTATGCTCAAGCATATTGAAGAGAGGAACCTGAAGAGCGCTAGAGGTCTCCTCCACCACACTCCACAACATAATCTGATAAGCCCTCACTGCACCCAATAGGCTGGACTGCAGCCATGGGTTCAGTTTCACAGGCCGCCAAGTTTTGAAAACCCTGTCTGGGTCTTCCACTTCCACTACTTTGGGAAGGCCCCAAAACCAAAATATTAGTAACTGTGACTCTAGTTATCCAGGTACTTTAAGCGGTAATGGAGATTGGTATTTTCCTTGATGAGGGTGCTTTTGGTTGTCAGGACCCTACCAGGATGCGTCAGTGCCTCAGTTACCTTTAGCATAATTGCCAACATCACTTGTTCCTGAAAGGTCAGTCTTTCATTGACATTGGTATCTTTTAACCATTCTATTTAATAGAAACATAGAAGTTGTCGGGAGATAAGGACCTACTGGCCCACCAAGTCTGCCCTATTTTCCCCTACCTATAGTGTCACCGCAGTCCTTACTGAGTCTCCAATCCCCCCTCTTACTTCTAAGATTCCTCTGTGTCTATCCCATGCATTCTTAAATCCTGTAACCATTTCAGTTCCCACCACCTCCACTGGTAGGCTGTTTCATGCATCCACCACCCTCTCCACGAAGAAGTTTTTCCTCCCATTTCCTCTAAGTCTCCCTGCCCTCTGTCTTCATAGTGTGACCTCTTGTCCTTGAGTAGTTTTATGTTTGGAGAATGCTTCCTTCTTGTACCTTGTTTTTCCCTGTGAGGTATTTGAATGTTTGCATCATATCCCCCTTTCCCTTCTTTCATCCAGAGAGTACATATTTAATTTCTTAACCTTATCCTTGTAGGGCTTTTGATGCAGGCCTTGCACCATTTTGGTTGCCCTTCTTTGTACTGCCTCCACCCTATCTATGTCTTTGTGGAGATGGGTCCTCCAGAACTGTACTCGAGGTGTGGTCTCACCAGTGATCTGTAAAGGGGTATTATTACCTCCCTCTTTCTGGTGATTCCCCTGCCTGTGCATCCCAGCATCCTGCCAGCCTTCTCACTGCCTTGTCACACTGTTTTGTTACCTTCAGGTCATCAGAAATTATCACCCACAGGTCCCTTCCTTGCTCTGTGACTGATAATACCTCACCTCCCAGTTGGTACAGGGCCCCTATGGGGCGTGGGAGGTCTTCCTCCTCCTCCTCCTCCTCCACACTCTCTGTTCTTCTACAACCAGGACTGATCTGGCTTTAATGCTGCTCTCGCCCAGGGTCTATCATCCAGCATCCAGCTGTCTGTAAAATTATACAGTACATAATTCTTAATCCCGATTAGTGTTGCCTTCAAATTATGGAGCTATTCCTTCTGTCTCTGCCGTTTCTCCATGATAGAGTCTTTAATGGAACCGACCATCTCAGAGCCCATTACATACAAATGCTGCACTAACCCATAACTGCCACATGTAAATCAGAAACTCCTGGTCCCCGGCACTGTTCACCCAGTACTGATGGTGCAAGTACAGTGTATAAGTAATAACCACTAGGTCTAGCGGTTTCCATAGCTGGTCAACGATCAGGCTCTTATTGTCCGGGAGCAGCAGGTGACATTCCAGCTCCAAACTCATTGTTATGCTGCTACTCCTTCTGCCAGGACACCAGCTCACCCAGGTGCACTGTAATGGTGTGAGTACTTTTCCCATATTCCAGGAGAACCTGAATGAATCATACACCAGCACGCAACACTCCATGATTTCCATTTCCCTCCCTTGATCTGATGAAAAGCTGATCCTGTTACAATTTATCATTTATTAATTTGTAATGGCTGTTTTTAAACTGTCAAACAGTAAAGTACTAGGCCAGCCTGGTGGCACTGAGGGTTGAGGCGCTGTACACCACACCTTGCGCCATGCTTATGACCTAGGCCTGGAAGGGAGCTCGGGTTGATGGGAGTCGGCAGGGGAGGAAGAGGATCGAGCATCCGACAGACAGCTCTCCTCTCCTGAGGAGGGAGGAAATGTTGTCCCCGCTTCTTGGCTGCCTCCTGGTGGAGATCAGGTGGCAGCACTGGAGATAGGGAGGCAAAGAGCTTGGCTGTGTGACATACGCGTGCCTCCAAGCATGTACATTCATGGCCATGGAAGACGGTGGGATAAAAAAAAGAAAAAAAGAAAGAAAAGGGAGGCAACTGCAGGTTCTGTGAAGCCCTGCCTGCCAACTGCCGTCCCGCTCTGCTCCTGAATCACCAGAAGTCCTGATCTGGATTGTAAGTACTGGGTGGAGGAAGGACTGTCCTCCACTTCCTGGCCCTGCCATGTAGGGGGGTGGGATCTGTGGGGGACATGGGTTCGGCAGTACCGGGGGGGAGCAGTGGATTGACATAGGTGGCAGGGCAGGGTGGAATTACCTGCCTATGGTCGCCAGGGGGGGAACCAATAAAGTACTAGTACTATTATTCATTAATTACGTAGTTTATTAATAGTGGCCTGCAAGTATTGCAGGGTAAGCTTAGATACATTGGGCTATTGTTGGGTCCGAAAGTTTCCTGCCAACATAGCTCCTGTGCTGAATTAAGATAACACAAATTCTGGCTAGAGTATGCTTCTCATGGTATGCCCATGATGAAAATTGGTAGATAAGTGGACCAACGTTAGTGTGAGCTCTGCATGAAGTCTAAAGACGGGTAAATATCTATTAATTAGGATATTTTATTGATAATTGACTGTATGCAGCAGGAGTTCCACCAAGCATTGCTGTCTTGCTTGGCTGCTAGCTAAGATTCCCCCCCCCCATGTCCATAATGGAGTTTATACGACATGGTTGGCCCTATTACCCACTAATATCAGTGAACTGAAAAATCTTATCTGCCCAGATTATGTCACTTTCGTGAATAGCAGATGATTGACGACTCAGTTCATACTTTGCTGTCCCCTCAAATGATGTCACCTCTCAAAAAAAAGACAATTCATGCCTGCAAAACTAAAGTAAAATGATCCCCCATGTAACTCAGTAAACCTAAATGTAAGAAAGGCATTCTTGAAAAAACAATACAGCTAAAATAAATAGGGAATGCACAATGACCTGACTCAGAATATGCCATTTATCTTCATGAGTGAGAGGGCAGGAAAATTACTCACAAGTGGTAGAGCAACAAGTGAGTTATATAGGTCCTACCCCTTCAAAAGTGATGATAAGTGGCAAACTCTGAGTCAGGTCATTGTGTGTCCCAATTATACAATATATTTTAAATTGTACAGCTTTTAAAGGATTTACAGAGATTTACAATCCCTTTTTGCGTTTGAATGTTTATGTCATCAAAAGCCTTTTCCCAGCATTTTTAACATTTTTCTTTCAGTCTACAGGGTGGAAAGGGATCATATTTTGGCCTCGACCAGGTAACCAGCGAATCTCTTCTATTCACTATTGTTCTACACCACACCATGCTCAGGCAAGTAATGACATGTGTTCATGAAGAGCAAGGGGGCACACATCATTAAAGTCAATAGGGCTCAGAATTAATTACCTTTTTATGCATAAGGATGTCCACTGTGTGATTAATCAAGGCGATCTCTCGACTAACAATGGTTGAGTGGTGGCCTTGATTAATCACACAGTGGCCATCATTACGCATACAAAAGTAAATAATTCCGAGCCCTATTGACTTTAATGAGGCATGCCCCTGCACTCTTCCTGGGCACACCTCATTGTGTGCCTGAGTGTGGGGCAGCACAGAACAATAGAAAAGTGTTAGGGATTGGCTGGCTACTAGGTTGGGGCCAAAATATGATCCCTCTCACCCTGTGCAGACTGAAAGAAAACTTAAAAATGCTGGGAAAAGACTTTCATCGATATAAGCATCCAAACGCAGTCAGTCTTACTCCATACAAAGAAGCTTAGACAAACACTTTAAATTATTTATTTTTATGAAGCTGTAACTGTTTTCTGTTTATTAGTTGGTCCTGCTCTCCTTTCCACCCAACACTGTATGTCCCACGCTACTAGGGGCGCATTCCAGAATCTACTGTGGCAGATGTCACAGCCGGGGATCAACAGCAAAATGTGCAACTTGCTGCAGTGATAATCTAAGCTATTAATAGCTCCATTTTGCCGACTGCTGGTCCCGCTGCTCTGCCAGTTCTGCTGCTCTATTAAGACTTAGTATAAAAACAAAATACCAGTGCACAAACCTCCCCAACATGGTACATATTAATATTTAAACAAGTTCATGGCCACTGGCTCTACTTACTTTAAACTTCATGTAAAGAAGGGGGTCCTCTTAGTTTTCAGATTGGAATTCCAAAGTGAGCAAGCTATACCACCACTCCACGGTGGGACCCTTTCGGTATAGTCCCTACACTAGCTTCTCAGCTCTGAAATGCCTGCAGTGGCTACTCACAAATATAGAGTGCTGCCTGGATTGGCTTAAATTACATTGCCTAATTGCCTCCTTAAATAAGGTACTTCCACCCAGGAACATTTACAGGCGGGGGAAGGGAGCTTGCTGTAAGGGGCGCCACACCTCCCCAAATCATCATGCTCCACTCTGCATTGCCCACAAATGTAATTCACGTTTCTGCTAGGGGGTGCTACTGGGTTGTGGTAAATAACAGCAGTTAAAAACAACCAGTAGGCAGTTAAATTGTTTAATTTTGAATATGTACCATGTTTTATTTTGGGGTGGGGCCCTGGATGCCACACGCCAGTAGTACCCTTCACCAGAAATGTGAATTGCATTTTGAGCAATGCAAAGGTTTTGAACATGCTTTTTGGTAGTCTTTAGAATTTTAGGAGTTGTGGTACTCCTTTTAGCATGTTCCCTGTCACCACTTGTGTAAATTCCTGGGTGGAATCCCCTTATTAAAGGGAGCCAATTAGGCAATGCATTTTAAGCCAATTTAGGCAGCACTCTATATTTATGAGTAGCCACTACAGGCATTTCAGAGCTAAGAAGCTAGTGTAGGGACTATACCGAAAGGGTCCCACCGTGGAGTGGTGGTGTAGCTTGCTCACCTTGGTATTCCAATCTGAAACTAAGAGGACACCCTTTTTCATGGAGTTTAAAGTAAGAAAAAACATTAGGCAGTTAAATTGTTTCATTTTGAATATGTACCATGTTTTATTTTTTGGGGGGGCACTGGATGGCACACACCAGTGGCACCCTTCACCAGAAATGTGAATTGCATTTTGAGCAATGCAAAGGTTTTGAGCATGCTTTTTGGTTGTCTTAAGACTTAGTATACTTTGGGCACTCTATACTTAGGCTTGGTAGGGCTGCAGGACTAAGATGTGGGGCTTTCAGTGATAGACATTTCCCTTTAAATACCTTAATGCCTGCTACATTACAGTCATCTCCTGCCCTCAGTATTCTAAACATATTTAGTCCTAACCCTGCAAAAGAACCCATTATGAATGGGTGTCTATGCTCAGAACTTAGTGATTATACATTTATTTTTTTATTTCAAATTTTTTCCCAGGAAAGACATACTGAGCTGGTATCAGTTCATGTTCAGATGCATGCTGGGGGGAAGGGGAAGAGTAGACAACAGAAAAATTACAAAGTGCAACACACAAAATAATACAATAATAGAGAAATCAGTATAACAAAACAAACAAACTACAAGAAACATGCTACAAGAATAAAATTGCCACACGGTAAATTGTAGAACAGGCAAAGGAACATTAAAGAGTGATCAACAAAACAATAATATAAGGCACAGGGAGTAGTGGTTGATGACTGGGGGAGAGGGACGATGTTAGTGTCAGTGTAGGGTGGAAGGCAGCTGACAGAAGACACCCCAATATCAGAAGCAACTGCGGGAGTGAATAGAGAAATCACAGAGGACAGATAAGATATGGGGGGGGGCAAATCAAATTTGGAGATAAAGGAGGCACAATGGGTACGGCGACTAGCATCAAGAGAGGGTAGGGGAGGGAGAGTGATGAGTACAGAATGCAATGATGAGCACACAGGGGTTTGTCCAGGGCAAAGCAACAGAAGGAGTGAAAAAGGGGGTCCAATCAGTGATACTGGAGAACATGAGACCACCGCAGACCTACGCTATTAGCATGGGGTACCGACATACGTCGTTTTTTTACAATTCCATCTTCGCTTATTTTTTTTTTCATTAGTTTATTTGAGTTGGGGAGGTGTGACCCCCATGTTAAAAAGACAAGGGGTGTGTGAGGGTGGAGCCACCAACTCAAACAAACTGACAAAACCGAAATCAACATCAAACAGGCGACAAAAGTAGCACAGCTACAGTACAGCGCAGCAAGCACGCAAAGCTGAATTCACTATAGCTTTACGCTAGGCTAGTTGTGGTGGTCCAGTGTTCTCCACTATTGCCATTCAATCTAGCTAAAGTGGACTTTGGAGTACTACTGTGAACAGTGTCTCCATAGTCGAAAATGGGCAGTATCATCTTAGTGAGCATTTTTCTGCGTACAGAAAGCAGGATGCTTCTCTTATTCCTGCAAAGTGCTCCAAGTTTAGAACGGAGCTTCATGTGAATTGCACACACATGAACAGAGACATAAAGATGGTAACCCAGCCTGACCCTGAAGTACTTGAAAGAGAAGACATTCAATTGCTGCACCATCAAGGGAAAGGGAGGGAGGGAGGGAGGAGGAGGAGAAACTCTAGCAAGCCTCTGCCTGGTGCCAAAACACATAAGACCATTTTCTTTGCATTGAGGGATAACTGATTTTCTCAGTACTAGTGCTACATGCTGTTAATGTCCAGTTGAAGCTGGTTTGTGAAGTAAAGAGTATTGTATCATCTGCTTACATATAAATGGACACCAAGGAACAGGCAGTGGCAGATCATTTAGAAAAATGGAGAAAAGAATGGGACCAGGGACAGCCCCTTGCGGACACTTGAGCTGATTAGGAGTGGGGGGAGAGGAAGTCTCCAATATGGGCAGCTTGCAACCAGCCATCAGGGTAGGAGGAAAACTCCTCAACTGAGTAGGCAGAGAGTCCAGCTACCTTAAACTTACCCAAAAAAATGGGGTGGGCAACAGTGCTGAAAGCTTTGGCTAAGTCAGCAAAGATGGCAGCGGTGACATGGCCCTAATCCATGCCTGAGAGGATAACATCAGTGAGCCAGGGGAGAACAGTGAAGGTGGAGTGGGATTTTCTAAAGCAGACTGGAATGGACTGAAGGAGATTGAGTCCAGAAAAGTGGAGAGTTGGGAGAGAACAAGGTGTTCTTGAAAGGCTGTAAGCCTGTACTTCAGTGGCTGATGCAACAGCCATGCCACCCCCCGCTAGCTTATTAAAGCCTTCCTTCCTGCTTCATTCAGTAGCTTTTTTCTTTGCAGCAGGAGGCTCTGTCCATCCTCTCTCTGGGCCCGGCCTTTCCTTGGGCTCTGTCCCCCCCCTTATGTATTGTTTGTCTCCTACCTTCCCTTGTGTTTGGAACCCGCTGGCAGTGCTGAACTCTCTGCCTGGTTTGTATACTTCTGCTTCTGGGTCAGTATTTTGGCACTGGCTGCAATCTGTATTGCTTCTCTCTCAGTAGTTTGTTTCTCCCTTCTGCTCTGGTGCTTGTGTTTACTTTGTTTGCTTTTGAGGCTTTTAGTTCTGGTGCTCCTTGTTTGCTTTGTTATGTTCCACGCAATCTCTCTTTTATCTGTACTCGTTACCTGTGTGCTCTCTGTTCCAATTGCTGTTTCTATGCAGTCCCTGAGCTCATCATTTTAATTGCTTGCACCTACCTATCAGTACTGGCTCCCTGTTATACTGTGTCTGTTCTGCTGCTCTGGTTTTACTCACGCAGTGCTTGCTTCCTGCACTCCTTGTGTTTGTGTTACCCAGGCTTATATGTTGCTATTTAAGCATAGCCTCCTGCTTCTCCCAGGCCACTGGCTTTGCCCTGCCTCCTCATTACTAACCTGCTACCTAATCTACAGCCTCAGAATTTTACCAAACCATACTTTAACCAAAGGCCTTGCAGTCCATTTCTGACCATACCAAAACCTCAGCAGTGTGTTTCTGACTTCTACCATACTGAAACTTCAACATTTCAATTGCCGCTATCATTTTTGTGGGTTTTACCCTACCAACATTATAGTTACTGTTTGGTCTCGTGGTGCTCAGCTCGTGACTTCCCTGTTATTCCCACGGCGGGGGACTGTGATGTCACAATGGGGCATTGCAGCTCCAGATAGCAGGAACATGCTTTTATCTGAGTTAAATGAATCCTGCTCCTTTGCCTACATGGATTCTCAGCTATATAAGCATAAATATATTAACCTTGTCACCAATATGGCTTGCACAATATTCATCACATGGATTTCAAGATTTTAATTCCATTTGTTTACCATGTTGCAAATATTCCGTACTCGAATAACTTATATCCACCTTAAAGGCAATTAAGGCATTCATGTCACCCATATCAATTCTGTTTATGCTGCAACCATAGCAATCACTGCTAAACCTTTTCAATTCAATTTACTAAACCTCATTGAATCAATTCTGGCATCACTGCCTCTCACTGCTTAATGGCTTCACAGCCTCTCACTACTCGATCACCTACCTTCCATGATACTGTTAATCTGACTTCTGTAGTGGAATTGGTTGGCTTGCTTTTGCTGGCTCTGCTCATATCACTCAATCATATTAAGCATTCCTATCCATCAGTGTCATCAGCCAATTGTATCAGTCCATTGTATCAGTCGATCCTTTCAGACAGTCATACCGTATACAAATACCTGACCGACAGCCGCTGGCTTCGTCCACCCACCTCATATGTATTGCTTCATAGTTATCTGTCTGCTCTCCTTCATAAATTGGAGGCTTGCCAACCATGACCATTACTTTCTATGGCTCAGGGCTTCCCTGCAGTCGATGGTTTTGCTTTGCACCAAAGTCCACATCTTGAGCATGTGAACCTCAGGGCAGAGTCCTTCTCATCTGGCCCATAGTGAGATTGACCTCACTCTGGGCAGAGCTTTAGCCATTTCCACCATCAATGGCACCTCTCAATGTAGAATTTAAGACTTCAGCTATGAGGGATGGGGCCCACATGCCCAAGAGCTCTCCTTTAGCTGGACAAATTGGGTTCGGTGGCACTTTCTACTCTATTCTCCACATGACCGCCTCTGGTTCACCCATTCTGTTTTAGTCTGTAGGCCGGCTGAGTGCCTCAGTGGTCATTGCTGTCCTCCTTCCACCTTGGGGGTCCTGCTCCAACTTCAGAGCTTCCTTGTTGCTGAGGTCTCTCATAACCCTTCGTGGCATTCCTGTTTTAGGGATCGTGAGAGCTTTCCTCCAAACTGGAATATTTTCCTCCCCTCAGATTGGATTTCTAAATTGCAGCAGCAGAGCCGTCACTAAATAAAACACCCCTAGCCTCCAGGGAAGGTAACCTAGGCCTCAGATCTCCAGAGGTTTCCTCCTCTTAAAAAGGGTTTTTTCCTCTCCTCAGAGCCAAAGGTCATAATACGTGATCAATTGTTCATAGTATCTTCCCTAGTTTCTTGAGGTAGGTTTCCACTGTTGGATGGAGATGGATGGTGGCCCTCCTTTGCCGTTCCCTCTCTCCTTGGAAGTCATGCCCTCTCATTATAATTCATTCAACTTATGTTCAAACTGTTACTCATTTCAGTTATCTCTGACCACTACCCTCATCTCTGATGACCATGTATATATTCCAGTTTCAATATCAACTCATTACATCCATAATGCCTTCTAATCAGCTTGTTACCTCTGCAATGCTTTCCAATCTACATTCTTTTTGGGGCTTTTCCTAAGCAACCTTTAGCCTAAGGGAATCTTTCTCATGACACCTCTAGGGGTGGAACCCTCCTCCAGGATCCCCGCCTTCGGCATTCCTACTGGGTGGTATCCCCGAGGCACAGAGAGGTGAATGGCCACAACAAAGTTTACTCAGCAAGTTGCATAAGCACAGCACCACACTAAGTTGCGTAAGCACATTGAACTGAAGTTTAGCCAGAGTGAGGAGGAGGGGGAGGGGGGGGGAGAGAGAGAGAGAGAGAGAACAGAAGTTACAAGGGGAAGAGAGGTCACCCCTTTAGAAAAGAAGCTGGCTACTGTCATTCACCTTGTCATGAAGCTGGGGTGCATAAGCCATTCTGCCATATTCTCCCAGTTTTGCTCAGTGAAATTGCCGTCCTATGGTAGATGATTAGCCGATTTAGTTGGTGGTTTCTGAAAGATGTTCTTCACATACAGTAGAACTGTGCAGAATGACTTTTATTCATAACTTAGAACTGTGCAGATTAACTTGGAGTGTGAAGAATGGGGTATTCAGTACACTCGGAGGTGGCATAGTGAAAAAAGCCACTTGAAGGAAGAGCAGTATGTAAGAATGGGCTTCCATGAAGACCTGGAAAACATCTTGCAAATCTTCACCTTATTTTCTGTCATCAACATGGGAGCATGAACAGCAACATTGCTGCATCCTCCTTGGAATTGGCAACCCCCCCACAAAAAAAAAAAACAACATTGCAGGCATTTTTTATGATTCTGGAAGGTTTGGAAAATGGGCAAATCACATATTATGAAAAATAAAAAAATCTCTGACTGTGACGGTGTTACTAGGGCATCTTGGGGTTCTAGTGATATTACAGCACTACTCAAACTTTGCTTGCGTGGTTTTAGGAAGTGCCAAAAAACCCTCAGTGCCCTATCAACTCTATTCTTCACAGTCAGTGGTTAATTATTCTACATGTTCTTCACAGGCACCCATGCATAATCCTCTGGTCACCATCTCAACTTTTTTTTTGTTGTTGTTGTTATGTGCAGGTAATTCTTCTGCTGTATGACTCCACGAGAATGAGACAGCTGCTTTCCAAGTCTGTAATGATTGGTGATGATGATGACGATGAATATCCATGGCGACAGAATGCTCACAAGTATTACATCCATGTGGCTCTCAGCCTCTTCCTCTTCATCTGGTTCATATTAGGGAACTACTGGGTATTTTCTATCTATATGCCTAACTTTATTCCACCTTTCCACCAACCACAGGATTTCTGTGACAAAACCCTGTATATTTTTGCTGTTGTTGTACTAATCCTCAGTCACACAGTGCTGGCTCTCCTGTTCCTATGCAGTTGCTGTGTGTATTGCTTTTCTAGACAAAGATATGTCACTGAAGATGACTGAGGGCTATGTATGTGATCTTAAAAGAAATAAAGATAAGGAGAACATGAATAACAGTAATTGATAATGAAGACAGCCCAAGATTTAAAATATAATGTCCTAAATGTTTTTTACAGGCTCATATACCTGAGTTTTGCCAAATTGCATTATAATGAGTATAGCAGCAATTGAACTGTCCAGCAGTAATTGGAATGACAATGGTCAGCAGTGCAAGAATCTGGTGAAAATTTTAACCTATACTTTCTTATGTTATTTTAGATTGCCACTTACCTCCTGACTTGTATGACACCCTTCTTTCCACAATTTGAGTCTGCTTTAGTACTTTTTTCATGTTTGAAATAATATAAGGAACATTCCTTTTAATATGGCTTGGACCAGGTCTTTGTCAGTATTCTCAGCTGTTTTTGTTCATCAGTTGTTTAAATATCACTTCTGTTGTGACTAAAATAAACTAGTATGCAGCAGGCAGTGTTCTCTGACTTTACGGAACAATAGGCGTTCAGAATCAGCTGCAAATATTGATGAAAACCTGGTCTGAGCCATATTAAAAGGAGCACTCCTTTTATTATTTCAAATGTGAAAAAAAGGACTAAAGCAGACTCAGATTGTGGAAAGAAGGGTATCATACAAGTCAGGAGGTATGTGGTAACCTAAAATAGCATAAAAAGTATAGATCAAATTTTTCACCAGATTCTTGCACTGCTGCTTTACCTTTTCCTCTTCAAAATAATATTTTTAGTTCAGTATTGTAGCTAGTAGCGATTCCAGAAAAAAACACGTCATCTAAGTTACAATAGCTCTGTCCAGAAATTTAATCTTAAAGCTAAAGCAGATGAAGTCAAATGTCCTCAATGGAGAAAGCATGCATTCTGATTGATGTATGTTTTAATTGCAACTCATTGAAACTGGGTGCTTACAAAGAACCACCCTTATGATAAATTCATGAAGCAGTACTGTTAGTGAAATACTAACGAAGTAGCTTTATATGAATGAAGTGAAGTTATGCAAAAGAAATTTATAGAATATAGCAAAGTACAAAATATGGTCGGTTATGTATAAAGAGTTCAATACTGTGACACACTTTCTGTGTAAAGACTTTAAACGTTGCTACAGACTGAGATGAAAGATGTATGATTACTCTTGTACCTGAATGCCTTAGCTTCAGTTTGGGTTATCTTAAAACCTGTAAAATCATGTAATCTAGTTTCTGTTAAAGCAGCATGGCAACAAAATTGGACAAAAATGTGACCCTGCCTTTGTTTTTACTTTAAAAGATTCCAGGCATTTTTCAGTTTTATTAGGTGGTAAAATGTTCTACATCCACCAAAATGTGAGTATTTTATAAACATTTTAATTTTTTTTTCTATAAATATCTTAATTTTGTTTTTTTCTCAAGAAAAAAAGATGGCCGCCACATTTGGCTTAGAAATAGCATTCTACACCTGGTAAGGGATAGGCTCAAGAAAATAAAAATAAATGCAACATGACAGCATAGGAGATACCTAAAAAGTAGATTTAACAGGTATTCTAATATTTTTATTGATTATAGCTAAAACTAACTTTTTGAAAAACATATAGAAACATAGACTTTGATGGCAGATAAGGACCACTTGACCCACCCAGTCTGCCGATTTCCCTACCTATTGGATAAGCTGCAGATCCTAGCTAACTAACAGCCTACTTCTTCCTACCCACACCTGAATTGTCTTATGTCTGTCTCATGCATTCTTGAATTTCTCCACTGTTTTTGACCCCATGAACTCCTCATGAAGGTCGTTCCATGCGTCCATCACCCTCTCCATGAAAAAATACTTCCTCATATTGCCCCTGAGCCATCTCCCCTCTGTCTTCAAATTGTGCCCCCTTGTTCTTGCACATCTCTTTTTCTGAAAGATGCTGCCCTCTTGGACTTTGTTAATTTCCTTGAGGTACTTGAACGTTTCTATCATGTCCCCCCTTCCTCTCCTATATTTTGTTGCATTGCTGCTTTAAGATATATCTTTCTTTAAGAACAGTTTATGCTTTCATAATTATACAAGTGGATTTTGTGCTGTTAGTATTCAAAGTTTTAGCTTCTGCATGTGAAAGGGCTATGAAACAACTGAGTTGGGTGTTATTTCAGAAGTTGCAGCCTACATGCAAAAACATTTCCCACCCCAGAAAGTCTCATGCATGGCAGACATCTCCAAATTGTGACAGCATGTAATTGTGATATTTTTTTCCAAGTGTAATTTATTTTTGTTCGCTGGCTTTAGCATGATGGATGGGATTTTGCAGGGCACCTGGCCCTTTGTGGTAAGATGAACCCTGTAGTTAGTGGATTGTTTGCTAGCTGCTCTGGAATAATGTATTGTTATATAATTAATATGATGTTCAGGTGCCCCCCAAAAAGACCTTGCACTTAATTCTTAAAGAAGCACTATTTGTTAGTCATCAAAAATGTCATTATATGCATTTTAGTAATAATGTATTTCTTCATGTCATTCATTGTTTACCCTGCTAGGCATACTGAGTAAAACTGCCAATTTTCAAAGGCAACAAGCAAATGGTACAAACAAATACTGTAATACCTTATATACAGGAACAACAGACAGTACAAAAATGTAATATTATACTGTAGGTACACAACCAACAAGCAGTTGAAATGAGTAGACAGTACTGTACACAGGTGGCATGTTTAAGATTAATATGCACAACAGCAGCAAGTTTGATCCATTAACAAGTATAAACAAGCATTTGTCAATGCCGAATGTTGTCGCGCCCCAATGGCTTTGGTGGTGCAGTGCAGAAACACATTTTGGCCAGGATGTGAAAAATGACAGCTGTACTATTCACAAGGAGGTATACAAAAATGACAATGTTGAAAATCTGGCATGAAAATATTGCAAATTCACGAAGTTACAAACATGCATAGCAACGGCCCAATGCACGCTCGTAAAATAGCCATTTTTTGGATTTCTTCCACCAGATTTGCAACGTAGACTTTTTGAGACCCCACCTCATGAACACTGTCCTTGCATTAATCAGTCCCGAAAGGTGATTCCACGCAGTGACTGAAAAATCACCTTTCGGGACCTGTTAATGCCATAACAGTGACAGAATTCGTGAGGAGGGGTCTAAAAAACCCCATGTTAAAAATGTGATGCAAAAATTCCAAACAATGCCCAAGTTATGCATCAAAGTTGACAAACCCCTATTTATTCCATTATACAGCTTACCGGCGTTTCCTCAGTTAGCGGTCGACTTTGAAGAGTGCAGACGTGTTCCCAGTCCACTGAAGATCGTCGCACCGGACTCCGGAGGTAAGTATGGGGTGGGAAGTGTGGGAAGGCAGGGTGCACAGAGGGTGGGTGCAGGTGGTAGGGAAACTATGAGGGACCATTTTCCATTTACAGATGTTTTAAAAAAAAAAACAAAAAAAAAAAACATTGTGGAAGTTTTCTGTTTTACAGGTGTTTTGTTTTGGGGGTACACAGCCAATGGGGATTGGGCACCCTGGCCTGCACATAGGGAGTGAAGGATGCCAACGGGACTGGGCAACACGCTGGCAAATAACTAAAGCGGGGCGGTAGAACCAAGGGGGATTGGGCACCGCAACCAAAAAGGATAGGAGGGCACATTAATGGACAGGAGGCCTCCATCAGCACATACAAGAGGGGCCAACTGGGGGATTGGGCACCCCCAAAGCTGGCAGTTTAGCGGCCACTGTGCCATAAGTTTGGTGCTGGGCAAGCACGTAGGAAGAGTCCGCTGCATGTGATGAGTTTTGCTTGTATTGCAGTGGACCTTTCCTTAGATGTGCTCACCTGGGTGGTGTGGCGCCAGCATGCAGGTTGATTGAGGAATGAGGGCCGCACCTACTGGTGCATGCCCTGCATTTGCCCAACAGCGACCATGCCTCCAAATCTGCACTACCCCAAGATGTTGGCTACGTAAGCACGCCAACATAAAAAGTGTACTTGAAGACAGAGAAACTGATTGCTTTTCACTGAGATGGGTAAATTATTATAGAGTGAGCTGCCTTCCATTCTTATATTCATTATCCATGTGGTTTTAATTTCATCAGATTTTTTTTGTTTGCTCTTTCTTCCCCCCCTTCCCCCAGCACCCCACATCTTCTGGCATCTGCTGCCTGCTGGACTTACCTCTTGCTGCCAGAATCCACTTTCCAGATACTCCAAGGACCCTATCTCAAAGTTCCCAAAAATCCCATCTGAGGGGCTTGCCATAGAGGCTAGGAAGGGAAAGTGCTATATTGCTGTGGAGATGGCTAGGATGATACATATTGTTGTGGGGCTGACTGGCATGGGGCAAGGGGGCCAGGCGGGGTAGTTTCCTGTATTTATCCATCCCTTCCCTCCACAGCACACCCACAATAACATGCACACAGTGGCAACCTAGGGAGGGTGACTGATGGACATGATTACCAAGACTGTCAATGGCAGCATTCCCACATGTGGAACACTCTTCCATTGCACCTCTGAAGTGTGTCCTCAGTGGAGGTTTTTAAGACATTATTGAAAACTCATCTTTTTACCCTGGCTATTAGAGACTATGGGCCAGATATTCAAAAGGGTTGCGCCATGCGCAACAGGGTTGCACATGCTCAAGTCCTACATTGCGCCATTCTGCGATATTCAGCAGGAGGCAGTTGCGCCACTGAAAACAGGCTGAGCAACAGCGCAATGCAAATGAATGCATGCTCAACAGGAGGGGGAGGAACCATGCATAAACTGCACAGCCCGATATTCAGCCGGGCTGTGCAGAGTTGTGCAGGCGCAACCCCCAACCTGAGCCTGCAGGACCTTGAGCCAAAAAAAAAGGCTTAAGTAGAGGGCCTCCCACAGGTGAGCTGCTGTATTGCAGGGCACAACACAGCAGCTGCCACCTGTGGCTGGCCCCAACTCCAGTCCCTGTGCCCCCCCAGCCCGATCGCGGGCATAGTGTACTCCCCCCCCACCAGCCCGATCGCGGGCATCAATGTAGCTCCCCCTCCCGTTCACATCCCTGGTGGTCCAGTGGACGAAATGCCCGATCGCGGACAGAAAGTAAATTAAACCCCGAACATCTCCCTGGTGGTCCAGTGGATTGCAATGCCCGATCGCGGGCAGAATGTAAATGAACCCCGAACATGTTCTAGTAGCTTGATCGCGGCAGAATATAAATGAACCCCCCACCCGAACATCTCCCTGGTGGTCCAGTGGACCCGTAATGCCCGATCGCGGGCAGAATATAAATTGACACTTCGCCCAAACATCTCCCTGGTGGCTAGTGTCCCCCCACCCCACCCACAGCCCCACCACCCGCTCCTCCCCTGGCGGCGGTGGGCGGCAGCATCCACCGCCTGCCATCCGCCGCCCGCCGACTGACTGCCCAGTAGGGCTGCCGCCCCATTAATTGCAGAGCAGAATAATGGGCATGCAGCCCCGCCACCATCCATGACAGTCAGATTTGCCCAGAATGAATTCATTCACAAAGTCTGAACCATATCATGTATGATATAAGCTGCCGCACGATAGTTCTGCTCTGCGCAACATGCGTCTGACCAGCGACGGCTGGAAATGAGCGAAGCGGCGCGAGTGGGTGGGATGCTGCCGCACCCGCAGGCGGAGAAAGCGTATGGTGAATGAAACACAACCGCAATGACTGGTGATCGCCCATTCTGCCAGCGGTCCGGCGTCATCACTCACCAGGAAGACCGGTGGCTACACCCCACGATCCGGGCCTGATGAAAGTCACCACATTCTGCCAGCGATCAGCTATCGTCACTGGACCTGAAAGATATGCGGGGAAGGAGAATGGGGAGCCACATTGCTGCCCGCGTCCGGGCTGCAGGAGTCGCCGGTCCCCGACGGCTGCTGCCTGGCAGTGCGCCAGGCGCGAAGTCCTCGGGATCGGCGCACCTACATGTAATGGCATGCAAATGGGGCCATAATCAGATGCAAATGGCCCCCCTGCTCTTGCATAGTTATGGCCCCATTTGCATGTCACCTTTTGAATATCGTGATTTTGCGCATGGCGCAATGGTATTAGCCACCGCAGGTTGAATGCTCCACTCTGACAACTTCTGCGGCGTGGCGCAAGTTTACTCGCGCCATGCACAGTGGCTGGGCTGGGGGGTGATATTCAAAGGAGTTGCTCAATAGCGCAGCTCCTTTGAATATCACCTGGGCCACACCCCTGCGCAACTATTTTGCACAACGCAAGGGCCTGCGCCTCAGAATGGCGCAGTTTGAATATCCAGCCCTATGATTATTAGTCTGGTTTGATTTGTTTTCTGTATACTGTCTTTTATACTGAAATGTTATGGTTGTAATTTTGTTATTGTGTTGAAACTCTATGTACACTGCCTTGGGCCCCAGGTATAAGATGCTATAAAAAAATAAAAATGTATTTACCTACCACCATGCTGCCACCAATAGTCACACATAAACATTTACTTACTTACTACCATGCTGCCACCAGTAGTCACCTTCTAAGTGATGCATCACCCATCCTATGCTCAGGAGGAGAGAATCCTCACAGCTGTGCTTTCTCTCTCCCTTCCATCCTCCACTACTGATGTTCTGGGCTCGAAGTACACACTTTGGGATGTCAGCATGCCAGAGTGACCCCCTACTGCTCAGCACCATGGAGCCAGTCCCTCAGATATGTTTAAAATAGCTGCCGTTACTAGTTTTGTGATTAATGATGCAAGTCAATAAATATGGAAGCCATTATCAATTTTTAAAAAAAGCCTTCCATTGAAGTTACTTTTTCACTGTACAAACTAGGGATCTTGTACATAGTCCCAAAAGTGTGGTGGCACTAAATGGAGTAACCAGGGGCCCCGTATAATCACCATACCTTTTTTGCTTTGCATGGTGCCAGAATGATCTCACAGGGGTATTGGGACCCCCACACAACAGTGTTGCGCAGCTTCATATGCAAATGCACAGAGCCAGATGTTAGTTTGCATTCACTACCATACTTGTCTACAGACATAGCAGCTCTGTGCAAGGCACAGTGCAGCTTCCATGATGCCGTGCCATTCACAACACCCTTGTAACATAGAGCTACTGCAATTGAAGTCCCCCACCCATCTAACCCAAACCTTGTGGCCCATTTGTGGGTGTCAGTGTTCAGGTTCTCAGCAGCTGTCCCTGGAACTCTAGTGGTTACCCACTCCCTAGTCTCATCCTTCATTTCCAAAGATCAATGGCACTATCTAACCCCTTCCCCTGCTGGAACTTTAGTTCCACTTCACAAGGCTGTGCCCACCTCTGAGAACTGCTTTTACTACTGTGGTTCTGCCAGGCATTGGTGGTGCTGTAGCTTGTGATGAGGGCTGTGGGGTTGACTAGTGGCTAATCATGGCTCAGTTTTGAATATGGCCCAGTGGCTCATTACCATGCCGGTCCCCACATTACCATGTCAGTCCTCAACCCTATGCCTGTATTGGCACATGTCACTTACTGACAGCTGAGGGCCACAAAAGATAATATTGGCGCTAAGTGGGTTCTGTTATCAGTTCACGCCAGTGAATTGCTACTGCTTATGGGACTCCTGGTTTCATACTCTGGCTGTATGAGGATTGCTCTAGCACAGGTTTCTGATGGTAAACAGCAGAGCACCACACAGACATGTTTAACTGTGTCATTGTGGGCACAACAAGAGAGCAGAACTTTTACAAACTTCTAAACCACATATCTCACATCAAGGATGCAACAAAAGAAAAAGAAAAATGACTATATTGGTGCATTTGTCAGAATACATTATTATTAACAAAAACTATATGATGACATTTTTTGCAAGATAAATACTGCTGCTTTAAATATGCAAAAGTCAAAGTCATCATCTGTAGTTGCTGATGTTTGTGGTAGAATTTACTTTTGTTTTTAAAATATATATATATATTCATGCTTGTGTAACACAGATCGCAATATGCGGCTATTCAGCTTTGCATGCATTTCTCAACTTAATCTAACCAAAATTCTTAATCATTTGCGTTAATTACGGTCGTTAAGATTAAAAATGAATCAATAATTATGTTCACTACCCCATCAAAGTAACCGGCAGTGGTAGGCTTTATTATTTCCCACAGTATCAAGAGCATTTTTACTCAGTAAGAATTCTGTGAATATTTTCCTCTCTATAATAGCTTTTCATGTAGAGACCAGGCTCCCAAAAGCATTAACATTAACCGTTCATGGCTATTTATTCCGTCTTTTGGATGAGACGTTAAACCAAGGTCCCATCTGCCTGTTCTGGTGGTTGTCCAGGTGGAAGTTAAAGATCCCATGGCACTTCTCAAAAAATAGTAGGGGATTTTTTATTATAACTTAAAACATCGGTTAAAAACATCTGGGGCACGTGCTTTCTCTTACGCTGCACCCACCCTGTGGAATTCTCTACCTCATAGTTTAAGGGAATGCCTCACCATCTCGAATTTTAAATCAGAACTTAAGACCTATTTGTTTCATCAGGCTTTTTCTGAATGTTTTTAGAATGTATTATTGTTATTGTTGATTATGTTGTATGCTATTTTATTGTACAGTGCCTTGATAATTTGAAAGGCGCTTGAGAAATAAATTTTACTTTACTTTACTTTAAAATACTTTTCTAGTTGATGTTTTTAGCTGTTTTGTTGTTTTCCAGAGTTTTAATTTACTAAAGGAGTTGTGTAAACTATCAGGTAGCCCTTCCATTGTAGTCAAGTTTAGGAATGGACAGGTATACCTCCCAACTCTGTAATACTGGATGTAGTGTGTCTAACATCCAAACAGCCCAGATTTTATTTGTTTGTTTAATAAGGGGAACTATGTTTGTATATAAAAATATGTAATAAAAAAAACAAACAGTGGGATTAATCATCCCTAGTCCTGCTTTTTCTGGTGGCTGGTATGTGATACCTCTTTTGAGTGGATTAAGTCTACTGCCCCATAGGCTTTGGAAAAATATGTTTAGTAAGGTAGTATCAATTTCTTTAGAAGGGGCCGGAGGAATATGTTATTTATATACAGAAATATTGGGATTAAAAAAGTCTTAATCATATAGATTATTTTTTTTTATTTTGACATTTTCCATTTGTTCCATAGGTGAACTTTTATTGATGCTTCTTGTAATTTCATGTCCCAAATGTACTTACACATCTGCCCAGGTCCAAAAGAAATCCCTAATATTTTATGGTAACCATCATGAATCGGGATACCCATTATTTTAGTATATGTTGTTTCTGGTTGTCCAGTTGGAAGACAGCAACTCTTTGAGTAATTAACTGAGGACCCAGAAATACTGGTATACTCTGTCAATACTGTGTTTGCAGCTATACTGGATACATAATTAGAAATAGTCAGACATAAGTCATCTGTACTGTATATGCCACCGTACAGATTGAAAAATCTTCACTGTTCAGGGATAGTCCTACTAAGCTGTCTGCATGATTTAATTTATGCAGTAATGGGTCTATTGCTATGATGCAAAGGAGGCGGCTCAAGGGGCGCCCTTGCCTTACCCCTCTGGCAATTGTACATTGTTCCCCTAACCATCCATTTATGTGAGGAATCAAGTAGGCTTTTGAATATTAGATTTGTATCCATTTTATAATTGTTTTAGGAAACTTGTAGGCTGCCAAATCCTCCCAAAGGTAATCATGCTCTACCCTGTCAAATGCTTTATTTTGGTCAAGGCTTAATAGGTACCCCATTAATTCCCCTTCCTGTCCCTTAGAAAGGATTTATCTAAGTAAAATCAGGCCATCTGAAATACTTCTAGATGGGACCTCACAACATTGAGATTGATGCACAATATTATCCAAAACTAAAGATATCCTAGAGCACAGAATTTTAGTCAAAAATTTACAATCTATATTCAGGAGTGTAATTGCTCTCCAATTTGATAGTTCACCTCGTTCACCAGATTTATACAGCAGCTGTAATATGCCTTTATACTTACTATCTGGTATCACACCCTTTTCTAATGCTTCATTGTGCATAATGGTGATTTCAGCCCCTAAGCTTTGGATTATATCCTCATATATTTCGCTAGGCAGGCCATCTTCACCTGGAGCTATTCCTGGTTTTAAGGTTTTAGTTATAGCTTGTAATTCTTGTTCTGTAATTGGATTAATTAAGACTTTATGACTTTATGGAAGGCCATAGGAACAGAAGAAGTTTACAAGTTTACAACTGTTTTTTTATAGACTATCTAATTTGTGCCCTGTAAATTTATTTATAATGAATTTTTCAATTTCTTTAATAATATCAGATATATTGTTTAATTTAACCCCCTCTTCATTAATAAGATATGAGATATTTTTATTTTCCCCGAGTATGAATACAGTGATCAAATGAATTAATCTGTGCAGCCTTCCCTTTGGTGCCAAATTGCTGTTCTTTTTCTAAAGTTTTTGTTGGTCATACTGGACCTTTGTCATTACTCTTTTAATCTCTTGTATCTCTGCTATAAAATTCCTCTTTTAAATTTGCTTGCCTAGTTAATTTGTTCAAATAAGTTGCATCACAGTATAATTTAGATGTTTGTAGGTCTCTATCCCATACATTTATGCTACAATTGAAATCCCCTTCAAAGATTATATTTTTTGTTGCAGATAAGAAGGGTTTAATTTTTTTAAATGACTGGACCCTTTCAAATTTCCCTTGAGGGACATATACATTTATCAGTCTAAACTCCATCCCTTGCTGCTTTATATCTAATAAAAAAGCTCTGCCAGGTTCAATATCTACTATGTGTTGTACTTGTGTTTGTGGAAAAAAAAAGCAGAAACCTACCCCGTTCACATTTCTTCCCCCATAAACCAAAAACTATGACCCCAGATCCACACTCTGGTGGCGTTTTCTCTGTCCATTGCTGTATGCAGACATGCATCCTGGAAAAAAAACACACATCCAAATCAGTTTTGTGAAAATGATCATAAGTACTCAGTCTCTTTCTTTCTGACTGCAAACTGTTGACATTCAGTGATGCCGCTCAATAATTGTATAGTGCAGGTAACAAAGGAGCAGAGTTCAATGTGTTTTTTTGCTAGCTGCTCTTGCCCCCATCCTTCTCCTCTGTGCTCTGGTCTGTTTTTCAGGGGGTAGTTCAGTATCTGAATTTATTTCTATTTGAGTTGAGGATTCTGATACCGAGTCTGTGTCATCCTCTATTAGCGTGTCCTCCCACTGGAATGCCGCAAACCTGTTTTGCTCTAAAGGAGGTTCTGGTTCCATTACTTGTGCAGGTTTTGCAGGCTTTTTTGCTCTACCACCCTTCTTTCATACCACCTCAGTAAATTCTGGGTCAGGTACTGGGGGTGGTGGTGGCATATCCATTGTGGGGGTTGCTGGAATATTCTGTTCACCTGTGGCTCGGGGTTCCTGCCTGGGTGGGGAAGGAGGAGAGAGGGATCTGGACCAGAATTAGTTGAAGGTGCTTGGTTTCATGGGCTTTGTGTTTCCCACTGGTCTCCTTGGGGTCTTTTAGATGCATTATGGGTATAGAAATCCTATATCCATTAGTCTGCATTATCATTATTTTTTGAAGCCCATGGACAATCTATAAAGACATGGCCTTCCCCCTCACATAGACTACATCAGTGAGTTTTGAAACAGTGAGCACTTACATGACCTAGGTCCCCACTATGAACACATTTCAACATTTCACAGTTTGTACTAATGTGCCTCTTAAACCCACATTTGAAACACACCCTTGGCTGCCCCAGGTAGAAAAGAAAACCTTTATTCCAACCTATAAAAAAACAGTTTGGTAGATGAATCACATAATTTAATATTTGTTGTAGTCTAACTTTCACCTTCCAACCTCCATTCCAAAACCCTTCCTCATAAATGATGGGTTCAGGATTACCCTGCACCGCACATTTCTTCTCCAGCCAAAACAGTATGTCCGTAATATTGACCCCTTCATTTCTAAAAAGTGTTATTACCCTGAAAGCCTGCTGGGTGAGGGGAAGCACTGAAAAAGGTACCCACAGCAGATTGGTTTTCAACAAATAAAATTTGCACCAAAAGCATTCAAGTTGTTCTGAGACCCTAAAGCTTATATCATAGGTTGCCTCTCCTGGGGCTTGAATCAGTGCATATATCTCTGATGGAGAAAATCTTAAAGATCGTTTGATCAAAACTTTTCCAATGAAAAATCTATCAGGTGTTTCTTCTTTAGGCCATAGGAACCTCAGCCAAACAGCATTACAGCATTTGGCAAGGTCTACTTACT
Source organism: Neoceratodus forsteri (assembly GCA_016271365.2). NCBI lineage: Eukaryota > Metazoa > Chordata > Ceratodontiformes > Ceratodontidae > Neoceratodus > Neoceratodus forsteri. Next base: position 706,284,209 of record CM057459.1, on the reverse strand, counting down.
GTGAAAAAGCCCAGCATATGTAGGATTAGTACCAGGGTAATTTTGTGCATGTGTGCCCCATTCATTCAGTCTGAAGGGCCTGGTTGTTGCCCAGGATTGCACTCTGTATTATTTTGACTAGAGTGGGGACCTCCTGTCTCCTTGTTTCCGTGACCAGTTCTTGGGTTGGGTTTTTCTTTAGTGTTTACCTTCCCCATGTCCGTATTCTCCATATTTTGCCAATTCTGGATGTCTAACCCAGGTTTTGAAGTCCCCTCTTTAGGATCAAATACAGTCTTATTTTTACTTTTACCTGCTGCATCGGTCTTCTCTTTACCTGTAAGTAGACCTTCCGTCTGTTCAGTGTTTCCAGAGCCTCTATAAAAAGTTCTTGTTCTTGTTTATTATCCAAGAGAGTTGCAAGATTACCTCTAGGCAGGGGGATGTTAGGATCCAGCACCCAGATACCTGTAGTGTCCATAACCCAGCCTTCTTTTTGTAGTGCCAGCTCCAGTGTCCATCCTGTGTTGCCAGCCTCTGTTTGGATCGAGTTGGATGCTGTGTTCATGGCATTATCTGGGATACCTTGCCTGACGCCAAACACAAAGAACTTCACTGGTCCTGGATTCCCCTGGATTGTTGGAAAATTATCCATACACTTCCTTTTCTTCTCCGCCTTATTAGATTTCTGTACGTACGATCACTAGTTGTTCCTCTATTGTGTTTAGTTGTGCCTTCAAGGTTGCCTGCTGTCTTTGCAGGGAAATTTCCAACGTTTTCAGATATGCTGCCAACTGCAAGAACTGAACTACCGGAACAACAGGTACTTCATTTGTAGACATATTTCTCAAAGATTTAGTACTTTGAGACATAGAGCCAGGTGAATGAGGAGAGGTCCTCTCCACACCACCTCTCTCATACTCTGCAGGGTTCAAACTGGTCTCCTTCAGCTGACATTCTCTCCACAGCACCCCCTACCACAACAGTAGAGTATGGGAGTTTCCCCAGTGTCCTGGCCAAATTTCCCCCATTCACTAAAAATACTACCAATGGCTTAATCTGGTTCAATTTTGTTTGGTTACCATCTGAATCCCACCCCCCCGATCACCCCTGAAAAAGGGACTTCTAGTTTTAGTGGGCCTACCAGGTCATCAAAATTCAATAAATAAATAAATTTAAGGGCCACTGAAATTATTTAAAACAGCAGTCTCTTCCAAGACAGAGTTAAAGATCTCCCATTATCTTAAAGGGAGTAAAACTGAAACAGCAAAAGTATGCAATATACAGAAAATTTATTGAATATCATTACCTGATATCATGAAGTGGTAGCAGTTAACTGGGTAGGTATATGGGGAAATTAATAATGATTTTTTTCTATGGGGAAGAAGGCTCATCCATGTAATTAATATATTTAAATAGATATAGATATATTCATTGCAAAAACTGCTTTAATGCACCAGTTAAGGTTCACCTTAACACCACAAAAGGATGAAAATGTGACATTAGGGTTTCCATCCCTAACTCCCTATCTCTCTGGCAGCAAAAGGAAAAGACCAGACAAACAACCACAGACAGCCATCATCAGGTAAGACAAACAACATATGACTATTTCCAGATAACACAAATGCAGTAGCACTGATGACGTGCTACCTTCGTGGATTTGTATCTGTGGTATGTACACTGTAAGACATACACACTCATTTATGCCTGCAGAGAGGCATCCACACTACTCAAATCACAGCAGTTCTTCTGTGTGCAGACACAGGCTCTTGCAGCCACAGATACAGATACAAAAACACAATACCCAAATGACTAGAGTTCTTTTGCCTGCAGAAGCGCAGGACTCTATGGATCCTGTGCTTCTGTAGCCACAAGTACTCATCCACACTGTAAGACATACAGTATACACAGTTCCATCTGCAGAAGCACAGGCACCTGAGGAACTTGACCTTCTACAGCTGCAGGTGTAATATGTACCCACTGACCTCTGACAGCAGAAGCACAGGCACCACAAAATCCATGATAACCAGTCTGCAAAAGTACATCTGTCTGATGTCATATGTGCAAGATATACATACCAACTTCTTCAGCTGCAGGTATAAGACATACACACCAACCTCAGACTGCAGAAGCACAGGCACCAAAAAATCCATGGTGCTGCAACAGTACTTCTGCAGCCACAGGTGTAAGACATGCACACCAAGTTCTGGCTGCAGAGGCACATGTCCCTGTGTGGCCTGCATGTCTGCAGCTGCATATAGAGATCCATGACATCCACACTGCAACAATACTTCTGCAGTGAATAATATACATGGATACTACAACACACACACACACACACACACACACACACACACAGAGCTGTAGCTGCAGAAGCACAGGCATCTGTGAGGTCTGTGCTTGTGCAGCAGCAGATACAAATCCACAAAGGTAGCACATTAGTGCTACTGCATTTGTGTCATCTGGAAACAGTTGCATGTTGTTTGTCTTACCTAATGATGGTTGTCTGTGGTTGCTTGTGTGGTCTTGCTCTTTAGCTGATTGGGGGTGGGGAGTTAGGGCTGGAAACCCTAACATCATATTTCCCTACTTTTGTGGCATTGAGTTGAACCCTTTCTGGTGCATTAATGCAGTTTTTGCAATGAATTTTCTTTCTTTTTGAGATAGTCAAATCAAATCCCCATTCACCCAGGTCCTATCAGGACCTATGTGGACAGATGCAGACATGCAAGGCCCTCTGGGCCCTGGACCAAGGGAAGAATCTGTCTGCTTATGGAAGTGCAGGACCCTACGGTATGGCAACAGATGTCAAGAATTTGTGGGGCTATCTGATTAGCTGTGTAAGTGCAGCCTGGGTCTTCAGGGCCTTGCACTTCCATGTGACTACAGATGCAGATGCACAGGGGAAAAGAGTTAATCTGTCAGCTGAAGTGCAGGACCCACTGGCACTCACAGGTGTAGAGATGCAGGACTCTATGCCAAGAGAAGATTTTTCTTTACTATATGGTACTTGGGTGGGCAGCCCTGCACCTTCCCTTCCCAGGCTGCGGGGTGGTGCCACATAACAGTGCTGTCCCCTCAGCCTCAGCTCATCTATCTGGTTCACTAAGCTTGCCCCAAATGTGCCTCATTAGCACCGGATCACAAAGCACTACCCTCTGGGGTAGGCACAACACACAGTGTTTCTTAATAATGGGTTTGTTTGTTTTTTAATTTTGACCCCAAAATTTCAAGATAGTCATTTTATGATTCCCCCTTATAAACGTGATATGTGACATATATAGAATAGTAGTTGAAACAACATTTTGCGCCACTAATGCGCAAGCATATTTCGGCCAGGATTCAAAAAATGACACCTATCATGTTCATGAGATGCCATGAAAAAATGTCTTTGTTTAAAGTTTGAAGTCAAAATATTGCTAATTACCAAAGTTATGAGTGACCATAAAAAAATTTAAAAGTGCGTTCGTAAGTTTGTTGTTTTTTAATATTTTGACCCCAAATTTTAAACACAGTCTTCTTTTGAGCCCATGTCACGAACCTGGTAGGTGAAATTTTTAAAATCCTGCCTGACACATGATTTCATGGAGCAACTGTGAAATCACCTTTAATTCCGGATTTGAAAAATGTCACCTGCCTTGTTTATGAAGTGGGGTCCCAAAAAATGCCATGTTGAAAGTTTGGTAGAAAAAATATTGAACATTTCTGAAGCTATGAGAGAACATTGAAATATTTCAGTGTTCACCCATAACTTGGTCATTTTTACATATTTTTCTACCAAATTTTCAACAGTCTTCTTATGATCCCACCTCATGAACTCAGTAAGTGAAAATGTTCAAATCGCACCCAAAAGGTGATTTTGTAGAGCGGCTGAAAAAAAAATCACCATTCTGTGGAGGGATTTGAAAAATTCCACCTACCTTGTTCATGATGTGGGGTTCTGAAATGACCACATTGAAAATTTGGTGCAAACATATTGTAACATGACAAAGTTATGAGAAAAAGTTCAAATTGCATTAGAATACATTAACCAGACTTATTCTGTTTCTTCATAACACAGTCGTGGTTTCAGGAGGAGGATATATTTCAGATCACAGAGTGGATCTACGATGCAGGACAATCTTTGGGTGAATGAGGGGATGTGGGGATGTGCGATAGTGGGTGCTAAGTGGGGGGTCGGGTGGGGTGGGTGGAGGTGTGGAGGGTGTGGAGATCAAAGAGCTACTGTTTTCTTCTTTTCAGTTTTAAATAATTAAAAACATGAGGGACAGTTTTCTTTGCTTCAGGGAGGCATTCTTAATCTTTGGTGGCACCAGGGGTGGACACCCCGGTGTCACCACCTATGTGTGTTGTGGGGAGGGCAGATAATCTGGAGGGGAATGGGATTGGCCAGACATGGTACACATTTCAGTTGTGGGTACCAACTCCCACCATTCTTGAACCTTCACCATACTGTTTCTTCATGCCTGAGAGGCATAATGTTTTAGTCTTGATATGCAAAAGGTGGGATACCCTTTACCATCTAAAAGCACCAAATCCTGACACACTTCAACTCTCCACATAGTGCGACCTCATGTCTGACAGGCATAATTTTTTTCTTGCACTGCAGTTGTGATAAACATCTGAGTCGTGGGCATCAACTCCCACCATGCTTGAACCTTTACCATACTGTTTCTTCATGCCTGAAGGTGTAATGTTTTAGTCCAACAGATTTATTGATTGATTGATTGATTGATTGAAAATTTTGGAGAATACCTTTGAGCAAAAGTGCTCTTTTAGAAAGATTCTGTGTCAGTAACAGAGATTACAAAGCAACATAACAAATACAATAACAGAGTTCCAGTGGAATGAAGTCAAACAGGTACAAATATAGTCAGACAAGTACAAATAAATAGGCTGGATCAACTGCGTGCAATTTTACAATAAGGCAGATAGACAGAATCAGTGTAGAGCAAGCATAGTAATGGTACATAGCCTCAGAGCCAGAGTGTCTGACAACTGAAAAAGTATATCAGGAGGGACTTTAGGTAGGAAGGTTAGCTATTACAGTTGCACTGAACTGTTAGGGTTGCCCATAGTGCTCTCTTAAACTGGTCAAACTTAGATAGATTGAGCAAGGTATTAGGCAGCTCATTTAATCAGACAGCAGATTAACTGTGGATGAATGCTTGCCCAGCTGAGGACAGCGGAAAGGCAGTTCAAGAGCATTCTGAGCCATGCTCCTGCTGTTGTAGAGATTGGCAACAGGGCGGAAGTCTGGGGAGTTTGGCCCAGTGCCTTCTTGGCTAGCAGACATGTCTGAAACTTAATTCTTCTAGGTAGAGGTAACCAATTTGTTTGAGTGTAGAGGGTGCAGCTATGGGTGTGCTTGTCAGCCCCAAGAACACAGTGACAAACCTTATTACAGATCAGATCGATTCTGCTGAGAATTGAGTCCATCAATCAAGTCTTTATTTATAAAGCACTATTCATAAAATATCAGAGTACTTGTACAAAAATATTAAAACCAATTAAAATAATCGTAAAAAGGTAAAATACAAACACCATCAAGCAATTAATTTGAAATACTGAGAAAAAGTAAGATTAAAGATGTGAGTTTTCAATGCGGTTTTAAAACTCTCCACGGTCAGGCACTCCCTTATCTGATGAGGTAGAAAGTTCCACAGGGTCAAGGCCGCAAATGCAAATGCTCAGGCCCCAGAGGCTTCAAATGAACCATGAGAACCTCTAGCAATCCCTCATTGGTGGAGCAGATGGGGCAGTAGGGACACAGAAGCTCTTGCAGATAGCATGGTCCAGTCCATGTAGGGCTTTATACTGTAGGTCAGCAAATCAACCTTGAAGGTGATTCACCACTGAATAGGCAGCCAGTGCAGAGCGCTCAGCACAGACGTGATATGGCTAGATTGAGAAAGACCAGTCAACAGCCTGGCAGCCGCGTTCTGCACCAGCTGCAAGCAGCAGATATTGATCTCTGGTAGCCCTCGGTACAGGGAGTTGCAGTAGTCAAGGCGGGTTGTCACAAAGGTGTGAACTAACGTTGGAAGGTCATCGGGTGGGACCAGGTGCTTAATCCGGGTGATATTCCTCAGATGGTAAAAAGAGGACTTGAAGACAGATGACACCTGAGATTTAAGCGTCAGTCCATCGTCAAAAATAACACCCAGATTTTGCACCCGGTCAGAGGCCATCAGCTGGCTGCCACCAAGCCGAAGTCTGGAAGGCTGCCCAGCCAAAAGCCCCTCTACCTGACAACCTGGGCCCACAACCAAAACCTCAGTCTTGTCCGAATTCAACTTCAGCTAGTTGGAACTCATCCAATCCTGGATCTCGGAGAGGCAGTAGTTAAAGACTGAGACATCATCTTCATGCTTGAAGGACATGTATAGCTGAGTCTCATCTGCATAGCAGTGAAAACTCAAACCATGACACCTTACAATGTTTCCCAATAGCAGCATGTACACTGCAAACAACATGGGTGTTAAAATGGAGCTCTGCGACACCCCACAAGGCAGGGAGAATGAGCCAGAGGAATCAACCCCTGACACCACTCTCTGAGACCTGCCCATGAGGAAAGACTGGAACCATCTGAAGACTGCACCAGACAGTACACAGATCAGCCACAGGTGCTCCAATAACACACCATGGTCCATGGGGTCAAATGCTGCAGACAGATCAAGAAGAATCAAGATGGAACAGCTGTTCTGATCTCTCGCTATCAGGGCATCATTGAGTACCAGAACTAGAGCCGTCTCAGTGCTATGTCTCTTAGCGAGATAGTCTGAGTCAAGAGAAGGTTTCTTAAGGGGGAGGTATAACAACTGCCTCCTTCAGGGTGTCCAGAAACACACCTGTCTCTAACAAGCTCCAGACAATCTTAGCAAGGACCAGGCCAATGATCTCAACACATCCCATCAGGAGGCGCATTGGGCCCAGGTCCAAACTACAGCAGGTTGGCCACATACTCTAGATGATCGTCACAAGATCCCTGATGTCCAACCGGGTGAAGTTGGACCAGACCAACCGAGGCACTGCAACCTCCCACTGACCACCACCACTCCCTTTGCAATGGGTTATACAGATCTCAGACCTGATATCAGCAACCTTATCTGCAAAGAATCGAGCAAACTCATCACATTTCTCCTGTGACAACGCTCTCCAAGACTGCAGACAGACTGAATTGCACAGTCTGCCCACAGTTTGAAAGGGCTGAGCTGGTTGATTCTGCACAGCAGCGATCTCCCTAGACAAGAACTCTGCCTTCTTATGGGAGATAGCCGATTGATGGTCCTTATAATAGACCATCAGTCTAAGCCTGTCGGCATCACAGCCCAATTTCCGCCAGTGCTGTTCCATCCTTCACCCCTCTCTCCTCAACTCTCTCAAGGTCCCATCAAACCAAGGGGACTGAGGGTGAAGGGTGAGGGAACAAACCTGGACAGGAGCTATGGAATCCAGATCCTCAGCTATGGCCGTATTATAGGCCAATACCAGATTGTCTGGATCCAAGCTTGCACTCGGAAGACCCAATAGGTCCAGCACCACTACCAGGCCATCGGGGGTCAAACCCCTTAAAGGGTGGTACCGGACCATCTCTGAAGGGGCAGACCTATGGGGGGAGCCTGGAAATTGAACCTTATAGTGTGATGGTCAGACCATCCGACTGACTCTACCACCAGGTCAGAGGTCTCCATACCCAGTAGGAAGACCAGGTCCAACGAATGACCATGTTTGTGGGTCACAAAGAAAATAACATGTGTGAAGCCCAGCAAATTCATAAGCTGGAGGAAATCCTGTCCAAATTGCGAGAGCTTGTTTTCAACCTAAGCATTGAAGTCCCCCAGAATCATCCATCTGGGAGACTTAAAAACCAAGTTGACGATGAAGTCCGCGACTTCCTGCAGGAATTACTTCTCACCCCCGGGTGGACAGCAGATGAGAAGAATCCTGCACCCCAGTCACAGGCAGTTGCATAGACAGGGAGGCCATAGTCAACTAAAGACAGTACTAAGCTTGCCACTATGAGGCATCTAGCATCAGCAGTGCAGTTGACCTGGTTACGGTACAAGGCTCCCAATCTTCTGTTTACCATAGCCACAAAGTAGTCAACGTGGGAAGCAAAAGATAAGGTGTAGTCCAGGACCACACCAAGGTATTTAAAGGTTTCTACCTGTTCAAGTATATGTTCAGGTCACTGCAGATGACGGGGGGGGGGGGCCCTTTTCTTTATTCATAGGTTTCTGAAGAGCATTGTCTTTTTTTGTAATTTAGAACCAGTTTGTTTTGAAAGAACCATTTTTAAGGGCCTCAAAATTACCCTGGAGGACAGAGGTAAGGCTGCCAAGGTTAGGGTTCTTGAAATGGATAACAGCATCGGCTGCTTAGAAAAGCACATTTGTGGACTGACAGGCATCAGACAGGTGGTTTATGAATAAGTCAAATACTAGGGGGCCCAGAATGGAGATTAAATACAACAAAACAGCCAAGCACACCACTCTGATGATAAATTTGATAAAGCTATCCCTTAGGAAAAACAGGCAAATCCAGACTTCTTGTAACTTTCAAGGTGAAATACCTTATTCATTGCTTCAGTCCACAAAATCTTAGTGACAACAATGACAAACTCCTATGCTTCGCTAATTCTAGCTTCCTTAGGGAATGGAGCCCTGGGAAACACCAACGGATACATTCCTAACATCGGACAAGGAGCCATCTATCTTAAGTCTTGATATACAGGTAGTGGAATAACCTTTACCCTCTAAGGGAACCAAACCCCTATTCAATTCAACCCTCCCAATAGTGCATCCTCATAATATTTTTACTTATTCATCATAAATCTACTATCACTAATGTTGAGTAACTGAAAGTTATCTAACTAAACACACACAAAAATGTTACAACAACACAATTGAGTAAGTCGAGTATAATGCTCCCTCTACTACCTTCTTCCTCACAAATCTACAATCACAACTTCTGCATTATTGAAATGTGCCTAAATAGACACCCCCCCAAAAAAAAATTGTATGACAACACATGTGTGGCATTCAGGCGTGGTGCTCCATTTTCTATGTTGTTCCTCACAAATCTACTCACTTGACTTGTGCATTACTTCAGTTTGCCTAACTAGACCCCCCCCCCACCAAACAAAAAGCTGTAATTAGTGTAATTCTTTTTTCTCTTTCCAGGAAAGGGAAGAATAACCTTTTTCATCTCAGGGCAACAACTCCCACTACACGTTAACCCTCCCCATTGTGTATCTTCATTTCTGAGAGGCATAAATCTTTAGTGAAATAATCTCCTCCATTGTGGGCACCAATTACCACCAATCTTGAACTTCTCCATACTGTATCATCATTCCTGACAGGCACTATTTTTTCGCAGGCAGCTAACATAGTTTCACCAAATTGCATACATTGTTAGAAAGAGCCACTAATTAGCTTTAAATAAATGTAAAGCTTGATGGGACCACCATTTAGTGCCATAGTTGATGGAGGCTCCAAAGACAGGAAGACAAGAGCACATAATCAAAATGATAGGGGGTGATGGTGATGTATTTATTTATTATTTATTAGTTTTTGTTGACCGGATAAGTGCATTAGGCAATAACCCTGCCTATTTTCAAACACGACCTGGGACAGTACAAGATACAGCCAAACAAACAAACACCAGTACAGTAAAAACAGTTTTTGAATGCTTACAACATATATCATCGCAGGAATAGTCAGGGAATTAAACATACAAGTAGTAGCCATCCTCGCAGGGATGGAAAGGACAAGTGACAAACCAGGTGATACACTCAAATTTTGGAAAACCAAGTAATACTGGGCAGAAAGAAGCTGGAACAGAGGGCCAAGGGAGGTTAGGTACAGTCACAGGAATCAAGTGCATAAAGGTAGGAGAAAAGTGTAGTCTTGATTGATTGATTGATTGATTTATGTTTTTGGTGACCGGCTAGGCAAGCTGATCCAAAGGACAATTTTCAGTTGTGACCCGGGCCATACAGTGGCAGACAATACAAGGTTGAAGTAATAGACACAGGTTACATTACAGAAGGAGCAATATACACTGAGTAGTATGAAATCAGCAGCAATGAAACATTACACATCAAATCTAACACACAAGTTTCATAACAAATACAAGAGTGCATGCCTGGGTCTCAGATACATGGTTGATCACACGTGGAGCAGTCACATTGTAAATCCACACATCACTTAATCAGGCAGGATATGCAACAATGCATGGTGGAAATACCTTATGGTGAACCATGTGAACCCAGGAAGAGGCAAGCAGTGTTAAGAGGTACAAACTAGTGGTCAGCGTCCAGGCAGTAAGTCGAGAGATACAGCATGGCCTCTACAGTGGCTGTTTGGCAAGAGGGTTGCCTAGGGAGCATGCACAGATGTGTTCACAGGTCTTGAAGGAGGAGTATATGGCCATACTGAGGTCAGACATCATGCCCTTCAAACTGGATTCACTAAAGAAAGGAATAAAAGGCGCTGGTGGCAGAGGAGACCCAAACTTAAAATACTAAGTTAACTGAAAAAAAAAATTAGAAATTCACTGTAATGGATTCCAGGACCCCTTTTCACAGACAACTAACATATTTTCACAAAATGTCATACATTGTTAGAAAAGGCTACTAATTAGCTTTAAATAAATGTAGAAGTAGTGTCATGGGTGATAGGAAGCCCCAAAGACCAGTAGCCAAGGGCACATGATTAAAATGATAGGGGGCGATGGTGGCATATATAGCCGTATTGACGCCAAACACCATGTCTGACCCACTAATGTGGCACAAGCATAAAATGGTATTACATAGGATTACTTTAAATAAGAGTCACTTAGACAAAAAATAAAAGTCCCTGTTGACAAGACTGTGTTGAGTTCATGGGAAAAAAATTTAAATTTGCCATAATGGTTTCCAGGACCACTTTTCATGGGCAAATAACATATTTTCACCAAACACCATACATTGTTAAAAAAGGGCTGCTAATTATCATTAAGTAAATGTAGGAATTGTTAGGTTCTTCATTTAGTGTCATGAGTGAAGGGGGCTTCAAAGATAGGTAGGCAAGGGCCCATAATCAAAATTATAGGGGGCAATGGCAATGTACTGTATATGGCAATATTAACAACAACTACCATGTCAAAGCAATTATGTGGTACAGGAATAACAAGGTAAAAGGCCCTGGTGCAACAGCGACCAAAACATAACATTTGGAGTTCATGGAAAAAATTTGAAATTCACTATAGTAGTTTTCAGGATCCCTTTTCATGGACAACTAACATATTTTCACTAAATGCAATAATTGTTATAAAGGGCTACTAACTAGCTTTAAATAAATATTGGGGTCGATGGGTCCATCCTTTACTGTCATGGGTGATGGGGTCCCAAAGATAGGTACGCAAGGGCCCATAATCAAAATGATAGGGGCGATAACGAACTATATGGACATATTGACACCAAGCCCCATGTCCGATCCACCAATGTGATATAAGCTTGAAGAGGTATCAACAAATGCTATTTCAAATTGAAGTCACTTTGAATAAGAGTTTCATCCATTATGGTCCAGTGGGGCATAATTCATACAATCAAAATAAGGTCTTAAAAATAAAACTATATGCTGGCATTGCTTCGATGACCCCTATTCCCAGTAAAACAACGTATTTCACCAAACCGTGATACAGTATGTTAAAACAAAGGTCAGTCAATAAGATTTAATTAAATATAGGGATTGTGGGGTCTTTCATTTACTTACTCTGAAATAAGAGGGTATCAATGCCAGGTGAAAGGGGCAAATCCACAAATTATGCTATATTGAGGTGAGAAATGGCACATAAACAGTGCAAAACTATAAATCAAACATGAAAATGTGAGACATGCTGTACAAGCTGTCAACCAGGGCTACTACTAATGGAAGTCAATTAGACAGCTGAAAAAAAATAACACAGCAGTCAGGTGGATCAAAGAAGACTTGCTCTACTTTATTCCTCTTGACTGCACAATTTCTATTTCACCATACAACCGAGCTACAAACACTGTGAATACACATTAACACTTAACACACACACACTATAAACCACCTTATTAGAACCTTATTGATACATCTAACAGCTACCCTTAACATCTTACAAACTCTCACAAATAAAGCTTGCAAAAAGCAGCACAAATGCAGTCTACCTGCAAAAACTACCTTAGCCTAAAAGCGCTATCACTACTTAGCACCTCCTTCCAACCTCACTCGCCAATCAGCCATGTCCCTTGACACTCCAGTTCTCTCACAGGCAAGCCTTCCATGCTGCTGCTGCCTCCTTCATGTTAATGCCTCTAGTGTCACAATGCTGCCCACCACTATTTCACACCATACACACCATACCACTCCTAAGCACTATCCTGAAAGCACATATAAAATCTGAACTGTCACCAGACCACAGATGCCACGCCACTCCTGAGCAGCATCCTGAGTACAGTCCTAAACCCCAAACCACCTCAGGCATGATTCCTTTTATAAGAGGGCCCTACACTATAGAAAAACCCTATGGACACATCCTCCCACATGAAAAATGCCATTACATTATGAAAACAAAAATAGGACAAAAAGCACAAAGGCACAGTCAGGAAATGCTTGCAAAAAAAAAACAACACATATATTACATAAAATAAATTATGGTGATTGTGCCATTGGGAAAGCTACCATCTCAGGAGGCTATATAGCTCAATAAACCCACTACCCCTTCAAGCTTGTGGGTTATTAGTCAATTAAATCCCCTCAATGGTATATTTAAGTGATAACATTCATCTTGTAATAGTATACGAAGCAATCACCACAGAAGCTGGTTATTGCGAGTATACTCTTACAAGATGAATGTTATTACTATTATACCAGTAGGAGGTGCATAGATTTTTTTATGAAACTGGTGTTAAAAACGAGTGATGGTACAGGTTGAAATTACAGTTTTAAAAGGAAAGCTGTGATTCAGGGCATGCGCAGTAGTGCCGGAAGCAGTAAGTGTACCCAGTCATGGTTTTGGTTTTGAAAGTCCATTTTAGCAGTGTTAAGTATGCCGGTGTTGCAGTCCTAATCTGTGCCGAATATACAAAGTGGTCTCTGTGTCTGTGTCTCCGTCTTTCTGCCATGACCTGTGAACTTCAGGAACAAAATCATGTCTGTGTGCTCCTTTTGACTCGGTCTCCCCGGTCCGTCTGTTTTGGTAAGCCTGGCAGATTAGAACTGTTGAAAATGTAAACTGTGTGCGTCTAAGGTAAAGGTTGAAACAGATACAGTTGTTATTTATTGCTGCTGCTGGTCGGTTGTGAGCTGAATTGATGAACTTGTGTTTCTGTGCAATCTGTTTTGCCGTTGGTCACATACTTTGAGTCGGCGTACTTGAGCAGTAAAATCCTGTGTGGCTGGTTGTTACATGTCCATCTGTCCCATCAGTGTGATGTGGTAAAGGTTTGTGATAAATATTGGTGGAGAAGTGAATAATAAAGTTCTTTGTATTGCACAAGCTGAACATGTGTTGGGGGGGTGAGAGTGTGAGCAGATTTTAGATGGAACAGGTAGTGTGGGCAGCAGAGGAGACTGGATAACCTACTGTGGGCATGGTTATAGGTGAATAAACTACTCTGGGAAAGTGATTAAACTACTGTGGGTGTGGTCATAGGTGAATAAACTACTGTGGGCATCTTGGTGGTAGTTTGTGGAAGGATACCTGGCAGTTTTCTTGTGTTCTGATTGTCTGAGAGTGAATACCTCTGGTATAATTCCCCATATACCACACTTACACGTCTCATGCTCTCTTATCTTACTTGGGTGTTGCTTTTGACTATTATCAGTTATCAGCAACAGGAGAAACCATTATGGTATGACCTCTCCTGCATCTTCACAAATGAGGTGTGGAGTGTGCCTCAGTGTCATCAACCCTACTGCTCACCCCATTCCATCATTAACGAAGCTGAGGTGTGTAGAGTACATGAGAATGGGTTGAGCATTAGGGTTGACAACCCTGAGGCACACCCACACCTGATTTTTGAAGATGTAGGAGAGGTCAAACCATAACAGTTTCTCCTGTTGCTGCCAGCAGGGTAGGGGTGGGGCATTAGGGTTGGAAACCCTAACACCACATTTCCCTACTTTTGTCAGCTTAACCCTAACTAGTTCATCAACAAAGTTTCTTGCAATTAATTTCCTTACATTTTGAGACAGTAAAACGGAATCCTCATTTGCCTGTGTGAGCGCAGGGCCCTCTGAGCCCTGCACTCCCATCCCTTCATAGATGCATACATGTATGTTGGTGTGGAGGCACAGGGCCCAGTTTCTTTCCTTCATTGTATGGATTGTTCACCTTCCAATGTTATTCTATAGGAGATTGCATTTTTTAATTTTTGTATGCATTTTTTTATATTGTTCCTAAATCATGGGGGGGGGGGATATGTGTTATCCTTGTAGTACTTGTTAAGACCTTTGTACTGACATATTGATTTTCCCTTGAGTCGAAATATTGAGGAAGTTATGTCTAATGTTATCCTATGGGAATTTGCATTGATTCACGTTTTTTTTTAATATAGCCTTTTTTCAGGGGATTATGTCATATTTTTGCAGTACTCATTGAGACCTATATACATATATGATATATATATATATATATATATATATATATATATATATATATATATACACACACACACACATATGTCCCTTAAGTCCAACTATTGAGGGAGTTATGGCTTCTTGAAGTTCAAATGTGGGAAAAAATAAGTTCAAATTGTTTTTTCATATGAAGGAATCCTTTTTCATATGAAACAAAAAACACATACAAAAAAGGATGCCTTCAAATGAAACAAATAATCAGAAAAAAATTAAGCCCAAAATCTTTTTCCATATGAAGGGATACAACTGTATTTCATATGAACAAATAAAATGTGAAAAAGGATCCCTTCAAAGGACAAAAGAATTGGGGGGGGGGTGAAGTTCAATATCTTTTTCTGTATGAAAGGATTCTTTTTCATATGGCCAAATTCCTTTTTCATACGGCCATATGAAAAAAGCAGAAGTGAGTCATGAAAAAGAATGTAAAAATTAAAAAAAAAGATGTCTGGGGGTCATCTTTCCAACAGTTAAGTGCAGGATCCACTTAACAGGGTCCCAATGAGCAAGATACATGTGTTGATCTCTCTGTAGGATGTCATTTTTGTAGCTTTTTAAACATTTTTTCTTTTGAAAAAATGGAAAAAAGAAAAGGATGATTTTTTCCTCACAAAAAAGATTGGTCCCAAATGAAAAAGGATCTCTTTTTGTATGGCCCATATTCTTTTTTCATTTCAAACATCTATCCTAAGGTGCCTATTGAGCATGCTCAGAACTAAATTTTTTAAATTTAATAACTTTGGAATACATTATTATTTTTTCACCAACTCAGTGAAAGGCACTACTCTTGGCCAGGCCCTTTCTACCCTGAAACTTTCAGACCAAAATTCAAAACCATCTGGGCGCTAGGGGCCAACAAAAAAAACAGCCCCGATTTTTACACATGTTTCACTGTCTGGATCTCAGAATCCAAAAATCCAATTGGAACAACACTTGGCATATCTAGAGACCTTGGCTTTCCAAGACAGCATGCAAACTTTCGTGCAAATCTGTTGAATGGTTGCAAAGTTATTAAAGTCCAAACATTGATGCTTAACATCAAACAGCCTACTCAGCCCTAAATATAGTGGCGCAACTGCACCACTATAATAGACAGACAGAGACAGAAAGAAATACAGAAATAATTGCAAGACATCCAATTGCTTTTATATGGCCACTGACTAGCTGTTGAAATGTTAACAACAGCGAGATGCCATCCCTGCAATTGTCTGAATAGTTCATATCCAGATGAAAATATCTGTGGAGTTCATTGTGACTAAAATATTCTTATTGCAGAGAAGTAAGCCCATGCATTGCTCCCATCTTCACTATCAGATCTTTAAAGAGCAACTCTGCACTTCAGCATTTGCTTTCATATATAAATGTTTCAGCTGTTACAATTTATTACAGAATAAATTTTTACATTTTAATGTTCATTTCCAAGATTTACAGCACATTTTGGCAGTCCATTTAAAAAAAAGTTTGTATAAAAACATTTGCCTGTCTCCTGCTAATCTTACAGTTTCTTTGTTTATGACATCAGAGTTTCACCATTAAAAAAGACAGGTGTCACAAATAGCAATTGTGTGGTTAGCAGGGGAGAGTCAGATACATTCTGAGAGACTCAGTGATCAATTGCTTCATTAACTGCAATATGTAGTAGGCCAACAGCAGAGGAAAATAAAAACAACTAACTAGAAAACAATAAAGTTAAAACAGAACTGATGTCAATCTAGTGCTTTTAAGAATTTCCTTGTAATAAAGTTGTTCTTTAACTCAGTCACAAGACAAGCAATTAACACAAAGGGGAGCTTGTGCTCGCTGTAGTGATGCCATCTACAGTACCTGCTACTGCTATGTGTTTGTAAATCTAGTGAAAAGCTTAAAAGCACTAGATTTACTTGCTGTCCATTGAACTGCTTCCACCTAGTGTACTGTGACCCCCAGGTGCCTGTTTTCCTGCATTTTCACTGTGCTGAACCTGCTGGTTATTTGTTTTAAATAATGGTTCACGTTATGTTAGTTTCATCTTTACTGGCTTTTTAGTAAACTCTGTGGGTGTTTCTGAGTCACATGGGTTGTAAGTACCTTTTCAGAACTGGGTGATGTAGTTTGTGTGTCTTTTAGCCCCAGAGTTCCATATTAGAACACAGATGCATTGTGACATCGAGAAGCTAATAAGAATATAAACAACATCACACAGATCAAAATGGTAGCGATGTATACAGTAGCTTTGGAGAGATGCACTACCATATGATACAGTTGGAGAACTCATCTGGTGTGCTAAGTCTTAGTTATATACATTGATTACCATTAAGAATGCCAGTAACCCCATTTCCTCTGCCACTCAATCATTTCCCTTATTGTTCTCCCAACTCCTCCTCCTCTATTTAATTCTCCTGACAGGGAGGTGAGGAACATCTCCAGACCAATAATATCACCTCCAGCCGTATCTTTGTCCAGCATTCCTTGATCTATGGCACTGTTCTCAATTCCTTTAAAACTGCTGCCACCCTTCCTCAGACAAGCCTTACTTCAACCCAAACTCCCAGTCAAGCTACCAAGTTCCAGTCTTCCCATTCTCAGCAAGGTCCTTGAAAAAGTAGCTTTCTACAACCTTTCCAACCATAGCTACATTCTTAGTTACTTCGGTCTGAACTTCACTCAAGCCATAGCAGACAATACCCTCCTCCTTGTGATCAATAATCTTTTCCTCTCCATTGGCAAGGGTTTCTCTGCTTGTAATCCTTCTGAATCTCAGCACTGCTTTTAATGACACTGATCAAAACACCATTCTAGACCATCTGCAACATTATATTGGTGTCTGTAGTACCCTCCTTGCCTGGTTTCACTCCTTCCTAGCTTTCTAAAGATTCATTTTTCATTACTGATGGCAGCTTCTCTTCCACCCCCAGACCCATGTTCAACCTCGCTGTAACTTATTCAGTACTCTTTTTCATCTAACTTCTCTCCCCTCCCCCAGTCATTTTATGTTTTTATTTAATCAAGGATATCAATTCCAGACTGATGATGCCCAACTGTATATCTCCTTCTGTTCCTTTGCCAGTCCCATCTTTTTCATTCTCTCATCTTGCCTCAACTGTATCAGCACTTAGCTCTGTCTCTGTCTTCTTCAACTTTATGTTTCTTAGACAACACTATTACTATGTTGTAGGAAAGGTATCTTTAAATACAAGTCATTTGCTCTTATTATCCTTCTTGATGTCAATCATATACTTGCCTCCTCTGCCTGAGTTAGATTTCAGAGTCCTCATCATCCCCAAACTCCCATATCTCACACATCTGCAAATATGTCTGTTACCTCTTTCATCATTGCACATCACCCTTATTTGTGCTTTTGCCTCCTCTTATTTTGATTACTGAAACTTCTTTTCTTTGGTCTTTCCAAGTCCCAACTATTCAGACTCTTTTGTGTACAAAGGGTTGCTGTTCTCCATCATTTCTTGGAAAGGTCCCTCTAGTCCCAAAAAACAACCACTGACCTCCATTCAGCTCAGGATCCATTTTGTCCATGAATGTCTCCCCTTGTATCTTTCATATCTACCTAACCATCATAATCCCTTGTTCCCTTTTTAATTATTATTATTGATTTGGGGTACACAAGATCTTATGCCATAAGACAATTAGACAATTGAACAATGCAGAAAGCAAGGAAATGCAGAGAGATGTATGGGTAAAACCCACTAGGAGAATGTAATCATGAAAAAGGCCATTACAATCCTCAAGCACTTATGCTTTTAAATGGATTCCAGATTTTTTCAAATGCTGGGATATCTTTTTGTTAACAGTAATGTCCTTTTTCTAACTTGAGGGCATTTATGATTAAAATGAGTTGAGTTTCAACATCAGCAGATTTACTGTCCTTCCATTTTTAAAAGCACACACTTCTTTCCATTAATAATCCAAACATGAGTTAATTTACTTGCGTGGTTGTTTTCTTGTAAGTCTATACCTTCCAACTCCATCATTAGTGGGACAACTTTTCTTAAATCCATTGAGGATGCAGTAGCCAGTTTATGAAGTACCTCAAGCCAGAAATTAAACCATTTGGGACATGTTGCAACCATATGTGTGATTGACCCCTGCTCTATTAGGCATTTTGGGCACCAATCAGTAATGTTAGGGTTTTTTTCATGTAATTTGGCTGGAGTATTGTAGTTCCTATGAGCCATTTCAGTCTGGTTTCTGGGCTAGACACAGCACAGAAACAGCTATAGTTTGAGTACATAATGACCTACTCAGGGCTAGAGATAGAGAAGACAGGTCAGTTCTTGTGCTCCTTGATCTCTCATCAGCATTTGTCACCATGGACCATGTTGTGCTACTTGATCTGTGAGTTTTGTGGACTCACTGGTGTTGTCATCAGATGGTTTGAGTCCTATCTCTCTGATAGGGTGCAGCATGTAGTGATGGGGAAATTTTCCTCCTCCCCAATACCTCTGTCATGTGGAGTTCCACAGGGGTCAATCTTGCCGCTGATGCTGTTCGTGGTGTACATGCTGCCCCTGGGTGAGATCATTCGGCAATACAGCAGATGACATCCAGCTGTATTTGTCATTTGCACCCAGAACATCCAGTGCTGTAGATGTGCTTAACATCTGTCTGACTAAAATCAATGACTGGATGGCTTCCAGCTGGTTGAGACTGGACCTGAATAAAACAGAGGTGCTAGTGATCAAGCCGGGTCACGGGCCTGATGGGTTGCAACCTGGAGCAGACACAGGTGTTTTCCTGGGGTCTGCTTCATTGGTAGCTTCCCCGAGGGTGCATAATCTAGGTGTGATCCTGGACAGCAGGCTGACCTTTGAAGATCAGGTCTCGTCTGTAGTTAAGAGTGTTTTTTACCACTTGTGGAACATCACCAGGATCAAGTCCTTTGTTCCACATGAGGATCTGCTGACACTGGTACGTGCCTTTGCCAACACTAGACTTGACTACTGTAATGCTCTTTACTTTGGGATCATGGGAGGGACCCTCCGCAGGCTGCAGCTGGTGCAGAACACGATGGCCCGGATGCTGAAGGGCCTGCCCAGGTCCTGTCGTGTGACTCCGGTCCTGTGTGTTCTGCACTGGCTGCCGGTCAGGCAGAGGGTCATTTTCAAGGTGGGCTTGCTCACCTATAAGGCCCTATACAGACTGGGTCCTGGCTACCTCTCGGAGCTCCTGATGCCTGCAGCCTCTGTTCACTCCCTCCGCTCCTCTTCGAGGGCTCCTGGATGTTCACAGGGTTCGACTCAAGACATCTGGTGACTGAGCATTTAGTGTCTCTGGGCTGACCCTGTGGAACGCGCTTCCACCTACAGTCCAGGAGTCCCCCTCGATTGGTATTTTCAAGCACAGGCTAAAAGCCCACCTCTTTAGCCTGGCTTTTACAGAATGATTTTAAGTCCTACTCTTTTAATTATTAAAGGTGATTGTAAAACTGTAATTTGAATTTTATTTATTTTTGTAATTTTCTGATATTAATTGCTGTTTTATTTCTTATGTTTTAGTTAGGCACCCAGAGCCTCAGGGATTGGGCACCCTAAAAATAAAATTTGCCTTGCCTTACCTATGGACTGTATTAAACTGTATTGCTTATAGCCTGGATGAAATAATGTCATGAGATGGAGTTTTAAGAATTTTTTTATATATGTATATAGCTGTTTGGTCCCCGTCACCTCCTCCCACCAACTGGTGACAGGGACACATATGCATTTTTTTAGATTTTCTCCCCTGACTCCCCCCAAGGCCCTGACAAACGGCCGTGTGAGTGTGTGAAGCCACATTTCACACACCTGTGGCTCAGCTCAGCCCCTTCCACCTCTGCCATTTTGCCACCCCTCGCTGCCTACGCTAACCCGACCTTCACCCGTAGGAGCGAACAATGGGGTGTGCCAATCCACCCCCACCACCCTCAGGAGAGGACAGCTGCCCACAGCATGCTCAATCCTACTCTGCCCTCCTCCCCACACCGGCACCCCGATGACCCAGGGTCGTTCCCGAACCCGGGTCACCAGTGTAGCACAAGGTAAGGCATCCAGCACCTCACCACTCTGTGCCACTGGGCCAGCTGGAGTTTTAAGAATTTTAGATCATTGGTCCATAGTAAAAATACATCCAACATCTCCTTCCCATTCATGCCCAAGTTTTATTGTACCACATTCTTTAATGCACTCTCCTCTATTGCCCCGTACAACCTGGGTATTAATTGTCTGTGTGACCTGTGGGATGGAAGCAGAGCTTCTATTGGAATCTGGGTGGGCTTCTGTAGAGAGCAATTAATCCTGGATATATAGTCTCATGCCTGAAACTACCTACAGAAATGATGGAGCAGATTAAGTTTAGTTGCAATGGTTTAATTGAGCAGGATGCTGTTTTCATATAGGTGGTCCACCTTATATATTTCTTTTTGAGCCCAAGTTTTGAAACCCAGGTCCATTAGAGAGGGTGGAATCTGAGTGTTTATTATTACTGGAGAAATAATCAATATCATATGATTCCAATGTATTTCATGAAGTACTTTATCCCATGCTCTAGATTAAACACAAGTGCATCCAGATAAGATTTTATTATAATTGAAATATCCAGAAGACAGATTCAGTCTAGCCTGTGGATAAAGACAGATAGTGTTTTCTATATTGCATTTGCCCACAGTTATAAAATTGTCATTAAACTGATCCTGAATCTGATTTATTTGGGCAGCTAGATAAAAAAAAGTTTGGAAGGCTCAAACCTCTTTTTTCTCTAGGGAGATACAATTTCTGTATTACTGGATGAGGTTTCTTGCTTTTCAATACAATTTGGAAATAATGTTCTGAGGGGAAGAAAAAGGTCACATTCACCTCCATGGGTAATGACTAAAATAAGAACCAAAGCTTGGTAAGGATATTTATCTTTACAACACTGATGTCACAGTGATGTGGCCAGTAAGTGTGAGTGAAAGGGTTTCCCATTTTTCCAGAACTGTTTTAATCATATTTGTCAGGTGGAGAATTAAGCTGAAATGTCTAAAAAAACATGTAGATATGTGGACTCCTAAATATTTAATTTTGTCCACTGTTCTGCATTGATATTCCAGTGGGTAATCAACTCTTTGCACCCTAACCTGCCCTCTCCTACTCTACCCCTATTATCTGAAACATGTTCCCTGTCCCATTGCTTCATTGGCTTTCCTTCCCTCTTAAAATCTATCTCTTCACTGCAGCTTATGATTTATAGTGAACCATTTTACAAGTCTCCCAAAAGTGCCATAAGTTCTAGCTTGCAGGATATACAATTTATATAATGTAGGTAAGCCTCAAACCATACAGAGAAATTATTTATTTTAGCCACTGATAAATGCTAATGAAAGATAAATCATTTATCTCAATGTTGGGTACATCATCAGCATATATCTTCACTTTGAATAGGTCACAGAGGAAACCTTATCCAATGGGACAGCAGCTTGTACAGTGCCTGATGACATCACAGTGGCCTCTGCTGCTCTCAAAATAGAGCAATGCAACTGAACAAAAACAACTAACTCTTCATAAAAAGAACTAATTTAAAAGCTTTACAATTTAAAATACATTGCATAAAATGGACACATAGTAGCTTGCCTCAGAATATGACAATTATCATCACTTGTATGGAGAATGGGCTTGCATAACTAATTTGTGGCATTGTCACAAGTGTATTATGGCCCTGCCCCCTCACTCATGAATATAAATAACATATTCTGAGTTTAACCATTATGTTCCCCTAATTTCCTTCAGGTTGATACAGCTGCAGCACACTGGGGCCAGTTGGCATATACCGAACATGTCCACCATGTCTGCCATTTTTGGCTACTGTACTACTTGCTAGAAAACACATTTCTCCAAGCAGTTGTAAATGGAGAAAAGTGCCACAAAGCATGGCACTTTGACCAAAGCACTCACCAAGTGACAGACACAATTGCAGTGTAGGTGGCATCACTGCACCATCCCAGTCTACATCCGTCTAAAACAAACCCCTATCTCTACCTTCGTCTTTACCAACCATGTTCTTTAACCATTCCCACTCTCCCAGTATCTCTCTCCAATTACATGTTTCTTGCTTCTGTCATTGGTAAGTCTCTGGGGAGTGAAACAATGGCATGTTGTATACTAGGTTTTTAAAAATGTTGTATTTTGCTGTTTTTCATTGTGACACAGTTGTATCATTTCCTTTCTCCTTTCTGTATCTCTTTTTGTTTTACCTGTTAGTACTAGTGTGTACCATTGCAAAGCATTTTGTGAGACTCTCAGTATGAAGATGCTGTATACATTTTAAGTTTTTGTGTTTTCTTGTGAGATCCTGGCGAGACTCCTCAATTGAATCTTGGATCTGCTATGTTGGATCAACATGATATAGTATTCATTTTCTGTTTGTCTACTTAATCTAAGAAAGCTTGCATGTTTTTTTGATCAGCAGCAGGTCAACTGCTGGTCAGTCTTACATTTCAGATGAATATTTATTTTGTAGACTTTTAATGGAATTGCCTTTTTCAAAGTACTCTATGTGAAATTGATATCTGTGCATGTTTTTGACTGAAGTTTTGTACAATAATAAAATTGTTCATAAAACACATAGTGTGTTCACTTGTCAAATAATTATACAGTTGAAGCCACTTAATCAGGACATGCTTAATGAGGACGTTCGCTTTAAGGGGACAATCCCCCAGGCACCAATTAAGTGGCTATGCAACTGAATGGAAGTATCACACCATAAAAGGGGACATAGGAATCCCTTTAATGGGGACGATTTTGTGGCTGTTTCCTCTGCTATCCTCCCATTATCTGCCATTAGCACCTGCTAAAACACTTGACATTTCACACCTAATCAGGTGCAGCTAATCATATTTAATCAGTACATACTGCATAAAAAGAGTCACAAACTGCTAACCAACATAGGCTGCATCTCTTGCTGTTACCTGTGCACATTCATCTGTCCTGATGGAGTCTAAACGAGTGGATCTGCCCTTGGCAGACAAAGTGAAGGTTATCAAAGTGCTGCAGGAGCCAGGTGCATCAGTGTCCAAGGTACTTAAACTCTGTACTGTTTTTAAATACTTGTTAAAAAAAAATTCCCAATAAAATTAAGTAACATTACCTAACTTGAGACATACAGCTGTTTTAGTGTTAATGTATGTCTATGTTTGTTCCTGATATTCATTTGCTCTGTTTGTCTCCATATGTTGCGGTTTTTGTATCTTCTGTTATTAGAGATGCCCGCTTAAAGGGGACAAAGGCCCATCCATGAAGGCGTCCCCTTTAAGAGGCTTCAACTGTAGTAGCAGGGGTCTTATTTCTCTTTTATATGAACTTCTAGCTGAAGGAGGGGGCATTTCTTTGGTTGTAGTGGCAACCAACAGGACGGTAGGGTGGCAGGAGCCGATGCCAACCTGAGAGGGGAGGACACCAGCTGATTGGTGAGTTATTTGAAAACTCTCTACGATGTTGCTGTAGGTTGGCTGATGAGCAACTGCTGCAGCTAAAAGTTAGGGTTTAGCAGCTGCCGAATGCTTATGGCAGGTAGTTTTGACAGCTGCTAAACAGATGTTGCTGCTGAGAGGGGCTGTCTGCAGCTGCTCAGTAGTGGATCATCCTGGAGGATCATAGCTGCTTGTAGAGAGGCAGAGGTGCACTGTTGTGGGGAAGCAGTAATGTGGCCACTCATAGAGGGGTTAAACCACTGAGAAATCTTCTCTACAGAGTTAGAATCCTGTCTCTGGTTGAGTGTATAGTTCCCATATGTAGGCCAATAGAAAGCAGGGGAAGCCCTGAGTTTAATTAAATCCTGCTTAAATCGAGTCTTTGTAAGTGGGATGTTATTTATAATAACATCTGTCATTTTGCCTCCAGCTCCCCGCTGCTGAAACATCAGTGCCTTCTCTGCTCTGATCTTGGATGACTTCCACCTAAAGAACTAAGGTCCTATGCACTCGGGTCTATCACTGATAACATTATCAGATCCCATACACCCAACCCTCTGGCCTGTCTCCTTCCCTACCAGAAAAGCAATTATGCATTACACTCTGCAGAAAATGTCCCTGTCCTTATCCCCGAGACATAGTACCAAAAAAGGTAGTCGTGCCTTTGCCTGTCATGCACCCTAATTCTGGAATTCACTCCCTCTAACGCTTCATCAATCTGCTTCCCATATCTCCTTTAAGAGAGAACGTAGACACTATCTCATCTCCTCCCACATATGCTCCTGCTTTAAACCACCCTAGCCCTTACTCTGTAACTCCACCCCCCTCTCAGTTGTTACCATGGGTGCTGGGGTCTACCCCACATGGCATACTTCCTCTCAGCTTCACTTCCTTATCTCTTACTTTCTCATCCTCTATTTTCCCCTTCCCTTTCCAGCATAAACATGGCTACTCCCTCCTCTCAAACTCTATATCTCTCATCGTCTTTACCCTTGGCACTGTAGCCTCCCTACTCCTGTCACCTTTCTCTCTTGCTCCCCCCTTCATCTACTTCTGCCAAACTGGTATCGCTGTCTTAGCACTTTATCCCACTTTGTTAAATCAGTGTCTGGATGCTTTAATTTGCCTGATTGCATTGCCTTATGTAACCTAAATATTGTATGTTGGTTTTGCTACCTAAATTTCCTTGTCAAAATTACCATTGTTATGCTCAAATATCTACATGTAACTTGTGTTATGTATTCATGATTGTTCTCTTGAAGTTTGTCTCTGTATTTTCCCGGGTCGTGCCTGAAAATAGTCTTTCTGGCTAGTGTACTTACCCGGTAAACAAAATATAAATAAAATAAATAAATAAAATAAAATCCACAACTGCTCTGAAAAAAGTATGCAGATATGTAATACTGAGTTATTTCAAGAGGAGAGAGGGGAAGAAGGGAGCAAAAGTTTTAAAATAATTTGGATCACTTACTGCAGTGAAGTTAGGTTGAAGAAGAACTTAGTGAGCAACCACCCTGTTCAGATGCAAAAAAAAAACTGGGGAAGCTGGGCGGCAGCAGGGAAGGAGACTCTACCAAATGAGAACTTTTCAGTGGAGTGTGCATCCATCCTATAGGGTTAGGGAACTATCCCAATGGTGAGGACTTCCAGAGTGCAGTAAAGGGTGCTACACATAATTTCTTTTGTTGATGTGATGATGCCTGTATAACCAACTGAGGAGCATGCGTGCAACCCAGATTCTGAAAATAGTTGCTTTAGTTCAGTGTTGTGCTGGTTTAAGGATGAGCAACAAATATTTTCTTCAGAATCCTAACAGATCCAAATGCCAATCCCAGTATTCAAAAGTAAACAGTTTGGATGAATATTTAAAGTAACTGCTCACATCCCATAATTATAGCTCCCCCACCATCTGAGATCCAATTGTTCACCTATGTATTTTGGGTGCACATTGATAGAACTTCAGGAGAGGGGACCTGCACCTAATTTATCACTATGCACAGGCAAGATTCAAAGAGGACATGGACTACGCTGTAGAGAAAGCAGCACCACAGGTCTGTAAAAGAGCATAAGGAATGACCAGCATGTTGATTTTACCACCAGGGTAAGTTAATCTTTTTTTTTTAATTGAATATGCCTTGTTAAAATTTTAAATAAATGTAACAATGGAAGCAAAAAGAAAACCAAGAAGGAATATTAAATATAAATGAACAATTCCCCAATAACATCCCCCTCTACCCCCCAGCCCATCTTACATAACATATGCTAGCCAAACAGGGGTATTTAGATAAATAAAATTACAGTAACTTATAGCTGAACAGAAATATTTGTTATTATTTGGGGAGGCTGGACAACCAAGCTTCTAAGGGGCTCCATCACTGGCAATAAGATACATATGAGTTCCAAGTTGATGTTACATATGTGTAATACGGTTCACCCATGCCGCAGTGACAAAAAAGTTGGTGGTGTAAACTACAGCACCAACAATCCATCAACACCGCCACCGCATTCCAACAATTTGCCATGTGGCAATAGGAGCGATCTTGCCCTACACACCACCCAGTTATTTATATAACAACCTCCGGGTCACACACCGGTGGAAAACAGGGTGAATAGTGGAACAGCAACATTGCAGATGGGCAAAAAATCAAAGTCGCACAAGAAGCATGTGACATCATTTGCTCAGCAACTTTACGTTGGCAATAATCAGTTGGCACATTAATGGACTACCAAGTAATATGTAGTATTTGACAAATATCTTTGTACCATTCAGTAAAAGATGAAATATTTTGATCAAACCAATGTTTTAAAATGATCTTTTTTACTACCATAGTAATTAAGCTAAAGTGATGGCAGCTGTTACCTTTCAGATCCTGGATGTCCAACCCCAAAATACAGTTTTGAAATGTAAAAGCATTAGTGAGTCCCAATTTGGGATCTAAAGTTCTTTTAACTATCAACCAGAGTGACTGGACTTTTCAGCAATCTCATAAAATATGTAAAAGTGATCCTTCTTCAGAATTACATCTGATACAAAGCTGTGAACTTAAGATTCCCCACTTATGTAATTTTATAGGGGTATTATAAATTGCATGTATTACTTTAAACTGAGTATATCTATAGCCATCAAATGGGATGTATTGATAAATATTTTGCCAAACTCTTTTCCACTGTGTCTCTGTAGGTGACCAAGCTAAGGACTAGGTGGGGATCCTTGTTTGCAGGTCCATTCATGTTAAATCATTTTATATATTTTAGAAATGGTGTGACATTCCAAATTCAATTTCCCAAACTTTTCTTGTAAATTAGAATGGGGTGGTTGCAATTATGGGTGTCCTAACTTCGAAAAAACTACATGTCGAACCTGATGATAAGTAAGATAATCTTTGTTGCTTAAATTATATAATTGCCAAAAAGCTGAAAAAGGTGTCCACATATTATCTTGTACAAACTGAAGTGGAGTTTCAATACCTTTATTTGTCCATGTAAGATGAATTAATGTTTTTCCCTGAACTTTGAAATTAGGATTTAACCAAATAGGTTGTTCCATTGGATTGATAAAGATATTTTTTGTATGCCTTTTAAACTGGCCAAAAATTAACAAGGAAATACCGATGGCAGTATCTTTTAGAGATTTAGGTAATGCTTTAAAATTAAGATATAACAAGGCACTTAGAGAGACCCTACATGTTTTACGTAGTTCGTGCTCTATAGTAATCCAAAACAGAATATATGGTAAAATTAAATTTTGCTTATCATATAAAAACCATCTAAAGTATTTAACAGCATGTGTTGCATGGTAGTAAGCATGAAAATCAGGGGCACAAAGACCTCCACTAGTTCTCTGAGCCGTCAAACGACAGATAGTGAAACCATGGTTTAGGACCACGCCACATGAAATGTGAAAGTAATCTCAGAAGATTTTGAAACCCACTCATAGGGAGTTTAACTGAAAGCATGACCATAGGATAGAGTATTTTCAGTAAAATATTCATTTTTATTATATTAATCCTCCTCCAGAGAGATAAAGGTAAATTATGCCATCTTTCCAAGTCTGTTTTACGAGGACACAGCATGAGATTAGAGGGAGGCTGATTAAGGGGTAATGTGAGGAAACTCTTTTTCACAGAAAGAGTGGTGGATGCATGGAATGGCCTACCTCAGGAAGTGGTGGCTATGAATACAGTGCAGGGCTTCAAACAGGCATGGGATAGGCATAAGGGAGCAATACAGATGAGTATGACTAGATAGGCCACTGACAGAGCAAAGACCGATAGCACATTTATAAGGTAGAAAAAGAAATGGGCAGACTGGATGGGCCTTGCAGTCCTTATCTGTTTCTAATAGAACGTAAAAGATCCAAAAAATTGCTTTGGATAATTTTGATAGTAGACGTGGTAATTTTAATGCCTTAGTAATTCAGATCTTTAATTACCCATGTGAATCCCCGTCCATCTAAATTGGATTTCTTAATGATGATTTAAATTGAGTTTTCCCTATATTGCATTTATAATAAGAAATTAAAACAAACCTATAAATTTATTCAAGTGCTATTTTAGAGAAACACCAAGTTTACTTAAATGAAGAAGAATGTCATCAGCATAAGCTGAAATTTTAAATTGGTGGCAGCCTAGTGAAATATCTGAAATTAAAAGGTGTGAATTGATACGTCTGATTAAAGATTCAAGATATAATTTAAATAGAAAGGCGGAAGTGGATAGCCCTGACAGGTCCCATTGTATAGAGAAAAAGAAGATGAAAGAACCTTGTTACACTTCGCTCTAGCTGTAGGATGGGAATATAATAAATGTATCCACTGAATAAACTCATTAGGAAAACTCAATTTTTCAAATGTTTTAAATAAATATGTTTGTGAAACTCTGTCAAAAGCTTTTTCCTTGTCCAGGGAAGCCAACACTACTGGGAAGTCAGTGTCCCAATAATATGTTGAAGTTTCTGTAAATGATCAGCCGAATGCCTACTGGCCATAACTCCAACTTGTTCCTGACTGATCACTGATGACCAGATTTTTTGAAGTCTATTTGCCAAAGTCTGAGCTAAGATCTTCAAGTCTATATTTAGTAATGAAATTGAATAGCTTGTCACTTTCATAGGATCCCTACCCGGTTTAGTCAACCCCGAAATAAATGCCTCTTGTAGAGAGGCATCTAAATCACCTTTAGTATAGGCTTCTTCATAAATTTGCAATAATTGAGGTAATATTTCTTGAGAGAAAATTTTATAAAATCATACAGTAAACCTGTCAGGGCCCGGAGCTTTATCGTTAGCCATCTGTTGTAGGGCCTGTTGCAATTCAGCTATAGTAAGGGGTTGTATTAAAAGTTCCCTTCAGAATGATTTAATTGGAGAAGTGAACAAAGGTCTAAGTATTCTATTTGCTAATGTTTTGATCATCAATCCCATATAAGGTCTTGTAAAATTTATAAAATGCTTCCGCTATATCCTTTGGATCAGTTGTAATCAGTTGTGTACTGTACCTACGCTATAAAGATGTTTTACAGAGCACGAAGCTTCTTGTTGTTTGATACACAAACCTAATAATTTACCAGCTCTTTCACCTGCAGAAATGTACTTAGATTTAGATTTAAGTAAAGCTAATTCAGTTTGGGCTCAATTTAATTCATGGTATTGTTCACGGGTCGCAGTTAATTGTAAAGCTAACTGTTTTGAATAAACCACAGCTAACCTGCATTCCATCGACCTTATCAAAACTAAGAGCTCCTTAGACCTGCTTTGTTTTTCTTTTTTTGTTTTGGATGCAAGACAAATAATTTCACCATTGATTATACATTTATAAGCCAACCTTAAAGTTATTTGTCTGTCCACTGAACCAAAATTTTCATGGAAAAAAAAAACAAGAACTAAACTTTATAAGGTTGGATACCAATTGTGTATCATTTAAAAGACTATCGTTCATTCTCCTTATCTTGTCAGTATGTATATTGGGTTCCAATTTTAATAATAAATGAACTGGGGAATGATCTAAAATGACTTTAGTAAGTATTTCATCATGTGCTAGCCCAGGTAATAAATAATGACTTAAGTGAAAAACATCTATTCTGGAATGAGTTCTGTGAAGAATGTAGAAAAAGGTATAGGGCCCAATTCTCGAAGGGTTACGCCTGGCATAAAGTGACTTGTGCCCCAAAAAATGGTGCAAGTAGCAGTTTATGCCATGAGTTACAACATTCGCATGTCGCAGGCTACTTACGCCAAAGTGGTCTTACACCACCAGTTATGCCACACACCCTCTGTGACATGGTGCTAAGGGGTTTACAGCAGCAGTTGCACCCTATTCTGGAAGGGCAGCCTCCAAGTCCCCAGTGTCGCTATTCATGAACAACCCCCGGAGGACATCCGCCAAAGTACAGTTACACCAGTTATTAGCTGGTGTAAGAGTACTTTACAGCCACTGGGGGTTGTGCCAATGTGCCACCAGGCCATCCCCCAGCATATGTAGCCACTCTGCCCTGATCTCCAACAGTTGCAGAAAGCCCCACAGGGCTAGCACATGCCCCCGATACCCCAAAATATACAAAAAGCCCTGCAGGGCTCACCCATGCCCCCCAATCCCCCGAAATATATACAAAAAGTCCTGCAGTGCTAGCTCATGTCCATCGATCCCCTGAAATATACAAAAAGCCCTGCTGGGGTAGCTCATGCCCTCAATGCCCCAAAATCTACAAAAAGCTGTGCAGGGGTAGCTCATGCCCCTGATCCCCAAAATATGCAAAAGTCCCCACAGGACTAGCTCGTGCCCCACAATCCCTGATCCCCAAAAGTACAGCAGCAACATGAGATCCCGAGTATCCCTGGAAGTCAGGTGGCCCCCCACCCGGCAGTGCCCAACCACCCCACCTCCCTGACCAATTTCATGCCAGCAACTGGCACAGCCCACCACTCACCAGAGTGGTCAATCACCAACTGAGCTCTTCAGTGAGCGTGTACTGTACATAGTACATGCTCAGTGAATGACAGCAGCTGAACTTGCAAAGGTTCAATTACCCCATTGGTAAAACAAATAAAAATAAATGTTCAAATATTCTAATAGTTAAACCATGTCAACTCTCTACCCAATATTACAATAGTCATATACAGTAGAGCATGAAAAGGAACATTATGAATAGTTACTAAAATATCACTTTTTTTTTTACTTTTTATTTATCAAAGTTTTATGATCATACAGTGCAAACTGTAACAAGCATAAATATAGTAGACAGGTACGCAGTACCCCACAGTGTACTTACAGGCACAATACAGTGGAAATGTATAGGACTGAGAGACCATACACAATGAGAGGCTATCTAATAACAAAAGGAGTGAAATATGAACTAAATACCCTGTACAGCAAGTACACTCTCACCTCAAAATATAGCTTTAACAGCTATATAGCCAGAATATCAGTTCTCTCATAGAATTGAAAAGTTATGAAGGGCTGAATGTCCTTACCGCTTGTAGACAGGGTAAAAAACATGACAATCTGGGCTCAATTAACCTTCCTTATAGACCCATAGTCTCGGCAGAGCAAGGCAACCTTCCCTATGGGTACAGGATAGAGACTCAGTGACTAGTTAACGTTCACAAACTGAGTGATGAACTTACTCACCGTTAAATAACTCCTACAGTGTTAGTTAATACAGGTTAACAGAGCAATTAACTAGAACAGCAATAAGGCATAATTATCCAATTTGTACCTAAATATAGAAACCATAGCATAAGATAGTGGAAGAAATCCACCCACAGTATTAAACCCACAACCCAAAAAAAAAAAAAAAAACAGCTTTAATATCCAGGAGCAACTTGAAAAATATGGGAAGTACTAATAAAGGTCCTCTATAGTCCAACAGTGCTCAGGCATAAGGCCCCAATCTCTAGCATGGATTAATCCAACAGGGAAAGTCAGTATCTCACCCCATGTCATCTGATGTAGAATCCTGTGGATTTATTTTTGCCAGAAGTTTTCCAGCAAACTGTGCTGCAGCAGTTGGGTCCAAGAAGACATGAGTCTTCGAGTCATGCCTTATTTGCACTTGCGCTGGGTAGTTAAGTCTCATGTCGATTCCCTGCCTCAAGAGATCTTTCTTTATCGGTTGCAGCTCCTTTTTTCTAGCCTGTGTTTGAGCGGAGAGATCGGGGAAGAACCCCAAATGACTACCTTCCCATTCAACCTCTCCCCTTGATCTGGCTGCTTGCATAAGGGAGATTCGGGCTTCCGGCACTGACAATGTGGCTATCACGGTAAGCGGTTTCTGGTGCTGATCTCCTCGTGGTCTAGAACACTGTGGAATTGCAAAGGCCTTTAAATTTTTTACTCCGAAGTCTTTTGGTAGGAACTGCAGATCTTCAAAGACCATGTGAGTAACTGCCACAAGAATCTCCGTAGATCCATTGAACTGAGGCGGGAAACCCATGATCCGAACATTTGCCTGTCTGTACACATTCTCTAGGCTTTCCACCTTGGACTTCAAAAAGGATATGTCCTAAATACAAGCTGTGTTACAGTTCTCTTGCCTTGTTTGTGAATCTTGTAGAGATTTAATAGCTTCAGTATTATCCTGTATCAGACAATCAGTATTTGATAACTTGGACTCCATCGCCACCAATCTTTTATTAGTCTCCTCGCCTTTCGCCTGTATTTTAGTGAGACTAGCCAGATTAATGGATGTGGGAGCCCTACTCCAAGTCATATTTTGGGACGGGGGGGCCCTAAATGCCAACATCCCACTCTTCTGTGGTGCCGGGCATGCAGAAACCTTGTAAACTCCAGTAATTCATCAATTTAAAAATTAGCCTCTAGCTTAGTGGTGAAGCTACGTAGAATATTTTCAGAGCAATGTGGTTTTGCTCCCAGATTTCTGATAAATGATGCATCAAATAATTTAAATTCAAACAGTAAGTATAGTAGGTAGCCCCACCATGGCTATAGAATATTGCAGCCCCCTGAGCCCAGGCTAGAAGCAGTAGCAGGCAATCCTCACCCTCATGTAAATGCAATTATTTTCTTTTCTTTGTTTTTTTTAGCCATTTTTTTTGCTTCAATTCAATTAACTGCTGTTAAGTGTTCCTTTCCCGCTGTTTCCAATCTAACCAAATCATCCACCAAATCCAAAACTCATTGAAGTCAAGACAAAATAAGAAAGTCAACATGACAGTGTTGGCACTTAGCATGCAGTAAGTTACAACATACCTGGTGGTGTGGCCTGCCCTGACAGACTGGTCGATCATCGGACTTGGCCTGGGACTCCTCACAGGACCAGAGGCCCAGCAGCAGCACTGACTGACTACAGTCACTAGCACACAGCAATTGTCTCTCCAACTCTCGGAATCAGAGTTGTCATCAACATCTGATGAAAAGAAGCACTGGACAGTGGCAAATCAGTTGACTCCAGCCCTGCCCGCTCTCTCTATTAGTAGTCTGTAGTCTTCTTCGATTGAGAGTGAGACAATCTCCAACCGACCGTTGTCCACTCATCCTCCTCCATCCTTGACTCCTCATTGCCCGGCCACGTGCCCTGACACTACTCACATTCACGCAGATTCCCGCCTCCTAGTAGCCACACTTCCAGGAGGATCTCTGAGACATGGTTGGTAGTGGTGGTGGGGTCAGGGTGAACCAATCACAGACTGCTTGTCTGTGCTGTGCAGCTCGCCCCACACCCAAGAAGTGGAGCCAGAGAAAACTGAGAGACTCACTCAGAGCGGGGGAACCTGACTGGGGGCTTTTTTTTTTGGCAATGCTGTGAATGTGATGATCCCACAACTGCTTGACAGTACAGCAAGTATGGCCAGTCCGAGGTTGGCGGCTATGGTCTGCCGGGTATGGAAAAAGGAAATAAATTAAGTTACATTAAACAATGAGGGGGGGCCCTGCTGAACCATGGGGCCCTACGCCATGGTGTAATCTGCATACAGGTTAATCCAGCCTTGCCTGTATCAGACGATCAGTGTTTGATAACTTGGACTCCACCGCCACCAATCTTTTATTAGTCTCCTCGCCATTCACCTGTATTTTAGTGAGACTAGTCATTATTTGTGAGGTCGGGAGCTCAGGCATTGGCATTCCAATAATCACTGCAGGCCCAGATCCTGGGCTGGAGCTGACTGAGGATAGAAATGGATCCAGGCTGTGGGTTGCTTTCTTATTGTCTTTTTTGGGTCCCATCTTGTGCTGACGGGGTTCTGACAGATCCCAATTAACTTTCTATGGGTCCCTACTTTCAAATTCACAGTTATTTAGCACTTTTTGGATGTGGATTCATAGAGCTGTGCTAAATTGCAGATGCCATTTTGCTGCTCCACAGTGCCCCCACTTAAATATCCTTTAATGCCATTCAACTAGTGACAAGATAATTAGGGTCCCAGAAAAAGAAAACAGCCACTTCAGACACTTCACCATTTAAGTGTTATTTTGGAAGACTACACAAAACTTTTTATTATTTCAATGGTCCATTGTTTCAGATGCTGGTATCTTCTGAGTTTGCTTTTGAAACAGTTCTGGTAGCAAAGTCAGCAAATGCTGACTCGCTGATTCCACTGACTGGAAAGCGAAGTTGCCATGGGGGAAATATATAATCAATTTTGCTGGGTACTGCATTCTGAACTTTACTCCTCCTCCTTTGCGTAAACTTTTGTTAATACTCACATAGGCTCTTTGTCTTTCTCGGGCTGACTGACTAACGTCATTGACAATATAAAACCTGTGTTGCTGCCAGTATAAGGCTGGTTGAGCTCTCGCAGTTCGATAAATTTTTATTTTATCTTGAAAGTTCAGTAATCTACATATTAATGCCCTTGGTCACTCTTCTGGTTTAGGATTAGGGTGAAGGGGTCTGTGTACCCTCTCAATTAAGCAACATTGCCCAGAATCTGGTGGACCAGTGATTTGACAGAATAAATAATTAGTGAATATAATGACATCAGGTTATTCTGCTCCTTTCAGTATACCAATAATTAGCAAATTGTTTCTGTGTGACCTATTTTCTAGGCCATCTATTTTTTCCTCTGTCTTTTGTAGCCCTCTTTATAGGGATATCATTTCTTTATCTTTAACCTGAGCTCTGTCTTCTAAAGAGCTGACTGTGTTTCCACATCAGAGACTCGAAGCATCAACAAGTCCAGCAAAGATTTTATTGACTTAACATTCAGAACTATCTCAGTAATTATCGCTTTAATCAAAGTAAATTTTGCTGAATAGGTGCCATGACCCTTTTCTCGAGCCATGTCTTTGGAGGCAGAAGGGCCGCTCACTTTTCCATCTGATTTGTATTGTTTTGGTGGTTTTTGCTGATCTGGACTCAGTAACAAAGCCGCATATACTTATTTCTTCCCAATATCTTGTTCAGTCATCCTATAGTAAAGTAGCTGAGCCTCCTAAGAAAAAGTAGAAGGCATGAAGTAGAACAATTATTTGGTTGGAGAGAGATAAAATAATTGATGAAATCTAAAGAATTAGGAACAACTCACCACAGAGCTTGTTAACTTGCAGCCATCGCCATAGCCGTCCAACCGGAAGTCCCCACTAGAGTAAGTTAATCTTTCCCTCTCAGACCATCTTTCATTTTATTAACTCTCTTTATTTGTGCAGAAGGAACAGTTTGACACTACTTATGCAGATACTGTAAGAAAAATGGCACTGTATCACTTATACACACTTCATACTGCCGCTAGGCAGCATCATTGACAACATTCCAGAGTGAATGAAAAGTTTATTTCTGGATGCCCTATGACATAGCTCCCATTTATTGTCATTGATGATGTGTCGTCAAGGCACAGGTCAGGTAGCATTGGAAAACCAGAAATGGTTGTAGAATTCACCAAAAATTATTTATTTACACTAGTAGTATCACAAAATAAACTTGTTCAGTGTAACTATTTACAAAGGCGAAATAAAGAAGAACTTTTGTACTTGGACCTTTAATTTAGGGTAAAAAAAAAAACTAACCAACAAAACAAAAAACAAGCATGTGTTTGTCTGAGTTAACTGAACTGAATGGTTATCTGAACAGTTATCTAAGTGTAAATCTCAGGTGATTGAAAGAACTTAATAGCTGTGAGGTTTAAATTACTTGTAGAAAGATCCAGTAAGTAGGGGGAGTGGCTTAGCTAGAAGGAAGCTACATTTAAAGACTGCCTTAGAAAGATTCTTCTAATAGCTTGGCAGAAGACACCAGGAGAAAGGACTGCTGTGTGACTGGACTTCTCTACTGGGACTATATTGCCCTCCTTCCCTCCCCTCCACCCACCCACCCAAAGCTAGTTCTATTTTTATAGGCACAGGATTTGACTGACAACAGGAACTTCCTGTTTGGGAGCAGGAAGTGAGTGATCACAGAACCACCAAAAACCCACCATCCTAGAAGGGCAAGAGTAACTCTCCGGCCCTCTCTAGCTGCTGGAGGTCTGCCTCTGAGCAAGTAAGGGGTCTACTGAGAAATATAGGATATTCTTGTCTCAGAACAGGACAATCAGGAGCTTAAAGGGCACACAGGCAGAAAGTAAGGAGAGAGAGAAAAAAAACAGAGGAAAGAGTAAGGATTGCAAACAGTTAAGGGGCCAGAAATAAGACATGATTGGAGTGGTGCAGTGGAGTGGCTGTGGAGCAGCAGTCTTCTGAGAGACGTTCTGGAGGATGTGGTGTTATCCCATCTGCAAGCACCTCTCTGGGCTGAGGGAGGAGGTTGCTCATCTCCAGGCTGAGTTGGCCAGGATTTATGGGACCTCCTCCTCCATCCAGGGACCACCAGTGCCACTGCCGTTGCCTCAGAGGTTGCCAAGAAAGAGGAGCAGTTGGACCACAGTGGGCTCAGGGAGGGTGAGGGTGGTGGAACAGAGGCACATCCCTCCAGTTGTACCTCTCCACAATTCCTATGCCATTCTGGCAAAGTGTGGTTCCTCTATGGAGGCACCCACAGGAGAGACCAAGGAGGATGCTGGGAACCTCCACATAGGAGACCCACAGAAGGGTGGCAGGGGATCCTGCAGGGGAAGGAAACAACTCCTGCTGGGGGACTCCATTGTTAGGAAGGTAGAACTGGGGGAGGAAGGGGAGAGGGAGGTAAGGTGCCTGTCTGGTGCCATGGCTTGGAGGGACAGGGAGCGAATCCTCAGGATTGCTGGAGCAGCTGCACAGGGAAGGGAGCTGGATGTCATTGTCCACCTAGGGACAAATGACCTGGCTAAGAAAGGGATTAGATAAGTGCAGGAAGAGTTTGTGGAATTTGGAGGGGCCTTAGTCAAGTAGCACGCACAGTAACCTTCTCGGAGGTGCTGCCCATCTGTGGCATAGGGGCTAGGGTGTTCTGCACCATGGGATTCAATCAGTGATTGAAAAACTGGTGTGGAGCTCAGGGATTTGGCTTCATTGGGGACTGGGGTTCCACCTGAAGTGATGCAAGCCTATACTGGCATGATGGGCTGCATCTGTCCAGGAGAACCAGGATCCTAGGTGATAGGTTTAAATGCTTCATTGCTGGCTTAATTAAACTAGCCAAGGGGTAAGGCACGGAAAGGAGAGGAAATCCTAGCCCCCCCAAATAATCATGGTAGTAAGTGCGGCAAACACCAACATAGAGGTGTCGATAGGGAGAAGGGCAGGGGTAAATGGAGAAAGTGACAAAGGCAAGAAGGACAGGGATGGGGCAAAAGGAAGTAAGGCCATCAGGAAATGGAGGGTAATGGGTACCAATGCCCGT
Organism: Neoceratodus forsteri; assembly: GCA_016271365.2. Taxonomy (NCBI): domain Eukaryota; kingdom Metazoa; phylum Chordata; order Ceratodontiformes; family Ceratodontidae; genus Neoceratodus; species Neoceratodus forsteri. The sequence continues at coordinate 706,246,455 of CM057459.1, read as the reverse complement.
AGTCTGGGCAACAAGCTCCCTAAGCTGGTGGCCTTGATGGAAAAGGGATGCCTGGATATCGTAGCAGTCACAGAAACATGGTACACTGAGAACCATGACTGGGATGTTAACATACCAGGGTACATAACCTACAGGAGAGACAGGCAGGGGAGAAGAGGGAGGAGTAGCTCTCTATGCAAAGGAAGGGATAAAGCAACTGAACAAAAGAGTAAACAGGGAGGAGAGGAGGCACTGTGGGTCACCTTGGAGACTGGAAGGGGCACCACAATCCGCACAGGGGTTGTGTACAGACCCCCATGTCAGGGGGAGGGAATGGACAAGGATATGATAGAAGGCATTCTTAGAATGGCAAGGAAAGGGGAGATACTGTTGATGGGAGACTGAATATGCCAGATGTTAACTGGAGCCACATCCAAGAGCAGGGCCATTGTTGATGCCCTACAGGTGGCAGACCTCAGACAGCTAGTTTCGGAATCCACTCGTGAGGGAGCAATCTTAGACCTCATACTCTCAAACGGGGGCAGTGAGAGGATCTCAGATCTAGAAGTGGGTTGCCATCTGGGGACACATGACCATCAAACAGGGTGGTTCACATTAAACTCAGCTACAGAGTCAAGCCATACAAAAGTGAGGTACTGGACTTTAGGAGGGCTGACTTTGGCAAGATGGGAGAGTGCCTCAGAAAAGCACTAGCAAACAGGCTAGAAGGAGGTGTGGAGCAACAATGGGGAATCATTAAAACTGCCATCACAGAGGCAACAAGCCTTTGTGTGAAGCAAATAAACAAATCAAAATGAAAGAAAATGCCACCATGGTTCTCAAAAAGAGGTGGCTGTGAAAGTCAGGAAGAAAAAGATAGCATTCCAGAAGTATAAAGAAACACAGAAGGAGCAGGACAGAGAGCTGTACCAGTTAAGGCAGAAGGAAGCAGTGAGGGGAAGTCAGAATAGCAAAGGTCCAAACTGAGGAAAAGATAGCCAACTCAGTTAAGAAGGGGATAAAACCTTTATAGGTACATCAGCGAGCATAGAAAGACAAAGGAGGGATAGTGAGGCTGAATAGAATGAAAATTGGGTGGACAGAGGGAAAGTGAAAAAGCAGGGATACTGAATGAATATTTCTGCTCAGTATTCACAAAGAAGAGGGGGGGAGTGCCTAATCCAATTAACAGAAGCACTCTTGATAGGGGGGTCGATCCCAGTCCTTTCACAGAAGAAAGGGTTCTGCAAGAACTCCTAAAACTGAAGGTGGACAAAGCAATGGGTCCTGATGGAATTCACCCCAGAATTCTAAAAGAATTAAGGGAGGAACTAGAGAAACCACTGGCTACTCTTTTTAATAAATCATGGGAGGATGGTGTGGTACCCGAGGACTGGAGGAAGGTGGATGTGATTCCCCTTCACAAAAGTGGGACCAAGACAGAGGCAGGAAACTACAGACCTGTCAGTCTGACCTCTGTGGTAGGGAAAGTGATGGAGTCACTTCTGAAGGAAAGAATAGTTGAGTACCTAGAGGCCAGTGGGGCACAGGACCCAAGGCAGCATGGTTTCACAGCGGGAAGGTCATGTCAGACAAATCTAATAGATTTCTTTGACTGGGTGACCAAAGTAGTAGACCAGGGAGGGGCTGTGGACATGGCCTACTGAGACTTTAGCAGGCATTTGACACAGTCCCACACAAAAGATTAATAGTCAAATTAACCAGCCTGGGAGTGGGTCCCAGGGTGGTAGCCTGGGTAAAACATTGGCTGCACAACAGGACACAGAAGGTAATTGTAAATGGAGTCCACTCTGAAGAAAGAGGAGTTACTAGTGGGGTACCTCAGGGTTCAGTATTGGGTCCAGTCCTTTTTAATGTCTTCATCAGTGACATTGCAGAGGGACTGGAAGGAAAAGTATGCCTTTTTGCAGATGACACAAAGATCTGCAACAGGGTTGATACACAAGGAGGCGTGGAAAGGATGAAAAGGGACTTGGCAAGGTTGGAGGAATGGTCAGAAGTATGGCAGCTAGGATTCAATGCAAAGAAGTGCAAAATAATGCACCTGGGAAACAAGAACCCAGGGGAAGAATACACAATGGGTGGGAGGTAGTAACAACAACAAAAAAGGAAAGGGACCTGGGGGTAATCATATCAGATGACCTTAAGGTTAGCAAGCAATATGAGAAGGCAGTAGGGAGGGCTGGGGGTATACTGGGATGTATAGGGAGAGGCATCAGCAGCAGAAAACAGAAAGTTGTTCCCTCTGTACAGATAGTTGGTGAGACCCCATCTGGAGTACTGTGTCCAGTTCTGGAGACCCCATCTCTGCAAGGACATAGACAGGATAGAGGCAGTCCAGAGGAGGGCAACTAAAATGGTGCAGTGTCTGCAAGAGAAGTCGTATGAGGAGAGACTAAAGGAGCTTAATATGTATACCCCTGAGGAAAGAAGGGAGAGGGGGGACATGATAGAAACTTTTAAGTACCTCAGTGGAATCAACAAAGTCCAAGAGGGTAGCATTTTTCAGAAAAAGAGACATGCAAGAACAAGGGGACACAATTTAAAGATAGAAGGAGGGCTGTTCAGGGGCAATGTGAGGAAGTATTATTTCACAGAGAGGGTAGTGGATGCATGGAACAGTCTTCCTGAGGAGGTTGTGGGGTCTAAAACTGTGGGAGAATTCAAGAATGCATGGGACAGACATAAGGCAATTCTTGTGGAGGTAGGAAGAAATAGGCTATTGGTTAACTAGGATCTGCGGTCTATCCTGTATGTAGGGAAATGGGCAGACTAGATGGGCCAAGCGGTCCTTATCTGCCGTCAAAGTCTATATTTCTTTCAGTCTTTGTGCCCCTTGTTCTCCTAGTCTTTCTTGCAGTTGCAGCTTAGCTCTTTTATAAGTCTTTTCAACCCCCATTCTTAGCAAGCATCCTGTTCTTGTAAGTGGTTTGTTCTTGTAAGTTTCAGGAGCTGCTAGAACACAGTGTGCTTCTTGAGGCCCCCTTTGCACAGCTTTTACAAAAGGCTCAACCATTTGCACTCAAGTAACCTCAGGAGCTTACAATAGCTTTCTGCACTCATTTCACATTATAATTATATACATTTCAACAGTAATGCCATATATTTTCTAAACAACAGATCCCAACATCAGTTATATTTCCACATACAGTGATTTGCACATATTTTTTTATATTAGCTGATATGCAAGTGAGTAAAAACAGACAGCAAGAGAAAACTGAGAGCCAGTGAGAAGCAAGAATTGCAAGCCTGTCGGGTTGATCAAGCCTAAAGTCTCACAGGAAAATCTGGTTGCGCAACCAGACAGTCAAATAGACAGGAAAGGACAGATCCTTGCATTTTAAACACTTTCTCTATAACAATTGGGACAGGGTCCTATCCCACCCTGTCACATGATGCTCCTGTAGTGACAATAAATCACTAATTTCTACTCCAGGATATTTCTACTCCAGGCACATTATCAGATTTTATAAAATGGAGAGAGTAAATCCTGCTTTCTGACTGGTTATTACCTGCGCATGGAATCTGTTCCATGCACAGGTAAAAAGAAGTTCAAGAAAGTAGGACTGCATTGAAAAGAAAAAGAAATCAATATGCCTTTAGAACGTTGGTTTTAAAGTGCCACCATTTTTTTTACTTGCTAACACGGCTCATCACTGACTTGTGGTTGATCAAGTAAACTCTGATGCTGCTCTCTAACCTTGTATAAATAATATACAGTAGTCCTAAACATGGAACCACTTAATTAAAAACATTAAAACGTAACTCACCATTCCCAATGCAACAGTACTAGTGAGGCTCCCACATCATGCCTGCCCCTGCTGTCTATGCTGCCAATCCCCACTTACAAACCACCACATCTCCTAATAAGAAACCCCCTTATACTGTTTTTCTGTTATTTCTTATTTTTCACCTTGATGCTGACAGGTGCAGTTCACCTTCATAAGTCGCACTCTTGGGGGGGGGAGGGGGCAAAACCACTTCCTCTCATTGGTTCACTGGGTGACAAGAAGATGAGTAGAAACTCCATGTATGTCAGCTATCAGCACTGTTAAAATTCTTGTGAAGGAGAAAAAAAAGCAACACTTACTATAACCTGTTCATCTTGTAATTTCGCTTTGGCTTCTCCAAGTCCCTGATCTCTCCTGCTGCACTTCCCGCCCACACTGTGCTATCATATATTATAGTATATGGGTGCTGCCTATTGTCAATGGATTTCAGCAACTGCTGAAATCTTGTTGTAGTACAGTTCAAAGGTCAAAAAAGTTGTTGTACTATCGCTCTGACATCACATCGATAGTACAACAACTTTTTACCCTTGACCTGCTGCCTGATTAGCTCAGACGATGCTCTATAGAAAAAAATGAAAAAACATGGCGGCAATTTAGCGCCGAGCAATGAGCCACCGACTGAGAAGTCGGGAATCGGACACGGAGAGCCATACATGGCTCCTTTCTAAAACAGTTTCTTTTATTTTTCTCACGATTTAAAAAAAATGACGTGCTGAGGAGCAGGATGGAGCATAAAGCAGGAGCGGGCACAAGCAGAAGCACCAGAGGGGAAGCGGGAGCAGCGCCTATGGCTAACGTAACGAAAAAAAAAAAGTAAAACAAAAAACCCATATACTATAAAAACAGTGGATGGGTGAACATCCACCAACTAAGTCTCGTCCCATCTCGGGCAGTTGATGACATCAACGAAGACTCTCGAAGCCGCCTCCTGAGGTCTCTGTGATGTCATCAACTCCCTCGATGGAAACACAGACTTGTTGTGGATGTTCACCCATCCACTATTCTATATGTGGTTAATGAAAATGAACTAACAAATAAAAGACACAGATCTTACTTCAAGGAAGGGTCTTGCAGAAGGCCACACCGGCAGGACTATGCCACCAGGCACTAGGATCACATGGAAAACTTCTAGCTAGCATTCTACCATGGGGAACCATCCCCCACTGATGTCAGTTATCTGACGTCAGTATAGGCTATATAGGATGGCAGTCCCCCACACTACCTCAGTTCTTTTCCTGCCATTGATCCCTGCACGTCAGACCTCGGGGAATGCAGCTACAGTCGACCACCACTTCCTATGCTTACGGGCTTTTTTATTTTAGTTTTTTCATGTGTAAAACATTGAATTTTTCAGTGTTTGTTTGATGGATTTATGTCTTCTACACCAGCCTCATGTTCCAACTGCTCCACGAAATGTGTCTGCAGCAAACAGATTCCTAAGAAGGATGGCCATTCTGCATGTCTGATCTGCCTAGGTCCCAGCCACAACACCAAAGCCTGCCAGTTTTGCCAGAAATTCAATCAGACCACTCAGAGATGTTGATTGAAAATGCTGGAGAGCCACCTTCTTAAGGAAAAGGAGCTGCAGGCCAGAAGCTCTTCAGCCTCACCAGCACAGTCCTCTGGGGTGTCTTCTTCCCACAAGGAGAAGTCAAGGAAGCATAAACACTGAGAATGGGCCTGGTCAGCTTCCCGGTCGCTGTCACCCCTTAACTCATTGACTGTGATAGCATGGTCCTCCCATGGGCAGTCAGTGCCTTCAAACCCACCAGCCCTTACTTCCTCCAGGATTCCAGTGGCTCTGCCACCTGTACCTGTGTACAACATTACTCCACCGGTGGACTATAATGCCCTATTCTCGGCATGTTAGTCATTTATGCAGAAGCAGGCCCCCACCTCTCAGGGCCCACCTCCAGCTTCTCCCCTTCATCCCCCCAGGACCCCCAGCCCCAGAATATAGGTAGGGTTGGGCCAAGCGAACCCCTCTGGTGCCCAACCTGAAGCCAGTACGGGCTCCAGGAAGGGCGATCGCTGGCCTCTGACACCAGTTCCAGACAGAAAGTCCTCTGAGGATGACTCTGAATCCTCAGGATCTTCCTCTTCTCTAGGGGAGTCTTTGGGAAGAGAGGACCAGACTAAGGAGGTGCCCAAGTCTCCCCCCGCGATGATCCATTCTTCACAGACGTTATGTGCCTAGTCCAGTCCATTATGGGATGGGAGACAGAGGAGCAAGACCCAGAGCGATGGCACTTAGCCAATTTCCTTCAGCAGAAGGATTCTGTACCAGTGGTGGTGCCACCCTTGATTGACTTATATAAGGATGTCACCAAGGCAGCTTGGGCTCACCCCTCCACTATTCCGCCTCTCCCAAAAAAGGCAAATCATCTTTATCATGCCCCAGTGGGTAAGTCTTTTCTTGGGAGTCACCCTAAGGTGGATTTTGTGGTCATTAATGCCCCCATGACCACCCTAAGAAGCCCAAGTACCTTAATGCTCTCTCCCCAGACCATGAATCCCAGCAGCTGGACTAGATTGGCATATGGGTCTGTGCCTCTACTACTTTGGCTAGTAATTATCTGACCCATATGGTGTGATACCAAAACGCCATGTGGGACCAGAATAGGAACCTTGTTCAGACTCTGCCTGAGGACTCCACAAAAACACAGCTTGCCCAGCTCATGAAGCTGGGCTCAGATGTGGGCAGCCATGTGTTCTGGGGGGGTCTTACAACACTGTCAATGCCTTTGGGCATGGGCTACTGCTGGTGTTTTCCTCCAGCGCCATTCTTGACTCTGGGCCTCTGGTTTTGCCCCAGATGTTCAGGTCAGCATTTTGGATGCTCTCTTCCGTGGCTTGGTCCTTTTTGGGGGTGATATCCAAGACCTCATTTCTAATTTGCAGAAGCCAGGCAAAGCCTTTAAATCAGTCCATTCACTCTACCATACCCAGCCTAGAGTGAACCAATGCCAGTCCTTTTGTTTTTCCTCCCACATGCAGGCTGGAGGCCAATTTGCCAAGGGCCAGCAATGGCGTAAAACCACCACCAACCCCACAGCTTCTGCCGCTCAAGCCCCAAGGGGGTCCCGTGGCCCCCCTGTCCGCTCCTGCCCCACCTCCTGAATCCTTAGCTAACCCCCCCAACCAAGGGTCCAAGGCAGGCAGTTGAGATTAGTTCTCTCTCCACCGGGTGGGGTGGCAAGCAGTGACCACAGACAACTGAGTGCTAAAGCTCATAGCTCAAGGTCACACTTTGGAGTTCCTGGTGTGGCCTCCCGAGACCCCTCTTTTTCACTCTACTTACCCTTCCGTGCACCTTCCCCCGGTTTGGGAGGAAGTTCAGGCTCTTCTCCAAAAAAGAGTCATACAGCCTGTCCCTCAGGCTCAGTGGGGAAGGGGGTTTTACTCCCACTTCTTCCTTGTCCCCAAAAAGACCAAGGATCTTTGGCCCATCCTAGACCTGAGCAATCTGAACCTCTACATAGAGTACAAACTCTTCAGGATGGTGACCCTTCAGGGGTTGCTACCCCTGCTGCACCAGGGAGACATGCTCTGCTCACTGGACTTGCAGGATGCTTACCTGCACATCCAGGTATTTCCTGCTCACCGTCATTTCCTCTGCTTCCACTTTCAGGGTGCCCACTTCCAGTTCCTGGCTCTCCCTTCTGGCCTTTCCTTGGCTCTGCCACGGGTATTTATCAAATGCCGGGCAATGGTAGCAACAGTCCTGCTACTTCTGCTCATCCTCTCAGGCAATATACACACTAACCCAGGCCCTCTGTACACAATATTCTCCAACAAAGGTCACCTGATGTTAGCTCACGTCAACACTGGTGGCCTCCTACCCAAACTAGACTAGATGAATTTAAAGCCTGGATCTCAAACTCCAACCTAGATGTTGTTGCAGTAACTGAGTCCTGGCACCCCCCCAAGATCCCTGACAGTGAGGTATGCCTAGGCTCCCACTCTATGTTTCATCAGGATCGTACCCACAAGAAGGAGGGGGGTGCCTGATGTCTGTGAAGTCTCACATTAACGCAACTTTGCTCCACTCCTCATACATGGCTGAACTGGTTGAATTCCTTGCCATAAACATTGTCCTTGGTACCAAAGGAGAAAAAAAAATGTGTTTTGCAGTAACCTACATCCCTCTCCCACAGCATCACCATTGGCATTAATCAGGTATGTGAGACCCTCTCTACTCTTAATCCTCACTGTGCTAAAATTATAATGGGTGACTTTAACTGCAACTGGCTAAACAACAATAGTAAAACCCAACAAGATCAGTTTGCAAGTCTCTACCTCTCTCAAGTCATATCCCAGCCCACCCATGTAAACTACAAAACTGGAACAACTTTATTGATAGACTGGATCTTGGTCTCACTTCCAGACAGGGTCCCTCGTGTTGCAGTCCTACCAGACTTCCTGAGCGACCACTCCCCTGTCCTGTGCACCTGGTCATCAAAAAACCCTGTGCAGCACCATTCATATCTAAAGCCAGGGTTTTCAAATCACACAAAGCCACCCAGCTTCGTGGTCTGTTGCAGGACAAGGACTGGGCCTTCCTGCAGCAAGCTCAGGACATGGATAAAGCACTCAGCTATTTCACCAATCACTTTAATGGGATAAGCAACATAGCTGCACCTCCTAAAAAAGTAGTCAAAAAAGATAACTCAACCCTGGTTCACCCCCACCATCATGTCACTTATGAGGGAGCGCAATAAGCTCTGGGCACAGTACAGGAAGCTAGGCCTCAGACCACTCCTACAGAAATATAAGGGACTCAGGAATAAGGTAAAACACCTGGTCAAAATGGCCAAATCCAATTACCATAAAACTTACAATCCTCCATCCTCAATGCCCCCATGTCCTTCTGGAGAGACATCAATGTTATACCAGGGCACCAGCAGAAACCCCTTGCCCTCTCCCTCTTAGTGGGCGGATCCACAATAGAAGGGGATAGCAACATAGCCAACTCCTTCAATAGTAATTTCAATGACTTCTCTGTTCACATCCCACCCCAGCCCAGTCCTCCCACCAATGTTAGCTCAATCTCAGACATTAATTCGCCCCCTAATTTTTTCCTAAAATGGCTATCCTGGGCTGACACCTGTAAATACCTCTCCCAGATGAAAATAAAAACCCATATCGGACCAGACAACATAGATATGAAGATCCTAAAAAATGCCATTAAGGAGGTCACATGGCTCATTCAGTTGATTTCCAACCTATCCCTCACTACAGGCCATGTGCCCAGCATTTGGAAAATAGCACACATAACTCCACTACACATGAGGGGTGCCCTTGACAACCCTACTAACTACCGACCCATCTCAATCCTGTCCCCACTTTCAAAAATTCTTGAAAAAATAGTCAATGACCAACTATCACAGTACCTGAACAATAATAACAAACTCTCCCTGGCGCAACATGGATTCCGATAAAAGCATAGCACTCAAACTGCCCTCATTGAATACACTGATCAATTACACTGCACTCTTGACAGAGAAGACCTTGCTGGATCTATTTTTATAGACCTCACCAAGGCTTTTGACGTAAATCACAACCTACTTTGCATCAAACTGCTGTTAAATGCCATTCGTCTCTCTCTGATTTCTTGCCTTTAACGGTTGGGGTTCTCCAAGGTTCTATTCTTGGGCCCCTCCTTTTTAGCTTATTCATGAATGTCCTCCCCCAAGTTTGCCCCTCCACCAAACTCATCCTTTATGCAGATGACACAGTAATCACCTCTTCCTACCAGAACCCAGAGACCATCCACCTAAAACTCCAGTCTGACTTCTTTACCATCTATAATCGATTCACTAGCAACCTATTAGGCCTCAACGCAAAGAAAACAAGTCATGCTATGCTACTCTAGAAATAAAACCCTTACTTTACCACCCCCCCCCGTGTCACCACAGTGACTGGCACCTACCTCAAACAGGTACAGACATTCAAATACCTTGGGGTGACCCTAGACTCACGTCTGACCTACTCTGCCCATGTTGACGTGCTAATAAAAACTGCCAATGCAAGACTAGGGCTGCTATATTGGCACAAAAACTCATTCCTAACAGAAATCAAGCAGCTCCTCATTAGAAGCTACATACTAAGCCTCATTGACTATGGAATTGTAGTCTATGGGGCTGCCTGTAGCAAGACCCTCGACAGGGTGCGGGGACTCATGACAAGGGCCTGCCGCTTCTCCCTTTCAAAAGGCCGTGACTTTCACAAATGCTGACTGTACAGTGACCTAATGTGGTTAGCCCTTGATTCTTGATTCCAATACGCCTCGCTTGTCACTGGCAAAAAAGCCCTGCTCAGTCATTTTACTCCAGGGGTCCAATCCCTTTTGATCCCGATGATATCAACATACACCACTAGAAGTGCTGAGCAAAACTCTTTGATCCTCCTCCACGGGAAAACCACATTGGGCTAATCTTGTTTCTCATTTAGTTTCCCTAAACTCTAGAACTCTATCCCAACCTCTCTAAAAACCACCAACTTTCTCCCCTAGTTTAAATATCAGTTGCTTGCCTCACTTGCACAACCCCACCCCTGTAGCTGCTTTAAATAACTGCACTGTCTCTAAACCTGCTCTTCCTCCCCACCTGTCTAGCCTCTCTCTAACCTCTACTCTAACTCACTAGCAATGTGGTTTGACCCCAGTTGTAATTTTTTACCAACTGCAGCTTTGTACTTGATCTTGTTTTCTATGCTGAATTGTAAATATGTAACTTGAAACCTGTACTATATCAGATGTAACCTATTCCTCCATTTGCGTGACACTTGTCTATTCTGTACATATTTTTATCCCGACCCTAGATCCTTTGAAAACAGGCACTGCCTAGAGGATCCTGAGTGTAATAAATAAATAAAATTGCCATGGTCCCCCTGGCCTGACTGCACATGTGGGTGCCACAGTGGACCCTATGGGTCCAATGGGACCAGCGCATTGACAACCTTGACCAGTTGGTCCTGGTCTCCAACCTGGTCTGGAGGGTTCTGGCCTGGTGAATGGACCTGGCCAATCTATTTAGATTTCGACTCCCTGGCAGGTTCTTACAGTGGATGCCTCCAGCATGGGATGGGGCACCAATCTGGCCGACCACCAGACTCAGGGTACCTGATCAGGCATAGAGCAAGCTCTTCATATAAAGTTCCTGGAGATGCAGGCAGTTTTATATGCCCTCGGGCCTTTCAGACTCATCCTCCTGGGTAAGTTACTAGTACAGACAGACAATATTTGCATAGTTTACTGCATCAACAAGCAGGGGAGCACTCACTCTTACCCCCTATTTTGGGAAGCGATGAGAGTCTGGTATTGGATCATTGAGCACAATCTGAAACTCTCAGCTGTCCACGTTCCTGGTGTTTAAAATGTCTTGGCAGACAGTCTCAGCCACTCCAGGACACGGCTCATGAGTGGGAACTTCTGACCTCCGTGGTCAAAGACCTCTTCAACAGGTGGGGTTGTCCAGAGTTGGACCTCTTTGCATCCCCACTCAATGCAAAACGTGCTTTTTTGCTCGCTCGATCCCTGGCCTGGAGTTTTCTGGTGAGATGCATTGTTCTTCTCCTAGAAAGGGAGGTTTCTGTATTCATTCCTTCCCTTCTCACTTCTGCAGAAGGTTCTGCTCAAGCTCCAGTTGGAAGAAGCAGAAATAATTCTCATAGCTCCCTTCTGGCCTCACCAGATTTGGTTTCCCCTGCTAAAACAGCTAGCTGTGGAACCTCTGGTGCCCCTGCTCCTGTGCACAGGCTTGCTGTCCTAGGAACAGGGCACTGTAGTCCATCCATACCTCAAGTTCCTGCATCTCCATGCATGGCTCCTGTGAACCTAGCTATCACCTGCTTTGTTATGTCCTCTAGGGTCATTGATGTCCTGGCTACAGCTAGAAAACCCTCCAACAGGGCCACTTACACAATGAAATGGAAGTGCTTTTCCGTCTGGGCCACTGCTCACAATTTGGATCTTTTCATCTCCCCAGTGAATCATGTGTTGGAGTACCTCCTTTCCCTTTCGAATTCAGGCTCGGGGTACTCCTCTCTTAAGATGCACCTTTCCACCATCTCTTACTATCATGTACCTATCAAGGGCAAAGCTGTAACTCAGGTTGATGTGTTCCACATATTTCTGCGGAGCATTTTGCATCTGAAACCTCCCATTCGGTAACCAGTCCCTTCGGTGTTTGATTAGCTAATTGCATTGTCTACTGCTACCACAAATACAACAAGCCCCTTCCGGGGTGGTAAAAGGCCATTCCACCAGGGGTATGGCTGCCTCCACAGCTTGATTCAGAAATGTGTCTGCTGCTGATATATGTGCAGCTGCCACCTGGAGTTCTGTATATACCTTTACCAAGCATTACAGTCTGGACATCACCTTTAGGTCCACAGTACACAGTCATGGCACTCACCCTCCACATTGAAAGAAGTCTAAGTCACACATGTAGCTATGGTTACTAGTACTCCAAACTTTATTTTCAAAAGCAAGTAAAAATGACCCACATGAGTCCAGGAGAATGGACAAAAACAAGCTCTGATGTTTCACCTGGTAACAGGCATTATCCAACTTTTCCAGTGTAGAGTGTGAGTGCCGTGACTGCGGACTGCAGATTTGTATTTTGTCACCGTGCACCCCGGGAGCCTTGGTGTAGCTCTGTTTTTACTTCTGCATCGCCTCTAGGTGTAGCACCAATTTTGGCCGGGCAGTTCTTCAGGGCCTTCTGTCATGAGCTCTTGACTGCTGTCTTGTCCTCCTCCCGGTGATGTTATCCTGGTGATAACCAGTACTGCTTGGGACTCAGTCCTACCAGTGTGGCCTGCTGCAAGAGCCTTCCTCAAAGTAAGACAGTACGGTTATGTAAGAACTTACCGTAACAGTAGATCTTTAAGAGAAGCTCTTGCAGCAGGCCCTACTTTCCCTCCCTCCCTCCCTCCTTGCCCCTACTTCTCTTTTTTGATTGTATCTGCTTCTGCCTTTTCTTTGGCTCTTGGAATAACCTCCTCGGATCTTCATCAGCTGGCCATGCAGAGTCTCCGGCAAGAGAACTAAGGTGGTGTGGGAGACCGCCCTCCTATATAGCCTATATTGATTTCTGATGATTGACATCCACAGAGGGGCGGTCCCCATGGTAGACTGCAAGTTTGAAGTTTTCCGTGTGGTCCTTGTGTCTGGTGGCATAGTCCTACCAGTGTGGCCTGCTGTAAGAATTTCTCTTGAAGAACTACTGTTATATTAAGTTCTTACAAAACTGTACTTTCTTTATTTATCTTTTGTCCGTCCGATTTAAAAAAAACGCTGCACACCAATACATGGAGCACCCAAGCTGCTTGCAGTGGCAAAGAACACATGAGCTAAAAACACTGGGATCAAGGAGAAGAACAAAGAAAACAAAATTGTCCGCGCTCTCTTGATCCCACCCCCCCCCATTCCCATGGTGACCATAACAACAAGCTTCAGCTATGGTGTCCACTATAGCAAAAAATAAATACAGGCGGAGGAACTATTTCACAACAAAATGCAATAAAGAATAAATGTTTTTCTATATAAACATAAACTTTTTCTTTTTTACATGCATGTAAACCAGAGAGTCCCATTTTACAAGCACAATAAGACACCCTGAGAGTATGCATGGAACAGATTTTACCACACTTCCAGAGGCTGAAGGCCTTGTGTCTCACTACACCCCTGGACGCATGGTAAAATCTTTTCCATGCACACCCTGTCATGTCTTATTGCTTACCTAGAACACCTGTCAGAATTCCAAAATGATGTAAATCCTTACCAGAACTTATTTGGAATGTCTGGAATATGTAATTCTTTTGAATTTGTTCATTAGAATGTGTTCACTTGAATATGAATGGCAACAGCTTACTGGTACAATGTAACAGGAACAATAGTCCAGAATCAAGGTTTTAAACTTTTTTTTTTAAAATACATTACTAGGATTTGAACACTAGGACATATCTTGCTAGAAATACTGTTGCATTTTTATTTCATTTTTACTGACCAGGTAAGCACACTATACAATTGCAATGCCTATTTTCAGGTGTAACCTGGGAGAGTTAACAAACAAGGCAATGAAGACAAGCAATATCGGAACAATTGCACAGAAAGGTTACAGGCTGCAGGAGGACATGGTAGCATAACACAATTAAAATACAATATCGGGTGCAAACTCCCATTAAAAATGGTGATCAGGTTGGGCCGGCCCGGTTGCTCTGAGGGTTGAGGCGCTGGATGCCACACCTCGCGCTAAACCAGCGACCTGGGTTCAGAAGCGGACTCGAGTGCCAGGGCCAGGGGTCAACAGTGGAGGGAGGGAGGGAGAGGATTGAGCGTCCAGGAGACTGCTCTCCTCTCCCGGGGGGAGGGCTTTAGGCTGTCCGCATCCTGGCGGCCGCAGATGGAGATCAGGGGCATTACAGGACGTAGACCGAGACAACAGGGATTGAGCATGGCAGACACCAGCAGGGTTGCCATGCGCCATGGTGTCAGTGCACGCCATGCTCGGAAGAGTGGGGGAACTCGAGGGACAAATGCAGAAACACCCCTTTTGCCAGATAGGCGACAGCCCTCACAGTGCTGAACTGCCACATGCCCAACACTGGATCCCTCTGTCTGTGCCCTTTCGGTCTCCCCGGGCTCTTCCCCTCTGGGGCTCGGGGGGAAAGTAATGCCATTGAGGAGGCAGGGGGCACAGTGGGTGGTAGAGCGGCATAGGCAAGTTGAGTGGCCCGAGAGAGTTCTGGTACAGGAGGAGATAAAAGAAAGTTGACAAAAAAAAACAATGGTGATCCAGAACAGAACATAATAGATCAATGCATTATGTAACACAATCACTGTAAAGTGCACACACAGTCTGTAAACCACCTAAGGTATACACGCAGGAGAGTGCTGGTGACCCCAGCATATGGCAGGTATCCATGGAGGTAAAGTGCATGTGCTGGCAATCATCCTTCAGGAAGTCCCAGAGGGATCTCCGGAAGAGTGAATGGGAGGCAACACTATGGATCGGGGACGGAAAAGAGTTCCAAAGCTTAGAAAACCATACAGCGAAGGGCTGGTCACCTGAGGCAGTGCAGGTCTTAGGTACAATTAGCAGGGACTTATCACTGGACCCAAGTAGGAAGCTTGACTTAGAAAACGTAGAAACATAGACAATGATGGCAGAAAAAGACCAGAGGTCCATCCAGTCTGCCCAAGTTCCCTATAATCCCTGGAACCTACTGTTCCTCCAGGGTACTAACCCTCCCTGTCCTCTCTCTCTAGTCTCCACTTTGGTCCTTTCACTCCTGGTAGCCATTATTCCCTTCATTATGTACCACCCCTGCTTGAATCCCCTGACTGTTTTTGCACCCACCTCTTCAGCCTATAGACTGTTCCAAGGTTCCACCACCCTTTCCATAAAGTAATACTTCCTCACATCTCTCCATAACCTACCTCCTGTTAATTTCCATTTGTGTCCACATGACCGTGAATTAGTATTCAAACTAAATAGTTCCCCGCAGTTCACTATGTTATTTCCTTTAAGGAATTTGAAGGTCTCGATCAGATCTCCCCTCTCCCTTCTGGTCTCCAGAGAGTACATATTTAGTGCCTTTAGGCACTCCTCATAGGATCTGCCTTGCTGGCCCCAAATCAGTTTTGTTACTCTGTGCTGCACTGTCTCCATCCTATCCTTATCCTTTCTGAGGTGAGGACTCCAGAACTAGGCACAGTACTCTAGGTGAGGCCTTACCAAGGATCTATAGAGGGGAAGTATTACTTCCTTTCTTCTGCTATCAATACCCCTCCCGATACATCGCAGCATCCTGTTAGCCTTGCTGTATGCCTTGTTGCACTGACTCGTGTGAGCTGCTAATGATGCCTCCTAGATCCTGTTCCTCAGCTGTGGTGCTACGTCTCTCTCCTTCCATTCAGTACTCTGTCTTGGGGTTCTTTTTCCCTAGGTGCATGACCCTGCACTTTCTAGCACTGAATTTTAACTGCCAGACCTTTGACCACCTCTCTAGCTTCTGTAGGTCTCTCTTCACTTCCCTTATTCCCTCATCACTATCCAGCCTCCCACACAGTTTTGCGTCATCTGTGAAGAGACACAGCCTGTCCTGGAGTCCCTCACCTCACCAGTGTCACTAATGAACATGTTGAAGAGGACCAGACCCAGAACAGATCCCTGTGGAACCCCTCTCATAACATCCCTCTCCTCTGACTTAACCCCATTGACCACCACCATCTGCTGCCTCCCCCTTAGCCAGTTACCCTCCCAGTTCACTATGGGTTTAGCTGCACCTAGGTCTTCCATCTTCTTCAGCAATCGTTTGTGAGGTACCAAGTCAAATGCCTTGCTGAAATCAAAGTAGAGCAGATCCAAAGCTTAGATTAGTTTAAAGCAGAGTTAGACACTTTTAACTGACCCACAAGGACAGAAGTGGTAGCACTTCCGAGGACATTGTCAGTGAAACAGCCCCGAGCAAATGAACAACTATTTGCTGGGGAAAGCATGCTTAGTTTACTATAGGGCTGACAGTGATGTGCGAGATGAGCTGTGGATAGGGTAAACCTGCAGATATTATTATAAGCCACATTCCATTTACACAGCCTGGACTTCGCAATATCGAAACAAGAAATAAGCCAGTAATTAAGGTTGGGGAAAAGCACCACCCTGGCAAGGGTGAGGCTAGCTATAGGGGTAAGGATGTGTTTGGCCCTATAGGCCAAGGCAAGCTTGTAGTTCACTGTCCTACAAAAATTAGAGATGTGTGGAGAGAAACCTAGCAGAAATCTTCCAGAAGATTTAAAACATGTATCAATTCAGGACATGTATAGAAGTGTGCAGCAAAGCAAGGGTTAACCTTTGCTCTGCCATGGACTTCTGTACATGTCCTAAATATTCGAGGACCCCAGGCCACTTTTCCCAAGGCCTGAAATATCCTGCCCACTGTAAGAGAGACTGGACTGCACCACATCTGGAGGACTGAGGTTGCATCAGTGAACTCCCAACACTTGATTACAACACCTGCTTTTCTTTTCAACACAGAAAAAAGTGATTGCAAAATTTTTGCTGGAATTCTTCTGTACGCAAAGAAACTACATTTCTGCTTTTTCTAGCTGAGAAGTCTGTTATGCAGAAAGTAGTGGTTATTTCTCCAACTAACATCACTTACGTCCCCATATTCAGAGTAACTGAGTGGCGCAAAATGGGTATGCACCATGCAAAGGCCATTATGTGGACCACAGTGCACTGAAGCAATATTCAAAGGGGTCGATGCGCCACACATTTGCAACTGCACTGGAGCACTAAAATAATATATGTAATGTACATACAGGGGGCAGTCACCTGAACATGACATGCACAGGGATATTAAGATGGTGGTGCTGTGCAAACAGGCTCCCAAGCTAAACTACATGGCACAAAATAAGGATTATAAAAAGGCACCCCCTATCCCAGCACAAACACACAAGTGATAGTGGTCCAGCAGCTCACCAGAGTTGCAGTAGAGATGAACATGGTCCACATCATAAGGATGATGCAGCTGGTTATGGAGGACATAGAAAGAGAGAATGACCTGTCTGGAGCACATTGCAGACTGTGATGACACTATTCTGCTTACCGTCTGTACCAGCACCAACAAATATTCATGGATCTCAGTGATGAGAAGATCATGGGCCAGTACAGGCTCAACAGGGCCATGCTAATGCAACCATGTGAACTCCTTTATGAGGATCTGCAGAATGACACTCACCACAGCCACACCATGTCAGTTGAGCTCAATGTGAAAGCAGTGCTCTGTTTACTGCCCACAGGTAGTTTTTAAATACCTGTTGATGACACAACTGGGATCCCCAGTCTGCCACGTCCCACCTACAGAACCAGTTCTTAACTGCACTGCTGTGCCAAGTGCATAACATTCCTCAACACACAGGCAGAAAGAATAACCATCAGTTGTATCAGGTTGAGCACCTACCATCAGTGCTAGGTGCCACTGATTACACCCATGTGGCCATCCATGCACTACCTAGAGAAGGGCCAAAGACCCACGTCAACCACATGGAGTACAGTTCCATCAATGTCCAAGTGGTGTGCAATGCTGCAGGGCAAAAATAAATGTCCTGGTATGGCTTCCTAGAGGGGCCCAAGGTTCCTTCACCTGGCACAATTCTACCCTGGCCCAGAGATTTGAGCAAGGACACATTGGGCACCTGATTGACAAGTACATGCCAAAAACCATAATGCAGAATGTAACTGGCACACATACAAACAATCAATAGATGTTCTACCCACAAGGGACAGTGCATACCCCCCCGGAATCCTTGGATGTTGACACCTGTCCTACATCCTGCATGCATTGCAGAGGACTGGCACAATATGGCCTATGTAGCAACTTGCATCATACCTGAGCGTGTGTTTGGCATGCTCAAAATTTGATTTCATGCCTTGACCAATTTGGTGGTGCCCTACAACATAGCCCACACAAGGTCTGTGGCATTTTTCTTGCTTGTTGTATCCTACAAGACATAGCATTACAAAGTAGCATATGCCACATTATGGCAGATGTGGAGCCACCAGGCCAGGAGGCACAGCATCTTGATAGACAGTACCCAAGGCTGGATAGGAAGTCATGGGGCATCAGGGCAAGGCTCATCACCGAGCACTTCAGACCCCGACAGTGGGTACAAAATACACATGAGACAGTAATGACGTAGCAGAAATGTATTGAATAGTGCAACTACAATGTATGGAATAACAGAAAACAAAATCATTACAGAAATAAAATAACAACAGTGTTTACAATCTGAGGTAAAGAAATGTCAAACTGGCTACCTGGGGGGACAGAAATGTGGGTTCAAATACAGCACAGAAATAGCACTAACAAAATAACTTAAGACTACAGTGTGCTGGCTACTACTCTACAGAACATCCTGCTGCACCCTACCCGATGTCCAGGCACCAAGAACATGGGCATGGCACATCCAAAATCCAGGTGTTGGGTACAGTAGATTTAACCATCCCTTTTGTGATTCCTGTCCATGGACCTGCTGTGCAGCAGGAGGGATTTGCAGACTACAGCTATCGACCACCCTGTGGGGTAGTGGTTGGGGGGAAAAGGGAAAATGCAGGCAACGGCATGGGGTCTGTAGGGTCCATGGGGTCTGTGTCACATGCCCAGGCATGCATGGGTGCATCTCCCCATTCTACCAGGTGTCCAGAGGCCACGAGTGGTGGGCACCCTCTGTGATGTGCATGGGGGCATCACCACACCATGCTGGGCCATGACATTGCCATGGCATCTGAACCTGGTACTCACTAACAGGGACAGTGTTGTAGATGTCAAGATGGGAGACCACAGGGGGACCAGTGATCACCATACGGTGTGGTTCAATATGAAGACAGCTGCGGAATCGAACCACATGAGGGTGAGGGTCCTGAACTTCAAGAGGGCAGATTTTATAAAGATGGGTGAATGCCTCAGGGATGACATGGTGGGGGGGAGATTGCCTGGGTGGAGTGGAGGAACAGTGGGTGAAGGTAAAAGGGAGCAGAGTAAAGGCAACAAACCTCTATGCCAAACAGGCGAGCAAAAGCAAGAGGAAGAAGAAACCACTGTGGGCCTTAGAAGTGATGGTTGAAAAGGTAAAGGCTAAAAGGATAGCATTCAGAATGTATAAGGAGACACAGAGGGACATGGTTAGGGAAGTGTATCAGGGGAAATGGGGAAGCAGAGAAATCAGGAAGGAGCACAAAGGTGGGAACTGAAGAGAGAATGGCCCAGGAAGTAACGAAAGGGAACAAGCCATTTTTTATGTAGGTAAGTGAAAAGAGGAAGACCAGGGGGAGGGATTGTAAGGTTAAAAGGGAAGGGGGGACTGTGCAGAGGGGGCCAGAAAATACTTTTGTTCTGTATTCCAGAGGAAGAAGGAAGAAGGCCAAAAAAAGTAACAAAAGCTTGTGTATGTGTGTGTGTGTAGGGGGGGGGGGTTAAACACTAGCCCTTTTTTGGAGGTGAGAGTCCCGAAGGGACTTGCTAATCTGAAGATGGACAAAGCAATGTGGCCAGATGGGGTATATCCAAGGGTACTGAGGGAGCTCAGGGAAATACTGGCTGCACCTCTGACAGTCTTATTCAACTGGTAGGAGTGGTTCTGTAGGACTGGAGGAGGGTGGATGTAGTCTCACTACACAAAAGTGGAAGCAGGGAGAGAGCTGGCAATTACAGGCCAGTCAGCCCAACATTGGTAGTGGGAAAGTTAATGGAATCACTGCTGAAGGAAAGAATTGTGGAATATCTTGAGTCCAGAGGGTTACAAGACCTAAGGCAGCATGGTTTCACGGGAGGAGGTCATGTCAAACGAATCTAATAGATTTCTTTGACTGGCTGACAAAGGATTTAGATCAGAGTGGAGCAGTGGACATTGTCTACCTAGATTTCAGTAAGGCTTTCAACACTGCTCCACACAGATGAATAGTAAGCCAGCTGGAGAGTTTAGGAATCGATCCAAAGATGGTAAATGGGATAATAAATTGGTTAGGGGTTAGTGGACAGAAGGTGATGGTAAACAGAGTTCACTCTAAGGAAGGAAGTGTGACCAGCAGGGTGCCTATGGGATCAGTGCTGGGACTGGTCCTCTTTAATTTCTTTATAAGTGACACTGCAGAAAAGCTGGAAGGAAACGTCTGCCTCTTTGTGGATGACACCAAAATCTGCAATAGGGCGGATACTCTGGGGGGAATGGAAAGGATGAGCAGAGTCCAGAAAAAACTAGAGTAGTAGTCAAGGGCATTACAGCTGGGTTTCAATGCGAAAAAGTGCAAAATAGTGATCTTAGGGCACAGAAACCCAGGGGCAGAATACAACATGGATGGAGTGGCATTGATGACCAGCAAGCAGGAAAGAGACCTAGGGGTAGTCATATCAGATGACCTAAAGGTGGCCAGACAGAGCAACACAGCAGTAGGGAGAGCTAGTGGGATGCTGGGGTGCATAGGGAGGAGTAACACCAGCAGAAAGAGGGAGGTGAAGCTGGCCCAGTGGTGCTGGAGGTTGAGGCACTGGACGCCACACCTCGCACCATGTTGGTGACCCTGGTTCGGGAATGAGCCCAGGCCAACAGGTATTGGCAGAGAAGGGGGGAAGGGAAGAGAAAGGAAACATTGTTTAACCAGGAGTACTACACTAAGCCGAAGCTTATTTCCAGATGCAACCTGGGAGCACGTGGAAGTTAAGTGACTTGCTCAGGATCATACAGTATGCACCTAGGCGGCTGTGGGATTCAAACCCAGGTCTCCAGATCTGCAGCTCAGAACCTCAACCTACTGCGCTATACTGCCTCAAGGGGGCAGGTTTAAGAGAGGATCAGGCGTCCTCTCTCAGGGAGGGAAGGATTGTCATCCTGCTTGTCGGTTGCCCTCTGGTGGGGTTGAGGATGGTGCATGCTGGAAGGACAGGCAGCTGGCAATCACAGTGTGCACATGCCCCACATGCACGTCATGCATTGGAAGGAGGGAACTAGAAAAGTGATAATGGCAGCCGGGGCTCTGAAGTCTTGCCGTTCTGCTGGTCTGCTGCGCCAGCTCCCCAGATTTGGATTGTGCTCCGCAGAAAGGGAAAGCTTCCTTCCTGGCCCCACCATGGGGGGGGCAAGCTGTGGGGGGTCTCGGGTTTGATTGGTGGTAGGTGGGCTTGCGGATGAGTTTGGTCAGAGTTCCTGCCCCCGGTGAGCAGGGAGTATAAAATGTATATTACAAATAAAAAGAAAGAAAGAGGGAGGTGGTGTTGCCTCTGTATAGATCACTGGTAAGACCCCACCTAGAGTACTGTGCCCAATCCTGGAGACACCACAGGCTGGATTTTGGAAGCCTGGCACAGGGCTTGCATCCAGCCCTGCACCAGGTCACTTAGGTTCTGGTGATGCGCCGATGCCTTTGCAGCAACTGCGCCCGATTTTACAGCTTGGTGCAGTTGCAACAGTTTCCACATATTATGGCTGCTTTTGCCATATACCTGGTGCAAGCTCTTTAATAACGGCCCCAAGATTGCCGCACATTAGACCAGAAAAAGTTAGTTTAACTTGCGGCAATTGCTGCACAGGATGGAAAATCCCATTAGATCGCCGCAAGCCCCATGCACTGTATCATCTATGAACCAGGGCTTGCAGCAATCTAGAGCATTTGAAAATCCCACCCTATATTTCCAGTAGGACATAGACAAAGTGGAGGTGGTTCAGAGGAGGGCAGCTAAAAGGGTGTAGAGTCTGCATCAAAAGCCCCATGAGGAGTGAGTAAAGGACCTCAATATGTACACCCTGGAACAGAAGAGGGAGGGGGTAATATGATAGAGACCTTTAAATACCTCATGGGGGTAAATAAGGTACAGGAGGGTAGTATTTTTCAGAAACAATGGTGCTCAAGAACAAGAGGACATGCTATGAAGCTGGAGAGGGGTATATTCAGGAGTGATGTGAGGAAGTACTTCTTCACAGAAAGAGTGGTGGATTTCTGGAACAGCCTTCCAGCGGAGGTGCTGGGGTTGAAAATGGTGGGGTTCAAAAATGAATGGGATAAGCACAAGGGAATCATAGTGGAAAGGAAGGTGGGGAGGGAGAAAGGGCTGTAGATGGGCACAGTCTGTGGTAATCATGTAGGTAGGGAGAACTGGGCAGAATAGATGGGCCAAGCAGTCCTTATCTGCCGTCAAACTGTATGTTTCTATGCAGCCTATGCCATATATACTACATGCGCTGTGTGCTGGATGACAGCTTCAGCAATGACTGCCAGGCTGGTGGAAAGTGTCTCCTGCAGGGGAAGCCATGCCTGTGGAGATTGTATCCTGAAGAGACTTCCAGAGATGTCACTGTCACAAACCCACTCCTCGGGGTCAGGTCCACTGAGCTCACAGTGCCCACCCATAAGTGCAATCCATGACAGGGGGAATAAGATACCCTCCACTTGTCCGTCTAGAGTGCTTGCTGAGTTTACAACTGAACCCTCGCCTCGAGGTCCATGGGCTTCCTCTTTAAAATCTGGGTAAGGGTAAAATGCAGTCTCAAATCTGTAGCCAGGTGAGAATCCTCCTCGGTTGCTGTACTTGGGGTGGGGGGGGGAACGATCCAGGCGTTATGAGCTCTTTGGGATTTGCCCTCATAAACTTGTTTGTGTGCTCTCCCACGGGGTGTACAGCACCTAGTTCCCCTTTACAGACTCCTCCCGAGACCTGTGTATCTCCTCTATTTTAAGGCATCCAGACTTCCCTTTCAGGATCCTAGTCTTGGTAGTGAATGGTAGCACTTTAGCAATTGCAGGCTGATCTCAGAACTGAATAAACCTTTGACCTCTACACACACAAATCACTCACAGGCAGTTTTAAAAGCAAAAGTGCTTTTACTAAAATTGCTTAAATAATTATCATACAAACTTTACAAATAAAAGATTTCAGAAATTATTTTTGTTTTTCTTTTCTTTATTTTTATTTGAATTTTGGTGACCGGGTAGGCCCACTGAGACAAGACAGTCCCTTTTTCAGTGGCAACCTGGGGAATCTAAGCATTCCACAAATGATAGACATTAAACATAGAAGATGGACATTAAACATAATACCAACAGTGGTACAAACAGTAGTAACATTGACAAGTAGAAATATTCAACAATTTGATGCAGTAAGTACATAAGATAGAAAAACATCATACACTTTAGGACGTAAACGACTTTCAGACTCGTTGGTTACACAGGGTTCAGAGAAACCTTGAGAGCATGACATAGGATTAACCCCCTGTCTGCTAGGCAGGAGGTTATATAAAGAATAATGGATAGGTTAGTGTCCATTACCGGGGAGTAATACCATCGAGAGGTTCTGGACACAGGAACCTCGAGAGAGAAGCTCGAGAGGTTCTTCTGTGTCCAGAACCTTGAGATGGTAGGTCTCCCCAGTAATGGACACTAAGCTGTCCATTTTTTTATATGGATCCAAGGTGAACTAACTCACCTCCGGTTCACAGGTCCAGTCAGAAGGTCGGTGTTGGTGTCGGTGGTGGTGTGGTTTCCCTTTAGTCACGTTTTTTTTTTTCCCCGCAGTGTCTGTGATATCAGTTGGCCACAGTAATGGAAAGGGAAGCTGGGGAGAGAGGTGAATTTCTGAGCCCTTCATGTCTGTGAATGGGCAGATGATGTGCAGACTAACAATGCTGCTTGTAGATTCAAGGATTTCTCTCGCTAAGCGAGAGAGCAACCCGCCATGTTTGAAAACTTGTTGTGCCCGCCCAGATACGAAACGTGGCCAATCAGAGAGCACACTTAGCAGGACGTCAAGGGCAGACTTGCAGTTGCGCAGTTGAGTTTCAGTGATAATACTATTGTTCGGGTCCCGAACTATACTATTACGGGACCTGAACGATAGTATTATCAGTCATGAACAGTGCTATTATCAGTCCAGCACCGATGGTATTACCGACATTTTTTTATATGCTTTTCAGTAATATTAATTTGAGAATCCATATATTAAATACAGTTACACATGCCAGTGACAAAGAATAGGTCCTTGTACTGTTTTTAAACTGCGAGAGGGATGTGCCGGATAGAAGTCCTATTGAAAAATGGTTCCATTTATGTGAAGCTGCATACAAGAAAGATCTCTTTCCAACTGCTAAATGAGTTTTAGGTATACTTTGTAATGGTTGATGAGATGTTCTAAGGGACCTGGTGAATGGTTTCCTGGTCAGTAGGTTAGACAGGCTTGGAGGGAAGGGGAGGTGAATCCATTTGAAGGTGGTACACAGCAAGGGGTAGTCCAACTTCACCTCAAAACCTGTCCAGTTTAAGGTACTGAGCACAGCACAGTGGTGAGTTTGGGCCGGGGCTGAAGCAGCAAATCTGGCATTACGGTGATATTCTTGCCTAAGTCTGTTCAGAATAGATGGCTTCACTGTGGAAAGCAAGGATGCACCATAGAGGAGACCTGAGAGTAGGGTTGCAGTAAAGATGGTCTTTCTGGACTGGGAAGTGAGGTAGGAGGCAGTATGGTATAAAAGACAAAGAACCTCTGTGCGCAAACACTGAGGCAAGGGTTAACCCAAAGGGCATTTGGCTGGGAAGCCAAGTTTCAAGAAAATACAAAAATCACACATGCCCCCACAATGCAAAGCATCATGGGCTGCATATGCAAATCACCACAGAATGTTATGCTGGTCCAACTTTAAGCAGAATTGCATGGTGCCAAAAGGCCTCTCACACAGTTTGCAAAGGGTGCTAACAGAAGACATAGACACGTGATTCGTCCTACCAGGACTCCTCAGTATGCGTCGTCTGTTTGACACCCCAGTGGAATGGACCAGCTACCCTTAAGGCAGTGTGCCTTGGATATATTGTGGTGAACCCATTAAAATAAAAACTATTTAAAGACAAAGAACCTCTGTCATAAACACTGAGGCAAAGAGTTACCCAAAGGGCATTTGGCTGGGAAGCCAAGTTTCAAGAAAATACAAAAATCACATGCCCCACAATGCAAAGCATCATGAGGCTGCATATGCAAATCACCACAGAATGTTATACTGGTCCAACTTTAAGCAGAATTGCATGGTGCTGAAAGGCCTCTCACACAGTTTGCAAAGGGTGCTAACAGAAGACATGAACCACGTGATTCATCCTACCAGGACTCCTCAGTATGCCTCGTCTGTTTTGACACCCCAGTGGAATGGACCCAGCTACCCTTAAGGCAGTGTGCCTTGGATATTGTGGTGAACCCATTAAAATAAAAACTATTTAAAGACAAAGAACCTCTGTGCGCAAACACTGAGGCAAGGTTACCTTAAAGGGCATTTGGCTGAGAAGCCAAGTTTCAAGAAAATACAAAATCACACATGCCCCCACAATGCAAAGCATCATGGGCTGCATATGCAAATCACCACAGAATGTTATGCTGGTCCAACTTTAAGCAGAATTGCATGATGCCGAAAGGCCTCTCACACAGTTTGCAAAGGGTGCTAACAGAAGACATAGACACGTGTTTCGTCCTACCAGGACTCCTCAGTATGCCTCGTCTGTTTGACACCCCAGTGGAATGGACCAGCTGCCCTTAAGGCAGTGTGCCTTGGATATATTGTGGTGAACCCATTAAAATAAAAAACTATTTAAAAGACAAAGAACCTCTGTGCGCAAACACTGAGGCAAGGGTTACCCCAAAGGGCATTTGGCTGAGAAGCCAAGTTTCAAGAAAATACAAAAATCACACATGCCCCCACAATGCAAAGCATCATGGGCTGCATAGTACGGTATAGTAGCCCTAGTTTCTGGTGAGTTGATTTTGTAATTTTATTGGTATGGATCTCAGAGGATAGGTTTTCATCTAAGTTGACGCCCAGGTATTTAAAGCTTTTGGCACATTCCAGCTTCACCCCTGCTGATGTTCTAACAACCAAAGGTGGTTGGTTATCAAGTTTAAAGGAGGTGTAGTGGAATAACATGGTTTGAGTCTTTTTAGTGTTAAGTACTAACAGGTTGGCTTTGAACCAGGCCTCCAAAGCCTGAAAATCGCTCTCAAGGTTGGTGTTTATGACATTGATATCTTTAGCAGACCTGTATAGAACGGCGTCATCAGCATATAATGAACTGCTGCAGCCCCACAGTTGAGTGGGAGTTCATTGACAAAAATGGAGAACAGGAGTGGTCCTAATATGGAGCCCTGTGGAACACCGTAGTTATGGGAGTGAGGGAGGACGTGGCACCAGACCATTTTACACACTGAAGCCTGTTGGTTAAGTAGTTGGCTAGCCAGGAGTGGGATGCAGGGTCAAGACCTAGCTGATGGAATTTAGTGAGGAGAAGTTGGTGACTGACAAGGTCAAAGGCTTTGGCCTGGTCCACAAAGGTGGCACCTGTAGCCTCACCCTGATCCATTGTCCTGAAAATGTCCTTGGTTACGTGTAACAGTGCTGATTCTGTGCCATGCAGTTTACAAAATCCATGCTGATGGATAGTTAAGGCATTGTTGAGTTTGAGATGTGAGTAGAGTTGATTATAAAGAATTTGCTCCTGGATCTTGGCTAGAGGGCATATGATAGATAGAGGCCTTTAGTTTTCTACCAGGTTTGTGAGGCCACTTTTATGTACAGGGACTACAATTGCAGGGGCTCGATAGTGTGGTGGCATTTGTGGCCGTGGACTGGGAAATGTTTCTGTTCTTTCCTTTAAGGAGGGAGTTTATTTGGGTCCAGAAAGTCTTTGGGTTGGCAAAATGTTTTTCCTGTAGGGAGTAGAGGCAAGTCTGTTTGGCCTTTGTGGCCTGGGTTTTGCAAGCATTGTGCAATCGTCGATAGGATTGCCAGTCAGACACCTGTCCTGTTTTTTTTTAAACTCCTTCCAAGCTTTGTCAGGGGAACACAACAGTGCTCTAAGATCATGAGACAGCCAGGGGGAGTTTATTCCCTTAGCTCTTCGAGATCTAATAGGGGCTAGAGAGTCTAAGATGCTTGAGAAAGAGTTTATGAAGTAGTATAATGCCTGGTTGACATCAGAGAGGTGGCTGATGGGAGTCCAGTATACTGACTTAAGACACTCAAGAAAGGCCTCAGTGCTAAACCTCATTAGATCACACCATTTAATGAGTTTAGGAGGGGGTTTTTGAATATTATTTCTCCAGACACAGTAGGTAGGGGAGTGATCACTAAGAGCATCTGGGAATACTCCTGCAATTTTTAACATGCTGGCTGTTATTTGTTAAAATCTAGTCTAGGAGACTGTGATTATCTAATTTCATGTTTAGTCTGATGGGGTGGTGGATTAATTGTACTAGCTTTGCATCCTCTGTAATGGAGAGGTAGTTTGTACTTTTGGCACTAAACCAGTTCAGATTAAATTCCCCGGTTAGGATTAGGTCACCGTGGGATCATTGTCTAGGTTGGTTAGGAATTCCGAACAGGCTGGGGAAACAAGGTCTGGGGACAGGTACACACACTGGACCATTAACTTGGTGACTTGACCTAGGGTAATCGAGATTATGATGTGTTCATGTTCAGGTGTGTCTGAGACAGGTGGAAGTACATTGGCCAAGAGCTAATTTTTGACGTAGATGAGTATGACCCCACACTTTTTGGAGATACAGTCCTTCCTAAAGGTGGCGTATCCAGTTAGTGCAATTTCATGAGGGAGTATATGAGGCTTTAGCCAAGACTCAGTAATACATAGTACATCCTGGTTGTAATGTCTAGCCCATGCTTAGAGCTCTGGTATTTAACTTTGAATACTTTGCATATTCATATGGGCTTTCTTAAGCCCCTTGAGAGTGGACCAGGTTGGTGTAGAGGAGAAGGGGGTTTGGGTTCTCATTTCATTTGGTCCAGGGTTTAGCTCAATATCCCCATATAGTAGCAGAAGACAGGTCAGCGAGTGGGTAGAGGGAGGTGGTAGTAAGTGGGATTTGTGTCAAGTTCTGGATTGAGTTCAGACTAATATGTTTTTATTGCACTGTAGCATGACCACCACAGTCAGGGGGGAGACCTGAGATTGTAGGTGCCTGATACGTGGGGTGCATAGTATGCAAGACCTAGAACAGGGGGCACGTGAGGAAAAGTCTCCCATTCCTGTACATGTGGTACTGGTTGTAGGGCCAAGAGAGTAACGCAGCAGATGAGGAGACCCTTAGCACTAAGGCTTTTCATTGTTATGACAACTGCTTTAACAAGGTCCAAGAAAAGAAACGATCAGAATTGGGTTCCGTGGTATCTGTAGCTTTTAAATCTAGAAATTTAACACTGCTGTCCTCACATGACAGCACCTCAGGAATGAGGTTCTATCCCTTTCAGAGAGAGTGAAACCTGAGAGAAGAAGGGGCGGGTCACTGGGAGAAAGAAAGTGTATTTAATAGAGGATGGGGATGGGGAGGAGGGGTGGGCTAAAAATCACCCAGAGAAAGAGCTGCAGTAATCCAGCTCTTAACCCTGCTTAATGACTTTTCCCAGGGTAATGAAATAATAATAGGACCCATCCGAGGGCACTGCTCAGTTGAAGAGGTAGTTGGTTAAGCTGGCTCCAGGACCAGTAAAGCAACTTCAGTTTCAGCACCAATCAGAAGTAAAATCTGGTCACAGAATAACAAAACAAACATTGGAATCATATATAAAAAATAATGTACAGTAAAAATGTAACTGTCTAGTTTCTACCTTGTCCGTGGATGAACAAAGTCCATAAAATAAATGAGTTTCTGCAAGAGTTTTCAGTTTTTCTGTAGCCACTGGTCTGCGATCTGGCTTCTCTTGTGTGTTGGAAGAGTGTCCAAAATGTGATGCCCTGAGTTTCTGTTCTGAGGACCATTTTATAGGCCTGGTTATCCCCAAGTCTAGCTGTTTATTTTCTAGGCCAGCAGGGGTCTCTCTTGCTCTTTCCAAAACTTTGAGGGAATCATCATTATTTATATTTCAGGTGTCCCCCACAGTCCAACTTCCTGGCACTTATAAAAAAATGTAATTAGACTCTGGTAGAAACTTTCTGACACATTCTGTTTAAACCATTTCCCATTTGATCTTACAGTTTTATGACAGAGGCTAGTTTCTCCCATTTCCTGAGATTTTATTATACCTGTTTCCCTTTAATTAGCTAACCAGGGACTTCCATCCTTTTGAAATGGACTCTTAGCTTCTTGGCTAAGCAGTCTGTTCTTAGATCACAGAGGAATGTCAAATATTTTGCAAGACATTCTCTCTTTCCTGTGACCTTTTCAGTAAAACTATGCATCCCTCTGTCAAAGCACAGCTCCTGGTCTGGGAAATTAGATCCTCTGCATGTAACCCTTTTAAAGCATAAATAAAATCACAGGAAAAAATACAACAAAAATATATCTGCAATATCCCACAGCAGTGGCCAAATCACCACAGTCACCATCAGCAGTTGAGGGTTGAAGCAGAGTTCCTCTCCCACCAACTCACATCCAGTGCCCTACCAGTGTGACTAACTTAATTTTTACACCGATTTTGTGCAGGTAGGTCGCTGAGATGTTCCAGAGTATAAGGGGGCTGAAAAAGAAAGATAAGCTGCAGCACAACAGTTACGGATGATGGGACACCTTGGAGATTAAACTAAGCCATCCAGCTCAGGCTCCAGCATAGCTTCATCTCCATGACTGGATGGCACTGAATGGGCAGATCGGGTGACCGGTGATCATTCATTAGCTGAGTTAATGGCATTTAGGAAAGTAACCCAGGCAGCCTTTGGCACTATGAAAGTGGAGGTGGACCAGCTAAAATGGGAGACAGGAGACTCAGCAGCCGTGACCACAAAGCTCAGTGACCCCACAGACCGAATGGGGGACCTTCTTCTACACCACTATTATTAGCAGCAACAGGTGGAAAACAAATGTATAGATCTGGAAGGCTGCTTCCATAGGAAAAATATAAGGGTGTATGGAGTGCCTAGGGGAGGACATCTCGTAGTTACTGGAACAGTTGATTAAAACTGCACTGGCTTTGCCACAAGATCTCCTAGAACTAGAGAAAGTGCACAAAGCATTGGGGCCAAAACCTAGCCCAATGAGAGACCCTAGTCAATTTTTAGAAAATATCTTTAGTTTCAAATCAAGAAACAGATATTACTGCAAGCCAGGCATCAGAAAAAAGTCATGTAGTGTGAAAAACAAATAGATTTTGACAATGACTTTGTACCAGCCATCCAGATAAAATGCAGGGCATATGCTCACACCTGCAAGTGCTCTGGAAAGCTTGATTACACCTTATCAAGCCATGCTTTGTGTGCCTTTTCCAGAAGGGGACACTGCAGATGAAGCTAAAAAGGACCTGGAATAACATGCTTTAAACTTACAGCAACCACCCCAAAACAGCAGTCTGTACAGGGGGAGCTGAAAGCAAAAGACAGACAGCAGGACTGCGTGATGCATAACCTCTATGGATGGAGCAGATAACAGGGCACAGCAATCACAGAACATGTTAAAAACCATTGAGGCATTGCCGAAACAATTCCAGAGACAAACTAAACAGCACCATGGTTTTGCATCATCCACCCACACCGCCTCAAGACTTCAGACTCTGCGGAATAGGGGACCATACAAGGATCAGACAATATTTCATAACCAAGCAGGCCACTTCTTCAGGTCCCTTGGCAGTCAGTCAGATATTACACTCTCTCGTCTCCTCTTTCATCAGCTTATAGTAAAAAAAAAAATCTTATTCCAGTTTCTGCTTTTCTTTATGGGCTTACCCAGCCACTGTTTGGTGCTCCATTTGCCTTTAAGATTTTCTCTCTCGCTTGAGTTTTATTGTTTGAAAAGTGTGCTGACTACTGAGGCCTTGCCTCCTAGTCAAATAACAGTGAGAACATCAGTGCATAATGTCCAGTATCAGCATGGAACCACAGGCCAATACAAAGGAGTAAAAGTCCAGATGGTTGAAGCTGTAGTATATTATGGTCCCACCCACAGGCAATGGCATTCAAAAATCTATCAGCCAGTCTAAAGGCATCTGTGGAGGGCTGGCACCTAAATAAGAAATGCAGGTCAAAATAAAGATGGCCTGGGTTCAGTTAAGTTGCCTTTTACGGATCACCTAAAGGCATACGACATAGCTGTCATGCAAAGGGAAGGAAAGAAGAAAAGCAGTAATATAAAGTTCACAAACTGAGTGGGTACACTTGCACCCGATTCAATAATACCATTTCTTAGTAGGTAACAAGGGACACAATTATACACAATCTTCACAGTCAGCAGAGCAAAAAGAAATAAGAAAATATATTTTTTGTTTTTCTTTTTTGACAAAAAAGAAATAAGAAAAGTTGGTAAGCCTTGCAGAAGCCAGGTGACGGGGCTGGGGTGGGATCATTTGGAAGCGAGCAGCCAGGGAGATCAAGGAGATAAACAGAATATGGAGAAAAGTTATTTTTTCTTTTTCTTTTTTAACATAGCAAGATTACGTGAATCAGTTAGTGCATCATCCTGCTCCAGTACCACATTGGAATCCTTTCTGAAGCCTTTCAACAAAGACCATGGCACTCTCCAGATCAGTGGACATATGCACTTTTGTCTGTGTTTTATTTGCAGATGATCTGGAAAAAAAACAGCTGAGCATCTATGCCTATTTCCAGCAGGGACTTGTTAAGCTACACCTGTTTCAGGTCTGCATTTGGATGAGATGTCTGGGAAGAAAGTCAGCTTACTTCCCTCCCATACAATCTCCAACTTAGCTCTAGCTGCCTGCTGTAAGGAGATTTAGAGAGCATGGCCATGGCAATTAGTGAATATGGTGAGACTCCTTTTCTAAACCTAAAGTGGATCGGGATACTGAAGACTGCAGTAACCGATACTCTGGTAGTAGAGGAAAAACAATTGTAGGTCAGTAAATATCAGCCTATCAAGCACCAGTAGCAATTTTTGACAGCTAGCAAATCTTGGGGGGAATCTCACCACTCAGATATTGTTTGCATGCTGTCCATTTCTAGCATCTCAACTTTGGAGCAGAAGAACATTATATTCTTGACAAAAGTCACGTTCACTGTGATCTGCTTCTCCACTCCAGCACAGTACGCAATTCCACAATAGCCTATTTATTTTCAGTAATGCAGGTGTCAAAGTCTGTCAGTTGAGCCTCCACAATGGCTAAGCATTTTGTTTCTTCACCTGTAGCCTGGATTTTTGTTAACACACCCATGATTTAGCTGGCTTAGTGGCATGGAGGGCTAAGGCGCTAAGTGCTTTACTTCCTGCCACGCTGGTGACCTGTATTCAGGAACAAGCATGGGTTGCCAGGGATTGGTCAGGGAGGAGGACTGGGAAAGGATCTAGCTGCTATCTGGCAGCTCTCTTCTCACAGATCAGGATGGTTGTCCATCTTGGCTCTTGGCTGCCACCAGGTGAAGGCCTCAGGATAGACCTTAGGAGCTCTGAGAGCCAAGTATTAGGGGGCGAGTGAGGGCATCCTTGGCCCCGGGGCGCATGCGCCTCATGACATCACTGGCCAAGTATGCCGTGGCTGAGAGAAGGGATGGTGAGAAACAGGAGGAAAATGGAAGGCATGGCAGGGGATTCATGACACCCACACACCGCGTCTACAACAGCCACATCACCAGAGCCCTGTCGGCAAGCAGTGAATTAAGGCATCGGAGGGGGAGGATGGCCCTCCCCTTCCTGACCCCACCACAGGGGAAAATCTGTGGGGGTACCAACCAATAAGGTAATCCCCAGGGAGATGAATGATTGGCAGTGGAGGTCAGGACTGAAGGGAGCCTAGCCAACTGTAGCCATGGAGGATAAACACATTATAGAAAAAAAATGCCCATGATTTGCACATCTAGGGTATCACCACTCGAGGTGATCAGTTGCATAGGTCCAAACCCCTTACAACCCAATGCTAGAGAGAAAAACGCCTCCCTGCTCTGAGCAGCATATGTTTGGTCCATTTTTGGTCCCATGTCAGTCCTGCACTCATCACCACTGATAGTGAAAGAAAATCTTGGATTGATATACAGAATAAGGTATTTTAAGTTAAAAATAGAACGTGAAACTCAGAGCTCAATAAAGATGCTGCTGCTCCATCAGCTGCTCTACAGCTCTGCCTCTGTTGACCTGTATTGTGGGGCTTGTGCCCTTCCAGCCCAGTTAATTTAGGCTAACAGTAATATTTATTTGTAAAACTAGTTTTGTTTGGGAGTGAGGGGCTATGCTCCCCAACCTCCCCCTGCAGATGCAGTTTGTGATGATTGTGGCCCTGCCCTTGGGGGGGGCACTGTGGGGGTCAGCAGCCCCCATTTACTCCTTGACCCTACCCAATATTGGAACCATTTTCCAATGTCAGCCTAGATCAGCTGGGTGAAGACAGACATATTTAGGCATGGATAGTATAGCTGTATGATAATTTGCATTGTATCACATTTCTTTACCGGTGCAGCGAACACGGGCAAAGGGTGTGGTAACGGTTGAATGGCTGAACCGCTAGTAAGGAACTGTTCTGTTATGTAACTGGAAGGGTGAGCCGAGGCATAATCATCACTATTTGTAGTAATCCAATGTGTGCATTTAGGGGACTTATCGTGGTCCCGCCACTACTGGTGTTGCAAGTATTCATTGCTTGCAGAGTTACTCATATTCCCTGGGTCAGCAGGGTGTGAGGAGAGGGAGAACAGATTTTCTGTCAGTTTGATGATGCTCTGATAACTTACAGGATCTCCTGTATTGAGTGCTTACAGTATCTGCATAGTCCCTCATTTGGGATCTGGTCCATCTGACTCCTCTAGGGGTGCAGTTGTTAGCTTGCCCTCTACCTAGGAAGTACACTTAGGGTACTTTAGCCCAGTTGGCTGTCTATGTTTCTCATGTTGACTGTGCACAGTTTCTTCATGTTGTTCTACAGTTCTATCCTGTGTGACCGTATGCCACAATGGTCTATAATGTGTCAGTCTTTAAACAACACATATCGGGGGGGGGGTTGAGTACCCCCAGCAGGATATGCACACATTTATTTATGTATTTATTTACTTAGCTTTTGTTTCCTGAGTAAGTGCAGTAGGCAAGAGCCTGCCTATTTTCAGGCACGACCCGGGAGAGTACAGAACAGGTGATCAAGCAGTATGACAGTACAGCAGGATAACAGTAAACAAGTCAACATTGGGCAAGAATAACAAGCAAGTAGGTCAATAAAGGAAGTGCCTAGGGCTACAGAGTTGTGGTGGTTACAAATACAGAACATTGAAGACAATATCAGAAGTTCCTTGGCCTACAGACTAGGGGTAGGTACAAATAAAAGAAGAGTACAGTTAACACCCCAGAAATATAATTGAGCAGGAGGAGAAGCAGGACTGAGTGGTAAGGGTCAATGAGATCAGAAGCACAAGCATTTGTCAGAGGTCCGAAGGTGGTGGAAAAGATCTTTTTTGAAGTCAGCATGGGAGTTGGAGACACAGAGGTGAGTAAGTAGGGAATTTCAGAGATTTTGGGTGTAGTGGGTGAATGCCTGATCACCCATCTTAGTGGAGCACTTGGGAACGGTCATCAGGGCCTGGGTAGATGACCACTGAGAGTACGTATGGTCTGCGGGAAAAAATAAGATGGCCAAGGAGGCGGGTTGGAAAGATCTAATAATGTTGTCTATGAAGCATCCAAAAATGTAGGAATGCCTAGAGATAGGGGATAGCCAACTAAGAGAGGAGTAAAGTAGGCAGAGGTGGGTGAGCCAAGAGGAGAAAGAGGCGAACCTACATACATTGTTGTAGGCAACGTCCCATTTGTGCAGACAGCTGATGTTGACCTAGAAAAAAAGATGGGAGTGCATAACAGAGTGTAGGAAGTACAGTAGAACTCAACAAGCTATAGCAATGTGTGCCGCTGGGGTAAGGGCATGGAAGATATAGTAGGCAAGGCCAAGTTTGGAATTATCAGATCTATAAATGTCATTGATGTGCTGGGAGAAGTCTAGGGAGAGGAACAAAGTGACACTGAGGTACAGGTATCTAAAAAAGAGGGTCAAAGAGGCAAGGGGCCCATCTAGATATCGAATGGAGAGCTTGGAGGCCGAGGTATGTGTCTTAATGGGGAGACCCAAAGAGCATGGCCTGGGTTTTAGGAATGTTAAGAACAAGACAGTTGAGAGTGATCCAGGTCTGTATTGCATGCAAGTCAGAGGTGAACTTAGAGTTGATTTCATCCAGGGAGTTGGACTTGGTGTAAAGTACAGGGTCATCAGCGTACAGCAGGGTCTTGTAATGGGATGGAGAGTTTGGGATATCATTGACATAGATAGAAAAGAATAGTGGACCCACCCAAGATGGAGCCTTGCTGAATGCCTAGGCTCATTGGAACATGGGAGGAGATGGCCTTGTTGAAGGATACAAACTGACAGCGGTCGCTAGCTTAGCTCGAGAACCAAGACAGGGCAAAGCTTGAGACCCCTAGAGACACCAGCTTATGTAGCAGGAGGGAGTGATGAACTAAACTGAAAGCTTTGGGTACTTATAAATGGGAAGTGGGTGAGGGATGTCAGGGTGGAGGAACCACTGGGAGGAGTGACCACCAGACAGTATGGTTCCAGTTACAGATAGCTAAAGAGAGAAGGGCATCTGGCACAAGGATGCTGGATTTCAGGAAAGCCAACTTTAAGATGATGAGTGAAGTGGTACAGGGGTTTCTGTGCAAAATTCAACTGGGTATGGACACACACAACAAAGGTGGGAACTGATAAGACAGGGGATAGTGGAGGCAACAGAAACTTGCTGTAGGGCCCAGACTAAGAAGGCTAGGGAATGAAACCCAGCTGCATAAGCAAAGGGGTGTTAGACAGGGTGAGGAGGAAAAAAGCAGCTTACAGGAGATACAGAAAATTGGGGAGGGAGGAGGATAGGGAGGAATATCTGCAAAAAGCAAAGGAAGTGACCAAGGGGGGTAAGGGCAGCCAAGGTGGCAAGAGAACTCAGGCTGGCGTAGAGCATAAAAAAAGGGGAAAAAGACTTCTTTAGGTACATCAGGGAGAAAAGAAGCTGTAAGGACCAAATTATAAGAATTAACAAGGAGGTGGAAGAGGGTGGTGAAAAGGCAGAAGTGCTCAATGACTACTTCTGTTCAATCTTTATGAAAGAAAGGAAGGGGGCGCTACCCATAGTAGGAAGGAGGATAGAAACAGATGGGGGGTGGATGACGGACAGAGAAATCACAGTGGGGAAGGTGCTGGAGGGGTTAAGGGCATTGAAGGTGGACAAGGCACCAAGACCAGATAGAGTACATCCAAGAGGGCTGAAGGAGCTGGCAGAGATCCTGGCAGAACCCTTGGCAAACTTATTTAATTCATCTCTAGGCACTGGATGTGTACCCCATGACTGGAGACTGGCTCATGTTGTTCCCCTGCACAAGAGTGGACCCAAGGACGAAGGAGAACTGTAGGCCAGTAAGTTTAACGTCCATAGTGGGGAAACAAATGGAGACCATCCAAAAGGAGAGGCTAGTGGCACTACTGGAGGTGAATGGGGTGCAGGTCGGGAGGCAGCATGGCTTCACCAAGGGCAGGTCATGCTAGACCAACCTGGTGGAATACTATGAATGGGTGACTAGGCAAATTGATGGGGGCCATGCGGTGGATGTCCTGTACCTAGAATTTAGTAAGGCCTTCAATTCAGTACTGCATGAGAGACTTAGAAGCAAGCTATGGGGCACAGGAGCAGGAGCAAAACTGGTGGGAGGTGGAGAACTGGCTAAAAGATAGGCAGCAGAGGGTGGTGGTAGGTGGAGAATACTCATCCTCTAACCCTGTGACAAGTGGTGTTCCACAGAGGTCAGTGTTGGGCCAAGTGCTGTTTGGCATATTTATTGCAGACATCTTGGAGGGCATCAGCAGCAAAATCAGCCTATCTGCAGCTGACACCAAGATGGAGCAGTGGTGGATGACCAGGTTGGGTGGCGAGGGCTACAGGAGGATCTGGCAAGGCTAGAGGCATGGTCTGACAGATGGCAGCTGGGGTTCAATGCAAAAAAATGTAACATACTGCACTTTGGAACAAAAAATACGAGGAGGAGCTACCATCTGAGGGGGGGGTGCAGCTGGATGTAACAGAAGAGGAGATGGATCTGGGGGGTGCTTATCACGGGAGCAATGAACGATTCCACGCAATGCAGAAAGGCAGCAACAATTGCTAACAAAATGCTGAGGTGCATTGCAAAGGGCATTACCTCGAGAAGAAGGGAGGTTATTCTACCGTTATAAAGATTGCAGGTTAGACCCCCCCCCCCGGAATACTGCATGCAGTACTGGCACGCACTTGCCAAAAAGGACATTAGGCTAGTGGGAGGTGCATCATAGCAAACGAAGATGATTCAGGTCCTGGGGGAATTGCCATATGACATCAGACTAAGAGAGTTAAACATGTACACACTTGGGAAGAGGAGGGATGGAGACATGATTGAGACCTTCAAATACATGAAGGGATAATCAAAACAGACACAGAGGGTCTATTCAGAAGGAGGGTGGGGAGAGACACTAGGGGCCATGACATGAGAGATTGGAGAGGATAGATTCAGGAGGGAGGTGAGGAGGCATTTCTTTATGGAGAGGGTGATGGTAAAGTGGAACGCACTACCAGCTGAGGTGGTGGCATGTAATAGAGTGGAATGCTTCAAGAAGAGGTGGGACAGGGCAAAGGAGGAGGGTAAAGGGAGGGAAAGGGAGGGTGGGGCAGCTGCTGAATAGGGAGCTAGCTGCAATCTCGAGCAGCCTAGATAGACCAGTATGGCCTTTTGCAGCTGGCAACTTTTGTATGCTTGTTACTTACTTGGTTACTTGGTAGTTGGACAAAAGAAGGCCGAAGCCCATTGAGGATGTCCTCCACACAATGTGGATCATTGATGAATTATGTTCTATCCAGAAGCCATTTATCAAGTTTGAATTTAAAGATATTTATATTCTGGCAGTCAACAATTTCCTGTGGCAAGGAATTCCAAATTTTCGGGGCTCTGACAGTAAAAAACTGCTGTCTTTTGTTTGTTCTTGTTATGTCAATTCCTATTTGTTTGTTGTGTAATCTAGCTACAATTTTTCTGGATGTAAAGGATAATCCACATTGGCTCATTAATGTAGCTGATTGTAAGTTTTTAAATAACTGAAGGAGAGCGCCCCTTAATCTTCTAAATTCGAGTGAGTAAAGCCTTGTTTTATGAAGCCTAGTTTCATAATCCAATCGAGAAAGATGGGGTATAATTTTTGTGGCCCTTCTTTGAACTTTTTCAATTCTTGTAATGTCCTTGGCTAAATAGGGACTCCATAAAGGTGAACCATAGTCTAAGTGAGGTCTGACATGGGTTTTATACAAGGCCATAATGCACTCCTTGGTTTTGAGGATGAAAGTATTATTAATTCTACGTAAGAGGGCATTGGCATGATTAGCAACCTTATTACAATGATTTGAAAAAGACAACTTCTTGTTAACCAGTATAACCAGATCTTTTTCCATGGGAGATTCCCTAAGTATTGTGTTGTTAAGATGGTATGTTTGCTTGAGGTTCTTTTTACCTATATGTAACACTGAACACTTGGACACATTAAATGACATTCTATTGGTTGTCGCCCATGATTCAATTTTTTTAAGATCGTTTATAAGAATACTCCTGTTGGTTTCATTATCAACCGGTCCTCCTAATTTAGTATCGTCCGCGAACTTTGATAAAATATTGTTTGATGAGATGGTAAGGCTGCTAATGAAGATACTGAACAGAGTGGGACCCAACACCGAGCCCTGGGGGACACCACTTGACACCAATCATTCATCTGATAGTTCCCCATTCACCCTAACGGTTTGGGTTCTATTATAAAGCCAGCTATTAACCCAAGACACAATACAATTAGAAACACACAGAGCTACTAATTTATTTATTAGTATGAAATGTGAGACTTTATCGAAGGCTTTACTGTAGTCAAGCAGAATAACGTCCACTGGAATGTTTAGGTCGAGATTTATACTGACTGAATTATAAAAAGATAGCAAGTTTGTTGTACAAGAATGCCCAGATTTAAATCCGTGTTGTGTAACGTCGTTTAAGTTCAATGCCAGCATTTCTTCTTCAATTAAGTATTTAATGTGTTTTTCTAATAATTTACATGGAATGGAAGTAAGACTGATAGGTCTGTAATTTTCAGCTTTATGGTGTACCCCTTTTTAAAGATTGGCGTGACGGTGGCTGTTTTCCAGTCTGAAGGAACATTAGACTCACTAAGGGATTTATTAAAAATAATGGTGGGTGGAATAGCGATATTATTGTATGTTCCCATAAGAAATTTAGGAGTTATATTGTCGGGACCTGGACTTCTTGTTGACTTCAAAGTTTTTAAGAGTTTGAGGGTATCAGAGATGGTGATAGTATAGCTAGGTGATGTACTAACGTTGGCATATGTTAAGGGTTCATTGTCTTGTTCAAAAACAGAGCAGAAGTATTTATTAAACTCAATTGCGGTAACCTTATCTGAGAGGATGGTGGTATTATCTATAATTAATGGGCCTATTTTTTTTGTATCTCCCTTTTTGTTATTTAGATATGAATGTAAACTTTTGTATGAGTCCTTAGTATGAGCAATTCTGAATTCTAGATTCCGTTTAGATAGAACAATTAATGTTTTAAGATCCTTAACTGCCTCCCTATATTCTAGCAGTTTTCCCTCTGATTGTTCAGGTTGACACTTTTTTAAACATGTGAACAATTCACGTTTTCGAATGCTGAGTTTTTTAATTTTATTGTTATACCAAGCGGGAACCTTGCCTTTGTTGTTGTATTTCTTTCTTTCTGGCACATGCTGTTTTTCTAAATCGTGCACAATATCTTTAAAGATGTTCCATGCATCATTAATGGTAAGCAATGAAAGTATTGAGTCCCATGGTATAGCTATAAGATGCCCGTTGATTTTTGAGAAATTTGCCTTCTCATATTGTTTAATCATACAGTTATTTGTAGAGGTTTTATGAACCAGGAGAATGGAAAATTGGATTGTCATGTGATCGCTATTACTCAATGGGTCCAAAACTCATAGGCTAGACAGGGAGGCCTCCATGTTGGTTATTACTAGATCCAATATGTTAGTCCCATGTGTGGGTTCTCTAACTAGTTGAGTGAGGCCAAGAACGGTGATGGTTGAAATTAGCTGTAGATAATACTGGCTGATTCCTGATAGTGTGTCCCAGTTTATAGTTGGGAGATTGAAGTCCCCTAGGATAATTACTGACCCCTTATCTGCTATTTGGGTAATTTCTGAGGATAGTTGTTTAAGATATGCAATATCTGAGGAGGGGGGGCGATAGCAGATGCAGACCAAAATCTGGGGTGACCATTAGGTTGCAAGTAAACCCAGATACTTTCAGTCTGTGTTGGTAAGGAGGATTCGAAGGATGGGATGCTAGTGGTAACATAAAGACTTACTCCTCCACCTTTGTGGTCATCAGCTCTATTTTTCCAGTAAAGTTTGAACCCTGGAATGTTCGTTGTCCACTGTTTGTCTGAGTTTCCCCATGTTTCGGTAATGGCAATCAATCCTATGTTGAATTCATGAATCTTTAGCTCTAGTTCTGCCATTTAAATTTTGTTAAGTGCCCTTGCATTAAATGATAGGACGTTCAACTTGTGTAGTGGTAAAGTATTAAGAGATGGCTTTACAGACCTGGTCTCCCACTTGTGTTTTAGTTTAAATGTTTGTTGATAAATGACAGAAACTGGTGACCAAGAAGAGAACTTCCCCTTCTGTTGAGGTGCAGACCGTCCCAGCAGAGGAGGGAAGGATTGTCAATAAATTCCTCCCAATGTGTGAGACAAGCAATGCCCTGCCTAAAACACCATTTTCGAAGCCATTCATTTAGTGTTTTAATTTTTTTAAGGGTGTAGTATGAGGTTCGGGGTATGGGGAGGATTTCACAAATACCAATACTACATCCCCTTTCATTTAGTATGTTACATGAGAAACATCTTGTTTAAGTTGTTGTAGTGGGACTTTAGTAATATCATTAGTCCGCATGAACTATGACTAGCGGATTATTGCCTGCTGCTGATAAGGCAGTTTTGGTCATAGATGTTATATCGGAGACCCTAGCTCCCCTATAACTTGAGCAGGTCCTATTTTCTTTATCAGGGTTAGAGATAGTACGATCGATAAATTTGATCATGGAATCACCCAATACAAAGACCTGTGTGGGGATATTCTCATGGGGGGGTGGTGTCAACCTGGATGTTGGTTAATTCATGTTTCTGGTTAAAGCTACCGTCATCAGCTGGAGAAAAATCCAGAGGTTTGTAAGAATTATGCAACACAACTGAGGGAGAAGTGTTAAACCCACGCGCTTGCAGGTCTATTATCTTGTTGGATTTTGAGGGTGCAATAGTAGACCAAGGGGTTTCATCTGGAAATGGTAATGGTTCTGAAGGGAGTGAGAACAGTGGGGTTGAAGCAGTCTTATGTACTTCATTATGTAGGAGTTTATTCTTAAAGAACCCTGTGGTGCATCGGTATGGAGAAGTTGTGTTATTAGCTTCCAGTAGGATAGAACATATGGCCTATATACTCCTCTAATGCCTCTATTTCTGGATCAATAACAAGTTTGGTAGCATCAGAGACCATTTCTACTTTATTCACAGCAGTGCTACTTCTTCCTGCAATGATTTAACCAATGTACACCTGTCACAGATGTATTTGGCGGTCTGTTTGCCAATCGTATACATCTGACAGGAGGTACAGTATTAGTTAGCTCTTTTCATTGTAACGGAGTGTAACAGACACTGAAGACAAACCAAACCTTGGTACTATACCTTGGGCTTCTCTATTTGAGTGTCACCGGTTTTAGTTAGTTATTGGACCGCAGTCCCGAAGTCCCCGATGGACACGATAGA
Source organism: Neoceratodus forsteri (assembly GCA_016271365.2). Taxonomy (NCBI): domain Eukaryota; kingdom Metazoa; phylum Chordata; order Ceratodontiformes; family Ceratodontidae; genus Neoceratodus; species Neoceratodus forsteri. The sequence goes on along the minus strand of CM057459.1, from coordinate 706,204,336 downwards.
CACGCGCTATGACACGCGCGTCTCTGCGCGCGGCCCTGCTCACGCTCACCCCGCTCGCTAGTGCGAGATTTTTTATTGTGCCAAAACTGGAAGTGCATCACCGTTGTACCCGTCTTGTTTATTCCTTTCATGTATTTAAAGGTTTCAATCATGTCACCCCTGTCTCTCCTCTCCTCCAGTGAGTACATGTTCAACTCCTTCAACCTCCTCTCGTATGATAAGTCCCCCAGCCCCTTGATCATCTTTGTCACTCTGCGCTGCACCCCCTCCAGTAACTTAATGTCGCTCTTCAGATACGGACGCCAGTACTGCATGCAGTACTCCAGGTGTGGTCTAACTAATGACCTATACAGTGGCAAAATCACCTCCTCCCTCCTCGAGGATATACCCCTTGCAATACAACCCAGCATTTTGTTGGCCTTTGCAGCTGCCTTCCTACATTGTGCCGAGTTGTTCATTGACCCTGTAATGAGCACACCCAGATCCTTCTCCTCCTCTGTCTGGGCTAGCTGCACTCCCCTAGCTGGTAACTCCTCCTTGGGTTCTTCATCCCAAAATGCAGCACCTTGCACTTTTGGCATTAAAGCCCAGTTGCCAGGTGTCTGACCAGGTTTCAAGCTTTGCCAGATCATCCTGCAACCCTACCATCCCCTAGGTCATCCACCACCGCGCCTACCTTGGTATCATCAGCAAACAGACTGATCTTGCTTTTGATGTCCCATGATATGTCTGCAATGAATATCCCAAACAACACTGGTCCCAACACTGAGCCCTGTGGAACACCGCTCGTCACTGCCCTTGGGTGTGAGAGCTCCCTACCCACCACCACCCTCTGTTGCCTTCCCTGCAGCCAGTTTCCTACACATTTCACCAGCTTTGCACCTGCCCCTGTGCCTACTAACTTCCTTCCCAGCCTTCCATGTGGCACTGAGTCGAATGCCTTACTGAAGTCCAGATACAGGACATCCAGTGCATGGCCCCTGTCCAGTTGCCTAGTTACCCAGTCATAGAACTTGACCAGATTGGTTTGGCAGGATCTGCCACATATGAAGCCATGCTGTCTGCTGTCCTGTAGTCCTTTGGCCTCTAGGAGGCCACCACCTCTCCTTCAGGATAGTCTCCATTAGCTACCACGTTGGATGTGAGGCTCACTGGTCTGTAGTTTCCTGGTTCATCCTTGGGGCCACTCTTGTAGAGGGGCACCACATGAGCCATCCTCCAGTCCTGAGGTACACACCCCGAATGCGGTGAGGCATTAAATAGGTCTGCCAAAGGTCCTGCAAGGACCTCTGCCAGCTCCTTCAGTACCTTGGGGTGGATGCCATCTGGGTCTGGCGCCTTGTCCACCCTCAATGCCTTCAAACCCTCTCGAACTCTGCTCTCCATGATTTCCCCATCTGTCACCACTTCCCCCTGCTTCTGCCATTTCTCCCACCTTGGGTGTCACCCCCCTCTTCTCTTTAGTAAATACTGAGCAGAAGTACTCATTTAGTGCTTCCGCCTTATCGCATCCTGCTTCCACCCAACCCCCCTTCTTCCCAATCCTTACTATGTGGTCCTTACAGCTCCTTTTCTCCCTGATGTACTTAAAGAAGTCCTTCTCCCCCTCTTTAATGCCTTGTGCCAGCCTGAGTTCCGTAGATGCTTTGGCTCCCCTTACTGCCCTTGTCACCGCCTTCAATTCTGTCAAGTACTCCTCCCTGTCCTCCCCCCCCTCCCTGTTTTCTTGTGCATCCTAAAGGCAGCTGTTTTCCTCCTTACCTTTTTCATGACCTCCTTGCTCAACCAGATCGGTTTCTTAGCCCTAGCCTTCTTGCTCTGGGCTTTGCAGCAGGTTTTGGTTGCCTCCACTATCCTCAGCTTTATGAGCTCCACCTCTGGTTAGTGTCCATACTAGATTGAATTCTGGCCAGGTACCCTTACCACTTCCTCCATCCTTCCAAAGTCGGCCCTCCTGAAGTTCAGCACTATTGTGCCAGATTCCCTCCTTCCTTGCCCATATCCAGTGTGAGCCATACTGAGTGGTGGTCACTCCCTGACAGCAGTTTCCTTCACGTAAGTTCTCTCTACAAGTCCCCATTTGCCAGCACAAGGTCAGGGTATTTCCCTAACCTGGTTGGTTCACTGACCATGCAGCAGGAAGCTGTCCTGGAAGGCATCCAGCAGTACCTGCTCCTTCTGTTCCTGGTTGTTGGGTGCCCAGTCCACTCCTGGCATGTTGAAGTCCCCCACAATCACCACACTACCCTTCTTGCAGGTCCTCCTGATCTGTCCCTAGTTCCCTGTCTAACTCCTCCATCTGAGATGGCAGCCTGTACACCACTCCCATTCTAAGATCCTATTCTTGGAATCCTGGATTTACATCCAAAGTGACTCCATTACTACCCTCCACCCTTCCTCCCTTACACTTCAGTCCTTCCTTCACATATAGTGCCACCCCTCCTTTCCCAATCACTCTGTCCCTATGAAAATAATCTGCACTGGTACAGACAGGTCCCACTCATTGTATTGGGTGGCCCATGTTTCCGTGATGACTGCAATGTCCACCTCCCTCTGCCATGAGAACCTGTAACTCTGCAGTTTTCCTCCCAAGGCTCCTAGCATTAAGGGTAACCACCTTCCACCCTCCCCCCATCCTGCCCTCCTTTCCTAGCATCACCAACAGTACTTGCCATTTGTCCTTTGTCACTGTTATGGAGGGTAAGCTCATATGGTTTCCCAACCTGTGGTCTCTGCATATCTCTTCCCCAACTGCCACCCCCCACTCCTAGTTTAAATTCCAACTTCTCTGTATGTACCCTCCATCCTCTGTTTCAACACTTTCTCTCCTCCTCACTCAAGTGTAGTCTGTCCTTGGCATAGAGACTACTGTCCTCCCAGGTCCCTCCCCACCCCCCAATAGCCCATACCTTTAGCACAACACCAGGTTCTTAGCCATCCATTAGCCTCTATTCTCAGCTTGTTGTGCTTGCTCGGCACAGGAAGTATCTCTGAAAAACTTATTGATCTTCCTGCAACTTCACATAATTGTGCTAGTTCCTCAAACCTCCTCTGGACTGTATCTACTGTCTTGTCAGCCAGGTCATTTGTCCCAAGATGTATAATTAAATGAGGCTTGTCCCTACCCCTTCTAGCATATTTCAGAACAGACTGTCCCACCCTTTCTGCTGTCATACCTGGCATGGCCTCCACCCAAATGCGACTATGCCTCTCCCCTTGCTACCCACCTAACTCCTCTTAGTATTGAGTCCCCAGCACTAAGATTCCACCCTCTTACTCCTGCTTGCTTCCATTCATCTCCTCTCTCATTTCCAGCTCCTCTTCTTCCTCCTGCACATTATTTCCCCCTTTACCCTGTTGCAATTCTCCCAGCAGAACTTTCCCTGCTCCAGTTTGGTCCAGGCATTTATCAATTACTCCTCTAATTTCATCATTTCCCTCCTCCACCTTCTTCCTCTCTAGCAGTGCACAACTATTTTCTGAAGGCCCTTCACAAATGCCTGCTCCCTCCCTCTTCTTAGTAACCTGTTCTCTCCTTTCCACTCCATGACTTTTGCCACTTCTTCGCCTCCCCTCACAAGTCCCTATCTCCTCCTTCCATTTGTCTTTTGTCTCCTGGCCTGGTTTCCCCAGCAATTGTTCTTCCTGGCCTGGGCCCCTTTGTCTCTGCTTCCCTTCTTCTGACCCTCTCCTCACCACTGTTGGCTTAAATCACCCTCCCTCATCTCCCCTTCTTCTTCCATCCAGTATTGGGCTAAACCCACCCCAATCTGCCTTGCCTGTCTTAGTTCCTCCTGCAAACCCTCAATCTCCTTTCTAAGTTTTTCTATGTGGTTGCACACTAAACATCCTCCCACACTCCAGGCAATTTTTAGAAAGATTGGTGCACCACAGTTGTTGCAGCCTACCATCCTACCCATTGCTGTCATTGTCCACCCTGAAACACTTAAGTACAATTCGGGACATTACACAACATCCCAACATTTTATCTGATCACTCAAAAGTTCTCATAAAAGTGGACTTTGGGAAAATAATAAAAAAAAATTACTCAGAGATTTAATTTATCCTTGTTTAGAGGGGAACTCTTTAAGGAGCTGGTTGGAGACGAGGTGAAAATGTTTTGGCTACAAATGATAATAGAGAAGTCTTGGACTCCATCCTTTGGTATTCTGTTAAAGCTTCACTGAGGGAGAAGGTAATTTCTTATTCTGCAAAACAGACTAAGGACCAGGAGCAACAGTTGTAGGAATTAACACATACCCTCATTACTTTAGGGCAGCAGAGGATTACTAGGGGGACACACCCATTCACACAGTGCTGTGAGTGATGATGCCATTTGTGGTGAGGGTTGTACTCATAATTTCCTTTTCCAAACAGGTGCTGGGCTAGGACAACATTGCCCTGCAGGCTCAGTTCTACAGGGATGCCACTTCCTGATGCAGGGCAGTGACAAGGAGTGTGGTGATGCAGACAATCAGTGCCGAGGTGGTGAACAGCGTGCCATGGAGGAGGAGGTGAAGTAGAGATTCTATGATGCCTGAAACTGGACTAAGGGGAAACTGATGGAGGCACAGCAGGCACTACAGGCCACTGGTCATGGCCCACCATGGCTCACCAACACAGACCACCCTCACACTGGAGGAGGAGGAGCTTGTTGCAGGCTCCCTGGGCCACCATCAGGTGGAGGGTGTGTAGGCTGGCATCAGCATCATGCCCCTTTCCTGGGCCAGGTATACTTTCTTTACATTTGTTCCTTCCTGTGTGCTGCCTATCACCATGCACACTGCCCCCCCAGGCCAAGTGAGCTCCAGCACCAACCAGTGCAAGGACATGATGTGTGTCTGGATGTGTCTCACACAAGCCTGCATGCCTTTTCCAGCATCCTGCACAGGTGTTTTGCATCCATATGTTGATTTGTGACTGCACAGTATCACAAACCGACTCAGCAAGTCAGGCCCTCTACTCCCAAAGTGCCTACCTCTAAGCATAGTCTTGTGAACAGTGTAACAGACAAGGTAACTCTCTTGTCTGTTTTTGTGAGTTCGGATCAACCTTTGGTCTCAAGTTCTGGAGAGATTCAAACTGTTAACTTCTTGCTAGCAAACCCAATGCACAGGCTCACATATATCTGTCTTCGGGGGGCCAGATATCTTTGCCTATGGGCACCTAACCAGGTATTCAGAGATGAACCCTAAAACTTTAATAAAGACCTCAGATTTAAAACGCTTCTCTTTCCAGTTTGGTACCACCATACAAGCTTATGTCTGCTGTCTGCTATAACCATAAATATTTCTTAGCAAAAGAAAGTAATTCAAAGACAGACCAGGTATGCTCTAAAATTAGAGTTTTTACTAAAATATATAATAATATGTCAAACATACAATACATAACTCTTATATCACAAGACATACATATCTTTAAACAAAACAAGGTTTAAAACAGTGCAATTCCTACAACAATATTTAGATTTTGTCTAGCTTTCTAAATAACTGTTTTCAGTGCTCAGATGCTTTCTTGGTCAGTGTCAGATAAAAGTGTGTCTGTAGTGAAACAGAATAATCTTTAAAAGCTGGTTTTGTCCACCTCTTTTGCATGAGGTCATCTAGCTCCTCCCTGTCAAAATATCTAAAAAATATATATTTCTATATAACCACAGAATGTAATTTCAAAGTATTAATTCTGCAACCTTAGCATAACTCAATTTCAATGACACCACTTTTGATTCATGCTGCATCCTCCTCACACAGGCTTCATATGAGCATTTACAACCTCTCACCTCTGTGTAATAACCTGTGATTTCTCTTCAACGTCATAAACCTTTTTTATGATTTCTCTCTTAACAAAGTTAACTTAAACAACTCTGTAATTAACTCAGAGAAACAGGATCCTTGATTAAAGTCTTCCATGTAACACATTGTCTCTAAAAACTGAGTGTGTGATACATGCTGTCAGCATTTCTCTTGGTCTGCATCTGTTAGCTGAAATCTGGGGGGGGGGATGAGTGAGGTCATTCCTAGAGCATTTGATTTTTCATCAGAGACATTCAGTAACACATTTTATATATAAAAAAAATAATTATACAGCTCTCAGAACTGGCTGTCTATGTCACAATCCTCCCCACCTAGACTGAACTTGGGGGGTCTATCCATGGGATGAGCTTCCCAAATCAGTTCACTCCTCATAGACCCTAGACAGCCCATCTCTTTTCTTGTTCTTCACTCCAGCCCTATGTATGATTTTTAGATCATACCCTTGTAAAGCAAGACTCTATCTTAGTAGTATGCCATTGTTCTTCCCCATCTGCGTCAGCCAAATCAGGGGGTTGTGGCCAGTCTGCACCATAAAATGCTGCCCATACAAGTATGGCTCTAACTTTTTTAGGGCCCACACTATGGCAAGACACTCCTTTTCCACCGAGGAGTATGCTTGACCCCTGGGAAGCAGCTTTCTGCTCAGATACACTACCGGGCGATCTGTCCCTTGGCTAGACATCTGGCTAAGTACTGCCCCAATTCCCACGTCTGAGGCATTTGTCTGAACTATAAAGGTTTTACTATAGTCTGGACTTGTCAAAACAGGAGCACTGCACAGTGCCTCCTTCAGTTTGGTAAAGGCTTCCACACAGGCTGGGCCCCATGTAATTTTCTTTGGCATCTTTTTCTTTGTCAGGTCAGATAGGAGGGCAGCCAGGGATCTGTAACTGTGTACAAATTTCCTGTAGTATCCTGCTGTCCCTAGAAAGCTCCTGACCTGCTTCTGGGTTTCTGGTCTGGGCCATGCCTGGATCACCTCTGTCCTAACCAAAGAAAGACAGAGGTATACCACTTCTCCCATGGCCACCTGGCACTTCTCAGCTTTGACAGTGAGCCCAGCCCTCTGTATCCTGCCCAGCACTTCCCTAAGGTGGGAAAGGTGTTCCTCCCAGTTGGTACTAAAGATGGCAATGTCATCTAGGTATGCCACAGCGTACTCCTCAGTGCCATTTAACACCTGGTTCACCAACCTTTGGAAAGTGGCTGGGGCGTTCTTCATTCCGAAAGGCATTACTTTAAACTCAAATAAGCCTATCAGAGTGATGAAGGCCAACCTCTCCCTAGCTCTGTCTGTCAATTCTACCTGCCAATACCCCTTGGTCAGGTCAATAGTCATAAGGTAGGTTGCCCCTCCCAACTTGTCCAGGAGTTCGTCTGTCCGGGGCATCGGATGGGTGTCGGACTTTGTGACTGCATTCAGTCCATGATAGTCCACACAGAAATGAGTTGAGCCATCTGGCTTGGGCACAAGGACTACAGATGAGGCCCAGGAGCTGTGGGATCTCTGGATTACCCCTAAATCCAGCATCTCCTCCATTTCCCTCCTAATGTCCTTTTGGACAGCCTCTGACACCAGATATGCTGTCCGCCGTATGGGTGGCTGTGTCCCTGTCTCCACACAGTGTGTTTCTAAGGAGGTTAGTCCAGGCTTGGTGCTAAACAAGGGGGCAAAGTCTGCTAAAACCTCCCTTAGTTTCTGGACCTGGTCCGGGGTCAGCTGGGGAGACAATTTTACTGCCTCCACAGAGGACTCCCGCTTACTCTCTTCCAGCAAGTCCAGAAGGGTGTCTCCTTTGTCCATCCCCTCCCCATGACTACATACTGTGAACACCATGTCAGCCCTGTTTGCATATGGCTTCATCATGTTGACATGGTACATCCTTTCTATCTAAGGTCAGGTAACTCCACAATGTAGTTCACATCATTTACCTTCTTAACCACTTTATACGGTCCTGCCCACTCAGCTTGCAGCTTGTCTTTCCAGACCGGAATAAGGACCATGACTTCCTGACCCACCATGTACGAGCGAGCTCTGGCTCTGCGGTCATACCACACCTTTTGTTTCTGTTGGGCAGCTGCCAGGTTGCTCTGGGCTGTCCCCATAAGCTCTTTCAGCCTTACCCTAAACCTAAGGACATAATCCACAATGGGAGTTCCCTGGGTGGTGTGCTTGCCTTCACAGTCCTCCCGGATCAAGTCTAGGGGCCCACATACCCAGCATCCATATAAGAGTTCAAAGGGAAAAAATCCTGTCGACTCTTGGGGCACCTCCCTGTATGCAAACAACAAGTGGGGAAGGTATTTCTTCCAGTCTCTCCCATGCTGTTCAGCAAACACCCAGAACATTGCCTTCAGGGTACCATTGAATCTTTCCACAAGCCCATTGGCTTGTGGGTGATACATTGTCATGCATCTCTGCACCACCCCACACTCCTTCCATAGACATTTCATTAGGTCCAACATAAAGGAACCCCCTCAATCGGTGATTACCTCCTGGGGAAACCCAACACGGGAGAAAATCCCAAGTAAGGCATCTGCCACTTTCTCCGTCCTCAGCGAGGATAGGGTGACTGCCTCTTGGTACCAAGTGGCATAATCCACCACAGTCAGGATGAATCTCTTCCCTGAGGAGCTGGGGGTATTTAAAGGCCCCACAATATCCATTCCCACCCTTTGGAATGGCTCCTCCACTATGGGCAATGGAATAAGGGCGGCTTGGGTTTTCTTGCCCGCCTTCCCTATTTCTTGGCACTGGTGACAAGACCTGCAATACGCCTTCACCTGCTGGGTGAAGTTAGGTCAGTGGAAATTCTGGGCCAACCGCTGTGTTATGTGCATGATTCCCAGATGACCAGACAAGGGAATATCATGGGCAACCTTGAGCAACTGCTCATGATATCCCTGGGGAACGACAAACTGCCTGCCTAGCATTCCTCCCTCTGTACTGCCTGTATATACATAAGTCCATTTTCCCAATAAACCTTATGTCTGCTGTCACCTCCCTGTGTGCCCTCCGAGTCTGCCCAAGCCCTCAGCTTCTCTAAACTAGGGTCACTCCTCTGAGCAGCTGCAAAACTCTCACACATTCCCAAGGCATGGGACAGGTCCCCTTCAGTTGCTAAACTAGGGTCCCTAGCACTAGCGTCAGGGCCCTCAGGATCACTGTCAATTCTAACCCTCTGACAAGGGGTCACCCCTCCCTCTTTGGAGTAACCCTCTGTAGCTGTGTGGTTACTTGCTACTGGGGAAATTTCTACCCCCTTTTTATCAGTCTCCCCATCTGGAGACAGGCTGAGGAACCAGCCTCTCAGTGGTTTCCACACTGGTTTCTGTGGGGTTCAGGGAACTATTATTTTCCCTTGCTGCTTGGCTACAGGTAACTGCACATACCATCCCCTGCTGGAGATTGTTACCCAGGATCACATCCACTGTTAATGTGTTGGCTACAGCCACCTGTTGCACAGTTCCCCTGTTTCACCCCAGTCCAGGAGAACACTAGCGAGTGGCAATGTTTTCTCTTCAGCAGTAAACCCTTGTACGGTTACATATTTATTGGTTATAAGCTGACCAGGCTGTACCAGATCCCGCTTTACCAATGTCAGGGATGCCCCTGTGTCCCTTAACCCCTGCATCTGTACCCCATTTACTATGACTGGGTGCATGTGTTCCCTCATGTTCACTGGCATGCTTTCAGGGGCACACAAACAACCCACTTCTTTTCTAGCACCCTGTTGTGTATTTTGGCTCGCCTTTTTGGGGCACTGTCTGGAAATATGCCCAGTTTCCTTACATAGCCAACATGCATTTCTTACTTCAGATAAATCTTTTCATTGAAACCTGGGGCTAACTGGTTTCGGTGGAGGCAGTGAGGGTTTTAGCTGCCCTGCATGCGCACTTTTCCCTCTCTGCACTGCCACGCCCACCCTATTCGCTCTCAGAGCAGGTCTGTTCTTGGCATAGTGGTTCGAGAATTCAGCAGCCTCTTTCACTGTTTTTGGATCTTGGTCCTCTAGCCAGGTTTCTAGCTCTGCTGGGCATGCCCAATAAAACTGTTCTAATAAAATCACATTTTCAATTTTATCAACAGAATTTGCCTCAATTACTTCCCACCAACATTTTAAAAACTGGTGTTGTTTCGTGGCTAGCTCCTCATAGCTCATATCAGGGCTTCTCCTGAGCTTATGGAATTTAGCTCTGTATGATTCAGCAGTTAATTCAAACTTTTTTAACAGTGCAGCTTTTAGCTTGCTGTAATCATTGCTGTCTTCATTGTCCATTTGACCCAATGCATCTCGAGCTTTCCCAGTAAGTAGCGGGGAGAGCTGGAAGCTCCAAGACTCTCTAGGAATTTTAGCCTGAATACAAACTTCTTCAAAAGAATTTAAAAAGGCGTCCATGTCCTCCCCTTCCTTAAACTCAGCTATTAATTTGGAGTTCAATTTGTAACCCAGTCCTGCAGTCCCAGTTAAACCCAAGCCACTTACCTGCTCTGGTGCCGCTGGTCGGAGTCGCATCTTCTCCAGCTCTTGTTGCCTCTGGTGCTCCTCTCTCTTCTCCTCTGCAGCTCGCTGGTACTCGTGCTCCTCACAGTCTGCCTCCCTCTGTTGTCACTCGGCCTCACTGCGTTCTCGCTCTACCTCAAGGTCTGCCTCTCACTTCTATCACTCTCTCCTCTCCTGGGACTCCAACTCCATCCTGCACAACTCAATTTGCAGTCTGAGTACCTCTGGATTCAGGATACTGGTGGCCATTCCCTGCTGCTGTGGCCCTTCACTGACAGTGGCCCTGCTGTCCCTTTCAGTCACGGTCGGTGACTCGCTGCTCTGGGTATCTGCTACCATCAGGGCCTCTATGAGGTTCTGCTTTTTGGCTGTCAGCTCAAATGGGACTCCCCTGTCCCCACACAACTGCTTCAAGTAATCTACAGTGTGCCTGCTGTAGTCGGAAGCCTTCTTCTTCTTCCCCTTCCCTGTCTATGGCTACTCTGATTTTGCACTTTAGAAAAAAAAAATAGGTAGGAACTTGACTGTACACCAAGTGATATATAGTTCTGATCCTTTTAAAATAAAACTCTGTCTTTTTCTTTCTTTGCAAGAGAGCTTACGGTGTCAGATGACACAGAACAATAAAGCTTGTAATACCAAAATTATGCCACCGCTGCCAACCAATCTGTCACAGATTCACTCAGCAGGTCAGGCCCTCTACTCCCAAAGTGTCAACCTCTGAGTGCAGTCTTATGAACAGTGTAACAAACAAGGTAACCCTCTTGTCTGTTTTTGTGAGTTCAGATCAACCTTTGGTCTCAAGTTCTGGAGAGATTCAAACTGTTAACCTCTTGCTAGCATACCCAATGCACAGGCTCAGATATATCTGTCTTCAGGGGGCCAGATATCTTTGCCTATGGGCACCTAACCAGGTATTCAGAGATGAACCCTAAAACTTTAATAAAGACCTCAGATTTAAAATGCTTCTCTTTCCAGTTTGGTACCACCGTACAAGCCTATGTCTGCTGTCTGCTGTCTGTTATAACCATAAATGTTTCTTAGCAAAATAAAGCAATTCAAAGACAGACCAGGTATGCTTTAAAATTAGAGTTTTTACTAAAATATATAATAATATATCAAACATACAATACATAACTCTTATATCACAAGACATACACATCTTTAAACAAAACAAGGTTTAAAACAGTACAATTTCTACAACAATATTTAGATTTTGTCTAGCTTTCTAAATAACTGTTTTCAGTGCTCAGATGTTTTCTTGGTCAGTGTCAGATAAAAGTGTGTCTGTAGTGAAACAGAATAATCTTTAAAAGCTGGTTTTGCCCACCTCTTTTGCATGAGGTCATCTAGCTCCTCCCTGTCAAAATATCTAAAAAATATATATTTCTATACAACCACAGAATGTAATTTCAAGGTATTAATTCTGCAACATTAGCATAACTCAATTTCAATGACACCACTTTTGATTCATGCTGCATCCTCCTCACACAGGCTTCATATGAGCATTTACAACCGCTCACCTCTGTGTAATAACCTGTGATTTCTCTTCAACATCATAAATCTTTTTTATGATTTCCCTCTTAACAAAGTTAACTTAAACAACTCTGTAATTAACTCAGAGAAACAGGATCCTTGATTAAAGTCTTCCATGTAACATAACACATTGTCTCTAAAAACTGAGTATGTGTGATTCATGCTGTCAGCATTTCTCTTGGCCTGCATCTGTCAGCTGAAATCTGGGAGGGGGGGATGAGTGAGGTCATTCCTAGAGCATTTGATTTTTCATCAGAGACATTCAGTAACACATTTTATATATAAAAAAAATAATTATACAGCCCTCAGAACTGTCTGTCTATGTCACACATTGCACCTGCTTTTTTTGAGTGTTTCACTTGCAGTCACCCACAAACGCTTTATGGAGGCAAGATGACTTGAATATATGACAGTGCCTGACATGCGTGGTCAGGGCTGTCGATTGCATGTATTCATTCTAGCACTTGCTGCAATTTTGCAGTCGCTATTCCCACAAATCAAATATGGGACAGAAACTGCTAAATGGTTATAATGTATAGTAGAAGTTGTTATAGGTAGAAATCTACCTTTCTATAACGTTTTACCATCGATGTGACATCACGATGTAATTAACCCATCAATGGTACATCACATTGATGGGTTAACAACCGGTAACAGTCTGGGCATGTGCGCAGCTGGATTGGACGGCCTTGAAACGGCCACGGCGGTGAGGGCAGAGCAGTGGGGACATAAAAAAAAACAGCAGTAAGGAACTGCTTTCTTTTCTAAAAAAACAAAATCTTACCATACACCATAAAAGCTAATGTATGATCATCGATGGTTAACCAGTTTGTTAACCAATCTAGAGGTTGCCATGGCGACATAAACCTCTCGAGCTTCGCTCTTTACATGGTCGCCCTGGCAACCTCTCAATGGTTAAAAAACTAGTAAAACATCGATGATCATACATTATCCTCTATGTAATCATGTTTTACTGCTCGATAATCACATTAGTGCCTCACAAAATGTTTGAATATCCGCCCTCACCCACATATCAAATTGTATTTGTAGTATAGTGAATAGCGGAGGCTGTTGGAGCTCGTGGAGTATCTGAGGGAGGGGGCAAGTGGCAAATTCGATCTGTGGCAAATTTACTGAAAATAGGCAATTGATGTTGTCTAGCGCACCTACCCAATCAACAAAAACTAAATAAAAACATAAATATTTATTTCAATAACAGGAAAAAAGTATGCCTTTTTTAAAGAACAACAATAATGTACCATGGGCTCAAATAGTTAGCATCATATGATTGGTATAACTACTGTTTTCACGTGGCAGAATTTATTGATTTGCTAAAAAACAATACAAACTAATGAGATCAGGTAAGGGAAAAAGCGATCATAACATTTCAACAATGTAAAGTTATGACAGTGAAAACTGAATTTTGTTTTATGGTGTGGCAAACCATGGCATCTTCTGTTATAAGTTACCAAGGGCCCAGTGTTAAGAAACGTTTGCACGGCACTTTGCAATTGCCCAGGAATCTGTAGATGCTGAATTCAGTTGGACAGCACACTGGCGCTATCTGACTAAATATAGGGCCATATTGGTGCAGCACTAAGTCAAGTGCTTCCTGCATATGTTTCGAGCTTCTTCGAACATGCCTAGGGATGTTATGGCCTGAGATGCTTCTCCATACTTTATTTCCAGATTCCTAGAGTGAAAACAACCTATGGCTTGGCCGCAATCAGTTTTTCATTCCCATCGCTTTGGAACACCATGCAAAGCTCACTAAAGCTTTCCTCACTTCCAGGTATATTCACATTCAAAGCTCTGATAGCCAAATATCTGAAGGAAACATGCAGCTGTTTTAGGCGACTCTGAGCCCTTAGTCTCTGGTTCCTCTCACAATTCCTACGTTCAGAATCTCGCTCACCTCACATCCCTACTGTAGTAAGGGATACCCAGCACTTACTAGCCTATCCCCTCTAATCCTAGCCCTTTTCATCCTATCCCCCCCCCACTAGCACACCCTTGCTCCCATATTTCCCCTCCCTACTTATTATCAAGAAGGTACTAGCTTCTGCTTAGTGGAGACAGCCTAGGATTGTCATCTCTTCTCTCTCTCCTGTGAGCTTTTTATGAATTTTAATTGCATGCACCTATGTCAGACCCATATGTATAGGCCTATGTTGCCCTTCACCTGTACAATGTTTTCGCGTTGTTGACTACCGCTTCTGTGACTATGTATTGTATTGTATTAATGTCCAGGAACACTTTGAAAATGAGCATGCTTAATGGTGTTTATGCCTGGTTAAATAAAGTTGGTTGATTGATAGCACTGCCTGGACATGGATCCTGAAGTGTGCCTCAAGAGTGTATAGCATGGGAGCGCTTTCTGCAATTTTCAAAGGGACATTTGCAAATGAACCCATTGGGCATGCTAGGCTTAAAGAGGCCATATGCATGTCTATTATGGGTTCATTTGTATGACTAGCAGAGGCAGGTTAGCATGGCACTGCCCTCCCCCATTGCCCAGTCCCTTAGTTGTGTGGACATCCCTGCTGCCTAATGGTCTGCCCCCCACTGTTCACCATCCCCATGCCCGTGGTAGTACTAATCTCTGGTGCCTAGTGGTACCCCCTTCACCGATCACTGTCCCCCTGCCCACAGTAGTAATAATCCTTGCTGCCTAGTGGTCTGCCCCCCCATTGTTCACTATCCCCATGCTCATGGTAGTACTAATCTCTGGTGCCTAGTGGTCCCCCCTCACCGATCACTGTCCCCCTGCCCACAGTAGTAATAATCCCTGGTGCCTAGTGGCCCTCCCTCGCGTGCCTGCTGTGGCTGGGTATGGTGATCAGCGGAGACACTAGCACAAGGGAGTAGTACTGCCATGGGCATGGGGGACAGTGATCAGTGGGGTAGGACCACTAGGCATCAAGAATTAGTACTGCCGTTGGCACGTGTATGATGATCAGCAGGGAGGACCACTAGGTACCAGGGATTAGTACTGCTGTGGGTATGGGGATAGTGATCGTGGGGGCAAGCAACTAGGCACCAGGGATTAGTACTGCTGTGGGCACAGGGACAGTGATAGAAAGGGGAGCCACTAGGCACCAGGGATTAGTACTGCCATGAGCACGGAGACGATGATTGGTGGGAGGATGCTAGTATGTTATGGGCTGGCAGGCAGGAAAGAGGGGGAGCACTAGGCACCAGCGAGAGTTTGTTTTATTGTACGGCTGGTGATCGGATCACAGGGAGGTCCACTAGGCTCCAGGGAGGCTTTGGGTCATACACAGGCTGGCAGTCAGTAGGGGGAGGCCACTAGGTACCAGGGTTAACTGCCTTGTGCATGGGAATGGTGTTCAGAGGGTGGGTGCCACACACCACAATGGGGGGTGGGTGTGCTCCCCCACCAACAATCAGGTACTTTGCCAGAGTACTTCCAGTAGCCACTAGGATTGCCTGGAGTAAGTCGGGGTTTTGTTCAACAGTATTTGCATTGTGCAAATGGACTGTGCTAAGCCCTTTTGCGCAGTATAAATGTGCTGAATATAGGGTTGCATGGATATTGCTGTCCCTGCTCCTCCCTTTGTCCACCTGCATACATTATGCTTTGAGTGCTTACCCTGTTTGCCTGCACAACCACCCATTTTGAATATCGTGTTTCGGTGCAAACCCCAGTTTGCATGGGCAATCACTTGTTAGCGCCTGTGCAAAATTTTGAATATCGGGCCCCAAAAGTACACTCACTGCAGCATGTCAACAGTCAAAATACCAAGAGAAAAAAAACAAAGAGCCACCTTTTAAAAAGTAACAAATCCCATGCTAATTTGCCGATTAGATAAAAAAGAGAGTATTTCATTCATCAAGACATACCCAAGTATGTGGATTCAATGATCTTCAACATATTTTTAAAGAAATAGCCTCCAATCCAGGCATCAAAACTGATGATAAGGCAAGTTCATGTTCACATAGCCTGAGCAATCCAAACTCACACTTTTGACACTTGGCTCTTGAATGCGGTGCAGAGATCAGCACGAACGCAACCAAACATAAACACTAAAATATGTTACAAGGCATCAGCAGTCAAAGTGAACTGCTCTGTACTGTCATTTTTAATGCAAAATAGGCCAAAAAAAATAACAAGCATTTGTCAATGCCGAATGTTTGCTTGCTGACATTGGCATTGGTAGAGCAGGAGTTAGAGAGCTTTATAATAGGAATGGCAGTTAAGTATTAAACTGAAGTCAACCCCACCACCCAGCAGAGACTGACAGGCATTGGGGTGTGCCTTTGAATCATCAGGCATAACGGCCATGCCATTTCACCACAGCCTACCCTGCAGACACTGACAAGTGTCACAGTGTGCCTTGGGGTCTTTGGCCCTTATACTCACCCCATTCCATCAGGAAATATGGTGAGATTGGTCCTGTATAGGAGAGTGGGGTGAACTTTGGGGCCAAAGAGTCCAAGACAAACCTTGATGCCTCTCACTGGCTGCAGGGTGTGGAATGGTATGAGCATTACAGGTGAGAATCCCAAGTCACACCCCTGATGCCTCTCAATCTCTACAGGCTGGGCGTTATGGTCGGAAACCCTAACGCCTCATGCGTTCGTTGGCATTTTCACTCCAAATTTTCACCATGTTTTTTTTGTGACCCCCACCTTATGAACAGTGGCAATATCAGTTTGTTAGCCGAAAGCTGATTTCGCATAGTGACTTTGCCATTTGGCACCACAGGTGCGAAAACACATTTCGAACAGGATGTGAAAAATGACAGCTGTACTGTTCATGGGGAGGCATAAAAAATGGCATTGTTGAAATTCTGCAGAGAAAATATTTAAAAAAACTGGTGAGGTCATGAGCATACGTAGAAAATGCGCAACACACACCCATAATGCAATTAGTTTGGGGATTTTTTACAGCAGATTGTCAGCACAGGGATTTTGGAACATCTGCTCACGAACAGTGTCACTGTGATTTTCTTAATCTGTCCCAAACAGTGATTTCCCACAGCGACCACACATTTCTGCACTGGAAGTGAGAAAACACATTTTGGCCATGGTGTGAAAAATGACAGCTGTACTATTCATAAGGAAGTGTGGAAAAATGCCAGTGGTGAAAATCTGGACTGAAAATATTAGAAATCCATGAAGTTTCGAGGGTACGTGGAAACTGCACAATGGTCACTCGTAACACAGTCATTTTATGGGCGTATTTTACCAATTTTTAACATAGCCATTTTAACACCTCTGCTCATGAACAGTGTCACTGTGATTTTCTTAATCTGTCCTGAACATTGATTTTGCACACCAACTGCGCCATTGTATGCTACATGGACGGAAACACGTTTTGGCCAAGATGTAAAAAATGACAGCTGTACTGCTCATAAGGAGGTGTGGTAAATGGCAATGTTGAAAATCTGGAGTGAAAATATTGAAAATTCGTGAACTTATGAGCGTGCGTAGGAACAGCGTAACGCATGCTCGTAAAACAGTAATTTTTGGGAATTTTTTCACCAGATTTTTAACTCAGCCATTTTAACACCTCTGCTCATGAACAGTGCCACTGTGATTTTCTTAATCTGTCTCGAACATTGATTTCACACATCAACTGCGCCATTGTGCGGTACATGCACAGAAACACATTTTGGGTCAGATGTGAGAAATGACAGCTGTACTGCTCATAAGGAGGTATGGTAAAATGGCAATGTTGAAAATCTGGAGTGAACATATTGAAAATTCGCGAACTTACGAGCATGCATAGGAACAGCACAATGCATGCTCGTAAAACAGTCATTTTTGGGAATTTTTTCACCAAATTTTCAACATAGGGTTTCTGGGGGCCTACCTCATGAACTGTGACACTGCCATTTCATAAATCAGTCCCAATAGGTGGTTCCATGCAGTGACTGAGAAATCACCTCTAGGTGCCGATTAACGCCATGACAGTGACAGAATTCATGAGGTGGGTTCCCAAAAACCCCATGTTGAAAATTTGGTGAAAAAATTCCCCAAAATGCTTGCGATATGCACTAAAGTTGAAAAAACCCTATTTATTGCATTATACAGCTTACTGGCATTTCCTCAGTTTGTGGTCAGCTTTGAAGAGTGCAGACGGGTTCCCCATCCAACGAAGATTGTCGCGCCAAGCTCTGGAGGTAAGTATGGGGTGAGATGGGGGTGTGGGGAGGCAGGGTGCGCAGAGGGTGGGCGCAGGTGGGGGAAGATTGGGTCAGGACAGTCAGCGAGGGAAGATCTTTTTCTTTCAGGTTTCTTTTTTTTTTAACCTAGATGACATAGGAATTGTGCCACGCTGGGGTGGGCTCCCAGCATGGCAACTGGAAAGCTGTTTGGGGGGCCATGCAGCCGACAGGGGATTGGGCATCCCCGTCGGCCCTACAATCTGTTGCCATGCTGGGGTGGTCTTCCAGCATGGCACCCTGTAGTCTCTTGGGGGGACAGTGGAGCTGATGGGGGATTGGGCACCCCCGTCAGCCATACGATCTGTTGCCCGCTGGGATGGGCTCCCAGCGTGGCATCTGGAACTCTGTTGGGGGGGCGCAGCACATGGGCATCCCCGTCGGCTATACAGTGTGTGTGTAGGGGGGGCACGAGCAAGCAGTATGCGTGTGTGTGTGTGGGGGGGCACGCATGAGCATGCGATATCTTATTACTGCTTACTGAAGCGTAGCTCTCCCTTTCAATTGTATGGCCATTGCATTTTCAACTGCTGTCATAGACAGCTGCAGCATTCATTGGAGAACTGCGGCCATACCTGCAAACACACTGACTGAATTGGAAGACAGGTGCCATACCTCCGAAAACTCAGATGATGGCACTATATTTCTTGCACATGCATGCAAGCAAACATAAAAACAGTAATACAATAATTATTTACACAATGAACCACATCAGGCTTACAGATTATAAACTGACATTTCTTTTGAACATGAAGCTCTCATTAAATAATAAATTAGACAAGTTCTCTGAACCCTCCTGCACATTGTTTTCAAATTTTAATGATTTTACTGAATTTTTTACCAGTGCTTCCTAGCAACGTCTGTCCACCACAGTTGGAGTGCCCTGATTTTTGTTTTGCTTGGTTTGTCAGTTTTTATTCAAGCACCCAGTTCCCTGTGTAGCCTCTTTTCAGCATTCGTGGACAGCACTCAGAGAAACTTGCTGCCCTAGTCCCCAACTCCAACTCGCAGCTCCCACTTGGTTCTCATTTCCTTCCAAACTCCCTACTGCAAAGCAAAGTTACCACAAAAAAAAAAATCTGTTTTCTTTTAACTCGGGGGAAATCTGTTACCCCAGCCTCTCACTCTGGCTCCCAACTCCCACCCACTTCCAGTTCACTCACAATTTGCCAACTCTGAACTTAAAGAGGAAAAGTCCCCACAAATGGCCTCACACTCAAGTGTGCGGCTGGTCCCAATGTGCACTTTGCGCGAAAACAACATTTTGGTTTACTTACTGTTTACTGTAGCACAGTCACAAACTGTAGTGAAAAAGAAATAATGTGACCTACTGGAAATTGAACCCAGGCCCCAGAATACCAACACAGTGATCTAACCACTGAGTTATATTTATTTAGTTTTTGTTGACCGAGAAAGAGGACTAGATAATTGTTTGCCTATTTTCAGCCTCATCCTGGGGAGGAGGGGATATAGATGGATGCCAACTCACATTGAACCAGATGTTAAGCTGTTGGTGGCATTTTTAGTGAATGGGGGAAATTTGGCCAGGATTCCTGTAAGCTCACATGGTTGTGCCTGGGGTTCTCAGACACACTTCGTTTCTCTGGAATTGCTTATTCTGCAGCTAGGAACAATCTAGATGACATGTTTTTTTTTTCTTTTTCTGCAGTATTAGCCACAGCTTAGCAAATAAATCAGAAGCTGTAGTAAGCAAGAAAAAATGACCTACTGGAAATTAGTATAGTAGTAGTACTGTAGTATAGTAGATTGTATTGGACTGATTTTGTTTACCTTTAGGCTGACATCTTCTGTTACTACAAATCCCAGAATGCCCTGCAGCTAACATCAGAACAGTAGGCAACAGTGGTAGATTCAGTAGCTTGCAGTGCATGTTAGAGCTTTCATATTCTCCTATCAGATATTTTCCAGTTCTGCTTTTCTCCGAGGACTACAGTCCTCTGTGATTGTACTTAGCTCAGGGAGGGCAGCGGTACCTGCCAACAAAAGATCAGAGATTATACAAACTCTAATATGCACTGCAGGCTGCTGAACCTCCCACTGATGCCTACTGCTCTGATGTCAGTTGCAGGGGATTCTGGGATGTCTAGTAGCAGAAGGTGTCAGCCTAGAAGTAAACAAAATGAGTCTAATACAGCTTATAACATGGATTGTTCAGAATGAGTCCTCTCACTGATGTACAGCCCCTGCGTGGCCGTGCATTAAAATCCCTTTTTAATGCACAGTCCAACAGAGGGAATCAGGGAAAGTGTCGTCGGCACTCATTCCCTGCTTCAGAAAGGAAAATCAAAATGGCAGCCATGTAAAAGTGTGGGGAAGCGAGAGAGCCCCAGAAACTGTGTGTGTTCTCAGGAACCCATAGTGAAACATGTCATATGCAGCTGACAACCACCCCATGTTACAAATCACGTCATTGTCATAGCAAGAAATGTTACAAATCCTGCTGCAGACCGCTGTGTTTTTTTCTGCTTGCCATAGTACAATGTGTACTGTCCTGCTGTCACTGTACAGAAACTTGAGCACCTGAGTATGAACAGGTGTGTTTTGGAGAGTGTATGAGGCAAGGTCCACGGCTGCAGGAATGACCAGAAAGAGGAACAGCTGTGCACACAAGGATGCGGTCGCCAATACTGTAGGTGTGGCGGTGCTGCGCATGGCACAGAGAGGAAATAGGCTCAAGAAAGAGCTGCTGTTTGCTGTCCCTGAGCAGCAGGTATGAAAAGTTGGCAGACAGCGACTGCGAGGGAAGAATTGTTGCACAGTGGGAGAGTGAGTGTGCGAGACAGATGATAGGTCAGTGGTCCATGTCTCCGAACCTGCAGAGAGAGGGAGGACCACACACACACACACACACACACACACAAAGCAATGCACAGGTTGAAGTGTGGTCTTGCATTCCCATTCCAGTGTTCACCCACCCTGCAGAACAGTAGCATGTATG
The DNA here is from genome assembly GCA_016271365.2 of Neoceratodus forsteri. Lineage (NCBI taxonomy): Eukaryota > Metazoa > Chordata > Ceratodontiformes > Ceratodontidae > Neoceratodus > Neoceratodus forsteri. Next base: position 706,183,335 of record CM057459.1, on the reverse strand, counting down.
CAGCGAGCAGGAGATGTTTGACTGGAGACAGGGACAGTCCGAGAGAGCCAGAGCACAGAAAGAGGTAGACAGCAAGGAGGCAGTGCCGCACACCGAGCAACAGGTACTTTGAATGCAATGTGTAGTGTGACTTGTGGCAAAAGCAGAAATGGACAGACACAAGACAGAGACGGGGAGAGAGTAAGGGAGTGAGTGAGAGAAAATTCCACACACCCCCCGCACACATCCCAAGCCTGTCCTCCGTTCCCATTCCTGTCCCAGTTGTCACCCCGATGTGTGCTACACATGGAGCTGGGAGGCAGACAGTGGCAAGTGTTTTCCCCAGTGTGCTAGCTGTTGCTGGCCCCCCCAACAGAGCAAGCCATGAATGGTACTAGTGAGAGTGTGAGACACACCGATCAGGCAAACGTGGTGTTCAGAGGAAGTGAGAAACACACACAGAGTGACAGCAGGCTTGAGACAGGGACTGCAGAGTTCCGACACTGTGTGTGTCTCTCTCTCTCTCTCTGTCTCTCTCTGTCTCTGTTGCATGATTGGGATCTCACAAGAAAATTTGTGCAGCAGTGTCAGTCGAGCTGTGACTGCCAGGCAGTGCTGCCATTGGATAGAGAGAGTGCAAGTCCAGGAAAGTGCAGGTCTTTGGTGCCCCCCCAGCACTGAGCAGCCACAGTGAGCCCTGCAACTCTTGTTGCCCCAACACAGAGAGAGGAAGTAGCGAGAGGGACACACAGAGGGTCAGTGGCACAACAGTGACAGGGTGACAGTGTAATGCAGATGTGCTGCATTGTACTTGTAATATATTGTGGAGGCCTGTGCATAGAGACTCAGTTACTGCAGGTCTTTTGTAGCAGCCATGTTTACTTCTTCTCACAGATAGTGGACACACATCAGTGGACATACACAAAGAAAAGCCCAATGGGCATGACAGGAACTTATACCTTAGATAGGACTACAAATATCCATATGTATAAACTACAGCCCTAATGGCACTCCTTAGACTTCCTACTATACTGTATATATATATATATATATATATATATAATCCATGTCCATACTACCATACATACCCATGTATATACACTACAGTAATAGGTGTGTGTGTCTCCACGTCTCTCACTGTGTGTGTGGTGCAGTTGTCTGCACTATGGATTGCGATGGTGTTGAATGTTTGGTTGGGGGAGCACAGTAAACTAAAGGGTATTTCAAGTGTAACATAGCATATTATGCACAAAAAATGTCACAAATCCTGTCAATACTGTATTTCTGACATTTGTATGTACATAGCAAATGTGAAACATGCAATCTTTGTTACGGATTTTTTTGCAAAGTGACAGGATACAGTACCTTTTTTGTTATTTAAACAGGGGAAGAAAGCCATTTCTGCAGGTTTTTCCCTTGTTAAAACATAACCCATGTTATAACTGCAATAATCCACTCCAGGGTATGGGTTTATAGGCATTTAATGCACACCTGAGGTGCTGTGAGAGCACACGGCTGCCTCACAATGCACCCCAGGCATGCATTAGATGCCTATAAACCCACACCTTGGAGTGGGTTATAGCTAACATACTATACGATACAACAGTATACAGTAAGTGACCCAAAATGTTTTTGCACACAAAGTGCACATTGGGACCAGACCACACTTACTTCTCTTCTGCATAGTAATAGTAAATGGTCCTTCATCATTTTTTTGGTTGTCTGTTTTGTAGGACAGAAACATTATCAGAAACACAACAAAGAATCTCAGCCAAATTATAAACACTTGGTAAAATGCTGAGAAAACATGATCTGGAGACTACAGTGAACAACCCAACAAATATCACTCCGCAAAAGTTGAGTACTATCTAACTCAACCAAACAACCTTGCAAAACTCAATGAGAGATGCATCCTCCATGCATTAAACTGCTGTCAGTAAGTCCAGGTGATGGTAGTAGGCACCAAACTTAGTTTGACATCTGAAAAACAGATGCTTTGCCATGAACCATGATTCAGGGAGTTGATACCTACCTCCGTCCTGGTCAGATATCTCCAAGGTACATCAGCATGGAGAGACACTGACTGCATTGCTAAAATTGTGCAGGAAGCAGGATAAAACATCGACATCCTGGTACACATGGGGACTACAGAGCTTGCCAGCCTGTCAGTTGTGGAGACCAAGGAACACCTGACCAGGCTGGGAGACAAACTGTCATCTATTTCGTCTGGCATCTCCTTCTCTGAGATCTTGCCAGTCTGGGCGAGGGAGGGCAGATGGACGGAAGGTCAGAGAAGGGGAGATTGGGGAGCTAAACATGTGGCTCAAGGGCAAGTGCCAGGAAAAAGGACACAAATTTGTAGGTAACTGGCAACAGTTTTGAGAGCGAAAGTTCTTTAACTTCGATGGACTGCATCTGACTAAGGAGGGAGTCAGTGCATTGGGTCAGAAGTTTGACGTCTTTGCAGAACACTTAAACTAGCAAATGGAGAGAGGGGTGCAACATCCGGTGCATTGAACAGGAAGAACACTCCTCCCTCCTCAGCCAGTGCTCAAACAGGAGTTCAGCATGTTTGTAGTTCATTTGCATCACCAGGTAAGAAAAAAGGTCTGGCTCCCCATACGACACACAGGGGAAAACGCCGGACCTTGCCCAACAACTAACGCACTAAAATCTGGCTAATGTAAAATCATGTACACAAATGCCCACAGTCTGGGAAACAAGATCCCAAACCTGCAGGAAACAATGACAGAGGCTAAACTGGACATAGTAGCCATTAGCAAGACATGGTTCACCACTAACCACTCTTGGGAGACTTTGTTACCAGCTATGTACTGTTCAGAAGAGATCGAGGTGCAAAAAGGGGGGGGGGGCCTTTATGTCAATGAAAATATCAAAGCTATAGAAATTCAGAACACACATAAGGAGCCAGAAGAACTGTGGGTCACCCTGGAAACAGGAAATGGGATAGCCATACAAGTTGGGGTTGTCTACAGACCTCGAGACCAGGGGAGGACATAGACACATTACTATTAGAAGATATACAAAACATGACAGTTAAAAGGGAGGTTCTGCTAATGGGAGACTTCAACATGCCAGATACAGATAGGTCAATACCAGCAGGAACATCTGCCAAAACTAGACACATAGTGGATTCCCTGCAGGGGGAGGGCCTCAAATAACTGGTACAACAACCCACAAAAGACAGGGCTATCATAGACCTAGTACTGACTAACATGGAAAGGATCACAGATCTCGAGGTAGAAGGTCACCTGGGGGCCAGTGACCATCACATTGTATGGTTCAATTTGGCCACTAGAACTAAATCATCCTATTCCAAGGCAAAAATATGGGACTTCAGAGAAGCTGACTTTGAAAAGATGGCCGACAGAGTTAAGGTAGCCCTGGCAAGAAGAAATACAGGTGAGAGGGTACAGGCAAAGTAGGCAGGTATTAAGGATAGAATACTTGAAGCAACCTCCCATTGTGTTAGGGAGAAAAACAAGAGCAAAAGAAGGAGGAAACCACTTTGGTTCTCAAATACAGTAGCAGAAAAGATCAGAGTTAAAAGGCTGGCCTTCAAGAAATATAAGGGAACACAGCAGGACGAAGATAGGGAGGCATACCAAATTTCCCTATGGGAAGCAGGGAAGGCAGTAAGGCATGAACAGTAAAAGAAGGGGACAAAACTTTCTATAGATACATTAGTGAAAGAAGAAAGTCCAGAGGGGGTATTGCTAAGAACAAAGCGGATAAGGGAGAGTGTGGAGGAGGACCAAGGAAAAGCATCTGTCCTAAATAGATACTTCTGCTCAGTATTTACTGAGGAGAAGCTAGAGCAGGGTCCACAGCTCAGCACCACGGACACAGGATCGAGGAAGGTGTGCCTAAGTCCCTTCACAAAAGAAAGGGTCCTACAAGAGCTCGCTAAGCTCAGGGTGGACAAGGCAATAGGACCAGATGGCATACATCCAAGGGTACAAAAGGAGCTAAGGATGGAACAGTATGCCCCCCCGAGAGCGACATCAGCACAGCGACCTACCAACCCGTCAACAAAATTGACAGATTGCTGATGGGCTGCTGTGTTGGTGTGCCCAACACAGGGGTACACTGTCTCCCGGTCTTGCACCCCCGCCCTGAATCAACTCTGACTGGAGTTGATAATAATAAAGATGGGGGAGTGGGGGGCAGAGCCCCCCACATGGGGTGATTTGGGTGGGGCAAAGTCCCCGATGAAAAAAATGGACCAGGAAACAGATGGGAATTATGTCGATGAGATGCCGATTGACAAAAGTGTTTGTCGAACCAGCATCGTAGAGCCGGATGGAATTAGCCAAGCCATTATCAGAACTGTTTAGTGAGTCTCTGAGCACAGGAGAGGTCCCAGAAGACTGGAGAAGGGCTCATGTGATCCCGCTCCACAAGAGTGGTAGCAGGGAGGAGGCAGGAACTACAGACCAGTCAGTCTTAACTCAGTAGTGGGCAAGATTATGGAGGCACTCCTTAAGGAAAGAATAGTGCAACACCTGGAATCCATAGGAGCACAGGATCCAAGACAGCTTGGGTTTACAACAGGAAGGTTCTGTCAAACAAATCTCATAGATTTCTTTGACTGAGTAACCAGAGTAGGGGACCAAAGGGATGTAGTTGATGTCATCTACCTTGACTTCAGCAAAGCTTTCAATACTGTACCACATAGAAGATTGATTAATTAGCTGGGTAGGCTCGGGGTGGGTCAGAAGTTGGTCAACTGACTCCTGCCCTACCTGCCTCTCCTTCCCCCTCCATCCTCCCTCCCCCCCACGCTAACCCCCCAACAATGAACCATCCTCCTGCAATTTAATTTTTCCCGACAAAGGATCTCCCTCCTGCCTCCCCTTACCTGCCCTCACCACTCCCCCACTCCCTCTACTAATTGTCCCTTCCATGCTCCTTATTGTCTCTTAAGTATTAGTGCCTGTTAAGTATCATGTTGTATTAAACACTGAACTGCTTTATTCCTCTTGCCATGTAACTTTTTTTTTTCAATTCAATTCATCTTTATTTTTAAAAGGCGCTTTTCTTAAAACCAAAGCACCTATACAAATTCACAAAACAATAAATACAATAAAATTAAAACTAATATAAATCCTTAAAAGTTATACTAAAAAGGTGGGTCTTCAAAGCTTCAAACTTGTTACATATATTGATGTTCCTGAATTATTGTTTGCTTATGTAACTCCATGTAACTCAACATTGCACAATTATCCTATGTACATCACCCTGTTTGTTTTCTTAATTGTTGTATCACTATCATTGTATGTATACTGATGTGGAGCCTTTGTAAACGAGTCTCTGACTCAAAGGTATTCCAAAATCCCAATAAATAAATAAAACTGGGTGGCAAATTGGTTGGCAGGCACAAAACAGAGAGTGGTGGTAAACGATATACAGTCAGAAGAGATGCAAGTCACAAGTGGGATACCTCAGGGATCAATCCTGGGGCCAGTCCTCTTCAATATCTTCATCAGTGACATTGCAAATGGACTGGAGGGTGAGGTTTGTCTGTTTGCAGGTGACATCAAGATCTGCAACAGAGAAACTGACCCAGATGGGCAGAATGAGAAGAGATCTGGATAAACTGGCAAAATGGTCAGAAGAGTGGCAAATGGGGTTTAACGCAAAGAAGTGCAAGATTATGCACATAGGGAAGAGAAGCCCTGAAGCCACCTATAGGTCGACAGGGGAATTGCTGGCAATCACAAGGGAAGAAGGAGACTTGAGCATCATCATCACAGATGACCTGAAATCATCCAAGCAGACCACTAAAGCAGTAGGTAAGGCTAGAGGGATGTTGACGTGTATTAGTAGGAGTATCACAATTCGTAAGAGGGAGGTAATAATCCCTCTTTACATGAAACATAGAAACATAGACTTTGACGGCAGATAAGGACCACTTGGCCCACCCAGTCTGCCCATTTCCCTACCTACTGGTTAAGCTACAGATTCTAGTTAACCAACAGCCTACTTCCTGCAACCCCCAACTATAATTGCCTTGTGTCTGTCCCATGCATGTTTGAATTCCCCCACTGTTTTAGACCCAACGACCTCCTCAGGAAGGCTGTTCCATGTATCCACCACTCTCTCTGTGAAAAAAAATTTCCTCACATTACCCCTGAGCCATCCCCCCTCTATCTTTAAATTGTCCCCTTGTTCTTACACATCTCTTTTTCTGAAAGATGCTACCCTCCTGGACTTTGTTGATTCCCTCGAGGTACTTGAACATTTCTGTCATGCCCCCCCGTCCCTCCTTTCATCAAGAATATACATTTTAAGCTCTCTCAGTCTCTCTTCATATGGCTTCTGCTGCAGACCCTGCACCATTTTAGTTGCCCTCCTCTGGACTGCTTCCATCCTGTCTATGTTCTTGCGTAGATGAGGTCTCCAAAACTGCACACAGTACTCCAGATGGGGTCTCACCAACTGTCTGTACAGAGGGATAACAACTTCCCTTTTTCTACTTGTGATGCCCCTTCCTAAGCATCCCAGTATCTCCTTGGCTCTCCTTACTGACTTTTCACATTGCTTACCCACCTTTAGGTCATCTGATATGACTACCCCCAGGTCCCTTTCCATTTTTGTTGTTGTTAGTACCTCCCCTGCTATTGTGTACTCTTCTCCTGGGTTTTTGTTTCCCAGGTGCAATACTTTGCACTTCTTTGTATTGAATCTAAGTTGCCACATGTCTGACCATTCCTCCAACCTTGCCAAGTCCCTTCTCATCTTTTCTACCCCCTTGTGTATCAACTCTGTTACAGATCTTTGTGTCATCTGCAAAGAGGCATACCTTTCCCTCAGACCCTCTGCAATGTCACCTATAAAGATGTTAAAGAGGACTGGACCCAATACTGAGCCCTGAGGTACTCCACTAGTAACCTCCCTTTCTTGGAATGTGTTCCATTCACTATTACCTTCTGTGCCTGTTGTCCAGCCAGTTTGCTACCCAGGCTACACCCTGGGACCCCACTCCAGGCAGGCTAACTTGATTATTAATCTTTTGTGCGGGACTGTGTCAAATGCCTTGCTAAAGTCTAGGTAGACCATATCCACAGCCCCTCCCTGGTCTATTACTTTGGTCACCCAGTCGAAGAAATCAATTAGATTCGTCTGACATGACCTTCCTGCTGTAAATCCATGCTGCTTTGGGTCCTGCGCCCCACTGGCCTCTAGGTACTCAACAATTCTTTCTTTCAGAAGTGACTCCATCATTTTCCCTACCACAGAGGTCAAACTTACAGGTCTGTAGTTTCCCGCTTCTGCCTTGCTCCCACTTTTGTGAAGGGGAATCACATCTGCCCTCCTCCAGTCCTCAGGTACCAGCCCATCCTGCCATGATCTGTTAAAAAGCATGGTCAGTGGTGTCACTAGGTCCTCCCTTAGTCCTTTTAGGATTCTGGGGCGAATCCTGTCAGGCCCCATTGCTTTGTCCACCTTGAGTTTTAGGAGTTCTTTCAGGACTCTTTCTTCTGTGAATGGACTGGTGTCAACCCCCCCTACCCAGAGTGCTTCTATTGTCTGGTTTAGGTAACTCCTCCTCATCTTCTTTTGTGAATACTGAGCAAAAGTATTCATTCAGAATCTCTGCCTTTTCACTGTCCCCTCTGCCCACCTCGCCTCTCCTTTATTAATCTTCACTATTCCTCCCTTAGCCTTTCTATGCTCCCTAATGTACCTGTAAAAGGTTTTATCCCCCTTCTTAACTGAGTTGGTTATTTTTTCTTCGGTTTGGGCCTTTGCTAGTCTGACTGCCTTCCCCACTTCTTTCTGTTTTAATTGATACAGTTCCCTGTCATGCTCCTTCTGTGATTCCTTATACTTTATGAATGCAACCTTTTTCTCCTTAACCTTCCCTGCCACCTCATTTGAAAACCATAGTGGTTTTTTACTCCGCTTTGTTTTCTTTATTTGCTTCACACAAAGGCTTGTTGCCTCTATGATGGCAGTTTTGATTTTTCTCCATTGTTCTTCCACCCCTCCTTTTTGGTCATTTGCTAATGCATTTTTCAGGTATTCACCCATTTTGCCAAAGTCAGCTCTTCTAAAGTCCAGTATCCTTGTTTTTGTATGGCTTATCTCCATGGTTGTGCTCATTGTGAAGCACACTGTGCAGTGGTTGCTTGTTCCCAGATGTCTACTGACTTCTAAATTTGTGATCCTCTCTCCATTTGAGAGTACCAGGTCTAATATTGCTCCCTCCCCAGTGGGTTTCACCACTAGCTGTCTAAGGCCTGCCCCCTGCAGGGCATCAAGAATGACCCTGCTCTTGGACCTGGCTGCAGTACCTGTTATCCAGTTAACATCTGGCATATTCAGGTCCCCCATCAACAGTATCTCCCCTTTTTCAGCCATTATGAGAACGTCCTCTATCATTTTGTTGTCCATTTCCTCCCCTTGAGACGGGGGTCTGTATATAACCCCTGTGCAGATTGTGATGCCATTCCCTGTCTCCAAGGTGACCCAGAGTGCCTCTTGTCCTCCCCCCTTACTTTTTAGTTCTGTAGCTTTGATCCCTTCCCTTATGTATAGAGCTACTCCACCTCCTCTTTTACCTTCCCTGTCCCTTCTGTAGATTGTGTACCCTGGTATGTTGACCTCCCAGTCATGGTTCTCAGTGTACCATGTTTCTGTGACTGCCACAATATCCAACTGTTCATCTTCCATCAGGGCTACTAGCTCAGGAAGCTTGTTTCCCAGACTACGGGCATTGGTACTCATTGCCCTCCATTTAATGTTGGCTTTATCCTTTTTTCCCCCATCCCTGCTCTTACTGTCCTTGTCTATTTTTCTATTTACCACTGTCCTGCCCTGTGTTGAGCTTTGTACCTCAGTGTTTACCTTACGACCTGCCATGTTTTGTGGGGGGAGGCTTGAAATTTCCTGCCTTTTATCAGCGATTCCCCCCTTGGCTAGTTTAAAAGCTTGCCAAGGAAGCATTTAAACCCATCACCTAGGAGCTTGGTTCCCTTCATGGACAGATGCAGACCATCATGCCAGAATAGACCTTTATCTCTCCAGGTGTACCCCCAGTCTCCAATGAAGCCAAAGCCCTGTGCTCTGCACCAGTTTTGCAACCATTCATTAAACTGCATGGTGTGCAGTACCCTAGCCTCACTCCTGCCATGGACTGGTAGCACCTCTGAGAAGGTTACCGTGCTTGCTACCCATCTGAGGCCCCTCCCCAACTCCACAAATTCATTCTGCACTGCACTGATCCCATGCCTAGCTAGGTCATTTGTCCCTGTCCCGCGATGCTGCTTCTGCAATCCTGAGGATTCGCTTCCTGTCCCTCCAAGCCATGGCACCAGGCAGGCACCTTACTTCCTTCTCCTCTCCCTTTCCCAGGTTTACCCCCTAACAATAGAGTCCCCTATCAGAAGCTGTTTCCTTCCCCTGTGGTGTCCCTTGCCACCCTTTTGTGGGTCTCCCTTGTGGATGTCCTCAGCTTTCTTCTGGGTCTAAACTGAGGGTGCCATCATAGAGGAACCTTGCTCTGCCAGAATGGCATATGATTTGTGTAGAGGTACAACTAGGGGGCTTCGCCTCTGGTCCACCACCTGCACCCTCCCAGAACCCACTGTGGTCCAACTGCTCTTCATACTTGGCAACCTCTGAGGCAGTGGTTGTGGCAGTGATGCTCTTTGGAAGGGGAGGCCTCCTTAGTCCTTGCTAGTTCAGCCTGAGGTGGGCAACCTCCTCCTCAGAGCTGACAGTTGCCTGCAAATAGGACAGCAACGCAGTTTCCAGAATGTCTCCCGGAAAACTGCTGCCCCACAGCCAGTGCATTGCACCACTCCCCACATGTCCCTCTTCCTTATAATATAATATATATATATATATATATATATATATATATATATATTTTATTATTATTTGCGGTGTGTACCTACCCTTTTGCACTGTGCTGGGTTATTAGGATATGACAGTTCTGCCCCAAGACCTGTTGAGGAAGTGATGTCAGAACTGTGGCTATAAAGGAAATGCCACGCCTGGGGGCGGGTATGGGGTAGGGTGGGTGGTGGGTAGTCCACAGCCACTGGTGACTGATAGAAACAATCAAATACACAACTGCTCCACCACCCTGGTGAGTACTGCCCTTTATAGTACTTCAACTAACACCACAATTTACTAGACCATGTCTCCTGCACAAATCACTCTACTGAGTCTAGGGATAAAAATTAACTCACTCCTCAGCCAGCAGAACACTTTTAAAATGTTGTAAAAATATCCTTCCAAATCCTAGGTCTCAACCCCAACAATCAAGCAAATTCAGTTGTATCTCACTCCCTCTGGTTATAAAATTACTACACTTTTAATGGAATCCTGCAATTCTCTGTAATGCCAATAATGAAAAAAATGAAACTTTTGTAGGAAGCGTAGCTCCCTTTCTGTACAAGTATTATGCCTCACCAGGTTTCCAGGTCCTAAATGGAGTTATAGTTTGTTCTTTGCAGTGTAGCAAGGTTTTCAGCTTCCACAGACAACTCAAAGTCAGACTGACTGACTTCTAACTGTGAAGGATGCCTAAGACAGCAGTGATGAAACCCCACCCAGAGCCAATTGATTGACTAGTGACACCTGTAATGTAAGCAGGCCTTTCAATGTAGGCAGTCTGCTATGTCTGATTTCAATACACAAAATCTTTCAGTGAAACCAGGGATGAAAACTTAACTTCTCAGCCAGCAGGACACTTTTAAAATGTTGCAAAAATATCCTTCCAAATCCTAGGTCTCAACCCCAACAATCAAGAAAATTCAGTTGTATCTCACTCCCTCTGGTTATAAAATTACTACACTTTTAATGGAATCCTGCAATTCTCTGCTTAATGCCAATAAGGAAAAAAAAAATGAAAATTTTGTAGAAAGCGTAGCTCCCTTTCTGTACAAGTATTATGCCTCACCAGGTTTCCAGGTCCTAAATGGAGTTATAGTTTGTTCTTTGCAGTGTAACAAGGTTTTCAGCTTCCACAGACAACTCAAAGTCAGACTGACACTGGTTAGACCCCATCTGGAGTACTGTGTGCAGTACTGGAGGCCGCACCTGCACAAAGACATTAACAAAATGGAGGCAGTCCAGAGAAGGGCAACCAAAATGGTGTAGGGACTGCATCAGAAAACATGAGGATAGATAAATGAAGCTCAATATGTATACCCTAGAGCAAAAGAGGGAGAGAGGTGATATGATTAAAACATTTAAACATCTTGAGGGCATTAGCAAGGTGAAAGAATCTAGCATGTTTCAATATAAGAAAAATAGCAGGACAAGAGGACACAGCATGAGATTAGAGGGGAGGCCAATTAAGGGGTGATGTGAGGTTGTTCTTTTTCACAGAAAGGGTGATGGATGCATGGAACAGACTACCTCAGGAAGTGGTGGATGTGAATACAGTGCAGGGCTTCAAACAGGCATGGGATAGGCATAAGGAAGCAATACAGATGAGTATGACTAGATAGGCCATTGAGAGAGTAACGTAAGTTTGACCCAGAAACATATGCATCGTGTGTAGGGCAAACAACAGAGCATGGATGATTAGTGCAGAGTTTCAGAGGTATTTAGTAGAATTTAACATATCAAAGAGACTCACTAAGCCCTAAGCCATTCAGAACCACCAAACTTCATTCATGTCCACTGCATTACTTGTTCCCAAAAACTACCTCACTCATACAGTCAACAGATGTTGGTATCATACATAACTTCAAATGTTTCTATAAAAAGCAAGTCTGTAGGCATTTAATTTCTTCTAAATTGTAGTAAGAAGATGAAAATTATTCACAATGAGAATCAACCCCATGCCCCTCAAATATTATCCTGGTGTTCTGCCACTGTGCTATTATTCCAAATGGTGGGCCATTGCCAGTGTGAATAATTTTTTTCTTTCTTGCTACAGTTTATGGTTAACATGCACCTCTGTCTAGAAACCTTATGTCTGACCATGTGGAATGACACCACAGTGGCAGAGTCCAAGGACAGTAGTTGGGGTGGCATGGGTTCAATCAGGGTTTCAGTAGAGCTAAGAAGCAGACTTTCAGTACATAGAACTGTTAGTTCTATGTTGCTGTCAACTTAACTGACAAACTGTCTGTATGGGATGCCATTTCTGAGGTGCACTTTCTGCCCTTAATAAGATATTGCCTGAAGTAGGCTTTATGTAGGTCTAAGTTTTGATGGTCTGACCACCTACCCCTCTAATGTCAGATCAAGAAAGTCAGTGTTAGTTCTGTTGCTGGAGAGTGTGAAGTTTATACTGATGTCTTTCAAACTTAGAAAATTAATAAACATGTCAGCTAAGGTCCCATTACCACTCCATACAATGAGTATATTAGCCAGACTCACACGGGGACATGAGTGAGGACAGCCACCACATCCTGACTCCCTCACCCCCATCGATTGCTGAGGGAACCACATCAGCCATGTGCCCAGGAACTCTGGCACTTCTCCAAGCCATCGTGCCAACTCTACAGACATTTTAATAAAACACCAATCAGAAGGTAGGCGAAATTTACAAAGCCCCTCTCAAACTCAGATAACACTGACATGACAAACTTCCTCTGCACAGCCATGGGACTTGCAAGCGGTCGTGAAGGAGGACAACCACTACCTCCAGACATTCCCCCCCCCCACCACCAGTCACAGAAGGAGCCGCAGCAGCCGAACGCTCAGGAACTCTGATGCTTTTTCCAGGCCATCTTTACTACTCTAAAGACATTTCAAAAAGGCACCAATCGTAAGGCAGCACAGTTTGAGCAGGCAGAGTTTACAGGGCCACTCAAATTATTACCATTGGCACCACAAACATCTCTGCACAGCTTCCAGACTAGCAAGAGGTTATGAGGTAGAACAGCAACTACCTCCTGATTTCCGTCCAGCCACCGATCCCCAAAGGAGTAATATTGGTCACGAGCCCAGAAACTCCGGCACTTCTCCCAACTATCTTTCTTGTTCTACAGACATTTCAAAAAGGCACCAATCGGAAGGCAGGATGTTTTGAGTGGGCAGAGTTTACACAGCCCTCCACACTAAAGAAGCTCTTTTGTGCCAGTGGTCCTCCACGCTGCAGTCCAGAGCATGAAGGGCCGCAGTGCAAAGTGCAGAGTCAACCTGTGGAGACAGCCAGAGCTAGCCATGCTATCACTTTTCTTTGAACTGTATCACAGGTATATAACTTTGTAATTACCCAGCATTGTTCTACATAACCCATCGAAAACTGGTCACACTATCACTGGAACTTGCTAAGCTAAGTTTAAATGTAATTTCATGTTTGCTGTGCCTTGCTTTTTCAGTCAGCTCCTTATTAGTAAGAAGGCCTGCACTACTGATATTTTCTTTGGTCTATTTCACTGTGACCATGTTATATAAAAAGCATGCAGTCACTCCTAAGGTAGCAATTAGATGCCTGTGTTCTATGCTTCTTTGTGCTAAATTGCTGCTTCTCACTCAGGCTGTATCATGCTAATTCTAGAGTATCCCTATCTGGGCAGTCCCTGCTTTTGTGTTTGAGCTGCTGGGTTATCTGCCCCCTATCTAGATAGGTCGTTTTCCTATTGGGCGGCACGGATGTCCTGTGCGCCACCATTGGACTGCTTCCAAAGGCATTTTTCTTCGGTGGTCTTTTTGGACTGTCTTACTGTTTGAAACTTGGTTTTTTGTCCTGCCCTCCCTGACATCAGTCTCTATTAAATAATCTTTTTCCAGCCCTGATCCCTGCCCCTTATCTCCTCTATAGTGTATCACCCCGGCAAACTAAAACTCTTAAAGGGGCCTGTCATCCACATCCTCTTCGGTACACTTCCAACCACAGCTGCCCACTCACCTAACTGTCTGCTCCTGCCCTAACTGTTTGCTGTATTTCTCTGAGCAACCTCTGCCCAGAACCTCATTACTGGGCTCTCTAATACTAAGAAAACATATTTTATTTTTCTTTAGACACTCCTATTCCCCACCAAAACTGTACCATGAAATGCAGTCCCCACTATTAGTTCAGGGGCTGCTAGCATGTCTGTTCTTCTGCACCATAAACCCAAGCTCCGTACCAGCTAATTCCTCCATTGACTCAAATCAGTACCTGCCTTGCCGATTTCCTCTAAAGGCTGTCGTGCTATCCTTACCATGGGCCATTTCTCAGTTTTGTGTACATGTTGGCCCCGAAAGCTCCTTTTATTTGGGCTCTATCTGCCAAGTCAAACTCGTCCTCTTCCTGGTGTATTGCTACAACATCTCTGTTAGGGTGATGCTACATGCTTTGCTGGGTCCTTTTGATCCTGGTCTAGTGCAGTCTTCCCCTGACACCTCCTATCTTCTCAAAAGAGGTAGGGCACGCCTCTTGAGGTTTTTTCTAAATGCCATCAAAAAACTACTGTTGCTGCTGTTCATCTGTGCAGGCAACATCTAACTAAACCCTGGTCCTGCTCTCCCTATATCTGCACCAACCGAACTGGCCCAACTAAAAGGGATGCGCTTCCTACATATAAATGCACACAATCTACTAAGGCAATTCAATGCCTTACAATCCTGGATTTGCTCTGCATAGCCTGATGTCCTGGTGGTTACTGAGACATGGCTAAGACCCTCTGCCCAGAACCTTGTAATTAATATCCCATCTTACATAGTACACAGGGCTGACAGGCGCACCAGAGGAGGTGGTGCAGCCATATACATTAAAGACACATTTACTGCCTCTCTAGCAGACTCTATTACTATTCCCAGAGAATACAAAAGTGTCACTTTAAAAGTTCAACTCTCTAAATCGCTCCACCTCTATATCATTGGATACTACAGACCTCCCTCCAAGGGATTAAAGGTGCTGAATCATTAGCATTAGACACCTTGTCCTCCAAGGTAATTATCATGGACAACTTCAGCTTGGACTGGTTAGCTGCCACGTCCAATCCCCTAAAGGAAGTCTGCAATATTTTTGGACTTAATCAGCTTGTTAAGGAAATCACCCATCCTAACAGTAAAAGCCCGGAACGCGGTACATTACTTGATCTGATTTTAGTAAATAAACCACACCTTTTCTCCCATTCTGGTGCTCTCCTTAATGACCTCAGTGATCATTGTGCCATTGCCTGTGTGAGGTTGGCTCCCAAAGCCATAACCACCTCCAGGTACATCTTTAAGAGAAGTCGTCAGAACTTTGATCCCAAGGCCTTCCTCTCTGAACCTCAAGGCTCATGGCAGGACTTTTACCTGGCTTCTACAGTAGATAAGGCAGATGAGATATTTCAAACAATCATCCTAGAGGCTATAAATAGGCATGCCCCACTAGTTAAAATTTGGACCAAAAAGAAATCATATCCCTGGTTCACAGCCAGTCTCAAATCTGCACTAATAAACAGGGATGCTCTTTGGAAAAGGCAAGGAAATCTAAACTGCCAGCTGACTGGGCAGCTTTTAGAACTGCTAGGAATCAGTGCACCAAACTAATTAGGGTCAAGAAGACAAGATATTTCCTCACTGAGCTAGAATCATTGTCCAATTACTCGGTAACACTTTGGAAAACACTTAAAGACTTAGAAGTTTACAGCCAGCAAGCTCGTTCCCCCTGAAAAATCACTTCCGGTGGTATCTCCACTAAGGATAAACATGAGATCCTGAAACTCCTCAGCAATCATTTTGTGATGGCAGGTCTGGCATTCAATACCTCTCCAGCCAATACTCTTCAGGCCCAACTGAATAGCACTGACTCAGCTTGCCTAAGTTCGGCCGTCCCAGCACAAGAAACAGTCTTCTCCTTCTGTCCCGTCTCCCTAAAACAAGTGGAGAACTTAATCTTGGCCTTGGATACAAGAAAGACTGTGGGTGATGACCTTATTGAGCTGTATTATTTAAAAGTAGGTTATTATGTATTGTCACCTCCAATCACTCACCTCTTCAACCTGTCTCTAGCCCAGGGCGTACTCCCTCCTATCTGGAAAACTGCACATGTCATTCCCCTGTTTAAATCTGGTGACTCCAGTGACCTAAACAGCTATCGTCCAATATCCCTTCTGTCTATCCTGTCAAATCTGCTTGAAAAGATTGTCAACACTCAACTTAGGCATCATCTGGAGACATTCAACCTGCTCAATCCAGTACAGTCAGGGTTTAGACCATGCCATAGTACAATAACCGCACTTGCCAAGGTCTCAAATGACTGGCAAATTGCATTGGATGCAAAGAACTATGTGTGTGCTTTGTTCTTGATTTAAGCAAAGCTTTTGATACTGTGGAGCATGACCTGCTCCTAATTGTGCTAAAAAACATTGGGGTGGACCATTCGGCTGTGAGGTGGTTTACCAATTACCTGACTGATCAACACCAGCTGGTTAAGGCAGATGGGGACCTTTCCCCGCCGAAAAACCTTGTTAAGAGGTGTACCCCAAGGGTCTATTTTAGGCTCTCTACTTTTTGCCATCTATATAAATAACATTAACAATGGTATCAAGTCAGCAAACATCCATTTGTTTGCTGACGATACTGTGCTGTACATAGATAGGCCTACCCCAGAACTTGCCTGTACGGATCTCCAACGCGATTTTGACCACTTAGTAAAAAACTTATTGCAGCTAAAACTCCTTTTAAATGCAAAAAAACCTAAAGCTATGCTTCTTGCCCCACTGGCCAATGCGTCCAAACTCTGCACTCCTGGAGCATTTCCCAAGTATCCACTCTCCTGGGTGAGTCCCCGGAGTTTGTCATGAAATTTAAGTATCTCAGTTTCTGGATTGATCACAAGCTGTCCTTCATCGATCACATTGAAGAACTATCCAAAAAATTAAAACAGAGGCTTGGACTTTTCTTTCAGATTAGGAACTTTCTTACTCTGGAATCGAAAACTAGGTTGGTCCTGACTACCTTTATGCCACTTCTAGATTACATTGATTTCCTGTATGGCCAAGGTCCAATTTCTGCCTTATCCAAATTGGACACCCTTTACTACCACGCTATTAGATTTATTACTGGTTAGATGTACGTTACCCACCACTGAGACCTCTATGCCAAGGTAGACTGGAGCTCCCTATGTTTCAGACGGCAAAAAAATGCAGTCCTCTGGACTTACAGAGCCATCATTAACTTGCTCCCCCAGTATATTGTTGGCTGCCTGCCTGCCTGTAGTGTTGGAAACTATCCTTTGAGAAGTCTTTCTTATATCTCACTTCTAGTACCGATGGTCAGAACATGATATGGCAAATCAGCAATAAGCCACGCCCTTCCAGCCCTATGGAACTCCATACAGAAAACCTTGAAACTTACGATCCCCGTTAAGTTGACCTTCTTCAAAACCCTGTACTTACACGTGTTCAAGGAGACCTGCGATTGTTTCCATTGATGGCACTTACTCCCTGTAATTTTTTTAATTATCCCCATGGCTGCTCTTCGGCTTAGTCTACCATCTATTCTGCATCTAATTGTATGCTTTCCTTTTCTACTCTACCTTCCCTTCCTTGTCCTTCCTGACTTCCTTTCTGTAATCCCCGGTACTCCCCTCCTGCCCTTTTTGACATATTCTGGATATTGTTAGGTTGTACCGTTACTTAGTTCTGACAGCTTTATTGTTGATACAACACACCATTATTTCTACCATGTGTCCATGGTTGGCTATGTATCGCTGTATACATTCTTCTGTATCTACTGTATACTACTTCTGTATCTACTGTATACTACTTCTGTATCTACTGTATACCACTTCTGTATTTACTGTATGCTACTTCTGTATTTACTGTATACCACTTCTGTATTTACTGTATGCTACTTCTGTATCTACTGTATACTACTTCTGTATTTACTGTATACCACTTCTGTATTTACTGTATGCTACTTCTGTATCTACTGTATACGACTTCTGTATCTACTGTATACCATTTTTTGTACCTCTTTTATGTGACTTCCCAGGTCCACCTTGTAAATGAGTTTACCTCAATGGTGTTTCGCCTGGTAAAATAAAGATTGATTGATTGATTGATTAAGTGGTTGTTACATTGGTTGTTTTTTTTTTTGGGGGGGGGGGTTTCATTCCAAATTTCCAGCCTCAACTTATTCTGTGTGGTTTAAATCCATCTTGTGCATTCCCTATCTGGGTAGTCACTGTATGAGCATTTCATACTGTGTTTCTGTTTCACCCTAACTGGCATCTCCTTGTAGTCTTATAGTGTCCTTGGTTTCCACTGTTCACTGACAAAATGGGGTTTGTGGTATTATGGGGTGTACTTCATTTCATTGACTCTCTTCCCCTCTTAAACACTGGGCCCTTAACCATGGAGGATTCCAACTTCTTAGCCCATACACAACTGACTACATTAATACACCACCTTTTGCCACCCCACTGCATGAAAAGGATACTTCTTTTTCTAACAAGACAGCTTTTGGGCAGTCCCACAGTTAGTTCATTTGTACCTGAAACACAATCCTCTTATCTATCTAGTTCTCACCCATCTCCTATCTGTGGGAGAAATTGAGGTCAGCACGGGTCTCACCTCTGCCTAGTCTCCCTTTTTTCATCCCACACTCTGGCAAAACACCTAGGGCCTAAAAACAGCTCACCTTAATGTGAGAAATCTTGTTTCCAATATAGATGAGCTAAATGCATGGGTCAATCACTACCAGCCAGATGTGTTAGGGATATCTGAGACATGGATAAAACCCATCCTTCCAGATAACCTTTGTGCTCTACCTGGAAAACAGTTTTCTTCACTGTGATCACACAGGCTTCAAGAAAGGTGGAGGCCCTTTGATTTACTATAATTCTCATTTCAGCGTAATAACTCCAAACTATCCTCATTTACCTGAATCCCCAGCTGAATGCTGCAGCTTTCACTGAGTGACATAACAAAGCTACATCTTGTCAGTGTCTATATTCCCCCAGCTAGAAGTGCAAATCTCGCCTCTCTAATCGGGTATATTGACTCATCTGTCAAGAATAATGAGTACATTCTTTTTCTTGACTTTAATATAAACTGGCTTAATGACTGTAATAAATCCGAGGTGCAGGCTCTTAGTAAACTCAGTCTGCCTAGGTAATCTCTGAGCCCAACAGATGTTCTGACAGTGGTAACACCCTAACTTTGATTGACTAGATCTTCACACCAAAACAGGATCAGGTGCTCAGGTGTACTCTCTGATGGTATTAGTAAGCACTTGCCTGTGTATTGTGTGTGGCATGCAATGCCAATAAAGGCCCTCTCCCCTCCAGAATTTTACAATTCAGAAATCTTTCTAACCTGAATCCTGAACTTTTCAGGCTAGCAGTGGCTAGCATCTGTTGGTCTTATTTATTTGAGGCTTCTGATGTCAATCTGGCAGTCACCTTTTTCAGTTCAGTATTTACTGACCTACAAAAAAAATTTGCCCCATCACAAGAAGAAGCGTGCATGGCCCTGTCTCCAAACAACTGGACAAACCACTTCTAACTAAGCTCATTAACAGAGACAACTAATGGTTTGAGCTCAAGGCTTCCTCCTCATACTGCTTACAGAGCATCGTGTAATGAATGCAAAAGAGCCATCAGGCAAAACAAAATCTCCCATTGCAAGAAACTTTTCAAATCCACTGCCCAAAACCCTAAGCTTTTCTGGAAACACAACAAACAAATGTTGGATCAGTCTGGTGGTCATCTTTCCTCAGACATGGTCTTAAATGGTGTAATGTGTAACAATAGCTCCACCATAGCTAATTCAGTCAATGGTTATTTCTCTGACCTCTCTTCCTACGTTCAGGCCTTTCCTCACCATTGTCTAGTAGTGGCTTCCTTCCAGGGTCCTCCCAATCCAATGAACATACCCCTTTTTATTGTAAATGGGCCAGTACAGCTGAGGTTCACAGACTCCTACTACAGATTCCCAATTCCAAATCTGCAGGCCTCTGATGCTATTGAGCCTAAACTCCTAGGATTGCTGCTAATGAGCTAGCCTGCCTTGTTGCAAACGTAGTCAACTTATCCCTATCTTCTGGGGTACTGCCTGACTTATGGAAATCTTCTTGTGCTGTTCCAGTGTTTAAGAAAAAGAATCTTAAACTTTTAAACAACTATTGGCCCATCGCCATCCTCCCAAAATTAAGCAAAATACCTGAAGATGTTGTTTCCTCCCAGCTTACCAATTATATCTCCACCTACAAGCTCCTCTCCCCTAAGCAGCATGCTTTTTGCAAAGAGTATAGTGCCACAACTGCCCTTCTCACACTCACTGATAGTATTGCCTTTGCAGTGGATTCAAGCAGCCTCACAGACCCTACTCTGCGGCAAACTTGCCAACCTGAGAATTTCATCTACTGCTCTCCCTTGGTTCCACAGCTATCTTACAAACTGTTCTCAGAGTCAAATATGGCTCCTCCCTGTCTGACCCTATACCAACCCTGGTGGGGGATCCACAAGGGGCCATCCTACTGTAGGTCCCCTCTTATTTGTCTTGCACATAAACTCTATAAACCAATGCCTTTCCCACTGCTCTGTCATTCACAAGGCAGATGATCTGGTCCTATATATCTGCTCCAAAAGTATAGATCACATAAACTAGTGTCTAACCAATGACCTCCAGTCCATGCACAATTGGCTGTCTGTTAACAAATAGATTTTTGACATGACTAAATACAATCTATGCTATTTGGTATGCCCTCCAGACTGAGGCTGTGCACATCCCCTTTATCCATAACCTTAATGTAGTAGTAGTAGTAGTAGCATTTATTTGTTTTCGGCACCCTTCTCTGGATGCTCAGGGTGCCATTACATACAGTAGAGACTAATTATAGACAAAAATTCAAACTGTAATATATTAATACATCATATGAAAAAGCTAACCAATAAATAACTAACTAAAAGGGTATCTGATGGTAAATGACTATCCCGAGTGCATGCTGAAATAAGTATGTTTTGATGCCCATCTTAAAGGCCTCCACTGACTGCCCTCCTCAGAGCATCAAATAGCGAGTTCCAGAGGACCAGGTCTGCAACTTCAAATGCTCGGTCTCCTGACATCTTCAACCTCAATCTCGGTATTACCAGGAGGCCCCCTTCAGTGGCGCGGAGTGAGCGAGAGGTTGGATAAGGATGCAGGAGTTCAGTTAGGTACCCTAATCCCCTCCATCTCCTCCTTCACCTACCTTGGAGTTACACTTGACTCATCCTTTGACTACTCAACACATATAATTGATATCTGTAAGCCAGTTATTTCTATACTGGATGTCTCCTACAAAGTGGGCCATAACCTGACCTCCCCAGCTTGACTTGCAATTGTGCAAGGTATGCTCCTTCCCAGACTTCTTTAAGGAGCCCTAATGTTCTCAGCTGCCTCCAAATCCATTTTTCTTAGGTGGGAGGTTACTTATAACAACATTTGCCAATTTATACTGGCATCACACCAGCTCGCCTATCATTGCTCCCTCTACAACAGGCTTGGTTGGCTTCTCGGAGGGTATAATTTTTAACATTATGCATAATCACCTGCCTCTAACCCTTGCCTCACTTCTCAAATCTATGAACAGTGCTTATCTATTGAGGTCTGGTGACAATGCCCTAATGACTGTTCCCAAACTTAGAACAAGGGCAGGTGACTCTTATTTTGCTTATGCAGACCCAAGGTTATGGGACTCCATACTCTCTGAAATTCACCTGTACCACTTGTTGGCTACATTTCACCTTTAGTACTGTGAGACTCTTCTTAATTTGGCAAGCTGCTTCAGCCCCTGAAGCAAACTGCTTCTGACTTGCATCAAGTTAAATATTTACTTTGTTTTTATATTCATTGTACTACTTTGTCCCTTGCATAGCCTTGTTTCATTTGTGTTCAGGTGTCATTTTTTGTTTTCCAACTTCTCCTCACTATGATGCAATTGTTATTTTAATTCCTGTTTTCATTTTACGTGTGCATTTTATAGTATTGTTTTTTATATTGTATGTATTGCCTTGTTTATCATCTTGTGTATAACCTCCTGGGCCATGCCTGAAAATAGGTATCTGATTTCCTAGTGAACTTACATGGTTAACAAGAACTAAATAAATAATATATCTTCCCCAGAAAACAATCTGGGTGAGATATGGATTGTGATCAATATCAAAAATAAGTGTCTGCTCCCAATCATTAGCGATGTTGGTGCATAATGGTGCCATTGTGGTGCCCATGGGGGTACCACAGACATGAAGATAATTGTGTTTATTTAAAACAAAGTAGTCAGAAGACAAGGTCATAGCCACAGACTGTTTATTTTAAAGTTGAAGGGGAGTTTGTGGCATCCCCATAGACACACAAAAAGAATTGTAAGGCTAAGAGACCCAATGAATGTTGAAGTGTGCAGTGTAGTAATGTCTTTTGTTAACCACAAGAAATTTTGTGACCAGGTCAAATTCCAAGTTTTGGCAACAAATCTGTCAAATCCTTGATGTATGAAGGATGGCTAATAATGAGCTGTTGTAAAAAAGAATTGATATATTTTGAAAGTTTTTCTGTTAGTGACCCATTACCAAAAATATGGGTTAACCTGTCCCTTATGGATCTTGGGTAAAATGTACATTGTAGTGACAGTTGGAAAACCAGTTCTAATACAGTCCCATTCTTCTTTGGTTATCCATCCTCAGTGGAAAGCACTTCCCAGAAAAATGGCCATTTTCACCTTTAGTGACTTTGTTGAATCATTCTGTAAAAGTTTGTAACTGGCAGTATCCATCAACTGTCTCATGATTTCTTCACAGTAGGAAGAGGTTTCTATTACTACAACCTTTCCACCCTTGTCTGCTGTATTAAGTTCAAATGAAGGATGTTATATTAGTTCTTGCAAAGCAATTTCTTCCTCAGGTATGAGATTTTTCATTGAATGACAGTTTTCCATTTTTGGGGGACTTGAGCGATTGATCAACTTCCTGTAAGACTAGCTTTTGGACGGTGATGATGGTCGAGCAGAAGGTGGGTGAATTAAACTCAGATGTTGTATTGAACTTTGTCTGTGCACAATTATGTGATGGCTGTGTGTTGCCCTGAGTTAGATCGTAGAAAAAGTGTTGGCCTTGATCCATCACTGTTAGAACAAACTTACTCTCCACATAAAGGTCCATTAAGAATTGCAGCAAATCTTGATTGCCTGATGTTCGGTCCATTCTTTGCTGCACATGTTCTGAAATAAGTCAGGAGAGGTAGTTTGTACTCTAGGGTCACTTCTAAGGGTGGGACTTGAAAGAAGTGGGTCTGGAGGTGGTAGAAAGCCCATGTTGTCTTTATTAAAAAAGTGGTTACATGAATTAAGTTTCCAGATAAGTTTGCAGAGGTCAGTGTACACCTCAAAAGGAGAACACTTACATGTGGATCGAATAGTTAATAGTTGATGAATTCCCTACTTGTGATTCCTACTGCACAAAGACCTCAGAGCTAGAAGGTCTATTTATGTGTCTTCCACACCCTCTGCAGCCACATCTTGTTTTGTATTTCCTCTCCATGAGGCAGTCCTCTTTTGGGACGCAGCTGGTTGTTCCTCTAAAAAAGTGACAGTCTTATTGTTTTGTTGGTTAGTATTACTTTGGTGTCTTGTAGTTGAATGCTCTTTATGGTTGTTATTGTGAGATCTTGGGTAAGAATGACTCCTACCTCTGCCTCTTGATGGAGTCCTTGATGGGTGATCCTAAGTAAATACTTGGTTTTGTTTGTAGTCTGTAGTGTCCCTTATTGTTTTTCTGTGCTTTCTATCTGCCACCTCTTTTTCATATGTAGATAACTTTTTTTGTAGATTTATTTGAAAGCTCAAAAAATCCAGATGGTCTTTCAACTGTAGAAGCTTAGGTTTAATTAATCCAATTTCTTGAGACACTTTTATGTAAGCTTCCTTATCTTGGTCTGTAAGAATTTATACTTGTATACTAAAACAGGTGGTTAGAGCTGTTTCCCAATGTTGTTTTTATGTGACATTAAGGAAACCACCCTTTGGGGTTTTCTGGATCCTCAGTCCTCTTGGTACCCAGTATTTTGAAACATATTGGGATATAGCGGTCTTGTAGTAGAGATTTATCTCTTTAAACTTCAACTTCACAAATTGTTGAAACAAAGGTTCGATTCATCTTGTAATTCTGAGTCTGGTAAATTGTGTTGAGATAAGAAGTTTGCAGCCTGCTATCTGCATCTGACAGACATGCTACACTTGCAGAAATTGAGAAATTTGCAGGGTTCTAAGCATTATCTATGGCTTCATTGTCCGCTTCAGACATACTAATCAGCGGTGCTTAACTGTTGGTAAAAATTAAACCCAAGATGTACTGTGGTGAAAATGCTGCAGAAAAAAAGTATTAAGTCCATGAAACTCACTACATAGCATGATGACTATACAAAAAGTATCCTACTGAGAGCAGAATATTATTTTATATCACAATCAGGCTAAGATCTAAATGAACATGTGGTTGAGGTGAAGAAGTCTGAATCACCTGGCATCCAAACCTGGCATGCTGGGCCATGAGGGAAACATATACTACAGCAGTTCAAGGAAGCCACATGAGAAGTTAGCTCAAACAGTGCCATTCTCAATTAAAATTATTCTCCTTATATGTGTGCTGAGGAGAAATTCATAGGTTGAGTTTTCAAAAAGAATTTGAACAGCAAGGGAGGGTCATCTTCGGCTCCTGATGCTACATCCGCTGGTGATCTTGTAGACTGCTTATTCACTTATTTGTAACAATGGAAATGGATCCTAGAATTAAGAAGATGCAAATGTCAAAACATTATATCATAGCCAGAGTGCTGGACCCATGGGAACACAGCCTAGCATCTTTCATACCACATAATACTGACCTCAACAGAGACATTCTATTTCTGAAAGCTGCAGCTAAAACAGAAAGTTGGACCGATGAGGAACTTCTGTTTTGCCTCACCAAAACTGCAGCTAAAACAGAAAGTTGGACTGATGAGGGACCTTCTACTTCACCTCACCAACACAGAGTGGAAAGCATGACATTCCCTAACACCACAGCAAGAAAATCAGAACATGCATATCAAGGTGATGAAACTCAGCAAAGTGTCTAATGGTGTTGAACAGGAAAATAATGATAGGGCAGGCCTCCATCTCATAAAAAAAAAATCTTCACACCAAGACAGAATTGTGCCATCTCAATTAGCCAAACATATAACAGCTACACATTAGGGATAATCCATTCAGATACTGGCACAGGAAAAGAAAACTTTGGCCAGTGTTTACTAAAATTGCCAACCTATACCTAAGCTGTCCACCAACTAGTCTGTATTCTGAGGACATTTAGTGCTGTTGTCAGTATTGTTACTACAAAGCCAATCTGTCACCAGACAGAATTGAGAACGGACATTTATTAAAAGTCAATTTGGGGTTGGCTACTCAGTTTCTTTAACAAAGCATTGTAGACCTGCTAGTCCCACAATCCTTCATCTGGAATAATATGGCATCATAGTTTAGCACTGTATGTATGTTTGTAGGTTTAGGTAGGTTGCACAATGTATTAGCTACTGTAGATCATAGTATGCTTGTTAGTACCTAGTTGTATATGTGACAGATATTTTTTGCCTATATTTAGGTATGATTCTGCTAAGAAACGCTATATTACAAGACAAAGCTATTCCAGATAGAGTAATCCCTTCCTGTAATGTATTCAGACAACTACTAATGATGCTATCTACAAACACTTTGTGGCCTACAGCGCCATCTGCTGCCATAACACAGGATAGTAATTACTAATATATATTTGCTATTTTTATATAATGTTTCTGATATATTTGTGAATTGAGACCAAAAGCACCATCTACAGCCAGAAAACACACTGTCATAGTCAGCATCATTACTTGACTACTCCACTGTTCTGTTATACCAGTGTCAGCAATATTTGCGTACAAAGTTTATACAACGTAATGTTCGAAAGGGCAAACTAGATATTAGTGAGCTGCTCACTGAAGTGACCAATCTGGGTAATTTAGAATATGCATTTCATGCATACATGAGCTTGTTGTTATGGCAATGGGATTTGATCATAACTCTCTATGTAAGAGTTTGTTTTTCATAACTTCCCCGAGGAAAACTTATGCTATGTCAGATGTAGGAGAGTTTTGGGCTCCTGGTATGTATTTCTGTATGCATTACTGTTTTCACTTACTAAGCTTATGGGAATAAAACATTTTGTGAGCAACGTTTGTCTACTGATTTGGTACTATCATTTCATCTGGTCAGAATCTGTAAAAGACTTTTACCAAGTCTAACAAAATGGCAACTGTGGCAGAACCAGAAGTGTCTGAACCAAATAGTTTAGGCAGATGCGTGCTTCATGAGGGAGTAGGGGGATCATGCCAGGTAGACTGGTGCCTGCCTGCTCAAACACTATAGCTTACTCAGCAGACCACCCACGCCAATAGCAAAAGACAGAGTACTTGAGAAATCAAGAGCTGCCAACTTGCTTGAATAACCGGGATAGGTCTGTTGAGCCCCATAGCCCTTAGCTGGTAAACTATGTAGTTGGGAAAAGGAAAGTGGATCGATACACTGTCAATTTTTCACTGCGCAAGTAGAAATGAACTCTCAAAATGGGCATCAGTGCTGAATTAAAATTGGATATTTCAAATTTTTTAGCCTCTCATGGGGGTTGGGGGGACTTTACTCTGGATGTGTAAACCCGTAGTGACCCAATACAGCATTTGTGCACACTGTATTGGGTCACTGTATTGGGTCACTGATAAAGGGGATGTGCACACTAAGCAGACAGTGAAAAAGAGACAAGATAAAAAGAGATTGATAGTTGCCACTCTATTTACTACACTCCAAGTAATGGAAAGTGAGATTCTGTCTTTGAAAAAAGATTTGAGCTCCAAGGTCATGGAGGTGAGCTCCAAAACAAAGGAGTTGGGTGAGCAAAGGATAGAGTTGGAAACTCAGATTGAAAAACTCAAAAGTAATTCTGATTATGCAATGCAATGTGCTGTTGAAAAGAAGGATGAACAACTAGAACGAGTCAAAAGGGAATGTGAAAGGTTACAACAGGATAAGGTGACTATATTGCAAGTGAATGAATGGTTGGCCACATCAAAAGAGGAGATGTTTGTTGCATGTGTTGAAATGGAAGACAAGCTACCAATGGTTAAAGACAGTTTGGACAGGAAGATCAGGGAAAAAATGCAAAGTGTGCAGCACATACAAGGTTTTGCAGATTATATTAGCAAAGGGCAAGTTCAGGGAAAACCTAGTCATGTAAAATACAGAATGCTTTTGAGAAAAGTACACGAAAGGTACAAAATCCTGAAGGGTCATGTTAAAGCTTCATCATATGTTTTGCCTATTGAACTTGCGTCATCAGAGGATGAAGAAATTGATGATAAAGGACAAGACCCACCCATCAAAGATTGCAGAACTAGGGATGCAGGAGGTGGGACAAGATCTCACCCACCTCCTGTGCACCTGCCTCCAGTGGCTGTCATCATGAGGAGAGACAGGGCAGAGAATGAATCCGTTGTTGACAATGCGATCCAAGCCGCCGGAGTTCCAGAAGCCCATTCCGAACTGATCCAAAGAGTCATGGTTTACTTATTCTCAGATGAGGCAAGCTGAAACCAGCTGTTCCATGTGGTGGCCACCACTACCATGAACGCAGTCATCCAAGGTATTTCATAGAGCCCCGCCTCCCCCTCCAAATGTGTTGCAGTCTGCTTATGTCATCCAGAGCATTGCAAAAGAAATCGGCTGCATGCAGCCTGGCAACAACCTCAGTTGCCATTTGGAAAAGGTGTAGGGGCAATGTGACAGGTTCAGCCTTCCAGCCAAGCACAGGGTACAGTTCCTAAAACAAACTGTGGACCCCACATTATAGGAAAAACTCCCAGAGACTGTCCCCAATAACGTAACGTTGGAATTCAAAGCAGTCACTTCTAGTCTCTTGGCGGATCACAATCTTAACCTGGTTGGTGTAGCACTAGCCCAAACCATCTATCAAGACCCCAGAGAACCCCCAGCTAAGTACAACAGCAGATTATGGCTCGCATACCGAGGGGGCAAAGTTTTGGCCAACAAAACAGCTGAGAGAAACACAACTGAGTTTAAAAGTCTGTTTCTAAGACATCTCCAAACTGTACTAAGAGAAAAGGTTGAACCACTGGTAAATCTGAGAACAGATGACTTCACTGCCATTGTGGGAAGAGTTGACTTCACTGCCATTATGGGCAGAGTGGAACACCCATCCCAGATTTATGCACATGACCTGGCTGCCAGCCCACAGGCCTGAGTAGCCACAGTGCAAGCCAGCACCAAGCCATCCACCCAATATGAGTGAAAGGAAAGGTCCAACAGGCTCAAACCACTTATCAAAAACAGGGAAATCCAAACAAGAATAAGCAGCACAACAATAAAAACAAAAATCAGCAAAATTTGAAACCACCGAAAACACCAGGCCCCACAAACAAAGAACTAGCACAAGAGAACGAAATTCTCCGGGAATGGAGGAACAGTATGCAGGCCATTGCCAAAGTGTCTCCTTTGCCAAAGTATGTTGTGGCCTTCCCAGCTGCATCATGACTAAATTCAGACAAGGGACTAGGTACCAGGCCTAGCCTAGGCCTCAACCTAGAAATCATGGGCAACACCCAAGGCCTGGGGCCTACTGTCGGATTGCCAACCAGAAGTGCACAGTGGGCCCAGCCACTCCTACAATCCTACTTTCTTCAGACACCGGAAGAACAGGCCTGATGGTGTCAGGCCCCAGTACAGTCCATCGCTAACCTAGTGATGGATGATTCTGGTCGTCCATGCATAGAAGTGCTGGTTGGGGGCCACCAGGTACTATTCCTTCTATACACAGGTGCACGATCTCAGTGCTGCACCAGGATAACCTGCAGATATCCCCAAGGTCCACAGGCAAAGCAACATATGCAAGCACCTTTGATGGGACCGTGGTTACCACGTACCAATCTAAACCCATGCCTATGATGGTAGGTACTCTGACAACCAAACACTGTTTTGAACTAATGGTTCTGTATCAACATCAAAGCATTTTGAGTATTGATTTCATGATGTGCTTTAACTGTGTCATAGATTTGGTGAACAGAGTACTTTTGAAAATGCCTGATTTTCAACATATGCTTCGTATTTCAGATTCATATGCGCTAGCAGCAGTGAAATCCAATGACAGGGAGTATGACATCATCACCATTCTCCAAAGCCACCAGCTGTTCTCACAACTCAGGCCTATTCTGGAAAAACATCCCGAGGCCTTTGCCAAGAACAAGCATGACTGTGGGAGAATGAGCACCCTTATTCAGGTCCCAGGCCCAGACCCACCGTGCCAATGGCAATACCCTCTTCCACCACCACCAGACATACTCTCTCTAAGGGCCACCATTGATTCCCTTAACAAACAAGGGGCCATCAAGCCTTGTGTATCCACAGTCAGTTCCACCATCTGGCCAGTGAAAAAGTTCAATGGTAGTTGGAGAGTAACAATTGATTACAGAAGACTTAATCAAGTCATCCTAAGTTGTGCACCCACAGTGGCAAATGCCCCTGATGTGCTCAAACTCCTAAAGCCTGAACACAAGTGGTTCAGTACATTGAACATTTCCAGTGGTTTTTGGTCACTCCCACTGGCTCCTGAGAGCCAGTACAAGTTTGCCTTCACCTTTGAAGGATGTCAGTACACATGGAACTGCCTCCCTCAGGGGTTCCATAATTCCCCTTCCCTCTTCCATATTCACATGAATGATGCCATGCGTGGCTTCTCCACACCACAATGCCTCCTTCAATATGTGTATGACCTACTTTTTGGGCACTGAAAGCCTGGACCCACATCTGGAGCTACTAGATGAGCTCCTAACCCTTCTGCAGATGGCAGGTCTCAAATGCAAACTTTCCAAAGTACAATTGTGCCTCCCAGAAGTTTCTTTCCTAGGCCTGCATATTTCAGTAGAAGGCTGAAGCCCAGCATTGGACAAGGTTTAAGGGCTACAGAATTTACCCCTGTCCACCAGTGTATCCACAATGAGATGCTTCCTGGGAATGGTTAACTATTCCAGGGACTTCATTTGTAGTTTTGCACAAAAGGCCCCACCTCTGTATGAGCTCCTGAAAAAGGACACCCCCTGGCAATGGGACCCCGAACATACAGCTGCTACTGCGTGCTTAATATTCTTAAAAAGAGCCATGGCCTCTGCCCCAGCTTTGGTCAACCCAAACCCTGACCTACCATTTTATTTGGAAATGCTTCAACTGAGACAGGAATGTCTGCAGTTTTAGCTCAAAAAGTGAATGGTACCCTCTGGCCTATTGCCTGTGCATCCCAGACACTTTCCCTAATGGAACAAAAGCTTTCCCTGTGTGAAAGGAACTTACTGGCAACCTTCTAGGCAATTAAGCTCTTTTATTATTTGATAGGGTTCTATCCTGTCATTCGGGCACACAAACCACACCCCACCAACTTTCTTTTGTCAGACAGAGTTAAAGACGGTAATGTGTCTAACACCAGACTCACCCATTGGTCTCTTCTATTACAATATAGGGACATCACTGTACTTCCCACCAAAATGCCATCCATTTTGGCACATGGGCTCCTATATCAAGGGGATCCACATGAGTGTGGCCTAGAGCCACCTAACCTGCCTGAGCCAAGCCCATTCCTTATGGCCACTGAAATGAACCTAAAATACCCAGCTTTGCACCGTGTCTTCATGGATGGATCAGCCTCTCACAATGTGGGAGAATCCATCACAGGTTTTGGGGTACTGGTCATTTACCCCCAGCAGGTAACACCTTTGAGGTATCAAGGTATTGGAGGCAGTATAGTGCAGTGGTCTAATGCTCTGAGCTGCAAATCTGGAGATCTGGGTTTGAATCCCACAGCCCCCACTTGCATACTGTGTGACCCTGAGCAAGTCACTTAACTTCCCTGTGCTCCCAGGTTGCACCTGTAAACAAGCTTTCAGCTTAATGTGTCTCACCTGATTAAACAATTGGAGAAAAAAAAGGAAGTGCATGATCAAATCTGCACAATATGCAGAGCTTGCAGCCATGACCTGTGCCATGAAAATCATCCAAGACCAGAAAGGAACCAATATCATCATTTTCACAGATTCTGCATTTGTGTGCAGTTCCCTCATAGAATTTCTTCCTTTCTGGAAGATGCATGATTTTGCCTCCTTTGAAGGCACCCCTGTGAAATACAGAACCCTGTTCATCCACATAGTAAACACTGCTGACAAATTTACTTTCAAACTGTACATGCAAAACCAAAAAAGCAGCTCCACAATAAATGTTGCTTTCATAAACTGAGACGGATGCTGGTGCTCCCCTTTTTTTGGATTTGACTGAAACTGTACATGCACAAAGTCAAGGCCTACTCAAAGTCAGAACCATATCATGAGCATAACGATAGAGCCAACACCCTTGCAAAAGATGGGGCTCGGGGGGGGGGATTTGGATCATGCCCCCACCTTTGGATCACTACACTGCACAAATAGCAGATCCAGAACTGAAAGAGGTTTACCAATACCTCTCCAAGGACACAGAAAAAGAAATGTCTGTCACTAACCCATGCAAAAGATATGATAAAAACCTATATCTCTCACAGGATCAAAAACTGGTCCTGTTTCATGGAGATAATGGTGAGAGGCTCTGGGTGATTCTAAATACCCTTCGATCAGCATTTATCCATCAGGTACATGATACCCAACAGGGGACACCCAGGTATGGAAAAGACCCTCCAATGACTAAAAACCATAGGATGGTGGCCTGCAATGGGCAAAGATGTCCAACACTACATGGACAGTTGTCTCAACTGTGCTAAAAACAATCCTTTTCCTGGCAAGAAAAATGCCAAACTGCTTCTGCAAAGGCAAATAGGGCCTTGGAATTCAATTTATTTATTTATTTAGATTTTGATAACCGGGTAAACCCACTGAGACCAGAGGTCCCTTTTTCAGGGGCGTCCCGGAATTAGTTACAGAAAAGACATCTAGAAACAATGATTTTTTTTACAGTAGTTACATATGTTGCACAAATAGACATTAGTGACAGTATACAGGAGTAAAGTAAAGATTCACAGTACAGTCTCAAGTATTATTTACAATAGTTACAATTAGATGCACAAGTGTAGAATAGAAACAATATACATGATTCGCAGACAGGCTCTTATGACATTGAGTTTCATCTCCAATTAGTAGGGGAAAGAGATAACAACAGTAAATTGACATCAAAGTTTAGGAGATACTTCCAGGAATGAAGGGAGGTTCAAGGCAGTGCAGAGGAGAAGAGACCTGGGCAAGGGAGCTAACAGTTACAGCCACAGAGACTGAGATTTAGAAGATATAATTTGAGCCCAGACTTGAATTGGGTAAGGGTGGATGAGTCAGTCAGGCTGGAAGGAAGAGAGTTCCATAGGTGGGAGGCAGCAAATTTGAAAGAGCATTTGCCTTGGTTGGAGTGAATCCTAGGAATGTTGGGATGATTCGCAGATGATTGCAGGGTTCGGATTTGTTCTTTGAGGGAGAGTAGTCCTCTAAGGTGAGGAGGGAGACCGAGGGTAGTGAACTTGAAGGCAAGGCAAGCGACAGGGTAAGCCAGCTTGTGCCGAAGTGTAGGCCAGTTTAGTTCCTTAAGCTCTCACAATGATGCCTCCTAGGAGAGGAGTTTGTGGCAAAATGAGCCACACAGTTATAGAGTACGGAAAGTTTGCTAAATTCCTTCTCTCGGAGGAACTGCAGTAGAGGGGCTCCGTATAGGATGGAGGGGAGGAGATTGCAGCTAGCAATTGCCTGTCTTGCAACTGAGGATAGGGAATTCCCCAGATGGTAAAGGAGGCCAAGTTTTTGGTGGGTGGACCTGGTTATGGAGTCGATGTGGGGTCGGTAGGTCATTTCTTGGTCAAGATGGATCCCAAGGTATTTGAAGCTGGCCAAGACCTCGACTCTTTTTCCTTGGTTTGTGCAGATCTGGAGCAGCTGACTCCTGTCAGGGCCCAGTCGCCTTGAACCAAACAGTACAGCTTTAGTTTTTTCCTCATTGAGTTTAAGGGAGTTTGCAGAGAACCAGGCCTCAAGTATTGAGAGACTATTCTGCAGTTTCGTGGCTATGACACTAGGTTGGGGATCACTGCAGTATATGATGGTGTTGTCCGCATATAAAATGAGTTTGTTGAGGGGGCAGTTCCCCTCAATGTTATTGAGGAAGAGTGAAAAGAGCAGGGGGCCCAGGATTGAGCCCTGGGGCACCCCTGCAGTAACAGATCTAGGGACAGACTGGGTACCCTTCCAGTGGACTTTTTGGGTAGGGTCACTCAGATAGCTCTCAAACCAGGAGAGTGAGCAGTCCTAAGTGCAAGAGTTTTGATAGAAGGAGGTTATGACTGACCAAGTCAAAGACCTTGGACAGGTCAATGAAGAGGGCACCTGTTGGGGAGCCTTGGTCCATAGAGGCAAGGATGTCCACAGTGAGCCATATGAGGGCAGTATCGGTACCATGGCCCTTTCTAAAACCATGTTGCACATCAGCCATGAGAAGGTGCTGCTCCAGGTAGTCTTGAAGCTGGTTAGAGACTAGTCTTTCCTGGATTTTCCCAAGAGGACTAAGTAGGGAGATTGGTCTATAGTTTCCCAGTTTGTCTCGGGACCCACTTTTGTAGACAGGGACAATGGTCGCTACTTTCCACATTTTTGGGACAACACCTTCCCAAAGTGATCTATTTATGAGTAGAGTGACAGGACGGGTGATTGCCAGGGCAGCAGCCCTCAGTAGGCGAGGTTCAAGCTGGTCATGTCCTACCGAGGAAGAGGGGTTAATTTTGTGTAGGAGAGGTAGTACCTCTGACTGATTGACCAGCTTTAAATGGAATTGAGGCCGAGGGTGCACCCAAGTATCTCCAGAGAGATGAGTAGGCCTGGAGGGGTCAAGGGGAGGAGAACCACTTGGGTTAGTGAAGTAGGCACCGAAGGCCTCCGCAACTACTGATGGGACATTGGTCAGTGAGTCCCCTACCAGGATGGAGTCCGTCTGACTATTTGAGGAGCTTTTGAGGAGTATGTTTATATGTCCCCAGAATTTTTTGTGGTCACGTAGGTGCTTAGTTTGGAGGTCATTTAAGTATTGTGATTTGGCCTGTTTTGAGGCTTTTTTACACTGGTTTCTCAGCTCTCTGTACTTTTCCCAGTCAGATTGATTGCCAGTGTATTTGTAGTTGCCCCATGCTCTGTCCTGGAGGAGCATGGAATGCTTGAGGAACGGGTTCAGCCATTTATGGCATTTTCCCTGTACCCTGAGCTTTTTTATAGGAGCATGCTTATTTGATGCCGACAAGAAGGCTTGAATGAAATAATGAAGAGCCTCGTCAAGTGAGGGACATAATAGGGGTCCAGTCGATGTTCCACAAATCAGAGCAGAAGTCGGCTGGTGCAAACCTACTGTAGTTCCTCACTTCAATGACCTTAGAGGTAATTTTTGGAGGCTTGTTGGACCAGACGCAGAAGATAGGCGAGTGATCACTCAGGGCGTCAGCCATAATCCCTGCTGACAGAATATGGCCTGGGCAGGAGATGAGGATCCAGTCAATAAGAGAGTTGTTTCCAGTCTTGGGATTGTGTTGTTTTAAATTTAAATTGATATCATTGGACCTCTGACCAACAGTAGTAGAAACAACAAGTATGCACTTTTATTCACAGACCTATTTTCAAAATGGGTAGAAGCCTTTCCACTTAAGGCAGCAACAGCAAAAGCAACTGCTAAAATTTTGGTAGAAGAGGTATTCACCAGATGGGGCTTACCCCTAGAGGTAGACTCAGACAAGGGAAGCACATTCACAGGAACAGTAATGCAAGAATGTCTAAGGGTATTGGGAGTCAGTCAGAAGTTTCACATTCCTTACCATCCACAATCTTTAGAGCAGGTAGAAGGAACCAATAGGCAAATAAAAGTAATGTTATCTAAATTCATTGAAGAAAACCCAAAAATCTGGGATACTCTGTTGGCCTTACTCCCAATAGCAATAAGGGGTTACCGCATCCTCATCTACCCAGTGTACACCCTTTGAGGTAGACAAATGAGGCTACCAGAACACCTGTGAATAGATTTGCACACCCCTACTGCAGACTGAGTGTCAACAGATACTTACATTGAAAAACTGAGAGACAACATTCAACAAGCACACCTGTTTGCTGCATGAAATTTGGGTCACACCCAACAGCAATCCAAAAGGTACTTTTATGAGAATGTTAAAGAAATTGACTGGAAAGTCAGTGATCAGGTAATGGTTCTCAAGTAAGCCACACCTGCTCACCCATTTGCAAACAGATGGGCTGGCCTATGTGAGATCATCAACAAACTCAGTCCAGCAGTGTACCTCATATAAGGCCAACTTTCACAAGAAAAGAAGATTACTGAAAAGTGGTTTCATGATAACCAGCTGACACTATGTAAGGGTGACTAAATCATCAACATTGCTCTTTTCCTGGCCAGGGGAGGGAGACCTGTATGCTTACCTATTTGTGCTTTTTAATTTCAGAAAACAAAACCCAAAAATGAAAAGGAAAATGCTGAGAGTGCTGATCCTGGGCTATCTAGTCCTAACATCTGGCACAATACCAGTAGTACCCAATCCAGAATGAGATCCAGATCCTAGACCCAATCCGGAGCCTAACCGAGATGCAGACCATCTAGATGCAGCCATGGTGAAACCAGACCTTCTAGAACCTAATGAGATCCAAAGAAAACCTTGTTCTTTCCTGGCTCTGGATCCCTGGAACCAAGAATCTTTCCCATTTCCCAACCAACACTCCAACCCACCCACTGAAGAGTCCCTTTCCCCTGCCTCTTCATATATTTTTGCACATGAAGGAAATGGTGTTTTCCTTGGTGGTCTTGTAATTTTACCTGATCAATTTAATTTACAGATTGAATGGACAGTTACAGACACTAATAAACAACAAATTTTCTGTGGCCTGCCTTGTCAAAGGAACTTTCCATGGTTGGCCTACCACAGACATTGCTTCTAATGGAACTTTAACTATCCATCAAGTTACCCAACAAAACACTGGTCTTTATAATATTACAACCATGATGAACATTGACTTTTGCACCCACTTTCATAACATCATGATCCATAAATTTTGTTCCATGAACACTATGGCATCAGATCAGACACTCTTTATCTTTCTGTTATCCCACAGGATTCTCATGAAAATCATGAACAATGTCCCAAACAGGAGCCAGGCCTACTCAGTGGTCTGACTGCTACATCTTTACCTGGAACTCTAATCAATAACGTACAATTCTCACATGTACCTGTATTACTAAATTTAACCAATTGGAATATGGCCGAAGTTGGTCACTGCTCTGAAACAAATTTTTCAAAATTTCATACTGCTATGTTATTAGATATAATGGCAGCATATCAAGCATGTGCACAAGACCCTGTTCTGGGCATTACTCAACTGAACACTGAGGAGTGTTCAGAACTCAATGACAAAAGAGAAGTTGGGTTACTGCTGCAGCAGGCTACTTAGGGTCTGCTACAGGTAGTGTAGTTTTGGTTCAGATATGTCAGTTTGGAACAGCACATCTCCACTTAGCGCCATGCATCACCTTTGAAAATGTGAGCCTTTTTGCCTATATTTAGGTATGATTCTGCTAAGAAATGCTATATCACAAGACAAAGCCATTCCAGATAGAGTAAGCCCTGCCTGTAATGTGCTCAGACAACTACTAATGATTCTATCTACAAACACTTTGTGACCTACGGCACCATCTGCTGCCATAACACAGGATCGTAATTACTAATATATATTTGCTATATTTATATAATGTTTCTGATATATTTGTGAGCCGGGAGTGCCATCTACAGCCAGAAAACACACTGTCATAGTCAGCATTATTACTTGACTACTCCATTGTTCTATTATATCAATGTCAGCAATATTATTATAGAAAGTTTATACAATGTAATGTCCAAAAGGACAAACTAGATATTAGTGAGTGGCCCACTGAAAGGACCAATCAGGGTAATTTAGAATACGCATTTCATGCGTACATGAGCACGTTGTTACGGCAATGAAACTTGATCATATCTCTCTATGTAAGAGTTTGTTTTTCATACCTTCCCTGAGGAAAACTTATGCTATGCCATGTGTAGGAGAGTTTTAGGCTCCCGGTATGTGTTTCTGCATTACTATCTTCATTTACTAATCTTATGGGAATAAAACCCTTTGTGAGTAACCTTTGTCTACTGATTAGGCACTGTCATTCAATCTGGTCAGAATCTGCAAAAGACTTTTACCAAGTCTAACAGTATGGCCGGCATGAAAATCTCCAGGTGCCGGCCCACAGGTGCAGCAGTAGTGCTACTGCTTGTGTTGCCCACTAACCCAGTTTGGGAGCAAGCCCAGGGCATCAGAGAGCTGGCTGCAGGAAGAGGATTGAGTGCCTGAAGGACCACTCCTCCTCCTCTGGGAGAGGCTGGGGTAGGGCTTGGTGCTCAACTGGCCTCTGGTGGAAGCTAGAGGAAAGGTAGCCCAAGCCTAGCAGGTGGGGAGATGTAGCAGTCAGTGCATGCATCTTGACGTCAAGTGCACATCATGTCTCCCAGGGAGAAAACAGGAAGAAAATTGGCCACCCCAGCCCCCAGATGATGGCTCTTAGGCTGGCTCCACTAAGCCTTGCTGGGCTGTGTACCAACAAACCATTGCTGCTCCTCCTGCTGCCACCCCCCTGGGTCAGGAGGAGCAACAGGCATGCCTGACAGGTCAGACCTGCAGAGGTCTGATGGATGATATGTAGCCGTATACCGATCGCACAGTGAAACCTACACCATGAACGACAGTACAATGACAACATCAACAGGTTGCTATTCTGTCACCACCAGACCCAGCACTGTTTTCTGGGGGTCTTGCATCCCATCCCCAAATCAACTCCAACTCAGAGTTGATTAGTTTAAGTACGGGGGTGCTGGGGGCAGAGCCACCCTGCATGGGGAGGTTCAAAGTCTGTGGTGAACGTTTTTATGCCAACTGCAATTGCAGTTGACATAAAGCTGTCACTGTAACATTGGTCGACAATGAAGTTGTTGATCTGGCATCGTAGAGCCATATGCATCAACAGCTGCTGCCACCTGGATGGGATGGGGGAGATCCAGTAGGAAGAAGCCTGAAGGTGTGGGGCTGTGGCAGTCGGGATGTAAAATAAATCTTCAAGCACCTGACATGATGCAATACAGAAAGCTTTTTCATTTTGTAAATAAAATATTTGATAAGTGTTACAATGCTCTGCATGCCTGCTGTTCTTGTCAGCTCTTTTCCCAGGCTTAGAAAATGCAAAAAGAAAACAAAGGTAATACAAAAAAAAATAACTTTATATGGAATGGTATTTTTGAAATACTGCCTGCTGACATAGGAACACCAAACATTGGCAAAGGGAAGTCAATAAGAATTAGTCACATTGAGCAGCAGATTTTCTTACAAAAGGTGGTTTCCTATTATTTCCATTCCTCAAATAGGGTATTGTCCATCACCATCAGAAATCGCTAGCCTCATTTTCAGTTGAAGTTGCCACTATACTAGGTAGAGTAAGTAGTATATTGACATATATATATTTATACCACAGGGGTGAAAGCTTTCTCAGTAGGATATCCTGTGTCATTTCCACTGCAGTGAGAATAAATCCTGAAGATGACATTTATCCATACTCTGCTGATGTCACCAGAGTGAGAATAACTGCACTGCAGCTTGCACTCTAAAGGAAACTGCTTCAGAAAA
The DNA here is from genome assembly GCA_016271365.2 of Neoceratodus forsteri. Taxonomy (NCBI): domain Eukaryota; kingdom Metazoa; phylum Chordata; order Ceratodontiformes; family Ceratodontidae; genus Neoceratodus; species Neoceratodus forsteri. Next base: position 706,144,651 of record CM057459.1, on the reverse strand, counting down.
CACTTTTTTTTACCTTTGTTTTTACCAGGGGAGAGAGAGACACACACTAAGCTGAAAGCTTGTTTACTGTTGCAACCTGGGAGCACAAGAAAGTTAAGTGACTTGCTCAGGATCACACAGTATGCAAGTGGGGGCTATGGGATTCAAACCCAGGTTTCGAGGTTTACAGCTTAGAGCCTTAATAGCTCAGAGCCTTAAACCACTGTGCTATACTGCCTCCTAAAGTTTTCTCTTATCTCTTTCCCACTGAAACTGCAATATACTCAATTAGCTTTGCAAATGATTCTCACCTGTGTCCCATTGTGTTTCTGACTTTCCTAGCCCATTACTGTGCTGATCTCAGCTTCAAAATAACCTGAATTCTAAATGAAACTCTTTTACAAAGCACTTTCTGTTTCTCCGTGCTACCTGCAGCAATTTGTCTTTCTCAGTGAGCCTCTGACTCACTCAATTAGCTTTGCAAAACACTGTCAGCTGTGTTTCTCACTCCCAGTCCATTCAGAACACACACACACACATACACACACAGCACACACAGAATGAGCAGGAAACACACAAAATCAGAAAAAATTTTCCTAAACCTCTCACCCCTGTGGTATAAATTGCACACATGATGGACAGATCATGGGATATGGAAAATATTCTCACTCCTGCCTCGTGAGCTGTGTATTTTCACTCGTGCCTTCGGCACTCATGAGAATACACAGCTCACTCTGCAGGAGTGAAAATATTTTCCATATCCCACTCCTGCCCATCGTGTATCCCATATATATATATGGGATACATGATGGGCAGGAGTGGGATATGGAAAATATTTTCACTCCTCTAGAGTGACCTCTGAATACTCATGAGTGGCGAAGCCACGAGTGCAGTTTCAGAGGTCACTGTACAGGACTGAACATATTTCCCATATCACATGAGTGCACATTATGTATCCTATTTATAAAATGGGGGCCTCATTGTTGCAAAATGTACAATTTTGTGCAATTGCGTGGGTTTAGCGCGGGTTTCAGGGGTGTAATAAATGGTATTTATTTTAACTCTGCTAATGTCATCAGGATTTGTTTCACTGCAGTGAAAATAACTTGTTTTATCTCACTGGAATATGTCTCACCCCCATTGTATAAATATATATATATATGAGGCAAAAAAACTCTGTTTAATGCATCAGTTAGGGTTGTTCAACAGCAACAAAAGTGAAAAAATTCGGTGTTAGGGTTGAAAACTCCCTTAGACCCCAGCCCACCCCCAACTGGCATTGATGTGCGCATAGGGGTGTGGTCCCTAACTCTCACCCCATCACATGTGTAAAAAGCAGAGGTATAGGAGAATGGGGTGAGAGTTAGGACCGATGACAAGCGATACACCCATTGCCGGTTGGGGCTAAAGGTCCAAGTTTCAACCTAACACCAAATTCTTCACTTTGTCGCTGTGAACAACCTAACTGATGCATTAAATGGAGTTTTTTGCCTCTAATTTCCCTTCATTTTGAGAATGATGACGACAAATAGTGAAAGTAATGCAGCAGCGGAAGTGCAGGCCCTTCAGGCTCTGCACTCCCTCCACATGATGTCTTGAGACATAGAAACAGGAACAGCAACACAAATAGAAGTGCCAGCAGTGGCGCACATGGTAATGGAAATGTAAATGGAAAAGGAAACGTTAATAGAAACACAAGAGCAAAGTGACACCAAAGCGAACAGTGACACAAACAGACATTGAAGCTCGTACAAAGACACAACTGGTAATGCGAACAGTGATGGCAGTGGTATTTTAAATGGAAATGTTAAGTGTTACAGCAAAAAGACCGTGAAAGGGAACAGAAACGGAAATGTGAGCGCTCACGTAAACACAAAACATAACACGCACAGCAACGGTACTGCAATAGTAAATGCAAATGGTAAAGTTAACATGAAGAATAATGCCAAAGGAAACAGAAATGGAAACAGGAACGGAGGCACGTATGGAAACGCAAACCGTAATGTGCATGGTCATTGAACTGCAATTGTTAACGCAAATGGTAACGGTAACAGCAACAATAACACTAAAGAAACGAGAAATGCAAATGCAAGTGAGTACAGAAATGCAAACCGTTACGTGTACGGTCATGGTACCACAATTGAAAACGCAAAAGGTAACAGTAACAGCAAAAATAATGGCAAAGGAAACAGAAATGCAAGCGCGTATGAAAACGCAAACCGTAACGCACGTGGATGGTACCACAATTGCAAATGAAACTGGTAATGGTAACAGCAACAATAATGCCAAATGACACAGAAACACAAACGCAAGCGAAAACGCAAACGTAACGCACACGGTGGCGTAGACGGAAGTGGTGCTACAAACGGTAACGGAAACACAACTGGAAACGCTAACTGGCACAGTAACGAAAGGGCACACCCTTCTTTTCCCCAAAAATGCATTGGAAAACACAGTGAAAACAAAGAATGTTAGAATGTAACAATGGGCCTCGGAGCAGAAAATGAGGACTTGGAATATTAAATTGCTTATATCACAGGAACCGTACGATGTAGAAAAAAAAATTAAATTTCGTATGAATTATGACTTTCCTGGCTAGTCCAGTACTTAGCTCCACCTGGGGGGCTAAGCATTTTTGTGATGAAAAGTCTGTATCTCACACCATTTCCAAGATACGGGCCCCAAAAGGCGCAACAGGCGCCGTAATGTTATCCAGTGGGAAAAAGCATTAACGTCGGAGTGCCGTCACTGTGTCGCCCTGTTATATTATTTCACCAAACCACCAAAAGACACATCAGTGGGATGTTGGCTTTCTTCCTTCCAAATTTCAGCCCAAAAGACCAAACCATTATTTTGCAGCAGGGCGGCAAAGGATTCCTATAATGCGGTGGACGCCGTAATGTTATCCTATAAGAAAAAGTGTCAACTTTGGAGTGCCGTAACTTTGCCACCCTGTAATATTTTTTCACCAAAACACTGAAAGGCACATATGAGAGATGTTGGCAGCATTTCCTTCAAATTTCAGCCCAAAAGACCAAACAGTTCTTTTGCAGCAGGGTGGCAAACATTGCTATCATTTTGCCATAGCCTGAAAAAGAGTGCTAATTTGCGAAAGCTTCCACAAAATTTTGCGACACTTTCATGAGTGCGACACTACTTTGTGAAAGTACTTTTTCCAGAAACTTGAAAAACATATTTCTAGGGTGTTTAACCTCAAAGTAAAGACATGCCTAGCATCCTCAGGGTCCGATTAGGTAAACACAAAAAGAATTGTGTTGCTAAATGGTCCCAAATTTAAATGCCAAGCATTTTTCTGATCACCAACTGAAAACAAAACGGTGGATTTGTGAAAGTAAAAGGGCCATTTGCAAAAGTAAAAACTGCATTTGCGAAAGTGTTGAACTTTTTGTTAACTTTTCCCATTGACTTAAAATGGGAACTTGTTTTTTGAATAACTTTTGAACCATTTAATATTTTTTCACGAAATCTTCAAAAGGTACATCGGGAACCCCGACTGTATGTTCCCTGAAGATTTTGGACTGGTTGTGCAAACTGTGTGACCTGTAGGCGCGACCGTAGAATTCCAAAAAAGCGTAAACATGCTCACAGATCATGCTTAATAACTCCGCAGCCATATATCTGACCGGCACAAAACTTGGCAAATCCCTAGGCATATGGGTCTTGATCATGTATTCCAAATTTCAGGCAAATCTGTTGAATGGTTGCAAAGTTATTAAGGTGCAAAATTGTAGGTTTAACATGTACATGGCTCCTCAACTCTAACTATGGTAGCACTACCGTGCTACCATAATATATATATATATATATATATATATATTAGAGGCAAAAAACTCCATTTAATGCATCAGTTAGGGTTGTTCCACAGTGACAAAAGTGAGGAAATTCAGTGTTAGGGTTGAAAACCCCCCTTGGACTCCCCAGCCCACCCCCAACCGGCATTGGGGTGCGCATTGGGTCATCGGCCCTAACTTACCCCATCACATGTGAAAGAAGCAGAGGTATAGGAGAATGGGGTTAGAGTTAGGACCAAAGTCCCCAATGCTGGTTGGGGATGAGCTGAAGGCCCAGAAGTTTTCAGTAACAGGCCTGCTGGGGCTAACTAGCTGATGCGATAAATGAGTTTACTCCCTTCTTTTGAGAATGAGAACAGAAATGGTGAATGTAATGGCGCTCCGCCACATGATGTCTTAATGACATAATGCTTGGGAACAATGCTTACAAACAGAAGAGCTAACAGTGGTACCGCTGAGGTAATGCAAAGCCAGATGAAAACAGAAAGATGCACACAGTGAGTAGTGAGCGGGAAGCGGTCCTCCCGGCTGATGTCTTGTCACATAGTAACATGGTGCCCATGAGCACAAATGGCAATGGGCATGGTGGCGTAAGCGAAACAGAAAGAAACAATACTGTAGAACACATGGCAAAAATAATGGAAGCATGAGCGCAAGAAAACACAAGAGATACACACACATGGTGGGCGTGGAGCGTGAGCGGTGAGAGTGAAGCAGATGCAGACCCATAAGTGAAAAAGAAACAGTAACAATAATAGAATTGCACAGGCTGGTTTTCCCCAAAAGCTTCACACAGAAAAGACAGTGAGTACAAAGAATGTATGCATAATAATGTGTCTCGGAGCAGAAAATGAGGAGTTGGAATACTAAATTGCTCATATCTCAGGAACCATACGACATAGAAAAAAAATTTAAAAGTCATATGATTTATGAGTTTCCTGGCTAGTTTTTAAGCATCTCTCCGATGAAAAGTCCATATCTCGCACCATTTCCAAGATACGGGCCCTGAAAGGCGCGGCGAACGCTATAATGTTATTCTATGGGGAAAAAAGAGACGTTTGGAGTGCCATAACTTTGGCTCCCTGTAATATGTTTTCACCAAACTACTAAAAGGCACATCTGTGGGATGTTGGCTGTCTTCCTTCCAAATTTTAGCCCAAAAGACCAAACCGTTATTATGCAGCAGTGCCCCAAAGGATTGCTGCAATCGTCAGGCGCCGTAATGTTATCCTATGGGAAAAGTGTCCAACTTTGAGTGCTGTAACTTTGCCGCCATGTAATATTTTTCAACAAAACACTGAAAGGCACATCTGTGAGATGTCGGCTCGTTCCTCAAATTCAGCCAAAACACCAAACCGTTCTTTGCAGCGGGGTGCCAAAATTGCTGTCATTTTCCACAGCTAGAAAAGTACTGTCGCCAATTTGCGCGAAAGCATAAATTCATTCGACAACGTCGCATGTCTGTGAAAGTACTTTCAGTACTTTCAGAAATGAAAAACATATTTCTGGGTGTTTAACCAAAATAAAGACATCACTAGCATCCTCAGAGGTCCAACTGGTGAATACAAAAAATTAGGTTGCCAGAGGTCCCAAATCTAAATGCCAAGCATTTTCTGATCCTAACTCAAAACAAAATGGCGGTTCGCGACAGTAAAAGGGCCATTGCGACAGTAAAACTGCATTTGTGACACTGTTGAACTTTTAACTTTTCCAGTGGACTATAATAGAACTTGTTTTGAATAACTTTGAACCGTTTAATATTTTCCAAATCTTTGAAAGCACATCACAAGACCCCGGCTGCCGTTACAGAAGATTTCAGACCTGTTGCTAAACCGTGCAACCTGTAGGTACACAACTGTAAATTCAAAAAGCGTAAGCGCACCGCATGAATCACACTTAATAACTCCATGACCATATATCCGACTGGTATGAAACTTGGCAGATCCAAGGCATATGGGTCTTGATCATGTATGCCAAATTTCAAACAAAATCTGTCAAATGATTGCAAAGTTATTAAGGTGCAAAACAGGGTTTAACATGTAATGGCTCCTCAGCCCTAACTATTGTAGCACTACCGTGCTACCACAATATATATATCTATATATATATATATATATATATAGATATATATATTAGAAATTCAAAAACTCAGTTTAATGCATCAGTTAGGGTTGTTCCACAGCGACAAAAGCGAGAAGTCGATGTTAGAGTTGAAACCCCCTTTGCACCCCTCAGCCCACCCCCAACTGGAATCGAGGCGCGCATCGGAATCCGTCACCCTAACTCACCCATCATGGAAGAAGCTGAGGAAGCTAGGAGAATGGGTGAGAGTTGGGACACGATATCACCAACAGCCGATTCCCAGTGAGATGGAGGGGGTCTGAGACCGCAACCACAACATCAATTTCCTCACTAACAACTAATAAGTACCGAAGATCTGCCTCCATAATTCTTTTGAGAATGATAACAGAAATAGTGATGTAATGCGGCAAGGCGGGCCCGCTCCCACCACATGATGTCTTGTCACATAGTAACATTGACCCTAGCGCCATCGTAATGCATGGTGGCCAAGCAAAACAGAAAGAAACAGTACTGTGACAGAAATGTTAAAAACGCATAGCAGCATGGTAAGAGCGGGTAGCGCACATGGTAGGCGTAAATGTGAGCGATAGTGAGCGGTGCAGAACCAGGCGGGCAAATAGTAACAGTAATATAAAGCACAGGCTGGTTTCCCAAAAGCTGTATAGAAAGAGTACAAAGAATGTATGCAAAATAATGTCTCGAACAGAAAATTAGGACTGTAGTGTAAATTGTATATGTCAGGAACCGTACACATAGAAAAACAATTAAAAGTCACATAATTATCACTTTCCTGGCTGGTTTTGTAGCACCATCATGGGGCTAACATTTTTAAACGAAAATCCGTGTCTTACGTTCCGAGATACAGGCCCTGAAAACGCGCAGAAGCATATAATGTTATCTGGGAAAAAACAGAAGTTGAATTACCATAACTGCAGCCCTGTAATATTTTTTCACCAAACCACAGAAAGGCACATCTGTGCAATGTTGGCATGCTCCTGCAAATTTCAGCCAAAGACCAAACTGTTATTTTGCAGCAGGCATAGCGATTGCTGCAATGCGTAATGCGCCGTAATGTTATCTAGAAACAGTCTCAACTTTAAGTACCTACTTTGCCCCATGTAATATTTTCACAACAAAACACTGAAGGCACATCTGTGAGATATCAGCTCGTTCCTCAAATTTCAACAAAACTCCAAACTGCTTTTGCAGCAGGGTGCCAAAAATTACTGTCATTTCCACAGCCTAGAAAGTACTGTCGCAATTTGCAGCTTCATAAAAATTTGCAACACTTTCACCAGTGCGACACTACTTTCAAAGTACTTTTGAAATCAGAAAACATATTTCCGGGTGTTTTACCCCCAAAATAAAGACATGGCTATCATCCTCAGGGTCTGACTTGGTGAATACAAAAAATTAGTTGCTAGAGGTCCCAAATTTAAATACCAAGGATTTTCCCATCACCATCATGTTAATGGTCTGTTACTCACCTTCTAGGGTTGTAGTGTGGAATGAGGTGTAGCCAAGTGCCACATGCCCCTAGATGGTTATTAAGTGATCATTTATATATTCCCTGGGACTGCCTTATTTCTATAATAACAAAACATGTTTATAAACAGTGTTTAACCTTGTTCATCATATGGACAATCTCTACATGTATGTTAATAAAGGATTAACATAAGGCTGTTACAATGTTTGCAGTCAATCAGAAAACTGAAATTCTCAGACCCTTGTTTTCATTGGAATTAATGGGTAGGTATGGGGGGCTGTCCACTGCATACTAGGTATTATACATTTCTGTTACTGTTTTTTTTTTTCAACTGTAATTGGAGAGACATGTCCAGAGAACCACCAGAGCTATTGGTTTATTTTATATAAATTCTGTGCAGGATTGGATGCTCATGCTATTGGAACACCAGGGACATAGGTTTGCATTATTTGACTTCAGCCTGTGCTTGGGCTGTGGGCACATTGATGTGCTGCATGTGGTTTGTTGCCTGAGGGCTGCTGTCAGTGTGTCAGAGCCAAGTTTTGGGGTATGTTGACCCTGCCATACTAACAGGAAATGGGGTTGGCATCACTGAATAGGTCTGTGGACATCTACAGCATTGTACACACATGGTGTTACAATCACAGTGCAGCATATAAATATGATGTGGTCACAAATCTTAGGAATTAGCTGTAACATTGTTGATGCTGTTCATGTAAGTCATTTTCTCACTGTACAGATGAGAACAGTTGCTGTGTGCATGTCACGGTTGATTAATAACAGAACACCATATAAACACAGAAGTGTTATTGCAAAGAGGGATGTGTTCACATGTTTCAGTTACACAATGACAGAGTATTAAAAATGCAGTTTATAAAATAAGTATAGTTGTGCCTTGTGATTTTTTTTTGGTATATGTTATCATTTTGCCTTGTTTGTTTCATGGAGCCCAAGGAAGCTGAGCGTGAGACAACAGTAGAGGTGAAGCAGGAGCCTGGCACTAGCTCACCACGTAAGTATCATCACAACAGATATTCATGCAAGATGTAGTGTTACAGTATCCTGAACTCAGAAAGTATGTTATTATCATTGTGTGTTAGGTGGTTGTGTAATGACTGATATCATATAGTAGGACTGTTCAGCATTCTTTCATTACGTTAAGAATACATGTGAAGGCTGTATAGTACTACATTGTTCAGAGATGCAAATGAATACATTATACATCTGTGTTCACTAGTATGGTGCAAGGTTCATGTTCATTTGCTTCTGTTGTGTACAATATGTTTTCAGCCGTAATACACAGAGTCAGTAATTATGCATCACGCATTCAAGTTCGCATGCAGGTACGTACTGCCACTGACAGGAGTGAAGGGTGGGGAGTGTAAATGTTGCTGGTTAGTGGTTGGGAGAATAACGGTGTACAAGATAACAAATACTAACATACTAACATACTATTTGCCAGCAGATTAGGCCTTATGGTCTATCAAGTCTGCTCGAACCTAGATCCTTAGTTGGGTGCCGAGACCCTCCCATCCCTTGTGCTCCAGAAACCCCTATCATCCATCCCCACCCCCCCGGGATAGGCCATCATCTGATACATCCACTTTTCAGTCTGTCCCACCTCTCTCTAAAGCTCTCCACTGTGGATCTCTGAACCAGCTCACCAGGCAGAGCATTCCAAGGGTCCACCACTCTCAGTGAAAAACCTCCTCTCTTTCCCCTCACCCTTCCACCTTCCAACTTCAAACCATGCCTCTGGTGATGCCTCCCTGCTTTAGTCTAAAGATCCTCCATGTTTACCCTATTTATTCCCTTGAGGTACCTAAGACCTCAATCATGTCCCCTGTCTCCTCTCCTCCAATGAAACAGGCAGAGCTCCTCAAGTCTGTCCTCGTAAGTCAAATCCCCTAGCCCTCTTATCATCTTTGTTGCCCTCCTCTGTACCCTCTCCAGGAGCTGTATGTCCTCTTCAAGTGTGGTCTCCAGTACTGTACACAGTACTCAAGGTGTGGTCTAACCAGTCCATTGTACAATGGCAGAATCACTTCCTTGCTCCTAGAGGTGATCCCCTTCCGATGCATCCCAACATCCTGTTTGCCTTGCTAGCTGCCTCCTGCACTGCTCAGTGTTATTCATACATGTATCCACCATGACCCCTAGGTCTTTTCCCCTGTTGAGGCTTCCAGCACCTCCCTCCCAGGGTGTACCTGTGTTTAGGGTTTCTCGACCAAGATGCAACACCTTGCACTTGGTGATTGAAATTTAATTTCCATGTGTGAGCCCAGCTTTCAAGGGTGTCCAGGTCCCTTGCAGGCCAACCTCCCTCTTCTCCCTCAACTACTGCTCCCATCTTGGAGTCATCCGCGAAGAGACTCATTTCACACCCTATACCATCCCTGATGTCTGATATGTATGCATTAAACAGGATTGGACCCAGGACCGAGCCCTGTGGTACCCCACTACCAACCTCTGTAGGGTTCGAGAGCCCCCACAGACCACTACTCTCTGAGTGCGTCCAGCTATCCAGTTTTCAATCCATCTGACCATCAAAGGGCCTACTCCTAACCCCATCAGTTTCTCCACCAGACCATTGTGGGGACAGAGTCAAACGCTTGCTGAAGTCCAAGAATAATACATCCACAGGCTTACCCCTATCCAGTTCTGATGTTACCCATTCATAGAACTCCACAAGGTTGGTTTGACATGATCTACCTGGCACAAACCCATACTGCCGACTATCCAGACCTCCCACCTCCTCCAAGTAAACCCCAATCGTTCCTTTAGTATACTCTCATTAATTTTCCACCACCGAGGTTAAACTGATGGGTCTATAGTTTCCTGGTACTTCCGACCCCCTTTATGGATTGGTACCACATGTGCCTCTCCCAATCCCTAGGTACCTCCCTGTCTCAAGTGACCTGTTGAAAAGTCTCCGCCAGGGTGCAGCCAGTATGTCCGCCACCCCATAGTACTCTCAGATGAATGCCATCCCGCCCAGAGATTTGTCTTCTTTAGGGCCTTGAGGGCAAACCACCCTTTGGTGGGATGGCATCATCCGTCCCTCCACCTTACTGGTCTTTTTATCCTTAACCAGATGTGACACCCTGGGGTACCTTTCCTCCCTTTTGCTCCATTTCTGCTGCCCCTGATCCCACCCCCGCCGCCTATCCCCTTTGTGCCTTGCTTTGTAGATATCCCATCCCCTCCTAGTGAACACAGAGGCAAAGTACTGATAAATACCTCTGCCTGGTCCCTCGCCTCTTCCACCCACCTCCTTCTGATCTCAATCTGCTGAGATGGCCCTTAGTTTTTTCTCCACTCCCCAATGTACCGAAGAACCCTTTTCCTCCATTATCCCCCAGCCAGCCGATGCTCTTACTGGACTTTGCTCCCTCACCATCCGGTGACTTTTCTAGATGCAAGCTGGTACATTTCTTATCCCTACCTCTTGTTGTTTTATATTTTTGTCGCCTTCTTTCTCTGACTGCTACCTGACCTCACTGGACCACCAGCATGGTTTATGTGACCTTGCTCCTTACGCTTCAACTTAGCGCAGATCCTGACTGCCTCTTGAAGTCCCCATTTTATGACCTCCCATCTCCTTTCCACACTTGTTGTTGAGGTAATCCTCTCAAGTGATCCTGAGAATATTTCCCATGCCCATAAAGTCTGCCCCCTGAAGTCCACTGCCAGTGTCCTAGATCTCACCCCCACTCCCCCAATGCTTATTTGAAACCAGACAGTATTGTGGTCACTCCCAGTCAGGGGGTCCTGTACAACCATGTCCCTTACCAGATCCCCATCTGCCAGAACCACATCCAGGACATGCCCCTTCCTTGTGATGTTTAACTTTCATATTATATTGCAGAGATTTCTGTAATAGGCCTGTGAGTGTTGTAGTGGGACACCAGGTACATAAGAAGCACAATTACTATAGTAATATACACAGTCAGCATACCGTGTAGGATGAAAGTGAAGCAGTAGCTTGGGAGGTCACTCAGAACTGTCAGCTGTCATGCTGCAAGGTCAGATGTGACAACCAAACTGTGAGTGACAGTTGTAGAACATTTAAAACAGCAACTGCACTCATTAAAGTACAACCCGTACGTCTGGGTGTATACTGACATAGTAAGAATGCCACCAGAATAGGTGTCTTGGCCTCTAGCGTCCACTCGTTTGGACAGCCGATGCCCTGGTATCTCAGCTTGCTGTCTGCCCCCTGGGCTTCTCTGGCTGCTCCTTTCCCAGTTCCAGATATTCTGATTGCATTTAATGTTTATTCTGGAATCATTATCCTATTACTGTCCCACATCCTCTTGAACCCCTGTACCATGTCTGCGTGCACCAGCCCCCTGGGCACCACATTACATTGATCCACCACCCTCCTAGTGAAGTACACCTCCTTCTTTTCCCCAGAATTTTCCCTCCTCTGGTTGCAGCGATGGTTTCCCCCTCTTCATTCCTTTGAACCATCCTAACTGCTACTCTCTTATTTATCCCCTTCATGTACCTGAAGATGTCTACCATGTCTCTTCAGTCCCTTGTGTCTGCCAATGTGCACATATTTAGGTCTTTGTGCCTCTCCACATAGGTCCTGTTCCCCAAGATCCACATTTTTTTTATCGCCCTACTCTGGACGCTCCCCAGGAGTTAAATGTCTGTCTTTATCTGTGGTGTCCACGGCTGCAAACAGTACTTGAGATGCGTTCTCACAAATGACTTACACAGATGGATTATAACTTCCCTCCTTCTGGAGGCAATCCTCCTAGCGATGCATCCAGCATCCTGTTGTCCTTAGCTGCTGCCCTTGTACAAATGTCAAGGTTGTTCATCTTGACATACAACAACAGCTTCAAGTCCCTGACAGCAATAAAAACTTGTAGCATTTCATCCCCCCCCCGGGTGCACACTTGGTATGGGTTTCTGTGTCTCAGGTGCAGTACCTTGCACTTCATTGCATTTAACTCAGCATACTCTTCCTACTACATCTTTTCATTGGTCCAGGGCAGTCTGTAGACCCAACTGGCCCTTCTGCCCATCCACTAATGACCCCAGTTTTGAGTCATCTGCAAACAGAGTAATCTTACTCCTGATACCTGGCCTTAGGTCAGACATGTAGGTGGTGAACAGGAAGGGCCCAGATAGTGATCCCTGTGGAAAGCTACTGATGAACCTCCTTGGGAATGAGACTATCCTGCCAATGATGAAGCTCTGGGTTCATTGTTGGAGCCAATTGACTATCCATCTGATGTGTTACTACTTTCTGGACTACATATTGGTTTTGTATGTAACATGGAATGAGAATTAACATGATAATTGTGTTGCAGATTCTACTGTTTTGTTTCGATAGACTGGTATTTAATTGCAGGTCCATAACATTTTCTAATATCACACTGACATGCATCACTGTGTTGTGCATGGTGTAAAGTTGTATTTCTTGCACACCACTTCTGAACGCAGCTCCTACTATTTATTTACATGCTGTGTGCAGAATGTATTAGAGTAAGTACTTAGTAAACTCAGTCAACACTTGCTTACTAAATCTGTAAGATGGTTTCAAGTGTTACAAAACCATTGTGGCAGATGAAGTTGACAATTTGATGAAAACATTATAACTGGTCATGGGCATCTATCACAAACACTATTGTGAAGTTGATCGTATGGTGAAAAAGGCTTAGGAGTGTTACTAAGTTGTTTAATTAAAATTAAAATAAGAAACTTTCACTGATTGTATTGCTGGTCAGTTAACCACGACTTAGAAAATTTTTGTATTTGGTAACAGTTTCTGCCACACTACAGTCACGCAGAGCATGAGAAAAAATACAAAATTACAGTTTGTTCATGGTTTACTGCTTAATCAATGTAATGTCAGTTAAAAATGATTTTTATACATTGAAATGTGTACAGAGGGTGAATAACAACTCGATATGTGTGTGTCTTTTGTAGCAATCGTTAAACTGATGATGATGTACACATCAAATTATGTAATCATACTGTTGGTGTGCAGGTAGTCGAATATTCTCTTGCAGGTGTGAAGAAACACTATAGCCACAGATGCTAACGTTTAGTTGTCCACACACAATGAAGATGTACTGTCACTGTATGAGACTGTACTGTTTATTATGCTAAACCATTTAGATACTGACTATTGCTGTATAGTAAGTTACATACAAGAATAGCATAGGAAGTGTACTGTTCTTACAACTCTTTTTATGTTGTCGACAAATGACATTATATGGTGTGAAAATATTATAACTGAACAGGCAAGACAACAATCTATATTTGCATCAGAGTTCTAAATAGTGTCAGTAGTGGCAAATAAGCGTATAACTATTACTGAATTAGCTATAAATATTGTAAGGTGAAAGACAGAAAGGACATCACTGTTTTGAGGCTGATGTATTGATTTATGTTTTTTGACTCTTTGTAGGGCGCCGCCATGCGAAAGCAGCTGTACTGACCACTGCAGCAGATATCAAGAGGCTTGAGCTCAAGGTTGACGGTCTAAAAAAAGATAATGTTGAGCTCCTTGAAGGACAGCAAAGAATGCCGTCCTTCATGGAAGCGCAACAACGGACCGTCAACCTTGTGCTTGAGCCTGTGGTGACAGCGGCTGATAACACCGTGGCCAGTACCAGCACTTCACCTCCACCACCACCACCTGTACCTGCCAGCTTCCCTGGGGCAAAGTGAGCACCCTCCACCAGAGTCTGGTATCTCCTCTGGAGGGTGCAACAGCTTCCACTTCCTTTGCGCCTCCACATCGGATCCAGTTTGTAGCTTGGACTGCCTCAAGCAGCACACACCTTTCGCAAGCAGTGGCAGATAATAATGTTTTTTACAACTATTTCTATAATCATATTTTTTTTTATGTTTTATAAACAAGAAAGATTAATAAATATATATTTTTTTATGTATAATATTTAAAAATGTGTAAAAATCAATATTTTTCCTTGTTTCTCCTTTTCTCAAGATTCTCAGAGTTGTATATTTTTGTATTTTATTTCGTGAAAAATGACTTTTTTATTTACCATTTGATAAAAAATAGTTTTATACTTTTATAAAAAAAACAAATATTTCATAAATAGTACTTTTTGGTTGAGGTGTTATTCTATCATGGGGATGTTTATCATCAGCATTTGTGACAAAGAATTACACAAGTGTTATTTAATCATTTCCTGAAACATTATAGCAGATTCATGTGGGATTAAAATCAACATACATATGTAGGCTAATAACGCAATAAGCCATGACGAAGGATTATGTTAATGGTCTGTCAATCACCTTCTAGGGGTGTACTGTGGCACGAGGTGTAGCCAAGTGACACATGCATCTAGATGTTGATTAACTGACCATAACATAATCCATGAGAGTACCTTATTGTTCTTATAATTAAGAATGTTTCTAAACAGAGTTACAGCTTATTCAGCATATGGTTACGCTCTACATGTATGGTTATACAAGATTAACATAAGGTTGTTAGAATGTTTGCAGGCAATCAGAAAGCTACATTCTTCAGACCCTTTCTATAATATATATTGAAAAAGGTGTTGTGCTCTTTAAGATGAGTTTAATAATTGTAGCCATAAGGGACTTCCAGGAATTATGTCAATGGAGAGTTTATCAGCACGTGAGTGCATCTGTTACGCTGTACATCTTGAACTGTGGTACAACAGTAGCATGTTATTAACAGACCATTAATACAACTGATTGTCATGCTTTATTGTTTATATATTATATAAGAAACCATTCGGCTTACCTACTTTGATAAAGAAGATTGTTATAGAAAGCATTTAAGGTTTTAACAGATAACACATTTCAATATTATAATGTAACGGATGTTGCAGTGCTATGAGAACATTCTTGTACCTACATTAGTAAGTATGAGTCTGTCTGATTTTTTTGTCTAGTGCAGAAACAGAAGAGGAAGTTGTAAAATATGAATATTTAAAAAGTGTGCTTACAAATAGAGTACTACATTCATTATGTGTCAGAAGAGTAGGTACATTGACTGCACAAAGATAATGAGTAAAACACTGCAACATGAAAAATTAGTATTGACATAACAGTGGTAAGTGAAAGTAAATACATAAATATAAAAAGCAATATGGTTCAAATGGATCTTGTCTTAGTCTTCATAAAACAAAATAGTATTAGATGAGTTACTGTATTCTTCATCTTGGTACATTTCAGTATGTATGTGCAGTACTGGTACAACAAAAAATCATATACTGTTGGTACTAATCATTCTCAAAAAGACAGGATATTCATGGCAAAAAACTCCATTCAATGCATCAGTTAGGGTTGTTCCACAGCGACAAAAGCAAGGAAATTCGGTGTTAGGGTTAGAAACCCTAACTCTGAATTCACCCCCCCCCAGCACCACACACACACACACACACAGACACACACACACACACACATATGCAAGTACGTGGGAGGACCAAGGCAACACAACCAATGACAGACAACCAGCAGCAGGTGACAGAAATAACAAACAATTGCCTAAATGTACTACAAGACATCCCCACCCACCTGACCAGGTACTGCATGCTCAGTGGAGATCAACAGCAAAACTGAGGCCATGTACACCAAACGTACACATTTATGATTGCAGCTGCACACAACATATCACACTTAGTAGTTGCATTGAACGGAGTTTTTTGCCATGTATATATATATATATATATATATATATTATGGTAGCACAGTAGTGCTACCATAGTTAGGGTTGAGGAGCCATTTACATGTTAAACCTAAAATTTTGCACCTTAATAACTTTGCAACCATTCAATGGATTTACCTGAAATTTGGAATACACAATCAAGAACCATACATCTTGGGATCTGCCAACTTTTGTACTGTTCGGATATACGGCTGCAGAGTTATTGAGCATGATCTGCACACGCACTTACGCTTTTTTGAATTCTTTGCTCGGCCCTACAGGTCGCACGGTTTGCGCGACCAGTCCAAAAACTTCAGGGAACGTGCGCCCAGGTCCCCAATGTGCCTTTTGAAGATTTCATAAAAAAATATTAAATGGTTCAAAAGTTATTCAAAAAACAATTTCCCATTATAAGTCAATGGAAAAGTTAAAAAGTTCAACACTTTCACAAATGCAGTTTTTACTTTCGCAAATGGCCCTTTTACTTTCGCAAATCCACCATTTTGTTTTCAGTTGGTGATCAGAAAACTGCTTGGCATTTAAATTTGGGACCCTCTAGCAACACAATTCTTTTTGTGTTTACCTAGTCAGACCCTGAGGATGCTAGGCATGTCTTTATTTTGAGGTTAAACACCCTAGAAATATGTTTTTCAAGTTACTGGAAAAAGTACTTTCGCAAAGTAGTGTCGCACTCATGAAAGTGTCGCAAATTTTTGCTAAAGCTTTCACAAATTGCGACACTACTTTTCCAGGCTATGGCAAAATGACAGCAATCCTTTGCCACCCTGCTACAAAAGAACAGCACTCCAAATTTGACACTTTTTCCCATAGGATAACATTACAGTGTCTGCCGCATTACAGGAGTCCTTTGCTGCCCTGCTGCAAAATAACGGTTTGGTCTTTTGGGCTGAAATTTGGAGGGAAGAAAGCTAACATCCCACTGATGTGCCTTTTGGTGGTTTGGTGAAAAAATATTACAGGGCAGCACAGTGACAGCACTCTGAAGTTAATGCTTTTTCCCATTGGATAACATTACGGCACCCGTCGCGCCTTTCGGGCCCCGTATCTCGGAAACGGTGCAAGAGACGGACTTTTCATCACAAAAATGCTTAGCCCCCTGCTGCAGGCTAAGTACTGGACTAGCCAAGAAAGTCATAATTATGTGAAATTTACATTTTTTTTCTACGTCATACGGTTCCTGAGATATAAGCAATTTAATATTCCAAGTCCTCATTTTCTGCTCCGAGGCCCATTGCTATGTATACATTCTTTGTTTTCACTGTGTTTTCCAATGCATTTGTTTGGGAAAAGAAGGGTGTGCCCTTTCGTTACTGTGCTAGTTAGCGTTTCCAGTTGCGTTTTCATTACTGTTTGTGGCACCATTACCGTCTACGCCACCGTGTGCGTTACAGTTTGCGTTTTCACTTGCGTTTGCGTTTCTGTGTCATTTGGCGTTATTGTTGCTGTTACCATTACCAGTTTCATTTGCAATTGTGGTACCATCCATATGCATTATGGTTTGTGTTTTCATACACGCTTGCATTTCTGTTTCGTTTCTGTTTCCTTTGCCATTATTTATGCTGTTACTGTTACCATTTGTGTTTACAATTGCGGTACCATGAGCATGTGTGTAACGGTTTGTGTTTCTGTACTCGCTTGCATTTGCATTTCTCTTTCCTTTGGCGTTATGTTGCTGTTACCGTTAGCATTTGCATTAACAATTGCAGTTCTGTGACCATGCTCATTACGGGTTGCGTTTCCGTATGCACCTCTGTTTCTGTTTCCTTTGGCATTATTCTTTATGTTAACTTTACCATTTGTGTTTACTATTGCGGTACCGTGGCTATGCACGTTACGGTTTGTGTTTACGTGTGCGCTCGCATTCGCATTTTTGTTTCTGTTCCCTTTCGTGTTCTTTTTGCTGTGATACTTAACATTTCCATTTAAAATACTGCTGCCATCACTGTTCGTGTTACCAGTTGTGTTTTTGTATGCGCTTCAATGTCCGTTTGCTTCACTGTTTGCTTTGGTGTTACTTTGCGCTTGCATTTCTATTAACGTTTCCTTTACCATTTACATTTCTGTTACCATGTGTGCCACTGTTGGCACTTCTGTTTGTGTTGCTGTTCCTGTTACTATGTCACAAGACATCATGTGGCGGGAGCGTGGGGCCACCGCTGCATTACTTTCACTATTTGTCATCATCATTCTCAAAAAGAAGGGAAATTAGAGGCAAAAAACTCCATTTAATGCTTCAGTTAAGGTTGTTCCACTGTGACAAAAGTGAGAATTCGGTGTTAGGGTTGAAACCCCCTTGGACCCCAGCTCACCCCCAACCAGCATCGAGGGTGCATGTTGCAGGTCGTCGATCTAACTCTCACCCCATTCTCCTATACCTCTGCTTCTTTACATGTGATGGGGTGAGAGTTGGGGCCGGCTGTGCCTGATACTGATTGTAATGGCGTGAATCAACGTGTCAACTCACCCAATGCTCTGATGATAACCTCGATACGTTAAACAAGGTTTTGCCTCTAATATATATATATATATATAGAGAGAGAGAGAGATATTATGGTAGCACAGTGATGCTACCATAGTTAGATTGAGTAGCCCTTTTAAGGTTAAATGGTGAAACTTTGCACTTTAATAACTTTGCCACCGCTCAATGGATTTACCTGACATTTGGCAGGCACGGGGCATAATCATAGCTCTTGGGATCTGGCAACTTTCATACCAGTCAGATATATGGCTGCGGAGTTATTAAGTGACACCCATGCACGCAATTACTTTTTTGGTGCATTCTTTGCTCGTGCCTACAGGTTGCATGGCTTGTGCGACTGGTCCAAAAACTTCAGGGAACATGCAGCCAGGGTCCCCAATGTGCCTTTTGAAGATTTAGTGAAAAAATATTGAACGGTTCAAAAGTTATTCAAAAAGCAAGTTCCCATTATAAGTCAATGGGAGAAGTTAACAAAAAGTTCGACACTTTCGCAAATGCACTTTTTAGTGTTACAAATGACCCTAGTAGTGTCGCAAATCTGCCATTTTTTTCAGTTACTGCTCAGAAAAATGGCTGGTGTTTGCAACACTTTCACAAATTGTTGTGAAAGGTGTCGCAAATCACGACACTACTTTTCTAAACTATGGCAAAATGACAGGAATTCTTTGCCACCCTGCTGCAAAAGAACAGTTTGGTCTTTTGGGCTGAAATTTGGAAGGAAGGCAGCCAACATCTCACAGATATGCCTTTTGATGGTTTGGTGACACAATATTGTATGGACGCAAAGTTATGGCACTCTGAAGTTGACACTTTTTCCCATAGACTAACATGGTGGCATCCGCTGGCTCGGCCTGGGGATCTCGGAAACGGTGAGATACATAATTAACGTTTAGGAAAGCGAGGCCCTATGGGCTACGATTCAGTGAAAATGTAGCCAGGAAAGTCATGAATGATGTGAAATTTTCTTTTTTTTTTCCCACGTCGTACGGTTACTGAGATATTAGCAATTCAGTATTACAACTGTTCATTTTTTGCTACTAGCCCCATTATTATGCATACATTCTTTGTTGTTACTGTCTTTCTGAATGGAGCTTTTGGTGAAAAATAGGGTGTGCGCTCCACTTACTGTTACACGTAGGCTTTACACTTCTCTTTCTGTGCCTGTTTGCGTTAGCGTTCCCGTGTACGCCACCATGTGCGTTACCCTTTGCATTTTTGTTTGCGTTTGCATTTGAGTTACTGCTACAATTTGCATCTCCACTACTATTTGTCTTTGCGTTTCAGTTTGTGTCACCGTGCACATTGCGATTTGCATTTCCGTCCACCCTTCCGTTTGCGTTTGCATTTCTCTTTAGTTTAGCATCATCGTTGCTGTTACCGTTACCATTTGCATTTCCAATTGCATTACCATGCCCATGCATGTTACTGTTTGTGTTTCCATATGCGCTTGCATTTCTGTTTCTGTTTCCTTTGGCATTACTGTTGCTCTTACCGTTACCATTTGCATTTCACATTGCGGCACCGTGGCTGTGCGCATTATGGTTTGTGATTCCATACACACTTGCGTTTGCATTTCTGTTCTCTTTGGCGTTATTCTTGCTGTTACCATTAGCATTTCCAGTTGTGGTACCATGACCGTGCACATTACCATTTGTGTTTCTGTACGCAATTGCATTTGCATCTCCGTTTGCATTACTGTTCACTTTGGCATCACTTTGCACTTGCGTATCTGTTACCGTTTGTGTTACAATTTACGTTTCCATCACCAGGTGCATTACTGTTTGTGCTTGCATTTCCCTAGTGGTTACCATTACTATTGCACTACAAATCATGTGGTTTGTGCCCCGTGCTCCCACCACCACTTTTCATTCACTACTAATAGTCCTCATTCTCAAAAAGAAGGGAAATTCATGGCAAAAAAACTTCATTTAATGCATCAGTTAGGGTTGTTCCACAGCAACAAAAGTGAGGAAATTCAATGTTAGGGTTGAAACCCCCCCTTGTACCCACCCCCACCCCACCCCCAGCCGGCATCAGGGGGGTGCGTTGGGGTCGTCAGTCCTAACTCTGACCGCATTCCCTATAGTTCACCACCTCAGCTTCTTTACACATGTGATGGGGTGAGAGTTAGGGCCAATGACCCCAACGCACACCCCGACGTCGGCTGGGGTTAGGGTTGGGTTGGGTCCAAGGGAAGGGTTCAACCCCAACATCGAATTTCCTTGCTTTTGTTGCTGTGGAACAACCCTAACTGATGCATTAAACAGAGTTTTTTTGCCACATATATATATATATATATTATGGTAGCACGGTAGTGCTACCATAGTTAGGGTTGAGGATCCATTTACATGTTAAACCTAAAACTTTGTACTTTAATTACTTTGCAACTGTTCAAAAGATTTGCCTGAAATTTGGAATACATGATGAAGAACCATACATCTTCAGATCTGCCAACTTTCGTACTGTTTGAATATACGGCTGTGGAGTTATTAAGCGTGATCTGCGTGCGCGTTTATGCTTTTTTGGAATTCTTTGCTTGTCTCTACAGGTTGCATGGTTTGCACGATTGCTCCGAAATCTTCAGGGAACATGCAGCTGGGGTCCCCAATGCGCCTTTTGAAGATTTCGTGAAAAAATATTAAACAGTTCAAAAGTTATTCAAAAAACAGTTTCCCATTATAAGTCAATAGGAAAAGTTAACAAAAAGTTCAACAGTGTCGCAAATGCAGTTTTTACTTTCATAAATGGCCCTTTTACTGTCGCAAATCCACCAATTTGTTTTCAGTTGGTCATCAGAAAAATGCTTGGCATTTAAATTTTGGACACTCTAGCATCCTAATTCTTTTTGTATTCACTTAGTCGGACCTTGAGGATGCTAGGCATGTCTTTATTTTGGGGTAAAACACCCCAGAAATATGTTTTTCAAATTTCTGGAAAAAGTACTTTCACATTTGCGACAGTGTCGCATGAATTTGAGAAAGCTTTAGCAAAGTTCGACAGCATTCTTCAGAGGCGGTGGAAAATTACAGCAATTCTTTGCCACCCTGCTGCAAAAGAACAGTTTGGTCTTTTGGGCTGAAATTTGGAGGGAACGCAGCCAACATCTCTCAGATGTGCCTTTCAGTGTTTTGGTGAAAAAATATTACAGGGCGGCAAAGTTACGGCACTCCAAAGTTGACACTTTTTCCCATAGGATAACATTACGGTATCCGCCGCATTACAGGAATCATTTGCCGCCCTGCTGCAAAATAACGGTTTGGTCTGTTGGGCTGAAATTTGGAGGGAAAAAAGCCAACATCCCACAGATGTACCTTTTAGTGGTTTGGTGAAAAAATATTATAGGGAGCCATGGTTATGGCACTCCGAACTTCTCTTTTTTTCCCGTAGGATGACATTAGGGCATTCGCCGCGCCTTTCAGGGCCTGTATTTCGGAAACGGTGCGAGATACGGACTTTTCTCCAGAAAAATACTTAGCCCCTTCTGGGGGCTTAGCAAAAAACTAGCCAGGAAAGTCATAAATCATATGACTTTTAAATTTTTTTCCTACGTCGTACGGTTCCAGAGATATAAGCAATTTAGAATTCCAACTCCTCATTTTCTGCTCCGAGACCCATTATTATGCATACATTCTTTGTACTCACTGTCTTTCTCTATGCAGCTTTTGGGGAAAACCAGCCTGTGCACTTACATTACTGTTACCCTTACCGCTTCTGCTTGTGGTTCCGTACCCGTTTCACTTACTGTTCCCGTCTACAGCACCATGTGCGTTACCCTTTGCATTTTCATTTGTGTTTGTGTTATTTTAACCATTTGTGTCTACAGTACTGTTTATCTTTGTGTTTCACTTTGCGTCACCATGCGCATTACCATTTGCATTTGCGGGCACTGTGTTACTATGTGACAACACATCAGGTGGCAGGAGCACGGGGCCCTTATTACATTCACTATTTCTCATTATCATTCTCAAAAAGAAGGGAAATTAGAGGCAAGAAACTCAGTTTAATGCATTAGTTAGGGTTGTTCCACAGCAACAAAAGCGAGGAAATTCAGTGTTAGGGTTGAAAGCCCCCCTTGGAACCCCGCCCACACCCCAACCAGCATCAGGGTGCGCGTTGGGGTTGTCGATCTAACTCTCACCCATTCTCCCTATACCTCTACTTCTTCACATCTGATGGGGTGAGAGTTAGGGCTGACAACCCAATGTGCACCCTGATGCCGATTGAGGTAATGGCCAGATCAAGCGGCTCAACCTAACACAGGCCCTCACTGTCGATGTTAGAACAACCCTAACCTAACTGCACGATGAGATTTTGCCTCTAATAATTATATCCAGTATTGCCACTACAGCTAGGGTTGAGTACCCCATTTAAGGTTAAATCTGAAATTTGGCAGCTTAATAACTTTGGCACCATATGCTGGATTTGCCTGAAATTTGGAATGCATGGTCTCTGGACCTGCCAAGTTTCGTTATGGTCAGATGTATAGTTGCGGAGCTACAGTGCACCTAAAAACACATAAATTACACATTTTTGCACATTCTTTGCTTGCTTCTACAGCCTGCACAGTTTGCATGACTGGTCCGAAACCTTTAGGGAACATGCAGCCCGGGTCCCTGATGTGCCTTTAGAAGATTTCATGAAAAAATATTAAACAGTTCAAAAGTTATTCAAAAAACAGGTTTCCCATTATAGTCAATGGGAAAAGTTAACAAAATATGCGAAAGTGTTGCAATTGCACTTTTTACTTTCGCAAATGACCCTTGTAATTTCGCAAATTAGCTATCTTGTTTTCCGCTGGTGGTCACAGAAATGCTTGGCATTTAAATTTGGGACCCTCTAGAGACACAATTTGTGTTGTGTTCACATAGTCAAGCCCTGAGGATGCTAGCCATGACTTTTTTGGGGGTAATACACCCCAGAAATATGTTTTTTAATTTTTTGTAAAAAGTAGTGTCGCAAAGTGCTTTCGCATATGCGACACTTTCGTGATTTCATTTGCAAAAGTGTCCTGATTTGCAACACTTTTGTGACACTATGGCCAAAACAATGGGAAATCTTTGTCACCCTGCTGCAAAAGAACTGTTTGGTCTTTTGGGCTGAAATTTGGAGGGGAGAAAGCCAAGATCCCACAGATGTGCCTTCAGTGGTTTGGTGATAAAATATTAGAGGACTGCAAAGTTACAGCACTCAGAATGTGCTGATTTTTCCCATAGGCTAACATTGCGGTGTCCACTGCGCCTTTCGGGGCCCATATCTCGAAAACGGTTCGAGATACGGACTTTTCATCAGAAAATTGCTTAGTCCCCCACTAGGAGGATAAGTACAAAACTAACCTGGAAGGTCATAAATAATGTGAGATTTTTAATTTTTTTTTTACGTCATACAGTTGCTAAGGGATTTAGTATTCCAAGTGCTCATTTTCTGCTCCAGGGGCCATTATTATGCATACATTCTTTGTAGTCACTGTGCTTCTGAATGCACCTTTCTGGGAAAAAAAGGGTGTGCCTTTGTGTTACTGTTACCGTTAGCGTTTCCACTTGCATTACCGTTTGCATTAGCATTTCCGTTTACGTCACCATGTGCATCACCCTTTTCGTTTGCGCTTGCATTTGTGTTACTGTTACCGTTTGTGTTTCTGTTACTGTTTTTGTTTGTGTTTACTTTTGTGTCACTGTGTGTGTTACCATTTGTGTTTGTGTAGGCGCTTGCATTTGTGTTTCCATTTACGTTACTGTTTACCTTGGCGTCATCGTTGGTGTTACCGTAACTGTTTGCATCTGCAATTACGTTACCATTACTGTTTGCGTCTTCGTTACCATTTGTGTTTGCATTTCCATTGGCCTTAGCGTTTGTATTTTCAGTAGCATTTCCATTGTCGAGTGCGTTATTGTTTCCTTCTGCATCACCGCTGCCATTACCATTTGCGTTTCTGTTTGTGTTTCTGTTACCGTTTGCATTTTCATTACTATTTTCGTTACCGTTTGTGTTTCTGTTGCCATTAGCATTTGCTTTACTGTTTGTATTACCATTTCTGTTTTCATTTATGTTTGTGCTGCGTTTCTCTTGCAGTTTGCTTTATCATTTCCGTTTGCATCACCATGTGCGTTACCATTTGCGCTTGCGTTACCATTAGCCTATTTTCTTTTACTGCAGTTTCCATCACAGTTTGCGTTAACATTACCGTTTGTGTTTTTGTATTTGCGCAGTGCAGTGCAGTGCAAAACACTATGTTTTTGCTATTTTTCTGCACTGTTTGCTGTGACACATAGTGCAGCCACTGTGTGGTTGATTGATCTGAAACTTGCCACATACCAAGACCTTTGTTCAAGGAACATGCCAGTTTTTGTTTGGTGAAAACATATTGTTCCGTTCCAGAGTTATTGCCATTTGAAGTTGCCCCCTCACAGTTACAGGTTTTCTGGCTGCCAGGTCCACCATTTTAGCACATTTTTGGCCGCAATTTCTGCCATTTTGTGGTGAAAGACTTCATAAAGGTGCAGAAACATAAAAATTGAATATCTCTGGAATGGTTTGGTCTTTTCACATGAAATTTGGAGGGTGTTGAGTGGATGTCCTGGAAATGTGAATTATGCTATTTACATGTTGGAAAAATAATTTGCTGCAAAAATACTGCATGACGCAGTTAACATTTTGCATATAGCATTTTGCATAGTGCTACTGGCTTGAAATTTATAGCGTAGGTAGCCTTAGTGGTCTGAAGGTGCTTTGCAGTGGTTTGGTGTGTAAAACATAAACAGGTGTGGAATTATGCTACTCTGACAAATGAAAATTTGGTTCATTCCACTTCAATAACTTTTAAACTGTGTATTCAATTTGCCTGGCATTTGGAATGTAGAAAGATTTATAATAGCGCTTTGACTGTGACAATTTTTGGGTCACTGGCAGTTATGGTTGCTGAATTGTGCCTGCACAGCTGTTTGCTTTTGGCACTGTGTGACCATTGAACGGATGTTCACACAATTCTGGACACACGCTGTACTATGGTACTTGTCTTCTTTCACCAATTTTTGGTTCCGTCGGCTATATGGTTCTTGTGTAGCAAAGTGGCAAAAATGTTCTTTTCGGTACTATTGCTCTGCACTGTGTTGTGTGATGCATAGCGCAGTCAGTGTGTGGTTGATTGATCTGAAACTTGGCACGTTGAAAGACATTTGTTCAAGGAACATGTCGGTTTTTGTTTGGTGAAAAAATGTTGTTCCGTTACAGAGTCATTGCCATTTGAAGTTGGCCCCCCTTGTGTTTACAGATTTTTTTGGCCACCAGGTCCGCCATTTTAGCACATTTTCGGCTGCAGTTTCAACCATTTTGTGGTGGAAGACTTCTTAAAGGTGCAGAAATAAAAAAATTGAATGTCTCTGGAACTGTTTGGTAATTTCACATGAAATTTAGAGGGTGTTGAGCGGATGTCCTGGAGATGAGAATTATGCTGTTTATGTGTTGGAAAAATAATTCACCGCAGAGCTACTGCGTGACGCAGTTAACGTTTTGCGCATAGCGTTCTGCATGGTGCTACTGGCTTGAAATATATAGCGCAGGTTGCCCTAGTGGTCCAAAGTTGTCCCACAGTGGTTTGGTGTGTGAAACATAGACAGGTACAGAATTATGCCACTCTGATGAATGAAAATTTGGTTCATTCTGCTTCAATAACTTTTGAACCTTGTGTCCGATTTGCCTACCATTTGGAATGTAGAAAGATGTGTAAAAGATCTGTGACTGTGACAATTTTCAGGTTGCTGGCACTTATGGTTGGTGAATTGTGCCTGCAGTTGTTTGCTCGTGGTGCTGTGCGACCGTTGAACAGATGTTCACACAATTATGGACACACGGTGTACTATGGAACATGTCTTCTTTTACTAATTTTTGGTTCCATCGGACATATGGTTCTTGTGTAGCAAAGTGGAAAACATTTTATTTTCGGCACTCCTGTGCAGTTTTCCCAGTGTGACACTGTGCAAATGTTGAACAGATTCAGATAACATTTGTTATACATGTTGTGGTATGGTACATGTCTTCATTTACCAATTTTCATTTCAGTCGGTCATACAGTTTTTGAGCAGCAAATTGACAACAATTCACATGGTTTGGGCTCCATGCTCCCACCACCACATTCCATTCACTATTTACAATGCACATTCTCAAAAAGAAGAGAAATTCATGCCAAAAAACTCTGTTTAATGCATCAGTTAGGGTTGTTCCACAGCAACAAAAGCGAGGAAATTCAGTGTTAGGGTTGAAAACCCTAACTGCACATTCCCCCCACCCCCACCACACACACACACACACATATATGCAAGTAGGGGAAGGACCAAGGCAACACAACCAATCACACACAACCAGCAGCAGGTAACAGATATAACATACAACTATCTAAACCACAAAACCACACACCCATGTTTCCATCGTATTGTGGCATGTGGTCGTCACTGCTAACTCTGATCCTGGACATTCCACGCACCACAAAACATATATCACTATGAACAATTGGGCATCTTGGGCCACATGCTGCCACCAACGCATAACACAGACTACACATATGGTATTTTGGGGTTCACAAGATCCAAAACAGGATTTTGCACATTCCCTGAAATACTTTTGAAAATCACTTTCGCAAATGTGACAGTGTTGTGCTATGCAATTGCAACACTTTCATGTTTGCAACAGTTTTTTGTGACACTACTTTGCATGCTTTTGCAAATGCGACACTGTTGTGTCTTCCGTTTGTGACACTTTAGTGTTTGCGACAGTATTTTGCGACACTATTTTATATGCTTTTGCAAATGTGACACTTTCATGTCTTCAGTTCGCAATACTTTCGTGTTTGTGACAGTATTTTCTGAAAGTATGCTCCTGATAACTGCACATCTTTGCCATCATCCTACAAGCAAATGATTGGGTTATTTGGGCTGAAATTTGCAGGGTGGCAAGACCTGGTCCCACAGATGTGCCTTTTCCATCTTTGGTGCTAAAATACTTAAGGATGATGAAGTTACACTGTTCCAAAATTGAGCAATTCACCATAGACTAACATTGTGGTGCCAATGACGCCTTTTGCCACTCATATGTTGAAAACGGAGTGAGGTACACCATTTTCGCTACTGCCCGCTTGGTTCACCTTTAGGTGAACTAACCTCATAGAACAACTTTGTAAATAACATATGATACCTGAAGTTGCATTTCTCCACTTCCTACAGTAACACAGGTATACACCTCCTGCTGTTTGTGTGTGATTGGTTGTGTTGCCTTGGTCCTTCCCCTACTTGCATGTATGTGTGTGGGGGGTAGTGGGGGTGGTGGGAGGAATGTGCAGTTAGGGTTTTCAACCCTAACACTGAATTTCCTCACTTTTGTCACTGTGGAACAACCCTGATACATTAAACTGAGTTTTTGTCATGAATATATATATATATACATATATATATATATATATATATATATATATAGATAAGAGAGAGAGAGAGAGAGAGGGATACTGTAGATATCAGCAAAATGTAAGAAACTAACTTATTTATATGCTGTGGTGTTGGGGGATAGATGTCCAACTACTGCTACTCCTCAGAGTTGGAGTGGACACTCTCACTTGTGTTTCTTAATTTGGATTTGCTAATTGAAATGTAATAGCCATGGTTTGGTGGGCAGCCCATGATGATCCCACCAAGACTACTATTTAAGTTGGCCTCACCCATCTTATGATCTGGTCATGTCATTTTTGTGTGCCTAGCCATTGCAATGTGCATTGTTATTTGAGGGAGGTTCCTCTCAACTTCTTCTTGCCATGTCATGTTTATTCATTTACGCAGTATCTCTATTTTCTTTTCTATCTCAGGTCTGACTGCATGCAGTTTGCCTGTGTTAAACAGAAGGTGTGGGGAAACTCAGCAGCACCACAACAATTGAGCTTCTTGCTCATTGTTCCTGCTCCTATCTTGCTTCCTTTACCTTTACCAACTCCTCTCCCTTACCTCCCTGTCTTCTCAGTGCCTCTCCCACTGTATCTTCTTTCTCTCCAAATACTGGTTTGTGTTCCTCTCCTCCTACTTCTCTGACTTTCTCTCACCATCTGTTCCCTCTTCTTATTCCCTTTTCTCTTCTACCACTTGCTTCTTCAGTATTCCTGGCTGCTCTACATATGCTGGTCAGCCCTCTTTCTCAGCTTCCAGTTCAAGTTCAAGTTTATTGACAGGAAATACTCCATTGAGCATGTTCATTTACAAGGAGGTCCTAGAGGACACATTGGCCATACAATAAAGGTACAAGTACAAAGGCATTGGACATACAGTGTAGCTATATAAAACATTTAAGCTATAAATACATATGATACAGTATTTATAAGGCAAACAAATTGTACAATCGGCAATATACTGCCTCAAGCTAAACAAATAGCACAGTGGATAGGCTGAACACAATAAACAAATAGCGCAGCAGATAGGCTGCACACAACTGGTAATAAAATCAGCAATGGGACTGGAATATACATGGTATCTAGCTTGCAATTTGGACTGGGAAAAATAGAGGGTGGGGAGCGCCAGGGGTAGACAGGTAGTGAATGAGTGGGATTGGTATGTGAGGAAGGTGAGGGCTGGATTAGGGGATCTAGCAGGGTAGGTTAGCAGGGAGGTAGATATGTATATAGCAGGGTAGGTAGGTAGATGGGGGAGTAGGATGCAGCAGATGAAAGGTAAGAGTGGGGCAATGGATCTGAATCACAATACTGAGAAAAAAAAAGAGACACTGGTTAATCAGAATAAGAGGTAGTCATTACTTAGAGGTGAGCACAGAAGTCAGTCAATGTACTGTTGACTAGTCATCTGAAGCTATTTAGGGGGATTAGGGGTTGAAGCTTGAGATTAGATTGGACTGTGTTCCATGTGACCAGGAGAGCACGGCTTATGACCATATCACCGAAACGTGTACGGGTGCTAGGCACATCTAACATGATGTAAGAGCTCTTCTGTAGGGAGCACTTGCAGGACACACACTGAAAGATATTTGTTATGTAAGGAGGGAGTTTGGACAGGAGTGCATTGTAGAACCAGATGAGAGAATGGGTAAGATGTCTTGTAGATAAAGAGGTCCACCCTAATGAAACATACAGGTTGCAGTGGTGTGTACGGCGGTGGGCATTGGAAATGATGTGAATTGCCCTATGGTAAAGTGTGGTTAGTTGGTGTAACAAGGTGTCAGAGCAATGACCATAAAGTATGTCTGCATAATCAAGGAGAGGGATGAACATTGATTGGACTAAGCGTAGCCTGGCCTCAGTGGGAAAGAGTGATTTGTTTCTGTAGAAAAAGTCAGCTCTTTGCTGTAGATTCTCTAGGACAAACCCCAAGTATTTAAGGTTGTTGACAACCTCAAGGTCATCACCACGAAGGGTTTTAATGGGGGGTAGGGAAGCAAGTGTACTTGTGGTAGCTGACATGTGATTGGAATGGAAATATATCACTTTGGGGTTTTTTTTGCATTTAGGAGGAGTTTTGATTGAACAAGGCTGTGTTGTAGCAAATCAAATTCTGACTGGAGTTCTGCGAGGACCTTGTCTGCTGTTGATCTGGAAAGATAGATCATGGTATCATCTGCGAACAGATGTAATATAGCTACCCTAACATTGTCTCCAACTGAGTTGATATAAATCATGAATAGGAGAGGGCCAAGGATTGAACCTTGAGGAACTCCCCTCATGAGAGGGAGGAGTGAGGAAAGGGAGCCATCTGCTTTAATTTGTTGAAGTCTATTTGTTAGATAACTATTAAACCATGGCAGTGCTGAACTAGTGATACCATGGTAATCAAGCACGTTGGGAAGCAAACCATGGTTGACTGTGTCGAAGGCTTTGCTTAAGTTTAAAAAGACAGCACCTTTAACTTCTCTGTCGTCCATAGTGATGAGCCAGTCATTCATGACTGAAGCTAGTGCAGAGGTGGTGCTGTGTGCTGGTCTAAAACCAGATTGAACTGGATTTATTAAGTTGAAATTGGCAAGGTAATTTCTGATTTGGACATTTACCAGTTTCTCAAGGAGTTTGGAGAGGAGTGGTAGGATAGATATTGGGCAATAATTGTTTAGGTCCATAAGGTCACCAGATTTAAACAGTGGGAGCACCTGTGTTATTTTCCATACATCTGACACGGTGTTGCAGCAGATTCAAAGGTTAAACAGATGTAAAATAGGGGCTGTTAGAAACCTAAAACCAGTTTTAATGAAGATGGGACCTATACTATGAGCTCCGGCTCCCTAATTTATGTCTAACTTGAGTAATAGGTCTTCTACTTCCTTGTATTAGAAAGGGGTAATGGAAAACATATTCTTAGACTGAGCAGGGGATCGTTTGGATAGATTGGAGATGAGAGTTGCAGTTTTAGAGGTGCTGAAAGCCAAACCTGTGGTTGAAAAATTATCATTGAAGCTGTGGAGGATATCTGATTTGTCAGATAAGGTTTTGGCTTTAAAGGAGATCCTACTAGGTAGTGAGGGATGTGGTTTGTTACCTTCTGCCTGACTAATGATGCTCCAGAATTACCCTTAGCAGAGTCAAGGGCAGACAGGTAATACTTTGCTTTGGAGGCCCTGATCTTTTTGGTGCAGTCGTTGCAGCAGGCTCTGAAGTCTGCCCAGTCTGAAGGGAGTTTAGTCCACCTGGCTTTAGTCCACAGATGATCCCTTTCCTTTAGTGCTGTCTTTAGCTCAGCTGCGAACCAAGGGCAGGAGTGTTTCCTAGTTCTACATTTAACACTTAATTTGAGGGGCATGCTTGTTAATAAGGTTGCTTATTATATGATTAAAAATGAATGCTGCGTCATTGATGTTGGGGGCTAGATAAAAGTCAGATCAGATTATGTTACTGAGGTCAATTAGACAGTGGGTTAAATTGAAATTACAAAGGCTCCTTTTCCAAGTAAACATATTGGATGATTTGGCAGGTGGCTGAGCTCTGATACAGGCCACAGCACAGTGGTCGCTGATGTCACTGTGGAATACTGCTATATGGGTGATCTTATGCTGTCTATTAGTAAGAATTAGGTCAATCATGGAACCATTAGCAGAAGACTTAGGGTTAGGGCCAGTGATCTCTGTTACCACCTGATCAAAACCTGCTTCATCACAGAATTCTTTCAACTACTTTCTCTTGTTGCCGTTTTTTGCCAGTCGATATTTAAGTCTTCTAGTATGATTATTTTGTTTTGCTTAGTGTCAGTAGCAGCACGTAGGTAGTTTAGGAGCTCCATACCTCCAGAGGGTGGTCTGTGGCAACCTATTACAGATACAGTTTCAGTGGGAGATGGGATAGGTTTAAAGTTAAGACTTTGAACTCTTTGGGTGAGCTGGCAATAGCGATGTCAGATACGGTGAATTTTTCCTTGACATAGACTGCTACCCCTCCTCTTGACGGCCTATCACTTCGGCAAAGATTGTATGAGGGTAAAGATATTGTGGAGTCTGGGGTGGATTTTTTCAGTCATGTCTCAGTGACCACTAGGATATCAGGGACCGTGTGAGAGACCCAGGTGTGAACAAGATCTAATTTTTTCAGAAGGCTGCACACATTGAGGGGGAAGCACTTTAAGCCTTTAGTAGCTGCATAGTCAGATGGTGAGGCTAGTGACAGTGGGGGGCCAGGGTTTCATTTAACATAATCTGCACAATTAGCAACAGGAAGATAATTTACTTGATCCATCTATAGAGTAACTTAATTTTGGATGGACTCAGGTGTTTCTGTAAGGGGAGATTGTGTGGTGTGCAAATATCGGTGTGGAAAAAGAGGGAAGGCTATATGGTGTAGAAGATAAGTGTTACCCCTATAGAATGCAGGCAGGTGGCAGTGAGTTGTAAGGCTAGCAAGACAATGGGGAAATCCCAGAGACGGTTCATAAGAATACATGAGGCCAAGGTAGTAGAGGGAGGGTAGGGGTGAGACCCAGACATAGGAGATTTGTAGGAGACAGTAGGGTTGGAGAGTGGTGCTGGATGGTGGGGATTGTAAGTATAAGAGAGTATAAAGCAAAAAATGAGTAGTCCAGGGAACAATGGCAAGAGTATAAAGGGAGCGCAGGGCCTCATGGTGCTGGTCCCTAAGAAAATTAGTTGAGGCACTTTAAGAAAATGGGTTGAGGCACAATAAGGGCTGACTAGAGGGGAAAACAAGGGAGGAGAGAGGGAGCTAGTGGGGGGAAGTTGAGGGGGAGAAGGTATAGTTTATAGAGGCTGGGGCAGGGTGATGGAGCAGGAGAGCATTCAAACTATAAGTGTAGTTAAGGAGAGAGAGAGAGGAGGCTTTATGGAAGCTAGTACTGAAATGCAGTGCCAAAGCACCGAGTCAGTGAGAAGGCAGTCCAAAAGTAGAAGGAGTGGCCTGGTGTGTTAAGGTTGCAGGAAATTCAGAGAGGGTGTTACCCCTTTAAGAGTATAGAAAAGTGCCTGATTGGGGGGGGTCGGTGTCTCTTAGCTCAGCTGTTTATTAGCACTGTCCTGGAGCGATAAGGGTTGCAAGGCATTCAGAGAGAGTATTACCCCTTAAGAGAAGGGTTACAAGGTATTCCGAGAGGGTATTATCCCTTTAAGAGAAGCAAAAGTACCTGATTGGAGAGAGGGAGGCAGTCTCTTAGCTCAGCAAAGTGTATTTAATTAAGGATGGGGGTAAGGATGGGGGGGGGAGGCGGGATGGGCCAAAAATCAGAGCAGGAGCAGTTTAGGGAGAAAATAGAGTGCAGTGGCTCAAAGTTTATAAGTTTAAAATAATTAGCAGTGTGCATCAGAGCTGTAATGGCACCACTGAGAAGCTAGCTCTGGGGAAGGCACCAATTAAAAAAAAAAAAAAGCAGGTCTTCAGTATCTGCTGATGAGGGAATGGGCAGTCAGCTTGGCTACCTTCACTCTGGAATCCCCCCTTAGGCTTGCCCCCCTATACCTCTCTCTTAAGCCTCTTCTGTGGTCTCCTTTCTTGTCTACCCGCTCCTGTCATCCCTTAGCTATTACCTGATTTTGTTTGCCTCTGCTCACTCTTCTACCAGTTAAATCCTTGTCTGCTCTGTTTAAGTATTTTATATATTTTATTATCTTTCTTAATTTATTGCACTCAACTGTTGGATTTTATCTTTATTCTCTACACCTCATTACGGGCCATACAACAGTGCTAACTACAGTATCATGTCGAGTTGTTGCCATGCTACACTTTTAACTAATGTGTTTATCTGTCTGTGTCAGAATAGAATGATCTCGACCTACTTGTAACTGTTATCGCCTCTCTTCTCCTCCCCCTGGGTTGTGCCTAGAAACAAGCTCTGGCTCAGTGTGCCTTTCTCAGTTAGCAATTTTCAAATAAATAAATAAATACATTTTTAGCACTTCACCCTGCCGTCTGATGCATTGTCGTCAGCCTCCTTCCAGCTCCAGCTTCCTTGGGCTCTCTCTGATCTAGACTACAGCCTAGCCTGACCGAGCAATCCCGCTCCTCACTCTACCTCTGCCTTTCACCAGCAGCTGCTCCGTGACCTCTTCTACCACAGCAGTCCTCTGCTCAATGTATCACCTCCACATCATCTATGATGGTGGCTCCTTCAGAGGCAAACTCCAACCTGCTCCCGAATGAGCAAACACCTGCTCCACACAAACCGCACCTTGCTAAGCCTGCAGCAGGAGCTGGGATCTTCTCAAGGCATAAACTGGAGCCATTAGCACACCACCAGAGCTTTAAACTACTGGAACCAGAAAACCTCCATTTAAGGTTGTCCAGCATTTCTGCTTTTAAGGTGGAACTGAAACTCACCCTCATCTCATCAGACTGTTATGTTATTCTAACATATGGCTCCTTGGACTACAAATGAGCAGGGCTGCAGATGAATCAATAACTCTGGACTAGTACTGACAGTGCTAACAGTTTTAATGTCTACTACCTACTTCAAATTCGTGGCAAACTGTAAGCAAGGCCATGGTTCTACTATTAGCCTAATGCTGACCGCACCAGCAGTTCTAACACCTACTACCATCAAAGTCATAGTTCTAATGTCCACAGTCTAGCAGTCCTAATGGCAACCAGGGGACCTCTTAAGCTGCACTCTTGAGGTCTCTTGTTGCCACTGCAACCTTTCAGTTCAGGCACAGCCTTATTGCGTATGGAGAACTATACACAATCCTCTGTGTCGTGCACATTCTAAACTGTTTTGCACATTCCAAAGTGGTGTTGTACGCATTCCAAACAGTTGTTCAGCACAGTTTATTTTTTTTTTTACTTAAATTTTATTCATTTTGTAAAAATACATTGTTCATGCAATTATTCCATGCAAGGAGCAGCATATGCAATACATTCTATTAAAAGAAACATTACAGTTTATGCAGGAGTTAGTATCCCTTGTTTATTTCCTATAGAGGAGGGCTAGCAAAATGTATTACCAAAATTGCATACTTCAAAAATGCTGTGTGTAAAGAACCCAGGAGCCCATGACACTTATCTATTATTCAAAAGCTCAACATGTGTACCAAGTTCCCTGAACCCAAAAGGGTTATTTGGTGTCATGGAAATCCCTCTATGAACTATTAACATTGAAATTTATACAGTCATCAAACACAGTTTCAGCAAATATGACTCAACTAGTTCCAAATCAGAACTTATTGAAGTGTTCTTAACTATGTTGTCCCTAATGCAGAGAGTACAATAATTGCATCTGACACATTTAATACTGCTTCAAATAGAGGGTATAGTCCTGAAAATAGCATAAACTCTCAACATAAAGCTCCCTTACTATTCCACAAGGGAAATGCACTTACCCCTCTAAAGCAGTAACCTGCAACTTTCAGTCTTTTATGGGGAACTAAAAAGATCTTCTATCCAATGAACTGTAATAGAAATTATAACTTGGAGAATAGTGGAAAAAACATCTCCCAGATATTACCTTTACTTACTATAATTATGTCCCAACCGCAGAACAGTGGCGTAAGGTCTAATACAACCTAAAAGTTTTTCAGGTAGCTTTCTCTCCTTCTTCTAATGTCGAATCCTTTGTGGCTTTCATGGCAGCTGCCATCTTCGCTGCCCATTCCCCGTGACAGATGGATCCGTAAAAAATATATATTTTTGCTGTCCTGGATAACTCTTAGTTTTGCAGGGAACTGTATAGTGTGAGGTATGTCCAGTTCTCTAAGCTTTGCTCTGACGCCATCACATTTTTTTCTCCTAAGCCAAGTGGCGTAAGAGATGTCAGGGAACAGATGCACTGATGCACTTTCAAATGGTAATGGCCCATATCTTTTTGCTAGGTTTAACAGATGATCCCTTGTCACCATGCTATCCAATACCACCATCAAAGTCCTCAGTAGTTCAACTGGTGGCCTGGAGCAATGAGGCAGATGATAGGCTTTAATTATGGAGAAATCCTCATCAAGTAGATGTGAGCGGAATTGGTCTACTAACCAGTCCTTAATGAAGAGTCAAGTGAAGTCTCCCTCAGAGCCTTCTGGCATGCCCACGATTCTCAAGTTCTGGCTTCTGACCTGCTTTTCAAGGATTTCAAGCCTATTGTTGATATGCTGATGCTCCTTGGCCCTCTGTAAAGTTGTACTTTGACATACAGTGGCATGTCATTTTGTTTCCTCTAGATCGCTTTGCAGCACATCCACTGCTTTTTCTACCATGGTAATTCTACCTGCCATTATATCCAGCTTTAAGTTAGTGGATGTTGACGAAGCCAGGAGCTGTTGCATTTTCTGGCCCAAAGATTGGAATGTCTCTACCGGCTCATCTCCTGCACTTGCTCCTTCTTGCATCAATCGAGTGCTCAGCCCGAGAGGTGCTCCTCTTCCTCCGTCTTTTTTGCCTTCTCCCATCTGTAGAGTTCTATGAGTCTTCCCCATCTTGTTCTCCACTATTTCAGCTCTCAATATATTTAAAGATCAGTCAATTCGACCAAGTAAATAATGTAATTTTAAAAGCTGAAGTTTATTTAGTCACAGAACCGAGGTGTAGTGCAACTTCTCAGCTCGAGCTCCACATCGCCTCCCCCCCCCATTCAGCACAGTTTAAAGGTAAATATTTTTTTTTAAATTCCTCATTCACCCCACACCTAGCTGATTACTAAACATCCAGTACCCAAAGTTGTACCTTTTAATTTTAAGTCTTTAAATTTAATTTTGATCATAGAACAGAACAAAGAAATGGCAAGTTTATTTTTGTTTTCTTTTGTTTTTACTTTGGGGTGGGGATGCTTCTCTGACTCCAGTGTAAAAAAAAAAAAAACACATACCACATCAAATAAAAACTGGGCAGCCACATACAGCTCAGCATGTGTTTGCCTCTTGGGGCTGAGATGACAGCAGCCCCTTGATGGAAACACAGCCTTGTTGTGAATGGTTGCTCATACATTAGTCTCTATGTCCTTCAGGACAGAGCCATGCTTGTTTGTTCATCACATCACATTCATGTTTTCGCACCTATATAAACTATGTATGTTCTATCTGTTCACGCCCTAATGTGGGCTTCTATCGTACTAATAATGCCCCTCAAGGGCTGCAGTTTTGCTCCTCATGGGCTAACATTTTTCTACAGCAGACACTCATTGCCTCTCCTAGACCAGTAGCCACTTGCTGGCTTTCCAAGCCATGGCTTTTAAGGACTGAACAATAACAAGGTAATCAATTAGCCTTCTACTCAGAGAGAATCAAGCAATCCAGCCTGAAACATGGAAACAGAGAATGTATTTGCAGAAAAGGACCAGTAGGCCCATCTAGTCTGCCTTATTTTCCTTGCCTATTACTACACCCTACATCCTATTCAGTCACAGGTTACCCTACCTCCTCCCTTTTCTCTATCTATCTGTTATGCCCATGTGCCTATCCTATGACTGCTTAAAGCTCACCACTGTCTTCACTCCCACTGCCTCCTCTAGTAGGCTGTTCTAGGTGTCCACCACCCTTTCCATGAAGAAGTAAATCCAACCTGAAGCAGTTGTTTATTAGCTTCTCCTACTCCTCAGGGTCTTTATACTTCGATGTTTCTCCAGCACTCTGGCCTGTCTGGGTCTCCTTAAAGGGGGAATCCTTGTTAGTGTGGACTACTTTGTGATCAGGCTGTGTCTCATAGCTCCTTCGAGGTTGTCCCAGTTTATGCTAATGCACCAAAAAAGGGGAAGTCCTTGAGAGTCAGGGCTTCTTCATCACCAGCCTGTGTTCTGGCATCTCCTTTTGAGGATGGAAGTCTACAGGAGACAGAAGGAAGGGAGGGTTTCATCCCCATCTTAATCCAAAGCAGTGAATGTTTTGCGCTAGCCACAGCACCCTTGCAGTGTGAACAGCACACAGTTATATATAGTTATATATAAAGGATTTCACTTCCCATGGATCTCAACTGAATTGCTGGGTTGTCACTGTATGCATGACCTTGCTTGAAAGACGTACAAGACCACTGGCTCCATTTCTGACCTTACAAATTACTGGACCCTTTGTAATGCCTGTACTAGAGCTACTGGTCTTTCGAAGTCTGAACACTTTGCATCCACATTCAAGAACAACCTTACTTACCCCTCTTAAGATCTGGAAGGTAATTCATGCCCTTTTCGCCCCTCAAACTAGTCCCCCTCCCTGTTCTCAAGATGGGAAATACTCCTATCTTTGACCCCACTACAGTCGCCTCATCTTTCAGTTCCTTTTTCCCATCCTGTGCCCACTCTCTTCTCTCTTCCTCCCTCTCTCCCCTCTCTTCTTCTCTACCCTCTCACTCTTCTCCTCTACGCATCCTGCTGCCCCCCTCCTCCCTTTTTTTCATTCGCACTTACTAACCCTGCTGCTGTTAAGGCCATCTTGACTCTAAACTCACACATTGGTGGGAGCCCTGATGGTCTTGACGCCAGACTCCTCTATCTCTCTGTTCATGCCATTGCCTCACTATCACATGCCTCCTCAGCCTCTCTTTCTCCTTATCCTGTGTCTCTATTTCTTGGAAGTTGTCTATTGTCATTCCCCTTGCTAAAGGGGGTGACTTCTCTTCCCCTTGTAACTTCTGTCCTAGCTGTCTCCTCCCCACATTGGCTAAACTCCAGGAACACCTTGTTCTCTCCCAACTCTCCCCTTTTCTTCACTCAAACTCCTCCTTCACCCTTTTCCAGTCTGGCTTTAGGAAGTACAACTCCACCTCCACCTCTTTCTTCTAGCTTGCTATCTTCTCTGACATGGATCAGGGCCTTATTACCATTGCAATATTTGTTGACATAGCCAAAGCTTTTGACACTGTTGCCCACCCATTCTCCTGGACAAGCTTAAGGCAGCTGGACTCTGCCTCCTCAGTTGAGTTGTTCTGCTCCTACTTTGAGGGCAAGTTGTAAGCTGTCTGTATTAGAGACTTCCTCTCCCCCAACTCCCAATCAGCTCAGGCGTACCACAAGAATCTGTCCTTGGCCCAGTTCTTTTCTCCATTTTTCTAAATGGTCTCCTCACTGCCTGCTCCTCTGTGTCCTTTATTTTATTTTATTTTTTTTAACATTCTTTTTCTGGCTCTGTTTGGACCCCAAAGAACTCTCTCAGGTGTCTGCACACCCTCAGCTCTACCTCCAAGCCTGAAACCCCCCCCAGCTCCTGGCACCAGTCTGGCTATCCCCTCGGCTCTGAGCCCTCCCATGGTGAGGCTGCCCTATCCACCCAGGAAGCTCTATCTTACATTTCAGACCAGGCTGGGCTTGGCCCAGGAGCTGGGTGGATCTGGCTGGTGGAGTGTGTTCAAGGGGGCAGTACCGTCGCCTATCTCTGGGAGTGGGAATTTTTCTTGGCTGCATCTCTCCCTTCCCTCCTTCCCCCCGGTGGAGCTCAGTCATGCAATGGCACCAGGCACACCTGCCACAGCGCCACCTCCCCTCTAGCAAGCCCTGCACGTTGCAGTGCCTCCGGTTGCCACTGGGGGCTGCTGCAGTGCCAGGCATGAGCCTGGATCCCCCCGAGAGAGGAGAGCAGTCCTCTGGATGCTCAATCCTCTCTCTCCCCTGTCGACCTCTGGCGGCCCGGGCTCGTTCCAGAACCCAGGTCGCCAGCGTGGCGCAAGGTGTGGCATCCAGCACCTCAGCTCTCAGTGCCACCGAGCCACCTCTGTGTCCTTTAATATGTACGCAGATAATACAGTACTTTTTACCTGTCGATCCTGTACTCCTGACCTTGCAAACCAGCTCCAACTGGGCTTGAACAACATCCAGCACTTGTTCAGAGAAAATCAGTTTTCCCTCAGTACAAAGAAAATGCTCTGTATGACCTTTGGCACTGGTCAGAGGCTTACTAGAGTCTCCCCACCTCCTTCCTTTCATACCCTCAATGGTGCAGTGATTGAAGATGTCTCCTCCTTCAAGTACCCTGGGGTCTGGATGGTTCACCACATAGATTTCTCTGTTCATGTGGATGCACTCCACAAGAAACTTCACCCCAAACTTGGAGCACTTTACAGGAACAAGAGAAGCATCCCACTTCCTGTATGCAGAGAAATCCTCCCTAAGATGATTCCTCCCACTTTTGACTATGGAGACATCATAAGAATCATAGGGAATAATATTGAGTCTTCAAGCGTTAGCCATATTTGACTTGTCAATTTTCATTGGACATTGTACCCACAAATGTACCTATCAAGAGATGATCTGAATATATCCATCGCTGGACTCTTTACAATATACTCTGGTACTGAGTACCACATTGTTACCATCCTTTGGCCTAACCAATGATCTTTTTTAGGGGTTCTAAAATTCTCTTACTTGAGCTGGTACTCCTGTCTTCTTAAATCTCTGTTAGTAAATTTACACTGCAATCCTATACATTCCATCAAATCCTCATTTTTAAAGGCCTTATATACCAAAGAGAGATCACCCCTAGTACGCCTGTATTCAAGCAAGTAATGATCCAGTTCTCTTAGTCTTTCACCATATGACAAATGCTTTAGATTAGTTATGATTTTAGTTGTTCTATGTTGGACTGCTTGCAAAAGGGAGACATCCCTTTGTTTGTATGGTGCCCAGAACTGGCTGCAATACACCAGGTGGGGCCTGATGAATGCACCATACAAGAGCATTATCACACTTCTAGCCCTACTTTTTATATGCCTGAAGATACTTCACAGCATTCTGTTAGCCCGGCTCACTACCTCCCTGGTGCGATCATTAAATGTTAGTGTGTTGTCCATAAAGATGCCTAAATCCTTTTCCCTGTCAGTTGTATCAAATTCAGCACCATTCATAAAATCAAATAAAATGCATTCTATTATTCCTACCTAGGTGCATGACTTTACATCTCTTCTCATTAAAGAACAATTTATATAGCTGGTCCAGTGGTGTGGAGGGCTGAGGCACCCGTGCCTTGCCTCCTGCCACGCCAGCAACCCGTGTTCACGGTGCGAGTGGGCCACCAGGGGTCGGCCAGGGAGAGAGAAGATCAAGCATCTGGAGGACTTTTCTCCTCTCCCGGGGAGGGAAGGGGATGGAGTCCATTGCTTGACTGGCCCCTGACGGTCACTGGGGGCTGGTGCAATGGGCCCACAATGTAGGGGGAAGATGCGGGGCAGACGCCCGGCATGCCACGCACGAAAGCATGCGTGGCTCAGCCATTGGCATCATTGCATGCCTTCTGTCTGTGCTCAGGGCCAGGAAGTAAATGAGAAAAGATCCCGACCAGTGAGATGATGGTGACCTCCTGCAGGCGCCGCACCCAGCACCTCATGGAAGCAGAAGTGAGTCCAGCGGATGCTGGGGTGACAGGGCTGGGAGACCAATGGAAGGGGGCCAGTCAGGAAGCAGAGAAAGAGAGTAACAAAAAAAAAAGAACAATTTATGTTCCTTTGCCCATGTTACAATTTTATTCAGGTCTGCCTGAAGTTGATGATTAGCTTCTTCATTTTCTACAATAGCTCCAAGTTTTGTGTCATCTGCAGACTTACATACCCAAGTCACAGTAGATGTAGACATGGATGACACAAATATATTAAAGAGGGTTGGTCTCTGCACCAAACCCTGGGGCACTCCACTAGTGACAATCCAAGCTGTACACTCTTATTCTAACATGTTGTTTTCTGTTATCTAGCCATGAGCAGATCCATCTCATAATGTGTGGGCTAAAGTTACATTTTATTAATTCTTCAAGAAGTTCTTTATGTGGAACCAGATCAAATGCCTTTGTGTAATCTAAATATATAACATCAACAGGGAGGCCATAGTCTAATGTGCTGCTGATGGGCTCAACAAAATTGAAAATATTAGCTTGACAGAATCTATGTATTGTGAAAGTCTCCCAATCCATTTTCCTTTATATGATTGATTATCCATGATTTCCTTAAATGTTTCTAAAACTTTTCCCAGAACAGATGTCAGGTTAATTAGCCTGTAGCTCACAGCATCTTGTCTGGAGCCCTTTTTAT
Organism: Neoceratodus forsteri; assembly: GCA_016271365.2. Lineage (NCBI taxonomy): Eukaryota > Metazoa > Chordata > Ceratodontiformes > Ceratodontidae > Neoceratodus > Neoceratodus forsteri. The sequence goes on along the minus strand of CM057459.1, from coordinate 706,102,747 downwards.
AAATCAGCATAATGTTTGCTTCTTTCCATTCTGGGATGACCCTGCTTAGGGTAAGAGATTTTGTAAACGATATAGCTATTGGTCCTGTCAATTAGTTCGATAGCTCCTTAAATAATCTGGAGTGAATGTTGTCAGGTCCCGGGGATTTATTAATTTTTAACTGATCCAGCTTTTGTTTAATGGCACTTTTAGTGATGATGGGTGAGGATTCACTAACTTAGGTGGATTCTCCTACAGAAAGTTCACAGGCAACTTTTGATTGGTATACATTTAGAAAAAAATAATTAAATAGCAATGTCATTTTGCTTTCTTCTTCGATTATAATGTTACCAATGGAGTGAGGTCCCACTCTTTGTTGCCCCCCCCATAAACCCATTAATGTAATTAAAAATTATTTTTTATTGTCTTTCATTTTATAAGCCAATTTGATTTCTGCATCCTTTTTTTTATTAAATGTTTACTCCTCCAGAGTCTCTCTTTATATTTGGCTCAGTTCTCATTAGAAGGGTTTGATTTATACTTCCTAAATGCCTTATTCTTCTTCCTTATTTCTTTTTTAATATTGTTGGTTAGCCAAAAAAGGTATTTTACCATATTTATTATACTTGACCACTTCTGGCACAAATTCATCAATACAATAGTTTATATGATACTTAATCATATTCCACATATTATCTACTGAAAAACTTTGTAGTTCACCCTTCCAGTCCCAGAAGCTTAGAACACATCTCATTTGATCATAGTTAGCTTTGTTGTAACACTTAAACCTAGTAATACCAGTTTGAGTCTCCCAGTTGCCCTTAATATTCACCTGAACTATGTTATGGTCGCAATTCATTAGTGGTTCTATAACTTCACATTCTATTAAATCGTTGTCCAGATTAGTTAACACCAAGTCCAGTATATTGGAGCCTCTAGTATTTTGTCTTACATGTTGCTCCATATTACAACTTAGGCCAAAGTCGATGAAAGATTGATACAGTGGATTACTGCCCATATGATTTGTTCGGTAAATATGAGGTAAATTGAAATTACCCAGGATCAAAGTTCTAGGGTGTGCTCCCATATACATCAAAGCCTTCAAAAAACAATAATTTTCCTCCTTGGTCAATGCAGAGGATCAATAGCATACCCCTACAGTAATTTCTTTATTGTTTGGTATATTTACTTGTACCCAAATTTGTTCCATACTGCCTCCAAGTTCTATAGATATTTCTAACACTTTTGCTACAAGAGTGTCCTTTAAATACAATGCAGCCCCCCCTCCAATTTTTCCTGTCTTTATGAAATAGATTATAACCTGAGATTTGTTTGCCCCCATCATCTTCCCTCCACCATGTCTCTGTTATACCACAGAGATCTATACCTTCATTTTTATGTACCAGTTCCAAAATGTAACAGTTCTAATTCGCTAGCTTTGTTGGATGGGCTACTGTACATGCATTAATCTGGAAGGCTTTTGTTCTATTCTGATCTTGTGCATTCTTATTCTTAATTCTCTGCCTTTTATTAGGTAGAGTTACCCCTACATGTAGGTGTGTATGGATAGCTGTATTAAGTTTCTTCTGTCTCCCCACATTACTTGGTTTAAATTTCCCTCATTGATAACTTTAAGGAACATATTATTCAATAATCTGCTACCTTTTTTGCTTAAATGTAAGCCATCCTTACTGAATAACTCGTATCTTCCATTGAACGTTTCGCAGGTTTCAATGCTTTTGATACTGTTAGTAAGACACCACCTCCCTAAACTATTATCAATTCTTATTATCTTTTTATTCCACTACTGACTATATCCTGTAACTGGCAATACTTCTGAGAACATTACTTCACAGTTCTTATCTTTCAGTATTTTGTGTACTTTTTGGTAATCCTCTAGAATATCCTTTTCTGTCCTTTTCTTAACATCATTCATTCCAGCATGCAAAATCACCAATTTCCTCTCATCTGTTGACTTGATAAGTATAGGTACCATCTCCTGAATGCCCTGGAATCTAGCCCCAGGGAAGTTGTTGCTTACTTTTTTGGCTTGTTTATTCTAGTTGTACATTTATCTGTATATTTAGTTATGGAGTCTCCCAGTATTAAAATTTATTTTGGCGTTTGTAACTTAGTATCAGTTTCCATGTCTAAAATTGATTCAACTGTATTCAGTGGTTCTGCACGCTCACCATTTTCAGTTTTGCCTGCAAGGTCACTTCTGCTTGCCTCCCCAATTTGGCAACTACTTGATGTACTTGGTGAAGAAATCTATGGCTCAGCTAGTTCTTTTTCATTGTAAAATATTTGTTACTTTTTTGGTATTATTAATTGCTGCAATCTGTTTTTCTGTTCTTTCACTGGTGTTATTAGTAATATTTTTATCACTACAAATATTCATAAGCTCCTGAGACTGTTTCTCCAGCCTATCAAAGAGGAAAGCATACCTATTTTCAGTTGGGATATTAAATTCCTTAGCTTTTCTAACCCTCTTAATATTTTTATTTGTGCCTACTTTACTCCAGTCATCTCCTTCCTCTGTTTCTCTTAGCCTTTTCTGTGTACTTTCATTGCTGAGATTCAAATCTTCAGAACTGCAAATTCTTTTTGGCTTTCCAAAATGGATTTTTTGAGTTTTATTTTCTAATTCCAAGCCAATTAGTTTGATATGTAACTCCTTTCATTCTTGACACTGCTTACATGCAAATATGCTGAAGCCATCACATTCAATGATAGTGAATTTTCCACATTGCTCACATTTAGTCCCTATCTCACCTGAGATTAATTGAACAGTATTCAGGTCCATTGTATAGGGTAACATTTAATTTGTAAGTGTTCAGCAGAATTCCCTGGCCAACTGGCTACAACTGGTGGGCATTGGCAGACACGATTGCTTCTGCCGGTGTCGTCTCCACTCACTAGGGCGATTCATTTATGCACATCCAACCGGAAGTGCCACTCCAGTCACTTCCTTTCCCAGTAAGTTTTTAAAACTTAAAATACACTGGCTACACCAGTAATCTGCCCTTAAAAGGACAAACTAATGGTTCCTGAGGAATGCAAAAGGGTCCTCTGAACAGCAGCTTAGCAGCAGCAATGAATTCCCTCAGCCTCTCACAATGGGGAAGTCAAGGGTCCCAAATATCTCCCTCAGGCAGCTACTGGCAAATGATGCATTCAGTTACCTCTCTCAAAGATTTCCCAGATAGAGTTCACCCTTACAGTGCTGCTCCAAAGTCCACCTTAGCTAGACAGGACCCCCTCTTTCGCTCCTTCTGTAGATTTTCCCTTGACAAATCCTTGTATACTCACCTCTGTTCTTTGTATACCTTGTGAGTGGAGTGACACAATTTTTTTTTGTCTTATTCTTTTTTTTCCCTACCTGGCTCCCAGTCTGCCCCAGTCTTCTGTGCATCCTAGTCTCCAGCCACTGTCCGGTACCTCCCAGCTCCCTTGGGGACCCTCGCCTGTTAACCCACGGATTACCCCCCACGGCGGGGTGGCAGAGAGACCCTCCAATCTCCACCTGGTCAGGATCCAGTGTTTGGTGATGACCCCCAGAACCGGGTGCCCTGTAGGATGGCCATCAAGCTGCCACGACCGGTCGCCAGATGTTTTTCCCTTTTCTACCCCTGCGCAAGTGGAGCATGCAATGGTGCCAAGGGAAGGTGCTCGCACATGTCCCCACGTGCTCCTTTCTGGCACCGTGCCCCAAATCAGCCCCCAATGCATGTTGCCAGTGCACTACCCCCAGCCTCCGCTAGGGGCCGAAAGTGCATTGACAACTGGGATCCCCCCAGCCCAGAGAGGGAGAGCAGTCACTCAGACGCTCCATCCCTCTCCACCCCTGCTGATCCCCTGGGGACCCGTGTCTGCTCCTGAACCCAGGTCGCCGGTTTGGAGCGAGGTGTGGTGTCCAGTGCCTCAACCCTCAGTGCCACCAGGCTGGAGTGACCCAATTTCAGTTACTCCAACCCAAACTTGGTAACCAAATATGCAGGGGCAAACTGATTTATTTTATAGTAGCTCATGAGTAAAACTTAACCCCTGTTTTTGGGACCTCACATAAATCCCACAATGTTGTGAGTTTCATTGGACAAGAAAGGTTTACAATTAACTGTGGTATATCACTCAGTAGAAAACAACATTCAGTTATTCATCTGGAGTTTTATTAAAGCAGCATAAGTTGAAAATAAAGAGAAAATTAATATATAAGCAATTAAGTAATTATGCATGTAGAATGATACCCTTTTGAACCCATTAATACAACCTTGATAGTAACAGTCTTCGGGGGGAGGGTCTGCTGAATGTGTCTTTTTGCAGCTTGCAACCATGTATAAACAGTTCCTGCAGCTGTTCTTGAGAATCACAACATCAATAAAAGTTGGTATGAGGCAGTATATTGGTGATAAGCTGGCCTTGGTAGTGAATGAAACTTGGCAACAGGCAGAGTCCAGACAGTAACGGTTTAACAGTTCTTAACAACAGCTATGTGCACACCTCTCTGCCACTCCTTGCCTTCTGTTCTCCAAGTAAAGTACAGTTATGTAAGAATTTACCGTAACGGTAGATCTTCGAGAAAAGCTCTTGCAGCAGGCCACACTAAGAGGACTAAGCTGCCAGGTGCTAGGACCACACGGAAAACTCCTAGCTAATAGTCTACCATGGGGGGCTTCCCACCACCGATGTCAATCAGCTGACATCAGCCTAGCCTATATAAGTAAGCGGTCCCCCACACCTACCTCAGTTCTCCTGCCGGAGACCCCATACGAGCAGCTAAAGGAGAACCAAGGAGGTTTCCCAAGATCCAAAAGAAAGGCAGAAGCAGTGCAAGAGAAAAAGAGCAGCACGGGGAAGGAGGGAGGAAAAGCAGTCTGCTGCAAGAGCTTCTCTCAAAGATCTACTGTTATGGTAAGTTCTTACATAACTGTACAATCTTACTTCAAGGAAGGCTCTTGCAGCAGGCATACCAGTAGGACTGAGTCCCAAGCAGTACTAAGTATCACCAGGATAACACCACTGAGAAGAGAACAGTTCAGCAGCCAAGAGCTCATGAAAGAGGGCCCTGAAGCACTGCTTGCCAAAATTGGCCCTCTACCTAGAGGTGATATCCAGACTGTAATGCTTGGTGAAAGTGTGGAAGGAACTCTAGGTGGCAGCTGGACAGATGTCCTCAGTGGACACGTTTCAGAAGCAAACCATGGAGGTAGCCATACCCCTGGTGGAATGGCCTTTGACCATCCCCAGAAGGGGTTTGATGTACTTGTGGTAGTAATAAACAATGCAATTTGCTAACAACTTAGACAAACACTGTTTGGAAACAGGAGCGCCCTCTTTCTCTTGGGAGTGACCAAACAGATAACTGTTCAGATTTTTGTGTAGTATCGCAGCATTCTATGTACATCCAACGTATGGAGCAACACTTCCCCCTGATTAGAATACTCAGGAAAATAAACTGGCAGGTGGACAGATTGATTTAAAGTAAACCCTGACACCACCTTAGATGAAAGCTTAGGATTAGTACACAAAGACACCCTGACTTTGTGAAAAAACAAATAAGGCTCCTTACACATAAGAGCCTGTAGCTCAGAAAAAGCAGAAGTAACAGCAACTAAAAAGAGTGCTTTCCAAGAAGGAAAGCACAACTCACAAATCGTGACCAATTCAAAGGGTGGTAAAGTGAGTTTCTCCAACATAAAGTTGAGGTCCTATGGAAGGACAGGGTCCTGAATGGAAGATTTCAGATGCAAAATGCCCTGCAGAAAAGTGCAGGACACCTCAAGCTGGGCAACAGCTTTACCCTTGATAGGTGCATGGTACATAAAGATGACAGAAAGGTACACCTTAAGTGAGGAGTACCCCAACCCTGAATCCAAAAGGGAAAGGAGGTACTCCAGCACCTAATTTACTGGGCAGGTGAAAGGCTCCAGATGGCGAGCAGCGGCCCAAATGGAGAAGCACTTCCATTTCATAGCATAAGTGGCACTGGTGGAGGATTTTCTGGCAGCTACCAGAACATCTGCAACACTAGAGTATACCTCGAAATGGGCAATAGCTAGGTCCACAGGAGCCATAGATGGAGATGCAGGGACTTCAAGTCTGGATGGATCAGGGTGCCCTGGTCCTGGGAGAGCAAGTGGGTGCAGAGGGAAAAGAGCACCGGAGGTTCCACTGCTAGTTGTTGCAGCACAGAGAACCAAATCTGGTGTACCAGAAGGGGGCTATAAGGATCATCTCTGCCCCTTCCATCTGGAGCTTGAGCAGAACCCTCTGCAGGAGCGGGAAGGGAGGAAAGGCATTCAGAAACCTCCCCTTCCGGGAGAGGGACAATGTGTCTCACCAGAAAACTTCAGGCCAGGGACTGTGCGAGCAAAAAAGCAGCATTGTTGTGTTGAGTGGGGACACAAAGAGGTCCAACTCTGGATGGCCCCACCTGTCAAAGAGATCTTCAACCACCAAAGTTAGAAGCTCCCACTCCTGAGCTCATAACCTGGTGTGGCGGAGACTGTCGGCCAAGATGTTTTGAATGGCTGGAACATGTCCAGCCGTGAGCTTCAGACCATGCTCCATGCCCCAATACCAGACTCTCATCGTCTCCCAATACAGGGGGTATGAATCGGTTCCCCCATTTGTTGATGTAATACACCACACACATGTTGTTAAGTCTGAAAGGCCTGTGGGGCATAAAGAACCACCTGCATCTCCAGGACATTGACGTGAAGACCCTGCTCTACGTCAGTCCAGGTACCCCGGGTCTGGTAATTGGCCAGATGAGCATCCATCCCAGGCCAGAAGCATCTGTCATGAGTATCTGCCAGAGAGTCAAGAGCTGAAAAGAGCCCCACCCCCAAGGGTTGGCCAGATCAGGCCACCACGACAGTACCCTCTGGACCGGGTCAGAGACCAAGACCAATTGGTCCAGATCATCCATGCACTGGTTTCACTGGACCCTCAAGGTCCACTGAGTAACCCACATATGCAGATGGGCTAGGGGGACCATGACAATAGCCACTCCCATGTGGCCCAGAAGGCACAGAAAAATCCTGGCAGGGAACTGCCAGCTGGAGGAAACCAGACAGGCCTCCTCCATCAGTCACTCTGTCCTGTCCTGGGGCAGAAAGGCCTTGCCCTGACTAGTGTCCAGGACTGCCCTTATGTATTGGAGGTGCCGACACAGAGAAAGGCAGGACTTCGGTAGATTTATTGTGATCCTCCAGGCCTGGAAGAAACAGAAGCTGTATTTCAGGGTCTGAGCTAAGTGTCCCCTGGAGGGAGCTGCTAGCAGCCAGTCATCCAGGGAGGTGAAAACATAGAACCCCTGCCTCCTCGATGCAGCTGCCACCACTGCCAGGCATTTGGCAAATACCCAGAGGGCCAAGCAAAGACCGAAAGGGAGGGCCCGGAATTGGAAATGGGCTCCCTGAAAATGAAAAAGGAGGAAGCAACGATGGACAGGAAAGACATGGATGTTCAGGTAAGCATCCTGCATGTCCAGAGAGCAGAGCCAGTCCCCCGGTGCAACAGGGGTAACAGCCCCTTGAGTGTGACCATCCTGAATTGCTTGATGTACAGATTCAGATGGCTCAGGTCCAGGACGGGCTGAACATCTCTGGTCTTTCTGGGGACAAGGAAAAAGTGGGAGTACAACCCCCTTCCCCACTGAGCCTGAGGGATAGGTTCTATGGCTCTTTTTTGAAGAAGAGCTGCATTTCCACCCAAACCAGAGACAGATGGGCAGAGACATATGTGGAGTGTATGGGGGGGGAGGTTCTGGAGGCCATTCTAGGAACTCCAGAGTGTGACCGTGTTCTATGATCTGGAGCACCCAGTTGTCTGTGGTCACCCCTTCCATGCCTCTAGGTGGAGGGAGAACTGACCCCCGACTGCCTCCCTTGGATCCTCGGTTGGAGTGGGGGTCAGCTAAGGAATCAGAAGGTAGGAGTGGGTGTAGGCAGGGGGCCGCAGGGTCCTGGGGGCTCTAGCAATGGTAGCAGCAGGGGCTACTGGGGCCATACGTTTGTGCTGACCATTGGCAGGATGGCTCTGAGACTGCTTGCAGAAGAACCTGCAAAAGGACTGACGTTGGCCTGCTCTAGTTTGGGTGTGATAGAGCGAAAGGACTGACTTGAGGGCCCACCCTGACTCCTGCAGGGTAGAAATGTTGTCCTGAACATCCCCCCAAAAAGGATGGATCCCCGGAAGGGGGCGTCCAAAATGATAGCCTGCACATCAGAGGCAAAGTCGGATACCTGGTGCCAAGAATGGTACCAGAGACAGACCCCAGCAGCTGCCCCACACCCGGAAGCATTCACAGCATCATAAGCTCCCCGGAGCTCATGAGTACTAACGTCCGAGCCGGACTTCATAAGTTGGGCAAGCTGTGTCTTAGTGGGGTCTTTTGGTAAAGGCTGTACTAGATCCCTGGCTTGGTCCCAAAGAACATTCTGGTATTGGACCATGTGGGCCAGATAATTTATGACCCGCACAGCAAGAGTGATACAGGCAAAAACACGTTTGCCAAGGTGATCCAACTGTCTGGACACCCGGTCCAAGGGAAGGGTACTAAGGTGCTTGGGCTTCTTAGTATGGTCACGTGCTGCATTAATTACCACTGAATCCACCTTAGGGTGGATCCCCAGAAAAGGCCTGCCAGCTGGGGTGTGGTAAACGCGGTCTGCATTTTTAGGCAGAGGAGGGGTGGTAGAAGGGTGATTCCAGGCTGCCTTAGTGACATCTTCATTGGAGTCAATCAAAGGGGGCACCACCACAAGGAGGGCCTCCCGCTGCCAGAGGTAGATAGCTAAACGGCATCTCTCCACCTCCTGCTCCTCCGTCTCCCAGCCCATAATGGACTTGAATGTGGTGTATGACATCCATGAAGGATGGAGTATCGGGGGACTGTGGCACCTCTTTAGCCTGGTCATCCCCCTACAAAGACTCAACAGGAGAGGAGGAGAACCCTGAAGAATTGGAATCATCCTCAGTAGTATCACTATCCGGGAATGAGGCCAGAGGCCAAAGACCATCCCTTCTAGAACCTGAACCGACATCAGGTTGAAACCTTGAGGACCCTGACATGCAGAGTTCACTCAGACCAGCCCATTCTGAATTCCAGGGCTGGGGGTCCGAGGGGAAGGGGAGACATCAGAGGCGAGCCCTGAGGGCCAGGGGTCTGCTTTTGCATGAAGGAAAAACCATGCCAAAAAAGGGCATTATAATCCACCTGGAGTGTTGTATTGTACACCGGCAGGATTGGAAAAGAGGGTGCCGGGGAAGGGTATGACAGCTGGGGAGCTGGCAAAGGGTACCCTGGCATAGGTCCACCCGGAGCTGGGTGAGGATCTGGCACCGGGCCAGCAGGCATAGTCTGCAGTACAGGTTGCAGCAGGGGTGACAATGGAGTCAGGCCCATAGGCTGGAGCTGCAGCAGCACTGTACGCAGCACAGCAGGCTATGGCCCAGAGTGCCCAGACAAAGGATTCACTGGTGCCGGCCCAGTGGGAGAATTCAAGTCAAAGGCAAAGGTGATGCTAGTGAGGAAGAGACAGCGGTAGCCTGCTGTGGGAGTTGCCTGGCAGGACTGACATCGGTCCCAGAGATAGGAGCCAATGAAGGCAGTGCAGTGGCCGGGGGGGGTTACTGTTGTGGAGCCGACACCCAAGAGACCAACACCAGCCAAGCCACCTGGCTGAGAGCCCATGGAAGATATGGGCATGGGTGTCAGGGGCTGGGGAGCAGGAAACAAAGTCTCCTGCCACTAAGAGCCGTCACCCAAAACTGAAATGAGGGCAAGTGGCGGAGCCATCGGGAGCCTGGAGCAAGAGAGGGCTGGCGGTGCTGGAGGGGCTGACCCCCTGCATGGGGCCAACTCCATTGCGGTAGACAGTTTGTGGGGTGACTGTGAATGGAAAAGTTGACCAGGTCCAGTCCCGGTATGTATCCCTGTTTTTATGCATCCCCGATTTCTCCTTGTGAGAAGACAGAGAGACCCTGGAGGACTGTGTGGCGAGGACCAAGAGCTCCTGGCCTGCAACTCCTTCTCCACTGTGATCAACTTCTGCTTTAAAAGGTGGCTCTCCAGAGTTTTTAAACAATGTCTCCGAGTGGCCTGGCTGAATTTCTAGCAAAACTTGCAGGCTTTGGTGTCGCTGTTGGGGCCTAGGCAGATGAGACACGCAGAGTGACCATCCTTTTCAGGGATCTGTTTGCCGCTGGCACACTTCAAGGAGTGGCTGGAAGATGAGGCTGGTGGAGAAGACATAAACTCGTCGACAAGAACACCAATAATTCAATGTTTTACACTAAAGAAAAATGAAAAATAAAAAAGTTCAGTAAGTGTGGGAAATGGCGGTCGACTATAGCTGTAGCATCCGCTAAGGTCTGGCGTACGCGGGTTGACGGCAGAAAAAGAACTGAGATAGGTGTGGGGGACTGCCTACCTATATAAGCTAGGCTGATGTCAGCTGACTGATGTTGGCAGTGGACAGTACCCTGTGGCAGACTGCTAGCTAGATGTTTTCCATGTGGTCCTAGCACCTGGCGTCTTAGTCCTACCTATGTGGCTTGCAGCAAGAGCCTTCCTCGAAATAAGATTAAGTCCAGTCCAATTCACTTGCCAGTTATCAGGACATTACACAGGCTGTTAGCTTTAGGGAGTATTGTTTGGCAAGGGCACACAGTCTTAAAGAGCACCCTTCCCAGTCCTGTTGACTTTCATGCATAAATTACCCTTTCTTGCATTGATTCTGGAATTGTATTTCATTACTGTCCTCTGCAGTTAGTTTTTGCATTCTGAGCTGCTAAAAACTGTACGGTGTACCAGAGCTTCTACAGCAAGCCTGGTGTTGCTGTGGACCCTGGGCTATACTGCTGACATCACTATATGGCAGAGGAGTGACTCACACTGCAGTACAGTGAAACTGCAGCAGTTTTGCAAGGAGAAACTGCATTACTAGGTGTACATACTGTGGTCCCTCTTCACCAAGACACCCTATTAGCAATGCATTATGCCAAAATCCAAATGCCTTGTCAGTATGTTTTTTTTTGTAAGCTCAGTAGTTGTATTCAACCCAGCTGGGCTCATGGAGCAGGATCATGAGCCGCCGGCATGTCCTCCATGCTGCCAGTGCTCACGTAAGCACAAGAAAAGCATATTTGTTTTCCAACCGCCACTGCAATCACTACAGAGGAGTTCCGAGGGTCCTGGTGCCCTGGTTGTGCTAAATAGGACTGGGGACCACAGCAAGGCCATGAAGAGGCCTTTTAAAATGTAAATAAGAGAGCACTGAAAAGCGTTAATATGGGGCTAATGAATTATGCATAGCCCCCTCAAGCATATTAATGAGGGAGATGCTTGCTGCTAGGGGCTATGGGCCCGATATTCAAACTGCGCCATTCTGTGGCACAAGCCCTTGCACTGCTCAAAAAAGTTGCACAGGGGTGTGGCCTGGGCGATATTCAATGGAGTTGCGCTATTGAGCAACTCCTTTGAATATCGCCCCCTGGCCACAGCCACTGTGCATGGCATAGTGGAACGGCGCCACCGCAAGGGTCAGAGTGGAGCATTCAAGATGCGTGGCACTAAGTTCCATTGCGCCATGCTGAAATTTCCAGTATTCAAAGGTGACATGCAAATGGGGCCATAATTCATGCAAGGCACCACGGGGGCCATTTGCATCTACTTATGGCCCCATTTGCATACCCTGCTTGTCAGAAGCGCCGATCCCGGCGACTTGCGCCTGGCACCCTGCCAGGCAGCAGCCATCGAGACCGGCGCCCTGCAACCCGATCGGGCATGAAGTAAATCCCCGACTGGCCGATTGCGGGGCATAACATAAATAACCCCCGACTGGCCCGATTGCGGGCATACATACGTAGAACCCCCGACTGGCCCGATCGCAGGCATAATGTGAAACCTCCCCCACTGGCCCGATCACGGCCAGAATGGAGTTTCACCCCACTAAGAGCAATATCCTGGTGGTCCAGTGGGCCGCGAGAAACCCGATCGCGGGCATAAGAGTCAAACCCTCCCGAAGTCCACTTCCCTGGTGGTCCAGTGGCCCCCACCCACCCACCCATGGAGCCCCACCACCCCACTCCCCTGTCAGCCGGGCGGAGCGGCAGCACTGGCCTGCCGCCCGCGGCCTGCCAACTGACTGCTCAGTAGGGCTGCATGCCCATTGGTTCAAAGCAGCGCCTAATGGGCGTGCAGCCCATACTGCATAAGGCAGTCCAGATATGTGACGGGAGGAGCGGTGGTGGGCTCTGTGGGTGGAGGGTGGGGTGCCACTGGACCACCAGGGAAATTGGACTTGGGGGTTTGACTTATGCCCTACGAGCTGTGAGCTGTTGATTATATTGGAGAAGCTAAGTGCTGCAGAAACCCTGCACTGGTGGACTGAATTGTGCTGAAAGGATTGGTCTGATTATTTGAGTGCCATAGTTGCTGCTGAGAGTTTGTTTTACCTGTGTGGGACTAAATTTGTGATTTTGAAGAGGCAAAGCATCTCTGGAATTGGGGTGCTAGCCGGGTGTTATATTTTTTCCTGAGTGAACTGGTTGAAGTGGCTGAGAGCTGTGTCCCAGCTGCAGCTGAAGAAAGGATTGGGGAATTGGGGACAGCTTCTAACTGGAAAGGGTGGACTGGTGTGCAGGGATTTGTTGTATTCAGAGCCTCCTGTGTTTTGCACCTGTGCTTCATCTGATCCAGGGCTAGCACCCACTGCAAACTAGCACAGGACTTTGCTTGAGCCACTGCCTGTGATTTCTGCTGGTTTCAAACTCAGTGCAGGGACTTTGGGAGGACCCCCACCATTTGGGAGTTCTCTCCTAGAGCCAGGCACGAAATTAGCTAACCCCTTCCCAGTGGGGCTCACCATCTCAGGAGGTCACCAGCGATTACTGGGGTGCTAGGTCACCTGTGATCCATTGTGGGGAGCTGGACTGTGGAGCCACTCCTGGGTCTGGGCCTTCTGGGGATGGTGTGGTCCTGGCACAGAGCTCTGCAATGGGCCAGAAGTGGCTGAAGGTGACAAGCGACCAGACCTCCAGTAAAAGGGACAAGCTGCGAGATCCTTGAGCAAGATTCCATCTGCCTATTGCTGCACGGAGCTCCATGATCCAGGACAGTCAGAGGCACTCATCCCAGGAGTGTTTGAATTCTGCAAAACCATGGGTACCCGGGACCTGGTACCCGGAAACCAAGCAAGGGAGTGTAAAAGGGATTTAACTGCTTCGTCAAATAATTGTTCAACTTCATCAGGGCCCAAACAGCCGGCCAACCCATAGCAACGAACAGGCCTGCACCTTGTGGGTAGCCCTAAGGACTATCAGTGAAGATACTGGTACCAATGGGAGTGGGCTTCCAGGGGTAGGGCTTGGCCTACAGGCCCCTATGGTTATTGTTACTTGTTGTCTCTAACCATCTTTTTTTTCACAGCCATCCCTTGTCCCTGTATCCCTTCCCTAGTCCCTATCCTCAATAAAGCTGTGATTTATTGTTTGAAATTGTGTGTGCAGGAATTCTCTGAGTCTGTCAGATCATTACTGTTCATGGTTTATGGTGTAATTGAACGGTTGGGTTTTCAGAGTGTGGGGTGGTTGGTAGGGGAGGTAGGTAGGTGCAGCATCCCAGGGGCTGTGCCAGGCAGTCACCTGACCCACTTCTAATTCTCTCTGGGTGGAGGCACCGCGCTATTTTTATTATCTTCAGGCTAGAGCCCCTGAACACCACCATAGCAGGACTCAGGCCCCTTAACCTGTTAGAGGGCCAACAGGCAGGGGTAGTAGCACACTGGCATACGGTGCCTGGGCTACATAGTGATATCAGCGGGAGCCGGCAGTTGAACAGCAAAGGCAAGTGCAGCAGGGCTAAGGCAGGGCTCAAAAACAAATGCAAAATATGGACGGTAGAGTAAACCTTGGCCAAAAATAACAAATGCACATACCCTTTCAGGTCTAGTACTGCATATAATGACTACAAGCCATAACTTTTTGGACCATCATGAAAGGTGCTCTTTAAAATACTTGTGTTACCTGATTTCAGCTCTGGACTCAGGTGCTTTCAGGCAAACTTGAGGTGAACTCCTCCGGGTAGTACTTACTGTAGGTGGGCCCCTGCTCTTAGGTGCGTGGGAAGACATGTGAAGACTGAATGTTCTTTTTCTTCCTTCTGTCTGTTGTGGTTTGGTGTTAAGATGATATGGTATTGTTAGAGTCTGAAAATACCACTTTATGAGATGGCAGCAAGATGTTCAGTAAATGCTACACATCCACGTGCATACCCCACTGTCCTGGTGCTACTTAGTTTACAAAATGTTCATATCTTATACACTACAACAGCCATGGAGCAGCATCACTCTCCCTATGTCACCAGACCAAGGGGTGACCACATGTACTTTGTTGATATTCCACCGAGAAACATTTAATAAAGATCATTTTTGCCAAAGTCCGCACAATGGAGTCTGAACTTTACTCTAGTTCCTTAGAGTTTTCAATACTTTCAGTTAGGCTGTTAATGATTTCCATTTAACAAAAGCACCATATTATATAATATTAATAGCACTTGAAGTCACACAGTTGTTACAAAAACACATCTGTGTTATTTCACAAGGTGCGAATTATACATTATATAAAATAATTGTTTTAACATTTTCGCACATTAACTTCATAATATGACCACTAGAGGGTACTCATGCAATGCATTACTGATGCACCTGCTTATGCATAATTCAGCATTGCTCATTGGTTTGTTCTTAAAGAGTAAAAAAAAGGACTGCAAATTAGGCATGATTGTAGACACTAGTCTAACTTGCGTATAAACAAAAATATTTTGTCCATTCAGCATAGATAAGAACTGGGACATTACAAGGGCAGAGAAAAAAATTAGCATGATATTCATTCACTTAGCAATTTAAATCAAGTCTTACTTGGCCTGTGTGAAAATTAACAAATCAGGTTTAGAAGTGAGCCAACCTGGACCCATAGGTCCTGCATAACCCTCTCCTGGAATCAGGAAGATGCTAAAATTGTCTTTCGTGGTTCCATCAAGAATGAAGAATACAAAAATACAAAGTAGACAGCATAACATATATATTCAGACAAGGCACTAACAGCAAAACAATCAGAATAACAAAATGAATTAAAATTGTAGCATCAGAAGTCAACCAATAACCATTTATAGAACCATTTTTCTTCCTCTTCCAAAACATTTTTGTCTAACCTAGCTAAATGGAACTATCTCTCATTTGGAGCCCACTCAGATTTTTCCCATTACTACAACTCTTCTGCAACTGGAGAAACATAGAAACATAGACTTTGACGGCAGATAAGGACCACTTGGCCCACCTAGTCTGCCCATTTCCCTACCTACAGGATAAGTTGCAGATCCTAGTTAACCAACGGCCTATTTCTTCCTAGCCCCCCCACACGAATTGCCTTATGTCTGTCCCATGCATTCTTGAATTCTCCCACAGTTTTAGATCCCCCACAACCTCCTCAGGTAGGCTGTTCCATGCTTCCACCACCCTCTCTGTGAAAAAATACTTCCTCACATTGCCCCTGAGTCATCCCCCATCTTCAAATTGTGTCCCTTGTTCTTCACATCTCTTTCCTGAAAGATGCTACCCTCTTGGACTTTGTTGATTCCCTTGAGGTACTTGAAAGTTTCTATCATGTCCCCCTCTCCTCCTTTCCTCAGGGTATACATACTAAGCTCCTTTAGTCTCTCCTCATATGGCTTCTCTTGCAGACCATGCACCATTTTTGTTGCCCTCCTCGACTGCCTCCATCCTGTCTATGTCCTTTCAGAGATGGGGTCTCAGAACTGGACGCAGTACTCCAGATGGGGTCTCACCAACTGTCTGTACAGAGGGATAACAACTTCCTGTTTTCTGCTGGTGATGCCTCTCCCTATACAACCCAGTGTCCCCCCAGCCCTCCCTACTGCCTTCTCACATTGCTTGCTAACCTTAAGGTCATCTGATATGATTACTCCCAGGTCCCTTTCCTTCGTTGTTGTTGTTACTACCTAGCCCCCATTGTGTAATCTTCCACTGGGTTTTTGTTTCCCAGGTGCATTATTTTTCACTTTTTTGCATTGAATCCAAGCTGCCATACTTCTGACCATTCCTCCAACCTTGCAAAGTCCCTTCTCATCCTTTCCATGCCTCCTTGTGTATCAACACTGTTGCAGATCTTTGTGTCATCTGCAAAGAGGCATACTTTTCCTTCCAGTCCCTCTGCGATGTCACTTATAAAGACATTACAAAGGACTGGACCCGATACTGAACCCTGCGGTACCCCACTAGTAACCCCTCTTTCTTCAGAGTGGACTCCATTTACAATTACCTTCTGTGTCCTGTTGTCCAGCCAATGTTTTAGCCAGGCTACCACCCTGGGACCCACTCCCAGGCTGGTTAATTTGATTATTAATCTTTTGTGTGGGACTGTGACAAATACCTTGCTAAAGTCTGGGTAGACCATGTCCACAGCCCCTCCCTGGTCTACTGCTTTGGTCACCCAGTCAAAGAAGTCAATTAGATTCGTCTGACATGACCTTCCCGCTGTGAGCCCATGCTGCCTTGGGTCCTGTGCCCCACTGGCCTCTAGGTACTCAACAATTCTTTCCTTCAGAAGTGATTCCATCACTTTCCCTACCACAGAGGTTAAACTGACAGGTCTGTAGTTTCCTGCCTCTGTCTTGCTCCCACTTTTGTGAAGGAGAATCACATCTGCCTTCCTCCAGTCCTCAGGTACCACACCATCCTCACATGATTTGTTAAAAAGGGTAGTCAGTAGTGTCACTAGTTTTCTCCTTAATAATTTTAGAATTCTGGGGTGAATTCCATCAGGCCCCATTGCTTTGTCCACCTTCAGTTTTAGGAGTTCTTTCAGAAACCTTTCTTCTGTGAAAGGACTGGGATCGACTCCCCCCTATCCAGAGTGCTTCTGTTAATTGGATTAGGCACCTCCCCCTCCTCCTCTTTTGTGAATACTGAGCAGAAGTATTCATTCAGTATCCCTGCCTTTTCACTGTCCCTCTCTGCCCACCCACCGTCCATTCTATTCAGCCTCACTATCCCTCCCTTTACCTTTCTAAGCTCCCTGATATAAAAGGTTTTATCCCCCTTCTTAACCGAGTTGGCTATCTTTTCCTCAGTTTGGGCCTTTGCTATTCTGACTTCCCTCCCTGCTTCCTTCTGCCAAACTGGTACAGTTCTCTGTCCTGCTCCTTCTGTGTTTTCTTATACTTCCCAAATGCTATCTTTTTCTCCCTAAACTTCCCTGCCACCTCGTTTGAGAACCATAGTGGCTTTTTCTTTTATTTTGATTTATTTGCTTCACACAAAGGCTCGTTGCCTCTGTGATGGCAGTTTTGATGTTTCCCCATTGTTGCTCCACCCTTCCTCCTAGCCTGTTTGTTAGTCCTTTTCTAAGGCACTCTCCCATCTTACCAAAGTCAGCCCTCCTGAAGTCCAGTACCCTCACTTTTGTATGGCTTGACTCTGTAGCTGAGTTTATCGTGAACCACACTGCTTGGTGGTCACTTTTTCCCAGATGGCTACCCACTTCTAGATCTGAGATCCTGTCACTGTCCCCATTTGAGAGTATGAGGTCTAAGATTGCTCTCTCACGAGTGGGTTCCAAAACTAGCTGTCTGAGGCATGCCACCTGTAGGGCATCAAGAATGGCCCTGATCTTGTATGTGGCTGCAGCAAAGGTGCTCCAGTTAACATCTGGCATATTCAGGTCCCCCATCAACAGTATCTCCCCTTTCTCTGCCATCCTAAGGATGCCCTCCATCATATCCTTGTCCATTCCCTCCCCCTGACATGGGGGTCTGTGTACAACCTCTGTACGGATTATGGTGCCATTTCCAGTCTCTAAGGTGACCCACAGTGCCTCCTCTCCTCTGTGTTTACTCTTTTGTTCCGTTGCTTTTATTCCTTCCCTTACATAGAGAGCTACTCCTCCCCCTCTTCTACCCTCCCTGTCTCTCCTGTAGATTGTGTACCCTGGTATGGAAACATCCCAGTCATGGTTCTCTGTGTACCATGTTTCTGTGACTGCTATGATATCCAGGCATCCCTCTTCCATCAAGGCCACCAGTTCAGGGAGCTTGTTGCCCAGACTACGGGCATTAGTACTCATTACTCTCCATTTCTTGATGGTCTTACCCCTTTTTGCCCCATCCCTGTCCTTATTGCCTTTGTGATTTTCTCCATTTACCCCTGCCCTTCTCCCTATCGACATCTCTATCTTGGTGTTTACCTCACTTACTACCCTGATTTTGGAGGGGTAAGATTTCCCTGCTCCTTTCCAGTGCCTCCACCTTTGGCTAGTTTAAATGCTTGCCAATGAAGCATTTAAACCTATCACCTAGGATTCTGGTTCCCCTCCTGGACAGATGCAGACCATCACGCCAGTATAGGCCTGCATCACTCCAGGTGAACCCCCAGTCCCCAATGAAGCCAACTCCTTGAGCTCTGCACCAGTTTTTCAACCACTGATTGACTCCCATAGTGTGGAGCACCCTAGCCTCACCCATGCCATAGACAGGCAGCACCTCCAAGAAGGTTACCGTGTGTGCTACTTGTCTAAGGCCCCTCCCCAACTCCACAAACTCTTCATGCACTGCTCTGATCCCTTTCTCAGCCAGGTCATTTATCCCTAGGTGGACAATGACATCCAGTTCCCTCCCGTGCAGCTGCTCCAGCGATCCTGATTCAGCTCCCTGTCCCTCAAGCCATGGCGCCAGGCAGGCACCTGCCTCCCTCTCCTTCCTCCCCAGTTCTACCCCCTAACAATGGAGCTCCCTCCAGGAGTTGTTTCCTTCCCCATGGGGTCCCATGCCACCCTCCTATGGGTCTCCTTTGTGGAGGTTCCCAGCATCCTCCTTGGTCTCCACTGCAGGTGCCTCCATAGAGGAACCACACTTTACCAGAATGGCACATGAATTGTGGAGAGATACAACTGGAGGGATGCACCTCTATTCCACCACCTTCACCCTCCCTGAGCCCACTGTGGTCCCACCACTCCTCTTTCTTGGCAACCTCTGAGGCAACGGCAGTGGCCCTGGTGGTCCCTGGGTGGGAGGGACGTCCCCCAAATCCTGGCCAACTCAGCCTTGAGATGAGCAACCTCCTCCCTCAGCCCAGAGAGGTGCCTGCAGATGGGACAACACTGCATCCTCCAGAACATCTCCCGGACGACTGCTGCTCCACAGCCACTGCACTGCACCACTCCCATCATGTCTCATTTCTAGCCCCTTAACTGTTGTTTGGAATACTTACTCTTTCCTCTGTTTATTTTTTTTTTAATTTTTTTCTCCCTACTTACTTATTGCCTCTGTGCCCTTTGAGCTCCAGATCTTCCTGTTCTGAGACAAGTTGTTCCTATATTTCTCAGTAGTCTCCTTACTTGCTCAGAGTCAGACCTCCAGCAGCTAGAGGAGAGACAGACAGCTACTCTTTTCCTTCTTGGATGGTGAGTCTTTTGTGGCTCTGGGATCACTCACTTCCTGCTCCCAAATAGGAAGTTCCTGTTGTCAGTCAAATCCTGTGCCTATAAATGTAGAACTGGCTTACGGTGGGGGGTGGAGGGGAAGGAAGGAGGGCAATATAGTCCCAGTAGAGTATAGTTACAACAGCAGCTCCTTCTTCTTGGTGTTCTCTGCCTGTTCTCTGGCAGAAGCTATCTAGGGGAAGTTTTTAAATCTGGCTTTAACCTGGCTTCCTTCTAGCTAGGCCACTCCCCCTACTTTACAGCTCTTTCTACAATTAGTTAATTGCACAGATAACAATTCCCTTCAGCCACCTGAGACAAACACCTAGATAACTGCACAGATAACAATTCATGTCAGCCAACTCGGACAAACACACTAACTTTTTTTTGTTTTGTTGCATCCGTGGGACTTTCTCTCCCTCTCCGGCGAGGGGGGACACCAGTTGTTGGCTCGCTTGTGACCTCTGGTGGAGGCTGGGAGCATTGAACTGGCACTGCACTGCAAGGGGCGATGCTGGGGCACGATGCCAGAGGAAGCGCATGCGGACGTGTGTGCTCTCCCCCCCCGGCATCCTTGCACGCCCCGTCATGCTAGCCAAGAAAACAGGGAAAAAACATGGTGCTTGGTCGCGGCGGCTTGATAGCCATCTTGGGGACGCCTGGCCTCAGGGGGCACCACTGCCGAGTACTGGATCCTGGTTTGGTGGGGAGTGAGGGGGGGCTCTCCGCCGCCCAGCCGTGGGGGGCAAGCCGCGGGGGTAACTGGGCAGTGGGGGCTTCATTGGGGGATGAGGCAGAACCAGATGGCAGCCAGAGAAAGGACGGATGCCAGGACGTGAAATGCAGACCAGAGGTGCCAGACAAGGTAAAAAGGACTAACAAAATAAAAAATAACAGCAGCTCCTTCTTCTTGGTGTTCTCTGCCTTTTCTAGAGAATGAATATGGAAGTTTCAAGTCTGGTGACATTACACATAAGGTAAAACAAAAATGGGATGAGAACTGTAATGGTCAGCAGGACTGCAGCAATAGGAGTCAGATAATCTACCTCCATCATTTGATGGTACCTTGTCAAAAAAGTTAGGTTGTTCTGCAATGCCAAGTAGGCCAGATCCCATAGACAGGTGGATGGAATGTGTGTCTTTATACTCTTGCAATTATCATAAATCATCATTAACACCATTAGCACCCTGACCTTTGAAAACATCCAGCAGCTCAAACTCTGCCATAAGGAGCTTCTGATCTAGACAAAAGAGAGCTACATCACCAGTTTGCACTGAGGCATCTAGATCTATGTGATAATGGCAATCGCCGATGGGTGATCGCCGTTAGGGCAATGGTACATCACTGATATGAAAAAATATTTCGGTGACGTGCTCCCTGGCACACAGCAAACTATGCCAAGGAGTTGGGATTTTCCGCTTTACGCACTCCAGCTCTAAGGATTCTAACTCAGGGGGTGTGCCCATGGAGGTGCAAACACGGAAAATAAAAATTTGAGCTGAGCACAACAGAAAGTACCTGTGCCTGGGCCCAAACCCAGCACCATTCCGCCACAGCCCTGAACCCACCCACTACAGCAGAAACAGCTTGGTAGCTTGCGCGGCGCCACCCCTCTGACCCATCCATCCCCTCCACCCCACGCTCAGCGTGCTCGCTCCCCCACATGTAAGCATATAGTGACAGGATGTCGCTATTTCACCACCCCATCCGTCACCCACCTTCCCCAGGTCACCCGATGACAGGCACTTGATTGAGTCGCCAGTAGTAAGGCACCCAATCATGGGCCAACAAAGCCACAGGATACCGAGGCATCTTCGTATACCTGGATTAAAGTAACATTACTGCAGAGTACCATCTTAGCTATGGTACCATGCTGTCGATATGATATCGTCATCTCCTTAAGTGGTGTGCTAACTAACCAGTGAATATCTGCAATGAAAGCGTGTGTCTCCAGAGGTTTCCTAGGTTTGGCCAAGGTAAGTTTACAAGCCTCGTGTAATGCACCTGGTGTTAGGCCACAGACAATTTCAACAGTATCTTTTAGAAAGAGTTTACTAGGGCATATCCAGTGTATGTTGTTCACATTTTGCACATGTCCAATTGAGGAACATGATAATGATCAGGATAGTGATCGTGGTATGTAATGACTGGGGGCATTTCCATTCTTCTGAATACATTATCCTTCCAATTCCCAACATTCAGGATTGAACACAGCCTGTAAATGTTATTTATTTCCATAAAGGACAAATTTAACAGGAAAGCTTCTTCTAATTGTTTCACATCTGCATACATAGAATTGACACTACCCACATTGTATTCTAGGTGTATCTGAATAGGCTGTATTGATGAAGATGTTACTTTGCTCAGCATACCTCTAACTAGATCCTCTGGACAAAATACAAAGGAATCTTTCCCTTGATTAGATCACTAACACTGGACACTGGCTTTCTTCACTAGTTCCTAGTATAAGAACTCTGTAACCTGCATATTTATTCTTTACGAGCGTCTTAACTGGCTAAGGTCCACTACCTTCTGTACAGTGGCACTGAACAACTCGAATATGTTTGCTGACAAGCATTACAGTATCGTGCAAGGTTTTTCCATACCCCACAAAGTCCATTTTGTCTGATAACCTGTTCTTGAATAGCTACCATGTCCTGTTGGAAGGTTTCCATACTGGACTTTAATGTGGATATACAGGTGAGTATAGCAACAGAATTACCAGCACTAGGGTGTGGCTTGGCCACTGAGAAGATGGCTACCTGATCCCTGTAGCTCCTCTCCTCCCTAGCCATATCCTTCATCATCTGCTCAGTTAACGATGCTTTTTCAGAACTAATACTGATGATCTAACTGCCAAAGATCACCTGACCACTAACCTGTCATCCTGTCAACAATCGTTGCAGCCTTGGAGGAATCTCTTGATCCGCTTCTTCTCAGCACTCTTCACTGCGCAGCCTACACATCATGGTGCTTCCCACTACAGCCTCTTCATCTTCTTCCTCTAAAATGGAAGGCCTACAAGAAATCAGAGTATGTTTAGTCAATTACTGCTGGAGACTGGCGAACTCAAAACCACCAACCTCAAAACTAATGACATAGTCTTGATCTCTCAGAGACTCTTCTACACTGAGCAAATAATTGATGCAGAGGACATTTCTGCCCATGGTATGGAGGCCCATATATGCAAACAGGACAGAATCATTAAGCAACTCTGGGACTGGGTAGATGACCTGGAGAACTAGAGTCGGCTAGTGGGCTTCCCGAAGGGGTTGAGGGCTGCAACACTACTGCATTTTTAAAAAATGTACTACCTATCATCCTGAAGCAACAATGGCCCAGTCCCCTAGAGATTGAGTGGGCACACCGATCACTAGCTCCTCCACCTAAACCTGGCCAATGGTTTTGTCCCATTCTGGCATAGTTCCTCCAATTCCCCACCTAGGAGCAAATATGTACTTTCGCCCAAGAGTGAGGACTGCTAACTTGACAAAGGCACAGAATTCATATCTACCCTGACCTCTCCCCGGCTTTAACTGAGCGCCGCCAGGGCTGCATGAAAGCCACACATGCCTTCATGAAGTTAAACATGCCATATCCTGCTACCTTGGGAATCATCCAGAACAGGGTATCCCACTCATTTTACTCCCCGGGATCTAGTACGATGTCTCGACAGCAAACATCCCGACGGCAAAAATCCTGTATTTTATTTCCCGATTATTACCTTCCTGCTCTTACTGTATTACCGACGAAGATTCTCCCGACACACACAGCTGATTGGTAAAGCTGATCATTGCACTGTATATCATTGCGATCAGTGTGAGGACCGATATTCTTTAATTGAGGTGGTTTTCCTTGTTTCTTTTACTGGGTTTTGAATATGAATTGATATGTGGATGAATGAGTGAGTGCTGAGGAACGACCGTGTGCTGATGGAATCACGAACAGTGAAGGTCAGTGTAGGCAGTCTTCCCACACCTGTCTTGCAGGACAGAAAGTGAATTTCATGTTCTTGTGACCATTTTTTCTGATTTCGGCACTACTGGTGAAGCGGACGACAGGCTACAGGAGTTTGAAATGACCAACTTCAGTGAAGCCACTCCTTTCTGGGAAAAAAAAATGCGCATGAAAATTGAATTACTTTTGTATCATGCACTACTGTGTTTTCTGTTTCTGTCTCACTTATTTGTGGAATTGCTATTTTATTGTGGTGACATCCTCAGGGAGCGAAACTGGTTGCACTAGAGTTTGACTTTCGGTGGTTCAGTAATACTGCTCTGTTCCGTGACAAAAAAACCCTGTCTGCAGAAGCTTCAGGTCTGCTTCATGGACAACTGATGGTTTCTCTGTAAAAAGAAAGGGATGTGGTTCTCTGACATAGGAAAGGGAGGAATAGGAAGCACGGAATGTCTGTGGGGGTTGGGGTGGCGGCTGAAGTCGTTTGCAACTCTTACTCAGAATGGCGTTAACGTGTTAAAGTGCTGATGATAATGAAATATATATTCATGCTTGTTACAGACACTTGTCGGTATAATATATGTCAGTAAATATTTTGTCAGTCAGTTTGTATTGTCGGCAAGTAAATGTCGGTTAATTTCAAGTCGGGAAGTTTGTATTTGGGCGATCGTACTGATCCCACTCCCCAGAATCAGCAGAGAACTTTATCCAGCGATCTTGGCCATCCACTGACCTCCCAGATGCTGGTGAGCCCCTGGATATGAATACCACCCAATCGCTGCACTCACAACACTCCAAGGCTTTAGTGAGCCCACCTCAGCCCTACAAAGAACCATTAGAAGATGATCCATGGATACCTCATTCCAGGAGGAGGGGCATAAGCAAAAAGGAAACAGAAGGCAACAGAAATCAAGCGCCCCCAACAACACCATAGTCGCATCCAAAGCAAGGACAGGGAAATCTCCTCGGATAGCTACGGGGGAAACACTGCCAACAACAGATATGCACTGCTGCGCCAGCTTTCATCCTCACTGGTCCCAGGGCCCAAACCACAAAAACCCAAACTTGCTGCTGACCTGTCCCTTGCTGCAGAATACCACAACCAACCTGCTGAATCAACTCCTTTACCTGCCAGCACTCCCTTCAGCTCTGAAGACCACCAGGCCCATTTATATGCTGTAGCTGCAAGCTCCTCCTCATAGAACCCAGCTATCTCAATGAACACTGGTTGATGCACTTCTAACTTCCACAAAATGTCTGTTTTTATGGCATCTGCTCCTCAACAGATGATTTGTGGACTCTTCTCCCTCCTACTCTTGGTGCTGCTTGGCAACCAACAATCAGGACTCTCCATCAATTAAGACCTGTTTATCCTTTAAAGATGCATTGCCATACTGGTCCCACCACAGTTAGCTTCCCAATACTGAATCCTATTACTAGTCATTACCTTTCTAACTTATGATCGTCTGACTATTTCTGTGTTTTTCTACCTCCAAAACTGGGGACGGTGTTAGCTCCCGATCCGTTAAATTTCGGGTGACCTATTTTCTTCTCTGAATGGCTAAGGGGACCTACTCAAGATAGGCCTTATATATCCTCCAATTTACCTAAATACCCCATCCCTCTTTGACTGCCATCACTGTGAACATCAGGCAGGTGGCCACGATGTCCAATAACCCTTTCTTTGACTGCTCCTCTGCTCCCTATGGAACACCTGGCTGCAACGATCCACACTTATGCAGTATCCCCTCCATGGTCCCTTATAGTACAATAACAGGGACAGATCTCCCTCTCCATCAAAGGCAGGCAGTGAGATACTATATTTCATTCTGGATTATCATACTGGGCAATGTACAGGAGAAGGCTACATGCCGATTTGTACTGTCCACCCACATCAACAGGCCCAAATAGTCCCTCCTTGCACTAACAGGGTATCGAGTCTTTTTTTGAATAAATCCAAGTTTTGACACTCTACTATGTCACCAGGTAATCAGTTCCACTGCCTAGCAGTGCGCTGTATGAAAAAATTATATCTCTCATTCTTTTCAACAGTATTCAACTTGCTCTACAATTTGTGTGCTCTCAAACCAGCAGATTTAGTCTGGATTTCAACCCCCAGCTCATTCATTAGTTCCTCCTCATGTATAACTTTGTACATTGTCATCAAGTCACCCCTAATCCTTCTTTGTTCCAAATTATATAGCCCCAGTCGTTATGACCTTGCATCATACTGGAATCCCTTCAATCCCCCTATCATTCTCACCACCCTGCGCTGGACTCTCTCCACCTTATTCACCTCTCCTCTTAGATGCGGACTCCATAATGGGGATCCATAGTCGAGGTGTGGCCTAATGAATGACTTATACAGGGGCATTATACTGGCGGGGGAACTATTCAGAAAAGCTCTTTTAATATTTCTAATCATATAATTAGTTTTCTGTATTAATTTAGTACAGTGTTCTCTAAAATTCAGATTCTGATACCAAAGTCCTTTTCCACTTTCACTTTTCTACGCAGAATTGCATTTAAATAGTAGTTCTGTTTTTGATTTCCCGTTCCCATATGCAAAGTTGAACATTTTTCAACACTAAAAGGCATCCTATTGTCCAATGCTCATTTCTCTACTCTCCCTAGGTCACTGTTAAGCTTCATGGCATTTTCCCATGTATCCACAGGCCTTCCCAACTTAACATCATCTGTGAATTTCACCACCCAACTACTAATGCCATGGTGCAAGTCACCAACGAATAATGCAAATAGCACAGGCCCCAGGATTAAGCCCTGTGGGACCCTGCTAGTCACATCACCCTCATCAGAGTAGCAACCCCTCACCCTAACCCTTTGCTTCCTCATATTCAACCAATTCCTGATCCATTTGAATGGCCTTGTGTCTTTACCAATGTTTGACAGCTTTTCTATTAACAGGTTATGCAGAACTTTATCAAGCGCCCTCTGAAAATCTAAGTAAAGCACATCAACAGGAATATTTTTATTTATGCTTCTATTGACATTTTCATAGACGCATAATTAGTTTGTTACACATGCCCTATTTTGTCGAAAGCAATGCTGCTTTACATCTTTATAGCCCATATTAATAAACTCTCCTCCAATTTAGTTTTCAGAAAGCTTTCCGCTATTTCACAAATGACAGAAGTCAAACTAACTGGCCTGTAGTTTGACTGTACTGCTCTGTCCCACTTCTTGAATAGTGGTATAACCATGGCTGTTGTCCAGTCATGTAGTACCACCCCTGTAGAAAAAGAAGTGTTTAACAAATATGCCATGGGTTTCGATGTTTGCCTTCTCACTTCCCTTAAAAGCCTAGGATGCAAGAGGTCAGGGCCTACTGATTTATTTTCCTTCAAATTATCCAGTAGGTTCTCAACTTCCAATGGGCTTATTCTAATAGTTAAACATGACTGTTCATTTACAGTGATAGTACTAGGTTTTGCCTTATTCTGATTAAACACTGAATAAAAGTATTTCATAAAGAATTTACCATCTCTACTGATGTTGTAATTTCTTGTCCCTCATGTTTAATAGGTCCCACTTGAGTGTTTGTATTCTTATGATTATTAAAGAGCAGCTGACACCTTTAGGACAACTTTAACAAACCATAATATTTAGGTACAGTTCAGCTTGTATTTTAAGTTAGTTCTGTTTTCCTCCTCCACATTATTTATTACTGAGGTCATTTACATTACCTGAAGAGTTCTCTATTCCTGTTGCTTTCTCCCTACCTGAGGTCATAATGCACTGCTTGTGACATCACAGTAACTCTCAGGGCAACACATTGTGATGTCACAACAATGGATTATGACTTGAAGTAGGGAGTAATCTATCGAAGCAGATGAACTCTAAGTGATAAAGATCATGTATTCATGCAAATTTACTCAGTAATAAATAATGGGAAGATAAATATATAAAATATATATGGAATGCGAGCTAAATTGTACCTAATTATTATGTTTTTCAAAGTTTTCGTTGAGGCATCGGTAGATCTTTAACATACGCATAGAAACTTTGCCCATTATCCTTCCTATGGAGTTATTAAACTCCAACTTATTCCTTTCAAATCTAATCATTTTTTTATTTGAAAACTACTAGTTCCCTTTTATAAACAGCAGTCGATTCCTCTGTTTGATGTTTCTTCATAGTGTCATAAGCTTTTTTCTTTTTAACACAGTAACGAAAAATCCTATTGGTGCACCATAGTAGCAATTTGCCCTTTTTATTATAAATTTTCTTGCTAGGCACCAATTTATCCTCCACCTTTAGTAATGCATCCCTAAATATGCTCCACATTTCCTCTACATTTTTATGTTTAAAAGAATTCTCCCATTCACAGTTTGCTAATTCTTCTCTAATCTTCTGGGAATGTGCCTTGTTATAATTCTTAATTATAGTGGACCCTCTAGCTTTTACTACTTCGGTTTTAATGCTAAATTCCATAATACTATGATCAGAATTGCTTAAATTTCCCCTAATGCTAATATTTTTTACCAATTCATCTATATTTGTTGTTACCAAATCCAACACCTCATCCCCCCTAGTAGGTTTGTACACCATCTGTTGTAAGCCAGCTGCCATCAATGTCTCCACAAACTTCCTTTCAATTCCAACCTTTGATGTAGGTATGTCCCATTTTATATTTGGGTAATTAAAATCACCCATTACCAGTACATCACCTGCATCTGCCATTTGTGCTATCTGCATATGTATGACATTATCTAATTCACTATTAGTGTTTTGAGCCCTATAATAAACTCAGATATTGAGTTTTTTTTCTTTCTGTATATTTACAGCAACCCAAAGTGACTCAATATTTGATTCAGTGCCACATATATTATCAGATGTACTATTAATAGTATCTTTAATGTAAACAGCTATGCATCCACCCTTTTTTTCTGCTCTATCCCAAGTATATAGTATATATCCATCTATGGCCAACAGGATGCTTGGATGCATCGCTAGGGGGCTCACCTCCGGAAGGAGGGAAGTGATACTCCCTCTGTATAACTGCTTGGTGAGGCCACACCTCGAGTACTGTGTGCAGTTTTGGAGGCCACATTTAAAGAAGAACACTGAACTCCTGGAGAGGGTCCAGAGGAGGGTAACCAAAATGATTTGGGGCTTGAGGCATAGGATATATTGGGAGAGGCTTGAAGAGCTAAATATGTACACATTGGAAGAGAGAAGGGACCAGGGGGACATGATCGAGGTCTTCAGGTACATGAAGGGGGTATAAAGGGGAGGAGCAGCCAGGGTGCTCCGAAGGAGGGGCAACTAGAGGGCATTGGTGGAAGCTGGAGGGGGGGAGGATTCAGGGGAGAAAGGAGGTGCTACTTCACTGAGAGGGTGGTGGAGCCATGGAATGTGCTGCCCAGGGGGCTGGTGGAGGCAGAAACGGTGGAGGGGTTCAAGAGGGTGTGGGACATGTACAGGGGAAGGGTTCTGGAAGCAAAAACCAGTGCAGCAAGAATATCTGGGACTGGGAAGGGAGAAGCCAGAGAAGGAGAGGGGGGCAGCAAGGACAGCTCCCAGGATGGGGGCTGACCAAACGAGCAGACACGAAAGACCGTTAGGCCTATTCTGCTGGCATTTTAGTATGTTAGTATGTTCCTATTCCAGGTGATGTTGCCATCCTACCATGTTTCAGTCATTGTACACATGTCTATATTTTTCATATTTAAAAGTACTTTCAGCTTTGATTTTTTGCTGATATTCAAACTGCCTGCATTTAGGGATCATGCTTTAAGTCCCCTGTTTTTAATTCTGGTAATTCTTTTTCTTGATTAACTAGCCTGGCAGGTCTACAGACCCTCAATTTTACCCTTCTCCCCTTGCTATTTAGTTTAAACAAATATCCACAGTTTGCCTCAGTTTTACTGCCTTAATGCCTAGTAAAAAGGTGAGGGGAAGCATATCCTGAACCTATCCCTGCCACTTAGATGGGAGCCTTGTCACTTTGCAGCACTAAGGAAAACGGCCCTATTGGACTATTAGAATTAGACCCATTGAGTCACCAAACCAGTTTGTTTCTACACTATAACAATGTACTGTTGTTGTTTGTTGGAGTTATTGTTTCTATGTACTTTATTGTTACTGTACTCCATGCTATGCGCTTCAACTGTCTCAATGGGCAAGCACGGTCTGATCTCCTGGCAGTTACAGCCACTGTCTACCCATTTCTACCCCACTTCCACTCTGAGAGGGCCGCTGTGTACTTTTCTTTACCTCCAAACTCCCTTACAATCACTGATACTCTTACACTCTCAATAAATGGACGACTTTCACTGTATCTCTTGGAATGTTAAAGGGCTTAACTCACCAATTAAGTATAAACAGGTTTTCACCCACCTTAAGAAACTACATGCTCAAGTAGCCTTTCTGCAGGAGACCAAACTTTCCTCCTTAGAAGCCCAAAAACTAAAATGGGGATGGGTAGGACAAGAGGTACACAGCACTGCTGCCTCAGCTAAAAGAGGTGTTTCAGTCCTGGTACACAAGTCCTTGAAATGGTCATGCACCACAACCAAAGCTGATTCTGATGACAGCTGGATTATTATGGCTAAATTTAATACCCCAGAGGCCCCCTATCATTATTGAATGTATACACACCTAACTCTGGTACCCCCCTCTTCTTTGCCAAGAGCTCCAAAGAATTCTCCCAATTTATCAATCCCCTGCTCCTCTTCTCATGGGGGGGATTTTAACTTCACTCTTGACCCCATCATTGACAGATCCTAAACTACCCATGAATCCAACCATAGGCTGCTGCTGTCCTCCACGCATTGATAAAGGAGTTCTCCCTCACAGACATCTGATGCTTCACTTCCCCCTTGTCAAGGAACTATACCTTTTACTCACAGGTCCACCATTCATTTAGCCGCATTGATTTTTGGCTCACCTCCCCCCAATTAATACAGAGCACTTTTGCTACCAACATTCACGCCATAGTCATATCTGACCATGCCCTTATCTTAATAACACTCCTGTGGGCCCCCAGCTCCCTGCACACATAATCATGGAGACTAGACCCCCTTCTTTTCAAAGACCCCACCTTCATTCCATGGGTCAGATGAGAAATTCAGGATGTTCTACACGTTACTGATAATGAGTCTGTCCCAGACAACAATTTTTGTGATACTCTCAAAGCCTACCTTAGGGGTTGCATAATTGGCTTTGCTGCCCACAGACACAAAACCAGGGAACATGCAGCAAGAGAACTTGAGGCTAAGCTTACAATCTTGGAGAAGAATAAGAATCAAAACCCCTCAGGAGACCCATCAAAACTGATTAGGACATAGGCCACACTCAACTCACTATACACAAGGAAAGCAGAACTAGCCCCCATCTGCACTAACCACAAATATTGGGAGGGAGAGGAAAGGGCAAGTAAAATTCTGGCATACAGACTATGCAAACAACAGGCCAAAATGTTATATTGCGGGCCTCCATGACTCAGCCAGCCAAACATGTACTGACCCCTCCCAAATAAGTAACACTGTGTGACAATTTTATACTGAGCTATACTCCTCCCAAGTCCAACACACCCCAAACATATAGACACTTTCTTAGATCTCTTGGATCTACCTCACCTCTCTCCATCGCCACAACAACAGCTGGAACAACACATTACTAAAGAAGAGATTGCAACAGCTGTGATGGCCTTGAAAAAAAAACAAAGATGGCTTCCCCACAGACTTCTACCAGACTTTCCAGGATACCCTCTCACCCTTATTCCTCAGGACCTCCTCCTATGCCTTACGGCATCACCTCCTACCTAACACCTCTAGAGAAGCTAGTATCACTGTCCTCCCAAAGAAAGGAAAAAATCCTATCTCTCCCAGTAGCTACAGGCTGATATCCATTATTAATGCAGATGCCAAAATCCTGGCAAAAATCTTGACCATGCACTTAGAGAAAATCCTTCCCTCCCTAATACACCCATCACAAGCCAACTTTGTCAAAGGCTGACTCAGCTACGACCACCTTCTCACCTTTATCAATATTACCCACATGGCTAATTCTACCCCCACCCCAACTTCTGCCCTCACCACAGACTGCAAAAAGGTATTTGATTCCATCAAACGGGCTTTCCTTTTTGAAGTTCTGAAATGTATGAGATTTGGACCCTACTTTTTAACTGTGGTACAGACACTATATCAAAGTCCCTCTGCCCGGATTCTCACCAACAGCCTCCTATCCTCCCATTTCCACTACAAAGGGGCACCCCTCCAGGTTGTTCCCTCTCCCCCCTACTCTTCCTACTGGCCATTGAACCCTTGTCCATTGCCCTCAGAACATTCCCACAAATTCTCTAATTCAAAACAACCTTTACCGAGTATAAATGCTTGTTTTACACTGATGATTTGTCTTAGTTGCTAATGTCCCGACACCCATCCCAGCATTACAACTCCTCTTGGCCTTATTCTCCTCCATATCAGGCCTTAAGGTTAACCATACAAATCCAAAATCATCCCCCTTAACCATCCATGTCAACACTCACACTTTCTCAACACTGCATGGAAATGGGCAGACAAAAGGATCACTTATCTTGGCATTGAGATCGCCCCTTCTCTCTACCACATCTGCCAAGCGAAGTTTACTCCTTTGTTAGAAACTCTCACCAATGACATAGCACACTGGAAAACTCTCAACTTATCCTTTTCAGGCAAAATCAATGCAATCAGAATTATGCTGGCCACTAAAGTCCTACACATTTTGGCCCACCTTCCAGCTGCGATACCTGACATATACCTCACCAAAATCAATCGGCTGGTGGAGAGCTTCATTTGGAACAACTCAACACCAAAAACCAGTCCTATTAAATTACAAAAGCACTGGTCCACAGGTGGTCAGGGCCTTCCCCACACCAAACAATATAAAATATCCTTGATATGTGCCCAAGTCCTCAACTGGTTTCACTTTACCTGACCACAGGCTCCCCTATGAGTGGATCTTGAAGGATTTGTCCTGCAGGACTCTTCACCATTACTGGCTTTCTACCTAACTAAACCCCTAGTGCACTTGAAACATCCAGCCCTAGGTATTTTCCCTAAATACTGGTATCTGTTCACCTCTGCTGTGAATATGACCCCCCCACACACACACACACACACACAACCACTTACATTTTTTACATCTGGAACAACCCACAGATATGCATCGATGATAAATCCATCAGCTGGCCACACTGGCAACAGGCCAGCATTTATCAGATACAGCATCTATGCACCCCTGAAAGTAACACCTTAGCTTCCTTTAAGGACATTAGAACAAAATTTGGTATCCCCAAAAAGACTTTTAGAGATACCTTCAACTCTGGTCAGCCATGCTGCCTCTTCTCAAAGCCATGAACACTCCTGTCAATGATCTGCCCATAACCAAATGGCTTTCCCTCCCTATGTGCAAGGTGAGCAAATTCTTCACCACACTAAGAGACATACACCAACACCCTACAGACAGAAGTGGGCCACTGAACTCAAAACCCCTATATCAGAGCAAGCATGGGAAACATGCTGGCTCTAGCCCATATGGCCTGTCGGCATATTAGGGCCCAATGAATACAAAAAAAGTACTATACTTCTGGTGTAGAACCCCGCAACTCCTCCATGCCTGTGGTATTCTACATCATAATAAATGCTGGCAATGTAACCAGTGCATAGGGTCACTCTTCCACCTTCTTTGGTCTTGCTCCCACATCCACCCCTTTTGGGGCTAAGTTCTAGACTTCTGCAGGGCCATTCTCCCAAGTTACATCCACCTTGATGCCCCTCTTATAGTGTTGGGTATTCACCCACCTGACCTACCTAAATCTGACTCACATATTAAATGGACCATAGCCATCATTCTTGTGGCCAAACAATAAATTCTTTGCAGATGGTGAACTACTGACATTCCTATGATGAAAGAACGGCTCCTTGGGGTAGGTCAGCTTGCATTGCAGGAACAGATGTCCCACATTGCTCTCCCTAAACTACCTGTCTATAATGAGATATGTGCCCCATACTTCAACTATCTATCCAGTCATATTTGCCATCCACCCCCCCCACTGTATGTCATATAATCCAACTTGACATTCTATCTCTTATATAATCAATACTAACTAGAACTGTACATAACAATACCACGCTTTTATGCTCTGATAGATGCAACTGTAATACTTGCTTTGTTAACCTTCACTGCTGAATACCAGTTTGTCATTTCTAGGCATTTGAATGTTAACTTTCACTGAGTTCCTTATATCTCAAAGTTTAATGTTTACCTTCTTGTTATGGTGATGTGCAGTTTATGTACTGAGTGTTATTGTTGTACTTAATGTTTTTCAATAAAATATTTAACGTTACGTTAAGAAAGAACTACCAGCACTGAAAAAGGAGATGAGCCTGCTGACTGTCATCAGGATGACAACTGAAACCAATCATTTCTTCTGTTTGGAATATTCTCCTTGACTTAATAATTCAAGGTTTTTATTAACTGGGCCAAAATGCTTGAAATCTCTGACCAAACATGTTCAGTATATTCAGCAAACCACTTGACAAACTCTGGGTTTGAGCTCAGTGTTGTTAGCTTCTTCTGTACAACAGCCTCAGAACTAAGGGACACACTATCCTCTGGCCTGTGTTAGTCACCAAAAATCCAGGTGTGTCACAGAGTAGCATGCCAAATTCAGGGCCTGATGCAGAATTTCTTGTGCAGGCTTCTGGGTAACATGGCTTCCTACAGTCAAAGCAACCACAGCACAGAGTAGATACATCTGCCAAAAAGGAAACAAAACATAAATTATTGTGTCTGGCTCTACTTTATATACTCTGTACTAAAGCTTTGCCTGATCAGCTACACAAATGTCACCTCTTTCAGTGGTGGCTAACATAATATACTGTAGAACTGCTGTTTATCTGACTAGTTACCCAAGTGGTACTTTCACCCAGAAGGGCTGGAGTGCAATTCAAACTGATGATAAGGCCATAATTGTTCAATGTGGGCCCACATGCTGAGTGGATTTCTACCACCTTTGGAATTTTGACTTCGTAGACCACAGGAAATGGTTTGCCAATTATTAGAAAAGGGGCCACACCACGGAAGGAACTTCTATGCCCCTTTGTCATGACATCTGTAGTTGTAATAGAATACCTGATCACCCATCTGATATTCCTTGGTGGAAGCTTTCCTGTCATAGTATGCTTTACAATCTTGGGAACTCTTTTCTAAGTTTTGTTGGGCAAATGAGAAGAAACTCTGTTGGCGTCTTTTCAGATCAGTGATATACTGATGTAAATCTGCAGTAGCAGATATATTCTCAGTTGGAGTTGGGTACAACAGGTGTAAAGGCAGTACTATCTGTCTACCCGTCATCATCTCAAATGGAGTGAGACCAGTTGAGCAGCTTGGGAGTAGAGCAGAATGCAAGGAGAATCAGAGGCAGTTTAAGATCCCAGTCTTTTGAACTATTGGTGAGATATTTCTTAAACGTGCTGATCACTGTCTGATTCATGTGTTCCACCTGACCCAAAGACTGAGGCTGGTAGGCTACATGAAGTTTCTTCTGAACTCTGAAGGTCTCACAGAGGTTGGTAATCAGAACCTTAGTCTGATTCTATGCTTAAGGGTAGACCCCCAACGACTTAAGACATATTTTACCAAAATGGCAGCCATTGTTGCATCTGTATCATTTGGTACAGACATGCACTCAACCCATTTGATGAAAAGACAAGTCACTGTGAGCAAATACCTATTTGCCCCGAAAGACTGTGGAACCAGATCTATCCAGCCAATCTGGATATCTGACCATGGAAAAGTTATCCCTTTGGCTTGTAGGGGAGCTCTGAACCTGGACTTGGATGGCTGAAATTCATGGCAGATAAGGAAACTTTTGGTATAGTTAGATACAACCTTATGCATGCCAAGCCAATAAGCAACTTGTTTCAGGGCATCAAAGGTAAGATGGTCACCTGGATGTCCTCTACAGATCTCATCATGGATATGATACAACATCATTCTCATGTAGCTGTCAGGAACCATCCACCTGGGAATACCATCTTGCTTGTGGGTGTAAGATGACAATGTCTGGTGCAGATGTAACTTATCCCTTTGATCATGTATGATGTTCAGCTCTTTATCCTGGGCCAAGTCCTCATCTGAAATAGGACAATTTACCAGGCCTTCTATGTAGTGATACATTTTGGACATAGTTTTGTCCTGCAGCTGAGCCTGCACCAGGTCAGAATTGGGCTCATCCCTAACACATGGGTACTCTTAGATGGGACTTCAGTGGTAGTATGACCCTTGTGTTGATCTTTCTGTCGACAACAAGGTTTGCACTGGGCTCCAGTGAGTAACTCCATGGTTCTCCACTCAAGGCTCCTTCTCTGGCTAGTTTGTCAGCCATATCATTTCTAGTCTGAGCAGGACCCCTAGTTATTTATTTATTGATTTAAAGATTGGTAGCTGGGAAAGGCACACTGAGCCAAGGCTTGTTTCCAGGTGCAGCTCGGGACAGAGGGGAACAGGAGTTTACAATATAAAGACATAGTTACATGTGAAATACAATGTACATTATTAGGTAGTGCAATAATACCCTTAATCCATGAGTAATCCTTGACCTTCCTCCAGTAAATGGTAATTTCATGGGTATGGACTGTATTGTCAATACTTATGATCAAATCTTTAAAGGGAAGATGTCATTTGCAGGGGCTCCTGCCCCTGCAAACTTTACCCTCCGGTTAAGCATTTTTGAAAAAAGCTCCTTTTTTCATGTGGCACAAAGTAATGTATTTTAATTTCTAAAGTCACTACCGGAGTGGTGAAGCGGACGCTGAGCAGCCATTAAGTGTAATGGTGCAGTGCGGGCGCTGCACCATGCGCCCGCTGCATTTGTATAAAGCGCATGGTGCAGCACCGCACCATTACATTTAATGGTGCCGCTCCAGCATCTGCTACACTTCTGGGTAGCAGACTTTTAGAAATTAAAATACATTACTTTGCACCGCATGAAAAAAGGAGCTTTTTTCACAAAAGCTTAACCGGAGGGTAAAGCTTGCAGGGGCAACAACAGCTTCCCTTTAAATCTGATGTCTTTACCCTTGGTGGTATTGAATTTGCCTTCCTTCCAACTAGGAATGTAGGACAGAACATTTGTCTCACATAATCAGAATCTTCACAGATCACCAACTCGGTGATATAGCTATCCAGGGCAGCATGAATTGCTAGTAGAATACCAGCTATCTCAGCATACTGACTAGACTTTGGGCCTAAGTTGAACCTCTGGGGAGGATGAGTAGGTTGGCCTTGTTCCCAGTATCCCCATCTCCTGAACATAGTTGTCCCTCCTCTAGGAAGGAACACCCATCAACATGGATTCAGGGTAGCATCTCACACAGGCTCTTCTCAAAAGGGCAATGTCTCCCAACCTGTAGGGATACTACAGGACTTTTCTGCTCATCAGTCAAGCTCTGGGGACAGTCCCCTACACACTGGTGTAGGTGTGCTAGGTCTTGAGCCAGTTTGCCTTTCTTATTTTTGGCATACCTGAACTCAGTGTAATGTCCTGTAAAGCCAATGCCCAGAAAACTATTCGACTGCCAGACAATTTGCCACCTCTGACCTTAGCACTTTTAAGGTAAGCTAGAAACTGGTGGCAAGTCTCCATAATCACTTTCTACCCACTGATTATATATCTACCCAGCAAACAAAAATGAAATAAATAACTAAGCATAGTGTTGTAAGGCCCACATGGTGGCAAAAACAGCCTTTTCACACTTTGAATATTTCTTTTCTACCTCACTCAGAGCCTTGCTTGCATATGCAATAACTCTGTTGTCCTGTTCATACTGCTGATACAGAACTACACTAACACACTAGTCAGTGTGACCTGTTTCAAGGTAAAACTCCTTACCTCTCTGGGGGTAAGCAAGGCAAGGTGCTTTCCCCCTCTTATCTGTAGCTCCTTCATGGCAGTATCATGGTCTGGGCCCCATAACCAGAGTTGCTCTTTCTTCAGGAGTTTGGTTAAGGGCTGGAACACCTGTGCCTAGTTTTCTATAAACTGGAATGTATAGTTGCAGATGCCCAGCAGGCTGCACAACTCAGTTAGATTAGAAGGTGTTTTTAGGTTCTTGAGTGCCTGAATCCATCCTGATTGAGGGCAGATATCGTCTGGACCCATTTCAAGGTCTAAGTACTTCACCCTCTCCCAGCACCACTGACCTTTCATCAGGGGTAAATCTGCACCTGCTTTTTGCAATTTGGATAGCACATACTGTAGTGCTTTCTTATGCTCAGCCCATGTATGAGAGGCAATCAGTATGTCATCAACATATATGTAATAACCTTCTGGTCTGCCTTAGGCATTGCCTTGTGCAGACAGATATTAAACCCTGCAGGTGAATTAATGCAGCCAAATAGGCACCTATTCCAGGTATATTGTTGCCTCCCAAAGGAGAAGGCCAACTTGTGTTGATCCTTGGGAGCTACCTTCATAGTCAAGAAGCCATTTGAAACATCAATAGTTGTGAAGTACTAAGCTCCTGTCAGCTTGGCCAGACTCTGATTGATGCAGGCCATATGTCATCTGGATGGAGGAAACTACTTGTTCAACTGCCTATAGTCTATGGTCAACCTCCATGCACCTGTAGGTTTAAGGACAGGCCATATGGGAGAGTGCTAGGTACAGTTACACTCTATGATTATTCCCCTCTCCATAAGACAGTCAAGGATTTCTTGTACTGATTCATGAGCAGCCAAGGGGACACAGTACTGGTGCACATAGACCAGGTTTGAATCAGGGTAGGTTTTACCCTTAACCTTATGAATTCCTGTTTCATAACAGTTCATGTTGTCCTTAGGAAACATATTGAAATGTTATTATTTACAGACTGCTAAAGGAGTTTGCACTAGGTAAAGTGGTGATAAGAGCAACAAACAAAATCATAAACAGAAAAGTCAAGCACTCACAACCTCAGAATAAGCAAGGGCACAGGTCTTCAAAAATGTAAAAAAAAACTTTAATATGAGACACAAAAACACACCTTGCCTGACATGTTTCAGATGAAACTACATCCTTTCTCAAAGGCAGAAAGGATGTAGTTTCATCTGCAACGCATCAGGCAAGATGTGTTTTGTGCTCTATTAACATTTTTTTACATTTTTGAAGACTAATATGCTATTTACGTTGTGAATCTTGACCTTCTTTTTTGTTAATGTTATTATTTATTTATTTGGAATATTCAAGTAACACATTTGAGCAGAGCTCGTTTACAAAGGTTCCACATTACACGTTACAGAAGTAAATATATGTTACAGAGAAGAAACATAATAATGGATCATGCAGGATCCAAGAGTCATTTTCACCAAAGTATAAACAGAAAATAGAATAAAGTGAGTTCCTATGTTCCCAAATAATACTATTCAGCAAATTACAACAGACTGAGGATAGAGTACGAGCTAGAGCCTATGCTCATTAAATAATACAAGTGCAGCTGCTGTATTTGCCTTGTCAGAGGTGGTGCAGTTGCAAGGGGGCAACTTTATCAATAAGCAAGCCAGGTTATGATAGGTGGGACAACCAGGGCATTGTTAGTGGGATTAGTCTAGTGGTAGCACTGACATATGTGTAAGGGAGTGAGGTGCTTCTCAGAGCTGATTTAAATGGACCCAGTTTGGGTAGCTCCAACATGGAGGTGGAGAGTTCATTCAACCAAGTCGGTGCCTTACACAGGAAAGTCCTCATGGATTGATTAGTCCTGCAATGAGGGCCGAACAAGTGCATGTCTTGTGGCACGTCTAGTAATATGGTGGTTTGCACAGGTATGTAGTACAGACTGCAGATGCGGGGTGTGAGCCCTAGCAGTGGCTTCTTTCCAAGTAGGCAGGTTTGATATCGTAATCTTAGGTCAAGAGTGAGCCAGTTTGTACTCTGGTAAAGATTGCAAGAGTGTGTAAGCCTGTTCTCATCTAAAACAAGGTGGCAGGCCTTATTTAGAAGGGTCCTAATTCTGTTCATGCTGGTGTCTGAGGCCGCACCATAGATGACCAGACCATAATCCACTGAGGAGAGCACTGAGGAGGCTACTGCTAGTTTCTGGGTCTCAGGTGTTATGTAGTGCTTGTGTCTGTAGAAAAAACCCCAATTTTTGTTTGCTGTACTGACCACATGGTCTACGAGCCGGGTGAAAGTTAGTGAGCCGTCGAGATGAATGCCAAGATATTTGAATGAGGTCACCTGTTCAAGAACCTCTCCATTCTGGTTAATGATGGAGAGGGGAGGAATTTGTTCATTCTCTTATGGCTTGTGAATATTATTGATTTAGTTTTTTTGTGGTTCAGGAGCAGCTTGTTTTGTAGGAACCAGTGCTCAAGGGAGTGGAAGTTGTGCTGCAAGTTGTGGTTGGCAGTTAACTGATTGGAGCCATTGGTTATCTAAAAATCTCAACCAATTCTTCCTGCTTTCTAGCTTGGAGTACTCCAGCTAATCTGGTCTAACTCTGC
This sequence comes from Neoceratodus forsteri, assembly GCA_016271365.2. Classification (NCBI taxonomy): domain Eukaryota; kingdom Metazoa; phylum Chordata; order Ceratodontiformes; family Ceratodontidae; genus Neoceratodus; species Neoceratodus forsteri. Next base: position 706,062,816 of record CM057459.1, on the reverse strand, counting down.
CTGAGTCTGAAACTCAGGACAGGTGTCTGGCCTACCTATTACCACCCCTTCCTCTATGGTGTCTGACACACCTCTTCAGTCCACCAGAGAGTCCCCAAAGACTTGTGGATATTGCAGGAGACTTTTGTGCTTGCTTTCCAGCTAACCACTGCAGTCATCAGCTCCATTGGACTCAGACTAAATCAGAATCATGTGGCCTGGTATGGTAGTGAACACCCCTGGTAGCCCTGCCACCTCTGGAAGGGTTAGAGATAGTGAAACTACCACTGGAATGGTGGGGCAAACCCAGTAAAAGTGGTATCTACTACTAAACCTCAATTTATGCTAGTCTTCAGGATAATGGGCCTCATGCTAGCATTATTCACCAGGCTAGAGGTGTTACTCCCCTAAATATCAGTGGATGATATTCATTTCCATGACTAAGGATCATTCCCAATTTAGGAAAGGACCTGGTGGGATGAGAGAAGGTCTTCGATCTGTGCAGAACATGCCCTCTTTCCACATGGCTCCTCAAGGGAAAAGTCACAGTTTTACTTGGGATTTTAACAGTATAGTCACTAACCACCTGGCATACCTTGAGTAATGTCTGTTCTGCCCTCATGTGGTCCTGAGTACAAGTTAGGGGAAGGGGATCACCATTCAGGTCTGTGTACATACCTCCCAAGTGCATGTTCATGGAGGCATTCAGCCTCAACAGGATTCAGCACCAAGACAGTGAGGGTCCTTCAATCTCTCAACAATGTATGCATAGTGAATCATCCATTTGCTGCAAATGTCAAACTTGAGAGCTGCAGCATCTGTTGCTTCCATGGATGCCTTTGCTCCAGGCTCATCCTTGAGAAGTGTACTTTTTATAACCATAGCCGGTCTTAAGGATAGGGGAATTAGGTGGCTGCCTAGGGTACCATTCAGTAGGGGGGCGCCATCACCATCAAAGTTCCATTTTTTAATTTTTTTTTCCAAGTGACCTGGATGGACCGAAACTTAACATGGCCAAATCTGGTGTCATTTGTGGAGGGTGTGAAGACTTGTCCATCAGATTTGTCGCTGTATGCCTGCCTGACCCACCCACCCATAAAAGAGCCACTCCCACTTCTCTTGGATCTCTGCTGCTGTCTCTTTTATGTTTGGTGCCAGAGCTGCTGGAAAGCATGTGCAGAATGGTGCAAACTGGGAGTGGGTGGCACATGGCATAATCAGTTTTGATGGTGCATGCTGACAGCCATAAGGCAGTAAGGGATTGAGCTGCTGTGTTAGCGAGCGGCGAAGGAAAGCTGAGTTTGGTTTTAAACTAGCAAAAGAAAAAAGAAAAACCCAAAGAAGACTGAAGTTCAGTGTGCAGGGCAGGGTGAACTACTAGTGATGAGGGTGCAGGGACGCTGTACTACTGAAGGCACCGGAGCTAGCTTACTGTGACACAGGAGGGATGGGAGCCATCAGCAGCCAGGACTTGCCGGGTCCAGATAGAAACATAGAAGCTGATGGCAGATAAGGACTGCAAGGCCCATCAAGTCTGCCCATTTCCCTACCTACAGAAAGGATCGGGGAGAGGACAAAGTCCAAGGGGTTAGCACACAGGCAGCTGGATGCCACTGGACAATCGTGGATTCGCAGTTGAGGAGTGGTTTCTCATCACCATTGGGGCAGGGCTGTGCTGTGCAGTAAGTGCCCTGGGAGTCGACTGGAAAAGTCAAGAGAGACCCCTCAAGAGAGGGGACTGGAGTGGTGGGAGTAAAGTAAAAGTGCCCTCTACCAGTCTTGAACAGGGCCTGTGGGCCACTGACTGCAGAGAGAGTGAGCAGCAGCCAGCCAGCTGGGGGGCGGGGGGGCAGAGCAGGCTCAGGCAACAGAAACAGCCTGAATTTGGCTGTGTGGAGGAGACTGGTGGTCCACACCCCCCCATATTCCAGAGGAGGAGATTTGCATCCCAGACTCGAGCCAGAGGAAAAAACAACAATTGCCTATTGTTGGAGTCAAGGGTTCTTACAGGGTCCACGGAGTGTATGTGGTCCTGGACTGGTGGCAGTCATGTTATTTCCTGAGGGGCAGCCAGACCAGCAGAGCAACAGTTTGGCAAGAGGAGGACCATTTTGTCTAACAAAGTCTTTGACAGACTGAGAGATGATTCTGAAGTGATGCAGCCAGTTAGCTGAGCTGAAACAATAAATTGCAATTTCCTGACATTTTGTTCCTGTTCCTGAACTTCCTTGACTGTGGACCCTCAGCCTCAGTTCTGACTTGCCCCAGTTCCCCATGGTGGAAACGCTGTGCAATATAAGATGATTATATAGTATTTTGTTGTGTAAAATAAATTAAAGTCACCTTTGCCATGTGGCAAGACCCAGTTGGGAGGAGTATTTACTGTCTGCCTGGTAGAAAGGGGGAAGGAAAACTAAATTATTTTACTGGCGTGGTTGCTGTCAGAAAGTTTATTATCTGCGGCAAACTTGGCCCAAAACTAGGCAAAATGCAAGTTCTTGCAGGAAAGTTGCAGCTGCAGTTCAGTAAACAGAAATGAGCACTAATTAGCCTGCTGAATCTAGTTGGGATTAAAGAAGGTAGCGTTTTGTGACGGAATTGTTTTGTTAATGGAAAAATATGTGTTGCTGAGGTACCAGTTTTCCTGTGTTTGGGTTTGTGACATTTTTTCATAGTGAAATATTTTCATTGTAAAATAATTCCCTCTGACCACCCACTTTAGTGTATAAGATGCTCTTGAAAGATAACAGAACTTTATTTTACCTTCAGTGTAAGCCTTAAAATGCACCAAAAAGCACATAAAACCCCAGACCCCTGGCTTTTTACAAACATTTTTCACACACTACATGCACAACATACCTTTACCACTCACTAAAGGAATCCCCCTGAAATAATCAAGGTAACAGGCCTGCCGAGGAAATGGTGGTGGGGGGTGCCATTTGTAAGTTCGCCTAGGGGCACCATATACCCTAAGGCCGGCCCTGTTTATAACCACTGCAATGTTTGGGTTTTGAATTTAAACTTCCGGTACAACTGTCCACGTACCAAAGTGTTTTAGTAACCTATCAGCAGACGTGCTTCTGGACATTTATTGCCCTGCACCCATGCAGAGATATATTTCAGCTCATCTTTATTTACCACCAATCTGCAAAAGCACTGTGTAACAGGACATATAGGACTGACCCCTTTCTTGCCTGGTGTGATGTCAACAAGGAAGTAGGCTTTTGGCCTAAATTTCCTTTTATTGTCATGCTTTCTTGAATTATTTCCTGTTTCCCCAGGAAGTTGGCTTATTCTCTTTTTATTTTGCAACTTCCCTCCTGGGGAGGGCAAACCCCTCACATCCTTGGGAATCTTGTCCACAGTGCTAGCCTGTAAATTTAAGGCATTTCTGTGTGGGGTCCCATCTGTGGATAGAGAAGTGCTTGAACCCTCTTTCCCGTGCAGACCTCAAGGTGGTATCCTACCGGTAAGGAGGCTGGGAAGGGGTGCAACTATTCTCTGGGAAAGTCTGCTCTACGGGACCCATGGGCACCATGTTCAAGTAGCCCTGCTGAATCCCAGAATATGGTAAGAAGTGTCTTATTCCTAACCACAAGGTTGGGTTTTAAAGGACATGGCAAGGTTTGAATCTGTCTAAGGTATCAATAACAACCAGAAGCATTTTTTTATTGCTTTCAAATACATGAACTGTATGTGAAATCTGATTCTTGACAAGGTTCAACAACAGGTTGCAATAACCAATTGATTTAAACACTGATTCATTACAACTGGACAAAGCAATAGTAATGTGGTATCACTTCAACCTTCTAATGGGTATTCTGGATCTTTCTGTTTCGTTCCTTTAATGTTGCTGTAGACATCAGAGAGACTTCAGCACCAGTATCCGCCATAGCTGAAAGGGTAAATGTATCTTGGAGAACCATATCATTATACATTGTTTTAGCTTGGTCTTTTCTTGTTAATTTACCCAGGGAGCCAAAATATTTGGGATTTTTTTTTTGTGTTGTGTGTTTTTCCGAAATCAGGACACACAGGTGTGGTTGAATTTAAGGCACCTTCTCCTACCTGTGTAGTCTAGTCATTTCCTTCTTTCAGCAGAGGGGTGATCCTGGTGAGGAACAGGCTGGGCCTGCCTCTGGCCCTTCCCATGTGAGGGAGTTCTGGATGGGCTAGGTTGTCTTTGCTTGGGCTCCTCATAGGTAACTGCATATACCTCGGGGTCCACTCCCTTCTGAGGAAGATGTATCTTTTTCCTCTGGAGAGATTCCCACAGGGCTTTAGCTTTGTCTAAAATTACCTGTATGGGTGTGACCAGGGGTCATAACTGGCCAACGTCTATTGGCTGGTTTCATGCAGTAAACCCCAGAAAACTGCTGCGTTAAAAAAAATCTTCCACATTCTCTGTTTGTCCTGAAAAATAAGTTTGCCTTATCAACCTGTAGGAGTCTTTAATATTTCAATTTAGTTTCTGTACCATATTCAAAACTGCTTCAGTTGAACTGACACAATCCTTACATTTCCCAAATTCTTTTCGCATACCTTGGCAAAGCATTTCAAAATGTTCCTGTCCTGTTGTATCAGTGTATTCAGTACCCATTGGACTAGCTGCTCTGTGCATGATGATTGCAATAACATGATTTTTTTCCCTGATCAGCTATAAAGCCCCCTAAATCCTATAAATCTGTCCGCAGCATTTTGTCAGTTGCTAGTAAAAGAAGAATCCAATGGAACCCTTGTATTATGAAACCATAAAATCTTTACAGGCAAGGCTGATGGTGTCTTTCAATGTGAAACTGCAAATCTGTTTTCATATTTTTATAGAGAAACAATACTTTCTATTACCAAAATATTATACAAAGAAGCCAGCAGAGGAAGGTCATTTGGTCTATTAAGTCTGCTCATATTACAGGGTCCACAGCTTGAGCTACTGTCCCTGCCCTCCCTCCCCACTCCTCCCATTCTCCCTATCCATGATTCTTACTTTCCCCATATCCCTAAACCAGACTCTCTTAAAGCTGCCCACTGTCTTCAACGAGATGACCTCTTCTGGCAGGATATTCCAAGTGTCACCACCCTCTCTGTGAAGACATGCTTCCTGACCTCCCTCCTAAACCTCCCACCCTTCAGCTTCAGACTGTGCCCTCTTGTGTTATGGTTGCTACTCAGCTTAAAGAGACTCTTCTTATCAACCTTATTTATCCCTTTCAAGTACTTGAAGGTCCCAATCATGTCCACTCTCTCTCTCCTGTCTTCCAGGGAGTACATGTTCAGTGCCCTCAACCTCTCCTTGTATGCCTTACCCTGCTGACCCGCTATCATCTTTGTAGCCCTCCTCTGGACCTTCTCATAGAAACATGAAATTTGACAGCAGATAAGGACTGCAAGGCCCATCCAGTCTGCCCATTTTTTCTACCTTATGAATGTGCCATAGAGCATGTACACCGTCAATGACCTATCTATTCATACTCATCTTTATTGCTTCCTTATGCCTGTCCCATGCCTGTTTGAAGCCCTGCACTGTATTCATATCCACCACTTCCTGAGGTAGACCGTTCCATGCATCCACCACCCTTTCTGTGAAAAAGAACTTCCTCACATTACCCCTTAATCAGCCTTCCTCTACTCTCATGCTGTGTCTTCTTGTCCTGCTATTTTTCTTGTATTGAAACATGTCAGACTCTTTCACCTTGTTAATGCCCTTAAGATGTTTGAATGTTTCAATCATATCACCTCTCTCCCTCCTTTGCTCTAGGGTATACATATTGAGCTCCGTTAATCTGTCCTCATATGTTTTCTGATGCAGTCCCTGCACCATTTTGGTTGCCCTTCTCTGGACTGCCTCCATTTTGTTAATGTCCTTGTGCAGGTGTGGCCTCCAGTGCTGCACGCAGTACTCCAGATGGGGCCTAACCAGTGTCTTGTAAAGAGGGATTATTACCTCCCTCTTATGACTTGTGATACCCCTACTAATACACCTCAACATCCCTCTAGCCTTACCTACTGCTTTAGTGGTCTGCTTGGATGATTTCCGGTCATCGGTGATGATGACGCATGCCTTGGAAGTCTCTTTCTTCCCTTGTGACTGCCAGCAACTCCCCTCCCAGCCTATAGGTGGCTTCAGGGTTTCTCTTCTCTATGTGCATAATCTTGCACTTCTTTGCGCTAAACCCCAGTTGCCACTATTCCGACCATTTTGCCAGTTTATCCAAATCTCTTCTCATTCTGCCCACCCCATCTGGATCATCTACTCTGTTGCAGATCTTGATGTCACCTGCAAATAGACAAACCTTACCCTCCAGTTCATCTGCAATGTCACTGATGAAGATATTGAAAAGGATTGGCCCCAGGACTGATCCTTGAGGTACCCCACTTGTGACTTGCATCTCTTCTGACTGTATACCGTTTACCGCCACTCTCTGTTTGCTGCCTGCCAACCAGTTTGCCACCCAGTTGACCAACTTCTGACTCAGCCCGAGCCTACCCAGCTTATTAATTAATCTTCTATGTGGAACAATATCAAAAGCTTTGCTGACGTCAAGGTAGGCGACATCAACTGTTCCCGCTTGGTCCACCACTCTGGTTACCCAGTGAAAGAAATCTATGAGATTAGTTTGACAGGACCATCCTGTTGTAAACCCATGCTGTCTTGGATCCTGTGCTCCTATGGATTCCAGGTGTTGCACTATCCTTTCCTTAAGGAGTGCCTCCATAATCTTGCCCACTACTGAGGTAAGACTGACTGGTCTGTAGTTCCCTGCCTCCTCCCTGCTACCACTCTTAAGGAGCAGGATCACATGAGCCTTTCTCCAGTCTTCTGGGAACCTCTACTGTGCTTAGAGACTCACTAAATGGTTCTGATAATGTCTCTGCTAGTTCCACCCTTAGCTCCTTTAGTACCCTGGGATGTATGTCATCAGGTCTCAATGCCTTGTCCACCCTGAGCTTAGCGAGCTCTTGTAGGACCCTTTCTTTTGAGAAGGGACTTTGTGCACACCTCCCTCCCCCTGTGTCCATGGTGCTGAGCTGTGGGCCCTGTCCTACCTCTTCCTCAGTAAATACTGAGCAGAAGTATCTATTTAAGACATATGCTTTTCCTTGGTCCTCCTCTTCACATGCTCCCTTATCCCCTTTGATCTTAGCAATAGCCCCTCTGGACTTTCTCCTTTCACTAATGTATCTATAGAAAGTGTTGTCACCTTCTTTTACTGTTCATGCTAGTGTTTCCTTGGTTTGGGCCTTTGCCTGCCTTACTGCCTTCCCTGCTTCCCTTAGGGAAGTTTGGTATGCCTCCCTATCTTCATTCTGCTGCTTTTCCTTATATTTCCTGAAGGCCAGCCTTTTGACTCTGACCTTTTCTGCTACTGTTTTTGAGAACCAAAGTGGTTTCCTTCTTCTTTTCTTCTTGCTTTTCTCTCTAACACAATGGGATGTTGCTTCAAGTATTGCACCCTTAATGCTTGCCCACTTTGCCTGTACCCCCTCACCTGTACTTCTTCTTGCCAGGGCTAGCTTAAAGGAGAACTACACCCAAAACTTGAAAAAATATATGTTGTACAGAGTGTTTTAATTTGTATGTGAAGTTCTAGTGTTTCCTTCCCCCTGACTGGTATTAGGAGTTTTTCCCAAATTAGCTTGCTAGCTTTATGCTAGTTTTATGACCCCTGGGGATCGTCATACCTGATAGTGTAATTGTATTTCTTGTTCCCACAGTGCATCTTGTCTCACATGACTGTGATGTAAGAGAGACCCAACATTCAGCACACACATGCCAAACAAACTAAATATCTTAGAAGCTTTACAAGCTGCACAAAAATTACCAGCAGCAAAGTTTTCCAGGACAGTAAAACCTTTAGGATGAGGGTGGTCACCAAGCTGAATTCTACAGATTTTAAAATATAGCTATCTCTATTGTTGTGAACTGATTGTAATGCAATGCTTTCTGCTGGATTTATGGGCTCTGCTACATCACCATTACATGAAACAAGGTGCATTGTAGGACAAAGAAATGCAATAAACCTATTTGATATGGAGATCTCCAGGGGTCGTAAAACTACCCTAAAGCTAGCAGGCTAATTTAGGAAAAACTCCTAATACCAGTCAGAAGGAAGGAAACACTAGAACTTCACATACAAATTAAAACACTCTGCACAGCATATATTTTTTCAAGTTTGAGGTGTAGTTTTCCTTTAACTCTGTTGGCCATCTTATTAAAGTCAGTCCCTCTGAAGTCCCATATTTTTGTCTTGGAACGGGATGATCTAGTTCTAGCGGTCAAATTGAACCATAGCATGTGATGATCACTGGCCCCCAGGTGACCTTCTACCTGGAGATCTGTGATCCTTTCCCCAGCAGGTTAATGTTCTTTTTGAGGTATGGGCACCAGTACTGAACTCCATACTCTAGATGTGGCCTTAACAGTGACCTGTATAAGGACAATATAATCTCCTCACTCCTACCACTGATCCCCCTAGATATGCATCCCAGCATCTTGTTTGCCTTTACTGCTGCTTTCTTGCACTGCGTGGAGTGCTTCAGGTCACTAGTGATCATCACTCCTAGGTCCTTCTCCTCCTCTGATGCAGATACTCGGACTCCACCCAGATAGTACTCTGTTCTGGGATGCTTGGCTCCAATATGCATAACTTTGCATTTCTTGGCATTGGAGCCAAGCTGCCAGATTCTGGACCACCTCCCCAGCTTTTCCAGATCTTCTTGTAGGTCCTGTATACCTTCAGCTGTGTCCACTCTCCTGCAGAGCTTGATGTCATCCATGAATAGGCACATTTTTCCCTTAATGCCATCCCCAATGTCATTGGTGAAGCCATTGAACAACACCAGCCCCAGCACCGAGCCCTGCGGGACCCCACTGTCACCTCTCTGTGCCAGACAACTCTCCCCACAACCACCCTCTGGGTTCTGTCCTCAGCCAGTTTTCCACCCATCTGGCCATCTTTTCCTCAACCCCAAGATCCACCAACTTCCTGATCAACCTTTTGTGGGGCACAGAGTCAAAGGCCTTGCTGAAATCAAGATAGTGGATGTCTACGTTTCGCCCCTGTCTATTGTCTTAGTGACACAGTCAAAGAAGTCAATCAGATTTGTTTGACATGATTCCCCCCATGAACCCATGCTGCCTCGCATCCTGGAGACCATGCTCCTCTAGATATTCCACCAACCTTTCCTTCAGTATGGTCTCCATGAGCTTGCCCACAATGCAGGTCAGACTGACTGGTTTGTAATTCCCTGGCTTATCCTTGGGACTGCTTTTGTGGAGGGGCACTACATGTGCTGTTCTCCAGTCCTACGGTATCATGCCTGACTCTAATGAACTATTAAATAGGTCTGCCACTGGCCCTGCCAGCTCCTCAGCCAGTTCCTTTGGTACACTTGCATGTACTCTGTCTGGGCCTGGTGATTTGTCCACCTTCAATGTCAGCAGCCCCTCCCTCACTCTATCCTCCTCTATCACTACATCTGTGTTCCCTCCTCCCGCTCCTCTTTTGCCCTCCTGAAGGCACTGGTCCAACCTTCTCCATGGTGAAGACAGAACAGAAGTAATCATTTAGTATCTCTGCTTCCCCCCCATTATCCTCCACCCACTCCACCCCTTTCTTAAGTCTAACAATCCCTTCCTTCTTGTCCCTTTTCTCACTTATGTAGTGAAAGAAAGCCTTCTCCCCCTTCTTAATTCCTTTAGCTATCTGCAACTCCTTCTGTGCCTTTGCTCACTGGACTTCCTTACTTGCCTCACTAGTCAACTTTAGGTAATTTTCCCAATCCACCTCTCTCTTGATCTTCCTGAATTTTCTAAAGGCCAACCTCTTTTGCCTTACTGCCTGGGCAACCCCAGAACTGAACAAGCTGGGTGCTTTGGCCCTTGAGTTCTTCCCGCTGAGCCTAACACACTCATCTGTGGCAACCAGTATTCCTTCCTTAATGATGGACCACCTTTGGTCCACCCCCATATCTGCTCTGATGCCTGCCAGATGGCTCCTTAGCACTTTGCCCCTTTTCCTGAAGTCTGTCCTCCTGAAATCCAAGATTTTGGTCTTAGTCGGGATGCTTTCCCTGCCCATATCCAAATGGAACCACACTGTGCAATTGTCACTTCCACCCAGTGGCTCTCTGACCATTATTTTCTGTACATGCTCCCCATTTGTGAGCACCAGATCAAGAATTGCCTCAGCTCTTGTTGGTTCAGTGATGCCCTGAGTCAGGAACCCACTCTGCAGTCCTTCCAGGATCATTTGACTCCTAGTACATGTTGTGGATGGTATGCTCCAGTCCACCTTGGGCAGGTTGAAGTCCAGGAGTCAACCTTAACATTCATTTACTAGCCCAGGTACCAGTGCAGAATGCTGTGGGCTAGTGCAGAATCTATGTTACTTGCCTGGCTGGGCTAGTGCAATTCCTCTAGTGGAAAGCTGCAGTTCCATTCTCAATCCAGTTATCAAATAAATAAACAAACAAATAAATATAACTGTTATTTAATTTAAAGCCTTTTCATAGAGGTTTAACTATGTGCTGCCTTAGCATTAGTGAAATGAAAAAAATAGATGTTTGTGTATAGTGCATTTACAAACTATTTCATTTTATACTAACTACTGCTTTTATTTTTTGCTGGTAAAGATCCTTTCTCCTTTTCCTTTCCTTGTTTAGCTCAGTTCTCATGGCAGACTGATTTGTGACTTTGTCCAGGAGCAGCACAGTTCTAGGGTTGCCTCCTGTCCAGTTGTAGACAGGATAATCCGGGTTTCAGGGTCCTTATCTTGTCATCTGGTTTTGATTAAATGTAGTCCAGTTTTTGGGCCATTTTGAGTGCTCAGATAGTATTAAAACTGACTGTATCAAACCATTCACTGTTGCATGCATGCCCAGGTTACAAAAAAAGTTTTGATGTCACTAATCACAGGCCTTTGTTTGTAAAACCAGTCTGTCTAGAAGGTGTAAAGTATGGCCATTAAGACCATTAGCAGTAAATCAACCTAATCAACTCTGAATTTTAAGTATGGTCATTTACTGCCATGATAGGAAACAGTTTTTATACCTTTATATGCTGTAATGGGTTCCTTTTTGTTTTTCATATATTCTCATATGTTTTAGACTCACTTTTTCAAATTAGTTTTCACATCTTTATTGCCTTTGTCACTGTGTTGATTATTTCTCTCCTAAGTCCTCAGCAGCTGCTGCTCTTATTTTCTATACTACCAACTTGAACACTCCATGATATTAGTTACACCTTTACAGGCCATTGGAATAAATAGCATGGAATGGTGCGTCTGAAATTGTGGAATGTGATGTCTTAGACATTTGAAAAGAAACAGCAGTAGCTGATGAGGTAACGGAAACACAGTGTAGTATTGAGGCTACCACATATACTGATAGTTCAATTATCAAAAAGGTGGTCAAAGTATATTAGAATACATGGCTGTCATGGAAAGGAAAACTGGAGAGTGTTTAACAAAGAGAGCAACAGGTTGTGAATGGGCTTTGTACATCCAGCAGATCTGGGTTTAAATTCCCACAGCCTCCACTTGCATACTGTGTTGACCATAAACAAGTCACTTATTAACCTCCCTGTGTTCCTGGGCCACCCCTGTATATGGGGCTTGTGCCCAATGGGAGTTACCTGGTTGCCAAAGAATACAAATAAATAACATTATGCATTGATGCTGTTGAATTCATCCTTACCTTTTTTTTGGTGAACATTTTTTAATAGAACTGGGACAATCAAGCATTTCAGGGATCTGTGACCAGGGTGGGAAAAGGAAGGAAAAGGGGAAGAAAAGACACACACACTTCACGACACAACTTTATTAACTACAAATCTGAAAATGTGGAAATATATTAAAGAAGTCAGTATCCCAGCTGACATTAATAGAAAGCATGCTAACCAAGACAAACAAATAAAAGAGCATGAGTACGAAAAGACAAAGTGACGCTGTTGGTTCTAGCAATGTTGGTTAGAAAATATGACTGGTTGGGGTATGATGGTGCAAAAGATCTGATGTTCTGCCGTTTGTGTATCAAACATGAGATACAGTTGGGTAAGGTGGGAAATAACAATAATTTTCATTTCGGTACAGATAACTTCCGGCTTGACTATGTCTCATCCCATAATATCAGTGAAGCTCATGCTAGGGCAAATGAAAAGGAGGATGCCAGCACTGCTACTCCAAGGACAAATAATGTGGAGGGAATGCTGAAGAACATGAACAAAGCAATGCTTAACCATCTGGATAATGCCATGCAATTGCCAAGAAAGGACATCCTTTCACAAACTTTGTGTGGAAGGGTAGCCTTGATGATATGAAAGATATCAGTTCAGCATATCAGAATGACAAATATGCCTGCAACTTTATCCACTGTGCAGCCAAGATTCAACATATGGTGCTACGAGAAAAAATTATGGGAACAAAGTTAATTTATTTATTTTATTTATTTATTTTAGACTATCGGATATACAGACCTTTGAGTCAAGGATTCGTTTACAAAGCACCACGTCATGGAGTACAAAGACAGACAGTGTTACATAGTTCAATACACAGTAATAGTTACAGGTTTCAAGCAATAGATTTCAAGCAATAGCTACAAGGTTTCAACAGGTGTTACAGGAGGACAACGCCTCAGTCATCAGTGACAGAACCACTGACTCTCCAGTCACAGAAGCTGAGATAGTGTATGTGTGGTTTGCAGTTAAAGGCACAGTGCAAAATCAGTTGGTAGGTGTCCAGACTGCTGGCAGGACAAATGCAATTTTATTTGTCTTACGTTTAACAAATCACTGTTAATGATACTGACTGTGGGCTACTGCAAACTTCTGTGGGCTAGTGCAATCTCTGGTTCACTAGCCTGACTGGCTAGTGCAAAAAAAAGTTAAGGTTGACCCCTGTTGAAGTCCCCCACAATTACCACCTCTCCTTTCCCCGCAGCTTCCAATATTTGTGAGCTCAAGTCTCTGTCCCTTTCCTCATCCTGATTGGGTGGTCTATAAATCACCCCCAACCTCACCTTTCTCCCTCTATTGGACATTAACTGAACCCATAATGCCTCAGCCTCCCCTTCCTCTGACTCCTCCTTCATGCAAGTAATTCTCTCCTGGATATAAACTGCCACCCCTCCCCCCTTCCCAATTACCCTGTCCCTCCTGTATAGTTTATATCCAGGGATCATAAGGTCCCAGTAATGGTGTGATGTTGCCCAAGTCTTGGTTACTGCAGTTATGTCTACCCTCCTGTCTGCTAATAGTGCCTGCAGATCATCCATCTTCTTTACAAGACTCCATGCATTCAGAGACACCACCCTCCACCTAGAAGCTGACCATCCTTCTCTTCCCTCTATTCTTCTATTCACATTTATCCCCTCTGTGTGCACCTCTCCACATACCCTTGGTATGTGTTTCCCACCCCTCTACCCTTTGCTAACTGTGTTCTCACCCCCCTCCACCTCCTCTCTCCAGACCTCTTCCATCACTGTGGGGGGGTTCACTGACCTCCTCCTCTCAAAGTCTGCTGGCCTGCATGCCTGCTGCCCCCCCAAGCAGTTTAAGTGTAGTGGTTATATATTCCCCCAGCTTGTCCCTTAGTACCCTCAAACCCTCCCTACTGAGGTGTAGCCTGTCTAGTGAAAAGAGTGCTTTGTTTGACCAGGTCTTCTCCCAGTCCCCAAAATAGATAAACATCTCCTCCCTGCACCATTTCCTCAGCCAGTCATTAAAATCCTCTATTCTTCTTTTCCCAGCTGTGCTGGCCCTTTGTACTGGTATCACCTCTGAGAAAGCCAGCGAACTTCCTTCCTCCCTGCAGATCTTCCCTAATTCCCTAAACCTACTTTGCACTACCTTAACCTCCTTCCCAGCTAGGTCATTGGTTCCCAAATGTATAACTAAATTAGGTTTTCCTCCAACCTCCCTTACTATTTCCCTTATTCTTGGGCCAAAATTCCCCACTGTCATCCCTGGCATACAAACCACCCTACTGCTTGCATTTGGGTCCACTTTCCTTCCCCAGTGACTACCCCTAATTATGGAGTCCCGTATGATTGCCACCCTTCCATCCCCTACACCCATGATTGAATGATGTGATGTTTGATAACCTGTGATCTTTTTATAATTTAGCACATGACACTTTCTTCACAACTGTCCTTCAGATGAGACATTAACCCAAGGTGTCTTTTGCTTGTTTCTGGTCACTGTCCAGGTGGAAGTAAAAGATCACATGGTGCATATCGATGAAGAGCAGGGAAGTTCTCCCAGTGCCATGGCCACCATTCTCCATGTCAATAAAACAGAACTGTGCACCCATCCCCAGGGTGCACCTGGAAACAAGCTAAAACAGCTTAGTGTGCCTTTCCTGGTCAAACATTACAAATAAATAATATAATAAATAACTAGATAGATTTTACTTGGGAAGAAAAAAAGAGAAGCTAATTATTGTTTTAAAAAAATCATAAACTCATACAGATGGACCACAATAGTGCAAACATATATGTTTGTTGCCGAAAAAAGCATCTGTTTCTATTGAAAAGATAGACAAATATATTTAGTTTCTCATTGAAATACATTGGACTCCTAAGTAGCAAGCAGTTTCTGACATTACAATATCAGAATTCTATTGAATTCTTTTTTTTTTACTAGTAGTGTGAAAAGCAAAGGTGAAATCCACGTTTCACTGCACTAACAAATATTATACAATGTCTTAAAAAATTCTGAAATGTGATTGGCTAGCTGGCACCTCCAAGCCACGGTAAATCCTAACATTACCCATGGCAAGAGATGCCAGCTAGCCACATATTCAGTTCCCCAACCGGTGTATCAATCTGATCCCTGAAAAATCGCCGACAGAGCCGCCATATTGCCCGATCAGAGAAATTGTCGGTAAACTGCCTGAAACAAAAGTAAAAAACAAACAAACATCAAAGTGAAAAACTGCCATAGTTACTTAGCTAAAACACGAGTTTTAAATGGACTGATCCGTTCCATGTGAGTTCCCCCAAAAGTACCTGATAGGGAAAAAGAAGTATAATTTCTGTATCAATTAAAAAAAGTAAATATCTACCTCCTGTTACCCTGCATGGCAATGTCTTTTTCTTCACCCTCCGGTCCCAGGACTGCTGAAGAGGGGGACCAGTAGGGCAGTCACATCGGGCTCCACAGTTAAAACGTCTGGACCTTACCACTCGGCAGTCAGCACCTCAGCAGTGTTCTGTGAGGCCAATGCAGAGCAGACACAAAATGAAAAACACATCAGCTTTCTCCTCCGGGCCAGAAGTCGAAGAGGGCCAGGGAACAAGTCTTACAATGTACGGCAGCAGTCTATGCTCCTGCGCATTCTCATAACGTGCAAAGAATGTAGCCAGTGCTCCATAGTTGAAACTGCCTTGACCAGCAGCTACAGAAGGCTATCCCAGCTCATAGAACAAAAGCAGAGCCGGGACACAGTCAAGTGGCAGTATTGGTTAAAATCCTAAAAGGAGATGCAGCACACAGGTGCTGAATGCTGAGAAACTTCAAATTTATTATAGCACAAATGGCTTGAAAATAAAAGGATACAGCTCCAAACACAGCAAAAACAGACAATGTTACCCAGGCGCTTCGACTCCAACAGTGAGTCTTCCTCAGGGGTGTGGCACATAGGGAAGCACTACCCCTTTATACATGTCATGATTTACAATTAATTAAAAAATCTATTAATTAATTAAACACCCTTACTCTTAGTGCACAAACTTTTAAGTTTAAAAAATATATATTTATATGTGCTCATATGCTGATGTACAAAAGTAAAAAAGGTTTTTTTTTCTCTCATACTCAGCTTGGTTCCCTAAAATTCAAGTGGGTAAAAAAATCCCTGCTTAAATACTTTTAAGACATTATTTGTCAAAAATAAGCTACTCAACCAGCAGTCATTACTTAATGGGAACCAAGCTAAGCAGAAAAATATAGATCAAGTGAAATAAAAAAGGTGGGGGGGGTGAAGACCTGGACCCCGACTCACAGTTCAAGGTAGCAGAGCCTGGGAGCCCTCTGTAAACACTTATATTTTTATAAAGCATAATAACTTGTTCATAACAGTATGTTGACACTTGGTCTCCAGAGCCAAAAATTTATGTCCTAAAAAAAAAGGCAAAGGGAGAAATATTATTAATACTGCTGTTAACATAATATATCCTTCGTGCACTACATCTCAGCAGAAGTAAGTACTATTTACAAAATTATATTTATACATTTTTTATACTAAATATAATACAATATTGTTTTATACTGTGTGAGCCCTACACCTCGTCAAATAGGAAGTAGGAAGAGAGGTCAGGTAGTTCTTCTCACACACTGGAACTATCGATCTACTGGGACAACTGTGCTTGCGTTTAAATTAGGCTGAGTGTGTTTTGCCTGTGCCTTTGCCATGAATGAGTGGCTGACACATGGATAATTTTAATACTTTAGCAACTTTTGTTGCGAGGGATTCCGAAACCCCCACAGCGACTTCTGGGTCACTAAGCTCTTTAAATCTTGGCCCTGCTGCGAGCAGGTGAGGGAAATTACTGCTGGAGACAGTGAAGGAGCAGTCCTTTGCTGGGGGATTGTGTGAACCTTAAAATTGTTGCAAAAATAATAGTTTTTTTATTGTTTTATACTGTGTGAGCCCTACACCTCATCAAACAGGAAGTAGGAAGAGAGGTCAAGTAGTTCTTCTCACATACTGGAACTACCGACCTACTGGGACCACTGTGTTTGTGTTTAAATTGGGCTGAGTGTGTTTTGCCTGTGCTTTTGCCACGAATGAGTGGCTGATGCATGGATAATTTTAATACTTGAGCAACTTTTGTTGCAAGGGATTCCGCGACCCCCACAGCGACTTCCGGGTCACCAAGCCCTTTAAACCTTGGCCCTGCTTTTAGCAGGGTGAGCGCGGGCAGGGCACACGTCACCATGCGTGGAGATGTGTGCAGAGACATGCAGGTCAGCGCATGTTGACTGTGTCAACTGGGTTAACAGGGTACAGAGCCCTAACATATGCAAGCATCAGGTACGTTGGATGCAAATTGTAAGAATGGCAGCTACTTGCACCAGAGTGACATTAGGCAACTTATGCAAAAAGTGAAGTATGTATTTATTAGGAGAACCCATCAAGGAATTTGTATGCGATAAGTGCCTATTGATAGAGGTGTTACAAGTGGAAGTTACTGCCCTGCAAAGGAGGGTGCAAACGCAGGCTGACATTAGTACTCTTGAGGATTATATTGCTTCAGTTGCTGAGTACATAGCTCCTGAACCAGAGCAAGTTACAACAGGCCCCCAATTAACTACCGAAGCACCATTATTACAGGACATTATACAGGAGGAGTGGTGTAAGGTGACCCAAAAAACTAAGAAAGGTAGAAGGAATATTGGGGTACTTCAAACGTATTGACTCCAAACAAATATAGCCTCCTTGAACATGATACTTCCGCAGGAACGTTTCACAAGCAACCATACAGCAGACTCACAGCAGCACAGGCTCTAATGTTAACAGTACAGATAGGCTGTTAGAGCAGGAGGTTATAGCAAACAACGAAGCACAACGAGATGTCTTAATAATTGAAGACTCTATCATATGCTACACTGATGCTACAATTATGTAAACATAGAAATATGAGTACTACGGTCAGTGTACTGCCTGGTGCAGGCATAGCAGACATTAAGCATCTCATGTCTGGACTCCTTGAGAACACTTCTCAGCCAGTAGTATTGTTACACACAGGGGTCAATGATGCCAGCAAAAGAAAGATGGTAGACATCCAAAGGGCTTTGAGTTTGTGGGTGCAGCCCTTAAGGCCAGAGGATATAATTTAATTATTTCTGGTATCCTCCTTATCCCTGGGATTAGTCATATAAAATGCAGGGAAATTGAAGGCCTTAATGGCTGGTTAAAAAGATGGTGTTGCAGAGATGATCACACCTACATAGACAACTGGGGGAGCTTTCATGATGCAATGCTGTTTGCACAGGATGGGCTTCATTTGAATAGACAGAGAAAGCGAATGTTCTCACATTCACTGAGGCTAAAAATTGACAATTTTTTAAACTACCAAATAGGGAGGACAGGGGATGCCCTGCACAGGCAACATTACAATCAGGCCCAGTACCCTTGGAGAATTGGAAATGCCTACTGATTAATGTAAGAAGCCTAAATAACAAATTCTATGAACTTATGTTTACCTTACGAGAGACCAATACCAATTTATGTGCCATCACTGAGACATGGTGGAGCCAAGAGGACACATGGAACAAACAAATTCCAAGCTATGTCCTTTATAAGAAGGATAGATCACACTCTAGGAGTGGTGGTGTTGCCTTATATATAGCTGAAAACATTATGTCTGAAAGTGTGGATACTTCACTGTGTGATTCAGCAGACATTTTATGGGTCAAATTACCCCCCCCAAACCTAAAATAAATGTTGGGGTAGTATATAGACCACCATCTAACTCACATTTGGAAGATCTACATCTCTTGGAGTTTATAAATAAAATAGCTTCTGCAGGAAACCTTATTCTAGTGGGTGATTTTAATCTCCCAGGAATAAGTTGGGATCTCCTGAAAGCTGCAACATCTGGCAAACAAAGCTTCCTGGAGGCATTTATGTTGGCTGGTCTGGACCAACATGTAAAGGAATGCACCAGAGACTCCCATATTTTGGATCTGGTTCTCAGCAACATGGGAAATAATATTCAGGACTGCCAAGTTCTGCATCCTCTTAGCTCTAGTGATCATAACATGGTGGGGTTTTGCTTCAAAGGGAATATGGCTAAATCAGTTGGTAATACAGTAGTATACAACTATAGCAGGGCTGACTTTAACAGTATGTAGAGACATCTTGTCGACATGGAAGTGGCAATCAGATTTTATTGGGCAACCCCTACAACACATGTGGGGGTGTTGTGTAGTAAAATAATAGAACTGGTGCATAAGTTCACACCCAGCTCTAGGAAATATAAAGATCCCCCCCCAAAAAAATCCACCCTGGTTGACACCAGCAGCTAAGAAGGCTATCGAACGTAAAAATAAGGCATATCATAAGGCCAGGAAATGTGGACTTCAGACTAGCTGGGCAGCCTATAAATCAGCCCATAAATTGTGTAAAAATAGCATATACAAGGCCAAAGCAGATTATGAAAAGAAGCTAGCAAAGTAAAAGACAATTACAAGTCCTTATTTTCTTATAAAAATAACAGGAAGGGCAGTAATAAAGCAATTGGACCTCTGAGGGACTCTAACGGGGAACTATTGGCTGAAAAAAGCTCAATGGCCAAATACTATAATAGCTACTTTGCCTCAGTGTATAATGCCAAAACCCAAGCTACCATGAAGCATCATGAACATGATGATAACCAGACATTTAAAATCAACATTAATGATGTTAGAGATAGGCTGAAAGCACTGGATCAAAATAAAGCCCAGGAACCCGATGGTCTCCACCCTAGGGTATTGAAGGAATTGGCTGAAGTCTGGCAGCACCAGTAGATTATGGAGTGGTGCTGGTCAAATCGAGACAGGCGGAAGTGATTCCCCTACATAAAAAAAGGGTCTGGGCAAGACGTATCCAATTATAGAACAATAAGCCTGACATCAGTACTGGGAAAAATCCTTGAGGACATTATTAAACACATATTACTGATGTACTGAAACTGTCAGGGGATACAGACCAACATCAACATGGCTTTAAAAAGCGTAGATCCTGTCAGACAAATCTGTTGGAATTTTATGGCAAGGTTAGCCAGGCCCTTGATTCTAGGAATGCTGCAGATATCATATTATTAGATTATTCAACGGCCTCTGACAAGGTTCCATCAAGGCCAACTAGTTGATGCCCCAATTCAGCATGGTATACATGGGAGTATTACTCATTGGATAGAGGGGTGGCTGAAAAACAGAAGGCGGAGGGTTTGTGTGAAGGGCTCTACGTTAGGATGGGTGCAAGTGACTAGTGGGGTTCCCCAGGGCTCAGTGCTGGACCCCTCTCTTTTTAACTTGTACATTGCTTCTATGGAAACTATTACATCGGTTTGGCTATCCAAATTTGCAGAAGATACAAGGATAGGGTCTATAATAAATTGCCAGAATGATGCTACAATCCTTCAACCAGCCTTGAGTGAACTACAGCAGTGGGTAATAATAAAGAAATCTACCTTTAATACTGATAAGTGTATGGTAGTGCACATGGGAAAAAACAACAGTCACCAAAGGTATAGGCTAAATGGGGAGGAGCTACATTCAGTACAAGATGAGAGGGATTTGAGCATGCTAATTAGCAATGACCTTAGCTTTAAGTCTCACTGTAGTCAAGCTATTAAGAAATCTAGCAGTTTAATGTATTGTATTAATAAACATATTACGTGTTGAGATAGGCAGGTTATGATACCCCTTTACACAGCACTGGTTCGCCCACATGTGGAGTACTGTACCCAACTCTGGCCACAGGGGGTAAAACTGAAATCAGAGCACTGGAGCGAGTGCAGAGGAAAGCAACTAAGTGTATTGGTGGACTAAATGGGCTGAGTTATCAGTAGAGACTTCAGTCATTGGGTCTTTATTCTTCGGAGTATCGTAGACTTAGGGGCGACATGTACCTGGTCTACAGAGCATTGTTTGATGATGAACTATGGGCACAACTGGGACTAGAGTTGAGAACAAAGGCACACGCTACAAGAGCGTAAACAGTACAGCTAAAAGGCAACACCTATCAGACAAAAAAAAGAAAATACTGGTTCAGTATGAGAGTTACAAAAATATGAAATGAGCTCCCACTCAAAGTAGTGGCTAGCAAGACTATGTCTGAATTTAAAAGACGACTAGATGACTATTTGGTAGCAACTAGTATCTCGGGTTATAATTAATATTTTTGGAGAGCTGTTATGGACCTATAAATCTTATTAGCTCTGTAACTTCCTATGAGACCTATGAAACCTACCTATGAATACAGCCCTCTAGAGGTAGAGGGAGGCACTGGAGGATCAAAAAGGAATGCAAATATCACACATGTAATACAGCAAATTAGGATAATTTTTTCTAATGTAGTTGATTACTTTTGCATTTTACTAGTTGTTTATTTTTTTCAAAAATGGTTTGAGATCTCACTGATTGTTAAGTCCCTTAGGATTCACATTTTGTAGTTTGTATATCCATTTGCATTCATTTTGTAACAAAAGGTTTGGCCTATCTCCCCCTTAATCTCAGTGGGTACCCATTCAAATCCTATGAATTTGAGACCTTCAGTATTGGAAAGTTGTTGCATAGCAAAATGTGCACCCACTGGTGTATTAAGATTCACATTCATGATTGAGTGAACATACTCCTGAATTCTCTGTTAGAGAGGGTGAATAGTTGTGCCCACAGACAGCAAACCACGTGAACACCACAGAGTGTATACCACATATGGGGTGTCACATCACATGTGATGAGTTGTTCAATCTTGGCACTAATACTTGGGATTTTGGGATGTTGAACATTTTTCTCTGACACTGCATATTTGCAGATGTTGCAGCAAACACACTTATAGAACCCTGGTGGTCTAGTGGGAAGCCAAGTTCTACTTGTTTCTGTTTGGATTGTCATTCAACTATGGACAAGCTTGTCCCTAAGACTGCTTGCCTTGCAAAATGTTACTCGTGGTTTAGCTCCCACTGCCATCCCCAGTTCTGTATCGCTTAGGAGACTGGCCCAGTTTCTGTGGACCACATTCTCGATTTTCCTTGCCAAATGATTATATTCAGTAATGAATGTACAAAGTGGGGCCCCCTCTGGAGCACTGATTTTTGCTTTTAGTAGACTATTTCAGGGAATTTTTCCCACTTTATCTAAAAATGTTTCCGATAAATCTGAGTTATAACCCCTGTTTTTAAATCTTTCAGTTAGTTCTTTTGCTTGTGCCTCAAAGGTCAGATCATCACTACAATTTCTTCATAGTCGAAGATACTGTCCATAGGGAATAGAGTGTTTTAAACGGGGGGCACCGGAAGCATGAAGGAGAGAATTTGTTGCTGTTTGTTTCCGATAACACTGGGATATAACGGAAGAATCTGTCTGTGAGGCAGTCAGGTTCAGGTCGAAAAAATTAATGGTTTCTATACTGGCAATATAGGTGAATTTGATATTTAGATTGTTAATAGTAAAGGAGAACTGTCATCAACAGTGTTTCTTAACGTCTCAAAGTCCATAAAAAGCTAATTTGAGTGAGCCATTATATATATGTGTGCGTCTCTGCAGTCCAGAGTTATTCATATGTAAATCAGTCTGTAATTAAGAGCTGGGGGCAGCCATGTGTTTTAGGCTCTTGACAGGAAATGATGTCGCCAAGGAACTTAGCCCTCCATTTACTGCAGGTTAAATAGGAAATCATCTGTTTTATTAAGTATGTTTTAAGGTGTTATTACAACACTTTCTACATTTATAATAATTGTTTTGTATGTGCATTGAAACTAATAAGTTATCACCTTTACATTTTAAACTGTTAGTAAAAATAATCCATCTTTAGGATTGCTTTAACCTCTAGGCTGTACTGCCAGCTGATCATTAAAAACAACACATATTTCAAGGCTGACTCTGTGGTGTCAACAGGTATGGGGCCCCATATCAGGATTTCTAAACCCTGGTTGTGTTCATGTCAGAACAGATTTCTGGGGCTGCCGCAGCACCGACTTCTGAATTATTCCATTCCCTCTCTTACAGCCTTTTCTCTTACAATTTCGGGTGTGAACTCAGGTCTACAAAATGCAAATGTTGCTACTTACCTACTGGTCTGGCATCATGGGGCCAGCCTTGAAATGTGTAGTTTCTGATTTACAGCTGGCAGTACAGCCTAGAGGTTAAAACCAAGAGCTGTGAACAGGCTTCTTTCATCCAGCAGAATGGGATTTTGTTCCAACATGTTCTTCTTGTATATTGTGTGACCAGAACAAGTCATTTAATTTCCCTGTGGTCCCAAAACACACCCAGAGATAAGTTGTAGTTGTGTGTCTTTCCTGGGCAAAGACAGTAAAAACTATCTGAGTATGTGTTATGATTCTGAAAATATTATGCTCCTTCTATCCAGATTTGACTTGAAAAGAAAAGAAAAATGGGACACCATTTATAGTTTATTAATTGAAAAAAAAACCATAGATGGACAACATTTTTAAAACATGCATGATCGGAACTGTATTATTAAAATATAGAATAATATATGGGTGGTTGTATGTAACCAGAATTTTACATACACACACACACACACGGTATGGGATGCTACATTAACCCCAAGGGCAAAGTCCAAGGGGTTTATAAAAACATCCCACACCACGGGTGTGTGCAAAATTCTGTTTTTTACACCCACCCATCCACATATTATTTTATTTAATAAATGGTGATAATTTTTTTCCCTTTCAGCACAGTTCAGTTAGTGCAGCACTTCTCTCACAGATAAACACACACACACACGCATGCCCACCCTTCACAGACACACTTGCACACACAGACGTGCGTACGCATGCGCACGTGCACAAACACACACAGCCTGTCTCTCCCTTTTTTCTTCTTTCTTTTTTTACATTACAATGGGAATGGCATTCTGGAAAGTTGCGGTCCATTGGCAGAGCTGCAGCATGTAAGACATGCTTGAAGGGCATGAGCGGCAGGATCAACCAGATTCATTTGTTTCCTTTACGATAGAAAATCCCATTCCATCCAAAGTATTTCAGTAAGAAACTGTTATACTTATTTTTTTTTTATGACATTTATATTCCTCTGTGCCACAGACCTCACAGTCTGGGGGAGCCCCAGCCCCATCACCCTGGCATCCAACATCCGGCATAAGCTCCAGGGCTTACTCCCCCCGGTGGGGTCAGCAGGGGGACCCTCCCCTACTGAAACCGGATCTATGTTTCACGCCATGGCTAACCAGGTGTGGGGCCTGCGAGCTCCCCAGTCATCTTCCAGGAGCTGTTTCCTGGTTTTTCTTGTCATTGCAGTCGCACAGCATGCAATGACACCTGCAACGGGGTTGTGCACGCTCCCACGCACAGCCCCATCAAGCGTCTGCCACGCACCGTGCCCCATGCAGTAGCAGCCCTGTGGCACCGAGTCCCAGCTTCCACCAGTAGTCAGGCATGCACCGGTCGTCGATCTCCCCCCTTTCCGGAGATGGAGAGCAGTCCATTGGACACTTGATCCATCTCCATCCCTGCCAACCCCCGGTGGCCCATGCTCATTCCCGAAGACAGATCACTGGGGTATCGTGAAGTAGGGCCCCAGCACCCTAGCCCTCAGCACCACCCAGCTGGCGTTATACTTTTAACTTCATCAAAAAAAGTAAAATACTCTTTTAATAATGCATTTCAGGTTATGCGCTATTTAACAATGTTGTCCATCTATGTGTGTTTGCAATTAATAAACAATTAACGGTGTCCTCATTTTTTTCTTTTCACGTCAACATGCTCAGATTGTTTTCACTGTCATTGTCCGGGAAAGGCATGCAACTACGGTACAGCTTGTTTCTGGGTGTATTTTGGGACCACAGGGAGGATAGGCAATATAGTCTAGAGGTTGGAGGAATGAGGTGTGAATGAGCTTGGTACATCCAGCAGACCAGACCTGAGTTTGATTCTCACAACCTCCACTTACATACTGTGTGACTCTGAGCAAGTCACTTAACCATCCAGTGTTCCCAGGTCACCCCTGAAAACAGGCACTTGTGCCTAGTGGGCCTTACCCGGTTACCAAAGACTAAAATAAAAATAAAGTGACTTGCTCTGGTCACACAATATATAAGCAGAACATGTTGGAATTGAACCCCATTTTGTTGGATGAACAAAGCTTGTTCACAGCTCTTTGTTTTAACCTCTAGGCTATGCTGCCAGCTGTTAATCAAAAACTACATATTTCAAGGCTGGCCCAATGATGCAGGCCAGAAGGTACGTAGCCACATTTGCATCTTGTAGACCTGAGTTCACATTCAAAACTGTAAGAGAGAGAATGGAAAAAGTCAGAAGTCGGTGCTGTGGCAGCCCCATAAATCTGAACTGACATGAACACAGCCAGGGTTTAGACATCCTGATATAGTCTGGTGCCCAAACACCTGTTAACACCACAGAGTCAGCCTTGAGATGTGTAGTTTTTAATGATCAGCTGGCAGTATAGTCTACATTTTAAAGCAGTCCTAAAGATGGATTATTTGTACTCACAGTTTGAAATGTAAAGGTGATAACTCGGTTTCAATGCACATACAAAACAATTATTAAAAATGTAGAAAGTGTTGTAATAACACCTTAACACACATAATAAAACAGATGATTTCCTATTTAACCTACAATAAATGGAGGGCCAAGTTCCTTGGTAACATCATTTCCTGTCAGGAGCCCAAAACACATGGCTGCCCCAGCCCTTAATTACAGGCTGATTTCCACATGAATAACTCTGGACTTCAAAAATGCACACATAAATACAATGGTGGACTCAAAATTAGCTTATGGACTTTCAGACATTAAGAAATCCTACTGATGACAGTACCCTTTAAGCCATTTTATGAACTCTGAAATAAGTTCAATAGGGCCATTCTAAATGCAGATACAGTCATTGATAAATCTAAGCCAAAGGGCTATTATTGTAAGATGGATGAATGGCTTGACTGAGGATGATGTTCTTTTCCCAGTGTCCAAGGAATAAATTAGCACAGCTAGGGGCAATAGAGGCTCCCATTGCTGTTCCACATTTTGGTAAAAGAACCACCCTCCCCAAATTTGAAAAAATTATGCTCAAAAATAAATTTAAGGCCTTTTAGAATAAATTATTTTGGTAAATTCTCAACTTCTCCCAACTGACCCAAAAAATGTTTTGTAACCTCAAGGCCCTGTTGGTGATTAATGGAGGTGTATAAAGCCTCCACGTCAACAGAAAGCCAGACATACTTAAATTCCCATCTGATATTTTCTAGTTTTCTCAAAAGGTCTGTACCATCTTTAATATATGACTCCAAAGTAGGTACACTTAGCTACAGAAAGAAATCTATAAACGTTCCCCATGTTTTATGTTAATGCTCCATTTCCTGATACTATTGGTCGCCCCGGAGGGTTATCCTTGTTCTTATGGATTTGGGGAATTGCATAAAATTTTGACACAATTGGAAATTCCCTCCACATATAGCCATATTCTGCTTCAGAAATATGACCACTTTCTAGACCTTCCATCAGTAACCATCAATAACTTGTGCAACTCATTCCTAAAAGCAGTGGTAGGATTCGAAGAAAGTCTACAATAATTTTCCTCAATATTCAGGATAGAAGAAACCATTATTTTATATTTCTCCACATCCATAACAACAATGTTGCCACTCTTATCTGCTGGTTTGATGACAACATTGCTGTTATTTTTTAGTGCCACCAAAGTTTATTTTTCTCTCCTAGTTAGATTCCACTTCTTTGGTTGTTTTTCTGAATTCAAGACCTCTCTGACCTGTTGGCACACAGTTTTTTCATAAGTTGAAATTGTATCATTTATTATCTTTGGACAAAACACAGAATCTTGCATAAATCTACTCTTACACATATTTTTCAAACCACTCCCTGCTGCTAATAAGCCAACTTGTTCATTGTGCTGTGGGGTCAAAAGGTTGTGATAGGCAAAAACTCCTGCTTCAGAGGCTAGACCTTCAGGAATCTTTAAATCATTTCTAGAATCCAAATTATCATCATCAAATTGATAGGGTCCATGCAAAACCTGTTCTAGTCCACAACCAGTGTCATCAAAATCAGAAATTTCAGTTAGTTCAGCAGCCTCGCTTTCAAAATTGTTACTAGCCAAGTTGGTAGTACTAGGAATATGAGAAACAAAATCCAATACAAAATCAATGTCTTCTCTCTCACCAGAGAGTTCTTCTAGGTTAAAGAATCCCATAGCTGAAGCAATCAGATTATTTTGTTGCAGTTCTTGTTGATGAAAAAACAATTTCAACTTGATTTTATGAGTTTATACAAGTCAATATAAATTTGAAAATCATTAACTGGTGGCATGGGTATGAAGGACAAACCCTTTTCAAGTACAGTTACTTGTTCTTTATTCAAATTGATGTTAGACAGGTTTATAACCTGTAATTTATATCCTTCCTGTGTTCCCTCAGGGGTCTCCTCTTGTTGGTTTCTGCGTTGGTTCCTTCCCGTGTCCCCTTCTTGTCTTTCTCATTCGGTGACTTCTGTTCTTTGTTTCCCTAAAAAAATATTTTATTCTGTAAATTAGTATTAGGCTGTCCACCTTTTTTGTTGCTGTTATTCCTATTTTTGTTCTTGCTGCTTGATCATTTGGAAAATCTCACACGTGATCTCCTTCTAATTTCAGATCTTTTTGGGGACCACTGCAGCATTTCTCCCTCTGATAGTCTTCCTGGTCTCTAATTAATTTGGTATTATTCTTTTCTACAATTTGGTGTTTGTATTTGGCTAATTTGGTTTGCACCTTGGTGTCAAGTTCTTTAATTAGTGGGTGGGTTCTGTGCTCAGGGACTTTTTCTTTTGCCATTTTTAGTTCTTTTAAAAGTTCATCATACTTTAATGCATCATTACGTGGAATTAGCACATTCACATGCTGTCTTAATCCATTCCTCCTTGAAACCAAAGTCCTCCAAACCACAAGAAGGCAAAACTGTGACTCTCAGCCCTCACGGTGCTTGCCCACATGCTATGTATTCTTCAAGCATGGAAATATTGAAAGTCAAATCAATCTCCTTCAGGAGTAATTTTTCTAGTTCAAAAAAATCACCTCTAACAGTATTAGCCCCAGAGTCATTGATGTTAGTAGCACTTACTTCTTAAAGCTGCAGTATTTCACTAGCTCTTCTCCTTCTCATCTCTAGGTTATTCATGGCTTCCCAACTGTAGCTCTGCTCACTCTCAGTTTGATGCGTTGCCCCGTTCTCACTCATGTTCCAAATACTGGATTTTGTAGTGAAATTTTAACTCTTTGCTTTATTTTTGAAAACGCTCCGAGGGAAAATGCAAAGCTTACAGAATAATGTCCATAGTGCTGTGTTGTGGGACCCACTAAAGATGCCACGTGTCTGCTCCGTCAGCAACATAACATGGCTGTAATACAGAGAATCCACAGGGTAGTATGTGAGCAGGATACAGCAGGTCGGTGCTTGCAATATTGGGACAGCCAAGTCCCAGAACTCAGTCCAACGCAAAGGAGATGCAGCAACCCGGAGCTTAATGCTGAGAAACTTCAAATTTATTATAGCACAAATGGTTTGAAAATAAAAAGGATACAGCTCCGAATACAGCAAAAACAGACAATGTTACCCCAGCGCTTCGACTCCAACACTGAGTCTTCCTCAGGGGCCATTTATAAAGCATAATAACTTGTACATTAAGATTTAAAAATAGGGTTATAACTCAGATTTACTGAAAAAAACTTTAAAGTGGGAAAAATTCCCCGAAATAGTCTACTAAAAGCAAAAATCAGTGCTCCAGAGGGGGCCCCACTTTGTACATTCATTACTGAATATAATCATTTGGCAGGGAGAACTGGGAATGTGGTCCACAGAAATTGGGCCAGTCTCCTAAGTGATACAGAACTGGGGATGGCAGCGGGAGCTAAACCATGAGTAACATTTTGCAAGGCAAGCAGTCTTAGGGACAAGCTTGTCCATAGTCGCATGACAATCCAAACAGAAACAAGTAGAACTTGGCTTCCCACTAGACCGTCAGGGTTCTATAAGTGTGGCCGCTGCAACATCTGCAAATATGCAATGTCAGAGAAAACTTTTCAATATCCCGAAATCCCAGGTATTAGTGCCAAGATTGAACAACTCATCACATGTGACACCCCATACGTGGTATACACTCTGTGGTGTTCATGTGGTTTACTATATGTCGGCACAACTATTCGCCCTCTCAAACAGATAATTCAGGAGCATGTTCGCTCAATAATGAGTGTGAATCTTAATACACCAGTGGGTGCACATTTCACTATGCAGCAACTTTCCAATACTGAAGATTTCAGATTCATGGGACTTGAATGGGTACCCCCCCCCCACCGAGATTAGGGGGAGACAGGCCAAACATTTTGTTACAACAGGAATGCAAATGGATATACAAACTACAAAATGTGAAACCTAAGGGACTTAACAATCAGTGGGATCTCAAACCATTTTTGAAAAAATAAACAACTAGTAAAATGTAAAAGTAATCAACTACAGTAGAAAAAATTATCCTAATTTGCTGTATTACATGTGTGACGTTTGCATTCCTTTTCGATCCTGTAGTGCCTCCCTCTACCTCTAGAGGGTTGTACTATATCATATTTAGTATAAAAAATGTATAAATATAACTTTGTAAATAGTACTTACTTTTGCTGAGTTGTAATGCATGAAGGATATATTAAGTTAACAGCAGTATTAATAATTATATTTTCCCTTTGCCTTTTTCTAGGACATCAATTTTTTGGCTCTGGAGACCATGTGTCAACATACTGTTATGAACAAGTTATTATGCTTTATAAAAATAAAAGCGTTTACAGAGGGCTCCCAGGCTCTGCTACCTTGAACTGTGAGTCAGGGGTTCAGGTCTCCACCCCCCCCCCCTTTTTATTTCACTTGATCTATATTTTTCTGCTTAGCTTGGTTCCCATTAAGTAATGACTGCTGGTTGAGTAACTTATTTGTGACAAATAATGTCTTAAAAAGTATTTAAGTAGGGTATTTTTTTACTCATTTGAATTTTATGGAACCAAGCAGAGTATGAGAGAGAAAAAAACACTTTTCCACTTTTGTACATCAGCATATAATATATATATATATATTTGAAACTTAAAAGTTTGTGCACTAAGAATAAGTGTGTTTGATTAATTAATTGATTTCTTAATTGTATATAATGACACGTATAAAGGGGTAGTGCTTTTCTATGTGCCACACCCCTGAGGAAGACTCAGTGTTGGAGTCGAAGTGCTGGGGTAACATTGTCTGTTTTTGCTGTGTTTGGCGCTGTATCCTTTTTATTTTCAAGTCATTTGTACTATAATAAATTTGAAGTTTCTCAGCATTCAGTGCCTGTGTGCTGCATCTACTTTGTGTTGGACTGAGTTCTGGGGCTTGGCTGTCCCAATATTGCGAGCACCCGCCTGCAATACCCTGCTCGCACACTACCGTGGATTATTGGTTACAATCCTAAATGTTTCAAGTCCCAGTAAAAGCATCTGTCCGACAATGTCAAAGCAGTACTGTGCATGTCCAGTAATACAGCACCCTAGCAACATTGGACTACTTTTTCTTGTGTAGCAACAAATCCAATAACATTGAATTAAAATGGCAAAAGAAACAAAATAAGAGTTTTTTTCCCCCTTTCACATTGTATAATAGCAATAACCCACTCCAGGATGTGAGCTATGCTGGGATGTACCCACTTCTGGTGTGGTTTGGTCACTCAGCCTGCAGCCTTGTGACCGAACCACACCAGGCGTGGGTAAATCCCAGCATAACCCACACCCTGTTATGGTTTATTGCTTAATTTTATCATAAAAGTAGAATGTAATTTGCTGTAGATGCGAAAAAGGCAATTAATTGCCTGAACTGGCAATTCTTGGAAGCCACCTGGGGGGGGGGGGGAATACAGGGATGCATAGGGAGAGGTATCACCAGTAGAAAATAGGAAGTTGTTATCCTTCTGTACAGACAGTTGGTGAGACCCCATCTGGAGTACTGCCTGAAGTTCTGGAGACCCCATCTCTGCAAGGATACAGACAGGATGGAGGCAGTCCAGAGAAGGACAACTAAAATGGTGCAGGGTCTGCACCAGATGCCATATAAAGAGAGACTAAAAGAGCTTAATATGTATACCCTTGAGGAAAGGAGGGAACATGATAGAAACTTTCAAATACCTCAAGGGAATCAACAAAGTCCAAGAGGTAGCATCTTTCAGAAAAAGAGATGTGCAAGAACAAGGGGCACAATCTGAAGATGGGAGTGCTCAGGGCAATGTGAGGAAGTATTTTTTCATGGAGAGGGTGGTGGACACATAGAACAACCGTCCTGAGGAGGTCATGGGGTCAAACACAGTGGGGGAATTCAAGAATGCATGGGACAAACATAAGGCAATTATAGTGGGGGGGTAGGAGGAAGTAGGATGTTGGTTAACTAGAATCTGCAGCTTATCCAATAAGTAGGGAAATGAACAGACTAGGTGGACCAAACGGTGCTTATCTGCCACCCAAGTCTATGTTTCTATGTAAGTTTATGTTCAAGGAGGTATTTTGAGGGTGGATTCAGAGTCCATACTCCTCTCCGACAGCGAATATTAAATCCAATGGTCACCTGTTGGTGTAAATCCATATGCAAAGAAGTACGAGGCTGGGGTGCCCACTTTCTCCCCTGCTTTTTGTACTTAGTCTAGAACCTAATGTGGAATTGCTCTAAACCTCAGGGGAGATACAGGGGACCAAAGTGGCAGGAGAGGAAGTCCAAGTTTCCCTATATGAGGATGACACTCTGTAATATGTCGCGAACCTAGCACAGAATTTGCCAAAGGTGTTAGCATTGATAAGACAATTTGGGTTAGCCTCTGGCTTCAAAATTAATGAAGAAAAATCAGAGGTTATATTGTGAGGGGCCGCTATGATGCATGAGCTAAAGAACTGTTGCAACCTCAAGTTGGCATCCAAAGGCTTCCGCTACCTGGGGGTACGGGTGTCCTCAGATATCTCTAAACTATACCACCTCTCAACCACCAGAAGTTACTTCTGAAAATTCAAAAAGTTTGTCAAAGGTGGAGGGCATTACCCCTCATAGTGGGGGGCAAGGTTGAGTTATTTAAATGAATGTGCCCCAAGGCTTAACTTTCTGTTCTGTATGTTACTGGTTATAATCCATGCAGAAGCCTGGAAGCGACTGCAAAAACAGGCGGTTGCTTTCATATGAAAATGTAAAAGACCAAGGATAAAATGGTCTGCTATGAAGTCCCCAAAAAGAAGAGGGGGAATGGCAGTGCCTGATTTTGAAAGTTATTATTGGGTGGCTCAGCTCCAAAATTTGGTGAAAATGCAAGTACAGCAGCATGCCCTTAGCTGGGTGGGTATGGAGCAGAACAGCTATCCCCACTACAGAAGCCAGACATTCCCTTTACAAACTGGGAAAGGTAACAGTATCACAAGCTCAGAATCCTTTGGCGAAGCTCACAGCCCAAGTTTAGGGCCAAATGAGTTCTGTATGGAACCTACTCAGAGGCTACAATAGACTCACACTCCTAAGGGCCTGTCAAGACTTCCCCCAAAGAGTTTAGATCGGGGTATAGGAGATGGGACAGGAAAGGTCTCCGATCTTCAGGACAGTTCATGGAGGGACTAGTGGTAAAATCCTTCCAACAGTTAGAAACATAATTTATTCTCCCCACTGAAACCTGTTCAGGTACTTACAAGTCAGGCATTTTTTAACTTTGGAACCTAGGGTTACGATGCTGAAGGCAGATGGAAATCCTCTGCATACAGTTCTGCTCAACTTTGCCACACAGCCCCAGCCTTGTAAGCTGCTATTCATCCTGTACAGCAACCTTAGAAGGTTTGAGCGGGATCAAATTGTACATATTAAAACCAGATGGGCATCAATAGTCTGTAACATTATTATGGAAAAGGAATAGGAAGCAATATGGACACAGGTTCACAATACAACAGCTTCCCCCCAACTGGAGAGAGCATGGGTGACAGGTACTGACTATTTTTTTTTGAAACTCTCACCATTTCAAAACATTATGGGTCTCATGAATCAGATCTCTGTTGGAGGGAATGTGGTCAGGTAGAGGCACATGAACACATTTTCTAGGGCTGCCCAGTCGGGGACATAATGGGAAAAATCTTGTCTGTACCTCCACCCACGCAATTTAAACACTTGGTCATGGGACATGCACCCACCAGGTCTTAAGGGGAAAAGCAGAAAATATTTATATAATGTCATGACTGCAGCAGCAACCAAGTCAATTACCCAGAAATGACAGCAGGTTGCTTCTCCAGATTCAACATGTTGGCTAAACAACTATAAGCAGATACAGGAAATGGAAAGGGTCACAGCTCACATTTGACACAAAAACGGATAAACACACAGGACAATGGTTACCTTTAATTGAGTATTTGGCAGACCAGGAGGGTACAGTCACCTTAGAAGCCCTCGTCAATCTCACATAGCACCAGAAAAGAACCACCAGCACAGGTGGATTGTTACTAAATCCTGCAAGTCCCCAAGCCAAGGTATTCATTACCATAACCCTTGGATATCAGAGTCCACTGCCTGCTGTGACCCCTGTAGAGTGGCACTAATCAGAAATGGGAATGTAACCCCTTGGTGGCGCAATACCAACAGCTACTACCCCTGCCTGCGTGGCTAGTAGCAGGTTAAGAGGCCTGACTTCTGAAATGGGTGCCTCCCCCCAGAGGTCAGGGTTGGTAGTGGTCAAACTAACCTGGGCACAGCCCTCTGGGACACTGTAACCCCCCTCTTTCCCTTCTAGTGGCCTGAGCAATATACGATAATCACTTTCGCAGTACGCCTTGTACACCATATTAGTACCCACATTGTTTGCACTTACCACCAGGGCTGGTTCCTCTTGCTCGACCCTGGGGACCCCCTGTAAAACAAGGTTATGCACAGTAAATAGCAACAGTACAGTACTCTTGGCACAAACTGGAACCACAGTCAGGTTAAATGTAGCAAAAAAGTCAGATCTGATTTATTCAGGGGACTTGAACAAGGAAGGGGCGTAATCAGGTTGATTGGCTTAAAGGCTATATTAATCAAACAGTTATGCATGCGCTTTAAGTTCCCACACAGTCACACCTCTGGGTAAGCAGGTAGGGAGACGATGGGCTAGCCAAGAACGTTGCAGCTGTTTGGGGCCCTGTGATGGAAGAAAGCAACATGCACAACACACACTATTTGTAATCCGGAGCCGGAGGGCTCAGTTCGTGAAAGAAAAAACAACCAGACAATCAGATGACAACACTTTAGATTTAGCTGTTGTTGCAGGGAGCTACCCTGATGTTTACTCACGATACCCAATACTGGACACAGCAGGACGAAATTGATACTGCAGGTTGTTGAGCTGGAGTTCCTGGAGAAGCAGGACCCACACGAATCACTGAGGGGTCGTTCCTGTTCAAGTGTTGAGCAGGGGGCTGATCCCCAGGCAGGTCTCTCGTCGATGGCTTGCTCTGTGCAGCGGGCAGTCGGGCTGGGCCAGTGTGGCAAGGCCCAGGCCCGATGGAGATAATTTTGGATTCAGTCTGTGGGGCTGGATGCAGCTTCCAGCAAGCAGAATACAATTCAATCCACAGTGGGGAACCAAATTGCGACCCACTAGCAGCACACAGCACATATACATGTAAGGAAATTCTAATGCAGCTTCCAGCAAACAGAACATAATTCAAACCACAGTGGGGAACGAAATCACGACCCACTATAAGCACACAACACATTCATATGTAAGGAAATTCCACTGTACCAGGCAAAAGGCTCTCTGGTCGCAATTACAGAGTCTCTGCACAATCCAGGAGTTCAGAGGTGGCTGGAAGTCCAGACAGGCCGATTGCATTCAGCAAATCTTCAGTCTTCTTCAGGTAGGAGCTTGGTCACAATTCTTTGGCTTACTTTGCTCTCCAAGTTCGGATTCAGTCCGAAAAAGGCACATGTTCCCTCTCAGGGACAGCAAGCAGGCATGCAGGCCAAAACTCAGGCCTTTCCACAGCTCTCCCACGCGAATCTACACCGGGGCTGCTGCTTGAATCATTCAAGTTATTATCTCTTCACTTCCCAACTCAGAACTAAACTAGCTGCAAGCAGCTTGGGAATTTCCCCAAGATCCAAAAGGTTCGGCTGGCTAATCTGTCTGTCAGTCACAACAAGGGCTCCCCCTCCAGGTTATTTTAGGTGCCAAAATGCAAAAACTACAATTCCTACAAGTTTTGACCCCACCAAGCCCCTGTAGGCAGGCTCCATTTCAGAGTCCCAGCAGTACTGATTGGCCCATTCTGACAGTCCCGGGCCAAGTTGGTGCAGATAAACAGAACAGTCCTTGCTGCAAAGGAAAGGAGGGAGAGGGGGGACATGATAGAAACCTTTAAGTACCTCAGTGGAATCAACAAAGTCCAAGAGGGTAGCATCTTTCAGAAAAAGAGATGTGCAAGAACAAGGGGACACAACTTGAAGATAGAGGGGGGACGGCTCAGGGGCAATGTGAGGAAGTATTTTTTCACAGAGGGGGTGGTGGATGCATGGAACAGCCTTCCTGAGGAGGTTGTGGAGTCTAAAACTGTGGGAGAATTCAAGAATGCATGGGACAGACATAAGGTAATTCTTGTGGGGGGTAGGAAGAAATAGGCTGTTGGTTAACTAGGATCTGCAGCTTATCCTGTAGGTAGGGAAACGGGCAGACTAGGTGGGCCAAGCGGTCCTTATCTGCCGCCAAAGTCTATGTTTCTGTAACCCCTAGGTGGCGCTATCCCAAGGGCTACTACCCCTGCCTGCCTAACTACTAACAGGTTGAGGGGCCTAGGTCCAATGGCGGGTGCCTCCACCCAGAGGTCAGGGTTTGCAGTAGTTAAACTAACTTGGTCACAGCCCTCTGGGACACCATAACCCCCCTTTCTTCCCACTAGTGGCCCATACAATGTATCAGGAATATCTTCACAATGGACACTTACCCCCAGGACTGGCTCTGTCGACTGGACTCTGGGGAACCCCTGTAAAATAAGATGACACAGTGCAAAAGCCACAGTACAATACTTTAACATAAACGAATACCTCAGTCAATGTGACTTTGATGAAACAAACAGATCTGATTTATTTAAGGAGCTGTAACAAGGAAGGGGGAAATCAGGTTAATTAGGTTAAACACATTAATAATCACTGTACTGCGCACGTATTCAGAGTCCCAAATTGTCACTTTCACTGGGTACCCAGGATGGGGGGGGGCTAGCCAGGATCGGTGCAGCTGGTTGGGGCCCTGTGATGGAAAAAAAATACTTGCACAATACCCAATTGTAATGCGGAGCCGGACGGCTCAGTTCGTGAAGAAATGAAACAGCACCAATTAGATGACACACTTGCAATTTGCTAAACAGATGGCAAGGAGCTACCCTGCTTGTACTCACAGACTCAATGCTGGGAACTAGATGGAAGGCAGATTCTCCTGGATTGCCAGGAGGAGCAGACCATGTGGACAAGATCCTTGTGACTTGACCCCACTGCAGTTTAGAGCAAATAGATGTAGTCTGGATTAAGCTGGGGTTTACTTCCAGCTTCATGCACTCAATTCACTGTACAGGGGATTTGAAACGCTATTCCCCACAAGCACTACACACATTTATATGTAAAAGGAAAGTACTATACCAGGCAGACTGCTTCTCGATCCTGACCGCAATTACTGCACGATACCCGGGAGAACACACAGCAGCTTCAGTTCCTGACAGACCAAGCGATTCAGCAATTTCTCCAGTCTTCTACAGGGTGAGCCTGGTTTCTACTCTTCAGATCTCCTTGATTCTCCTCACAGGTCAGATTCAGTCTGAACGGGCACTTGCGCAGGATGCAGACCAAAACTCAGGGCCTTACACATGCTTACCGTGTGAAACTACACAGCGCAGAAGCTCATAGTTTCTTCTCTCTTCACTGTCTCAACTCATCTGATCTTTCCAGTAGACAGAGCCAGGCATTTCCTTTGAGTTCCTCCCAGTTCAGTTGGCTGGTTTGGCTGTCACTCACAATCAGACTCCCCCTGTTGGTGCAAAAAGGCGCCAAAGTCCAAACTACAATTCCCAGAGGCATCTGCTGTACAGTCCCATTGTGGCTGGCTCCAGAGGAGAGTCCAAGTTATGATTCGCCCAGAGCAGGCTCCATTTTAAAAGATCCCCACAATGATTGGTCCAATTCGGCAGTTCAGAACCAACATGAGGGAGCTACTCTGCACTGTCCTTGCTACAAGAAAGCAGATTAAAACAAATTGCATTTTCATTATCACTCTAACAGGTTACAAGCAAACAATTACATCTTTGATTAGTGCTCTTTCTGCCCACTTAGCGACGGCAGAAACGGAGCGATTTGGCAGTAGCTCGAGCGGGACTCAAGCAGAGAAACACACAGACCCCCATCCAAATTAATTATGTCTGCAGGCAGACAGCTCTTAAAGAGACAGTATCAGGACTCTAAAAGCACTCACAGATAAACGGCTTAGACGCCGAACACCATCCAGGCTTGGAGCATTCAAGCAAGCTCCTGGAAGACTTTTGAGAACCCCCATTTGCGGGGGAGTTACACCCTTCCTGGCCTGGAAAAAGCTTGGCATCCATGTCAAGCAAGTACCCCCATAAGTTTCAATGCAACCATATATATTTGCATCAGTATCACATTAGGCTCATACATGTAATCATCAGTCAATATATCACTTTACCAGAAACACATTTCTGAAACTTTGCAGTACGTCACTCTTTACACAGTATTATACACACATTGTACCATAACTCAGGTTATTACCTCTTGTACATGAAACCTAAAGAGAGGGGGCCGTTCCCTATCAGCTACCTTGGGGCTGGACGGGGAAGGGGCACCATACCTAGAGGGCAACACAAGTAACTTGGAGTTAGCACTGATGTTCAGTTCGAGCAATGAGCTCGGGGACACACACTCCTTTATGGACAACATTGAGAGGCAAGTCCACAGGCCTCCCAAGGGAATCATAACTGAGGTGCACCACAGGCTTTACAGCTCGACCAGTCTTTCTAGGGGGAACTGTTACAGTCTCTGTACTCTGAGCCTCATTTTCAGCATTGTCCTCACTTGTCAGGGGAGTCTCCATTGAGGTAGAGAGGCTAGAACTTGGGGCACTTTCAGCTCCAGGGGTTAAAATCTCTGAGTCCACAACACTTGGCTCACATGGAGAGCTTTCGGACACTGGCAGTGGACCGTCGGGGCACTCAAAATACTCTTCTTGTTCTGGTACATCACCAGTCTGTTTCAGTCCATCATTTTCCTCCCCTGAAAGCTCAAACAATTCAACCATACACAATGATTCCATATCATCTGACTTGATGCTTTGCACTTCACTTTGTGGGAGCATTGGCTCCAGGGACAAAGCTGGGGGCTTAGACAGTCCAGAAGGCCCAGCTTCATCTCCAGTATTGACTAGGGGATTGCCCCGAAACAACTGACTCAGTTCGTAAGAAGGGTAGTATTCAAAGTCACACTCACTTTCCTCTGATATGGACTGACAGTCATGCTCAACTGGGACTTGTGGAGGAGAACACTTTAACTCAGCTTCTGTAGGTGTAGACTTTCTTGATTTTTCCTTAGCAGCAGTGTCACTGGTCCAGAGGGGGTATTTTCTGCGGGGCTCAGACTCGATCAAGATTTGTCCAATGGGCAGTAAATGATTTCTATGCATTGTTTTAACATCTTTTGAATTATCCTCAGGCCTTACTTTATACACAGGCAGATCATCTAGTTTGCCCACTACAATGTGAGGGAGATGGTGCCATCGGTCAGCAATCTTATGTTTGCCATGCAGTCCCAGATTTCTTAGCAATACCCGATCTCCCTCCTGGAGTTCTTGTGCTTTCACATTTTTATCCTACCTTTCTTTGTTGGCCAGATTTCTTTTGGCAGCCATGGTTTGAGCCAGTTGGTACGCATGATTTAGCTGGGCCTTTAACTTTTGCACATACTGTAAATAGTTGTCAGCTCGAACCCCATCAGGAGAGACCCCAAAACACACATCTACCAGCAGTCGAGCTTCTCTTCCAAACATCAGGCGGTAGGGGGAGAACCCAGTGGCATCACTTTTGGTGCAGTTGTAGGCATGTACCAGGGTGCTAATTTGTTGGCTCCATCTAGGCTTGTCCTTTGGGTAGAGGGTGCCTAGCATATCTAGCAAAGTGCAGTTGAAACGTTCAGGCTGTGGGTCCCCCTTGGGGTGGTAAGGGGTGGTTCTGGACTTTCACACTCCCCACAGAGAAAGCATCTCTGATCAGATGACTCTCAAAGTCTCTCCCTTGATCAGAATGGATTCTTTGTGGAGCCCCATAGTGAACAAAAAAGTTTTCTACAAGTACTTTTGCCACTGTGGATTCCTTCTGGTCCTTGGCAGGGAAAGCTTGGGCATATCTCGTAAAATGGTCAGTGACCACCAGCACATTACTAATATTTCTTTGATCTGACTCCAAACTCAGAAAATCATTACAGATCAGCTCCATGGGTGCACTGGTGGTGATGTTAACAAGGGGAGCAGCCCTCTGGGGCAAAGCTTTCCTCTGTAAGCAGTGACTACAAGTTTGAATGTGTTGCTCCACATCAAACCCCATCTTAGGCCAATAGAATCTGGATCTCACCAAGTCAAGTGTTCTGTCTATACCAAGGTGCCCCATGTGGTTGTGTAAGGACCTCAGTACTGAGTCTCGAAAGGCAGTGGGCAGCACTAGTTGTTGTTTGTCTACTTGTCCCCCTCTGTCTACTGTTTCTCTGTATAACAGTCTATTGATCAGTTTCAACTTAGGACCTTCTTTGTATAACAATGCAGTTCTCAAATCAGTGGAATGTAATTTGGACACATCTTTCCCTGCATAGAGGGCTTCTAAAGCTGATTTGATCATGGGATCGCGGGATTGAGCCCGCCGAATACTGTCTTTGACCAGCTGAGGCAGTGCACCAATGTCTATTGCAGAGAAGTGGCAATAAGCAGCAGGTATACAATTCTCAGAGGGTCCCAATCCACCATACAGTCCACTGCATCCATGGACATTTGTTCCTCCCTGTCAAACTTTAGGCAGAGTGCTCGAATATCAGGTTCTGACAGTCTGACCCAGTCATTCTGGGGAACAGGCCTCCAGGAGACAGCATCAGCATCTATGTGGTTCAGGCCTGCTCTGTATTCAACAGCATAGTCGTATGTAGATAATGCAGAAAGCCACCTATGGCCAGTGGCATCCAACTTAGCTGAAGTCTGCACATAAGTCAAAGGATTATTGTCAGTTTTTACTAGTATCTTAGCCCCATAAAAGTACTCATGGAAATGGTCAACAATAGCCCACTTCAAAGCTAGAAACTCTAACTTATGTACAGGATAGTTCTTTTCGGATGGGGTCAGGCTTCTACTGGCAAAGGCCACTGGTCTCAGGCCATTCTCGTGCTCTTGGTACAACACAGCCCCCAACCCTTGCAAGCTAACATCAGTGTGCAGGACATAAGGTTTTCTTGGATCGGCATAGGCCAACACTGGAGCGTGGGTAAGTTGATATATGATCTCATGAAAAGCAGTCTCACAATCAGAAGCCCAGTGGGCCCCAAATACTTCACTTGGATGAAAATACACTCTTTCAGTCTCGAGGGATGCTGACTTTTGTATTTTTGTGGGTTGGGGATACCCTTGAGTAAGGTTAATAAAGGCGGATCACTCTTGAATAGTCCTTGATGAAACGCCGATAATAACCACAGAATCCCAGGAATCTTTGCAGTTCTTTTAGATTTTTGGCTGTGGCCATGTGGTCAAGGCCTCAACTTTACTTGGGTCGGTCTCTATTCCCTCGGTGGATACTATGTGTCCCACATACTTTACTGATGTTTGAAAGAATTGACACTTATCAATGGACAATTTAAGGCCAAAGTCTTCCAGTAGGTCCAACACCTTGAATAGAATAATCTGCTCTCATGTTCCTCCAGTGAGCTGCCAAACACAATAACATCATCTAGGTATACAAGGCACTCTAGTAAGTTCATGTCCCCCACTGCACGCTCCATCAATCGTTGAAAAGTGGCTGGGGTGCCTGAAATCCCTTGAGGCACTCTCATGAATTCATAGAAGTCAAGCAGACAGATAAAGGCTGTCTTCTCACGGTCCTCTGGGGCCATCGGGATCTGGTAGTACCCACTGAGGAGATCCAGCACAGAGAACCACTCGCTCCCGTTTAGGCAGTCCAAAGCATCCTGAATGCGGGGCATTGTGTACTGGTCAGGTATAGTCCGCTGATTTAAAGTGCGATAATCCATGCACATCCTTACTGTCCCATTCTTTTTTCTCACTACCACAATGGGGGAAGCATAGGGACTTCTGGATTCTTGTATTACATCAGCAGCTAGCATCTCTTGCAGATGCCATCTCATATCATCTATGTCAGCAGGTGCAAGGCGTTGAGACCTCTCACGAAATGGCCTTTCATCATGCAGCTGGATATGGTGCTCAGCTCCTTGCATGCATCCTACGTCCCATTCCTTTAAAGAAAACACCTGGTCTCTCTGGGCAAGCTTCTCACTGATCCTCACCTTCCATTCAGCTGGCAATGGGGAGTCACCGAAATCAAACAAGTCAGGCGTTACTCTGTCATTCTTCCCGAACTCTTGCTACTGGTAGCACTGCAGTGTCTGCACAATGCACATTAGACAGGGTGCAACCTCTATTTACTCAAATTCTCTGTCAGACACATTATGAACTTGAATCATTACCCTTCTGGCATAAGCATGGGCTCTAGCAGGCAAAATACTAGGCTTGACCAGCAGTCCCTCCGCAATTTTCCATCGCTTGGTGCATCCAACATTAATATTTTATTCTTGACATCCTTTCTGATACGGACCTCTCCCTGTAAGGTACACTGGGCATTTGGGGCCAGGATCAGAGACTCAGGATCCTTCTTCCAGACAATTCCAACCAGTTCCTCTGGTTCTACTTTTTCAGCATCTCTCTGTGCCTCATAGGCCTTCTTGATCAAGGCCAGAATTCTTAAAGCTCTACTAGTCCTTGACTCCTGTTTTTCATAACACAACTGTGCCAGCCGTCCAAACACATGAGCATTTGTTCCAATCAACAAAGGGACCCCATCATACAGTCCAGTGGGGGGACACACTAAGGCTAGGGTCTCTACTTGTTCAGC
The DNA here is from genome assembly GCA_016271365.2 of Neoceratodus forsteri. Lineage (NCBI taxonomy): Eukaryota > Metazoa > Chordata > Ceratodontiformes > Ceratodontidae > Neoceratodus > Neoceratodus forsteri. The sequence goes on along the minus strand of CM057459.1, from coordinate 706,020,950 downwards.
CACTCCTGCCACGGAGGTGGGGAAAGACAGCCAAATTCGGATATACCCAGAATAGGGGTAGGCCTTCTCACTTAACCCCCATACATGCAGTCCTTCTAATGGTTATAAGGGCACGTCTGACAAATGCTTCTGATACCAATCCTGGAACATAATTGTCACTTGGGAACCACTGTCTAATACAGCTCTTGTAGACACTCCATTCACCTTTACAGTGGTCTCCATGGAGGGACCCACTATTCTGAACCAGTCTGAAGAGGCGGTAGCGGGGGCCTGGGCAACTGACCTTGCCACAAAGGGACATGAGTTAGCATTTTTAGGACCCTCACTGGAATCATTTCGTCCACGTCTTAACCACTGATTTGTTCTCTGAAGCTCTCCTTGTAGCCTATATACAACTTTGTCTGTGTCTTTTGGGGACCGGCATTCTCTCTTCATGTGCCCATCCTTCCCACAATTATAACAAAACATACTTGCTGGAGTTTGAGCTGGCTGAGGCGTCACACAGGGAGTCAGGGCGGGGGTTCTGCTAACTGGAAACCTTGGTGCCATCTCTGTCTGCGGCGTGATAAGCATTTGGAGACATCTCATCAATTTCCCCACTTCCATGGTCAAGACATCGAGTTTTGAGCTGTTGTCAGCAGGAGATGCATGGGTGGGTACCCCCACTCCCATAGTAGAAGTGGTCGGGCAAGTGTCAGTGCCCACACTGGTAGGAGCGGCCTTAATGATAGGACTGTCTGTTACTTTCCTAATCTCTCTCGGCAGTTCGCCCCATTGTGGCATATCTTTTTCCTTCTCAGAGCACTCATTAACTGCCAACCTCTGCCCCTGAACTTCACGTGATGGGTCCCCCTCAGTCACTCGGGTCATAGCAGCAGCTATTGGTGCAAGTCCCTCCCGAGGTCGCCTTTTCTCAACTCCTCGAATTTCTCTCATTAGCTCATCATAGGAGAGTGGGGATTCCAGTCGATTGGCCAGGTGTAACTGAAGCAACAGCAGTTCTGAGAAGGGGGCAGACTTAAGGATCCTGTCCAGCCTGGTTCGGTCCAATTCAATCGCTGGCAAACTACCCTTTCTGAGGCATTCTTGCAACAATTTTTCCAGCCGAGATACATACACAGACAACTCCCCTTGGTGCTGTTGTGCATTTCTTACTCTCCACCACAGGTCCTCATCAGAATCTGGGCTCCCATACACATTCTCCAAGGCCTCAAGATAGTCCTGTGCAGTCACTTCAGGGTTACTGGCCCATTTAGCATGGATGGTAGCCAGGGCAGGACCGCGGAGGCTCTCACTAACCCTCTTTCGCTTTTCGACTTCCAAGCATTGCCATTCTAGCACTTCAGGGGCAACATAGTCTATCCAGGTCTCCCAGTCATCCTCCCATTGAGGGGTGGGGAGGGTGCCAGAGAAGATCCTCAACCTTCGGTAAGAGTCGTGACTAATGGCAGGTGCAGAATCAGGAGCCTGCATTGGTTCAGCCACCATAATGGGTAGTGGAGCGGGAGAGGGTGTTGGGGAGGAACACTCCAGGTGGCAAGAATAGTTTCTTCAAGTCCTCCACAGTTTTCCTTCCCCAGCAACCATTTAGCAAATTTCTCCTCAAAAGTTTCAGATAGTGGGGGGGCTAATTCCCCCCCTGGGTCTTTACTGTCCTTAGTTATCACTCTCTAGGCAGTGAGGCCTCCCTCTGGGGTAATAGTCTGTGGCACTTTGGAGCTATCTATGGGATCCTTACACTCTACTAGGGCCAGGAAAGTGTGGGTAAGCAGATTAGCATGTCGACCCACCACCACAGGGTTTTGTAAACCCTCCACCTTGGAAAGTACTCCCTGTATAGTGTCTGTATTGATACCCAGGGGGACATCCAGGATAAGCATAGCATTTTGGGGGTCGATCTCCTCCACAGTGCACCACTCCACCAACCGATGCACAGCCACTTCTGTTGGGGTACCCATTTATTTTTACCAGTGATTCGTTAATGTGGCCACTAGGGGACACTAATCCCAGTGGTGCCTCCAAGATGTAACCCCTAGGTGGCGCTATCCCAAGGGCTACTACCCCTGCCTGCCTAACTACTAACAGGTTGAGGGGCCTAGGTCCAATGGCGGGTGCCTCCACCCAGAGGTCAGGGTTTGCAGTAGTTAAACTAACTTGGTCACAGCCCTCTGGGACACCGTAACTCCCCTTTCTTCCCATTAGTGGCCCATACAATGTTTATTTATTTTATTTATTTAGCTTTTGTTAACCAGGTAGGTACACTAGACAAGACACACTTGCAATTTGCTAAACAGATGGCAGGGAGCTACCCTGTTTGTACTCACTGACTCAATGCTGAAAACTAGATGGAAGACAGATTGTCCTGGATTGCCAGGAGGAGCAGACCATGTGGACAAGGTCCTTGTGACTGGACCCCACTATTTTCAGGTACGACCCGGGAGAGTACAGGAATAATAGATTTAGGTACATACAACGACATTGTACAAATTAGACATGTTACAGTTCATGTGAGGATACAGATTAAACACAGCATATGAAACATGGTAAGGCATAGATTATACAGTATTAACAAAACAAAAATAAACACCTTGTGGGAGATAAGAGCAGTAATGTTACAGATTCAACACAGCGTACGAGAGTGGTAAGGCATAGATTATACAGTATTAACATAACAACATAAACACCTTATGGAAGTCAAGAGCAGTTCCAGGGTACATATCTAAATCCTTCAGATGTGACACTATATACAGCTTAGCAACCTCTTGAGTCTGGTCTTTGTCCAGGAGTAGCTCCAGAGCAGAGAGGAGTGCTGTGATGGATCAATTCACAGGGTTTGGGGCAGCCACAGGCTGAGGCAAGTTTGAGATGGTTCCATAGGGAGGAACGGAGACACATCTGTGAGTGCACGGCACGGACCTGGGCAGGGAAGGAGTTCCACAGTCTGGGAGCGAATGCAGCAAAGTCCTGCCCACCCATTTGAGTCCGTGTAGCCGGTGTCTTGAGGAGGGCCTGTCCCTGGGACCTGAGGGAGTAGGAGAAGTAGACAGATGGGACAAGAAATTTCGCAAACCCTGGAGGGGTGTCAGTGCCATGGACCTTTCCGGTGAAGCACCCTAAGACGAAGTCTATGTGGTTAGCGGGTGGGAGCCAATTTAGCCTGCTATAGAGGTTGCAATGGTGAGTGAGACGAGGGCAGCCAGAGCGAAGCGGAAGACATTATTGTAGGCAGTGGACCACCTAGTGAGATGGATTTTGGATGAGCGGGCAAACAAGAGGAGCCCATAGCAGAGTGAGAGTAGAAGCACCCCTCTGGCAAGTGCAATCCAAGCTGCCAGAGTAAGATTACTTTTTGCTTTGTATGCCAGACCCAGTTTGCAGTTTACAGTCTTGCAAGTATTCTGAATGTGGCGGCCAAGGTCAAGCTGCGGGTCCAGCATCACCCCAAGGTAGTTAAAGTTGTCAGTAACTGGGGTCTTGACCCCGTCGACACCAGAAACACATAGTGGAGTAGGGGTGGCCTTAATCTTGGCCTGAGACCCAAAGAGCATGGCCTGGGTTTTCCTGAGATTTAGAACCAACTTATGTGACAATAACCAGGACTGGATGTTCCTCAAGTCCTCGCTCAGGTGGTGATTTATGACCCCTATCTCAGGGGAGTGCGTCAGGATGACCAGGTCATCTGCATAAAGGATAGGCTTGCAGTGGATAGCAGCAGCCGGGAGTTTGTTCACGAATATGGAGAAAAGCAGGGGCCCCAAGATGGAGCCTTGTGGGATGCCCATGGTAACAGGGAGAGTGTCCGAGAACTCCTTCCCATACTTAACAACTTGCTGTCTGCCACTTAGATAGTTGGAAAACCAGTTGAGCACCTCAAGTGATAGACCATAGGAGCCGAGCTGGGTGGAGAGCATGGTGTGATCAACAAGATCAAAGGCCTTAGAGACATCTATAAAGATGGCTCCAGAGAGTTTGCCTTGGTCCATAGCCGCTCTGATCCAAGATGAGACTGTGACAAGGGCAGAAGTTGTGCTGTGCCCTTTCCTAAAGCCATGCTGCTCAGGGGACAACAGGTCATGAGACTGCAAGTACTCCGAGAGTTGCCCTGCCACGACCTTCTTGAGAAGTTTGCTGACCGCTGACAGTATGGATATTGGACGGTAGTTTTCTATGAGTTTGGGGTTTCCTTGTTTAAGTATCGGAACCACCCTGGCTACTTTCCATACTTCCTGAATGACACCTGACGACAGGAGAGATTGAAGATATGGGTTACCATGGGGGCAATCTCACTGGCACCAAGACTCAGAAGTTTCAGCTCCAGTCCATCATGTCCAGCACTAGAGAAGTGCCAGGAATATCTTCACAATGTACACTTACCCCCAGGACTGGCTCTGTCGACTGGACTCTGGGAACCCCCTGTAAAATAAGATGACACAGTGCAAAAGCCACAGTACAATACTTTAACATAAACGAATACCTGAGTCAATGTAACTTTGCTGAAACAAACAGATCTGATTTATTTAAGGAACTGTAACAAGGAAGGGGGAAATCAGGTTAATTAGGTTAAACACATTAATAATCACTGTACTGTGCACGTATTCAGAGTCCCAAATTGTCACTTTCACTGTGTACCCAGGATGTGGGGGGGGAGGCTAGCCAGGATCGGTGCAGCTGGTTGGGGCCCTGTGATGGAAAAAAGTACTTGCACAATACCCAATTGTAATCCGAATCCAAATGGCTCAGTTCATGAAGAAATGAAACAGCAGCAATTAGATGACACACTTGCAATTTGCTAAACAGATGGCAGGGAGCTACTCTGCTTGTACTCACTGACTCAATGCTGAAAACTAGATGGAAGGCAGATTGTCCTGGATTGCCAGGAGAAGCAGACCATGTGGACAAGGTCCTTGAGACTGGACCTCACTGCAGTTTAGAGCAAATAGATGTAGTCTGGATTAAGCTGGGGTTTACTTCCAGCTTCATGCACACAGTTCACTGTACAGGGGATTTGAAACGCGATTCCCCACAAGCACTACACACATTTATATGTAAAAGGAAAGTACTATACCAGGCAGGCTGCTTCTCGATCCCGACCACAATTACTGCACGATACCCGGGAGAACACACAGCAGCTTCAGTTCCTGACAGACCGAGCGAGATTCAGCAATTTCTCCAGTCTTCTACAGGGTGAGCCTGGTTTCTACTCTTCAGATCTCCTTGATTTTCCTCGCAGGTCGGATTCAGTCTCAAACGGGCGCTGCACAGGATGCATACCAAACTCAGGGCCTTACACGCGCCACTGCGGTGAAACTATACAGCGCAGAAGCTTATAGCTCCTTCTCTCTTCACTGTCTCAACTCATCTGATCTTTCCAGTAGACAGAGCCGGGCATTTTCTTTGAGTTCCTCCCAGTTCAGTTGGCTGGTTTGGCTGTCACTCACAATCAGACTCCCCCTGTTGGTGCAAAAAGGCGCCGAAGTCCAAACTACAATTCCCAGAGGCATCTGCCATACGGGCCCATTGTGGCTGGCTCCATAGGAGAGTCCAAGTTCTGATTTGCCCAGAGCAGGCTCCATTTTAAAAGATCCCCACAATGATAGGTCCAATTCGGCAGTTCAGTACCAACATGAGGGAGCTACTCTGCACTGTCCTTGCTACGAGAAAGCAGGTTAAAACAAACTGCATTTTCATTATCACTCTAACAGGTTACAAGCAAACAATTACATCTTTGATTAGTGCTCTTTCTGCCCACTTAGCGACAGCAGAAATGGAGTGATTTGGCAGTAGCTCGAGCGGGACTCAAGCAGGGAAACACACAGACCCCCATCCAAATTAATTATGTCTGCAGGCAGACAACCCTTAAAGAGACAGTACCAGAGGCTCTAAAAGCACTCACAGATAAACGGCTTAGACGCTGAACACCATCCAGGTTTGGAGCATTCAAGCAAGCTCCTGGAAGACTTTTGGGAACCCCCATTTGCAGGGGGGTTACATTTCTATGTAGAACGAACTGCAATATTATTACTGCTCTAACAAATGATCAGCAAACAAGTACATCTTCTAACAGCGCTCCCTCTCAGATTAATTATGACTGCAATCCAGGCAGCTCTTAAAGAGACACTACACAGAGGCTATACAGGCACTCTCTGGCAATCACATTTAAACTGCTAAAACGCAGGACACCAGCCTGGCAGTGAGCATTTAGGCATGCTCAAAGAAGACTTTTCAGGAACCCCTATTTGCAAGGGGGTTACAGGAATATGCTAGAGATGTGAGGCTACCAAGAGTATACTACCAATGCATAAAAATTAATTGTACCCTGTAATTGTTGTTACTTGTTGTTCCAATGTTATTGGGATTCTTTGTTTTCTGTTTCTTTCTTTCTTTCAAGATAGTTTTTTGTCTTGCTAGTTAATATGTGTTAGGGACAGAGTGGCTGTTTTTGTGTAAAAGTATTGCCCTGTTAGTTATTTGTGACTGTTTTAATGAAAATTTCTCAATAAACTATGACTTAAAAAAAAAGTAGAAAGTAATTACTAACACATCAAACTACAATAAATAAAATAGTAAGTTGTCTATTTATTAGAAGTAAACACCTGGGGCCATATTCAAAACTTTGTCCGGTGGACAAACTGAATGCGCCTTGCTTGCCCAGGGCTTGTGCCTGTGTGTAATATTCAAAGGGGGCTATGGCGCATGCTAAAAGGGGGTATCCCGTTAAAAAGGCGACTGAGATTGAGTGACTCAGATATGAGCGACTCAGTCTCAGTGCTTGTGTTGTGGGCTACCCTGAAAGGGTAGCGACAGGAAAGTGCAGGGTGAGAGAACAGCGACAGGATACCAAAAGGTATGTGAGGGGTAGTGAGAGGGGACACCACCGAGCTGGCCTAGTGGCATGGTGGGTAGGGAGGCTGGCTCTGGTAGGGAGGGTGCAGGGTTCAGAGCTGGAGTGGAAAATATTTTTGTGCATTTCTGTGCCCATTTTTTTTTTCTGCCTTTGTCCTTGTTCTCCCCCCTCCCTGACATGCACCCCTCCCCAAAGTTAGTTATTTTAATAAAGAGAGTATGGGGCATAGCCCCCGCACAGGGGGTATGGGGGTGAAGCCCCCCCGCATAAACACTTAAGTTTGTTTTTGTCACTGCAAATGTACATCGTTGTTTTTACTTTTGGCTATGTACATTCGCCGTAAAGACAATCGCCCTTTGGCGATTCCCATTATGACACAGAACCCTAAAAGGGTTAATACACACAAAAACAAATAATGTATGCAGTGGGCAAAAGGAGGTGGAGATACAGGAATACCAACGCAGTGCAATATTCAGTGCATTTGCACTGTGCAAAAGGGTTAGCACAGGCCATTTTGTGCAGCACAAATACCGCCGAGAAGAAGCATGGCTTGCTCTGGATAACCCTACTGGCGGTGGAGCAACTACAACCAACAACCACAATGGTGGTGGGGGAGCACACCTGCTGCCAGGTGGCTAGTGAACCCCCCCGACCGCCGTCCCCATTAACTGAGGTAAGTGTCCCTAGTGTCTAGTGCCCCCCCACCAGTCGCCAGCCCAGTATGATAAAATACAGTCCCTGGTGCCTAGTGGTACCCCGCCCTCTGATCACCAACCCAATATAATGATAGACAGTCCCTGATGCCTAGTGTCCCCCCATCTTATCACCAGCCTGTTATAATAGTAGACATTCCCTGGTGCCTAGTAGTTCCCCCACCCTCCGATCACCAGCCCCTGTATAATAATAGACAGTCCCTGGTGCCTAGTGGTCCCCCGGCCCTCCAGTCACCAGCCCTGGTATAAAAAATGACTCTGTGGTGTCCAGTGGTCCCCCCCTCACCCACCAATCTCCATCCCTATACCAAAATACACTTTCCTTGATGTCTAGTGGCCCCCTGAAGAGTCAGTGCCATGGGAGCCCATACAGTGACTAACACTGCCCTCCTCTCACCACTCCAGCCAGCTGCCATATGCTATGACAGGTAGTGTATGTCCCCTGTACTGTAAAAGGAACACACACATTGTCTATTATAGACAGTATGCATGCTCCCATTACAGTACAGGGGACGCGCACTCCCTGTTGTCATATATGGTAGCCACCCAAGGCAGTTAGAGGAGGGCTGTGCCAGTCGCCGTATGGGCTTCCACAGCACCGGCATTTCAGGGAAGGGGGGTTGGCAGAGTGGGTTAGTCAGTGTCTGCAGTATGGAAGGGTGCCGCTAGATGCCAAAGAACATGTACGTTAGTACAGGGATGGGGATTGGAGGGTGGGGGGACCACTGGACACCAGGCAGTTATTTTTTATACCGTGGTTGGCGTTCAAAGGGGGAGGTGGACCACTAGGCACCAGAAGCTGTCTATTATTATACTGGGGCTGGTGATCGGAGGGCGGGGAGGACCACTAGGCACCAGGGACTGTCCATTATTATACTGGGGCTGGTGATCGGAGGGCAGGGGGGAGACCACTAGGCACCGGGGACTGTCTATTATTATACCATGGCTGGCGATCAGAGGGTGGGGGGCACCACTAGGCAAAAGAGACTGTCTATTATAACTTCAGAGATGGCAATCGGAGGGTGGGGGGACTGCTAGACACCAGGGACAATTACTTCAGTTAATGGAAACAGCGACTGGGGGGTGCCACTAGACACCAGGAAATACTTGATTTTATGGGACCGGGAAATCAGGGTGGAGGCGGAGCCAGTCATAGGGGTACAAACCTGCTGCCACTTCCCATGCTAATGTACCCATAATGGGCAATCAAATGGCCCCTCTGTGTCTCGAATGCCCAATGGGCTCGTTTACATGATGCTGTCTGAATCGCGCAGCGGGAGCTATTGGCGCTATTGGGTGTGGTGGCACTGTTCCCTGCAGGGCCAGGATCTATGTCAGGGCAGCGCTACTTGACTTAGCTCTGCGTCAACATGCCCCTATATTCAGTTGGATGGGGCCAATGTGCTAAGTGAGTAAATATAACATCCTCAGGGTCATGGGCAATAGACAAGCGCAGCACAAACCTTTGCGGTTTGCCCCTTTTTGAATATCTAGCTCCTGCTCTTTAATGTTCTTTTGCTTGTTTCGCAATTTACTGTATGGCAATTTTATTCTTAAAGCATTTTCTTGTAATTTACTTATTTTGTTCTACTTATTTCTGTATTATTGTATTACTTTTGTACATTGCACTTTGTTCTGTTCTACTGCTCCTCCTCCCTCCAAGGCACATCTGAAAATTAGCTAACAGCTCAGTATGACTTTTCTGGTAAAACTTTTGAAATTAATAAATTAAACAAACAGTGATACTTCTGTTTGATCTAATAAGACATATACAGGCCTGGAGAGATGGTGACCTAGGCCTTGGTTCCCAAAAGGCTTCCTCCAACACTAGGATTTTTTCCTCTCCTCCGTGCCAATGGTCATAAAAGATAAGTAGGTTTTCTGTAGCTCAATGGTTGTAACACCCATTACATGTTCTATTACTGTGGTTTGGTAGCTCGGCAAAACGGCGACCCATGAGTCAGGTGACCGAACCACAGCGCCAACACTTTCGGGTGACTGGTGGTTCTCCTCATCCCTGAGGTATGTCCCCTTGGAGTTAGTATAATAAATAAGGGGGGGCATGGGGGCAAAGACCCCCACATGGATGAGTGCCCCCCGCAAGAAGAAGTTGTTTGAAAGTCATCGCGCTGTGGGACTTGCACCCTATTCACGGGTCATCATTCCACAGTCATGATTTGAACATGGAACCCTGTGGTTCTAATGCTTATGGCTTCAGTGGTTCTAACCTGTGCTACAGTACTCCAAGGAACAATCTAGTTCAGGCAGTGATACACCTACCTAAGTTTATCACTTCTGACAGCTGAGCAGTTTTTCAGTCCAGCTGTTTTGGGTGGTCTTTTTTCCATCAGCCCAGGTTACATAAGAACATAAGAATGTGTTGGCAGATGGGGACCTCGTGATCCATCTAGTCTGCTTGTATGAATATCCCCCTCCCTAGCAGATTTGTTGTTTCTGGTTACTGCAATGCCTGTCCCAAGAAAGCTTGAATTCCTTGTCTTTGCCTCCACCACCTCTTGTGGTAGCCTGTTCCAAGGCTCAACCACCCTCTCAGTGAAGAAGAATTTCCTGATGTTGGTCCTAAATTTCCCTCCCATTAGGCACATGCTATGGCCTCTAGTTCTTTGTTTTCTTTGAAAAGGCTCTGATCTGATTCTGCACTGAGTTGATTCTGTTAAAGTATCTGAACATTTCAATCATGTCTCCCCTATTTCTTCTCTGTTCCAGTGGGTACATATTCAATTCTCTAAGTCTCGCCTTGTAGGGTTCCAGGTGAAGGTCTCTAACCATTTTAGTAGCTCTTCTCTGCACTGTCTTCAACCGGTCTATATCCTTTTTTAGGTGAGGTTTCCAGAACTGGATGCAGCACTCCAGGTGTGGCCTCACCAAGGATCTGTACAGTGGGACTATCACTTCTCATTTCCTGCTTGTGATGCTCCTGCCTATGCATCTGAGGATACCATTGGCTTTTTCTGCCACCTTTTCACACTGTCTTCCCACCTTCAGATCATTGGAAACCATGACCCCAAGGTCTCTTTCTAAGTTTGTAACAGATAATTGTTCACCCCCTAACATGTACACCTTACCTGGGTTATTTTTCCCTAGGTGCATAACCTTGCATTTCTTGGCGTTGAACTTCAACTGCCAAGTTGCTGACCATTCCTCCAACTTCCTTAGATTTGATTCCACCGCTGAGGCCCCTTCTTGTGTGTCTACCCTGTTGCAGAGCTTGGTGTCATCTGCAAACAGGCTCACCTTCCCCTCCAAACCATTTGCAATGTCACTAATAAACACGTTGAAGAGGACCAGTCCCAGGACCGATCCCTGTGGAACTCCACTGCTCACTCTTCCCTCTTGCAACAAGGAACCACTCACCATTACATTCTGCATTCTTCCCTAAAGCTAGTTTCTTACCCAGTTAACAATTGTTTCTCCTTCTCCTGTATCCTCTAATTTGTTGTTGAGCCTCCTGTGGGGGATGGAATCGAAGGCTTTGCTGAAATCTAGATATACCACATCAAATACCTTGCCTTGGTCCACTGTTTTTGTTACCCAGTTAAAGAAATCTATCATGTTTGTTTGACATGACTGTCCAGCTGCAAAGCCATGCTGCTTAGTGTCTAACTTCCCACTGGCTTCTAGATATACCACTATCCTTTCCTTCCGTAACAATTCCATAATTTTCCCTGCAATTGAGGTGAGGCTGACTGGACAGAAGCTTCCTGCCTCCTCCTTGCTTTCGCTCTTGTGCAAGGGTACCACAGTGGCCTTCCTCCAGTCCTCAGGTACTTTACCACTCTCCAGTGATTCATGAAAAGCTCGGCAAGTGGAGCACCAAATTCCTCCCTAAGCTCCTTTATAATTTGTGGATGTAATCTGTCTGGCCACATGGCTTTGTCAGTTTTTAACTTATTGAGCTCCTTGAGTATTCTTTCCTTGGTGAAGGGGCTTGTGTCTGCCTCCTTGGTGCTGTGTCCATTTCTACCCAATGCTGGTCCACTTCCATTATCTTCTAGTGTAAATACTGACCAGAAATACTCATTAAAAACTTCTGCTTTCTTAGTGTCTTCCTCTACATATTGACCCTCTTTTGTTTTTAGCCTAACCATTCCCCCCTTGGTCTTTCTCTTTTTACGTATGTATCTATAGAAGGCCTTGCTGCCTCTTTTTACTCCCTCGACAATCCTCTCTTCTGTTTGTGCTTTAGCTACTCTAATTGCCTTGCCTGCCTCTTTTAGGCTAGCCCTGTATACCTCTCTATCATCGTTGTTCTTAGTTTCTCTATATTTCACATACCTGGGCACCTCGTATAGGGTTGAAATATGCAAGCAAAACCTTAAATCCTCTTGACTGCCCCAGTGATCTGAAAAGCAACAGCCTGTGCTTTGGGACAGCAGCCCATTAAGCCAGCCTCAACCGCTATCTGGGCTGACTGTGCTATCTCGCCCCTCTGCCTCCTCATCTCCATCTCCCCAGTGGTGGGTGGTTGGGGTGTTGACCATATTTTCCTAAGCCAGGAACACGTATATTACAGGGGCGGATCCAGGAGTCCTATAGATGGAGGAGCTCAAGTGAGATAAAAAATAAAAATAATAGGCCACGGGTCTGCTGGGCCGTCTAGGCCCCCAGACATTTTTTAACATTCTGGTGCATTTTGAAGGGTATTTCTAGTGCAATTTCTACCCATTTCTTCCTCCTATATGCTTTGTGAATTGTACCTAGCACCATCCCCAGAGTCCCCACAGTCCGCATGACAGTATGTTGCCCAAAATACCCTCCCACCCCAAAAATAAAACAAAACACCAAAAGACTGCAGCTGGGCAGCAGCACATCCGAAACACATAAAAATGAGACAAGTTGAAAAAGACTTAGTGATAAAGACAAATTGCAGACAAATTAAATGACAATCCAAGTAAACAAGTTCACAAATGTCACTCACTCAAGCATGTTATGACATTATCATAAAGCCAACCTACCCCAGTTTGTCCTGCAGTACAGACTAACCTACCACCCAATCTTACCTCAGTAAAAAAATAAATATAATAACTATAGAAATATGGGAACAAAGTCACTTTGCTATCTAGTTTCTGAAAACATAATTTTGCTTGCTATTTTTGCAAAACAGATTTTATTCTGTATAGTAACTTATTCCAAAAAAAATACATTTTTAAATAAATAAAATATTTTTTATTTTAAAATGTCCTTTACTGGGATAACCCCATGGTATGAAGCATCTCATTTTTATGATAGGCCCAAGAAGTCAGTAAGCAGACAGCAGAACACAGTTTTTAAACAAAAATAAAAAAGCATTTTTTTTATTATTAGCAACAGCACTTGCTTGGGTACATCACAACTCCCCCCCCCATTCAACACATACAACTATATAAACAAAATATTTGATTCTATCACTTTTTTCTCGGTTTTGTAATTGCCTCTGTCAAGGTGTCAAAAAAGGTCTCATGACTTTTGTTGCTAATTTTGCTCTCCAAGCATGTAGAAACTCCTGCACATGCCATAATATACAGCAGAACACCTTCAAAACCCCTGTCTATTACTTCCCTCTGTACTCATTCACACTGTACAACCACAACTGAAAAGACCACACAGATTAAACAAACAGTACATGCTGAAGTTTTTACCTCAGTTCAAAGGTCTCATGTACCAGTTTCTGCCTCTCCTGCTCTCCTGGTTCATGTTGTTGCTGATACCAGACCTGCCCCAAGCATGCTAACAGAAGGCACTACCTTGCAACTCACTCTCCTGCGAATCCACACCAAAATCAATTTGCCATAGTGACCTTAAACTATTTTAATGTCATGAACTTAAGCTCCCCATACTAGAAATTAATAACACTAGTACTACATTTATTACATACCCAGTTTGATGAACACTAATGTCCTTTCCCATCCCAGCAGCCACCTCCCACCCACCATAGTTTGAGACTGTGAAAGTCTTTCTTTTTAAAGCAAGAAGTACCTGATTAAATAAAGACTTGATCCATTTTCAGCAGGTTGAAGTCTATGTGCCCCGTGTTGAGTACTGTCTCCGGTCACCTGCCCGCCAAATTCTTTCTCTCTAGACAGCACACACTGACTCCATGACTCCTAATGAACAGAGCTCTCAGCTACAGCTTGCTTCAGCTACCAGAAGATGACCTGAACCTCACTCCAACTCCTTGTGCTGATTTACCAAGGCCACACCGATTCCGTGTTACTGGACTACTGCCACCTGAAACCCTGGGCTCTGTTCTTCACTTGTGGGCTCCGCTCTCTCTCTCTGTCTGCTCCTCAGTAGTACAAGCGCTCCTCTCTTGCTCCGTTAATCTTCTGAATGAATTACAGCTCACTCTTGTTTCGGCAGCTCAGACATTTAAGAAGGCGCCCCTTGCTAGCCACATCCACTACTGAACACAACAGCAAATCAGGAGCAGTGAGCACCAGGCGACCTGGTTGAGATCTGTATTGTTAAGGTCCACTCCACTATGCTGCAGCTGTACTCCTCCCCCCCCCCCACACATGACCCTTCCCCTGATGAACAAAGGAGCTGCACCAAACCTGCAAAAGTAGAGAACAAAGCCAGGCTCACAAAGGCAAGACTAGCTGGGACCTGACCATGGCGAGGATGAAAATTAGTAAATTCATGCTGGAGACCGGCTTTTCGGGGGTCAACTATGTAATGCTGGTTGGGTGGTTGTTTACTACACTACCAGGACACTGCAGGACAGATGAGACCCAAGTAGCTCAGGCGGCTTTCATGGAGGCAGTAGTGCATAGCGATTAAGAATGCAGCACAGTGTGTTACTAATAGAGGAGCTCCATAATGGGGGAGCTTTAGCACCCTTAGCCCCCCCCTCCCAAATCTGCCTATGAGCACCTCATGCAGGATGGAAGCATGCAAGCAAACTGCCCAACAGCAGGTTGCACAAGCATCTATACATCATTATGAGCTGCCCCGGGGAACTGTATCTTAAATTCAGCTAGATGAAGGATGCAAGTATCCGTGCTTTTTTGTGGGACATGGGGAAGACTGGACCACTGGAACAAGATCAGTAAAAGCCTGACCAGCTAGACTGGGCACAATTTTGCCCATCCTGCAAGACTGACTGATCTGGTCCAGCAATCCAACTTTTACAAAGTCTCAGGTATGGGTGAAAATATAACAGCCAGAACCAGACTGTAATGGTAAAACCTGTAATGGCCAGTCAAGCCAGACTGGCCAAACCAGTAAAAATTAGCACAACTTGCGCCTGCTCCGGCTTTTAGGTCTCAACCTGTATTTCACTGAATCTAAACCAACTCCTAATCCAGAAAATGGCATTTTTGGTAAATTCAAACAACCCCTAGATTTGCTCACCCCCAGTAAATAACAATTCCGACTTGTACTGTAAGGAGGGGGTTAACACCGATGAGGCACTAAAAGGTCACGTGTTAGTCAGAAACGTGGAGTACTGTAAACTGCCAGTGCCTGTCTTCCAATGTGGAGCCCACAGAGGCTGATGATTTATGATCCGAAATAGGAGTACCAGCAATTAATGCAACACTCAATGGCGGGGGCTCCAGAGGCTCATACAGTTTCAATACAGGACCTCATTGGCCACATTACTTTCAAAATGCATTTCCAAAACCCCCTCAGAAAAATAAGATAACTTTAGTGTAGATGTAGGTGCCCTCGGAAACATACACCGGTCTGCTGGAGTCTACTGTTGTGCTAATAACACGGGTGAAAAATATCGAACACAATACACATAATCAAGAGTTTTTTTTATGTCACTATGATTTTCGTTTCACGACCCCCGCCTACAAAGATGTTACATATGCAAACACAATGACTCGAGAGAGGGTGGAGTGCAAGATGTTATTGAATCAGTAGCGTGACTGGGGAGTGGCTGCTGTTACATATCTACTGAAACAAGGAGGCTAGCATCGGAGTTGACTAACGCAACTAGGGGAGAGACAGCTGCACAGCTTTACCGTGGCTCGAGAGTCGAGGGTTGCAGAGCAAATTCCCCCAATAGCCGGACCCACCAACCAACAGAATCATGTCGCTGTACCGGAATGCAGTATATTGCAGGCTCAGTGAGTATTATTGTGCAAGCAGCACGCTCTAACAGTACAGAATTCCGAAGTATTACCCGCCCCTCCATGTTATGAAAGCTGGGGCGTGTTTCGTAACGTAGTAAACGAGCATACTCAGGAAGTAGTTAGTGTGCTGTGGTAGTGGTACAGCTGCAATTGTAGTTGTAGCTCTGTTTGTAGTGGGTAGAGCGACTTTGATCTGAATGGGGACTGCAAAACGAACACTTTAAATATTCAAATAAAATAATATAAACTGTGGCACTATACAGTTACGCGGGTTGGTGTGCACAGTTGTCAGTTTTGTTGCGTTCAAGTTCAGTTGAGTCAGAGTTCTACGGCTGTCACGGAATGCGGTGAAAAAGTGTAATGTCCGAATTGCATAGCACAATGTTATAGGGCTCGGAGATACATATGAAGTCCAGGGCCGGGTCTCATCTGCAGAGGCAGGATGAAATGGGGACAGCAGTAGTTGCCACCTCCCCTAAAAATACATTTTTTTAACATTTAGAGTGAAGGGGATCGGGCACTCCGAGCCCCTCCACTACATGTGGCTATGTCAGTGGCACAAATTTGGGGTGCAGAGAAAGAAGCACCCATCCTCACTACTTAAGTTACCTGTGGGAAGGGGCTCACTGGTGATTAAGGGCCCGATTTTGCAAAGGTTTCTGCTCACCCCATGTGCAGAGGGCAGGCAGAACTGTGAAGTGCCCCCTTCACGTAGGTTGTGCACCACTGGGACATTTGCATAGTAGAGGTGGGCAAGCCATGGCAGACTCGAGCTTAATGGCTGGCTCGGCTTGACCTCTTTAAGCAACTGGAAAACAAGGTCAAGCCAGTTACGCTCAAAGTAATAATTTTTGTCAACCTGAGTAGTTTGTGTAGTGTCTCAGATGTTCACCTCCTGTGTAGAGAACAGTCTGCTGTAGCCAAAGCTCTGCTCCTATTTTGGCTCGTAGAGTGAAACCATACCCTGGCTCGGCTCTAGGTGAAGAATTCCTGGCTTACCCATTTCTTATCACATAGAGGAATGCGTGCCTCCTCCACACCTTGATCCCAAGTCACATGTCTGGCTGTGTGGCAGTTGGAATGGGACAGGAGGCTGTGAAAGGACATGCACCCCATTCACAAAGGAAGCATTGAGTTACAAAGGGTGCAAGCTATGCAGAGGCTCCTATGCCCTGCCACACTGCACAGAATGTCCCCTACTTTAGCCCTAGGAGCTTCAACCATAAGCTGAGGTTAGCACCGGCTGGCAACATTTGAGTTCATTTAGTATTCTGTCAGGAATACTGCAGTCCTCAGAGGTCTGTGTGTCTTGGTATCCCCATTCTCTGCGGTGGCAGGGATCTACTATCTGCCTGGCACAGGTATCCAGTTGGATATGGCCCAATAACTGCTCTGCCGCCCCATCCACACACGACTCGCACCCAGTGGACTGCAGTGCCAGGAATTCTGGATGCTGGCAGGCATGGAGCTTCCAATCACAGTAGTAGAACGACCCAGATACATGCAACCTCATGTATCTGGGGTGTCTTTGAGGCTCAAGCCTGAAGTTGAAATGCCGATACACTAAATCAGCCAGATGTCTGGGGTGCAAATGAAGCTTGCATCTGCTGATTTGTGACACCCACAGGCTTTTGGCCATGGCATAGTGCAGTCATATGGACCATGGCTAGAAACCATCAAAAGCAACGTTACCACCATCTTGTTTCCCCACTCCCTCCTGGTCCTCACCATTAGGCCTGCTATGGGGCATGGAGTTCCCAAATTTTCATGTCATTTGTGTCATCGGTGGTCCATTGGCCCTCCCACTCCTTCAGGTGTCTAGGTAGTCTGAGAGCAACAGCTGTGGTTCTCTGACGAACCTCACCTGCCAGACTGCCACCCGCAGTCCAGGTCTGAAGCCACCAGCCCCTCACAGAAACGCAGGTAGTCTGAGAGCCACAGCCGTGGTTCTCTGACGAACCCGACCTGCCAGACTGCCACCCGCAGTCCAGGTCTGAAGCCACCAGCCTCTCACAGAAACGCAGGTAGTCTGAGGGCTACAGCAGTGGTTCTCTCTGACAAACCCGACCTGCCAGACTGCCACCGCAGTCCAGGTCTAAGCCACCAGCCTCACAGAAATGCAGAGTGCGGACTTGCCCTCAGGACTGATTACCTCGAGGAAGGAGCCTACCATTTTTGCTTTTTTTACATGAGGACAGTTGTCTCTGGGTTTAAATCCAGAGTCTTTTACTGCTGTGGCCCACTGGCTGCAGTCAGCCCCAGGAGCACTCCGATTGGCTCCATATAGCTCTGCACTGTTAATGTTAGTGTTATATCGTGCTAGATTATGTTTTCTGTTAAAACTGTCTTATTTGTATTTGCTGCAAAAGAAGGTAAAGCCATCGAAAAATGGAGAGCAATGAGTACCAATGCCCGTAGTCTGAGTAACAAGCTTCCTGAATTAGTGGGCTTGATGGAGGAGGAACATCTGGATATTGTGGCAGTCACAGAAACATGGTACACACAAAACCATGACTAGGACATAAACATACCAGGATAAACTATCTACAGGAAGGAAAGGGAGGGTAAAAGAGGAGGAGGAGAGCTCTTACATAAGGGAAGGAATCAAAGCAACAGAACAAAAGGGAAAACAGGGAGGAGAAGAAGCACTGTGGGTAAATTTGGAGACGGCAATGGCACCACAATCCGCACAGGGTTGTATACAGACCTCTTCTCAGGGGAGGAAATGGACAAGGAAATGATAGAAAGAATACTAGAATGGCAGAAAAGGGGAGATATTGTGATGGGTGATCTGAATATGCCAGATGTTAACTGGAGTGCAGTTGCAGCAGCACCACTTCAAGAGTGGGGTTATTCTAGGGCCCCACAGGGGCGTGCCTTTAGACAACTAGTATTGAGCCCACCGAGAGGGAGCAATCTTAGACCTGGTTCTCTCAAATGGAGATGAAGAGGATCACAGATGAGAAGTGGTAGCCATCTGGGAACTAGCCACCATCAAACAGTATGGTTCACAATAAACACAGCAATAGAGTCAAGCTATACAAAGGCAAAAGTACTGGACTTTAGGAGGGCTGATTTTGCAAAATGGGTGAGTGCCTAAGGAATGCACTAGCAAATGGGCAGGAAGGAGGGTGGAAGAACAATGGGAATAATAAAACTGCCATCACAGAGGTAACAAGCCTTTGTGTGAAGCAAATTAACAAACGAAACGATGTAAGAAACCACTGTGGTTCTCAAAGGAAGTGGCAGTGAAGGTTCAAGAGAAAAAGAAAGCATTCAGGAAGTACAAGGAATCACAGAAGGA
The DNA here is from genome assembly GCA_016271365.2 of Neoceratodus forsteri. Taxonomy (NCBI): domain Eukaryota; kingdom Metazoa; phylum Chordata; order Ceratodontiformes; family Ceratodontidae; genus Neoceratodus; species Neoceratodus forsteri. Next base: position 706,002,008 of record CM057459.1, on the reverse strand, counting down.
GCAGGACAGAGAACTGTATCAGTTAAAGCAAAAGGAAGCTGAAGGCATTCAGAACAGCAAAGGCCCAAACCAAGGAAAAGATAGCCAACTCAGTTAAGAAGGGGATAAAACCTTTTATAGGTACATCAAGGAGCGAAGGAAGACCAAGGGAGGTTAGTGAGGCTAATAAAGAGGAGGGAGGTGGGCAGAGGGTGACTGTGAAAAGGCAGAGATACTAAACAAATATTTTTGCTCAGTATTTACAAAGGAAGTGGAGGAGGTACCTAAAACAAACATTATACAATGTGGTAAATCCGATATGCCGAATTCTGCATCCTGATTGGTTGGCTGGCACAATGACCACCGTGATAAATCCGCAGTGTACCCACTGGAAGAAGTGCCAGCCAACCTTATACAGTGCTAATCCGTCGCTTTCACTTAAAACGAAACTGTCAGGGTTTGTCCTGCCGCCCGCCAAAATAGCTGCAGTTTTAGCAAATTACTTCCTCTTTGAAGTGTAGGACCTCAGTCAGTTATAACATAGTTAAAAACATTAAAAACAACATTCAGCATTGTATAATACGCATCCTCCAGGTGGCACACTGGAGGATTTACTACTGGTGTGATCGCCACCTGCCGCGCCTCGTGACCAATCACACCAGCTGTGGTAAATCCTCCAGTGTACCCACACCTGGAGGGATAAATTGCTTAAGTAGAAACACTCTGGATACAAAAGTTGATACCAGCCCATTTACAGAAGAAAGGGTTCTGAAAGAACTCTTAAAACTGAAGGTGGACAAAGCAATGGGATTCATCCCAGAATTCTAAAAGAACTAAGGGTAGAACTAGTGACACCACTGACTACCCTCTTTAACAAATCATGGGAGGATGGGGTGGTACCCGAGGACTGGAGAAGGGCAGATGTGATTCCCCTTCACAAAAGTGGGAGCAAGGCAGAAGCAGAAAACTACAGACCTGTTAGTTTAACCTCAGTGGTAGGAAAATGATGGAATCACTTCTGAAGGAAAGAATTGTTGAGTATCTAGAGGCCAGAGGGCTCAGGACCCAAGAGCAGCATGGATTCACAGTGGGAAGGTCATGCCAGACAATCTGATAGATTTCTTTGACTGGGTGACCAAAGTAGTAGATCAGGGAGGGGCTGTGACATGACCTACCTAGATTTTAGCAAGGCATTTGACACAGTCCCACACAAAGATTATATACAAGTTAGCCAGCCTGGGAGTGGGTCCCAAGATTACAGCCTGGGTAAAGAATTGGCTGGAGAATAGGACACAGAGAGTAATAGTAAATGGAGTCCACTCTGAAGACAGGGGTTACTGGTGGGGTGCCGCAGGTTCAGTATTAGGACCGGTCCTCTTCAATGTCTTTATTAGCGACATTGTCAGAGGGACTGGAAGAGAAAAATGTCTCTTTGCAGATGACACAAAGATCTGCAACAGAGTTGATGCACAAGGTGGGTGGAAAGGATGAGAAGGGACTTGGCAAGGTTAGAGGAATGGTTAAATGTATGGCAGCTTAGATTCAATGCTAAGAAGTGCAAGGTAATGCACCTGGGAAACAAAACCCAGGGAAGAGTACAATGGGGGGTGAGATACTAACAAAAAATGGAAAGGGACCTGGGGTAGTCATATCAGATGACCTAAAGGTGGGCAAGCAATGTGAGAGGGCAGCAAGGAGGGTTGGGGGATACTGGGATGCATGGGAGGCATCACCAGTAGAAAACAGGAAGTTATTATCCCTCTGTACAGACAGTTGGTGAGACCCCATCTGGAGTACTGCGTGCAGTTCTGGAGACCCAATCTCTGCAAAGACATAGACAGGATGGAGGCTGTCCAGAGGAGGGCAACTAAAATGGTGCAGGGTCTGCACCAGAAGACATATGAAGAGAGACTTAAGGAGCTGAATATGCATAGCCTCGAGGAAAGGAGGGAGAGGGGACATGAAAGAAACTTTAAAGTATCTCAAGGAATCAACAAAGTCCAAGAGGGCAGCATCTTTCAAAAAAAAAGAGTGCAAGAACAAGGATCACAATTTGAAGATAGAAGGGGGCTTCAGAGGTAATTTAGGAAGTATTTTTCACAGAGAGGGTTGTGGATGCATGGAACGGCCTTCCGGAGGAGGTTGTGGAGTCAAAAACAGTGGTGGAATTCAAGCATGCTTGGGACAGTCATAAGGCAATTTTAGGGGGTTGGGGTAGGAAGAAGTAGGCTGCTGGTTAACTAGGATCTGCAGCTTATCCATTAGGTAGGGAAATGGGCAGACTGGGTGGGCTAAACGGTCCTTATCTGCTGTCAAAATCTATGTTTCCATAGCTGAAGTTTTCTGATTTAATGTAAATGTCTGTATTGTATTCCTCACAAGACCAGTAGCGATCTCAGCTCAGACCTTTGAAACCCCCCCTCCCTTCACCTTTTGCGCTAGTATTGTGTTTGAAATAGTCCTGTTATTGCTCACTCAGACTTGGAGGCACCTTGCCTAACATCTTGGTCTGCATCACCCCTCTCAGTCTGCATTTCTTTTTACTCCACGAGCAGCCCCACCCCTCTGACTTTCTTATTTAATTCTCCTTTGCCTTCTCCTTCCAGGTAGTCTGAGAACTGCAGCCGTGGTTCTCTGACGAACCCAACCTGCCAGACTGCCACCCGCAGTCCAGGTCTGAAGCCACCAGCCCCTCACAGAAACGCAGGTACGGACTTGCCTTCAGGGACTGATTACCTCCAGGAAGGGAGCCCTAGCTGCCAATTTTTTCACCTGCCGCACCACCCAGTCCTGATTAAATACACATAAACCCCGCCCCGGCTTTCTAGCTCACTCCTCTCTAGCTCCCTCCCCATCCTTATTCCACTATGTGTATCAAATCGTGGATCCTGTTCTGGTCCTTCTTCTATCTCATATCGCATGCCCAGTATATGCCACTTCAAGCCTTTATTACTGTGGATACTAATCTGATCTGCTCTGTAACTAGTTCCTGTCTCTACGTGGATACATGCCTTTTCAACTCCCCAATTCTTCAACACTATTTTCATATTACCTTTAACGCTGGTACACGAAATGAATTACAACCTGAGCTTATGACTTCCGCCAATATCATAGAGGCATCATCTCTACAGATAGCAGTCAAAGTACTCGTCTCTGCCACCCTTAGTGGGAAGGGCAAAAAATGTTGGGGTGCGCCCCCCCCCCAGGATGATGGCCCACAACAACGTAAAGTGGTTGTCAGTACGAAGCTTACTATTACCACTCTAAGAAAACCTTTACTCCTTCTTCTCCTGTGCTCAGGAAATGTGGAGCTCAGTCTGGGGCCACCAGCTGCAATGACATTGCCCTCTGACCTTGCCACACTGAAAGGCATGAGTTTCCTCCTCATTAATGTATGCAGTCTGTTAAAAAAGTTCTCCATGATCCAGGCCTGGGTCCTCCATACTCGACCAGACATCCTAGTGGTTTCAGAAACCTGGCTTAGACCGTCCACCTCCGAGAGGGAAGTCAATATCCCTAACTATTTACTATTTAGAGCAGACAGACACTCCAGGGGTGGAGAGTTTGCCATCTATGTCAAGGATAGGTATACGGCGTCCTGCCTGAGTGCTTTATCTGTTGTAAATGCTTATGAATGTCTGTCTCTTCAAGTCACCATCTCGCACACTTCAACATTATGTATCATAGGGTGCTATAGACCTCCTTCTGCCGATCTACAGTTGTTACCTCATCTGAGTAAGATCATCGAACAACAGTCCTCAGAAATAATTATTCTTGTGGATCTTAATTTAGACTGGCTATCTAAAACCACCATTCCTCTCGTAGCTTTCTGTGACACCCATGGATTATCACAACTCATTGTCGAACCAACACGAGTAAATAAAAAGAACGTGGATAACAGCTCCCTGCTAGATGTTATCCTAGTGAATAAACCACATCTCTTCTCCTTTGCTGGCACCTTCTTCAGTGATATCAGTGATCACTCATTTATTGCTTGCATAAGATCAAGCAACAAACCTACTACTTCGCTGAAGCTTGCTGCCAAGAGATCTAGATGGAACTTTGATCTCACTGCCTACATAAACGAACTGAAACACTCCTTGTATTGGCAAGAGTTCTATTTGGCAAAAAACACGCAATCAGCATTTGACATATTCAACAAAATTATCCTAGATGCCCTAAACAAATATGCCCCTATAGTTAAGGTGCGAATAGCAAAAAATGCATGTAGATGGTTCACACCATTATTAAAATCTGCATTGACTGAAAGAGATAACCTATGGAAAAAAGCACGTAAAACCCAGTCTGCTGCAGACTGGTGCAAGTTCAAAAGGGCATGAAACTCATGTACTAGAATGGTTAGAGATACAAAAGCTGCATACTGTCATTCTGAATTTCTCTCTGCCTCCAAAAATCCTACAAAATTTTGGAAAACCATCAAGGATTTGTCTGGTCACACATCCGGTGGCTCACTGCCTGATGAAATCTCCTTAAACAATAACACCATTAGTGACAAACTGGAAGTTCCGGATGCCTCCAATAATCACTTTGCGACTGCAGGTTTAGCCTTCGACAATTTCCCTGCGAATTTGATACGCTCTCAGGTGGATAATCAAGGTGCAGATCGTAGCATCACTGATTCAGTCTTCTCCTTACGTCCTGCTACTCTGAAACAAGTTGAAGACCTATTACTAAAATTGGATGTAAAAAAAGTGCTGGTGCAGATACCCTCGACCCATATTTCTTGAAGGTGGCCATCCATGTGTTAGCCATGCCCATAACCCATTTATTTAACCTATCATTAATTCAAGGATCCATTCCTTCAATATGGAAAACAGCGCACATCATACCCCTGTTCAAGTCCGGAAATCCCTGTGATCTAAATAATTACAGACCAATTTCAATTCTCCTGATCTTGTCAAAATTACTGGAAAAAGTTGTAAGTAACCAGCTTAGGCAGTATCTAGAAGCTAATAACCTGCTTAATCCAGTCCAATCGGGGTTTAGAGCTAAACATAGCACCATCACAGCACTTGCCAAAGTGACTAATGACTGGCAAAGGAGAGCTAGACAACAGGAATTAACACCTGTGCCGTATTCTTGGACCTGAGCAAGGCCTTCGACGCTGTCAACCTGCTACTCTCTTCCCTGACCTTACTAGGTGCTGACCCATTATCTTTACAGTGGTTCAACAGCTATCTCTCTGATCGTTTTCAGCAGGTGAAAGCGGAAGGAGATCTCTCAACTCTCAAACCTCTCCTAAGAGGTTTTCCCAGGGTTCTATCTTAGGATTGATCTTATTTGCAATATACATCAACAGTATTGATGAAAGCATAACTAAGGCCAACATTCATCTGTTTGCAGATGACACAGTTCTTTACATAAGCCGCCCGTCATTAAAATCTGCATGTAATGACCTTCAATCTGAGTTCAACCTGCTGCAACACCAACTCCTAAACAAAAAACTATTACTTAATGCCAAGAAAACAAAAGCAATGCTCTTTTCTTCCTCTGCCCAAATGGTAAATTCAGCCCTATCAGATCCTGTGCCACAGATTACTACAGTTCTTGGCAAGAAGTTGGAATTTGTCCCTAAATTCAAATACCTGGGAGTATGGCTGGACCATAGGCTCTCCTTTATAGAGCACGTTGAAGAATTACTCAAAAAATTACGGCAGAGGCTTGGCCCGTTCTTTAGGATAGCCCGCTTCTTAACTAGAGATGCCAAACTACAGATGGTACAATCAACCTTTCTAGCCTTGATAGAGTATGCTGACATCCTCTACAGTCACAGTCCCATTTCCTACCTCACCAAACTTGACACATTATATCATAGAGCTTTGAGGTTCATCACAGGCCTGCCTTATTCCACTCATCAGTGCTCCCTTTATCAATCAGTGGGGTGGAGTTTTTTTCAATTCAGGAGTGATAAAAATGCAGCCTTATGGACCCTGAGAGCCATCTCCAAAAAACTGCCCCAATACATTACAGACTGTCTTCCTATAAAATCAATAGGCAATTATGCCCTGAGAAGTTGCAGATCTCTCCTACTGATGGTTCCCAAAGTTAACTCTCGCTTTGGCAGGGCTGCTATAAGCTTTACATTGTCCTCCTTGTGGAATAAATTGCAAAAAAAAAAACTGAAACTGAGGTCACCCATCGGCATCTCATCTTTCATGCTCTTATATTAACGTTTCAGAAATTATCAGTGCAATTGTTTCCCATGATCATGAATTGTCAACATGCTAACCTGTACCATTTAACCATGAATGAATTACTTCTAGTGCTTGTCTCCTCCTTGGCCCTGGTCTGACATCATGCTTTCATGTAACACCTTGATGCCTCTGTCCTCCCTTTGATACTGGTCTGTCTTCCCGCTTTTTCCAGCCTTCTTTTCACAACTCTGTACTGCACTCATCCACAATCTACACGTAATCGTACTATAAAAGTCCTAACTCCCCTTTCCCTCTCCCCGTAGGCCCCCACTGCTGCATCAGTTCCACTGACCTATCCTTGGGACTTCACTTCTCACAATGTTTATTCTTCGCTCACATATTACATACCCCTCCTGGTACCCCATCTGCCATTAGTTGGTGGTTCTCCAAGCCATTTTCATGGCTTGTTCTAGTGACTGCCCTGGTAAATGAACTAACTGGTACTTCTATACAGAGAACATGGTTTATCTACAGTTGCATGGTTCAATGGTGGACCTGCCCCCTTGTATTTGAATCCTCCTCTGTTATGGCTTGCCTTGTCTTCCTTTTATCATTTGACTCCCTATTACTGCACCATTGTGTTTGTGTTTATATACTTATTTACATGTATTTATATGTTTTTATGATGGATGTTACCCGACCCTGTTCTAACCAGGTCCACCTTGTGAAAGAGCTCTCTGCTCAATGATGTTCACCTGGATAAATAAAGATTTTGATTGATTGATTGATAGTGGACACCCCTAGTCCCAATTTCTGCATCCACCACTCTGTTCTCTTGTCTCGTGATGATCACGGTTCCTTGTCTGCTTCTTTTTGGATGGTCACAGCAACCAATAGTAGTTCTAAAGGCAGTTGGTGTCCCAAAACTCTGACTTCCTGAGCGAGGGTTACCATTAGGGTTGATCAGCATCTGACCCACAGATTTGATATGGTCAGATACCAAGATTTTTAATGATTTGGGATTTTCGTAATTAACGCCCAAAAATCCTGTATCCTAAAAAGGGTTGGAGTCAGAATAAATCCAGTTCTGCATCTGACTACTGTTAAACTCCCCTCGCCCAGCTAAGGGTTGCTCTCCCTCCTCACCGTAAAATAAGACACCCCTTTCTCCCACCCTTCTAGCAGCATCCTTTCTCCCTCCCTCCACTCACTTACTTATATGTTGAATCCCTTACCATTTTGTTCCATCCAGTCAACTGCTTCATATTGGAAGTACAGTAGTAGAAGTCCCACAGCCAGTGTCGTGTCCAGTCTAGTTGGTGGTAAAGATGCTAGTCCAGTCATTCTTCACTGCACTTCAAAAATTCAGATTCTCCTGACGTAGCTGCCCAATGCCAGTCCACCACCCACCAGTGCCCATGTGGGTATCCTCTCTAAGTCCCCTAGTAGTCCCCATGGCAAATCAAAAAGGGACTTTGAGTCATTTGTCCACTCTTCCTGTACTTTGTTACTCACTACAAGAGTAATTCCCTCTTCTTTCTTTCCTACATGCTCTGCTTGTAGACTTGGGCCAACTGGCTTAAAACCGTGGCTTGCTACCGACCAGATGCTTCAGTTTATACTGTACTTCATTGTTGGCAGCCCAGGGTTTTGAGCCCGGTCAGCCCAAGTCTGTAAACAGAGCATGTAGGGAAGAAGGAAGAGGAAGTGTCACTTGTTCTGAGTAAGAGAGTACAGGAGGAGTGTACTAAGGACTCAGTCCTTTCTGACTGGTGTGAGGGACTATTAAGGGGATTCAGTGAGGATACCCACATGGGCACTCATGGGTCGTGGGTTGGCACTGTGCAGCAGCGCATGGCAGGTGTTGATAGAAGAGTCAAAGTGTTAGAATTAAAATGAAGAATGGATAGACTTCAGACTGTACCACCAGCTGGAGTGGACAGGAGGATACTGGCTGTGGAACTATTACTACTGTCCTTTCAATCTGGAGGAGTTGATTGGATGGGACAGAATGTCAATGGATTCAACGAAAATGTAGTTAAATAGGTGGGGGGGAGGGTAAATGGGTGCTGCTGCTACAAGAGTGGGGGAAGGGACACCTTATTGCCTGGCAGGGTGAGAGAGAGTGACCCTTAAGCTGGGTGGGGGAAGGGTTTAACTGTAGTCAAATACAGAATCAAGCTTCCCATTTTCTGATGTAACTTTGACTTCCTTAACACAGCCCTCTGTCCTCACTAAGTTCTTCACTCAAGCTGCAGGACTTTTTTTTTTTTTTATCCTCGACCAGTCACCTGTCTTATGGGGATATACCCTGAATCAGAGATATTTATTTATTATTTATTTTGCTTTTGGTAACCGGGTGAGTGCACTAGGCAAAAACAATGCCTATTTTCAGGCACGACCCGGGAGAAGACAGTTTACAGACAGAACAATACACATGTGTCACAGCACATGGACAATCTTACAATCAATGTGAAAGAAACAACAGTGTTTGGATATTTGATAAAGGTATTTTGACAGAAGAATAATATTTACATGTGACGCAGCACATGGGAGCAGTACAGTCATGATGAAAGAAAAATGCAAGTAAGGGTACTGAGTGAGACAAGTAAAAGTTTAAAGTGTGGAAAACAGGAGATAAATTGAGAGGAGATAGGTACAGCAGTATATATAACCTGCATCTGTACCGAAGACGACATTCCAACAGGGGCTGGGAGTATTTTAGCCCTGTTTCTCCCCCTTCTGTCCAACACACTTGTAGTAGCCATTTCAGCACTGCAATCACAGCACACTGCGGTGGTGGAGTGCAGTGGTGGAGCAAGCTCCCTGGCCCTTCCTCCAGCATCATTGTGGTGGTGTCACCCATCACCAACCCTTCCTGGGCACAGCGTACTGCCACACATGACAGCTGCTCCAGCCCATGGCTGCTTCCCAGCACGGCTTCCTGAGTTTGCTCCTGAACCCGGGGCACCTGCAAAGTAGGGGTTGTACTGCCGCTGGGTCCTAGAGGTGTTTATTTTGCTCTCAGGCACCCTTGGAAGATATTTACTTGGTGCTGCTCAAGGCGGCATGTCCTGGGAGGCTGTTCCCTTTGCATTGTTGATGTCCCGATCACATTACCCATCTCTTACTCAGAGGCATGGTGTTTAATAGTAGTTTCACTCTCTGGAATCCATACCCAAAGTGGTGAAGTCACAAATGATTGCCAGTTACTGTGATCATGATACACAAACGCAGTGTAATGCTGCCTACCAAGCTGCTGTATTTTGTCATCCTGTCAGAATTGTGTTACTGCAGTCATGAGGGTGATTTGGTGATGCTGGCTGCATGTAAATACAGGAGTATTGAACAGGAAAAACACGAGTATATCTCTTTTTTTTGCTTGGCTTTGGGTCCGCCATTGCCAAGTCTGCCTGACTGCCCCACACCAACTGATCTCCTCAGCCCATCACTTGACTTCTCCAGGGCTTACCTCACTCCACTTGTCCTCTGCCAGAGGACCTTCCTTGGGGGTGCCCGGACTCACCTGGAGGGGATGGAGCTTCATCCTTCAGCTGGGGATTTTCCACCGTTTTCTGCCCCATGGCTCACCACATGTGCAGTGGATGCGTAATCCGCCTCAGTGGAAACACCCCTGGAGTCCTGCATGTGGGATCCCTTTGTTTGTGTGTTCCTGCTGCTGCCCAGATTCCTTCATGTGGCAGACAAACAGTGGGACACTGTCACCCCCATCCCCGAGGGAGGAAAGCTATCCTGGGGACACTCAATCCTCCCTTCCCTGGCCAGTGCCTGAGCGGCCCGTGTCCATTCCCTATCCCAGGTTGCGTCCACAGCCTATGGGGTCAATATGTCGTATGCTCTACAGTGCATGACATGATCATGAGGTAGGGACAGTGCAGTGGGGAACAGCGAGAGGGTGCAAAACCGCAAAAGGAAGTATATGCGGTAGTGCAGCTGCCATGGCTTGACAGGATGAGCTACTGGCAGCAAGGGAGGCAGGCAATACGTTTGGGACCAGGTTTCGATTCCCAGTCCCAGGCGCTTGGAATTTTACTTTTTTCACACTTTGTGCAATTTTCACTGATTACCCCGGAGTTAGATAATTTGGTTGGGGGCAGAGCTACCCATAAAAACAAGACTATGCCGTTTTGCAATATATACTTTTCTGTATTGGCAATGCGGTATATTGCTGCAGCATGATGTATTGCGACATTATGACCCTATGCCCTGGCCCAGCAGGACATAAAGCACCCAGCGCATCAGCCCTCTAAGCCACTGGGCCAGCTGGCTCACTTCATTTTTAAAGAAATTCCTTTCATTATTGCTGCTGGTACTCCCAATGCTGTGGAGCAGAGTACGATATTTTAATTTTAAATTACCAAGGGACATAGATGCTTCTTAACTATATGAGTTCAGCTTATTAAAGATTGTATTGATAAAGACGTTTCAGTAATGTTTAGTTTTATCACATGCTATAGTATCTATGTGATGCATGTTAAACTAATATGGCAGTAGGGCTGAGCACTTTAATAATTGAAACCTACAACCTAGTAAAGTTGTGAATGCTGTTAATTTTACAAATTGACCACTTCCAATAGCTGTCAGTTGTAAGACAAAAACATGACATATTCTCCTCAATGAATTGGTTACATTTCTCAGGGTGCTAGATGTCTACAGGGTCATTCTAATAGGTTTCTTCTGTTGGTCTCTGTTGTTGATACTCATGTTTGCTTTATGTAACTGGTGAATTTAGGGGCGGATATGAGGCAGCAGCCAAGCACTTTGTTCCAGCAGACCTCGAAGTAAATGTAGCAGGACGGTCCTTCATGATTACAGGCGCAAACAGCGGCATTGGAAAAGCAGCAGCTACGGAGATAGCGAAGAGGGGTGAGTTCAGTTACAGCAGGTTGGAGTATTCCCTATTTTCCTTGTGCTTGCTCTCATATGATTAACGTAATCCATTATTGGAAATACATTGTTAAATAAAAGTACATAAACTCTTCAAAATTGGATCAAGTTGAAAAGCACACACTGAGGACAGAACTCTTGATAGTTCCAGTTTCTTTCTCTCTTAAGATGACATCCTGCTGGTGGACTGGGCTTGTTCTCTGAAGTGTTTGCACATTCTGCTACTGTATAGTTCAGCAGTTTGCTTCACCCGCAGAACATTTTTGTTGTTGTAAATATCATTTTTATTGAACTTTTTCAGACACAATATGGCACAACATTTAGACAGTATTAAGCAGACTATGATATACAGCTGGGTCAATCCTAATACAAACTACTGTAATGTCGAGACATTTTCTGCTTATTTTCAATAGTCTGTCACTCCCTTTAGGGACAGTGCGGGGAGGCAGATGTAAACACAACAATAAGAAATCATGTGCAGCACAAGCAGTCATTGTTTTTGACATTACCATCAATATTGTTATACTTATCAACCCTATGCATGGCATGGAGCAAACAGAAGGGGAGGAGCATAGCTCTGGGTCCAGAAAAGAGGCAAAGCTGATTCCTTAGTGAGCTTACTCAACCCCCAACCCCGATTAAACCTGATGAGCGAGTTTGTCAGCTCTCAACAAATTAGGCAACAAATGTGGGGTCTTTGCTCATGCTGTCCACAAATTTCAGTGATGGGAACGTGCTTCTTCGTGATCATTAAGAGAGAATGTAATTGTTTCCATTTCATAAACCTGATTATATAATGGCAAGAAAGAATGCCAGCCTCTGATTGGTTAGTCTGGGACTGGACCCATGATGTTAACCCAGTACAAAATCACGGGTCTAGTCCCAGCACACAGAAGACCACAGCAACCGAATGAGAATCACTCCACACAGCTCACTTGACTGACCCGCTCTGCAGCCAACTTCAGTAACTGTAACTTGGCAGCCACCTTCAGTGACCCCCACTCACTTGCTGCCAGCACCCTCAACCACACACACTGCCAACAACCTCCACTCCCACCCCCCACCATATTACACCAAACAGAAAAATCTGTTTAAAAAAACAAACAAGAAAAACCTTTGTCTGACACATATTTCCATTCCCCCTCTTTTGTGGCATGAGCTTTCAAATAGCCACGCTCGTGGCTCACTTGACAGACCGCTTGCTCCCTATGTCTTTCAGGCTCCAGAAAAAAAGTCAGACATTTTACTTGTCCCAGGGTAGGCAGCGGGACAGGTCTGGAGCAGCCAGCTTCTTTCTGTTGTTACCGATGTAATCCAAAGTGCCCCACAAACAAGATTGTCATACTCACCTGGCACTTTTCACCTAAATTGCATTTCTTCCGCTTCTGGTCTCCGTCAAAACTGCCACGATTATAACCTGACTGAACTTTAGTCACACTCAACTACACAATCTCTTACAAAGAAATAAGTATGTGTGTGTTGGTGGGGGGCACTGGATTTGTAGAGAGAGAGGCTCATTCATTTACCAGTAGCACCACCTACTTGCCAAAACAGAACTATTTTTTTTCATTCATATACCTCCATGTTCATAAATGAACCGAAAATGTGTTTAAAAAATGCTTTTTTTTTTTTTAATGGAAATTAGCCATTGTATAATAGCAGTAACGCACTCCAGGGTGTGTGTTGTGCTGGGATGACGTCACTTCTTGGGCATTGGATGCACATGGACCATTCCAGGTGTGACGTTATCCCAGCACAACACACACCCTGTCATGCATTATTGCTTAATTAACCAGTGCTTTCCATGTAGTCCTATCTGGTATAGTTGAGGTAAGACAGAGTTTAGTGATTACCGTTTTGGCAACTGTTAGTAAAATTCCTAGAAGGTAGCAGGAGTTGGGGTCCCTGTGACCTCCAGGATATAGCAGCAGGAGGTACAGTCATTGAGTGAACTGGAGGGAGGGGCCACACAGGTCCTGTAGCTCTGCTGTGAGTGCATGGAAGAAAGGTTGCAGCCATGGACAGTCCCATGTAACAAAATAATGTGTTGCTCACTGTCTTACATAATCTCTCCAGCAAGCTGGGGAGCGTGTGGGAAGGTAGCGACCGGTAATCACTGGAGTCTGGTGAGCTGTTTCCACGTACATTCTCTCCATTGATATGAGCTTGTCACCCTGGAAGCCGCAAGGCATGCTTGGGTCCACGGCTCCATAGTTATTGTAATTTCCATCTCCGACTCCTATTTCAGTGCTACATCCCTAGATGTAGCACCCAGTGTAGCTTGGAGAGACTGATATAGTTGTGATATCATTTGTGGTTAAACCCCTGCGTGAAGCAAAGTGATAAAAATATGAGATAAGATGAAGATAATTTCCAACGAGAGGGGAAATATGTAATGTCATAGTTGGAGATACGTATAAAAGTCTGATCTCTGTAAATTAAACTGTGTTTGTAGGTTGAAAAAAGTTTGTAGCACCTCTCCTGTGAAGAACTGATAAATGTCCTGTAATTAATGTCTCTCCCTTGTTGGAAATCTGTTATTTAGAAGAGTGGGTGGAAAGTTCTTAAGGTGAGTCATAGGGCATAAGAGACGCAGGAATGGAGTAAGGTGTAACGTGCTTAATGGAGTACCACACCTTCATCTGAAATCTCAACCAAAGATTAAGGAGTCGCATTGTTTTTGGAGGTACTGTCTGACAGTACATCACCATGACAAATTGCAGATTATGGAAAAGAACCCTTTCCACATCAAACCACGCAGCATGTTGACCACCAGGGTGTCTCATAAAGATGAAATACAAGTCAGCTGCCCAGTAATACAGCTGAAGGGATGGGAGGGCAAGGCCACTGATTCCCTTGGCTAAATAAAGCTGCTGCACTTTAACTCTTGGCCTTTGACCAGCCCAGATAAGTTAGCATACTCATTTAAGGTATGGTTATAGGCATTTAATCTATGCCTCAGGTGCTAAGTAGTCCGAGTGGCCCCCACAGTACCAGAGGTGTGGATTAAATGCCTATAACCCCATAGCCTGGAGTGGATTATTGTGCTTATAACATGGGTTATGTTACAAAAAAAAAATAAATAAATAAAATCATACAGAAAGGTGTGTTTTTTTTCCAGTTTAAATAGGGAAAATGTTACTGTATCCTGCTGACTTGAAAAGTAGTCCCAGAACTCATGCAGCTGTTCTTTAGTTTATGAACATACAAATGCCCTCTCCCAGACTTGTGTACTCCAACAAAATATACGCTGTCCCATCTCTCTCGCGGCCGTCTGTCACTGCATGCACCGTGCACTGACCTGCTCGCTGAGAGGGAAGAGAAAGGAAACTACAGGAGGAACCTCGAGATAACAATTATCAAAACAAACCTGCCAGATTACTGCAGCGAAATACAGTTCTGAGGGTTAGGGTGTTTTTGTTGTGGCAGACTTGTATACAACAGTTTGAAGCAGGGGAGAGATGTAAGAGACAGCCACAGGAGAAATGCTTTAACAAATGAAATGCGCTGTGTCTCTCACTCTCTCTCCCTCAGTGTGCCACTGTACATTCTGTCTCTGCATGCACTGCACACTGAATACACTGCTGAGGAACGGAGCATCTTTGTTGCAGCAGAACTTGTATATAACACTTTTAAGCAGGGGAGAGATGTGAGAGACAGCTGTAGGAGAAATGCTTTAACAAATGAAATGTGCTGTCTCTCTCCCTCAGTGTGTCACTGTATTGACTGAGCACACTGTGTACTGGGATCGGGGCGATGGGGTCACACTTTTTCTTTCTCCTTTCAATGAAATGTACTGCCGTGGGGGGGCGGGGGCAGCAGTAATGGAAGACAGCCTGTCCGGAGCTGCAACTGTACCTCAGGACAAGGTACCGTACTGTATCGGCGAACCATGCTGAAGCTGTCTCCCACTTCTGAAGTATGCAATGGCTGCTATTCTGGTTTAATTTTTGGCAGCAGATAAGTGCCACTGTGCCTCGGGATAATGTTTGCTGGCAGCTCACAGCAACTGTGCATTTACAAGCATTTAATATACGGTCACCTGATGGTGTTTGATCAGCTGGATTTCATTTTTTGTTAACCCATGTTATAAATTGCGAGATTTCCCTGTTCCATTGTCTACAAGACATGCAGAATATCATTGTCCTAATGTTTGCATGGTATGCAAGCTTTCACTCCCTGGCCTCTGGGGTATGTCTGGGGATGGTGGTTAAACCTGGAGGAGACCAGATACTGTAACTAGCTCACTTACATGATCTCTGTGCTGATGGTGATCTCCTACACATCAGGGCATACAGGCTGCAAGGCGGGGGAGGTTAAAACACAGAACACTTTTCCAAACAAATGCAATGTCCAAACTTGGAATAAAACTACAAAACAGGATCCTTTTATTAAACTGATGCTCAGGAGGGGATAATTCATTTCTCCAGTGGAC
The DNA here is from genome assembly GCA_016271365.2 of Neoceratodus forsteri. Lineage (NCBI taxonomy): Eukaryota > Metazoa > Chordata > Ceratodontiformes > Ceratodontidae > Neoceratodus > Neoceratodus forsteri. Next base: position 705,986,531 of record CM057459.1, on the reverse strand, counting down.
GGGCTGCAAAATATTCAAGTCTTTCATATAGTGCAATCTCTCTAACCCAGAGCATCCAAGGTGACTGTAATGGCATTTTTGTGGTAGAAAGTCATTTGAGAAATGTATAGGGTTGTTCCAACTACCCAGAAGGCACACAGGTACTTTTTATACCGTTTTCCTCCCAGCTAGATTCATGTTGAAATTATCACACAGCAACTCCAATGACCGGCACTATTTATGTGGTCCCCTGTAGCATGAGCCCCTAGCGCTCCTTGAAACAGGCTCCATTTCTATACAGACAGCAAAGGTTCCCTATTTACACCTGTGGGAGCATTCAGGATCCATATTTACACTTTCAGGAGTTTCATGCTTCCCTTGCACAGCCCTCCTTTATGCAGACAGGAGTATTAGGCTCCATAGAGCTGTCTGGGGAATAGGGCAGGCTTCCCCTGAACCCGATGCCTGGCACACCTTACCCACCCCTCTCAAAACAGGGACTCTAGCCCTTAGATGCACATGTACTGCAAAAGCCTTCAGCACCGATTTAGGCATGTATGCTCAAGGAGACTGGTTCCCCACACAGTTTACATGGAAAGGAGAGGCCATCAGTAACGGAGGGTCTAAGGTTGCCACAGTGATACCTCCCACTCTCCCCAAAGAACTGACCCCCATGGACAGAGAATCCAGTTACCAATTAGAGCTTCACAGGCTTCGTCCCCACCTGAGGGAAATCACAATTTAGAGGCAAGGAGAGGTGGACACCCCCTGGGGGTCTGAGGTTGCCACAGGTGCCACCTTTCATCCTCTCCCAAGAACCAACCCCCATGGGCAGAGGGTCCCAGATCAAATTAAAGCTACAAGGGAATTTCTCTTAACTCTTTTGCCTAATGCAGGGAGGGGGACACCGCTGAGTGTCAGGTGCAGCCCTGGTACTAAATGTTTGGTTACATCTCTTTCTTTTTTTAAAACGCACTATAGCACAGTGCATAGATTATACTCATCTCTTAGCCTCTGACTAGTGGAAATAGACGATTCCCCCTCCTGGGGATCCTTGCCAGTGGCATCCACCGCGATACTGCAAGTTCTTGTGTGGGCCTCTCACATTGGAACAGAGGTTCACCTCCCGAGAGCAGGCATGACTTGCCTGTTGTACACCTCCCAGACCACACTGATGCATCTTCTTGCAGCTCTTTTTAACCTAGGTTTCAACAAAGTTCAAGTGCTACTTCAGCTCCACAATAAGAGTCATGCACAACAAACTTCTGTTCTAACTAGTTTTTTATTCCAAAAGATTGTTCACAATAACAGTGCAAATTCACTAAGGATAAACAACAGAAATACACTTTCCCCTGCGCTTCGGCCCCTAGCCTTCCTTAGGGAGCTCTTTTTAACCACAGGCAGCTGGCTCCTCCTCTGAGGAAACTGAAGCAGGCCAGCAGCCCCCCCCTCCCCGGGACACCAGGGAATTCACTGTAAGGAATTTTAACCGCGTCACACAGACTTGCATGGTTTTAATGGTCATGGAGACCTACATGAGGGCTGAGACCCTTATGGGGGCTACAGGTAAAATGAAGTTCTCATTATTTTTACCCTGCCCCTTCAGTGGGCACATCTTTGTCAGAAAAAATAAATTTCTTTCGAACTTTGTTCTAGCATACTTTACCATTTGAAAATGGTGTAATCACTAAAATTTGTGCAGTAACCACTAACGTGTAAACCCTATCCTGTCGCTTTCTTCAGACAAAACTGCATATGTGGGTACCCACAAATGCATTTGGTTGACCACTAATGCGTTTGGTTGACCACAAATGCATGTGGTTGTCTCTGAATAAATGTGATTGCCTATGAAGATACTGTCATTGAAAGAACGGTTAGTGTTGCTTTCCTTGGTAGCAGCTCTTCTGTTCATTGGACAAACTGGAGGTATGTGTTGCCTGAGCCTGTGGCAGTACCATGTGGGAGACCCATGTTTGCTTTGTGATCATGACACTCAGCCTCAGTCCAGAGGAGGCTGTTAGACTCTTTTGGAAGGGTGGCAGCTCTCCCCTACTATGAGTGCTTCCTGTGGAAAGGTGAAAGTGAATTGGATGATGTGGGTGACTGTGCAGTGTTCTGCCCCCACCCCCGAAAATCTGGCGTGGCGGCAGCTCCAACAGGAGAAAGGTGGGAGGGAATAAACTCAGGGAAAACAAAACATTGGGAAGCATGGAACAATTAAGTTCCCCCTCTTTCCCACGTACCTACATCCCAGTGGCTCAGCTGTGTCCTCTGTGACCCTGGCCTCTAACTAGATGTTTTGAGGGATGTGTCTAGAGACAGCTTGCTGTGGAGGTGGTATTTGAAGGGCTCCAGGAGGCTCACCATTGGTTTGGGATAGGAAATGACAAAAGGAACCAAAGTAGGCAGCTTCAGGAGTTGAGGGGATTAAAAACGGAACAAAAATGGATATATGTGTTGATTTTAGACCCATTTAATTTGGGGTTTGTGAATGAAGCCAGATAAAGTGGTGCAGGATGTAGTAGTGCCAAAAACAGCAGACAGAAAATGGTATTAATATCTCCTGTAAGAATTCCAATCCAAGGAGATTACAGCCAGAAGGAACTACCAGCTTTTTCGGGCAATGGACAGGCTTTTGCAACTGGCCTGCCTGGAGCCTGTGAAAGCTGCTTCATTCACTAAGTGTGAGGAGTTGCTGGGTTCTTTTTGGACCAAGTGTCCTCTTTCAGGGCTGGGATCTCACTAAGTAGACACTTACTGCCCAACAGTGTTGAGCCAGTGAGATGCACTAGCTATCAGTGGTCCTGGGAGGAGTTTCAACTAGTGATAATGGATGAGGTTGTGAAGGTGATCTTGGAGTTGCGACCAACATATTGTGAACTGGATCCAGGCTTGACCCAGCTTCTAATGAGCTATGTAGGGCAGCTGGGCCTGGTATTTACCAAGATTATCCAGTGCTTCGTATTGGAGGGGATCTTCCCATCTGCATTGAAAAATGCACTGGTGAAGCCCCTCTTGAAAAAGCCACCATTGGACCTGGATGTCTTCGTGAATTACTGACCTGTCTCTAACCTGCCTTTTTTTAGGAATGGTTATTGAGAAGGTGACTGTGTTGCAACTAGAGGCACACCTCGCAACTTTTGACATTTATGAGCCTCTCCAATCTGGGTTTAGGTTAAAGCACAGCACTGAGACTATGTTGGTCAGAGTGCATAATGACCTACTCGGGGCAAGGGATAGAAGAGAGCAGTTATTTCTTGTTCTCCATGCTCTCGCGTCAGCATTTGACACCGTGGACCATTGGCTTACTGGACTGACTTAGGGAGTATGCAGGACGCACTGGCAAAGTCGTCAGCTGGTTTGAGTCCTACTTCATGGGCAGGACACAGAGGGTAGTGATGGGAAGTTTTTCCTCACTCTCCGTGGACTTGTACTGTGGTGTACCTCAGTGGTTAGTCATTTCGCCCATGCTGTTTGCGGTATATATGCTACCCCTGGGTAGGATCATTGGACAGTATGGAGCTGAGTTTCATTGCTGTGTAGATAATACTTGGATCTGTCTGTCCTTTGCACTCAAAACATGTGGCACAGTGGGTGTGCTAAATCAGTGCTTGGCTGAGATCCAGGACTGGATGTCATCGAGCTGGCTGAGACTTAACTTGGACAGAACTGAAGTACTGGTGATTGAGCAGGGTTGGAAGAGGGAGCAACGGTGGCTGTGAGGGAGACAGGGCTGTGTCTCGGCACCTCTAGAAACATAGAAATTGTCAGCAGATAAGGACCGCCTGGCCCATCTAGTCTGCCAGTAAGCCCTTGTATTAGATTACTGCTTTTGGCTGCTGCAAAGATGAAGAATCTGAGTGTCATTCTGGACAAGGGGCTGTCATTTGAGGCTTGGGTGTTGGCTGTAGTCCGGAATGGATTTTTCCATGTGAGGAACATCAGACGGATTTCATATCTTATCCCCCATTGAGGACCTGTCCTCCCTGGTACATGCTTTTGTGGCCTCTTGATTAGACTAGTGTAACGCTGTATACCACTGGGTCAGTGGAAGTATGCTGCAGCACTTGCAGCTGGTGCAGAATGCAGCTGCTAGGTTGTTGACTGGCCTTCCCAGGTCAAGTCATAGCTCCCCGGCACTGCGTGAATTGCACTGGCTGCCAGTTAAAGGAAAGCTGTACACATTGGGGCCTCAGTACTCCGATCCCCCTTGCTGACACAATATTTACGAAACATTCTAAATACCTGATTACTCATAAAAATGGGAAGAACCTCTATACCAGCCGGCATTTTTAAACATGGCGCTGTTTACCTCTGAGATCTCGGGGCAAACAACGTGATATGATGATGCGCCTTTGCCCCTTGCTGTATGGTGCCCATATTAGAGATTCAAACATGTTCGTTTCATTACAGAGACCTTGCCTAAATGTCAGGTATTACCTGGCATTTAGGCAAAGTCTGTAAAAACAGAGCAGGGCATGGGAAATATGTAGATTATTAAATCTCCATACATATGGCTACCATACAACAAAGGGCAAAGATGCATCATTATATTGTTTGAGGCGTGATCTTGTGGGTAAACAGCACCATGTTTAAAAAGGCCAGCTGGTATGGAGGTTCTTCTCATTTTACGATTAATCAGGTATTTAGAATGTTTCATAAATACAGTGCCAGCTGGGGGGGATCGAGTTTACTTGAAGCCTTAATATGTGCAGTGGTGGCTGCTTCATTACTGCCAGTAGCTCTCCTTTAATTTCATACCTGAATTAAATAGAAACCAATGCAAAGTGGCCCACAAGAGTGGAGCATAGGTGTGAAGGTGTTGACGTATCTCCTATAAGGTTGGGTTAATAACCTACAAGACCCTACCTGGTCTGGGTCCGGGTTACCCACGTAATCTCCTGTATCCTTACTCACCTTTGTGCTCCCTCTGCTCCACCAAGGAAGGTCACCTGGTTGTTCCCAGGGCTAGGTTTAGAACCTCAAGGGACTGATCCTATGAGATAGCAGGTCCGCATCTTTGGAATTTGCTTCCAAGAACCCTGAGGGAGGCATCCTCGGTGGAGGCCTTTAAAAGGGAGCTTAAAACATATTTATTTACTCAGGCTTATGGAAAAGTATAATTTCTATTGTTTTATAATATGAATAGTAGAGATACATAGTAGTGCAATTCAGCTGTTGTTTTTTTTTTTGTACTAGGGACTTATTTATTTGTATATTATATATTTAAGACTGCATTTTATGACATGCTGCTATGTCTGTTTTATTGTTCTGATGCCCTGAGCCCCAAGGGAAGGGCACCATAAATTAATAAAATATATTACTACTACTTGTAGTATTATTAAATGCAGCAATTTGTTATGGTTTATTTCTAAAACATTCTTTCTGTTTTCCTAATTAGAACATTTTCTTTAAGATAATATTAGGTGTGATACATAGAACAACACTTTCCCTGGAGGCTGACATATCTAGTGCTGCTCCTTTTCATACCACATCAGCACTGTGACCTCACTGATTGTGACAACATTTGCGACCAGTCTGGTAGAAGGTTATTGGCTCTTCTGGATTAGTCATGATGTCATAACTGATGAGGTCACAATGCTTATGAGATACAGAGGGGAATAGAACTTAAAGATATCATATATATATATATATATCAATATAGCTGTATTCCACACATCACACCTTGTACTGTCAGATAGAACTCTTCTAACAGTAACTGCTGAATTTAAACTAAGTGCTGAGAAATAAAACCCAAAGATAAACTGAGCATTCAGACTGATTGATTTACGTTTCTAGTAAAAAAAAAAAAATCTCAGTTCGTATCAGAAATCAGTTACACAAAATCCCTCTAAATTTTGAATTTAAGGATGTTCCATTTTTTTATTACTGATAACGTTTTCATTATAACAGAACTTTTTTCTTCTTAGATTTCAGCTGAGGACAGAGTCGGCAGTGGTGAAGTGCAGTCTCACTTCATTGGAGCTCCTTCTTACTAGCAATAAACTTTGATAAATTTGCCTTCTAAAATCAATTTCTTATAACTATAGTGACTGATAGTTCAAGCCCAATGCAAAGCATCATGGGTATGCATATCGATGTGCAAGGCAAGCTGCCTAGGTTTTGCCAGAACCAACATTCCCAGCAGGCTTGTACTTCTGAGCCAGTATAGGCTGAGAATAACAAACTACAGGCATAGATTATTTTATTGGGCTTTCTCAGTGTAGCGCAGTCATTTTTAACCAGCTATCACAACAAACCAAACAGGCATACTGTAGTTCATTTTGTTGGGATTTCTCAGTGTAGCACAGTTGTTTTCTTAGCCAACTATCAAGACAGACCAGAGGCATTGGGCAGTTAGTACACTCAGAGTTAGCTTACCAAAAAAGGCAGTTTGCTGGAAGAGGAATGCATAGGATCTGTAAAGGGATAATGGTAGAGAAGAATTAAGCCATTTCAGCCGCATAGACATATTTGTGGTTTGGAGAGATGTAGAAAAAAACAAACACTTTGAGTAATGATCACCTTTTTCCACTTACAGAAGGCAGTGTCTGGTTTGACAAACCATTGCCAGCCTGCCTTGCACACACACATTTGCATGCCCATGATGCCTTGCACTGGAATTGAAACTTTAGAGCATGTGTGTGGTTTACAGAGATGCGTAGAACCCAAACAATTTGAGTATTCTTCTCTCCAAGCATCCTTTTATGGATCTTGTGCATCACTCTTCCTGTAAACTAGCTTTTCGGTATGCTACAGAGAGCAGCAAGAGCAAGGAGGCAGCTGCTAGAACTCTTCTACTGGGACTACATAGCCCTCCCCCCCTCCACCCTTAGTTCCACTTTTATAGGCACTGGATTTTACTGACAACAGGAACTTTCTGTTTGAGAGAAGGAAGGGAGTGATCACAGAGGCACAAGACTCGTCATCCTAGAAGGAAAATAATAGCTCTCTCTCTCCCCCAGCTGCTGGAGGTCTGACTCTGAGCAAGTAAGTAAGAAGGAGACTACTGAGGAATACAAGAACTTCCTCTTCCAGAACAGGAATGGCAGGAGCTATAAAGGCACGGAGGCAGTAGGAAAGTAGGAAGAAAAAAGCAACAAAAAAAAAAAAAAAGTAAACAGAGAGAAGAAAGAGTAAGCATACAAAACAAGTGTCGAAGAGCCACAAATAAGACATGATGGAAGTGGTGCAGTGCAGTGGCTGTGGAGCAGCAGTCTTCCGGGAGATGTTCTGGAGGATGCGGTGTTGTCCCATCTGCAGGCACCTCTCTGGGCTGAGGGAAGGAGGTTGCTCATTGTCACAGGCGCACTCAGCAGGTCAGGCCCTCTGCTCCCACAGTGCCAACCTCAGAAGCTGAATACTGTAAATGGTAACAGATAGGGTAACCCTCCTGTCTGCTTTTGGATCTGAATCACCTTTAGTCTCAAGTTCTGGGGGGGTGGGATTCAAACTGTGAACCTTCTGCTAACGTATCCAATGTATAGGCTCAGATATGTACCCTCTTCTGGGATTGTGGTACAATCTTTCACCAGGGGCACCAAGCCAGGCTTCCAAAATGAACCCTTGTAACTCTATAAGAGACCTTCAGTATATTCTTACCTTTTTACTCAAGTTCAGTAACACCGTCAAGCTGCTGAACAATTGTCAGACTTAACCATCTATATGTCACATGCAAAAAAAAAAGAACTGGCAGACACCCAGGCAGTCTTTCAAATAAAAGGTATTTTACTAAAAGATGATAAAAATATGAAAAATGTAAACACAGAACAATATATCAAAGAGCTCACAGTTACATAAATGAACAAGGGAAGATTACAAAACAAAACTCCTATCACAATACATTTAGACCTTTGCTGTCCAAGTTATTACCTCTGGAATTGCTTAAGTTAAAATCAGAGAACTGTCTCTCTAGAGTCCCCAAAATCATATGACATTCATTTCAGATTCAAGTATCGGCTTAAACTATATCTCCACACCCCTTCTGTGAGTCATCTAGCTCCTCCTTTTAGAATAAAAAAAATACAAACATGATGTCCTATCAGGAGGTATATTAAGGTGACATCAGCAAAAACTAATTTCCCAAATTATGAGTCTTTCATCAACCGGTTCCTTTGAGGTTTACAACCCTGCAGTCCATCACCTAGGTGCGATATAGCCAACATGAATCGGCTAAACAACGTCCTGTCCTGTAATAAAATGTATATTTAGTTTCCAACTTCAAAGAAGCAGCAGCAGGCCGTAAAAGATAAATTGCCCTCTGGAAGGAAGGTAATTAATTAATTAACTGGTTCCTGGTCAGTTTACATTTCCGTAGCTTCACTGAGACCTGGTGGGTGGGGGGCACCAATGAAAGCACAGGCTATCTTATGTGAGAAAATCATATACTATATTTTTATATTACAAATATCATACAACAATCATAACCAGCTGGCCAAGCGTCACAATCCTCCCCACCTAGATTGAATTTGGGGGCTCTATCCCCTGCATGGGATGAGCTTCACAAGTCAGTTCACTCCTCATATAGACCCGGCAAGCCTTCAGTGTTCTGATTGGTTGCTCCAGCCCTATGTAAGATCGTCCATGTCATACCCTTGCAAGACAAGACTCCATCTTAATAGTCTAACATTAGTTTTTCCCATATGTGTCAGCCAAACCAGAGGGTTTTGGTCACTTTGTACCTCAAAATACTGCCCATATAAGCATGGCTTTAACTTCTTTAGGGCTCACACTATGTCAAGACACTCTTTTTCCACAGTAGAGTAAGCCTGCTTCCTGGGAAGTAACTTTCTACTTGGGGTACACTACAGGGTGATCTTTCCCTTGTTTGGATGTCTGACTCAGTACTGCCCCAATACCCACATCTGAGGCATCAATCTGGACTATAAAGGGTCTGCTATAGTCGGGACTTGTCAATACAGGAGCACTGCACAGTGCCTCCTTCAGTCTGGTAAAGGCGTTTTCACAGGCTGGTTCCCCGGTAATTTTCTTTGGCATCTTTTGATGATATCAGTTTGATTATACTGTTTGTTACTGCGAAGTTTGTCTGTTGGCACTGTGATTTTAATTATTGTTGAGGCGCCTTGGTTTTTGAAAGGCGCCATACAAATAAAGTTTATCATTATTATTATTATTATTTTTATTATTTATTTCTTTACCAGTTCAAATAGGGGAGCAGCCAGGGCACTGTAATTGGGTACAAATTTCCTATAGTACCCTGCTGTCCCTAGAAAACTCCTGACCTGCTTCTGCATCTCTGGTCTGGGCCATGCCTTGATCACCTCTATTTTTATTTGGTTAGGACGGATCTGTCCCAGGCCTACAACATGACCGAGGTATGCCACTTCAGCCATCGCCACCTGTCACTTCTCAGCTTTTGACAATGAGTCTGGCCCTCTGTATCCTGCCCAGCACTTCCCTAAGGTGGGACAGGTGTTCCTCCCAGCTGGCACTAAAGATGGCAGTGTCATCTAGGTACGCCATGGCATACTCCTCAGCACCATTTAACACCTGGTTCACCAACCTTTGGAAAGTGGCCTAGGCGTTCTTCATTCCAAAACGCATTACTTTAAATTCAAATAAGCCTATTGGAGTGATGAAGGCCAAACTCTCCCTAGCTCTGCCAGTTAACTCTACCTGCCAATACCCCTTTGTCAGGTTGATAGTCATAAGGTAGGTCGCCCCTCCCAGTTTGTCCAGGAGTCCATCCATCCGGGGCATCGTGTGGGCGTCTGACTTCGTGACTGCATTTAGTCCATGATAGTTCACACAAAAACGAAAACAGCCATCTGGCTTGGGCACAAGGACTACGGGTGAGGTCCAGGGGCTGTGGGATCTCTGGATTACCCCTAAATCCAGCATTTCCTCCACCTCCCTCCTAATGTCCTTTTGGACAGCCTCTGACACCCGATATGCTGTCTGCCGTATGTGCATCTGTGTCCCTGTCTCCACATCGTGTGTCGCTTAAGGGAGTTGAGTCCAGGTTTGGCGCTAAACAGTGGGGCAAAGTCTGCTAAAACCTCCCTTACTTCCTGGATCTTGTCCGGGGCCAGCTGGGGAGACAATTTAACTGCCTCCAGAGGACGCCGCTTGCTTTTTTTCCAGAAAGTCCACAAGGTCTCTTCATCTCGTCTCCTCCCCAGGACTATACACTGCAAAACACCATCTCCGGCAAAGACATAGACAGAGTGGAGGCTGTCCAGAGGAGGAGCAACCAAAATGGTACAGGGTCTGCACCAGAAGACATATGAAGAGAGACTAAAGGAGCTTAATATGTATACCCTTGAGGAAAGAAGGGAGAGGGGGACATGATAGAAACTTTCAAGTACATCAAGGGAATCAACAAAGTCAAGAGGGTAGTATCTTTCAGAAAAAGAGATGTGCAAGAACAAGGGGCACAATTTGAAGATAGAGGGGGACGGCTCAGAGGTAATGTGAGGAGGTATTTTTTCATGGAGAGGGTTGTGGATGCATGGAACAGCCTTCCTGAGGAGGTTGTGGAGTCAAGAACAGTGGGGGAGTTCAAGAATGCATGGGACAGATATAAGGCAGTCCTAGTGGGGGGGTAGGAGGAAGTAGGCTGTTGATTAACTAGGATCTGCAGCTTATCCGTTAGGTCGGAAAATGGGCAGACTAGGTGGGCCAAGCGGTCCTTATCTGCCGTCAAATTCTGTGTTTCATGTCAGCCCTATTAGCGTATGGCTTCATCATGTTGACATGGTACATTCTTTCTGTATGTCTTCTGTCAGGTAACTCTATGATATAGTTCACATCATTTACCTTTCTACCTACTTTGTACGGTCCTGGCCACTCAGCCTGCAGCTTGACTTCCTGACCCACCGTGTACAAGCGAGCTCTGGTACTGCGGTTGTACCACACTTTTTGTTTCTGTTGGGCAGCTGCCAGGTTGCTGTGGGCTGTCCCCATAAACTCCTTCAGCCTTTCCGTAAACCTAAGGGAATAATCCACTATGGGAGTGCCCTGGTTGGCGTGCTTGCCTACCCAGTCCTCCCGGATCAAGTCTAGGGGCCCCACCTACCCAGCATTCGTATAAGAGCTCGAAGGGGGAAAATCCTGTTGACTTTTGGGCCACCTCCCGGTATGCAAACAGGTGGGGAGGGTATTTCTCTCAGTACCTCACATGCTGTTCAGCAAACACTTAGAGCATTGACTTCAGGGTACCGTTAAATCTTTCCACAAGCCCATTGGCTTGTGGGTGATAAGGTGCCATGTGCCTTTGCACCACCCCACACTTCTCCCACAAACATTTCATCAGGTCTGACATGAAGGAACCCCCTCGATGGGTGATAACCTCCTGCGGAAACCCAACACGGGAGAAAATCCTAAGTAAGGCATCTGCCACTTTGTCTGTCCTCAGTGAGGATAGGGCAACTGCCTCAGGGTACTGGGTGGCATAATCCACCACAGTCAGAATGAACCTCTTCCCAGAGGAGCTGGGGGTATTTAAAGGCCCCACAATATCCATTCCCACCCTCTGGAATGGCTACTTCATTATGGGCAGTGGAATTAGGGTGGCTTGGGTTTTCTTACCCGCCTTCCCTATTTCTTGGCACCAGTGACAAGACCTGCAATACTCCCTCACCTGCTGGGTGAAGTTGGGCCAATAGAAATTCTGGGCCAACCGCTGCGCAGTGCATGTGATTCCCAGATGACCAGACAAGGGAATATCGTGTGCAGTCTTGAGCAACTGCTCATGGTACCCCTGAGGAACGACAAGCTGCCTGCCTATCAGCCCTCTCTCTCTCTCTTTACAGCCTGAGTATACATCAGTCCATTTTCCCAATAAACCTTATGTTTACTGTCACCTCCCTGTGCTCCATCAGAGTCTGCCCAAGCCCTCAGCTTCTGTAGACTAGGGTCACTTTTCTGAGCAGCTGCAAACTCCTTACACATTCCCAAGGCATGGGACAGGTCCCCTTCAATCTCTAAACTAGTGTCCCTATCACTAGCATCAGGCCACTCAGGATAACTGTCATCCCTAACCCTCTGACAATGATTAATTCCTCCTTCTTTGGAGTAACCCTCTGTAGCTGTGTGGTTAACTGCTACTGGGGAAATTTCTACCCCCTTTTCAGTAGTCTCCATATCAGGAGACACAGGCTGGGGAACCAGCCTCCCGGTGGTTTCCACAGTGGCTTCTATGGGGTCCAGGGAACTACAATTTTCCCTTCCCGCTTGGCTACGGGTAACTGCACATACCATCCCTGTTTGAGATTGTTGCCAAGGATGACGTCAACTGCTGAAGTTTTGGCTACAGCCACCTGTTGCACAGGTCCCCCTGTTTCACCCCAGTCTAGGAGAACATTAGCGAGTGGCAATGTGGTCGCCTCACTAGTGAACCCTTGTACAGTTACAAATTTATTGGGTATAAGCTGACCAGGCTCTACCAGATCCTCTTTTACCAGCATCAGGGATGTCCCTGTGTCCCTTAACCCTTATGTCTGTACACCATTCACCGTAACTGGGTGCATGTGTTCCCTCATGTTCACAGGCATGCTTCCAGGGACACAGAAACAACCCACTTCTTTCCTAGCCCCATTTTGCATATTGCTTGTCCTTTTGGGACGCTGGCAATATGACCAGTTTCTTTACTAACCCAACATTTGTTTCTTTTCTTAGAGAAATCTTTTCTTTGAAACCTGGGGCTAACTGGTTTTGGTGGAGGCAGTGAGGGTTTTAGCTGCCCTGAAGGCGTGCTGTTCCCTTTCTGTGCTGCCATGCCCACCCCATTCATTCTCAGAGCAGGTCTGCTCTTGGCATAGTGGTCCAAGAGTTCAGTAGCCTCTTGCACTGTTTTTGGATCTCAGTCCTCCAGCCAGGTTTTCAGCTCTGCTAGGCATGCCCAAAAATACTGCTCTAACAATATAGCATTTTCAATTGCATTTATGGAGTTTGCTTCAATTCCTTCCCACCAACATTTTAAAACTGACGTTGTTTTGTGGCTAGCTCCTCGTAGCTCATCTCAGGGCTTCTCCTGAGCTTACGGAATTTAGCTCTGTATGCTTCTGCAGTTAAATCAAAGTTTTTTTAAAAGTGCAGCTTTAAGTTTGCTGTAATCATTACTGTCCTTATTGTCCATTTAACCCAGTGCATCCCGACCTTTCCCGGTAAGTAGCGGGGATAGCTGGAAGCTCCAGGACCGTCTAGGAATTTTTGCCTGAATACAAACTTTTTTAAAAGAATTTAAAAAGGCATCCATATCCCCCTCTTTAAATTTAGCTGTCAATTTGGAATTTAATTTGTAACCCAGTCCTGTAGTTCCAGTTAAACCCAAGCCACTTAACTGCTCGGTGCTGGTGGTTGGAGTCATAGCTTCTCCAGTTCATGTCGCCTCTGGTGCTCACGCTCCTCACGGTCCGCCTCTCACTGTTCACGTTCAGCTGCTCGCTGTTCTTGCTCCCTCTCCTCCTCTGCATCTCATTTCTCTCATTCTGCATCTCGTTGTTCTCGCTCAATCTTCTCCTCTGCGGCTCGCTGCTCTCACTTCTCTTCTCTCTGGAACTCCAGCTCCATTCTGTGCAAATCAGTCTGCAGCCTGATTGCTTCTGGCTCCAGAATGCTGGTGAACTTCCCCTGTGCTGTGGCCCTTCGCTTGCACTGGCCCTGCTGTCCTCCTTATCGGATCTGGACACTGCACTTTCTGCTGGCCCCTCCACGCTCAAGGTTTGGTCCTTTACAGTCACAGTCTGTGACTCGATGCTCTGGGCATCTGCTGCTATCAGGGCATCCATGAGGTTCTGCTTGGTGGCTCTTCCCTTGTGCAGGACTCCTCTCTCCTTGCGCAACTGCTTCAGGTAGTCTGCATTGTGCTCATTGTACATGGAAGCCATCTTCTTCCCTAACTACGGCTACTCTAACTTGCAGTTTGAAAAAAAAAATAAAACAAGTAGGAACTTGACTGTAAGCAAAATAATATAGTTCTGTTTCCTTTTTAAAAATAAATCACTGCCTTATTTTGCAAGTGAGCTGTACAGTGTTAAGCTGACACACTGAACAGTTAAAGCTTGTGTTACCAAATTTTTTCACACCGCTGCCAACCAAATCTGTCACAGACGCACTCAGCAGGTCAGGTCCTCTGCTCCCACAGTGCCAACCTCAGAGCGCAATAGTGTGAACAGGTAACAGACAGGGTAACCCTCCTGTCTGCTTTTGGGTCCGAATCACCTTTAGTCTCAAGTTCTGAGGGGGGATTCAAACTGTGAACCCTATGCTAGTGTACCCAATGTACAGGCTCAGATATTTATCCTCTTCGGGGATTGTGGTACAATCTTTCACCAGGGGCACCAAGCCAGGCTTCCAAAATGAACCCTTTTAACTCTATAAGAGATCTTAGGTATATTCTTACCTTTTTACTCAAGCTCAGTAACACCATCAAGCTCTTGAACAACTGTCAGACTTAACCATCTGTACGTCACGTGCAAAAAAAAAGAACTGGCAGACACCCAAGCAGTCTTTCAAAGAAAAGGTATTTTACTAAAAGATGATAAAAATATGAAAAATGTAAACACAGAACAATACATCAAAGAGCTCACAATCTCATAAAAGAACAAAGAAAGATTATAAAACAAAACTCCTACCACAATACATGTAGATCTTTGCTGTCTAAGGTATTACCTCTGGAAGTGCTTAAGTTTAAATCAGAGAACTGTCTCTCTAGAGTCCCCAAAATAATATGGCATTCATTTTAGACACAAGTATCAGTTTAAACTGTATCTCCACACCCCTTCTGTGAGTCATCTAGCTCTTCCTTTTAGAATTAAAAAAAAACACAAACATGATGTCCTATCATAAGATATATTAAATAAGGTGACATCAGCAAAAACTCATTTCCCAAATTATGTGTCTTTCATCAACCGGTTCCTTTGAGGTTTACAACCCTGCAGTCCATCACCTAGGTGCGATATAGCCAACAGGAATGAGCTAAATGACGTCCTGTCCTGTAATAAAATGTATATTTAGTTTCCAACTTCAAAGCGCAACAGGCCATAAAAGATAAAATGCCTTCTGGAAGGAAGGTACTTAATAACCTGGTTCCTGGTCAGTTTACATATCCTGTAGCTTCACTGAGACCTTGGGGGGGGGGAGGACCCATGGAAGCACAGACTGTCTTATGTGAGACAATCACATACTATATTTTTATATTGCACATATCGTACAACAATCATAACCAGCTGGCCAAGAGTCACACTCGTCTCCAGGGTGAGTTGACCAGGATTCAGGGAACCTCCTCTCCCACCCAGGGACCACCCGGGCCAACGCCACTGCCTCAGAGGTTGCCAAGAAAGAGGAGCGATTGGACCATGGTGGGCTCAGGGAAGGTGAGGGTGGAGGAACAGAGGCACATTCCTCCAGTTGTACCTCTCCACAATTTGTACACTGTTCTGGTAGATCGTGGTTCCTCTATGGAGGCATCTGCAGTGGAGACCAAGGAGGATGCTGGGAACCTCCACAAAAGAGACCCACAGGAGGGTGGCATGGGACCCCACAGGGGAAGGAAACAACTCCTGATGGGGGACTCAGTTGTTAGGGGGTAGAACTGGGGAGGGAGGGGAGAGGGAGGTAAGGTGCCTGCCTGCACTATGGATTGGAGGGATAGGCAGTGAATCCTTAGGATTGCAGGAGCAGCTGCATGGGGGAGGAAGCTGGACGTCATTGTCCACCTAGGGACAAATGACTTGGATGGAAATGGGATCAGAGCAGTGCAGGAGGAATTTGTGGAGTTGGGGAGGGACCTTGATAAGTAGCATGCACAGTAACCTTCTCAGAGGTGCTGCCTGTCTATGACATGGATGAGGCTAGGGTGCTCTGCAACCATGGGATTCAATCAATGGTTGAAAAACTGGTGCAGAGCTCAGGGTCTTGGCTTCATTGGGGACTGGGGGTCCACCTGGAGGGATACTGGCCTTTATTGGCATGATGATCTGCATCTTTTCAGGAGGGGAACCAGGATCCTAGGTGATAGGTTTAAATGCTTCATTGGCAAACATTTAAATTAGCCAAGGGGAGGACACTGAAAGAGCAGGGAAATCCAGCCCCCCCCAAAAAAAACAATAGTTAGGGTAGTTAGTGAGGTTAACACCAAGATAGAGAAGTTGATAGGGAGAAGGGCAGTGGTAAATGGAAAAATAGGCAAAGGCAGTAAGGACAGGGATGGGGCAAAAAGGAGTAAGGACATCAAAAAATGGAGGGCAATAAGTACCAATGCCCGTAGTCTGGGTAACCAGCTCCCTGAACTAGTGGTCTTGATGGAAGAGGGACATCTGGATAGCGTGGCAGTCACAGAAACATGGTACACAAGGAACCATGACTGGGATGTCACCATACCAGGTTACACAGTCTACAGGAGGGACAGGGAGGGTAGAAGAGGAGAGGAGTAGCTCTGTACATGGGGGAAGGGATCAAAGCAACGGAACTAAAGGGTAAACAGGGAGGAGAGGGGGCACTGTGGGTCACCCTGGAGACTGGAAATGGCAGACCCCCATCTCATGGGGAGGAAATGGACTAGGAAACGATAGCATGCGTCCTTAGGATGGCAAAAAAAGGGGAGATATTGTTGATGGGGGACCTGAATATGCCAGATGTTAACTGGAGCACCTTTGCTGCAGCCACATACAAGATCAGGGTCATTCTTGATGCCCTACAGGAGGAATGCCTCAGACAGCTAGTGTTGGAACCCACTCAGGAGGGAGCAATCTTAGACCTGATACTTTCAATCAGGGATGGAAAGAGGATCTCAAATTTAGAAGTGGGTAGCCATCTGGGAACAAGGGACCACCAAACAGTATGGTTCACAGTAAACACAGCCGTAGAGTCAAGCCATACAAAAGTGAGGGTACTGGACTTTAGGACAGCTGACTTTGTCAAAATGGGAGAGTGTCTCAGAAAATCAGTAGTAAGCAGGCAAGAAGGAGGGGTGGAGCAACAATGGGAAAACATCAAAACTGCCATCACAGAGGCAACAAGCCTTTGTGTGATGCAAATAAGCAAATCAAAATGAAGGAAAAAATCACTATGGTTCTCAAAAGAGGTGGCGGGGAAGGTTAAGGAGAAAAAGATAGCATTCAGGAAGTATAAGGAAACACAGAAGGAGCAGGGCAGAGAACTGTACCAGTTAAAAGCAGAAAAGAAGCAAGGATGGCAGTCAGAATAGCAAAGTCCAAACTGAGGAAAAGATGGCCAACTCTGTTAAGAAGCAGGATAAAACCTTTTATAGGTACAGTACATTAGTGAGTGAAGAAAGACCAAGGGAGGGATAGTGAGGATTAATAAAGGGGAAGATGGGTGAGTAGAGGGTGACAGTGAAAAGCAGGGATACTGAATGAATACTTCTGCTCAGTATTCACAAAAGAAGCGGAGGAAGGTACGTAATCCAATCAGTAGAAGCACTCTGGATGGGGTGGGGGGAATGCCAGTCCATTCTCAGAAGAAAGGGTTCTGAAAGAACTCCTAAAACTGAAGGTGGACAAAGCAATGGGCCCTGATGGGATTCACCCCAGAATTTTAAAAGAACTAAGGGGAGAACTAGTGACACCACCAACTACCCTTTTTAACAAATCATGGGAGGATGGTGTGGTACCCAAGGACTGGAGGAGGGCAGATGTGATTTCCCCTTTACAAAAGTGGGAGCAAAGCAGAGGCAAGAGACTACAGACCTGTTAGTTTGACCTCAGTGGTAGGGAAAATGATGGAATCACTTGTGAAAGAAAGAATTGTTGAGTACCTAGAGGCCAGCAAGGCACAGGCCCCAAGGCAGCATGGATTCACAGCGGGAAGGTCACGTCAGACAAATCTAATAGATTTCTTTGACTGGGTGACCAAAGTAGTAGACCAGGGAGGGGCTGTGGACATGGCCTACCTGAACTTTAGCAAGGCATTTTGACACAGTCCACACAAAGATTAATAAACAATTAGCCAGCCTGGAGTGGATCCCAGGGTGGTAGCCTGGATAAAAAAATTGGCTGGACAACAGGACAAGAGGTACAGTAAATCTGAGCCCACCCAAAGAAAAAGGGGTTACTAGTGGGTACCACAGGGTTCAGTGTACTGGGTCCAGTCATTTTAATGTCTTTATAAGTGAAATTGCAGAGGGACTGGAAGGAAAAGTATGCATCTTTGCAGACGACACAAAGATCTGCAACAGGGTTGATACACAAGGCGGGGTGGAAAGGATGAGGAGGGACTTGGCAAGGTTGGATGAATGGTCAAAAGTATGGCAGCTTAGAGTCAATGCAAAGAAGTGCAAAGTAGTGCATCTGGGAAACAAAAACCAGGGTAAGTGTACACAGTGGGGGGGAGGTACTAACAACAACAAAAATGGAAGGGGACCTGGGGGTAGTCATATCAGATTACCTAAAGGTAAGCAAGCAGTGTGAGAAGGCAGTTAGGAGGGCTGGGGGATACTGGGATGTATAGGAAGAGGCATCACCAGTAGAAAACAGGAAGTTGTTATCCCTTTGTGCAGACAGTTGGTGAGACCCTATCTGGAGTACTGCGTGCAGTTCTGGAGATTCCATCTCCGCAAGGACATAGACAGGATAGAGGCAGTCCAGAGGAGGGCAACTAAAATCGTGCAGGGTCTGCACCAGAAACCATACGAAGAGAGACTGAAGAAGCTTAATATGTATTCCCTTGAGGTTAGGAGGGAGGGGGGGACATGATAGAAACTTTCAAGTACCTCAAAGGAATCAACAAAGTCCAGGAGGGTAGCATCTTTCAGAAAAAGAGGTGTGCAAGAACAAGGGGACACAGTTTGAAGATGGAGGAGGGGCAGCTCAAGGGCAACGTGAGGAAGCATTTTTTCACGGAGAGGGTAGTGGATGCATGGAATGGCCTTCCTGAGGAGGTTGTGGGGTCAAAAACAGTGGGAGAATTCAAGAATGCATGTGACTGACATAAGGCAATTCTGGTGTGGGTAGGCAGAAGTAGGCTGTTGATTAACTAGGATCTGCAGCTTATCCAATAGATAGAGAAATGGGCAGACTGGGTGGGCCAAGCGGTCCTTATCTGCCGTCAAAGTCTATGTTTCTATGTTATCTCTGAGTTTACTAAATACCCTGTATCAGCAACAGAGAACTATGTATTTATTTACTTCAAGAGATTCATCAGGAAAAACATACTGAGCTAACAGGTAATTTCTGGATGTATCCTGGGGGGAAGGAGAAGTGGAGGGTGCAGTAATAAATTACATCAGTAATGTCGCAATTATAAAACAATAATAATTATAAAAGTATGTAGTCGATAACTGAAAGGAAGCACACAAAGTAAGTAGTGCAAAACATAACTTATCAATAGCAACAGTTCAGCAAAGTGCAACGGGCAGCAGAATATGGCAAGGAAGGGAGGCTGAGAGTACAGTGTGGGACTAGTCGAAGGGAACAGTGGGCCAATAAACCAGGGCAGTTGGGGGAGGGAGTAGTACGGAGGGAGCAGTGGGATTAGTCTAGGTAGGATCAGTGGCAAGTGCAGGATTGAGTACTGTAGTGAAGTCACAGCGGAAAGATTTTAGTGATAGGGGAAGAGGGCATTGTGAATAGCAACGGGGAGGGGGCTGTAAGGTTTGAGGAAGTGGAAGGAGAAAGCAGCTTGACCAACAGAGGATTTTACTAGGGGAGTGAGTGCATGGGTGTCATGGCTGTGTAAGGAGCAGGAGATGGACAGAGGGGAGGAGAGGAGAGGAAGGAAGAAAGGTGAGGGGAGAGGGAGCCCAGTCAGAATTTGGAGACGAAGTTGACACAATGGGCAAAGCGTCTGACTGTGAGCTTACATTACCTGAACTGTGGTGATTGAGTGTGAGAGATCTCATACATGCTGGAACCTAAGGGAACAGTTTCCAAAGCTGCTATAACATGCCCCCCCCCAGTTGAGCCCACAGCAAGACAAGCCAAGCCAGCAGGCCTCATATAACTTCATGAAGAATATGGAGGCTGTTATGGAAAAGGTACATGGTAATGTGAACCAGTTGTGTCAGTCTGTCAAGGTGATCAGTGGCAAACTGGATAACTTCATGTAACTTTCCAGGAAAATAAAGTAAATGATATAAAGACGGCTACAGATGTTGCAACTAAGCAGTCTAATAGTGTTGCCTTAGCAGCAGAACCAGTTAAAGAAAATAACAAACTTGCTTGTCAGACTGTAAACATAGAAACATAGACAATGACAGTACAAAAAGATCAAATTTCCATCTGGTCTGCCCAGAGTTCCCTGTCTGCTATGGGACCTACTGTCCATATGGGATTTTATCCCCTTACAGCCACCCCCCCCACTCTCCTCTCCTACTGCTACTGACCTGAGCAACCACTAGACCATTCACTTGGTCCTAGCAATACTTGAAGCCATTTCCAGTCTTGGCACCCACTACCTTTGCTGGCAGACTGTTCCACAGCTTCACCACCCATTCCATAAAATAGAACTTTTTCACACCCCTCTTAAACTTCCCTCCTCCTGTTTCCACTCGTGACCTTGGATTCGTGACTCTGTACTCCTGCTAAATAGTTCCCCGCAATTCACCCTGTTTATTCCCTTCAGGAACTTGAAGTTTTCTATCATATCTCTGTTATATTCCCCGTTTCTTGCCTGGTTTCCATTGAGTACATATTCAGTGCCTTCAGACACTCTTCATAAGATCTGCCCTGTTGGCCTCGAATCATTTTGGTCACCCTGCGTTGCACCGTCTCCAGTCTGTCCCTCCTTCCTAAGGTGAGGACTCCAGAACAGAGCACAGTATTCCAGGTGCAGCCTCACCAGTGACCTGTATGGAGGTAGTAGTATCCCCCTCTTTGTTTTTGTGTTTTTGTTGGAGCATGCCAAAAATTTACAACTGGCTCATAATTTAAGACTTGAGAGTCTCCCTGAGGAAGTTGAAGATGAGATCCCCATCACATGCACGGAGAACTGCTTGATGGAACATCTGGAATTACTATTCACTGTATGCCTGGAGAGGGCTTACAGAGGCAACCTTCAGAGGGTGACTACATGCAATGATGGTCACTGAGTGATGTTAAGTTTGGGTCCCATGGTGGTTGAGATATGGTGCTCTACTTATGGCAGAGACAGATGGAAACGGTCTGAAGAAACATACTGCTGTTTCTGAATTATATACAGCACAATAAAAAAGGAAAAAGTTTGATGAAATCAGAAGAAGGTGGGAAGGCCCAGTATATTTTAATTAGTTACTAGCATGACTAAAGTGGTTGTGGACAGTTGCTCCTACATTTTCTCCAGTTCTGACAGTTCAGCATGATGACTTCTGAGGAGTCTGGAAAGGGAGGATGACCAAGGTGGTGGTGGAAGAAGAGAGCTCTCAGAATAATAAATGAGGGGCTGCCCCATGGTCCAGTTGAAGTGCTATGCACTTTTGTGCTGACAACCTGCGTCCAAGAACAGACCCAGGAACTTGATCGGCAGACGGGGGTGGGGGTTGGGGATGTGCTACTGTATGGCAGTGCTCCCAGGCAGGGGAGGGAGGCACCTTGTTTCTGGTATTGTAGCAACCCTTGCAGTGGGCAAAAGCTTGTCTTCTCCTGCAGGCCGTCGTGAGCCAGGGCATGGCGAAGGAGGAGGCCAGGGAGAAAACCAGAAAAAACATATGCACTGGTTGCCATCAGTGACCACGCCAGTGCTCTTGGGTCTCCCACATGTTTCCCTGCCAGAGCGATGGTGGGAGAGTGGTGGTTAGGGAGGGGGGTGCTGGAATGCTGGAAGAAACCTGAAGCAGGCATAAGGAGGCCACCGATGGCCAAAAAGCCATATGAGAGGGGAAAAAAAAAAACAAGTGAAGTTTCCTACAACTACAAATTAGCGGAGGGGAGGTACAGGAAGGAAGCCAAAAGTTACTTCTTCACTGAAACTGTGGTGGCAGGATGGAATGCACTGCCAGAAGGGTTAGTAAATCACAGTACAGTTGGGGGTGTAAAAGAGGGTGGGATGGATTCAAGGGTGTGGTAATGTTCTACTTGTTTGGGTAGAATCTAATTATTTGTCACCACCCAGAGTTCAAATACCCATTCTACAGGTATCATTGTACTGTAGCTCAGTTTGTAGCATGTCTGCCTCTGGACCAGACGGTCATGGGTTCTAGCCCCACGCAGGGATTGGACACACACTTAAATGCTGGTACCAGGGTGCAGTAGTGGGGGAGTGCTGTGCTGTCAGGGTGTGCCATCCATCAGATGAAACATTAAACTGAGATCCCTTCAAACCCATCTTTGGTGCTGTCCCGGTGGATGTCCAGTTGGAAGTAAAAGAACCCAAAGCACTTTTTGCAAGAGTAGGGGAAGTTTTAATTTGGGGAAAACAGACAAGGAGAAGAAAAATGAATTACAAAAAAGAAGGGTAACCTGCACTAATACATACAAATAAAAGTCTAAGAACAGCAGGAAAAAAGCAAGAAAAAGCAATCTGCATACCCACCCAGGAAGTCAAAACAAACCCACAAAAAGAACTCTTAAACACTGTTCCATTCACGTAAGTTAGAGTCTGGAAAAAAAATGTCAAGGAGGTAGAAAATGTACCCAGACATTTCTCCATCTGTTAGCCAAAATACGGGGTCCAGTGGTCCTGCTCTCTGTCCTGTATATATTATACAGTTTAGATTCTACCAGCGTAAGAAGGATCCCAGGGGGAAATCACTGATTGTTGTAACAAAAAAGCACATCTTGAGTGCCATAGATAATATTTAGAGGAGGGGACCACCAGTCTCAAAATACCAATACCATACGTGTCACTGTACAAGAGGCTGGACCAGCCAGGATCACACCAACGCGTAAGCCAAAGAGACCAGTAGGACCTGGCATAAGGACAATCCCTCAAGAAGTGAATCGTTTTCAGATCCTCAGCACACCCCCTTTTCTAGGACAATATCTTTCAGATTTTATTTTTTTGCATTGGCCTTAACGCCAATCTCCCATGGCAGCTCAGGCAGAGAACATCTCACATTTAGTTGAGGAAGTGCCTGCCCGCTTCCTTCCTGGCGCCTGCAGGGCGCCTCCCACCCCAGGACTAACAAAAGATGCAGACACACCTCTACGCTTGCAGGAGCAGCGCCAGCCTGCACAGGGCGCTTTGTCTTTTGGCGCCACAGCATTTTTTTTGAAATCTCAACAAAGAACCTGCCAAACAGTTTGCCTTTAACAGTCTGGAAGTCGGCGCAGCACTGCAGATAGTTTTTCCCATAGCCACAATTTCAAGTGTTATAAAAAGTACTTTAAGATACTTTAAAGCAATTGTTGGAAATGCATGGTCGCCATAGTCTGGAGCCCAAACCTGTCTAGCTTACTATTCATAAGTATTTTGCTCGCTTAGTTTACAGTTGATACCTGTCTAGCCTACTATTTACAAGTATTTCGCTCACTTGTTTTTGCAGTCGATACAGTTTTAGTTATTAAAGTATTACTCTGTGTTAAAGTAGTACCCTGCACAACAGTATTTGGCTGCAGTTGTAACTCTGCTTTCTCCTTACCTTAGCCCTGCCTCCAGAAACAAGCGTATAATCTGTGTTCCCTCTCTCTTTCATCTGCAGAAGCTCTGAGGGTCATGAGGGCTGAAGAAGTGCCTGCCCTCCCCTCCCCTCACAGCATCTTGCAAGGATGCCCCCCATCCCCCAGGACTAACAAAAGGTACTGGCACCGCAACACGCACTTGCAGGAGCAGCGCCAACCTGCTGCACAGGGCACTTTGTTTGCCCCGCCGCCCCCACCACCACCCTTGGTCGGCTCTCTGTTTTATATGTGATGTCACTTGAGGCTGCAGAACCAATCAGCCCACTTTACCACCTGCAGATTATACTCCTTGAACACTAGGGGGATCCTGCCTGCCTACACTTATCTCCCTCCCTTCATCCCATACACCAACATGTCTCTAGTAGTATTCTCTGTACTTGCTTTACTCCTCACGATCCTGTCCCCCCAATATTCCTGCAAAGAATCTCTCCAGCACCACTGTAAGTGCACACCTGCCAGAATCCCAGCCTCCTCGGGCTCATCCCCCCCCACTGCTCCTAGCCCTCCCATCTGTTCTCCGCTCACCACTAACGCACCTCACACGATGGACCACCCCACTGCTCCCCACACCCACCACCGACATCCACCCCCTTCCCAGTACACAGTGGAAGGTGGTCCCTTTCTGTCCTAGCCATTCCTGCCCTTAACTCCCTACCCATCCCCTGCACTGTCCCCCCCAGATCCTTGCACCTGCCCAAGCACCTATACCACAACCGCCGTAGTCCTTTTCTCTGCCTCATCACCTTACTCCTCTTGCTCTCTGGGAATGTCCACCCTAACCCGGGACCGGGGCCCGCTACCCCACCGTCGCCCCCTACTGGACATGGCCTCCGCATTGCCTCTATGAATATCTGCAGTTTCCCAAGGAAGATGGCTGTAATCCAGTGCTGGGTCTCCCAACACACGCCTGACATTCTTGCCATAGTGGAGATCTGGCTCTCCCAATCAACTGCAGACTCTGCTGTCTCCCTCCTCGGCTTCACCCTTTTTAGAGAAGATTGTGTGGGTAAGCGTGGCGGCTGGTGTGCAGTCTACCTGCGTAACTCCCTCCTGGGTCACATACTATCTACCCCCAAGCTCGACCACGGGGCCCAAGCCATCACCCTAAAAATCACCCCGGACCGAGCCGTGGCCCTCTTTACCTCACAACCACCTACATACCCCCACGGGCACAAAATCTAGCTATCCGCTCTCTTATTGACTATCTCTCTGCCCTGCCACACAAGGCTGAACAGCTCGTCCTCGGAGACCTCGACATCAACTGGCTTGGCTCCACTACAACACACATTAAGGACAACTTCACAGCCCTTGATCTATCCCAATTAGTCACCCAGCCCACCAGTTTTAACCAATCAAGTGGGTCCAGCTCCCTCCTAGATATAGTACTCACAAACCGTCCACACAAAATCAAGTCTGTTAATGTCCTAGCCAACTCCCTTAGCGACCACTCACCAAATCTCTGCTTCTGGTCCTCCCCCACGCTCAAGCCTGAGTACAAAGCCACCCCCCGTTCCCGTTTCTGCCCTGGGGGCCTTAATAAGCTAAAGCAGTACCTTGCTCAGCTCGATTGGTCCCCGATCTCCCTCGCAATGGATATAGATACTGCCCTAGCCTTCCTCACCAGTGCCTTCTGCAAGGCTTGTGACATCTTTGCCCCTGTCACCAACACCCACTCCAAGAGACACAATGCTGCCTGGATTTCCCCCTCTCTGATCCAGCAACTGAAGCAGCGGGATAACCTGTGGTACACTGCTGTTGAGTCTGGCAGGACAGCTGACAGGCAAGCCTATAATGCCGCTTGCAACCAATGCACCTGGACCATAAGACAAGCCAAGGCCAGTTACTATCAAATCACCTTGACCTTATCCTGGAGCTCTGCCCGAGCTTTCTGGGATAACATAAAGGAGCTTAATGGGAAGACCCGCTCTCCCCCCCCCTTCTCAGATGGTTATTAATGGCACAATTAATACTGACCTACCACGTGTTGCTGACTGCCTCAATGCAATATTTTCCGACCTAAGTGCAGTCCTTCCTGCCCACTTCTTTGACCCTATCCATGCATCCAACCGCCCAGCTATTTCCCGTCCCCCATTTCTCTCCAGGACCATCTCTCCCCATGACACCAAGCCACCCCTGATAAAAGCCCTCTCCTCCCACAACCCGAGCTGTGACCCCCCCTTGACTCCAGGATACTCCGCCTAACACTTGATGTCATATTAGCCCCCCTCACTGACCTTAACCGATCCCTGTGCCTCGGCCAATTCCAGAGTGCATGGAAATTGGCTGAAATTACCTCTATCCGTAAAAATGGAGACCGCACATCACCAAACAATTACAGACCTATCTCCATCCCCCCACCCCTCTCGAAAGTCCTGGAGAAAATAGTATCCACCCAACTCGTGGATTATCTATCTAAATAAAACATACTGTGCCCAGAGCAGCATGGCTTCCGCCCTGGTCACAGCACCACTGCAGCCCTATTGGAGTTCTCCCACCAAATACACTCTGCACTTGATGCTGGGGAGATCACCAGGGCAGTGTTCATTGACCTGTCCAACGTTTTTGACACTGTGTATCACCCACTAAGACTTGAATCCCTCTGTCAGCTGGGCCTCTCATCTGGTCCACTGGCCTGGTTCTCCAGCTACCTCAGGGATAGATTCCAATGGGTCAGATTAAATAGTATCCTATCAACGGCCCTACCTGTACTCTCCGGGGTCCCTCAAGACTCCATCCTGGGCCCCACATTGTTCAGTCTCTTTTTAAACACCCTCCCCAGCTCCTGCACAGGCAAAATGCTTCTATACGCTGACAACGCAGTCCTCATCGCCTCACACCCCGATCCACTCACACTTCAGAGCTCCCTGCAACTCACCTTCAGCCAAGCTGAAAAATGGTTCTTTGACCATCGTCTGGTTCTGAACCTCAAGAAGACAAAATCTATGATTTTTGCACATCGCCAAAGTAACTCCAGAAATGCTCCCCTTCGCATCATTCCCAGTACCCTCCTCCCCTTTGAACAGGTATCAACATACAAATACCTGGGCATCACCTTCGACTCTGCTTTCTTCCTTCCATGCCCATCTTAACTCTTTGTCCTCTGCCATGAATACTGGATTGGACTCCTCTACGCACAAGACTGCCTCCCTGAGTTTGCCCTACGACTGGCTGTCACTTCCTCCATCCTGTCTTTGGTTGATTATGAACTCCCTACCTGTGCAAGCTGTTGACCCCACGCCCTCACCAAAGTCCAGACCTCTATCAACAAAGCCTGCAGGCTCCTCACTGGTGCCTCCAGCAGAACTCACACGTGCTAGCTCTACTCTGCCTCAAACATACTCACTTTTGAAGAACGTCTGCAATACCACACCTGTATACTGGCAAAAAAGGCTCTACTTGAGCTTTGCCCCCCAGGAGTCACTATACCCCTTCAGCGGGCCTCCCACTCGGTCATCACCCGCAATACTACCAAAGCCACCTTCCAGGTGCCCAGAGCTAGGACCTCGCTCGCCCAAAGGTCATTTCACTACAGAGCACCTTCCTGGTATAACTCCCTCCCATTGCACATTACAAACATCTCCAAAATTGGCCCCTTCAAAGTCGCCCTACATAAACACCTCACTGACACTCGGAGCTGTAAATGCCCATTATAAGGCTTTCCGAGTGCACCATTCTGAACCAATCTGCCTCTTATAGCATGACGTATGTACTAGTCCACTTAAAATAGCTTGTTGTAGTCTGTACACCACACACTGTAACCCGAGTGCTCCACTGGGACACTAAATAGCTTAATTTTGTATGCTCGTCTCTATCTTGCCTATTTTTGCTCTCTGAAATGCCTTGCTCTGTATACTCTTCTGTATCTCACCTGTATTGTTCTCCACTGTCTTGCTTCACAAATATGTTGTCTCCCCTCCCTGTGACAAGGTGCCTTTGTAAATGAGTCTTTGACTCAAAGGTTTGTAAATCCGATTTTTTGAAATAAATAAATAAATAGTCGGGATTCTATGATCAGTCAAAGACTTGTGAACTGTCTGATGTAGTATAAGAGAAATGCTCTGGTAAGCAGATTCATCAGAAAAAGTTTGCGCCAGTCATTTTGGAGTCAACAGTGTCTGTAGGGAGAAAGCTGTTCTCCAACATCGAAGTTTATCTAAGAATGTCCATATAAATGGGAAAACTCATCTGGATAAGGCAGGAGAAAAGGAACATTGAGTCCAATTCTGAAGAATAAATTCCAGCCAGTGTGCCCCCCCAAGGTTTCCAAATCCATGTATCTGAGTCCAAATAAACCCTAGATTCCATTTGTCAAAATGGCAAAAGGAAGAAACCAGGGGGTTAGACATGTTTGGTCCTCCCTTCTCCACAGTTAGATATAGTGGACCGGATTTTCAAAGGGTCCTTAGATCCACGCAAACTGCGTCAAACAACCAGCTTGTGTCGGATCTAGGTGCGCCATATTCTGCAAGAAAAGCCGTCTCTGTGACAAAGTCCCGCAAACTGACGCAAGAGGTCCACTGCGTCAACAAGATGACGCAAGCTGCCACAAAATGAATAATGCACGTTGAGTCAAAAATGGTGCAAGCTGAGTAAAAACAAATGACTCAAGGAATAAAAATGATGCAAATTGAGTAAAAAAATGGTGCAAACTGAGTCAATTAAATGACTCAAGGAAACAAATGGTGCAAACTGAGTAAACAATGGTGCAATCTGAGTCAAAAATGGTGCAAGTTGAGTGAAAATGACAAAGTACAAGAATGATGTAAGCTAACTCAAAAAATATGGCAGATAAAATGGCAAGGACTAAGCCCCCAAAATGTTCTAAACTAGTCCTGCTGGAGAATACTTGTCCTTAATAGTAGCATAGTCAGGTCTGACCACCTGCTGTTGACCTCTTTATATGCTCTAGTGTCCCTTAGACCAGCTCTGGCGGGCCTAACAATGACATAAATCTTAAGCACAAGGACAGGACTCGCATTCTTTGAAAATCCCAATTAAGGGGGTGGTGCATCATTTTGGTTACGCAGGTATCCCTTTTGACATGGCGCAGGCATTTTTGTTGTGCAAGCATGGTGCAAGCCCCTTTGGTGCATGAAGACCTGTTTTTGACGCAAGCACCATTTGAAAATCAGAACTGGTGCAAGGTTTGACACATCCTGCTCCTTGCGTCAGTTGTTTTTGACGTAAGCACCCTGCGTCATTGTCTGGCCTTTGAAAATCTGGCCCTGTATGTTTTGCTTTAGAGATTTGAGCCAACTGCCCCAAATCATTTGTAAAAATAAACTAGAAAACCGAGCCTCCAGAGATTTAGGAAGGGGAAAAACTATACTCGGGAGTAAAAGTAACAGAAACATAAGTTTTCAGAACTCCCACCTTTTTTTTCTTGGGATTGCCTCTCCAGGCTTTCCAGCGATTAATTCGTTCTGCACAGAAGTTCAACTTGTCTTCCCAGTTATGCTGAGCCATTTTTCCTTTCGCAAACTGAATACCCAGTAGCTTAATTGGAGAAGAAGTAAGACCAGCCCCTCTAGTAGAGCTCACGAAAGCCCCCCTGGGCCTATTGATAGGCCCTGACATTTTCACTCCTGAAATAGTCGTAAAAGAATGAAAGATATCCAGGGCCATACAGCACGAAGGGACATCATACACCAGCAAGGTGACATCATCTGTATAAGCTGCCACCTTAGTCTCACTGGTACCATCTAGAAATGGAAGACCATGGATCTGTGGATGCATTTGAATTTTGCGGATAATGGGGTCTATGCAGAACATATATAAAAGAGGGCTAAGAGCACAACCTTGTTGCACCTCTCTTTTTAAGGGAATCCTCTGGCCCCAGTGCCCATTTATAAGAGATATAATAGTGGCCGAATAATAAATGTCCTGAAGCCAAGAACAAAAAGTAACTGGTATGCCATAATACAAAAGAACAGAGAACAAGAAATTGTGGAACACCCTATCAAATGCCTTCTCCTGGTCGAGGGACAGCAGGTATACCAGCCCCTCTTGGGTGTCCTTCTGACTCAATACTTCACTAAGCAAAATTAAGTTATCTGCTATATGCCTTTTGGGAACAGCACAAGTCTGCACTGGAGATATTACCACTTCGGAGATGACAGCCAGTCTCTTATTTAGGATAGTCCATCAGGAGTTTAAGATCAGTATTCAGAAGACACAGTGGTCTCCAGTTACACAAATCAGCATCAGGGCCTTTCTTATACAAAAGGATCTGTATGGCATACGAAAATGAGGTAGACATGCTCCCCGTCTGG
Source organism: Neoceratodus forsteri (assembly GCA_016271365.2). Taxonomy (NCBI): domain Eukaryota; kingdom Metazoa; phylum Chordata; order Ceratodontiformes; family Ceratodontidae; genus Neoceratodus; species Neoceratodus forsteri. The sequence continues at coordinate 705,956,764 of CM057459.1, read as the reverse complement.
AGAAGCCAATTAAAAACTTCCGTCCAAATCTCAACCAGCTGGTCATTAAAGGTCTTATAAAACTCTGCAGAGAATTCATCTGCTCCCAGGGCTCTAGTGGAGCACAGGAGAGAAATAGCCTACTTAACCTTAAAGGGGAGATGGTTCTGGTAAGACCGGTGACTGAGTTGGTATGGCAGGGACCTTTATCGAAGCCAAAAAACTTCCAGAGGCAGGCTTGGGCCAGGGCTGCCAAACGGGTCCATGAGGTGGGCTTGGACCTGTGCTAAAATGCCAACCTTATCAAGTACCTCCGTACTCGCAGGTGTGGAAACCTTGGTAAGGTTCTTATGTCATACCCGAGTCTTACAATGTTCTAAAGGGTCTCCCAGGCACCAGGACCCCTTTGTCCCACTGTCATGCCCTATTAAAAGAGATGAGCTGTTATCGTACTGTAAAATCCTCATTCTGTTGTTAATGTTAGTTGAGAAGTAAAGTCTCTCTCCCCCCCCGCCCGTATGCATGAGGGTGAGTACCCTAGCCAATTGGATCCATAATTCAAGATATTCTTTGTAGGCACTTTTCTGCCTGGATTGGGACAGCCTAATACATAATACCTTGATATCCCATTTTGTGTCCTCCCACCAAGATAGCAAGCCGTCCATCATGCAAGCCACAGATTGGCGAGCTCAAAGAAGGCCTAGGATTGCTCTCTGGATGTAGGAATCTAAAAGACTGGTATTGTTCAGACGCCAATGCCCCCTTCTGGGCAGGAAAGTTGTAGGTTCTCTGAAGGAGCCCCCAACAGCTGATAATCTGAGATTTTGATCGGTACCAACAGCATATCCTGGGTTTGAAGGTGGGAAGAAATGGAGATAAAATCTATTCTGGTGGCCAGAGAGCCTCGGTGATATGTGTAGCCACCTGATTTATGCAGACATCTATAGGCATCCACCAAGGAGGCATCCCACACCATCTTATGGAGGACATTGGTGTCTCAGAACAATTTGGTCATGGCCGCACCACTGTCCTTCCCATAACTGCCACAATTGAAATCCTTCCCAAAGAGAATGTGCCTGGAGGTGTGCAAATAAGGTTGGATAGAACAAAAAAGATCCACCCTCACCTTTTTCGTCTGAGCACATACAGGTTAATCAACTTAAAATGGGAATTCTGATAGGTTACATCAAGGAGAAGAGCTCTGTCTGGAGCAATATCAACTAAGCACGAGCCAGAAAGTGAGCAACCCCAAAAGAGGATACCTACCCCATCACTTATATTCGTCTTAATGGACCAGAACAACGGGCATCAACACCAATGCCATTGGGCTTGTGAAATGTCATGAACAGACTTCAAGCAGTTTCCTGTAAAACAGGACATCAAAGGCAAGACCTAGAATAGCAAAAGCAGCATCTTCCTGTTCGCAGCTTTAATGCTGTTCATATTAAGAGTAGCAAAACATAATGAGGGGGCCATGACGTGCCTGGGGGGCAGAACACCCACAATAGGCATCAAGTACAATCCATCATGGGCACCACTGTATTCCTGATGACCATCCTTTGTTTCTTTTGAAGTTTTTTTGCCTTGGATTTAAGCTTTGGGGTATTCTGTTCCGCATCCATCGTCACTGGAATCCTGGAGGACATGCAAGAGGAAGCATCCCTGTCAATACCAAGTTCCTTCCCCAAAGAATTCTCAAGCAAAGCATCAAAATTGTTCTATAGAGGCATCGTAGCACCTCCTGGGGATATCTTCAGGGGCTGTGATCCAGACTTGAGGGATCAAAGTGATCATTTTCTACTGACCACTGTCATCTCGGGAGAGGCATGGCATTCACCTCCGGCAGTGGTAGTGGTACTGGAACAGGATCCATAATAACAGAAGCAGGTGGGATGGCAGAATTGCCCTCTGACATAGGCACGGACATGGAAGAGTCTATTGAATGCTTGGGGAGGTCTCCCGCCTGTAGCAAAGGATCAGAAGTAACCTCCCATGGGGGAGGAAGACCCTCGTCAGAGTCTGGTTGATGCAGTAGAGAAGCAGCCAGTTCCCTGCTTCATCTCTGTTGAAGGGCCCGGCATGCCTTCTCCAAAAGCAAATCCTGGGTGTCTGCGGCATCCTGATTGTGAGTAGCTCATTGACAATTCCAAAACGAATGCCCCGATTCCTCATAAAGGTTACAACATACATCATTTGGGCAGTGGGAGCCGGAATGTCCCAGGGAGAGAGACAGGTTGTAGTGCATTGTGTCACAAGCATTGCTCAGATGTATGTCAGAGCCACATCGAAAGCAGGTTTTGGACTGTCTTGGGTAAAAATACTAAGCCCAGTCCTGCCCCAAAAAGAAGACGCTGGGGATGTGTTGCAATCCAGAGGTCACGTGTCGCAGCTTAACTTTAAAGTGCCAACGCCCAGGCCAAAGATTTTCAGGATCAAGAATGGGATTCGGATCCCCAAGCATCTCACTTTGCTGTGAGAGCCAGTACTTAATGTCCTGCACATTTACTCCCTCATTTTTTAACATCAGTCAGTGTACGGATTGCTGGTTTAGTCAGAGACACTACTTGAAAAGGAGCCCAGAGGGGGAGTGTCCTTCAGCTTGTCATAGGAGGACCAGAATCTGTCCAAATAAGACTGGAGACCGAAAACTGAGGTCAAAATAACCATCAGCAGGGGTATGAAGCAATGCACACAGTTCATTTGGGGTAACATATAAGGAATCTTTCTGCAGTAAACGGCCCACATAGGCCCTATTTGGTGGTAAGTCCAGGCCCCCTTTATACCAGAGCCGTACTGCATTCCTCCATTGGGCTGGGACAGGAGATTTGGCAAAAACATCAGACTTTGAGACTATTTTTGGACATCTGCTAGATCACCGCCCCCCAGCCAGGAAGGTGGAGGCCTGAGAGGTGGTACCTGGTCAGCAAGATCAACCCTGTCTGCCCAAGACAAGTTTGAGGAAAGGCCCTGTGCCGGGAGTAGCAAGGTCCTCCTCCAGGCTAGAGGAACTGGCTGGTATAGAAGTCTTCCTAACCCTATTCTGTACTTCATCCAGGTTTGGGGAGCAGGGGGTATTCACAGAGACCGGGACAGCCTTCTCCATGCTCTGGGAGGTCTGTGTGGGAGTAATCCTATCGGAAGGAAAAGAGGATGCGTTGATGCCTTCCAATACCAGCAGGGTAATAGCAGGGGGTGGGGGCATTGTCTGTGAAGAAACAGAGGAAGAAGGCAGTAATGCAGACATTGGCAAAAAGTCTTGTAACCCAGGTGGCACCTCTCCCTGCAGTGCAGCTTCCAAAGGAGACAAATCAGGTAAGAAAACGGGTGCTGTTGTCTCCGCGATGAGTCAGGGTGCCATTGCCCTATCTCGTCTCTTGACCACTTGGCTTCCTTCAAAGCTTTGACCGGGGACCAATTCTTAGGCAGGTAGGCGTGGCTGCAGGAGGGAGTCCGAGTAGCTTGGTCTGGTAACCCCACTGGGGGAATGGACCGCACTGAATTGCATGCAGAGCGCGGGGCTGCCTGTCGTTCATCCAGGAGCCCACCAGAATCCCTGGGGCAAAAGGCAACAGAGGAAGAGCCAGGGGAGTGATCAGAATCAGTCAGCCGCATGCTAGATAGAAGAGGAGGCGCAATGCGGGGAAAGTCAAGTCCTCCCGACGCCTTTGGGGGAGTCAGAGCTAGGTGAAACAGTTGCCCCAGAAACAGGAGTCAGAGTTGCCTGAGAAGCACCAGTCAGCAGCTCTGAAGGGTCCGTCCCTCCGCAGTGTTCAACTGACGCTCCCATGCGAGTCAGCGCAGCAACTCTGGACCAGCGGAGTCTTGCCCTGCAATGCAAACAATTTTTCCTTTCTGATGTATGTGGCCTCAGTGAGTCTTCCTTGGTATCAGGTTCAACAGGTAATCCCTTTTTGTTTTCAACGCATCATGGAGTTTCATTTCCGCCTCCTGCAAGTGAGGCTCCTCGAGGTTCAGTCCTAAGTCCCCTGGCAAACAAACAGTGCTTGAGTCAGGCTCAGTCAAGAAAACATCCTGGGATGCAGAAACCAATTCAGCCTCAGAAAGACAGGTGGTAGAGAAAGGGCGCCAGCTTTTCCCCACCTGGAGCTCCTGCTCCACCATCCACATCGGGATCCGCCATCTTAGGAATCTCAAATCTGTAGAGCCCCTACTTGAAGAGTAGGGGTATGTTTATTAAAAGCAAAATCAAATATACAATAATCAAGGAAAAAAAATTACATAGATGCATACATCATAAAAACTGAAAACATAAGCAGGTCTGAAAAAAAACTAAATACAATAGAGGTGAATCAAAAAAAGTCCCAATATCGTTCCCATATATTCCTCTTCAATATTTTCCTTTCTCCTTCTTTCAAGTCGCTCCAGATACAGTAGAATCTTTTGAATAAGTCTTCAGAAGTGAAAGCGTCGCTGCTGAAACAAAAACCACATCTGACCTGCCATACCCAATATAGAATCACAACTGCTATAATATTCAAGGTACTGGAATTACATCTGGACCAGGATTCTGAAATAAACCAAAGAATAAGGCTCTTTGATCCCATTGACACCAGACCTTATCCCAAAAATGGCGTTTCCATAAAAACCAAAAATGCAAAATAAAGGGCAAGAAAATATAATGAGTCATTGTTTCCGTGATTTCACACACATGATTCCGGAAACAATTTCTATCACTAGCTGTTTATGTTTTTGGTTCCCTCGTACATTGATTTTACCATGTACACTTAACCATGTAATATCCCACATTGATACTGGGATACAGGAGGATCCATAAAGCTTTACCAATCTGTAGTTGCTTCTACAGGTGTAAAGCTGGGAAATATATTCACATTAAAATGGGATTCTACTATCTCTAAATACAGTTGTTTCTAGACAATTTTTAATCATAAGGGATTGAAATGTTCCATATTTTAGCATATCAAATACCATTCCCCAGTCTATCGACAGGACATATTTCCTTTTATTTTTGTAAAAATTTCCCACTGTTCCATTCAGGAAAAATATCTTTAATAGACATATATACGAAAGGAAGCCAAGTTTGAATAGAGTCTTGGACCAATGGTTTTAAGTTGGTTGTGAAAAAATTGTATAAAAAATACAACCGGATGAATCATAGAGACCTCCTTTTTCGATAGGGTTGTAATAGAACATTCGTTGAATAGGATTAAGAAGCGGCTTCCCAAAAGCATGAAAAAAAGAGAGCCAAAAGAGGTACAAAATGACATTTAGGTATTGGAAAAATATGCGCTATATGCAAAAATAGGGGTAATAAACAAGTTTTAATCAAAAAAATACGTTTCTTTTTCCACAAAGACCATCTATGCCATTTACTAACTTTTTCTCTACCGGTATTCAGAGCAATTTCCCAATTATATTTAGCTGCATCTGGAACTCCAAAATACACTCCTAATAACTTATGTGGGGAATCTACTACCTTGATTCCTTGAATAGAAACCACCGTATCAGTAGAAAGGGTTAGGTCAAAACACACACTTTTCTGCAAATTCAAACTGGACCCAATAACTGATAAAAAAACTGGTAATACATCAGTTAACAAATGACCTTCTGCAATGTTAGGTACTAAAACACAAAGATCATCTGCATAACAAATTATTTTAGAATGAATGCCTGAAAGACCTGAAAATCTTGGAGATTGATGAAGTAGTCGAATAATAGGGTCCAAAGCTATCACAAATAATAAAGGACTCAGAGGGCATCCTTGCCGCACTCCTCTGCGTATATAACACGAGGGTCCTAGTCTCCCATTAATATACGGCTTAACATAGGCCAAAGAATAACATAAAACAATCCAATTTATAAAAATTAGCGGAAAACCAAAACATTTAAGGGTTAACCAAATAAATTCCTGAAAATGCTATCAAAAGCTTTTGACAGATCAAAATTAAATAAATATCCTTTAAGGAACCATGACAACCCTGAGAAAATAGTTCTCTGATCAGTATTAAAGCATCATGAATGGATCTACCAGAGATTGAACAATACTGAAATGGGGAAAGCAGAAGGCAAATATTTAGAAATCCTATTCCCTAACAACTTGTGAAAATTTTGTAGTCTGTATTTAACAATGTAATGCCTCCAATTCCTCAAATCCTGTCTATCTCCTTTTTATATAAAAAGCATTAAACCTTCAGACATCTGATCTGTCAGTCATCCTCCTGTAAAACCATTAAAGACAGCTACCAACTGACATAGTATGAGTCTCCATAAAACTTATAAATCTCTGCTGACAAACCATCAGAACCAGGGGCTACTTTATCCGAAGACCTAAAATAACATCTTTCACTTCTTCACAAGAGAAAGGCTTTATAAGTCCTTCTTGTTGTGATGTTGTTAATGTAGGCATATTTAATATTTGTAATATCATTATGCATATCTGTGGTAACAACCTCTGGGGTCAAAATGTACGCTGTATAAATTTTGTGACATATGCCATAAGTTCTTCTTGCCCTTTGACAACTTGGCCTTGTTCATCCAATAACTGATGTATTTGTTTACCACCAGCTTTCCCAGCATCGACCCCAAGGGTAAATTGACTCTGAGTTCCAGTCGCTTTGAATTTTTGTTCGAAAAGTATGGATTTTGCCTATCATACTGCACTTTAGCCAATGCGGTTTTGACTTCTTGTATACACGGGCAGAATGATCCAAACCATATAAATGAGAGTCAGTAAATAATGTCAATAATTCCGCTGTAGGGCGTTTGGAGGTATGATGTCTTTCATCAGCTAAGGACGGGCATATGATTTAAAATATGAGATCACATATAATTTAGTATCAGTCCACCAATCAATAATGGAATCATAGATAGAAATTACTGTAAATGCGGTCCTGATTAACTCCAAAACCTTGAATAAAACAGGAAGTAACAATAAAGATGAGTTAACTCTCCACACCCCAGGGCCCTGTGATAACGCATCTTCCAACTGGATTTGTATTCCTATCAAAGATGGTCAGAAGTTGCCATAGGTATTGTAAAACCTTTGACTATGCCAGTGGTTTGAAACTAATCAATAATCAATCCGTGAGTGCAAGGTCCCTTTCCTAAAGGTAGGCCTCGGGACTGCGAAGACATCCACTAATTTTAATTCTGTAATAAGATTATGTAAAGCATGGGTGTCACAATAAGTTTTCCTACTGGAAGGGATTTCTAAACTAGTATTAAAATCTCCACCCCATAGAATTATGCGATTTGTGCACAGAAAAGGTTTAATTTGGCGCAAAAGCTGAATCTTAACTGCTTTCTGCTGTGGTGCTATAAATATTTATGAGCCTATAAGGAAACCCTGCCATATAAGATCTAGTAAAAAATTCTGCCCGGTACTAAATCCACATCTTTGTAAAATGAAGTTAGAAGTAGTAAAACAAAACCAACACCAGAACAGAGGTCTTGTCCTAATGACCAATATGACGGTCCTAAACCCCATTCCCTGGAAGCTATTGTGATGTCTTCTGTGGTATACAACCGAATATCTTGTAAAAAATAAACATCATAGGCCAGACTACGTAGTGCCGAAAAAGTTGCCATTCGTTTATAGTTGGAACGAATACTATTTACATTCAAACTTGCAAGACGTATGGCTGACATGAGAAAAACCACGAAAAAAGGAAGAAAGCTCTGTAGAAATAACCCTCTCATTTCTTTTTTCTCTCACTCTAGCAGACTTCTTTTTCAAAATAGCCCCAGAACTTTCAGTCAAAGGTAATGATGCGGAGGCCGACATGGAAAGAATAGGAAGAGATAAATTCTCAAGCATCTCATCTTCTTCCTCCATGGCCTCACCCCAACTTTGTAGGGTTCATACAGGTTAGATAGTGGGATGGATACAGCGTCTACCTGTTTGGCAGCCGAAGTCTTGAGCCACTGGTGAGGGGAAGAAGTTTCTCCATGCTCTTCATCATCTTTTGGAGTACTAGAAACACCCGCTAATTCTTCTACAGAGGATTGGTCTATAATTCCGAAATATCAGTGGGGTCATGGGAAATAAGGGATGCAGAGGGTTCAGGAAGGTTGGGAGATTCAGAAGTTGCAGGAGGTTCAGGCAAAAGCGGGGCATTTACAATGGAGGTAGTGAAAGAAGGAATTTTCCATTATTTGTAACAGGTGGAAGTAAATCCTGGGGAGGGTCCCTATAACAGAGGATTTAGCAATATAAGCATCATGTTCTGCATAGCCTGCAGTGTTATGTGCCGTCCATGGGCAGGCTGAAAATACATGAAGTATCACTGCATAAATTACAAGTGGGAGGAACTGTACAAGCCAACACAGTATGACCTATCTACCATGAAGTACATTTCAGTTTATCACAATCAGAGCTCAGATGGGACAATGAGCCACATCTATAGCATGATCTCGGTTGCCCTGGGTAAAACAATATACCACTGGTCTAAACCTAGAAAAAACAATTAGGCAGATGCTGAATACCAAACTCTATTAATTTTAAGTTTGCACAGTAAATTTCCACCCTCCCGTCCAAAAACCATTTACATCAATTAAAGCATGTGGTGTGCCAGTAACTGTCAACGCTGTTCCAACCAATACAATATATCTAAAACATTTACTCCTTCATTCCTAAAAAGGACAGTAATGACTTTATGTAGGCCTAGTAATGGGAATAAATCACAAATGCTTCCAGACAGGGTCTGCACGAGCATTATAGTAAGCAGACCAGAATTTATCTAGCAATGCAGCAGTACGGAAAGAAACATCAAAATTAGAGTCTCCTGAAGAGTGTATTAGAGCATACACATCTGAGGGTTTAATCTTTAAAGATTGTATTATTAAAGTCTTTCCTACAAAGTCCCGGTCTGGAGGAAGGTCCATATCCCCCTTGTAATGTATACGGGCTACAAATCTTTTCCTCAGTGGGACCTCTGACTGTTTAAAAAGAGAAGCGTAGCTGGCTGGTTTACTAGTAGGCTTAACAGCAGAAGGAGCAACAACTGAGTTCTGCAAAGCAGTAACAACGTTCATGTCTGCTTGAAAGTACTGACCTTCCGACTGTGGTGGTAGCTCAATGTTCTGTTTCAGCGATGAAACGATATCCATGTCTGCAGGGGTTTGAAATGTAGAATTTGATTCCTCCGTCGGTTTCGGCAAATCTCCATGCTGAGAATCAGGAACTAACAGCGGAAGTGATGCAGCAGTTTGGTCCGTCACTGAAAAGTGTTCTCCTGCTGCACTCACTGCATCCAAACGGTCCATCTGGTTCACCAATCCATTCCCAGGCAAGGGAAAATTAGGATCTGGTATCCATGCAGTCGGAGTCCTAATCCAGCCTGCTTTCTCTAGCGCTTGCTCAGGGGACCATGTGGAAAGATGAGCCGAAAAAGGAAATAGGTCCTCTACCGGTGTACTGGTCGTCGCATCTGTTTCCATAGGGGCTGTAATTGCATGAACGCTGCTCCTTTTTACTGTACTCTTAGAAGCTGTTTGACCATTCTCTGGTCGTTTCCTTTTTTTCTCCTCTTCTGGTATAAGAATTTGGTCACCATCTGGTTCTTCCTACGCCGGTGTGCTCTCCACTGAAGACATCTCCTTCACAGGTATGTCATTTTCAGTACATTCTGAAACGCTAGCGACTGGTAGGGATATCTCTGCAATCTTGCTCTGGTCCTGCAGTCCAGCACTCCACACCTCCGTCCTCTCCAATGGCTGAGACATACTGAGGTGGAGTCAGATGCCTCATGGGAAGGGTCCCCCACCCATCAGAGTAGGGGAATTTCCCCGGTGTCCTGGCCAACATTCCCCTTCCCATAAAACTGGTTCATGTAAAGTCCAAGGCTGTGTGTGGGTGTTGATGTGCGAAATGGCTGCCACTACACGTTCAGTCACTTCACTACCAGTCTAGCATTGCTTGTAAAGTGCTTTGGGATACATTGTGTATGAAAAGTGCTATATAGATGCTGATTCTTCTTTTTCTACACTGTTCTCACAATTTAACTCTCTTAAAGATAGAAAGGGGAAGAAGTGTGGGGGAGTCCTTCTCTATGTCACATCCCAAATCAGTGCAACAATGGTCACTACCCCAGATCTTGAAGGAGGTGGGTGCGAAGTAATGTTTGTCAAACTTCTCATAGGGGGATTAAAGTCACTCCTTGTTGGTTATACTTGCAACATGCCGAAGAAAGCCATGGAAGCCTTAAAAATGCTTACAGACACTGTACCCACTCTGCCCAACTGTGAAAAAATTATACTGGGGACTTTAACCTAAACTGGGTTGATAAGCTAAACGGGGAAGTTAAGAGCAGCCTAGAGGGAGCTAACCTAACACAGCTGATACAAGAACCTACACGTATCAACCAAAAGACTGGGAACGATACCACCCTAGACTGGGTACTAGTGTCCATCCCAGAAAGGGCCAAACCGGTAGCAACGTGTGCAGACTCACTCAGTGACCATACACCGACCTTTCTGGTGTGGAGGGACAGTTTCCCCAAACAACCCCCCCAGAACCTTTTGGACCAGAAATTGCTCAGCACTAAACGAAGGCTCCTTCCTTCAAGCCCTGTCAGAAGTGGAATGGGCTCAGGCTTTCGATACTTCTACTGTAGATGAAGCCCTAGAAGGCTTCTCCAGACATTTTCTGTAGGTAGCTAACAAGTGCACACACCCCTAAAAAAGATCAGGGTCAAAGGTCAGAATGCCAGGTGGCTCAACCCTGATCTAAAGAGGAGGATGAAGGAAAGAGAAAAATTTTGGGGGAAATATAAACACTCAAACCTACAACAGGACTGGGTGAAATACCGGGAAGCCAGAAACAGCTGCAAAAGGGAACTCAAAAATGCAAAAAAGAGTTACCTGCACGGGCTGCAATCCAAGAACTTATCTGACCCAAAGAAGTTCTAGGGGCACATAAACTCGCTACTTAAGGGAAGCAAGAGTAAGGGAACCGGGGTAATAAAAGCAAACGGGACACCTCTCTCCACTCCAAAAGACACAGCCAGTGCCTTTAACGATTTGTTTTTGGACCTTCAGAGGTTCAGAACTGGCAATCCCAGTCAAGGCCCGGGTAGCCAAGCGAACCCACAGAACCCTCCTCAAGGCCCCGAATTTCACCTTAAACTGGTCTCAGCAGGAGAAGTCCTAAAACTGCTTAGGGGCCTGAAACCAGAAGGTGCCATAGGGCACAACAATCTTGAGCCCAAGTTGCTGAAAATTGGAGCCCCTGTTATTGCAGGATCTGTAACCCAGCTCTTCAACAGGTCCCTGACCGAAGGGAAAATACCTGCCCTATGGAAGGTTGGACTGGTGACCCCAATCCCGAAAAGCATGCCACACAAAAATATAGAAGATTTCAGACCTGTCTCCATTCTCTGCACCTTAAGCAACTTGGAGAAGGTGGTCTACCAACAGGTTAATAACTACCTGGAAATGCACAATCTGCAGGTAGACCAACAGCATGGCTTTAGAAAAAAAACATGGTACTGAAATGGCCCTGATAAGCTTCACTACTGAAGTGTACGAAGCCTTAGACCAGAACAGAATGCTAGGGGCAGTCTTCATTGACCTAACCAAGGCTTTTGACCACCAGCTATTTCTGGAACGACTCAGGGGGCTGGGTCTAGACACACAAGCCCTAAAATGGTTCAGTGATTATCTCCATGGCAGGACACAAATGGTCCGGTGGAACGGAGCTAAATCAGATGAGCGTCTAGTATTTGCAGGAGTTCCACAGGGGTCTATCTTAGGCCCTCTGCTATTCTCCCTGTTCATCAATAACCTGCCCCTACACTGTGGAGGGGTAAAAGTCACACTATATGCTGATGACACAGTGCTGTACAGAACAGGGAAGGACACGGGATCCTTAAATCTGGAGTTGAATCAGGACCTCGTTGCCCTTGAAGCATGGTGCCAGGCAAACAGGTTGGTCTTGAACAGCAAAAAGACAAAAGCCATGCTGTTTGGTCCAAAAAGTCTTGGCCCAAAGATATCTAATTTTCTATCCCTCTCCACCCTTAATGGAGATGGGATCAAAGTAGTAGACAGCACCAAGTACTTAGGAATGTATCTGAACCAGGAGGTCTCTTTCAGAAAGCATATGGACCACCTCACAAAGGTAATAAACCAGTAACTGGGCTTCCTCTATAGACTAAACCCTTTTCTAAACAAAGAAACTAGAATAGCAGTCGGTAATGGGACAGTACTCCCCACCCTGTTCTACGGAGTGACCATGCTTCAGACGCTGAGGCCTACGGAAAGACAGTGACTGAGCACACTCTACCATAGGGTCGGCCAGTTTACCACTGGGGCGCAAATGATGGAGCATCACTGCAAGGTGCTCCAGGCCTTAGAATGGCCATCCCTTGAAGCTAGATTAGCATAGCCCTCCCTGTGCCTGGCTTTTAAGCTACAGCAACTCTGGGGGGGGGGGGGCCCAGTCTATGAGACCTGCTTGCCCCTAAGACGAACAGACGTGAGCTCACATCTACTGATCGGACACTACTCGGAATACCTAGAGCCAGATCATCCTTAGGTAAGCGGTCAGCCAGGGTAGCCCTCCCCAAACTCTGGAACAATCTCTCTCGAGGGAGAGGTACAGGATAGCACCTCTCCTGAGGGATTCAAGAACGCGTTAAAATCACACCTAGGCACGGGGTCCCAAAGCTGCTGTCTCAATTAAGGTCTCCCAAAGGGATCTAACTAAGGGTGTTATCTGCAAAAGAACACAACCAATAGGGAGGAAGGGAATGAAAGCATAAAAGCAGTACTGGTTCTTGCACTTATCTAGGTTGAAAACTGTTAATTGTCTGTTTCTAACTAAAACGTCTGCACTATTGTTGTAATATTTCTGTGCTGCGATGTATGTTCATATACTCTATGTAGGCCTTGCTGTATTGTACATATCAAAGCTTTGGTTTTTCCTTCCCTCTAGGTACATGTAACTAATCCTGGGTCGCCCCTGAAAAAGGGACCGTCAAGGTTCCAGTGGGCCTACCCGGTTACCAGAATTTAAATAAATAAATAAATAAAGTGGAGTTTACTGTTCCTTTATGCAAGGTTGTTTAGCCCACATTAGAAGTTCCCATTTTAACTTGAAGTTAATTATATACAGTGTTGTCCAGCCCACTGGCACCAGCTAGCTGGCAGTGTGCTGCAGTATTGTGGGAAACTGAGATTGATTTTAAATCCCATCTCCCACTTCCCAAGTTGGAGGGGCTAGGGTACAACAAAGAGTTGATGCACTCTAGTCCTGGGAGGGAGGCTGTAGGACAGACTGCTACTGTAGCAACTCCAGTGGAGAGCTGGGATATGACATTGACATTGGGAACACCAGTGCAACGTCTTGCACCCATCTGCTAGTAGGGGTCTGTTGTAGGTGCATCTGCTTTGTCTTCTGGGTGGAGGGATGGCTTAAACAGGGGGAACATCCATGAAGTGCCTAACATATGGTGCTACTCCCCCCCCCGAGCTGCGTACTGCACCGCAACTTCTGTTCAACAGCCCCCCAGTTTAACATGTGACCCCTCATTGAGAGATGGATAAATGGATCTGCCCCTGCCAGAACTCACTGCAGGGGGTAAGCCACAGGGCTCTCAAACTCCATTAAGGATAAGACCTGAAGAGGAGGATGCCAGATGGGTAGCAGAAGGAGCGACACTGACAGATGGGAGTGAGGAGTATGGTGAATGGGACAGACACAAGGGAAAAATACAGAGATAATTTTTTTTTTTCAAGTACATAGCCTTGGTTCAGTAAGCATTCTTGAGCTGGTTACACATGTTCTGTCACTGGATTGGAACCTAGCATTGACTGTATGGCTCCCGTTAATTTAAATATTTTTCCATATCTTGGGTTTTCCCTGTCTGGTCAATTGTAACCAGGATGGTGTCTGCATACACAGTTAGCTTTGTTTTGATTTGCTTGAAATCAATAAAGCGAATATTAAAAAATAAATACTTTTTTGTTCACATTGCTTTCCTTGCTTTTGAAGTCACAATCCTCTGCTTACTGCATGACAGCCTGTTGCCATGGGAATCATAGGAATAGCACAAACAGAAGATTGACTTCAGGTTAGGAAAATATGTTAAGGAGAAAAAGAGCCTGGTTTAATGTAAATATCTTTAGTCCTTAAGAATCGAATGCCCTGAAACGTTATGGACTGTTATAAATTGATTAGAGTACTGCTGATGTCCACTGGAATTTTTTTGCCTGACTTTGGGAAATCACTCTGAAATCTCTTTTTTTTTTTTTTCCTTGCATCACAGCTGCGATCTGCACAAAACAGTATTGTTCAAGTGGTCTTTGCTTTGTACAGCATATTGCGCAGTAGAAAATAGTTTCACTGAATGGATTCCAAATGATGTGACTGATGTTCACACTGCTCTGCTGTCTGCAGTATTTACTGGTGTCAGCTAGTTCTGTCTCCACTGTTTGTTCTACTTAACCCTAACATTTCTGTCCCTCTCTTTAGAGGAGGAAGCTGTAATGGCTGCAGGATGGTGATCCACTCTGTTTCATCAGAGCTCCTAGTAGATTATTTTTAGCGTGAATTTGAGAACCCCTAATACAAATTATCAGGGTTCCCACTCTGGCAACCCCTCTTTTTTAGGGGGGGGGAGGATGATGGTTTGATGGGCCATCGAACTCTGCAGTTGGAATGCTGCCACAATACCAGAAATTAGTGGAGAGGATTGGTAGGATTGGAATGATGGTGGGAAATAGATGGTTGTAGAGGAAGGTACTGAGATAAGTTGGAAGGAAGGTAGTTTGCAAAATGCTTGTACAACATGATAGTAACTTTAGCTTACTCTCTCTCATTCCTTGCCTCTGGGACTACCAACCTGGTGAGCTGCCATAAAGACACAGGCAGTCTCTTGAGGAGGGTTCTGCCCCTATAGGTGCCACTGGAACATGATTCTCTAAGACCAAAGGTACCTTAGGGAGGAAGCCCCGACCCTTCAGAAAGAGAGGTACCACCTTAAAAGAAGGGGTGGATGGTGGTAGCAATAAAAGTGTCCAAAGGATGCTTAGATATGTGTGCTTTAAATACTGCTCTGTGGAGTGGGCCATGGCAAGTGTCACCCACTGCACCACCATACCATGTGCTAAAGCCCTTGTAACTCAGTGGACCATCGGGTTCCTTAATAGAAATGTTTGGGCAACACAGAGAAAGAGTGGAGAGGTCTAGTAGGAGTGGAATCTTTGTGGAAAGTAGGTGGTTGGATGGGAAGGTACTTGGCTGGAAAGCAGGTAGAGTGTAGGATGCTCGTGCAACATTTATTTGAAAATTGGAAACCAGAAAGGCACACTGAGCCAAGGCTCATTTCCAGGTGTGGCCCAGGGGAAGGGAACAGAAATACAATGAAAATCATACACAGTAACAATGACTGGTACAAAGTGCAAACAGAGTACAATTTAGCATGGTACAAGTGCAAATGAAAAGTGAACTGCGCTAAATAAAGGTACAGTGAACGGCTTTAAAGTGCAAATAAAGAGATCGGAGCAGGTGGACTGATAGCAGTGCCAGTGTAGAATAGGAAAGAGCCTGATACAGGCTGAGGTAGTACCTAGGAGGAGGCCCAGCATCAGGGATGGTAGGGGCTCCAACAGGGGAAGATCAGGGAGAGGGCCGATGGGAGCAGGTGGGGGTTGGGAGGGGTTTTAGCTGGTGCCTAAGGGAGACAGAGGAGGGTGAGAGATGGAGAGAGGAGGGAAGTAGGTTCTAGAGGGAAGGAAGGTGATATGAGAAGGCTGACTGCCCAATAGAGGACTGACAGTAAGGAAGGATGAAGTTGTGAGGATCCATGGAGTGTAGGGAGTATTTGGCAGAGGGAATGGGAGAGATGAGTGAGGATAGGTAAAAGGGCAGGGACCCAAACCAGTATTTGGAGATGAATGAGTCGCAGTGGGACTAGCGACATGAAGGTAGGGGAAAGATAGAGAGGGAGGAGTAGAGAGAGCAGTGGTGAATTCAAGAGGGACAGTTGGTAGCAAAGCGACAAAAGGCATTGCAGAGGGTGTCCATTCTGGCAAGGGAAGAGTAGGGGGTGGTGACCTAGACCACATCTGCAAAGTCGAAGTCCGGGAGCACCCTTTTAGTTAACAAGCTCCTATTAGACTTGAGGAGACAAGCAGTCTTTTTTTTTTCTCCCATTGGCACATTTTTCGCCCACTACTGGCATGGCTCAGTGGTGACTGTGCCAACTATCAGGGGCTCTGTCCCCCCGCTCTTTGTGATCATGCTGTGCAGTAGTGGGGGCTGGATTTTTCTTTATGCTACAGTTGCCATAGTCATGGTCCCCGAATCCAAACCCCTGAGGACGCCGGCACTAGAACCATAGTCCAGGCTGTAGACATGCTAGGGCACGTCTTAGCCAAGTGCCTAACAGCATCCTCCCCTCCCCACACCCTACGTCCCGTGTGCCGGGAACGGTGTAACAGTCCTTCCCCCTCGGAGGAGGAGAGCGTCCTACGGGATGCTCGAACTTCCTCCTCCCCTGACAACCTAGGCTCGTTTCTGAACCGGGGTCGCTGACGTTGTGGGCGGTAGCTCTGCTACCACGCTGATGGGCCAGCTGATAGGCAGTCTTTGTTGCAGTACAAGGCATCGAGCCTGGGGTGGAGCTTGGAGTGGATAGCATCAGTGTCGGCAGAGAAGTCAAGCTTCTAACTCCAGGAATCCCTCACATGATGTTTACACTCTGCATCTATCTCCATAGTGACAGATACCCCTGGAGATGAAATTATTCTAATTATGGAATTTAGAATACTGGTTCAAATTCTGCAGCAATGCTCCACTCTGGCAGTTAATCAGATTTGTTTCTCCGCCTGCAGAGAGCAGTCACCCTTGAAGCTATCTCAAGTATCGCTGGGTGTTCAGCTGATTTATATATTTTAAAGTTTATTAATGTGCTAAATTACTGTCTAGTTAGTTACTCAATTAGCTGTGAATTAGGGTGGTATGTTTTACTGTCTAGTCCCTCCGGTTCTGGTTTTGATTCCAGGGAATTGGAGTCCACTCTATTGGCTACTGTTTTACTTTTTTTGGCATGATAAAGGTGGATCAGATACCAGGGTGTCCAAAAGGGAGAACTCTGAATCCAGAGATGGAAAAATAAAAATAAAAGAGCCTCAGAGCAGATGCTGGAAATGGTGCCTGCAAAAAATAATCCTAAAGGGAAAAAATGTCACTGCTACTGAAGGATGAAATGGCTTCAAGGGGGGGTGCCATCCAGGATGGAGAAGACAGCGAGTGTGGAGAGCCTGGCCAATTTCTGACTGATGCCAAAGGTCATGGAAACTGTTTTTTCATGTTACCAGGAGTTGACTGGAGTGGAACCAGCACAGGACATTCTGGAAGTCTTGCTGGAGCAAGCCTTCTACCGCTGAGGTAGAGGTCCCGAAGGTGTAGATAACTGTGTTATTTGCATACTTGTGAATATGCGAGTTGGCGCAGGCAGAGGGGAGGTCATTCAGGAAAATGGAGAAGAGGATGGGACTCAGAATGGAGCCTTGTGGGACCCAGATGTTAATTTGTGCAGGAACCAACAGGAACTCAGTTTGGCATGTGCTGTTTAAATACTGCCCAGTGAGGGGGTGGTACTTGTTGCCTGCTGCACCCCCAAATGTTATTTGCATTGTATTATACCTTAGTGTTATCATCCTTACTGTAACCTCCTGGGGCATGCCTGAAAATAAGCAAATCTTTGTCTCGTGCACTTACCTGGTTTGAAAAATAAATTAACCACGGACTAAAGTCCCTTTAATTGGGGAAGAATGTCGAAAATGTAGTTAGAACACTTGGCTTTTCAGATTTAGACTCTCAAGCAAACTTCAGGGGTTCTAGGTACCTTAATTTGGGGCTAATAGAAGCTCTTACCATGAAAAGAAGTGTTTTGTCAAAATGGGACTCCTTAATATTTTGCATGTGGAGGTGTGGGGACAGACTACCAGGGAGCAACAGGAGCACCGTGGGGGAAGCAGACACAAGTCTATTTTCAGGGAAAAGAATCATGACGGGACTTGCAGCTGTGAAAGTGGGAAGAGCTATAGGACCGGACTGGATACACACAAGGGTACTAAAGGAACTCTGGGAGGTGCTAGCTTGCCCCACTGACAGCCTTATTCAACAGCTCACTAGAAACAGGCATGGTTCCGGAGGACTGGAGGAGAGCAGATGTGGTCCCTCTCCTCCATAAGTGCAGCAGCAAGCAGGAAGCTAGCAATTACAGGCCAGTAAGTCTCAGATCAGTGATTGGAAAATTAATGGAAACTTTTTTTTTAACTTAGATTTTCTTGATTTTGGTAGAGGTACAGCTAATTTCTCACAAGGACATTATTTTGAACAATGAAGCTCACAACAGAAGGATACCTTAAGGTGTACACATCAAATATTCAATTGTATTGCCTGACCCTCTCATTTTTGCTTTTCTTCCCTGCTGCTTTGGTAAAGCTGTCATACAGGCAAGGGACTGTATCCTGCATCTTGAGTTTTCCCTGGGTAGTCATTAGCAGTTAAATGTTGGGAATAGATAACGATAATTCCTGAAAGGTTGGTAGAGTATCTTGAATCCAGTGGGCTACATGACCAAAGGCAGCATGGATTCAAAGGGGGGGATGGCAGACAAATTTGATTGATTTCCTCGACTGGGTGACCAGGGAAATAGATTGGGGAGGGCAGAGAACATGTAATACTTAAGAAAGGTAATCCAGGCAGGTAATATACTTAATTTAAGTTAAATATCTTTTATTTTTATTTATAGAATCCAAAAAATCATTTGGTAAAAAACAATTTTACACAAAATATAGCAGACAATGTGCAGGTTCAAACATACCATATCAGTGTAGGCAGCCCAGCGCTTCGAGGCCAAAAATAGCTTTTCGTCAGGGCAATGAACAGGGCCTATCTGGAGTCTACCAAGTTCTTTGACACCGTGCCTCAGGAGACTGATAAAGAAATCGAGTAGCCTAGTGGGTGGGATCCAGAGTGGAGAATGGGTAAGGAACTGTTTAATGGATAGGCGACAGAGGGTGGTGGTTAACAGCACTCACTCTAATGATGGGAGAGTGACCAGCAGTTTGCCACAGGGCTCAGTACTGAGGCCGGTCCTCTTCATTGTCTTCATAAGTGACATTGCAGAAGAACTGGAAGAGAAAGTATGCCTTTCTACAGATGACAGCAAAATCTGTAATAGGGTGGACACTCAGGAGGGGTCGAGAGAATGCATAGGGACGTTGAGGAGTGGTCAAATGGCAGTTGTGATTCAGTGCCAAGAAGTTCAGAATCCTACACCTAGGGCATAGGAACCCAGGCGCTGAGTATAGAATGGGGGGAAGGGGAGGTACTGACAGTCACTAAGCAGGGAAGGGACCTAGGGGTTTTGTTATACGATAACCTAAAAATGTCAGAGTCGTGTCACATTTCAGTGGGCAGGGCAGGTGGGATGCTGGGATGCATAAGGAGCAGTATCTCCACCACGAGGAGGAAGGTGGTGTTGCCACTGAATCGCTCACTTGTGTGAGACCCCACCTGGAGTATTGTGTCCATTTCTGGAATCCACACCTCAGAAAGATCATTCAAGGTGGAGGCAGTCCAGCGGAGGGCAACTAAAACAGTGCAGGGATTGCATCAAAAGCCCTATGAAGAGAGACTGCAGGATCTCAACATGTACACCCTGGAAGAAAGGAGAATGAGAGAGGACAAGATAGAGACCTACTAGTACCTCACGTGGGTGAACAGGGTGAAGGAGGGGAGTCTCTCTTTCAAAGGAGAAAGAACACTAGGACCAGAGGGCATGCAGTCAAGCTGGGGCAGGGGGTTAAGAGAGATGTGAGAAAGTACTACTTCAGTAAAAGGGTGGTGGATGTGTTCAGGGGTGTGATTCAGTGTTTGGACTGATACATTTGCACCGACTCGTGGGATAGAATGAAATAGGAATGCTGTATAATTACAGGTCAATATTCAGCTTTCATATTCTGCTTATTTAGTAGGTTCATGTCATCAGTAGCCATCATATTTTCGTATCAACTTTGGTATGGTTTTTGCAGCCCTCTCTTGGCTAGAGGGATCTCTTCTTTCTGTTCCTGCTGGTCTGTGCCCAAGCTGAGTTTTGATTCTGACCCCAAACTGTGAAAAACATTGCCTGCCAAATTTCAAGAAAGCCTTGTTTTCACCAGCATGTCTACTTCTACAGTTCCTCAGTTAAGGTGGTTTTATTGCTAATAGTAAGGCTTGAATTCTCTTCTCTGTATCCCCCCCAGCTGGCCATTACTAGGCCCCTGTTTTTATTTTCTGCTTCAAAAGTCTTCAGCCTGACTAGTTTCTTCTTAACCCTTTTCTGTCTGTTGGAGACTACAGAACCCAGTCTGCATAGCATATTATAATATTTGGAATTATCATATTCTGTTACTTGATAATCATTTGTCACAGTGAAGTCCACATCTGTAAACTTGCCTGGCATTCTCGTTGTCACTCCCGGTGTTGATGCTGGGCAATATGTCACTCCAGGCAATTTTAGAACAAATTAGAACATACCAAGAAATAAACAGAACAAACATAACATAAGCAGGGTATTCTCAAATCTTGCAGCTATACTTCTGTTTTGTAAGAGACCTGGGGTTGGAGTTTAATAAACTTGTTTAACATTGAGTCTCTGGCAGTTATCTTGCAATTTCATAGCCACTGCACTTGAAACAATGAGACCACGATGCAGTTGGTGCCTAGCCTGGTATTGATAGTGTGTCATGCTGCCACCCTTTCAATAGAACTGGGCTTGTCTTTGCATTAGGCTGTGGAGACCAGACAGCACACTTAGAATTGGGTGTGGGAGGAAGGGTTGTGCTTATCCCGCCACTTGAGTGTCTTTGATGGTGTTTGGAGAGTGGCATAATATACAAACATACGAAATTGCCATCAGATACAGGCCTTTCAGTTTATCTAGTCTGCTCGAGAACATACGAACACACAAAATTGCCAGCAGATACAGGCCTTTTGGTCTGTCTAGTCTGCTCGAGTGTGCAGCACGCTGTTTGTTAAACTGCAGCTGTCCCACCCTTGCACTTCCTTCTGAATTAGTGCCCCCACCTCCGAATTCTCTCCTCCCAACTCCCCCCCCCCAGTTTTGACCCTCCCTTTGGCCTTATCACACCCTCTCTTGAAGCTGTCCACTATCTGCAGTGATACCACTTCTTCTGATAGTGCATTTCAACCTTCCACCACCCTCTCCATGAAGTAGTGCCTCCTCATCTCCTTCTTGAACCTTCCTCCCTCCAATTTCAGACTGTGGCCTCTCTAGTGTCCCTCCCCCCTTTTAACTTAAACCCTCAGAATTAACGCTGTTTATGCCCTTTAGGTACTTGAATGTCTCAATCATATCCCCTCTCTCCCTTCTATCCTCAATGGTGTACATGCTGAGATCCCTCAGTTTCTCCTCGTAGGTCTTGTCCCCCATGCTCAGGATCATCTTTGTCACCCTTTGCTGGACCCCCTCCAGCAGTTTGATGTCCCATTTCAAATAGGGGCACAAAAACTGCACACAGTATTGCAAGTTTGGTCTCACAAGGGACCTGTACAGGGGCATAATGACTTCCTCCCACGTAGAGACGATGCATCCCAGCATTCTGTTTGCCTTTGCAGCTGCCTTTCTGCACTGTGCCGAGTGTTTTATGTCCCCTGTCACCAGCACCCCAGATCTTTCCCCTCAGCCGAAGTGGTTAACTGTACTCCCCACAACCATTAGCTGTTCTCTGGGTTTTTTGCTCCCAAGTTTAAGACCTCGCATTTTTTAGCATTGAATGCCAGCTGTCATGTAGCTTACGAGTGCTCAAGTGTCACCAAATCCTCTTGCAGTACCTTACCCCCTTCCTCACTATCCACCTCAGCACAGATCTTAGTGTCGTCTGCAAAGAGGTTGATCTTGCTCCTTGTCCCATTTGATATGTCAGCTATGAATATGTTAAATAGTACCGGTCCTAGCACAGACCCCTGTGGGACCTCGCTGGTTACAGCCCTGGGTGCCGAGATCTCTCCTTCAACTACCAACCTCTGCTGTCTGCCCTGCAACCAGCTCTTAATCCACCCAACCAGTTTCCTCCCTGCTCCCAGGCTGTTTGACCTGCTTGTCAGCCTTCCATGGGGCACAGAGTCAAACACCTTGCTGAAGTCCAGGTAAAGAACATCCACTGCATGGCCCCTATCCAGTGACCTTGTCACTCAGTCAAGAAAGTCAGCAAAGTTGGTCGGACATGATCTGCCAAATACAAACCCATGTTGCCTGTCATCCTGTAGACCATTCTCCTCCAGGAAACTTACCAGCATTATGGATCGTCTCCATTAGCTTTCCCACAGTGTCTGTAAGGCTCACTGGTCTGTAGTTCCCAGGTTCATCCCTGGGCCCACTCTTGTGGATTGTCACTACATGTGCCGTCCTTCAATCCCTGGGCATGCATCCAGTACTCGGAGAAGTGTTGAACAAATCTGCCAGTGGTCCCGCCAGGGCTCCTGCCAACTCCCTGAGTAACCAAGGATGCACTCCATCCGGACCAGGTGCCTTATCCAACACCCTTTCGACTGGAATCTCGACGTGTGTTACCTCCTCTCCCCCGACCCCCCTCCACCCTTCCCCTGAGGTACAGGCCCATCCCTCTCCTGGTAAACACTGAGCATAAGTACTCACTTTAGTACTTCTGCCTGCTCTGTCACCCCCGCTCTGCCCACCCTCCCTCCTTCCTAATCCTTACAATATGGTCCTTGCACTTCCTCCCTCTCCTATACCTGAAGAAATCCTTTTCCCTTCCCTGATCCCCTTCGCCAGTCTTATTTCTTTTGAAGCCTTGGCTGCCCTCACTACTCTGCTCACCTCCCTGGATTTCCTCATGTATTTCTCCCTGTCCTCATCCCGATAAGATCTCTTATACTTTCTAAAGGCTGCTTTCTTTTATTCTCTCACCTTTTCTACTGCCTCACCATTCAACCAGCTTGGTTTCTTGTTCCTAGCCTTTTTGCTTTGGCACTTGGTGCAAGAGCTAGTGGCCATTGCCAGACCCCTCTTTATGATGTTCCACTTCTGCTCTGCATCCATGTCTGGGCTGATGTTATCGGCTCTACGATGCTGGTTCGACAACCCTTTTGTCAACTGGCATCTCGCCGACTGGAATCCTGTTAAATGCACGTTGCAGTTTACATGATTCCTGTGTGTCTCCTGGTCTGTTATTTCTAGGATTCCTAACTCCAGTCGGAGTTGATTCAAGCTGGGGGTGCAGGACCGGGAGACAGTGTGCCCCTGTCTCAGGCATGCCAACACAGCGACCTGTTGGCAAAGTGTCAATTTTGCCGACAGGGATGTAGTTCACTCTGATGGTGTCGGCGTACGATGTTATCTAGGTGCCCTTTCAAAATGATTCCCAACCTGCCAAAGTCTGCCCTCTTAAAATACACCACTCATGTTTTTCTATTGGCTACCTCCTTCCCCATATTGAAGGAGAACCATACTGTGCGGTGATCACTTCCCGCTAGGGGTCCTCCACCTCTGTGTCTTGGACTAGATCTCCATCCGCAAGTACCAGGTCCAGAATGTTTCCCCTCCCTGACTGGCTCTGTCACATATTGTATGAGGAAACCATCCTGGAAGGCCTCCAGGAGGACCTGCTCTCTGGCACTTGAGGTGGCTAGGATGTTCCAGTCCACCCCCGACAGATTGAACTCCCCAGCCACCACTGTGTTGCCCTTACCTCTAGGCCTCTTAATCTGTTCCCCCAATTTTCCATCCATTTCCACACTTGGGTAGGGAGGCCTATACAGCACCCCCAATCTTACCTTCATACCCTTTGAGTTCTGTAGGGAATCCATAAGACTTCAGCCTTGCCCTCCTCACTTTCCTTCCTGTTGCACAGTATCTCATCCCTAACATAAATGGCTCCCTCCCCCTTTCCCTTTGTCCCTGTCCCTACGGTACAACTGGTATCTATGGATCGTTAGATCCCAGTCCTGGTACTGGGTGGTCCATGTTTCAGTTATGATGGCTACGTCCATATCACCTTCCGCCATCAAAGCCTGCAGTTGTACTGTCTTATTGCCAAGGCTTCTTGAGTTCAATGAGACCATCCTCCACTGTGAATTCTTCCCCTGCTTGCCTATACCCTCTTCTCTAACTCCTCCCCTCTTTACGTTTTGCTTCCCCTTTTCCTGCCTAATATGTTTTGGGGACCATACAGTGTTGCGCCCTGTCCCCTATGAACAGATTGACAAACTGGAGTGGCACAGTACAATTGGGGAATTCATTAAGAGGGGACAAATCAAGGGGAGGTTTGACAGTATGACATAGTACAATGAGAGGGGCCATTAAAGGAGAAACAAATCAAGGGGAAGTTTGATGGTGTGATGCCAGTCTCCCAGTCTCCCATCACCACTCTGGAAGGCCCTGCCCTCATACTGGATCCTGGAGGTAATCAGGAAAGCTTGCTGCAGGAAGGCAAAAAACTGCCACTGGCTGGAAAAGGTCCCCAATGGCTGGGGATGGCACCTTGGGGTTCCACCTAGTGCAGCGGACAGCATTGCCAACACCGGCAAACAGCTCTCAATTACTCCATCTAGAGTTGTCAATCCCTGATTGCAGGTCAAAGCACCAGCTTTGGGCACTGCCACTTATGAAAAACGGTCTCTGGTGTTGGCTTCTGAAACCAAGGTTGCTGCGGTGCCCCAACAGTCCAGTTCTTGTTTGGTAGATGGTTGTTTAGTTGGCATGCAGCAGGGCACAGAACATGCTCCTGTCAGCTCACTTCACACCCCAGGTACTATGCTACTAAATCCAGCACACATTCTGACTCCCTGTCTACTTAAAGTGTCAACTCAAGCTGCATTAGTACAGTCTTTGGTACTCCCTGCTGTAAGCAATTCACAACCGACTGGTGTGCCTTTGTCCCACAGTCCTAGTTCGGTGCCTGTTTCCTCTGTACTGGATGATTTTTCCGTTCTTACACTGAGGATCTCCAGTAGCTCTAGAAAACAAGACCTCTGACCCCACAGCTCACTCCACTACCTTAGATGCTGCTGTTTTGCCTGATAATGCGAGGGGAAATGAACCTCTAACTAGTCCTAGCAATGGTTCCCAGGCACCGATGATAACTTTATCCCCCCCCTCCCCAACCTGTGGAACAGTGTTTTGAGCCTGAGGGAACTCCACCTCAGGACCTACATACGGGGAAGGCCCATAAGGTGAACCCAGTAAAGGGAATGTACAGCAAGGGAGGGAAGAGGATGTGCCACTAGGTTTTGAGAAGACCACAGGACCCAACCATTGGGAGGATACTGTCTCACTAAGTTTCAGACTAGCTCACCTTTTCACTGCACATGGTGAACCAGCACAGCACAGAAACGTGGTCAGACTTAAACTCAGGGGCACCTCAGAAAACTTGCAAAATAGGTCTTATATTATTAGAACAATGCTCAAAGATTCCATGGGTTTGTAGCCAGTGATTTGTAAGCCCATATGCATGTGCTGAGGAAATGTTTTTTTGACGCAGAAAAATAGAAGTTGTTGACAGATAAGGACTTTCTTGATCCACCTAGTCTGCCCTATATTTCCCACCTACTGTGCCACCGCCAACCCTACTCAATCTCTGGTCTCCCCCCCTCCCCTTACTTCTAAGGTCCCCTTGTGTCTATCCCATGCATCCTTGAATCCTGTTATCGTTTTGGCACCCACTACCTATGCTGGGAGGTTGTTCCAGGCATCCACCACCCTCTCCGTGAAGAAGTATTTCCTCACATCTCTCTGGGGCCCCGTCCAGCTTCGTAGAATGACCCTTTGTCTTGGAGCATTTTTTTCTATGGAAAATGCTATCTTCCTGTACCTTATTAATACCTGTAACGTATTTGAAGGTTTTTGTCATATCCCTTCTTCCTCTCCTTTCCTCTAGAGAGTACATTCCGGTATTTAGTTCCTTGAGTCTTTCCTCATAGGGCTTTTGATGCAAGCCCTGCACCATTTTGGTAGCCCTCATTTGTATCACCTCTACCATATCTGTGTCCTTCCAGAGGTGGGGCCTCCAGAACTGGACACAGTACTCGAGGTGTGGTCTTAACAGTGATCTATACAGGGGCAATACTACCTCCCTCTTTCTGCTGGTGACACCCCATCCTATGCACCCGAGCATCCAGCTAGCCTCCCACTGTCTCATCACACTGCTTGGCTACCTTCAGGTCATCAGAAATTATTAGCCCTAGGTCCCTTTCCTGTTTACGAACATACAAAATTTGCCAGCAGATAAAGGCCTAGAGGTCTATCAAGTCTGCTCGAATGTGCAGCTATCACCCCTTATTCTGCAGCTGCCCCTCCCTTCCACCCTTGCCCTTCATTAACCCTCCCCTTGTCCTGTCCCATCCTCATTTGAAGCAGTCCACTGTTCTACTGCATACCACTTCAGCAGGTAACGCATTCCACCCAGCCACCACCCTCTCTGCAAAAAAGTGTCTCCTCATCTCCCTCCTGAACCTTCCTCGCTCCAGTCTCATATCATGGCCCCTGGTGTCCCTCCCCTCCCTTACTTTGAACTGTTACTGTTACTGTTTTGTGCTTGTTAATACCTCCCCACTCAATTGGTACATTGCCCCTGGGTTTCTGTGTCCCAAGTGCATGATTTCACACTTTTTTTTGCAATGAAACCCAGCTGCTATTTCTTTGACCATTCATCCAGCTTTTTCAGATTGTCCCTCATTCTTTCCACCCCCCTAGTGTGTCCACTTTGTTGCAGATTTATGTGTCATTTTGTGACCTTAGCTTTAAAACCATAGCTTCCTTAGGCTCTGACAAGGACATGAAAATGTGAAAAACACACAGCTGTGGGACCCATTTTGGGTAATTCTTTGACTAAACCAAATATTAGGGACCATTTCTTACTTTTCCATAGCAAGGGGAGTGATTATAGCTGATGTGCTGTACTGGCTAGTTCAGAGGTGCCATGTTCTAGAGAAACCTGTTCCTGTTTTGGACCCTGTCTGTGTATGGACTGGGGGATGGAAAGTTAAAATCAAACTGAGACAGTCTAGTACTGGTTTACTGCATTTACACGGGAGTTTCTACATCGTGCGGGATAGAGATCTATGTTTTTATCCCAAGCAGCCCCAGACCTGCCACAAGTGTAGGTCAAAAAACGACGTAAGCTGCATTTGTGACTGTCCTAAGTGCTATCTATGCATGGAGTTCAGTCATATTAGTGAGCAGTGCCCCAACCCACTATGCTGCAACCTCTATGATGAGGCAGCCGTGCTTCTAGGCAGTATCCATATGCAGCCCATAATTGTCTTGACAGTTGGCCATGATCAGAGGAAGTAATATCAGAAGACCCCCCCCCGATCCGCCTCCCATTGACCAGGCAGAAGATCTCCCTGACATCAGTAGAGAGGACACTGAACCTCCCCCTGCAAAATGACCTGACACCGCTGTGCAAAGAGTGGTGTCCACTGTAGCTCCTTATGCTGTTTTCTCCTGCACTGAGGAACCTGGGAATACCTTGCTTTATTCTAGAGTGGCACTCTCTTCTCAGCCCTCCCCGGCTGTTGTATCGGTCCCTGTTCTGCACACTTTAGAACCTGAACAAGACCCTCCCAATGTAGTTGCCAAGGTGGATATGCTACTGCTACCACCACCCCATCATACAGATCATGGCATGCAAACTGTTGTTAAACCTAGATGGGGAAAAGGGCGTAAAGCAAACTGAAACCTGCAAACCCCCCTCCATCTCCATAAGAAATTGATTCATAGCCCTGAATAAGAGGAAACAATGGAGGGATACTGAGGGAAGAGGTTGGTGATTGTGCTGCCTCTTCCATTGTTTTCTCTATTCCAAACCATTTGTCTGATTCCCAGACTGAACTGTCTAAGGCTAAGAGACCCAAAGGCAGAACACATTCCCAGCCTAATCCACCTGTATCATGTGTAGGGGACCGATATTAAATCCCTTAATTGTGAATGTGAGTAGAATGAAGACTCAGGAAAAAAGACGGACTACATTACCCACGCTTACCACTTTACCCAATAATATTATAGTCATTCAAGATACACATTTGAAAACTCAGGCCGACGTTGCTCAGGCAAAACAATTGTGATCTGTTGGGGTTTCATATTGGTATTAGGGAACTGATGTCTGCAATGCGGTATCTATTCTGTTTAAAGTCTTTGCTTTCTCTTTTCAAAAGGTTGTGGAGATCAAAGCCAGTTTTGCATTGATGATTGATCTAGAATGTTTCAATAACAACTACAGATTCATTAATATCTATGCCCCACAAGCCATTTCTGCAAGGGTGGATGTATTCCACACAGTGCAGCCATTTTTGCACACCAGTAGGCTTCTGATTTATGGTGGCAACTTTAATTGTGGTTTATCATTATTAGACATGGGATCATACCACCAAATTGTACAGTGATACAAATTTGTTGAGTAGCATGATATGTACTGCTTAGTTGCGAGATGACTTGTGGATCATCCATGAGACGGGAGGCAAGACATTGTTGGGGGAACTTTAGCCATGCAAATTGATATTTTGTTTATGTCTAAAACATAGAAACATCACCAGTCATGGAGCCTGCACAGTAGTGGTGGAGATATCCAATTATTTGGGTGTTTCCTGCAGCTGTGACCTAGGTAACATGACTAGACACAAACTGCCCCCTTTGTGAATACTGAACATTCAGATACTTTCAGAATGACTGTGTGTACAAACAATGGAGAGGATGACCAGCAACACAGGTCTGTCATGGGCAGATTGTGCCAGACAAACCTGGTAGAGTTATATGACTGGGTGACGCAGGAACTGGACAAGGGCCATGCTGTAGATGTCCTGTACTTGGACTTCAGTAAGACCTTTGATTCAGTGGAGATTGGGGGAGGGGGGGAAGCTGGAGAATGTGGGGAAGGTGGAGAATGTGGGGGTAGGACCAAAAATGGTGACCTGGATCAGGAACAGGCTGAGGGGGAGACAGCAAAGGGTGGTGATGGGGGGAACTCTCATCAGTGAGAGTGGTGACAAGCGGGGTACCACAGGGATCCATGCTGGGACCAGTACTGTTCGGGAATTTTCATTGCAGATATCGCAAATGGGATCTGGAGCAAAATCAGTCTGTTCGCAGACGATACCAAGATGGGAACTGTGGTAGATGACATGGGGGGGAGGGGTTGCAGGAGGACCTGAATTAGCTTCAGGAGTGGGCAGATAAATGGCAGCTGGGGTTCAGCACCAAGAAGTGCAAGGTTCTGCACTTCGAAGCCCAGAACCAGGGGAGGGATTATCACTTAAATGGGGATCAGTTGGGTTGTTCCACAGAAGAGAAGGACCTAGGGACGATCATAACAGGGAACATAAACAATTCTGTTCAATGCAGAAGGGCAGCGGCAAAAGCCAACAAAATGCTGGTGTGTATAGCTAGAGGGATCTCCTCCAAAGGTAGGGAAGTTATTCTGCCCCTGTATAGGTCACTGGTCAGGCCCCACATGGAGTACTGCATGCAATACTTGCACCGTTCCTGAAGAAGGACATCAGATTGTTGGAGGGGGTACAGTGTAGAGCTACAAAGATGATCCAGGGATTGGAGGGCAAGTCATATGAGGAAAGTCTGTGGGAGTTAAATATGTACTCTCTGGAAGAGAGGAGGGACACGAGAGATATGATTGAGACCTTTAATGGGAAACGTCCATGTCACAGCGAGCCCCACCTCCATATGAAGTGGGGCCCAATTAGCAGTTCCATAAATAGAGGCTTTTGTACTACTTGCAGCTCGAGATTTTATTTAAAATGATATCTGGTTGATCCTGCACCCTCCCCGCCGGCATTTTACATGTGGAAATCCCTACCAGTGTGCCCATAAGCACCTGCAGCTGTCCCTAGTATGACGTGTCTTGCGGAGATCAGCCCGGGGCACTTCTACAGCATTACAGCGCTGGCATCAGTTTCAAAGAGCTCCAGTTTTGAGCCTTAGTGTCTTCGTGATAAACGGAGACTGGGTACAGACTGACAGGTGCCCTAGCAGTCTGTACATGGTTTCAGTATAACACGGGCACATGTAGGATCCAAACCGGAGCTATTTGAAGCTGAGGCTATCTGTTATAGAAATTTATAAAACATTCCTGGCCATGTGGTGCTGGCGCCACACCTCGCGCCACACTGGCGACCTGGGTTCAGGAGCGCACCTGAGCTGTCTGGGTTCAGCAGGGGAGGAAAAGGATTGAGCATCCGGAGGACTGCTCTCCTTTCCCTTGGGTGGGATATGGGTTCCCATCGCTCTGCTGCGGCCCCTAATGGAGATCGGGTGGCACTGTTAGGAACGATGCACTCAAGGGAAGAAGCACGGCAGACGTCGGCACGTGCGTTATACGTCATTGCATGTCCATGCCTCGAGGGGGTATAGCCAGGAGGAGAAAATGGCAGCACTGTCCGAGCAGCTTGATGGCCACAACTTCCTCGCCCGATGGGAGCCTCTCGTGCAAGGTCACACTCTGGTATTGGTTCCCAGCCTGTCATGGGGGATTGGGGTCCCCCTTCGAGGGTATGGCAGCATATGCCATCCGGTGTATGGGATAGCCTGTGGGCCACTAGGGGAAGAGAAGCAGTGGCTGGATGATCGCAGTTCAGGCTGCAGGAGGTAAAAAGAAATATGATAAAAAAAATAAAACATTCCTGGAACAGCTCTGCCTGGTGTTGACAGAATTGTTCAGTGAGCTTCTTAGTGATGGTAACCTGACAAAATTCATGACCCAAGCTGTACTGATATTTCTGTTTAAGAAGGGTGACTGTAGTAAGCTTGCTAACTGGCGCCCTATCAGTTTACTTAACACCAATGTTAAAATTCTGGCAAGAATACTACCCAGTAGATCAGGAAAAGTGGCTGATTTATTAACTCATTACTGCCAATAGCTCTGTATGAAGTCCTAGCTATCCATTGTTTACCTGACATAAAATTGCCACTGAGAAGGTAATGAGTTAATTTCACCTGCTCAGACTTGTGCGGTACAGTCCAGGTCTGTGTTTGACAGTTTGCTTTATGCACGTTATTCACTGCAGGTAATACTGGTAGTGTATCTAGGTCAGTGATTCTCAAATGGTGAGGCCAGCCTCCCAAGTGAGGCCTCAGATTGTTCCAGGGGGGAGGCTCAGTCAAGTCTGGCAATGTATAGTATTTAAATTTTAAGTTTTGGCTGTTTTGTGTGAAAGGAATTAAACAAATTAAATATGGATAATTGCAGGTGAATTACTTTACTTATGCACAAATATGTGACCAGGAAGTCTCCACTGAGCCAACGCTTGTTTATAGGTGTGTATTTATATGTAAATTAATGCCTGGGGAAGGCATGCTGAGTCGACGATTGTTTCTACCATAGGTCTTTACATGCAAATTAGTGACTTGGAAAGGCACACTGAGTCATGGCTCATTTCTATAGTAGGTATTTATATGTAAATTAGTGACTGGGAAAAGCAGAGATCCAACGCACATTTTCAGGTATCACCTGAGGTAAGGGAACAGGAAGTTGCTTAACAATGGGGTAAGAGAGGGAGAGATGAAGTGGCTAAGTTGGTTGTTCCAGGTAGAGAGAAACAGTGTAACTAAGGGCCCAAGAGTCAAAAAAAAGGAGTGACAAAGTAAAACCTGGGGTGTCGGGTCAGGGGTGGAGGGCAATAAGTTGAATAAAAAGAGAATATACTTAGTCAACTTTATTAGTTTTACTTTATTCCTGGTGTACTGTGCAAAATAGGATTTTTTTTTTTCTGTGGGGATGCCCAAGATTTTTTTCCAAATTTTGAGGGAGGCTCAAAATATTTTTCATGGCTTGGGGGAGGCTCACAATCACAAAGTGTGAGAACTAATGATCTAGGTGATTACTTTGCATTGGACCAGGAGAAGGCATCCAACAAGGTCTCGCACTTCTTTTTTTTGTTTTGTTATTGAAGTCATGAAGTTTGTTGAGTATTTCAGACATGGTTAATAGGCATGGAAAATGTTTTACAATACGACAGTCACTAAACTGAATATCCTTGTGAAATCACCGTTTGCTAAACTATTACATTGCTGTTATAAATTGTAAGTCCAAAATGAAAACCAGTCTTATTTTTCTTCTTGTATAGGTGACAGTATTTGATCTCAATTTTCAGTTATTATGATGCCACACCTATTTCATATGGGATTTCATGACACGTCCCAAATATTAGTGTATCAACAATCTGCCGTTATGTATATCGCTGACTGTCCATTTATGTCAAGCATCACTTTAAACTATTAGTAATATTTAATCAATTTTCTAACATGAATAAACAGATTAAAAAAAGGTCTGGCACTCCTTCTTCCTTGGCACACTGAGGCATTATGGTATCCCCCATTTGCCACATTTGTTAAATGGGTTATTTTTTTATATGGCTGGGTTCAGCAATAAGAATGTTCATAGTGTGAGGAAGGGCTGCCCTTTGAGCCCGTTGCATTATATTTTTTCTTTGGACCTACTGCTAAGAAAACTGAATCAGGATCTACAGATCACAAGTATTCAGGTATCAGGACATAGTTCTCTGAAACAATTAGCATATATAGATGAAACCTGTCTGCTTTTACAAAACTGTGACTCTGAAGCCGCTGTATTGCAAACTTTGGCCAGTTATGAAGCTGTTGTCCTGGATCTTAGAGCTCCTAAGACCCTTCCCATCTGCATTCAACAGCTTGTCTGCAGTAGCACCTTTCTACTTCACTCTCAAGACTGAACTCTACTGGAGTGAACTCTACTGTACTAAACTGAAGTGAACTCAGTGAAGAGGTTTTGTATCTTTTGTTGGGGTCACCTGACTGAGCCCTTTCTATTTACATGTCTGGACATGTTTCAAAACCAAGGGGGTTTTTGTTTTAGGGTGGATTTCCTGGTTCAGTTAAAGGTACAGTGTACATCTCCACAGATATTGACTCTATATCTCTGATCCACAGTGACTAAGCACTTTTATAGAACCGTATACAGTAACAGGTTTATAGTGTGAATTTATGAAAATACTTTAAGGATTTCTTATAACTGTACTAATCATGAAATTATTATTGTTTTATATGGCTTCGGAATCCTTTTTATTCAAAAAGGCTTTATTAACTGTATGTATTTCTATTTAAACTAGCCTTTATGTTTTTGTATACACAAAATGCACTTATGCATTCTACACAACACCTCTCTGGGTGTTTGGCATCATTCCAGGGACTGAATGGATGGAAATGGAAAAAGAATTAAAAAGAGAACTAGTGGGAAGTCTAGTAGGAATAGTAAAGAGCTATGCTAGGTGACCGACCTAGGATAGGGTGGGAAAAAGAAGAAAAGCAAAGAGAAAAGCGTTAACTGTTGTGCAACAGAAGTTCTGGTAGCAAGGGAACAAGGAGACAGAAAAGTGGTCCATCAGTCACAGACGAGGGTGTAGCCTAACTACGCCACACACCTCCCTCCTTAAGAAAAAAACAGTTCTCCAAACTATGATGGTTTTTCCGAGAACCCCCTCTCAGTCATTAATATTCTACCAAAACAACAGAATGGGGGTTGGTTGAAACTTTCTCTCACCCACTATGAGAGCTTCACCCCAGGGTCCCTTAATTCAGCTACTTTTAGTATTGTCCACCATACCAAGTTACTGCAATATGACAATACTTTCACAGCATTACCCTGGGACTGTCATACAGTTCAGCACAGTACCCATCCATGCTCTCAGAGGACTTCAGTCTGTAGTGACTGTCTACCCCCTATTTCACTCTGGTTACTACAACTCTGGCACCAGAAATATAACCAGTGGGGTCCCACAGGGCTCTATGCAGAGACCAGTGTTGTTCAGTGTCTTCATCAGTGACATTGGGGATGGCATTAAAGGCAAAATGTGCCTATTCGCAGATGACATCAAGCTCTGTGGGAGAGTGGACACAGCTGAAGGGATACAGGACCTACAGGAAGATCTGGAAAAGCTGGGGAGGTGCTCCAGGATCTGGCAGCTTGACTTTAATGCCAAGAAATGCAAAGTTATGCATATTGGAGCCAAGAATCCCAGAACAGAGTATTACCTGGGTGGAGTCCGAGTAGCTGCATCAGAGGAGGAGAAGGACCTGGGAGTGATGATCACTAGTGACCTGAAGCACTCTAAGCAGTGCAAGAAAGCAGCAGCAATGGCAAACGATGCTGGGATGCATAGCTAGGGGTATCAGTAGTAAGAGAGGAGGTTATAGTGCCCTTGTACAGGTCACTGGTAATGCTGCATCTAGAGTATGGAGTTCAGTACTGGTGCCCACACCTCGAAAAGGACATTAACCTGCTGGAGAAGATACAGAGGAGGGCTACAAAGATGATAGCCAGTCAGCAGGGCAGGGCAGGGCATACGAGGAGAGGCTGAGGGCACTGAACATGTACTCCCTGGAAGACAGAAGGGAGAGAGGGGACATGATTGGGACATTCAAGTACTTGAAAGGGATAAATAATGTTGATAAGGAAAGTCTCTTTAAGCTGAGTGGCAACCATATCACGAGGGGTCACAGTTTTAAGCTGGAGGGTGGGAGGTTTAGGAAGGATGTCAGGAAGCACTTCTTCACAGAAAGGGTGGTGGACACTTGGAATGCGCTACCGGAAGAGGTCATCTCGTTAAAGACAATGAGCAGCTTTAAGAGAGTCTGGGATAGGCCTTAGGGGGAAGATAAGAATCATGGGTAGGGATGATGGGAGGAGTGGGGATGGAGGGCAGGGACATTAGCTCAAGCTGTGGACCCTGCAATAGGAGCAGACTTGATAGACCAAATGGCCTTCTTCTGCTGGCTTGTTCGTATGTAACTCAGACATTTCATATGTAAGATCAGGCACCCATCAATAGGCATAGTTTTAGCATCCATCACTTATCGTTTCAGAACCCATCACTTGGCATCATTTCAGCCCTGTGTACCCACTATCGTACCTTCATCAGTACATTAAAAAAGAGGAAGTAATACACAACAGTTTTATGCTGACTTCTAGCTTCCTCCATCTAGTTAACAGGGCAGCCGTACAGGCCTATACCACAACTTTCTCTGAGGCGAGTTGTACTCAGCTCTAACCCTATTCTAACATATTGTTTCCACCCAAGGGGTCCAATCATAGGTTCCACCCCATACCTAGATCCTCCATGACCCTAGGTTCCTCATTTTATATCATACAGTATATACATTTCTATTATGTCATACATTTCTTGTAATCATTTCATACATTTCATTAATCCGGTTCACGTTCATATATTTTCTGGTAGACAAGGAACCTTCTCAAGTTGAACATTAACCAGACAGTTTCTAACTCCCAAAACCTTTGGGGTTTCCTTTCAACCCTTATTTGTAATGTACCAGGAGTTTCCTTTCAGCCCTTACACTGTTTGACAATACTCAGCACCAGCCTTACAAGCTATATTCACTTTAAACATTACATGTTTCATACATTTCGTCCCATATCACAGGGGGTTCAAAACATGGGAAAGTCCCTTCAGCCACCATGGTGTCTTCCCTGTTGCTTGTAGCCTTCACCCCGGTATTCATATGTCCTGAAACAGTCTTACTTGGGGCCTTCATCTCGTTGACCTCCAAGTAGCAGCAGCCCAGAAAAATGGGCAACAGTGGGATCTCAAAAGTGGCTGGCAACAAAGGTTCTATCAGGGGGTCCTCCTCCTTGAGAAGCCATAGATCCTGGTCCTCTGCCTCTGCCATGAAATCCTCCAGTTGGGAACCCTCCATCAGCACCTGGCAGTGGTGCTCTGTCTCTCTCCAGTGCTGGCCCGCCTCCGTGTTCCATAGAACTCCAATCCAGGTGATTGCTCCTCTCTAGTTCTCCTCACCTGGGCTCTGGTATGCACACCGGTAAGCCTCTTCTCCTTCAACAGATCCTTGGCTCCACAAAATCCTGGAGGTATGCCATCCTGCTCTTTGCCCCCTATGTCTGGATACCAGGGCTGGTATCTGGGTACTGGTCTTCCCTTGTTTCTGGGGACAACCAGTACTATCCTACTTCTAAAACCAAGTTTGTCACAGCATGTGGGAATAAACATCAGATGAGGCAAATTTACAGGTTTAAAATACACCCTGGTGTGATATTTATTTTTCAAAAGTTAGAAAAATAAATGAAAACAAAAAAATTGCAAAGAAAATTACTACTTAACATCAGTAGTTTCTCACACAATACAGTCCTGGATCTTAGAGCTCCCAAGACCCTTCTCATCTACATTCAAAAGCTTGCCTACAGTAGCACCTCACTCCTTCATTCTCAAGACTGAACTGTACTGGACTAAACTCTACTGGACTGAACTGAAGTGAACTCAATGAAGAGGTTTTATATCTTTTGTTGGGGTCACCTGACTCGGCCCTTTCTATTTACATGTCTGGACATGTTGTTTCAAAACCAAGGGGGGGGAGGATTGTTTCGGGGGCTTTCCTGGTTCAGTTAAAGGTATAGTGTATATCACCACAGATACTGACTCTCTAGATCTCTGATCCACAGTGACTAAGCACTTTTATAGAACCTTATACAGTAACAGGTTTATAGTGTGAATTTATGAAAATACCTTAAGGATTTCTGATAACTGTACTAATCATGACATTATTATTGTTTTATATGGCTTCTGAATCCTTTTTATTTGAAAAGGCTTTATTAACTGTATATATTCTTATTTAAAATAGAATTCATGCTTTTTGTACACAAACGGGACTTCTGCACATTACACAACACCTCTCTGGGCATTTGGCATCATTCCAGGGACTAAATGGATGGAAATGGAAAAAGAATGAAAGAAAGAGAACTAGCAGGAAGTTTAGTAGGAGATCGTAAAGAGCTACGCTAGGGGACCAACCTAGAGTAGGGTGGGAAAAAGAAGAAAAGCAAAGAGAAAAGCGTTAGCTGTTGCACAACAGAAGTTTTGAAAGCCAAGAAATAAGGAGATAGAAAAGTGGTCCATCAGTCACAGCCGAGGGTGTGGCCTAACTCCACCACAGCTCATTAAGACCTTTGTGTTCATATATAGATTGTCTCTTAAGTCCAAATATTGAGGAGTCATGGCTTTTAAAGTTCCAATGTTATCCTATGAAATTTTCATTTTTAATTAATGTTTTTCATGTGGGCCCTGAATAGTTTTAAGGGGTTATGTATTATTCTTGCATTATTCATTAAGACCATTGTTTTGATATGTAGATTGTCCCTTAAGTCAAAATATTGAGGGAGTTATGGCTTTGAAGTTCAAACATGGGAAACAAAACTAAGTCCAAATTATTTTTATGTGAGGGCATTCTTTATTCATATAAATGAAAAAAGCATAGAAAAAGGATGCCTTTATATGAAAAAAGAATGGGAAAAATAAGCCAAATTGTTTTTTCATATGAATGAAAAAAGTAAATGAAAAAGGATGCCTTCATATGAAAAAAGAATTGGGGGTAAAAAAAACAAAGTCCAAATTCTTTTTTCATATGACGCCATCTTTTTTTGTACAGACCAATTCTTTTTTTGTATGCCCATACGGAAAAAGAAAATCGGCTGACAAAAAAGGAATGTTAAGAAAAGACATTGCTGGGTCATTTATCCATAAATTAAGTGCAGTATCCACATAACGGGGTCCCGATGAGCAAGATACATGCGTTGGTGTGTGTGTGTGTGCAGGATGTCATTTTTGTGGGTTGAAAACATTTTTTTTTTAAACGGAAACTATCGGCAGCCATACAAAAAAGATTTTTTTCCTCATGAGAAATTATTGCCTCATATGAGAAAAGGATCCTTTTTTGTATGGACCAATTCTTTTTTCGTTCCAATCAGCTATCCAAAAGATGGTATTGAGCATGCTCGGAACTGAAATGTCAAAATTTAATAACTTTGGAACAGATTAATATTTTTTCACCAAACCAGTGGAAGGCACATCTGTTGGTCAAGCCTAAGCCTTTTCTACCCTGAAAATTTCTGACCAAAATTCCAAACCGTCTGGGAACTAGGTGATGGGGGAAAAAAAAGCAAAAAACAGCAGTTAAAAAAAAAATGTTTTTTGCTATCTGCACCTCGGAATCCGTACAACTGACTAGAATGAACTAGGCACATCAAGAGATCTACCCCCTGAGACTGTACATACCAAATTTTGTGCAAATCCATTGAATGGTTGCGAAGATATTAAAGTGTAAATTTTGAGGTTTAACATAGAAAACCCTGCTCAATCCTAACTACAGTGGTGCTATCGCACCACTGTAGTTATATGTGTCAAGCTAGACATGCTTGGGTGGTTCAACAGGAGAACATGGAAGCAGGGGAAGTATTATCATTAGTGACTTCTGCATTACTTAGAATTTATACTAAAGAATGTCATTGCCTCCTTTCTCATGTTCTAAGTATTCTGGATTAATTGTGACTGGTTTAGGAAAGCTGCTGTTACATGAGTAATTTTTTATTTCTAGACTGTTCAAATGAGGTGGCAGCTTTTGTTTTTCTTTGTCTTAGTTTTGCACACTATTTCAAGATTTTTTGTTATATTTAGTAGGACATGATATATCCCATGCAGGCTCAGTAGGTTGCACACTCGCCTCTGAGGCCAGAAGATCGAAAGATTGTCAGTTCTTGCCCCACACCAGCCACTTGGGGTAAATCCCAATACTGACACTGTAGTGCA
The DNA here is from genome assembly GCA_016271365.2 of Neoceratodus forsteri. Lineage (NCBI taxonomy): Eukaryota > Metazoa > Chordata > Ceratodontiformes > Ceratodontidae > Neoceratodus > Neoceratodus forsteri. The sequence continues at coordinate 705,918,171 of CM057459.1, read as the reverse complement.
TCATGAGAGGGGGTGCTGTACTCTTGAGGTGCTGTCTTTCAGATGAGACATTAAACTAAGGTTCTGTCTGCCTGCTCTGGTGGTTGTTCAGGTGGACGTTAAAGATCCCGTGGCACTTCTTGAAAAGAGTAGGGGAACGTTTTATTTAAAGTCACATCAAAACATACATAAACAATTTAGCAGCTTAACACGAACTTTACATACATAACAGAAATACAGTCAGGAAAAAAGGAAAAGAAGAAAAAAAAATCAATTACTCAAATCTTTTGCTAGAAATCATTCCGATGACCTATTGTAATTCTCAGTATGTGATCTCACACCAAAACTAGCTGTACATTTCATAAGTGTAATAACATTTCATTGAGGGAAAGCTTATTTATACTTAGTAAACATAAAAGCCCTTTCCACCATTTTGGTACCTTCCAAGCAGGATGGAGGGTTTTATCTGATAGATACACAGTAACTTAGTTTGTTCCACCAAAATGCTATAAGTTTCCATACGACATTAATTCTGATATAAAACCCATTGACATCTTGCCTGCCAAAGAAAACATTTTAAACAACAAAAAAAGACCATTACAGTCCCTATATCAAATTTGATCAGTAAATGAGGGCAGTGTCCTAATATCAAATTTTCATGTGTCATACTGTAACAGTTAACCACCCCAGTCTCCATTTCTTTGCTAGGTAAATCCATAAAGATTTAGCATATGAGCAAGTGACCAAAAGTGTTCCATGGATAATTCCACTGGCCTGACATGAGTCATAGGGACAGTTCCTCTCTTCCTGTGCCTTACATTTTGAGTTACCACTAATATTTAATCTACCATAGGCAGAGAGCCACAGTATTTCCCTCATATTAACAGGAATTCTTTCATTATTTAACTGATTCAAAACATTATGCCTTAAAGCTGGAGAGCAGTTTTTGAATTCAGGTTCTGTTGGGTAAATTTTGAACATGATACAGTTATACAGTCAGGACCCTATATACTGCTAAATTTGAGCTTTCGTTAAACCCCACTTATGCATTTTTTGTAAAGCAGATCTAATATATCCTGCAACTTGTATGCGAGAGGAAATTTTGGGGGGAGTATCTTCATTCCAGAGATGGAAATATTTGGCTAAAGTGTTACAAAACTGGTAATACTGTAGACTATTTGCTGTCTGCAAGTCTGTCTTTATAGACTGAGAGATGAAAAGAGAGTACAAAAATATTATGGGATCTATCATCCTGAACCTTCCTTGGGTCTTAAACAATTATGTAGCACCTTTTTATGGGGTTAATACCTTCTATGCCATCTGAAAGAAACAGGCAGAGTCTTGTTTCTAAGTTGGGGGTTATTGCTATATACAGAAAACAAGGAATTATAAATCTTTTATTATATGTACTTTTAATTTTGAACTCTCTTTATTTCAGTTCAACATGGTACATACAGCAATTCCATAAAACATCAAGAGTTATAATGAACCCCTCTTAAAAATACATCCATCATTACTTAAAAATCAGTGTCCATAAAGTTATGGGGTCTTATACTGTTGAAAGACAATTCTTTTCTCTTTTTAATTCTCTAATATAAACTTAAATTATTTTAGAAGTTAGGTTGCTGTATTATAAATGCCTGCTTATTCAAAGCTTCCTCTACAGGAGCTTATGTTATCATGAAAGCTGCTCAACAGATAACCTACTGGGATTAAAACCTCCCAGCAAAACATGAACAAATAAAGTTCAATTCTGGCCAGTAAGTGTGTCCCCGCCCCGCTGTGTTTGTTACATGACTCAAGTCATATAATGACATTAGTCCCAGGTACACCCCATAACCTAGGCTTGAAATCTAATCTAGGCATATGACCCCCCAGCGAGTCTTCACCGAGGCACTTGAGTCCCCTGGGAAGTTCTGTTCAGGAGTCCAGTTTCCCAAGTCCACCACCTTAATACATGTTGTTCGAACCTGAGGTGTAACCTTGTCATCAATGCTTTCATTAACAGTATTCACTTTACTCTTGTGATCCACTCACCCAATGAGGAAGGCTCTTGTTTTAACCAATTGGCTGTGATGCACTGAAGAGCTGCAGCTGTAAGTGTTAATAAAACCCTTGTATTGTCCCCCCTGTGATCAATGGCTAATGGGAGCACCAGCACCCACTCTTCGAATTGCAAGGGGGAGAGAAACCCCTATAACTTCACACACAGCCTGTTGAATAGACTGCCAGTAAGGGGTCAAAACAAGGCAACTCCAAAAGATGTGGCAGTGGTTTCCAACATGGTCACAGTTTCGCCTACAGGCATCTGATCCAGGGCTACTATAATGACACGTAACTGTCGGGTTATGGAAATATCATAAAAATTTTCCAAAAGAACTCTCTCCACACTGGGACAGAGGTTACTCTCCAGCCCAACCTTAATCTACGAGCCCAGTCCAAATCCCGTATAGTGACTCCAGCCTCCCTTTCCCAGGTCCCCTTCAAAGATATAAGTGGAATCTCTTCTTTGGCAGTGAGGATTTTATATATGTTAGAAATATACCTCTGAACACCCCTCATGGTCACAACTCCATACAAGAAGTCCTCCCACCCTGTATATGGCCTACTCAGGCTTCTAATGTTGTCCCTTGTATTTATGAAGTGTCTGACCTGCGTGTACCTCAGAAACTCCGAGTTGGATCTGCTAAATTTGTCCTTTGCTCTCTGAAAGAAAAAACAAATTTGACCTTCTATAAGCTGTGTAAATCGATGGGGGCCATGCCTTCCACAGCCTGCATATCCGGTGTCAAGCTTCGGGGGAAGAAATTCCACCTCATATCTAATAAGTGACAGGGGGCCCAGTCCTTCGGGGGTGTGCGTAGACCTCCTAATTTTACTAAGAATATACAGGCTGCGTCTGACCCACCTATTCTGTATTGTCTTTACCAGTTCTGGGAGTGTGTAAGTTAAGGCCAGTGTGTACAAAGGTCTGAGGCCCACCTCCGCATCTTCCATTCAAACAACATGAAGTCTTGCTGTATTCAGACATATTGCAGTTAGCCCCAGCACTTGAACTGCCCTGGAGAGGAAAGCGTTAACTCTATGCAGAAGCATAGAATGTTGAGCTCGAGCTCTGTTTTCAAACCTCTGTCTGTGGTACTTCCCAGTGTAACCGTCAGATTCTTTACTCTGCCTAACAGTGAAGTCGCTCTGGAGATTTCCCCTGCTCAGTTCGATAAAAGTAAAAGCGTTCGGTTTAAACCGTATATTTTTTTGTTATTTTCGGATTTCCAGCCTCTGTCTACGGTACAGGTAGTGTGTAGATAGGTAGTGACTGTGTTTTATTTCTGTGAAAAAGTTGGAAATTGTTCTTTTCCTCGGTTTCTTTCCGGTCAGTCCGGTTTGGAACCGACCCTGTTACATTCTGTTTAATTTTATTTCTGGGATTAGAGTGGTGTTCCAGTACCGATCAGTTTCAAAAGAACCGGATCTTTGCCGTTCTTTTAAAGAGCCCTGACACGGTTTGTAACTGATCGGTTATTGTATTACCCGCCTTGAAAGCTGCAATAGGGTAATTTGTTAGGTTGGCCATGTCTGAGAAACCCAAGAAGAAAACCGGTCCCACTGGATTTCAACACTGTACTAAGTGTGGGGAGGCCTTTGCTAAGGCTGACCCCCACCTCATCTGTGTTTATTGTCTGGGGTTTGACCACCTCAAGTCAGACTGCCAAATCTGTAAAACTTTCCTAAATCCACTCTAGACAAAAGACTGAGTAGGCTGAGGAAAGGAAGCAGAGAGTCGTGAGATCCGGATGGCCAGCCCGGTTCGGTTTGCGCGAATCCTGAGGAGGTGCCTACTGACTTAGGCGATACCTCCTTGTGGAGAGCCAACCTCAGGGTCAGTTCCATCAAAAAGAAGCGTAAGTCTGCCGGTTCGGATCTGGTATCGCACTTTCCAACCACAGATGAAATAGCCAAAGTGATTAGCATTGTTCAATTGCTTAGACCGGTTCCGTCCGAACTGGTACCGCCGGTTAGGCGGTCAGTTCGGTCAGATCCGTCTCCTCCAGATTATGATCTAGACGCTTGTTATGAGGAGTGGGAGGGAGACAAAGACTATCCCAGTGGTGATGATGACGACGATGACCAGGGGGGTCTGGATGTGCCCATTGAACTGGACATCTCCCCAGACAGGCCCTCAGGGGTCTCTCCTCCCAGGCTGTCTGAGTCCCCTTCACATTTTTTGTTCTACAAAAAGGTGGCAGAAACCCTGCAGCTTCCCTTGGTTGAAGCTGCAGAGGAGGATGAAGAGCCTGATTTTTTGGAAATGATGGACATCCCAGAGTCCAAAAGGCTGTCTGTCCCTCTTCATAAATCCTTGGGGAAACAGACACACAAAATTTTACTAACCTCTAATTCAGTACCTCCTGTGGATAAGAGAATGGACAGGAGGTATTCGTTATCAGGCTCAGCTGCAGAGTTCCTTTATAGTCATTGCAGCCATGTTGGGGTAATGCAGGCTGCAGCCTGTGACAGGGCTAACATTCCTTTGGCTTCACACCCCCCAGATAAGGACTCCAGGAAAGTGGATGCCATGGCCAAAAAACAGTATTTGGCATCCTCTTTGGTATTCAGGCAGGCTACTTATATGGCTTACACAGCCAAGTACCAGAAATCCAGATGGGATACGGTTCTGGAACTGGCTAAACAGGCCTCTCCCCAGCTAGCCAAGGAGCTGGAGGAGGTAGCTGCTGATGGAATTGAGGCATCCAAAATGCAATTTCATGCTGCTGTGGACTCCAATGATGTGGCATCTAGAGTCATGGCTACATCTGTGTCTCTCAGAAAACATACTTGGCTCAGATGTACTAGCCTTTCACAGGATACCCAGACTAAGGCTATGGATTTTCCTGTAGTAGGTAACTCTCTGTTTGGGGAGCAGACAGAGGCTTACATGAAGAAAATGGATGAATACAGGACCACGTACAGGAGTACACAGGCCAAAGACAGACAAGCCACTCCGCACAAGCAACAGTCTAGGGGCAGGGGCAGGCCCTTTCAAAGGCCTTTTTGCCAAGCCCAGGCCTCCTCTCCCTTCCCACAGAGGGGGTTCTTCAGAAGGAGGGGCAGGAGGGGGATGAGCAGAGCTGCTCCCTCCTCCTCTCAGTCTAAGGCTTCTGCCAAGCAGACACCCTGATGTGTCAGCCCGGGTCGACTCCCTATTTCCAGTAGGAGGCAGGCTGGCTTACTACTTCCAGGCCTGGAAGTCTGTGACCTCAGACAAGTGGGTCCTGGAAGTAGTAGGCTAGGGACTGGCCCTCAGCTTCAAAAAAGAGGGCCAAGTCTTTTCTACCTGCATCACTCTCAGAAACCATTGCCCTAGAGGCAGAGGTTTCCTCTCTTCTAGCTCTCAGAGCTATAGAGAAGGTTCCTACTCAGCACAAAGGAAAAGGACTGTACTCCAGGTACTTCCTTACCCCAAAGAAAACAGGGGAGTGGCAACCTATCCTAGACCTAAGGTATTTGAACAAACACATTTCAAAGCCCAAATTCAAAATGGTAACTCTGGGAATAATCCTTCCCTCTCAAAGGACAGGGGATTGACTAGCATCTCTGGACCTCAAGGATGCCTACTTCTATATTCCTATCAGGTGCTCCCACAAAAAATACCTCAGGTTCGCGTTGCCTTCAGGCCATTAACAATTCAGAGCTATGCCATTCGGCCTGACATCAGCTCCAAGGGTGTTCACAAAGTGCCTTGCAGTAGTGGTGGCTTACCTCAGAAGACAGGGTATCACCATCTTCCCGTATCTGGATGACTGGCTGTTAGTGGGTCAGTCACCTTTACAGGTCAAGTCAGCTCTTCAAACTACCCAGGCCTACTCAGCTCCCTGGGGTTTTTTCTCAATCTTCCAAAGTCTGTCCTCAAACTAGTTCAGCTTCTCACCTTTATAGTCCTAGAGCTGGACACTGTACAAGCAAAAGCCTTCCTTCCCCTGGCAAGGATGAAGGCCTTGGTGGATCTCGCTTCCTCCTTTCGACCTCAGGTCTCCTGCCCAGCAAGACAGTTCCTCCAGCTCCTGGGCCACATGGCAGCTTCCACGGCAGTGGTGCAGGAAGCAAGATTCCAGATGAGGGATATTCAGTTTCATCTATGACTTCCACTTTTCTAATCAACTGATCAGACCCACTGACCACTTTGATCTCACTCCACTACTAATCCCCAGATATCGCAATTATCAACTTGTAACCTATGTCCTTACACTCAGCCCTAAAGTCACTCCTGTCTTCTTGTGCTTTCATCGCAAGCTATGGTATGTGTTACTGCTTACTATCCTACTGGCTGGTGATGTGGAATTGAACCCTGGTCCTCCGCACCTTCAGGCGTGTAACAATGTCTCCTGGGCCACCACTACATGGCTTCGCATAGCCCACCTTAACATTAGGAGCCTAATGTAAAACCTCTCTGAACTAGAGCCCTGGGTCCTCATACGTAATCCAGACATACTGTGCCTCTCGGAGACATGGCTCAAAACCTTCCATCCCAGACTCTGTCTGCTCGCTAAAAGGTTACAGTCTGCTCAGGCATGACAGAATATCCCCAAAGCGTTGGGGGGGGCGTTATTCTACAAGACTCATCTTAACGTCTCACTGACTAAGATCTGTCTATCTTCCAAATGTGAATCCCTTCACGCACTCCTACTTCTTGGCCCTAAGAAACTACATATAATCACTGCCTACAATCCACCCCTGGGTGGGTTGTCTGCCCTCATAAACTTGCTTGAGGAAGCAGTAAATATAGCAGGGAATAGTGAGCTACTAATCCTTGGTGACATGAATCTAAATTGGCTAGGGCAAACTCAAAGCTCACTTCTAGAAACAATTAAAAACTATCACCTCCACTAAGTCATAACCATGCCCACAAGGATCTCCCCAAGAGGAACATCCAGCACGCTGTTGGACTGGATACTAACAAATAGGGTTGACAGAATTATTGATGCAGGCATCCTTCCAGACTCAATATCTGATCACTCCCCTGTCTTTTGCATATGGCAGCATTCAGGCTCCCAATCTCTGCCACTACGGTATATCACCTTCAGAAACTATGCCAATTTAGACCAGGCCAAGTTCCTACACTAAGTTTCGTCTATCGACTAGTCTCCTCTTTCCCAGGCCCTGGATGCCCAATCAGCTCTAGACTATTTTCTAGATCAATTTCTAGCAATCCAAAATAGTCATACACCCCTCATGACCTGATGTGTTCGAGCAAAACCTACTATGTGGCTAAACAAAGATCTCCTAGCAGCACTACATGCTAGGGATAAGAGCTGGAGACACATTAGAAAATCTGTCCTCAATACTGACTTCCAGACCTATAGGGCGCAGAGAAGTGCTTGTAAAAAGCAGATCAGACTAGCTAAAGGCTCTTACTGCAAGAGGCTTTTGCTGGAAGCATCTGGTGACCCCATGAAATTTTGGGCACATGTAAAAACATTCCTAGGATCAAAGAAAACTCACCTTGTAGACGACATGGTCATTAATGGTGTCCACTGTAATGATCCTAGGACCATTGCTGAAGCATTCAACAGACAATTCTCTGACCTGTCCAGCTTCACGTCCGCGTTCCTCCCCACGCAGTCTTCACCTAAACCTACTCCACCCATTGCATCCTTGTTCCTCCCCCCTTTTTACTTTAAGACGGTAACTAAATCTGAAGTACTGGGCTTACTGAACTCTGTCTCTGACAAAACCAGTGTGGGATCTGATGGCATTGAGCCCAAACTCTTAAAACTGGCAGCACCATTCATTGCCCAACCTCTATCTAGAATTTTCACCCTCTTGCTTTGCACTGGAAAAGTCCCATCGATCTGGAAAGTTGCCAAAGTCACTCCGGTCCCAAAGCAAGGTGACAAAAGGGTTATGGCTAACTATTGGCCAATAGCCGTACTATCTGTCCTATGCAAAATTTTGGAAAAATTTGTCTCTATCCAAGTAACTGAATTTCTGACCAAATATAACCTCCTCTCGCTGATTTCAGCATGGATTTAGGAAAGGCCATAGCACCGCCACTGCCTTGCTGCATCTAACAAATGATATCCTAACTGCTACGGATAATGGACATCTCACAGGAGCACTCTTTATTGACCTCACTAAGACTTTTGACCTTGTCGACCACCCTCTTCTACTTGAAAGCCTACAAGCCCTTGGTTTCTCTTGTAACTCAGTGGCCTGGTTTAATAGCTATCTATTTAACAGAACCCAGCTTGTCAGATTCAGTTCATCTAAGTCAAGTGCCTTACCAGTTAACCTAGGTGTCCCTCAGGGGTCGATATTAGTCCCCCTTCTTTTCTCCATTTTTATAAATAGCATTTCATCAGCTATCCCAAATTGTTCCGTGATCCTCTATGCCGATGACCTGGTACTGTACTGCTGTGACAACAACGTAGACCACATAATCCAAACTCTCTCATCTGCTTTCACGTCTACTCAATCCTGGCTCTCCCTTCACAAGTTAATCCTTAATGCTGATAAAACTCAATCCATGCTGTTTGGAACTCCAGCCAAGCTAAAACAAAATTGTGACTTATTTAAGGTATCTGGTCAGGGAGGGCTGGTCCTTGAATCAGTACGCTCTTTCAAGTATCTTGGTGTCCTCCTAGATGAAAATCTCAGTTACAACAAGCACATAACTGCTACCTGTAAAGCAATTAATGCTAAAATTGGGGTAGCCTACAAAACAAGTTATGTCCTCACACAGTCAGTTAGATTAGCCATTGCTCATGGTATACTGCTTCTATCGCTAACTTATGAGCGTAGTAACTTACCTCTATGCATCCCACTCGCTTCTCAGGAAATGGGATACCACATATAATAGCATTTGCAGGTATGCGTCTGCCTCCCCCTGGTCAAAGCATCACTGTCAACTCTATGCTGACCTAAACTGGCTACCCCCTACTTCTATTCGAGATCTCGCTCTTGGCTGCCTAACTGATAATATTCTCAGAGTAGGTAACCCTGCCTCACTTGCCTCACTGCATACCCCATTGTCTTCCTCGCACAGTCTTCGATAGTCTGATAAAGCCTTGCTGCTACTAACTAGATGCAAATCTAACAAAGGAACCCTAGCTTTCTCACACTCGGCAGTCAAACTCTGGAACTCCCTACCTCTGGTTATCTGTCTAGCACCTAGTCATGTCAATTTTAATATCAAATGTTCCTCTTTAGCCAGGTCTTCTGTACCTGCTTCAACCTCTTTAACATGGCACCCTACATCTGCGGCCACTTTTTCCCTTGTGGTAACTTTGATCTACTCACTCCAGGCACTTAAGCTCTAACTGGCTAATGTTCAATGCCCTGAAACTGATTCAGGTGTTTGCATGTTGTGCTATATTTTACTGTTTTTTTTTTTTTTTTCAGCTTGTGTATGTACCCTATACTGCCTATTCTTGATTACCTCTGTATTTTGTCTCTCCCTCAGAAAATATTATGTTTTTCACAGTTGTACCTCCGTCACACCTCAACCTCTCGGGGCGTGTGAAGAATTAGACCAGTTTCTCCGACAGGGCCCTTACCTGGCATATTAATGCTAATTACCTGACTATTTAACTTCAAAGATGGTTTTTAACCTACTGTGCAAACCAATGCTGCCTCCGTTTTGTAATCTTCTCCTAAACTCTGTACCCTATATGTTAATGGAAATCCTGATGTTATCTTACCTTGCTTTTGTACCTTTTTCTGTATTTGCCACTGTCTGAAACTTATCTGTAATTTGCTCTGTTATTCTCCCGGGTCGTGCCTGAAAATAGTCATCCCTATGGCTAGTGTACTTACCTGGTAAACAAAAACTAAATAAATAAGGTATTTTTGGTCTCAAAAGAAGGATTCACATACCAAACGGATTCCAGTGACTCAGACTCTGGTCCAAGCTCTCCAGTGATGGCTGGACCAGGACAACCTCAGTCAAGGGGTTCCATTTCTCCTTCAAGTCCCATCAGTAGTTCTAACTACGGATGATTCTCTCCTAGGGTGGGGAGCCCACCTGGGAGCCCTGATAGCTCAAGGGGTCTGGTCTCCACAAGAGTCTCTCCTTCATATCAATCTCCTGGAACTCAGGGCAGTTTTCCTAGCCCTGCAGAGCTTCTCAGATTCAGTCAAGGGCAAGGTGGTCCAAGTCAGAACAGACACCACCACAATGTGGTACATCAACAAACAGGGAGGCATTTGGTCCTTGGCCTTGTGCACAGAGGCCATGAAGCTGTGGTCTCTGGCCTATTCTCTTCAGACTTCTCTGGTAGCAGTTCACCTTCCAGGGAAGGACAACGTACTAGCAGATGCTCTGAGCAGAATTTCACAGGGACATCACAAATGGTCCTTGGATCCTCACATCCTGAAGGTCATCTTCTCCAGGTGGGGCACTCCAGAGATAGATCTGTTTGCAGCACCGGACAATCATCAACTTCCTCTGTTTTGTTGCAGACCTCCAGTCCTGGGGACGGTTCCCCAGGATGCTCTCATTTTGGACTGGAAGGGCAGGTTTCTGTATGCCTTCCCTCCCTTCCCTCTGCTGTTCAGAGTTCTGATCAAGATCAGGACTCAGCCCTGCACAGTGATACTGGTGGCTCCAGATTGGGCCAGACAGCCTTGGTATCCTCTACTGCTGTTCTTGTCAGTGTCACGTCCCCTGTCTCTGCCCAGGACATACAATCTCCTGTCCTCCTCCCAGGGGCGGATCTGGTACTCCAATCTCCAGTCTTTCAGTCTCAAGGCCTGGCTCTTGAAGAGTTAGAATATGCAGCACTACATCTCTCTCAGGGAGTTCTGGATATCCTGAAAGTCTCCAGGAAACCTTCCACTAGAAAAACTTACAACTCAAAATGCAAAAAGTTCAGTATTTGGTGCTCTCAGAAAGGCATCCTGCCTGATTCTGCAGGCATTTCCACAACCTTAAACTATCTAGGTCACCTGAATGGTCTAGGCCTTAGGCCTGCCACTCTGAAGGTTCATCTAGCAGCTGTCTCTGCATTCCTCTCAGCAGGGAAGGGCTCTTCCTGGCATCTCATCCTGTTTTCAGAAAGTTTTTCAAGGGCCTGGTTCACATTAACCCTTCCTTTAGGAGCCCACTCCACCTTGGGATCTTAATGTCTGCATAGCTCAGCTTATGCAGCCACCCTTTGAACCTCTGGCTTCAGCTGAATTGAAGTACTTGACCTGGAAAACTGTGTTCCTGGTAGCTATTACTTCTGCCAGATGGATTAGTGAGTTAGAAGCTCTGTCAGTTGAACCTGACTTCATCTCCTTCCATAGGGACAAAGCGGTCCTAGAACCAATAGGAGGTCTTGCCCAAAGTGGTATCGGATTTTCATCTGAACCAGTCTATATCTCTCCCTGTGTTTTTCACTGATCATTCTTCTTCAGGTGAAAGAAGGTTACAACGTCTGGATGTTAAGAGGCCCCTTAGCTACTACATTGAGCATACTAAGGCACATAGAAATGACTGTCTTCAATTGTTTCTCACTTATGATGAAGTGGGGAAAGGTAAGCCTGCCACTAAAGAACTATTGTCAGGTGGATTGCTTCTTGTATACAATTCTGTTATGACAAGTTGGGTAGAACTCCCCCTTCAGGCCTGAGGGCTCATTTGACTAGGGGTACAGCTGCTTCTCTAGCTCCGCCAGAGATATACCTTTGTTAGAGATCTGTAAAGCAGCCACCTGGAAAACAGTACATACTTTTATCAAGCATTACTCCCTGGACATCCAGGCTAGGAGTGATGCTAGGTTTGACACAGCAGTACTGCAGAACCTCTTCCCAAAGTAGGTTCTGCATTCCCTCCTCCATAGGGAACTGCTTGGTAGTCTGCATTATGTCTGATTATAAAAAGGGTCTGAGAAATGGAGCTTTCTGATTGGCTGCAAACATTCTAACAGCCTTATGTTAATCTTTTATTAACATACATGTAGAGCTTAGTCATATGCTGAACAAGGTTTAACATGGTTTAAAAACATTTTTTATTATAATAGCAATAAGGCACTTCTAGGAATTATGTTAATGGCCAGTTAATCACCCTCTAGGGGCATGTGGCACTCGGCTACACCTCGTGCCACAGTACACCCCTAGAAGGTGATTAACAGACCATTAACATAACCCTTGGTCATGCCTTATTGCTTAAATACAGCAATACTTCATGTTGTTTGAAGAAAAAATTACTCACCATAGTAATGTTGTTTCTTCTAATGGAGTCTTGCTGTATCAGACCTCCCCGCCTCCCCTCTCAGAACCTGGTTTTGGGAAGTGGGCTGGCAGGTACAGTGTTGCACCTCAGGGTGTACCTTGTACCTCCCTCTTGGGTGGGGTGGATGTTGTTTCTTATTTTTTCTGGTGTTTTATATTTAAATATTATCACTACCTTTCCTTCTTGGGTTCTCGACTTGAGTCTTTTGGGCCCAAAAGAATATTTTGCCCTTTGGCTATATGTTGAACAATTTCTATACTATAGTATGTTAGTGTGCTCGTAAGAATCTGATGGTTACACTGGGAAGTACCCCAGACAGAGGTTTGAAAACCAAGCTCGAGCTCAACGTTCTATGCTTCTGCATAGAGTTAACTCTTTCCTCTCTGGGGCAGTTCAAGTACTGGAGCTAACTGCATTATGTCTGAATACAGCAAGACTCCATTAGAAGAAACAACATTACTATGGTGATTCATTTTTTCTTGCATACCATAAGGATGAAACGCGTTGTTTCACCCAAGTTATTAACATGACACCCTGTGCAGCTAGATAATACATGGGAAGGTCAGGTAAGGTTAATCCACCCTCTCCCCTTGGAAGCTGCAAGATTTTCCCAGCAGTCCTCATTTTTTTACCATTCCAGACAAACCTGCTAACCTGTTTAATAACCCTATTCCAATAGACAACTGGGATTTTAACTGGGAGGCTTGAAAACAAAAACAGGAAGTAGGGGAGAACATTCATTTGCACTGCTGCTATTCTTCCCACTAGATTTAGAGGCAACAGTCTCCATCTAGCCATGTCTTTTTCTATAGAGGACCAAAGTGGCTCATAATTTACAGTAAAAAGCTTACTTAAATCTATTACTATTAGAATCCCTAAATAACGAATCCTGTTCCCCAGTGCCCATTTAAAGGGGAAACTACGTCTGAATGTGTCCGGACAAACCCCACTTAATATGAAGGTCTCTGACTTTGAAAAATTTATTTTACTGCCTGAAATCTTCCCAAATTGTCCAAGAAGCTCTATAAGTGGGGGGCAACGACTCTTCGTGGGAGGACAAAAACAAAATGGAGTCATCTGCATATAAAGATATTTTTTTGTTCTATCCCGCCAGCCTCCACCCCCCTAATCCCTGGGTCACCCCTTACCTTAGTTGCCAAGGGCTCCAGACCAATGGTGAATAGAAAGGGGACAAAGGGCAGCCCTGACGAGTCCCCCTGGCAAGGGGGAACGGCCCAGATCTGATGCCATTCGCTCTTACCAATGCTAAAGGGCCTGAGTACAATTTGGATGTTGCTGCTAAAAATTTGGGGCCAAATTTCATACGATCCATGGTTGCTTTTAGAAATTTTCAATTAACCCTATCAAATGCTTTTTCTGCATCCATGGATATAGCAATTTGGAAATCCTGCCGGGATTGTTGCGAAGTAATGATGTATAAGAGCCTATGGATATTATCCGAGAGGTACCTTCCTGTGATAAAGCCAGTCTGGTCCTCATGTACAAGCATGGGAACTAACAACTGCAGCCTTCCTGCCAGCAGTCCTGTGAACACCCGTAGGTCTATGTTAAGGAGGGAGATAGGTCTGTATGACCCACATTCCGTGGGATCCTTCCCTTCCTAGAGTAGGACTGATATCTGGGCCTCCCTCCAAGATTCTGGAATTGGGCCACCTCTAATATGTCCTGGCAAACCGGCGTGACAAATGGGAGCAGCTGGGTCTCAAACGTCTTATAGAACTCGGCCGGGAAGCCATCCAATCCCGGAAATTTCCCATTCTTCAGTTTTTTGATTTGAAATTGTAAATCTGCCGAGGTGATTCCAACCTCCAGGGAGTCTCTGGTGGACTGGGTGAGGGTCTTAATATGTAAATCCTGAAATAAATTTTCCATTAGTCCCTCAAAATTAATAATCTCCTCTTGTGAATACAGGTTTTTATAATATTTCACGAAGATTTGTGTAATTTCTCCTGGTTTACTAGTTAGGCCCCCGTTGTTTGGATCTTTTAGCTTCAGTATTAACCTACTTCATTGTTCTGCTCTTAGTCTTGCAGCTAGCAACTTCCCTGCTCTATCCCTTCATAATATCCCTGGCATATCCTTCTGTATTTCCCCTCCAGCTGTGCCTGTATTTCAGCATTCAGCACTGCTCTCTTTGCCTCTAAGTGTGTTTTTGTTTCAGTATTTAAGGTTATCTTATGCTGGAAATCTAGTTCCCTCACCTCCTCTTCAAGGGCATTAATCCTACCCACCCACCCACCTTCTCCTATGCTCAGAGGCAAATTTTATTATCACCCCTCACAGCATAGCTTTGAGGGCATTCCATCGCACTGCATGGTAAGTATTGCCCTCCACATTATGTATTTGGTAGTCTCTAATGGTAGTGATGATTAAATCTTTAAAACTGGGAGAATTTAGCAGGCCTACATTGAAACGCCAATGTGAATTGCAGACTGTTGGGATCAGAGCCAAGGCCAATGCCACTGGGGCGTGGTCCGAGATCGTTCGGGGTAAGATTTCGCAAGATTGTACACTATTATGCACCCATTCCTCTGAAACAAACATTAAATCAATTCTAGTATAGCAATCATGCCTGTCTGAGTAGTGCGTGTAGTCCTTCTCCCGACCATGCCTGTCTCGCCAGACATCTTGTAGGCACATCAGCTGGGACAGTGTGGCTAAAACCGAGCTAGCCCTGCTTCTTCTAGTCTCCCTGGCCTCGCCCCTCTTGTCTAGGGACCCCGACAATGTAGTGTTGAAATCTCTTCCGAGGATGCAGAGCTTGTCTCCCAGATCCGTCAGCTTCTCAAACACCTGTTTAAAAAACAGGACTGCTTCTCTGTCTTCGTTTGGAGCATATATATTCAAAATAATACAGGGAATATCCCTGTACGTGGCTCAAAGTTTAACAAATCGGCTGTCCGGATCAGTTTCTACCTTTCCTATTTTCAGGGGGCAGTTTTTATGTACTAAAATAGCGGTTCCCTGCCTATGGGGGTGTGCCATATAAGTGGAAGCATGCACTGAACCCACCCACCCCTATGTAATTTCATATGGTCAGAAACTGTAAGGTGAGTCTCTTGTATTAGGGAGATTTGGGCATTTACTTTTCTCAGCTCTCTCAATATTCAAGTCCGCTTAATAGGGCTATTAATCCCTCGGACATTGTAGGTTACTATTTGTAACTTATCCATGGGGAACCCACCAAGCTCTGCATCCTCAGGATAGTACCTCACAGGGCATGGAGCTGTTCTCAACAATTTCCTACCTTCCAGGGTGTAGAGGGAGGGACACATCCAGCCAGCACTCAAAATTCTTACAGCAAGCGAACAGTTGAACAAAATAAACAATAAAACTGAACATTTCGCCTTGTCTAACTTCCAACAAGAAGTATGACCTGGTATGTGCTTCCTAAAGGGCTTCCAAGGTTTTACTCTATTCCCACCATGCTTCTGGTTTTGTTTGATGACGGGTAGTGTCAGAGCATGCTCTGCACTTCACTGGTTTATAGGGAGGATACTCCAATAGTGCAGCTGGAGCGAGGTTGCCAAGTTTAAACACAAACCCTTCACGCTCCCCCCTCTTTCCCTCTTTATCTTCATGGGGGGGTCAGAAAATCTTTCCCACCCCCTTAGATTAGTACTCGCCCCACCAAAAAAATTAAAAAGAATAAAATCAACAATTGGCATACAATATTGCATTCAGACCTTACCAGACAGCCCCAGGTTCCATACCAGAGCCCCCCAGACTTGAGGGGTTCCGCCCTCATTTATGATTCAGCACTCCTGGTGAACAAACCGCTTAAACCACAGTAAAAACTCAGTCACAGGATTGTCTAATTATTATACTCGGGGAGATTCTGGAGTTGCCACTGCAGGTGGGGAGTCTGCCTTTGGTCCTTGGTTTGCCTCAAGTCCCTCCTGTTGGTCATCTGCCGTCGAAGATGTCCTTCTCCTCCTCTTGCTGAGCGATCGTCAGGATGATTTCATCTTGGCCCAGGTGTTGACCTCTCCATCCTTATGTAGTTTGACCGCCTGTATCTGGAAGCCCGAACCCCCCGCTCGCTGCCACTGATGCTTTTGTAAATCTTTGATTGTTCCCGGGTCAATGAGATCATCTATCGAGATCTCAAGCGAGGCGAGGTATTTTTTAGCTTCTTGGATGGAATCAAAAACGTTGGTGCCCTTATCTGTAGTAATGTGGAGCTTCGCCAGAAAATCCACTCTAGCTTTAAGGCCTTTACTGCAGAGCTGTTTAACCATTGGGAACCATAGCTTCCTCCGGGCCATGGTGGTGGGGGCATAGTCCGGCTCCAAAAACAGTCTTGTGTCCCCAAATACAATTAAGCAATAAGGCATGACCAAGGGTTATGTTAATGGTCTGTTAATCACCTTCTAGGGGTGTACGGTGACACGAGGTGTAGCCGAGTGCCACATGCCCCTAGAGGGTGATTAACTGACCATTAACATAATCCCTGGGAGTGCCTTATTGCTATTATAATAAAAAATGTTTTTAAACAGTGTTAAACCTTGTTCAGCATATGGCTAAGCTCTACATGTATGTTAATAAAAGATTAACATAAGGCTGTTAGAATATTTGCAGCCAATCAGAAAACTCAATTTCTCAGACTATTTTTATAATTTCCTTTTGAGCCCATGCCTTGTGGAGCACCATCTCTTTGACCCTATAATCTAAAAAGGCCATCACCACCGAGCACGGCCGGGCTTTGTGATTCTTTGGGGGGGGGGGGCTGCGAGAGCTCTGTGTGCTCTTATAATATTTAAGGGTGTGTCCTTGTCTAGGTCCAGCAATTCTTTCAGGAGGCCTTCGATAAATATGGATATGTCTCCCGATTCTGTATGCTCGAGGAGACCATGCAGCCGCAAGTTCACTTGTTGAGATCTGTTTTCGAGATCCTCTATCTTTTCTAATAATAACTGGGAGCGATCATGTTACTGTAGTAAGGCCCCGTTATGTAAATCCACCGTGTCTGCCTGAGTGGTAAGTTGTTCCTCAATACCTTGGATTTGCCGGTCGTGTTGTTTGATTCTCTGCTTATTTTCTTTAACATACGCACCAATGGAGTCTAAAGTTCTGTTCAGGTGGCGCAGTTCCCAGCAAAGCTGCCGGGAGGTGATTGTAAAATCCTCACCATCCTCCTCGGAGTCACTGGAGGAGATAGGGTGGCGGCCCTCCAGAAGCCTAGTCGGCGCATCTCCTCTCATGGCGGGCGGGAGAGCCAATATTAATTTTTTCTGTTTTAAGCTGTTCCCCGGTGTCACATGGCTTCAAGCTTGAGGGGC
This sequence comes from Neoceratodus forsteri, assembly GCA_016271365.2. Classification (NCBI taxonomy): domain Eukaryota; kingdom Metazoa; phylum Chordata; order Ceratodontiformes; family Ceratodontidae; genus Neoceratodus; species Neoceratodus forsteri. Next base: position 705,900,675 of record CM057459.1, on the reverse strand, counting down.
CATGGAGACTATTCCACGCCAAACAAAAATAACTGTGTTTTGGTCGGTGAGGTGAGGTTTAAATAGATTAAATCAAGGGAATCGATCAACCCTGCATCTACATTGCTTGGCATCTGTACCGGAAGTCTACTCTTTTAATTTTGGATAGCTCCCAACTTTTCTAATGTCGCACCTAATTTTCCACTCCTTTCAGGACTGTTTCCCAATTTGCCAAAGGTAGGTTTTGGGGTCTAAACATAATGCCTAATATTTTTATGGGGTCTGTAGATATTGAAGTCTCATTTATCCTTACTAGCTCCTGACAGGGTGTGCCTATAAAGAAGCCTCTGCATTTATCCACGTTTAATTTGGAGTTTGCAACCTCAGCATATTTGTTTAATATTTGAAGGAGACAGGGGACTTGGGAATACTCAGACATAAATACGCAGATATCTGCATAAGCTTGGACTCTTGTCATATCTTGCCCCGAGGACCCTGTTAAACCTTGCCAGTTAGAGGAACTACTGAGTTTCCTAAGAAGAGTGTCTAGGGAAAAGATGTAAAGGGGCTCAGGGGGTACCCCTGCCTGACTCCTGTTTTTATCAGAATGCTTTTATTAACTTGCCCTTTAAGAACAGGGTGCACAGTTGCAGAAGCATATAGTAGTTCAGTCTTCTTTATAAAATCTATGGGAATGCCATAGTGCTGTAGTGTAAGAAACAAAAAAGGGTGATACACCCCATTGAATGCCTTGCATTGGTTTAAAGAAATTATACAACCTTGTTTATTATGCATAGGAAAAAAGTTCAATACTATCTCTGATTATCATGCATGCATGTTGAATTTTTCTATCTGACAGTCCGCAGAATTGCGCTGGATGGATTAGACGCTGAGCTACACTCTGTAGTCTGATATTTAGCAGTTGTGACAATATTTTAAAATCTGAATTTAAAATTGTAATAGGTCTTCAACTGGAGAGCTTCTGTCTGCTACCTGATTTTTTTTATATACTTTGTCTTTATCAGTTTTTTGTATGAGCATACAAACTAGTACATTCCTCGTACAGGATTTCAGAAAGTACATCAGTAATAAGCATATTTGCCCCTTTAACAGTTATTATGGAGAATATATACCATTATATACTGTAGTCTGTTACAGCAGGAGTTGGGGGGGATACCAATAAAAATTGTTCCAATCTATAACGTTCGCAAAAATGCTAGCCTCTTCATAGGCAAGGGTGTGTCCATTAGGGAGACTATCAGAGGAAGAACAACACAATCACTTGATTGCTATTTTAACCTTTTCTTCAATTGGGGATCATTTCTATAAAAACATAGGACCCTCTTGCAACCCTCATTCACCCCACCTGGACCAATAAACAGGGTGCTCAAGCCAGAGCTATATTTAACCTCTCCATAAGTTTAATTATGAAAACTTGAATCAGTGCAATACACTAACTCTTAAGCAGTCTAAACATCAACCAGAATGAAAAACGATGGTAGATAAACATTTGCTTCAATCTCCTTTGGTGCGGGGGAGGAATAGACGGGAGTATATCGGACATAATTTTACCCCATGCCCACTAATTTTGTGAACTACAAAGAAATAATACTTCAAGAAAAACTAATCATTTCCTCCTTATTTCCCTCCGCAGTCACCATGAATGTCTTGCTGAAAATAATTCGGCTGATAACGAAAATCCACATGGCGAAGCAGCACGCTGCCAAGAAAATTAGAAACTCAGCTGTTCTATTTCTTATCAGAGCCCATTGCTCCAAAGTTAGTACTCTTTCAGAATCAGGATGGGCTAACTCCGGTCGTCTCTTCTGACTCTGGAATTCCCCCCTCAACCTTTTCGAGCCATCTCCTGCATCCTGGGAGTTGCTGAACTGTCACAGTTTGCCCCCCATAGACAACTCTTAAGTCGGGCCGGTAAGAGGAATGAGTGTGCCACTCTTAGCATCCTGAGATGCTGCCGCACTGCATCAAAGTTCTTTCTTCTTGCTCTCGTCTGGTAGGAGAGATCTGGAAACAGCTTAACATCTGAGCGCCTTATTTCGAGTGGGTAGGCGGCCCGTGCCGCCCGAATCACCTCATCCCACATCTCCGATCCAGTTGACTTCAAAATAATGGTGCGTGGCTGATTTGTAGTAGCAGGACGAATCCTAGGGTTAACGTGATAGGCCTTTACTAGTGAAGCCCATGGAAAGTGTTCAGGTAGATCGAGGGTTTCTTGTAGCCAGGAGATCAAGTTTTGTAGGAGTCCGGTTCCCTCCACGCCTTCAGGAACACTGATTAATCTGATGTTCCCGGAATGGAGTTCATTCTCAATTGCTTCCATGCAGCTACGTAACTGCCCATTTTCTTTTGTTAATGTTGCCCCTGTCACCAGAGTAGACACCAACCTCTTCTTAACTCTCTGCCACCGCTCCTGTTAGCTTCTGAAGGGTTACATCATGTGTCTCTAGTTTTTAGAGGGTTTTCTCTGTCTTGGAGTCCATGGCCTGCATGGACTCAATCATACACTCCATGGTGGTTCAGTACCATTTTGGGCTCCACTGCTACACGTGTCTGGTGATTCAGGGACCTTGTTTGTCTGCGTCTGGTGTGTTTCTTTTGCATGGCCTTGAGGTTGTGGTTTCTGCCTTCCCATCCTTAAAATTTATATCAGTCAGCTCCAGATGGTATTCAGCGTCGAGTCCCAGAGTTAGTTTTGGAAAATTAACTTTTATTACACTTTTCACTGTTTTTAGTCGTAGGTAGTGAGGGAGTGCAAGGAAGTATGACCAGCCTGGAAGCTGGCTCCCTAGCACCCCTGTCTGTTACCTGATTTGAATAAAAAAATGAAGAGTCCGGAGGTAAAGAATGGGGGAACTTTTTTACTCTGTAGAAAGAATGAATACACCACCTCGAGGCATAACGCAATTTCTTTTACAAAGAGTTTTATAGAATTCATACGGTAGGCCATTTGGGCCAGGAGAGGATCCTAGTTTTAGTTTCTTTATTACACATTCAGTTTTCTCAGCCTTAATGGGTGTAGTCAAATCATGTAGTTTATCAGAGGGGCCTTGAATCTGGATATCTTGCAAATATTGCATTATTTTTTCTTTACAGGGAGGATGATTCATGGTATGTGACTGGCACTGTTTAACTATTTCCTGATGTAATCCATCTTCTGATTCAATCACCTTCCCTTTGTCATCCACTAGACAGTGAAAAGTTAGAGTTTCTTTCTGGGCTTTATAGGCCTTAAAGTGTACCCTGTTGCAGATTCCTGCATCCCAGCTTGTAGTTCTGCCCTCATATATTTTGCCCTGTCATACTGATATTCCCTCATGTTCAGTTTTATTCAATCAATCTGTGCATCATAGTTTTGTCTAGAAGTAGCATCCAGTGTGTACAAATACTGTAGCTGGTTACGCAGTTTTAAATACTGGAAAAATGTAATTCTTTCAGTATTCTTACCATGGTTCTGGAACCATGATGCCACATCTGATTTGGTGTCTGCCCACCATTCACCCACATCTTCATAAAGGTCGCACATGGATGCTGTAGCCCATAATAGTGACGATATTCCCTTTTTTACATAGGGATCAGTTAAAATTGAGGAGTTCAGTCTCCATCTATTGTTTTTTCATGGGGGGGGGGATCTTGGAACAGAACACAGAGAAGAAGATGGTCGGAAAATTCTACGGGTTGGATTTTAAAAATGGAGTCGGGTAAATTCTTAGAGAGAAAAATGTGGTCAATGTTTGATGTTTCCCTCTTCTATAAGTATATGGCGGGCCCCGAGTTAAAAAATGAGACCAGTTTTTGAAATCTGCTAATTCTGTACATTTTCTTTAAAGGCATTTGAGTCACAGTAGATCTTCTTCCCTTCTGGGGACCTGCCAGGTTTAGGAAGGTCACAATTAAAACCCCTCCCATAATTATATATGCAGCAGTGTGAAGAAAGGGTTGTAGATGTGTTAAATAATTTATTTATTTGAGTTTTGGTTACCAGGTGAGTCCACTGAGACAATACAGTCCCTTTTTCAGAGGCGACCCTGGTTAATATGGTTACTCTTTCTGCCTTGGACTGTGGCCCATAGATATTAATGAGCCTATATGAAGCCTGGTTCCATTTACCATCTAGGATCAATAGACGGCCTGGAATAGCATCATAGAGTTTAGTTAGGGGGAAGGTATAAGAATTAAACACCATCCCTAGCCCATCAGCTTTATCTGGTCCAAAGGACCAGAAGGAGGAGCCCCAGTTCCATTCTGCTTGAAATGTCCGAAGTCTCACAGGAAAGTTAGGTTATGCAACCAGACCGAGAAGGGACAGAAAAGGAAAGAATATAGATCCTTGCATTTAAATACTTTCTCCAAAACAAGATGGACAGGGTCCTATTCTACCCTGTCACAATGGGCAGAAGGGACCATCGGTTTAACGTCTTATCCAGAGAACAATATCTCACTAGTACAAAACCCCCCTTGTACTGCACTGTAGTCAGAGATATTACCCCAAGTGCCTGGTGTGGGGATAGAACCCACGACCATCTGATCTTCCTGCCCCAGAAGCGAGTGTGCAACCCATTGAGCCACTGACATTACATCATTTTTTTTTTTACTTGCTCTTTTTGTCCCCTGGATCCGGCCGGGCTTCTCTGACCCTCTTGAATCTGTTATCCACAGGTCAGGCCCCCCAACATAGTCTTGACTATACCACCCCCAGGCAGGGTAGGGGGAGGGAACCCCATGTCCTTCTGGTCTCATCGGACCCCGCTGTGGCTTCGTGGGTTGAGCAGTGAAGGGCACCTCTTCGCTGCTGGGCGAGCCTGCCACCTTTTTTTCCCTATGTTACTTCCCGAGATGTGGTTGCGCCATGACGCCAAGGTGGTGCACCGACGCCCTACCACGCCTTCCCACCACCCATGCAGCTTGAGCTGCTGTACCACCAGCCTCCACCAGAGGTCAGGACACCACCAGGCCTTCGGCCCCCACCAAGCAAGCTGCTCATCAGGCGCCCAAGCTTCTCCCGCCGGCCTCCAGCATCCCCGGCATGTTCTCGAACCCGGTCACTAGCACGCGAGCGAAGTGCTACTGCTGTGTCAAGCGAAACGCTGACTGACACTGCAGAAGTTTTAATTAATTTAACATTTAATTAGTGTTTCCAGTTACATTTCCAGTTGCAGTATACTTAGATAAAAACAATATGTTTTGACACCAGTTTTCATAATTTTTTGTGGAATCCTTTTACTTGCTCTTTCCCAGTCCATAGACTAAATAAAATTCCAAGCAGCTCAACAAAGGTAGTGATTAACAGATTTATTGCGCTTTTTTCCTCCAGGTGGAATAATTCATATGATTTGCAGAAATAAGGATCGTGCTGAGGAAGCAAAAGAGGAGATTGTGAAAGAAAGCAGTAATCAGGTAAGCTATACCATAAAAATGTTACAGCATTTGCTCTGTAGTACTTGCCCCATTGGTGTATATTACCTCTAAAAAAATGTCAGGAAGGGCAAAGACATGCATTCAATTTCTTAACTATTTCCAAAACACTTAGGGGACACCACAAGGGTATAATATGTGGCATAAAGCTGTCTGCAGCGCGAGCATGTGCCTAAGTCTCCATTGGTCCCTTGTGGGTTTGGGGGCATATGTACTGCTGTTTCAACCATGAAAACGCCCATTTGCAATGACTATGGTAAACAGAGGTGGTTTACCTACTTTGACTTGCAGTCACAAAAGACGGGAATAATACAACGGGCGGTCTTCCACATATATGCAGGAAATTTAGCAGCTCAGTTTGTGGCTTCCATAGTTGTGGCCCCAAACTGCTGCATGCGTCCTCAAAAAATCTGACACCACAATTGGACACACATGATCACTGATTGATTGATTCATTACAGCAGCTCTAGCAAAATGGTTCTAAATGTTTCAATTACTTAAGACCCCTGAGGTTGGAGTCCATATCCTGAAGCTATAGGTTTCTTAAAATCTGAGTCCTAGCTAAAAATAAAGCAGCAGGGAATGATCTTCTTCGAGGCAATCTCTTGCAGCAGGTTATTACACATGGGATTACAGCCGCAGGTGTCATTTCCTGTGAATCACTTCTCAGCAGTCGACCCTGGGACCTCCCCCCAGCACTACCATGTAGTGTCTACCTGGCAGGTATAAAATGGGGAGGTCCCAGCTACTCCTCAGTTCTTTTCAACCATGACCTGCATGAAACAAGTCCTCCTTCGTAGCTCTGCTTTCCTGTCATTGACAGAGTTCTACTGACCAGAATTTACTACACGTTCATATACTGATGTCTTCGGATCCCTTATTCCGAAGGTGTTCCTATGACCACAGAATCACTAAGGAAGACCTCCACCAAGTCTGTGTTCATTGCCTTGGTCCTGAACACGACTTAAGGGAGTGTGTCTTCTGCCACAGGTTCAACAAAGCCACAAAATATCGAAGGCTTCAGCAACTCTGTGAGTTCTTCATGGAGCAAAAGGTTGCCCTCCTGGAGCAGCAGCAATGCTTCACACACAAGGAATCCTCGATATCCTCATCGAGGTCTCACCGCTCTACGGGTGACTCCTCCATGTCGACGCCTCAGGGTCCTGGTAAGAAACATGCATTAAAGACAAAGCATATTTCTACCGCTCCCTTGTCGTCGATGAAGGCGTCACACAAAGTGAGTATGGAGAAGGCTGCCCCTATTAGATTGTCGACGATTGTGGGCTCCTCTCTTCCCTCGTCGATGGCTTCTCCGTCGACGGTGGGTCCTGGAATCATACTGCAGCTTCCAAAGCTGCCTTCCCCTTCAGTGCTGTCTGTCCATCATCCATTAATGATGGCTGCAGGCCCATCGATGATACTATCATCGTTGACATTGCCTTACAGCCCATCGAAGATCCTATTGCTAGCAGTCTGCTGACGTTTCTATCACCGACGGAAGGAGCTTCAGGCCTGTCAACGACAGGCCTTGCCTCACAGGGCTTAATACTGGTGTCCTCGTCGACGATCCTGGGGTCATACACACACCGGTCATCGACAACTCCACGTTTGGTTCCACATCCTGCCCCTATTCCGGCAGTGGTCCCAATTCACTCTGTCCAGTCTGCCCTGGCTACGTCCACTGGGCAGATAGCCATGACTGATGTCCAGGCTCTAGTGAATACTATCCTGGACCTGACTCAGACCCCGCACACCCCTAGAGAGGGGTCAGCTCCAGTCTCGCTCCCTCTCAGCCTCCTTCGGCCCAGGGGACAGCCAGCTCTTCCCCTGTCTCCCCGGGTGTGTATGCTCAGGACATAGCCATGGAGGAGCCTTTCCTGCAGGACTGGGATCTGGCTGACCTGAAGGATGGGAATGGCATGGACCACGAGGATTCCTCTCAGTTCTCCTCTGCTGCCTCCTCTATTCAGGGGGAACCTACCTCTGAGCTCCCTTGTTCTCCGCCAGATGACCCGTTTTCAGACATTATGACCTACCTACAGAAAATGTTTGGTTTCCAGGGCATTGAGCAGGATGCTTCTAGGAAGAAACTGGCTCAGTACTTAGGTGTGCTGGAATGCCCCATTCTGGTCGTCCCCCCTTTGGTAGACACCTTTGAAGAGGCCATATTGGCTGCATGGAAGCAACCTTTCAAGATTCCCTCCAGTCCTCGTAAGGGTGATAAGATTTATCAGGCTCCAGTAGATCACCCTGTTTCATGTCTCCACCTCAGGTGGACTCTAGTGATCAATACCGCACTTGTTAGATCCTCTAGGCCTCATGTACTGAGTGCTTAGTCCCCGGATAAGGAGTCCAAGAAATTGGATGTTGTGGGAAAAAGGGTTTTTGCTTCAGCCACCTTGACTCTACATATACTTAATTACATGGGACACCTCCTGAAATATCAGGAGGAAATCCTAAAAGCCTCCCAGGTGACAGTCCAGTCCCTTCCAGCGAGTTCTGTCCAGGAGGAGCTGACGGGCAAAATGTCTACTGCGGCAGCTGTATGCTGCTACCTGCTAAGGGCCACTTGTGATGCCACTGACACCAGCTCATATGTCCTCAAGTGTGTTTTAGATGACACGCCTGGCTCAGGGTGTCAGGATTTTCACAGGACGTACAGCAATCTATCCTGAATGCTCCTTTTAAAGGGGTACAGCTGTTTGGTCCACAGACCCAAGGCATGTTGAAAGACTTACAAGACTCAGGTTGTACTCTTCAGTTGGTACAGACCTTGTACTGTCCTAAAGCCAAAATGGCCTTCAGGGGCTCCTTGAGGGCCGCCTTCACAGGGGCCATCCCACGGCTCAAAGACCACCTGCCAACAAGAGAGAACCTCAGTTACAATTGCCAGCTCCTAGAAATGCTCAGAAACCTTGTTACATCCCTGCTGCCCCCCGGAGGGCCAGCGTTAACCTAAAGGTCTTCCTCCAGTCATGGGACTAGAGACCCTACCCACAGCCATTGGGGGCAGTTTTTCCCTGCACCGTCAAGGGTGGCAAGCTATCTCGTCCGACCAGTGGCTTCTGCAACTGATCACGACAGGGCACACATTGGAGTTCACAGAAATACCTCTTCCTTTGCCATCCAGGGTGTCTTACTACCCCCCAGACCAAGCATTGGTCTTACAGACTGAGACCAATGCTTTGATCTCAAAAAAGGCTATTGAACCAGTTCCTCTGCCTCAGAAGGCTGCAAGATTTTACTCCCACTTTTTCCTGGTTCCTAAATGGATGGGGGATTTATGCCCTATTTTGGATCTGAGGTGCCTCAGCCTCTATATCACATACCAAAAATTCCAGATGGTGTCTCTTCCAACACTTCTCCCTTTGCTGAATATGGGAGATTGGCTCTGCTCTCTGGATATGAAGGATGCATACCTCCATATCCTGATGGACCCGGCCCACAGGCGGTTTCTCCATTTCATGTTTCAGGGTCATCATTACCAGTTCAGAGCCCTCCCTTTCGGCCTTTCCTCAGCCCCGAGGGTATTTACAGAATGCCTTGTGGTGGTCCCAGCAGCCCTCCGCAGGGACGGCCTCTATGTCTTTCCCTACCTGGATGACTGGCTCCTAAAAGCGTCCTTCAGCTAACAGCTGTTGCTTACGCTTCTAACCCCTGCAGTTGTTCGCCCAGGTGGGGATAGCGGTAAACTAACTGAAGTCCAAAATGGACCCTACACAACGCCAATATATCGGAGCCATGTTAGACACCTCTGTGGGGAAGGTGTATCTACCCATAGCTCAAGCGGATGCCCTGATTGCTTTGGCATGCAGATTAGATTCCAGCAGATTCATCTCGGCATGAGACTACCTCCGCCTCCTGGGACATTTGGCAGCCACAATATCGACAGTCCCCAATGCCAGGTTAAATATGAGGGTCCTTCAGTGGTCCCACAGAATCCAGTGGGACCAGAAGGAGGACGATTTTGATGTCCTGGTCCTGATGTCTTCCCCAGCTCTTCAAGCTCTACAATGGTGGAAGTCCAGAGGCAACTTAATACGAGGCATGCCATTCCTTTCTCCTGTCCTGAGTCTCATTCTGACTACAGATGCCTCCTTGACGGGGTGGGGTGGTCGTCTCCTGCATGTCAGGTCCCTGGGATCTTGGACACCAGTGGAGGCCCGCCTCCACATCAGTGTCTTGGAGCTGAGGGCAGTTATCTATGCCTTACAAGCATTCGAGACTCCCTTCCCCCCTGGTTGCATTCAAGTGCAATCAGTTCTACGGTGGTTCACTATCTAAACAAGCAAGTAGGCACCCATTCCTACCCTCTCTGCAGAGAATCGACAAGGGTATGGTATTGGGTAATCCAGAAAAATATCCATCTTCTGGCAGTACATATCCCAAGGATGTCCAACTCCCTGGTGGATGCCCTGAGCAGATCCACTGCCCAGGCCCACGAGTGGGAAATCTTATCCATTGTAAACGATGTCTTCCTTCTATGCGGCCGACCGGAGTTGGACCTATTTGCCTCTCCACAAAATGTAAAACTGCCGCCTCGTGCGAGGTCCTGGAACTGTGATGGGACACATTATCTCTTTCCTGGACAGGAAGATTTCTTTACGCCTTCCTGCCCTTTCCACTCGTTCAGAGAGTGCTACTCAAACTGGTCCAAGATGGGGCATCTATGATTCTCATAGGGCCATTCTGGCCAAAACTAATTTGGTTTCCTCTACTTCTGCATCTCTCGGAACTGGATCCCATACCTTTGCCAGTTTGCTGGGCATTACTGTCCCAGGCGCAAGGCTCCCTGTTACACCTGGACCTTCACTTCCTCCATCTGCACACCTGGCTCCTGAGAACGTAGTTCCCTCGCGCCTCCGGGTGTCCCACAGGTGGCAGAAGTTCTCCAGGCTGCTAGGAAGCCATCTACTCAATCTTCTTATTTCATGAAGTGGAAACGCTTCTCTATTTGGGCGTCCACACTGGACTCACATACTTATGAGTGTTCCCCTCAGTGTATCTTACATTATTTGCTCTCCTTGTCGGAGTGTGGACTGAAATATTCCTCTGTGAAAGTCCACCTTTTGGCCATTGCTGCATTTCATTTAGCTGTGGACAACATCCCTTTGTCCCAGTTAACTTTGATTAGAACCTTTTTAAAAGGTATTCTGCACCTGCATCTCCCTATCTGGGATCCAGTCCCTGTTTGGGATTTGAATTTTGTGCTTGAAAAATTGACTACGGGTCCATTTGAGCCCACTGAATCCAGCGACTTCCGTTATCTTTCTTGGAAAAACTATGTTTTAAGTTGCTGTTACATCAGGCAGATGTGTCTGAGTTACACGTACAAATGTGCAAATCTCCATACCTGCAATTTCATAATGACCAGGTGTCTTTATGCACAGACCTGTTGTTTTTGCCAAAGGTTGTTTCTGAAATTTACTTTGAATCAGGCCATTCGATTACCAGTGTACTTTGTGGAGCCTATGAATCCAGGGGAAGCCCTACTTCATACTCTCGATGTGCACAGAACATTGAGCATTTACCTTCTTCACACTTCACAGTTGTGAAAAACTGAGCAACTTTTTGTTTCTTTTGCCCATGGAAACCAGGGCATTAGTGTTTTAAAGCAGTGCTTGTCCATGTGGTTGGCCAACTGCATTACATTTATCTATGCAAAATAGAACAAACCTCTCACAGGGGTTGTAAAACCCCATTCTACCAGAGGCATGGCTGCCTCTATGGCATGTTTCCAAGGCATTTCTGCCTTGGATATTTGCAAAGCCACCACGTGGTCTACTGTACATACCTTCACCAGGCATTACAGTCTAGATGTCGTGTCTAAGAAGGGGACTGTTTTTGGATGGGCCGTCCTACAAGGCCTCCTGTCCTAAAGCCCTACTGATTCGCTTCCTCCTCCCACTGGGTATAATAACTGCTTGGAAATCTTCCCATGTGTAATGACCTGCTGCAAAGTGTATTGCCTTGAAGAAGATACTATGGTTGCATAAGAACGCAATGGAACAGTAGATCTTCAGGAGTATCTCTTGCAGCAGGTCATGCAGCCCTTCCCTCCTTCCCCCTTGCTGTTACTTCAGAAGGGTTCCTTGCTCCTGTCTTTTATGACTCCATGAGCTGCTGCCTTGATTTCCCTCCTCGGTTCCCATCAGAGGCCTAGGATATGTTTTCATCTCGATCGCCAGGATGGAAAAGAACTGGAGTAGGCTGGGATCTTCCTTTATACCTGCCAGGTAGACACCACGTGGTAGTTCCGGGAGGGAGTGGGGAGGTCCTAGGGTCGACTGCTGAGAAGTCATCCAGAGGAAATGATGCCTGTGGCTGTAATCCCATGTGTAATGACCTGCCGCAAGAGATACTCTCGAAGATCTACTGTTACGGTAAGTTCTTACATAACTGTACTTTACAGTGACAATGTTGAACCCGTACTTTTAGATTGCACTGTTTCTTCTGCCTTGTTAGATGCCATCCCCCTGTTTTGAGTCTACATTAGCTTTTTTTTTTCACTTATAATTTTCTCCTACCTGGCTCCCAGGTTGGCTACCTCGTCCATGCTTCCCTGTTCCAGCCACCGTCCAGGCGTCTCCTAGGATCTGCCGTCTTCCCCGGCTTACCCCCACGCTGATGAGGGTGGTGAGAACCCTCACTCACCACCAAGTCTGGATCCAGTTCGGCGATGCCCCGAAGCCAAGGCGCCTGTCGGATGGCCATCAAGCCACCGTGACCTGGGACGCCTTTTCTCATTTCTCCCCATCTTGAGAGGGGCATGCAGTGACACCAGTGGAGGGAGCACGCATGTGTCCTCACGTGCTCCTCCCAGTGCCTGCCCTTCTCACCCATTGTGCAGCGGTGTACCACCCCAGCCTCGCTAGGCACAGCAGCACACGATACTGGAAACCTCTCCCTGGAGAGGGAAGAGCAGTCCAACAGATGCTCAATCCCCTCCTCCCAAGCTGACCCATGGCAGTCCAAGTCTGTTACCAAGCCCGGGTTGCCGGCGTGAGTGAGTGTGGCTACTGGCGCCCAACTCAGGACCACCGGCCGGTTTTAGCGTTTATTTTTAATCTGGAAATAATTACAAGTAGTGCTCCATTAAATATGGCTATCCCTGGGGTTTCTTCGTATTCTTAGCTGAGCAGAGGACTGTACTTAGCCCCTGGAGAAAGGAAACTTACCTGGGAAATCCAGAAAATATATGATTGGAGATAATAAAAGCTCTAACATGCACTGTAGGTTATTAAATCTCCTGCTGCCTACTGCTCTGATGTCAGCTACAGGAGATTATGGATTCATATTAAGTAAGCAATAAGACATGCAATGGAACATGCGCTGAACAGATATTACTACACCCAGGGGGTGTAGTGAGGTGTGAGGCTGCAGGCGATGCTTAGTCCCCTGGAAGTGCGGTAATATCTGTTCAGTGCACACCCTCAGAGTGTCTTATTGCACATATAAAATGGGCTACCTTTTTTCATTTATAAAATCTTACAAAAACACACGTTTATGTATTTAGACAATGATATTCTTAGAACAATCTATGATAAAATAGTCCTTCCTCCAGATACAAAATGATGTTTTCTAGGATGTGGATATGATCTTTTTTTTTTTTGTAAATATAATTTTTATTATGAGAATTTTCAACATACAGTCAGGATATGATGTTCTAGCCACACTTCTGGCAATTGCCTTTCCCTTTAAGACTTGTTAGAATATCTTTAAGCTGGCTCCTCCCACCCACCTGAGAGGCATCTCCCTCGGTGCCACCCCATGATGCCAGATCTTCTTTTCCACTGGAAGTAGCAGGTTCCCTCCTTGCCGCTGTCGCGCTGAGTAGGGCCTTTGCTGATAAATCTCCGGATTTGCTTCCAAACGTTTCAAAAAACTTTGTCTTCAAGCTCGATCATTGATTGCGACTGCGATGGATGACATGTCCACTCCTGGGTTCCATCTGTGCCCTTGCGGGCAAAAGATGTCCCGAATGGATCCACACTCCAAGTGCATCTATTGCCTGGGGCACGAGCACGGTCCCCAGGCCTGCGACATTTGTTGGACTTTCCATCCTACCGTTCTCGAGGACCATCTCATCCAACTCAAGTTAGGCTGTCCGAGTGAACGGAACCCGCCAGTCACATCTGAGGATGCCTATTAGGTGGTCTCCATGGCTGCGGGGTCCGCTGAACAGCTTGCAGCATTTGAGGCAGGCTGCAGCCTTGGCCGCTTCCCACTCCTCTTCGGCGGCTGCCTTCGTACCACTCCAGCTAGGTTCAACTTTCACGGGATCCTTCAAAGAATTGTGCCAATCCTTGATGACCCTCAGTCAGGGACCCTCCAGGCACAAATCAAAGTGGAAGAAAAAGTGAAAAAAAACAGTCTTGTTGACATTCATGGGATCAGGAGTGCTCTCAGTTGGGAGCTTCAGATTCCTGCACTTTTCCGGATCCAACTTTGGATGAATCCTCGGCCCAGGCTGCCGATTCCACAGTAACCCCATTGGGCAAGTTTGCCGAGATGCTGGAGGATCTTCCGAACGAGATTTTTCTCAAACTGGTCGACCAGTTGTCGACTGAAGAAACCAACACTTTCTTATCCATGACTCCAGTCCTAACTCAGACCATTGGAATGGATCAGTCTGCTGATCCGCCACCTCTGATTGATGACCAAGACCCGGAGGAGCCTTGGTGTTGGCTGACTCCCTCCAAGCCCCGCTGCTGGTCCCCTTGGCGTTCGAGGTCTCAGTCTTCTTCCTGTAGGTTGAGAGGTTCTCGCTGACATTGGCGCTCCCACTCTCGACACCTGGGAAATCAGCACCACCACTACTCTTCATCCTCATCCTCCTCAGGTGAGGAGAGACTTTGGCGTAAGTTGCATCGATGCTACAAGGATCTTATGTGGCAACAGCTGGTGCTCACCAGCGTGAAGCTGGCTCTGACTACTATAGAAACATAGAAACATAGACTTTGACGGCAGATAAGGACCGCTAGGCCCATCTAGTCTGCCCATTTCCCTACCTACAGGATAGGCCGGATCCTAGTTAACCAACAGCCTATTTCTTCTACCCCCACAAGAATTGCCTTATGTCTGTCCCATGCATTCTTGAATTCTCCCAAGTTTTAGACCCTATTACCTCCTCAGGAAGGCTGTTCCATGCATCCACTACCCTCTCTGTGAAATAATACTTCTCACATTGCCCTGAACCACCCTCCTTCTATCTTTAAATTGTGTCCCTTGTTCTTGCAAGTCTCTTTTCTGAAAGATGCTACCCTCTTGGACTTTGTTGATTCCTCTGAGGTACTTAAAGTTTCTATCATGTCCCCTCTCCCTTCTTTCCTCAAGGGTATACATATTAAGCTCCTTTAGTCTCTCCTCATACGGCTTCTCTTGCAGACCCTGCACCATTTTAGTTGCCCTCCTCTGGACTGCCGCTATCCTGTCTATGTCCTTGCGGAGATGGGGTCTCCAGAACTGGACACAGTACTCCAGATGGGGTCTCACCAACTGTCTGTACAGAGGGATAACAACTTCCTGTTTTCTGCTGATGATGCCTCTCCCTATACATCCCAGTATCCCCCAGTCCTCCCTACTGCCTTCTCACATTGCTTGCTAACCTTAAGGTCATCTGATATGATTACCCCCAGGTCCCTTTCCATTTTTGTTGTTGTTACTACCCCCCATTGTGTATTCTTCCCCTGGGTTCTTGTTTCCCAGGTGCATTATTTTGCACTTCTTTGCATTGAATCCTAGCTGCCATACTTCTGACCATTCCTCCAACCTTGCCAAGTCCCTTTTCATCCTTTCCACACCTCCTTGTGTGTCAACCCTGTTGCAGATCTTTGTGTCATCTGCAAAAGGCATACTTTTCCTTCCAGTCCCTCTGCAATGTCACTGATGAAGACATTAAAAAGGACTGGACCCAATACTGAACCCTGCGGTACCCCACTAGTAACCCCCCTTTCTTCAGAGTGGACTCCATTTACAATTACCTTCTGTGTCCTGTTATCCAGCCAATGTTTTACCCAGCTTACCACCCTGGGTCCCATCCCAGGCTGTTAATTTGACTATTAATCTTTTGTGTGGACTGTGTCAAATGCCTTGCTAAAGTCTAGGTAGGCTATGTCCACAGCCCCTCCCTGGTCTACTACTTTGGTCACCCAGTCAAAGAAATCTATTAGATTCGTCTGACATGACCTTCCCGCTGTGAACCCTTGCTGCTTTGGGTCCTGTGCTCCACTGGCCTCTAGGTACTCGATTATTCTTTCCTTCAAGTGACTCCATCCTTTCCCTACCACAGAGGTCAGACTGACAGGTCTGTAGTTTCCTGCCTCTGTCTTGGACCCACTTTTGTGAAGGGAATCACATCCGCCTTCCTGCAGTCCCTCGGGTACCACACCATCCTCCCATGATTTATTAAAAGAGTAGCCAGTGGTTTCACTAGTTCCTCCTTAATTCTTTTAGAATTCTGGGGTGAATTCATCAGGACCCATTGCTTTGCCCACCTTCAGTTTTAGGAGTTCTTGCAGAACCCTTTCTTCTGTAAAAGGACTGGGATCGACCCACTATCAAGAGTGCTTCTGTTAATGGATTAGGCACTTCCTCCTCCTCTTTTGTGAATACTGAGCAGAAATATTCATTCAGTATTCCTGCTTTTTCACTGTCCCCCTCTGCCCACCCACCGTTCATTCTGCTTAGCCTCACTATCCCTCCCTTTGTCTTTCTACGCTCACTGATGTACCTATAAAAGGTTTTATCCCCCTTCTTAACTGAGTTGGCTATCTTTTCCTCAGTTTAGGCCTTTGCTATTCTGACTTCCCTCCCTGCTTCCTTCTGCCTTAACTGGTACAGCTCTCTGTCCTGCTCCTTCTGGGTTTCCTTATACTTCGGAATGCTATCTTTTACATACTAACATACTAAAATGCCAGCAGAATAGGCCCAACGGTCTTTCGTGTCTGCTCTGTTGGTCAGTCCCCAACCTGGGTGCTGACCTTGCTGTCCCCCGCCTTCTCTGGCTTCTCCCTTCCCAGTTCCGGATATTCTTGCTGCATTGGATTTTGCTTCAGAACCCTTCCCTGTACCTGTCCCACCCCTCTTGAACCCCTCCACTGTCTCTGCCTCCACCAGCCCCTAGGGCAGTGCATTCCATGGCTCCACCACCCTCTCAGTGAAGTAGCACCTCCTCCTTTCTCCCTGAGTCTTCCCCTCCAGCTTCCAGCCATGCCCTCTAGTGGCCCCTCCTCCTTCCTTCAAGCACCCCGACTGTCTTCCCTATTTACCCTCTTCATGTACCTAAAGACCTCTATCATGTCCCCGGTCCCTTCTCTCTTCCAATGTGTACATATTTAGCTCTTTGAGCCTCTCCTCATAGGTCCTGTCCCCAAGCCCCAAATCATTTTGGTTGCCCTCCTCTGGACCCTCTCCAGGAGGTTAATGTCCCGCTTAAGTGTGGCCTCCAAAACTGCACGCAGTACTCAAGGTGCGCCTCACCAAGCAGTTATACAGAGGAGTATCACTTCCCTCCTTCTGGAGGTGATCCCCTAGCGATGCATCCCAGCATCCTGTTGGCCTTGGCTGCTGCCCTCCTACAAGTCTCCGAGTTGTTCATCTTGACATCCACCACCACCCCCAGGTCCCCCTCAGCCATTGAGACTTGTAGCATTTCCCCCCCCAGGGTGTACACTTGACCTGGGTTTCTGGCCCCCAGGTGGAAACCTTCTTCCTGACTTTTCTTCCTGACTTTCACAGCCACCTCTTTTGAGAACCATAGTGGCTTTTTCTTTCATTTTGATTTGTTTATTTGCTTCACACAAAGGCTTGTTGCCTCTGTGATGGCAGTTTTGATAATTCCCCATTGTTGCTCCACACCTCCTTCTAGCCTGTTTGCTAGTGCTTTTCTGAGGCACTCTCCCATCTTGCCAAAGTCAGCCCTCCTAAAGTCTAGTACCCTTACTTTTGTATGGCTTGACTCTGTAGCTGAGTTTAACGTGAACCACACTGTTTGATGGTCACTTGTCCCCAGATGGCAACCCACTTCTAGATCTGAGATCCTCTCACTGCCCCCATTTGAGAGTACAAGGTCTAAGATTGCTCCCTCACGAGTGGGTTCCGAAACTTGCTGTCTAATGCCTGCCACCTGTAGGGCATCAATAATGGTCCTGCTCTTGGATGTGGCTGCAGCAAATGTGCTCCAGTTAACATCTGGCATATTCAGGTCTCCCATCAACAGTATCTCCCCTTTCTCTGCCATTCTAAGACTGCCTTCTATCATATCCTTGTCCATTCCTTCCCCTGACATGGGGGTCTGTACACAACCTCTGTGCGGATTGTGGTGCCCTTTCCAGTCTCCAAGGTGACCCACAGTGCCTCCTCTCCTCCCTGTTTACTGTTTTGTTCAGTTGCTTTTATCCCTTCCTTTACATAGAGAGCTACTCCTTCCCCTCTTCTCCCCTGCCTGTCTCTCCTGTAGGTTATGTACTCTGGTATGTTAACATCCCAGTCATGGTTCTCTGTGTACCATGTTTCTGTGACTGCCACGATATCCAGGCATCCCTCTTCCAGTAAGGCCATCAGCTCAGGGAGCTTGTTGCCCAGACTACGGGCATTGGTACTCATTACCCTCCATTTCCTGATGGCCTTACTCCCTTTTGCCCCATCCCTGTCCTTCTTGCCTTTGTCACTTTCTCCATTTACCCCTGCCCTTCTCCCTATCGACACCTCTATGTTGGTGTTTGCTGCACTTACTACCGTGATTATTTGGGGGGGTTGGATTTTCCTGCTCCTTTCCAGTGCCTCCCCCCTTGGCTAGTTTAAAAGCTTGCCAATGAAGCATTTAAACCTATCACCTAGGATCCTGGTTCCCCTCCTGGACAGATGCAGCCCATCATGCCAGTATAGGCTTGCATCACTCCAGGTGGACCACCAGTCCCCAATGAAGCCAAATCCCTGAGCTCCACACCAGTTTTTCAACCACTGATTGAATCCCATGGTGCGGAACACCCTAGCCTCCCTATGCCATAGATGGGTAGCACCTCTGAGAAGGTGGAGAAGGTTACCGTGCGTGCTACTTGACTAAGGCCCCTCCCCAATTCCACAAACTCTTCCTGCACTCTCTAATCCCTTTTAGCCAGGTCATTTGTCCCTAGGTGGACAATGACATCCAGCTCCCTCCCCTGTGCAGCTGCTCCAGCAATCCTGAGGATTCGCTTCCTGTCCCTGTAAGCCATGGCACCAGGCAGGCACCTTACCTCCCTCTCCCCTTCCTCCCCAGTTCTACCTTCCTAACAATGGAGTCCCCCACCAGGAGTTGTTTCTTCCCTGCAGGGTCCCCTGCTACCCTCCTGTGGGTCTCCTTTGTGGAGGTTCCCAGCATCCTCCTTGGTCTCCACTGTGGGTGCCTCCATAGAGGAACCACACTTTGCCAGAATGGCATAGGAATTGTGGAGAGGTACAACAGGAGGGATGTGCCTCTGTTCCACCACCTTCACCCTCCCTGAGCCCACTGTGGTCCAACTGCTCCTCTTTCTTGGCAACCTCTGAGGCAACGGCAGTGGCACTGGTGGTCCCTGGATGGAAGAGGAGGTCCCACCTTCATCAGTATGACAAAGGCATTCGACACTGTCAACCACTCCCTGCTATTTGAACAATTATCTTGCCTTGGCCTCTCAGATGACACTGCACATTGGTTCCAAAGCTACCTTAGCGACCGAACCCAAACAGGTCAGAGTTGGTGAGTCCCTCTCACTCTCCCGTCAGATTCTCTCTGGAGGGTCCATCTTGGGTCCCTTGCTTTTCAGTACTTTTCTGAACAATCTCCTTGCATCATGCCCTAATAGACTCCTGTTATATGCAGACTATGCACTTATTTTCACCTCCCACCCTGATCCCTCCCCCCTACAACTGCAAACAAGCTTTACGCAAGTGGAGACAAGGTTTAAATCTCAAAATATCATACTAAATAACAAAAAAAATAAAACAATGTTTCATGGCATCCATAACATAGAAACAAATGTCTATCTATCAGAAACGGTGAAGGGACATTGCTTGAACATGTTCAACTATTTAAATACCTGGGGGTTACCCTCGACAGCACCTTGTCTTACTCTGAATACATTGAGAGCATTGCCAAGATCGTGATCACCCACATAGGACTTCTCTCTAGACATAGGAGCTGCCTCACTAATGAAGCCCTACTATGCCGGCCATCACCTGGCTTTCGCCCAACAGGTTGATGCCTTCTCTGCCTAAGGAGCCGACCAAGACGGTCCTGACTCGGCTGACCCTGGGGTCTCCACCGATTTTTGGATGGAGCCACCGCCTAAACAGCTGCTGGACGGTGCTCCAACTAAGGAGTCTCGGCTGACCAAGGGACTACCCCATTGGCTGTCAGTCACCGTCACCCCTGACTGTCCGTGGAGGGTCAATGGGGACTTGGGCTGTCAACCCCACTTTAACGATTCCTCAGAGTTGGAGGATTCCTTCCTACACTCCTGTCCAGTGAACATGGAGTCGGTGGGGGATCTCTCGATGGACGAAGGCCCTTCCTCCTTTATGGGCCTTCTTTGCATGATCTCTGAGTCCATGGGTATGAAAAATGGAGCCCGTCCAGAAACTGACTCATTACCCACTGATCGAGATCCTCGACCAGGGAGATACTCCTACGGAGGCCTTCCCAGTGGCGGAGGCCATTCTTGGCCCTGCCCTGGAGCTTTGGCAGTGCCCTGCTTCCTGCCCTAAGCCCTCTTTCCTGATGGGCCGCAAGAAAGTGTTACCTACTGGTTCCCTCTTGGGATTCACACAACACCCCTCGGCCGAGGAGCTGGTGACCAATTCTATGTTTAGGTGCTCTGAAAACACTGGGGATGTCGAGAAGCTGCCTGACAAAGAGTCCAAGAAATTAGACCACGTGACCAAAAAGGTCTGTGCTGCTACCTCGCTTGGTCTTCGCCAGGTGAGCTCAGCCCTCCTTATGGCCCACTTCTCCCATGCCCTGCGGGGCACCCTGGATGAGGTGCTTCCTCATCTGCAGGTGGACCTCCAGACCATGGTCAAACAAGTCCAGCACCAGGGCTGGGCTGTGGCTAAGCAGTAGCTCCAGACAGCCATGGACACTGGGGACTCCTGTGCCCGCTCGGTGGTGGCCACAATAGCCATGTGCTGCAGGGCTTGGCTGAAGATCTCGACCTTCATGGCAGACACTCAGCACAAGCTGGCAGATGTCCCTTTCCTGGGCACCGACATGTTCTGTCCCGGGGTCAAGGGTCACTTTATTCACATCAAGAAGTCCAGTGCCACCTTGGACTCTATGACATCTGCCCAGAAGGTCCCCAAGGGCTCTAAGCAGCAGCAGAAATGGAAGCTCTTTCAGTCCACTTCTACTCCTCTGACCAAACCAGCCCAGGCCTGTCAACCTCGGCCAGAGTCTGTGGCCTTGATCATCCATAAGTCTAGAGGGAGAGGCAGTGGTGGCTCCTCAGCCAGACCCTTCTTCTCCTCCAAGCCTTCCCAGTGACGGGATGAGGGGTGCCTCCCTCATGCCCATCACACCTCCCCTGTGGGGCCAGCTCCACCACTTCATTTCTGCCCGGTCCGCTGTCACTACAGACAGATGGGTCAGGGTCTGCCTGTGGAATTCGAGCAGCACCCTCCCTGCCGAGCCAGCACCCCATGGGAGGACTTGTTATCTGCAGACATTCTGTCAGCTCTCAGATACGACTAGCCCAGTTTCTCTGCAAGGAGATTGTGGTTCCTGTCGTAGATCCTCCAGAGCACCCAGGGTTTGTCTCCAGGTACTTCCTGGTGCCAAAGCAAATGGGGGGCTGGCGCCCCATTCTGGATTTGCATGACCTGAACAAGTTCCTCAGGCTGTGCACTTTCAGGATGGTAACTCTGTCTCGCATCATACCATCTCTAGAGCAGGAAATGTGGTTTTGCTCCCTGGATTTTCCGATTGAGTTCTTCCACGTCCCCATCCATCCATATCACCGAAGGTTCCTCCACTTTCGAGCCGAGGGAATACTCTACGAGTTCTAGGCCATGCCATTTGGCCTGTCCTTGGACCCCAGGGTCTTCACCAAGTGCATTGCAGTGGTGGCAGCTTACCTTAGGCACTGAGTGGTCCGGGTTTATCCCTACCAGGATGACTAGCTGATAGCAGGTCCTTCCAGGGAGGAGGAGGAGGAGGTGGAGCAGTCCAGGGACCTGGCCCTCCAGACCTGCATAAGACTTGGCCTCCTGGTCAACAAGGCCAAGTTGGAACTCATACCTTTGCAGGTGATCCACTTTATTGGGGCAGAGCTCGACTCTTGCAGAACCAGAGCCTGGCTCCTGGCAGACAGGGTGGAGGCTGCCTCCTCCTTTGCCCAATCATTTTGGGTTGGGCAGTTGCACCCTGCCCGGAACATCCTGCACCAGCTAGGTTACATGGTGGCCTGCACCAGTGTGGTCTGATGAGCCCACTGGAGAATGCGCTCCCTGCAGAAGGAGCTGGCCAGCCAGTGGTTTCAGCGCAGGGGTCACTTTGACCAGCTGGCCACTGTGACCCAGCAGATGTGGGATGCCCTGCAGTGGTGGTTAGTCCCAGAGCATCTGGAGGAAGGGATCCCATTTGTTTGCTCAGAGCCGATGATCACCCTGATGACCGATGCCTCTTTCATAGGCTGGGGTGCCCACCTGGGAGAACATAGAGTCCATGGGCTCTGGACCCCTGAGGAGCCCTGATGCCACATCAACCTGCTGGAGCTCCAAGCAGTTTGGCTGGCACTGACTGCATTCGCTCCGCATATCCGGGGTCAGGTGGTCCAGGTTCAGACGGACAACACCACAACCATGTACTACCTCAACAAACATGGCAGGAAGCACTCCCTGCCACTGTGCTAGGAAGCTCTCTGTGTGTGGACCCTCATGAGCAGCCTGGAGGCTGATCTCCTAGCCATCCATGTGGCAGGGGCCTCCAGCCAGCTGGTGGATGCTCTCAGCTGTGTGGGCAAGGTGTCTCATGAGCAGTCTCTCCACCCGGAGGTAGTACACAGTCTGTTCTTCCAGTGGGGCACCCTTCAGGTGGACTTGTTCGCCTCCAGGGAGAACACAAAGCTGAAGCTGTTTTGTGCCTGCCCTCCTCCGTAGGGAATGCTGCAGGGGGATGCCTTCTCTAGGCCCTGGACCCCAAACCTCTTCTATGCCTTCCCTCCACTTCTCTTGATTTACAAAGTGTTGCTCAAGGCCAGGAGGGACAAGGCACAGGTAATCTTGGTGGCTTGGGACTGGCCCCACCAGTTCTGGTACCCCAATCTCCTCAGCCTCAGCAGCAGGCTCCCGAGGTGTCAACTCTCCACCCAGACCTTCTCTCCCATCAATCAGGGGAAGGTACTCCATCCAGGCCTTCAAACCTTCCATCTGACAGCTTGGTTAGTAAGTGGCTAGAGTTCCAGGCTTTGGGTCTCTCCGAAGATGTCCTCACTGATGTGTAGGCATCTCTGAAGGAATCAACCAATAAAATGCTATGTCTTCAAGTGGAAGAGGTTCTCCATTTGGCGCTAGGGCAAAGGGCTTGGACCCCTTATCCTGTCTGGTGGCTAGCATCCTTGACTACCTGTGGTCCCTCTCTAAGTCGTGCCTTCGGTCGATGACTCTTAAGGTGCACCTGGTAGCCTTCTCCGCTTACTGGGTGTAGGCCGGTCAGCAGTCAGTGGCACAGGAGAAGGTGGTCTGGTGCTTTTTCAAAGGCCTTGACCACATTCCCCCTCCGGTGCATGAAACCACCACCACCATGGGACTTGTTGCTGGTTTTGGCAAAGCTCATGGGCAAACCATTCGAACCGATGCACAGATGTGACATGTTTCACCTGTCATGGAAGACTGCCTTCCTGGTGGCTATCATGTCAGTCAGAAGGATCAGTGAGCTCCAGGTGCTTTCGGTGGAGTCTTCTAACCTGGTCTTCCACAGGGACAAGGTTGTCCTTCGCCCCAACCCCAAGTTCCTCCTGAAAGTTGTGTCAGAGTTTCACCTTAATCAGGTGATTAATCTCCCGGTGTACTTCACCAATCACACCTCTAAGGCCGAGCACAGGCTCCATACTTTGAATGTGCGGCGAGTGCTGCTGCTATAAGGAGTGCATGGCTGGAGTTCAGAGAGAGGTTCGCCAGCTATCTGTCACCTACACTGAAGCTGCACCTGGCAGACCAGCAGCTATGCGGATGATTGGCAGGTGGATTGTATCCTGCATTGACCTCTGCTATAGGTTGGTGGATAGATAGCCTCCTGGAGGGCTAAGGGCTCATTCCATCCGTCATACCGGTGCCTCAGTGGTTGCTTCCAGGGACGTCCCTATCCAGCAAATCTGCAGGGCTGCTACCTGGAGGTCAGCACACACCTCATTTCCCATTATCACATTGACCTTGAGTCATGCCGGGATGCTGGTTTTGGGGTCTCAGTTCTCCAGTCTCTGTTCCCTATGTAGAGGTTGTGCGCCTTCCCCTCCTTCTGGAGAACTGCTATGAGTCTGCCAGAAGTGAGACTAGGACATCATATCCATGTCCCTAGAAACAGGTTACTCACCTGTAACAGTAGTTGTAGGTGTGGTATATGATGTTCATACACACGGACCCACCCGACCTCCCCTGGCTTTGACTCACAACACTGCTTCCAGTGGGCAAGATCTGGCATCATGAAGGTGGAGCCGAGGGAGTTACCACCTGGGTAGGTGGGAGGAGCCAGCTTGAAGATGTTTCTGGCAAGTCTTAAAGGGAAAGGCAACTTCCAGAAGTGTGGATGAATATATACCACTCCTAGAACTACTGTTACAGGTAAGTAATCTCTGTATTTTGTTTCCTATATTGAATCCTTAACTGCCATTTGTGGTTTGTTTCCACCTTGAGCAAGACACACACTCTCCTCCAATCAGTGGATGACAGACCAGCTTTTTTTAATTTCAGCCTCCAATCGTGGAGTAAATCTGTGTGTATATCTAAGGGAACAGAGAGGCTTTTAGCGATAGTGAAGCATGACCGCTGTTTTCAGTCGTACAAGAGCGAGGGGAAGTATATGTAACACAGAGCACCTCTACAGAACCGAGTGGCCCTAAGTGAACCAGAGCTAGCAGTGTGGACCAAGTGGCAGTACTTATGGTCCACCCTTAACAAAACTGTGGTTAGCTATGTAAAAGTAGCCAAAAAAAAGAGAGGGTTTAGTCGGGTGATCCATTGCCTGTGGATGCAGCGGTAACAGCCTTTACTTGAGAGCGGCAACATGATAGTAGACACAGTGGGAGCAGTCTTTATGACAGAGTGGCAGTGCTATCATCATGTTAGAGAACGGGATCTATCTGTAAATATGTTTTTTTGGGTTTTTTTCATTCTGTGTAAGGATGGTGGTTTTTGCTATCACAAATTGAAACAAATGTAGTTTCCCTGGTCAGCCCCCAGTAATCCAGGATGAGCAGGTTAGCTATAACAAATAAAAAAATTGGTATTTGAAAGTTGAGTGTTCTAACAGCACCGTGATTTTTGTTTTTCAATGCAGTCCTGATAGTGAGAACTTGTTTTTACCTGTGCATCAAATAGATTTGATGCACAGGTAAAAGCCAACCAAATTGCAGGATTTTCTCTCCCCATTTTATAATAGAAAATGTCAGCCTAGTTGTAAACAAAATGAGTCTGATATGGTCTGCTTTACTACAGTAAACCGTAAGGACACAAAAATGGTTCTGAACTAAAAATGCACACTGCGACCAGACCCATATTTGAGTGTGGGGCCCTGTGTGTTGACTGATCCCATTTAATAGAGAAATGCTTAGCAAAATGCTAATTGATTAGTGTCATTTTATACACTGGTTATTCATGGGATTGAAAAATGCATTTAGTACTGTGATGCAGTCTCGTAAATAAATGAGCCCATCAATTTCCCTGATATTTTGAACCTTTTGTTACTTTAAATGTTTTCCTTGGGGAAACATTTTTTCTATTCTTTCTTTATCCACCTTACACTCTGGCAGTCTGCCTTCTGACAGCAACAGCCGGCCCCATCACTCACCCTACCCAGGACATCTGTACCCTTACCTCTTGAACTGCCATGGATGGGTGGAGCCAATCGGGGCCACTGCCATTATCTGCCATCTGAGCCATCTTCTGGTTTTACAGCTTGTGCCCTGAACCAGTATGCGTGCTATGGCACGCACACACTGCATGATGACTGCACTTGGCTAGCCAGTTCCATGACCTCTACCATGTCCCCTAACCTCCACTAGGTAGTGGCCAAGCAGTGGTACACATTGTTCTCTCCACGAAGGAAGAGAGCTGTAGTAGGACTCTTGATCCTCCTTCCTCCAGCTGTCCCCGAACCACCACAGTTCATTTCCAAACCTGGGTTGCTGTGTGGCTGGTGTTGAGGCCCTATGCCTCAGCCGACTGCACTGCTGCCTGGGCCAGCTGCAAACACCAATTTTTAATAGGAGACCACTAAATTTATTTAACATTCTCCATCAGTAGTATCTCTGTATTGTGAGGCTCTTTGAAGCCTTTATTTGTTTTTGAAAACATTTTTTAAAAGCCACAAAAAAATTATCTTACCTTGGCTAGTTGGCATTATCAGAGCATGTCACGCACCCATGTGGGTGACATGGGTTCACCTCATGAACCCTTCCTTGGGAACACTGCAGAAATGGTGCTTTCTGACTGCAGGGGGAAGGTTGTAGCATCCTTGCTGTCACAGGGACTCCTGTATGGGTTAAGAGTCAGTATGTGATGATTTGGGTGACCACACTAAGTCCTTACCCCCCCCCCCCGTTGGCACAAAAGGATGCACATAGCATTCCCATGGGTGGTTAGA
The DNA here is from genome assembly GCA_016271365.2 of Neoceratodus forsteri. Taxonomy (NCBI): domain Eukaryota; kingdom Metazoa; phylum Chordata; order Ceratodontiformes; family Ceratodontidae; genus Neoceratodus; species Neoceratodus forsteri. The sequence goes on along the minus strand of CM057459.1, from coordinate 705,874,448 downwards.
GTGATTATATGGCGGGGGGGACAATGTCGCTGGCATCTGTCCATGATGCCACTTTGTCCCCATACCACAAGTCCCAGCTCCTCCCAGTATCCAGAAACAAATTGGTCATATGCCTGGGGGGTTCCCTGCTATCCTCCTAAGGACCACCAAGCAAAGCCTTTCCTTGTGGACTATCAACAGTTTGAAAAGAGTTCTGCCGAGACCAGTAGGGTATCTTATGATGCAGGCAGTGTTGTGGACTGGTAGTGGAGGATAAGGTGGACATGCAGACACATAGAGAAAACAAATTGGAAAAGAGAGAAAAAGTTATGTTGTGCATTACAGACTTAAAGTTGTCAATCTTTTTCTTAAAAATTTCATAAATACAAAACAGTACAATCAAAAAAAACCAAAAGCAAATTAACAGATAACCAGGAAATGGCTGCAATATATGACATAAGGATATTAATATTAGAATATACTTCTACTACTATAGTAACTGTGGTATCACAAAAGGGGAAATTGTTTAACAAGACAAGTATGTAATGTCATAATATCCCTTGCTATACACTCATACCACACTGCAACAGCCGGGGATTAGGAAAACCGTGAGCAGGATGTCAGTGGAACACACACACCAATGTCCAAGGGATGGGGCTCATATGGTCCAAACTCTTCCAGCAAAGAATGAAGACCCAGAGCCATCTCCGATCTCCACACAATGGTAATAGCCTATTTGTCCATTGTACCTTCCATGCAGCATTCTGGAATGCTGCAAAATAAAATGCATCTCTTTCAACATTTATTTACAAGCTGGATGATATCTAAAACAGTGCATTTGTTTTCTAGAATGTTTTTGTGCATATTCTGGATATGTCTAATCCCAGAAGGATCTGGGAATTTGCAGAAAAATTCAAGCAAGAAAGTAAAAATTTGAATGTCTTGGTAAGTTAAGCTTTTAACCACATTTTTGTGATTGAATGGTTGTTTAAAATGTATTATGCCTCCAAGCTAAGAAGTTAACTTTTCCCAGTACAGCAATAGATGAATGTTCTGTATACTAAAGTACCTTTACATCTTATTCAGAAAAAAGGGGGGCTGTGAGTAAAAGATCAGTTTTAGAATCGTGGATATGTTGTTCATCCCCACTTATTGGCATGTCCCTTTCCCCTTTAAGAATTGATGGAAGTCTTCAAGCTGGCTCCTTCCACCCACCCAGGTGGTATAACCCTCAGCTCCACCCCATGATGCCAGATCCTCCTTTCCACTGGGAGATTCAGGTTGCCTCCTTCGTGCTCCAGCATTTTGTAGGCCCTGGCTTCAAAACCTTCGGTTATTCTGAAAATTCGTCTAGTTCGCATTAGCGACCGACTGCTTATTTCAGTTATGGAAGACAAGTCTTCCCACGGATTTCCGTGTTAAATGCTGTAGAAATGTCACGACCGATCCCCACACCGCTGCGGCATCTATTGCCTGTAGTGCTGCATTTTGTCTTGCATTTCACCCTAATGTCCTCAACGACTATCTCGCATGCCTGAAGTTGGGGAGGCTGGAAAAACGGAACACTCCAGTGAAATCAAAGGAGACTCAGGCGGTTTCCACGGCATGCAATTGGAACGCATGCAAACCTTCGAGGAGGAAGCGGCTTGTGCCGTGGAATCTTCCTTACAGAGCTTCTTTGTTCCGCTCAACCTGGGCACCACCTTCTCGGGTTCCTTCTGAGAGTTGTGTCAGTCTCTCCCGAGTAAGGGAGAGGGTCCTGCAGGCATGCACTCCTCTCGGTCCATTAAGTGGGAAAAGGACCCAGGATAATCTTCGTCTCGGCGAAGACGTTCTTGGGATAGGGAGAGATCTCGGTCCCAGGAACCGGCAGTCTCAACGTTGGTCGAAATTGCCTCTTCAGTCACTGGCTTCTCGGCTTTGCCGTCTGGCCAGTCGACCGAAGTGTCGATCGAGGTTGAAATAATCATTGACCGATCAACCCATTGTCGCCGACTCTGGTCGACGATTCTCTGTCGGATTCTGGTCCTTTCGTTCCCCGATGAGGAGAACTAGCCCGCTGGGAATCCAGTCGAGGAAGTGGTCCCCGACCCTGGGAAATCTCCGGTCCTGCCGGTGTCTCCCGAACAACCGAATCAGCCAATCCAATCTCGATCGAGTCTAGGACCCCCTCAACCGACAGGCCGAGGAAGAACCACAAGCACTCAAAAAAGAGGTGATGCCATCGGTCGTCCTCATCCTCCTCAGATGAGGAGAGTCTCCGGCAGAAACTCTGTCGGCATTACGAGGACCTCATGTGGCAACTGCTGATTTTGTCTGGGCACAAGCCGACTCCGGCTTCCACCCTGTCCATTACTTGGCTTTCGCCTCCCAGGCCGAAGTAGACTCTTTCGGAGCCGATTAAGTTGGCTCCCCCGCCCGCAGAGTCGGCGAAACCTCCGGTCTCTCCACCGATCGTGGTGGAACCACCACCCAAGCAACCTGTGGGAGGGGCTCCTTCTAAGGAAGACAGACCAGACACTGGGCTTCCCCGGCATCTTTCGGTCACTGTCACCCCAGACTGACCTGGGCGGTCAACCGTTGTATCTGGAGTCCTCAGATTTGGATGAGACCGGCCTACATTCTCATCCCAGGAATGACGAATCGGCCGGTGGGATAGAGACGGAGAAAGGTCCTTCGTCCTTTCAGGGCATTCTTCGCCTCATCTCTGAGTCTACAGGGATGCCCCTGGAACCTATCCAGAAAAAGGCAGAGTAACCTCTCACGGACATCCTCAAGAGAGGGGACACCCTGACGGAGGCCTTTCCTGTGGCTGAGGCCATAGTTGGCCCGGCCTTAGAACTTTGGCAGCACCCTGCCTCCTGTCCAGCTCCATCTGCCCGCATGGCCCGCAAGTATTTGGTGCCCATGGGGTCTCATGCAGGTTTACAGAGCACCCTTCGATCGAGAGCTTGGTGACCGCCTCTGTGTTCAGGCCTACTGGCAGTTCTGCCGATACTGACCGATGACCTGAAAAATAATCCAAACTCTTGGATCATTCGGCTCGAAAGGTCCATGCGGCTTCATCTTTAGACCTTCGTCAGGCAAGTTCATCGTCATCATGGCACACTTCTCCCATGCCCTCTTGGAGTCTTTGGATGAAGTCCTCCCACACCTCCCCACGGACATGCAGACCACGGTCAAGCAGGTCTGGGATCAGGCCGGGCTGTTGCCAAACAGCAGCTTCAGACAGCCCTGGACATTGGGGATTCTTATGCCTGCTTGATGGCAGCCGCAGTTGCCTCTCATCCCAGAGCTTGGCTGAGACTCTCCTCTCTTCTGGCAGATACTCAGCATAAACTAGCTGATGTGCCTTTCCTGGGCACCGACCTTTTCGGCCCAGGTGTGACTGGTCACCTTCAGTGTATTGAGCAGTCCAATGCCACCTTGGATGCTTCTTCTGCTAAAGGTTCTTCAAGCAAGAAACAGCAGAAGAAGAAGCCTTTTTGGCACTCTTCCCCTACGGCACAGCAACCCTCCTTTCAAGGAGGGCAGCAGCAGGCTCAAGCTTGGCACCCCCGGCCCAAGCTCGGGCCCTCCCAGGCCTGTAAAGGAGGCCGAGGTTCAGGTCCTGGATCCTCCTCCTCCAAGCCTACTCAGTGACGGGGCCGGGGCTGCCACCCCCTCTCCCATCATGCCAGCTCTGGGTCCTCCTGCGGGGGGCCGGCTCCACCACTTTCTTTCTGCCTGGTCCGTTATTACCACTGACAGGTGGGTTTGGAAGTGGTCAGTCAGGGACTGCCTCTGAAATTCGAGCAGCTCCCTCCATGCCAAGCCCGCACCTCTCGGGAGAAAAGCGTATCCATCCATACTCAGTCTCCAAGATAACATCACTCAGCTCCTCCTCAAGGAGGCAGTAGCTCCAGTGGCTGATTCCCCAGCAGACCCAGGCTTTGTCTCCATGTACTTCCTGGTGCCCAAGCAGACGAGGGGCTGGCGCCCCATTCTAAATCTGCATGACCTGAATCGGTATCTCAGGTCACGCACCTTTCAGATGGTCACTCTGTCCCAGATCATACCATCCTTGGAGCGAAACATGTGGTTCTGTTCACTGGATCTGCAGGACGCGTTCTTTCACATCCCAACCCGTCCGTCTCATTGGTGGTTCCTCGCTTCAGAGCCGAAGGGACCCTATACGAGTTCCGAGCCATGCCGTTTGGCCTGTTATCAACCCCACGAGTCTTCACCAAATGCATGGCAGTGGTGGCAGCCCATCTCAGGCGTCGGGGGATCAGAATTTACCCCTACCTCGATGATTGACTCTTAGCAGGACCCACCTAGCAGGGTGAAGAGGTCCAGGGACCTGGCCCTCCAGACTTGCTCCCAACTCGGCCTCTTGATCAACAAGGCCAAGTTGGAACTCGTGCCTTCTCAGGTGATGTGCTTCATCGGGGCAGAGCTCGACTCTCGTCAAGCCAGAGCTTGGCTCCCTGCAGACAAGGCGGAGGTTCTCTCCTCCTTTGCCCAATCATTTCTGGTTGGGTAATTGCGCCCTGCCCAGGACTTTCTGCGCCTTCTGGGTTACATGGTGGCGTGCACCTCCATGGTCCATTGGGCCCGGTGGCACATGCGCCCCCTCCAATGGGAGCTGGTCACCCAGTGGACTCAGCACCACGGTCATTTCGACCAGCTGATCACTGTAATCCAAAAGATGTGGGACGCTCTCCAGTGGTGGACCGTGCCAGACCGGTTGCAGGAAGGGATCCAGTTTGTCTGCCCAGAGCCGACGGCCGTCCTCACTAATGGGCTGGGGAGCCCACATGGGGGACAAAAGGGCCCATGGGTTCTGGACCTCCGAGGAGTCCTGATACCACATCAACCTGTTGGAGCTCAGAGCAGTCAGACTGGCACTGTCAGCCTTCGCTCCTCAGCTCCAGGGTCAAGTAGTTCGAGTCCAGACGGACAATACTACGACCATGTACTACCTCAACAAACAGGGCGGCACACACACTCCCATCTGCTTTGCAGTGAGGCGCTCTGCATCTGGACCCTCATCAGCTATCTCTAGGCGGATCTCCTAGCCATTCATGTGGCAGGAGCCTCAAACCATCTGGCGGATGCTGTCAGCCGCTTAGCCGAGACATCCCATGAGTGGTCTCTCCATTCAGAGGTAGCTTACAGCCTGTTCTTCCACTGGGGCAAACCGATGGTGGATCTGTTTGCCTCCGGGGAAAACACCAAGCTGAGGCTGTTTCATGCCTGCCCCCCTCAGCAGGGCTCGCTGCAGGGGGATGCCTTCTCAAGGCCATGGACCCCAGGCCTCTTCTACACCTTCCCTCCATTTTCCTTGATCCACAAGGTGCTCCGCAAGGCGAGGAAGGACAAGGTGAGGGTGATTCTGGTGGCCCCAGACTGGCCGCACCAGTTCTGGTATCCAGATCTCCTCAGCCTCAGCTGCAGGCCGCTGGAGCGGCTTCCAGGACGCCCGGACCTGATCTCTCTCAATCAAGTGAAGGTATGCCATCTGGACTTTTTCAATCCCTGCACCTCACAGCCTGGTACCTAAGCGGCTAGAGTTCCAGGCTTTGGGTCTTTCCAAGGATGTCCTCACCATGGTGGAGGCATCCAGAAAGGAATCGACCAGGAAATGTTATGCCTTCAAATGGAAAAGATTTTCCATTTGGTGTCGGGGCAAGGGCCTGGACCCTCTGTCCTGTCCAGTGGCTAACATTCTCGACTACCTTTGGTCTCTCTCCAAAGGGGGTCTTCGGTCATTGACCCTTAGGGTGCACCTGGCAGCCATCTCTGCTTATCGGGCGCGGGTTGGTCAGCTGACGGCGCAGGAGACAGTGGTCGGGTGTTTTTTCAAAGGTCTGGATCACATATCCCCTCCGGTGCATGAACCTCCACCTCCTTGGGACCTACTGCTGGTACTGGCAAAGCTCATGGGCAAGCCATTCAAACCAGTGCACAAATGTGTGTTGTCACACTTGTGGAAGATGGCCTTCCTGGTGGCTGTCACATCTGCCAGAAGGACAGGAGAGCTCCAGGCGCTTTCAGTGGACTCCCTTTATCTGGATCTGGTCTTCTACAGGGACAAGGTTGTCCTCCGCCCCCAACCGAAATTCCTTCCGAAGGTGGTGTCAGAGTTTCACCTTAACCAGGTGTTAACTCTGCCAGTATACTACTCTAATTACACCTCGGAGGCCAAGTACAGGCTCCAAACTTTGGACCTGAGACAAGCGCTCTCCTCTTATAAGGAGAGGATGGTGGAAATTTGGGGAGAGGTTCACCAGCTGTTTGTCACCTACGCTGAAGCCGCTTCTGGCAGACCTGCAGCAAAACAGACTATTGCAAGGTGGATTACATCTTGTATAAGTCTGTGCTATGAGTTGGTGGCATGGAGCCTCCCAGAGGGATAAGAGCTTATTCTACCCGCCATACCGCTGCATCGGTGGCTGCTTCCAGGGACATCCCTATCCAGGAAATCTGTCTGGCTGCTACCTGGAAGTCAGCAAATACCTTCATTACCCATTACCACATCGACCTTGAGTCACTCTGGGGTGCTGGTTTTGTGACCTCACTTCTCCAATTTCTGTTTCCCAAGTGAGTATTAGTGGGGGTGTGTCCCTTGCCTCTCTCCTCCTGGAGAACTGCTAGGAGTCTACCAATAAGTGGGGATGAACAACATATCCATGATCCTAGAAAAACAGGTTACTCACCTGTAACAGTAGTTCTAGGAGTGGTATGTGTTGTTCATCACCCGACCCTCCCGACTCCCCGCCGGATGCACAAACCTGGCTTCCAGCAGGCTAAGATCTGGCATCATAGGGCTGAGCCAGGGTTATACCACCCGGTGGTGGAGGAGCCAGCTTGAAGACTTCCGGCGATTCTTAACGGAGAAAGGGACATGCCAATAAGTGTGGATGAACAACATATACCACTCCTAGAACTACTGTTACAGGTAAGTAATCTGTTTATGTGAGCTTTCAGCCCTACAAGCTCTATATTGTATGTATTTCACTGTTTCTCAGTTTGATAACGCTCTCACGTCAAGGTCAGAGGGTCCTGGCTTCAGACAGGCCTACACTGGGGATACCAGAGCTCATACCATAACTCTGCAGAGTGGTACAGTACTCCCTCGCTATAGCGAACCTCATTATACCAAACTCCTGGTTATAACGATGTTGCATGGCTCCCAGTAGTGTCTGCTCTTTTCATTGGGCAGTGACAGCTACACAAACTCCCCATTTCCCTCACTGATAAAATTGTAAAAGGTATAAAAAAATACTACACAGTTCTGTATTGCCTGCTGATTGTTACTGTTGCCAACCCCTTCATCCCCAATCAATGAAGTTGTCTCCTTGTCTCGCTCTGTCCCCTTCCACCCCAATCCCCAGTTCACCTGAGCACAACAATTCTCTCTGTCTCTGTCCTTGCTTACTGTTGCTCTCCTTTGCGCACCTTCACAGATAAATTAAATTAATAAAATACTCTTCAAGAAATTAATACTAAAGCTGAGCTGTGCCATACGAGGACTGGGTAGAAAGCCAGGGGAGCATGAGTGTGAGCGGACAGGCGGGCACTGCGAGCTGCAGAGAACAGAGACGGGACATGCTGCATATTTCAAGGCTAAGATCAGCATTTTGGAACAAATCAGTAACAGCTACACAATCTCACCACACTACACAGTTCTGTATTGCCTGCTGATTGTTACTGTTGATGACCCCTTCTGTCCCCAATCCATGAAGTTGTCGCTCTCTCCTGCCCCAATCCTCAGTTTACTTCACCACAAAAATGTTCTCTCTCCCTCTCCTCGCTCGCTCTTGTCCTCCTGCTCACCCTTATAGATAAATGAAATACTGTTTGAGGAATTAAAATTAAAGCTAAGCTGTAGAGAGGCTGTATGAAAGAAAGTTAGGGGAGCTTGAGTGTGAGCAGGCAGGCAGTGAGAACATCAGAGAACAGCGGGCAGGACATCCATACTGTATTCCAAGGCAAAGGGCTGTGCTTTTAAACAAATAAAAAAAAAAAAAAAACCTAAGCCCGGCCTGTGGTGGGCAGAGGGCTGAGGGCTGTAAGTAGTCGTGACTTGCATAGCGACCCAAGTTCAGAAATGAGCTTGGGTCATGGGAATGGGCCGTGTTGGAGGGCTGGGAGAAGATTGCACAGCCACTGGGCAGCTCTCCTGTCCCAGATTGGGGAGTTGAGCCTTCCCGACGCTTGGTTGCTTCTGAGTGGAGGCTTGGTGGTGGTGCCACACAGATGGGCTGGCATTAGACCAGGGTGGGTTGAATGGGGTCACCAATTCCAGAGTGCAGGTGTGCCTCCACGCGCATGTGCTTCTGTGTCGCCGAGGCCCCTGGGAGTAAAGGTGAGAAAAGTGGTGGAAAATGGATGGTGGGACCAGACTTCAATGAAGCCCTGCCCAGAGCACTGAGACCCACCCTGCCAGATCACCAGGAGGAAGAGGAGGAGGAAGGAGGTAGGTGGCCGGTCGTTGGCACCCAGGGACAGGGCTGATAGCCCACTGGGTCCCAACCAAGGAGGATAAACACCATTATTAACAAAAAAATCTGTAGAGTGGGAGGCAGTTGGGGAGATGGGGGTGGCACAGTTACAGTCTGCTTTCAGGCATCATTGCTCCAAATAGTGTCCCTCGATGTCGTGAACAGGGAGCTATAACAAACTCACATTATGGCTCCCATTTCATTCATTATAGCAAGGGAGCACTGTACTTTGAAGGGCTGCTGCACTATTTGAGAAGACATTCTTTAGGTGAGATGTTAAGTCTAGGTTCCTTCTCTCTATCTCTGGTGGCTGTCCAGATAGAAGATAAAGACACCATGGCACTTTTTGAAGAGAGATTGGGACCACAGTTTTGCTATCTTGCCAGACATTGCCCCTCTCAAGAAAATTGGTCATAGTAATGTAGCATTGTGGTAGCAGAGTCCATTTTGCTTGCCCCACAACAGTGACTAAACACCGGTGCGAGTGCTGACACACACTAAGGTTTAACAGCTGCAGTGTCATCCTCACACACGCTGGCTGTAACCTTCAAAGGTATTTTCCTTCAGGAATCTGTCTAGTACTGCTTTGAATGCCTGAACAGTCATAATGCAGTAATCCACTATAGGATGTGTGATGTTTCTGAGTATATCTGCTCTTGCTTCTGCAGTCTTAATTTTAGCACTCCCTTTGAACTGCCAATTTTTATTTTTATATGGACCCAGGACTTCATAACTGCAGTGTACTGTGTATTCTTTTTTTCCATATAGAAGCAGGTTATAATTCGCCGTTATAACCCACGGGTTCTAACAGCGAACACGCACCACCTGCTCCTCTACTGTATACCTGTCTACTTTTCATGACGTAAATTCTCTGCAGTGAAAGCTGTCACAGCTCTGTCGTGGTTGTAAAACTAGCAGAAACAAAAGCTTTATTTCTATTAAAACCATTGCCGAGATCTTTTGGTTTTGTCCAAGGTTTCCTTTTTTCCTCCGTCACGTCAAGAAATATTAATATCATTGAGGCAACCCAGTGAAAGAATGCATACTTAATAACCCTAATTTACATATCCGCGACTGAAAACACACGGAGGAAATAACAAAGGAAACCCTGGACGAAACCAGAAAATCACCACTACTGGATTGTAAAAGACACTTAACTAAGACTTTCTGTGAAGGTACAGCAAAGTTAAACACAATTGCTACAAAAAAAGTTTAACTGTTAACCCGATGTTGGCCTTACGTATTTTCCGTTTCATGGCCTAAATATTCCCATTTTCACTTCACAAGAACTGAACTTAAAGAAAAAAACACCTGCTGTAAAAAAAAAAAAAAAAACTTTTGTAGTAAAATAATTAGTATTATTAACTCAATTTCTTCTGAAACAGTTTGAAACTAACCAACTACTGTTCAATAAAAAGTTTGGTTCCTGGCAAATGTGTAGCACAATGTTTTTCCGTTTTTTGCGAAAAAAGACAAGCCAGCAATTACATCTAACAATGTATGGGGTTAGTACACAAATGAGAAACAATGCCAACCCTTTGTGGATGTTTTAATAAACCCCTTGGGCTTGCCTCGGAGTTTATGTAGCAAACCCGTGCTCTGATGGGCATTAATTTCTTATTGTACTCACCCCCATACAGTATTGTATATATAATAACTGGTTAGTGATGATTATCAACTGTGGGTAGAAGCTGTTAAACTCTGTTATACAGAGCTGTGTATAATCACCCATGTGTAACAGAGTTTGATTAAGCACCTTTGCAGAAATTGTAAAATCACTCTCATGCTAGTGCTGCTGGCTCCTTGCGCTGTCAACTTGATCACACTAACTCACTGAAACCACGGAAGGAATCTAACTTGTGTGGCTGAAGAAAGACACATTTCTCACAGAAACAAAAAAATAACCAGGGGTCTACAGTACTAACGTCTTTGTCTCTCTTCCTAAAAATGGCACATTCATCACCATTTCAGCCAACCTAGTGACCTAGAAAGGCAAAATTCACAGAGCAGCAAGAAAACAGAAACATTCTAAGAAAAACTGAAACTGACGTTAGTCTGTTCAGTAAGTACCTGTGTGACAAAAGAATCAAAGGAACTAGTTAAATTAAAAAAATAAAACATGGGGAAGTTCAAGTTTATTGCAGGAAAACTCCATTGAGCAAGCTCATTCACAAAGAGGTCCTGATAGTGTTACAACAAGCAAAACAAGTAGCTATACATACAACAAGTTATCCAGCAATGTTGAAGGTCAAAATAGTCCTAGTGCCTTTCAACCTTTTTCCAACACTCTTTACCCTCCAAGCTAAGTGCTTCCTCACCCTCTGCTGTCTCTAAGGTGCTTCTCTACGCGCCCCATCCCCTGTTTCCCTCTGCCTAGTTAACTTCTACAATGAATTTCTGTCACCCCCCACCTAGCAATTAATTTAAATCCCTGCAACACTCAAGAAAGACTGGTGCCATAACCTGAGATGCCCAAAGCCATTCTGGCTCATCTTTAATTTCCCTTCTCCCACCCATTTTTCTCGCTAAACGCCCCCTGCTTTTTTCTCCCCCTAGTCCAACCCCTTGCTTCAGTTCTGCTTTCTTTAACTACCCCCCTCCCCCACTTTCTCCCTTCAGGACACAGCCCCCATGGGCGCTCTGCAGCTTACAAGCCGGCAAAGGAATTCGGCCAGTGAAACTCGCCTCGCTGCCCACCTGCCCTGAATCAGGTATGCTACTTCAGGATCCAGGTAGCTCGGCCCCGAATGTCCACAGGCTGCCTGCGGCTGAGTGAGGTGCCACTATTGGCTGTAGCCACTCCTCTGTATCCCCCTGATTGAACCAACCTCCATTTTTGGCAGAATCAGCGTCTCTGGTGCTCGATTTTCAAAAGACTCTCAGTGCCAGGATATTTTAGCTGGTTCTGCTCCATAGATACTAAATTTTCTCCTACCCACCTGCCCCAACCGCTATTAAATAGCCCTCCTCCCCCACAAGGCACCACCTCCTAGCTCCTCTCCCCTGTCGCTCACTCTATCTTGTACTCCCCTTAAAGTGACTCGCTAGCATATCCTACTCTCCCTGTCTGCACACTTGTATGAGCTTTCTTTGCTGCTAGCTGTTCTACAGTCTACTGCTCAATAAATTATAACCTCCCCTTGTAACTACCCTGTCACTTTCTGTAATCACAATATTCCACCCTACTACTATACCGCCATATTTTTCTCATTATTTTACCCTCTTCCTTTATTGTGGTCCCCCCCCTACTGTCTACGTGCATTATACCCATCAGAGACATCCCATCAAGTACACTGTGCTTTGACTTTCACTCACTTGACTAACCACTGTGACCACCCTATTGAGTGCATAAGAACCCGCCCCTTGAGTACTGCATCCTCCTATTGCTGCTCTCTCCTATCAGCAACTTCCATCCGCACAAAATCCCCAGATGGCAAGAGCTTAAGCACAATAAACTCCTTGCTCGTTACCTTCTTAGGATTATTCTGCTATTATTACTTCTCTCAGGAAATGTCCACCCAACTCAGGTCCCCAAGCAACACCCATTCACCCACATAACTCCTTAAATTCTCCACTTTAGCCTCAATTAATATTTGGAGCTTACTGCCCAAGCTAAATGAACTCCCAAGTCTGGGTATCTATACATAAACTGAACATCTTAGCACTCAGCGAAACCTGGCTCTCCCCAAGGTTCCAGACAATACAGTAGCAATCCCTTGGCTATGCCATTTTCAGGTTTGACCGTGTTGGGAAGCGAGGAGATGGCTGTGCCATTTATGTAACTGAAACCATTAGAGCCATGTCCTCCCAACAGCACCACCTACCAACGATCCCAAATGCTTGCAGTCAAAATTATCCTTGGTCACCAGAGAAAATCCTCACTGTCCTATCCGTCTGTATCCCCACGTGATCAGGCCTCTGGTATTAAAGGGTTACTGAGTACCTCAAAAACTCTTGCATCGTACTGAGATAGTGACATTGGGGACTTCAATATATTGGATTGCCACGGAAGCCAAACCGTTTAAAGATGCTTTTGCCTCAATCGACATCACCCAGATGGTTACCTGCCCACTCAGTATGAACTACAGAACTGGCTCCAGCTCCCTCCAGTAGAATCTTCAACGTTCGTGTCCTTTCCAACACCTTAGCGATCACTCCCTGTACTCTGTCAATAGTTCAATAAGGTGCTTAAACCTAAAACCAAGTTTACCTACCATCGTATACTAAAAAAAGGGAAGCTCCCAGAATTTTAAACATGCTCTTCTATGATTGACTGGTCCCTAACAACATGAACTGCATTGACAATGTACTAAACTTTATCAGTCATTTCAATTCGGTGTGTGACCAGTTTGCCCCTTCAGGAAGATAAAACCTAGGAGAGTATCAAATGTGGATCACCCCTGCTCTGCTAACAATGATGAACAATAGGGACAATCTTTGGCACATTGCAATGGCCCCTGGATTCCACACTGATATACAATGGTATAAAACTGCCAGAAGCCAATGCACTCAGGTGGTACGGAGAGCTAAGCAGGTGTGTTATAAAGATGTGCTAACCAACAGGTGGGGCAAAAGTAAACAATTTTGGGATAACATAAAAAACCTAACGGGTAAACCCAATAAATCCCCTCCTGCTATTTTAGAGGTCAATGGCACTCTTACTCAAGACCGTAAGTTAATTGCGACTCCCTTAATACCGCCTTTACCGATCTCAGCGGCATACTCCCTCCAGATTTCCTTACTGGCTCCACCCTGCCCCCTGGCAATGTAAATTCCACCCCTCCCTCCTGTCTCCCCCTTCTATTTCAGAAAGATATCCCTACACCAGTAGTTCTCAGACTTTGTCACAGTGAGCCTCCCCAAATCCATGGAAAAGATTTTGAGCCTCCCCCAAAAACTAAAGTAATCTTGGGCCTCCCCAAAGGAAAATAACACACTGTACTTTGCGCATTAGACCATGAATAAATTGAAACCCCTTTTAGTACTTGTCTCACATTCAGTTCTTTGTCTTATACTGATGTGGAACCTTTGAAAAAGAGCTCCTGTGCTCAAAGGCGTTATCTGAACAACCAATAAATAAAATACATAAATGTTATTCAGCTTACTGTAAACCCCACCCCTTCACAGGCCAGCCTACTTGCTCCACTATTTTAATTCTTGAACCATTGTTACCCCTTGTTGCAGTACCTTCATGGGTCAGACTACTTTCTCTGTTTTCTCTCTATATGAAATAACCTTCCTACATACTTTGCCTCCCCTATCCTTCCCTGCTCCTAACCAACTTCTCAGGGATTACTTTGTTCCTTCCTGCTATTGCTCTTAGCACTTCTATGTTCAACCCTTGTATTCGGGCTGTTCTGCAGTCAGGCTACAAATTGATCAACTACCACCTCTCATTATTAGTTTATTGTTCATATTTGTTTGCCTATTGTTCACTGTGTATTTCTTGATTGTTTTCAGTTACTTTTTAGAATGTACTGACTCCTACCTTTCCCTGAGTACACCTGAAATGAGCCTTGGCTCATTCACCTTCCCTTGTCACCTATTAGTAAATAAATACACAAGATTTACCTACTATCATCCTCTTTCAGTTTGCTTCATCTCTTCACACAAAATATATAAAACTCAACATTTAAATATAGTACTTTTTCAGACTTGCTTGAGCCTCCCCTGGAACAGGATGGGGCCTCCCCAAGGAGGCTGGCCTCACCATTTGAGAACCCCTGCCCTACACAAAGTTTGTAGATATCTAGGGAAGGTGCTATACAAATCTAGAACAAGTAGTGACACCCTCAACCTAAAACTTCTTCACCTCGCACTTAAAGCTGTCCTACACCCCCTCACCAAACTCCTAAACCTCTCACTGACCCTCGAGCAGTTCCCCCAGGCTTGGAAATCTACCACTGTAACACCCTTGCACAAAGTGGAGACCGTACCCAACACTCCAACTTCTGCCCCATATCAGTCCCCCGTTTTCCAAAGCCTTAGAGCATATAGTTGCTGATCAACTGACAGAATACCTGGACAAGTTACAACATCCAGTGCCAACAGCAGCATGACTTTAGGAAGGTATATGTATGACCACTGCCTAGCTTGATTTTACAACACTGCATTCATAAGGCCTTGGACATCAGTCAGCTGCTTGGGGCAGGGTATGTAGATTTAACCAAGGCATTTGACTCCTTTAATCACTAGCTACTTCTACACTCGCTCTCCACCTTAGTCCTATCTGCCGATGTTACTGGCTGGTTCGGAAGTTACCTGATGGGTAGGCACTAACGTGTTAAATTGGGGACTCACTCTCTGACTGCCTCCCAGTGCACTCCGGGTCCCCCAAGGATCCATTCTTGGTCCACTTCTTTTGGGCCTCTTTTTAAATGATCTCCCTGCAGCATGCAACTCCGATATGATCCTTTATACGGATGGTGCCATCCTTTTCTCCACTCATCATAGCCCAGGCCAACTATCCTCTGACCTGCAATCCAACTTTAACATACTCGAAAAGTGGTTTGATCAACATAAACCGTTGATGAACTACAAAAAAACCAAGGCCATGCTTGGCATGCTTTCTGCCAACACCCACAGCAAATACAAAATGGCTGACCTACACATTCTGAATAAGCAACGCCTCCCACTTGATCAACTCCATGAGTTTAAATACCTGGGTGTTACTCTGGACAGTCCACTCTCCTATACAGCCCATGTAAAATTAATCTCTGGAGCTATAAACTCCAGAATAGGTACCCTCTATCGCCATCGCAACTGTCTCACTCAAGAGGCGATGCATGTAGCTGTAAAAAGCTCAGTCCTATCATTAATCGAATATGGACTGATCTTCTATGGCGCTGACACGGATACCACGTTAAATAGAATCAGAACAGCCTTGAATAAGTGTTGTCGCCTTTTGACAGGTGCTGGTAAATGAACCCATATCTGTGAGCTCTACAAACAGTCAAGCTGGCTGCACCTCCAAGGTAGGATTGTGTACCAGACGTACCTCCTGGCTAAGAAAATTACCCTCGGCCTTACTCCCCCTGCCACGCCTGGCCTCCTGTCACCTACCACAGTCGCATGCCGCACTCGTAATTCTGACAAATTCTCCTTCCAGATTCCCTTCTATCGCACATCCTAAGCACTGCGCGCCTGTTTTACTAGGGCCCCCACTCTAATGAATCGTCTCCCTACTGAGGTCTCGTCTAAGTCTAGGCTTGGCCCTTTCAAACACAATCTACACCAGCACCTCAATAGTCTCAGCCACTGTGATTACTCCTGCTAGTCTCCCTCTGTACGCCTCTCCCACTCCGCCCTCCCTCTCATCTCCCTCCCTGCCCTTTTCCTCCTTTCCCCCTCTATTTCTCCCCTCCTCAACTCCCCCCTTTTCCTCCTCTCTCTCCCCACCTCCCACTGTTTCTCCTATACCCCTCTCCCCGCTGTTGTTATATCTGCACCATGCCCTCCTCGCCCACATCTTCCGTCCCCCTTTTATCCACCCTATAGACCAACCTTGTTTGTTTGTTTAAAATCTGGAAAAGTCCATGGGTCAAAGACCCGTTTATATGGGCGACCAGATAACAATACAAAAAAAAGATATACAATTATAAACATACAAATCAGTAAATAGAACATCATACAAAAATGCATTCACAAACATTTGCAGAAGCTAACAATTTCTACGAATCAATAAATAGAAGACATCAAACATGATTGCATTCACAAACACTTGTAGTAGCTAACCATTTCTTTAGTTTAGACTTAAAAACATCCAAGGAATAAAGTGAACTTTTCAGATCAGTTGGGAGGTCACTAAAAACAGATGAAAATCCATATAACAGACACGTCTGACCTAATGATGTTTTCATGGTTGGCACAAAAAACCTAAAATTGTGTGAAGATCTGGTATGTACCCGAACTGATGTTGAATGTTTGTGAAAATAAGTATGAAAGCATGTCGGAACCCTGTCAAGAACAATCTTTTTAACCATAATCCCCACTTGGAGTTGAAATCTCTGATCTAATCTAACCTTCCCCTGCTCCTATCACTATCCCCCTCTCTCTGCTTTCTATCTCAACAGCACTTACCACTGATACCTTGCACTTTATGACAAAATATAATTTCAGGACCTCCTCCCTTTCTACTGACTTCCTGACTCTAACACTTTTTTTTTATTTTTCCTTACATCTATGTTGCATCCACTATCTTTAAAATCATGTATCAAGTTTAGTAATTTTTGGATCGTTGTCCATTGCATTCTACGTTTTGAATGTTCTACATTTTGTCTCATTCCACTATTATTGTTGTCTTTTTTTGTTTCTCTGATGTAGAACCTTTGTAAATGAACCGCTGGTTCAAAGGTAATTTGTAATCCTAGATCTCAATAAATAAATAAATAAAAATGTACATCACGGTAAATGTGAAGTGAGTGTCAGCTCAGATTTTATGCACACCCTTGGTGTGCTATGTCTTGATAAACCTTCTCGAGCTTGGCTCTCGGGGGTTTATGAGGCATGGCATACGTTGGCTTTACATAAAATCCTCGTTACATACACTTCCCCATTCCCCATGCATTATTCTTTATATAATAACTGGCATTCCCTTTTTCCCATAGCAAAACCTGTATGAATTTCCATAATAAAGGAGTTTTATTACGATAAACATACCTTAAGTTTACTTGGCTTTGCAGAAGTGCCTACTACAGCTCTTTCAGTACAGACTGCTGGCTGCCTTGTCGTGTTCTCTGGAGGCTACCAGTACTTGGACTTGGTGGCAAATTATTTAAAAAAGCAAAAATCGACTACCAACAACCGAGAGAAAATGGCAGGCATTTATGGCAAAACAAGCATTTTAATAAATAAACAAAGGTGCCTAACCAGACCACGGTCACAAACAAACCTTTCTTATTTTATATAATTGCTGTGGCGAAAAAGGGAAACCCAGCAGTTATATAAAATAAAATTTGGAGTGGTGTATTTAAACTCAAAGTTTACACACACCCTCGGTATTATATGCTTTCACAAACCCCTCGAGCTTCGCTCCTGGGATCTATGTAGTATCTAACACCTCAGGAGCATGTAAATGTCTCGATACACACACCACTACATACTCTGTTCTATATATGATATGCATTACCATTTTTTCCTTACAAATAAAAATGCTATCTGTACAGCAGAACACCCTAGCTAGATAAATGTTTTATCTTTGCAGTAAGGTACATCACAAGATTTATCTAGCTAGTTGGGTACATCACATAACCTTTCCTGCCACCTGTGCCTGGCCATGGTGCGCTTTGCCAGTGCGCAGCCAGTTCAGTAAAGCAATGCGCCAGGTGCCCTCGTGTTTCAGATCTCATCTCTGTCCTGCTTTTTAAACTTTGGGGGGGGGACCTCAATCTTTCAGTTTATCATAGACATAGACAATTCCTATAGTACAACCACAACTAAATCTCGGTAGACTTCTCCGTTATGCTGCATGTCCACAGTTCCGACCGAGGTCCTCTTACCATTACAACATGGATAAAAAAACACTTCCATGGCTAACCTTCACCAATAGTCCAAGTTTCCATGACAGCCAGTGGCGTTAAAAGTTTCATGCTACAGCATCCAGTGGGGAACAGACTAGTAACTGTTGCTTAGGCACCTGTTCCCTGGATACTGTGACATGGGAGACTTGTCAATCAACTCTTCATGTCGCACAGTTATTTTTAGAACCCACAAGTCAATGAACAGGAAACGGGACCTTTCACTTTAAAATGAAATAATACTCTGTTAAACTCGCTTAAAAATTGTAAAGTATATAGTATAAACTGGACATGTGATGGCTGTTTATGAAATATAGTTATCTTCATTTGTGGTCAGTGACCTCTTTTAATCTCACTCGTGGCTTCGCCACTTGTGAAGGTCAAGAGGTCACTGACCACTTATGAAGGTAAATATATCTCATAAGCAGCTATTACTTATCCCCTATGAATTGCATATATACTGTTGCTATATATTATTACGCTTACTTTGCATTTTTCATAAGCAATAAGACACGACGGGGTGTGCATTACAGTGTGATAACCGCACTCCTAGGGGCATAGTTAGGCACGAGGCCAAAGGCCGAGTGCCGGTCGTCCCTAGGAGTGTGGTTATCACACCATAATGCACAACCCCGGAGTGTCTTATTGCGCTTATAAAATGTCCCTTTATTTTTAGAAGCATTTTTTTTTTGAAAACATTTTTCAGCAGATAAAAATGTAAGTGAATCTGTGGTTTTACCATAAAATAGTCCTTCCGCCTATTGGTGCTAGATTAAAGTACTGTTATACAGTGTGTGCCTCCCTGCCCACTTAAGCTTCATATCCCCCTGCCAGCCACAACAATTCACAAATGCTGTTTTTCTCATTCTAAGCATGACACATAGCCCCCTTATTTTATTTCATTCTCCTCACTCTGTAGACAAAACTAAAAGGAAGCCATAACTGAGGCTTCTCAGTTCCCCTATGCTGCAAGCATGAGCGTGGTTCAAAACTGCCACACTCACTGACAGCATCATGAACTGCTTGCTCTGTCCTAAAAGATAAACAGCAGGGTGAGTCATTTACCACCTTTTCTCTGTTTATATTGTATTATTGCTTACTTTCTTCATTCTGTTTTTTTCCCTCTGTGTTTCCCCACATTCAAGAAATGGAATGTTTACCATGGAATACAGGGATTTAAAATTCTGCTCAGTTCTACTAGCAGAATGTTCCTCTACTAACATACTGTACACACAGACAAGGGCCTGTTTTAAAGTCAGAGACTCAATTATCTCACTTGTCAGGAAAGCAGAAGAGATTTCCTGATGAGCAGGTAAAGATGGAAGGGGATTTTTCACTGTTAGCAAACAAACAGTTGCAATGAAAACTATAAACAATACTTAATGTTTCTAATTTGTTTATGTGTGTAAGGAGAGTGTGACAATCTGGTAAACAACATTTAATTTGTTTTATTTTATATTTAAGATCATTTTAATTTTAGTGCCCAGTTGCAGGTTTCCACAGTGTAAAGGTAGCGGCCATGTTTGTGGTAGAAGATCAGTTCTGGACGTAGGTGTATACAGAGAATTAATGTACGGTCAACAGATCTGTCTTGGCCAATGAGATTTCTAGATTTTTTTCTTGCCATTTTATAATTCCCTATTGTCAATTCCCCCTGGAAATGAGCCTTGACTCAGTTTACCTAGCCTGGTCCTGAAATCTTAAAGAAATACATATCATAGTAGTTCCCTCCACCTGTATGCAGCCACTGCACTAGCAATATGCAGCTCGCTCCTTTGTAAATCTTTCTGAGATGCGTGCATGAAAGCCACTGCAAAGCAACAAGGCAAATGATTCTGGTTTTCCTAGCATGCTGTCTTTACTTTCCTGGAGTCAAGTACATTTTATTTGCCATATTTGTGAACTGGAGATGTTACCATACGAGGAAAGATTGAGAACATTGAATTTAATGAGCCTTGAAGAGAGATGGATACCGGGTGATCTTTTCACAGTGTACGAGGTTTCCAGTGATTATAAACTGGACTGAGCTTTAAATCTGGAATCAATGTATGGGGATTATAGTAGTAGTTTATTTATTTTGGGCACCCTTCCCCGTAGGCTCGGTGTGCCCTTACAGAATACAAAAGACAGATCGCATTAGGAACATACATGCATAAAACTAACGATACAATAAATATAAAATCAATTAAATACATCCTTTAAAATTCAAACTAATCAATTCCTAAGCTGATTAGTGGAATAAATATGTGCCTCAGGTCCTGAAGGCCTGTTGGAAGAGGAATGTTTTTACATTCGTGCATGGGAACAGTGTATAAACAAAAAACGCTAATTTCAGTATGAAGCAAAGGAAATACTTTTTTACTCAAAGGGTGGCAGGACTGTGGAACAGCCTACTGAGCTATGTGATGACTAGTGTGTGCACAGCAAAGGCAAAACTGAATTAAAAAAATAGATAAAATGATATTACAGAGTACCGATATGAGTTTCTACCACAGAGTAGTGGGGAGCAGTTTTAATGGACTCCTGACCTACTTCTGCTCAAAGGCCTGGAGTATAGATCATAGAATATTACTTTTACATTTACCAAAGAAACATTTATGTATTTTTTTATTTAGTTGTAATTTTTGACCAGGAAAGGGACACTAAGCTGTGATGGCTTGTTTCCTGGTTAGTGTTGGCCATAACACCGGAGAAACTCACCAGTTGTTCTTCCATTAATGTCATGAGATCTTTAACTTCCATCTGGCAGTGACAGGAGAATCTAGGCAGGCTGGAGAATGGTCAGAGATCTAGCAGCTGTGCTTAAATGAAAAAAATGCAAGGTGAGACACATTGGGGAAAAAGAACCCAAAGGTGCAGTATGATATAAGGGTGGTGGGGGTGCTGGAATGCAGCGACGAGAGAGGGAACCTAGGGGTTATGATATCAGAAAGCCTAAACTCCACAGCACATTAACAGAGATGTGGAAAAGGCAAACAGAATGCTGGAATGCATAGGGAGGGGGATTAGCAACAGAAGTCAGGAGGCAATCCTCCAACTGTACAGGTCATTGGTGAGACTGTATCTGGAGTACCATGCAAGGTACTGGAGTCCACACCTGAGTGTAACCCCTAGTTGGTGCTATCCCAGGCTATTACCCCTACCTGCTTGGCTAAGTAGCAGGTTAAGGGGCCTGGTAATAAAACGGATGCCTCCACCCGGAGGTCAGGGTTGTTAGTGGTCAAGCTAACCTGGGCACAGCCCTACGGGACACTGTAACAGCCCTCTTTCCCTTCTAGTGGCCTGAACAATATACAATAATCACTTTCACAGTTGCCCTTATTCTCCATGCAGTTACCCACTGTTTGCATTTACCACCAGGACTGGTTCCTCTAGCTTGACCCTGGGGACCCCTGTAAAACAAGGTTATGCACAGCAAATAGCAACAGTACAGTACAGTACTCTTGGCACAAACTAGAACCACAGTCAGGTTAAATGCAAAAGAGTTAGATCTGATTTATTCAGGGACTTGAACAAGGGAGGGCGTAATCAGGTTGATTTGCTTTAAGGCTGTATCAATCAGACAGTTATGCATGCACTTCAGAGTCCCTACACAGTCACACACTCTGGGTTCCCAGGTAGGAAGACAGTGGGCTAGCCAAGAAAGTTGCCCGGGGTAGGCCAGCTCGCAGCTGGTTGCGGCCCTGTGATGGAAGAAAGCAACGTGCATAACACACACTGTTTGTAATCCGGAACTGGAGGGCTCAGTTCGTGACAGAAAAGACAACAAAGCAATCAGATGACAGCACTTTAGATTTAGCTGTTGTTGCAGGGAGCTACCCTGATGTTTACTCAATGATACCCAATACAGGACACAGGCAGGACGAAATCGAGACAGCAGGTTGTTGAACTGGAGTGCCAGGAGAAGCAGGGGCCCACACAAATCACTGAGGCATTGTTCCTGTTCAAAACGTGAGCAGAGGGCTGATCCCCAGGCAGATCTCTCGTCGATGGCTTTCTCTGTGCAGCGGGTAGTCTGGCTGGGCCAGTGTGTCAAAGTCCAGGCCCAATGGAGATGAATACGGATTCAGTCCGTGGGAGCTGGATGCAGCCTCCAGCAAGCAGAACACAGTTCAGCACACAGTGGGGAACCCAATCACGACCCACTAACAGCACACAGCACATTTACATGTAAGAAATTCTACTGTACCAGGCAGATTGCAGTCCAGTCGCAGTTACAGTCTCTGCACAAACCAGGAGTTCAAAGGTGGCTGGAATCCTGACAGGCCGATCGCATTCAGCAGATCTTCGGTCTTCTTCAGGTTAAAGCCTGGTCACAGTTCTGTGGCTTAAATCGTCCTCACAATTCGGATTCAGTCCGAATAAACTTCAGTTTCCCTCTCAAGGAAAGCAGGCAGAAGGCAGGCCAAAACACAGCCCTTTACAGTTCTCCCATGCGAATCTGTGCAGGATTACCATTTGACTATCTCGAGCTGTTACTCCTTCACTTCCCAACTCAGATCTGACTGAAACTGCAAGTAGTCTGGGACTTTCCCCAGGATCCAAAAGGTTTGGTTGGCTGATTCCTCTGTCAGTCACAACAAGGGCTCCCACAAAGCCTCTGGGGACAGGCTCCATTTTAGAGTCCCCAAAGGTACTGATTGGCCCATTTCAGCAGTCCAGGACCAAGATGGTGGAAATAAATAAAAATGTCCATGCTGCAAAGAAGGCAGGTTAGACAAACTGCAAAATTATTACTAGTCTAATAAATGATCAGCAAACAAGAACATCTTCTAACAGAGCTCCCTCCCAGATTAATTATAACTGCAATCATGGCAGCTCTTAAAGAGACAGTACACAGAGGCAATACAGGCACTCTCTGGCAGTACATTTAAACTGCTAAAGCAGCAGGACACCAACCTGGTAGTGAGCATTTAGGCAAGCTCAAAGAAGACTTTTTGGGAACCCCCATTTGTAGGGGGGTTACACCCTTCCCTGCCTGGAGAAAACTTGGCGTCCTTGTCAAGTCTGTACCATCACACTATTGAAAATGTAATATAAATGAGACATGTATGACATTAGCATGCTGTGCAAATACTGATACATCAGTTAACATAAACTTATCACATTACTATACATTTCAACATACTTCACGATACTATATCCGTACTGACAATACTTATGCATGTTTCATACAGGTGATACTGATTCCACTATGATTAACATACTTGTAAATCACAATACTGATTCATGTTATAACTTCTTGCACATTAAACAATGTAGGAGGGGTCCCTTCCCTATCGGCTAACTTGGGGCTGGATGGGGCAGGGGCACCATACTGAGAAGGAAGAACAATCAACCTGGAATTGGCCATTAAGCTCAGTTTGGGTAGTGAGCTCTGAGAAATATAAACACCTTTGTGAACACATTGAGAGGCAAATCCACTGGCCTCCCAGGAGAATCATAACTGAAGCTCAATACTGGTTTGACAGCTAGCCAGTCTTTCTGGGGGGAACAGCCACAGTCTCTGTACTTTCAGCACTAACTTTGGAGCTGTCAGCGTGAGGGGTGCCTCTGCACTAGGGTTGCTACCTTGGATGAGGCAAAAAACGGATCCTAAGCTCCGCCCCTAGCCCCACCCCTTTTCATGACTCATCATGCACTGTTTCTCCAATAAAAGACAACACTTAAAGCAGCAGTAAAATACAAATGTTAAGATACTGTACTGTGCCTGTTAAAGTTACTTTCCCAGGTTCTTTCTAATTATTTATTTATGTGTTTATTTATTGACATTGGTTAACCAGATAAACATACAGAGATAAAATAAATCTCATTTACAGATATGATCTGGGGGAGACATGGGAAATACTGTAAATAGCATACAACAGTATACATACTTTATATCTTTTTCTGCCTCCATTTCATGTTCTTGTCCACAGTATTATTTCAAAGTCAAAGAAGTGACCATACTTTTTTCTTGTGGGGAAAAAATAATTTACAACATTTAAAAATGCCCAAATTCTGTTAGAGATGAAAATGTTCACTAGCAAATGAAAGTGGAGGACAACTGTCTCTGTTACTGTTACAAAAGGTAGGGGCAGCTGTGCTGCTATGCCACTTTAAGATGCAGTGGAAAGATTAGGTTAAGTAAGTGCTAATGGTGTTAATAGCCATACTTTACACCTCCCAGTGTGACTGCATTCACAAACAAAAGGCTACATTGACAATAGAACTTGTTTGTAACCTGGACATGTAGCTGAAACAATGAGTGACATGACAAAATGTGTTTCAAAAGTTTGTGAGCACTCAAAATGGCTCAAAACCTGACCAGCACAGAGCAAAACCGGATTACCTGATAGGGACCCTGAAAACCTGATCACCAGGTAAAAACCTGACAGGTGGCAACCCTACTCTGCACGGATGGGAATGTCCAAACTGGGAGCACTGTCAGCTCCTTGCTCTGTAGGCTCTGTTTCCACAACACTTTGCTCATTATTATCTTCTGTCGAGGGCCCAGCTGGCTCATTTTGAGAAGGTTCAGGCACAATTGGGCTTTATGGCACTGAAAGGGGGCTGTCAGCATGCTCATACTGTTCTTTAAGTTCTGTGTGTCACAAGAGAGACTCGGACCATCAGACCCTTCTTGGGGCAAGTCACACAGTTCCACAAAACACAGGGAGTCCGCAGCCTCAGACATTATACTTTGCACTTCACTTTCAGGGAGCATTGGCTCCAAGGACGGTTGGGGTTAGCAGTCTAGAAGGCCCAGCTTCATCCCCACAATTAGTCATAGGGTTACCTTGAAACAGCTGATTCAATTCATAGGAGGGGTAATAGGCATTGTCACACTCACTATTGTCAGAGGTGGACTGACAGTCACTGTCATTCTGGGCCTGCTGCAGGGGAAACCTTAAATCTGTAACTACTGGGGTAGGCTGACTCTGTCTCTTTTTTGCAACAGCATGAGTCACCGGCCCAGGGGAGGCAATGTCTGCTGGCTCAGCTTCAATAATAACTTGGCTGATAGGCAGCAAGTGGTTACGGTGCATGGTCTTGACAGCTTTGGAGTTATTCTCTGGGCATCCCTTGTACTGTACACTGGTATATCACCCAACTTTCCAACTACTACATGAGGAAGATGGTGCCACTGTGCTTGCCATATAGTCCCAAATTGTGTAACAACACACGGTCTCCGGACAGTAGCTCTTGAGCCTTTACTTTCTTATCGTACCTCTCTTTGTTGGTGAGATTTCTCTTGGCAGCCATTGTCTGGGCCGGTTGATATGCATGGTGCAGTTGAGCTTTCAGTTTCTGTACATACTCAAGTAGTTTTCGGCTTGGACCCCATCTGGAGAGACCCCAAAGCAGACATCAACTGGCAATCGGGCCTCCCTCGAACATGAGGTGGTAGGGGAGAACCCAGTAGCATAATTTGTGGTGCAATTGTATCGTGTACCAAAGGTGCTAATCTGCAGCTCCACTTATGCTCGTCTTTTGGATGGAGGTGCCCAGCATGTCTAGAAGGGTGCGTGTTAAAACTTTCTGTTGAGGGTCCCCTGTGGGTGATAAGGGGTGGTTCTTGACTTCCACACCCCCACACAGAGAGCATTTCTTTGATTAGCCTACTTTCAAAGTCTCTGCCTTGGTCAGAGTGGATCTGCTGAGGGCACCATAGTGGACAAAGAATTTTCCACTAGCACCTTGGCCACGTTAGAGACTTTTGATCTTTAGTTGGAAAAGCTTGTGCATATCATGAAATGATCTGTAACCACTAACACATTGCCAATATTCCATTGATCAGGTTCTAAACACAAAAAAATCTATGCAGACCAGTTCCATGGGGGCGCTGGTAGCGATATTGACAAGGGGCAGCCCTCTGAGGCAAGGCTTTTCTTTGGAGGCAGTGACTACAGGTCTTTACACGGTGCTCAACATCAGCCCCCATCTTGGGCCAGTAGAATCGAGATCGTACCAGGTCGAGAGTCCTGTCAATACCGATGTGCCCCATGTGATTGTGGAGGGACCTCAGTACCAAGTGTTTAATGGCAGTAGGCAGGACCAATTGTTGCTTGTCTGCTTGACCACTGTGATCCACTGTCTCTCTGTATAACAACTGATTGAGTAACTTCAGCCTGAGGCCTTCTTTAAGCAATAGAGCAGTTTGCAAGTCAGGGAAACGCAACTTAGACACATCTCTCCCCGCACGCAGGTCATCAAGTGCTGGTTGAATCATAGGATCTTGGGATTGAGACCACTGAATACTGTAATTGTCAAGTTGAGGTAGTGCACTAATATCTAGAGTAGAGAAATGGCAATAGGCAGCTGGTAGGCAGGTATCAGGAGGGCCAAAGCATTCTACTAGACAGTCCACTGTGTCCACAGACATCTGTTCATCTCTGTCAAACTTTTGGCACAATGCTCGGATGTCAGGTTCAGACAGCCTGACCCAATCACTCTTGGAAGTGGGTCTTCATGACCGGGCATCAGCGTCAATATGGTTCAGTCCCTTTCTGTATTCGACAGCATAATCATAGGTTGATAAGGCAGAGAGCCACCGGTGCCCAGTGGCGTCTAACTTAGCTGAAATCTGTACATATGTCAACGGGTTATTGTTGGTCTTCACCAATATCTTTGCCCCATAGAGGTACTCGTGAAACTGATCAACGATGTCCCATTTTAGGGCAAGGAACTCCAGCTTGGGCACAGGATAGTTTTGTTCCGATGGGGTCAAACTCCTGCTGGTGAAAGCTACCGGTCTGAAACCATCCTTATGGTCTTGACACAGCACAGCTCCTAGGCCCTGCAGACTAGCATCCGTATGCAGCACATAGGGCTTGGTAGGGTCAGCATAGGCAAGGATGGGGGCGTGGGTGAGCTGGTATATGACTTCGTGGAAGGCTGCTTCACATTCGGGTGTCCAGCGGGGCCCAAAAGGTTCA
Organism: Neoceratodus forsteri; assembly: GCA_016271365.2. Classification (NCBI taxonomy): domain Eukaryota; kingdom Metazoa; phylum Chordata; order Ceratodontiformes; family Ceratodontidae; genus Neoceratodus; species Neoceratodus forsteri. The sequence continues at coordinate 705,847,547 of CM057459.1, read as the reverse complement.
CTTGTGCGGAAGTACACTTTCTCTGGTTCTTTGACAGCCTTTTTTTTGTATTTATGGTTGGTAGGGGGTAACCCTGGTCAAGATTGAGGAGCGGACAGATCACTTTTGAATAGTCTTTTATGAAACTGCAGTAGTAGCCACAGAACTCCAGAAAACGTTGTAGTTCTTTCAAGTTATGGGGCTGGGGCCAAGTAGTCAGTGACTCAACCTTACTGGGATCAGTCTCTATTTATTCTGCAGATACTATGTGCCCCATGTACTTCACGGAGGTTTGAAAAAACTGGCACTTGTCGATGGACAGCTTGAGGCTGAAGTCTTCCATTCGGTCCAGTACTTTAAACAGTCGGGTCTCATGCTTCTCTAATGTGCGTCCGAACACAATGACATCATCTAGGTACACTAGACATTCTAGCAAGTTCATATTTCCCACCGCACGCTCCATCAGTCGCTGAAAAGTACGGGCACCCCAAATCCTCTGTGGTATTCTCAGGAATTCATAGAACCCCAAAGGATAGATGAAGGCTGTTTCTCATGGTCCTCCGGGCCATCAGAATCAGGTAATATCCGCTGCGAAGATCCAGCACCAAGAACCATTTGCCCCATTCAGGCAATCCAGAGCATCTTGTATACGGGCCTGATGTACTGATCTGGGATGGTCTGCTGGTTCAGAGTTCAATAATCAGCACACATCCTCACGGACCCATTCTTCTTATGCACAACCACAATGGGAGAGCATATGGGCTCCTTGATTCTTGTATAACACCAGCAGTGAGCATTTTCTGCAGGTGCCTCCTAACATCATCAGTGTCCGCTGGGGCCAGTCATCGGGATCTTTCTCAAAATGGCCGGTCATCATGCAGGCGTATGTGATGCTCTGCACCCTGGACATACCCCACGTCCCATTCTTTTAACGAAAATACTTGGTCTCTCTGGGCGAGTTTCTTGCTAATTCTAGCCTTCCATTCAGCTGGCAACAGGGAATCAACAAAGTCGAATAAGATAGGGGTCACTCTTTCTTTTTCACCAGAGTACTTGTTGCTGGGTAATACAGCAGTGTCTGTGCAGTGTACTGTAGCTAGGGTGCACCCTCTGTTCAACCGAACCTCCCGATCTGACACATTCCAAATCTGGACCATCACTCATCATGCATAGGCATGGTGTTTTGCCAACTTAAGCAAAGCAGCTTTTCATCCAAACAAATATCATTCACACACACACACACACGATGACTCAGTAACTGTAGCAAGCGAAAAGCTTTATTTTGCCAAGTTACAATAGAGAAGGAAATTATACATCACCGATTCCAAAAGAAAAGTCTACATCCAAGCCTCTCTCCAATGGCTGGAAGCCCCTTGTCAGCCTGGCCAGGAGTCTCGTGGAACCGGGAGTTGGTCCTACAGCGATGCGTCCATCCTGCAGGTGAGGCTTCAAACCAGGCATCTGGAAAGTCCCATTTTATATGTTTTATCTGGTATTTAGAAATGCTAAACCACCATGTCCTAAGCACTGGCCAGGTGCCCAGAACATCACGAGTTCAGCATGACAAACACCACTTAATAAATATTTGGCATTCATCAGATCATCATGCCCTAAACACTGGCCAGGTGTCCAGAACATCATGAGCCAAACAATGCCAGAGATTCCAAAAGAAAAGTCTCATAACATCTTGTAATAAATATTTGGCATTTGTCAGATCATCATGCCCTAAGCACTGGCCAGGTGCCCAGAACATCATGAGCCAAACAATGCCAGAGATTCCAAAGAAAAGTCTCATAACATCTTGTCCAAATGAAAAGTCGATAACATCTTGTCTTATATAACTATGATTAAGCATTAAGCATTTCAAAATGGAATAATATCATACAAAATGGAGTGACAATAATCAACACAATACATATATATATAATACACATCATTCGGTCCTTTGATTATTGTGAATACAATTTGTATGAAATGGCATCATAAAAGGTCTATTGTCATATATTTTTCGTATACGATATGACAAGTAACAATTCCATATTGTTAATTGAGAATGTTTTCCACACAACACCCCATCCATCGTCTGTGAGCATAAACTTAAATCGTGTGTCCTATTATTACTATCTATATAGTCCCCGTTAAAATGTGGTAACCAAAATTCGGGATCAAATATTGGGGGGCCAAATATTATGGGTAATACTACATATTTACACATTAATTGTAGGTCACTGACATTATGATGGACAATTTGTCCAGAACAATACATGTCAGTACATTTAACTTTATTAGAAGATACCGATATCCAATTAGTGACTGGTATCCATTGCTTAAACACGGTCCTCCATATAAATTCATTATTACTCATTAAATCACTTTGTGCTTTGTTCTTTTGTGTTAATGCATATATTTTTTGCATAGTGCATCCTGTCCAATTAATAAACTGCGATATGTTCTGGAATGTGCTTAACTGCAAAGCTTGTGACATATTAAACAATTGCAAGAATTCTGCATCGTAATCTAACGTTAACTTCATGGATTAAAAACAGTAGGCATCCATTGCGCTTGTAAATTAACTAACTGTGATACATCTGTCCCTGCCACTTTTAACTTGTTCGCTAATGATTCTATATCTATGCTATTCAATATTCTCACACCAGCACTAGTGCCACCCTAGTAATGTATCATACCAAGCTCGCTTCATTTCTACACTTATGACTAGAAGCAAAGGTTATATTAAAATTAATAACATTCTTTTGATACTGTTGCGCCACCGATATGCAAGTAGATGGCACTTTAATTAGGCTGTCATTACTAACGGTAGGATGATTCTTCAACATAGTTAAGTAATCAGCCCAAACAGTCCTGCTGGTTATCTCTGTAGCATTCATGCAAAATAAAGTGTTTATTTCCATTAACCGAGAGTTTCGTTAAAAATGTTCGCTTGATTTGCACAGCAATGTCGTACAGGCCTCGCTCTGCCATGCACCTATCGGGTAGGTTGCAGCATTTAATATCAGTCTGATTGTGCAAAGAGACTTATTAGTATCATTGGTATATTGTACATATAATCGTCCTGGGCCACCAGTTGTCGTCCAGAGATTGACCCTGGTGAAAATGTCATGTTCAGTACCACACACTTCTGTCCAGATGGGCAGCTAAAGTTCCCTGGGTTCTATCTTTGGTATAATTTTTCCAACTCCAGGTTCCTTTACAACCAGTGTCATTACAGTTAACCCTTTGAATCCTTCCTCCAGGGTAACTAGCTCTGCCAAATGGACCATAAGACACACCAGCATTCCTTTCAAAATCCATTGCTGGACCTAGAAAGACACAAATTTCATTATTCTCGAAGATAACATTTATGTGCAGGCACGTATTCCCATTTTTCTTTCCCTGATCTGATGACTAGCACAGTGTTGTCCTTCCCCATGGCTATCACTTCAGCCGGCTCCGGCGGGCCATTTGGACTAGTGATCCACACCCTAACTCCATTATTAAAATTGTCGGTGGATCCAAACCCCTTGTCATTTTATGATAGGGAATAATCAACAACTGTGCAACCCTGTCATGTGGCTGGATGGACATACATACACAACTCTACCCTCCAGCGTAACTGATTACGTGCTGAGGGCAGAAACCCTTGTACCAATAATAGGTGTGAACTTCTTTTTCTCTAGAAGAAAGAGAAGAAACACAGACAAACAACAAAAACAAACACACACCAGTTTAAAAATAAAACAAGATTATTTCCATAGGATAAAAGAAGCAGCGCCCTGGGTTCCCTTATCCTAAGTATGACAAAATGTCAGCTGAGTTTATAAAAATCCAGATTGATGGTAATACCGCCATGCACGTATCTCTTAGAACTGTATTTCAAAAGACAAAAAAAATGATTACACCATGGTCACACATAAAACAAAAGCCATTGTTTTTAACTGTAGATGGTAAACTCTCAAAACAGCTGTAATAGTCCTTTTTCAAAAGTTACTATATATATATATATATATATATAATAAAAATATGGGAGATGATGAATAATTCTCCCTTCCAGCTGGAGTATTGCCTGTGTTGGCTGCAAGTCAGAAGCAGTGAGAAGAGAAGAAAAGTTTGTTCCTCTTCACTTAGAATACTAGTTTTGCAATAAAAGTCAAATTACATGGTTCACTTTTGGTATGCTTTCATGAAAAAATATTATTTGTGTGAAAAGTTGTGCTTTAGGTATGGAATACACATCAAGTTTGAACTGGTAGTAACATAAAATGTTGAAACACAAGAAGGTCAAATAATGTGCAAAAGGTCACAGAGTGCATGCAAGGGTCGTTCAAACCCAGTTATTTTTGTAGTGTCCTTGAACACTACTGATATTAAATATCTTTAAATAATAATAGAGCACACAATAAAACTGCTGGCCAAGACAGTACACACACATACACATACACAAGAAGAGATACTTAACACAAAATAAGACTGACATTGTTTCACACCAATTTGCTGGAGGTAATGCCCATAGTTTCATTAGAAAACTGTACATGTTTTAGATATATGTGCTGCCTCCCCCTGTCTTGCAACACTGACAATTTTAAATCAACACATTTATACATATCGCCATGCCAAGTCTTTCCAGAACAAAACACTTTTTAAACACATTTTAATTTCTTTAAAATGCAGTACAACACACCATTTGTAAGTGAACACATCTAGTATAGAAGTAAGATAAAGCCATTTATAGCTGTTAACACATTACATTTTCACCTAGCAGTGGATTGGCACGTTGCTTGCAAACTACAACTCTTTCTGCACATTGCAATCTATGACGTCATATTTCTTCACCTTTAACACTACCTGCTCCAACCAACAACTACATACAAAAGTTACCCAATCTAGGCAGCACAAATTTTTCATTAAAAATAAAACCAATTAAAACAGTCAGCTATGAGGCAAAGAAGCTTCTTCTCTTTTTTTTTTTTTTTTACTGTAACATGTTGTGCACTGAAGGCAGTTAATCCTATCTCGCAACCTTGACAACAGAACATAATTACAAAACACAGATATAAGCTAGAAAATATGCACGAGAAAGACGGAGCATTACCTTGTTTAGTATACGTATTACAGAAATAAAACAGACAGACATAAAACAACTTTGAATAAAAAAAATTCAGACTTACCCGGTGCCAAGGTATTTTCTTCTTCTTTTCCGATACACAAGTCTGAGTAAGAAAACTGACTGCAGGACCTTCATGATAATTTCCAAACACTGCAGCTATTAACCCTTTTAAAGGTTTTAACCCTTTCAAAGGTTTTCTTTTAGGCTATTTTAGTAACCTGCCAAACCAAGTCTTTTCCAGAGCTCTGGTTTGCAGTTTTAAAACAAAACAAAAAAATCTCTAACAGTACTAGGTTGAGATTCATCTGGTAGAGGTCCCAGTACTTGGGTTTGGGATCAATGTTTCAGCCTCTATAGGAGGCAAAGGAACTTGAAATTGATACAGAAAAACTTGAAACTACACAGATAGGCAACATGGGGGAGGATTTTCAAATCATCCTGCCTTGTAGTCACCTACTGTGCGACATCCACAGTAGTTTATTTTTCTTTTTCTAGATGTTGCTTATCTAACTTTATTTATCAGCGCTGCTTTTCTCCAAAGCAGCCTGAACTGTGAAAAGCCATCATTGGCTCTAACAGTATATACTTGCAACAAGCACAAATTACAAGTACAAAGGGCAGTGCAGTTGCCCTTGTAATTTGTTTGGTCAAACTTGTCAAACATACATTTTGCCGGTCCAGATAATACTAACTCTGGACCCAGCTATTTTTTTTTTTTTTCCTTGTTTCCCATATTATCTAGGTCTGTCCTTATAGTGCACACTCACCCAAGGTATTCTTGTACTTACAGTGATGATGAGTGTCGCTGCCCTAGGCGCCACGTCCTGATGGGGTTCTCACAACATGTCCTTCTTTTTGTCCAAGGAACAACCCGATCATGAGGTGACATGGACCAAGAACTCATCCTGCCGACTACCAAAAATGTTTTGCCAACTTAAGCAAAGCAGCTTTTCATCCAAACAAATATCATTCACACACACACACACGATGACTCAGTAACTGTAGTAAAGCTTAAAAGCTTTATTTTGCCAAGTTACAATAGAGAAGGAAATTATACATCACCGATTCCAAAGAAAAGTCTACATCCAAGCCTCTCTCCAATGGCTGGGAAGCCCCTTGTCAGCCTGGCCAGGAGTCTCGTGAACCGAGTTGGTCATACAGCGATGCGTCCATCCTGCAGGTGAGGCTTCAAACCAGGCATCTGGAAAGTCCCATTTTATATGTTTTATCTGGTATTTAGAAATGCTAAACCACCATGTCCTAAGCACTGGCCAGGTGCCCAGAACATCACGAGTTCAGCATGACAAACACCACTTATTAAATATTTGGCATTCGTCCAGATCATCATGCCCTAAACACTGGCCAGGTGTCCAGAACATCATGAGCCAAACAATGCCAGAGATTCCAAAAGAAAAGTCTCATAACATCTTGTAATAAATATTTGGCATTTGTCAGATCATCATGCCTAAGCACTGGCCAGGTGCCCAGAACATCATGAGCCAAACAATGCCAGAGATTCCAAAAGAAAAGTCTCTTACATCTTGTCCAAAAGAAAAGTCTCATAACATCTTGTCTTATATAACTATGATTAAGCATTAAGCATTTCAAAATGGAATAATATCATACAAATGGAGTGACAATAATCAACACACATACATATATATATATACACATCACATGGGCACGGGCAGGCAAAATGCTGGGTTTAACCAATAATCCCTCTGGCAGCTTTCCATCACCCGTGCATCCAACATTAATATTTTGTTTTTCACTTCCTTTCTAATGCAAACCTCTCCCTGAATGCTATACTGAGCATTGGGAGGGAGTACTGGAGAATCAGGAACTTTCTTCCACACTATCCCCACTGGCTCATCTCCGTCGGCTTCGGTAGTCCGGTTTTGCAGATCATAGGCCCTCTTTATCAGGGCTGGGATTCTCAGTGACCGCCCAGTCCGTTTCCCTTGTTTTTCATGACACAACTGTGCTAGTCTTCCAAACATGTGGGCGTTGGTTCCAGTGAGCATGGGAATCCCATCATACAATCCCGTAGGAGGACGCACCAGGGCTAGTGTCTCTACCTGTTCATCTACACCAGTTACAGTCGCAAGGAAAGACAACCAGAGCTGGACATATCCTAGGTAGGGATACGACTTGTCACTCAGGCCCCACACATGCAAACCTTCCAGAGATTGTAGTGGCACATCAGATAGGTGTTTGTCATACCAGTCCTGGAATACAGTGGTCACTTGCGAACCACTATCAAGCACAGCCCGAGTATGGATACCATTGACAGTCACAGAAGTCTCCATCGAAGGGCCCACTATTCTGGATCAGTCTGGAGAGGCAGTAACAGATGCCTGGACAGATGATTTAGCCACAAAGAAATTTGAGTTAGATTTCTTTATCCTGCACTGGCGGTCATCTCTCAAGGTCCTTGGCCATGGTCTCGCTTCTCAAGCTCCCCTTGAGGTCTGTATACAACTTTATCTAGGTCTTTGGGGACCAGCATTCTCTCTATTGTGCCCATCCTTCTCACAATTATGGTACAGTAAAATATGCATTCTGGGGTCTGGTGTGGCCGAGACATCACATTGGGAGCTGAGGAGGGGGTACTACCAACAGAAAACTTGGTTCCACCTCTGTCTGCGGTGTGTTGAGCATTTGGAGACATCTCATCAATTCTCTCACTTCCATAGTCAAGACATCAATTTTGAGCTGCTGTCAGGAGATGCCTGGTGTGCACCCTACCCCATTAGCAGATGCAGTCGGATAAGGATCGGGGCCTGTACTGCAAAGAGCGGCTCTCATAAAGAGACTGTTTTGTTTCTCAGAACTCCCTCAGCAGTTCATCCCATGGCAGAGCATCCTAGAGCAGTCCTTTCTGGCTGGGCCCCCGGCTGACATTTAGTTCTCGGATTCCGTCCATGTGATTGCGGTGATTCCAGGCCATCAACGACCCGACCACATGCCTGGAACAGGGGTTGCAGTAGCTACGACCGCGCAGGGCTTCTCAAAGCCTTCCTCCTTCTCAACTTCCTGCACTCCTTTCATCAACACGTGGAAGGGCAAGGGACCAGATTTCCTTTGATGCAGTTGCAATTTGAGCAACACCCAGCTGGAGTGCTGGGCAGAGCAGAGTATATGAGCCAGTCTTACCCAGTCCACTTCACTAGAGGCCCAGCCTCCTTTCTGAAAAATGGTTTGTAGGATTCCCTCTAATCGATCCATGTAGGCAGATAACAATTCCCCCTGCTGTTGTCTAACATCTTGAAGTTTCCATTTCAAGGCCTCAACATTAGTGGTGCCCCCAAACACATTTTCAAGGACGAGTATGTACTCTTGGGCTTTGACGTCAGGGTCAGAGGACCTCAGGGAGCGAAAAGTACGTAGGGCGGGTCCCTGGAGGCTTTACCCCAGGCGGTCCCTTTTTTCCGCCTCTGAGCATTGCCAGTCTTGTACCACAAGAGTAGCAGAGTCTATCCAGGTCTCCAGGCTCACTTCCCATTTGGAGTAGGGCAGATGCCAGAGTATACCTTGAGCTTGCGAGAGGGCCATGAGACTACTTGCTGGCTCAGAGGCAGGTACAGAAGTTGGTGAAAGAACAGGTGCTGGGGTGAGTGTGGACAATGGGGAGGTGACACTCCCAAGTGGCAGGAATCATTTTTTTTAACTCCTCCACAGTTTTGTCCTCCTCCAGTAACAACTTGGCAAACTTCTTCTCAAAAGACTCAGATAATGGTGGGGGCTCATCCTCTAAGGGATCCTTGCTATCTTTGGTTATTACCCTCCAGGCAGCTGGGAACCCTTCTGGAGTGCTAGTCTGGGGAACCTTTGAACTGTCCAGGGGGTTGCTGTACTCCACCAAGGCCATGAGAGTTTGGGCAGTTAAATCAGCCTGTCGACCCACCACTACAGCTTTTTTCAAACATTCAACTTTAGAAAGTGCCCCTTCAACAGTGTCCTTACTAATGTCCATAGGTATATCCAGTATTAGCAAAGCATTTTGGGGGTCAGTCTCTTGCCCCGTACACCATCCCACCAACTGGTGCACAGCCACTTCTGTTGGGGTAGCCATTTATGTTTGACAGTAATTCATAATTTCGGCCACTAGAAGACACAAAATCCCATCGGTGAGCCTCCAAGATGTACCCCTAGGTGGCGCTATCCCAAGGGCTACTACCCCTGCCTGCTTGGCTAAGTAGCAGGTTAAGGGTCCTGGTTACTGAAACGGGTGCCTCCACGCAGAGGTCAGGGTTGTTAGTGGTCAAGTTAACCTGAGCACAGCCCTCTGGGGCACTGTAACCCCCCCTCTTCCTTCTAGTGCCAGAATATACACAATCACTTTCACAATGACCGTTATTCACCATGCAGTTACCCACACTGTTTGCACTTACCACCAGGGCTGGTTCCTTTAGCTTGACCCTGGGGACCCCCTGTAAAACAAGGTTATGCACAGCAAATAGCAGCAGTATAGTACTCTTGGCACAAACTGGAACCACAGTCAGGTTAAATGCAAAAAGAGTTAGATCTGATTTATTCAGGGAACTTAAACAAGGGAGGGGTGTAATCAGGTTGATTTGCTTAAAGGCTATATCAGTCAGACAGTTATGCATGCACTTCAGAGTCCCTACACAGTCACACACTCTGGGTACCCAGGTAGGAAGACGGAGGGCTAGCCAGGAACGCTGTTCGGGTAGGCTGGCTCGCAGCTTGTTGGGGCCCTGTGATGGAAGAAAGCAACATGCACAACACACACTAATTGTAATCCAGAGCCGACGGCTCAGTTCGTGACAGAAAGACAACAAAGCAATCAGATGACAACACTTTAGATTTAGCTGTTGTTGCAGGAGCTACTCTGATGTTTACTCACAATACCCAATACAGGACACAGGCAGGACGTAAATCAAGACAGCAGGTTGTTGAACTGGAGTGCCAGGAGAATCAGGGCCCACACGAATCACTGAGGCATCATTCCTGTTCAAAGCCCAATGGAGATGAATCTGATTCAGTCCGTGGAAGCTGGATGCAGCCTCCTGCAAGCAGAACACAGTTCCGCACACAGTGGGGAACCCAATCACAACCCACTAACAGCACACAGCACATTTACATGTAAGAAATTCTACTATACCAGGCAGCTTCCTATCCAGTCGCAATTACAGAGTCTCTGCACAAACCGGGAGTTCAGAGGCGGCTGGAAATCCTGACAGGCCGATCACATTCAGCAAATCTTCGGTCTTCTTCAGGTTAAAGCCTGGTCACAGTTCTGTGGCTTAAATCGTCCTCACAATTCGGATTCAATCCGAATAAACTTCAATTTCCCTCTCAGGGACAGCAGGCAGACAGGCAGGCCAAAACTTAGCCCTTTCACAGTTCTCCCGAGCGAATCTATGCAGGATTACTGCTTGACTGTCTCGAGCTGTTACTCCTTCACTTCCCAAATCAGATCCAACTGAAACTGCAAGCAGTTTGGGACTTTCCCAGGATCCAAAAGATTCGTTGGCTGATTCCACTGTCAGTCACAACAAAGGCTCACCCTCCAGGTTCATTTAGGCGCAAAGCCCAAAACTACAATTCCTACAGAATTTTGCTCCCACAAAGCCCCTGGGAATAGGCTCCATTTTAGAGTCCCCAAAGCTACTGATTGGCCCATTTCAGCAGTTCAGGACCAAGATGGTGGAGATAAACAGAAATGTCCATGCTGCAGAGAAGGTAGGTTAGACAAACTGTAATATTATTACTATTCTAATAAATGATCAGCAAACAAGAACATCTTCTAACAGAGCTCCCTCCCAGATTAATTATGACTGCAATCCAGGCAGCTCTTATAGAGACAGTACACAGAGGCAATACAGGCGCACTCTGGCAATACATTTAAACTGCTAAAACGCAAGACACCAGCCTGACTGAGAGCATTTAGGCAAGCTCGAGGAAGACTTTTTGGGAAGCCCCATTTGAGGAAAGACTGACAAAGTGGAGGCGGTGCAGCACAAGGCAACTGAGATGGTCCAGGGACTAGGGGGCATGTTTGACCAAGAGAGACTGATGGACAGGTACACCCTCGGGAAGAGAAGAGAAGAGAAAGAGGTGACATGATAGAAACGTACAAGTACCTGTACAAGATAAACAGGGTGGGCGGCAAGGAAATTTTTTCCTTGTGCTTTATATATAGGGGCTAGGGGTATTGACTCTCAAACCAGCAGAGGGGAGATTCAAGAGAGATGTCCGGAAACACTTTTTTACAGAGAGCATGGTGGACAGGTAAAACGAGCTACTGAAGTGGTAAGTGCCCTAAACAGTAAGCAGTTTTAAGGGTGGGGACAGACATATTATGGGTGGGGGGGGGAAGCAGAGACTAAGGATCAGGACGGACATTAGGGCCATAGAGAGTAGTTAGGATGGGCGGACAGACTGGATGGGCCAGTAGGCCTCTGTCTGCTGACAATGACTCTATGTATCTATTTTTGTAGAAAACATAATTAACAGTCATTTAAATAATTTTATTGCGTAACATTTCTAAATAAAAAGGAAACTTGCATAAGAATAAATGGGAAATAAGCGTAAAATAAAAAAAAAATAGCCCCAAACTTGTGTGTGTGGGAGGGGGGGATTAAAATGCTTGTATTTACACCTTGTAGTACTTGGTCTGGGGTAGGCAAAGCAATAAATACAAAAAAATTGCCAACTGCTGCTGTAGTTATAACATTTGTACTTTTTGTACCGTTAACTTTTGTAGTTCCCTAATTCGGCTTTTTCTTGTATTCATTTACTGATAAGAGTACTGCTAATGTGTGCTTATTTTGTATAGCTGCATAGGTGATCTGTAAGGTCTTGAATCATGTCAAAAAAGACAGGTGGTATGTCTGGCTTTATTTTTTCGTTTTACCAGCAGTTGGTGTGAATGAATAAAATGGCTACTGATCTTGAGGCTGAAAATTCCAAACTGTAGGCCCATTGATATCTTTTGTGATTAGGGTGGCACCAGTACTTTGTCTGTGAGCATTAGACTGAGGAAAATGTATGCCTGGCATTGGCTGTTAGCCAATCAAGAGTCAGGATTCTTTCTGCCCACTTAATCACTATTATTAATGTTCCAAAATATGACAATAGGGACAGCAGAAATAACCTAGAGTTTTTTGGGGTTTTTTTTCAGATAAACAATGCAGGCTGCATGGTGAATCAGAGAGAACTTACCGAGGATGGACTTGAAAAGAACTTTGCCACAAATACATTAGGTGAGCACACTAGGGCTTGTTTTCCAAAAAGGTTCTCGGGATGTTTTTTGCCATAGGGCCTTTTGGGCCCCAGTCCCTGCCATGCACCTGCTTCTGACATTCACGTGGTGCTCCAAGTCCCATCTGTTGCTTTCACTACTGCCGTACATCAGGATCCACACGAGTTGGGACCTGAAGGCACTGGCATTGTTATACATGATAACCAGTGCACATAGATTTTTCCCATTTTTCCTATTCCCCTCCTTGACACCTGGCACAGGACATGCATGTCCTTCAGTGCATATAGCAGTGTCCTTGTGGGAAAGCAAAGCTCCTCAGCCCACTGCAGGGGTCACTACTGCAGTGAAACCTGAGAACCTCCCTCCCTGGGTGGACCACTGCCACATGGCAGCATCGCTTCAGCCCCTGGTTGCTCGATTCATACTCCGCGACTCTGCTCCCTAGCACAGGTTACCATTATGAAGCATGACGACTTCCACTGATCTGTCCGGCAGCCCAGGATTCTACATTTAAGACTAGTTTTAAATCTTGATATTCTGATTTTCTTTGGGGGGTTCTAGATTGTCAACTGCTGCATGCAGCTTTATTTCAAGCATGGGTCCAGCTGCCAGCAGAATACTCACAGCTGGAATTAGTTGAGCTGAGTTAAGCAGCAACCCCGCCAGCAAGACCACATTTCAGTGTATTTAATTTATTTGTAACCTCCCTACAAATGGGGTTCCAAAACTCTTCCCAGAGTTTGTCTAAAATGCTCACAGTCTGGATGGTGTTTGGCGAAAGCCGTCTTAAATGGTGTTGCTTGTGAGTGCTTTTAAAGCCTCCATGTACTGTCTCTTTAAGGGCTGCCTGCTTGCAGTCATAGTTAGTTTGAATGGGGGATTGTGTGTTTCTATGCCTGAGTCCCGCCTGGCTGCTGAATAATCACCGCTTCGCCATCGCTAAATATGCAGAGTGAGCCCTTTGAAAGATGTAACTGATTGCTGGTAGATCATTTAAATAGTAGTAAAATGTAGTTTGTTCTAACCTACCTTCTTGCAGCAAGGACTGTTCCTGTTTAGCTCCACCATTTTGGTCCCAGACTGCCGAATGGGACCAGTCGGTGTTTGGGACTCTCAAATGGAGCCTGCCGAAATGGGGCTGTGTGGAGTGAGACTCTGGGAGATGTAGTTTCTGGACTGTTGGCACCTTTTTGCACCTATAGAGGGAGCCCTGCTGTGACTGACATCTGAACCGACCATCCGAACCTTTTGGATCTGAGTGAAAGCCCCTGAGCTGTCTTCTGGCAAGCCAGATTCAAGTTGGAAGCTGAGAGAGAAGGAGCTCTGATTGTTCAACAGCCGTTTGAGGCGTAATTTGCACAGGAGAACCATGGAAGGCCTGATTTCTAGCCTACTAGCTGCTTTCTGCCCTGAGAGGGAGAAGAGGACTTTTTCTGACTGAATCCAAATTTGTAGAAAACGAAGCAAGCTGCTGATTTATAACCAGGCTCACCCCATAGAAGACCGAAGATTTTGCTGAACGCGATCGGCCTGTCAGGAACTTTAGCTACTGTAGTGCTCCTGGGTTTAGCAGTGATTTTGCGATTGGGACCGAGGAGTCGTTTGCCTGGTACAGTAAACTTTCTTTACATATGAATGTGCTATGTGCTGGAAGGGGATCGCGTTCGGATCCCCCCTTGCTGTAAACTGTGTGCTGATAGCTGGAAGCTGTTCCCAGCTGCATCGGACTGAATCCACTTGCTTTCACTTGCCGTTAGGCCCTCCTACGAGGGTCTTGTCTTGCTACCCTGATCCTTCTGGCAATCCAGAACACGCATCACCCCTCCTGTGTTCAGCCTGGGTACTGTGAGTAATTTTCAGGGTTGCTCCCTGCAACATTTCCTAATGAAAACTGTGTCATCTGATTGTCTTGTGCTTTTCTTTTCAGGAACTGAGCCCTCCAACTCCGGATTACAAATTGTTTATGTGCATGTTGTTTTTCCATCACAGGGCCCCACCCAGCTGCGACGTCAGCCTACCCTGGGCAACGATTCTGGCTAGCCCATCTGTCTTTTACCTGGAACCCAGTGTGTGTGTGTGTGTAACAGTGTGGGGGAATTCTGTACTGCATGCATAACAGTGTGATTATTATATAGAGTAAGCTAATTAACCTGATTGCCCCTATCCTGGTTAAAACCCCTCCCTGAATAAATCGGATCTTACTGTTTATGTATTTAAACTGACTATGGTTTCCGTTTGTGTTGGGGTTACTGTACTGTTGTCATTTGTGCTCTCTAACCTTGTTTTACAGGGGGTCCTCAGGGTCGAACTAGAGAAATTGACCCTGGTGGTAAGTGTCAATTGTGAAGGTACTCATTGTGTATTGTGTGGGCCACTAGTGGGAATTGAGGGGGGATCACAGTGTCCCAGAGGGCTGTGACCTGGTTAGGCTGACCACAACCCACCCTGTCCTTTGGGTGGAGGCACCCGTCACCAAACCTAGGCCCCTTAACCTGCCACTAGCCACGCAGGCAGGGGTAGTAGCCCTTGGGGTGGCGCCACCTAGGGGTTACGTCTTGGAGGCACTGCTGGAATTGGCGTCCCCTAGTGGCCAGAATCGAATTGCTGTTAAAAATAAATGGCTACCCCAACAGAAGTGGCTGTACACCAGTTGGTGGGATGGTGTACTGGGCAGGAGATCAACCCCCAAAATGCTATGCTTATCTTTGACATTCCCCTGGGTACCAATAAGGACACTGTAGGGAGTACTTTCCAAGGCTGAATGTTTAACAAATGCTGTGGTGGCAGGGCGACAGGCTGATGTGACCGCCCATACATTCATGGCTTTAGTAGAGTGTAGTGAAACAGTGGACAGTTCCAAAGTGCCGCGAACTATTGCCCCAGAAGGGTCCCCAGCTGCCTGGAGAGTGATAAGTAAAGACAGTAAAGACCCCGGGGAGAATGAGCCCCCTCCCCCCACCATCTGAGACTTTCGAGGAGAAATTTGCTAAGTTGTTGCTGGAGGAGGGGAAACCATAGAGGACTTTAAGAAACTATTCCTGCCACCTGGGGGTGTACCTTCCCCAACACCCCCTCCCACTCCAGCCCCTGTCCTTTCACCAACTCCTATACCTGCCTCTGAGCCAGCAAGTAGTCATGGACCTTACCGCAAGCTCAAGGTATTCTCTGGCATCCGCCTCTAGTCCAAATGGGAAGTCGATCTGGAGACCTGATAGATTCTGCTACTCTTGCGGTACAAGGCTGGCAATGCCCAGAGGCTGAAAAATTGCCCGCCTGGAGGAGCCTCCAGAGATCCGCCCAACATACTTTTCGCTCCCCTGAGGTCCTCTGACTCTGACGCCAAAGCCCAAGAGTACATAGTTGCCCTTGAAAATGTGTTTGGGGACACCACTAGTGTTGAGGCCTTGAAATGGAAACTTCAAGATGTTAGACAACAGCCAAGGGAATTGTTATCTGCCTATATGGATCAATTAAAGGGAATCCTACAAACCATTTTCAGAAGGGGGCTGGACCGCTAGTGAAGTGGACTGGTAAGACTGGAGCACATACTCGGCTCTGCCTGGCACTCCAGCTGGGTGTTCTCAAATTGCAGCTGCATCAAAGGAAATCTAGTCCCTTGCCCTTCCATGTGTTGATGAATGAGGTACAGGAAGTTGAGGAGGAGTAAGGTTTTTCAGAACCCTGCATGGTCATAGCTGCTACAACCCTTGCTCTAGGTGCGGGGTCGGCCGCTGATGACCTGGAGTCACCGAAATCACATGATGAAATCCGAGGACTAAATGCCAGCCAGAGAGGGATGGCTATGGGTGCTCCACCATGGGATAAATTGCTGAGGGAGTTCAGGGAAACAAAACAGTCTCTTTATGAAGGCCACTCCTGTGAGTACAGGCACCAACCCTTATCCAACTGCATCTGCTATGGGGTGCCCACCCAGACATCTCCTACTGACAGCAGCTCAAAACTTGAGGTCTTGACTATGGAAGTGAGAGAATTGAAGAGATGTCTCCAAATGCTCACCACACCGCAGACAGAGGTGACACCAAGGTTTTCTGCTGGTAGTACCACTGCCCCAGCTCCCAGTGTGATGCTCGCCACCCCAAACCCCAGAAAACATATTTTACCATAATTGTGGGAAGGATGGGCACATGAAGAGAGAATGCCGGTCCACAAAAGACCTAGATAAAGTTGTATACAGGCTTCAAGGAGAGCTTTGGAAAACGAATCAGCGGTCGAGGAGTTCCCAAAATGACCGCAGTGAGGGTTCAAGAAGTAGTAACTCAAATCCCTATGTGGCTAAATCATCTGTCCACAAGGGTGCCGGAAGATGGTAAAAGCTGAGGGGGCTAAGAATCAAAAGGGCACTTATAAGGGTACAAAGGGCACTTTTTCTATTCTAGTTTTTGCCATACAGAAATAAAAAGTGGAGTGGCTACCGCCCCCCCGGTTCCGGCACCTACTGTCCAGGCCTCTGCTGCTGTCCCGCCTGAATGGTCTGTGGTGGTGGGCCCTTCAGTGGAAACCACAGTAAAAGCGAATGGTGTATCCACAAGAGCCATGCTTAACAGTGGGTCTCAAGTGACTATTCTGTTTCAAGATTGGTACAATAAGCACCTGCCTGATGTGCCCCTACAACCCTTGGAAGGTTTGTATGTCTGGGGGTTGAGTGAAAAGTCGATCCATACTTGGATGTATCTGGATCTGGCTGTCTTTCCCCACTCGGAGGCTGGAGTGGCGGAACAAATGGAGACTTTGGCCCTAGTGTGTCCCCCTACTGACTATACGATGGGGTTCTTTGCTAATTGGGACAAATGCTCATATGTTCGGGAGATTGGCACAGCTATGCTACTAGAGACAGGGGCAGTGGACTGGTAGAGCTTTGAGGATTCCTGCCTTGATCAAGAAGGCTTATGAGTCACGAAGGAATGCCGAAGAGGTGGAACCAGATGAACCATTTGGGGTTGTATGGAAGAAGGACCCAGAGTCCCTGATCCTGGCGCCCAATACTAAGTGTACTAAACAAGGAGAGGTCTGATTTAAGAAAGGATGTTAAGAATAAGATACTCATGCTGGATGCACCAGGCGATGGAAGGTTGTTGGTTAGCCAGTAGCTTACTCCACTCAGGCTCAAGCCTATGCTTGATGGGTGATGGTCCAGGTTCACAATGTGTCAGACAAGGAAATTCGGGTGAATAGAGGCTGCACCCTGGCTACTGTACACTGTGCAGACACTGCAGTGTTACCCAGTAACAAGTACTCGGTGAAAATGACAGAGTTACGCTCGACTTGTTTGATTTTGTGACTCCCCTTGCCCGCTGAATGGAAGAGGAGAATCAGTGAGAAACTTGCCCATAGAGACCAGGTGTTTTCACTAAAGGAATGGGATGTGGGATGTGTGCAAGGAGCTGAGCTTCATATCCGGCTTCATGATGAGTGGCCATTCCGTGAGAGGTCTCGAGCCTGGCACCTGCTGATATAGATGATGTGAGATGGCACCTACAGGAGATGCTTATGGCTGGTGTGATACAAGAATCCAGAAGCCCTTATGCTTCGCCTATTGTAGTAGTGAGAAAGAAGAATGGAACTGTACTAATGTGGATTATCGGACCTCAACAGGCGGACCATCCCTGATCAATGCACCTTGCCCCGTATTCAGGATGCCTTAGACTGTTTGAACGGTAGCAAGTGGTTCTCAGTGTTTGGACCTTCGCAGTGGGTACTACCAGATCCCCATGGCCCCAGAAGACCGTGAGAAGACAGCTTTATAATGTCCACTGGGTTCTATGAATTTATAAAGATGCCCCAAGGGATCGCGGTGCCCCAGCCACTTTTCAACGGTTGATGGAGCATGCAGTGGGGACATGAACTTATTGGAGTGCCTAGTATATCTAGATGATGTTATAGTGTTTGGGAGTTCGTTGGAGGAACATGAAAGTAGACTTTTAAAGTGTTGGACCGCCTGGGAGATTTCAGCCTCAAGCTATCCATCAACAAATGCCAGTTCTTTCAGACATCAGTAAAATATGTGGGCATATAGTGTCCACCGAGGGATAGAGACTGATCCTAGCAAAGTTGAGGCCTTGACCACCTGGCCCCAGCCCGCAACCTAAAAGAATTACAAAGATTTCTAGGATTCTGTGGTTATACCAGCGGTTCATTGAGTACTATTCAAGGGTGATCTGCCTACTTCTGAATCTTACCCAAGGTTACCTCCCACCAACAAAAATTACAAGAGAGTGGCTCCATTGTAGCCAAGAGTGTATTTCATACAAATGAGTCTTTTGGGTCACGCTGGACAACTGATTGTGAAGCTGCTTTTCATGAAATCATATACCAACTCACTCATGCTCCTGTACTTGCTTATGCTGATCCTGCAAAACCCTATGTATTACATACTGGTGCTAGCCTACAAGGCTTGGGGGCTGTGTTATATCAAGAGCACGAGAATGGCCTGAGACTAGTGGCCTTTGCCAGCAGAAGTCTGACCCCATCCAAAAAAACTATCCTGCGCATAAATTGGAGTTCCTGGCATTGAAGTGGGCCATTGTTGACCAATTTCATGGATACTTGTATGGGGCAAAGATAATGGTAAAGACCGATAATAATCCTTTGACCTATGTGCAGACTTCAGCCAAATTGGATGCCACTGGTCGTAGGTGGCTTTCTGCGTTGTCTACCTATGATTACGCTGTTGAATACAGAGCAGGTCTGAATCACATAGATGCAGATGCCCTATCTTGGAGGCCTGTTTCGGAAGTGATTGGGATATTCAAGTGCTATGCCAGAAGTTTGATAAGGAGGAACAAATGTCCATGGACGCAGTGGACTGTCTAGTAGATTGCTTGGGGCCTCTGACAATTGTATACCTGCTGCTTACTACCACTTTTCTGCATTAGATATTATGCACTGCCCCAGCTTGATAATGACAGTCTCCAGCGGCTCAATCCCAAGATCCTATGATCAGATCAGCACTTGAAGCTCTCCATGCAGGAAAGATGTGTCCAGGTTGTGCTCCTCTGACTTGAGAACTGCATTGTTGTACAAAGAAGGCCCTAAATTGAAATTGATTAACAAGTTACAGTACAGAGAAACAGTAGACGGGGGTCAGTAGACAAACAGTTGGTTCTGTCCACCACTTTCCGAGACTTGATGCCGAGGTCCCTACACAACCACATGGGGCACCTCGGTATAGACCGAACCCTCGACCTAGTACGGCCTAGATTCTACGGGCCGATGTTGAGCATCATATACGGACTTGCAGTCGTTGCCTGCAGAGAAAGGCCTTGCCCCAGAGGGCTGCGCCCCTTGTTAACATCACCACCAGCGCCCCCATGGAGTTGGTTTGTATTGACTTTCTGAGTCTGGAGCCTGATCAGCGGAATATTAGTAATGTGCTGGTGGTCACTGACCATTTTACAAGGTATGCCCAAGCATTCCCCACTAAGGACTAAAAAGCATCCACTGTGGCCAAGGTATTGGTAGAGAATTTCTTTTTCATTATGGAGCCCCTCAGAGAATCCATTCTGATTAAGGCCGAGATTTTGAGAACCGATTAATCAAGGAGATGCTTTCTCTGTGGGGAGTGCGAAAATCCAGAACCACCCCTTACCACCCACAGGGAGACCCACAACCCGAACACTTTAACTGCATCCTGCTTGACATGCTAGGCACTCTCCACCAAAGACAAGCCCAGATGGAGCCAGCAAATTAGTGCCTTGGTACACGCTTATAACTGCACAGAAATGATGTCTACTGGGTTCTCTACCTTCCATTTATGTTTGGAAGAGAGGCTCAGTTGCCAGTGGATGTTTGTTTTGGAGTCTCCCCGATAGGGTCTGAGCTGACAGTTACCTACAATATATGCAAAAGTTAAAGCTCAATTGAACCATGCATACCAACTAGCTCAGACCATGGCTGCAAAGAGAAGTTTGGCTAACAAAGAAAAATATGACAAAAAGGTAAAGGCCCAAGAGCTCCAAGCGGGGGACCGTGTATTGCTGCGGAACCTGGGACTGCATGGCAAACACACAATTGCTGACCGATGGAACCACCTCCCCCACATCGTAGCAGGCAAATTAAATGACTTGCCAGTGTTTAAAGTGTGGCCTGAAAACAACTCTAAGGATGTCAAGACAATGCATCGTAACCACTTCTTGCCCATTGGTCAAATACTGATGGAATCTGAGCCCCCTGAACTTGCTCCCTCTGGACCGGTGACAAGGGCTGCTGCAAGACAGAAACGGAGAACACCTGCCCCTGTAGTTTCTAATTTAAGGTTTCCTCCGCAGCAAACCCCAATTGACAGTGACTGTCAGTCTACTTTGGATGAAAGTGAGTGTAACTATGGTTATTATCCTTCCTATGAACTAAGTCAGTTATTTCAAGGTAACCCTCTGGTCAATTATTGGAATGAAGCTGTGCCTTCTGGACTGCCTAACCTCCCAGCTTTATTCATGGAGCCAGTGCTCCCTGAGAATGAAATGCGGAGTGTCAAGTCTGATGATATTGAATAACTATGTATAGCATAACTGTGTGACTTCCCTGAGGAAGAGACAGAGGAGCTGAGACCAACTGGTGACCTACCAGAACCTGAAGAGTATTTAGAGCGTGGTGATATTTCCCTCCCAGTGCCAGAGTGCCATTCAAGTGAGCAAAGTGCTGTAGAACCAGAACTTGCAGGTCTAGGGGCTGACAGTGCACTAAGTCCGAACTGTTCTGCCCAGATAAGACTCCCATTGCAAGTAAGGAGAGTGCAAAGAGTGAAGCTAAAGGTACAGAGACTGTAACTGTCCCCCCCAGGAAGACTGGTCGAGCTGTAAAACCAGTAGTGCACCTCAGCTATGATTCCCCTGGGAGGCCTGTGGATTTGCCTCTCAATGTGGTCCATAAAGGAGTATATGTGTCCCAGAGCTCACTGCCCAAACTGAGCATAAGTGCAAATTCCATGTTAATTGTTCTGCCCTCTAGGTATGGTGCCCCTGTCCCCTCTAGCCCCGAGGTAGCTGATAGGAAAGGGCCCCACATTATCATTGTTCAATATGCAGGAAATGATAACCTGAAGTTGTACAATAGTACGTGTGAGTTACCTATGTGAAATGTCTGATGTAACTCAGAATGGGTATAGTGACATGAAATGTAGACAATATGTATAGTAATGGTTAAGTATGTTGACTGATGTATAAAATGTGATTGATATAACATGTTGATGGTATAAATGCATAGTATAATTTGCATCTAAAACTATAATGGTGGTACGGTCTTGACACGGACGCCAAGTTTTTCCAGGCCAGGAAGGGTGTAACACCTCTACAAATGGGGGTTCCCAAAAGTCTTCCCAGAGCTTGTCTAAAATGCTCACAGTCTGGATGGTGTTTGGCGTTAAAGCCGTTTAAATTGTGTTGCTTGTGAGTACTTTTAAAGCCTCCATATACCGCCTCTTTAAGGGCTGCCTGCTTGCAGTCATAATTAGTTTGAATGGGGGGACTGTGTGTTTCTATGCCCAAGTCCCGGCCGGGCTGCTGAATAATCACTCTGTTTCTGCCATCGCTGAATATGTAGAGTGAGCCCTTTTGAAAGATGTAACTGATTGCTGGTAGATCATTTAAATAGTAGTAAAAATGTAGTTTGTTCTAACCCGCCTTCTTGCAGCAAGGACTGTTCCTGTTTAGCTCCACCATTTTGGTCCCGGACTGCCGTCAGTGCTTGGGACTCTCAAATGGAGCCTGCTGAAATGGGACTGTGTGGAGTGAGACACTGGGAGTTGTAGTTTCTGGACTGTTGGCGCCTTTTTGCACCTATAGAGGGAGCCCTGCTGTGACTGACATCTGAACCAACCAGCCGAACCTTTTGGATCTGAGTGAAAGCCCCTGAGCTGTCTGCTGGCAAGCCAGATTCGAGTTGGAAGCTGAGAGAGAAGGAACTCTGAGTGTTCGAGCAGCCGTTTGCGGCGTAGTTCGCGCGGGAGAACTGTGGAAGGCCTGATTTCTGGCCTACTAGCCTGCTTTCTGCCCTGCGAGGGAGAAGAGGGCTTTTTCTGACTGAATCCAAATTTGTAGAAAACGAAGCAAGCTGCTGATTTAGAACTAGGCTCACCCCGTAGAAGACCGAAGATTTTGCTGAATGCGATCGGCCTGTCAGGAACTTTAGCTATTGTGGTGCTCCTGGGTTTAGCAGTGATTTTTGATCGGGGCGAGGAGTCGTTGCCTGGTATGGTAAACTTTCTTTACATATGAATGTGCTATGTGCTGGAAGAGGATTGCGATCGGATCCCCCCCTTGCTGTAAACTGTGTGCTGATTGCTGGAAGCTGTTCCCAGCAGCATCAGACTGAATCTGCTTGCTTTCACCTGCCGTTGGGCCCTGCCACGAGGGTCTTGTCTTGCTACCCTGATCCTTCTGGCAATCCAGAACACGCATCACCCCTCCTGTGTTCAGCCTGGGTACTGTGAGTAATTTTCAGGGTTGCTCCCTGCAACATTTCCTAATGAAAACTGTGTCATCTGATTGTCTTGTGCTTTTCTTTTCATGAACTGAGCCCTCCGGCTCCAGATTACAAATTGTTTATGTGCATGTTGTTTTTCCATCACAGGGCCCCACCCAGCTGCGACGCCAGCCTACCCCGGGCAACAATCCTGGCTACCCCATTTGCCTTTTACCTGGAACCCTGTGTGTGTAGTGTGTGTGTGTGTGTGTGTGTGTGACAGTGTGGGGGAATTCTGTACTGCATGCATAACAGTGTGATTATTATATAGAGTAAGCTAATTAACCTGATTGCCCCTGTCCTTGTTAACCTCAATAAATCGGAACTTACTGTTTCTGCATTTAAACTGACTGTGGTTTCCGTTCTTGTTGGGTTACTGTACTGTTGTCATTTGTGCTCTCTAACCTTGTTTTACAGGGTGTCCTCAGGGTCAAACTGGAGAAATCGACCCTGGTGGTACGTGTCAATTGTGAAGGTACTCATTGTGTATTGTTTGGGCCACTAGTGGGAACTGAGGGGGGTCACAGTGTCCCAGAGGGCTGTGACCTGGTTAGGCTGACCACAACCCACCCTGACCTTTGGGTGGAGGCACCAAGCACTGAACCTAAGCTCCTTCACCTGCCACTTGCCACGCAGGCAGGGGTAGTAGCCCGTGGGGTAGCGCCACCTAGGGGTTACATTTGTATTAAGTTTATTTGCATGAAAGCAATATGGTTGTCTCTTAGAGTTCATTGCTCCTACTGTTGGTTCTGTAATGTGATAACATGAGGTCGTAATCCCCTGTTAGTGTGGAGAAATGATTGCGATGTCACAAAGTGAAGATTGCAACTGCGACTAAGGAATAAACATCTGGGGCAGATGAAGTGTGAAGGTCAACACTTCATTTTTCATGCATATATCCTAAATAATACAAAATGGCTAGGTGGGAGCACTTGTACGTCAGAATGTTAAAATTAACAGATTTATAGTGTATGGTGGAACGTCGTTCTCAACCGAAATCCATTGTTGTCGAAAATTTGTAGTCACACACTAGTGACGTTCGCAGTGCAGCAGAACAATTTTTTTCTACTGCACTCTGACGTCACACTGTGTCCTTGAGCAGCATTTGGCAGTTAGGGCTCACTCCATAGACAGGACACATAGCGATAGCAGCAGTGTCGGCGGCAGTACTAATGTTTTAGCGTGAAAACGTTAAAAATGTCAAGTTCTTTTTTCCTTCTAGTAACCCAGTAAAAATGTTTTGAAGCAGAAACATGCTGTAGTGATTTTTTTTCCCCCAAAAAACTGACGTTCCACCATACACTATAAAGAAAAGTGCATGGGGAACAGTTGACAACAGCTGCGCTCTTGAGGTAATCTGTCATCATAGTGCCAACTCTGTGAAAGAGTAGCCCTGTTGTCAACTGTTCCCCATGCACTACCTATATATTGAACACAAGAATTGCAGGTGGGGAATGTGATGGCAAACTTTAAGTCCCTCCCCTATATATATATGTATGTAGTGTATACAATGTATTATAAATGTTGTCTATATATTAAAAATTCTTGCCTTTTTGCAGGTACATATATTCTAACAACTGCTTTAATGCCTCTGTTAGAAGCTGCAGATGATCCCCGTGTGGTGAGTTCTCTCTCATGTTTTTAAAGAGATTTTTTTGACTGTATACCGTTTCTGATTAGTGATGCCAATATTCTTTTTTTCTTTTAAAAACATTTTTCTTTCTTGTAGACTCACAAGGACACATTCTCAATCATAAGGGGCTGGTGCTAAGTGGTCAGCATGACCACTGTTCTTCACCACCAGCAGCATTGCGACTCCATCATGCTGTGCTCAGCAGAGGTCACAACCTTTAACCAAGCTGGTGGGTCAGTAAAGAGAGTAGGGCCACCATGCAGATGCACCAACAGGGCCATGCACAAAGGCATCGTGAGTCTTGCATGCCTGTTTGTAGCCTCCTGCGCCTTCCCAGGTGATAATGCGGTGCACTTCTGTGACTGCACCGACAGCTGGATGTTTTACCAACTTCAGAGGTACATCACTGGATAGCCAAATAAAGTGGACCAAGGGGGGCCAGAGATGGGAGTACCACTGGACTGCTGGGGACCATAATTGCCTGGTGAGTATTAGGGGGGCAGAGGACCAACAAAAAGTCTAGTCATTTGTTCACAGAAGGGGACTAGGAACTACAGATTAAGCAGGGCCCATACAGATGAGGAGGTTATGGGGGTGAGACTTCTGGGCAGGACACCTGTGGTTGCAACATGCTGACAAGGTCACAGCATGGCATTATGCCTGACTCCGTACAGGCAGGTGCAGTCCTGACTGTTAGGTTCAAACACCGTTCACATCCACTAACAAATGGATTGGTCATTTGCATTGCCTTTGTCACTGAAGGCCTTTGTTCATGGCTGACCACCTTTGTGTGTGAATTGCTATTGGATGGCAGTGCAGCGGTTCAGGCATAATGCACCCATTTGTGCCACCTCAAGGTATAACTGATTTGTCATATTAACTGCTTTCTCTTCCCTTCTACTCCTGGCTTTAACTTTGCTTCGCTCCACTGCTACTCTATCAAATCACCCCCATATCAGTTGTAGACTGTTGTTTGTTCTAGCTGCCAAAATACTGTATATGTACTGCACACACCAGTCATCATGTTTCATTTATCAGTATGCAACCTGTAAGTCGCTTCCTGTCTCATATCAATGTTTACCACCTGCGGTCACCCTATGTGGTACCCTTGTATGTATATCCAGCCTGTATCTTGTAACGTGCATTTCATGTATATACTGTTATTACCTATCTGTGTTTGTACTTTAAGTGTTTATGTCACAGGACCTCCTTGTGAATGAGCTTGCTCAATGGAGTTTTCCTGCAATAAACTTGAACTTGAACCTCCAAAAGCAATTGAGAGTGGGGCCCGTAATTTCTAATCATATGGCACCTTTCACAGACACAACACGCTCAAACTACTTTACAGTGAAATCAACTATATATGTATATTGGCAAAGGCAGCTTTATAGGCTAGCAGTGAAACATGAAAATCACAAGTGGATAATCCTCTTTAGACTTGGCTATGACCCGCACTTAATTGTGTTAGTTCACCAGCATCGTCTCCCTTGCCACATTTGTTAGCAAAGGTGCTCACTTGCCAAGGCTAACAAAAAGGAGTGCAGCCCCCAAGGAATTCTGAGATGTACTGACCAGATTTTGAACTTTAAAGGTGGGAAATAAATGCACGAGGAATAAAGTGTCTTGTCGAGGAACTGCAGACATTTTAAGCACCCTGAAAATAAAAGCGGGAATAAATTTCTGGGAGGAGCAGTATGGAACAAGATTAAATATGAACCATATGCATGGACCCAGTCCTCTGATGAGGCATCAGGCCAAACATTAGTGGATATTTGTGGCCTAGATAGAATTGTTAAATACACACTAAAAAAATCAGTTGTGTTGCAACTAATTAACTGGATGATCATGCCGCCTTTCTTATTTTAGCACAGATCGTATTTGTGATAGAGCGGATGCCTCCCCTTTTTATTATTTTGTGTTTGTCCTTTGGGACCCATGGATAACAGCCCACACTGTCTTGTCTCACTACAGCCACTGTCTCACTGTGTGACCTTGAGCAAGTCTTGTGACCCCCACCATGCTTAAATGAAGTGATTAGTTACTTGTTCATTTGTTCGCTTACTCCACAGGGTTGTCTGAAATAACCTGCAATGACAACTGTCCAGGGTATTAAATAAGCTGAAAAAATTGATTAGCGGTTATATGCGTGAAAGTGCTAATTAGCTGTGAAAATGCATAGCACTTGGCACAGATTGATTAGCAAAATAAAAAATAAAATGTTATCTTGTAAATGTAGTCTCTTGTGCTATGGACTCACTCAGAAAAATGGATACCAATCTATTACTACACATTTCTGGAAATGGTTAGCATTACACCAGTTTTGAGTAGCATTTTGCTGTGCTATACCAGCTATTTAATAGCCTGCTGTCTCATTTTTGTATGGTCCCAAAGCAAGAAACAGAAAACATTACAACACTGGAACATAACGTAAATGCAGAAGACCTCACTGATTGATTATAAGTCTCCAAAGGCAGGATCCTAATACATATTATTACAAGCCTGGTACTGTCAGAAGTGCCAGTAAACGACACTCTTCTTACTGTTTTTATTGTTTTTATATATATATATATATATTTGCATACAGTAAACCTAAATCAACCACCACAGTAAAACTTGTCAATCTCCACAGGGCAAAGTTCCTTTTCAGGAGCCTTGTTTACGTTTTTAGCAATTCCGTGAGACTCGTGTAACCCCCCTGCAAATGGGGGTTCCCAAAAGACTTCCAGGAGCTTGCTTGAATGCTCCAAGCCTGAATGGTGTTTGGCGCTTAAGCCATTTATCAGTGAGTGTTTTAGAACCTCTGGTACTGTCTCTTTAAGAGCTGTCTGCTTGCAGACATAATTAGTTTGTATGGGGACTGTGTGTTTCTTTGATTGAGTACCACTCAAGCTGCTGCCAATTCACCCCATTTTGCAGTCACTAGGAGTGCAAAGGGAACCTGTCTGAAAGATGTAACTGATTGCCAGAAATCATTTACAGTAATAATAAAATTACAGTTTGTCTAACCTGCTTTCTTTGCAGTCAGAACTGTCTGCCTAGTTCCCCATTCTGGTTTTGAACTGCTGAACTGGACCAATCAGTGTGGGGTAAACTAGCTCTAAAATGATGCCTTGGACGAATCAGAACTTGGGACTCATAATCTGAGCCAGCCACAAGAGGATTGTATGGGCAGTGACTCTGGGAGATGTAGTGTAGACTTGGTGCCTTTTGGACCAACAGCAGCAGTCTATTGTGAGTGACAGCCAATCCAGTCAAGAACTGGGAGGAACTCAAAGGAAGTGCCGGTTTTTGTCTGTTGGGAGTTTCAGTTTGAGATCTGAAAGTGAAGGGAAAGAAACCCTGTGCTCCTTCCAGTGCACAGTTTCAGTCAAAACGTGTGCAAGGCCCAGAGTTCCGGTCTACAACTTGTGTAACTGCTTGTTAGGACTGAATCCGTCCTGTGAAAAGAATCAAAGGATCTCTGAAGAGTAGAAACCAGGCTCACCCTGTAGAAGACTGAAGAAATTGTTGAATTACACTCGGTCTGTCAGGAACTGAATCTGCTGTGTGTTCTCCTGGTTATTGTGCAGTAATTGCGATTGGGATACAGATGCAGCCTGCCTGGTATAGTGCTTTTTTTTTTTTACCATATAAATGTGTGAGGAGTCTCTTGGAGATCAAAAGTAGCCCTGCTGACATTGAAGGACCATATCTTCTTTGGAGGTCGTGAGTACTAATTCGGGGTCGCTCCCTGTTGAATTGCCACATTAAATCCAAATGGAATTACTGTACTGCTGACTGTTTAATTTTCCTTTTCTCTGTGTGAAAGGGCCCCTACCAGCTGCCACGGTTTGGACTAGCCACTAGGGCCTGGGTACCCAGGGACAGTAACTGGTAGGGATAGGCCTGTGCACAGAGCCATAGGTAGATAGTAAAGTGATAAGCTAATTAACCTGATTTCCCCCTGTCCTTGTTATATCCCCCTAAATAAATCAGAGCTGTTTGTTTCAACAAAGTTATACTGCCTGAGGTATTTGTCTATGTTAAAGTACTGTACTGTGATTGTTGCACTGTATCTTATTTTACAGGATGTCCCGGTGCCTGAACCAGCCTTGGGGGTAAGTGTATACTGTGAAGGTAATTCTGCTATATTGTGTGGGCCACTAGTGGGAAGAAAGGGGGGTTGCAGTGTCCCAGAGGGCTGTGACCAAGTAAGTTTAACTATTGCAAACCCTGACCTCTGGGTGGAGGCACCCGCCATTGGATCCAGGCCCTCAACCTGTTAGTGGCAAATCAGGCAGGGGTAGTAGCCCTGGGATAGCGCCATCTAGGGGTTACATTTGGAGGCTCACCGCTGGGATTGTGTGTCCTCTAGTGGCCATATTTACAAACCACTGTTAAGGGAAAAAAAATAAATAAATAAATAAATGGGTACCCCGACAGAAGTGGCTGTGCACCGGCTGGTGGAGTGGTGTACTGGGGAGGAGATCGACCCCCAAAATGCTATGCTTATCCTGGACATCCCCCTGGGTATCAATACGGACACTGTGCAGGGAGTACTTTCCAAGGTGGAAGGTTTACAAAATCCTGTGGTGGTGGGTCGGCACGCTAATCTGCTCACCCACACTTTCCTGGCCCTAGTAGAGTTTAAGGATCCCATAGATAGCTCCAAAGTACCACAGACCATTACCCCAGAGGGAGCCCTCACTGCTTGGAGAGTGATAACTAAGGACAGTAAAGACCCGGGGGGGAATGAGCCCCCACCACTATCTGAAACTTTTGAGGAGAAATTTGCTAAATGGTTGCTGGGAGAAGGGAAAACTGTGGAGGACTTGAAGAAACTATTCTTGCCACCTGGGGGTGTTCCTCCCCCAACACCCTCTCCTGCTCCAGTACCCGTAATGGTGGCTGAACCAATGCAGACTCCTATTTCTGCACCTGCCATTAGTCACGACTCTTACCGAAGGTTGAGGATCTTCTCTGGCACCCTCCCCACCCCCCAAGGGGAGGATGACTGGGAGACCTGGATAGACTATGTTGCCCCCCAAGTGCTAGAATGGCAATGCTTGGAAGCCGAAAAGCGAAAGAGGGTTAGTGAGAGCCTCCGAGGTCCTGCCCTGGCTACCATCCGTGCTAAACGGGCCAGTAACCCTGAAGCGACTGCACAAGCCTATCTTGAGGCCTTGGAGAATGTGTATGGGAGCCCAGATTCTGATGAGGACCTATGGTGGAGAGTAAGAAATGCACAACAGTACCAAGGAGGAGTTGTCTGTGTATGTCTCGGCTGGAAAAATTGTTGCAAGAATGCCTCAGAAAGGGTAGTTTGCCAGCGATTGAACTGGACCGAACCAGACTGGACAGAATCCTTAAGTCTGCCCCTTCTCAGAACTGCTGTTGCTTCAGTTACGCCTGGCAAATCGACTGGAATCCCCACCCTCCTATGATGAGTTAATGAGAGAAATTGAGGAGTTGAGAAAGGGACCTCGGGAGGGACCTGCACCAATAGCTGTGGCTATGACCCGAGTGACTGAGGGTGGCCCATCAAGTGAAGTTCAGGGGCAGAGGTTGGCAGTCAATGAGTGCTCTGATAAGGAAAAAGATATGCCACAATGGGGTAACTGTTGAGAGAGATCCGGGAATTCAAAAACAGTCCCTTTATGAAGGCCACGCCTGCAAGTACGGGCCCCGACCTATATCCGACTGCATCTGCTATGGGGGTGGGGATACCCACCCATGTATCTCCTGCTGATAACAGCTCCGAACTCGATTCCTTGACCATGGAAGTGGAGAAACTGACGCAGATGTCTCCAAATGCTTATCACGTCCGAGACAGAGATGGCACCAAGGTTTCCAGTTAGTAATACCCCTCTGGCTCCCAGTGTGGCACCTCGGCCAGCTCAAACTCCAAAAGTATGTTTTGCTATAATTGTGGGAAGGATGGGCACATGAAAAGGGAATGCCAATCCCCAAAAGACACTGACAAAGTTGCATATAGGCTACAAGGAGAGCTTCGAGAACAAATCAGTGGTTAAGAGGTGCCACGAAATGATCCCAGTGAGGGCACCAAAATGCTAATTCACGTCCTTTGTGGCAAGGTCAGTTGCCCAGGCCCCCACTACCGCCTCTCCAGACTGGTCCAGAATAGTGGGTCCTCCATGGAGACCACTGTAAGGTAAATGGAGTGTCTACAAGAGCTGTATTAGACAGTGGCTCCCAAGTGACAATTATGTTCCAGGATTGGTATCAGAAGCATTTGTCAGACGTACCCTTACAACCATTAGAAGGACTGCATGTATGGGGGTTAAGTGAGAAGGCTTACCCCTATTCCGGGTATATCCGAATTTGGCTGTCTTTCCCCACCTCCGTGGCTGGAGTGGCCGAACAAGTAGAGACCCTAGCCTTAGTGTGTCCCCCCACTGGACTGTATGATGGTGTCCCTTTGTTGATTGGAACAAATGCTCATATGTTCAGAAGGCTGGCACATTTGTGTTATGAAAACAGGGGTCAAAGACTAGTAGAGCTTTAAGAGTTCCGGCTTTAATTAAGAAGGCCTATGAGGCACAGAGAGATGCTGAAATATAGAACCAGAGGAACCGGTCGGAATTGTATGGAAGAAGGATCCTGAGTCTCTGATCCTGGCACCAAATGCCCAGTGTACCTTACAGGAGAGGTCCGTATCAGAAAGGATGTTAAGAATAAAATATTAATGTTGGATGCACCAGGCGATGGAAAATTGCCAGAGGGACTGCTGGTCAAGCCTAGTATTTTGCCCGCTAGAGCCCATGCTTATGCCAGAAGGGTAATGGTCCAAGTTCATAATGTGTCTGAAAGAGACATTCGAGTAAATAGAGGTTGCATCCTGGCTAATGTGCATTGTGCAGACACTGCAGTGCTACCCAGCAGCAAGAGTTCAAGGAAGAATGACAGAGTAACGCCTGACTTGTTTGATTTCGGCAACTCCCCGCTGCCAGCTGAATGGAAAGTGAGGATCAGTGAGAAGCTTGCCCAGAGAGACCAGGTGTTTTCTTTAAAGGAATGGGACGTAGGATGCGTGCAAGGAGCTGAGCACAATATCGGCTGCATGACGAAAGACCATTTCGTGAGAGGTCTCACGCCTGGCACCTGCTGATATAGATGATGTGAGACGCATCTGCAAGAGATGTTAGCGCTGGTGTAATACAAGAATCCAGAAGCCCTTATGCTTCCCCCATTGTGGTAGTGAGGAAAAGAATGGGACAGTAAGGATGTGCGTGGATTATCGCACCTTAAACCGGGCGGACTATCCTGATCAGTACACAATGCCCGCGATTCAGGATGCTTTGGACTGCCTAAACGGGAGCAAGTGGTTCTCTGTGCTGGATCTCCGCAGTGGGTACTACCAGATCCCGATGGCCCCAGAGGACCGTGAGAAGACAGCCTTTATCTGTCCGCTTGGCTTCTATGAATTCATGAGGATGCCTCAAGGGATTTCAGGTGCCCCAGCACTTTCAACGATTGATGGAGCGTGCAGTGGGGACATGAACTTACTAGAGTGCCTGGTATACCTAGATGATGTTATTGTGTTTGGCAGCTCACTGGAGGAACATGAGAGCAGATTATTTAAGGTATTGGATCGACTGGAGGACTTTGGCCTTAAACTGTCCATTGATAAGTGTCAATTCTTTCAAACATCAGTAAAGTATGGGACACATAGTATCCACCGAGGAATAGAGACCGACCTAAGTAAAGTTGAGGCCTTGACCACCTGGCCACAGCCCAAAAATCTAAAAAGAACTGCAAAGATTCCTGGATTCTGTGGTTATTATCGGCGCTTCATCAAGGACTATTCAAGAGTGATCCGCCTTTACTTAACCTTACTAAGGGTATCCCCAACCCACAAAAATACCAAAAGTCAGCGTCCCTCAAGACTGAAAGAGTGTATTTTCATCCGAGTGAAGTATTTGGGGCCCGCTGGACTCCTGATTGTGAGACTGCTTTTCATGAGATCATATATCAACTTACCCATGCTCCAGTGCTGGCCTATGCCGATCCAAGAAAACCTTACGTCCTGCACACTGATGCTAGCTTGCAAGGGTTGGGGCTGTGTTGTACCAAGAGCACGAGAATGGCCTGAGACCAGTGGCCTTTGCCAGTAGAAGCCTGACCCCATCCGAAAAGAACTATCCTGTACATAAGTTAGAGTTCCTAGCTTTGAAGTGGGCTATTGTTGACCAATTCCATGAGTACTTGTATGGGGCTAAAATACTAGTAAAACTGACAATAATCCTTTGACCTATGTGCAGACCTCAGCTAATGTTGATGCCACTGGCCACAGGTGGCTTTCTGCATTATCTACATATGACTATGCTCTCGACCGAGCAGGTCTGAACCACATAGATGCTGATGCTCTCTCCTGAGGCCTGTTCCCCAGAATGATTGGGTCCGATTGGCAGAACTCTGACATTCGGGCACTCTGCCGAAGTTTGACAGGGAGGAACAAATGTCCACGGACGCAGTGGACTGCATGGTGGATTGCTTGGGACCCTCTGAGAATTGCATACCTGCTGCTTATTGCCACTTTTCTGCAATAGACATTGGTGCACTGCCTCAGCTGGACAATGACAGTATTCGTGGGCTCAATCCTCACGATCCTATGATCAAATCAGCTTTAGAAGCCCTCTATGCAGGAAAAGATGTGTCCAAATTACGCCCACTGATTTGAGAACTGCACTGTTATACAAAGAAGGTCCTAAGTTGAAACTGATCAATAAACTGTTATATAGAGAAACAGTAGACAGAGGGGGACAAGTAGACAAACAACAACTGGTGCTGCCCACTGCCTTCGAGACTCAGTATTGAGGTCCTTGCACAACCACATGGGGCACCTTGGTATAGACAGAACACTTGACTTGGTGAGATCCAGATTCTATTGGCCTAAGATGGGGCTGATGTGGAGCAACACATACGAACTTGTAGTCGCTGCTTACAGAGGAAAGCTTTGCCCCAGAGGGCTGCCCCCCTTGTTAACATAACCACCAGTGCACCCATGGAGCTGGTCTGTATTGATTTTCTGAGTTTGGAGTCAGATCAAAGAAATATCAGTAATGTGCTGGTGGTCACTGACCATTTCACGAGATATGCCCAAGCTTTCCCCACCAAAGACCAGAAAGCATCCACTGTAGCCAAAGTACTAGAGAGAAAACTTTTTGTTCACTATGGGGCTCCACAAAGAATCCATTCTGATCAAGGGAGAGACTTTGAGAGTCGCCTGATCAAAGAGATGCTTTCTCTGTGGGGAGTGAGAAAGTCCAGAACCACTCCTTACCACCCCAGGGGGACCCACAGCCTGAACGTTTCAACCGCGCTTTGCTAGATATGCTAGGCACCCTGCACCCAAAGGACAAGCCTAGATGGAGCCAACAAATTAGCACCCTGGTACATGCTTATAACTGCACCAAAAGTGATGCCACTGGTTCTCCCCTACCGCCTTGATGTTTGGAAGAGAAGCTCACTACCGTAGATGTGTGTTTTGGGTCTCTCCTGATGGGGTTCAAGCTGACAACTATTTACAGTATGTGCAAAAGTTAAAGGCCCAGCTAACTCATGCGCACTCAACTGGCTCAAACCATGGCTGCCAAAAGAAATCTGCCAACAAAGAAAGGTATGATAAAAGGTGAAAGCACAGGAACTCCAGGAGGGAGATCGGGTATTGCTAAGAAATCTGGGACTGCATGGCAAACACAAGATTGCTGACAGATGGCACCATCTCCCACATTGTAGTGGGCAAACTAGATGATCTGCCAGTGTACAAAGTAAGGCCTGAGAACAATTCAAAAGATGTAAAACAATGCATAGAAATCATTTACTACCCATTGGACAAATCCTGATTGAGTCTGAGCCCCAGAAGATGCCCCTCTGGACCAGTGACTAGAGCTGCTGCTAAGAAAAGATCAAGGAAGTCTGCACCTACAGAAGCAGAGTTAAAGTGTTCCCCTGCACAAGTCCCAGTTGAGCATGACTGTCAGTCCATATCAGAAGAAAGTGAGAGTGACTTTGAATACTATCCTTCTTACGAACTGAGTCAATTGTTTCGGGGCAATCCCCTAGTCAATACTGGAGACAAAGCTGGGCCTTCTGGACTGTCTATGCCCCCAGCTTCATCCCTGGAGCCAATGCTCCCAGAAAGTGAAGTGCAAAGCATCAGATCAGATGAAATGGAATCATTGTGCATGGTTGAACTGTTTGAGCTTTCAGGAGAAAATGATAGATTGGGGCAGACTGGTGATACACCCGAACAAGAAGAGTATTTTGAGTGCCCTGACAGTCCACTGCCAGTGTCCGAAAGCTCTCCATGCGAGCCAAATGTTGTGGACTCAGAAACTGTAACTCCTGGAGCTGAAAGTGCCCCAAGTTCTAGCCTCTCTACCCCCATGGAGACTCCCCTGACAAGTGTGGACAATGCTGAAAATGAGGCTCAGAGTGCAGAGACTGTAACAGTTCCCCCTAGAAAGACTGGTCGAGCTGTAAAGCCTGTGGTGCACCTCAGTTATGATTCCCTTGGGAGGCCTGTGGATTTGCCTCTCAATGTTGTCCATAAAGGAGTGTGTCCCCTAGCTCACTGCCCAAACTGAGCATCAGTGCTAACTCCAAGTTACTTGTGTTGCCTTCTATATGGTGCCCTTGCCCCATCCAGCCCCAAGGTAACTGATAGGGAAGGGTCCCTCTTCAGGTTTCATGTACAAGAGGTAATAACTTGAGTTATGGTACAAATGTGTGTTATACTGTGTAAAGAGTGACGCACTGCAATGTTTCAGAAATGGTTCTTGGTAAAATGATGTATTGACTGATGATTACATGTGTGAGCCTAATGCAAATGTATATGGTTGCAGTTGAAACTTATGGGTACTTGCTTGACGCTGACAAGCTTTTTCCCAGGCCAGGAAGGTGTAACCCCCTGCAAATGGGGGTTCCCAAAAGACTTCCAGGAGCTTGCTTGAATGCTCCAAGCCTGAATGGTGTTTGATGTTTAAGCCATTTATCAGTGAGTGTTTTTAGAACCTCTGGTACTGTCTCTTTAAGAGCTGTCTGCTTGCAGAC
Source organism: Neoceratodus forsteri (assembly GCA_016271365.2). Lineage (NCBI taxonomy): Eukaryota > Metazoa > Chordata > Ceratodontiformes > Ceratodontidae > Neoceratodus > Neoceratodus forsteri. Next base: position 705,812,069 of record CM057459.1, on the reverse strand, counting down.
ATAATTAGTTTGTATGGGGACTGTGTGTTTCTTTGATTGAGTACCACTCAAGCTGCTGCCAATTCACCCCATTTTGCAGTCACTAGGAGTGCAAAGGAACCTGTCTGAAAGATGTAACTGATTGCCAGAAATCATTTACAGTAATAATAAAATTACAGTTTGTCTAACCTGCTTTCTTTGCAGTCAGAACTGTCTGCCTAGTTCCCATTCTGGTTTTGAACTGCTGAACTGGACCACAGTGTGGGAAAACTAGCTCTAAAATGATGCCTTGGACTAATCAGAACTTGGGACTCATAATCTGAGCCAGCCACAAGAGGATTGTATGGGCAGTGACTCTGGGAGATGTAGTGTAGACTTCGGTGCCTTTTGGACCAACAGCAGCAGTCTATTGTGAGTGACAGCCAATCCAGTCAAGAACTGGGAGGAACTCAAAGGAAGTGCCCGTTTTGTCTGTTGGGAGTTTCAGTTTGAGATCTGAAAGTGAAGGGAAAGAAACCCTGTGCTCCTTCAGTGCACAGTTTCAGTCAAAAACGTGTGCAAGGCCCAGAGTTCCGGTCTACAACTTGTGTAACTGCTTGTTAGGACTGAACCTGTCCTGTGAAAAGAATCAAAGGATCTCTGAAGAGTAGAAACCAGGCTCACCCTGTAGAAGACTGAAGAAATTGTTGAATTACACTCGGTCTGTCAGGAACTGAATCTGCTGTGTGTTCTCCTGGTTATTGTGCAGTAATTGCGATTGGGATACAGATGCAGCCTGCCTGGTATAGTGCTTTTTTTTTTACCATATAAATGTGTGAGGAGTCTCTTGAGATCAAAAGTAGCCCTGCTGACATTGAAGGACCATATCTTCTTTGGAGGTCGTGAGTACTAATTCGGGTCGCTCCTGTTGAATTGCCACATTAAATCCAAATGGAATTACTGTACTGCTGACTGTTTAATTTTCCTTTTCTCTGTGTAAAGGGCCCCTACCAGCTGCCACGGTTTGGACTAGCCACTAGGGCCTGGGTACCCAGGGACAGTAACTGGTAGGGATAGGCCTGTGCACAGAGCCATAGGTAGATAGTAAAGTGATAAGCTAATTAACCTGATTTCCCCCTGTCCTTGTTATATCCCCCTAAATAAATCAGAGCTGTTTGTTTCAACAAAGTTATACTGCCTGAGGTATTTGTCTATGTTAAAGTACTGTACTGTGATTGTTGCACTGTATCTTATTTTACAGGATGTCCCGTGCCTGAACCAGCCTTGGGGGTAAGTGATACTGTGAAGGTAATTCTGCTATATTGTGTGGGCCACTAGTGGGAAGAAAGGGGGTTGCAGTGTCCCAGAGGGCTGTGACCAAGTAAGTTTAACTATTGCAAACCCTGGACCTCTGGGTGGAGGCACCCGCCATTGGATCCAGGCCCCTCAACCTGTTAGTGGCAAATCAGGCAGGGGTAGTAGCCCCTGGGATAGCGCCATCTAGGGGTTACACTCGTAGTACCTGGGAGTGTTGCACTTGCAGATCCCAGGTTGCCTGCACATGGAATAGAGGAGCTGTACACAGGGCCCAGGAGTGTGGAGCTTGCTTTTCCTAGGCTGCCTGTGAGGAGCACACACAGCCCCGAGAGTGTGAACTATGCTTGTCCCAGGCTGCTCAAACTTGGAGTAGAGGAGCATTACAGAGGGCCTGGGATTGTGGGTATGCTTCTCCCAGGCTGCCTAAACTCTGAGAAGAGGAGAGGAGTTCTACATTAAGCCCAGGGTGTGTGACGTGCTTGTCCCTGGCTGCTTATGACAAAAGGAGCTGTATGAGGCCCAGGAGTGTGGGCATGCTTCTCCCAGAGTGCCTATGGGAAGAAGAGCTATACACAGGGCATGGAGTGTGAAGCATGCTTGTCCCTGGTTGCTTATGACAAAGGAGCTGTACACAGAGCCCAGGAGTGTGGGCATGCTTCTCCCAGAGTGCCTATGGGAAGAGGAGCTGTACACAGGGCATGAGAGTGTGAGGCATGCTTGTCTCAAGCTTCCAATAAGAACAGGAGCTGTACACAGAGCCAGGGAGTGTGGGGCATGCTCATCCAAGGCTGTCTATGAAAAGAGAAGCTTTACATAGATTCCGGGAGCATGGGATATGCATATACTTGTCCCAGGCTGTTTGTGGGAAGAGGAGCTGTACACAGATTTTAGAGATAATGGGTGTGCTCTCTCCAGACTGTCTGAGAAAAGAAGCTGTACACAGGGCCAGGAACGTGGGGCACGCTCCATCCCAGCTGTCTGTGAGAAGAGGAGCTGTGCACGGGGCTCGGGATTGTGGGGCATGCTCGTTCCTGCCCATTTATGAGAAGAGAAGCTGTACAGGCCAGCCTGCTGGCACAGCGATAGGGCTATCACTCGTGATACCGGCGACCCAGGTTCAGGAACGAGCCTGGGTTGCCAGAGGCCCGGTCAGGGTGAGGAGGATTAAGCAATATAAGGGATGCTGTCCTCCTCCTTCTGGGAGGGAGGGTTTCCGCACCCGCTGCACTACTGCCACCTGGTGACCACTGGTGACAGTACAGTTCATGTTGCCACGAGGGAGGGGTGGACGTTGGCTGGAGGCCAGAGTGGCAGCACGTCTTTGTGTGCGCATGCCTTCTTGGGCTCCCTTGCATGCTATCACCCATGGGAAGTGGGACCATATGAGAAATGAACCCCCCCCCCACATGCTTAGGACCTCCTCAACTGGTGGTCACCCCAACCCCTGGCATGACCGCCATGGGGAAACCATGATACAGAACCGTTCTTCAGGACGGCCCCACCATGAGGGGGCGATCTTGCAGGGTTGATATTCTACGGCTGGGGTGTGCTGTGGCGTCGGGGCTGCTCCGGGGTCAAAGCCATGGCCGGGGTGAAAAAATATAAAAAAAAAAAAAAAAAGTGCTGTAGAGACCCTGGGAGTGTGGGACATGCTCATTCCAGTCCGAATATAGGAAGAGGAGCTATACAAAGGACCAGGAAGTGTGGGTCATGCTGGTCCTAGGTTGCCTATGAGAAGAGGAGCTGTACACAGGGCCCGGGAGTGCGGAGCATGCTCATTTTAGGCTGCCAATGAGAAGAGGAGCTATATACAGGGCTCAGGAATGTGGGGCATGCTCATCCCAGGCTGCCTGCAAGAAGAGGAGGAAGTGTATATCATGCCCCAGAGTGTTGGTATGCTCTTTCCAGGCTTTCTGTGAGAAAAGGAGCAATACACAGGGCCTGGGAGTGTGAGGAATGCTCATCCCAGGCTGCCTTACCTTGGAATTATTTATTTCTTTTTATTTATTAAATTTTGTTAACCGGTATCCACTGGGCCCTGAAGGTCCCTTTTCAGGGGCTGACTTGAGGTTTGTTACATATGGTTTGAACATACAGACAGGTATCACAGTGTCAGACATATCTTACATGGTCACTAGGACAGTTTTCAATTTTCCAGTTTTTGTGTAAGAGGGACGTGAAGTACATGATATTGGTTGGTACAGTAGTACATTTAATACAGTGATACAGAACAGTACATGTAATGCCGTGGGTATATTACACTGTTGAGTACAGTATGGCAGAGTAGTACAAATCATACAGGGTTATGAGTACATCATAGTTTCTGTAGAAGAGGGCAGCAAATACATTATAGTATAGAGTACAGCAGTGACGACAGATGTGGGTAAGGTGATAAGTGCTTTGAGTGCCACGGGAGGTTCCAGCATGGGCAGAGTACCCGCTAGAGGTATGCTCTTCCAGGCTGTCTGTGAGAGGAGGAGCAGTACACGGGCATGTGATGTGGCGATGCTTGTTCCAGGTTATGAGAAGAGGAGCTGACACAGATCCTGGAAGTGTGGGGCATGCTCAACCCAGGCCGTCTGTGAGAAGAGAATGTGTACATATGGCCCAGGAGTCTGGGACGTGATCATCCCAGGTTGCCTATATGAGATGAGGAACTGTACACAGGGCCCAGCAATGTGGGGCATTCTCATCCCAGGCTATCGAGGAGAAGAAGGCCTGGGAGCTGGAGAATGCTTGTCCTAGGTGTCTATGAGAAGAGGAGGGGCACCCAGGGTTGGGGAGCGTAGGGTATGCTCATTCCAGGCTGTCTGAGAACAGGAGCTGTACACAGGGTGTGGGAGTGTGGGGCATGCCCATTCCAGGCCATCTATGAGAAGAGAAGCTGAACACAGGGCCCGGGAGTTTGCAGCATGCTTGTCCTAGGCTGCCTATGACAACAGGAGCTGTACACTAATCCTGAGATTGGGGGGGTATGCGTGTTCCAGGTAGTCTGAGAAGAGAAGCTGTACACAGTGCCTGGGAGTGCGGGGCATCATGGTTGTCCCAGGCTGTCTGTGAGAACAGGAGCTGTAAAGAGGGCTCAGGTGTGTGGGTTATACTCATCCCATGCTGCCTGTGAGAATAGGAGCTGTAAAGAGGGCTCAGGAGTGTAGGTTATACTCATCCCAGGCTGTCTGTGAGAAGAGGAGCTGTAAAGAGGGCTCAGGAGTGTGAGTTATTCTCGTTGCAGGCTGCCTGTGAGAAAAGGAGCTGTACACAGGGCCCATGAACATGAGGCATGCTTGTCCCAGGCTGCCTATGAGAAGAGGGTCGTATACAGGGCCTGGGAGTGTGTGGTATGCTTGTTCCAGGCTGTATACGAGAAGAGGAGTGGTACAAAGGGCCCAGGAGTGTGGTGCTTGCTTGTTCCAGGCAGCTTATAAGAAGTGGAGCTGTACACAGGGCTCTGGATTGTGGGGCATAGAAACGTATAGAAACTTAGAATTTGACAGCACATAAGGACCACTTGGCCCACCCAATCTGCCCATTTTCCTACCTGCATTATTACAGCAGACCGTACTTATTCTACAGTTCCCTTCCTTTCCACTATGATTCATTTGTGCCTGTTCCTGTTTCTTGAGCCCCACCACTGTTTTTCACCCATACCACCTCTGCTGAAAGGCTGTTACAGGAATCCACCACTCTTCTTTCTGTAAAGCTTTTATCCTCCCTGGGAGCCCTGGCAGTTGGCGGCGGTCTCTTTCAGAGACTCACTCTCGCTTCCTGCATCCCCATATTGCCGACCCTAGTCAGTCCCCCATAGATTCCCACCTGGTGGGGCCAGGAGGGATGGCATTGGTACTTCCCACCTCCAGAGACCTAATCCAGATACGTCAGCCACCCCTGCAGACACAGGGAGCCATCATGAACCTACCAGGCTCCAGTTTTTCCACTTTTCTCCCATCCCCCCTCCCATCGATGTAATGATGTCAGCACGTGTCTCCCAACCAGTACTGCCCTCCAGCCACTGCCAGAGGGCAGTCAATGAAAGGGCCGACCAGGTCTCCTCCCTATAAGAGAGGAGAGCAGTCCTCCGGACGCCTATCCTCTCTCACCTGGCCCAAGCTCATTCCCAAACCTGGGTCACCGGCGCAGCGAGTTGTGGGGCTTCCAGTGCTCAACCCCTCAGTGCCACTGGTCGGCCCTCCACAACTTTTTCTGTGAAGAGTACTTCTCACATCTCTCCTGAATCTGCCCTACCCCCCCTCCAGCTTCTTATCATACCGCCTTGTCCTAGAACCTTTTTTTCTGAAAAATACTTCCCTCCTGTACTATACCTTATTTACTCCTGTGAGGTATTTGAAGGTCTATCCTATCCCCATCTCCTTCCTCTCTTCACGGGTGTACTTACTGAGGTCCTTTAGTCTTACCTCGTGGGGCTTTTGATGTAGACCCAGCACTATTTTAGTTCCTCTTCTTTGGACCACCTCTACTCTATGTCCTTCTGGAGATGTGGTCTCCAGAACTGGACACAGTACTCTAGGTCTTACAAATGATCTATACAGAGGCAACACCACCTCCCTCTTTCTGCTGGTGATACCCCTCCCTGTGCACCCCAGCATCCCACTAGCCCTCCCAACTGCCTTGTTGCACTGCCTGGCCACGTTTAGGTAATCTATGATTACCCCAGGTGTGTTTCCTGCTTAGTGGTTGTCAATACCAGTCCACTCATTTTGTATTCCACCCTGGGTTTCTGTGCCCTAAGTGCATTATGTTGCACTTTTTTGCATTGAAACCCAGCTGCCATACCCTTGACCACTCCTCTAGTTTTCTCAGGTCCCTGCTCATCCTTTCCACCTCCCTCCTTCCCCCAATGTGTCCATCCTATTTTAGATTTTGGTGTCATTTACAAAGTGACAGGCCTTCCTTCCAAGCTCTCTGCAGTATCATTTATAAAGACATGAAAGAGGACTGGTCCCAGCACTGATCCCGAGGTGCGCTGGTCACACCCCTTCCTCAGAGTGAACTCAGTTTGCCACCACCCTCTGTCGCCTGTCCCTTAACCAATTTCTTATCCAGTTTACTACCTTTGGACGCACTCCTAAGCTACCCAGCTAACTTACTAGTCTCCTATGTGGAACGGTGTCAACAGCCTTACTGAAATCTAGGTAGGCCACGTCCACCACTCAACCCAGATCTAAATCCTTTGTCACCCAGTTAAAGAAATCTGTTAAATTTGCTTGAGATGACCTCCACTGTAAACCTATGCTGCCTCTGGTCTTGTGACCCCCACCCCCACCCCCGGATTTAAGATATTCCATAATCCTTTCCTTCAGTAGTGATTCCATTAACTTTCCCACCACGATGTCAGGCTGACTGGCCTATAATTGCCAGCCTTCTTTCTCCGTGCTACCACTTTTGTGTAGTGGGACTACATCTGCACTGGTGCAGTTCTCCAGAACCACTGCTGTTTCTAGTGAGATGTTAAATGACACTGTCAGAGGTGCAGACAGTATTTCCCTGAGCTCCCTCAATACCCTGGGATGCACCCCATCTGGCCCCATCGTTTTGTCCACTGCACCTTCAGATTACCAAGTTCCTTCAGGACTTCCTCCTCGAAAAAAGGACTAGTATCCACCTCCCTCCAAAGCTTGTGTTACATTTTTGTGGCCCCTCCCCTTTTCCTTCCTCTGTGAACACTGAATAAAAGTATTTGTTCAGGATGTCTGTCTTTTCCTGGTCCCCCTCTACACAGTCCACCCTTTTCATTTTTAACCTTACAATCCCAACTCTGGTCTTCTTTTTTCACTTACATACCTATCTTCAGTTTGCGCCTTTGCACTCCTTGCTGCTTTCTCTGCTTCCATCAGTTTTCCCAGTACACCTCCCTATCCTCCTGTCTCTGCTTCGCCTTATACCTTCTGAATGCTACACTTTTAGCCTTTACCTTTTCAGCTACCTCTATTGAGAACTATAGTGGTCTCTTTTTCCTCTTGCTTTTGTGCACTTGTTTGATGCAGAGGTCAGCAACCACTGATGCAGGCAGGGAATACGGGCAGACTGGGTGGGCCTGGCAGTCCTTATCTGCCGTCAGATACTATGTTACTGTGTTTGTTGCCTTTACTATGCTCCCTTTTGGCTTCACTTGCTGTTCCTCCACCCCACCCAGGCCATCCCCCCCTGCCAGGTCATCCCTGAGGCATTCCCCATCTTTATAAAATCTGCCCTTCTGAACCACAGGACACTCACCCTTGTGAGGTTCTATTCCACATCTGTTCTTATATTGAGCCACATTGTACAGTGATCATTGGCCCCCATGTAGGCTCCCACCCTTGATGTCTGCAGTACTGGCCCTGTTAGTGAGTACCAGGTCCAGCACTGCCCCATCACAAGTGGGTTCACGGACTATTTGCCTGAGGAACGTCCCATGCAGAGAGTCCAGGATATCCATACTTCCATCTGAAGCTACTGCTGGGAGGCTCCAGTCTACATCTGGCAGGTCGAAGTCCCCCACGAAACACCATTGGGTGGTGATATGTGCCCACTGTGGGAAGTTTGCACCTGTTCTGGCAACAAGCCCTGGACTGCTAGCACTTTGGAGTTTGTAGGTAATGCTTTTAAACTTGCTATTCTGGACTGAGCCTTATCTGACTCTGGGTATTTGTAAAGTGTGGGGATTTTGGTTTGGCTGGTTGTATTACTTAACGACTGCTCTGCCATTACTAGCTTAACAACCCCTTTTTATGTGCATGTGTGTTAAGAAGGATTGAGGGAAGGAAAGAAGAGGCTATGGTGCTTTATGGGGAAAACATAAAAGTGATGGAGATACAGGGAATACAGGGGGAGGCAGAGGTACTATGGGTCACCCTAGAGATGGGGAATTTATTTAATTCTCGGATTAATACCTTTGATCTAAAGAGCTCATTTACAAAGGTTCCACATCGAATGGTACAGACACTTTACTGGGACATTTTACAACACAGGTTAAATATATAATAATTAAATGGAGTCATTGTTCGTTCTGGAGTGATCTACAGACCTCCGACACAGGGGGAGGAATTAGATTAGGTACTGGCGGAAGCTACTGGCAGGATGGCAGAAAAGGGGGACTCCACTGAAGGTTTTAAAACAGAAATAGCTTTCTCAAGGAGTCATGTGATACGCTTCATATATCTTATCATTTATTTGGTGCTAAACCATTTTTTCATATTTCACAATTTCCATTATTGCTACCCCATCATCTTTGCCATAGGTTTGATCATAATTTGGGGCCTATCACAAAGAACTTTATTAGCATTTCTCTCTTCACGGATAGTAATGCCACAACTACCACTTGTGTTATTAGATACATTCTGTATCTCTCTTTCACTGTACTTGTTCAAAAGCCCTCAATACTGGAGGCTGGAGCAGCGGGAGGGCAAAAGGTTGAATTACTTTTGAAACAGTACTGATCTATGTTAATTGTATTTGATACACGAGTACCACTTTTCTCCAAATAATACTTCAAATAAAGTTTTCTAATGAACTTGCATAAATAAAGCAATCAACTTGATTAGTGTTAACAGGAATAACTGAAAGAACTTTAGAGATCACAGAAAGTTCAGTTTGGGCCAAAGTGTGGCTAGATGGATTTAATGGTGCTTGTGTCTGTTCTGCCTGTTGTATTGTTAATTGTTCTGTCTGCAATTCCCCTACAGTTGTTGAAGTTTCCGTCCTCTGGTTCTTGGTCCAGTATCCTTCTCTCCTCCCACGTCGTCCCCTTCTGGTCCTCTTTCTTCCTGGCCTGGCTGGAAAGTGATTCTCGGGCTCCTCCTGGGGGCACTCCTCTAGCCTTACTGCCTGTATACAAGTGGATACATTTTGTATAGAAATCTGAGGTAACAGGGAGACATGTTTACAATAGTGACATTTTTATTAGAGGGGAACAAATATGTAGATATTAATGTTTTCCTGTTCTGTATATCTATATATTTAGAACATTGGGATTCCACCTGTGTGTGAACATGTCCTTGGCTGTCTCAAAGTATCATCTCAGTGATTCTCTTTGGGAGGAAGAGAAGTTTGAACTGTTATGGAAGGCAAGTTGGAATCCCACCACTGGAGATGGCTATCTTCATGTTCAACGTTCATTGGTGAAGGACTTCTCATGTCTTTTAAGAGATTAATTCAGCCTTGGATTTTTTAACTTGGTTGTTGCAATTTTTCTATTTTAACTATATAATTAATTTATATATGGGAATCGGTTTAATACAAAGAACTGAGGGAGTAATATTGATGTCATGCTCTGAGACATATTCAGGTGACACCTGACATTAGTTTTTGCCCTTGAAAAATTGCCTTTAGGACATGGAATGCCATTGGGTGGTGATCTGTAGCCACTGTGGGAGTTTGCACCTGTTCTGCTATGTCCAGTACTGCTAGCACTCTTTGGAGTGTGTAAGAAATAATGCTATTTAAACTTACTCTTCTGATCTGAACCTTATCTGACTCTTTGGGTATTTGGCAAGTGCGAGGTTTCTTGGTTTGGCTTCCTGAACAGAGTATAGCTATGTATGGTTATGTCCCAGTCATGGTTTTCAGTGCACTATGACTCTGTAATGGCCACAATATCCACGCTGGCCTCTGCCTCGATGGTCTGTAGGTCTGGAATCTTATTTCCTAGACTTCTAGCATTCGCACACATGGCCTTACAGATTTTGCTTCCACTCCGCTTATTACCCCGATTTTTTCCTTTTTGCCTTTCACCCACTCTTTTTAATGCTCCCGTCCTCTTCCCCTTTGTCCACTTGCACCCTTGGGGATTCCTCTTACCACAGGTTCTTCTTACTTTCTACTTCAGCCAGTGGAGGGGGGTGCTGTTTCTGCCTTCCTAGTTTCTTCCACCACGCCCACCGGCTAGTTTAAATGTTCATCTAAGTAACATTTAAACCGTCCACTAAGGACTACAGTTCCCTCCTGGATGGATGCAGGCCATCACCCTGAATAGGTCCTTATTCTCCCAGCTGGATTCCCAGTCCCCAGTGTAGCCAAACCTCCCTTCTGCACCATTCCTTTGGCCATGACTTGAAGCTCCTAGTGCAGAGATCCCTCCTCCCCCCGTCAGACAGCATCTCAGTGAAAAGCCACTGAATGGGCAACCTATGTATGACTCCTCCTCGGCTCCCAAATTCCCTGCACTATCTCAGCCCCATCCCTAGCCAGTTCATTAGTCCTCAGGTGACAATGACATCCAGCTCCTCTTCCTTCCTGCTGCCCTAACGATCCTTAGGATCCTCTTCCCATCCTCCGGCCCTGGTGCCATAGGCACCCAACCTGCCTCTCTCTCTCTCTTTCATTCCCAAGACTGTACTCCTCACAGTCAATTCCCCAAGTAGAGTTGCTTCCTCCTCCTTTGGAGTCCTCTGCGACCCTCCTTGGGGTCTTCATTATAGGGGCCCCCACATCCTCCCTGGGCATTACCACAGGTCCCTCTTCCTGGCAGTCCCACCCTGCCAGAGTGACATAGGAATTACGTTGTGGTACTGTTGAATGTACCTCTGTCCCACCACCCCACCCTTCCAGAGCCCACCATAGTACAGCTGTTTTTTTTCTCCCTAGCATCCTCTGAAGTAATAGTGGCAGACTTGGTGGCCCCAAGGTGGGGGAAGAAGTCCTCCAAATCCTAGCCAACTTGGCCTGGAGTCTAGTAGTCTAGTAGCAGATTTTATTTATTTGAGGTGCCTTTCCCCGAAGACTCAGAATGCCTTTACAAAACATAAATCACAAACAGCATATTGTAATATAATCATATATCTAAAATCTAACAAATACAAATATTATAAAATCTAAGAAATAATGATATGCCTTACATTCTAAAACAATAACACCGCTTATGTCTACTTAGTCCCCAAAGGCTTGTTAGAAAAGAAATGGCTTTAGTTTTCTTTTAAATATTTCAAAGGAGGGAGCCTCCGTCAGGTGCCCAGGCAGCAAGTTCCAGAGGGTCAGCGTGGCCACCTCAAAGCCGATCCCCAGGGATTTCAGTTCACCCTGGGACCTCCAGGAGACCCCCGCTGACTGGGGAGAGCGTCTTGGGGTGTAGGGATCAGAAGCTCCTTCAGGTAACTCAGACCCAGCCCACATGGGGCCTTATAGGTCTACAGACCTGTCTTAAAGGAGATGCACCAGTGCATCAGCAGCCATTGCAGTTCGCATTGCACTGGTGAAATATGACAAACTCTCAAAAGACCCATCAATAGCCATGCTGCAGCGCTCAGCAGCTGTAGGCACCGTAGCGCACCCCCTCTGACCCTGAGGTAGAGCGCATTACAGTGTTCAAGTCTTATGATAAACGCATGTATCAGTATGGCCAGGTTGTCTGGGGGGATAAGGGATCTTGTTCGGCCAATATTTCGAAGATGGTAAAATCCATTCTGGACAACTGCTGACACCTTAGTATCCAGTGTCAGCTCGCCGTCCAGAAGGACGCCCAAATGTTTCATCTTGGTGGAGGCCTCAGTTTGGATGTGCCCATAAGAAGCCCTAAATCCTCCCCAGAGGCCTCCACTCCCTCCTTCTGACCCGGCTCAACCACCAACACTTCTGTCTTCCCTGGGTTGAGGTCAGCCAGTTTGACGACATCCATGACCAGATCCAGGACAAGTACTTATTCAGCATGTCAGCCGCATCTGTTCTTCCTAATGCGAAAGATGGGTAGAGCTGGATATCATCAGCATAACAATGAAACCCAAGCCCAAACAGCCTTATGTCCTCACCCAAGGGCAGCATATACACTGAGAATAACATGGGAGAGAGGACAGAACCGTGGGGCACTCTACAGGACAGGGCCACTGAGCTAGAGGAATAATTCACCAGCACCACCCTCTGGGACCTTCCCTGGAGGAAGGACTCAAACCAGCTGATGACTTTGCCAGTGAGTCCAACATACTCCCTCAGCCTGTCCAACAACACCCCATGATCCACAGTGTTAAATGCTGATGAGAGATCAAGGAGGATGTGAATAGATTGCCCTCCCCATCCTTCGCCCTGAGCAGGTTATTCAGCACCCCTACTAATGTGGTCTGCATGCTGTGCATAGCCCTAAAACCTGACTGACTGGAGAACTTTTTAAATCTGGAAGTCCGTGAGGTGACTCTCAAGCTGCTCTGCAACTGCCTTCTCAAGAACCTTCCCTAAAAGGGAAGATTTGAAACATGTCGGTAATTTATCAAGATATCAGGGTCCAAAGATGGTTTCTTCAACAGGGGCTTCACCAGAGCCTGTTTAAGAGGCTCTGGAAAAAAACGTCATTAAGGAACACCCAAAACCAGGCCCAAAGCCTCAATGCAGTCGATAATAATCGATCAGGCCCGGGTCCAAGCTGCAGAAAGTTAGTTTCAGCCTCCAAATCACCCCACAGACATCCTCCATCGTCATCAGTTGGAACTCTCCCCAGGGGGACTGAGCGCAAATGTCTCCCCGAGGCTCAACCTGTCGGATTGTAACAATCCACCAGGAGAAATCTCAGCCCTAACAGAGGACACCCTGTCTAGCAACCTCCTCTCTCAACCCAGAGAGGTGCGTGCGGATGGAGCAGCACCGCAGTCTCCAGAAGGACTCTCTGAAAACTGCTGCCCCACAGCCACTGCACTGCACTACTCCCAGCATTCTGAATTTCTTTTCTTCCTGTGTTACCTGGAAATACTTTGGGATGCTTATCCCTGATAGGGCGTCCCGTTTGTGTTTCTCCCATGCCGTGTTTAAATCTCTTTTATATTGCTCCTGTTCCCAGTTTTGGCCTACCTTTGACCTTCCCAGCACTGACTGTTACACAGCAGTGAACAGGTGCTTTACCATAGTTGACCGGCAGGGTCCCTTGCTTTCCTGCTGACACCTGCCGATGCCTAAGATGCTAGTTACTTGTTCCACTCCTTCACTGTTCTACTCTCTCACTGGGAAATGAACGTGCTGGACACAGTAGAGTAGAAGCAGGGTTTTAAATAATTAACTAGCAGTTTTTTCCTTGGTACAATGCTAACTGTACAGAAAGTATTTATACAGATTTTCTAGAAGTGTTTTGTTTGTTAAACACAGTGAGGCAAGTGCTATGCATTTTCACAATGTTTTAGCACTTTTATGACCAAAACGCTAATCAATTTTTGGAGTTAAATAAAACCCTGAGAAGTGCCTTTATAGTGTTCTTGTAAGAAGGCACTAAGCCTCTGTCAGTGCCACCCCCCCAATTACACACCTGATTCACTTGGTTTCCTTAATCTACTCAGCCTCAGATTAATCTCCTGAGCTAGTTTCTCCCACACCAGCTTTTACAATTTTAAAGATGAATTAAGCTCTCAAACTCTGCCTACAAATGTCTCTCTCTCTCCCACTTACCTTCGGTATGAAGATAATATAAATACATGTACCTTTATGGTAAAGCTAGGTGTTTTACTGCTATCTGTCAGCTAAGTCTGTTCTTCTAGCTCAGGCCCCAACATGCTTGTGCCAAGCTGCCTGTGAGAAGAGGAGCTGTACACAGGGTCCAGGAGTATGAGTATGCTTGTTCCAGGCAGTCTATGAGAAAAGGAGCTGTATACAGATCCCTGAGTGTGGGATATGCCCCTAGGCCATCTGTGAGAACAGGAGCTATGTACAGAGGCTGGAAGTGTTTGACATGCTGGTTTGAGGCCATCTATGAGAAGAGGAGTTGTACAGATCCCAGGAGTGTGGGGTAAACTAGTTTCACGCTGTCTATGAGCAGAGGAGCTGTACACAGGGCTCGAGAGTGTGGGGCATGCTTCTTCCAGGCTGCCTATGAGAGAAAGAGCTGTACACAGGCCCCAGGAGTGTGGGGCAAGCTCATATCAGGCTGTCGATGAGAAGAGGAGCTGTATACAGGGCCTGGGAGTGTGGGGCATGCTTGTTCTAGCTGCCTATGAGAAGAGGAGCTGTACACAGGGCTTGGGAGTGTGGATTATGCTCATTCCAGGCTGTCTATGAGAATAGGAGCTGTGCACAGGGCCCAGGAATGTGAGGCATGCATACAGCTGTACACAGGGCCTGGGAATGTGGGCATGCTTGTCTCAGGTCCTCTATGAGAAGAGGAGCTATACACAGGGCTCGGTAAAGTGCATGCTCACCTTAGGCTTTGAGAAGAGGAGCTCTGCACAGGTCAGCTTTGTATTGTTCTAGTAAATGGTTGTCTTCTCTTTGTCCTCTTGTAGTAGACAGGCAACCTTGGATGATCAGGTGTCATTAAGAGACTGAGGGGCCCATGAGTGTTGAAATGTAAAGAAAGCTGAAATAGAACAGTGCTGCAGTAGGCACCATTCAGCGTGAGTATGTTAATAAATAGAAGGGTGTCATTTGTTCGTACTAGTGATTGCAGCTTATGCTAGGAACACTTAAGTTTTATTTTTAATTGAGCTCCTTCCTTGCCCTGCTATTAAATTTAGTAGATGGAGGACCACAGTATATCAATAATAGTGCACTCTCTGTGATGCTATCCTGCATAGGTAAGCAGCAAATAACTGAAAACCAGTATAAATTCTGAAGCAGTTTTTCTTTTATTGCAGATAACTGTATCTTCGGGAGGGATGTTGGTGCAAAAATTAAACGTGAGCGATTTGCAGTTTGAAACTGGGCACTTTGACGGAACTATGGCTTATGCACAGAACAAGGTTTGTTACATCCATTTCAAGACATTCATATTACAGCTGTTAAGCTGAGAGATACCAGACATAGGCTAGCAAATCATTTACTGCAAGGAGGCTTATAACAAAAAAATGTTTTATTGTGTCTTATTCTAGTGCTCCACCCATATGTGGTAGTAATTTATATTAATAGAGAATATAGTTTTCTAATTCACATGTGGATTCATCTGATACTGTAGCAACAAAAGATTGTTTAACGTTGTCTATAAAATGGGCTTCTGAATTCTAGCAACTTCACTGGTCTAAACACATCACCTAACCTTTGTTTAATCTCTGGAATACTCACAGATCATGACTAATCTACTCTAATATATCTAGCAACAGCCTAACTGACTGAAAACAAAATCGTTTTCCAATAAAAAAAAAAGTTCTTATATTATAAAGTGCAAAACTTACTCCAGGGCATAGATGTATTGATTTATAATTAATGTATTTATTTAAATCCAATTTTGTTTCAATGTTAACGTTTTTAATTCTTTATTTACTCCCTTGCCACCAGCCACCCGGTACCTCAGCCCGGTCACAGACCACAGGCTTCCACCCCCAGACTTCCCAGCGCTGCAGACAATGGGATAGGTCAGAGGGCTGGCCTGGGGGCTAATTGAAGCCGTCGCGGGCTTCATCGAAGGTGGCCAGCAGCTGCTGTTTTTCCTGGGGGGGATGTGCAATGACATCCTGCGTCCGTCTTACCACCAGTACATGCTAGGCGCCAGTAGCTGCGTAACCCCCGGCCTCCACCAGGGGTCCATCAAGCGCCAGGCACACTCCCCATCCTTCTCCCCCCGGCCAGCCCTCCAGTGACTCGGGTCCATTCCCGAACCCGGGTCGCTGGCATCACAAGCAGAAATCCAACCACTGCACTGACGGGCTGACTTAATGTTACATTTTTTATTGAAAAAAACTATTTAAATCCTTTTTTGCCAGGTAAACAAATGGAGCCCAAGGTTCATTTCCAGTTGCATCCTGGGATAGGGAAGGGAGGATGAGCTATACATAGGGAATACATGCAGTCACTACAGGAAGGCAGTATACAAGAAGATGCAAGTTATATAGAGAAAATATACATTTACAGCAAAACTTGTGTGTGGGTGCAGGGGATGTTGCAAACATAAGAGCCAACTGAATACACTTATTATCATGGTCATAATACATAGGGCAGGAGCCATCTAAGGAGTCAGGAGTACTGAGCTGCCCTACAAACCAGTAATGTGTATTGGGCATTAATGGACTTTTTAGGTGGTTGGGAGGACACTCGGCCTTCAGCCTTGTGCCTCATAACCACCCAGGGCATGCATTACTGCAGTTGCATTAATGCCTGATACAACTATGCCCTGTCATGGATTATAGCTTACATACTTCAGAATGAAGTCTGAGATACTGTGCAAAAAGCAAGTCATAAATGCTGGCTCTAGCTTTGGTCAGTGAAACGTTCTGGGAGGAGCAGTCTGATGCACTGAGCCTTTGGTTCCCAGAAGTTTCTGCCACAGGCTTTTTTTTTCCGCTGTCATCCTTACTGGCATCATAATGAAAATACAGTCCCAACTATCGATTACATCACCGCCCATGCAACAGCAGGGCTGCTGAGCGCCACTCTTGGGCAGACTTAAATCGATAACAATTCTCCCTGGGGACCCTTCAAACTTCGCCAAAAGAACTTACTGCGTTAGCTAACAATGTCAGCATGTCAGAAGCCTAAAGAATTCATAGTAAAAAGCCCTAAATCAAAGAGATCTCAGAGTGCCGCTCAGGGAAGGACACCCAGCCACACTGCAGATGCGGACATCAAGGAAGAAACTATCACCATAACATCGCAGCCCTTGTTGCTGAATTAAAGAATATTAGCTCTGTCCTGGCTAAACTCAAAGAATCCACCTCAGCAACTCGGGCAGACCATAATTTAATTCAAACCAGAACCTCTAAGAGTGCCTAACACAAGTTACAAACTAATCAGACAAGCACAGTGACTCTCCTCTATTTGTAACTAAGAAAAGGTAACGTTACAAAACTAGATGACCTGGAATCAAGATCCTACCATAATAACATAAGGGTCTATAGCTTCCTGACGGCATGGAGACAAGGGAGATGACAGACTTTATGGCCTCCTTCTAAAGAACTGTAAGGCTGCCTGCTGACATAGCCATAGAGCTGGAGCAGGCTCACCAAACTTTGGTGCTGAAACCCAAAGTGGTTGAGGCTCTGCCTCACTGCATAGTAGTGAAGTTCCTAGACTGCAGATGCAAAATGATGAAGAAGGCATAGAACAAATAAGGGAGGTTACAGTTGATAATAAATGAATGTTCTAGGGATATGGATATGGTGTAATTATCCACACGTCTTGGCAGTGTCCTTTCCCCTTTAAGATCTGCTGGAAAGTCTTCAAGTTGGCTCTTCCCACCCACCTGGGTGGTAACTCCCCTAACACCGCCCCATGATGCCAGTTCTTCCTTTCCGCTGGAAGAAGCAGGTTTCCTCCATATCGCTCTCACGTATACTGAGGCCCTTTGCTACTTTGCTATTAAAACTTTAAATTGTCTTTTGTTTGGCTTCTCGGCGCTATGGACGATGTGAAGTCCACTAAAATGCAGTTGCAGGCAACTTATGTCACGATTGGATCCGCACACTTCATGCGTCTACTGCCTGGGTCATGAGCATGATGTCCAGTCCTGCATCCATTGCCATTCTTTTCTACCGGCAACTCTGGAAGACTGCCAAGCCTGACTACTCCTTGGCTGTCTGGGTGACAGGGATCTGGCCTGGTGGCAGAGACTCAGGTCAGCGTTCCGGCTGAGATTTTTTTCGACCCAGTCGACCCGTTATCTACTGAGGAGGTTGACACCTCCTTGTCCAGGACTCTGGTTCTGAACTTCGGGGGGCAGTCCACTGTTCCACCGCCCCCATCCGGACCTACTGGCCCCCACCAACCTCCAGGGACCTCGGTCTTCATTGGCCCCTCTGAGACCTGCTGCCGCCTCCCGGTGGTCTCTGCTGAGGTCCTACCCAGAAGCCGGGATCTAGGCAGCCCGCATCATTCACAACGCTCGCGCTCCAGGCACTCAGGCAAGCAGCACCACCACTATTCTTCATCCTCCTCGGGCAAGGAGAGGCACCGGTGCAAGTTGTGTCAGTGCTACGAGAACCTCATGTGGCAGCAACTCTAGCTGACCTGGATTAAGCTGATCCTGGCTTCACCAGCCCTTCCTTGGGTGCCGCTACTGGAGCCGCAGCAGACCCCACCCCAGCAGGAGCCGGTTCGTTCAGTTCCAGCTCTTCCCCTCCAGCCTCTCCACTGATCCTGGTGGAGCCACTGCCCAAACAGCCAATGACGGTGCTCTGACTAAGGACACCTGGCTGAGCAAATGATTGCCCCATCAGCTGTCGGTCATCACACCCCAGACCACCCTTGCTGGGTGAGTGAGGACTCAGGCGGGTGACCTCTTTTCTATGATTCTTCAGAATTAGAGGGGTCCTCCCACCCATTGGACATGGAGTCAATGGGGGAATTGTCTATGGATCAAGGACCCACTTCCTTAATGGGCCTGCTGCATTTGAACTCTGAGTCGACGGGTCTTAAGGAGCTGTGGCAGCATCTGGTGTCTTGCCCTGTGCTGTCAGCCTGGATGGCCCACAAGTATGCTGTACCTACTGGATCTCTGTCGGGATTCATGGAGCATCCCTCAGCTGAGGGGCTCATACCCAACTCTGTTGTTCGGCATATGGGCAATGTTGGGGACATTGACAAACCCCCCAACAAAGAGTCTAAGAAGTTGGACCATATGCAAAAAAAGTGTATGCTAACTCTTTGCTCTGCCTTCAGCAAGTGAGTTTGGCCCTTTAGATGGACCATTTCTCTCGTGCCTTCCTGGGGTCCCTGGATGCAGTGCTCCCCACCGACCTACAAACCACCGTCAAGCAGGTCTGGGATCAGGGCCGCACCATTGCAAAGCAACAGTTTCAAATGGCAATGGACCTTGGGGACACTTGTGCCCGGTCCATGGCCGCAACAGTTGCCATGTGCCACAGGGCTTGGTTGCACATCTCCACCTTCCCAGTGGATGCACAGCACAAGTTGGCAGATGTCTTCTTGGGGACCAACCTGTTCAGGTTCGGGGCGAGGGCACCTCACTAGGATTGAAAAGTTGAATGCCACCTTGGACTCTGTGACTTCTGCCCAGAAGGGCTCAAAACCCTCTAAAAAGAAGCCTTTGGCCTGCCTTTTGCCCCTGCGGCAAAGCCTGCCCAACCCTCAGGTTGGCCAGCAGCAGGCCTAGTGCCAATGGCCATACCCCACCGGAGCAAAGGAGGTCGTGAGGGCTACTGCCAGCTCTCCCCCACCGAAACCGGAGTGCCAAATTTTCTGCCCAGCAGACCCCACTGGAGCAAAGGAGGTCGTGAGGGATACTGCCAGCTCTCCCCCCACCGAAACTGAAGCGCCAAATTTTCTGCCCAGCAGACCCCACCGGAGCAAAGGAGGTCATGAGGGCTACTGCCAGCTCTCCCCCCACTGAAACCGAAGCGCCGAAATTTTCTGCCCAGCAGACCCCACCGGAGCAAAGGAGGTCATGAGGGCTACTGCCAGCTCTCCCCCCACCGAAACCGGAGCGCTGAATTTCCTGCCCAGGTACATAGCAACACACAGGGAGCAGCTCGCCTGATCGCGACTGTTCCTGAAACCGCAGGCTTGCCCCGCCGAATGCTATGCATTCGGCTCCCCACTGTCCCCACTACCACCCTTGGTTGGCATTCCCATATATAGGTATATTTCTGATCACATGATCACGAAATAACCTATCAGTCAGCTTTCCCACCTGCAGCTTATATTCTCCCACCACTAGAGGTCCATTTACGTTTCATGCTCCTGACCTGACTTTCACATCCTCATGAGAAAGCTCTCTAGCCCAACCATGCTCCCACATACCCTTATTACTTTCCTTCTTCTGCTCCCTCTAACACCTCACCCTCCCACTCCAAACGCTGAAATGGGGAGCAAAACTGCCACACCCTATCCTCATGCAGCCTGGCACTCCCAACCTTACCCCCCCCCCCCACTATACGTAAGCAACCAGCCTTTCAAGCTCAGGCTGATAACCAGCCGACAGCACACCCCCCACTACACCACACATAAACAGGAACTTCAGCATCTTCTCCTCCCCTTAGATACCATCTCCCATGGCAAGTGACTCTGGAGCCCCTCCTTCTTGCCAACCTCCTACCACATCCACACCACAGCGCATCTCCCCCTTCACCACTTACTCCTCCTATCAGCCCCCATACCCTAAAACTTCCAATACCCACCATGGGGCACCCAGCAGCGAATATGCCAGAGACTAATTACT
The DNA here is from genome assembly GCA_016271365.2 of Neoceratodus forsteri. Lineage (NCBI taxonomy): Eukaryota > Metazoa > Chordata > Ceratodontiformes > Ceratodontidae > Neoceratodus > Neoceratodus forsteri. The sequence goes on along the minus strand of CM057459.1, from coordinate 705,791,791 downwards.
CGGTGGGTAGCAATCACCTCAGGTCACTCATACTTCTTTTGCTCCTGCGGACAATGTCCACCCCAACCCAGGCCCACAGAATCCCCCACCATCCCACTCATCACCAGTCAGTGGCCTGCGCATTGCCTCACTAAACATCTGCAGCCTTCAAAAAAAATGGGACTCCTTTCAGGGGTGGGTACTCCAGCATCACCCTGATATCATTGCACTGAGTGAAACCTGACTCTCCCCCACTGTCACCGACTCAGCAGTTAACCTCCCTGGATATCTCCTCTTTCGTTCCGACCGAGTGGGTAAGCAAGGGGAGGCTGCGCTCTCTACCTCAAGGACTCGCTCTCAGGCCACCTACTTCCTCTGCCCCAACTAGCTTCCAGGGCTCAGGCCATCACCCTAAAATTAACTCTAGGTAAGTCAACCTCCCGCCTCCGCCTCACTACTGCCTACGTCCCTCCCTGAGACCAGAAGCTAGCCTTCCAAGCCATCATGTCCTATCTCTCTACTTTTCCCCCACAGCATGAAAAAATACTCTTGGGGGATTTCAACATAAATTGGTTGACCAAGACAGCCGCCCCGTTCATTAACGAGGCTGCTGCCCTCGATCACACACAGGCCGTCACAACCCCCACCAGGGTTGACACCCGCATGGGGACATCCTCTCTACTAGACCTAGTATTCACAAACTGCCCCCACAAAATAACCAGCACCCTAGTCCTAAGTGACCACTCACCGGTACTCTGCAACTGGTCTGGTACCCCCCAAACTCCTCCTAAAATTACTTCACAACGAAACTTGGGCCTGGTAAACTAGCTCAACTCAAGACCCACCTTAGAGACTGGGACTGCACACCCCTAGCAAACACCCTCGACCCAGACCATGTTCTTGACCTATTTATCACCACTTTCAATGAGGCCTGTGACAAGTTCGCCCCCCTCACCAAAACTATGTCCAAGGGAAACCATGCCTCTTGGTTCTCGGACCACCTCCTAGGCCTGCTACGACAGCATGATGCCCTATGGCACCTAGCTAATGAGACCCACCGGCCTCCAGACAGGCAACGGTATAGGGAGGCCCAAAACAAGTGCACCTGGGCCATATGCACTGCCAAAGCAGACTATTACAAAGCTACCTTAACCTCCACCTGGGGCACTGGGTGCAAATTCTGGAATAATATTAAGGAGCTCTGTGGCAAAGCCCCAAATCTGCCACCAGACCAAATGCAAATTGACAGAAACCTCTCCACCGCTCCCCTCAGTATAGTCTCGGCCCTAAACTCTGCCTTCACTGATCTCACCCATGTGCTCCCCCACTAACTTCTTCGATCCCCCGCCTGCCCAAATCTACCCCCATCCTCCCCTTGCTCCTCCCTTCTATCTCGTATCCTCACCCTGGAGGCAGCCAAGCCCTACCTAACCAATGCCATTAGCCACTATCACTATTGTCACGATTCCCTGGACCTGACACTTCTCCGCCTCACCCTCCTGGAAGTCCTAGCCCCGCTTACCCACATTCTCAACCGCTCCCTCTGTCAAGGGAAATTCCCCACACGCTGGAAATCGGCCTCCATCACACCTATCCATACAAGTGGGGACCTCACATCAACTAACAACTACCGCCCCATCTCCATTCTCCCCCCATCTAAAGCTCTAGAACGCATAGTCGCCGACCAACTCACTGACCACCTTAATAAATATAACCTTCTATCCAACTAGCAACACGGCTCCGAAGGGTCATGGTATCACCACCGCCCTCCTTGAATTTACCTCCCATGTCCACTCAGCCTTGGACCATGGCCACCTCACAGGCGCCATCTTCGTGGACCTATCTAAGGCATTCGATACTGTCAACCGTGCCCTCTTACTGAACACTCTGGCCTACACTGGCTTCTCCAATGATGCCATGAACTGGTTCACCAGCTATCTCTCCGATAGATCACAGATGGTCAAGGTTGGCACAGTCCTGTCCCCTCACCTCCCTATCTGCTCCAGTGCTCGCAGTGCTCCATACTTGGCCCCTTGCGTTTCAGTCTATACCTTAACTCCCTCCCATCGGCCTGCCCCAGCAGCCTGCTCCTATCTGGGACGATGCTGTCCTGTTAGCCTCTGACCCGCACCCTCATACTCCACCAAACTCTCCAACACTCTTTCCGTGAAATCGAACAATGGCTCACCACCCAACATCTAATAATTAACTACAATAAGACAAAAGTCATGAACGATCTTCTCCCATCCCCAGAACCCACTCAAGAACCTCTGCCCCCAATTTCTCACAGCTAAACAGACCCCCCTAGAACAAGTAAGCAGCTTTAAATACCTAGTGATCACACTAGACCCTGCCCTCAACTTTAATCAACATATCCTGCACCTATCAACTGCCCTCAGCTCCATACTAGGCATGCTTTCCGGTACAAACACTGCCTACCCGAGCATTACAACTAACCATAAACTCCTTGATCCTCTCTCTGCTGAACTACGGCATTCTCGTCTACAGTGCCACGCCCTCCACAGCCCTCAATAGACTCTGGCTTGTGCTTAACAAAGCCTGCCGCTCTCATCCTTGGATGTAATCGCTTCACATGCGTGCTCTTTCTACAGTACCACAAACTGGCTAAACTTAGACAACAGAATCGGGTATCACACCTGCCTAATGACCAAAAAGATAATCCTAGGCCTCACCCCCCTCCGCCCTTGACAAAATTATCCTCCAAACTTCTGGCAGAACCATCCATAGCTTGCACAAACCGTTACTATGGATACCCCGTTGCCGGACTTCCCAATTCCAGCGAACTTTCAGTTACAAAGCCCCTTCCTGGATTAACGTGCTCCCTAGCCTAATAACTGATGAAACTAGGCTTGGCCCTTTCAAAGCCAGACTAAGGAATCACCTACAGGCCTCTAACCAATGTGACTGCAATGCCCCCGATGACCCAGAACATCTTTGAGTCCTCCTTTGCTAATGGCTTCTACGAGCTAACTTATTTTTGACAAACAGCCTCCTTCAGAACCTCGCTGCTACCTTATGGCTATGTGTATCACTGTAATCATGTTATCCTAGAAGGGTAGTCACTCGCTGAACAAATGTGTAACCATATTAAATAATTGTAATATAATGTAATGTACAGCAACCTGTAAAAATATTGTCCCTGTTCTCTTCTATGTATGACATGGAACCTTTGTAAATGAGTCTTTGACTCAAAAGTCTTTCTAAATATCTAAATAAATAAATAAATAAAAATCCATGGCCTCAGTCGTCGGGAAGCCTGGAGGTCGTGGTCCCGGGGGTTCCTCAGCCAGGCCCCCCTCCGCTTCCAAGCCTGCCCAGTGACAGGATGGGGGTGCCCTCCCCACTCCTGTCCTGAACCTCCTGGGTCCCTCCTGTGGGGACCAGCTGTGCCACTTCCTATCCGCCTGGTCCGCTGTTACCATGGACAGGTGGGTTCATGAGTGGTCAGCCAGGGTCTGCCTCTGAATTTGAGGCTTCCCCACCCAGTCAAGCCCGTGCCCACAGGAGGACATGGTGTCAGTTGATATTCAGTTGGCCCTTTAGGATATTGCCCAGCTCCTGCACAAGGAGGTAGGTGTGGCCTGTCCCGGACCTTCCACCTCAGCCAGGGTTCTCTCTCAGGTACTTCCTGGTACCGAAACAGATGGTGGGCTGGCGCCCATCTCAGATTTGCACGACCTGAAAAGTTCTCAGTTCCCGTGACTTTTAGGGTGGTTACTCTACCTCAGATCATACCATCCTCTAGGGCAAAACATGTGGTTCTGCTCACTGGATCTCCAGGATGCATTCTTCCATGTCCCAATCCATCCGTCCCCACTGGCGCTTCCTCCGCTGAGTAGAGGGAACCCTGTACGAGTTCCAGGCCATGCCATACCTGGATGACTGACTCATTGTGGGTTCCTCCAGGTAGGAGGTGGCATGGTCCAGGGACCTGGCCCTCCAGACCTGCATCTCTCTGTCTACTGGGTTGGACAGTTGTGCCCTGCACAGGACTTCCTGTGTCTATTGGGATACATGGCGGCCTGCATCAGCATAGTCCATTGAGCTTGCTGGAGAATGTGCTCCCTTCAGTGGGAGCTGGCCAGCCAGTGGTCTCAGTGCAGGGGTCACTTTGACCAGCTGGTCACTGTTACCCAGCGGATGTGGGACACACTTCAGTGGTGGTTAGTCCTGGAACATCTGCAGGAAGGTATCTAGTTTGTCCGCCCAGAGCCGACAGTCATCCTGACGACCGATGCCTCTCTCGTGGGCTGGGAAGCCCACCTGGGGTAACACAGAGTCCACTGGCTCTGGATCCCCGAGGAGTCCCGATGCCACATCAGCCTGATGGAGCTCAGGGCAGTTCGGCTGGTGCTGACCACTTTTGCTCCTCATCTCATGGGTCAGGTGGTTCAGATCCAGATGGACAACACCACGACCATGTACTACTCTAACAAGCAGGGCGGCACGCACGCCTCTTCTGCTGTGCAGGGAAGCTGTCTGCATCTGGACCATCGTGCACAGCCTGGAGGCCAATCTCCTGGCCATCTGTGTGGCCGGTGTCTCCAACCAGCTGGCGGACACTCTCAGCCGGGTGGGCGAGGCGTCTCACGAGTGTTCTCTCCATCCCAGTGTAGTGCAGTCTGTTCTCCCAATGGGGCACCCCTCTGGTGGACCTGTTTGCCTCCAGGGAGAATGCAAAGCTGAGATTGTTGGGCCCACCCCCCTCAGCAGGGCATACCGCAGGGGGATGTCTTCTCGAGGCCCTGGACCCTGGACCTCCTCTATGCCTTCGCTCCATTTTCCTTGATCCATAAAGTGCTGTTAAAGGTGCAGAGGGACAAGGCACAGGTGATTCTGGTGGCCCGGACTGGCCCCACCAGTTCTGGTACCCCGATCTCCTCAGCAGCAGGCTTCAAGGCATCATCCTCTCTGCCCAGACCTGCTCTCAATCTGTCAGTGGAAGGTATTCCACCTGGACCTTCAGTCCCTGCACCTGACAGCCTGGTTCCCAGCGGCTAGAGTTTCAGGCTTTGGGTCTCTCGAAGATGTCCTCAGTATGGTAGAGGCTTCTCAGAAGGAGTCGACCAGGAAATGCTATGCCTTGAAGTGGAAGAGGTTCTCCATTTGGTGCCAGGGCAAGAGGCTGGACCCCTTGTCGTGTCCAGTGGCTAGCATCCTTGACTGTCTTTGGTCCCTCTCTCAGTCGGGCCTTAGGTCGACGACCTTTAAGGTGCACATGGCAGCCATCTCTGCCTACCAGGCGTGGGCTGGTCAGTAGTTGGTGACACAGGAGAAGGTGGTCTAGTGCTTTTTCTAGGGCCTTGACCACATTTCCCCTTCAGTGCGTGACCCACCACCACTGTGGGATCTGTTGCTGGTTTTGGCAAAGCTCATGGGCAAGCCATTTGAACCGATGCACAGATGTGAGATGTCACACCTGTTGTGGAAGACTGCTTTCTTGGTGGCGATCAGTGAGCTCTGGGTGCTCTCGGTGGAGTCTCCTTATCTGGTCTTCCACAGGACAGGGTTGTCCTGTGCCCCAACCCGAAGTTCTTCCTGAAGGTTGTGTCAGATTTCCACCTTAACCAGCTGATTACTCTCGCGGTGTACTTCACCAACCACACAACGGAGGCAGAGCACAGGCTCCATACTTTGGACCTGCGGCGAGCGCTAGCCTATTATAAGGAGTGCAGGGCTGGAGTTTGAGAGAGGTTTGCCAGCACTTGTCACCTATGCTGAAGCCACATGTGGCAGACTGGCAGCTAGCAGGCGATTGGCAGATGGATTGTATCCTGCATCCACTTCTGCTATAGGTTGACGAATAGGAGCCTCCCGAGGGCTAAGGGCTCATTCCACCTCTCATACCGCTGCCTTTTGGCTGCTTCCAGGGATGTTCCCATCCAGGAAAACTGTCGGGCTGCTACCTAGAAGTCAGCACACACCTTCATTTCGCACTACCACATCGACCTTGAGTCATGCCGGGATGTTGGTTTTGGGACCTCAGTCCTCCAGTCTTTGTTTCCCAAGTAGGGGATGTGCACCTTGCCTCCCTCCTCCTGGAGAACTGCTAGGAGTCTGCCAAGATGTGTGGATAAGTACACCATATCCAAGTCCCTAGAAAAAAAGTTACTTGCCTGTAACAGTAGTTCTAGGAGTGGTATATGGTGTACATCCACATGGACCCACCCGACCTCCCCTGGCAGTGGCGCACAATACTGCTTCCAGCGGGCAAGAACTGGCATCATGGGGTGGTGCTAGAGGAGTTGCCACCCGGTTGGGTAGGAGAAGCCAGCTTGAAGACTTTCTGACAGATCTTAAAGGGAAAAGGACACTGCCAAGACATGTGGATGTACACCATATACCACTCCTAGAACTACTGCTACAGGTAAGTAACCTTTTTTTTTTTTTAATTATGATTCCAACATCTGCCAGATGGAGCAGAGGTGCAGAATCCTGGACGTGATGGAGAAGGGAGTGAAAGTGCAGCTCATCGCCTTGGCCCAAACCAAAATATTTGAGGGCGCTGGCCCGAAATTCTTTCACAGCTTGGAGGAGGTGGTTGACACTACTAGGAAGCTGAGAGTTCCTTTCAAAACCCCTCCAACCGAGCTTAATATCACCAAGCTCGAGAAGGAACTGTGCCACCACACCTGGACAATCCTAAGACAAAGCACCTGAGGATGGCAGAAGAGGCAGGCGAGCTCCGTGGCTGCAGCATGAAAGGAGCTGGGAAGGGGTGGCAAGGTGGACAACATGCTCCAGGCCAGTAGGCACACAAGACTGAAGCATGGAAGGAATTGTGGCAGAAGGGGGTAGCAGGTGGACAACATGTCTGGAGCGAGGGGCACACAAGACTGAAGCATGGAAGGAATTGTGGCAGAAGGGTGGCAGGTGGGCAACATGCTCTGCGCGAGTGGGCACACAAGACTGAAGCATGGAAGGAATTGGGCAGAAAGGGTGGCAACATGGGCAACATGCTCCGGAGCAAGTGGACACACAAGATTGAATGTTGGGCTCAATCAAGTCCATTTTACTGTTTCTTTCCAGCTTGCGTGAGTGAACTGGACTCCGAAATCTGGGTTCCTGCACTTTTTCTCATGCAGCACTCTGCTCCCACAGTGGAGATCACATATGAGACTGTTAATTGCCTTTTTGGACACTAAGAACTGGCTGCTTTTGTGGTTAAAATTGATCTCTACATTCTTCCACAAATTCACAGTACTCAGTGAGTGACATAGTTTTTTCCTTCACAGTTCAAATAGCACTGTCAGTTATGGTTTGTTATGATGGGTCTTCTGGGTGGGGTGGGTTGTTCTATGAGAGGAGAAAATGGCTCTTTTCAATGGACAAAGGGTGTACTTTACTCCAACGTGGGGGCTGACTGGGTGGGGGTTCTTGAGGCCTTGAGGAGTGCTAGAAAGGAACCAGGATCTGGGTTTCATTGGATGGTGCCCCACTGCCCCCCCAGTTGATTGGAAATATAGGATGCACTGGTCTGTCGAGAAATTCTTTCAGTATGCATACTAGCTGCAGGTAATGGCTTTCCCTGGTGGCAATATGGAGGACTTGCGTAGCAGCGTGTTGGGGGGGTGGGGTTGTCCAGACCCCTGTTACCCAGTGATCCTTGGGTCAGTAATATATTCCAATGCCACTTATAAGCAGAAGGCCAAAAAATGACCCAAACACCTCAGCCAACTGGCAGATGCTCAAGAGATGAATTGATAAGGATGGCCAGCTGGGGACAGTGGAGTTGACCCACTGTTGCTTCTCTTGTTCTCATGGAAGGGACCTGTTCTGCTTTCCCTGTCCTTGCAAGTTTTAAATTGATTGTTCCGGGGTTCCCAGGCCAGGGAGCATTCATGTGGCAAACTAAGCACTGCCCACAATTGAACAAACTGGAGAACTTCAAAATGGTTATGCCCATAATTAATGATCAGTACAAAAACAAGCTACTGGGCAATGGTGAACTAGTGGGGCAGCATATGGAGGAGAGGATAAAGTCCACCACCATTGCATCCAACCACCACGTTGAGTGAGGTGTGATGCCTTCACAGAGAGGGTTAAGGCTGCAACGCCTACCTCCAGTGCAGCACACTTGGAAAGGGTTACATGTTACTGATGGTTTTAGCATCCAGCTGACACAGTTACCTGTCACAGACATTCTGGACATTTGTCTGTGATAAAATATATGTCAGGGGATCTTGAAATCATGGATCTGTGTGGCATGTTTGTGGGGGGATAGGGAGGGAGGGAAGGAGAAGTTAACTGTGTGGCTGGGGACCTAAACATTGTTTCTTACAATTTTAAGGAATCAACAGTTCCATTAAAAGGGTGATGAGCTTTTGTAGGAATTAAATAAACAAAGGGCAGCGTTTGCTGTTCTCCAGGAAACCCACCCCACCCAGGATGAGTACAGTAAGCTGGCCTGATCCTGGGTAGGGCAGTGCCACTCTGCCTTATTTAATCAGCATCCTCACAGAAGAGGAGTGGTGATCCTGATGTGTGAGATGCTCCACTAACTGTACAGTAGTCAATCGGACCCCTCTTGGTATTATGTAAGCATAGAGGGGCATTGCAGGACACCTCATTACACATACTAAACATTTACACCATACACGAAGCAGAGAGAGAGACAGAGATGGCTGTTTCCAGTCAGTCTTGATTACACTTCTCTTAAACCCTAATGTCTTATGTCTTGTTTGAGGGACTTTAATGCAGTCTTCAATGAGGGCTTGGACAGAGCACCTGAGGCAGGGGATTAGGAAAGGGCAGATCAGGGCTTAAAGAGGTTGACTAAAGAACTGGGCTTGCTAGATACATGGTGCTTCATGAACCCCAGGGACTCAGATTTTATCTTTTACTCGGGCCCTCAAAAATCACGTTCATGAATAGATGTAATACTGGTTAATAGTGAGTGGGCATACACAGTCGAGGAGGCCAAAATCAATAATAGTTCATTATCTATCACTTTCCTATGGCGGTCAGCTGTAACCTCACTCTAACTCATTGAAAATCACTTTGGCAAGTGAATAATTCTCTTCTTAATAAGGCTGAGTTTAAAGGGAAGGTACAACAGCAAATCAAAGACTGCTGCAAAAACAGAGTAGGGGAGACAGCACTTGCTAGGATGCTCTAAAAGTGACTGCTACAGGGGTCATTATTCAGTATGCCTCCCAGAAAAGAAATGGGAAGTAGCCTGCCAGTTTGAACTGGGACAGCAGCTGTTTGATCTGAAGGCCACTCACAAATTAATATTGGATGAGGTGCTTGTACCCCTATTAAAACGATGTAAAGAAGCCCTGCAAAGTTATGTAGAGCAAAAAAGTGAAGGACAGCTATGGTACTCTCACTAAAGATTCTATGGAGGGGGGTTGATCAGGAAATGTTTTAGCTTGGCAGATCCGTGGAGAGGCACTGAGTAGAACAGTACTCAAACTGAAGGACAGTGGAAGCAATAACCAGGAGACTGCTGTTCCCAAGGAAATACTTTTATTTATTTATTGAAATGTTTTACCAGGAAGGCACACTGAGCAACAAGTCGCTCGTCTCCCGGTGCAACCTGGGGGGAAGGGGTACAACTGGAATGAGACATTATACATTCAAGTTACAGGATCAACATTAACATATAGTTGTAAGGCAGGTGTTACAAACAGTGTTACAACAGTGTTCCTCATAACATGTTGAAAGACAGCATGATAATAAATGCTAGGTTAATAAGTAAACAAGTGCTTACATAAATGAAAAGGGGAGGGAGGGGTGAGGTGGGGGAGAGGAAGAGTCATGTCCCTGGAGACCCCTTCAGGATGCAAGGAACCCTGCAAGGGGCATGGGGGGACCAGAGAAAAAGGGAAAAATCAGTGTCCCAGAGACACCCCTTTAAGATGGTGGGGGAAAAAAGTAGATGAGAGATACAAGCTCCTCAGTAAGGGAGCAATTAGGGAGACAGGAAGATGGTGGGTGAGCACAGAGTAAAATGAAAGTGACTGTAGGGGGTAGGGTTTGTCTAAAGCTTAGAGAAGGGAATTAGGAAGGGACTTGGCAGGAGAAGCTAAGTGCAAGGTAATTATTGAGGGCAGAGCTTATGGGTAGGTGGAGGATGAGTGCGGATTTGGAAGGGGGTTCCACATTTTTGGGAGGCAGTGAGTAACTGGATTGGCCGATTTGGGTGGATCTCGGGGGACAACCAGAGTATGGGGTCAGTCGCTCTAAGGGAATGGGAGGGTGGGGGGTGTTATAAAGGAGAGGGTGAGGTAGGAAGGGAGCTCACCCAACCAGTGCTTGGAAGTGAATTTATTACAGTAGGAGAATCGCCTATTTGTAAGAGAGGGGAAGGATAGGGCACAATAAAGATTGCAGTGATTGGGGGGAGGGCTCCAGCGCAAAGCGGCAGAAGGAATTGAAGAGGGTGTTCAGTCTGGCCAGGGAGGACTTAGTGGCAGCACCATAGACCACATCACAGTAGTCGAAAATGGGCAGTATTATCTTCTGAACAAGTTCACGCCTAGCCATAGGAGGGATGCAACTGCAGTTCCAAAACAGAGCACCAAGCTTGGGTTGCAGTTTTTTTCTGGATGGTGTCAATATGTCCAGAGAAGTTTAGGTGTTGGTCCAACCAAACACCTAAATACCAGAAGGAGGATGTGTCCACAAGTAAAGCTCCTCAAGGGGTGTGAAAAGTGGGTATGGAGGGAAGCCTAGAGAGTGTCTGCCTTGCGCCAAAGGTCATGGAGACAGTCTTTTTGGTATTGAGGAAAAGTTTATGGTAAGCAAACCAGAGCTGAACCTTGTCGAAGTCTTGCTGTAAGCTGGTTGTAACCTCAACAGGACAGGAGCCAGATGCATACAGGACTGTATCATCTGCATACATATGTATAGCAGAAGATGGGGAGCAAACAGAGGGATGGTCATCTAAAAAGATGGAGAATAGGAGGGGCCCTAATACTGAGCCCTGGGGGACTCCAGTGCTAATTGGGAGGGGTGAGGAAGTGATATCCAAGATCTTAACTGATTGGGTTCTACCAATAAGGTAGGCCTTGAACCAGTTTGTGGCAGAGGGAGACAGGCCAGCTGCTGGGAATGAATTGAGACGAGAGTGAGAGACGGTATCAAAGGCCTTGGTCAGGTTGACAAAAATGGCAGAAGTAATTTGCCCATTGTCTATCCCGTTAAGATGGGAGTCTGTGAGCCGAGGGAGAGAGGTGGTGATTGAGTGGTTTTTCCTGAAACCAAACTGGAATGGGGTGAAAAGGAGGTGTCGGATAGAAAGAGGTGAGTTGGGAGAGGATAATGTGTTCTTGAAGCTTGGTAAGCGTAGGGAAGGGAGAGATGGGGTGATAGTTGCCAGGGGATGAGGGGTCACCCCCTTTAGCTAAATACTTTAGCTAACATCTTTGCTGACTATTATAGGGGCTTGTGTAGAGTGGAAAGAAGCTACCCGCTTTCTTTATGCAACACTCCAATCAAGGGGAGTACCTCTTGTATACTTTGGATGTTCACAGAATACTGAGATACTATACCACTAGGACTAAGGATCTCAGGAAATCGGATCAGATTTTTGTCTCTCTTGCTTACAAAAGAGAAGGCAATGCCTATAAAAATGGTTGGCTCATTGTATCACTTTCTGTTACGACAAGTACAACAAGACCCTACCGGGTCAAGTCAGAGGTCACTCCACCAGAGGAGTAGCTACCTCTGTGGCTTGTTTCAAGAATGTGTCAGCGGCAAACATCCGTGCAGCTGTAACTTGGACTTCTGTCCATACCTTTGCAAAACACTACAGTTGACATTGCCTCTCGCCGAAGAGCAGGCTTCAGGTTGGCTATAGAAACATAGAAGCCGATGGCAAATAAGGACCGCAAGGCCCATCCAGTCTACCCATTTCTTTTTCTACCTTATGAATGTGCCATCGGCCTTTGCTCTGTCAATGGCTTATCTATTCATACTCATCTGTATTGCTTCCTTATGCATATCCCATGCCTGTCTGAAGCCCTGCATTGTATTCATATCCACCACTTCCTGAGGTGGGCTGTTCCATGCATCCACCACCCTTTCTGTGAAAAGGAACTTCCTCACATTACTCCTTAATCGGCCTCCCTCTAATCTCATGATGTGTCCTCTTGTCCTCCTATTTTTCTTATATTGAAACATGTTAGATTCTTTCACCTTGTTAATGCCCTTAAGGTGTCTAAATGTTTTGATCATATTACCTCTCTCTCCCTCCTTTGCTCTAGGGTATACATATTGAGCTCTGTTAATCTGTCCTCATATGTTTTCGGATGCAGTCCCTGCACCATTTTGGTTGCCCTTCTCTGGACTACCTCAATTTGGTTAATGTCCTTGTGAAGGTGTGGCCTCCAGTGCTGCACGCAGTACTCCAGATGGGGCCTAACCAGTGTCTTGTAAAGAGGGATTACCTCCCTCTTCTTACTTTTGATACCCCTACTAATACACCCCAACATCCCCCTAGCCTTACCTACTGCTTTACTGGTCTGCTTGGATGATTTCAGGTCATCGGTGATGATGATGATGATGCCCAAGTCTCTTTCTTCCCTTGTGACTGCCAGCAACTCCCCTCCCAACCTATAGGTGGCTTCAGGGTTTCTCTTCCCTGTGTGCATGATCTTGCACTTCTTTGCTTTAAACCCCAGTTGCCACTCTTCTGACCATTTTGCTAGTTTATCCAGATCTCTTCTCATTCTGCCCACCCCATCAGGATCATCTACTCTGTTGCAGATCTTGGTGTCATTGGCAAACAAACAAACCTTACCTACCAGTCCATCTGCAATGTCACTGTTGAAGATATTGAAGAGGACTGGCCCCAGGTCTGATCCCTGAGGTACCCCACTTATGACTTGCATCTCTTCTGACTGTATACCGTTTACCACCACTCTCTGTTTTCTGCCCGTCAACCAGTTTGCCACCCAGTTGACCAACTTCTGACCCATCCCAGCCTACCTGGCTTATTAATCAATCTTCTATGTGGAACAGTATTGAAAGCTTTGCTGAAGTCAAGGTAGGCACATCAACTGCTTCCCTTGGTCCACCACTCTATTTACCCAGTCAAAGAAATCTATGAGATTAGTTTGACAGGACCTTCCTCTTGTAAACCCATGCTGTGTTGGATCCTGTGCTCCTATGGATTCCAGGTGTTGCACTATCCTTTCCTTACGGAGTGCCTCCATAATCTTGCCCACTACTGATGTAAGAGTGACTGGTCTATAGTTCCCTGCCTCTTCCCTGCTACCACTCTCGTGGAGTGGTATCACATGAGCCCTTCTCGAGTCTTCCAGGACCTCTCCTGTGCTCAGACACTCACTAAACAGCTCTGATAATGGCTCTGCTAGTTCCACTTTTAACTCCTGTATTACCATGGGATGTATGCCATCAGGTCCCATTGCCTTGTCCACCCTGAGCTTATTGAGCTCTTGTAGGACCCTTTCTTTTGTGAAGGGACTAGTGCACACCTCCCCCCCGTGTCCATGGTGCTGAGCTGTGGGCCCTGCCCTACCTTCTCTTCAGTAAATGCTGAGCAGAAGTATCTGTTTAGGATAGATATTTTACATGGTCCTCCTCCTCACATGCCCCCTTAACCACTTTGATCTTAGCAATACCCCTTCTGGACTTTCTCCTTTCACTAATGTATCTATAGAAAGTCTTGTTACCTTCTTTTACTGTTTGTGCTAGTGTTTCCTCGGTTTGGGCCTTTGTCTGCCTTACTGCCTTCTCTACTTCCCTTAGGGAAGTTTGGTATGCCTCCCTATCTTCATCCTGCTGCATTCCCTTATATTTCCTGAGGACCAGCCTTTTGGCTCTGACCTTTTCTGCTACTGTTTTTGAGAACCAAAGTGGTTTCCTTCTTCTTTTGCACTTCCTTTTCTCTCTAACACAATGGGATGTTGCTTCAAGTATTGCATCCTAATGCTTGCCCACCTTGCCTGTACCCCTCACCTGTATTTATTTTTGCCAGGGCTAGCTTAACTCTGTTGGCCATCTTATCAGAGTCAGCTCCTCTGAAGTCCCATATGTTTGCCTTGGAATGGGATGATTTAGTTCTAGTGGCCAAATTGAACCATACCATGTGATGGGCACTGGCCCCCAGGTGACCTTCTACCCGGAGATCTGAGATCCTTTCCCTGTTAGTCAGTATGTATGTATGTATTTATTTATTTATTTAGCTTTTGTTAACCAGGTAAGTACACTAGACAAAACATATGCCTATTTTCAGGTATGACCCGGGAGAGTACAGGAGAATAAAAGAACATACAGCATACAAATTGAAGCAAGTAAGGCAGATACACTGAAGTCAGGAGAAACATAATACACATAGTGGGATAGCTCAGATTATAGCAGTGGACACCGTCAAATGTAAACATGTAACAGCACAGAGTTTCTAAAGAAATATTCCTAGCAAAATATACAGAATATACACAATTTACACAGGACCACACCCAGGCGGGCAGGCAATGACAGCGGGGCCGGAGCCAAGTACAAGAGATGATACAGAATATACACAATTTACACAGGGCCACACCCAGGAGGGCAGGCAACAGCAGGGCCAGAGCCAAGTACAGGAGATAATGTGCTCGAGTACAGTGCAGGGACCAGAGTACTCAGGGAGGTCTGCGATGGTCACATACTGAGGAGAGCTTCAGGTACTTCCACAGGGAGATTCGTAGACACACCTGGGAAGGGGAGGACCTGACCTGGACAGGAAAGGAGTTCCATAATTTCGGGGCACAGGATGCAAAATCCCTGTCCCCCATTTGGGTATGCATCACAGGAACCTTAACGGTAGCGGGGCCCAGGGACCGTAGGGAGTGGAGACAGCAGGCTCGAGAAGCTCCGCCAGTCCGGGGGGTGCCAGTGCCCAGAACCTTGCCCGTGAAGCAGCCCAAGACAAAGTTCATGTAGTTGAACAGGGAGAGCCAGTTTAGCTTGCTATACAGATCACAATGGTGAGTAAGATGGGGGGCTGCAAGAGCAAAACGGCAGATGTTATTGTAGGCTACAGTCCACCTAGTGAGGTGGACCTTGGTAGTACAGGCAAACAAAAGGAGCCCATAGCATAGAGATGGGAAAAACACTCCTCTGGCCAATGCAAGGCGAACAGTCGAGATAAGATTATTCTTCGACCTGTAAGCCAGTCCCAGTTTCCAGTTAACAGCTCGACACGTATTGTGGATATGGTGACCAAGTTCGAGCTTGAGGGTCAAGTGTCACCCCAAGATATTTGACAGAGTTGGTGGTGAGCATGGCAACACCATCAATACCCAAGATGCACAGAGGGACAGAGGAGGCCTTTAACTTAGCCTGGGATCCAAACAGCATGGCCTGAGTCTTTCTAAGATTTAGAACCAGCTTGTGGGACGATATCCAGGATTGGATACTCATGAAATGCTCACTCAGTTGGTGGTTAATGACCCCAATGTCCAGGGCATGAGTGAGAATAACAAGGTTATCAGTGTTCAGGATGGCCTTGCAAGAGGCAGTTGAGGAGGGAAGGTCATTGACGAATAAGAAGAAGAGCAGGGACCCGAGGACTGACCCCTAGGGAACCCCTGAGGACACAACGGCAGCATCCTAGAGCACCTTACTATACTTGGTAAGTTGCTGCCTGCCCTGAAGATAATTGTGAAACCAACTGAGTGCAGGCGGGGACAGGCCCAATGTCCTAAGTTGAGTGCATAGCAAGGCATGGTCAACTAGGTCAAAGGCCTTAGATCAATAAAGATGGCCCCAGAGAGTCTGCCCTGATCCATAGCAGCCTTATCCCAGAAGTGACAGTGACTAGGGCAGAGGTTGTACTATGCCCTTTACGAAAGCCATGCTGTGAGGGAGACAGTAGCTCATGAGACTGGATATAATCCGTGAGTTGCCCCGCCACAACTTTCTCAAGAAGCTTACCGATAGCAGACAGGATGGCAATCGGCCGATAGTTATCTAGGATCTTAGGGTTGCCCTGTTTGAGTATGGGGACAACCCTCGCCACCTTCCACAGGTCAGGGATAACCCCAGAGGCTAAGGATAGGTTGACGATATGGGTCACGGGAGGCAATGAAAGTAGCCGCAAGGTGGAGAAACTTTGGCTCCATACCGTCAAGACCAGCACTAGAAAAGAGGGAGCGACCAGAGAGCAATCTCTGCATTCATGTGCCGTCACAGCCTTGAGGTAGAGCAGAGGATGAAGGGAAGGTGCCAGTTAAGATGGAGGGGACTGGACACGTCTGTCACTACCATTGGAAGAGAATAGGCGGTGAAGGCAGACAGGTCTGAGAAATGTGAGTTAAATGCATTGGCGATGGTCGTGGATTAGTACAGCTAGCACCCTCAATAAGCATGTCAGGAGCCTCACAGGTGGAGGAACCACTCACAATGTTTTAATATTCCTCCAGAAGCTCCTAGGGTCCTAGCTGAGGTCCATAAAGACGGCTTTTCAAAATTGCTTTGGCAGCCCTGATAGCCTTTTTACATCTGTTTTGAGCCTCCTGTAATGCTAAAAATGGCCTGGTCCATTGAGACCTTGAAATTGGCCCAGCATTTGTCCCCTAGTCCTCATGAGAGCAAGGAGGTTCCCATGCAGCCATTTTGTAGCAGCCCCCCTTACCCTCCATCTGACAAGAGGGGATGCTTGTCCTGTAGCACCCCAAAGATGCTAAGGAAATGACAGACTGCTGAGGAAGCATTCTGGGCATCCAACACTGCGGACCAGTCCGTGAACATAAGAGCCTCCTGGAAAGTACCAAGGTCAAACCTGGAGAAATCCCTGACCTGAATGATCTTAGGGGGATCTTAGGGCCGAGACCTTCCATATGTAGTACAGAGGCATGATCAGAGATAGTCAGGAGGGTACCAGAGGAGCTAATCCTCTCAGGCCTATGGACAGGACCCAGTCCAGAAGTGAGCCAGTACCACCAATGGACGACCACCTGGTGGGATCTTTTTAATGAGTTGGGACAGTGAGAAGCCTGCAAGCAGAGTCTCATACTGCTTGGTATTGCTTCAAGCCAGTATGAGATCTAGGATAGCCCAGTCTCTTGTGGGTTGTTGTACCAGTTGTTTGAGGCCCTCCCTGCAGGAATCCACTATGTGTCTCGTTCTGGCAGATGTTGCTGCTGGTATTGACCAGTCTGTATCTGGCATGTTGAAGTCTCTCATTATCAGAACCTCCCTTTAGCTGTCATGTTTTGTATATCTTCTAACAGTAATGTGTCTGTCCTCCCCTGGTCTGAGGCCTGTACACAACCCCAGTTCATATAGCTGTCCCATTTCCTGTTTCCAGGGTGACCCACAGTTCTTCTGGCTCCTTATGTGTATTCTGAATTTCTGTAGCTTTGATATTTTCATTGACATAAAGGGCCACTCCACCCCCTTTTCACCTCAGTCTCTTCTGAACAGTACATAACCAGGTACTGAAGTCTCCCAAGTGTGGTTACTGGTAAACCATGTCTCACTAATGGCTACTATGTCCAGTTTAGCTCTGTCATTATTGCCTGCAGGTCTGGGATCTTGTTTCCCAGACTGCAAGCATTAATATACATGATTTTCCATTGGCCAGATTTTGGTGTGTTAGTTGTTGGGTGAGGTCTGGCTTTTCCCTTGTGCATCGTATGGGAGCGGACCTTTTCCTTGCCTGGTGATGCAAATGAACTACAAACATGCTGAAGTCCTGTTTAACCATTAGATGAGGGAGGAGGGGTGTTCTTCCCATTTGACGATAGGGTGCTGCACCCCACTCCCCATTTGCTAGTTTAAATATTCTGCAAAGACGCAAACTTCTGCCCCAATGCACTGACTCCCTCCTAGTCAGATGCAGTCCATCAAATTTAAAGAAATTTCACTCCCAAAACTGTTGCAAGTTCCTACAAGTTTGTGTCCTTTTCCTGGCACCAGCCTTTGAGCCACATGTTTAGCTCCCCTGTCTCCCCTTCTCTAACCTTCCGTCCATCTGCCCCCCCTTTTCCCAGACTGGCAGGATGTCGGAGAAGGAGATGCCAGACGAAATGGATGATAGTTTGTCACCCAGCCTGGTCAGGTGTTCCTTGGTCTCCACAACTGACCGGCTGACAAGATTGTTAGTCCCTATCTGTACCCAGGACATCAGTGTTTTCTCCTGCTTCCTGAGCAATTTTAGCAATGCAGTCAGTGTCTCTCCTCGCTGACGTACCTGGGAGACATCTGACCATTACCCCTGGCTGGAGATGGGTATCCACTGCCCGAATCATGGAGTCTCCTGTGATCAGAAGTTTTTTGAATTTCCTTTTTGCTTTTTTTGCTTTGGTACCTATTTTGGGCGAGTTTTGTTGTGCTAGCTCCTGTGCTGCAGTGTCCTGCTTTGCAGTGTCCTCTGCCCCTTTGTTTGATTTCGAAGATAGAGGCAGATACCTGTTCATAGTTTTTATATGGTTTGTGGAGGTGATATGTTGGAGAGCACTGTGTGATGGGGCATCCAATTTGCCCCTCCTAACCACCTGCCAACCTCCCGGACCAACTACCCTCTGCGGTCAAGGTGCTTCTTTTGGATGTTGGGGAAATGGCAGGCAGTTCTTATAATATAATTCCTCTTGAATATGCAATTTGAGGCGCACAATCTCTGCCCATGCTGCCTGGAGCTGAGCCCTTAGATCTCCAATGGCCCAGCATGTAGGACTATGTCCTAAATCCTGTAAAACTGCCCTTCTGAAAAGTGTTCCACAGTACCTGCAGTTAATGATATCCTTTCCAGATAAGTTGCTGGGTTTATAACCTGGTCAGAGTAATTAGAAGGAAGACAATGAAAGCAAAAGTTTGATTTTGTGTTTTGTTTGTTTTTGTATAACTTTTTATAACAAGTTAAATTACTAGTGCCCCTGTAAATGAGGTCACTGTGTGGTTTTCTCTCTGATACTCCCTTTCCTGCTTTGCCACAGGAAATGTCATGACTGCGCTACCCTATAAAAGGAGTGTAGTGTGGGGTGGTTGGGGATGGGGGTGGGTGGCTGGACCCTTCTCCTGCCAAAAAAGAAGAACCATGGATGAAAGAAACAAGGAAGTAAGAGCAGAAACAGTCAGCCAGCAACAAATGCAGTGGCCCTAAAAGCTTATCCTGATGATAAAACCTGTAAAGCACCACCTGTAATAATTTTACAGAAGATATAGCCTGTAAGAAACACTTTGCTGCAGAGAAAAATAAAGCAGTAACAGAAGATATACTTAGCAAAAGACAATTTGAATCAGAAGATTACAGCAGTAATCTGTAAGCACACACCTGTAGGCACACCCTGTAATAATGCAGAAGAAGGTATACCCAGCAACAACAATTTGAATCAGAGAAAAATAAACTAATAAAATGTTAGCAACAAACAGTAACAATCCCTGTGAGTACAAAATAAAAATAACAACACACAGTAAACCTGCCTAGCCAAAACAAGCCTTAATCCTTTTCCTTGCTCTGGTAAGGTTCTTTGCTCTGTCCTTTCAAGCAAACTAGAAGAAAAGAGCTCAGGTGAAGCTAGGTGCCTTGGCCAGCAAACCTAGTCTTCCACCTACAAGCTACAAGGTCTCCTTTCATGAGACCCCTCTTCAGCCTGAGGTTCCATGCTATGGATGACAGTCCTCCTCCGAGTACTTTTCCTTGTTTCAGAATGCTTGGGACTCAGTCCTATGTGAATACCTACTGCAAGAGCCTTCTCGAAGTAAGATAGTACAGTTAACGTAAGAACTTACCATAACAGTAGATCTTTGAGAGAGGCTCACCAGGTATGCCTTCGCCCCTCTGTCCTCCTAAGCTTTTTGGCTCCATTTCCATGGGGGAATATCCTCTCTCTCTCTCTTCTTGCTCTTTTTGGCCCTTGGCGAAAAAGAACTAGAAGGCTTGGAGTGGGACACGCCCCCTTATACTGACATCTCATGACACTGGTCACCCGACGTGGGGGTGGTCCCCCGCCAGAGTCTGCTAGCTAGAAATATTTCCATGGGGTCCTGACACCTGGCGGGTCAGTCCTATATGTGAATACCTACTGCAAGAGCCTCTCCCGAAGATCTACTGTTACGGTAAGTTTTACGTAACTGTACTTTATTGTAACATTCTGCTGCTAATGTTGTATTATGTTACATTTTATTGCGTGTTTTATCGACGTGAAACCTCTGTAAAAGAGCCGCTGGCTCAAAGGTATTGTAATCCAAAAATAAATAAATAAAATAATATGCATTTTTAGGGGAGAGGAGGAAGTTGGGTGGGAGTCAGATGGGGAACTTGGTAGCCTGGTTGGATGGAGGGGTGGATGGCAGGTATCATGGGGGTGAGAGCTGGATCAAGGAGAATAGTGGGGTGTAATGGATGCAGTGCTGCAGTTTATAAGGAGACTCTGGAGAATGGGGTTTTGCCTACTGTGAACAGACTGTCACAATTAGAGGCAGAAGTTATCAGACTGAGAAGAGAGAGATGGAAAGTTGGTACATGGGGAGTATGGGCAGCAGAGACAGCTGGGGGACTAGCAGCAGGTCAAGAGAGGAGCATCCAGTGAATAGGGGGTATAAGGGGTCAGTTTCCAGGGCAGGAAATGGTCCTGAGTTATTTCAGAAGTAAAGAAGAAAGGCAAGTGGAGGAGAAGGTGGGGGGGGGGCATGGAGAGAGAGAGGAGAGGGAGGAAGCAAGAAAGGGAAACAGGACAGAGAAAAGAGGGAAGAGCAACGTGACAATGAGTTGCACATATGTCAGTGGGGGTGGGGTCAACCTGGGAAATAGGTAGAAGTTGAGGGTTCAGGAGAGCATGAGGAGGAACGGGCCAATGACAATAGTAAGGAAGAAGGAGAAAGGTGAGGAACTGGAAAGGAACAGCGAGGGGCACTGGGAATAGGAGACCCAGCAGAGGTTATGGATGGGAGGGCAAGAGGAATAATAAGACAAGGGATGCAGATGGGAGGAAGGGCAGGGCCAGGGAAGGGAAGGCATCAAATGGGATGGATCGAGGTGCATTTTATTTATTTATTTTATTTTATTTATTTGTGTACAGTCTAGGAATTACAACCCTTTGAGTCAGGGACTTATTTACAAAGGCTCCGTGTCATACATTTAGTGAGGACATATACAGAGTAATGTACAGTGCAGTAACAAGTACAGAGACAACAATGGGATCAAACATATACAGAGTATCACCAAAAGGTGCAAAAAATCAGTGGCATATTATTTACAGAGTTTATTTAGCAACAAAAGAAGCCTAAGCCCTATAGAGGAGTTTATGAGCAAAGACAGTAACTGTTTAAAATAACATGGGTACGCAACACTGGTTTAAACGGCCCTAGCCTTGGGATTGAGAGGGCAGCATCGGGGAGGGAGTTCATTAGGTGTGGTGCCGTGTAGCAAAAGGATCTTTGGCTGGCAGTGGTCCTTGCAAAAGGGATGCAGAAGGTAGTAGCATTAGAGCGTCTTGTGGCCCGTGTCGGCAAGCATGTTTGAAGGCGCGATAGACAGCCGAGAGGGGGCTAACCCTAGTTGTATTTTTTTTGGCCAATAGGCAGGTCTGATAGAGAAGTCGCCCCTGGAAATTTAGCCATGATGACCATTGGTAGAGGTCACAGGTATGTGTGAGGCGATCACAGCCTGTGGCCAGCCAGCATGCTTTGTTAAGAGTGCATTTTATGCTGGACAGGGCAGTGTCGGAGGCGGCGCCATATGATTATGCCATAGTCTAATAGGGAAAGGACGGAGCTAGAGATGGCTAAGTGGAGGACATCGGGGAGGGAGATAGGGCCTATATTTGTACAGGAGGCCAATTCTAATGTTTATAGCAGAGCAAGTCAATGTTATATGCTCACAGAAAGTAAGGGCCGAGTCTAGTGTGACCCTAGATATTTAAAATTGGAAACTGCATCCAACATGGCACCCTGTGAGTTTAGTATGGATAAATTTGGTCATGCTGTTTTTATGTTGAGGGTGAGCAAATAGCATGACCTTTGTTTTTTTGTAGTTGAGAACAAGTTTGTGGGAGGTGAACCATGATTCTATCTCTGTGAAGGAGCCCTGTAAGGATTTTTGAAGCAGGGTAGGGTCTGGGTGCCAGCTGAAGATCACAGCATCATCTGCGTAAAGGAGCAGGTGCTCAGTAGAGGCCAGAGGAAGGGAGTTTAAGTACAGGGAGAAAAGAAGAGGGCCAAGGATGGACCCTTGTGGGACATCCGATTGGACTGGGAGGCTAGCAGAAAGGGTGCTATTTATTTTTACTTGCTGGGTACGGCCATAAAGATAGTTGGAGAACCAGACTGCAGTTTCTTGGGAGACACCAACAGAAAGGAGGGAGTTTATCAGCATACTGTGGTAGATGGTATCGAAGGCCTTGGAAAAGTCAATGTAGACAGATCCGGACAGAGCTCCCTGGTCAAGGGCTTCATGGATAAAGGGGGTAAACTCGAGCAGGGCAGTAGTGGTATTGTGCCCTTTCCTGCAACCATGCTACAGTAGGTGGTGTGTGTCCAAAAGTAGTTGATCTGCAGCTATTTTTCCAGTGCTTTGGAGAGGGAAGAAGTATAGAAATGGGCCTGTAGTTACTACTAGAGGTACGGTCACCATTTTTGTGAACGGGAGTGATGGCCACTTTTTTCCATAGGGTAGGGAACTGTCCAAGGCATAGGGACATGTTTAATATTTTTGTTAGGGGGGTAAGGACTGCATCAAGGGTTAAGGAGAGCAGCTTTGCATCGAGTGAGTCTCCACTATGTCTTGTCTTTCCTAGGAACTTGGTGAGATATGTGCGAGCGACACTAGGGGAGATTGTTTTGAAGTAAAAAAGGTGGAGCACTTTGGGGGGGGGGGTGGCGGAAAATGTCCAGTAGATGCAGTAAAGAAGTCAGGAGGGAGGATAGAGCTGAGGTCTGAGAAAGACGCATTTAAGGCATTAGCCGTCTTGCCAGGGTCTTGGGTGGAGACACCATCTACAATATTCATGGATGGAGGAGGGGAGGGAGACTTGCACTAAGTTCCTTCATATTGTCCCAGAACCTCTTCCTATCACGCCAGGTGGCAGTAAGGTTTGACTGATAGAAAGCTGCCTTAGCCTGGATTTCCCAGGTGCATGAGTTTCGGGCAGCGCGATACAGTCGACGATCAGAAGAGCGACCAGACTCAGTGGCACAGTACCATAGGTTATCATGGGCCTTCATTTGGTCAAGCAGGGACCGATTCACCCAAGGGGAGGATTTTGTTTTGTCTAGTTGCTTAACAAAGGGGGCAAAGATGTCACAAGCGGCATAGTAGGAGCTAATGAAGAAGGACAGGGCGGCATCCACCGACGTCTGGTGGTCAAGTGGGGACCAGTCAAGGTTGAGAAGATGGTTTTGGAGATGTGTCAGGGTCCCCTTCTTTAGTTGGAGATGCAGGGAGATCCTTGTGGGTTGGGGCTTCCAGGTATTTGACCAACGGCAGGTAACAGGGGAGTGATCGCTGAGTGAGTCTGGGAGGACCTGGACATCGTGGAAGGTGCTCAGGGTGGTTGTAGAGATGAGATCAATAAGGGAACTAGTGCCCCAGCGGTGGTCTAATCTAGTGGGCTAAGGGACCATTTGAGAGATTTTGGTATTGGCGCTGCCTCCTGATGGAGGATATATGGGGCAAGCCAGTCTGTGTTGAAATCTCCTAGGCAACGATCTCTGACTTTTTGGAAGTTGTGCAGTGAGATTCAGAATGGATGAGAAGGCCACCTTTTGGTTGCAAGGGGGTATGTAGACTGACATTAGGTAGAGAGATGTTCCTGATTTGCCAACTGCTACCCTTAGGGTGAGGGACTGGGTACCTGCAACAGGGTTTAAAGCAGGAATTTGGACACCTTGTAGTAGATCCCAAAGGTACAGTGCACAACCACCACCCCGTCTATTCAGTCTGTCTGATCTGAATAATGTATAGCCCAGTATGTAAACAGCCGAGTCTGGGGTATTTGGAGATAGCCATGTTTTGGATACTGCGAGTGAGTCAGGGTACTGGAAGTAGACCCATGCTTGGAGTGGGGCGAGATTCTTTTGGAGGCTGCATATATTTATTGCGGCCACTCGTAGCCCTTTGGGGTGCATTCATAGGCAAGGGGTGGGGGTAGGCGGGCCAGGATGGGATGTATAGTGCCCATCAGTAGCAGTAAGATAATGAAGGTCCTGGATAGGGCACTTATGAGAGTCATCTTATAATTACGAGTGTATGACCTGTACTTAGGGGTAGATTGTTGATAAGATGAGAGCAGGCAAACGCAGAATTTCTGGCTATAGAAAAAGGGTAGTCACGGCTGCTGGAGTAGATGGCTAGGAGCAGTGGGAGGTGGTGTGGGAAGGACATGGTTACTGAAAGAGGGTGCATATAGGAACAATGGGCAAGGAAGGGCTATGGGGGGGGAAGTAATAGTACCATGGAGACAAGCAGGGCAGAACAAGACAGGAAGCAGCCAAGCAGAGAATCCTTAGAATGCAATGCAAGGCGACTAAGGAAAGTAGTTTATTTTATTTATTACAATCTAGGAAATACCTTTGAGGCAAAGGCTCATTTATAGAGGTTCCACGTCATGATCAATTTAACAACAGACGAACAACACACAGACAATATATACCAATATACAAAACAGTTGAGTAAAATAGTGACCAAGTAATTTCAAAAAAATGGTACAGAAAATAATGTCAAACGGTCTAGTACAAGCTTATTACAGAGCCTATAAACAGCAAAAGATGTTCCTGATAAGCATTTCTTTTGTCAAAGTGTAAGTACATGTTTGGCCCCAAGGAGTCACCCTCGGGCACAGAAAGTCTTGGTAAGGGGTATCCAAGACAGGAGGTAGAGGCGGGTACAGCTAAAGGAGTTGAGGGGGCGGGGAGAGGTAATAGGGAGGAGGTAGAGAGGGGAACCGTGAGAGTGGAGGGGTAAGAGAAATATGGGAAAGGGTCTAACAAGGGCAGGAGGGGCAGTGGGAGGGGTGAAAGGAGCAACTGGGAAGGGAGTGGTAGTAGGCAGTAGGGAAGAGAAAAGTGAAGAAAAGACTTTAAACTGCAGGGTGGCGGGCTCATAGAAGGTCCATAGGGATGCAGGGGATGGAGAAGAGTAACAGAATAGGAGGGTGAGGGGCCAGAAGTTAGAGAATAAGTGTAGGTGGAGGTGGGCGATAGGGAGAGTGGGAATGGGCAGGATTTGGTAAAGGAGGGGGAGGAGGGGAGGGGCTATGCACAGCAGTCGCACCCACTGCTCAGGGCTAGGGATGCACGAAGTAGTGTTTTAAAAGGGCCCAGTCTGGTTTCCTTCTGTAGGTCTTCACTGAGGGAGTTGAACAACATCGGAGCACAGTATTCGTAGGACCACTGGCCTTGTGTGGTTCTATGGAAAGGGACTTTCAAGGATAGGTTATTCCGACCCCGGGGCATCTAGATGAGTTAGGATGATTGAGATGGCATCGTATTCCAGGAAGGGTTAGACCTGGGTAGAATTTTTTGTAGCAGGGACATTTTTTTTTTTTTTACAATTCTTTAACCAGGAGCAGCACACTAAGCTGAAAGCTTGTTTACAGGTGTGACCTGGGAGCACAGGAAGTTAAGTGACTTGCTCAGGGTCACACAGTATGCAAGTGGGGGCTGTGAGATTCAAACCTAGGTCTCCAGATTTGCAGCTCAGAGTCTTAAACCTCTGTGCTATACTGCCTCCCATACATTTGGTATCGATTCCACAGTCCAAGTTAAGCCAGTTACTTTGAGCATATGGCTTGCATGTGTGTGGGTTAGTTGGTACACCCCAGTACTAGTCTGCACACTTTGTTAAAGGTAGTTTTGAGTCTTTTGAGAGCCATGGAGTTGCAGCACTATATACGGAAGGTCGAGTCAGTGGCTGACAGCACGGAGCTAGTTCCGGCGATTTTTAGGGCCTCATTGGTTAAGCAGTGTTTGTTTCTAAATAGTAATCCCAGTTTTGCATTTGCAGATTTAGCAACTAGATCTATGTGCCGAGAGCAGAACAGTGAAGTATCTAATGTTACCCCCAGGTATTTGAAGTGGTTTACCATTTCCCAGGGAGTACTGAGGTTATTAACAATCTGTAACTGGTAGTTCCTGTGTTTATGGTGTGCCGAGGCAAATACCATAGTTTTCGTTTTTTATAATTTAAGAGTAACTTTGAGTCAAGTAACCATTTTTCAACTGAAGTTAAATTGGATTGCATCAGACATTCAAGCACAGTGGGTCAGAATGGGACAGTAGAGCACAACGTTGTCTGTGTAAAGCAGTACTTGATCATTTACTGCTAGGGAGTTGGTTTAGAAAAAGACTAAGAGTAATGGTCCTAGGATGGACCCTGGGGTACACCAGTGGTGACACATAGATTGTCTGGCAGATGCCATTTTTTTACTTTTTGAACTCTCCTTGGAGATAGCTCCTGAACCAGGCAACTGATTCCTGGGAGGCCAGTTTTGGATAATTGACATAGAGCAGCTTGTGATTTACTGTATCAAGGCTTTGATGAGGTCACTATATGTAGCTCCCACCAAGAGCCCACGATCAACAGCGCCATGAATGTACCCAGTAAATTCCACGAGTGCAGTTGTAGTGCTACTTGTATGCTGTTTCCAGAAACCATGCTGTTGTCTGCATTGCATCAGGTAATTGTCAAGATATTCGGTTAGTTGAGCTGTGCATCACAGTGCTTTTGAGAGAGAAGAGGGGAAGTATTGAGATGGGGAGATAGTTTGCATGGTTGGTTCTATCGCCACTTTTGAACACAGGCATGACTACAGCTGCCTTCCAAATCCTTTGGGAACTTGCCTGTTACAAGGGATAAATTTAGGATTTTAGTAAAGGGAGTGAGAATTATATCCAGAGTTAGTTCTAGGAGTTTAAGATTGAGCATATCACTCCTAGTTCTAGATTTACCAAGGACCCTCATGATATATTTTTTGGCCTTTGAAGGGGCAACTATTTTAAGGTAGAAAGAAGGTAGCAAGCCGGTTTGGGTGTTAGTGATGTTTGAGCAATTTCTTTCACCCAGTGGAGGAGGGAAATCTGGTGGCAATATACCGCTGAGCATTGTGAAAGCCTTGTTGAAGGTTTCAGTGATGGTATGTGGGTCCCGGGTTGAAATTCCATTGACATTTATTATGGAGGTGTCTTGTTAGGTTTACATGATAGAGACTTGATATTGTCCCAGAAATGCCTGCTGTCCCCCCAGGAGTTTTCTAGCTCTTTTTTTAAAGTGCTGTCTTTTGGCTTTCCGGATTGCACACATACAGCTATTCCGGGCAGCCTTATACATCTGGGTATTAGTGGCAGATCCAGTATATCTAGATTTGTGCCAAAGCCTATCACGGTGTTTCATCAGATCAATGAGCTGGGGGGAGATCCATGAGTTTTGGGAGCACCTAATCTTCCGTTTGGTGAGAGGGGCCAAATATCGCAGGACTGGTTGAATTTTTGGATAACATATTCAATGGCAGCATCAACACCAGCCATGGTGTTTAGGAAGCTCCAGTCATGGCTGTTTAGATGTGCTTGTAGTGCACTAAGCTTCCCTTTTTAGCAGCCTCGATATGATTAGTTTTGAAGGTACCTTAGATGACTTATTCGACCAGGTAAAAAGGATTGGGGAGTGGTCGCCGAGGGAATCGGGGAGTACTGTTAATTGGCTTATTCTTTCCAGACGTTGGTGATCAACCAGGCGACGAGGGTACTTGTACCCATATGGTAGTTTATCCATGTCGATGTACTCACTAACTGTGAGGCGATAACTGCTGATAGGGCATATTTATATGGACCTGCTTCAGGGGAGACCCAGTTTATGTTGAAATTCCCCAGCAAAATAATTTTGGAGTTTTGGCAGCGGTCTGATAGGTAATCAGTAGCAACTTTGAACCCACTGTCTTGTGCCTTTGGAGGGATGTAGACAGAAACGACAGTTAGCGTCTTACAGTTGGGGCCGAGTAGTATCTTTATAGGTAGCAATTGGGTATTGCAACTGGTTGTAATGTGTGGCAGTAATTGGCCCCAGAGGTGTTCTTTTAAGAATAATTCACAGCCACCGCCACGCTTGCCAAGTCTGTCTAGCCTGAAAAATAGAGTCCTTATTTTGGGGACTCCATAATTAAGAAATCAAGTGGTGGATGGGTGGTGGTGGTGGGGATTGGGGGGCTATGGGGCTGCGTGCACGCTAGGTATGACGCGCCAAGGCTTCACACTTAACACACCCCTTGGCCAGGAAACATGAGGGGGTCACCACGCACGTGCATCTGGGAACAAATGATCTAGTGGACAACAGCCTGAAGGAGGTACAGGCTAGATTCAGGAGCTGGTTAGGACCTCTCAGGTGGAGGATAAAACTCTCTCCTTTTTTTGAAGTCCTGCCAGTACCAAAAACCAATAAAGATAGGAAGGGGAGAATAGAGGAGTTCAATTTGTGGCTGGGGGTAAGGAAAAGGGGTTCAGACTGGTGGGGGACTGGGGTAGGATGTGGGATAATGAGAAACTTTATGCTCCTGACAGGTTGCATTTAAGCAAGAGGGGCACAAGGGTCCTGAAGGATAAATTAGATAGCTATGTTAGAAAGGGTTTACATTTAAATTTAAACTGAGCGGGGGAGGGGGGGCAGCAGGGAATAACCTAGCTAGTACTTCCCCACAAAATGGGTCAGGTTGGGATTCAAGGGATAGCAAGGACAAAGGGGGTTTATGGTGGAAAGGAATGTCAACAAATGCCAGAGTTTAGGAAACAAAATGGTGGACCTGGAGGCCATTATGGTGGAGGAGAGTCTAGACATTGTGGCTATAACAGAGACCTGGTGGTCAGAACACCACCATGGGAAGTAAGTGTCCCAGGTACAGGCTTTTCAGAAGGACAGGCCTGGCAGAAAGGGGTGTGGGCATTGTACATCAAAGAAGACATTAGGCAACGGAAGGGCAGGAGGTACAGGGGGAGGTGGAGGTCCTGTGGGTCACATTGAAAAAACAGTCTGGGGCGTCATTAAGGTTGGGTGTGATTTACAGGTCTCCTACACGGGGAGGAAGAGGACAGGCAGATGGTACAAGAGGTACAATGAATGGCACTCAAGGGGGAGATCCTACTACTGGGGGACCTTAAAGAGCCAGCAACAGCTTACTACTGGGGGACCTTAAAGAGCCAGCAACAGCTCAAGATGAACTTTGAAAATCATAATATTTGGCAACAAAGCAGCTTTATATTTCACATTAGCTTTGTATTTCTTAACCCTGTTATTTATTAGTGGGTTCATACACATGAAAACAGGATTTCTGTTCCCTGAGGGTTCATCAGCTCCTATTTCTTCTTCCCAACCTGATGTCATAATACTCTGCTTGTGACATCACAGTTACTTTCATGCCAACAGACTGATGTCACAACAGAGCATTATAATATCAAGTAGGGAATAAGCTACAGAGGCAGATGAACTGTAAGAGATACAGTATTTTTGTAGGAAGTTCTTCAATAATAATTAAGGGAGAGGAGAAATCTGTAGAAATCCATAAAAGATGTATGAAATAACAGCTAAATTATGTCTAAATATTGTTTTTTAAAGTTTAACCAAAGGTGTCAGTTGCTCTTTCACCTCCCAGATGTGGACTAGGAGAGCCCAATGGCAGTATCTGCCGGGAGCAGAGAGGTACTTGGAGCACTCCAGGGAGCTTTCCTGCAGCAGCTGGTTAGGGAGCTCACTAGGGGTGATTACATACTGGATGTTGTCCTCCACCAATGGTGGTAGTGTGGAAGAAGTGTAGGTGGGAGACTGCCTTGGTACGAGTGACCACAGTACAGTGAGTTTCAGGATAAAAACAGGTAGGGAAACAAATCAAACCAACACGAAGGTTCTGGACTTCTGCCGAGCGGACTTTGCAGGAATGAGAGGGACTTTCGGGGGGGGGGATGGAAGGTAAGATGTAAGGAGCTAACAGGGGAGGATGGAAATACTTCGGAGGGGGATACTGATGGCCACTGAGCTCTGCATCAAGAGCGTAGGAAAAATAAAAGGAGGAGTCCACTCTGGTTTACCAGGGAGGTGGTGGGGGCAATTAGGGAAAGAAGGATGGCTTTCATAACATACAAGAAAACCCAGAGGAGGGAGGGAGGACAGGGAGATTATAGAGAGACGCTGAGGTGGCAGGGCAAAAGATTAGGAGGGCAAAAGCGGATACGGAAGAGAGAATTGCTAGGCAGGCTAAAAGGGGAGATGAAACTTTTTTTAGATGTGTGGGAGAAAAGAGGAAGGCAAGGCAATGAATGGTGAGGGTGAGGGGGGGAGTGTTGGTGGAGGGGGACTTTGAGAAGGCAGAGGTGCTGAATAGCTACTTTTGCTCAGTCTTTATGGTGGGAAGGGAAGGGACCTGAGCTAAAACAGAAAGGTGGGGATGATGAGAGTGGATCCTAGCCCATTCAGCAAGGACAGGGTAAAGAAGAACTAAGGTTAAAGTAGACAAGGCAATGGGGACGGACAGCCTACACCCTAGGGTACTCTGGGAACTGAGGAGGGCTGGCAGCACCTCTGGTGAGGCTGTTTAACTTGTCCCTGGATACTGGATGGGTGCCAAGGGACTGGAAGACAGCAGACGTGGTGCCACTGCATAAAGAGGGCAGCAGGGAGGAGACGGGAAACCATTGCCTGGTTAGCCTCACTTCGGGGGTGGGGAAGGTGATGGAAGTGCTATTAAAGTAAAATGTGGTAAACTACCTGATAGGTAGCGGACTAATGGACAATATGCAGCTTCACAACTGGGAGTTCATGTCAGACGAACCTAATAGTTCTTTGATTGGGTGACGAAGGTGGTTGATCAGGGAGGGGCAGTGGACGTGGCGTGTCTGGACTTCATTTATTTATTTATTTAATACAAGTCCGGTTTACAATCTTTGAGTCAGAGACTCATTTACAAAGGCACCTCATCGCTGGGAGGGCAGACTAAAAATGGTGCAGAAACAGTGGTCAACAGTACAGGTGCAGTAAAAGAAGTAGAACATTTAAACATAATACGCTTAGGTTACAGAGTGTTTCAAGTTGTGACTAACTTAGGTTACATAATGTTGCAAGAAATATGTTCCAGCAGGGTCACCAGAGGTATAAACTTGGGGGGGCTAATGCCTACAGTCAAAGTCCTAACAAAGCTAGGGGTCCGGGGCATGCACCCCTGGAAAACTTTTAGATTTTTACCTTCAAATGGTGGCTTTTCCTGCATTTTAATGGTGAAATATATGTTTGAGAAGCCTGGTTATCATGACATCTGTTAAATAGTACATGTGCAAAAATCTGGTTACTGGACCAGTGAGAACAATGGAAAAAGAGACACCATTGTCCCAGCAGATCTGCTGGGAAGGTTACTGGACCCCAGAGCAAGTAAGAGACCAGCCAGGCACCATTAACCCAGCAGATCTGCTGAGAAGGTTACAGGACCCAGAGCAAAAGCCACCACTTCCACACTGCATAATTCTGAACAAGTCACTTACTCTGCATGCCTCTCTCTCTCTCGGCTAATTCTGTAGTCTTTGCATCTCCTGTGTGCTGCAACCATCCTCCCTCCCCTCTTCCTGGATTCTAAGGAGTTGGGGATGACTTGTATGATAGTGTTCTATGTAGGTTGCTATATAAAAAGACAGCAAAATTCTCCCCCTCCCTCTTTGGATTGTAAAGCACTCATGAATACAGTCTGTATGAAAGGTGCTACATAAATCAAATTTCTTTTCACACAACAGGCACTGATCTTCCTTCTCTAAACTGCCAAACAACTGTGTAAAGACTCATGCTGCACAGCCTTTTAGATGTGTAACACATCTGTGCCTGTCTGAAAAATATACCTGCTGTGCAAGCAATGCTGACTGTGTTGGCATGGCACTTACTAAATGGTGTTCACCAATCCCAATTTATGTCAATCACTCCCAGTCCTGTCCAGGTGTTCCCTCCTACAAGGCAAGGCCTGCCAAACCTCTCATGCTTCTGAACCCACTGAACGGAGTCCAAGAGTCTAGCAGAGGCAGAACGCATTTGTTGTAACCCCACCCAGTGCTCCCTGTCAGATTGGGATCCAACTAACCTGGGAGTGATGATGACAAATCCCTGCCCCAAGCTCTGAGCTCTCCCATGGTGACATCCTGACTCCTCTCCCAATGTTTTCTTTGTTGACAGCACAGTACACAGCAGCCAGCCACCAGTGCACTCAGTTCACTCTCGAGACTTACTTTCTTTTTTCTCCATCAGACTTGTGAGTGGATGAGTGTAGTGTCCCAAAGTTTGCCAGGCAAGCAGACCAAAGAGGACTCAGGGAGGGAAAGGGTTAACTTCCAACCCAACCCACGCACAGCCTGCTGACTTTTTGACCAAACTGGCTGGCTGACCATTTCCTGTCTCTATCCCCCTCCCCTACTGGAGCCTTTTGGTGCCGGATCCTTTGTCTTGGCCAGGCCAGGTCTCTGGCCAGTGCCTAAAGGTGTCATAAATCAACCAAATGGACTGATCTTAGCCCCTAGATACCCAGTCATCTGTCCAAAAGCCAGGTCCACCTCTAGGCTAGAAAGGGTCTTCCCTGCTAGCCAGTGACAGTTCTGGACTGGGTGACTGACAGAGTAGAGAGCTCAGGAGTATGGATGGCTGCAGGCTTACCTGAAGCTCAGGGTCGTAGCTCCTGGGTGGCTGTTCCTCTATAGCCAGTAGTCCTCAGAGGTCTTCAGCAGGAGCAGTCACACCTTAGCTCCAGAAAAGGACCAGCAGTCCTCCTGATGGCCAGCAGCAGTCAGTTCCATAGGGTGCTCTCCCTTTAGTTGTCTGCCCCCTCGGTTTGCAGTTTTTGTACTGGGGTTTTCTGGGGTGTCCTGATGCTGGGTGCCTAGTAGTGCATGTAGCACAAGCATCACATTTCAGATGCAGTTACGAGGGTAATGCTCATCCAGGTTCTCTTTTGTTCAAATGAAAATATGGCTTGACAAGTCTGTTAGTTTGCTTCCTGTTATTTTGCAGAATATAGTGGCATGGTTTGTGTCTTTTTGGGGCTGCCATTGCAGTTCCCTGTCTCCCTCTCTAGCATGCTGGCTGTTTTTTTTTTTTCTGGCATTGACATTGGGTGTTGCCACACATGGGACTGCCATTCCCTCTGTTTACTGCCTCTAGTGCCACTTGCTGGTCAGCAGGTTGTTGCCTGCCCAGCTTTGCTGGAGTGGTTATTTTTCTCTTTGTTTTGTTAAATTTCTTTCTTCCCTTTGTGGGGGCTCCAGGTTGCTTCCATCCCTTTGCCTGGCCTTCTGTGCTGGTTGCAGGGTGTGGCACCCTTTTGGGGGGCCTCTTTATTTTCTTCCTTCAGTTTTGCCATTTTTTTGTTTTTATGTTTATCTGTTTTGTGGGCTCCTCGAACCCCTTTCTTGCTCCAGTCCCCTGAGATGACCCCCGACTGTGGTCCTTCTCCTGTAGCTCCCCTCCCTCCAAATGAAGCGATGGTGTCCGTTTTGGTGGTCATTGGTGGTGGAGTTCCCCTGCTCAGCTCTCTTCCCCACTTCCCTTCCACAGTAGATTAGTGCCACTGCAGTCACGGACCTGGCACCCAGCTGATCGCAGTCCATGCGGCATTCACCGAGAGGGGACAAGTTTGGGCAGATGGACCATGAGGTGCAGCAGCAAAGTGTGTCTGGGCGGAAACCAGCACCCAGACCACTAAAGTTCTGCCCTGCCACTGTTCAGGGGCAACCAAAGCACTGGGTGGGAGCAGAGCTCCCTGACCTTCACCACTAGCTCCACCAATGATCACAGCGGGATCTGGAGGACCCAGGCCAGGCAAGGAAAAAGGAAAGTGTACTCCATGTGGTAGAACCATAAAGTGCTGACTCTAAGCCATGGCTTCTTTTTCCTCAGCAAGTAGTGAAGCTGTGAGTCTTTACATTTTCAGGGAAAATGATTGGGGGCTTGAGCTTACATTGGGGGCTTCAGCCTCCCAAAACAACCTGGTGACGCCACTGTGTTCCAGACTTAGATATAGTAGTCCTCGGGGAGGACAGGTCCCTAGGGAAGAACTGCTAGGTATTTCCTGTAAGGATCAGGTGGGGGAAGGAGGATCTGGGTAGAGGGGATGCAGTCCAGTGGACATTGTCTTGCAATGGGGCAAGGCGGCAGGCAAACATAGGTAGCAACAGTGGGAGGACAGGATGGATTAGTTGCATATGCAACAGCGGGTATTGAAGATGTGGTTTCGGAGGGCTGTTTTGAACAAACCAATTTTGGGCAGGTTGGAGATGCAGCTAGGGAGGGAGTTGAACCAGGTGGGGGCTCGGTGGCAGAAAGATCTCTGGGCAAGAGAGGTCTTGGTTCTGGGCACCTGGAAAGTGGTCTTAACAGAACTGCGAGTGGCGACGGTCGATGATGACTGTTGTAGGATGGCGGAGACCCCTGGGGAAGAGAGTCTGAGCAGGGATTTTTTAGCGAGGAGGCAGGTCTGGTAGTGTAGATGTTCCTCGAAGTTGAGCAGGTTGGTGGTAGAGTATAGTAGGCAGGTGTGAGTCCGGGAAGGCCTTCGACTCTGTCCTTCACAGAAGGCTGGTAAATAAGCTGGAAAGCTTAGGGGTGGGACTGAAATAACTAGGGGGGTGGAAAACTGGTCGAAGGACAGAAGCCAGAGGGTGGTGGTTAATGGGGTACGTTCCAGGGAGACGGGGTGATGAGTGGGGTGCCCCAGAGGTTGGTACTGGGATCCCTCCTTTTTAATATCTATATAAATGACATAGCAGATGGGCTGGAGGGGAAGGTGTGCCTATTTGCAGATGATAAGAAGATCCACAATAGGTGGACACCGTGGAGGGTGGAGGCCATGAGGGAAGGACCTGAAGATTCTGGAAAGGTGGTCAGAAACTTGGCAGCTGAAATTCAGTGCCAAAAGTGTGCAGCAATGCACATGGGGTAAAACCCTCAAACAGCTTACACTGGGGTAGTTAGGCCAACAGAGCAGGAGAGGGATCTGGGGATTATAGTATCAGGCAACCTTAAGGTAGGTACTCAATGCAGCAAAGTGGTGGGAAAGGCAAATAGAATGTTGACGTGCATTGAGAGGGGGCATGACTAGTATAAGGAAGGAGGTACTGATGCTTCTTTATAAAACCATGGTGAGGCCGCAGCTGGAGTATGGAGTCTAGTTCAGGAGACCACATCTACGCAAGGACATAGATGAGATCGAGAGGGTGCAGAGAAGAGCAACCAAGATGGTGCACGGTATGCAGGGGAAGCCAGATGAGGAGAGGTGGAGGGAACTGGATCTGTACCCATTGGAGACTAGAAGGGAGAGGGGGATATGATTGAGACCTTCAAGTATGTGAAGGGAATCAATAAGGTGAGGGAGGGGAGCTTATTTAAAAGGAAGGTGGGGGCTAAAACTAGAGGGCATAGTCTAAGACAAGAAGGAGGAAGATTTAGGGGCAATATGAGGGCACGTTACTTCACAGAGAGGGTGGTGGAAGCCTGGAATAAACTACCAGAGGAAGTGCTGGAGGCTGTAATGGTGGAAGGATTCAAGAGGGCGTGGGGCAGACATATGGGGTTGGCAAGTGGGCTAAATGGAGGTCCCATGCACAGGTATTGAGTGGGAGGGGCAGACTTGATGGGCCAGAGGTCCTTTCTGCCATCAGATTTCTATGATTCTATGATATTTTATTCATTTTTTTGATTGACAAATTTTTTTTTTAACAACATAAAAGCAACAGTTTCAGAAATGTCTCTGCAGCTGACATCTGTACTGTAGCAAGATGGAGTACAGTCCACACTTTCACTAAACATTACAATCTGGACATTGTCTGACGTAGATGGGCAGGCTTTGGCCTTGCTGTACTACAGGGCCTCCTGTCATGAACAGACTGCACCATCCTTCCAGTTGGCTTTTGGGACTGCTTGGGAATCATTCCAAAGGTGTTGCCTAAGGTAAGAGATATCCGAGGAAGATAGAACAGTTACATACCTACTATAACAGTAGATCTTTGAGAGAATCTCTTCCTTAGGCCATGTTAACTCTCCATTCTTCCTCTTTTATCAGCAGTAGGGAAAATGACATCTGTTTTAGCCTTGGGATTTTGCATGACTGCTATTTCCAGTGTCACGCCTGCCTAATATCAGAGGTGCTGGTATTACCTCCTGGTTAGAAGAACAGAGTCCTCTGAGCACCGCCTCCAGCAGGGTACAGAGGGAGATGGGGCACCCCTGTTTATGTAGATGCTGATGCTTGACATCATGTGGGCAGACCCCGGCTAGCAAAAGTTTCTCTGTGGTCCTAGCACTGATGTGGGTATAGTTCCAAAGGTGTGGCCTAAGGGAAGAGATTCTTTCAAAGATCTGTTGTTACAGTATGTGCGTAACTGTTCTTTCCATGATGTGGCTCAATAGAGGAGATTCTATTGAAGATCTACTGTTACAGTAAGTAAATGAGGGTTACTCACCTGTAACTGTTGTTCTAGGAGTAATATATGGTGTACATCCACACTTATGGCAGAATTCTTCCTCTTTAAGAATGGCCAGAAGGTCTTCAAGCTGGCTCCTCCCACCCACTTGGGTGGTTTCTCTTCGGCACCACCCCATAACATCAGATCTTTCATGCTGGAAGCAAGATAAAGTGTGCCGCTTGCCAGGGGAGGTTGGGTGGGTTGTGTGAATGTACACCATATGCCATTCCTAGAACTATGGTTACAGGTGAGTAACCCTCGTTTCTAGGGATGTGGATATGATGTACTAAACACACTTCTGGCAGACTCCTAGCAGTTTTCAGGAGGAACACGAAAAAATGTGAGGTCATGCACCTGGGAAAACGTAACCTGGGGAGAGTATACTTGATGGGAGAGCAACAGCTAATGGCTACAAAGCAGGAGCGAGATCTAGGGGTTATCATTTCAGATGACCTGAAGGTGAACAAGCAATGTGAAAAGGCAGCACTGAAGGCTGGTGACATCCTAGGATGCATAGGGAGGGGCATCGCAAGAAGGAGACGGGAGGCGATTATGCCACTGTATAGGTCACTGGTGAGGCCTCACCTGGAGTACTGCATCCTGTTCTGGAGATCACACCTCAGGAAAGACAAGGAGAGACAGTACAGAGGAGGGCAGTAAAGATGGTGCAGGGTTTGCATAGAGAGCCGTACAAGGCAAGGCTGAGAGAATTCAACTTCTACTCCCTGGAACAGCGTAGAGATCCGAGGACTACGATAGAGATGTTCAAATACCTGAAGGGTATCAACGATGTTCAGGCACAGAACTTTTTTCAGGTAAACAGCTGTACCTGGACTAGAGGACACAACATGCACCTAAAGGGAGCTAGATTAAGGAGAAATGCGAGAAAGTTCTTCACAGAGCGGGTGGGGAACCATAGAACAGCATGCCCCAGGGGGTCATGGGTGCAAAGACAGTAAGGGAATTTAAACTAGCATGGAACAGACATAGTGGGATACTCAAGAGTACAACAAAATGGGGAAGGGGTTGAATCTGTGGGCAGACTAGATTGATCACATGATCCTCATCTGCCAACCCATTCTATGTTTCTATGAGGAGGGGGGGGGAAAGGAGCACACACCCTGTTTAAGGAAAAGAGACTGGAGAACCGAGGCCCCAAAACCAGTATCCTGGCGTGGTTCAAGGTTGATGTGATAATAAAGGAATAATGCACGGCAGGGTGTGGTGGGTGCAGGGATAATGCCACGCCTGGGGGTTGGGCATGAGCGCGTCAGCAGGCAGAGGTCCAATGCCCCAGGCATGGCGTTATCCCAAACGACACACACCCTGGAGTGCATTATTCCTATTATACAATGGCTCGTTGTTATACAGAATAAAAAAATAATTTTAAAGATGTTTTTGTGTGGAAAAATGTTTTTGTTTTTAAGAGAAGATGAAACAATCAATCATAGGCTCATCTGCCATGGTTCACAGTGCTGAGAGTAGACCCATGGCGACGTGCTGGGATAACGCCATGGGTCCAGCCCCAAACTGACCAATCACAGTCCAAGATTCTTTCTTGCCGTTGTATAATAGGAGATGAAGGCATGTGCTGGCTTCCACGTAGCAGCCCTGCAGATCTCTTGGATAGTGACGTCCCTGGAAGCGGCCACCAAGGCAGTGGTATGTCTGGTGGAATAAGCCCTAAGCCCTATGGGAGGCTCCCTACCAGCTAACTTATAGCAGAGGTCGATGCAGGAGGCTATCCACCTGCCAATTTTCCATTTAGCTGCCAGTCTGCCAGGTAGGACTTTAGTGTAGGTGACAAAGAGCTGGCGAACCTCTCCCTGAACTCCAGCCGTGTGCTTCTTATAGTATGCGAGCACTCACCTCAGATCCAATGAATGGAGCCTATGCTCAGCCTTCGAGGCTGGATTGGTAAAGTATACTGGGAGGTTCATCACTTGGTTAAGGTAAAACTCCGAAACAATCTTTGGGAAGAACTTTGGGTTGGGGTGGAGAACAACCTTGCCCTTGTAGAAGACCAGGTAGGAAGACTCCACTGAAAGTGCCTGGAGCTCACTGATCCTTCTGGCGAAGGTGATAGCCACCAAGAAGGTGTCGTGGAAGATGTCACACTGTGCATGGGTTCGAATGGCTTGCCCATGAGCATCGCCAAAACCAGCAATAAGTCCCAAGGTGGTGGTGGTTCACACACCGGTGGGGACAAATTATCCAGGCCTTTGAAAAGTGCCCCACCATCTTCACCTGTATACTGTTACCATAATGGCCGGCGCCCAGTCGGCAGAGATGGCTGCCAGGTGCACTCTGAGGGTTGTCGACCAGCGGCCTGACTGGATATGGGACCACAGGTAATCCAGAGTGCTAGCCACCAGGCAGAACAAGGGGTCCAGCTCCTTGCCCTGGCACCAAATGGAAAATCTTGTCCATCTGAAGGCATAGCACTGACGTAGCTGACTCTTTCCGGAGGCCACAACAACAGAGGACCTCATCGGAAAGACCCAAAGCCTGGAACCTCAGCCAGGAACCAGGCTGTCAGGTGCAGGGACTGAAGATTCAGTGCAGGACCTTCCTGATGGCAAGAGAGCAGGTCCGGGCAGAGGGAGAGTCGCCATGGAGGCCTGCTGCTGAGGCTGATGAGATCAAGGTACCAGAACTGGTACAGGCAGTCCGGAGTCACCAGGATCATCTGCACATTGTCCCTCCGAACCTTGAGCAACACTTTGGATCAGGGGAAAGGGAGGGAAGGCATATTTGAGGCCTGGGGTTCAGAGCCTTGCTAAGGCATCCCCCCAGCAGTATTCCACACTGAGGGGGGCAGGCACGGAACAGCCCCAGCTTCGCATTCTCCCAAGAGGCAAATAGGTCGACTTGGGGAGTGCTCCAAAGGAAGAACAGGTGATTGACTACCTTACAGTGAAGGGAACACTCGTGAGACACCTCACCCACTCAGCTGAGGGCATCTGCAAGCTGGTTGGACACACCATCCACATGAATTACCAGAAGGTTGGCACACAGACTGTGCACAAGGGTCCAAATGCAAAGAGCTTCCTGGCACAACGGGAAGGAATGCATCCTGCCCTGCTTGTTTGTTTTGTTTTGTTTTTTAATTTATGTTTATTGCATTTAATAGCAAATATATATCATATATGCTTACAAGAAATGGCACTTCACATCAGTTCCTACACCATTCATTAATACAAGATATTGGTTGCACACTTCTATTACATCAACATGAGGGGTAAGCTAAAATACATATACTACAGTTAGTGCACCACCTTTTGTGGCTTGTATGCAGCCAAAGCTCATTTGGGAATAAAACTTTAAATCACTTATACCACCAGCTGACTGCACAAGCCCAAAGGACTTTACTATAATCAGATTCCCAATTTGCCTTGTTTAAAAGTTCACACCACAAAACAGACTCCCCTCTCTGTCGGGCAGAGAATAGCTACTTGTTGATGTTCTACACAGCTAACTGTTTAACCATAATAAAAATGTTAGTGGCAACTACCTCACTGGAGCCACACTTAACAACATTTCTCTTCGGGTATTCATGGCAGCATTAGTAAGAGAACGTGTAGACTAACGTTTGTGCTCATCACTAACCATGCATTCTATACCAGTTACAGTCCCCACCTACTATTTTAACATTTTACAACTGGGTGACTACCTCCCTTCCCTCAGCCACATTTTACCCCTACTGGAATTTCAATATGCACCTGTATACCTACAATATGAACTCCACTGTTAGAACAGTTTAATGACTCCAAGCATGCTATACAGTCAAAATCAGGAGAAAACAAAAGGGTAAAAGTTTAGAGAAAAACAGGACCCCAGACCTGTTTGATCTGGGAACATGAAGCCTCTTGGCTCCAATGCCATACCTTTATGCTCCAATTTTATGTACAGAGCATGTATGCTCCATACCGTATCACCTTTAAGTTTTGAGAACTAGAACCTCACGAGCCATTTGAACCAAATCATTACCACACCTCAGTCAAAACATGTAGCGGAGTATAAAATTTTCAAACTGTGGCAATGACATTGTAAATACATCAGTTTAGTCAGTTACTCTCCTCAGGGCTCTCCAGAGCAGCTTCATGCGGGCGATGCCAGCAACTTATTGGGTAGCTTGATTGCAAATTCTCTGCTGCCTTGGCGTCAGTATAAGATTTAATTTTGTCCAGATACTGTATGTGAACTGAAGGCAAGCAGGGAAGGATATTCTGTACGAGATGCCTGTCGCTTAAGTTTGGTGGCTGCCCCTTCAAATGCTTTGTGGTGCATCCTAGTTGCATACAAGTAGTCTGCAAAGAATAGAAGTTTCTGTCCCCCAGCTTAACCGGCGACAGTTCTCTAGCAGCTCTAAGTATTTGATCCTGAAGAATGGAGGTCGTAGTCAGCAGGATGGTCCGGGGCCCTCCACGTTGTTGGCGGCCCTCCTTAGTGTAATTCTGTAGGCCTTCACAGTCAGCACTGCAAATCTGAGCTCCAGTGCTTTAGGAGCCACCTCTTCAAGAATGTAGGGAAATCACTGGATTCCATCTCCTCCAGCATACCTAAAATTCTGACATTGGCAGATCGAGCTGAGTTCTCTAGTTGCTAGAGTCTGTTACGGATCAGGTACTGTTCCTTTATCGCTGTGGAGGTGGCTGCCAGTGCTCTCCTGGGCAGTGCGCGTCTGATCCATGGTCGCATCTGCCAGTGCTTCCATTTTCTGCTCACCCAGCTTTTTATCAAGCTTCTGGATGGATGTGGTGAGCAGATTTATATATCTTTGCAGGAGTCTGAGTTTGCTTGCTCACCCATTTTTCCTTGTGCTCTCTCTCATTTAGGTGTTTCCTGGCCCCAAGAAGCACTCGCTGTGTCCGATTTTCCCTAACCTTTAGATCTCCCCATTGCCAAACAAAACTGCCTTGCCGGTACCTGACAATGTCTGTTGTACTTTAAACTTGTCTGCCAGCAAAACTTTACACTTTTTGTCCACTATGTCATCCATTTTCTCATCTGATCCAAGGAGTTTAAGGTGTCTGCATCTATCTTGCTAGGCTGCTGGCCACGCCCCCAACCCTGCTTGTTGAGGTAG
Source organism: Neoceratodus forsteri (assembly GCA_016271365.2). Lineage (NCBI taxonomy): Eukaryota > Metazoa > Chordata > Ceratodontiformes > Ceratodontidae > Neoceratodus > Neoceratodus forsteri. The sequence continues at coordinate 705,750,348 of CM057459.1, read as the reverse complement.
TATGTGGTCGTTGTGTTGTTCATGTGAACCTGGATGACCTGACCCAAGTCATACGGAGCGAAGGCCATCGATGCTAGACGCATGACTATTACTCCAACAGGTTGATGTGACATCGGGGCTCCCTGGGGGTCCAGAGGCTATGGACTCTGTGGTCTCCCACATGGGCTCCCCATCCCATCAGAGAGGTGTCAGTCATAAAAGTGACATGTCCGCTCTAGGCAGACAAACAGGACTCTTTCCTGAAGATGTTCCGGGACCAGCCACCACTGAATAGCGTCCCACATCCACTACATCACTGTGACCGGCTGGTCGAGGTGCTGAGACTATTGCTGGGCCAGCTCCCACTGCAGGGGGTGAATTCTCTAACGGGCCCACCAGACCACACTGGTACAAGCTGCCATGTACCCCAGCAGATGCAGGAAGTCCTGGGCAAGGTGCTATTGCCCCACCTGAAATGATTGAGCAAAGGAAGAAAGTTCCTCCACCCTGTCTGCTGGGAGTTGGGCCTTGGCCCAAAGTGAGTCGAGCTCCACCCTGATGAACTGGATGACTTGCAATGGATGGAGTTCCAGCTTGGCCTTGTTGACCAGGAGGCCTAGGACCAAGCAAGTCTGGAGGGTCAGGTCTCTGGACCGCTCTACCTTGGCTCTGGAGGAACTGGTGATCAGCCAGTCATCCAGATAACAGTACACCCGGACACCTCAATGCCTCAGGAAGGCTGCCACCACTGCAGTGCACTTGGTGAAGACCCTGGGGGCCGAGGAGAGGCCGAATGGCATGGCCCAGAACTCGTATGGGATCCCTTCCGAGTGGAACCAGAGGAACTTGGTGGAATGGACAGACAGATGTGGATGTGGAAGAAGGCATCCTGGTGGTCCAGAGAACAGAACCACACGTGCTGCTTCAGAGGCAGAATGACCTGATTCAGATTGACCATCTGGAATTTCCACAGCCTGAGGTATTTGTTGAGGTGTGCAGATCCAGTATGGGGTGCCAACCCCTTGTCTGTTTTGGAACCAGAAAGTATCTGGAGACAAACCTTGGACAGGCTATGGCATCCTGGACATGACCCACTGCCTCCTTCTGGAGGAACTGGGAAGTGTGCTCCTGAAGGGCGGACAACATGTCCACTGACACCATGTCCTCCTGTGGGGCACGGGCTTGATTGAACGGGAGAGCCTCGAACTCCAGAGGCAGACCCTGGCTGATCATCTCAACCACCCACCTGTCCAAAGTAATAACAGACCAGGTGGAAGTGAAGTGATGGAGCCGGTCCACCACAGGATGTCCTGGGGTGAGCAGGACAGGCGGAAGGGAGACACCCCCCAGCCTGTCACTGGCAGGTTTGGAAGCGGTGGTGGGACTAGCTGAGGAAGCAACTGGCCCTTGCCCTCCAGACTTCTTGGTGGTGGAGGAGACTTGCTTTGGCTGAGGCCACCAGGCCTGCTGTTGCCTCACTGGGGACTGAGGTGGTCTGGCCACAGGAGCAGAGTAGGGCCAAAACTGAAAGAACTCTTTCTTTTGTTTCTGACTCTTGGCATCCTTGTGGGCAGATGTGATGGAGTCCAGGGTGGCATTGGACTACTTAATAGGGGTGAGATGGCCATCCATGCTGGGCTCAAACAAGTTGGTCCCCAAAAAGGGAGCATCCGCCAGCTTATACTGGATATCTGCTGTGAAAGTTGAAATCCTCAGCCACACCCTGCAGCACATAGCCACTGCTGAGGCCACTGACCTGGCACAGGAGTTGCCAACGTCTAGGGCCATTTGGAGCTGCTGTTTGGTAACAGTGTGGCCTTGATCACGGACCAACTTGACCATCAAGTGCAGGTCAGCTGGGAGCCAAGGGATAACCTGATCAGGGTACCCAGTAACACATGGGCAAAGCTGGCCATCATAACAGCCTCTACTAGCCTGACAAAGGCTCACCAACGAGGCCACATTGACCTTTTGGCCGGTGGTCCAACTTGACTCTTGTTGGGAGGTTGCCAGCATCCCCAACATTACCCATGAACCAGAAAACCAAGTCGGCGACCAACCCCTTGGCCAAAGGGTGGCTAGTGAACTCAATCAAAGACCCAGCGGGCACCACATATTTGCAGACCATACAGGCCAAAGGCAAAGGGCAGAAAGCATAATGCTGTCACAGCTCCAGAGCGGGGCCAGGAATTGCTTCAGCTACAGGGAAGGATACCCCAGGGGAGTCATGCCTGTCATGGATCTCTGTCAGGGGGTACTTAATCTGCTTCTGGACAGGTTCCAGCAGGATCCCCAGACACTTGGATATCAAGTAAAGCAAGGCCCTGAAGGAGGTAGGCCTGCTCTGTGGAGAGATCCTCTCCAGATTTGAGGTTGAAGCCCGGGGTCTGATGAGAATGCTTCAGGGAGCTCTCTGAGCCCAAGGACTCCTCAAACACCAGCCAATTTTTGCAAGGCTCGGTGTGGGTGACGGTGACCAACAGCTGATGGGGAAGCTGGTGGCCGAGTGCCCTCTCCTTGGGCTGCAGAGATGGGGGTTCCACTGGAATGGGCAGTGAGACCGGTAATGGCCTGACTGGCTGAGCCGCCTTGGGCTGAGAGTGCGGCTGGCACAGGAGCACCAGAGTGGGCTGCGGCATGAATGGTGGCATGTGGCCTGTGCCGGAAGCCATTGTTGCCACATGGATTCCCTCATAATGTCGCCACATTTTACAGCAAAGCTGGTCCTCCCCCAAGAAGGAAGAGGATGAGGAGTATCAGCAGCATCTCTTCATTGAGTATTGAGAGCGGGACTGATGTCCACATCGGGAATCACATGATCTCGAGTTACGAGGCCTCGACCTGGTCCTCAACCTCTGGGACACTGGTCAGTGAGGAGAGGCAGGGACAGGCGAAAGACACATGGGATCCCCGCTGATCCTGCCCACCCTGGGAGAGGTCAGACAGGACCAGGGTCCTGGAGAGGGAGTCTTCCCCCTTGTCTGGTGACAACTGGTTGACCAGGTCGAGAAAGATCTCAACAGGTTGGTTGACCCATGTCTCAACTGACAAGCCTGATGGGGACTCCATGGGGCCACCAACCTGGACAGAAATGTCAGTCAAAGCCAAGGGCTCGACAGCTGTCTAGCCAACAGAAGCATGGGAACCAGAGGCCCGAGAGCGCTCACAGTCCCATGACCTGTGATGGGACTTCTTGCTTTTAGAGTCCCGTTTATTCAACGGCCTATGCAGCCAGTATGATGTTATGCTTGTGCAACTGTGTTACTAGGTTTTGGCCATTCGGACTCTCTGTTCCAGAGGAATTACCACCCTGTAGGGGTACCAAAGGCAAGGAACCCTCGAAGAGGGTTCCACTCCTAGAGGTACTGAGGGGCGATTCCCTTGGCTAAAGGTGCCTTAGGAAGGATCCCAAGGAGAGAGGCTATGCCACTGGAGGAGGAGGGGAGGATGGTGGGGCAAAGAGAAAATGCTTGAGAGAGGCTCAGAGGAACTGCTTATATAACACAGGAAGGGGGAGTGGCTGGCTGCTTGTCCACTGAACTACAGGCATAGCCTTCCAATTCAGTGGCCTATGCAGCCAGTATGATGTTATGCTTGTGCAACTGTGTTACTTGGTTTTGACCGTTTGTACTCTCTGTTCCAGAGGAATTACCACCCTTTAGGGTACCAAAGGCAAGGAATCCTCAAAGAGGTACCGTGGGATGATTCCCTTGGCTAAAGGTACCTTAGGAAGGATCCCTAAAAAGAAATGTAGTAGTATGAAGCATGTTAGCAGTCAGTAGCTGTGAGGCATGGTAGTAGATAAGGCATCAGGCAGCTTGATAACGTAATGAGATGCGCAGGTTAGCAGTGGCATGAGTACGATGGGTTGCGCTGGAGATTGAGGGGCTTTCTAAGGAGAGAGGGAATGGCAAGTAGAGACACCATCCACCTCCATCCAACAGCGGAACCTACCTAAAGGAACTAGGGAACGCTAACTAACGTTTTTGACCTGAGGCACGGAGGAGAGGGAAAAAAAACCCTTGAGGAGGAACTCTCTTGGGATCCAAGGCCCAGGTCACCTTCCCTTTAGGCTTGGGATGTTTATTTTGTGACAGCTCTACTGCTGCAATTTATAAACCCAATAAAAAGGGGGTGGAAAATATTCCTATTTAGAGGAAAGCTCTTGCTCGATCCCTCTACCGGGAATGCTGTGGAAGGTTGCGAGAGTGCTCTGCAACATCGGGAGCAACCAAAGTGGGAGGAGAGCAACAACTGCTGAGGCACTCACCTGATCTGCTCACCCTAAAAACAAACCAGGTGAACCAGAGACAGTCGTAAGGAGAATGCAGTGAAGGTGCTTTGCTAGTAGAATACTAGAACCAAAGGAGATCGCTGTAACCGCCCTTCACGGCTAGTCTTAAATTCTACACCAGGAGCTGCCATCGAGTCTTGAATGGCTAAAGCCAGGCCTGGAACGAGGACATTCCCATCTATGGGCCAGGTGAGAAGGATCCCTCCCCAAGTCAGTCACGCCGAAGATGCAGACTTAGAAATGTAGAGGAAGACCATCAGCTGCAGGGAGGCCCTGCACCAGAATGGTATGGCTGGCATGCCCCAGAAAACTGAAGAGGAGCTGAATGAGCGTTGAGTGCTGGGGCTTCATGTAGGTCAGATGGTAGTAGTGAGCGTTGAGCAGTGATTGTGTAAGCAATGAGTGGACGTGCACGTAGGTCAGTAAGGCAGAGTAGCAATGGTCAGACCTGCACGTAGGTCTGTAAAGCAGAGTAGCAATGGTCGGATCTGTAGGTATATCAATAAGGCAGAGTAGCAATGGTTGGACCTGCACGTAGGTCAGTAAAGCAGAGTAGCAATGGTTGGACCTGCACGTAGGTCAGAGAAGCAGCAAATATGAATAGCAGGGCAAGCCAGCCAGGCATTCAAGGAAGCCAATGAAAGGTGACAAATACTCGGAGGATTTTTTGGCAGCGGAGGCAGGATTAGAACATTAAGTTTGCCACATCGGGCCACAACTCCTCTAAGTCTCCGCCGTAGAAAAAACAAGACAGTGATGGAAGGCGCCAAGACCCACATGCAGAATATTAAAACTAGTTTACATCATCAGTGATAGCTTAGCTGACCTCCAGAGTATAATAGCAATGTACTAACATAAAGAGCAGCATTTGTATTGAGTAACTATGAATTGTAGGATTCGATGAACATAGATTGGAGGGAGGCGATGCTCTAGCAGCTATTGCCAGGCAGTGCAGTGAAACAACAGCAATGAGGTATGTGGTATGAGTTGAAGAAGCAGGATTGAGCTGCATAGGCTAGGGTTCAGAGTGAGCCTGAACCAGGTGAAAACAATTAAGGTGCATAGCATGGAGAGTAGCTGTGTGGTATGAGTTGAAACACACAGATAATTATTGCAGTTGCATTGCGAGTAAATGGGAACAAGTAGCAGGAGCTCTGGATTAGCAATATACAAGGATTTTAGAAACAGAAGCCCCAAAAGAAGGCAAAACCAAAGACACACAAACACAGAGGAACAGGGAACAAATAACACAAAGAAGCACACAGCTGGAAGCAAAATACAAACCAAATGCAGGAGAACAGACAACAGAAGCCAAAATAGCAAGGGGGGGTAGGCTCCAGCCAGCAGCAAAGGACAGATTAACAGAGCCTCTGACTGCAAATAAAAAGTGCTTGAGAGAGAGGCTGAGAGGAACTGCTTATATAGCACAGGAAGGGGGAGTGGCTAGTTGCTTGTCCACTGAACTACAGGCATAGCCTTCCAAGAAGATTTAGAGGATTTAGACCCTGGGAAGGGCCCTCCCCAAGAGTATGAAGGGACTGACACAAGTACCAAAACACCTCGGCAAACAAGGCGCCAAAGCCTGTAGGAACCAGGGCTGACACGGCGACGTGCCCACCACGGCCTGGGCCACTGCCTCCTCAAAGGCATCAAGTTACTCAGCCGAGCCCACTACAGAAACCACCTTATGGGCATGCTTAGATTTACTGGAAGGGTCCCATTCGTCTGGAAAGCCCAGGAGGAGGCAAGCGTAATGGTCATCCAAGGTGGAGGGATGAAGGGTACAGCACAGATTGCAAGCCTGCAGGTCATGCTGCAGACCCTGACAGTAGAAGCACATGGTGTGGGGGTCGGTGCATGACATTTTCTGGCTGCAAGAGCACCATCTGAAGCTGGGACAGGATTTTGGGTCTCCCAATTCCATTTTACAAAAAACAAGTTGAAAGTGCACAGCTGGAAAACTGAAAGTCATTGAGTTGTTGTGAAAATTTAGGGCCTGCACCTAGCATGGAGCTGCGATGAAGGGAACCCGATACTTCCAGCAAAATGGAAGATTTAGCATCATGGGGTGATGCCGAGGAGGATACCACCCTGGTGGGTGTGAGGAGCCAGTTTAAATACCTTCCAGCCATTCTTAAAGGTGAAGGATTCTGTCAGAAGCGTATATAGAACACAATATCCATGTCCCTAGAACTATTCTATCCAGGGATATACCCCCCATTCTGCCTCGCAACCTCAGATTCCCTGGGTTACCTGAGGTGGTCCTCCTCCCTGAGATAGGCCATGGATCCAATGCTGGTAAGCACTAGGACCCAGGGGAGTCCCAAGGGCCCAGACCATCCTGTAGACAAGCGTGGGGCTTTCTACCATCTGTAGTCCCTACCACCTTCCCCGAATTGAGCATAGCCACCTGCATAGCCTTGCACGCAGACAGCTGATCCTGCAATGGGAGCAAACTCCCTGGCCCAACTGCGGGGTAGCAGGGACTCCAGAACTTGCCACCAACCCTCACCAGCCGCCGTGGTGAATTGCTGCACAGCAGCTGCCTCAGCCTAGCCTGCCTTCCAGTGTGGCAACCCGAGCTGGTGCCCAGCCTCAAGTCACCTGCACGACAGTGCGCTGCCACTGAGACATCGCGGCAGCCTGATGTCTTACCCTTTTAATTCTTTTACGCCTTTAAGATACTCGTATAGAAGCATTCTGGGAGCTGGTGGACTCTCACCCTTGAAATGTGCTGTAGGTGCAGAATGTGTCAGGTGATTTTTTTTTTTTGTGAGAAGAATTATACTTTTGCAGCTTTTTGCACTGTAAAACATTTAGCATGGTATTAAATTTTGGACTTATGATACACAAGTACTTGTTTGAACTCCTTCCAGGGTTGTTGGGTGTGGAGTTTTGTTTTTGTGTCATTTGGTTTATTACCTCTGGAACAACATCCCCAAGTGCAGTCACTTTTCAGGTGCTGCTGTTGCATATTTCTGGGGCTGGGTTGATCGGAGCACTGGGAGGTCAAGTAACTGCCCACATCACACAGTAGGGTTTGAAACTGATCCCTTGGTTCTCAAGCCTGTGCTCTGACCACTGAACTACGCCTCTTATGAAAATGAACACCAGGACCAGGGGGCATGTGATAAAGCTGGGGGGGGGGGAGTTAAAAGAGATGTGAGAAAATATTTCTTCACTGAAAGTGTGGTAGATGTCTGTAACAGACTGCCGACGGAAGTGTGGAAACCTAGAATGGGGTGTTCAAACATCCATGGGATAAACATAGTGGTATATTAGAAAAGAGGCAGGGAAGTCAGCCCACCAGTGCAGCAGTAGGGCTACTGCTCATGGCACCAGCGACCTGGGTTCGGGAATGGACTCGGGGAAGCTGGAGGGCAGGCGGGGGGTAGTATTGAGTGCCTAGAGGCTGCTCTCCTCCTCCGGGGAAGGGTGGGTTGCAGATCCCGCTGCTTTACTGCCACAGGTGGAGGTGCAGTGAGACAGCATGCAGCAGGGCGGGAGGACGTCGGCCGGAAGCTGGAGCGCTGGCACGTCACAATGTGCCCCTCCCCTAGGCTTCCCTAGCGTGCCGAAATCCTGAGGGCTGGGACCAAAAACGTGGAAAAACCCCGCATCAGGCACCTGAAGACAGGACTCTGCCATCCCAAGAAATACATAGCCAGGCTCCATAGAAGGGGTCGATGAGGCCTCCCGATGCACACTTATGGACTGGAGGAGACTACTGGGGGTCTCTCTCCTCCCCGCCTGGGGGGTAAACCGAAGCAGGATTGGGTAGGCTCACTAGCACCTGGAGGGAGGTACCTGGGGAGGACCTACGGGAGCACGCACAGTATAGAGCTCCCCGAAGATAGGAGCTTGAGGTGGTGAGCAAGGAGGGGGGGAGAGGCAGGGAGTGGGGAGGGTCACTGGAGACCAGCTAGATCCACAGGAGGAAAGGCACTTGGGTAGATTGGCTCACCCAATCAGCCCTTTTCTTCCGACAGGTCCCATGTTCCTATGTTTCACAGTGCCCACAGGATAACAGTACAGTTATCCCCTGCCTGCTGTAACTGAAAATAAATATCAGCAATGGTGATCACCATATTGAGTAAAATGTATTTTCTGCCCTAGAGACAACAAGTGGTTCTTACAGAACAGTGGGGAAAACTACACAAGAAGGTCCACTTCTCTGCCATGCACCCTGGCTGGGCTGATACACCAGGTAATTGGTGCTGTGCAAAATTCTGTTCTAATGCTGTAACTGATAAAGGAGAATTTGCTTATTTTGTTTTTGTTTATGCATTTAAAACTTCAGGACATGATGAAATAAAAATGTCCAGTGTAAAATGCAGGTAGCTACCAACGTAAAAGGCTTAAAACTATTACTGTACTACCAGTCCCTCTCTTTGCTTGGAAAGCACTTTGGGATACAGCATGTATGAGAAGTGCTATACAAATATAGAACTACATCAGTTACATTCAACTTAAAGATAACATTGTTCGGTGTTTTTAAAACAAACAGAAAGCTCTCTTACCTCTATGGGTGTAGCTCAAGAAAACGTGTACAATTTTAGCAAGCTGCCCTTAGGAAGGAAAGGGGTCCTAATATGACCTTGAGGAGCTAGCCACACAATCCCTTCCACTTACCAGACTGCTGGCCCTGCCTTTGCACTTGGATGTCTTATAACATCATCTGTATAGGGAGAGTACAGGATGGCACTCCAAAGAAATCTATGGGATGCCTTTTGTAAAGCTCTTTTTAATAAATGTAGATGGTCGATTTGTAAAAATCATACCCAGCATTCCACTACAAGAAGCACCTTGTTAGTTTAGTATTGGTCTGATTTTTACCTGAAGACTATTTTCAGATATATTAAAAAGTCGTACAAAAAGACTTCCGGTTGGGCTTCCAAGCAGCATGGTGGTATAAAAGCAGAGCTCCGCTACACCCCTCGCTAATCTTCCCGATTTGGCGCTTTCAATGACAAACAATTTAAAATAAACAAGAACTAGATATCGGGGACGTACGTAAGGAGCATTGCAAAGAAGAAAAATATAAGAAATTGGACAACTGTGGGCAGCAGTGAGCAGAATTAAATCGAGCAGCAGTGTCGGCCCAGGAGCCCTCCGACTCGGAACACTCTCAAGTGCCAGCAGAATGGCAGACCCAAACAACTACACCAAATAATAGAGGTAGAAACAAACGCATAAAGTTAGATACTGTATACAAGGAGCTATTATCGTTTCATGCAGAAATTAAAGATCTTTACAGAGAGCTTCGCAGAGATGTAGTGAGCCTGGAGCAACGAGCTGATGCATCAGAGAGACGGATAACAGCAGTGGAGAACAGAGTAGACGACATGGATAATACAATTCAACTCTTACAAGATCAATATGTACAGTTGCAAGAAAAACAAGAAGATATGGAAAATAGAGCTCGCAGAAAGAACCTAAGATTATATTGTATCCCTGAAGGCTCAAAAAGTCAGGACATTACTGAGTTTACTATAGCTTTGCTCAAAACAGCTCTTGAATTGCCCTCAGATATTCAATTAACTTTAGAGAGAGTTCACCGTGCACTGCGCCCATGGTCTACAGATCTGAATGCTAGGCCTCGATCTATTATGCGCTTTCTTAGCTACGTAGTCAAGGAGACAGTATTAACAGCAGCATGGCGAAAGGGCAAGGTCTTTTACGGGCAAACTCGTTTCTATGTTGATAATGACTGCGCTTCACAAACTATGCGTAATTGCAGAGCATATGCGGACATTTTACCAGCTTTGAAGGAGGCAGCTATTAGATTCACAACACTGTACCCAGCTAGACTTGTGGTGCAACTTTCATCGGGAAGGAAGGAATTTCATACTGCGGAAGAGGCCAGAGAGGAGCTCCTTAAAGCGGGAATTCAAATAAAAACAAAATCCACACTAGGATTACAGAACACTGACCCACTGCGCTGGCATACGGTGAATCTGGGCAGAACACAAAATGGCAGAGAAGTAACAAAGAGGGGGACATTTCTAATCGTTTGGCAACTTTTCGACGATCAGCAAGGGGAAGAACCTGACTGACAGAAGTTGAAGCTTGGCTTGTGATTTCTCGATGGTCCTCTGGCTAGAGGTCCCTGAAAGCTTGTGGCTGATGAGAGGGACTGGGAATTCAGTTATCTGAACTGGGATCTTTATAACACGATGACTCTCTCACACGAGATTGGACAGATAAAAGGAACACTTAATAATTTTACCTGCAGAAAATTTTGCTGTAACAAAGAAACATGTAAAACATTTGGTTTAGCTGTTTGAACTGGCCCTGACAATTGCTTTGAAGGGGGCAATGGATATAACTTTAAAGAGCAGATTATAGTGCTCTGCTTGATTTGCTTTAGAAATAAACTGATATAAGGGTCTGAGAAAGGTTGCCCTAGTTGTATACTACAGAATTTATTTAATTATAAGATAAACAATTTACATTGTGGGGGTGGGGGAAGGAGGGAGCATCTCCAGATGTTACAGGGAAGCCCATTTCAAACCAATGACAGACAGGCAGGGTTTTTTGAGTTAACATTTGGATTTTTATTTAGCTTGTCTGCATATTTCTCTTTATTTTTCAGTTGGGGAGCAGGATGTCTCCAGGAGGCCTGGGCATTTGGTGTTACCAGATATCCTCCAGTGACCCCCCCCCCCCGACTATCAGGAGGCACACTTAGGGAGTATTTTTTTAAACTCCCCTACCTTGGAAGTCAGTTTTATTTGGAATACAGTGTATGTACATAGTTTTCAAGACAAAGGTCAGACATATACTGATAATTTGTTTCAGATTTCAAAAGGTTTGATAAGATCGCAGCAGGAGATGTTTTAAGAATAATTTAGACGGCAAAGGCATAAAATGTTTCTAAAGAAGAGACGATCAGCAGGATGGCTCTGGGGGGAACATCAGTATGGTGATCCCCCCAGGAATTAGATTATTAAGACGGGGACAACAGGAGAGAATATGTTTCCATAAGGGAATAAGATGGCTAGCAAGATAGTAAAAGCACTCTCGCTTAATATAAATGGGCTTAACTGCATTAAAAGGGCCAGACTGATCCAATATATCAAGAAACACCCCAGTGATTTTTATTATCTCTAGGAAACACATTTAACAGACACAGAGCATGCAAAATTGAACTGGAGGGCAGGTTTTTGGTATATGTGTCGTCCTTTCCTAAAGGGAAACGACGAGAAGTAGCCATTTTAATACCTAGGACCTCTCCTTTTCATTTAGAAACACACTGTGTAAATTCAGAGGGAAGGTATGTAATCTTAAAAGGTACCCTTTATGGGAGAAAGGTTACATTAGTGAACGTGTATTTTCCCCCTCTTACATCTGTTTGTCTTTTTAAAAGATTTTTGCAAAGCTCCTAGACACTATGCATGGATGCCTTATTATAGGGGGAGCTATCAATTTAACTTTGACACCTCGGTTGGACTCCTCTGCACCTTCCAAATATAGGCTAACATCAGCTCAAAGATTATTTGTCTCTCAACTTGGAGCATTGGGTCTAATCCATGTAAGGAGACATTTTTATCCTCTTTCTGGGGGATATAGGTTTTTCTCCCCTAGACACAACTCCTACTCAAGACTGGACTACTTTTTCATTTCAAAAGAACATTTGGACTGTTTCCAGGATTTAACTATAGGACCTGGATTTCTTTCTGATCATTCTCCACTGTTTTTGAGGCTAAATTTTAAAATACCAAGGAAATCCACTGGGTGGCACTTGAATACATCTTTTCTTAAGGATAAAGCTTTTAGGGACAGCATTAACTCAAAAATAGCTCAGGTTATTGCAGAGAATTCATCCCAGAAGACATCCAACACAATAGTTTGGGACACTGTGAAGGTTGTGATCAGGGGGAAAATAATTACTTATTCAGCATAGAAGAAGAGATATTGGGAAACACGATATGGTAAACTACATGAGAAACTAAGGGAAATGCAAACAAAGTTTATTCCTATTACCACAGAGGCCCAAACCCAGATTAATCAGACAAAGGCTGAGCTCCAGAAACTTTTAGACGAAAAAACACAACAGGCGCTATTTTACTTGAAAACATATAGGTATGAGGGAGGGCCAAAAGGGGCGAGAAATTTAGCCTGGAGGCTTAGGGGACATATGACAGCCACAATCATAACACATTTAGTGTATCCAGAGAGAAAAACAAGAGATCTTAACTCACAGCAGATACTGCAACTGTTCCAGAAATATTATAGGCAGCTATATGAGAAACCACAAGGTCCAGAATTTAACAAAGTTGAGGAATTTTTTTACCTCCTTACGAAAGCGAACTAAGGAAATAGAAACCAGATTAAAGGCCCCTATTAGATCAGAGGAAGTCAGACGTGACATAAAAGAGAGTAAATCTTTAAAAACCCCTGGCCCAGACAGATTTCTGTCCAAGTGGTACAAGACTTTTAGTAAACAACTGACTCCTTTACTACTAAACACCTTTTTAGAAATTCAACAGGAAGGTCCCCTTCCTCCATCATGGGATTACACTAATATTTCACCTATCTTAAAAGTAGGCAAACCAGCAGATTTAACTACCTCATATAGGCCAATATCCATATTAAACATTGACTACAAGTTATTTATGTCCATATGGGCACATAGACTAGAGGAAATGTTACCATATTTGATTAATTCAGATCAGTCTGGGTTCATTCGAGCCAGAGAAACTACAGATAATATACGTAGAACGATCCATTTGTTGGACCACTTAACATACAGGCAGTGTTGCGTACCCTTGACGCAGACAAGGCTTTTGATCACGTCAGTTGCCATTTTTTATGGGAAACTTTACGCAAGTTTGGATTCCCTGGGGACTTCTCTAGCATGATGCAGATAATTTATGCCTCTCCGAAGGCATATGTTAAAGTGAATGGACAGTTATCTTCAATGTTACAGCTGGGAAGGGGAACTAGGCAGGGCTGTCCACTTTCCCTCTTACTGTTTGCCATATACATTGAGCCATTGGCTGAAACCATAAGGCAACATCCTAATATTCTGGGGGTCCCTTTAGGAGGGAGGGATTTGACCATATCATTATATGCGGATGACGTAATATTAACACTCCTAGAACCTGAAAAGTCCATTCCTGCTACCCTACAAGTGATAGATAAGTTTTCAGAAATAGCCAGATACAAAATAAATATACAAAAAACAGAGTTATCTTTAAATTTCACCACCTCTCAGTCTCTGAAGAACCAGATCCCTCTGAAATGGAGAAATAATAAGATTAAATATTTGGGTGTAAATATTCCCCAGAAACTGGAACATTTGGAACTGTTTAATTTAGAGCCCCTATCAATAGAGATAGAGAATTTAGTTGGGAATTGGACACGCCAGGTATTATCTTTTTCAGCTCGAATACAAGCTATTCGGATTACCTTGTTTCCTAAGATATTATATTATTTCCAGACTTTACCAATTATTCCATCACAATTCTACTTCGCATCCTGGGCTAGAATTTTTTCGAGGTTTGTATGGGCTGGGCAGCAGCCAAAGGCCAGATGGTCTCTGTTACAGTTACCAGTGGCAAAGGGGTGTTGTAGTCTTCCAAACCTTAGAGATTACCATAAGGCAGTAACATGTAAAGTAGTGATGACATGGCTGAACCCTCAGGTAGAGAAACTATGGACATTTATTGAAGTTATACCAAATGATCTTGTAAACATTATCCCTATTATATTTGCCCCCCAAAATTCTTATCCACAGTTACAAAACTTCACATTTGGAACCTGTTATACGTTAAAGGCTTGGTATGAGCTAAGGGTGTCTACTACATTAACTGAAGTTTTTGGTTATTTTAAACTAATCGGTACAGAAAGTGTTTCTTCGGATATGGGTGCTGTTCGGGTCCATCAAGAATGGCAGAAAAAAGGTTTGCTTTTGTTATATCAATATCTGGATGTAAATGGAGTACTGCCTTTTGCCACACTACAGGCAAAATGTCAATTCCCCATACACAACATTATAGATATTTACAGATTCGGACATTTATACAGAAAGAATTAGCATTAAATACTCTGCCCTCTCTCATACCTATGTTGATGTCCCTTTATAGGGACGATATAGAAGGCAGGGAACAAATTCATTTAATTGGACAAATATATAAAGCAATAAGAGACTTTTGGAAAGAATCCACTGAGGATATCTTGGGGAGATGAAATAGAGAATTAGGGACTCAGATAACTTATGAGAAATGGTTAGAACCTATTCCTCACTTGATGAGAGTATCACAGTCATCATACTGGTCAGAATATATATGGAAATGTCGTAGTAGATATTTAGTAGATATTTTTATACCCCTGACAAAATTGCTAAATTTGTATCTATGAGTCATGGCCTTTGCTGGAGAGAGTGTGGAAAAAAAATGGCAAATGTAACACATATTTTTTGTGCCTGTACGAAAGTTACCCAGCACTGGTTAGATATAGAAAAGAGCATACAGAATATTGTGGGACCAGAAATTCAATTATCCAATCAAATAATTCTGCTTTATATTAGGGAAGACGGAAAAGTTCCACCAAGTAGAAGTAAGTTATACTTGTACCTGGCAGCAGCTAGAAAGGTTATAACTCGCCTATGGCGAACAGCTAAAGTACCCACCCTCTCTCACTGGCACTCATTGATGACTGAGATATATTATCTAGAGAGAATAGTAGCTTCTAGAGCTGGAGGGATGTCACAATTTGAGCTCCAATGGAGGCCATGGGTTTTCTATATCTCTCCTCTGGATGAAGCATTTGTTCCCCGATAGAGCTATTTGAAAGTAACCAATTTTTGTAGGATATGAATTTTGATCTAGTGTCATTTGATATATAACAGAATGATATTGTAGAAACATGAATTGCCATCCCAAAGATCATTCCATGTATTGTAAGACAAAAGAGCAATACTGTAAAGATGAACTCCTGCTGTCATATATATAACTATATAAAAAACAATAAAAAATAAAGAATATTAAAAAAAAAAATCATACAAAAGACATTCCAAAGACTTCCTCGTAGTGTGCCCCCGTGCATTCCCCATACAGATGTCACAAAATGTCCATGTTGGGGGCAGGGCCAGTAATTTGGAAAGTGGAGGGTTCATGCCACCTGTTCCTTGTGGCAAATTCTGATCCCTTTATCTTGTTGAAGGGCAACTTGTTAAAATTTCAAGGTCAGGGAGCATCCTATTTTTGTTTTGTTTTTTACATTTTTTTAATGTACACAAGATGTTTTTTAGGCATTTTCTATATTTTCTTTTTCTAGAATCGGTCAATAAAACATTTCAGCTAATGCAGTACTTATTCCGCTGTGTCTTTCAAAAAGCATCTGACTGCAACCCAGCTGTCACTGTTTGTGACATCAGTCTGTTATCATGGTGAACACTATGATGTGAAAGAACTCTAAAATATCAGTCAGGGACAGCTGAATGCTTTTTATGCAGACTTGTTGGATGGGCTACCAAGCTGTTTTGTAAACCCTGGAAAGGAGAACCCAAAAATGTATTTTCTGTTTATAAAAGGCATGCTGAAGTGCAGAGCTTCTCTTTACTTACAGTACTAACTGTATTGTAAACCATTAACAGCTGTGAGGTCGTCTATGCCTGACTTTTATGAGAAGATGAAGAATAAGCTGCGAACAGAGGCTCAAGGAGCAGACACACTGGTATGGCTAGCAGTTTCCGCCGCAGCAGGTCAACATCCTAGCGGCCTCTTCTTTCAGGGTAAGATTTCTGATGGTAGTGTGTTACTTTTACAAGATATGTCTTTTTTTGTCTTTGCATTGTTTTACTAGGCTGGTCCATACATCTGTTTCAGCCATGCCTGAGGGACGAGGGACAATACAGAGAATACACATTAAGGAATTGCATATAGTTGCAAACATTATCAGTATGCAACACAAGATCAACAAGTTACAGTTCAGTGGTACAAATATACATTGCCCAGTTGTTCATTTTTATAATGCAGATTATACACAATTTATTCTCAAGTTGCTCAGTAGGTTGTTGATCAGTTCTGGACTGTAGTACAAAAATGAACATAGTACCAGAATGACCACGCTCCAGTTTTAGACTTGCAGAGCTTTTCCTCGTACCTTGCTTGCTCCAAGTGTTGGGGATGTGAGTAACTGTTCAGTTTTCCTGCAAGATCAGATTGGTGGAGAGTTACACATTCACTGCAATAAGCTGATATTCCTGGACTGAATCCTCACACAGGTGGTTACAAATGTAACCTTCTGAGAGCTAGCATTTTTGGGTCCTGTGTGGGGCAGCCAGGGCAAAATGACAGATGTTATTAAAATGTAATATGTATTTGGCTAGCAGTGTTTTTGGCACATTCTGTAATATTTGGGACCCATATTCCAGTGTAGAAAACCAGACCCATTTTGAAAACACACACTTGGCCTCCCTGAACAGTAGGTTTTTGTTTCTGTATAGAAGCTGTAGTTTCAGGTTGATTCTTTGGAGGGAGACAACTGCTGATGTAAGACAACTCCTGGGTATTGTCAGTCTGAGCTGTTGCAGCCATTTATGTCAGAGGCCAAGGTTACTGTGGTACTATGTCTCTTGCGAAGACTGTGCGCGCTGCTCACCAGCAACTCTTTTTTCCACATTAAGCTGTCACCGAGCTGCCCAATGTTGTATTACTGATTGTATTGTCCTGCTATGCTCCCCTTACCCCTCCCCCGGGTCGCACCTGGAAACAAACCCCAGCTTAGTGTGCCTTTCCCAGTTAACCAATTTTTTTATAAATAAATAAGGAACTAGTTGTTTAAATACTGTCTTCTTTAGTACTTTAGCAAGGACAAGCTGTAAGGATATACTGGTCTGTAGTGAGAGAGACTCTACTCCTTCTGTTGCCAGATTTAAATACTGGGATCTCTAGGGAAGTTTTTCATATCAGTGGCAGGGTGTTGGCGGCAAGGAAGCAGTTAAATCTGTGGGTGACAGGTTTGGTAATACTGGGGCTATGATAACGCAGCTTGGGACTAATATTGTCAGGCCCAGGAACCTTAGATACATTAAGAGAAGCCAGAGCCTTATAGGCGTTGCTCCAGCTGAAGTTGTTAGTGGTGGCTTTGCATTGTTTTTCTTGGCTTTAACTGTAGTAGAATTGGGGCAGTTTATTAAAAGCAATATTGAAACAGTTGGTCATGTCTTTTCCACTGTTGGGAATAGTGTCACCCTTTTATGTTGTCAATGGGCAGTTTGTGGTCTAGATTTGAGAAGATTAAATGTTATTAAGGCACATCTGAGCCAACTGATGGTTTTGAATGTGAGGCATGACTTTATAGAAAGGGTCATAAGAGCTTTTGCTAACCCATGGCTAAAGATCCCAGGATGAGCAGGGTTGCCAGTGCCTCAGTGCTGGTTCA
Organism: Neoceratodus forsteri; assembly: GCA_016271365.2. Lineage (NCBI taxonomy): Eukaryota > Metazoa > Chordata > Ceratodontiformes > Ceratodontidae > Neoceratodus > Neoceratodus forsteri. The sequence goes on along the minus strand of CM057459.1, from coordinate 705,732,683 downwards.
GCATGAAGTTTTATTCTCAACAGATATGGGAATAGCAATGTTTTTGCAGCACTTTCAGATAGTCAGCAGGATTTTTCTGTCAATCATCTGCGCCAGATTTTGCATGATAAAGCTGCAAAGTGGCAATGACCCTGTCCAATATAGTAGTTCTTGTCTGCATGCAGCTGGCCCAGTGGTGTGGCTTCAATACCAAATTCCACTTGGGGACTGGTTGGGAGGCCAAGTGATTTATGGGGGGAGGATAGGCAACCCACATTGTAGCATTCATTGCTGGCTGATCACAGAATGGCATTGATTGGTTTTGAAGACAGCTGCTTTCCTCCCCCACCCCAAGCCAGGAGATGGATGTAGCCATGATGGCTCTGACTGTTTTTTGGGGGCTGCAATTTTAATGTGGTACACAAACAGCTTGAGGGGGTATAGAAATTCCAGCACTTGGATTCTCTTGGTGTGTCATTTTTTTACATTGAAGCTTTGGAATTTACCCCCTGAGGAAGGATTATGATGACACTAAATGTGCATGGGGTTACTGTATAGACAATAGGTCTTCTTTGCACTTTATACTAGGTTAAATAAAATATTATTTTCTATCGGCTACTCCTGAGTTGCATGCTGTTCTTTGTTGTCCTTAACTGTTCGTTCCAGCTGTCTACTTTTCTGAGCACTGGTCCCGGGGTTTTTCTGTTTCTTTAAGCTTTGGAATTTGCATTTGATTCTCAGAGTAGAGTTCTGTCGTTTGTAACCATCCCATGAAAATCTGTGAGAAGACTTCTTAAAAAAAAAAAACTGGATTATGCACATTGACTTTCTCACTAAATCACTAGAGTGCCTTAGTCTTTGAAGTTTATTTTTACCCGGAGGTGCACAATTAATAGCTCATTTGTGAGACTGGGTTCCTGAGGGGTCTCAGAATGAGTCTGCAGTACCCTTTTGTGCTCCAGTGGTGGAAATGACAAACAGTTCACTGGGTAGTAGGGTTGCTGTGATATCCATTTTAAAAAACAGATATCTCAGATTTCAGCAAAAATTTAGGATTTCAGATTTTCGGATTCAGCTGCCTAAAATCCAGAATTCTAAATATTGGATGCCAAATCATATTCAGATCAGAAAATCCAATCCAATTTGGCGTCCAACAATGAAACAGTCCCCAACCCTTTACCCCCCCATCTCCAATTAACAACCCCCTCCCCAGCCCAAAAGTAGTTGAAATGCAAAGCTTCCCATATCAGAGCAACTTGCGCCTCATCTTCCCTCCCTACATTATAGCTGGTGAGCCAGCCTTCCCTTAGAGAAAATGGAAGCCCCCTTTCTATGCAAGTCCTGAACCTCCTGACTCAATATACTATTGTGACTGTCCACCAAGCACACCCACTAGCTCACACCTTCCTTCCCCCCATAGCCCCAAAAGTATGTAAACTAAAAGCAATGCATTAGAAGATGGTCCCACAGTGAAGTGGTTTGCATACATCCCCCCATATCTTCACATGATACCCGCCTTCCCCATTACAGAAAACCAAGCCCTTCACGAATCTGATTTGAGACCCCCACCCAACACATACACTGCACTCCTCCTCCTCCTCCTCCCTCCTTCTACACCTCCCTCCTGTCCCCCATAGCACCCCAAAAAAGTATACATAAAATATTTTGAATCTGATACAGAATGGTCTCACAGCAGAGCGGCTTGTGCTCATGTTTCTTCAGTCCATTACCTAATGTTGAAAGATGTCCTCAGATAAAGTTCAGTGTGCTTACGCAACTTGGTATGATGTTATGCTTGTGCGACTTGGATACATTGTGGCTGTTCGCCTCTCTATCCATGGGATATACCACCCTGTAGAGGTACAACGGCAAGGAACCCTAAAGGAAGGTTCCACCCCTAGAGGTGCTGCAGGAATGATTCCCTTGACTAAAGGTAGCTTAGGAAGGAGCCCACAGAAAAGAGAGATGAGCCACTAGAGGAGGAGGGGAGGATGGTGGGGCAGTGAAAACCAACCCTGGAGTGACCAGGAGGAGCGGCCTTTTAAGGCCTGATTGGGGGCGTGGTTAGTTGCTCTGCCCATTGAACCACAGGCATAGACTTACAATTCAGTGTGCTTACGCAACTTGGTATAATGTTATGCTTGTGCAGCTTGGATACATTGTGGCTGTTCACCTCTCTATCCGTGGGATATACCACCATGTAGGGGTACGACGGCAAGGAACCATAAAGGAGGGTTCCACCCCTAGAGTTGCCGTGGGAATGATTCCCTTGGCTAAAGGTAGCTTAGGAAGAAGCCCAGAAAGAGTACCCAAAAGGGTGTCAAGCATCAGGAAGGAGGCGATGGATTCAGAATGGTATTGAGGAGGAGAACAGAAGTCAATAGATGTAGAAGGGTAGGACTGAGAGGAACGGGAGATAATGGAGGATAACTACTTGTTAAAGGCTGACATGAGGTAGGAGAGCAGGACTTCCTAAGGAGAGAGGGAACAGCCAGGGGGCCACCATCTGACTCCCTCCAACAGCGGAATCTGAATACAGAACCTGAGAAAGTACTAACCCTATCTGAGTATTATGACCATTGGCCTGGAGGAGAGGAAAAAAACCCTTTGAGAAGGAAAACTCTGGGGACCCAAGGCCTAGGTCGCCTTCCCTCCAGGCTGAAGGATGTTTTGGTTAGTGACAGCTCAGCTACTGCAGTTTAAAGTCAAGATCGAGGGAGGAGGAAAAAATTCCAATTTGGAAGAAGCTCTCACTCTGTCCTTCTAACAGGAATGCTTTTGAGGGTTGCAAGTGACGTCTCTGCAACTAGGCACCCCAAAGCAAAGGAGTAGAGAATTGACCGCTGAGGCACTCAGCTGGCCTACACAAGCCTGCAAAACAGACCAGGTGAACCAGAGGCAATCGAAGGGAGAATAGCATACAGGGTGCCTCCGAACCCATTCGGGCAGCCAAAGAGGCCCTGCTGATGAGAGTCCCACCCCTTACAGCTGAAGTCATAAATTATACATGCAGAGGAGTCACCAGAATGAGTGACGACGGAAGGTCCACCCAGAGTGAAGACATTCACCAGGCCAGGGAGAAGGTCCCGCCCTGAACTTCACATGCTCTAGATGTGGACTTCATGGGTGCAGAGCAAAACTGTCTGCTACAGGCTAGCCCTGAGCCATGGAGTAATGGACACGGAAGGCATGTCTCTGAGTGGAGAGAAGGTAGGGTTGAGTGGTAGCACGAGACCTATATGAGGGTTATGCTTGGAAGTTGATGTAGATGAGTAGACCTACATAGAGGTTGGCTTGAGTGAAGGAGACCCTGACGTGGGTTTTGAGGAGGCAGATTACAGTTAGTAACGACAGGAGTGCGTGCCAACTGGATCCATCGAGAAGCCAAATTAGGAGTGGATCGAACTGCATGAGGAAGGAACGAGAATGGCCGGCAAAGCTCTGTGAGAAGGACGTGTGAGGAGAACAAGTACCAGAAGTAGCGAGGTAGGAGCTACGAAGTCGGAATAAATGAGAAGAAGTTCGAGAATGAATAGATGAAATATGGACAAACAACCAGAGTGCTGAGGCAGAAGGGGCGGCGGGACTGCGGCGAAAGAGGCGGCAAGCAGACCATGGTGAGCCTAAAAGAAAAAACAACAACAGGGAGCTTGGGGGAGGCAGGGGAAGTGAGGAGGATCAAGAATGAGAGACAGGAGATGATGGAAGCATGGTGAAGGCAGGACAGGAAGGACGAGGTTCGAGAACTAACGGAAGGGACAGGAGAGTGAAAATGTCAGGAAAATGTCAGGAAGGCTAGAAAGGGGCAGATAGGAGACAGAGAACAGACTCAGACTGCAGGGTGTAGTCCAAACCTACACAGACATGTGCTTAAAAAAACTCTGGTGCTGAGTGAGGGGTTGCTGGCCCCAAACGACAGATATCCAAGTCCAAAGAAGCTCTGCACTCGTCATGCCAATTGAATCCCAAATGAACACCAACCTCTCTTCCAGTTGAATATAAAGGTTTTTATTTATGCAAGGTGCCTGGATTCACAAGTGTGCTGCTCCTTCAATTTAATACACAACCAATTTTAATGGTGCATCTAACAACAAGCACTAAGTCCCAGCGCTTCGACCATGTGTGGGTATTCAACTGGAAGAGAGGTTGGTGTCCATTTGGGATTCATTTGGCATAATGAGTGCAGAACTTCTTTGGACTCAGACTGCAGGGTGCCACCGTGACCCTGCAGTCCCCCACCATTGAGAAAAACAGAGAAGTCACATCTAGGTACCCCAACACCAAACATGGAAGTAAAGGACAACAGAAATAACGTCGGTACAGCCATCAGCCAGAGCTGGGCTGACATAAAAGGAGTGGATGCATGCCAAGGAAATACTGGAGTCAAGGCCAGTAGCTGAAACACACAGGGAAAGAAAGAAAGAAATGGAGTACAACAGACTACCAGGAGGTGCAGCAACAGGAGACAGCTGACACGGCAGGCAGTAGCCAGTAGAAGCAGGGTGCAAGCCTAGAGGTGCAGGAGGAAGGGAGGGAGCTCTCACAGCCAGCAGCTTGGCTTAGAAAGGGAACACAGAGCCACCAGGCAATGAGCAAAAGCTAAAGATATACCATGGAAGAGCAGGCGGCCATAGCCATGCCGACAGATTGGAAGGAAATAGAAAGCAGAGATGGAGTATGGGATGGGGAAAAGCAAGACAGGGACGGAGAAGAATGGGGACATGGAGATGAGGTGGGGAGAGATGCGGCCAGGGAAACAGGTGAGGGCTCAGCGCAGGACATAGCAGCATGGGAGAAATCCCACAACAGGAACACTGCACTGAAAGGAGGGGCCAAAGCGAAGGGGAATCACTGGAGGACCATGGGGGTGAGAGAGGAAGAACAGAGACGGGGTTAGAAATTGCGGCAAGGGCGGCTGGAGGCGAAGAAGAGGGGATGGGGAGAACAGGAACAGAAACACAGAAAAACAGGTGAGGGAGCAGCCAACGAAGTCTCCAGCTGTAATGAAAAAATGATCCTGGAGCGACCAGGAGGAGCGGCCTTTTAAGGCCTGATCGGGGGCATGGTTAGTTGCTTAGCCCATTGAACCACAGTCATAGCCTTAAAATTTAACACCTGATTGGCTGACAGTCACAGCCCATCAGGTGTTATCTGTCTGAGGTCATCTTTCATTCACATCAGTACTGGAATGAATAAAGATGAGTTGGGGCACTGGCTTAGGATAGATGGATGTTAGGATATCTGAATCCACATCCGATGCATCCAACAGTAAAATCAGATGTTGGATATGGATTACACTACTGTCTGACTATCCTAGCTCAGATAGGATTTTGAGGTATCCGAGTATCCTTACTGGGACACCCCACTACTGGAACTTCTCTCCAGAAGGGGTCGTGGGGGGATACAGTATTTTCCATTGAAAAAGTCAGAATGTAGAATGTAGTTCAAACTCTACATGGTGGTCACACTCACCCTACTGGCTTAATGCCAGATTTCTCTGACATGAGTTGCCCTGAAGATACCACTAGCCTTATGGTCTGTTTTAATTGGTTTATTTCAAAAGCGTTTTATTATTTTTATGTTTCGTTAGTTCCTCAATTACTCTGTGTTAGTTAGGGTGCTTAGTTTAAAAAAGTGAAGAGCATTGCATTTTCTCCAGTTCCTGATCAGTTCCCAGGAACTGGAGAAGAAGACTGTGCTACATGCGGTTCCCATCTGTGGAAACCAATAGTTCTTAACAAATTAAATATAAATCACTTAAGGAACCAAATTGTAAGGCTGGACTACTCATGGTGTGTGCGGTTATTAGATTAATGAACATCCCGGTGCTAGAGGCACGAGGCCCGAGGCTGAGTGTCCTCACAACGCCCAGGGTGTTGGTTAATCCCAATAACCGCACACCCTGGAGTGGGTTATTGCACTTATAACAAGGGTGTCACAAGAGGTGAGAAAACATGAAGAAAGCATAAATAATTGATAAAACATAGGTGCTTGTTATGTCTTCTGTCACCAGCACCACTGCTGTGCTACTGACAGTCCTGAATAGTGCTATAGAGCCACTGCTGAAACTGCAGAATTTGTGAGCACCGAGCACACAACACCATATTGCACACTATACACGTACAAAACAGTAAATGTATCACAAGTGAGGGCACACTCACATTGTTTTTGACTTACAGCAATTTGTACTGCTGTTTGCCTGACTGCTTCTCAGTTTGTCTCTCTCGCTCTGTGGCTCCGGCAGTCTCTCTCCCTCTCTCTCTCTCTCTCTCTCTCTCTCCCCTTCCACACAGTTAAGCAAGCCCTGTGGGGAGGGGGGTGTTCGTCCTCTTGCTCTCACTCTCTGTCCTTTGCTCCCCTGTGGCTTTGAGGGTTTTGATCGGTGAGCACTGTGTGGTTTCTCAGTTGCTGTTCACAGACCGAGACACTGACGGAGACTGTCAGAATTGTTACTTGCATGTGGATCCCAGTGTGTGTGTCCTCCCTCTGTGTTTACACTGGGTCCCACTCTGGTTGATCGCTACACACTACCGGATCATGCCTCTGCATCCTGTTACTGCACATTACTGACACACACAAGACAGACAAATCGGCAGAGACAAGACACACAAGACAGCACATGGGTCATGGAGGGGACCGACATTGCAGCAACTGTGAATTAAGCATCAGGGAGTGGCGAGGGAGCCGACAGTGCAGTTTGACATAAGCAGTGATTGGCACTGTCTCAGTCAGCCTCACTCGCCTTCTCCCCAGTGTCACTGTGGACAGGCAGCTGGCAGTATAGCCTTGAGGTTAGAGTAACAAGCTGTGAATGAGTTTTGTACATCCAGCAGACAAAACCTGGGTTTGATTCTCACAACCTCCTCTTGCATACTGTGTGACTCTAAGCAAGTCACTTAACCGCGCAGTGCTCCCAGGTCGCCCCTGAAAACAGGCACTTGTGCCTAGCGGGCCTTACCTGGTTACCAAAGACTAAAAAAAAAAAAAAATGTACAGTACTGAGACAAAATAATCAAAATGACACACTGACAATGCACATGAATGGGGGAAGAGAAGCACTGCATGTAGATGGGCAATGTCTGTAAGAAATGTGCCACTGGACCTTGCTGACTCTCCCTCTCTCGATTGCTATTAATGACAGTGTATGTGTGTATGGGAGGGGCCTCTGTAAGCACAGACGCCATGGGAATCGATGCATTTATCTCTCACTCTCTGTGGAAACCAGTATAGAACAGGGCATCGCCCGGTACCCGGAGATCCACAGGGTTGGTAGGACAGAGACACAAAAGCAATTATCCAGAGAGGTAGAGAACACAGACATGGGGCACCGAGCACTTTCTGTCTTGTATTACTGACCGCTTGAGTGTTCAAGATCCACAGGGTGGGTGGGTTACAGTGTTGCACTGATGTGCCTACTACCTGTTGGCCACAGATACAGAGAAAGCCAGTGTCACAACCGAGCACTGTGTTACTGTTTGCTTGGTTATGCGAGATCTGCAAAGCGCATAGATGGGTGGGTTTAACTGTGGCACTGGCTAAGCTACGAGAAAAGAAATGGCTGCTGCCCATGTTTCTGCCATCCGAGAACACAACCAGGATTGGCTCTGCCCACTGATTCCAGTGTCACCGCCTCACATCAACTGTAAGTATATTGTGCATTAATGCACTGTCAGCTGTCACCACTCCACCAGTCATCTTCCTTATGCTACTATCCCCATGCTATCATTATATTTAGGTGCCATCAATAATTGGTAAGACTGATGGGCCTAAATAGAAAATTGGGCCCATGGGATTTAAAAATTGTACATCTGGTTCAAGCTCCTTGCCAAAGCAAACCGCTACAACCTCCATTTAAAGTGCCTGGGCTCAGGTCATGACTTTCAAAATTATGAACATTGTTTGAAGTTTTGCCCTAAAACACAAAAGAAAACGGCTGATAAAAGGGAATTATTTATGGCTTCTCAGTCTGCCAGTATGTCACCAAAGCACACAAAAGGCTCAGAGGGAGCTCCTAATGATGGTGGAAAGCACGCATCAGAGGGTTCTTCTCCTCATAAGCAGCAGTCAATGTCATAGCAGACAGAAAAAAGAGATAAAGTTGCTCAGCCATCTGTAAAGCATGGCAAAGATGATAAAGGTACCAGTGTATCTGAGAGGGGACCCTAATTCCAGTGATGGCAGAAATTAAATAAAGATCTCAGAGCAGGTACAGGAACCAGCACCTGCTAAGAAATAAAGAAAAGCATGTCCCTGCTGCCACTCATCCTGCAAAGGATAAGGGGCAGGCAGTGGCACAGAAACAGATGCCCTCAGCAGAGAACATGGCAGAGATGTGGCAGTTTTCCAGGTCTTTCAGGCTATGGAAACTTTATAAACATGCCTCCCCCCAAGCTCTGTTTCCAACCTTGTAGCCTGCCTCAGAGATGAAAATTTATTAGGAAGAGGAGGATGAACCTATAGAGCCTGTTGCATCACCTGAACAGGAATTTGGTTCTCCTCCCATGGTTAATGAGGACTATTCTCTTTTATGAGACAAATGGTGGACACCCTCAACTCCCCTCTGAGGAAAAAGAGGAGGATAAGGAGGAAGCAGAATTCATAAATATGATGAGACTAACTCCTTCAAGGAGGTTACTAGTCCCACTGCACAAGCCCCTCAGGAAAGCTACCATCAAAATCATGTTGGCACCAAATTCCACTGCTGACATTGATAAGATAAAAAGGAAATATCAAGTGGACAAACAGGGTGGAGTACCTTTACTCCCATCCTGATCATAAAGGTGGACAGGCAGCAGCCTATGAGAATGCTCAAATCCCTTTCTGCCCAGCCTTCTGAGAAGGACTCCAGAAAACTGGACACAGCAGCTTCTCTGCAAGTGAGACAGGCAGCTTATTTGTCCAACACAGCTCAATATCATGCTGTTCTGGCACTGAGCAAGAAGGTGGATGTTGAGGGGGCACAGGACCTGGCAGCCACTGCAGGGTAAGGCCCTGGATGCCAAAATACCAATTCCACATGACGTAGATGCCAATGACTCTGTCTTGAGAGTCTTGGCACATTCTGTGTGCTTGAGAATGTTTGCCTAGCTAAGGACCACACTGCTTACCCAGGACACCCAGGCAAAAGCTATTGATTTCTCCTTCAAAGGGCAGTTCATTGTTTGATGACAAAACTGAGGCATACATGAAAAGCGTGGATAAGCAGAAATCCACATGTGAAATTCTTAACTGGGTTCTATAGGGATAGGGGCAGAAAGGACACCAGGTGTGCAGCAGCACCAGCCCCTAAGCCGCAGCAAAAATGAAATCCCTTACAATTTTGCAAAGGTCAGTGATCATCCATTGCCAGTGGGGGAAGGCTGGTTCACTGCTTCTAGATTTGGGGAAAAAATCAGCACAAACAAGTGGGTTATGGGGCTAGTGAATCAGGAATTGTCCCTGCAATTTCCAAAAATTCCCAAGGTTACAGAGGCCAAAAAATCTTGCCAGCTTTTTCCCCTACAGAAAAATAATCCTGGTGGAGCTGGAAGTAAAGAAACTGCTGCAAGTAAAGGCAGTAGAAGAGGCCACTTTCACAGTGGGGAAGGACCTTTTCTCAAGGTACTTCCTAACCCACAAAAATAATGGAGAATGGTGGCTCATTCTAGACTTAAGGTACCTGATCAGACACAGCAAAAAGGAAAAGTTCAGGGTGTGGTTACACTGAGCACAGTAAAGCAGTCAAGAAATTGGTTGGTGATGACTGGATCAGAAGGATGCCTATTTCCACATTCCATTCAGACCCAGCCACAGAAGATACCTCAGGTTCAGGCTAGGAAACTGCTAGTATCAGTTGTTAGCCTTACCATTTGGCCTCACCTCAGCACCAGTAATGTTCATAAGGTGTTCAGTTGCGGTGGCAGCTCACCTAAAAAGGCAAGGGGTAATGGTTTTCCCTTATCCGGATGACTGGCTAGTCTCAGGGAAAGCAAAAGAGGAATTAGCATGCTCCATCCATCCGGTAAGGCGCACCCTGGAAAAGTTGGGTTTCCTGATAAATCTACTGAAGTCCCAGACAGAAACTGTTCAGGTTATAGACTTTATTGGAGCAGAGATGGATATCCTGCAGGAAAGAGCATTCCTCCCACAAAATGGGGTAGGAAACCCGATTGCCAGTGCAGAATCATTCTTCCCAGGTCGCTCAAGGCCTGCAAGGGATTTTCTGCAACTCCTGGAGCTCATGGCTACAAAAAGTCACCAAAAACCCAAGAAGTCCAATATCCTATTAATTCTTTTGAAAGCTGGTCACCATAAAACTGGAAAATAAGTATCCAAAAATACAGCGTTCAGGACCAAGTTTACTGTTTTCACTACTGGAGTGCACAATTTATTTTTCCATAGCTATACAGTCTTCTATATTAAAATACTCCCAAAGTTTCGAGTTCACCAAACAATCTCTTCAGTAGGGAATGACTGTAATTATACAATGGCAAGTAAAAAATTCTGGACTCTGATTGGTCAGTCTTGGGCTGGACCTGTGATGTTATCCCAGCACAACATCACGGATCTAGTCTCAGCCTCACTGTGAACCTGAAGATGAGCTTGATATGCATTTGCTTGATTGTTTAATCTTCTCTTAAAAAGAAAAAATATTTTTCCACGCAACATCATCTTTAAAATGATTTTTTTATTCTGTATAACAACGAGCCATTGTATAATAGCAATAATGCCCTCTAGGGTGTGTGTCGTTTGGGATAACATCACGCCTCAGTTATTGGATGCACTCAGCCTGCAGCCTCATGCCCAACCACCTGAGGCGTGACGCTATCCCAGCACGACACACACCCTGTCGGGCATTATTGCTTAAATAACATACAAAAAAAATTAATAAAATGTTTCCATATCATAATATCCTATATACAGATCTTAGAATAACAGAATATAACAATTTTACGGTTAAAAATCAGAGTGGAAGAGCTCCAGAGTACTTTAACTATCACAAGGTATGCACTTTAAATTTCCACAGATTTTTCAAATAAACAACTTGTGTAAGCCTCTTCAGGACTCTAAATGCAAAAGTAAACAAAATCTTTTTTAACATCTGCGTTCTTGCAAACTTCTTTCTACTGCCAAGTTCTAAATTCAGTTTCAGGTTATATCATTCTGCTTAATTAAAATCTTGAAATTGTTATTTTAATATCTGTATATAGGATATTATAACATGGGTAGAAATGTTCCTGCAGTTTGATTGGCCAAGAGGTACCATTTGCTGTGTCCTTATCAGGACATATACTGGCAACTAATACTACTTAGCCAAACAAAACGTATCACCTTGACAAATATCAGTGCATGAAATGACTCTCTCCCGCTGCAGCTCAACATGTATGGTAGCATGTCATGAAACTGCAACAGCTGCATAGGGAAAGCACTGTCACCAACTGAAAAAGTAAAAAGTAATTTTATGTAAGCTGCCCACCTCCGCACATCACAAGTAAAAAGTTTCAACTTTTAGTCCATATTCTGTATTTTCCCACTGACCGTTTTCCTGTACCACTTTCACAGCCCTTGCTGTCCCACTGTTTAAACCGCGCTTCTGCTCTTGAAACTGCACCGAGAACCAATAAAAAATACCAAGATTGAGCAGTCTCAGATGTGCAGTCCTCCCCTCGATTTCGCTCTGCTACTAGCCAGTGAACTGAAAAGCTCAACAAGATAGGGCAGTATCAATTTATTTGAGTACCATTTAAGAGAAACCACGAAGTACGATGGCCGCAGAGGGACACGCTCGATCAAAGTCAAGTGGCCGCGGGCTGTAAATTAAATGTTTTGCAGATTAAAACAAAACTGCTTTAAATAATGCTAAGCTAAAAGAAACAAAAAAATGTTTATTTCTCTATGCTGATGGGGGTGGGGCGCACATCACATCATGTCAGTGGAAACAGAACTGCTCTCCCAACTCGCAGCTTGCCTTTGAAACCTGCACTTCCCGAGCAGACATTGTCATCACTGACTTCTCAGCAAGGTGGCTAAAAAAGCGTAAGACAAGAGCTAAACAAAATTAAAAAAAAATTAAGCCTGGGTGTGGAGAGAGAAACAAAGTGTGGTGTGTGTGTGTGTGTGTGTGTGTGGGGTGATAGACAACACAAATGCCCTCTAATAGCTGAATTGTATATATGGTCTGCATATGCAAGGACTATTTTTCTATGTTTATACCTTAATTAACCTAGATTTTAACACCTATGTATATCAGACTTCTTTTAAATAATTAATTTATGTTATGGGGGGCCATTTTATAAGTGGAATAAGACACTCCAAGTGTAGTTTATGGGCTGATAAGAGCACTTCCTAGGTGCTACAGGCACTCGGCGCAAGCACCTCGTGCCTCATTGCGTACCTGGGGCGTGTTCTTATCAGCCCATAAACCACACCTCGTCATGTCTTATTCCTTACTTGTGATATGAAAAAAATTGATTAAAAACATTTCTTGTATGTTATTTACAGCTATTCCCTGATAAAGAGATTGGTTTGTAATCTTTAAACGGAGTATTTTAATAGTGAAGATTGTATGACTATGGAAACATAAACTGCACATGGCTACAGCCACAGCTGTGTTGTCATGGGTTTGCCTTCAGATGAGGAACACACAGTATCACCTGAGAGGATACTAGTCCTAAAGGACTGATCTCTTGACATACTCGGTGCCAGTCACAAAGACCTTCATGCAAGCAACCCCCCTTCAGGATTCTTACAACAGATGCCTCACTCATAGGATGGGGTGGTGATCTGGGGGACCTCACGGTAAGTGGCATCTCAACTCTACAGGAGTCAGAGGAACACAAAAACCTATTTGAGCTCAGGGCTCCGCTTCTGTCAATGCAGCCCTTTTCCTCCCAGTTGCAGGGCTAGTCAGCCCAGATAAGGACAGACAACACCACAATCATTTACTATATATGTAATTATGTAATTGCTTCTTATTGCTTTTATCTGCATTGTCGTACTGTGTTACTACCTGACGCTGGGTCACTGGCCCTAAATTGCATGTACATTCTATGCTTTGCCACTGTTTATATTTGTACTGACTGTAATCCTTGTATTCCTGACGCAGAGCCTTTGCAAAAGAGTCCTTGACTCAGAGGGTTGTAATTCCGATTGCCTAATAAATAAATGTAAATGGGGAGGAACACGATCCTGAAAACGCACAGAAGCAGTGAGGATCTGGGACCAGGCTTACTCTCTGGATGCCAACATTTCTGCAGTACATCTGAGAGGCAAGGGCGATGTACTGGCAGACTCCCCAAGAAGAGTCTGTCAGGGAAATCATGAATGGACCTTGAACCAGCAAGTGTTGGCTTCAGGTTTCAGAAGATGAGACACTCCAGAGATGGATCTGTTTGCCTCATGGGACAACAGGCAACTCCCAGGGGCTCAGTCCCAGAGGATGCACTATCCCTGACATGGACAGGGAGGGTTTTTTTATCCCTTCCCTGCATTTCCGCTCATACAAAAGGGTCCTCATTAAGCTCAGGAAAGAACCAGCAGCAGTGATCCTGTTAGTCCCAGACTGGGCCAGGCAGGCATGGTATGCAGTGCTGCTGACTGTCCTACAAATCCCCAATCATCTCGCCACTGAGACTTCAACCTGCTGACTGTCCCAGGGCAAGATAACGTTTCCAGACCTCAGAACATTATGCCTGAGAGCATGTTTCACGATGAGCTAGTTTCCTGGTTTGAGTATGTCACAATCCTGAGGGTTTTCAAGAAACCTGTGACAAGTAAGGCATGTGTCTCAAAGTGGAAAAAGATTCTTCAGGAGGAAAATCCCAGGGCTATCCACAGTTCTGGACTACATGGTACATTTGCAGTCCATAGCGCACGGCTCCCTGTGCTGTGCAGTACAGTAGACCTAACGTCTGCGGCACAAAAATAAAGTGACCTGTGCATGTACAGTATATGGTTCCAAAGCTGACTTGCATTTATTAATAAACTCACATGTTCCATGTCTGGCACCTATACTCAGAACACCAGGCAACACAGGTGCATTTTGGGGGTCTGCCTCAAGTGCAAGCAGTATAGTCCTGCAAGGACAGTTAGCTCCCAGGCCCAACAGAAGGAGCTTCTGCAGCACCGGAGCGGACCGCATCCCTTACACTGGCTGGGAGAGCCTGCCATCAGCAGCACCGGAGTGTATCGCATCCCTCTCACCGGCTGGGAGAGACTGCCATTAGCAGCACCGGAGTGTACTGCATCCCTCCCACTGGCTGGCAGAAACTGCTACCAGTAGCACTGAAGCGTACCGCATCCCTCCCACTGGTTGGGAGAGTGCCTTCAGCAGCACCGGAACATACCGCATCCCTCCCTCCGGCTGGGAGAGACTGCCGTCAGCAGCACCGGAGCATACCGCATCCCTCCCACTGGCTGAGAGAGACTGCCATCAGCAGTACTACCTCCCAGCCAGGATGCCTGGTCACTGGCTCCTGAATTCGCTCCCAACCCCGGTTGCCAGCATAGAAGTGCAAAGCATTTCCATAGGGCCATCGGGAGGGGGGATGATTATTTCTTTCTCTTACGCCCATTTTACTCATTGGGCAATTTTCAGTTAACCACCGAATTACCAAAACCTAAGCAATGTGGGATGAAAAGGGGACGTTTGAAAGTTATGCCCACAGTGATAGCCTTGTAGATACAACCAGGTGATGTAATGGCACTCTCTACCATGCACAGGTTGCAGTGCCATGCTGCATTCTGCTCACATACTGGCCTATCTCTGAGGGTGAACCCCTTTATTTGCATCCTCATTTGTGCTGCACCTCAATTGCCGGGTGAATGCACCATACAGTACCTTCTCAGTACTAGAGAAGCAGCAGAATGTTGTTGTAATTATACAGGAGGCACTGCAGAAGAGCAGCACTCCATATGAAAGCAACCCCCATAACAGTGACAAAGGACAAATGGCAAGTACTGTTGGTGATGCTAGGAAAGGAGGGCAGGATGGGAGGTGGGGGAAGGGTGGAAGGTAGTTACCCTTAATGCTAGGAGCCTTGGGAGGAAAACTGCAGAGTTACAGGTTCTCATGGCAGAGGGAGAGGTGGACATTGCAGTCATCACGGAAACATGGGCCACCCAATACAATGACTGGGACCTGTCTGTACCAGGGTACAGGTTATTTCGTGAGGGGACAGGGTGATTGGGAAAGGAGGAGGGAATGGCACTACATGTGAAGGAAGGACTGAAGGTGTAAGGGAGGAAGGGAGGAGGGTAGTACGGAGTCACTTTGATGCTAAATCCAGGATTCCAAGAATAGGATTCTTAGAATGGGAGTGGTGTGTACAGGCCACCATCTCAGATGGAGGTTAGACAGGGAACTAGCGGGACAGATCAGAGGACCTGCAGAAGGGTAGTGTGATTGTGGGGACTTCAACATGCCAGGAGTGGACTGGAGCACCCCAACAACCAGGAACAGAAGGGAGCAGGTACTGCTGGATGCCTTCCAGGAGAGCTTCCTGCTGCAAATGGTCAGTGAACCAACCAGGTTAGGAAATACCCTTGACCTTGTGCTGGCAAATGGGGACTTTGTAAGAGAACTTACAGTGGAGGAACCGCTGTCAGGGAGTGACCACCGCTCAGTATGGCTCACATTGGATATGGACAAGGAAGGAGTGGAATCTGGCACAATAGTGCTGAACTTCAGGAGGGCCGACTTTGGGAGGATGGGGGAAGTGGTAAAAGGGTACCTGGCCAGAATTCAATCTAGTATGGACACTAACCAGAGGTGGGAGCTCATAAAGCTGGGGATAGTGGAGGCTACCAAAACCTGCTGCAAAGCCCAGAGCAAGAAGGCTAGGGCTAAGAAACCGATCTGGTTGAGCAAGGAGGTCATGGAAAGGTAAGGAGGAAAAGAGCTGCCTTTAGGAAGTACAAGAAAACAGGGAGGGGGAGGACAGGGAGGAGTACTCTGACAGAATCGAAGGAGGTGACAAGGCGGTAAGGGAGCCAAAGCATCTACGAACTCAGGCTGGCACAAGGCATTAAGAAGGGGAGAAGGACTTTACATCAGGGAGAAAAGGAGCTGTAAGGACCATAGTAAGGATTAGAAGGAGGGGTTGGGTGGAAGCAGGTGTTGCATAAGGCGGAAGCACTAAATGAGTACTTCTGCTCAGTATTTACTAAAGAGAAGGGGGTTACACACACCAAGGTGGGAGAAATGGCAGAAGCAGGGGGAAGTGGTGACAGATGGGGAAATCATGGAGAGCAGAGTTCGAGAGGGTTTGAAGGCACTGAGGGTGGACAAGGCGCCAGGCCCAGATGGCATCCACCCCAGGGTACTGAAGGAGCTGGCAGAGGTCCTTGCAGGACCTTTGGCAGACCTATTTAATGCCTCACTACATTCGGGGTGTGTACCTCAGGACTGGAGGATGGCTCATGTGGTGCCCCTCCACAAGAGTGGCCCCAAGGATGAACTGGGAAACTACAGACCAGTGAGCCTCACATCCATCGTGGGTAAGCTAATGGAGACTATCCTGAAGGAGAGGCTGGTGGCCCTCCTAGAGGCCAGAGAACTACAGGACAGCAGACAGCATGGCTTCATACGTGGCAGATCCTGCCAAACCAACCTGGTCGAGTTCTATGACTGGGTAACTAGGCAACTGAACAGGGGCCATGCAGTGGATGTCCTGTATCTGGACTTCAGTAAGGCATTCACTCAGTGCCACATGGTAGGCTGGGAAGAAAGTAGTAGGCACAGGGCGTGCAAAGCTGGTGAGATGGGTAGGAAACTGGCTGCAGGGAAGGCAACAGAGGGTGGTGGTGGGTGGGGAGCCTCACACCCAAGGGCAGTGACGAGCGGTGTTCCACAGGGCTCAGTGTTGGGACCAGTTTTGTTTGGGATATTCATTGCAGACGATCGTGGGACATCAAGAGCAAGATCAGTCTGTTTGTTGATGATACCAAGGTAGGCGCGGTGGTGGATGACCTAGGGGATGGCAGGGGTTGCAGGATGATCTGGCAAAGCTTGAAACCTGGTCAGACACCTGGCAACTGGTTTAATGCCAAAAAGTGCAAGGTGCTGCATTTTGGGATGAAGAACCCAAGGAGGAGTTACCAGCTAGGGGAGTGCAGCTAGCCCAGACAGAGGAGGAGAAGGATCTGGGTGTGCTCATTACAGGGTCAATGAACAACTAGGCACAATGTAGGAAGGCAGCTGCAAAGGCCAACAAAATGCTGGGTTGTATTGCAAGGGGTATATCCTCGAGGAGAGGAGGTGATTCTGCCACTGTATAGGCTACTAGTTAGACCACACCTGGAGTACTCATGCAGTACTGGCGTCCGGGGATCTGAAGAGGGACATTGGTTACTGGAGGGGCAGAAGAGAGCGACAAAGATGATCAAGGGGCTGGGGGACAGGGTGGCATGATTGAAACCTTTAAATACATGAAAGGAATAAACAAGACAGGTACAGAGGGGCTGTTCAAAGTAAGGGAGGGGAGGGCCACCAGGGGCCATGATATGAAACTGGAGCGAGGAAGGTTCAGGAGGGAGATGAGGAGACACTTTTTTACAGAGAGGGTGGTGGCTGGGTGGAATGCGTTACCTGCTGAAGTGGTATGCAGTAGAACAGTGGACTGCTTCAAACGAGGATGGGACAGGACAAGGGGGAGGGTTAATGAAAGGGAAGGGTGGAAGGGAGGGACAGCTGCAGAATAAGGGGTGCTAGCTGCACATTCAAGCAGACTTGATAGACCTCTAGGCCTTTATCTGCTGGCAAATTTCGTATGTTCATATGTCCATACCCAGGTACTTGCTTGCTCCACACCCTCGCTGAAGGGTCAGCACATCTCCTCAGCTACCGATGCTGCAGAAGGTACTGCAGCATCTGAATGATGCATTCAGACCCCAGTTGGTCCAAGTGATAAATTGATGTTTTGCAGAAGTTACTTGTCTGGCACCATGAAGTTACTTTCAGTGCGCGAAAACGCTCTGCTTAGCACACTCAAATTGTTTCTGATTCAACTTCACTGGTTTTCTAAAGAGCAGCTTAACTCTTCCTGTGTGGCATGAGGATTGTTCTCGAGTCATGTGACAATCTCTTACCACTAGGGAAATTGCCCTAAGAAACATTACAAAAGCTAATCCCTTCCTGCAAATTGCCCTAAAATACATTACAAAAACTATTCCCTTCCTGCTTGCTCCACCGATGGATTGGATGGTATATATTGTGGCCGCAACAATGGGATAACTATAACAAACATCCCCCGCTAGTGGTTCTAGAATGAAAATAAAAAAGGGGGAATTCTTACATGAGAGAGCCTTCCACCTGTGGCAATCCTAACACACAGCCATCATCTATAACTATATGTAAGCTCCCCCCTTCCGGTGTCTAGGGGCATTCTTGGTGGTATGAAAGGGGGAGGGGGGTGCTCTCAGCCAGAAAACACAGTCACAAGAATTTCTCAATTACCTGGTTCAGTAGTGGTCCTAGGGGGTGTCTGCTGTCTCTTTGGGGGGTGCTGCCAGCTATAGGGGGCCAAACTTGTTAAGCAGTACATCGAGGTAGATTGATTAAGTTCATTGTCCACAATGATCCAAAGTGCAAAACTGATTTAATTGCAGAATAATAAAACAAGGCCACTCCATGGAGCATGGGGAAACCATACAGGGTGAGTGGGCTTTATCACACATGGCCGGGGCCAAGATTACATTTCATGCAAAAACTGATCCAAACAGCTTGACTGCACATCTCTCCTCAGAGCCGAATCAGGCTCTATCTCATGATGGCAGCAACACACATTGGCTGAAATTCCATTCTTCCGAGGCCCCGGCCTTCCACCACAACACTCCCTCCTGCACCAACTTAAGGACATATCTCCTCACTGCACTCGACCATCCATGCTGCCTGGCGTGCACTCCACAGACGGCCAGTAAAGAGGCTGATCCTGGCGGTCTTGCACATCCGCAGCACTGAGTTCTCTGGGGGGCCTACACAAACTGCAGAAATGATCCAGATGAAGAGAGCACAGTCCAAACAGTGACCGGGAGCAGGCTGCCACTATGAACCCAGGCTCTTCCCACCGGACTTGAGCACCAGGACCTTGTGGCAGCCGCCTAGCCTAGAAACACTAGGACCTTCATGCCGCCTACCTCAGTGCTGGGGATCACAAGGTAGGTTCCCACTTTTCTTGGCGCAGAGGTCCAACTCCTTGCAGCTCTTAAAACTCACCCCATGAGCATTCACTGAACCCCGCCGACTTCTCTCCAAATAAGGGCGGTGGGCTGGGTGGTCATCACCTCACCCCGGCCCCAAACCTCAGCCCACGACCGAACTTGCAACTCTCCCCGAATCAGGAGCTCTCTCACTCTCCTGCCCTGCTCCCAGACGTCTCCTTTTGGTGCCAAAACCCCAAAATTTATACTACCTGGACCCCTAGCCCGCTTGCCTCCAGGCGGTCCCGAAACACCAGGCAGCATACACAGGACACTACTAGTAAGCGCCCATAGGTGCTTAAACTCACCCCCACCACACAAATCATTCACCTAATGGTGAATACTTGACCAGTTATCGAGATGGCCACCCATGGAAGATATGCACACTCCCTCCCTCCCAGATGACATTCGACAGAGCTGGTCCACCGCCGTGACAGTGGAAACCAAAACCTCTAACCCCAGGGACAAAACAATGGCTACCCCACTAAGAACCCCAACTATACTACCTTAGGGCCCTGGCGACCCACTCACATTTCCCATGGATGGATTGCCAGGTACCAGGCAGTATCCCAGGCCCTCCCCAAACACTAACTACTGTACCTATACTTTATTTATTTATTTATTTGTAAATCATTTTACAACCTTTGAGCCAGGGGCTCGTTTCCAAAGGTACCTCGTCACATTAAGGACAAACATAATAAATCTAGGTTACAGAGTACAAGTAGCTGAAATAGGCGTTACCAAAGGTACCTTGTCACATTGAGGACAAACATAACAAATTTAGGTTACAGAGTACAAGAAGCTGAAATTGGCATTACACAAGTTGATTTCATACATTGTACAATCTAGTGGCAATTACAATAATACAGCAGGCACAGGCCGGTTATAGCATAGGTATGGTGCACAGGGGGAGAAGGTGGAGGGAGGGTGAGGTGGAGTGCCGCCCGCGGGCTTTGTCATGTGTGGAGAGATCGAGGCCACATTTAGAGACAGGAGCAGCTACGATTGTTAAATAGTTGGCTCCGGAGGGCGGTTTTGAAGTTGGAGACTGTGGGGGCATTGGAGATGGGAGCATGGCGAGAGTTAAACCAGGATGGGGCTCTGTAGCAGAAGGACCTCTGACCATGGGTGGTCCTTGATCTGGGGACCACTAGAGTGGTCTTGTTGGAGGTTCATGTTGCGATAGTAGGTGGGATATGGTGGATTGAGGCTGTCACCCCAGGAGGGGAGAGCCCGAGTAGGGTTTTTTTTTGTGAGGAGGCAGGTTTGATAGCATAGCCGTTCATCTAGGTTAAGGAGTTTAGCCTCGTCATAGAGTTGACAAGTATGTGTGAGCCTGGGGGCACCAGTAATCAGTCTGCAGGCCTTATTTAGGGTGAGGCAAATTTTTTTGAGGGCAGTCGTGTCAGCAACACCATAGACTGGCAGGCCAAAGTCTACAAGGGACAGTACTGAAGACGTAACAGCAAGCCAGAGAGCATCAGAGGAGAGGCAGTTTTTATAGTGGTAGAGGATGTCAAGCTGTGTATTAGTGGTGGATGCAAGAGCATCAATGTGAGTGTGGAATGTGAGGGCTGAATCGAAAGTAACCCCAAGGTATTTGTAGGAGCAGACTTGTTCAAGTGGTTGTTAGGTACTAGGAAGGATAGGGAGTGGGTGGTTGCAGACTTTGTTTTGGGGGTGGGCAAAGAGCATAGTTTTGTTTTTTTAAGATTAATCATGAGTCTGTGCTCCTTAAATCAGGCTTTGGCATCATTGTAGGATTGTTGTAGGGAGTCCTGAAGGGAGATGGGATTGCGGTAGGTGGCAAAAATGACAGCATCGTCTGCATACATAAGAATATTGCCAGAGCATGCACTGGGCAGGGTGTTTAGATAGAGTGAGAAGAGAAGGGGGCCCAGGATGGAACCCTGGGGTACCCCTGAGCAGATGGGATGGGTATCAGAGTGTGTCCCATTGATTTTTACACACTGAGCGAGCAGATAGACAGCTCGTGCACCATGTGAGGGGGCCAGCAGAGAAACCAGTGTGGCAGGGGGCATCCAGCAGAAGAGTGTGGGAGACAGTGTTGAAAGTCTTAGAGAGGTCAACGAACACTGCACCAGCTTGGGAGCTGGTGTCCAGGGAGGAGTGTAGGAAATTGGAGAACCCAATTAGTGCAGTGCTGGTACTGTGACCAGCATGGAAGCTGTATGCTCAGGGCATAAGATGTTATGCTTAGCCAGATATTCATTGATTTGAATGGCCACCACTTTTTCTAGGGCTTTGGGGGTGGGGGGGGATGGAGATTGGTTGGTAGTTGCTGGTGGAGGACCTGTCACCCCCTTTATGAATGGGCGTGACTATGGCTGTTTTCCAAGCAGTGGGAAATTGCCCCAGGCAGAGGGATTGGTTTAGTAGGTTGGTGAGTGGGGAGAGGACTTCATCCAGCACCAGCCTGAGAATACTGGGGTCCAGGGAGTCGCTGCCGGGACTATTGCCATTTAATGCTTTAATTAGGAAGGGTCTGGCTTCCTGGGCAGATACCTTGCGTAGATGGAAGCTGGGGCGTTGGAGGACAGGGGGAGGTAGGCTGGGGGGAGGGTCAAAGGAATTACTGGGGAGGACAGAGCTAAGGTCAGTAAAGGAGGTGTTAAGGCAGTTAGCTATGAAGGCAGGATCGGTGGAGGTAGTGCCATCAATAGTGAGCTGGGATGGAGGAGGGGAGCGTGATTTTCCATTTAGCTGTTTAATATTGTCCCAGAAAGTCCGGGCAGATCCCCAGGAGGAGGTCAGGGTGGCCTGGTAATGATAAGCCTTGCCTTTACAGACGGCCCAAGAGCAGCTGTTCCAGGCAGCATTGTAGGCTTGTCTATCAGCCAGCTGGCCCATTTCAGTGGCAAGGTGCCAGAGGTTATCCCGATTTCTAAGCATTTGTAGTAAGGCAGGGGTAACCCAGGGTGCATTATGTTTTTTGGATCGAATTTTGGTGAAGGGTGCAGAGGTCACAGGCCTTGTTAAAAGTTTGGGAGAAAAAGGCGAGGGCACTGTCAATGTCAGATGCATGATGAATGGGGGACCAGTTAATCTGGGCGAGAGACTGTTTAAGGTTTTTCAGCCCACCAGGGTGGAGGCGCCTGTGGAGTGTGGTTTGGGCTTTGGGTTTGGGAGTGGGGGCTGCCCAAAGAAATAGGATAGGGGAGTGGTCACTTGATGTACCATGGCCTAGCACTGGAGGGCATCAAATTTTTTCAGTAGGCTGCATATGTTCATGGAGGCTATTTGGAGTCCAGTGGACCTAGTAGGAAGGCTGGAGGGGGCAGGGCCTGGGTTAGGATGTTTGTTGCCAAATGGGAGTAGTAGGAAGACCAAGGCTCTGGTCAGGGGGTGGCAGTATGTCAGCTTCCAGGGTGTACGCTGGGATGGGGAGGAGGCCATAGTGGAACAAGGAATGGGCAGGGTTCAAAGGGTTGGGAGGCAAGGGCGAGTTGCAACCATGGGGAGCCAGGATAGGCAGTGGGGGGCAGCTAGGGGTGGGTGCCGGGGCCAAGGTGCATGGTCAGTGTAGGGTGGGATTGGACTAAGTCGGGGAAGTTGGGGGTGCTGGGACAAATGGGCCCGGAAATATGTCTGGCTGATGGGATGTGGGTACTAGCAAGTAAATGAGGGGGAGACATTTGAGGAGAAGGTGTACAAACATAATGCCTATGGTAGCAGCAGGGCGGAAAGGTTCAAGTATCTTGGCTGCCCCTCAGAAAGCATAAATACCACTTTGGAGTAGTGGTAGAGTCACGGACTCTGTTGGACAGGGTACAAGGTTCAAGACCCTGGTAGGGCAGGTGAAATAGGACCTGGGTGAGAGTGGGGATCCACGTTCTGGGTGACTCAAAGCAGGCTGGAATTAGGCCAAATCCAGGGTGGAAATAGTGACTCCTAGTTGTCACTGAGGGTTAGTGGCATGCTAGGGTGAGGGTCCGGTGGTAGGGCAGGGGTCAGTACGTAGGGCTAGCTTGGAGGCTGTGTATAGGGGTGAAGTGTGGGCAGAAGCAGAAATGAGAGCAAGGGAGAGAAGTAGTGTATGTGGGTAGAGGGGTCCCAGGAAGTAGGAGGAGGGAGGAAATTTAGGTAGTGAAACAGAGGTGAGTAGTCAGAGGGTCCCGCTGGTAGGTATAACCTGCTAATGGGAAAGTGGGGGTTGATGGAGAGCAGCGCATTTAGCGCTTCATCAGTGGTGATAGGGGAGTAGGAAAAGGAGGAGGAAGAATGGAGCAGAAGGGGTTTCGGTTGTTGAGGCCGTTTGAAAGGTGGGGTATGAGGGGAGGGATTTTAGGAGTACTGCGGCACATGAGGTGTAGTAAGAGTTAAATTCCGCAGCCACCAGATCCGGGTCAGTTTCAAGAAAGTTGTTTATTTTCAGTGCTGGAGAGGGGGGTTGGATTGGAGAGTGAAAAGGGCATGTACCACCTTCCAGAATTTAGATGTAGTATTTATGTTTGTAAGGAAGGACGTTCTAAAAGTATTTGGATTTTGCTAATCTCGTAGCCTTGGTACAGGCATTGCGGAGCATAGAGTAGGTGGAGAAATCACTGGGTAGTTTATGTAGCTTTCAGGCTCGATCTCTAGCTCTGAGACAGGCTGAGTTCATGGGTAATCCAGGGGAGATGGTAGCCCCTAACTCTGGTTGTTTTAAGTGGTGTGAAAGTGTTTTAAGTGTCCAGGTATATACCGTTAAATTAAGTGAGGGCCCGTTCGACGGAGGAAATGGAGGCTGGGGGCTAGTCAAAGAGGGTAAGGGTACGAGTACTGGTTTTAGGTCCAGGGAGCTGAAAGGATTTGCAAGGTTTTATTTGGGGATTTCAGTCTATGAACTTTCCTGACTATAAAGATGTGGTGTGGTTGATAAGAAAATTAGGAAGTATACCAGCTTTGATAACTCAGTGAGGGTGGGAGGTGAGTGCCCAGGCAAGCAAAGAGTGATTTAGTGTCTTGTGGTTTGGGTGGGTGAGTTCAGAGATCAGCTGGATGAGACTGAAGGAGCCTGAATCATTTTGTGTCTTAGGTGATAGCCAATTTAACTTGAAATCACTCATGATAGGAGGCAGTATAGCGCAGTGGTTTAAGGCTCTGAGCTGCAAACCTGGAGACCTGGGTTTGAATCCCACAGCCCCCACTTGCATACTGTGTGACCCTGAGCAAGTCGGTTAACCTCCTTGTGCTCCCAGGTCGCACCTGTAAACAAGTTATTAGCTTAGTGTGTCTCTCCTGGTAAAACAAAGGTAAAAATAAAATGATGAGTGGGAGAGGCCGAGACAGAAGTTACTAGGTCAAGGGTTGTAGCAGGCTGGATGTTCAGGAGGCAGTAGACGCCGGCTATGAAGATGGGAAGACTGAAGGGCAGGGACACGTGTATGGCTAAGGCATCGTGGGTGGTGGGACTGGAAGAAGTGACTATAGTGGAGAATTTAAGTGTGGAGAGAATACAAATGGCTATGCCACCACCCCTTCCAGCCTGGTCTTGCCTTAGGATGGAGTGGTCAGGGATAGTGTCCTCATACCTCTCAAGTGTCCCTGATTTTCAGGGACATCCCTGATTTTGCCTCAAAATTTTACTCTGTCCCTCCTGAACTTTGTGTTTTTGTGGCTAAACAGTGGGGACTGTAAGCACAAAACAATGTCAAACATTAAATTTACGGACTTGTTCTTCTTTAGAAAATGCATTTTGCACTAAGCCCCATATTCTACCAGCTTTCTGGGTGGATATCTCTAATTTTGAAGATGCGTCCCTGATTTTGGTCTTTTGTCCCTGATTTTTTTAAGCCTTGTCCCTGATTTATGAGGCAGGGGGTTGAGAGGTATGAGTGTCCTTAAGCCATGTTTCAGTCATAATTAGTATATCTGGTTTAAGCGCAACTGCCAGGGTTTGCAGGAGGTCGATTTTTTTTTGTAGTAAACTGTGGATATTTAAATGCAGGATCTTGAGACCTCTAGGCAGGGAAGAGGAAGCAGAAGAGGGATGTGTTGATGTGGAAGAAAGGTCAGGAGTAGTGGAGGCAATTGGGCCTGGGCTGGGCTGAACATTACTTGAGGCTAGCAGTAGGAGGGCAGTAATAAAGAGGTAACTCTTAGGGCTCTTATGAGTGAGTGTGGAGGAAGCCTTGGACCTGGAGGGAGAAGGGGGAGGGGAGGAGGAGAACATGAGATGAAGGAAGGCAAGACTGGTAGCCATTGGGAGCAGGGAAGCATGTGAACAAATTTATGGGGGAGGGAACGGGGTGACTGCAAGGACGAGGGAGGGAGACTGGAGAAAGGGGTAAAGGGAGGGGTTTGGTTGAGTGGTGGGGTGGATAACTTGCAAGAGCAAGGGTTAGGAGCAGTAGAAGGGGGAGGACAAAAAGTGAGGATGCATAATGGGAGAAGGTGAAGAATTAGATCAGAAAAATGAGAGAGAGCAGATGTGTAGGGAAACAAGGAGAGACGGGAATAGGCAGTAGCTTTAGCTTTAGCTGTGGGTGCTGTGAAGGGATGTGGCCCACTAGTGATCGAGTGATATAACCTGCCAAGGGGGGAGTAGACACTTAGTAATTTACAAGGAAAGTAAGTCACCTAACACCAGTGGCTATAAATATAGAACACCAGATAGAGTGGATGGGTGGGGAACTGGTGCAAAGCGTCGGGGAGCAAAAACGGCCGAAGGTAGCACAGGTGGCAGCTTCAGGGTGGCCCTCCGCACTGCAGGTTTTCACTGGGACACTAGATGTCCACAGTATGCTGCACTGGTCCTTGACTCATACAGAGGATTGTAGAAAATCCTCTCAACTGTTACAGATTGTTGTTCCAGGATGGTGGGCTCCCTGATTTCGGAGCAGGACCAGTCCAAATGGTTTAATCAGTTGTATTATGTTTTGTCACCAGAAGCGCAGCAAGCAGCTTCCTGGTCCTGTCTATACTTATTCCACTCGTGGAGTGGCTACCTCATTGGCTTGTTTTACAAAGTGTGTATGCTGCTATCATTTGGAGTACTGTTCATACATTTACTAAACACTACAGTCAGGACATAGATGTGCTGGATTTGGCCTCGACATTCTGCAAGGCCTCTTTACTCAGGATCATTGGATCTTCATCAAGGGTATTTGTTGCAGCAGGCCACATCTTTAGGATTATAGCTGCCAGGTGCTAGGACCACACAGAAACTTTTCTAGCTAGAGTCTACCAGGGGCCACCCGACCGACATCGCTTTTGACATCGGCGAACTCCTATAATAGTGGTAGCCTCTCGCTTCTCCTCAGTTCTTTTTCCTAAGTGAAACATCACACGCCGGACCCTATGGATTCTCCACAAGTTTCAGTTGACCACATTTGATTTAAATTTGTTTTAATTTCATTTATTTTCAGATTCATACTGGCCCGGTACCCCACCCCCTGCCTATACCGGGCACTGGCTTCAGCCTCCAACCCTGCACCCCCAAAACTCCAGGCTTACTCCCTCCTCTGGGTGGGTCCTTCCCAAGAAACATGGTCACGTCTTGGCTTTCCCAGGCGGGCTACGGGGAGCAGGACCTCTGGCAAACATGAGTCTTCAGCGGAGTGGCAGCAGAGGCAGGGGCATCATCTGCAGGGCTGGATTTTGTTTGCTGATTTCCCTGGGGCAGGACGTGCAATGATGTCAGCGGGCATACCTGACGTCCTGTTCTGACTCCATCTCATGTGGCGCTAGTCTCTGCAGATCTCCCAGCCTCTGCTAGGGGTCAGTGATGTACCGGGCACTCCCCAAGAAGGAGAGCCACCACTCGGGTGCTCAGTTCTTCTCTGCCTGGCCGGCCTCCGACTCCTGGGTCCATTCCTGAACCAGGATGTTGGCGTCAGAAGCTGATGCTTTGCCACTGTGCAGGCAGGCCAGCAGGAGTCTTATTTTACAAACAAGACATCCCAGCACTCTGTTGGCCTGTGCAGGCCGACAGGGTTCCAGCCTGCCCCTTTGGCTGTACCGCCCAGCCGATGGCACCTGCTTCCTTTCTCGGATTTCAGTGCATTTCTATCGGCAAGGGATGGGAGTTGCGGATTGGTCTTCCCCAGGGCATCAGCCTTTTGCACCGCAACCTTCTGGATCTACTCTGGAGTCCCTGGAAATGACCTTGCTCACCTCGGAGAAGTCAGCCCTGGATATTCTGGAGGGTCCTCCTGTGGTGGGAACTCCATAAAGCTGGCCCTCCTATTCCCTTTCTCTGTAGTGTGTGGAACGGGACTGGCTTCTCTAGTCTGGTCAACATCAGTTGGCCCAGGCCCCGGCAGTGGTACCCTGTGCCTCGCCCACCAACCCGGCCTTGCAGTTTGTGATGCCTTGCCTCTCCTACCATGCCCTACAGGCTGGGGAGGTGGCGGCCTTCCACTTGAGCTTCAACTTACCCCTTCTGGTTGCCAGTGGTGCCCAGTGCCTCCCCTGGTGCTAGTGGTCTCCCCTCGCTTCGCAGAGATCAGAGGACTCCCTTTTGCCCAGGCTACATTGTACCTGGTGAGGGTCTTTTCTCCTGAGGCATCAATCACTTCTCTGGAGCTTTTCTGTCCTCTACATTGCTGTGTGATACTTGCCCCCTCTCCCATCCCATTTCCCCGGGCGGATAGGGTTGTGGTGGCTTCTTGCTGGCCCTCTTTGAACCTCTGCCAGTTGTCAGTGGCATGTTCATCTAGCCCAGTGCCAGAGCATTCCACTCATTCCTAAAGGGACAGCAAATGCCAGGTTACTCAGATTTGTTTGTAAACCTTGGAGTAGGTCCTCCTTCTGGGGTGCCTAGTATTCCCCTGGAGTCTCTGTCCAGACCAAATCGCAGTGAGCTGTTAGGCCCACCCTGCCTTCTAGGGGGCTCCCATCCTCCCAGCTGGACCTTGTTCAGTCTCTCCCAGCCCAGACAGTTGCATTGAGCACTCCCCAACGTGGTGTAGTTCTTTTGTGCACACACTCTTAGTGGGTCCTACAGGTTTGCTGCCCTCTGGGCCTTCTCTCAGGAGCCAAAAGGAAGTCGTGCAGGCTGGGAACATTTGGGTTTTCCTTCAGGGGTCCCCTCTCCCCCCCAGGATCGCCAGGCTGTTGCCTTTGGCATCAGAAGGGCGGGTTCCCACTGGCTTGCTCTCCTTAGGGCCTAGGAGCTCTTATTTCACGCCCCACCCAGGCATCTCCTTACTGCTCTAGTGACCAGCTCTGGGGGATTTCAAGGGGATTACAAAATCATGTCCTCCCCTTGTTTTTTCTGGACTTAGATCCACCCCCCCATTTTTCTTTGTTGGTCGACCACTTGCCCCAGTGCCACACATGGTGATGGCTTGAAGGGGGGGGGTAGTCCTGCAGGAGCCAGCTGTTGCACAGTAGCCAGGATGCTGGTTGTTTGCTGGTCGGAAGCTCAGCCCGAGTACAGGGGTCCTTGTAGGTGGAGGTCTGCGGCATTTTCCCTATACCACTAAAACTGTCCATTCTACTAACGCTTTCTCTTGGGGCCAGCATTGTCAGCCCCTCTACAGAAATGAGCTGTCCACTGGTTTTGCCAACTCAGATCTCAGGCCCCCGGGAGGTAGGGAGGCCTTGGTGGCTACCTCACACATGCCCTGACTACTGGGTTGTCCTCTGGTTCAGTTTCCTTGTCCCTCCCCCTTCTCTCCCAAGTGCTAAAGAGGGGAGTTTGGGGTGCTGAGGGACGCAAGAGCCTTTAACCCGCTTATACAACTCTGTAGGGTATGGGGAGAGGGATTCTATTCTTCCTTTCCCCCTGGACCCCTCTCTGCGGGGGAGTCTGAACCTCAAGGAGATTGCCTTCTCAACCTTTTTGTCCCTGACACTTCGGCTGATGCGCCTTCAAGGGTTGCTGCCCCTTCAGATCCAGGGTGTTTAGCTATGTTCCCTAAACACGCAGTCAGTGTACCTGCCTCTTAAGGTGGATGCCTCCTTCTGGTGGTCCTCAGGTTTCTACTCTGGGACCCACCCTCCCTGTTCTGGACCTTACTCTTTGGATGGTCCCAGAGTCTTAGGGTGTTTGGCCAAGTGCTGAAGATAGCTGTGACTGCCCCCAAGAGGCAAAGGTTCTACACTCCCCGCCCCCCCTTACTGGTCACCTGGCTCCTTATGACACAGTGTAGGGTATCTTTACTTCAGGCTGAAAAACATGCCTCCCATCCATGTTAGGACCTGGAGATCATGCAGTCCAACCAGGTCCATCTTGACCCCTAACCTGTGCCTCCCGTACCTACCGCAGGACAGGGTGGGCCTCCTCTTGGCCCACACCTGCTGGCTGTACTGAAGCTAATATGTTTCGGACAGAGACTTCCCAGGCTTCTGGGTTGGATGACTGTGGTCAGTTCAAGCACTGCTTTTTGGCTTGTCCTCTGCACCTAGGGTCTTTTCTGTATGCATGGCAGGAATGGCAGTAACCCTCAGGAGGGACTGCCACTTTGTCTTCCCTTCCCTGGCAGACTGGCTGTTCAAAGCTCACTCCAGGGCATAGTGGGTCCAGTCTCTGGTGCATTCCAGGTAGTTGTTCCAAACTCTGGGGATCCTGGTCAATCTGTCCAAGATGGTCTTGACCCCTGGTCAGAGCCTGGAGTGCATAGGAGCAGTTATGGGCTCAGCCCAGAGCATGGCCTTCCTGCCCCAAGACAGAGCAGACCATCTGGTGGCCCTGGCCTGACTTCCATCCTGCAGCAGATAAGCCTCTGCCAGAGTCCTCCTCAGGCTCTTGGGCCTGATGGCTGCAACCCTTGTTGTGGTTCTTCTGGTTAGGCTGCACATGATGATTCCCCAGTGGGCATTGAGAGTCCGGTGGGATCAGTGCACTGACACCTTAGAACTGCAAGTTCTGGTCCCCTCACCTGTTAGAGAGGTGCTGCTCTGGTGGCTGGAACCAGACAACCAGTTGCAAGGGGTTCTCTTTTTAATTCCTTCCTCCCAACAGATTCTCACCCCAAATGCCTCAGGGCTGGGCCGCTCATCAGCACAGGGTCATAATGTCGAAGACGCCACTGTGCACACCACAACTGCGCAGCAGCAAATGGCATGAAAACACGCTCAACCATTTTCTGTTTATTTTGCCTGGGGGCTTGGCCCCCTTTGGCCCCCACACCCCCTGGACTTATTTTAATCAACTCCAAGGGGGTGTGGACTTTGGGCAAGAAAAAAAAAAACAGTAAAAGATTCCCGAGTCGGGAATGAAACCCCATTCCCCAACTACATTCACTGTAGGGTCGGGTGCTCTAGCCAATCCAGCATGGGAGCGGCTCAACCAAGCACCCGACCAGCAGTATTCCTAAACATTTTCTCCTTCGTGGTGTGCGTCAGGGGGTAGCAATACTTTCATATGCCTGTAATTCCCCTGACGTTCGAAAGGCATATGCGCTAATCACAGCGCAGTCGTGCTGTGTGTGGTTTTCTCTGCATGGATATCACCCTGTACCAAACTCATCTGGGACCTCATCAGACCCAGGGGATGTAGTCCAGAGTGGAGACAACCCTCCACACCAGTGTCCAGAGATGAGGGCCATTCTGTATGCTTTACAAGCCTTCCAGACCCCTCTGTCCCCAGGCCATCTGCTGGTGCAGCCAGACAATATCAGTGTAGTTCACTGTATCAATACACTAGGAGGGACCAATTCATTCCCTCTGTGTCGGGAAGCAATAAGAGTATGGTACTGGGCTCTAGAACACAGTCTAGAACCATCAGTGACCCATGTTCCAGGTATCCAGTACATCCTTGCGGACCAGCTAAGTCAGTCGCAGTCCCAAGATTCACAAGCGGGCTTTGCTTACCTCGGTCGTAGAAGACCTGTTCAACAGGTTGGGTCACCCAGAGTTGGATCTTTTTGGCATCCCCACTCGGCACAAAACTGCCTCGTTTCTTCTCACCCTCTCTGGGGCCTGGAGTTTTCTGGCAAGATACATTGTCTCTTTCTTGGAAAGGGAGGTTCCTCTATGCCTTCCCTCCCTTTCCCCTCATACAAAGGGTTCTGATCAAGCTCCAGACAGAAGGGGCCACCCTTCTTCTCATAGCCCCCTTCTGGCCTTGTTGGATCTGATTTCCCCTTGCTACAGCAGCTGGCAGTGGAACCCTCAGTACCCTTGCCCCTGTGACCAGACTTGCTGTCCCAGGAACAGGGCACCCTGGTCCATCTGGAGCTCAAGTCACTTCACCTTCATGCTTGGCTCCAGAAGACATAGCCACTGCAAGGTCTGGGGTGTCCCTTAAGGTAGCTGAGGTATTAGTGGCCACCAGGAAACCCTCCACCCAGGGCACCTACTCTATGACGTGGAAGTGCTTTGCACTATGGGCAGCTTCCCATCAATTGGACCCATCCACGTCTCCTTTAGGTCCGATGTTGGAGTATCTGCTGACCCTTTCAGACTCAGACATGTCATACTCTTCTGTTAAGGTGCACTTGTCAACTATTTAATCCTTCCAGGTGCCTATTGATGGCCATACAGTGGCACAGCTAGAGGTGTCCTGTACCTTTTTGGTGGGCATCATTCATCTGATGCTTCCCATCTGCAATCCAGTCCCCCCTTGGGACTTAAATTTTGTGTTAGAAAAACTTCCTTTGGCTCCTTATGAGCCAGCGCATCTTGTGAGCTACGCTTCCTGTCCTGGAAAGGGTTATTTTTAGTTGCTATTACTTCTGCTTGAAGGCTTTCCAAGCTACAGGCTGTAATGTGAGAGCCTCCTTTCTTTGGTTTTCCGCAAAGACAGGGTGTCTTTGTGCACAAACCCTAAGTTTCTTCCTATGGTGGTGTATGAGGTTACTTTAAATCAAATCATCCGCCTGCCTATTTTTCTCCCAGAGCATGCCCATTTAGAGGCAACATTGCTCCATAAGTTAGCTGTACATAGAATACTCGGGTACTGTACACACTATACGAAGGACTGCAGAAGGTCATCGACGCTGTTTTTTCTTTTGCCCTGGGAAAGAGTGTGTTCCAATTTCTAAACAGTGTTTGTCCAAATGGTTGGCCAACTGAATGACTTTTTATTACAGAAAGTATGGGAAGGTCCTTCCTGGTGTTGTTTATGGCCATTCCACCAGAGGCATGGCCGCTTTGGTGGCTTGCTTCATAAATGTTTCGGCTGCAGAGATTTGTGCTGCTGCAACATAAGAGTTCTGTCCATACTTTCACAAAGCATTACACTCTGGACATTGCTTCAAGGAGATGGGCAGGCTTTGGTTTTGGCTTAGCTGTACTTCAAGGCCTTCTTTCTTAAACCTCTAGTCTCCAACTACCCACACTGGTTATTTGGTCAGAACTGCTTGGGACTCATCCTATAGGTGTGGCCTGCTTCAAGAGATACCCTCGATAAAAACAGTACAGTTACATAAGCACTTACCGTAGCAGTAGATTTTTGAGAGGATCTCTTGCAGCAGGCCATGCTGTCCCACCCTCCATCCCTCTTGGACTGGGGGACTGTTCTGTCTCTGCATCGCTTTCTTGTTTTATTGCCACCTGGTGGGAACCTTCGTCCTTCCTCGGTTCCTGAGCAGGAGTTTTGCTGCTTATAGTCTCCACAGGAGAACTGACGAGGATGCGGGGGCTGCCCACTATTATAGGGTTGGCCAGCCTCAGAGGGTGAGGTCAGAGTGGGTGGCCCCCTGGTAGACTGCTAGCTAGAAAAGTTTCTGTGTGGTCCTAACACCTGGCGGCTATAGGTACTGCTTGGGAATTATTCCATGATATGGGTCAATGGAGGGAGATATCCTCAAAGAAAATAGTAATAGTTTCCTACCATAATAGTAGATCTTCAAGAGAATCTCCTTCATTGAGACACAGCTCTCCCTCCCCCCTTCCCCTCTTGATCGGGTGCCAGGAGACAGTCTTGCCTGCTTTCGCAAGCTAATTCTCCTCTGATGCCTCATACAGCAGGTTGCCATATCCTCTCCTATGCCCTTGGTGTGGTCCTGGTAGCTTCAGTTCCTGCCAGGCTGATGTTCCTCCAAGCTTGTCTCTGGCAGGGAACTGAGGGATGCTGGGGATGCCCACGTAATATAGGCATGGACGAGGCCCTTTGATATGGGTGGCCCCAGCCAGCAAAAATTTCCAGATTGTCCCAACACCACCAACTTGCAGTTCCATGGTGTTGCTCAATGGAGGAGATTCTCTCAAAGATCTTTAGTTACAGTAGGTAGCTATTCTTTCACAGTCTGCATGGGCAGCCCCAGCCAGCAAAAATTTCTGGATGATCCTGATGCCGACGGCATACAGTTCCATGATGTGGCTCAGTGGAAGAGATTCTCTCAGTCTACTGTTATTGTATGTCATGGTAGGTAACTATTCTTTCACATAGGATTTTACTATGTAATGTAGTACCCATAGCCTTATGTGGTGGGAATTTATACAATTAAAAAACTCTCTTCCAACTCAATATAGCAAATATTCCTAAAAGATTATTAACTGGCCTAATATAATTGCCATAGATGAACAAATATACAAGAAATATAACCAGAAGACTTTAACAACATGCTGTATGAATTCTGCAGAAAGGAAATCAACAAATGCTATGAAAATTAGGAACAACCTTTTATTGAAATGGGGAAAACAAGTCCATACCATTGTAAGTGGGCAGTCATTTGGGTACATGGAAACAAATGATACTTAAATGCAAAAAAAAAAGGTACAATATAAATGTATTTATTTGTCTGTTTATTGAAATGTGTTGACCAGGTGGGCCAACTGAGACTAGTGTCCCTTTTTCAGGGTCAACCCGCACTTAAATTCACATACAGTACTACAACAGAAAGGTATACATATGTGATATAGGTGCTCAGAAAACATAACCTCTTAGTACAAAACAACTCAAATTTACAGACACAAAACAGAGAGGCATACAGGGTTAATTACATTTTTACGTTCAATACAGTACATGACATCAGAATCCAGTCCTGTTGAATAGTGTACCACCTGAGATCTTAAAATGTTCTACTCTTGGCACAATATAAAATACTCACTAGAGCCTATTACTTACCACATTGATTTTTGAAGATGGGCGTTAAATAAAATCACTATGTTGGCTTGGCTGTGGCAGAGATAATGCACTTTTATCAAATTTGGGAATGCCCGTGACAATTACTACAGAGCAAGTGGAGAACATATTAGGGGCAGGCTTATTCTATATGAACCTAGAGTATGGATATTTGATGGTTATATAGATTTACATTTTACAAAAGAACAAGAAATTGTATCATTATTGACAATGTGTACAAAACTACTCATTCTCCAAAACTGGAACGCTACTGATGGCTGGTTTTTGAGTCAAACAAATGGCTAGCTAATCTTTTTTTTTTTTTTTTTTATGCATACAGACCCCCGGGCATCCTTCAGGAGTGCCCACGCAGATACTACCCTAACTCCTGGAATGAACCCCCCGCTTCTCCCAGGCTCTGTCTCCCTTAACGACCTAGGCAGGCCCAACCTCCAGGGCTGTTTCCACCCTCCCCCTGGCGGTCAACTCCTAAGTGTGAGGTGCCTTATCTTCGGTCGTCAGGTTGACCATGGAGAGACCCAGGCGTGCTTGGGCTGGCATTGGGATGTGGGTGTTTCACTGGGGCCACCGTCATCTCACTGGTGGTCTAGAGGGATTTTCTTGTACTTGCCCCAGGCGCGGCCGTGCAATAGCATCAGCATCATGCCCTGCAGACAAACTACCGCGTCTGTCATCCCTGATTCTTGTCCCCATGCTAGTAGTACCTCCAGTCTCCACCAGGGTCTCTACTGTGCCAGAAAGACCCTGGATCCCTCCCCAGGGAGAGGAGAGCTGTCCTGCGGACGCTCGATCCATCTCCCTCCCCTGCCAACCCCCAGCGCCTAGGCTCGCTCCCAAACCCGGGTCTCTGGCATGGAGAGAGGTATGGCATACAGTGCCTCAACCTTCAGCACCACCAGGCCGGCTGCTAGCTAATCTTTTAGCCCATCTTTATTTGGAAAAGCTAGTACTGAACTACTCAGAAAAACAGGATATACTTAACACCACATGGAGTAAACTTGTAAGAATTTCACCACGTGCCCTTAGATAGGTCTAGTCATAATTAGAGCCCTGTGAAATAATTTTATTTTTTGTAATTTTTAATTTTCTGGAATTTCTTGTTATTTCTTTTTATTCTTTGAAAATGTAGTTTTATTTCTTATCACATTTACATTTATAAAACCCTTCAAAGTTACCTTATACTCTCTAGAAATCACATTCCTAGTATACTACATAGTATTGAGCAGTGTCATGCCATGGTCTGGAAAGGTTTTGTGAATCAAACAGTTTCACTGACGCTTTCTTGAGGACCATCTCTGTGTAACAATGGAGCCTAAACAGAAACTGCTGCAAGCATTTATTTAGTTTTTGGCAAAAAAAAGCAATTTTTTAACTTTGTTCTTGTGTTTTTCGTTTTATTTATTTTTACACCTTGAATTTCATGTTATTTCTTCTTTAAGAAAAACATGGGTCTCTAGTCATAATACACTGATTGTATGGTAATTGATATATTAATCCACAACAACTGGATGTACAGTTTTATAGATTCTCATGGATTCAATGATGAATTATTTATTGTTATATAAGTATTTATGATTTGCTGTGTACAGTGTACAATTTTCTACTTGAAGTGAGATCAAAGTGACCAGAATACCATTTGTCTGATGAATTTATATGTAACGCTATTTGTTAAAATGTTGAATATTTGTATTGTCATAGATACATAGACAGTGTCGGCAGATAAGGGCCTATGGCCCACCCAGTCTGCCCATTTGAGCTTGTAAGTTCAGTTTATGTTTTCCAAGAAGTCTGTTGCCCCTTACCCCTGACCTCTAGAATTCCTTTATGTCTGTCCCATGCATTCTTAAATCCCGTGATTGTTTCAGCCCCCACCACTTCCTCTGGCAGGTTGTTCCACTTGTCCACCACCCGTTCTGTGAAGAAATTCTTCCTCACGTTTCCTCTGAATCGTCCTCCCTCCAACTTCATCCCATGCCCTCTAGTCCTGGAACATCTTTTTCACTTTAAAAAAATGTAATATGTTGAAAGGTCTGTAATTCCATCTTATAATTACTGGCTTCCCCTTTTTCCCATAGGGAAACCATGGCGTTAATTTGCTGTAATAAAGGAGTGTTAATTACGGCAAACACGCTCTCGGGGTTTATGTAGCATCTAACCCTTTGGGTGCGTAAACTTCTCGTTACACGCCCCGACCCATACTTTATTCTGTTTGTTATTCTGGTGACATCACAAACCACATGTGCATTGCTGTTTTGTTTGTGATGTCTTATGATGCTGATGGAATCGGAGGATCACAGAAGTGTCAAACATTATCACCAGTAAAAAGTGAGGTACAATCAGTTGGATTTTTCTCTGCCAGTGCGAATGGCTTTACAGTTCAACACTGATGAGGTTTTTCCATGACATTTCTAAATGATCAGAACCATACAGAAGCAAACAATTTTAAAATAAGTGATGCTAAGTTTCATATATGTGATATGATGTGTGCTGAGTTTAATGCCGTGTGAAATATATTTTTGTTTTTTTCTCTGCATTTTATGTATTTGTTAGTTTCATTTGCTGTGTGTGGTCATAAGGAACCATATACATGAATTATTCATTAAGGTAAACAAAAAAGTAATGTTTCTTCTATGGGGCCCATCAATGCACCAGTACAAACCCTGACCCTGCCTCCCCTTCTAGATCCTAAAAATGGGTTCACGCAAGAAATCAGTTTTGTTTCTGTATGTGCTTGAGCATTAGTTTTACAGTTTTCACTGCTTTTAAAGAGACTCTGTCAACCCCCCTTTTTTTCTTTTTTAGTATAGTCATTTTTTTACACAGGGCTGTTGTGTTTACCACTTGAAGTAATGCTGTGCTGTTATTTTCACAAAATTAAGCTTGGTTGTGTTTACAATATATATATATATATATATATATATAATAATCCATGCAGTGTTACCACACTACGATGCTTTATGTTGGCCATGCTGCCAGTGCTCACCTAGGCTCGTTCCCAAAATGTGCATGTTCTTCTTTGAACAACCACCAAGTGAAACTGCCATGGCACAATGCTGTATAGTCACCCATGCCAGCATAAGTTGAGGCAACTTGACATTACAGCTCACATTACTGTTAGTGGGCAGTTACACTGATACAGCATACTGTTGCAATCTGAGTTGCACACTGTAAATGTTTAAAAAAAACTGTAGTCTCTGTTATGAACTTATACTGTACATAGTACCACTTATTTGTAAGATATAGCTATCTGCATACTGTCTCCATATTAAATCCACAATTTCAAATAATTGAATCTAGTCAAAATTATTTCTGTACTATACATACTTTTGTAACAGACTGAAAATAAGACTATTACAGAATGTACAGAAATCATATTGACCAAATCCAATTATTTGATAAAAGTTGTGGATTTAATATGAAGACAGTATGCAGATAGCTGCTTCTTTTGAGAAGCAGTGCTATGTATAAGTTCATAGCAGAGACTGCAGTTTTTCTTAAAAACATTCACAGTTTGTAACACAAATTGCAACAGTATGCTGTATCACTGTAACTGCCCACTGACGGTAATGTGAGCTGTAATGTCGAGTTACCTCAGCTTACGCCAGCAGGGGTGACTATACAGCATTGCACCAACTTGGTGGTTGCTCAAACAAGAAAATGCACATTTTGGGAACTAGCCTAGGCGAGCATCGGCTGCGCAGCCAATAAAAAGCATTGTAGCATGGTAACACTGACATATGGATTGCTACTTTTTTAACATTTTAAAAGATAACCACACTTTGTTTTGTGAAAATAACAGCACAGCATTACTTCAAGTGGCAAATACAACAGCCCTGTATAAAAAAATGACTATACAAAAAAAAAAGGAAAATGGAGGTTGGCAGTGTCCTTTTAAACTTGTGGTCATTTTATTGCCAAAATTCTGTGTACTAAATATTCTATCTGAATAGTTTTTTTTTACATTTTTTTTCTATATAAAATTTTAGGATTTATTGTAGTCATTAGTTAGATTATAGTGGTCACTGCTTCCCTGGCTTTGGAAACAAAACCGGCATTAAGTTAGTAGGGGGAGCTTGATCACAGTGCAGAGTATGAACTACACTTCAAATTCTAAAATTTGCATAAAGTTCTATTCTCCCAGGCACCACTCTGAAACAAGATGATGCACTTCCGTATTGGCTCATTGATGGATCCCATAGAAGGAACATTAGTAATTTTTTCTTCCATTCTTCTCTTATTTTATTGGTGGCTTTGATATGAACCAAACAGACCTCTAAAAAATGCAAATCCCCCCCCCCCCCCAACACACACACACTTCTATAGCGCATGCCCCCTTACTTTCTAAATTTAAGATATCAAAAATTGAGCACTGGAACGTTCATTCCAGGAAGGGGAAGGAATGGGGTGGTTGTCTCCTTGGAACCAAAATACCATCTCTTTCTAAATGGCTGCAGATAAAAATTATGCCAGTTGAAATGCTACACTCCAGTGGAGCTAAGCTATCATGATGAGTTTGGGGGGCTTATTTCAAAATTAGCACGACTAGGGCTTTCTGTGCACTGCAGTGCAAACCTGAGAATTCTGTTTTCACAGCCCATGGTAATAAAGATTGATTATTTCAGATGCATTCTGATAGCCGGTTTAACTACAATGGCCTAGTCATTCAAAGACCATATTCTCATGTTGAACTAAAACATAAAACTGACTTCCTTTGGTACATTACAACTCATTTACTCTACCTCCTTTTCTCCACTGCAGACAGAAAACCTGTGTCCACTCATTTGCCGCTGGCCCTGACAAGGTCATCACCAGATGAAGAGGAGAAGCTCTTGAAAGCTTTACAAGAGCTTGCAGAAAAATATAAAAGCAGTTCTGTGTAACTTTACTTCTCATTTTTATATATTACACCCGACACAAGGCAGTCTGTTAATATGTTTTGTAACTAACATCGAGTCAGTGATTATCTATTAACAATTTTATCTATTACCAATAAGCAAGATGTACAAGCTGTGAGTATGTTTTTTGACAGTTAAAAGTAGATTTCTGCCTGCATGGATCTGTTCCATTAACCTGTATTCTTCTATGCAGGCAAGTGCCTCAGGAAGTGACATGTTCGCAAGACTGGGTCCTGTATTCTTGAGCCACTCATCTTTTACCTCAAATTTCTCTGGGAAAACTGCACTACTTCAACCTGCAGAGTCTACAAGTTTTATTGTTGACTCTCTTCTACTGTATCTTATTTTCCAAAAGGGCAAATAGCTATTCCATACCTATTCAAAATTTCTGTCCAGTGCGGTATCTGAATTTAATTTTGACTAGTCTTTGGTTTTGCCTTTGATTTGCCCTAAACGTCACTCTTCTGAAGGTAGAAGAGGTTCTTCACTATTTGGATACACAGTACATGAACTCTGCAGTTCCATTTAAAACGTAGACAAGAGGGCACCATGGGCTGGTGGTTCTAAGATGTTGATAGAAACCTTTAAGAATTATGCACAGTGTGTACCCCTGTCCTACTAGGTGGTGTCTCATATTTGTCTTCTGTTACCCTTTCCAGTTGGCATCTACTGCTGCCCCTGCAGGGTCTGGGGCCACATTCTGCTAGCCATACAGCA
This sequence comes from Neoceratodus forsteri, assembly GCA_016271365.2. Taxonomy (NCBI): domain Eukaryota; kingdom Metazoa; phylum Chordata; order Ceratodontiformes; family Ceratodontidae; genus Neoceratodus; species Neoceratodus forsteri. The sequence goes on along the minus strand of CM057459.1, from coordinate 705,692,936 downwards.
GCCCCAGTTATCAGGAGGCACCGCTCATTCTGAGATTTGTATGGCTACTGACTTGTTCATGCATTGCCTTATCATTGCACATTTATCTTCAGCTCTGCAAGATGCAGAATTTGTTTCCTCAGTACTCTAAAAAAACTCTTTTTTCTACAAACTCTGTGATGGGTTACTATCCAGGATGCTGCTCGTAGTCTTCATAAGCGTAGAATGAATTGATGTTCTCAGAATAGGTAGTTGGTTACCTGTATCTGTAGTTCTGAAATGTGCCATTCATATTCCTCAGTCACCCAACCTCTGCTAATTATGATCTTCATATAATTGACTTAATTTGAGTCCTGCAATTCCATGGCTAAAGATCTGATGTAGGCAGTGTGGGGATTTAATGATATAGTGTCTTTCATGTGGACTGGTAGTGGATCACATGCAGTGAACTTTACAAGGCCCGTGGATGCCTGGGCAAGGAGAGTAGATGTTGTGTAAGTGTGGCTATAAAATGAATACCAGATGTGCAGAACGTAAATAATCTTGTATCGAAACATAGACTCTGATGGCAGCTAAGGGCCGCTTGACCCACCTAGTCTGCTCATTTCCATACCTATTGGATAAGCTGCATATCCTAGTCAACCAGCAGCCTACTTCCTCCTTACCCCGCACTATAATTGCCTTATGTCAGTTCCATGCATTCTTGAATTTCCCCACTGTTTTTACCCCATGACCTCCTCAGGAAGGCTGTTCCATGCATCCACCACCCTCTTCATGAAAAAATACTTCCTCACATTGCCCCTGAGCCGTCCCCCCTCCATCTTCAGATTGTACCCCCTTGTTCTTGTGCATCTCTTTTTCTGAAATATGTTACCCTCTTGGACTTTGTTGATTCCCTTGAGGTACTTGTAGGTTTCTATCATGTCCCCCTCTCCCTCAAGGGTATACATATTAAGCTCTTTTAGACTCTCTTCGTATGGCTTCTGGTGCAGACCCTGCACCATTTTGGTTGGACTGCCTCTTTGTATGCATTTGTTCTGTATTACCATATTACAAAGGTCTTCAGAAGCGGTAAGGCACAAGCCTATTGCTCCCTAGTAGCAGGATAGACGACCTCCATTCATGATACTTTACATTTATCCAGTCTGAATTGAAATTCTTTCTTACTACTGCTGATTACTACTTCAGTATTTATAGATTGTGTTTCCCTATTTAAGAAAGAACAAGGCTCAAAATGAAATACTACTTATTTTGTCATATTGTATGTCATTTGCCGCCTAAAAGATGCAACTTGGGATGCTAATAAACTTAATGAATAACCAGTTCATCAAAATACTTTATCATACGAGTGTCTCAGTAAATAATTGTGCTGAGAAATTTATATGTTGACCACCTGCTTATTTGTGCAATAGGGCCACTACAACAAATTGTTTAAAATGAAGGTATATATTTTTAATGATTCATATCTACATTTGTAAATTTGCTTACCCTATTATTAGAAATTTGTACCATTAGTTTTATTTGCTTAAATATCATTGTTATTACATGAAATTAACACTTTGGAGTGTACCCTTTTGTCTACAAAAACACCAGAAATTTGGTATGTAATAAATTAAACAAGTACATGATGATTTTACCTTTTATTCCCCAACTATGAAAAGTACATGTGTAATATGCAAATTATTATATTTGTAATTACCAGTGTAAGTTTATTAGTACTATTTTTTTTTTTTTTTTGCCTTGTCTCATTTGTAAGGGGAAATTTTAACATCCCACAGGTCAACATTACAGTGTGGTCAAATGGTTAAAAACCTTGGGAACTGGGAGAGCACAGGGTTTCAAACCCTGTAAGAGCCAAATACTCACTGTGTGACCTTGAGCAAGTCACTTAACCTCTCAGTGCTCCAGTCCATCCATCTATGGAAATGGGTAGAAACCATCCACTGCAATTTATTTACTATTTTTTTGTTTTAACTTTTTCTTTTATTCCATTATCAGTTAAAAAAAAAAAAAAAGAAACCTGCAGACTGAATAAAAAGTTTAGTGTTTAAAAGACCATCAGACATCCCGATCCAGTAGTGCAGTGGTAGTGCTACAGCCTGCTACACCAGTGACTCTGGTTCGGGATCAACTCGAGTCACTCAGAGGCGGGCTGTGGAAGGGAGGATCTGGTATCCCAAGAACAGCTCTCCTCCCTTGGGGAGAGGTTACATTGTGTCCCACTGCTTGACTGGCCCCTGAGAGAGGCCAGGTGGGAGCACAGAGGGGAGAAGGGCAGCTGCCAGACCCCAAGCATGCATGTGTGCACATTATTGCACAGTGGCACCCTCTGGGAGAAAACCAGTAGCCAGAAGGGGGGGGATGAGTCCACCGATGTGCCACAACCCCCCCTTCCCCCACAGACCCCCACACGACCAACATGGCAGGCCACCCACCGCTATCATGGTCCTGAGTAAGTGGTGGATAACCAGTAAGTCCATAAGAAGGTCAGTCGACATGGCTGGGGTGGTACCATTGGGTGAGCCAGGGGGGCAAGAAGAAGCTGAATTAAACCAAAAACTCAAGCAGGTAGTACATACAATAACATAAACACACGAGGTTGTCACTGGATACAGACAGATCCGCTAGACATATCCTAGGAGGGAAACGTAAGGCCGTGTTGTGGATGTACTGCTCACTTTTAACTGGATTTTGTAATAAATAGTTTTGAATCAGACAACCAAATGTGGTTCAAAATTGTCCCTGTAGTTGCTTTAGCACAGTTTTTGTCAGGAAACATAAGGGATGTATTCGCTGTAGTCCATTAACGACCACAGGGTAACATTTACAGCAGTTTCATGTTCTCTTAATATTTCATCTGTCACCAGCCATGACAATATAAATTCATTCACTCTTAAATATAAATTAACAGTAATATTTATTGATTGAGTGATTTGAAATTAATCCAACCAGGATAACCCCATGAGAAGCAGCATCTTGTTTTCAAGGTGGTCCCAGGGAACTTAGCAGCAGTCAAGAGGTTAACATAGTCCAGCAGGAATACTTACATTCAGGCTAAAATATACAGAAAACAACCAAACAGTACTCAAAGCAAGCTAACAAAGTAGGGTCAAAGCAAACGAAGAGCATGAGCTTTGTTATGCAACACGATCAAGGTCAGGGAGATGGGGATTCGGGACCAAAACTTGTACAAGGAGTTCTGAGGTGTCTGGAAAGCCTGGACTTGAACACTTGCAAGCTATATGCTTCCTCAGCTAGAGAGGGAGCTTGTTCTAGGTGACTGGTGCTACAAATGCAAAGGCCTTTCTACCAAATTCACGCTTCATCATGGAAACTGAGAAGGTAAGATTTGCTGTTGAATAGAGTGAGTAAACAGTGCCTGACTGTATGAGAAGGGCTAGAAGATAATCGGGGGGCTTTTCCTTGTACGCAATTCTGCAACAAAGAAAGCCAGTGGTGGTCACACCTGGTTGAGGGACTTGTCCAGTTAAGCTGATCATACATACGAACATACAAACATTGCCAGCAGAAAAAGATCTTAGTTGTCTATCAAGTCTGCTCAAGTGTATAGCTCAGTCTATTTTACTGGAGCTGCCCCACCCTCCTTTTCCCCCCAGAGAGATCCTCTCCCTCTCTTCCCCCATCCCCTTCCTTTCTCCCGTTGCCACTATCATTTCTACCTCTGTCCCATCCCCTTTAAAACTTCCCACTGTTTTTAATGATATCACCTCCTCAGGCAGTTCATTCCACTTTAACACCACATTTTCCATGAAAAAGTGCCTCCTCATTTCCTTTTTAAATCCCCCCCCAAGTTGCAGACTGCAGCCCCTAGTGGTCCCCTCCCTCTTTTTAAATTGAAAATGCCCACCACTCCAACCCTGTTTATACCCTTTAGATACTTTAAGGTTTCTATCATATCTCCCTTTCCCGTCTGTCTTCCAAGGAATACATATTGAGCTCCCGTAACCTCTCATCATATGGTTTGTGTTCCATGCCCTGAATCATCTTGGTTGTCCTACGCTGGACCCCTCAAGTAGTGTGATGTCCTTCTTCAAATAAGGGCACCAGAACTGCACACAGTACTCCAAGTGTGGTCTTAACCAACGACCTGTGCAAGGGAAGAATGACTTCCTCTCTCCTGGAGGTGATTCCTCTGGAGATGCAACCCAGCATTCTATTTGCTTTGGCTGCCACTTTACAACACTGCACAGAGTGTTTCATGTCTGGACACCTGTACACCCCCCCGAACCAGTAGCTGGCCCCTGGGTTCCTAGATCCCAGGTCCACGATCTTGCACTTCTTGGCATCGAACCCAACTGCCAGATTCCAGACCATTTCTCTAGTCTGGCCAGATCCTCCTCAAGTTCCTGTCTCCCCTCCTCCATGTCCACCCTCCCACAGATCTTAGTATCATCTATGAAAAGGCAGACCCTACTTTTGACCCCTACCACTATGTTGCTAATAAAGATGTTGAATAACAGTGGACCAAGTACTGATCCCTGTGGTACCCCGCTAGTTACAGGGATATGCTCGGATAGTACAACCCCTACTGCCACTCTCTGTTTCCTTTCCTGTGGCCAGCTCCTGACCCACCCCCAGCAGCTTATCCCCGACTCCCGGGTTACTCAGTTTGCTAAGCAACCTTCCATATGGCACAGAGTCAAAGGCCTTACTGAAGTCCAGGTATAGTAGTACATCTACCACCTGCGCTTTGTCTAATGACCTTGTGACCCAGTCAGAACATTCCTTCATGTTCATCTGGCAGGATCTCCCCATGATTAAACCATGCTGCCTTTCCTTTAGTAATGGTCTTCATTAATTTGCCAATAATGGATATTAGACTGACCAATCTGTAGTTGCCAGGTTCATCTCTGGGACCACTCTTGTGGAGTGACACCACATGAGCCATTCTCCAGTCCTAAGGTACACACCCTGTCTCTAGCGAGGTGTTAAACAGATCTGCCAGGGAGGCCGCCAATACCTCCACAGTTCTGTCAGGACCCTAGGGTATATGCCATCCGGGCCAGGTGCTTTGTCTATCCGAAGGGCCATGAGACCTTCCAAGGCCCTATCCACCTTGATCTTCCCATCTGTTTCATTCCCCCCTTCCTACCTCTGTCTTGCCCTACGGCATGGGTCTGTCCTTTTCCCTAGTGAATACAGAGCTGAAGTACTCGTTCAGTTCCTTGGCCTGTTCTTCACTGTTTTCCACCCATTCCCCCTCCTCCTTGATCCTGATCATCCCCTCTTTACTACCTCTTCTCTCCCTTATATATCTGAAGAACTCCTTTTCCCCCTCCCTGATCCCCTGTGCTAGCCTTAGCTCCTTTGCAGCTTTAGCTGCCCAAACCACTCTCCCTGCCTCATGGGATTTCCCTGAGTAAACTTCCATGTCCTCCTCACTGATAATATGCCTATGTTTCAGAAAGCTACCCTCTTCCCCCTCACCTTCTCTGCCACATCCTTGTTGAACCAGCTTGATCTCTGGGTCCTGGACTTTTTACTCTGGGTCTGCATGCAGTCTTTTGTGGCCTCATTCAGACTCAACTTAATGATGGACCATTTCTGCTCCACATCCATATCCAGTCTGATTTTTGCAAAATGCCCTACAAGAATATCCTCCATTCCTCTAAAGTGCTCTCTGTCTTGAAGTCCACCACCCTCGTTGTGGTTTTAGCTGTTGGCAAACAATGATGGTTAGACCATTCGAAGGCGAGGATGAACCTGCACATCTTGTAGAAACAATCCAGAAGCAGCAAAGTGATTTTGTTTGCACAGCAATATATGATGTCTCCATAGTTAATGGATGAGAACAGAAAGGTCATCATATAGCAGACAGTGATGGGTAGACCATCTGCAGGAGAGGATGAACCTGCACAACATGTGCAAACGATCAGGGGTAGCAGAGTAGTTTTGTTTGCAAAGCGGTATATGATGTCTCCATGGTCAGCGGAAGGCAGCAGAAAGTGGGAGACTACCTGCTTCCATGTTAGAACTGTTGCAGCATTTTGACCCGTAGAAAAAGGTCAGCTTGGGCCCCTATGGTTATTAAGATGTGATCAATGTGTCTACTGTATATATATATTTTTTTTTATTCTTTGGTAATTGGTAAGGCCCACTGAGCTACAAGGTCAAATTACAGGGGTGACCCAGGAGCAATGGGGAGGTTAAGTGTCTTGCTCAGAGTCTCACAGTATGCAGGCAGAGGTTGTGGGAGTTAAACCCAGGTTTGCTGGCTGTGCCCCACTCATTCCCAGTTTGTTACTCTAACCTCTAGGCTATGCTGCCACCACCAAGTATGTAAGTGATGCATCAAATCCAATTCCTAGATATGTTAATATGTTGACTTGCTCAATATTGTTGCAGTCAGATGTTATGATTACAAGTGGATCAGCTGCATGTTTAGCAAATACTGGGATGACCCTATGACAGCAGCGAGAATGATGTGGGCAGTAGCTCAGACAGTCACAGCAGTAGTCCCGATCCATTCCAGTACAGCAGTGAGAGCAGACTTTGCAACACGGACTGTTAATATTTTATTTTGCTACTTAGTGCTACGGTTTGGTTTCCATTGCTGTCATTTTACTGTGCAAAATCGAGGTATGGTATGTGTGCTGTTACTCCCAGCATCGATGTGCCCACACAAATGTTAGTGATCGTACCCTGGGTTTTTATATTTCTTTTTTTGGGGGATTGCTTTCCTATGCTAACGAGTTGTTGGCCACTCCAGCTTGACACTAAGAGACGGCTCGATCTGGTGGCATTGCTTGAGCAGGATAAATGGCTCATAATTTGTCCAAATTCCTCACCTGGTACTAGTTAGTAGTGTCCTCCCACCAAATGATTTATCAGTCACTCACTCTGATGGTGCACAGGGTGGAAATTACAAGCAGGCACCTTGTACCCCAACCACTCCAAACCCCCCCAGCTGCACACATACACTTAGAAAAATGCTGCAGCATAGAACTTTTATTATCTGTAAATTATTTATACTGTTTGGGTCTGTCTTTGCCCTAGTGCCAACTGGTCTACGCTATAGCTTTCTTCTCTGTGTATGTGTGTGTTTGGGGCTGGGGGGCCTGCTTGTACTTTCCCCTTTAGAGGTATCCGTGATTGAGTAGCGTGTTGAAGTCACCGGTTCCACTGTTTACGGCATGTTATAAATATAAAACTACAAATCATTGCACCAGCTTTGTGTTACCTCTAAGTGCTCAGGAACTATACAGACTGCAGCTGTCATTAGTGTCTGCATAAGCATCTGTAATACCATCCTGGCATTGGCTTATTGCTGCTACATGTGTGCCTCCAGGTGCATTATGAATTGAGCAAAAAATACACAGTACAGTCGGTGATCGTCCCCCATCCCCAAGGTTAAAAAAATGACACTGCCAATACCCTTCTCATGGAGAAAGAGACCACATTTATGTTTAGATAACCTAAGTACCGTTTGATTGGTCCACTACAAAAAGGGACATATCCTTGCGGTAGGTACTCAAGTGTTGGACTGTATTTGAACCACCCTTCCTCACTTATGTCACCATACTTCATTGCCACTTCGGTCTGTGTCAAGCTGTTTGTGTTTTCCCATTTTTTCCATTACAGTGGATCTCTGATGCACATGCGTAAAGTGTACAGCAAATACAACAGATGCTGCACTATACTGTCTCCCATGCCTTACTGATGTCGTGGTGCATTGTGTAGACTCCCCTGCATTCATTGCTGTGTAGCCCATATTTTGGTTCAGACATTATTCCCTAAGTATGCCAAACTGACTAGCACACTTTGCAATATAACACCATAGAAGCCGTACATTGGTACCACAGTGTCGGGAGATGATGGCAACTGCAGTCTCTTCTTTTGCTGATGCTCCGGAGCACATACAATGATGCTATAATCCTAATTATAAATAAAGACTGTATGTTAAAATGTTAAAAAACTAAGTGTTTTTAATTTTGAGATGCATTGTAAACTATGTACAGTATAACTATGTACAGTTTGTAACTGATTTTATTGCATTCATTTATAAACTTAGCGAGGAGCTGGCAAGCTGGAGAAACAATTCCGTGCACCATGCCCCTTTATTCATGCACATCTAAGCATACTTTAGTGATCAGTGTTGTGGTGCTTGTATGAGAACACCAAATGACCCCAAGAAAACACAGGAGCACAAGAAAAAATATGAACTGTCTATAATGATGGTGACAATCAGAAATGCAATAGCAAAAGCAGTTTACTGAAGCAATCACACTGGAAGCAGCACTTGCCAAAAATACACAGTTTATTGCACTGTTCTCCTGGGATTGGACTGTGCAGCTCAGTGCTTATACTCTTGCTACACATTACAATTCTAAACTGTTGAAAAAGTCATCCATTTAACACAGACCTCTGTGTACCAATTCTGAAAAGCTTACTTCAATTTATAGATCTGCCCAGTTCAAAAGTCACCCTTTTGTGTCCCAATACGCTACAGATTACAGCTCCACTCAGTTAAAAAAATTTATTTTTTATACAGACTTGTTATAATTATGTACTTGCAGCACTTATTAAAACTGTAACACTGTACTCAAGCAATGTAGATTGTGATGTTCCTAGAACCAATGGACCTAGGACACTGAGCTTAGTCAGATGAGTAAAATTGAAAATCAGGAGAAATCACCACTTCTGCAATCCCAAAAGCAAGTATATTAGCTGCCAATATATCAAACAGTTTCAGTCATCAGTGCTGTAATTTTTGCCAGTTCAGTTTTGGATCTGCACTCACTGAGGCTGGGTCCAGGAAAGATGAATGAACGAGCAGTGAGAAAGGTGCAGTGGGAATACCCTTCCCTGTGCTGATGTCACTCATGCATGTGGATGCACTACTCATGTGCGAACTTCAAACAAAGAAAATAAAACGTGCAGAGACAACTGTGGCACAAAAATATTAAAAAACTAAGCATTTGAATATTTTTTTATTTAGTTGTTTAACCAGGTATAGCACACTAAGCTGAAAGCTTTTTTACAGGAGCAACCTGGAAGCACAAGGAGGTTAAGTGACTTGCTCAGGGTCACACAGTATGCAAGTGGAATCTGTGGGATTCAAACCCAGGTCTGGTCTGCTGGATGTCACCAGATATGCAGCTCAGAGCCTTAGACCACTGCGCTATACTGCCTCCCAATATATTTAATACTTAACTTCAGAGCAGCTGAGCTTTGCATCACTCAATGAAAGGAAGGTGATCTGCAAACATGACATCGGGGGAAGTTGGTAAATCACTTTAAACGTATCTCTTAGATACTGAAGGGATATGAGTTCAGGGTTGTCTGGTATAATACTTGGTTTAATCCTGTAGAGTCCCTTAGTCGCTTGCTGCAAATCCTTGATGTGAACTACCCAGTCGAAGGCTAGATGGCCTAGAATGCAAGTGAGGCTACATATTCCGTTGAGAGCAGGTAACTTGGAATTATGCTCCAGACTTTAATGGACTGTGTTGTCCATGGATTTGTTAGTTTGCATCTTAATATTACTTGTAACCGAGTGGGAGTTTCTGTCAGAGTCCCAGAAGCAAACCCTTTGCCTCCAGTTCTTTTTTTTTTTTTTTTTAGTTGTTGAACCAGGAGGAACACACTAAGCTGAGAGCTTTTTTTACAGGTGTGACCTGGGACCACAGGGAAGTCAAGTGACTTGCTCAGGGCCACACAGTGTGTAAGTGGAAGCTGTGTTATTCAAACCCAGGTCTGGTCTGCTGGATGTCACCAGATTTGCAGCCTTAAATCACTGCTCTTTACTGCCTCCCTATCTACTTATTTTCATAAAAACAGAATTTGTTGCCAGAAAAAGGCCTGTTGGCCCATCGTGTCTGCACATTTCTACCTAACAATGTTGAATGATTGTGCCCTAGAGGTCCTTCGCCCCCACTTCTGTTTTCTTTACCTAGCCATTTTATCTGTTCCATGGTGTTTGGGTTCCCACCTGATTTCCCTAAGACCACCTCCTGTAGCAGCCTATTCCACCCCACCACCCACATTTCAGTGAAGAAATGCTTCCTGGTATCCCTCCCCCACCAGTTTCATTGATTTGCTCCTGATGTCTCTGCTCCCAATCAGCCTGAACAGTTCCCCACTATCCACTTTATTTACCCCATGGAGGCATTTGTTTCGGGGAATCTGTAATCGGCACCCAGGACACTGATGCTGTATTTTTTTTCCTATTAATTATTTGATTATTGCTGAAAATGCCGCAGTCAATATTCCCTGTGCTGCCAACTCTGAGTCACTGTCCATTTCACTGGACAATCACTTACAGTACTTGTTAGGTGTTTCATTTGAAAACAAACATAATGTATTTTAAACAATTTAGCACTCAGTAATTTAAAAAGCACTTTATAATCATAACCTGTTGGCACCCATCGAGGAGACACAACATAATTAGCTGGTGACATGAACAGCAGAAGTCTTTTGTGAATAACGTTACCGCAGATGGAAGCCTGCCGCTGGCAACATATTGCTGCAGTTTCTGTGCTGTGAGTCCAGCCTGCCTCATTCCTGTCACATCACTTATTCACTCACATTCCAGCACACAAAACAAACAAAAAAATGTTCAGTCACTGTACCTCCCCACTGTCAAACCACATACTGCTCTGAACAGGGCTGGGTTCCTAACTCCTGAGACATAATTGCTCCACATCACTAGCAACTCAAATAGCCCCTTCTCAGTAATACAGTACATTGCAGGTTATCATTATACCATTTCCTTATAAAACATAATTTTCTATCTACTTTATATAGTGTGACTCAAAAATAAAACTTTCTGGAAGAAATGAGGTGGGAGTAGCTGGAAAACACCATGTATCATCTCAGCACCATGCCACCAAGCAGCAGAGGAGCTACTTCACATTAATTTGCACTAAATCTTTTACTGTTTTTCTCCTTGTTACTGAAAAACATTTTTATTATTTTTAGAGGCCCATTTTGTAAGCATAATAAGACACTCCAGAGGTGTGCATTATGCTGAGATAACCACACTCCCAAGGGCAGAAGGCAGTCATCCTGCTCCCTTTTGCCCAACTATGCCCCTGGAACTGTGGTTATCACAGCGTAATGCACACCCTGTTGTGTCTTATTGTTTACTTGACTCAGTCAGGAGTCTTCTCTGCATTAATTGAGATGGTCAAGTGTCTGGCAGTGTAGCCTAGAGATGGCAAGTAGTATAGCCTAGAGGTTAGAAAGACATACTGTGAATGAGCTTGGTACATCCAGCAAATCTGGGTTTGTTTCCCACAACCTCCACTTGAATAGTGTGTGACCCTGAACAAGTCACTTAACTTCCCCAGTGGTCTCAAGTCACCCCTGAAAACAGGCCTTGTGCCTAGTGGGCTTTACCCGGTTACCAAAGAATAAAACAAAAAAAATCTGTTTTAGAACATTTGACCTCATGAATAATGTTCAGAAGTCTCCTAACTTTATCATAGGAGTGACTCTGTGGCTGTGAGTCAATTTCCTAAAGACCTGCTGAACTCTAGTTACCAGAATGTTAGTTAATATTATTTGGTCTACATTTATTAGTGAAATTAATCTGTAGACTTTGCAGCTTGTGAGATCCTTCTTCTGCTTAGCAATCACAATTACAACTGCAACTCCTCAGGAAATGTTCCATTTGTGAGTCCCTATTGTATGGCCCTATGTAAGAGTCCTGAAGTTACATCTTTGCAACTTAAATTCTCCAGGGAACCCATTTGGAACTGGTTTTCCTCCCCTCTTTTTTATTTTGACTTTATATTAGTTCTTTTAAAATATGAACAATCACAGGGGTACTACATGGTTCAGAGACTGTATTTGATTTACAAGGAATAGCACAGTATAGTCTCATCCTTTGTTACACATATTGGGGGATACTCCATATGGAATGGATGCACCACACTGCAGCAACAACATTGTTGTCGACCCCTAGGACAGCAACGGGCACAATGCTGACAGTCGGCATAGTGCCGTCCAAAAGAAAATGTTTTTTTCTAGGATCGTGGATATGTTGTTCATCCAACTCTTTGACAGGTACCTTTCCGCTTTAAGATGTGCTGGAAGTCTTCAAACTGGCTTCTCCCACCCACCCGGATGGTATAACCCTTGGCTCTGCCCCATGACGCTAGATCTAACTTTCCTCTGGAAGATGCAGGTTGAAACCCTCGTGCACTCGCATTTTATAGGCCCTGGCTCAAAAACCTTTGGTTATTCCGAAAATCCGTCTCATTCGCATTAGCGATCGTGACTGCTTACTTTCGATTATGGAAGACAAGTCTTCCCCAAGATTTCGTCGGTGCCCATGTGGCCAGAAGATGTCGCACACCAATCCCCACACCACATGCATGTACTGTCTTGGTGTCGACCATGACACCTCGAAATGTGATTTGTGTATCGCTTTCCACCCTAATGTCCTTGATGACCATCTCACACGCCTGAAGTTGGGGAGGCCGGAGAAATAGAACCCTCTGGTGAAATCCAAGGAGGCTCAGTGGGGGGTTTCCACAGCTACAGGATCCGCTGAGCAATTGGAATGCATGCAAGTATTCGAAGAGGAAGTGGCATGGGCTGCAGAAACTAGTTGGCGCTTCTTCGTTCTGCTCAACCTGGGCTCCACCTTCTCAGGTTCCTTCCGAGAGTTGTGCCAGTCTCTCCCGGCCAAGGGAGAGGGTCCTGCAGGCATGCACTCCTCTCAATCCCTTTAGTGGGAGAAGGATCCGATTTAGTCTTCGTCCCAATGAAGATGCTTTTGGGAGCAGGAGAGATCTCGTTCCCAGGAACATGCGGTTTCGACTTCAGTCGAGATTGCTTCTTCAGCCGCTGGCTTCTTGGCTTTGCCGTCTGGTCAGTTGACTGAACCATCTATCGACGATGTTGAAATCGTCATCAACCCGATCGATCCCATATCACCAACTCCAGTCAACAATTCCCTCGATTGGACTCCATTTCTGACTTTCCCCGATGAGAACCAGCCTGCTGGAACTCCCATCAAGGAAGTGGTCCCCAACCCGGAGAAATTGCCATACCCGCAGGCGTCTCCCGAGCGACTGAGTTAGCCTGTCCAATCTCAATTGAGGTCTCAGACCCCCTCGACCGATAGGCTGAGAAAGAGCCATAAATGCTCTAAAAAGAGGCGACGCCATCAAACGTCCTCGTCCTCCTCGGATGAGGAGAGGCTCTGGCGGAAACTCCGGCACTACGAGGACCTGATGTGGCAGCAGCTGATTTTGACTGGGCACAAGCCGACCCTGGCTTCTACCCCGGCCATTACTTGGCTTTCACCTCCTAGGCTGAAGTCTACTCCTTCGGAGCCAATCAAGTCGGTTCCCCACCCGTGGAGCCAGCGAAACCTCCGGTTCGGCCAAAACTGGTCTCTCCACTGATTATGGTGGAACCACTGCCTAAGCAGCCTGTGGGAGGATGGGCTCCTTCTAAAGAAGACAGGCCAGAAACCGTGCTTCCCCAGCATCCTTCGGTCACTGTCACCCTGGACCTCCCTCGGCTGGTCGAAGGTGACCTGGGCGGTCAACTTTTATATCTGGATTCCTCGGATTCAGATGTCACCGGCCTGCATTCTCATCCCAGGGATGATGAATCAGCCAGTGGGGTAGAGATGGAGGAAGGCCCCTGGTCTTTTCAGGGCATTCTCTGCCTCATCTCTGAGTCCACAGGGATGCCCCTGGAGCCTATCCAGAAAAAGGCGGAGTACCCTGTTATGGACATCCTCAAGAGTGAGAATACCCTGACAGAGGCTTTTCCAGTGGGCGAGGCCATAGTGGGCCCGGCTCTTGAACTTTGGCAGCGTCCTGCATCTTGTCTAGCTCCATCTGCCTGCATGGCCCGCAAGTATGTGGAGCCCATGGGGTCCTTTGCGGGGTTCACAGAGCACCCTTCGGCTGACAGCCTGGTGACCGCCTCTGTGTTAGGGTGTACTAGCAGTTCTACCAATACTAACCGACCTCCTGAGAAAGAGTCCAAGCTGTCGAACCATTCAGCCAGGAAGGTTTATGCGGCTTCTTCCTTGTGCCTTCGTCAGGCAAGTTCGTCCGTCGTCATAGCACACTTCTCCCACTCCCTTCTAGGGTCTCTGGATGAAGTTCTCCCACATCTCCCCATGGACCTGCAGACCACAGTCAAGCAGATCCGGGACCAAGGCCTAGCTGTTGCCAAACAGCAGCTTCAGATGACCCTGGACATTGGGGACTCTTGTGCCCGTTCAGTGGCAGCAGCAGTTGCCTCTAGTCGCAGGGCTTGGCTGAGACTCTCCTCCTTCCCGGTGGACACTCAGCACAAACTAGCTGACATGTCTTTTGTAGGGACCGACCTGTTCGGCCCAGGAGTGGCTGGTCACCTTCAGCGCATTGAGCAGTCCAATGCCACCTTGGACGCTACTTCTGCCAAGGGCTCTTCGGGCAAGAGCCAGCAAAAGAAAAAGAAGAAGCATTTTTGGCATTTTTCTCCTAGGCTCAGCAGTCTTTTCAAGGAGGACAGCAGCAACAGCAGCAGGCTCAAGCTTGGTGCCCCTGGCCCAAGCCTGGGCCCTCACAGGCCCGTAAAGGAGGCCATGGTTTCAGTCCTGGATCCTTCTCCTCCAAGCCTGCTCAGTGATGGGGCAGGGGCTGCCAACCCCTCTCCCATCACACCAGTTCTGGGTCCTCCCGTGGGAGGCTGGCTCCGCCACTTCCTTTCCGCCTGGTCTGCTGTCACTTCAAACAGGTGGGTTCTCAAAGTGGTCGGCCAAGAACTGCCTCTGCAATTCAAGCAGTACCCTCCAAGCCGAGCCCGTGCCCCTCGGGAGGAAAGAGTATCCGCTCAGACTCAGTTGGCTCTCAGAGATGACATTGCTCAGCTCCTCCTCAAGGAGGCTATGGCTCCAGTGGTGGTGCCTCCAGCAGACCCAGGCTTTGCCTCCAAGTACTTCCTGGTGCCCAAGCGGATGGGGGGGCTGGTGCCCCATTCTAGATCTACATAACCTGAATCAGTATCATAGAGCCTTAAGATTCATAACCGATCTCCCGTCCTCCACACATCATTGCTCTCTATATTCAGTAGTAGGGTGGCCTTCGCTGCAATACAGGCGGTGTAGAAATGCAGCCCTCTGGACACTTCGAGCCCTCACCAACAAGCTCCCAGATTACATTGTTGCCTGTCTCCCCTTAAATCCAATGAGTAACTCTGGCCTATGAAGACACTCACTAATTTTCTTGAAAATCCTCAGGATCAGTAACCATTTTGGTAGGGCTGCCATAAGTCATGCACTGCCCCCATTCTGGAATAAGATACAAAAATCATTGAGACTTAGTTCTCCTGTCAGTATTACCCTTTTTAGGAATATTTATGACAAAGCATTCACCGAAAACTGAAAGTGTTTCCATAGTCACTAGCAGCCCTGTGGATGGTTACCTCTCTGGTTCCTCTATACCCAGTCATGAACCTAGTTCTGTCTTTCCCCATTCCACTAGTCAGCTGCCATACTGGCCCTCAGAACCTTAGCACCTCTTTTTCTACTATCTTGCTGCCTCTGTAGCAGGAGACACAGTCCTCACTGTGGGTCCCTCTGTAACCTAGGACCCTCACCCAAGTATATAAACAGTTACTGAGGGCTCAAATGAAAATATTTGTACCCTTCCATGTAGGCAATAATAAACATGATGCCTCAACTTCTGTGTACATGAAGGTTGTAAATACTGCAATAATAATATGTAACACATGTAGGTTCTCTGTGAACAATTGGAATGTACATATTGCGCCTAACATGTTGCTGTAAGATTGTTTTTTATTTCTTTGTTTGTATCCTGTTTATCATTTTGTATACTGCACCTATTTGTATGTACGTATATTTGTCCTTGAGCACAGCAGGTCCACCTCGTAAATGAGCTTGCTCAATGGTGATCACCTAGATAAATAAAGATTTTGATTGATTGATTGATTATCTCAGGTCACACATCTTTCGGATGGTCACTCTGTCCCAGATCATACCATCCTTGGAGCAAAACGTGGTTCTGTTCACTGGATCTGCAGGACGCATTCTTTCATGTCCCAATCAGTCCGTCCCATCAGTGGTTCCTCCACTTCAGGGTCGAAGGGACCCTGTATGAGTTCCAAGCCATGCCGTTCGGCCTGTCATCGGCCCCACAGGTCTTCACCAAATGCATTGCAGTGGTGGTGGCCTATCTCAGGCGTCGGGGTCAGGATTTATCCTTACCTCATCGATTGGCTCCTAGCAGGTTCCACCCAATAGGAGGTAGAGAGGTCCAGGGACCTGGCCCTCCAGTCTTGCTCCCAACTCAGCCTCCTGATCAACAAGGCCAAGTCAGAACTCGTGCCTTCTCAGGTGATGGGCTTCATCGGGGCAGAGCTCGACTTGTGTCAAGCCAGAGCTCAGCTTCCGGTGGACAGGGCGGAGGTTCTCTCCTCATTTGCCCAATCATTTCTGGTTGGACAATTGTGCCCTGACCAGGACTTTATGCTCCTTCTAGGCTACATGGCGGCGTGCACCTCAGTGGTCCATTGGGCCCAGTCACACATGCACCCCCTCCAATGGGAGCTGGCCACCCAGTTGACATAGTGCCATGGTCATTTTAACCAGCTGATCACTGTAACCCAGAAGATGTGGGATGCTCTCCCCTGGTGAACCGCCCCAGACCGGTTGCAGGAAGGGATCCCATTTGTCCACCCCGAGTCGACGGTCTTCCTTACGACCAATGTCTCTCTCATGGGCTAGGGGCCCACATGGGGGACAAAAGGGCCCACGGGCTCTGGACCCCTGAGGAGTCCCGATGCCACATCAACCTGTTGGAGCTGAGAGCAGTCAGACTGACATGATCAGCTTTCACTCCTCAGCTCCGGGGTCAAGTGGTTTAAGTCCAGACGGACAATACTATGACCATGTATTACCTCAACAGACAGGGCAGCACATAGTCCCGTCTGCTGTGCAGGGATGCGCTCCACATCTGGACCTTCATGAGCCGTCTGGAGGCAGATCTCCTAGCCACCCATGTGGCAGGAGCCTCAAACCATCTGGAAGATGCTCTCAGCCACTTAGGCGAGACATCTCACGAATGGTCTCTCCATCCAGAGGTAGCTTACAACCTGTTCTCCCACTGGGGCAAACCGCTGAGTGGACCTGTTTGCCTCAGGAAACACCAAGCTGAGGCTGTTCCATGCCATGCGCCCTCCAAGGGCTTGCTGCAGAGGGTTGTCTTCTCAAGGCCATGGACCCCAGGCCTCCTCTATGCCTTCCTTCCATTTTCCTTGATCCGCAAGGTGCTTCTCAAGGTGAGGAGGAACAAGGCAAAGGTGATCCTGGTAGCCCCAGACTGGTCGTGCCAGTTCTGGTATCCAGATCTCCTCAGCCTCAGCTGCAGGCCCCCAGAGCGGCTTTGCACATGCCTGGACCTGATCTCCCTCAGTCAGGGGAAGGTATACCATCCGGACCTTCAATCCCTGCACCTCAGAGCCTGGTATCTGAGCAGCTAGAGTTCCAGGCTTTGGGTCTTTCCGTGGATGTCCTTACTGTGGTGGATGCATTCAGAAAGGAATTGACCAGGAAATGTTACACCTTCAAATGGAAAAGATTTTCCATTTGGTGTCACGGCAAGGGTCTGGACCCTCTGTCCTGTCCGGTGTCTAACATTCTCGACTACCTTTGGTCTCTCTCCAGAGGGGGTCATCAACCCTTAGGGTGCACCTGGCACCCATCTCTGCTTACCAGGTGCGGGATGGTCAGCCGACGGTGGTGCAGGAGACAGTGGTCGGGTGCTTTTTCAAAGGCCTGGATCACATATCCCCTCCGGTGCATGAACCTCCACCTCCGTGGGATCTTCTGCTGGTACTGGCAAAGCTCATGGGCAAGCCATTTGAACCTTGCACAAATGTGAGTTGTCACACTTGTCATGGAAGACGGCCTTCCTGGTGGCTATCATGTCAGCCAGAAGGACAGGGGAGCTCCAGGTGCTTTCGGTGGACTCCCCTTATCTGGTCTTCCATAGGGACAAGGTTGTCCTGCGCCCCCACCCGAAATTCCTTCCGAAGGTGGTATCAGAGTTTCACCTTAACCAGGTGCTAACTCTGTTAGTGTACTACCCCAATTACAACTCTGAGGCTGAGCACAGGCTCCATACTTTGGACCTGAGATGTGCTGTCTCCTATTACAAGGAGAGGATGGCAGAAATTTGGGGAGAGGTTCACCAGCTGTTTGTCACCTATGCTGAAGTTGCTTCTGACAGACCTGCAGCAAAACGGACTATTGCACGGTGGATCACTTTGTGCATCAGTCTGTGCTATGAGTTGACAGGCAAGGAGCCTCGCAAAAGGATAAGAGCTCATTCTACCCACCATACTGCTGCATCGGTGGCTGCTTCCAGGGACATCCCTATCCAGGAAATCTGTCGGGCTGCTACCTGGAAGTCAGCAAACACCTTTATTACCCATTACCACATCGACCTTAAGTCACGCCGGGATGCTTGTTTTGGGGCCTCGGATCTCCAATCTGTGTTCCCTAAGTAGGGGGTGTGCACCTTGCCTCCCTCCTCCCAGACAGCTGCTAGGAGTCTGCCAAAAAATGTGGATGAAAGACATATCCATGATTCTAGAAAAACAGGTTACTCACCTGTAACAGTAGTTCTAAGAGCGGTATATTATTCATCCATATGGACCCACCTGACCTCCTAGGCTACGGATGCACAAACCTGGCTTCCAGTGGGCTAAGATTTGGCGTCATGGGGTGGAGCCAAGGGTTATACCACCCGGGTGGGTGGGAGGAGCCAGCTTGAAGACTTCTGGGCACATTTTAAAGCAGCAAGGTACCTGCTAAAGAGTGTGCATGAACAACATATACCACTCCTAGAACTACTGTTACAGGTGAGTAACCTGTTTTTCATTCCCTCCCCGCACCCCACCCCACTAAAATAACTAACTCCAGGTCAGAGTTATTTCAGGGTGGGGGCGTAACACCGTGAGGAACAGTGTCAGTGTACAGTGTGTAACTGGGTAATAAAATTACATTTCTCAGGTTCTTGTTGGAACACCACAAAGGAAGAGACAACAGACAAGTGGTGCATGTGTAATAAATGTAATTTTTTACAGGCAAAAGATAATACAGGCTTACTGCTAACAGTGAATACACACTGGGAGAGCTTCCACAGTTTTCCTTACCTACATAGGTGCAGTCTGTAGTCTGAGAAGCTACGTGCTAGAAGGGGTCTTATACCCCGATAATTGTCATGGTAACTACTAAAGAAGATACATAAAAAAGTATGCAGTTGGACAGTAGCAGGTGGCATGAGTAACCATCCTAACTAACATAATAAGTTGCTTAGCTAGAAGAAGATAAAGTGAACAATAATGTTCTGTATATGTGCAAGGTCACTTGCAGTTACAAATAAAAAAGGGGAAAAGGGAACAAAGTCCACAGGCAATGAGCAATATAATTTTAAATTCGAACTTCAAAGAATTGTTGTTCTTCCCCAAAGCAGCCTCTACTGATGTATTTGTATATTGGAGTGATGTCTCTGTATCAGAGCAAGAAGGATGGTAAGGCGCTGAAGAAATGTTGATGCAGACAAGATGACTCCATTTTCAGAATTTCTTTCTTTTATTGATAATTTTAAAACATGGCATAGTACCCCGACATGTATGCATTAGCACACCCAGGTGCCATGGTGGACCCCATTGCTGTTCCTCTGGTCTGCTGAAAGAAAGTTTTTTGAAACCTGAAATAACTATTCATCAAAATAAATTCTGCCAACATTTGTAAAGTTTTAGTTTTGGGATGCTTTCCAGAATCCCTGTGGTCCAATAGACATCCCATTGTTATTACTCCCTCTTTATGTGGTATAGAAGTATAAAGATCAGAGACATCAAGAGTTACTAAGATGATCGAATTCTGTTCTTCATCAGTTAACACTATGTATTTTATGATGTCTATAAAATGATTTGTGTCTCTTACATAGGTGACCATATTTTCAACTACTGGTTGTAAATGATAATTAATATAATTAGACAATGGTTCAAATAGACTTTGTAGTCCGGAAACTATTGGACGACCAGGAGGATCCATCATGTTCTTATGTATTTTTGGTAAGGCATAGAATACAGGCAGTTTCAGAAATTTTTGTATTAATAATTCCCCCTCCCAGTCTTTCAATAAATTTGACAGGACCAGCTCTTCTATCAGAACTGAGCATTCTCTCTTTAGATTATCTGTAGGATCCTTACTAATCTTTTGATAATTGGTCTCATTATCCAACAATCTGGCACAAATATTCTTGTAGTGTTCATAATCCAGAACCACTATACCTCCGCCCTTATCTGCTGGTTTAATGATTATGTTTTGATCATTCTTCAGATTATTCAACACATTCCTCTCCATTAGTGTAAGGTTATCTTTATCTGGTTTTAGATCATTCTCAGACCTAAAAAGATCCAAATTCTCCTTTCTGGTTATACCAGCATAGGTTTCAATAGCTGGAAAAAGTCCTGTAGGGGGATTATATGTGGACCTAACATTTAAAATTCCTTTTATCTGTTGTTTATATTCATCCAATACTGGATAACTGCTGAATTGTGCCCTGAGGTGTAGGGACCTAAAAAATAGCTGTAGATCACATTCTAGTTCAAAAAGATTAACAGTTGCAGTAGGGGCAAAAGATAATCCTTTACTTAATACTTCAATCTCAATGTCACTTCAATGTCGGTTACTAAGATTGAATATAGGAATCATTTCTGGTAATATCTCTGCTTCGGACGTGTGTCCCCTCACCCTCTGCCTATCCCTGGTCCGTTTCCTGGACCTATTCTTTCCTGATCTACATCCTCTTCTGTATTGCCTCTGTTTCTTATTGGATATCTGGGTTCTCTCTGTTCTACTATCCTTGATGGTCCTGGTATTTCTCTGTTGTCCGTATCCTGTCTGGAAAATGTTCTCTCATCCCAGTATCTGTGTTAGATCTGGGTGTAATGTCTGTCCTGTAATTGGCTCTATTCGCCATCCTTTCTGTTTCTTGTGGTCTAGATGTCTTTTGTTCTTTATTACTCATTCTGCTGTAACTGCCGTCACTTTCTGAGCCACTTTCTTCAAACCTATTCCTAAAGTTCACATTTTGTCTCAAGATATTTCTGGGGGCTGGCCCATCGGTGCAGCAGTTGGATTTCCGCATGCGACGCTGGCTGACCCGGGTTCGGGAACGGACCAGGGTCACTGGAGGGCTAGCGTGGGGGGAGAAGGATGGAGCGTCCTAGGGACTGCTCTCCTTCTCCGCGGGGTTGGGAGGGGAAGTGTCCAGAGCTTTGCTGACCCCTGGTGGAGGCCAGGAGTCGCACAGCTGCCAGCACTCGGTAATGCATTGGAGGCGGGGCAGATGCTGGCATCATTGCACGACCCCGCCTCCCCAGGAAAATGGAAAAAGGGAAAAGCTGCCTGCCGCCATGAATGAAGCTCGCCACGGCTTTGATATGCTCCCCAGGCCAGCCCTCCAACCTATCCTGGATCCTGCAGCATGCACCAGGGAGTGCCGCAGCCCCGCCGAGGGGGGTAAGCCATGAGGTATCGGAGGATCA
This sequence comes from Neoceratodus forsteri, assembly GCA_016271365.2. Classification (NCBI taxonomy): domain Eukaryota; kingdom Metazoa; phylum Chordata; order Ceratodontiformes; family Ceratodontidae; genus Neoceratodus; species Neoceratodus forsteri. The sequence continues at coordinate 705,671,402 of CM057459.1, read as the reverse complement.
TGGCCGATTTGGGGTTGCAGAAGCCGGCGGCCCGTGACCGGGCTGATAAGACCATCAGGCGGCAGGTAGCTCGGTGGAAAAGAATAAAATATAAAAAAATATATATATATATATTTCTGGAGTGAGTATATATTTTGTTGTCTTTATAATCGTGTCTCGATTAAATTTCCTAATTTTTTTGTTGTCTCAGATTCCCCTCATATAAGTCTAATTTCTGTTTGATGTTCTCTAAAGTGCGATTAAATTCCTCTAGTTGTAATTTCATCTTAAGTGCTTCCTTATCAAGATTCATTTGTTCCATCAATTTACCCCTTTCTTCAATAATAGTCTCAATTAGAGCATACATGAAATCCACCGAGCACCTGGTTCTGATGCCATCCCATTTAGTATCTAATTTCGTCGATTTGATACCTATGTTATGTTCCACATAAATTCTTAGACCTCGAGGTATCAGATTGTGGGATAAATATTGCCCTAATGTTATAGCGTGCCACTCCATTCTGCAATCCCTAAATTGCTGATTCTCAATTCGCAGTGACATCTGTTTAACACTATCTGATGTATTATTGGAGAAATCCCTTCCCCACCCCAATTTGACTCAATAGTTTCTCTTTCTCCACTTCCGAAAAAATGGCAAAATGATATTTAGCATTCACAATCACTCCTATTTCACTAAAGCCCTCCATACTTTATTTCTATGTGAAACAAACTCTAGTGAACACTTTCACAAAACCCCTGTGGAAACACCAAAGAGAATATGATCACAAAATGTGATGTATTATATTAGTAACATCTAAAATTTTGATTTGTAATTTATATAAAAACTCTTAAAGAGAAGAACTCAACCTCTGTGGAACAGATACAGTACATCTCTGTTATCCAATAAGCAATAAATAAAAAAGGGGAAAAGGCAATGAGCAATATAATTTTAAATTCGAACTTCAAAGAATTGTTGTTCTTCCCCAAAGCAGCCTCTACCGATGTATTTGTATATTGGATTGATGGCTCTGTATCAGAGCAAGAAGGATGGTAAGGAGCTGAAGAAATGTTGATGCAGACAAGATGACTTCATTTTCAGAATTTCTTTCTTTTATTGATAATTTTAAAACATGGTATAGTACCCCAACATGTATGCATTAGCATACCCAGGTGCCATGGTGGACCCCATTGCTGTTCCTCTGGTCTGCTGAAAGAAAGTTTTTTGAAACCTGAAATAACTATTCATCAAAATAAATTCTGCCAACATTTGTAAAGTTTTAGTTTTGGATGCTTTCCAGATTCCCTGTGGTCCAATAGACGTCCCATTGTTATTACTCCCTCTTTATGTGGTATAGAAGTATAAAGATCAGAGACAGCAAGAGTTACTAAGATGATCGAATTCTGTTCTTCATCAGTTAACACTATGTCTTTTATGATGTCTATAAAATGATTTGTGTCTCTTACATAGGTGACCATATTTTCAACTAATGGTTGTAAATGATAATTAATATAATTAGACAATGGTTCAAATAGACTTTGTAGTCCGGAAACTGTTGGACGACCAGGAGGATCCATCATGTTCTTATGTATTTTTGGTAAGGCATAGAATACAGGCAGTTTCAGAAATTTTTGTATTAATAATTCCCCCTCCCAGTCTTTCAATAAGTTTGACAGGACCAGCTCTTCTATCAGAACTGAGCATTCTCTCTTTAGATTATCTGTAGGATCCTTACTAATCTTTTGATAATTGGTCTCATTATCCAACAATCTGACACAAATATTCTTGTAGTGTTCATAATCCAGAACCACTATCCCTCCGCCCTTATCTGCTGGTTTAATGATTATGTTTTGATCATTCTTCAGATTATTCAACACATTCCTCTCCATTAGTGTAAGGTTATCTTTATCTGGTTTTAGATCATTCTCAGACCTAAAAAGATCCAAAATCTATGCTGGTATAACCAGAAAGGAGGTTTCAATATAGGAATCATTTCTGGTAACATCTCTGCTTCGGACGTGTGTCCCTTCACCCTCTGCCTATCCCCTGGTCTGTTTCCTGGACCAATTATTTCCTGATCTACATCCTCTTCTGTATTGCCTCTGTTTCTTATTGGATATCTGGGTTCTCTCTGTTTTACTATCCTTGATTGAGGCTATTATTGAAGAAAGGGGTAAATTGATGGAACAAATGAATCTTGATAAGGAAGCACTTAAGTTGAAATTACAACTAGAGGACTTTAATCGCACTTTAGAGAACATCAGACAGAAATTAGACTTATATGAGGGGAATCTGAGACAACAAAAAATTAGGAAATTTAATCGAGACACTAACGATTATAAAGACAACAAAATATATATTCACTCCAGAAATATCTTGAGACAAAATGTGAACTTTAGGAATAGGTTTGAAGAAAGTGGATCAGAAAGTGAGGGCAGTTACAGCAGAATGAGTAATAAAGAATAAAAGACATCTAGACCACAAGAAACAGAAAGGATGGCGAATAGAGCTAATTACAGGACAGACATTACATCCAGATCTAACACAGATACTGGGATGAGAGAACATTTTTCCAGACAGGATATGGACAACAGAGAAATACCAGGACCATCAAGGATAGTAGAACAGAGAGAACCCAGATATCCAATAAGAAGCAGAGGCAATACAGAAGAGGATGTAGATCAGGAAAGAATAGGTCCAGGAAACGGACCAGGGATAGGCAGAGGGTGAGGGGACACATGTCCAAAGCAGAGATATTACCAGAAATGATTCCTATATTCAATCTTAGTAACCGACATTTAAGTGACATTGAGATTGAAGTATTAAGTAAAGGATTATCTTTTGCCCCCTACTACAACTGTTAATCTTTTTGAAATAGAATGTGATCTACAGCTATTTTTTAGGTTCCTACACCTCAGGGCACGATTCAGCAGTTATCCAGTATTGGATGAACATAAACAACAGATAAAAGGAATTTTAAATGTTAGGTCCACATATAATCCCCCTACAGGACTTTTTCCAGCTATTGAAACCTATGCTGGTATAACCAGAAAGGAGATTTTGGATCTTTTTAAGTCTAAGAATGATCTAAAACCAGATAAAGATAACCTTACACTAATGGAGAGGAATGGCGTTGAATAATCTGAAGAATGATCAAAACATAATCATTAAACCAGCAGACAAGGGTGGAGGGATAGTGGTTCTGGATTATGAACACTACAGGAATATTTGTGTCAGATTGTTGGATAATGAGACCAATTATCAAAAGATTAGTAAGGATCCTACAGATAATCTAAAGACGGAATGCTCAGTTCTGATAGAAGAGCTGGTCCTGTCAAATTTATTGAAAGACTGGGAGGGGGTATTATTAATACAAAAATTTCTGAAACTGCCTGTATTCTATGCCTTACCAAAAATACATAAGAACATGATGGATCCTCCTGGTCATCCAATAGTTTCCGGACTACAAAGTTTATTTGAACCATTGTCTAATTATATTAATTATCATTTACAACCAGTAGTTGAAAATATGGTCACCTATGTAAGAGACACAAATCATTTTATAGACATCATAAAAGACATAGTGTTAACTGATGAAGAACAGAATTCGATCATCTTAGTAACTCTTGCTGTCTCTGATCTTTATACTTCTATACCACATAAAGAGGGAGTAATAACAATGGGACGTCTATTGGACCACAGGGAATCTGGAAAGCATCCCAAAACTAAAACTTTACAAATGTTGGCAGAATTTATTTTGACGAATAGTTATTTCAGGCTTGAAAAAATTTTCTTTCAGCAGACCAGAGGAACCTCAATGGGGTCCACCATGGTACCTGGGTATGCTAATGCATACCTGTCGGGGTGCTATGCCATGTTTTAAAATTATCAATAAAAGAAAGAAATTCTGAAAATGGAGTCATCTTGTCTGCATCAACATTTCTTCAGCGCCTTACCATCCTTCTTGCTCTGATACAGAGACATCAATCCACTTGCAGTTACAGTTGTGCACAAGCACTAAAGATGGCACTGTTGCCTAACTTATAATTATACAATAAAATATAATAGAAAACATATCCCAGGACTAAGATACATTTGCAAAGCATAATATGCATTAGAAAAATACAATAGAACACAGATTTTGACACTTATGCTTATAGGATAAGTGTCTCTGCCCTAATGTTAGTACATGTACCAACATATATGTTGCTGTCTAAGAGGTGTGGGTTCAATTGGGGTGCTGGGCCATGGATAATATTACCCCCCCTTGTTGCCTCAGAAGGGACAACAGTTCCAGGAAAGTAGTGGGATAGAGCTAAAAAGTAATTTACAAGCCCGAGGCGCGAGTCTTTAAAGGAATTCGAGTTGTTCTCGGTGTTGTCTTAGCGTACGTCACAGGCAGCAAAGCATTAGTATCAGAAAAACAATCAAAAATTCTTCAATAATAACAAAAGCTTTAAAAGTCAGTTCTAACCAAGTATGGGATAGAGCAGTACTTAAATCACCATCATGAATAAGATCATCACCAGCCTTAGAAATAGTATTGCTAATATAGATCAAATGTGAATCCTTTCTAGCTAAAAGATATTTCAAGGAAAGAGTCAAAGGGTCAATGTGCACATTAAACATGACCAAATATTGAGAAAAGGCAAGCAAGTATTGCGGATTGGTATCAGTAACATCTGGTTCAGGAGTGATCACAGTGTGACCAATTACTTTTTTTCCGCTGTGGAGTAAAACAGAAGTTAGGAGCTGAAATAACACAAGATTTGTGACCATAAGCATAGGATTTATGATTTGTCACTATACAATACTGCTCATCAGAATTGTAAGTCACTCTTACAGTTGGTAAGTCACTACATCGCTGTAGATGTACAAGACAAGAAAAGGACTGTTTGGTGAGCCGTGAAGTGAAGCGATGTACCTCTTCCAGGTAGCTTTGGGATTTAGCTGTTTCGGTGTCAGGTGCAGAAGATGCATCTCATGGAGATTTGGATTCATCATCGTCAACATCAATAAGATTGTACGGCATTCTTCACCCAAAGTAAGCGACCAGTAAACCAGATGTTCTGGCGAATACTCACACATGGGTTTCATGATCTCAAAGATATCGCAGCGGCACAAGTAGTAATATCTCTTTTTTGCACAACAGTTCATGTGGGGTGCCACCCAGGCTTGGAGCACAGCACGGTAGACAAGTAATGAGGGTAAATCAGTTCTTTCTCAGTAGATGTCATCATCAAGGTGTCCGGTGGAATTGATGGCAGCCAATTTGTCAAACAGATGTTTCAGGATCAAAGTGAGTAGGGACACGGTGAAAGTGATTAACATGTTATCATGGATTTAACAAGTCTTAGAGTAACAAGGTGCTTGGTTTGGATATTGTGAGACATACCCAATGTTTCTAGCTGTGGACGTAGAAATGTTAACAGAATTTGCTAAACAAATAGTAATGCAACCATTGGATTTGCAATGAGGACAATACCATTTACCCATTCTTCTATCATGGATAAGATCTGGAATGCATCCTGTTTCCAAGTCCCTGAAGAGATTAACGGTGGCAATTACATAAGAACCATAAGTAGAGCATAAATGTTCACGGGCAATATATTGCTTGTCTGCCTTGTTATTTTAAAAAATCAGTTCATTAATCTTATTTTTAGTAACATTGAAGCCTTTGGCAATTCCCTGCATATTATAAACTGTAAAACATTCTTCCTTACTTAAACTATCCGCACCATGTAACAGTGGGGGTAGGATATAATTCTTAACAGCTGATTGAAAATTAAGAGTTTGTGCTTTAATAGCGGCTGTATCTGCTCTATTTCAGATAGACATGCCTGAGCCAAAAAGGCCAGAAATGGTGCCTGCTGCACCAGTAACATCTGCAGTGTCATGCCTAGTGTGTAGTCTAGCTTTAGCATTAGGAGTGGGTGTAAAGACTCCTACATGATCAGTGGTATGGGGACCACTAACTGGATCATTAGTACAGTACGTGTTTGGTACACAGCTACAATATCTGTAAGCATCATACTGTAAAATTTAGAAGTATTGGTCATGTGACAGAGACTAATCTCAGCCATATTCAAATGTGTAAGATTGAAAATAACTGGGACATGCATAAATTGTACATCATTAATCAGGGCACCTGGAAGAGAAGCGGCGGTCAAACCAGCAGGAGGACCTTTCTCCTGAGGAAGGCAGTCAGTCAGTTCTTCTGTGGGTGGGACTACAGAAAGAAAAAGAGCTTCAGTAGCTACATAGTTGTGAAGGCAGAAGGCATGTGACTCCTCAGAGGTGAGGTGGTCACACCAAGCAGGATCAATGAGAGCAATAAGGTTGTAGCGACCAGTATGTCTGGGGGAAGTCCGTCGAATGGAGAAAATATCATTCTTGGATATGTCTGTGTTGGGCCATCCATGGAATGTACCTGTGGATTGGTGTGCTACAGGGAGTGTGTAGCCATTAATGTCAATTTCCCATTGAATGGAAAGTGTGGATTTGTCTGGAGCTACTACCATGGCATCAAGATAGGCATCTGCACCTTCTTTAACAATAATCATTGTGTTGGGTACATGAATATGAACTCCCATTGGGGCTGAATGTTCAAGTTTGCTACGCAAATGTTCTACACAGCTGTGAGTCGATAGGGATTTATTCTGGGATTCAGTCGGGGGAAGTAGTAGTAGTTCCACCAGGATAAGGAGGTGCAAGATAGCCATCTTGCCAGTGTACCTGAAAGAAAACAGAAAAGGTTGGTTAAGTGTGGGGTACTATTCCACCCTAAATGGGTTAGGAAAAAAGTAAGTTTAGTCACCTTTGTACAGCTTGGGCTGATTAGCATGGAACCACTTGGTCTATTTTTGCTGTTGAACTCGGACCTGATAGACAGCAGGGCTGAGTTTGTTGACAGTGGGGTATGGACCTTCCCATTTGCTGGCAAATGAATGAGTTGGTTGTCTGTATTAGAGAAGCATAACTTGGTCTCTCCAACTTGCCAGTTGACCTCTTTGACATGCTTATCAAAATGAGATTTAGCTTGTTGAGCCTTACCCATTTGATTGGCAGAGAACAAGTTTGTCTTCATGATGTCATCATGAAGCTTTTCAACATACTTGTCCACAGATACTCTATCTGCAGTAGGGGTGTGGAGATCAATCAACAGGTGCTCAGGTAATCTCATAGCTCTACCAATCATAACCTTGTAAGGTGTGCTGCAGGAGTGCCCATGATTGCCATCAGTAATAGTGGCAATCCGGAATACCAATCCTTAGGATTGTCATTGATGAATTTGCATATCTGTTTAATTCTCCTGTTGGATCTTTCTACCTGGCCTGAGGATTGAGGGTGGTAAGGGATATGGAATTTCTAATCTACTCCAAGTAGCTGGAGTGTCTGCTTCATCAGCTTAGCTGTAAAACTGGTTCCCTGGTCTGAGTCTACCTTTAAGGGTAGGCCCCACCTGGAGAACAATTGATCCACCAGGATCTTGGCAGTTGTCTTTGCCATGTTACTCTTAGTGGGAAATGCTTCTACTCACTTAGAGAAAAAATCAGTGACAAGTGCATACTTGTTGTTTTTGCTGAAGTTGGTGAGGGGGCCAATGGAATTGATCTGTATCGAATTCCATGGTCCAGTCTGCCTTTGTGGCAACAATTTGGCATTTCTTTTCACCGGAATTGGATTTTTCTGGGCACACACACTATGGAGATGTCCGCATAGTGCTCTACATCTTTGGCCATGCATGGCCACCAGACAACAGTTTTGAGTCTCTGGGGGGTGTTGTCTGGCCCCCTGGTGTCCACCAGAGGGGGTATCATGAACCATATGGATGAATTCGATTTGCAAAAATGGTGGTGCAGCCCACAGTTTGTCACCTGTATCCTCTTTTCGATACCAGATGAGCTTCTGATCACCAGACAAGTGTATGTTGTCAGAGTGTCTCGTGTATGGACTACCAACAGGTAGTGGTTCAGTTCCTTTGTCAAGGAATTTTAACACATCTTTTAGTTCTGGGTCAGATTTCTGTGCAGCAGAAAGGTCCAGTGGAGGTTCTGCTACTGGTTTCTGCCTAGTGTTAGCAGCTAAGAAAATAGCTGCAATAGCGATTGGGTGAGTAACTGTCCACATCCCCCAGAACGGCTGCTTTGGCAAGCAAGTCCGCTTGATCATTGAATTCATGGTGAGGGTCAGATTTAAAGTCATCCTTTACCTTGTGGATGTACAGTTTGTGAGTAAACTGTTGTGTTAGGGTGTGTGTATATACACAAACAGATCCCTGTATTTGACAGGTGTGCCATCGGAGGATGTAAAGATATTTTTCTCCCAGAATGGTAGGAACTCAGTAAGGGAAGAGCAGACCCAGTTGGAGTCTGTAAAGATGATGGCATCCTTGTCACCATGGGGCATGACTAGGGATGTAAGTTTGTCATGGATGAGATTTTAATGACTCATTGGTTGTTCATGAAATCATTAGTAAATGTTGTGGCACTGTCATCATTGCTACATTTTGAAGACAATAGTGAAAGTCATAGAAGTCCTGAAAAAAGACCAAACATCATGGAATCCATGATGTATATGACTACCATGACAAACTTACATCCCTAGGCATGACCTCCAAAGCACAAGCCACAGCTGCCAGTTTGGCATACTGTGAGGAGATAGTGCATTTTCTAGAAATACGTCTGAAATTGCCATCTTTGTCTAAAATGAGCACCCCAAATCCTGCTACCTGTTCTCCATCTACGTAGGAGGCTGTCTGTAAAGACACAATACATGGTGGTATCCTTTAAAACATCTGGTGTAGCTGGTAAGAATGGTCCCAGCTTAGATAAGTCTGGAGGCTGGAGTGCACAGTCATGGGGCTTACCTGTGTAGAGTAGGCCATGGGCCAGGATTGAAGGCATTTTAGCAGGCAGTGCTTTGAAGTCCCTGTCCTGCAAAAGCAAAGACCAGTGGGTTAATCTGGTGTTGGAAACTGAACCATCGTTCACTTTATCTGAAAGTAAAAAGTTGGTTGGGGTGTGACAGCTATGCAAAGCAATAGGAGCATACCCAATGATGTACAGAAAATGTTTGACAGCCCAGAAGGTTGCCAACAGTGTTCTTTCGCAGAGGCTATATTTTCTCTTTACTGGGGACAGCATCTGAAATGCATAGGCAATGGGCCTGTGACACCCATTGTACTTTTGTGCCAGCACTGCAGACATTGCCCCATCAGAAGTGGCAGTTTCCAAATGGAATGGGAGATTTGGGTTAGGATTGATCAGTGCTGGGGGCTAAGGCTAAGGCCTGCTTGAGCTGTGTTACAGCTTCAGTGTGAGTGGGGCCCCATTTCCATGGAATTTCCTTTTTCAGATGTTCATACAAGGGAGCAGCCTTCAAGGCAAGGTCAGGGATAAAATCCCTGGAGTAGTTTACCATTTCTAAGAAGCGTCTGAGTATTGCCACCCTAGTAGGAAGTGGAAGACCTTGCAGGCCCTATATCTTTTTGACAGCTGGGCTTCTGCCTTGGTCTGTGATATGTAGGCCAAGGAAGATGAACTCTTCTTCACACAGTTGTGCCTTAGAGGGGTTGCACTTGAGGCCTGCTCTCATGAGGAGAGACAGAAGTTCATCTAGAAGAGCCAAATGATCTTTTGTGGTGGTTGCTAGAAGCGAGTCATCCACGTACTGGGGTGTGGAGAACCCCTGAAGGGCATCCATCATAAGGAGATGGAAGAGGGAAGGACTGTTGTGGAAGCCCCGGGGAAGGCAGGTCCAGGTGTACTGGTGTTCATCAAAGGTGAAGGCAAATTTGTATTGGCTTTCCTGTGCTAATGGGAGTGACCAGAACCCATTAGAGATATCAAGGGCTGTGAACCACTTTTTGTCAGGTGTCAACAGCTTGAGCACATCAGGTGCTGATGCTACTGTTGGGGCGAAGCTGGGGTTAACTTGATTAAGTTTCCTGTAATCAGTTGTGAGTCTCCAAGCTCCATTTGGCTTTTTCACAGGCTAAATAGGTGAATTGACAGTGGAGACACAGGTCCTAATCACTCCTTGCTGAAGCAGTGATTGGATGGTCTCCCTTAGTGATGGCAAGGCTTCAGCAGGAAATGGATACTGCTTCTGCTTCACAGGGTTAGGTCCTGTGATTCTAATGGTAGTGTTCATCCTACCACAGTTGTGCTTGTTGGTGGCAAACACATCAAGGTGTTTTTGCACCAGAGGTGCAAGATCAGAAAACAGGTCATGTGCGAGTCTGGAATGGTGACAGCATGACATTGTCCTTTGATCTAAAGGAGTAGCCTATTTGCTAGGTTCGCTACACAGCCATGTAGTGCTAGAAAGTCATTTCCCAGTATGCTGGGATGATGACATAATACTATGAGGTCAAAGACAAAATCAGTCCTGAGGTGGCTTACCACCACAGGTAAAGGAACAGATCAATAAGTGTGTAGCTGGGTACCATCTACACCCTGGTCACTGGTCTTCCAACCGGTAGACCAGTCAGATGAGACTGGGTCCTCATCATGGAAGACTGACATGGTTGCTCCTGTATCCAGCAGCATAATAAGGTGGCTGCCCCCGACCATGGCCTGTTTGCAAGGCCATCCATTTGTGTCAAGAAGCAAGTCACTCGCAGTCCAGACTGGGGCCTGTAATTGTCAATCTGCATTTTCATCATCATCATCCTGTTCCTGAAATCTGAGGCTTCCAGGATCTCTCTGGGCCTCCTGTATGTGTTGCACAGGATACAGATGTATCTTTGATGTCACAGGTGCGACAGTGGCCTGCACGGATGTTTCCTCCTCAGTCATCACATCGGCCTGCCCAATAGGCGATTCCAGAAAAGGATTCTTCCCTCAGCTGTTCGTTTGTTCAGTAGCCAAAGACAGGAAAGGATTCCCCTGGCCGCATGGTTGTCCAGCGGCCAGAGCAAGGGCTGTTACGGTACATGTAGGCTTAACTGTTGTCTCAGCATGGATCTCCTCCAACAGTTTGCGGAGGGTCTCATTTTCATCTTTTAGGCTTTGATAGCTAGGGCAATTGGGGTTCCAGCTATCGAATTGGGCATTTAGATTTTTCCAATTGCTTCTGTCTCTGTTTCTGTTGTTTTTATAGTTCCGATCCCCCACTCCTTGTGCGACTGCTTGTCGTCAGAAGGGTCATCATTTTTCTGGTTATTGCCTTCCACGGTATATTGGGTCAGCATGTCAGAGGTAGGCTGTACTACAGCCACATGTGCTGCCGGAGTTTGAATCACGGCAGTCTTGTTGGTCTTACCGGAAGCAAGGTTACAGAGGTAAATCTGATAGGCATGCTCAATTTTTGTGAGGATGTTGGCAAAGGAGTCGGTATTCAGGTAGACATTGAGTTCAACCTTTTCCCGCAAGGCCGGAGTCATGTTCTGGATGTACAAATCCTTGTACTCAATCTAGTCTCAGTCTGCAAGTTCCCCTGCTAGACCCTTGCCCATGTAATATGTGAGCCATAGACTTTGGTGGTAGGCCTCAGGGCTTTCTTTCCCATTCTGCTCAACCTTGTAGGCCAAGCAAGCTCCTGTGACACCCGTGGAGTTGGCAGCGATGAGGGCTGCAGCAATGTCATTATATTTATTTTATTTTAAACCTTTGTTTACTGGGTAAGTACAATGAGCCAAGGCCCGTTTTCATGTATGACCCGGGGACCGAATACATATACAGTCAAGATGTTTACAATTAACAAAACTCACATCACAATATAATTACATTTTAAGACATACATCACACAATTTCACTACGATAATAAATAAAGAATATATAATAAAAATACTCATTGAAAACAACAATACAATTTATCAAGAAAATAATTTCTTAACCTAATTTTAAAAGTTTATAGACAAGAGTATTGCAATTACGTATGGACTCCAGGAGTTTGGCCCAGAGTGTAGGTTCGATCATCTGTTGCAAGGCTTGAACCTGGTACTTGGGTCACAGAGAAAGCTTCTCGCAGAGGGAGCACACCTTCTCTAAGTGGCAACTGAGATTGTCAGTTGGGCCAATCTGTCCGATACTTTGGGAAATTTGCTGGACAGAGTGAGTGACTTGTAGGGGGTTAGAAGTATGAGGAATCACATTCAACTCAATATGTTCCATGGCGCCGCGAAGTGCAGCTTCTGCTGCCGCATCAGCGACTGCCTTGTATGCATGATCCTGACTGACAGTGTCTGTGAACATTCTATCAATTTGATCCCGGATGGCACTCCATTGGTTCTCCGGCAAAGTAATGTTGCTAATAGCCTCTTGAATTAAGCTGCTGTGTCCTCCTTGGTGAGGGGAGCAAGCAGGGACACACCATGGAAAACAGGCTGTCTGCCTGTGTCATGGGGGCCCCCATCTTGGTGTTGTATGTGGCTTTTGCTATGTTCGTGTAGACATGGCAATGCAAAGTGCATGCTGACATGGGCACCATCTTGTGGATGGCCAGTGGGGGGTCATACCACCATGGGGGTTGGACTTTTGTGTGACATGGTATGCCTCATCAAAGTCAGAGTCGTCATTGCCAGATGATGCAATCTCAATAGGTGTATATTGAAACCTGTTCATGGTCTTAACATGGCCAGCAAGAACCTCCTGTTGATGGCTAAACTTCACCATCTTTTCTCTACACTTGTTGTGACAAACTCTTGCAGTGCCCTGCTCAAAACCTCTCTCAACCTCATGCTGCAACACTCTGTACGCAGCGCCCATTTTGATGTTTTCCCTAAGCTCTTTATCTAGCTCATGATTCACCCTCTCATACTCCTCTTTCAACTCAACAGTCTCCTCTCTTGAACTTTCATTCGTATCATTCAAAATATTTAAATACACTGTTTCTTATCACATTTGAACCTTTCACAATTGTCTCTTAACATACAAATTTCATGCTCAGAGTCTTGAGCAGTACAATGTAATGGTCTGTTATTGGCATCGTGAAGTGACTGTATCTCTTCTGCTAGTTTCTGTTCTTTTTTCTGTAATTCCAATGCCTGCAAGCCCATCTCTTTTTTTAGAGACTCATTTTGCAGTTCAAGGGAGGCACACTGTGCTGCGAGACTCTCAACAGGGGCATGTAGAGCCACAACCAAAAGACCTTTAAGGTTGTATTTCTTGGCTGATTGTTTGGATTCTAAGTAGTGGTCAGATATTAGCAGTAATTGTTTGTCTGCAGATTTTGCATCCAGCATGAAATCTGTCCATCCGCCATGGGATGTGAGGTAGTTTGAGACTTTGAGTCTCAGTTCTGTGCACAGATCAGACATGACAAATAAGGGGTAGACAAACAAAGAAGCAGTCAGAAAACTGGGGAAAAAATCCTTGGCACCGTCACCAACCACTTTCTGGTCCCCAGTGGGTGAATGGTGATGCCAAGGTGATACGCTGTCACTTGCAGAGAAAGTATAAGAGGGTCTGGAATGTGTCCTCCACAATCACTACCACTGTAAGCACGAGTAGGTCAAAGTAGATGAAAGTCACACTACACTACTCGGCATTCAAAACAAATTGAATGGAATCCTCACTTTGTACCTTCCAATCTGCACACGGTCACCAAATGTAACTGGGTAATAAAATTACATTTCTCAGGTTCTTGTTGGAATGGCACAAAGGAAGAGACAACAGACAAGTGGTGCATGTGTAATAAATGTAATTTATTACAGGCAAAAGATAATACAGGCTTACTACCAACAGTGAATACACAGTGGGAGAGCTTCCACATTTTTCCTTACCTATGTAGGTGTAGTCTCTAGTCTCAGAGAAACTACTTGCTACAAGGGGTCTTATACCCTGATGATTGTCATGGCAACTACTAAAGAAGATACATAAAAAGTATGCAACTGGACAGTAGCAGGTGGCATGAGTAACCATCCTAACATAAGAAGTTGCTTAGCTAGGAGAAGCTAAAGTGAACAATAAGGTTCTGTATAAGTGTCCAAAGTTACTTGTAGTTACAGTTGTGCACAAGCACTAAATATGGCACTGTTGCCTAACTTATGATTATACAATAAAATATAATGGAAAGCATCTCCCAGGACTAAGATACATTTGTAAAGCATAATATGCATTAGAAAAATACAGTAGAACACAGATCCTGACACTTATGCTCATACGATGCGTCTCTGCCCTAATGTTCGTACATGTACCTACATATATGTTGCTGTCTGCGAGGTGTGGGTACAATCAAGGGTGCTGGATCATGTATAACAAGTGGGACCATTACAGCAACCTGATGATATTTGTCGCTGTAATGGTCTTCGCTATGAAAATTTTATTGTTGTGACAGTATACGATATGGAACTTCTGAGCAGCATGAGTCATGACCATGGACTATAACTAGATTCAGTGAACAGAAGTGTACAGTAATGGTACCCCCCTTTTGGTTTTTATTTTTGTTGTTATTCTTTGGTAGCTCACTGACTTCCTCGACAGGCACAAATTACTCTGCAACAATCAGCATGGTTTTCACAAAAAAAACTCTACTATCACCGCTTTGGTGGATTACACCTGCCAGCTCTACGATGCCCTTGACCAAGGGATGGCAGTAGGGCCAGTTTTCATTAATCTCACAAAAGCGTTTGACTCAGTTAACCACCAGCTACTATTAAACGCACTGCTCTCAACAGAATTGGCCCCAGATGCAGTTATCTGGTTTTGCAGTTATCTGTTGCAAAGAACTCTAGTTAGAATCGGTGTTTCACTCTCAGACCCAAAGGTAGTGACCCTTGGAGTACCCCAAGGGTCCATACTTGGACCACTCCTTTTCAGCCTGATCATTAAGCGCCTCCCTGCAGCCTGCATGGCAAACATTATATTATATGTAGATGATGCCATTATATCGGTCCCTGGCAGGGACCACTCGGCCATCATGGATGGCTTACTCGATAGCTTCCACAAACTTGAAACCTGGTTCTGCCAACACAAACTGCTACTGAACCATAAAAAACCCAAAGCATGCTGTTCACGGTCCCTCAGAACAAAAGGAATTTTAGCCCACTTCAAGTTCAGAACCTTTAAGGTGACACACTAGAACAAGTCTCCTCGTTTAAATATCTGGGTGTTTACCTTGACGACACTCTCAACTTCTCCCACCACATTGACCAAGTTGTCAAAACTGTCAACATGAAACTAGGCATCCTCCATAGAAACAAGCACTCGACACCTGCTGCCCTCAAATTAGCCACAGGCAGCACAGTATTGTCATCCATTGACTATGGGTTACCAATATATATAGCAGTGTCAGACACTGCCCTGAACAGGATAAAAATGGTAGTTAACAGGGCTTGTCGTCTGGCACTTGGGGCAGACTGTTGGACTCACACCTGTGTCTTCTACTACAAGACTGGCTGGCTCCCTGTGTACCTAAGGGCACAATACCAAACCTGCCTAATCAAAAAAAAGCACAACTAGGCCTAATGCCGGAATCCCTATGTGGTCTGTTCAAGAAGTCAGTGCAAACAAGGCAAACCAGGAGTGCGTCCAAAGGAGGAATACAAGTCCCTTTCAAGCGTGCGTCTTTGGCCCAGAAATCCATCACCTTTAAGGGCCCCAAATGGTTTTAACGAACTACCCAACATGCTTACAGATGGCACAAAGCTGAGTCTGTTCAAAAGAGGGCTACAGTCCCATCTAAAGGGTGTATCTATCTGTAACTACACAAATAAATGATCCATTGGTTCCTCTTTTTTACTTGCCTTTCTTTACCACTCCCTTTCCCACCCAATCCTTCCATAAGTCGATTTACCTCCCTCCTCCACCACCACCTCCTTACCTCTACTCCATCCCTTCCCACACCGCCGCCTCTTTATAACACCACTCTGGTTGCTAATCCCCCTTCCCTACTCATCCCTCTTCCCAACCATCGCTTTACTGCCGAAATGTTTTTTCCTTCCTGGTTAGCCCTACCCTGCAGTCATATGATGTAATGCACTTTACTGTATTATTAAGATGTACCTGTAACAAACAAGTCTTGAACCTAATGTGATACCATACGGTTCTCATCATGCCTTCCCTGGGATCTCTGTTATCTTCCTGGTATTGTATTGTACTGTCTTGTCCTTGACTTGGAACCTTTAAAAATGAGTCTCTGACTCCAAGGTAATAATCCTAATCTAATTAAATAAATAAAAATTGGGTGAGGCCTACTAGGCACAATGCCTCTTTTCATGGATGACCTGTGAACACTGGGGAGTTTAAGTGACTTGCTCAGGCTCACACAGTATTCAAGAGGAGATTGGAGGAATTAAAACCCAGGTCTGTTGGATTTACCAAGCTCATTCACAGCTTGTTATTTCAGTTCAGTTCATTTTTATTGTTCGGTAATTACCATTACAATATACTAAAAACATTAAAATGTACATTATGACACATACAGATACATAGACATTAGTTACATCACAGTATAAATATTAAAAGTCCTTGGTACAAAATATTAATATACATAATCAGACAGAAGAATTATTATCTCTCTCTTATCTTTTCTTTTTCTCTTTCCACACAATCCCAACCCTCCCTTTCTTAATATTTGTATCATTTTACTAAGGATCAACAGGTTACTTAATTTTAATTCATTTGAGCCAATAGGCTTAAAATTTATTTCTCAGAGGCAGGGAGATGTTTTTCTTTATATTTCATCACTTGGTAAAAGAACCCTGAAGTCATCTTAGCCTCTTCTGTTGTATGAGGGTGTAAGAGCACAAATAATGGGTCATATTCTACATTTGTGTATTTGTTAAGAAAATTGTTAAGTAGTTTAAAGCGTGGGATTTTATATAAAGGGCATTGTATCATGATATGATAAAGATATTCTACGAAACCCCCTATTACACCTACATGTTTCAGGGCAGGTGTTGGGGGCAGCTGTTCTATTAAAGAATATATATTTAGAGCAGATAATGCCCATCCTTGCCCATGTAATCATTTTCCTATCTAAAAGTGTAAGGGGTAAAATTAGATAGGTTTCCAGAAATACGTCAGTCTTATTTTGGGCTAACCAAATAGCCTGATGCTGTGCTCTAAGAAGCTCCATTTGTTTACTTTGAGCAAATGTAAATATATATTTTTTTAACCAGTTCCTTAAATAAGGGAGATATTGTAATTCGTTTTTCCCAATCTAGCCAAAGATGATGCATAGCTATTTTCTCCAAAATACCTTGGATAGACTTGACCCAAGATGATCTGAAATTCTGATTTTGCCAAGCAATTTTTTTCTATCAGGCATAATAGCGGTAAACTATTAGCCTGATTATTAATAATTTTTAGCCAATAACCCACCATATGCATCTCAATTATGGTGGCAATGGGAAACCTTCCTAATTCAGCCATAACTATAGGATTAGATGTAGATATAGGGACCTGTAATAATGATTTATAAAAAAAAAAAAGAGGAGTCTCCAACCATAAAGGAGGGTTTACACCCCAAACCTCTGCTCCATATGTTAGAATAGGATTATTTTTTGCCTCAGCAGTGATTAATGCTGGAGAAACTAAATGACCTGCGTATTTACTGTTAAAGCACAGTAATGCTTTAGCCATCAATTTGGCTTTTGCCACTTGATCCCTCCAAAACTCTGACCATGCTCCATTCGCAGAAAACTTAATACCTAGGTATATATAAGAAATTACACCTTCAATCTGTGCTTTATTTAGATAGAATCTTGGTTTCTTACCTTGACCCTGCTTTGGAGCAAAAATCATGTACTTAGTTTTTTTGATATTTATTGTTAAATCCAATTGTTTGCATTTAATATTAAGTTGATTTATTTTATTTTGTAATCCCTGTATAGATAGAGCAAAAATAATTAAGTCATCTGCATACGCGAGACTGTGAATTGGGTAATTCCCAAACTGGGTACCTTACTGTAAGTCATAAGAGAATCAATATACAGATTAAATAAAAGTGGAGCCAAAAGGCATCCCTGTTTGACTCCTGAAGTGGTTCTAAAGTAATCGGTAAGATTACCTTTGTTATCATATCTAACAGCTGTAACTGTATTAGAATATAGCATATAAACTGGGACCAGAAGATTCAAAGGTATTTTTTTTTTCCCCTATTAGATTTCACCATAATTTGTTTCTATTCACTGAATCAAATGCTGCTGTAAAGTCGACAAACCAAACATACAGCTTCATTCTGCAAAATGACCTATATTTTTCTATTAAATGAGATAATATGTATATATTATTTGTAGTTGCAAAATCCTTCCAAAATCCTGCTTGAAACATAGATAATGGAGAATTTGTCATTGTCCAGTTTGTAATTTTTGTAAGAAAATTTTTGAAAAAAGTTTCCCACTAATATCAATAAGACTAATTTGATGATAATTGGCTGGTGAGTGCAAATGTCCTTTTTTATGAATTGGCACAATTATAGTTTTCATCCATGAAGATGGTATAAATCTTTCTTTTAAACATATATTAAAAAAATTGTGAAAAAGATTACCCAGTAGCTTAAATGTGCCTTATAAATTTCCCCAGGGATCAAGTCAGGTCCAGGTGCTTTATTATTTGGGAGGTTCGAGATAGCATCTTCTACATCGCTTATTGTAAACACTAAAGGTATATATTCTCCCCCCTTAATGTAACTATCCACTATTTCTTCCCTTACATTAATGTGTTTATTAAGAAAGAATTATAATATATGGTCTAAGTTTCTTTAGGAATATATGTCGGAGGGTTTGAATTCTGATAATTAGTTCCTCTTGATACTAATGACCAAAAGAGCCTACTATTGCCCTTAATAGCTTGATATATTAATTCCCATTGTTTATGTGTAAACTCCTTTTTTAACCAGAAATTTATTATATTCACTACGAGCTTTATTTAACTTTAGCAGCACCCCTTTTGTCGTATTTTTTTGTTTGTCTAATAAGATTGGCTAACTTCTTTTTCTTCCTCTTACGATGGTCATCAAACTAGGATACTGACCTAAAGTCATTACTATTAGTGTAATAAATCTCATTAATTATTTGTTGTTATCCTAAATTCAGTAGATGAGAAATTTGCTCGCCTTTAGGATCATTTTGTATAGTCTGATATAGGTTAACAAAGGTAGGAGAGTATATTATATGTGATACTTCATTCATTACCTTATTATTCAACCTTAGCTTCTTATTCCCTCGAATCTCAAGCTCAATCATAGGTTTAGGTAAAGAAGGAGAATTACTATCAGGATTCTCAAAGGCCAGCAAAATTGCTGCATCATCACTTTCTGTTCTCATAATCCCCTCTAATTTTATACACAGCTTGTTATGCTAACCTTGATGCTATACTGCCCACACCTTACCCTAGAAAGCCAATATTGTGGCAGTAAAGTCTGTGAAACCTGAGCAAAAAGCAAAACATCACATCTGTGTGGATGAATTCCCCAGCTACCCACTCCCAGGGTTCTTTGCCCTTAGGTATAAAAGATATCTAACACATACTTATTATTTGCATTCAGTACAGAGAAATCAATCTGAAATGCAGTTATAAGAGAATTCAGAAACTTTCTCATTGACAGTCGTGGGGGTGGCTGCTGCCGGAGAAGCCGATGATGAAGTAGATTTACCTCATTTGAAAAATATGTTTTTCTCTGTATGTGCTTGTGGCCAGGTAATGAAGAGGGCCACTACAGTGACTGTTCCCTATCCTGGTCTTTCGACTTCAGCAGACATTTCTTGGCTGATGATGAGGGAGACACAGAGTTTGGACCTTGTTCCTTCTCCATGCCTTTTAAAGTTTTAAGTAGGAGGAAATTTTCTAGAACTTTCCTACAGCATTGCCTTGTAGCTTGGTTGAATCTCTGGCAAATCTCACAAGTCCTCACTTTGTGAGACAGGCCCAAGCAGTACACACAGGCCATGTGTGTCTTCTTTGTAAATTTTCTGCATGCATTTAGAGGACTGAAATAAAGGCTCTTTCAACTTTGGTGGCATCCAGAGACAACAAAATAAAGGTTTAAATAAAAGTCAAAGAATAAATGGTAATGGGTAGTTGATGGTGTTTCCTTCAGCAGGTCTGTTGAGGATGACCAACGGGGGAAAGAACTGAAGTGTGATGGGGCACATCCATGTTTACATACATATTTTATTTTTTATTTAAAAATTGCATAGGATACAGTATAAGTTATATCAGAAACAAGTCTCATTTACAGAACATCCCAAGTCATTATAACAATAGCATGAACTAAACTATACAAAATCAGCAAAAACAAGTGCAACTAGATTATTACTGCAGCAACAATCTTTTTAGACAGTGTTTGAAAATACCAAGGGTAGGTGAAATTCTAAGCTGAAGACAGAAGTTGTTCCAAGAATATGGAGCTGCATATGAGAAGCATTCTTTCCCAAAGTGTGTTTGAAACTTGGGCAAGGAAATAACATGCTGAGGCTCATTTCTAAGGCTGTATTTGTGGACGGAAACTATAAGCCTTTCAGATAAATAAGTAGGGGTCTTGTTCACGGTTTTGTAAATAAGGAATAGCCAATGAAAAGTATGTCTGGAAGAGGAGGACAGCCAATTTAACTGATGCAGTAGGATACAGTGGTGCTTGTCCCATTTAGATTTTAGGATGAAACATAGTAACTGATAATAAATAGTGTTTAAGGAAAAAAAATGTGAAGCAGAGGCATGGTGATAACTAGTAATGCTATAACCTAGGGTAGGGAAAATGGCTTATGCAATAATATGTTTACAGTCTATGCTTGACAGACAATTGCCTGGCATGGTTTAGGCAACCCAGTCATTGATGGACTTTTGAAACAGTTTTGTCAAAATGAGTTTTATAGGTCCAGGAGGAATCAAAAATAAGACAAAGATATTTAAATTCACTCACAAGCTCGAATGGATGGTTATTTAGACTGATTGAAATGGAAGAATTTGCCAATGACATAGCAGATTGAGACCCAAACAGCAGATATCGAGTCTTTTTTACTGTTTAGTAGATTATTGGAAAATGTAGGACATTGTCATGGGCAGCCACAGCTAGAACAAGTTTCCCTGTGGTCCTAGTGCCTGACATCTGTAACGACAAAGGTATAGCCTAATGGAGGAGATATTCTTGAAGATTTCCAAAATATATGTTCATGATTTGCCCTAGTGTAACAGTCTCTTCAGCATCTATCTGAGGAGGACCCAAAATGGTCTGTAATTGTTGGGGTCCTAAAGAATCTATTCTGCACTTTCCACCTGTGTTCTCTCCAAGAGTTTGATGACATAGCTAGCTTAATCCCCTTCCAACAGTGGGTCTACTCCTCCATTAGGATGACCCTCGCACCTCCCACTCCCATTTCTGCTGGACAGCCTGGATGAGGCCCATCTCCAGGGTGGTACAGATGTGATATAATTTGGGTACTAGATGTCCTGGCTCCAGGCTAGCCCCAAGTCACCCCACCAGTTATTCTGTTGGGCCTAGATTCCCCTGAAGTTGTGTTCTCTGGGGTTCTGAGGTGACAGAATGTATTTGCAAATAGCAATAGAGGTCCTGTGGTGGTAGTTGAAATTTCTCCCTGAGCTGCTTGAATGTTTTAGTCTCCTTTCAAACAGATTGTTGAGCCATTTTAGATCCTGTTGTTCCCCAATGATGGTAGGTGGGAACTATCTTGCCTCATGTAAACCACTCGGCCCACCTTATAGAAAGTACAGTTACAAAATAACTTACTAGAACAGTAGATCTGTGAGGGGATCTCTTGCAGTAGGCCACACCGGTGTCAGTGGCTCAGTAGGGAGCACACTCGCCTCTGAGGCCAGGAGATCAGAGGGCTGTGGGTTCAGTTCCCATATCTGTCACTTGGGTTAATATCCCAGTACTGACACTGTAGTGCAGCATGAGAGGGGTGCTGCACTTCTGAGGTGCCGTCTTTCAGATGAGATGTTAAACCGAGGTCCCATCTGCCTGGATTGGTGGTAGTTCAGGTGGATGTTAAAGATCTCATGGCACTTATCGAAAAGAGTAGGGGAATTTCCCCAGTGTCCTGGCCAAATTTCCCTCATTCACTAAAAAAAATACCACCAACAGCTTAATCTGGTTCAAGGTCAGTTGGCATTCATCTGTATCCCCCTCCCCCGGGTTGTGCCTGAAAATAGGCAGGATTTGTCTAGTGCACTTACCCGGTCAACAAAAAAAATGAAACTATAGCTGCCAGGCACTAGGACCACAAGGAAAACTTTCTAGCTGTCTACCAGGGGGCTGTCCAACCCAATGTCAGGTGTCTGCCATCACCCTATGCTATAAGAGGAGGTAGCCCCATGCCCTCCTCAGTTCTCCCACTGGATACCATAAGCAGAAGGGTTCTGCAGAGGAACTGAAGAGGGTAGCAATGATTCCCACTAAGATAAAGTTAGAGAGAAGAAGCAGGCACAGGACAGCCTTAAAGACTCAGGGGGAAGGAGGGAGGGCTGGCATGGCCTGTTGCAAGAGATCCCCTTGCAGATCTACTGTTACGGTAAGTTATTACATAACTGTACTATCTGACTTCGGGGGTATCTCTTGCAGCAGGCCACACCTATGGAATGAGTTCCAAGCAGTTTCTGTCATCAAGAAATGCAGTCTGAGCAGTAGAAAATCAAGAGCCTAAGAATGGCCCTGTAGAGCAGCTAGGCTGAAATTGGCCCCATGCCAAGAGGCAGTGTCCAGACTGTAGTGCTTGGTAAAGGTGTGGACAGTACTCCATGTAGCAGCATCACAGATCTCTGTAGCTGAAACATTCCTGAAAAAGGCAGTAGAAGTGGCCATGCTTCTGGTGGAATTACAATGAACAATGCCAGGAAGTTCCTTGCCATACTTCCTGTAGCAATAAGTGATAAAGTTGGCCAACCATTTGGACAAGCATTGTTTTGAAGCAGGGACAACCTGTCTTCCTGGGGTGAAGGAAACAAACAACTGTTTGGAATTCCTGCAGTCCTTCATATAATGGATATAGTAACACAGAATCTTGTGCACATCTAAAGTACGGAGCAATGCATCCCCTGGATTGGCATGCTCCGGGTAATGAACTGGAAGGTGGATAGATTAATTTAAAGTGAACTCAGACACCATCTTAGGAAGAAACTTAGGGTTAGTATACAAAGATACCCTGTCTTTGTGGAAAATCAAATAAGGCTAGGGGCACCTGTAGCTCTGAAATTCTTCAACCAGAAGTAATAGCAACTAAAAAAATAACACTTTCCATGACAGAAAACGTAACTTGCATGTCATGGCTGGCTCAAAAGGAGCCAAAGTAAGCTGTTCTAGCATACAATTTAAGTCCCACAGTGGGATAAGATTGCAGATGGAAGGCTTCAGGTGAAGGATGCCTCTCAGAAATGTATGGGACAACTCCTGTTGTGCCACCACATGTCCCTCAGTAGGCACATGAAAGGCAGAGATATGCACGTTAAAGGAGGAGTACTTCAGACCAGAGTCTGAAAGGGAAAGTAAGTACAGTACTCCAGAATCTGGTTCACTGGAAAAGTGAAGGTATCCAGCTGGCATGCAGCAGCCTACAGCACAAAATGCTTTCACTTCATAGAATAAATGGGCCTAGTGGAAAGGCTTCCTAGCCACCACTAGGACATCAGCCACCCTTGGTGACACCCTGCACTGAGCCATGGCTATGTCCTCAGGAGCCTGGCATGAAGAGGGTGCCCAGGTTCTGCATGAAGATGCAGGGATTTGAAGTCTGGATGGACCAGGGTGCCCAGGTTCTGGGAGAGAAAGCCGGTGCACAAAGAGGAACTGGAAGCTCCACTGTCAGCTGTTGCAGCAAGGAGAACCAGATCTGATGAGGCCAGAAGGGGCCTATGAATATCATTGTACCCCCTTCCATCTGGAACTTGATCAGAACCCTCTGAAGCAGGGGAAGGGAGGAGAAGCATACAGAAACCTCCCTTTCCAGGAGAGGGACATGTTGCACCAGAAAAATCCAAGCCCTGGATTGAGCAAGCAGAAACACCCGTTAGGGTGATTAGCCTGATCAGATTCTTTGCGGTAATGGAGATGCAAAAAAGACACAGCCTAGTTGCATATTGGTAATAAATCTTGTTTATTACACCAAAGGAAATCACACTTACCCTAAGCAATTCTTATCATAAGTCACTGGGAGCTGAGCCTAGCATTCTCCAATACCCCAAAGGGTGAAGAAGGTCTCAGAGGGGAATATGTAATACATTACATTATATACTACAGATACTTGTTATAATTACCATTCATAAGAAGCAGTACTAGATACATAAACAGCCCTATTGGCTAAATAAAAGTTAGGTGGCTCCGCAGTGTTGTCTAGTCTTACACAATAACTGTTAAGTCAGCTATATGGTAAAACAAAGGATGCATAGACGGTACATGGAAAACACAGGATGTAATGTAGTTATACATAAATCCAAAAGATGGCAGCAAAGTCTACTAAATAATTATACAAAGACACTGGTGTCTTGGTCTGCTATGTGCTGTTTCCAGGCATAAAGAAAGTAAAGTGAAACACAAATAATGTTATCCTGACACTTACTCTAATACAGTAGGTGTCTGTGCCCTATATGTTAGTATATTATATGTATAGTATAGTTTGTCTAAGGTGTACAGTAGGATACCAATTGGGGTGTAAGGACCTCGCATAACATCCTCCCCCTTATCACTTTACTGAAAAGGCAACAGCACTATGGGAAAATAGTGGGAACAAACTATTTAATTTACAGACCTGACGCAAGAGCCTTGTAAAGGAATTCAAGCTGTTCTCTGTGTTGTTTGAGTAGGCCTCAGGCAGCAAAGTGTTAGTATCATAAAAATAATCAAAAATGCATGTATAACAACAAAACCTTTAAAAGTAATTTCTAACCAAGAATTAGAAAGTGCATTACTTAAATCACCATCGTTGATAAGGGTATTAAGAGCCTTTCCAGCTGTGGAGATATTGTTACTGATGTGGATGAGGTGTGTATCCTTTCTCTCTAAAAGGGACTTAAGAGTTAATGTCAATGGGTCAATATGGACATTAAAGATGGGCAAATACTGAGCTAGAGCAAGCAAATATTCCGGGTCACTGTCAATAACATCAGGTTCCGCGATGGGAACAGGAGTAATCACAGTGTGGCCAATTACAGTAGTCTGATGAGGAATTAAAAGTTAGGGTGCAAAATATCACAAACTTTATCACCATAGGAAAAAGATTTATGGTTAGTCACAATGCAGTACTGTCCATCAGAATTGTAAGTCATTTTAAAAGTTGGTGGCCTCCATTTCTGTAGTTGAACTGGGCAGGTGAAAGACTGAATCATTAATCTTGTAGTCAGCTGATAAACCTCTTCCGAATAAGTGTTGTAGAGATGTCCATTGTTCACCATTGGTGGTGGTGCTGATGATGCTTCAGGGGTATCTGTGTCATTAGAGGAAATATCCAAGTCCAAAGAAAAGGAGCAGTCTATGCTGTCCGGTGAGTATCCACATACCAGCTTGATGATATTGAAAACATCACACCACCACAAATAGTGATATCCCTTTCTTGCACAGCAGTCCATATGAGGTGAGACCCATGCTTCTAGGGTCAGGTGAAACACCAGAAGAGGTGGCAGGTCAATGCATTCTCTGTAGATATCCTCGTCAAAGTGCCCAATGGTGTGAACAGAGGCAAGTTTATCAAAACAATGCAGTTTGTGGATGAAACCATGGTAGGGACACAGTGAAGGTAATGAACATGGTATCCCAGGCAATACAACATTTAGCAGTGTAACAAGGACCTCTATTAGGATGTCTTGTAACATACCCTAAATTTCTTGCAGTAGAAACAGGAATAGAAATTGATTGAGACATACACATTGTGATGCAAGAGGCAGATTTACAATGTGGGCAATACCATTTAGCAATTTTTCTATCATGAATGATATCTGGAATACGTCCAGATTCCAGATCACGGAAAAGATTATTGATGGTGGTTATGACATAAGAGCCATAAGCAGAGCAGAGAAGTTCCCTGGCAATATATTGCTTGTCTGCCTCCTTGTTATTTTGAAAAACAAGTTCATTAATTTTATTCTTAGTATCATTAAAACTTTTAGCAATATCTTTCATATTGTATACGGTATACCTTTTTTCCTGGGTAATGTCATCCACACCATGTAACAGTGGGGGTAAAATATAATTTTTTTTATGACCTCCTGGAATTTGACTGTATAATTTTTGATGGCAGCAATGTCTGCACTGTTCCAGATGGATGTGCTGGATCCGAAGAGTCCGGATCTGGTGCCAGTTGCACCAGTAACATCAGAAGTATCACGTTTCTCTCGTGATGAGGGATTCTTCTGACTTGATGAATTGGGTCTAGACCTAAATAAACCTAAGTGTTAATATGTACACCAGCTACTGGATCTTGGGTACGTGTCTGGTAGGCTGCAAGACTATCTAGTAACATAGTACTTAAAAACTTAGTAGTGTTTGTATTTGAGCAAATCAAATTCTGCCATATTCCAATGTGTAAAATTAAAAATAACATGGATGTGCATAAATTACACATTGTTGATAAGGGTACCTGGGACGGAATTTGCAGTGGAGACCATTAAGTGGGCCTTGTTCTTGTGGGGGACATTTGGTGAGTTCTGTTTCAGTAGGAGGTAAAACAGACAAAAACATGGCGGCAGTGGGCATAAAATTGTGTGAACAAAATTCTTTTGTGGAGTCTTGAGGGAAACTCTCGCAAAAGGCAGGGTCGATAACAGCAGTAAGATTGTATAAACCAGAATGTCTATGATTAGCTTGACGAAGGACAGGGTACCATTTGGGACAATTTAGGTATTTGGCCAACCATGGAAAGTTCCTTTGGATAGGCAGGCCACAGGGAGAGTTTGTCCACGTAAATCTGTTTGCCATTCAATCTGCAGCGAAGATTTGTCAGGGGCTACAACCGAGGCAGTGAGGTAGGTGTCCTTGCCTTCCTGGATGGTAATCAGTTTGTTTGTGACATTAATACGACCTCCTTCTGGAATAATAGTTGGAGGATGGTAAAAATGTGGAAGGATGTGGCCCACCATGCCTTGGATGCAGGGGAAAGCTCCTGAGAGTAGAAGAATCAGATCCAAGATAGCTATCTTGCAGGATTATCTGTAAGGAAAAAGAAAAGGTCAATCGGTACAATTCAACCCAGTGGGGTTAGGAAAAGTAATTATACTCCTTTATACAGTTTTAACTGGTTAGCATGTAACCATTTCTCAGTAAGTTTCTAGTTCTGGAGAAGTCTAACTTGATAAACTGCGGGACTGAGTTTGTTGACAATAGGATAGGGTCCGTCCCACTTATTGGAGAAGGGTTGCATAGGATGAGGAAATCTGAGTACCATTACCTGATCTCTGACTTGTCAGTCCACTTCCTGTGCCTGCTTGTCAAATTGGATTTTGGACTGTTGCTGGGCCTTGCCCATGCAATGTGCGGCATACAGGTGGGTTTTAACAATATCATCTTTGAGTTTGGCCACATACTTGTCTATAGATATTCTGTCTGCAGTGGGGGTGTTCAGGTCAAACAACAGATGTTCGGGTAATCTCATAGTTCTACCACTCATCACCTCAAAGGGTGTTAGCTGGGTCTTAGTTGAAGGAATACCCCTTATTGCCATAAGGAGTAAAGGCACAAGGGAATCCCAATCCTTGGGATTGTCTTCAATGAATTTGGAAAGCATTTGCTTAATCTGTCTGTTGGTTCTTTCTACTTGACCTGAAGATTGAGGGTGGTAAGGTATGTGGAACTTTTAGTGTACTCCTAGAAGTTCAAGTGTTGCTTGCAACAACTCACCTGTAAAACTGGTTCCTTTGTCAGAGTCTACCTTAAGAGGTAGGCCCCACCTGGAGAATATCTCTTCTACCAGGACTCCTGTGGTTGCTTTGGCTGTGCAGTTCATGGTGGGAAAGCTTCAACCCACTTAGAGAATAGATCAGTAACTACAAGTACATACTTGTTGTTTCTACTGGTATTGGTCAATGGACCAATAAAGTCAATCTGTATGGCATGCCAAGGGCCAGAATGTCTTTGGGGTAGCAGTCTGGCATTTCGTTTGGTTGGTGATGGGTTGTTCTGAGCACAAATCAGGCAGTTGTCTATGTAGTGTTTGACATCTTTGGTAATGCCGGGCCACCAACCAACAGTTTTGAGTCTCTGGAGTGTATTTTTGACTCCCTGATGTCCACCAGTTGGAGTATCATGAACCTGGTGGAGAAATACAGATCTCAAAGCTTTGGGGACTGCCCACAGCTTGTAGGGCAGGTCCTCTGGCTGATACTGTACTAAATCATTTTGCCATCTTGTGACAAATGCAACCTAGTCACATGTCTCTTGTAGGGACTGTGAGTTGGTAATTCTTGTTCAGTTCCTTTATCAAGGAATCTGAACACATCTTTCAGTTGGGGGTCAGAGTGTTGTGCAGTGGACAAGTCCAGTGGTACAAAAGGTTCTGGTTTCTTCTTGATAGCAGCTATTTGCACAGCTACTAACACATCGGGGTGATCCATTGTCCATGTCTCCCCCCTAGAGCACCCTCTTTTGCAAGAGTATCGGCTCGGTCATTAAATGAGTAATAAAGGTCAGATTTGGCACGGGCTTTAACCTTGTGGATGAACAGTTTGTGCTTGAAATGCTTGGTAATTTCATGAATATAAACAATGAGTGCTTTATACTTCACAGGAGTACCATCAGAAGATGCAAAGGAGTTCTTCTGCCAGAAAGGTAAAACCTCAGTGAGGGAGCAACAGACCCAACTGGAATCTGTAAAAATGATGATATTCTCAGTACTGTGTTGTATGAGCTTGAGGGCACAGGCCACAGCTGACAATTCTGTGTACTGTGATGACGCAACATTGCAGTGCTTGGAGATGCAAACAGTGTTGCCACTGGGGTACACAATGAGCACTCCAAATCCATCTACTTGTTCTCCTTGATAGTATGAGGCTGAGCCATCTGTGAAGACATGACACAAAGAGGTGTCTGCAAGGAGCTTTGGAGTAGCAGGAAGAAAATGGCCTGGTTCAGACAAATCAGAGGGCTGTAGTACACAACTGTATGGGGCTCCTTGGTATAGGAGGCCATGGGCTAGAACTGAGGGCATCTTGGCAGTGTGGACCTGAATGTCTCTGTCCTGGGGAAGAAGGGACCAGTGAGTCAGTCTGGTGTTGGGTACTGATCCATCCTTTACTCTGTCTGATAGCAGAAAGGTGGTTGGAGTGTGGTTAGTGTTGAGAATGATAGGTGAGTACCCAATGATATACAGGAAATGTCTGACAGCCCCATAGGTAGCCAGAAGGTATCTTTCACAAAGACTGTACTTCTGTTCCAATGGTGACAACACTTGAGATGCATAAGCAATGGGTCTCAGAGTACCACTTACCTTCTGAGCAAGGACTGCAGACATGGCAGTGTCTGAAGTGGCTGATTCCAGATGGAAGGGTAATGTGTTGGGGTTCACTAAAGCTGGAGCAGAGGCCAAGGCCTGTTTCAGAAGTGTGTCAGCCTGAGTGTGGATGGGACTGCAAGTCTAAGGAACATCCTTTTTCAGAAGCTCATACAGAGGCGCGACCTTCTGTGCAAAGTCACAAATAAAGTCCCTGGAATAGTTGACTATTCCCAGGAAACATCTGAGTGTTGCCACACTGGTGGGTAGTGGCAGATCTTGTAGGTTTTGGATTTTCTTCCATGTTGGGCTTCAGCCCTGTTCGGTTATGCATAGGCCAAAAAAGACGACTTCTTTCTGGCAAAGTTTGGCTGGCAGTATAGCCTAGAGGTTAGAGGAACGAGGTGTGAATGAGCTTGGCACAGCCAGCAGACCAGACCTGAGTTTGATTCTCACAGCCTCCACTTGCATACTGTGTGACTCTGAGCAAGTCACTTAACCATCCAGTGCTCCCAGGTTGCCCCTGAAAACAGGCACTTGTGCCTAGTGGGCCTTACCCGGTTACCAAAAGACTAAAAAAAAAAAAAAAGTGCCTTTGCAGGATTACATTTGTAGGAGGGTCAGTAGTTCATCCAGGTCAAAGTATTGTTCTTTGGTGGCAGTTGCCAACAAGAAGTCATCCACATACTGCAGAATGCATTGTGGGGCAGAGAAACCTTCCAAAGCATCCATCATGTGCAGATGGAAGAGGGAGTGGCTATTGTGAAACCCCTGAGGTAGGCAGGTCCATGTGTACTGTCAATCTTCAAAGGTAAAGGCAAATTTATACTGGCTTTTTAGGGCTGGGGCAGTGACCAAAACCCATTGGAGATATCAAGGGTGCTGAACCACTTTTTATTTTTTAAACTTTATGTTTATTATCTTTAAAAAAACAAACATATAGTTTTATCACAAGCATTGAAATACAGTCTAAGTATCCCATGAGGGCGCCACTCCTCTTAATATTCACATACAGTTCTTTCAGATGCTTTGAGATACGTCCTTTGCGGGTATTAGTAAAAATATCATTAATTAAAATAAAACATACACATTGCTATATAAGGAGTCCATGAGCAACGTGGTAAAACTTCCAGAAGTTGATAGAAATAAAGTCCAAAGACCTCCTCCTCCACCAGTGTGGGAGGGTAGTATCACGCTTTATCAAATAAATGGGACACCTAAACGTGTCCTAACAAACAAAACAAAATACTTTTCTGCAGAGCCCCATATAGTATAAGCGCGTCTGTTCTAAAACAAACAATGTTGGTATATAAAATCAGTGATATTAATAAAATTATGTGTAATCCCCTATAACAATTCACTCTGACAATTTTCCGTGTTAAACATATATACAGGGCATAGCTTGTATCCACATCAGTTCAAGAGAAGTAAACATCTGTTTATTTTGCCCATTGCACATCAAAAATCAGTCTGCTTAACCAAAATATGCAGACAACACTTCAGGGTTAAGAACTTATTTAATAAGTAATCAAATTGTTCAAGCTCTAGTTCAATATTCCCCCGAGTAGCTGGCTCCCCACAGTAGAAGAGAAAACAAAATACAGACAAACCCCTCTCCTTGAGATCGCGTATTTCAATAACCATCAGGAGGCTTCAAGTAGCTTCATCTTCCTCCGACGAAGAAAACTCTTGGGCCCAATCTCGAAGCTTGGGTGCAGCATGGCCCTGTATCCATTTCAGGGCTTCATTCAGATCATTGAACAGAAACAATCTGCTCTGATGGACGATTCGCAGGTGGGCTGGAAATATTAACCCATGAGAGATTCCAGCCTCCCTTAACAGGGCCCTTGCTCAGTCAAACTTTTTTCTCTTTTGGCGGGTGGCATATCCAGTATCGGGAAACAGCCGAATCTGTTCTCCATCACATAGCAGGGATCTTTTATTTCTAGCCATAGCCAGAATAAAATCCCTTGAGTCGATCCCATCTGTGACTACTAATACTGCCCTTGGAGCTTCTGGGTTGTCTGTCCTGCTGCGAGGGTTTACCAGATAGGCCTTCTGTATTTTTTAGGCCCGATCTGAGACCTCCTCCCCAAGTTGTTGAACCAGTCATTCTTGAAGAAAAAGAAGATGTTCCCCCTAGCATTCCTCCGGTAGCCCCAGGATGCGAATGTGGGCTGGTCTTGTCTGATTTTCTAGTGTTTCGAGGCAAGATTTTAGGTATTTTCTTTTATGATCATCGCCACTGCTCCCATCACTGAATTGGCCCTCTTAGAGGCTTCGGCCGATGCTCCTTGAACTGCATCCAACCTTGTTTCAATACCAACTACCCGATTAGTTAGGGCATCAAATTTATCTGATAGCCCTGTGACGGATGCTATAATTCCATTAAGCTTCAGTCCGATAGTCTGAAGTGACTCTTCAGGCAACACTTCCCCTGTTTCTGTAGCTGGACCTGGATGAGACCTCATGGCAGGTACTCCTGGAGGATTTTTAGATCTTGCGCCCTCACCTGCCATTTTATCCTTATGAGGATTACCCGTTGTAAACAGCACAACTTCAGATACAGATAGCACTGATTTTAACTCTGTAATAGTACATAAAAAAGCACAATAAATTCAAACTTTATAGCAAGATTGAAGGAGCTCTAGAGGGAAACAGCCATCTTGCTCGGGCTCCACAGCGCCCCAACCCCGCTGAACCACTTGTGATCTGGTGTCAGCAATTTGAGCACATCAGGTGCTGATGCTACTGTAGGGGAGCAGCCAGGATTGACTTGATTAAGCCTCCTATAATCAATTGTAAGTCTCCATGATCCCGTGGGTTTTTTCACTGGCCAAGTAGGTGAATTGACAGTCGAGACACAAGGCCTGATTACACCTTGTTTGAAGAGTGACTGAATGGTTTCTGTGCGTGATGGTAAGGTCTCAGCAGGAAAGGGATATTGCCTTTGCCTGTCATGTGGTGGGCGTGGGATTTCAATTATAGTCTGCATTCTCCCACAATCATGCTTTCGCGTGGCATAAACATCCAGATGCTTCTGCAGGATGGGTGAGAGTTTCTTGAAAACCTCATGGTTCTAGAATACAGCAATGATGTCATATTCCTTGTCATTGGTGGTAATAGCTGCAAACACATGCGAATCAGAAATCATGACTGTATGGTACTGTTCTCTGATTTGGATCAGAAGCATGTTGGCGAGATCCACCACACAGCCATCTGGAGCGAGAAAATCAATTTCAAAGATACTGGGATGATCGTGTAACACCATGAGATCGAAGGTATGGTGTGAGTTTAGGCTGCCTATAGCCACTGGAAGTACAATAGAGTGGTACGTAGACAGCTTCACGCCATCCACGCCTGACGTGTTGGTCCTCCATCCGGTGGACCAAGAAGAATTTGCTGGGTCCTCATCATGTAATAGAGACACAGCCATGCCTGTATCAAGTAGCATAGTTAGTTGGCGGCCCCCGACCACGGCCTTTGTGCAAGGCCTTCCATTTGTGTCCAAAGTGAGCTTGTTCACAATACAGACTGGGGCCTGTAGTTGTCAATCCAAACTGCCAGTACCAGGAAGCTCATGGAAGAGGGTTTGGACATGTTCTTGTCCGGCCTCTTCCAGGTCCTGGATAGCCACAACAAAGGGTATAGCATCAGGGTGAGGTCTACTGTGGCCTATTTCCCCATGGTTCCGGTGTCCCCATGGCCTAGTGAGACCTGTTGTCCAGGGGCTAGGGCTACAACAGTGCGTGTCAGAACCGCATCCACTACCGATCAGACTTGACCCAGAGGATTCCAGAGGTTTTTATTCTCTTCTGCCATCTCTTGGTAGGAAGGGCCTGATCGATTATTTTGATTGCCCAAGAATCAGAATTCCAATTGCATTTGTTCTTGTTGTGGTTCCGGTTCCCACCTCCCAACTGGGAGTGCTGTCTGTTGTCCGAAGATGCAGGCTTTTTGTTTGGGGCCTTGCCTTCCACTGTATAGTGGGTCGTGGGCTCGCTGGTAGATTGTACTGCGGGCCACCTTTTTCGAACAGGAGTTAAGATCTCGGAGGTAGAGCTGGTACACAAGCTCCGTTTTCCAAAGAATGTCTGCAAATTTGTCTGTTGTGGGGAAAATTGTTGTTTCCACCTTTTCACGGACAACCGGAATCATGTTCCGGAGAAACACATTTTTGTACTCAATCAGGTAGACATCTGTGGCTTCACTCGCAAGATGTTTGCCAGCACAATAGGCCATCCACAACCTCTGATGGAATGTCGCAGGGCTTTCTTTGGCATTTTGTTTTACTGGGTGTGCCAACATTACACCAGCCACACCTGGGTTGTGTACACTAAGGAGTTCTCCTGCGATCTCATCAAAAGTTGCCTTGGTGTCTCAGTGGACCTCTTCTGGGAGTTTCACCTATAGGCCGGGGGTCTAAGGTCTGTTGGAGGATTTGTACCTGGTATTCTTTTTCTAGGCTGAACATCCCACATTTGGAGCATACTTTCTCCAAATGACAGCTGAGATTGTCACTAGGGCCCATGCGGCCTTTGCTGTCAGTGATCTGCTTTACAGAGTGGGCCATCTGAAGGGGATTACTGGGAATACAGTTGGGAGAAGGGTTGTCTAATGCGCCGGGAAGGGCGGCCTCCGCTGCAGTGTCAGCCACAGTTCGAATGACAGAAGCCTGGGCAGCAGCGTCCTTCATCATCTGTTCCATATATATCTTGAAGGCTTGCTTGCTTTCCTCAAGACAATCCTTACTTAGCGAGGGTGGTCTTGATCATTTGATCAATCTCCTGCTTGTTGGCCCTTGTCAGGAAAGCAATCACAGGGGCTGTTCCTAGGCCTCGACCTCCCCCCCCATCATGGGGGTCACCATCTTGGTGTCGCACATGATAATTGTCATTCCGCTGATGATGTAGGGTGGTGCTGTTGTAGCAAGGGGATCTGCCATTTTGCGGGTGGCGGGGGACACTGGACCACAGTGGAGGCGTGACTGGGCACCATCTTGGAAGATGTCATCACCAGAGTCATCATTGCTGGATGTCATGAGGTTGATGGGTGTGTAGTGAAACCCGCCCATCGCCTTGATGTGACCAGCCAACACCTCTCGCTGATGGTGCAGTTTTGCCATCTTTAATCTACAACCTTCATGACTAACTTTTGCAATATTCTGCTCCACACCTTTTGCAACTTCTCTCTGTAACACTATATGCGGTGCTCAATTCGCAGTTGTCCCTGAGCTCCCTATCCTACTCCTCACTTACCCGTTTCAGGTCATCTCACAACTCATCCATCTCATCACGTAGCTATTCATTCATGTAACTCAGTAATCATTCATCTGCAATACCTGTTTCTTATCCTGTTTCAGACTTTCACATTCATCTTGCAACATACTTAAATCTCTCTCACTACCTTGTACAGAACAGTGCAAAAGAGTCTCTTTCTCAGTGCGCAATGACTGAAGTTCAGCTTCGTCATTGCTCCATTTTCAAACTTTCAGACGCCTGCAACCCCATCTCTTTCTTAAGGGATGAGAGTTGCAATCCTAGGGAATGAAACCTCGATTCAGAGGCTTCTAAAGCAGCATATAGAGCCGTGACCAACAGACCTTTAGCCTCATGCTTTTTGGCTGTTTGTCTCGACTCAGAGTGCTGGGTTGAAATCCCCAGCACTGGGTTTTTGGATTGAACTGCATCCAGCGCAAAGTTGCTCCAGCCTCCATGGGAGGTAAGGAAGTTAGAGAGGTCGAGTCTCAAGTCTGCACATATATTTGACATCATGGACATTGTGGCACCAGTTAAAAATCTTGGGGAAATGTAAAAATATTAACCTGCGAGAGGGAGCCGTGCTATGTATCAATCCACAGCAGGCAAATCCAGTAGACAGGTGGGCTACTGTATTCTCATAGTCCTGCAATTCCAAACTGCCATTTGGGCTCAGTGAGTTGGCATCGACTAAGCCCAGTGATCAGCCAGACCTTGCAAGGTGCTACAGAGTTAAAAGTAACAGGTGAGGTGATGCGGGAGTGCACACCTACTGAACCCACAGGGAAGGGAATTTTTCAAGCAACATCTAAACCGCCTGCACATGGTCGCCAATATGTTAGGGCGATTAGCCCTGATCAGATTCTTTGTGGTAATGGAGATGCAAAAGAGACACAGACAAGTTGCATATTGGTAATAAATCTTGTTTATTACACCAAAGGAAATCACAGTTGCCCTAAGAAGTTCTTACCATAAGACACTGGGAGACGAGCCTAGCGTTCCCCCAATACCTCAAGGAGTGAAGAAGGTCACCAAGGGGAATACGTAATACATTACATTATATACTACAAATAATTGCTATGGTTACCATTCATAAGAAGTGGTACTAGATACATAAAATAAGCCCTATTGGCTAAAAGTTAGGTGACTCCACAGTGTTATCTAGTCTTATACAATAAGTGCTAAATCAGTTATATCGAAAAACAAAGGATGCATAGAAGGTACATGGAAAACACAGGATGTAATGTAGTTATACATAAATCAAAAAGATGGCAGCAAAGTCTACTAAATATACAAAGATACCGGTGTCTTTGTCTGCTGTGTGCTGTTTCCAGGCATAGAGAAAGTAAAGTGAAATACAAATCATAATGTTATTCTGATACTCTTATACGGTAAGTGTCTGTGCCCCATATGTTAGTATATTATATGCATAGTATAGCTTGTCTAAGGTGTACAGTAGGATACCATCTGGGGTGTGAGGACCTCGCATAACACACTGGAGTTTTACATTGAGTGGAGATGCAAAAAGGTTCAACTTTAGATGACTCTGTCATTGAGGCATCGGTCAGGAAGCATAGGAAGACGAGGAGCAGTTGTAAAATTTGCAAGTAGCATTTTATTATCAATAACAGTAAAATAAATAAAAATTGTTCAGTAGAACTATTTACAAAGGCAGTATAAGCCGAGAAAACAAAGTTCTTCATCTGAGGGTTTCTTTTTTTCCATCAAGGCATTTATACTCCTCGCTGGGCCAAAGCTGTCCATCTGTCTGTTACTTGGGACCCCAGACAGAGAGGCACATGTGCCCTCTTGCTCCGGTGATGGTCCCTTCCACCCACCCTATTGGCCTAGTGCCCTGGCTCCCTCAGCTTTCGCTGCCCTCTAGCCTCCACTGCAAGGCAGCCAAGAGCTGAAGGAAGCTCAGATCCCTCCCTGGAGAGGAGAGGAGAGCTGCCTGTCAGCAGGTCAGTCCTGCACTGTACTCTCCTCCTGTGCTGACCTCCGATGGCCCATGCTCGTTCCCGAACACAGGTTGCTGATGTCATAAGAGGTAAGACGTCCAGCGCCTCAGCCCTCTATGCCACTGGGCTGTCCCCATCTGAGGGTTTCTTTTCAATTCTAAATCAGTCTCTGTCTCTCACTCTCTCTCTCACAAAAGCATTGCTGCTCTTTTTATAAGTCTTTTCTTGGGAACTCGTTAAGAGACATCCTGTTTCTCACAAAATGTTGTTGCCAGTTTCTTTGCAGAGCAGGCTTGCAAATAGAACAATGTCCCAAGCTGGCCCCCTGCTGACAGTTCCGCAAATGTTTGTGCTGAGTGGCAAGTTTAACCCCCTGAGTTCCATATAGCCTTTTGCAATCATTTCAACAATATATACAGTATATACATTTCAAATTAAGGGATCCCAGTTTCATATAAAGATTCACATATATTTTTATAACCTCAGACATGCAAGGGGAAGAAAAGACAGAAACAGCAAAGGAAAGTAGAGAGATGGTGAGAAGCAAGAATTGCAAGACCAACAGAGTGATCAGTTCCTAGTCTTACAAAAACATTTGGTTGCGCAGCCAGACAGAAAAGGAGAGGCTAGAACAGATCCTTGCATTTAACTCTTCCTGCATAACAAATGGGACAGGGCCTTATTCAACCCAGTCACAGACCCCACCTGTCGAACAGGTCTTCTACTACTGAGGTCAGCATCTTCTACTTGAGCTTTTGACTGTGATCAACTTAGGGCATCTGCCAGGACATTTTGGGATGCCTGGAACATGGACGGCCATTAGTTCGAGACCATGATCCAGAGCCCAGTACCACTCTCATTGCTTACTGGAAGAGGGGGTATGAGTGAGTGCCCCCCCTGCTTGTTGAGATAGTGGACTACACTGATATTGCCCATCTGCACTAGCAGAAGACCCAGTGAAAGATGAGTCTAGAAGGCCTGTAAGGCACAAAGAATGGTCCACATCTCCAGAACATTGATGTGGAGAGAGGTTTCCAACTAGGACCACATCCCCTGTGTTTAGTGGGGCCCCTAAATGGGCTCCCCACCCCAGCCTCAAAGCATCTGTCATAAGAATCTGTTGAGGCAAGGGAAGAAGGAAGAGAACCCCTCTTAACGGATTGCTGGGTTCCATCCACCAAAGCAGAACTTTTTTTGACTGAGGAGGAGACAAGGAACTGCTGTTCTAGGTCATCAGTCTACTGGTCCCACTGGAGTCTGGCTAGAGGCACTGTAGCTGTCACCACTGCCATCAGCCTGAAGAGCCAAAGGAAAGTTCTGTCTGAAACATAGTGGCTATTGTACAACAGACAGGCCTGGGCTATAAGGTGTTCAGCCATGTCCTAGAGCAAGAAAGCCATATCCAGAGCTGTGTCCAGGACTGCTCCAATGTACTAGAGGCATTGGCATGGAATCAAAACTGACTTGGGTGAATTCACAGTGATCCCCAGATCCTGGAATAAATGGGTAGTTGGGCCAGGGTCTGAAGCAGGTGATCTCTGGACTGGGCCTTGAGGAGCCAGTCATCCAGGTAGGGGAAGACACAATGGTTCTCCCTCCTGAGGGCAGCTGCTACTACTGCTAGGCATTTGGTAAATACCCAAGGGGCTGAGGACAAACCAAAAGCAAGGCCCAGAACTGGAAGTGTTCCCCTTGGAACAGAAACCTCAGGCACTGCCTATGGGATGTGTGTATCTTGATATACAGGTATGCATCTTTTATATCGAGGGAGTACATCCAATCCCCCTAGTGCAGAAGGGGCAACAGACCATGAAGTGTTACCATCTGGAACTTTTTGTACTGAATGAACATACTGAGTTCCCAGAGGTCTAGGATGGGCCTCAGATCCATGATGCATTTGGGGGAAAAGGAAAAAATGGGAGTAGATCTCCCTGCCCTGCTGGTCCATGGGAATGGGCTCCGCTGCCCTCTTTTGTAGCAGGGAGTGGATTTCCTCCCAGAGCACCGGTATGTGGTCTGGAGAGTAAAAGGACAGAACCAGTTTTTCTGGGGGCCACTCTAGAGAGTGTGGCTGTGCTCTATGAGCTGAAGTACCCAACCATCGTTAGTTATCTCCCGCCACCTGTCCAGGTGTAGGGAGAAATGACCCCTGACAACTGCATCCTGATTTTTTTTTGGGGGGGACGGGCAAGGAGTCAGGTAGAGGAGGCCATAGTGGCTGTGGCACCAGTGCCTCTGAAAGCCTTACTGGCCATGGCAGTAGGGGTGGGCAGAGAGAGGTGGACCCCGGAAGCTTGCTCTGAGGTCTGGCAGTGGGTCTGAACTTGTTGGTTGCCCAACAAAAGGGCACACACTGTCCACTCTTAGCTTGTGTGTGGTACAGTGGAGTGGACTGACCTTAGGGTACATGCAGAGGCCTGTAGGGCATTAAGGATCTGCTGGGTATTGACTCCAAACAATTTATAACCTCTGAAGGGGCATTCAGGATAGATAACTGAACTTTCTGGGTGAACCCCAACATCCTAAGCCAGAAGTGCCAGCGTAGACAGACTCTGGCCACTGCCACCCTGGCCAAAGCATCAACAGTGTTATAGGCCAAGTGAAAGAGGTGCATACTGATGTCAGCCCTCGACTGGAGGAAGTGCAAGAGCTGCTGCTTTCTCTTGTCATCAGAAAGGCCATTAGCCAATTCCTGGGCCTACTCCAAACAAAGGCTGAGGAACTGGACGATATGGGCCATGTAGTTCAAGACCCGGGTGGCAGAGATGAAAGTCCTCTTTCCCAGTAAGTCCAACCTCTGTTATTCTTTGTCCAGGGGGAGTGAACTTAAGTGTTTGGGCTGTTTGGTGCAGTCATGGGCAGCATTGATGACCACTGAATTGGCCTGTGCCTGCTCAGTGAAGAATGGCTTCCCTGCTGGAGCATGGTGAAGTTTGTCTGCCTTCCTGGGCATAGTGGGGACCTGGTTAGGGTGGTGATATGGTGGCATCCTCAAAGGGTTCAATCAGAGGAGGAACCACCGACAGAGGAGCATCAGGCATGTGTAGGTATGTAGCTAACCGATGTCTGCCGGGGTCCTGCTCCTTAGTATCAAATTCCATTGCCACCTGCATCTGGTAGAGAATACCCATGAACACTGGATCATCTGGAGGGGATCAAGGAATATATTTCGAGGTGTCTTCCCCATCCAACTAGACCATGGAGGTAGAGTGAGAAGGGGTCACACCTTCCCTATAGTCTTCATCTTCCTCCTCATCTTTGCCAGGGAACTGAAGGTCCAGGTGATATTCATTCCCTTCTCCTGAAGGTCTGGAAGGAGAGTGGGGGGTCCAGCCATGTGGGGGCACTGGAGTTGTGGGTGTGGGAGCCAGCATTGGGAGTGCTTTAGGGACTGGATCTGTGGGGCCACCAGAGGGCTGCATAAAGTCCCATAGTGAAAAAAGCAAAGAAGGAAAGTCCACTGTAAACAGTGTTGGGTAACTAGGTGGTGCCGGTTAGGGGTGGGCTGGCATAGGCTGCGGAGGAGGAGCCCGCAGCATCAGCCTAATCAACCTAGACCCTGAGGCAGAGTCCTCTGCCTAAGTCCCCCTATGGGACAGCCAAGAAGGCTGGGAGGCAGTCTTGGGCAATGCCAGAGAGGGAAGCAGTTCCAGGGCCAGAGGCACTGACATCGCAGTAGTGGGTGGCAGATGGGTAGACACAGAAGAACCCAAGGCCACTAAGTCTGCACCAG
Source organism: Neoceratodus forsteri (assembly GCA_016271365.2). NCBI lineage: Eukaryota > Metazoa > Chordata > Ceratodontiformes > Ceratodontidae > Neoceratodus > Neoceratodus forsteri. The sequence continues at coordinate 705,631,156 of CM057459.1, read as the reverse complement.
TTGAAGACAGGCCAGCAGAGCTCCCTGATTGTAAGTCTGCCAAAAACAAGGACCAGAACAGCAGGGGTTTGGGTGGTGGGAGAGCAGTCAGACCCAAAGGACCTCTGCCCGCTAAAGTGAGGTTGGCTGGAGGAGCTGCCAGCGGTAGTCCTGTGGAGGAGAGGGCATGGGAAGCAGGCATCATTGTCCCCAAAGTGGAGGACAGCCCCACTGTGGTTGCTGAGAGATGCAGGGACCATGAGCAGGAGGGGAAGGGACCGGGGTTTAGCATGGTCCTTGGCCCTGTGTTTGTCCGAGGTTTTATCCCAGGACTTCAATGGCTGGGTGCTCAAAGGTAGGGCTGGGGAGACCGAGGACCTCCAGGCCTGCAATTCTTTCTCCATATCAGTGACTTTTTTATTGAAGTAGAAAGTTCTCCTAGGTCCACTGATGATGGTGGTTGGTTGCCTGGTTGAAGCAACGGCAGACAAAGCAGGCGATGGCGTCATCTGGGCCTAGGCAGAGAACACAGGTAGAATGGTCATATTTCTCTGGGAGTGGCTTTCCACAGGTGCACTTAGTCATCCAGTGGGAAGACAAAAGAAGGCTGAGATGACATAAACAAAGGGGAAAAATATCACTGAAAAGTGATTAAAAACTGAGGTGAGAAAAAGAAAAGGAAACCAAAGGTAATGGCAGTCGACTAAAGCTGCAGTGATCCAAGAGGTCCAACATGCATTGGTCGACGGTGGGAAAAGAACTGAGAAGGACGTGGGGGCTGCCCACTCCTATAGCGTAGGGTAACATTGGACATCTAACTTCAGGGTGGGTGGCCCCCTGGTAGACTGCCAGCTAGAAAGTTTTTCTGTGTGGTCCTAGTGCCTGGTGGCTATAGTTCCATAGGTGTGACCTGCTGCAAGAAATATCCCTGAAGTCAGATGTGTATTTACAGACTGCTATATTACTACTTTCTCAGTGCAGGATTTTAAACCACATATCCAACAATGTTCTGGCCCACATTTTTGAGACTTGGTCAATTACCCCTTGGTCCAGACAGTTGAATAGTTTCATTTTCATTTCTTCCACCCTCTCTAATACTACCCAAGTGGTCCCTTGTTACCTAAGATAATCCTGAAAGTGTTGCAGCTGGCAGGTGTGGTAGTAATCCTGTATACTGGGAAAGTACAGTTACATAAGAACTTACAGTAACCATAGATCTTCAAGAGGAGCTCTTGCAGAAGGCAACACCTGTAGGACTGAAGCCACCAGGTGCCAGCACCACATGGAAAACTTCTAGCTAGCAGTCTGTCTGGGGGGACCAGCCCCACAGGCATCAGCACGCTGACATCTGCCTGTTCTATAAAGGGGGCAGTCCCCCCACACCTACCTCAGTTCTCCCACTGGAGACTCCAAGCAGGTGGCGAAATGAAGAACTGAGGTGGGTCCTCAGAGCTGAGGAAAAGGCAAAAGCAGAAGTAGTGCAAGAAAGAAGAAACTAACAGGGAAGGAGGGAGGAAAAGCAGTGCCTGCTGCAAGAGCTCCTCTCGAAGCTCTACTGTTAAAGTAAGTTCTTACGTAAGTGTACTATCTCATTTGGAGGGGGCTCTTGCAGCAGGCCACACCAGTAGGACTGAGTTCCAAGTAGTACCAGAACTGACCAGAAGGGCAGCCAGGAGGAGGCAGTAGGTGTCACATAGGGTTCAAGAAAGAAGGCCCTGAGGGACTGCGAGGCTGAAATTGGTCCTGCATCGAGTGGCAATGTCCAGACTGTAGTGCTGAATGAAGGTGTGGACAGAGCTCCAGGTGGCAGCTGCACAGATGTCCACAGCAGGCACTTTCTTAAAGCAAGTGGTAGAGACAGCCATACTCCTAGTAGAGTGGCCTTTAACCACCCTGGGCAAGGGCTTGTTGTACTTGAGGTAGCAGTAAACAATGCAATTAGCTAACCACTTCGACAAACACTGTTTTGAAACAGGGTGCTGCCTCTCTCTTGGGAGCAAACAAAACCAACAACTGGTCAGTTTCTCGAACAGACTGGGTGTGATGGGTGTAATACTGAAGCACCTGATGAATGCCCAAAGTATGGAGTAAGGCCTCCCCCTGATTAGAATACTCGGGGAAATAAACTGGTAGGTGTATGGATTGATTTTTAAGTAAACTCAGATGCTACCTTAGGCAAAAATTTAGGATTAGTACACAAAGACACCCTGTCTTTGTGAAGTGCCAAATAAGGCTCTTTACACATCAGAGCCTGAAGCTTGGAAATCCTCTAAGCAGAAGTAATGGCAACCAAAAAGAGCACTTTCCAAGACAGAAAGTGCAGCTCACAACTCGCGGCAGAGTGAAGTTTTCTAGCATGAAAAGAAGGTCCCACGGAGGGACAGGGTCCCGAATGGGGGGCTTCAAATGCAGGATACCCCTCAAGAATGTGCAGGACATCTCCAGCTGGGCAACTGATTTGCCCTCAATAGGTGCATGGTGTGCAGAGATGGCAGAAAGGAGCACCTTAAGGGAGGGGTACCCCAAGCCTGAGTCCGAAAGGGAGAGTAGGTACTCCAAATTTAGGCTCACCAGACATGTGAATCGATCCAGGTGATGAGCAGCAGCCCACAAGGAGAAACACTTCCACTTTAAGGTGTAGGTGGCTCTAGTGGAAGGCTTTATAGCAGCCACCAGGACATCAACAACCCTAGAGGTTACCCCAAAGCAGGTGATAGCTAAGTCTGCAGAAGCAACACACATAGATGCAGGGACTTGAGGTCCGGGTGGATCAGGGTGCCCTGTTACTGAGAGAGCAAGTCACTGCACAGGGCTAAGGGTAATGGAGGTTCCACTGCCAGCTGCTGTAGTAGGGGGAACCAAATCTGACTCGGCCAATAGGGGGACTATGAGGATCATCTCTGCCCCCTCTGCCTGAAGCTTGTAGGAACCTCTGCAGGAGTGGGAAGGGAAGGGAAGGGAAGGGAGGGAAGGCATACACAAACTTCCCCTTCCACAAGAGGGAAATGTCGCACCAGAAAACTCCATGGCCCTGGATCAAGCAAGCAGAAAAGTGGCAGTGTTGCATTGAATGGGAATGCAAAAAGGTCCAACTCTGGATGGCCCCACCTGTCAAAGAGATCTTTGACTACTGAGGGAAGAAGTTCCCACTCTTGAGCCCTCTACCTGGATTGGCTGAGATTGTCGGCCAGGACATTTTGGGTACCTGGAACATGAACAGCCTAGAGCTCCAGGTTGTGCTCGATGGCCCGGTACCAGACTCTCATTGCCTTCCGACAAAGTGGGTATGAGTGAGTGTACCCCTGCTTGTTCATGTAGTACACTACCAACATGAACATCTGTACCAGAAGCAGATTTGGAAGAATGTGGTCTGAAAGCTTGTAGAGCATAAAGAGCCGCTCGCATCTCCATCACATTGATGGGGAGACCTCTGCTCTGCCTCAGACCAAGTCCCCTGTGTTTAGGGGTCATCCAGGTGAGCACCCCAGCCAATACCTGAGGCATCTGTCATGAGAATTTGCTGAGGGTCCACAGCCCGGAAGGCATCCCATGTAGGAGATTGGCAGTGTTCTGCCACCACTCCAAGGTCCTCCTCACCGGATCGGAGACCATGACTGGTTGATCTAGGTCATCTGTGCCTTGGTCCCACTGGACTCAAAGGGTCCATTGTGGAATCTGTATATGCAGGTGGGCCAGGGAGACCATAGCTATGGCTGCCACCATGTGCCCCAACAAGAGTAAAAATGCCCAGGCCGGGAACTGGCAACTGGATGAAACAAGATGAGTCTGCTCTATCAAGCAGTCTGCCTTGTCCTCTGGCAGGAAAGCTGTGCCTGGGGAAGAGTCCAGGACCACCCCAATATACAGGAGGTGCTGGCACAGAGACAGGTAAAACTTTGGCAGGTTGACTGTGATCCCCATGGCCTGGAAAAGCTGAAATGTGCATTCCAGGGTCTGTAGCAGGAGATCCCTGGAGGGAGTTGTTAGTAGCCACTCATCCAGGTAGGGGAACATGTAAAAGCACTATCTCCTTAGAGATGCTGCCACCACTGCTAGGCACTTGGTAAAAATCTGAGGTGCCGAAGAAAGGCCAAAAGGGACAGCCCAGAACTGAAATTGGTCCTCCTGGATGCAGAAATGGAGGAAACGGCATTGGGTCAGATAGACCTAGATATAAAGATAGGCATTCTACATGTCCATGGAACAGAGTCAGCCCTCCTGGTAAAGGAGGGGCAGAAACTCCTGGAGAGTAACCATTCTTAAGTGTTTGTACTCTATGTACAGATTCAGGTGGCTGAGGCCCAGGATTGGTCTCAAGTCCTCATCTTGGGGTCGAGGAAAAAGAGAAAGTAAAAACACCTTCCTCTTTGAGCCTGGAGGATAGGCTTTATGGTCGTCTTGTGCAGGAGAACCTGAATCTCTTCCTGAATGAGGGAGAGGTGGGATGAAGGGTAATGGGAGGGCAAGGAAGGGTGGTTCAGAGAAAACTCCAAAAATTCCCAGCTGTGGGCACTCATGGGGCCCTAGGAGCAGCTGCTGTGGGGGATTTAAGCCTTGCACTTGAAGGAGGCCTTCACCTGCTGGCCCCTGGTGGGCTGGCGAGAGGACTGACAAAAGACTGATGCTGGGCAGTCCAAGGCTGAGAGTGGTATAGGGAATGAACTGACCTAGGAGCCATACCAGATTCCTGGAGGCGGGAGATGATGTCCTGAGCATCACCCCTGAACAGGACGGAGCCTCTCAAAGGGGCATCCAAGATTCTGGCTTGAACATCAGGAGCAAAGCCAGACACCCTAAGCCATAAATGGCGATGAAGACAGCTCCCTCTCACCGCCCCATACCAGGAGGCATCAACAGCAGTGTATGCCACCCGCAGGACATGAATGCCCACATCTGAACCTGACTTTAAGAGTTGGGACAGCTGAGTTTTGGTAGTATCCTCAGGAAGAGTATGTACCAGATCCCTCGTCTGATCCCGGGGGACATTTTGCTTCTGCACCATATGGGCCAAATAGGTTGCAGAGGCATACATTTGCTTGCCCCACTGATCAAGCTGTTGAGACTCCTTGTCAGGGGGTGGGCAATAAGATGCTTGGGTCTCTTAGTGTAGTCAAGGGCCACATTCATGATCACAGAGTCCACCATGGGGTGCTCCCCAAAGAAGGGCTTACCTACTGGCACATGATATAGGCAGTCAGCCTTCTTAGGTAAGGGCGGAGTGGTAGTGGTATGGTTCCACACTACCTTGGTGACATCCTCGTATGAGTCAATTAAAGGAGGTACCACCAAGGGGAGGGTATCCTTCTTCCTCAGATGGTTAAGTAGTGATGCTCTGGGTCCAGCTCCTCTGTCTCCCATCCCATGAGGGACTGGATATGATGCTTAATGTCAAGGAATGTAGGGTCATCAGAAGGGAATTTAGGTGCCTCCTTTTCCTGCTCCTGCCCCTCAGAGTCATCCCCAGAGCCCACAGAAGACTCTGAAAAGGAAAAGTCATCACCAGAAGGGTCACTGTCAGGGACCAGCGTCAGGGGTGATGGTCCTCCAATCACAGGCAGGAGCCACTCTCAGAGTGTCCCTTAGATTACCCTACAATACAGGGTTCACTGGGTTCCACCTGGTCCAGGTTCTGAGGTGGAGGGTCTGGGGGGGGAATGAGTTCAGACAGTCTCCTGGGTATGTCCTTATTCTGCATAAAGGACCACCAAGCAGAGAAAAGTGCATTATAATCCACTGGCTGAGGTAGATTGTAGACTGGAGGATACAGATACCGTGGTGGTGGGTATGGGTATGTCAGTGGGGGAGCCAACATAGGGTACCCCAGCATATGCCCAACCAGCACTGGCTGTGGATCTCAAGGAGATCTAGCAGGCATCAGCCATGGTGATGGCTGAGGCCGAGGCAACAACTGTGGAGTCAGCTGAGGCATCAGCAGGGCCAGTGCCTGTCTGACTGGCAAAGGCTGATGATGGTCTGGGGATGAAGTCAACATTGGCCCCACTGATAAAGGTGATGCCTGTGGGGGAAGAGGGCCACTGACACAAGGGCAAGGGCAATGCCTGAGTGGAGGAAGAGGTGAGTGCATGCATCGGGCGATGTCTAACAGGACTAGCGTCAGCCCTGGAGTTGGGTACTAACGACAGCAACACCTTGGCTGGGGGGCAATGGTCAAGGAACCCCTGTCAGAGGTTCCAACCTCGGCAGAGCCACCTGGCTGAGTGCCCATGGAAGCTAAGAGCCTGACTATCCGGGGCTGGGAGGCAGGGGACATCTGCTGCCCAGAAGAACTGCTGCCTAGGATAGAGATATGGGCAGGCTGTGGAGCCATCGGTATCCCAGAGGAAGTGAGGGCTGACAGGGCTGGAGGAGCCAATCCCCTGCATGAGGAAGACCAAGAGGCAGTGGCCAGTCTGTATGGTGACTGTGAGTGAGAGACTGACTGAGAACAGTCTCGGTGCCTGTGCTTCCCACCTGATTTCCTCTCCTTCTGGGAAGCGGCAGCCTGGAAGATTGAGCTGGGGAGCCTGAAGAATGTCTGGCCTACAGCTCCTTCTCCAATCCAGTCAACTTCTGCTTGAGAAGGTAACTCTCCAGGGGTCTTCAAACAACATCTCCATGTGGCCTGGTTGAAGTCTTGGCAGAACTGGCAGACTTCGGTGTCGTGGTTGAGGCCTAGGCTGAGCAGGCAGGCAAAGTGGTAGTCTTTAGCAGAAATTTGCTTGCCGCAGGCATACTTGGTCGATGGGAAGATGAGTCTGGAGGAGAAGACAAACCACATCGAGAAAACACTGAAAACTTGATGTTTTAAATGCTTAAAGAAAAACAAAAGTGTGGTTACATGCAAGAAAATGGTCGACTGTAACTGGTGTCTGTGAAGGTCTGACATACGTGGGTTGATGGCAGGAAAAGAACTGAGGTAGGTGTGGAGGACCTCCCCCTTTATAGGATAGGTGGACATCAGTGTGCCAACATCAGCGGGGGTACTCCCCCATGATAGACTGCTAGCTAAAAGTTTTCCATGTGGTCTTGGCACCTGGCAGCTTCAGTCCTACTGGTGTTGCCTTCTGCAAGAGCCCCCTTGAAGTAAGATCCACTAATTGTCCTGAGTCTGTCTAGTGTTAATAATGTCTAATGCACTCTGTATTTTGAGTTGCCCCATGAAAATGTTGATGTTTCTGTTACAAATGCACTCTGCAGGTTAGGTCCTTTGCTCCCACAGTGCCAACCTTGAAGTGCAATTGTGTGAACAGGAGACAAACAGGGTAACCCTCCTGTCTGTTTTGGGTCTGAACCACCTACCAGCCTCAAGTGCTGGGGGTCAAATGTGAACCTTATGCTAGCATAGCCAGTTAACAGGTTCAGATATATATTCTATTCAGGGAAATGCAATTTAATCCTTCACCCAGTGGCACCCAGCCAGGTTCCCAAAATGTACCCTCACGACTCAATATGAGACCTAGGTATATTCTTACCTTTAGCAAGATTAGTAACACATTCAAGCCCTTAACAGCTGTCAGAATTAAACACTGGTTCAGCATTCAGTGTCAGTGGCTCAGTAGGTAGCACACTCGCCTCTGAGGCTGGGAGATCAGAGGGCTGTGGGTTCAGTTCCCACATCTGGCACTTGGGTTAATATCCCAGTATTGACATTGTAGTACAGCATGAGAGGGGTGCTGCACTTCCGAGGTGCCGTCTTTCAGATGAGACATTAAACCGAGGTCCCATCTTCCTGGATTGGTGGTAGTTCAGGTGGATGTTAAAGATCCCATGGTGCTTATCGAAAAGAGTAGGGGAATTTCCCCCGGTGTCCTGGCCAAATTTCCCTCATTCACTAAAAATACCACCAACAGCTTAATCTGGTTCAAGGTCAGTTGGTATTCATCTGTTTCCCCTCCCCCGGGTCATGCCTGAAAATAGGCAGGATTTGTCTAGTGCACTTACCCGGTCAACAAAAACTAAATAAATAAATTCACATGCAAGAGAAAACAGAAAACACAGGCAGTATTTCAAGGAAAGTATTGTTTACTAAAAGTTTGAAATAGATGAAATACCAAATACAGAACATATACAATAATTACTTACATTCAACAAATTAGGAAAATTTCAGAACAAAACGCCTGCTAAATACTTAAAGGTTCCAGCTGAATTATCTCTTTCTAAAGCGCCTAATTACCAGTCCACAGACTGGCTTGGATTTTCAGAGAGTCCTTCTGCACCACCTTCTCAGATGCAAGCAATATTCAAAAGTCAGTTTTCTCCACCTCCTGGTGATGTCACCCATTAGGTCACTGTTAGATCTGTGATAAATATGTAATCTGAGTATGGATATCCACAAGGATGTATGTTATTACTGTGAAAATAAGCAACTAGCAATTTCCCAAAACATGAGTCTCTTTGATCAAAACATTACCTTTGCTGTTTCATAACCCCACCATCTGTCACTAGTTCTCTGTTAGGTGAGAAAACCATAAAGGATCAGCCAAATGACTTCCCTTCCTGCTAGGTCCTAACATTCATATTTAGTTTCCAGCTTCAAAAGCAGGAAGAGGTTATAAGGGCTAACTAGTGGTGTACCGCAGGGTTCAGTACTGGGTCCAGTCCTTTTTAATGTCTTTATAAGTGACATTGCAGATGGACTGGAAGGAAAAGTATGTTTCTTTGCAGATGACACAAAGATCTGCAACAGGGTTGATACACAAGGAGGTGTGGAAAGGATGAGAAGGGACTTGGCAAGGTTGGAGGAATGGTCAGAAGTATGGCAGCTTGGATTCAATGTAAAGAAGTGCAAAAATAATGCACCTGGGAAACAAAAACCCAGAGGAAGGTTACACGGGGGGGGGGTAAATAACAACAACAAAAATGGAAAGGGACCTGAGGGTAATCATATCAGATGATCTTAAGGTTAGCAAGCAATGTGAGAAGGCAGTAGGGAGGGTTGGGATGCATCATCAGCAGAGAACAGGAAGTTGTTATCCCTTTGTATAGACAGTGGTGAGACCCCATCTGGAGTACTGCATCCAGTTCTGGAGACCCCATCTCCGCAAGGACATAAACAGAATAGAGGCAGTCCAGAGGAGGGCAACTAAAATGGTGCAGGGTCTGCAAGAGAAGTCATACAAGGAGAGACTAAAGGAGCTTAATATGTATACCCTTGAGGAAAAGAGGGAAGGGGGGACATGATAGAAACTTTTAAGTACCTCAGTGGAATCAACAAAGTCCAAGAGGGTAGCATCTTTCAGAAAAGAAATGTGCAAGAACAAGGACACAACTTAAAGATGGGGGTGTTCTAGGGCAATGTGGAGGAAGTATTGTTTCACAGAGAGGGTAGTGGATGCATGGAACAGCCTTCCTGAGGAGGTTGTGGGGTCTAAAACTGTGGGAGAATTCAAGAATACATGGAACAGGCATAAGGCAATTCTTGTGGGGGTAAGAAGAAATAGGCTGTTGGTTAACTAGGATCTTCACCTTATCCTGTAGGTAGGGAAATGGGCAAACTAGGTGGGCCAAGTGGTCCTTATCTGCCGTCAGAGTCTATGTTTCTGAAAAACTGTCCCTCTGGAAGGAAGTCTTTAATTAGTGGTTTCACTGGCCAGTGTCATGACAGCCTGCTGCTTCACTCATACTTTTGAGGTCAAAGGTCAAGCCTCTTACACACTGGCTGACTTGTGTGCCAAGCAGTCACAGACAAATTTATAATACAAATATTATACAATATAACAATAAGCAGGTGGCAGAGCATCACAGGTTCCATTTCCAGATTGATTTGGAGATGCCCTTATGTCTCCATTTCCAGATCGTTTTGGAGATACTACTGGTGTTGCCTGCTGCAAGAGCCCCCTCAAAATAAGATCCATTAATGGTCCTGAGCCTGTCTAGTGTTATTGTCTACTGCACTCTGGATTTTGAGTTGCCCCTTGAAAATATTGACATCTCCAGTTCCAGATTGATTTGGAGATGCCCTTATGTCTCCATTTCCAGATCATTTTGGAGATCCCCACAGTAGCATAGAGTTCATATATCTCGTCAAATGTTAAATTCCAGCCAATCAGTGTACACCACATCATTTGACAGGTGGGCGTGGCCTAAAATGGACCAATCAGAATCTTTCCCATATGGCACAGGAAGTCCTGCCTCTGCACAGGATGTCCCACCTTAAATGCAGGGCATCCCACATCAAACACAGGAAGTGACATACGAAATGCAGGAAATTATATATTCTCGAACTGGAAATGACACATCATTCCCGTTCTACATCCCTACATCCTTCCTCCTCCATCCCCAGCCCCCTCGAACCTCCACAACACCATCCAAGCTCAAACCCAAGTCCGTCCTCCATCCCCTCGAACCACAACCACCCCATCCTAGCTTAAACCAGAATCCATCCTCTGCCTCTCAACCCCCTGCCACAATATCTTAGCACAAACTCTCCTGTTCTCCCACCTTGTCCCACCACCACCCTTGCAGCCATCACCTACCTGGAACTTCAGTCTCTCTCTCCCCTCCTCTCTCCATGCCCCACCACCACCTACATTGCACCCCATCACCTACCTGGAACCTGAGTCTCTCCCCTTCTCTCACCTTGCCCCACCATCACCTACCTGCCACTCCCTCAACCTCCCCCTGTCGATCTGTGGTATGACTGCAGGGTGCCTTTTTACTCAGGGTAAATTTTTTGTGAAATGTGCTTTGAAGCTCAGAGGACTGTAAGAAAATTTATCTCTTCAGTGTAAGGAAGTTCTTTTAACACAATGCATTTTAAGTGTGTGTGTGTGTGTGTGTGTGTGTGTTGAAGCTGATATTTCAAGGGTTTGTAGTCTAAGTAGAGTGCTTCAAATCCTAAAGTCTGTTTTAAAACTGTCATACTCTCTACATACATTTTCTTTTAAATGAATACACCAGAAAGCTGGTATTTTGATGTCAGAAACTAAACATATTTTTCTATTTCCTTTGAAAAAGATAATTTACAAACATCACTGCTTATCAAAAGTATATATTTCCATTAAATATATATATCAATGTACTGGTGAAAGTATTTGAGTGTTTTAACCTCCAGAAAGCAACAAAAAGTGCTCTGCATTACCTATGTAAAACTGAAAAACCAGTAGACTGCTTCATGGAGACTTTTATACTCTAAGAAACTTAAGAAAATTCCTATTAAAGGTTCATATTAAATATGCCCTGCCCAACATTACAGTATAAAAATCACATACTAGTCATTCTATGTATCACAAGAGATGACATAACTACATTTATCAGAGGTGGTCTGTCTTCCAGAAACCTTTTGCCAGTCTTGTGACGGTCACATAGATTATAGTTAATATTAATAAACCCCCTACTATACATTCTGATTCGTGGTGCTTGTCATAGAAGATGACATCACCATACAGGATCAATGGGATCTGTCTTCTAGAAACCTTGTGATAATCGCATTGCGAGACTTCATCTGGCTAAGTCTTATTTATAGTTAGGGTCCCAAAGACCAGAAATTCATAGTTTTGAAAACTTTATGAGCATGAACAGCTGGTCTGATTCAGAAGATCTATCTGATAGTGAGACAATGGAAGCTGCTGTTGTATCAATACCAGAACCACAAGGTATGTATTCTTTCTGAAAATGTTTAAAATGTACCTACATGTATGCTTTGTTATTACAACTAAAAGCCAGTCTTTTTTTTGTTTGTTTGTTTTTTTGTTGTCTGATTGGTAGGGGATTTGACAGATAAATACAATGTTATATATCTATTAGGGGCCATCTGTCTTACTACATATGTTTTGTAAAATGGTGGGGGTAATCTTTGAACATTGTGGTTGGGGGTGGGGGTTGATTCATATTGGGTTAATGTAAATGTTTGTAGATAATAAACAAATGTATTTATATTGCCTTAAATGCTCCTTAGTGCTAGTTTGAGAAAATAGCATGCATTTACATTGTTTTACATAAATATCCTCTGTCTGACTGGTGTGTGTGTGTGTGTGTGTGTGTGTCAGATAAAATAGAATGCTATATATCTAGTAGAGGTCATCTATCTTACTAAATATGTTTTGTAAAATGGTGGGGGTAATCTTTGTACCCTGTGGTTGGGGGGGTTGGTTCTTATTGGGTTAATGTAAATGTTTGCAGATAATAAACAAATGTTTTTATATTGCCTTAAATGCTCATTAGTGCTAGTTTGAGAAAATAGCATTCATTTACATTGTTTTACGTAAGTAGCCTCTGTCTGACTGGTGTGTGTGTGTCTGTCAGATAAAATACAATGTTATATATCTACTATGGGTCATCTGTCTTACTAAATATGTTTTGTAAAATGGTGGGGGAAATCTTTGTACATTGTGGTTGGGTGGGTTGGTTCGTATTGATTTAATGTAAATGTTTGCAGATAATAAACAAATGTATTTATAGTGCTTTAAATGCTCCTTAGTGCTAGTTTGAGAAAATAGCATGCATGTACATTGTTTTGCATAAGTAACCTCTGTCTGACTGGTGTGTGTGTGTGTGTGTGTGTGTGTGTGTGTGTGTGTGAGAAAATACAATGTTATATATCTATTAGGAGACATCTGTCTTACTACATAAGTTTGAATAAAATGGGATTAGCTTGTGTTGGGGGTTATGGCTTAACTGCTTTGTAGTTTGAGAAAATATTTGTCATACATTTATATCATCTTAATTGTTTTTTAGTGTAAGTGTGTGTGAATGATCTTTGGAAGATGTCTTCATAACGATGTAAATGAAAGCTAGGCAGCCTTTGATTGATAGTTCTTCTTTGGGGGCAGACATAAAGGACCTAGAGACACTTTAGACCTTACAATTACTCTATAGATACTCCTGTAATGTTTAAAATGCTTAAGTGATAGGTTGATGCTCTGCTTTTTTTCGTCAATAGTTCAAACATGTGCTTCAGGGAAAAGACAACATAAAAAGAGACAGTCAGAAGTTTGTGAAAATGAACAGAGTCCTACTGAAATTGCCACTGCCAGCACTGAAAGTTTAAATGCAATAAATGATGTGTTTAAATTTTAACCAGAGGGTACAACCTTCCACTAGCTCAGGGGTTGCAGACAGAGCTGTGTCTCACCCCAGGATTGAGGAAAGGGACATTGTTGCACTGAAGTCATTGCTGACATTTTTTCCATTAATAGCTGGTGCCTTGTTTAAAGGACTTATGGATCATGGCAGGCTACAGGCCACATCATTGTTTAAAAATTACCTTTTAAATGGTACTGTGATAAAACATGATTTTCTCTGATATGTGTAGCTAAGGAGTTTAACTCAGAGCTGAAACATGCTCTGCAGGTAACAGAAATGTATCAAACAATCAAAGCGCTGGAACTGAAACTGTCTCAGAAACAGTGACAAGACAGAAAATCTCACAGACTGAATAAAAAGGGGGTCAACACTAAAAGAATGACAAAAAATAGTAGATGAGGGAAAAGAATCACATGGGATAAAAATAGAACCCTAGAACATCTGAGAAAGAAAATAAGGTGTGCCAAAATCATATTACAACATAGGGCATCACAGCAGCTTGTTGAAAATCAACCAGATGCAGAATTAGAAAACCAGTAGCCCCCTCGTTTTTTTTTTTTAGAAAGAATTCAGCATTATGAACATATGCTACAAAACTTGAGCACAGAATTTTATCAGACATTTAGGTTTGTAAATCTTGATAGACTAGCCTCATTCAAGCTGTGCAATCAAGAATTCAAGAACTTTTAGACCACATTATCCCTCAGTTAGGGGTACATGACTTTCTACAATTGCATTTTGAGTGCTAGCTCTTTAAATCACCCCTTGTTCTCAAGGAGAACATGCCCTAAAGAGTTAAATGCTGGTATATTCTTAGATCACATAACTGACACGTTACAAAGCAATGCTGAAGTCATTGCTGATGATTCTTTACAGTTGGTGGTAACAACCATCAGAAACCAGGAGGGTGGTTGGGTGGGGTGTAGACGTACACTGAGTTCTATCCTCTATAGCAAAATAATTGATAAAAAGCGACGTTACTTGATTGATTTAAGCAATAGAGATAATGTTTTTTGTTTTGCTGGAAGTGAACTTGCACTTCTAAACAGACATCTGATCGACAATCAGTTGAACAGTAAGGCTAAAATACTGCATGCTGAGATAAGTTTGTCAGAACACACACCTGTCAGTTTCAGTGATGTGCCACAATTTGAACAGTTTTTAGGAGTAACTATTAAGGTTCTGTATCATAATGAAGGACATTGGCAAACATTTTCAACAGGGTCTGGGAGCTATCCTAAAACATTGTTTGTATTACATCATAACAAATGTCAAGAACTTTATAGGGGCCAGATACCTCTGTGAATACTGCCAGTCAGCCTTCAATCACAAAAAATCATCACCCATGCACTCTTTTGTGTAAGGTGTGCTGTGATTCAATCTGTGCAGAACAGATTGCCAGTATAGCGAAATATCCAAAATGTAACAAAATTTGTAGATCCTTAGATTGTCTGGAGAGGCACATGACCAAAGCTGATTTAGGCATGATCCCCTGTGACTCAAGCAAGCTATGTGAAGAATGTTTTGACGCATACAAAGGAAATCATAAATGTAAAATGGGCAGATGTCTTAGATGTGGTTCTCTTATGACTGCTGATAAACATTTGTGTTACATGTCTCCACTGAAACAAGTGAAGACCTCTGAGAAATATATATAGTGCTTGATTTTGAGGCCAGACAAGAAACAGGAACACACACACCAAATTATGTCTACGCCAAGCAACTGGATGATGGCAGATGTTGGGCATTTGAAGGAGATGACTGTGTAAAAGATTTTGTCAGGCACTTTGTAGACACACCATTCAAACACTACACATGTATAGCTCACAATGCCAAAGGCTATGACAGCTATTTTATTGTTAGCTAGTCAATGAAAAAATTGGTATCAGATTGCTCACAAAAGGAGGGAAATTGCTCTTCATGATGGTATCTGCACTACACATTAGATTTATAGATTCACTGTTTCCTGCCAATGTGTTTGTCTAAAATCCCAGACACATTTGACTTTGAAAATGAGATTGCTAAAGGGTATTTTCCACATTTTTTTTTAACACCAAGGCCAATGAAAACTATGTAGGTCCCCTGCCGGATGCCAAATTTTATGGGGTAGATTATATGATGCCTAGAGAAAAAGCAGAGTTCATGCAGTGGTACCTAGTCAACCAACATACAAAATTTGATCTGAAAAAAGAGCTTCGCTACTATTGTCAGTTAGATGTTGAAATTCTTTGAGAAACCTGTGACAAATTTAGACAAGAAATGATGAACATGACAGCCATGCAGGTTTTAAAACAGTCAGATGGTGACATTTTAGAGCACGAAGAGATTCATTTAGATCCCTTTCAATATACGACCATAGCATCTGTCTGCATGGCCACATACAGATTCATGTTTTTGAAAGAACACACACTCACAGTTCTCCCCCCAGATAATTACCACGGCCTGCAAAAGAGGTTCTCCACACCTGTGATACAGTAGTTAATGTACATAGCAGAGAAAAAAACACTGATATTCAGCATGCAGTACAGGGTGGGGAATTTAAAGTGGGGCCAAATTTTCTCGATGGTTACTCGATAATTAATGGGGTTCCCACTGCCTTTGACTTCAATGGGTGTTTATGTTGCAACATCTGTTACTGTGAAAAAGATTGAAATCATATGACAGGTACAACTTTTGGGCAGTTATTCAATCGGACCATGCACAAGGTTCATTTTTTTAAAAGTCAGGCGTTTGCCATTAGAGTCCTGTGGGAACATGAGTGGAGGGAAATGTTAGCCACAGATCGGGGGCAGACTGATTTTTTTAAGGAACAGGTAACTACCCCAACTTCTTGAACCTAGAGAGTCACTGTTTGGGGGACAAACAAATGCAATTTCTCTGTACTATAAGATACAGCGCAATGAGACAATCTGCTATTATGATTTTACTAGCCTGTACCCTTTTATCAACAAAACTAAACAGTACCCAGTGGGTCACCCTGCCATCATTTATAAGAACTTTGCTGACATGAATCAGTAATTTGGTTTGACAAAAATAAAAGTTTTAACCCCTAGAGGTCTCTTTTTTTCCAGTGCTGCCATCCAGGATTGGAAAAAAAATATATTCACATTATGTCATGCATATGCAGAAGACAAAGTTCAGACACCGTGCACACACAATGATGAACAAAGGGCACTGACTGGCACCTACTGTAACATGGAACTAAACCTGGCACTGTTAAAAAGGGTACGAGATCTTAAAAATTTATGAAGTGTGGCATTTTAGAGAGTCATCAACAGAACTGTTTGCAGATTACATCAAACTGCATCTGAAAGGCAACCAAAAGGCATCTGGCTTCCCTTCATGGGTAAAAAATGAAGCAGATAATGTCAGGTATATACAGCAGTATTTTGAAAGAGAAAATATGCATTTGAACCCCGCTGACATCGCTGTTAACCCCACAAAGAGACAGATATCTAAACTGTTCTTAAATTCTCTTTGGAGGAAATTTGGACAGAGAGTTAATTTGCCCACCACCAGTTTAGTATCAGACCCCGATGAGCTTTTCCAATATGTGTTTGCTCCTATTATGATGTGGCCTTGTGCTGGTTCATCGATGATGAAACAGCGTGTTTATGCTGGAAATATACCAGAGACCACTACCCAAATTCTAACAATGTCAACATATTCATAGCTAGTTTCACCACTGCATATGCCAGACTTGATCTCTACAAGCTGCTAGATAAGTTACAGGACAGGTGCCTGTATCACGACACAGACTCTCTCATTTTTGTGTCTAGACCGGGTGACTGGAAGCCCCCTCTAGGTGACTATTTAGGGGAAATGACTAGTGAGCTTCCTCCAGATAAGCACATTACTGAGTTTGTGTCTGCAGGTCCCAAGATGTATGGGTACCGGCAACCTGGAGGACAAATTGTCATTCAAGTGAAAGGCTTCACTCTTAATGTAGGTAACTGTGAACACATGAATTTTGACAGCTTAAAATATCTGGTTTTTGATTACTCAGGGTCACAGACATCTAAAGAAATCACAGTGAGGCAACCCAGCATAGTTAGAAAGAAAAAACAGTGGTCCCTTGAAACAAGAACGCTGTCCAAGACCCAAAGAGTAGTTTATGATAAACGAGTTTTACAATCAGATTTCAGAACACTTCCTTATGGATACTGAGGACTGAAAATGGATATCAGGTTGCAGCATCCCTTTACTTGTCTGTTGGATGGCCCATCTAACAGTAGGAAAAGCTTCTTCATAAAGCAGTTGTTGGAAAATTATGATACCACTTTATCACATAAAGCTGAAAATATTGTCTGGTTTTATAGCTGTTGGCAACCTGTGTACAATGAACTGCTGTTAAAGTTTCCGCAAATTAGATTTGTGGAGGGGCTACCAGCGTCATTCACTGATGATGATCTCTTACCCCAGGGGAAGATGAATTTTGTTGTAGATGATTTAATGGACTCTGCCTGCCAAAATAGTGAAGTTGAGTATGGGTTTACCAAGTACAGCCATCATAAACAGCTAACGATATTTCTAATTGTACAGAATGTATTTTGTCAAGGCAAGAAAAGCCGGACCATCATGCTTAATATCAAATATATGGTCCTGTTTAAAAACCCATGAGACAAGCTGCAGATACAAATACTGGCCGGACAGATGTACTCCAGTCAGACCAAATTTTTTTAGAAGCTTTTGAAGATGCCACAAAAAAACCTTACGGCTATTTATTGGTTGATTTAAGAGCTGGTACGCCAGATGAATACAGGCTGCGCAGTGGGTTGTTCCGACTGACTGGCCTGTGGCATACATCTTGAAAAAAACATATTCTGGTTTTAGAAATACATAATACTGTACTGTCAGTATGTCTAAAAGACTGCAGAGAAACCTCCATGTTTTAAAGTTACTTGTCAGAGGACCTCCCCAATTAAGAAAAGTTATTTTGTGCTCAGCCTCTGATGACTTGATATCCGCCATCACGAAGGTTGCTTTAAACACCCTAAAAGGAAATATACCTTTGTCGGCTAAACAGCTAGCTTTTCTGAGAAAAAGAGGTAGCGTTATAAAAAATTTAAGCAACAGGAAAGTGCCTTTAAAAAGAAAAAACAGATTGTAAACCAGACATGCGGATTCATAGATACGTTGTTGGGTATTGCTATTCCTTTGATTACTAGATTGCTGGCTAACAGATAATGGCTTTTACTCAGAAAATGTATCTGGTACCTCAAAAGCAATTGGACCATATGAAAACAAACTAACCCGATGAGGATATGAGAAAAGTCACAACTTACAGCTTGGATACAGAAATGAGATCTATACAATCACGGACTGATTTATCAGATCATGACAAAGCCAAGCTGTACTCTGCAGTGTTGCAATGTTACCTTACTCTTCTAGTACATCAAGGAGAACAGGCTAAACCCAGTTTGACCTTAAACATGCATGAGAGTGAGGTAGTTTCCAAGCAACCCCTTACTGAGACTCTTTCTGTCACGAGTTCTATGGAAAAAGACATTTTGACCAGTGTTTCTCAAAGGTCTAAAAAAAAAACTGAGATATTACTAAAGCAAATGGCAAAGAACAAGAATATTCTTTTTTGGAATAATATGGGGGAATTGATGTATAAAAGTAGTGTTGTTTCTGGGTCTCTTATGGTCGATTTGGTAAGGGCTACTACAGCCACTCATGCTATCCCTGACCACAAAAAGCCAAAGGGGTGGGATGTATTTGTCAAAGCAGTGGCAGAGGCTAACATGCCCACATCCGTCTTTGGTCATTCAGCAAACAGGAGATATGTTGAGCTAATGTAAAAGCCCTTGAACCCTCTCCACTTAGCAAATGGTCAGTGACACCCAAAAGACATTTAAGAAACCTGTCTGGCTCCCTGTATAAATGTGAATATTATATACCTTAGTGACCGATGTGTACTGACTATTTTGGCATGTTTTTTACAAAAAAGGTATTAACAGTGATGTACGTTATAATCCTACCTCATATTGAATACATTAGCATGTTTTTTTTTAAAAAAGGTACTTACAATTCTCTATTTCATCATCCTACTACATATTGAATATGGTAGTATTTTTTTTTTTCTTTTTTACAAAAGGTGTGTATACTGATGCATGTGAGCCTACCTCATCTTTAGTGTGTAATCATGTTTTTTTTTTAAGGGGCATATCATAATCCTAGCTCAGTGGTATGTCATATGTAATGTGCCTTTTTAAAGAAAAGCTTTTAGTTTTCTGTATTTTATCTATGATTTTATCTGTCATTGTTTTACAACAAATACCTTTTAATATTTTATATATTGTGTCATTATTGAAGACATTGCATATCTGAACATTTCAAACACATGTCCCCCAGAAAAACTGACAAATACACAGAGATCATGAGGGTATATATGATTTTATAAAATGATGGTTGTAAGTCACAAGTGATTGCATATTTTAAATTAATTTAAAAATAAACAAGTCTGAACATGTTGCCATCCCACTGATACAGGCCCTGACATGTTTCAATGTCTGAAAGGGTGACATACAAAACTAATTACCATGGCATAATTTTTGAGAAAATCATTAGAGTACATATTTAGAATTTGATCATAAGAAAGTCCTTTACATCTGTGATGTAAGAAAAAGATGCAGTGAAATCCACAGGTGGCAGAGAAGGTATCTTGCAACTGTGTATTTCGGTATAGAATGGTCTTTGCATTTCTGTTTAAAAAGACCCCAATCCTTTGTGCATAATTGTCAGGATGAAAACCATAGCTATCAAAGAGCTCCCCAGCCCCATTTTCTGAAATGTATACAGCTAACCAGTGCTGTCCAGGGAGGTCATGGGGGTCAGTATTGAAGACTAGTGCTGCTGGAAGGTTTCTCAGTCTCTCCTTGGGTAGCAGATCATAGGGAAACATGCCCAGAAAGCAGTCATGGATGTGTGAGTCATTTGTTACAATTTTTTCCAGCTGCTTTGTGTTCATTTTTATGGTTTATCACATATAATCAAAAATAACATTTCTTTTCTGGTTTATTTCAATGACGTTATCAAACACAGCATAGACAATGAGATTAATTGTTTGTGGAAGGGCTTCTGCAAATCTGATTTCTGTGCTGTGGTTCCCAGTTTTAATTAAAGAGTAATGATCACCACATTCTTGGTCTGGAGTGAGATCAAAGGCAAACAGTGTGCACCCTGTACTAGATTAAAATATTCTCTCACAGCATTTCCATTTCTTAAATCAGGTTGCAGAGGTTTAGCAGGGATTTGTTCACTGTCCAGATACACAGCCACAAAACTAATGTTATAATGTTTAAAGTTAAAGAGGTTTTGAGTGTAGGAACCACTAAAAGCATCATTGTCAACAAATCCCATGACCATCATTTTTGGTAACTGTCCCAAAAAACAAATGATCTTGGTTACAGATCTTGCTGCCTGCTGGGAAGCTGAACACTTTCATCCCCACTCTGTCTATAGGGTATTTAGCATTGGAGGTCAGCAGGGCTTCCGAGTGTCCCAGATGAACACCAGGGGTCACTTTAACCCTATTAACTAACAGAGAGGTGGCCATGATTTTTAGCTTATAAAGCTCAGCATCTCCACTCATCAGGCAAAAGCTGTCCCTGTTATATGTCAGTTTAATTTTAATACCCACACCATTCAGCATTGGTTTCTCTTGAAGAAAACAAGTCTGTGTACAAGTGTCCCAGCAACTCTGCACCTCTACTGAGATGTGTGAAGGAGCTTCTTTTATTAAACCCTACATTGTCACCGGCTCTGTCTGTGATTTCATGTTTCCCCTGGGGTGTCTTTGTAAAATAATCTTGCCGTGAATTGTGTAGAAAGGGTCTCTTCACTGAAGTTCAGCACAGATTCTATGATAGCCCTGTAGGGGTAACAGTTATTGCTCTGACTGATGAGCCAATCACCAACAGTCACATCCAGTTGGTTGAAAATGGTGGCCACTGGGTAGTTTATAATACCCACTTTGGCCACTGCAGGTATATCACCACCATCTGCTTCAGTGATTTTGCAAACCAGGTAAAGAAGTGTGTTGTTTAGATCCAAATAGTCTTCACCATTCCCTGTTATATAAAATTAAATTGGTGAGTTTTCTGAAAGGGCAGCCAGAGGGGGTATCTCTACATAAATGCTTTTTTCAATGCTTGTCTGTGTGGGAGCAATGGCAAACAAGTCCAGTTCTGATTTTGTGCATTCTTCAGAACCACAGTCCACGAAAGCCATGTTTTTTAGAATAAATTTCTATGTTTTTTATGTCCTCTCGAAGGTCCTTTGGACTTTGACCTCTTTCTTTTATGTGACGTTTTGCGTTTTGAAACATGCCTTTTGAAGTAGTGGGGAGGTCCGATGAGAAGCGAAGAGTGTACTCTGCATTTTCTCTTTCTACCTCTCTTGACCACAATCAGCCCTGAACCACCCTGAGTGGTCTTATCACCTCCTGACATCCTTTGAGCAACAGCGCTAGTCACATGCCCCACAACATCCTTTGCAACATTTTTAGCAGCTGTTTGTAGATGTGGTTTGGCAATTTCGTACCCCCTTCTTAAAAATGGAACTGCTTTTCTAAACAGACTATGAAATATCCCTCCTATACCAGAACCATACATCGTAGGAAGTCCATGAACGCCCGGAAGGCCATATCCTGCCCGTGCCTTGTAATAGCTTCTGTACAAGGCAGGGTCTCCATAATGTCGAACGATCACCATCCTTGTTTAAATTTTAATATACTCTCTGGGGACAAAAATGCAACATCACGATCACCTTTCCAAATCGAAATGGCACAGGTTCATTTTGATCATTCTTTATTTCAATAGCGACTGTATCACTCGGATGTTTCCTGACTGTTTGATAATGGGGTTTATAGTAGGTCACAGTCACTATCTCATTGTCTTGGCCCCTGATGGGTACGCATCTCAGCAGAGGCACTGGACTGTCACCCACTATTTCATGCATGATAATGTCAGTGTAGATATACAACGTGTAAAAACCCCCATTAATATTTGTAGGGTTCTTTGTTAGAGTCTTTGCTACACCTACCTCAAGTCTACTAAAACCCAAAAGGTACTGTAACTGCCCGTGCATAAATAGAATGCATTTGATGTCACTGTCAATGCTTATTTCTCTCCCAATGGCTTGTTGTTCCAAAACCACTGGCTTCAAATAGCTATTATTAATTTGATTAATAACACTTGCCATGTTAGGATAATAGCCTGATGGAATTTTCAATGCTTCAGACTTCACAAAGGGGCTGGTTGGCGGCATTTTACTATGGGCTACACTTAGAGGCTGAGAGAGCATACTGAACTTGTTTTTCTGTGCAGGCACATTGTCCTAGGTATGAGGGTACTAAGTTTCTGCTAATCCCACTTCCCATTCACCAGGCAGTTCCAGCATTTGTGGTAACTTTAATGTAAAAGTGGATACAGTATTGTTGAGGAAAATGTGCGAGGCATTGCTAGGCAAGGTGATATAAAAAAACATTTTTGAGCATTATTAAATCTTATCTGCTTCAAATGTCCCGAACCTGTGTTGCCTCGATCCAGCTATTGAATTTATCAGGCCACCCTAGCCACTTTACCAGATGCCAAGTTTTTCTGCAACCTATACACTCGGTCCTCCTCTGGTTCAATTTTCTGCAACTCTTCTGCATAGAAACTATCTTTGATGTCTTCCCCTGATAGTCTTTTAGCTTATAGGTGGATTTAAGTGTTTTTAAGACTTCTGTCACAATAAATATCTAATCTGTGTATGTCTGTTCATATACCTTTTCAAACACCCCTTTCAGCTTTGGTATTCTCACGTGATCACATTTCTGAAGGGTACCCTTTTGTGTTTTGCCAAGAACTGTTTTACCATAGATGGTCTTCCATACATTCAGGGCATTGGAAGGGTTAACATCCACTGGTCTGCGTGTATTGCTTTCTGTAATAAATATGATTATAGCTGTGCACCAGGTAAGGCAACACATCAATATATTTCCAGTAGACAGGACAGTGTTTTGGGCTGTAAAGTAACACCACAGGGGTTCTGTTTGGCAAGCCATTCTGCAGCACCTTTCCTGGTCACACCTTTATCAATTTCTTTTGCAGCTTTATATAACTGAGTCACACCACTAAAACTGCCCACTTTTCTTGCATTCAAATATATATTCTGAAGCAGTTGATCAGTCATCTTTTTTCATCAGTACCAAAATACATCTGTTAACTAACCAACCTCTTGTCACCCGTAAAATGATGTATATGTATATGTGTGCTCTTTTTTCTTAAAAGTTCGATGACAACCATAAACTGCAATATGTGATTATAAGTTATTCATACATACAAAGCATAAACTGATACATATATTAATTACATACAAAAGCCGTAACAGTGTTTTAAAGAGTGTGTGTGTGTATATATATATATATATACCCGTAACACACAGTATGCATGCAATGATTACATAATATCCTGTTTCTACACAATAAGATTCTTTCACATTCTACCATACCCAGAGACAGTAACTTTTGAGCTGAATGTTTCACAGAAGCAAGGGTTTCATCCACTTCCCCCTGGTGACAAGGTAGGCATAAAACATACACGCATGGGCCATGCACCACTCAAAATAATCAGGGTGATCTTTGAGGGGTACTGTTGCAGAATCAAAAATGCTATTCACCTTACATATGTCTGAGTGTGTGTTTTTTTTTTGTTCATTGCATATGTATACGTATGCCACAAAATCGGGGGCATACTTTTAATCTCAGTCATTGTCCTTTCTGCCAGTGAAGGTGCAGCACTTTTACAGCATATGTTTAATGCATTGCACTTTCCAAAGTATACAGGGGTCTTTAAAATATCCTTTTATCACACAGCACATTGTAGCTATCAACAGTGACTGGAATATCGGGAGCATGCCATTACGTTCCATCTGAAAGCGCATAATACACGTTATATAGATTAGCGTGTCACTTTTTTATTCAGAAAAAATGACTGCTACATCACATTTATTAAATACAACGTAAGTGATACATTCTGCAAAAATGTGATGAATACACATGATGCTTAGTGCTCTTTCATTTCATGGAGCATCATAACAATTGAAGAAGCCACTTTCACAGTATGAGAAATATTGCATTCTTTGCTTTAAAGCTGACACACACACTGCCGCAACTACCAATATATACAGGTTACAAAGACATTCAGGATCTTCTATGAATATTGGCACAATCGCTGTAATGTTTTCTAAAAGTGTCAACTCAGATTCTTTCATATACTTATCTATATCCTCACACATGTCTGAGTGGGCACACAACATCAGTTCCATGGCAGAAGATAAGTCAGAAAGGGATGCTTCTTTTTTTTCATACTTCTTTATTGATTTTAAATTCCTTCAGGCATACAAACCATTTCCTGGAGTTTACAGCAAATACCTCCAGGAACTAATTCCATTACACTATATTCACATTTGTAAGTAAAAAGGACTAATCCAAGAGGTGCCAACATCAATACTCCTTCTTAGCACTATTGTTCTATATCAGTGATAGTATATAGTCTAATCCCACTGTAGTTTTCCCACAGATGGATAATAATAGTCAGAGGCACTTTATTAGAGGTCATATAGCATCACTCTCTATCTATGCCCAATTATGTGCATATTACTGAATTATGTAAGTGAAAAGGAGACATTACATGTATATGTTAAATAATCCTTAATTGTAACATTTAAATCTTAAAACACTAAAAAGTTAAAAAAACCATTCAGATGCTTAACTGCATCTTAAACTAAAAAGGTCAAGGTGCAATATAAGTTAACCCTTAACAGTCTTTGGCATTCTGACAATTAGATCTTTAAAATCATAAAATTACAGATTTACAAAATTGTAAAATTGGTGGGACAGTCAACGTATACAACAAGTGGCTACCACAGGTCTGTAACTAGCCAATCATGTTTCCCCTTCACTCAGTCCACCACTCAAACACCCCCCGAAAGACACTCAGCATCATCTGCCAGAAAGAGGATAGGGGCAGACAATGAGAAGTCGTACGGCCCAACCTAGAGGTCATTGGGGATCCACATCCTCAGCCTCTGGGACCCCAGCCCTACAGACCTCCCATCTGGTCCATCTATTCAAAAAGGCAGGGACTCATTGCTGTAATTTAAAGGTAATTTCTTCCAATCTCTGTATTTGTGAGACCACTTCCAACCAGTCCCGAATACTCGGTGGGGTAATCTGCAGCCATTTTCTCATAATAGCCTTCAATGCAGCCACCCCCAGAATCTGCCACAAATAGGAGGTCTCACAGCCCTTCATTGCCCCTGAGATCCCTCCCAAAATCAAAGCCTCAGGGCCCAATTGCCCCTGGAGCTGAAATATTTGATTTAATGACTGGTTAATATCTAGCCAATACCATTCGACAGCAGGACAATTCCAAAAAGTGTGGGTGTGGGAGGCTGAAATCTCAGCACATTGTCTCCAACACTGGGCAGAGATATCAGGTCTTTGCCTTGAGACCATGGCCAGTACCCTAAAATATCTAACGCTCAGTTTCCAAAGAAACTCCATCCACTGGGGAGAGGATGTTGTGCTCCAGATTTGTTTCCAACTTTTTGTCCACTGCCTCTAAGATATAGACAAACCAGTTTCAAGTTCCCACTTTTGTCTAAGGTATTCTGTATCAAAGTTAAATTGTTCCATATATCTCTGGTACAGAAGAGAGATTGCTTTGATGCCTGCTCAGAACCCCAGAGTTGCTCAAACAATTCTACTCTGTTATCTGGTCTGCCTGACAACTGGACTTTTCTGATTTTGTGTTTTAGGTAACTAATAATTTGGTAAAATCTCATCTTGTCCAAAGGACACAAACTGAAACATCTCTGGGCTGCTGAGAAAGAGAGGACTCCCCCCTTCCTGCAAGAGCTGCCATGGGGCACTAAACCCCAACTTAGCCATCCTACAGAACCAAGGATCTAGGGTCGCTGGTCCAAACCCAGGGTCGGTAGCCCATCATCGATATCACCAAAATCTGTCCCCCTGCATATCCTTCGTAGTCCCCCTCCTCCACCCCTCTAAAGTGGCTCAGGTGGCCGTAGGATAATGGATAATCTCTACCCATCTCCCAAGGTTGGAAAAGAATAGAAGGCAAAAAGGGGTCCTCCGCCAGCATAATTTCTATCTCCCTCCATTTAGCTTTGTAAGTGGGGTGTCCCCACAGTAGTCCAATTCTCATCTGGGTGGCCACCCAATAGCCCTCCAAATTGCATACTGCCAAGCCACCAGACATCTTTGGGAGAAACATTGTCTGTCTTC
Organism: Neoceratodus forsteri; assembly: GCA_016271365.2. Lineage (NCBI taxonomy): Eukaryota > Metazoa > Chordata > Ceratodontiformes > Ceratodontidae > Neoceratodus > Neoceratodus forsteri. The sequence continues at coordinate 705,604,854 of CM057459.1, read as the reverse complement.
TGATTTTGATCCTCTGGCTCACCCAAATAAACTTCATAAACATTCTCTGCCAAATCTCTAACTCCCTTCTCTGGACTATACATGGGACTCCCTTGAAAAGGTATAGAGAAAGAGGGAGTGCATTCATTTTCTGTGCTTGTATCTGAGCAGATAGTGACAGAGGGAGGATGTTCCATTTTTGAATGTCTGACCTGAGTTGATTTACTAAGGGGTTAAAACTGAGCTGATACAGTTGCGTCGGGACATTACTAAAGTAATACCCAGGTATTTCATCTGTTTTGGGTCCCATCTCATAGGATATGTGATCTTTAAATGTGTGGGAGGGTCATAGTGAACTGCCAGAATCTCAGTTTTCAAGGTGTTAACCGAGTATTCTGCCAGAGAGGAGAAGCAATTTAATCTCTCTATCACCCAAGCCAGGGAACTAGTAGGATTCTCCTAGTATAACAAAATATCGTCTGCTTATAAGGAAAGTTTATATTCCTTATCAGACAGCCTTACATCCTGGATGTTTCCATCCAATCTAATGCTTTGGGCTAGGGGCTCAATGTACAGAGCAAAGAGCAGGGGGAAGAGGGGGCAACCCTGCCTAGTTCCATGTTCCAAGGGAAAGGGAGGGGCATGGTGTCAGTTTGTTTGGACATAAGCCATTGGTGTTTGGTATAATTCAGTGAGCAGAGCTTGGAAGGGGCTCCCCAATCCAAAATGTCCAACGACCTCCTCCAGGAAGGCCCACGATACCTTATCAAACACTTTTTCTGCGTCAAAACTGATTAGGAGGGCAGGAGTTTTGGTTGCGTTAAGGTGATCTATTAAATGAAACATTTTTCTTAAGTTATCTTGGGCCTGCCTACCTGGGATAAAGCCTGTTTGGTCAAGATCTATTAGGTCTGGGATAACCGCCTGTAGTCTCTTAGTCATGATGGATGTAAATATTTTATAATCAATATTCAGTATCGCTATAGGCCAGTATGGTGAACAAAACAAAGGGTCTTTCCCTGGCTTATGGATCACCGAGATGATGGCCTGAGTCCAGGACTGTGGGACTCTGCCATCCTCCTTCTGCAGAGCTCGGAACACTCTTCCCACTATGGGTATTAATTCTATCCAGAATTGCTTATAGAATTCTCCTGGCAGTCCATCATTGCAAGGGCATTTAAGTGTTTTCAAGTTCCTGATAACCCGGTCTATCTCTCCATCCTCCACCGGACGGTTGAGATGTTCTGCCTGTTCACTAGTAAGTGAAGGAAGGCCAAAACCATTCAAGAAGTCTCCCATATCTTCTCACGAAGACTGAGGACCTTGTTTATATAGAGCTGAGTAATAATCCCAAAATGCTGTAGCAATTTGTATTACCCCCTTCTCTATTTTATGGGAACTGGGGGTGTCTTACAGATTGTATAGCAGCCCTTGCCCTCTGTGCCTGCAACTAGCTGGCCAACGGTCACAGGGAGCGTGGGCCTCCCTCATAATATTTTTGTCTTAAAAATAACAATTTTTGTTCCACTGCGTAATCTAGTATATTAGAGAGCTGAGCCTTAAGTTTTTTAAAAAGTTGTGTTCATCCCTTATCTATTTGCATTTTTTGTAAATTTTCTAAAGAATTAATTTTGGTTAAATCCAGCTTCTTAGCTTCATGCTCTTTTTTCCTCCTACTTGACCACTGCACCAATCTACCCCTAATGACCACCTTAATCATGTCCCACAGAGTAGGCCACCCCAGGCAAGTCATTATCTATCAAGGTGAGTTCTATCATCTTTCAGATGGATTCCAGAACCTCCTTATCTTGTAGTAAGGATAAATTTAAATGCCAGAAGGTGTTTCTTCTAACTTCCAATAGTTCCACAGACATAAATATAGGAGCCTGATCTGAGAGGATAAAATCGCCGATCAAGACTTCTCATACCCTACTCACCAGTTCTTTGGGGACTAGAAAATAGTCCAACCATGAATATGATTGGTGGACTGCGGAGAAAAGCATGTAGTCCCTCCTTCTCCCCTCCAGGTGTCACCAGACATCCATATACCCTAACTCTCCAAGCATTCTCCTCACCCATCTGGCCATAGCAAGGTCTCTGCAGGGTGTTTGTGAAGAAGAGTCCAGAGAGGGACTGAGAGTCAAGTACAGATCCCCTTCCCAAATCAAGTTCCCCTGTGCCCATTCCTGCAGAGTGGAGAGGAATTTCAAGTATAGTTCTGCATCTGCTCCCGGGGGAAATAAACCAAAGCCAGGGTCAGAGATCTCCCCTGTAATGTCCCTTTCATTAGGACATATCTCCCCTCTCGATCTGCCAGTTGACCCAGTTTTACAAAAGGGACCCTATGTGGCACCAATATTGCCACTCCTTGGTGACGTCCCCTCCCACACAATGCAGTCGCCATCGACCCAAAACCCATATTGCCCAACTTTGTGTGCTCCAGTGGAGACAAGTGAGTCTCCTGCAGGAAAATGAAATCTGCAGCTGTTCGCCTCAGATAAAAAAGAACCTTGCTCCTTTTAACAGGACTGGAGAGCCCATGAACGTTATATGAGCAAATCTCTGTGTTTCTAGAAATAATGTTCATAGGACATATCCCCTATGTTCAGAGACTTCCCCCTCCCTAGCCAAAATTAGCTTTGATCTGCCCATCTGCCAAATGAATTGATCATAATAACACTGTTGCACTCGGCTTTGACCTTGAAAAAGCAAAAAGTTTATTGCCAACACAGCATACAAATTTTGAACTTTATAAACTTTAACCACATACTCCCAAGGTTGGAAACCTGTAGAAACAGGTTTCTGTTCTCCTCCCCCACCCAAGGGAAGAGAAGAGAAAGTCTGTCTATACCCCAACCATATGGGGTCCTCCCCTGGGGTCTTCGATCACCTACTGGACCCCTCCTAAATTCTGGATAGTTCATCACGGCCATCTCCATCGCCTACTTGCAGCCAAGAAGCCATCACCCCCCCCGAGGATATCTTAATTTCAACTCTTGTTGTCAAAAAGCAGATTCCAACATGAAAAAAAAACAATAAGATAGATCATGGTGACAGGAGTACTAAATACTCCCCTTGAAAAAACCCTTTCCCATATCTGCCTTAGGCTCTTGTGTGCCTCCCTCCTATGAGCCCACTGAGCTAGGCTAGGATTTGTTATTAAAGCTGTTAACTGAAATGGGGAGGATAAAAACAAGAAGTTAACAGTTTTACAGTCACAGAATGTCTTTCTGCCTGGATTAAGCTTAATCCTGGTCTTAGAAACACCAACAAGGCTCCACAGTTTCTGATTGCTCATCACCTAGTGAAAGGAATGTGTGTGGGAAAACCCAGCCAACTGGAGTAGACATTACAGTGTGGGGATTAGCACATTTATAATAGGGCTGAATGGGACCCGTTCAAGTAATGGTTGGTATCCGAGATACTTCCACGGTGCGACCAAAAATTAAACAGACCTCTCTAGCAATGTAACAGAGAGGCTGACACAGCGATATCCCCTGCGAAGGCTCCGCTCAGTTCTCGAGACTGAGATTTTACGAACAGAAAAGAAGCCAAATACCTTCACCGTTGCCAAGTCAGTCCACTGCCTCTAGGGAGCTTTGTAGTTGCAGCTGTTCTTTTTTCCTTTTCTGGAGAGCCGCAACCTGATCTAAGATGGTGCGAGTAACTTCTGATGCATTGCTTATTTTCTTCTGACCTCCCACCTGGTGCCAGTCTGGTGCAAACAGCTGCTTCCATTTTGTCTGTTCCGGATCCAACGTCGGGGGAGTAATGCCTTTTTCACTGAATACTTTCAGGAGTTCTTCGGGTGAGTTGTACAGCTTTGCTCCCTCTTCCCAAATTACTCTCAGTTTCGCAGGGTACGGTGTTTGGAAACGGACTTGACGGTCTCTAAGCGGCTTAAAAAATGGAACCCACTTCTGCCTTCCTTGTTGGATCTCTGGAGGGTAATCTTGGTCCAGGGAGAGTTGAGCGTCTAAGTATTTTAGATCTTTCTTTTGCTAGGCTCAGTTCAGGATGTCTTCCTTGGTCTGAAAACTGGAGAACTTCATAATTGATCTGGGTCTGGCCACTGGATCGGAAGGCTTAGGTGCCAGTGAGCGATGGGCCCGTTCGATCCTGAGTTGGTACCCTTTAGGTAGCTTGAGTATATCCCTCAGAAGGTCCTCCAAGAATGAAGCCATCTACTGTATTTCTGCACCCTCCACCAGTCCGTAGAGGCAGAGGTTATCCCTCCTGGACCTGGTTTCAAAGTCAGTACATTTAGCCTAATTGCTAAACTACATTTTGTTGTCTATGCGGGAGTCCTGTATCTCTTTTAAGAGTGTTTCAAAAGTGGATCTGGACAGGACTTCTGTTTCGCCCTCCATGTCATACTCTGATCCGGTAGGACTGTGCAGGACGGTACTCTTGGAGTAGACCTGAGTTTTATCTCCTAGTCCAATGCCATCTGGCTTTTTAGTTGGTTCCCTTGGTCTCTGCCTCTCTCCTTTGTCATGTTTCAAACCTCCTGGAGACATTTTGCATTAAATTTAGAGCTTTAATAGCACAGATGGAGGTTTTTATATTTTCCTCGGATAGAGAGCTTAGCCTCTATGCTGCTGCTGGTGCTGTGACATCACCGGAAGTCCCAGAAAGGCAGCCTGAACACCAAAAGATCGCAGTAATGGCTTATGATCAGATATGTAAGTCTTTGGACACTCTCTTTGCTTGCATCCCACATGGTTCTCTATAAAATAAAATATGAAGCTTTGGATTCTACAACATTTACACATAACCTGTAGCAGATCAGCAGTTAAATGAATTTTCACAACAAAAAGAGTCCCTTAATTTCTTTTTTAGAAATTTAACAAAGTCTCCGAAGTTCTTGTTAGAAATTTTTTAAAGGAGCATTTACTAACTAGATGTCTGGCCTCTTTTCTAATCTCACCGTCTGTCTGTTGTAACATATCTGTAAGTAGGCCCATGGGGTCATCAGCTCTTTTCACATCATTTAAAACATGACTTACAGATTCTATAGTTCCGTTGCTCATGCTTAAGCCCTGTTGTTTCATAGCTATTGCTAAGATCACAGGCATGAGATGCCCTATATGTATGGCTTCAGAAACATTTTTGTATGCTTCTCTAGCCGTCAAGTCATAAAAGATACATGTATGGTTTATCTGACTCGGGTCATCTATCTCACACCCAGGACAGGCATCAACCATTTCACAACGTATCACTCTATCACTGCGGCAATTCCACCACAAATGGTATGGTACATAACATACTTACAATACACATCATGGTCAGTTTTGGGGGGCTTAATACTTTGGCCTGGTTTTTCACCTGAGGAAACCTGTCTAATCTCAGTAGATGAAGATGGTTGTAGCTGTGTAGTGATTACAGTGTTTTCTGTTTTTTCAAGCATTCTATTGGTCTCTAACTTTCTAACTTATTGATCCTCACACATCTCATTAATAACCACATCTGTATCTTTCACACAGCAAACACAGTCAAGCAGTAGATTTGTGGAGACTCAACTATCCATGCTGTCTAAATAAGACTGTTGCTCCATTCCATATCCATCACTCTGATAAAGCAAAAACAAAACAACATTGGTCCTTTTGCTCAGTAAGTTCCAGTTCATCTGCTAACTCATCTGTTCAGTTACACTCTGCATGCATGTCTCCACTCGCTCATTTTTTATTTTTACCTCCACAGTGCAAGATGCTTTGCCATCTTTTTCTTCTTCTTTAGTCTGTTGCTTTTTCTTATCTTTTCTTAGCTTGTGACTTGCTGGTCATGGCAGTGTCACCATCTTCCTCTTGGCTGGCTGGCTGCTGCTTCTGTCTGTATCTTGGCATCCTTATCTGGCTCTCCCTCCATGCCACTCTCTGTTCTGGGCTTCATTTTCACATATTTCTCCACAACAGACTGACATGCTAGCTCTTCTTCAAGGTCTTGCAGTTGTGCCTCTTCAATAGGCATATCAGGATCAGTTTTTGCTCTTTCCGATTCACCAAACTGTGCAGCGAGATTTCTTTTTATGTCACAACTCCTTCCACTGGCCAAAATTAGAATTGGACATTCTTTTTCACACTTTATGTAGTGCACCTACATGGGTTTGGGCTGGAAAGGCAACTTCTCTTCTGGCTTTTCATCTCCTGGCTGTTAATTTGGTGGGGTAACCGTCTGTTCCATGACTGGAATGTTCATTTGAGATGCTGTGTTCTGGGCCATCTTCTTGAATCTCTTGGATAATCAGCTCAGATCCTATACAGTAGATTCAATGAGGCTCTGAAAGCTATTCTGGCACATCTCCAACCAGGGGTTTATATAAGACCACTGCCAGATGAACTCATGCTATGTGACCATCACATGGATGGGCACGGGGTTTCTGGAAGACAGTCCTCCATTGATAAATATAGTTATGTCATCTCTTAGGACTAACATCACGAATCAACATGTATAGTAGGGGATTTATTAATATCAACAATAATCTATGTGACTGTCACAAGGCTGGCAAAAGGTTTCTAGAAGACAGTCCCCCATTGATAAATGTAGTTATGTCATCTCTTGTGATACATAGAATGACTAGTATGTGATTTTTATACTGTAACGTTGGGTAGGGCATGTTTAATCTGAACTTTTAATAGGAATTTTCTTAAGTTTCTCAGAGTATAAAAGTCTCCATGAAGCAGTCTACTGGTTTTTCAGCTTTACATAGGTAATGCAGAGCACTTTTGTTGGTTTCTGGAGGTTAAAACTATCTTAAATACTTTCACCAATACATTAATATATATTTAATAGAAATATATGCTTTTGATAAGCAGTGATGTTTGTAAATTATCTTTTTCAAAGGAAATAGAAAAATATGTTTAGTTTCTGACATCAAAATACCAGATTTCTGATGTATTCATTTAAAAGAAAATGTATGTACCGAGTAAGACAGTTTTTAAACAGACTTTATGATTTGAAGCACTCTTCTTAGACTACAAACCCTTGAAACATCAGCTTCAACACACACACACACACACACACACACACACACAGTCTCTGCTGTTAAAGTTAGAACTAATTTTCTTTTTCACATTAAAAAAGAAATCACTGTTTTTCCATAAATGCTTACAATGCATTCTTTTAACAGAATTTATTTGTACAGCAAAGATAAAATGTTCTTACAGGAAATGCAGAGAGGATAAAACCCTCTTGAAAAATGGAATGCAGAGAGTATGTGTGTATGTTTTTAAATCAGACTTTAGCATTTGAAGCAGTCTACTTAGACTACAAACCCTTAAAAAAACATCAGCTTACACATACACACACAGTCTCTGCTTTTAAAGTTAGAAATTATTTTCTTTTTCACATTAAAAGAGAAATCAGTTTTTTCAAAAATACTTAAAACGCATTGTGTAAAAGAACTTCCTTACACTGAAATGATAAATGTTCTTACAGTCCTCCGAGCTTCAAAGCACATTTCACACACAAAAAGTCTCCTGAGTAAAAAGGCACCCTGCAATCAAACCACAGATCAACAGGGGGAGGTTGAGGGAGTGCCAGGTAGGAGATGGTGGGGCAAGGTGAGAGGAGGAGAGAGACTAGGGTTCCAGGTAGATGATGGGGTGCAATGTAGGTGGTGGTGGGGCATGGAGAGTAGAGGGGAGAGACTCAGGTTTGAGGTAGGTGATGGGTGCAAGTGTGGTGGTGGGACAAGGTGGGAGGATGGGAGAGTTTGTGCCAAGATATTATGGCAGGGGGTCAAAGGGTGGAGGATGGATTCAGGTTATAGCTAGGATGGGGTGGCTGCAGTTTGAGGGGATGGAGGATGGACTTGAGTTTGAGCTTGGATGGTGTCGTGGGGGTTCAAGGAGACTGGGGTTGGAGGAGAAAGGACGTAGGGATGTAGAATGGGAATGATGTGTCATTTCCAGGTTTGAGAAAATATAATTTCCTGTGTTTCGTAAGTCACTTCCTGTGTTTGATGTGGGATGCCCTGCATTTAAGGTGTGACATCCTGCACAGAGGGTGGGACTTCCTGCACCATATGGGGATGATTCTGATTGGTCCATTTTAGGACACGCCCACCTGTCAAATGACATGGCACATGCTGACTGACTGAAATTTGATGAGATATATGAACTCTATACTACTCCCCACTAAGCCAGATGAAAAGACATACCAGAAATGGGGGAGCATATTCATCCTCAGCCCCTCCATTCTGCCTGCAATAAAGGGAGGGCATCCCATCGATGGAGGTCTTCCTCCATGGATGTGAGGAGAGGAAAATAATTTACCACAATGAATGCCTTTTTTTCTTTTTTTACAGGAATTTGTATTCCTAGATATCGAAAATGTGTTTCACTCATCTGAAGGGACACATCCTTCTTGAAGTATCTTATTTGCCCACTTAGTATGATTTTTGACTTTTCTGCTTTTGTTTGAATCCAAACACCCGCCCATACTCCTCTAATATTGATAACTAGGCTTCCATGTTGGAGTGAGGATCTTGAATGAAAAGCAAGGTGTCCTCTGATTATAAACAATGTGCACTTCCTCCCCATTCATCCTCACCCCTCTTATCTCATCTGATGCCTAATTATTGCTCCCAGTGCTCCTGGGTCCCACACTGTGTGTATCCCAACTGGATGGGTGATGGGGGAAGTGACAGATGAGACTGGGCACAGCTGGAGAAGGAGCCCAAAGTGGGAGGTGGCAGCCAGGGAGCAAAAAACTCTAGACTAGACTAGTTGGGAGTAGCAGTTACTGGGGGGGAGAAAAAAATGAAGGTCACTCACCTGAAATTGTAGTTCTAGAAGTAGTATATAGTTTATATCCACACTTCTGGCAGTCTTTCTTTAAGAGGTTGATATGCTGGAACATCTTTAAGTGAAGCTCCTCCCACCACCAGGGTGGTATGTCACTTGGCTCTGCCTCATAACATCAGATCTTGCATGCTGGAAGCAGGGATCCATGTGCCACTTTACCAGAGGAGGCTGGGTGGGTTGTGTGGATGTGAGTCATATACCACTCTTAGAACTACAGTTACAGGTCAGTAACCTTCATTTCTAGGGACATGGATGTGGTTCATGTATCTGCACTTCTGGCAGACTCCTAGCAGTTCTTTGGCAGGAGGGGGCAAGGCGTGCACCCCTTTTGATGAACACAGATTGGAGAACGGAGGCCCCAAAAGCAGCATCCAGGCATGACTCAAGGTCAGTGCTGTAATGGGAGATGAAGGTGTGTGCTGACTTCCAGGTAGCCACCATACAGTCTCCTGTATGGGGATAAGCATGGAAGCAGCCACTGAGGCGGTGGTATGTCTGGTGGAATGAGCCCTAAGCCCTATGGGAGGTTTTCTACCAGCCAACCTATGGCAGAGGTCAATGCAGGAGATAATCCACCTGCCAACTGTCCTCTTAGCTGCTATTCTGCCAGGTGCAGCTTCAGCAAGGGGACAAAAGAGCTGGCAAACCTCTCCCTGGACTCCAGCCAAGCGTTCCTTATAGTAAGCGAGCATCTTCCGAAGATCCAAGTTATGGAGCCTGCAGTTGGCCTCCGAAGAATGATCAGTGAAGGAGACCAGAAGATTAATCAATTGGTTGAGGTGAAACTCCGAGACTACTTTTGGGAGGAACATCAGATGGGGGTGAAGGACTACCTTGTCCTTGTGGAAGACCAGGTATAGAGACTCCAGCAAGAGCACCTGGAGCACTCTGATCCTTCTAGGAGAGGTAAAAGGTACCAAAAGGTGGTTTTCTACAGCATATGTGACATCACACCTGTACACAGGATTTGAAAGGCTTGCCCATCAGCATTGCCAAAATCAGCAACAAGTCCCAAGGTGGTGATGGTTTATGCACCGGCAGGTTCAAGTGGTCTAGACCTTTGGAAAAGCACACAACTACCTTCTCCTGCACCACTGTCAGCAAACCAGCCCACGCCTGGCATGCAGAGATGGCTGCCAGATTCACCTTAAGGGTTGTCGATCTTAGCCCTAGTTGAGAGGGGGGATCAAAACTAACCTAGAATGGCAGGTAAGGGGACCAAACTCCTTGCCCTGACACCAGATGGAAAATTTTTTCCACTTAAAGGCACATCACTGTCAAATCAACTGCTGCCAGGAAGCCACCACAATGTGAGGCACATCCTTAGAAAGACTCAGAGCCTAGAACTCTAGCCACTCAGGAACCAGGCTGTGAGGTGCAGAGAATGAAGATCCAGGTGCAGGACCTTCCCCAACTGACAAGGCAGCAGGTCTAGGTGCAGAGGAAACCACTACTGGAGCCTGCCGTTGAGGCTGAGAACTGGGTACCAGAACTGGTGGGGTCAGTCTGGGGCAATCAGGATCATCTGCACCTTGTCCCTCCACATCTTGACCACAACTCTGTGGATCAGGGGAAAGGGAGGGAAAGTGTACAGGAGGCCCGGGATCCAGGGCCTTGTGAAGGTATCCTCCAGCAGTGTCCCAGACTCAAGGGGGAGAGGCAGGCACAAAACAGCCTCAGCTTTGCTTTTTTCCTGGAGGCAAAGCAGTTCACCAGAGGAGTGCCCCACAGGGAGAAAGTACAGTTGCGCAAGAACTTACCATAACAGTAGATCTTTGAGAGAATCTCTTGCAGCAGGTCATAACATATAGGAATATCTCAGCTGCAGTAATCATTCCATCTGGATGATTTCTCAGCAGTCGACTTGGGACTGCCCCCTGATGACACCACACATCATATCCTGGTAGGTATAAAAGAGGGCTGTCCCAGAAGCTCCTGATCTATTTTCCACCTCAGCGACTGTATATAAAACGAGTTGAGCTGTCATCCAAGGGGAACCAAGGAGGAGCAGGGAGCCCCTAGAGATACTTGTGTATTGCAAAAAGGAGCAAGTCACCCTCCTGAAACAGGAAACAAGGAGGATGAAGGGAGGGGCAGCATGATCTGCTGCAAGAGATGCTCTTGAAGATCTACTGTTACAGTAAGTTCTTACACAACTGTACTGTCTTCGAGGAACTCTCTAGCAGCATGTCATAACATATAAGAATGAGTCCCAAGCAGTTGGGAGACAAAACAGGGCAGCAGGAGAGCCTACTAATAAAACAGGACAACAGGTCTTGTAAGACCATTAGACCAAAACTGGTAGGACGTGGACTGCTCGGGGGAGGCCCATTACCCCCTTCATGGTCCTACGCTACTATATCTGGCATCCCTAAACCAGGGAGAGATCCCACCCAGTACTCATCATATAGACCAGTATTGGTCCTCAACATTGATTATAAATTATTTGCCATAGTAATGACTAAGAGACTGGACAGGATCATTCCCTCCATCATAGGAGGGGTCTAGTGTGGGTTCCATCAGAGCTAGACAGACCCAAGACAACACATCAGAAGAACCCTGCATATTTTATACTACACCACCCAGTCAAAACATCCCTTTTTACTTTTAAACTTAGATGCTGAGAAGGCCTTTGACGGGGTGGTGTGGCCTCTCTTACCGGCCACGTTATCCCATAAGGGTTTCACTAAACAATTTGCCAACTGGTCTCCTCCATTTGTTCCACCCCTAAGGCCTACATTAAAATTAATGGTTCCATTTTGACCTCAATACCACTACTTAGGGGCACCAGGCAAGTGTGTCCACTGTCAAACTTATTGTTCACCATTTATCTGAAGCCTCTGGCACAAACGTTTAGGAAGACTCCGACAATTGAGGGGATCACACTGGGGGAACACAGCAGAAGCTAGCCTTATATGCTGCTGATCTTATTTATTTGGCCACACTAGATCAGTTCCTTCCACCAAAGTGGGAAGATGCTATACCATCACATGTACCTTACAGTGTTGATGCTTCTAATTGGAAACAGTATTACTTTGATGTAACACTGTTAACTTTGTAATCTCCCGGGTCGTGTCTGAAAATAGTCACAACTTGTGTCTAGCACACCCACCTGGTTATCAAAAACCAAATAAATAAATGCAATCCCAACTTCACAGGGTACAGTGTCATTTAGTTTTTAACAAATATGCATTGGACCATGTATTATTTTAATTTCTGATTGTGCTCTGCTGTAGGAAAACCTTAATAAAGATCTAAAGTTAAAAAAAAAAAAACCTGGTAGGACACAATGTCCGAACCATAAAGGATGGCCAAGGTATGAACTGAAGACCGTAATGTTGCTTATCAAATTTCAGTAGAAACAGAGACATCTGCTGGCAGAAAAGGACCAAATACCGTCCCCCTTCTAGTTCATCTTACACCCTCCATTCCATGCTTTTAGCCCCATGTAGTTTTTCCCAAGCCCTCTTTATTCTTTGCATCATCTCCTCTAAATCCACACCCCACCAGTTTGAATGCATGTCCCCTAGTAGATTTTTTACTCATCCTGAATATGCTACCTTCACTCAGTTTATTCCCTTCAGATATTTGAAGGTTTCTACCATATCCTCCTTTTCCCACCTCATCGCCAGTGTGTACAAGTTAAGTGCCTCCAGCCATTCCTTGTATGTACTCCCGTGTAGTCCTTGAACCATCTTGGTTGCTCTTCTCTGGACCCTCTCCAGCTTGTCCCTGTCACCCTGTAAGTGTGGCCTCCAGAACTGGACCCAATATTCCAGATGTAGTCCGACCATGGTTTTCTATAGTGGCAAGATCACCTCCTTCTTCCTGCTTGTGAAGCCCTTCCCTATGCATGCCAACATTCTGGTTGCCTTCCCCACCGCACTATCAAATTGGTTCCTAACCTTCAGGTTATCCAAAATGGTGATCCCCAGGTCCCTTTCCTGCTCTGTAACCTCAATTCACCCCCCCCCAGTATTTTGCACTTGGGTTTTTACACTGTATGTGCATAATAAACATTTTTTCATGTTGAGTTGCAATTGCCACTTCCTGGACCACTCCTCCAGCCTGGCCAGATCCTCCCTCATTCTTTCCACCCCTCCCAGTGTGTAGAAACATAGAATTTGATGACAGATAAGGACCGCTTGGCCCACCTAGTCTGCCCATTTTCCTACCTAACAGATAAGCTGCAGATCTTAGTTAACCAACAGCTTACTTCCTCCTACCCCCCACTAGGACTGCCTTATGCCTGTCCCATGCATTCTTGAAGTCCCCCACTGTTCTTGACTCCACAACCTCCTCAGGAAGGCTGTTCCATGCATCCACAACCCTCTCAGTGAAAAAATACTTCCTCACATTACCTCTGAGCCGTCCCCCCTCAATCTTCAAATTGTGTCCCCTTGTTCTTGCACATCTCTTTTTCTGGAAGATGCTACCCTCTTGGACTTTGTTAATTCCCTTGAGGTACTTGAAAGTTTCTATCATGTCCCCTCTCTCCCGTCTTTCCTCAAGGGTGTACATATTAAGCTCCTTTAGACTTTCTTCGTATGTCTTCTGGTGCAGACCCTGCACCATTTTGGTTGCCCTCCTCTGGACAGCCTCCACTCTGTCTATGTCTTTGCAGAGATGGGGTCTCCAGAACTGCGCACAGTACTCCAGATGGAGTCTCACCAACTGTCTGTACAGAGGGATAACAACTTCCTGTTTTCTACTATTGATGCCTCTTCCTATGCATCCCAGTATCCCCCCAGCCTTCCATACTGCCTTCTCACATTGCTTGCCCACCTTTAGGTCATCTGATATAATTACCCCCAGGTCCCTTTCTATTTTTACTGTTGTCAGTATCTGACCCCCCATTGTGTATGCTTCCCCTGGGTTTTTGTTTCCCATGTGCATTACCTTGCACTACTTTGCATTGAATCTGAGCTGCCATATATTTGACCATTCCTCCAACTTTGCCAAGTCCCTTCTCATCCTTTCCACTCCATCTTGTGTATCAGCCCTGTTACATATCTTTGTGTCATCTGCAAAGAGACATACTTTTCCTTCCAGTTCCTCTGCAATGTCACTTATAAAGACATTAAAAAGGACTGGTCCCAGTACTGAACCCTGCGGTAGCCCGCTAGTAACTCTCCTTTCTTCACTGTGTACTCCATTTACTACTACCCTTTGCGTCCTGTTGTCTAGCCAATTTTTTATCCAGGCTACCACCTTGGGACCCACTCCAAGGCTGGCTATCTTGTGTATTAATCTTTTGTGTGGGACTGTATCAAATGCCTTGCTAAAATCTAGGTAGGCCATGTCCACAGCCCCTTCCTGGTCTACTACTTTGGTCACCTAGTCAAAGAAATCTATTAGATTCGTCTGACATGACCTTCCCATCGTGAATTCATGCTGCCTTGGGTCCTGTGCCCCACTGGCCTCTAGGTACTCAACAATTCTTTCCTTCAGAAGTGATTCCATCATTTTCCCTACCACTGAGGTCAAACTAACTGGTCTGTAGTTTCCTGCCTCTGTCCTGCTCCCACTTTTGTGAAGAGGAATCACATCTGTCCAGTCCTCGGGTACCACCCCATCCTCCCATGATTTGTTAAAGAGAGTAGTCAGCGGTGTCACTAGTTCTACCCTTAGTTCTTTTAGAATTCTTGGGTGAATCCCATCAGGCCCCATTACTTTGTCCACCTTCAATTTTATTAGTTCTTTTAGAACCCTTTCTTCTGTAAATGGACTGGTATCGACCCTGTCTTCAGAGTGTTTCTCTTGTTTGGTTTAGGTAACTCCCCTCCTCTTCCTTTGTGAATACTGAGCAGAAATATTTGTTCAGTATCCTGCTTTTCACTGTCACCCTCTACCCACATTCCCTCCCCTTTATTAAACTTCAGTATCCCTCCTTTGGTCTTTCTTCACTCCCTAATGTACCTATAAAAGGTCTTATCCCCCTTCTTAACAGAATTGGCTATCCTTTCCTCAGTTTGGGCCTTTGCTATTCTGACTGCCTTCCCAGCCTCTTTCTGCTTTAACTGATAAAGTTCTCTGTCCTGCTCCTTCTGTGTTTCCTTATATTTCCTGAGTGCTGTCCTTTTCTCCATAACCTTCCCTGCCACCTGGTTTGAGAACCATAGCGTTTTTTTTTCCTTCGTTGTGTTTTATTGATTTGCTTTACACAAAGGCTTGTTGCCTCTGTGATGGCTGTTTTGATCACTCCCCATTGTTCCTCCACCCTCCTTCTTGCCTGTTTGCTAGTGCTTTCTGAGGCACTCTCATTTTCCCAAAGTCAGCCCTCCTAAAGTCCAGTACTCTTGCTTTTGTATGGCTTGATTGTATGGCTGTGTTTATGTGAACCACACTGTTTGGTGGGCACTTGTTCCCAGATGGCTACCCACTTCTAAATCTGAGATTCTTTCTCCATCCCCATTTGAGAGCACCAAGTCTAAGATTGCTCCCTCCCGAGTGGGTTCCAATACTAGCTGTCTGAGGCATGCCTCCTGTAGGGCATCAAGAATGACCCTGCTCTTGGATGTGCCTGCAGCAAAGGTGCTCCAGTTAACATCTGGCATATTCAGGTCCCCCATCAACAATATTTCCCCTTTTTCTGCCATTCTAAGAGTCTTCTATCATTTCACATTTCATTTGAGGAGGCAGTATAGCACAGTGGTGTAAGGCTCTGAGCTGCAAATCTGGTGACATCCAGCAGACCAGACCGGGGTTTGAATCCCACAGCTTCCACTTGTATACTGTGTGATCCTGAGCAAGTCACTTACTCTCCTTGTGCTCCCAGGTCGCTCCTGTAAAAAAGCTTTCAGCTTAGTGTGCTATACCTGGTTAAAAAAAAAAAAACTAAATAAAAAAAATGTCCTTGTCCATTCCCTTCCCCTGAGATGGGGGTCTGTATACAACCCCCATGCGGATTGTGGTGCCATTTCCTGTCTCCAGGGTGACCCAAAGTGCCTCATCTGCTCTGTTTACTCTTTTGTTCTGTTGCTTTGATCCCTTCCTTTACATAGAGAGCTACTCCTCCTCCTCCTCTTTTAACCTCCCTGTCCCTCCTGTAGATTGTGTATCCTGGTATGTTGACATCCCAGTCATGGTTCTCTGTGTACCATGTTTCTGTGACTGCGACAATCTCCAGACAACCCTCTTCCATCAAGGCCACTAGTTCAGGGAGCTTGTTACACAGACTACGGGCATTGGTACTCATCACCCTCCACTTTTTAATAGCCTTACCACTTTTAGCCCCATTTCTGTCCTTACTGCCTTTGCCTTTTTTTCATTTAAATCTGTTCTGCTCCCTAATAACTTCTGTACCTTGGTGTTTACCTCACTAATCACCATGTTTTGTGGGGAGACTCAGATTTCCCTGCTCCTTTTCAGTGCCTCCCCCCTTGGCTAGTTTAAATGCTTGCCAATGAAGCATTTAAACCTCTCACCTAGGATCCTGGTTCCCCCCCCAGACAGATGCAGACCATCGCACCAGTATAGGTCTGCATCCCTCCAGGTGGCTCCCCAGTCCCCAATGAAGCCAAAACCCTGAGCTCCACACCAGTTTTTCAACTGCTCATTGAATTCCTTGGTGAGAAGTGCCCTAGCATCTCCCTTGCCATAGACAGGCAGCACCTCTAAGAAGGTTACTGTATGCGCTACTTGTCTAAGGCCCCTTCCCAACTCTACAAACTCCTCTTGCACTGCTGTGATCCCATTCCTAGCCAGGTCATTTGTCCCTGGGTGGACAATGACATCCAGCTCCCTCCCTCATGCAGCTCCTCCCATGATCCTGAGGATTCGCTTCCTGTCCCTCCAAGCCATGGCGCCAGGAAGGCACCTTACCTCCCTCTCCCATTCTTCCCCCATTTCTACCCCCTAATGATTGAGTCCCCCACAAGGAGTAGTTTCCTTCCCCTGCGGGGTCCCATGCCACCCTCCTGTGGGTCTCCTTTGTGAAGGTTCCCAGCATCCTCCTTGGTCTCCACTGCAGGTGCCTCCATAGAGGAACCACTATCCACCAGAAGAGCGAATGAATTGTGGAGAGGTACAGCTGGAGGGATGCAACTCTGTTCCACCACCTTCTCCCTCCTTGAGCCCACCCTGATCCAGCCTCTCCTCTTTCTTGGCAACCTCTGAGGTAGTGGCATTGGCCCTGGTGGTCCCTGGGTGGGGAAGGAGGTTTCACGAATCCTAGCCAGGTCAGCCTGAAGACGGGCAACCTCCTCTCTCAGACCAGAGAGGTGCCTGCAAATAGGGCAGCATCGCAGCCTCCAGAATGTCTCCCGAACACTGCCACCCCACAGCCATTGCACTGCACCACCCTATCATGTCTTATTTTGTGTTCTTCTACTGTTTCTCTGGATGCTTATTCTCTCCTCTCCTTACAACTCTCACCCTTCCTGTTCTGGGACTGCAACTTCCTATCTTCTTCAGTAGCCTCCTTCTTCCTTGCTCAATATCAGACCACCAGCAGCTGGGGGAGAGTGAGCTACTTTTTTCCTTTAGGGTTGACAAAACCAATGTTTCTCTATGATCCTTTCCTTCCTACTGCCAAACAGGAAGTTCCTGTTGACAGTCAAATCCAGTGGCTATAAAAGTAGAATTGGCTTTGGGTGGGTGGGTGGAGGGAGGGGTGGGAAGGAGGGCAATTAGTAAGAAAAAAGGCTAGCAACAGGAAGTTGTAATTTTACTCACCTGCTTTTATAGTGTCTAAACCACACCCCCCAGGTAAGCTCTCTTTCCTCCTACTGGTTTAGCAAAGTCAGCTGATACAGTACCCTTCCCTGCACAGAACACACACTGACTTTCTTTCTTTTCTTTCTTTTTTTAACCCTAAATAAGACCCCTTCTTCTTCTAATAAAGTTATCTGTCTACTTAATCTTAACAGACACTGACTCCTGCTGAGATATAAGTTTTAAATTAATAAGAAAATGTAGCTTCCTTTAGTTAGCTGCTTTCTGCTCTACAAGCAAGGCTAGTCCACCTTGTTACAGATTTCCATGCCATCTGCGGACACACCTTCCCATTCAAGCCCTCTGAAATGTCCCCAATGTATATGTTAAACAGTATGGGTCCCAACACGGACTCTTGAGGAACACCACTTATCACCCCTCCTTCCTTTGAGCGCACCCCACTAATCACCTCCCTGAGTTCTGCCCCCCCAGCCAATTCTCCACCCAGTTTGTTAGTTTACTCCCCACTCCTATGCTACCTAACTTGCTTGCTAGTCTCCTGTGGGGGACGGTGTCAAAGGCCTTCTTGGAAGTCCAGATAGCCAAATCCACCACCCCTCCCAGATCACATATCTCTTGCTCCCTCAAATAATTCAATCAGGTTGGTCTGACACAACCTTCCGCCTGTGAACCCATGCTGGTTGTCATCTGTGAGGCCTTCCTCCTCTAGATATTGTACCAGCCTTTCCTTTATAAGTGCCTCCATCAGTTTTCCCACCACAGAGATAAGGCTAAAGGGTGGTAGTTGCCTGGCTCATCCTTTCCTGCTCCCTTGTGTAATGGCACATCAGCCCTTCTCCAATCCCCCGGGACTCTCCCCTTATCTAGAGACAGATTAAATAACTTTGTGAGTGGTGCCGTAAGTTCCTCCCTTAACTCCTTGAGCACCCTGGGGTGGATTGCATCGGGGCCCATTGCTTTGTCTGTCTGCAGCTTTTCTAACTCCTTTAATACCTTACTCTATGTAAAGGGGCTTGTGCCCATCTCCTTGCCCCCCCCTTCCCCTGCTTCTTAGCTCTGGTCCCTTCCCTTCTTTCTCAACCATGAAGACTGAGGTGAAGTAGTTGTTCAGCAGATTTGCATTTTCCTCATCCCCCTCTATCAGAGCTCCCCCTCCTCCCCGAGTCTCATAATCCCCTGCTTGCTTCTCCTTCTGTCACTCACATACCTGTAAAACTTCTTGTCTCCCTTTTGGCCTCCCTTGCTATTTTCTCGTCTGTGTCCACTTTACCCCTATTTTACCAGCTTCCTTTAGCTTCTCCCTATAAACTTTTTACACCATCCCCTGCAAAGCTTTGTAGGCTATGAACGCCTTCCTTTTCTGACTGCATTCCTCACCTTTTTGTAAACCAAAGTGGTTTCCTCCCTCTCTTGTGTTTGCAAATCCTCCTGATGCATTGTTTTGCCACCAGAAAAATTCTCCTTTTAATTGCCCCCCACAGCTCCTCTACACCCTCTAGGTTCTCTTTCCCTTCTAGTTCTTTTTGTAAAATTTCCATCATTTTCTTAAAATCCACTTTCCTGAAATCCAGTACCCTAGTGGTGGACCTGCTCTTATCCAACACAGACCAAAGGCTAAACCATACCATTCTGTGGTCACTATCTCCTAGATTTTCCCTGAGCGCCACACTGTCCCATCTTACTTCGAGTGGGAGCTCTTGCAGCAGGCTATAACCATTAGGACTGAATCCCAAGCAGTCTCGTGCCAAGGAGGTGCCTAACCCCAGGAGGAGGAAGGATGAAAGAATGCTGAAAACACAGCAGCTCAGGAAAGTAGTCCTGGAAGGACTGCCAAGCCAAAACCAGCATGGCGTCTGGATGCAATGTCCAGGCTACAGTGCTTCACAAATGTGTGCACAAAATTCCAGGTGGCTGCCGCACAAATGTCCCTTATAGAGACATTTTTCAAAGCAGCAAAGGAAGCCGAGACTCCCCTGGTGGAGTGACCCCTAACGGGCCCGGAAGGGGTTTGTTGTGCTTCTCATAACAAAATACAATGCAGTGGACAAGCCACTTAGAAATAGTCTGCTTAGATACCAATTTGCCCAAGTGTTGTGGTGTGAAGGCCACAAACAGTTGTTCTGATTTACGGTGTGTAGCTGTGCGCTTGAGGTAGTACCTCAGCGCCCTGTGAACCTCCAGTGTGTGAGGGAGAGCTTCTCCCCTATTAGAAGGAGAAGAAAAATAAACTGGGTCAAGCGACTGATTAAGGGTCAACTCCGAGACCACTTTAGGAAGGAACTTAGGATTTGTTTGAAGGGAAACCCTTTCCCTGTGAAAAAACAAATAAGGCTGTTTGCACATCACAGCCTGGAGCTCGGAAACTCTTGGAGCTGAGGTAGCAGCAACTAAAAAACAAACCTTACAGGAAAGGTAACGCAGCTCACAATCAGCCGCTGGTTCAAAAGGGGGAAGAGTGAGCTTCTCCAACACAAACAGGAGGTCCCAGGGAGAGATAGGATCCCTAATGGTAGGTCTCATATGCAGAATACCCCGTAAAATGGTGCAGGCCATGTCCAGTTGGGCTAGGGTTCTATCCCCCAAGAGGACATGATATGCAGAGATGGCCCACATGTGCACCTTTATAGATGAGTAGCTCAGGCCTTGTAGGTATAAGAAGAGATACTGCAATGTTGGGTTCATTGGACAGGTAAGGGGGTCCAGACAGTGAGACGACGCCCATAAGCAGAAGCACTTCCACTTCATAGCATAACTGGAACAAGTAGAGGGCTTCCTTACCGAGACAAGGATGTCCGCCACCTCCTGGGATACCCCATACCTGGATTTTGCTACGTCTGCAGGAGCCAAGCATGAAGGTGCAAAGATTTGAGATCCGGATGGACCAGCTTGCCCCAATCCTGGGACAGCAACTGTGAGCATATTGGCAGTGGTATTGGAGGTTTTGAGGACAACCAATGAACTAGTGGGAACCAAATCTGCTGAAGCCACAATAGGGCGATTAGAATCATCTGAGCCCCCTCAGCCTGTATCTTCAATAGTAATGAGAGGGAAGGCATAAAGAAACCTCCCTGCCCAACAAAGGGACGTGTCTGGCCAGAAAGCACCAGGCATGGACTCTTGCGAACAGAAACTTGGCAGTTTGGCATTGCGTGGAGATGCAAAGATGTCTAGCTCTGGATGACCCCATGTGTCGAAGAGCTGGTCCACTACTGATTGTAGCAACTCCCACTCATGAGCCTTGGACTGAGACCTGCTTAGGCTGTCTGCCAAGTCATTTAGGATGCCTGGAACCTGCACTGCGGACAGAAAGATGTGACGCTCCAGCGCCCAGTACCAGACTCTCATCGTCTCCCTGCATAGGGGGTAGGAGTGTGTTCCCCCTTGCTTGTTGATGTAAAATATGACTGCCATGTTGTCTGTCTGAACTAGGAAAGAGCCTGGGACAAGGTCCTCTTGGACAGCATACAGCACATTGAGGACCGCTCGCATCTCATTGATGTGAAGGTTGCGCTCCTCTGGGGTCCAGACCCCTTGTGTTTGGCGGGCCACTAAGTATGCCCCATCCCAGATCTGATGCATCCATCGTGAGGGTCTGATTTGGGGGCTCCTGATGAAAGGGGACTGCTTTCTCTAGATTGAGAGGGTCAAGCCACCAAGGTAGGGTCCTCTTGACCGGCTCTGTGACTTTGATCATATGATATAAGTCATCTGAGCAATGGTCCCACTGCACCCTGAGCATCCACTGTGGGACTCTCGTGTGGAGGTGAGCCAAGGGAGTTACAGGGATGGCCACCGCCATGTGCCCCAGAAGTTTGAGGAAGGTCCTGGCTTGGACCTAAGGGGTTACTTAGACCAATCCGGCTATCTCCCTCAGGTGATCGCCCCTCTCTGAAGGTAGAAAGGCCATGCCCTGGATTGAGTCCAGGGCCGCTCCTATGAAGACGAGTCTTTGGCTGTGCTCTTGGGAAGACTTCAGAAGATTCTGAGTGATCCTCACCTCTCGGAACAGAGTTCAGGTGTTTTCAAGAGCCTGGAGGAGGTGCATCCTTGATGGGGCCACAAGCAGTCAATCGTCAAAATAAGGAAAGACATAATGTCCCTGGTGCCTTAGAGCTGCAGCTACTGCGGCCAAGCATTTGGTGAAGACTCGAGTGGAAGAGAGGCCAAATGGAAGAACACGAAACTGATAATGCTCCCCCTGGAAGTGGAACCTCAGGTACTTCCTTTGGGAGGAAAGACTCCGATGTGCATGTACACATCTTGCATGTCTAGGGAGCAGAGCCAGTCTCCCTGGTGCAGCAGAGGAATAAGATCAGGATGGGTAACCATCCAGAACCTTCGGTACTCTGTATAGTTGTTTAAAGAGCTGAGGTCCAGGATGGGCCAAAGATCTTGTGTCTTTTTTGAAACTAGGAAAAAATGGGAGTAAGATCCCTTTCCCCACTGCTGCAGAGGGACCGGTTCTATCGCCCTTTCTTGCAAGAGGGCCTGAATCTCTCCTTCTATGAGAGGCATGTGAGAAGGAGGATAGCTTGAGGACCTTGGTGGAGTGTCTGGGGGAATTATGGTGAACTCCAGCATATAGAAACATAGAATTTGATGGCAGATAAGGACCACTTGGCCCAGCCAGTCTGCCCATTTCCCTACCTAATGGATAAGCTGCAGATCCTAGCTAACCAACAGTCGGCTTCTTCCAACCTCCACCCCCTAGAACTGCCTTATGTCTGTCCCATGCATTCTTGAATTCCACCACTGTTTTTGACTCCACAACCTCCTCAGGAAGGCTGTTCCATGCATTCACAACCCTCTCCATGAAAAAATACTTCCTCACATTACCTCTGAGCCACCCTCCACCTTCAAATTGTGCCCCCATGTTTTCGCACACCTCTTTTTCTGAAAGATACTACCCGCTTGGACTTTGTTGATTCCTTTGAGGTATTTGAAAGTTTCTATCATGTCCCACCCCCTCTAGGCTATACATATTAAGATCATTAAGTCTCTCTTGATATGTCTTCTGGTGAAGACCCTGCACCATTTTAGTTGCCCTCCTCTGGACAGCCTCCATCCTGCCTATGTCTTTGTGGAGACTGGGTCTCCAGAACTGCACGCAGTACTCCAGATGGTGTCTCACTAGCTGTCTGTATAGAGGGATAACAACTTCATGTTTTCTACTGGTGATGCCTCTCCCTATGCATCCCAGTATCCTACCAGCCCTACTTATTGCCCTCTCTCATTGCTTGCTCACCTTTAGGTCATCTGATATGACTACCCCCAGGTCCCTTTCCATTTTTGTTGTTGTTAGTATCTCACCCCCCATTGTGTCCTCTTTCCCTGGGTTTCTGTCTCTCAGGTGCATTACTTTGCACTTCTTAGCACTGAATCTAAGCTGCCATACATTTGACCATTCCTCCAACCTTGCCAAGTCCCTTCTTATCCTTTCCACCCCACCTTGTGTATCAACTCTGTTGCAAATCTTTGTGTCATCTGCAAAGATACATACTTTTCCTTCCAGTTCCTCTGCAATGCTGCTTATAAAGACATTAAAGAGGACCAGTTCTAGTACTGAACCCTGCGGTACCCCACTAGTAACCCCCCCTTTCTTCAGAGTGGACTCCATTTACTATTACCCTCTGTGTCCTGTTCTCCAGCCAATTTTTTACCCAGGCTATCATCTTGGGACCCACTCCCAGACTGGCCAACTTGTATATTAATCTTTTGTGTGGGACTGTGTCAAATGCCTTGCTAAAGTCTAGGCAGGCCATCTCTACAGCCCCTCCCTGATCTACTACTTTGGTCACCCAGTCAAAGAAATCTGTTAGATTCGTCTGACATGACCTCCCCTCATTATGATGTCTAGGACCACAGGTCCGTTTTGGAGCTCCAACCCTTCAGGTGAAGAGAGAAGCAACCCCTACTGCCTCCCTGGTACCTCTGGAGGAGGAGGGTCAAGAGGGAGTCATTGGGTGGAGCTGGGAGTGGGCAGAAAGGCTTGGGAGGACTTGGTGCCATGAAAAGGAGCACCTCCAGGTTGCTGGTTGCTGGCTCTCCTTTTGAAGTCGCCCTTCTGGACCTGTTGGTTACCATGGGCTTGAGCACCTGAGGCCTTCCAAAATGGCCATCATCTCACTCATCTCTGGTCTCCTCTGTACATTTGCTGGATGGACCAGACAGACTTGCCTGACTCCTGAAGACAAGAGATAAGAGACTTTGTCTCCTGCCCAAAAAGGACAGAACCCTGGAACGGGAGGTCCCGGATTCCACACTGCTGATCCTGGTGAAAATCTGAGACTCTTAACCAGGCATGGCGCCAGAGGCAGACACCTGCCGCTGCCGCTCTGGCCACCATATCTGCGGTATCATATGAGGCACGGAGAACATGCGTGCCTACGTCTGAGCCAAATTTCAAAATGTCCAGAAGCTCCATCTTTTGTGCGGAGTCTGGCAAGGCATTAGTTAGCTCCTGTCCTCTCTCCCATAGCTCATTCTGGTACTGGACCATATCAGTGAGGAAGTTGAGGAATTTAATGGAGCAGGTGGAGGCAGAGTAAATCTTCTCGCCCACCTGGTCCAAGTAGTGGGATTCTGGGTCAGGAGGCTGTGAGCTGAGGCATTTAGGCTGCTTTGACTTGTCGTGGGCAGCCGTAATGACCAATGAGTCCACCTGAGGGTGTTCCACCAGGAAAGATTCATCCCTTGGGGCTCTATACAGCCTGTCTGACTTTTTCAGAACAGCCAGGACTGAAGCTGGATTCTTCCAAGTTATTCTGGTGAGATCTTGGAAGGTGTCTACTAAAGGAGGCACCACTAGAGGTTTGGGCTCCTTCTGCTCGGGTATTTGGCAAGTCAGCAGCGTTCCGGATCCAGATCATCTGTCTCCTATTCATTGGAGGCCTGGATGTGCCTCATGACATCCATGAAGGTTGGATCATCAGGAGGTGAGCAGGGTTGGTCCTTCTCTCCTGGGGAACCCCCAACTTCTGAGAGGGATGAGGAAGTAGGAGGGGTAGACGATCTGCTACTGGGCCTTGAACGACCTGAGCTGTGTCTTGGACTCCCCCACTTGAGCGTTGGTGGCTACCAGACCGACGTTGGTCTGAGGACCGGTGTCGGCTATGGGACTGATGACAGAGCAACGACTGACGTCTGTCTGGGGACCAACGTCGGGAGTGGGAACAGGCCAGCCTAGAACAGTGGGAACTCCTGGATAGTGACCAATACCGAAGACGGCTACCCGATCTAGAGGGATGCCGGCAACGGTTCGCCAACCAGAACCGGCAATGAATCTTTGAGGGTGGGCACAGCTGTGGCCACTTAGGGATCTTCTGAGGGGAAGAAGCGGGAAGGCCCTCAGGATCAGCATTGTCTGGTTGGGTAGGGTCCAGCTTTGGTGGAGACTGTTATTTTTTCACCTGATTCCACCAGAAGGTGAAAAGCTCCTGTAGCTCGTCTTTGTTAAAGACTGAGCTTGCCGACCCTGGAAAGGGAGGTGGGGAAGCTGGATCAGGTAAGTCGTGGGAAGGTGAACCTCCCTCAGAACCCTGTGAGGTGGAAGATTTGGGAGTCCCTGAGGCCGCCCCTGCTGCAAGTTCTTCCACCACGATACACTCTACCAGTGTATGGGGTCAGACATCTGTTTCACAGGAGTCAGTGCCGGGGTAACTGTCTCACCCGGTGGTTTGCCCACATCGGGCAAGGCTGAGACCTTCTTAGGTGGGGCTGGAGCTTGCGCAGAAGAGGTCTGGGGGGGTAACTCTTAGAGGAGCCACCTTAGGTTTTGGTCGATTTTTCCCCTGATGTGCCTGCCTTGGCTGGCAGTTACCTGGCTGGAGGGCTGAGCACCTTGGAGCCTTCTGGGTGCTTGCAATGGTCCCCTGAGCCCGAGGAGGGAGAAGCCTTCTTGGGGGAAGAGTGAGAGCGGGACTGAGATAGGGAGCGATGATGGGACCAGCTACGGTCCTTGTCACAGGAGCACTTGTGGGACTTGTCCTGATGCTTGCCCTTGTTCCCTGAGGTGTGCAGAACATCCATGTTCTTTTCCAGAAGGTGGGCCTTTAGAGCCTTCAGGTGCCTAATTCTTGTCCTGCTGGTGAAGCTTTGACAGGTGGAGCAGGACACACTCTCGTGGTCTAGGCCCAGGCAGAAAAAAACCCTTGTTGTGGCTGTCTTGTGAGGGGATTTGGTGGCCACAGTGGCACTTATTCCTCTTGGGCCTGGAGACCGATGACAGTGATGACATACGCTGGACTGCAGTCGAATAAAAGGCGCTGGAAAAAAATCATCAAATGCCCGACAAAGGAGGACAAATTTCTCCTAAAAATCTTTTTTCTTCTTTTGCTGGGCTGGACAGCCAGAACTTCCCCAACGTGAGCGGGTCATGGCGGGAAAAGAACTGGGGTGGAGATGAGGCCCGTCCCCTTATGTACCATGATCGATGTCGGGGTGGAGCCAATGTCAGGGAGCGGTCCCTGCTGGGCACTGCTAGCTAAGAATTTTTCCAGTGGGTCCTAAGGCCTGCGGCATTAGTCCTAATGGTTATAGCCTGCTGCAAGAGCCTCCACTCTAAGTAAGATTTATAGATACCGATCAAGGGTGGGACCCATTGTTATGGCAAGAGATCCATTAGGGACAAAAGTAGGTGGCACAACCCGTAAATTCAAATGGAGCCCATATGCAGGCATTGTCATACTTTGGCAATGGGACCAGTTGTAAGGGTCCCAGTAGGGGAACCAAGGAAGAGGGTCCAGAAGTTTATATTAGGCTTAAATAGGGTGCACCTGAATTTAAAGCATTAGCCGAAGGACCATAGGGAGAATAAATGTCCTGAGGCAAAAAAAACATATGCCCGACACTCGGAAAGGGTGAAGGTATAAAAGAATAGTATACCACTGGATGGTAAATCTGGACACCCTGAGCCCGTGATGGCGATCAAGACATAGGTCAGCAATGGAAGCCTGCACTGGAGAGCCAACGGCAGTCTAGGCCGCACGTGAAAGATTGGCAATTTGCCACCCATGCAAAGGGGAACTTGGTGAACATGACCCCTGGCAGAGGCGACCCAGAGCTGGATACGACCCCTCATAGGAGCAGAGGAGGTGATCCATATAGGTTAGAATTTTTTGTGACATTCTGGAAGGTAAAGGCACCATTACTGGCTGGCCCATAGCAAGAAGCTTCTGGGCTTCATATGCAGTTGTTTTCCAAAGAGGAAAGAAAAAATGGTCAGACAGGGCATGAGAAGGCTCGACAGTCGGCCTCTAGCCAAAGAGACAGTAAAAGACTTGTGTACTGAAGTCTAGTATCATCTCAGAAAATGTACAGGGTCCTGAGGACCCAGCCGGAGAGCCAAGTGAAACATGGATCAGCCGGAGAGAACATGAAAAATACAGAACAAGCATCCCAGCCTCTGAGGAGGTTGGAGGGGATGTCACTCCACTCAGTCTTCTGAAGATCCTAAATTCCTGCAAATATGGATACTCTCCCATTTTAAGGTCATAAAAGGGACCCTTTGGGGAAATATGTAACCATTGTACTCAAATGAATTCAAAACAGGGTGGAAGAAGCAACCCCTATATTTATTTCAATTTTGGTAGCCAGGTGGACCCTCTAAGCCCCAAAGGTCCCTTTTTCTGGGGTGACCAGGAGTTAGTTACATAGAATAATATTTAAAAGAATCTGAGCATTTCAATTACATTGAAGCATTTCTGTAGAGGTACATATTCAATTCCAGGATCCAAGAATACAGATTTACAAACACAGTAAAATGTTCACATTGGGTCTATTCTCCGTTTCAGGGAGAAGCTGGTGTATAACAGAGGCAGGCAGTACAACCTGTCACAATAGAACTGTTAGGCTGGGGTGGACCATGATTACTAGTCAAGTGCATGAGCCTTTGCTGTTAAACAAGTGCACCCTGTGCTCTTTCCGGAAGGACTTCAAGGAGGATGAATTTTGCAGGTGGGCAGGGAGCTTGTTCCAGAGTACAGGGGCTGCATGGGTGAAGTACTTGTCCCTTGTCATTGTCCTAGTTCTAGTTTCCTCCAGGAGATTTCTCCCTGTGGTGCGCAGCTGTCTGCAAGAGCGCTTGGGGACCAAGAGGCTAGCCAAGCTGGCCAGTGGATTGCCATTCTTTTTTTTTTTTTATGAAGCTCCATCAACATATTAATGGGTCTAAAACATTTTTCTGATATTCACTTCTCATCAGATAAACACCCAAGATTGTTGGTTTCATCATCACCTGCTACTCTACACTAACCTATTGGGATGATCCAAAAACTAGTTAAACCTCACATTTTATTTGGAATAAATATTATTTTACTTAAGCATAAGTATTACTTGATAGTAATATATTAAATGGTTGCCATATCTTTTCAAATGTTTCTTTTTGTTCCTCTTTCATATAGTGTAGCCTCTCCAGATTCATAGCTTGCACCATCAGGTTCAACCAATGCAGAAATCCGGCAGTTTTGTATCCTTCCACTTCTGAAGAATAGATTTTTTTAGCAATTGTGACTGCTATAGAAATGAAGGCTTGTTGGTACTGATTCAGTAAGTTTTCTTGTTCTGTTAAACCAAACATAGAAAATAATATCCTAAATGATATATGTTTATTTAAAGATTTATTAATTGTATCATATATTTTTGACCAAAAATTAGTCAGATGTGGATGGGCAAGCATGGGTTAAGTGGATTAATGTACCAGAGGTATGTGAGTTTCTGGGGCATTTATCCAGGAGGGCCACACTATATTTATGAAGTTTATATGGGGATAAGTAAGTCCTTTTAAGGATATTGTATTGTATTAATCTAGTGGATTTTTAATTAATATACGTATCTAATATCTGGTTCCATAGCTCATCCAAGATTTCTTCTATTAAGTCAGAGCATATATCTGTCTCCCATTTTTGTTTTAATTTCTTAACAGCCTCTAGAGTATCTGTAAATAAGGACATATACAGTACTGAAATTAATTTTTTTATTTTCCTTTTGTTGTAATATTTTATCTAAAATTGGAGTAGAGCATAAGCCCAACGCTCCATTCATTGATTTGATATAATGTTTTGTTTGTAAGTATTTAAACATGTGAGTATATGAAAGATTACATTGAGCTTTCAAAGTATCAAATGGTAGAAAGCAAAGTTCACTAAAAAGCTGGCCATATTCAAACAGACCCGTTTTTCCATTCTTTAGTGATCACATCATTTATAGAAAAAGGACAATTCCTAATATTATCCCAATATTACATTTTTAATAATTTATGAAGATCATACCACACCTTCAGTACTGTATATAATGCCATAGGGATTTCTGATTGTAATCTATGATCTAATTTTTGCCCAGACAATAAAAAAATCATTAGTGAAGGGTAGTAAACAGAAGCCATCTTCATTTGAACTGACATTTTTTTCTTCCTGAAAATTCAGCCAACTCCATATAATAATTACTTGAGAAACCAAGAAATACTTACAAAAATCGGGTAAAGCTAACCCTCCATACTCAATAGGGAGGACCAACTTATCATATGCTATCCTTGGTTTCTAATTCAACCAAATACAGTTTGTAATCACTTTTTTAATGATTTAAAAAAAGAAAACCCAACTTCTATAGACAAGGCTTGAAATATATATTAATTTCAGTAGTGTTTGCATTTTTACTAAGTTGATTCTCCCTATCAAAGTGAGTTGAAGTGATTTCCATCTTTCTAGTTCTTTTATTTTTTGAAAGATTTTATCATAATTTGCTGAGTAAATACCATCAAAGTTTTTTGTTATAGTGATCCTTAAATAGTTATATGAGTCTACCTCCGAGCCTTAGGGACAAGATTGTGATCTAGAGTCTGATGTTTTAATGAATGCCGACTTCTCATTATTAATTTTAAAGCCAGAAACTTGACCATAAAGTCCAGATGACTTAATCAGTTCCATAACTGATGTTTGTTCATTATTCAAATATAAGCATAGCATCGTCCACATACAGACTGATCTTATGTTCCACCTGGCCATAATAGACACCTTTAATACAATTATTATATCTTATAAATTCCGCCCAAGGTTCAATACACAAAGCAAAAATCAAAGGTGAAATGGGGCAACCCTGACGTGTTCCTCTAGATAAATGAGAAAACGGTGATAAAAGGTTATTTATTTTAATTTGAGCGGTATGGGAACAGTATATAATTTTTATCCAATCAATTAAGTTAGGGCCGAAGTTCATTCTGTGAATCACATCAATAATGAACTCCCATTCCAAATAGTCAAACGCCTTTTTCTGCATCCACCATTATTAATATTGAGTCTTGCTTGTTCTTATTTTGTAAGATGTTTAAAGTATGTCTGATATTTTCCATAATTTTCCTTCCTTTTATGAATCCTGTTTGGTCTTGATTTATCAAGCCTTGTAAAACCTTTTCTAATCTTTTTGCAAGAATTTTGGTGAAAATGTTATAATCTGAGTTCAATAATGAAATTGGTCTGTAAGATTCACAACATTCATAGGTTTCATTGGTGTAATCAAGCTTATAGACCTTAGTCCTTTAAAGCTTGCAATTTCCTGGTTTAATTTAAAATTGGAAAATTTTGTCCCCGAAATGCCTATCCAGCCCATTTTTGAAACTATTCATGCTGGAGCTGCTCACTACATCATGTGGAAGATCATTCCATAATGCCACCACTCTACGACTGAACCAGGATTTACACAAGTTGAGATTCCATATTTGAAGAAGGAGCTGTTTCCTAATACTGATCCTTCCGAGATTATTCTTAAATCCTATTCCTGCTAAGAGATTATTATCCTCCATTAGTCTATATAGTAAACATAGGTCTCCCCTAGTTCTTCTATAATGTAAGAAATATAGATTGAGGGATGCCAACCTTTCCTGGTATGGTTTATTATTTAAACCCTTTACAGATCTAGAGAGCCATCTTTGAACCCCCTCCAATAGATTGATGTCCTCCCAATTCTGCAGAAACCAGACCTGGGCACAGTACTCCAGATGAGGCCTAACCAAAGCACTATAGAGAGGTATAAGTACTTTTTTGTCCCAACTGGCTATGTGTCTGAGGATACAGTTTAAATTATAATTGGCTTTCTTAGCCTGAACCCTACAGTAGGATCTAAATTTTAGGTCACTAGTAATTAAAACCCCAAGATCTCTTTCCTTATTAGTAACTACCAGTTGTGAGTTAGCCAGATTATAAATCCTCCTTTCATTATTTTTACCTAGGTGCATGACCTTACATTTGGTAGTATTTAATACAAGTTTGCTACCAGAAGTCCAATCAGAGATCTCACACAGAGCCTCCTGTAGAGCTACCTTCTGTTCCTGTGTATTTACTACTGACCCTAGCCTACAGTCATCAGTGAATTTGTACAGCCAAATATTTGGGTTGTTAATTTTAAAGTAATATATATATATATATATATATGTATATATACATACATATATATATATATATATATATATATATATATATATATATACACACACACCTATTATATATATATATATATATATATGGCATGAGCCCAATACAGAACCCTGGGGGACACCACTGGTGACATGGGTGTAGGCAGGCATACTCCAAGCACTCCATGGTGTGCAATTTTATTTAAGGGGGGTAGCAAATAGGTTCTGAACTGCTTCCTTTTTCCACGAAAACTAACAAAGAAAATGCTGAACCTTTCTGTAATTTTATTCATAGGAGTCAAAACTAGAAGGACTGGTCACTAATACTCTCTTTGCATCCCAAGGAAAATACAACTTTACAGGCTCTGGGCTGGTATGTGGGTGTCTTAGGGAGCAATGCATGGCATTTGTATTTACCCATGCATGGCAACGACCACTGTCATGAGATACAAAAGTTGTATTTATTGTGCCAAATGAGGCAACAAACACGGTCCTGGTGTACATTTGTGTGTTGTCTGGCTACACCCCTGACTGGTGATGGGAGCCCAACTGGAAAGGACACCATTTACAGTCACTCTCTGCTTTCTACCCTGAAGCCAGTCTGATACCCAATTACAAATATTCACATGAAAGTTAAGATTTTCCAAAACAGCCAATAATTCATAATGGGGCAATTTGTCAAACACTTTCTCAAAATCTAGAAAGATTACATCAACGGTATTACCTATGTCCAGTTCCCTATTAACTTTTTCTGGTTTCCGGATTTTTATTTTGTTTTAGGAATACCATTATATATGCTTCATAGAATGAACTCAGAATCTTCTGGGAATCTAAAATATTATTAAACATTTTCACCAGAATGGGAATAAAGATATTTTTTAATTTTGTATATGTTTCTGTCTGTAACCCATGAAGTCTAGGGGCTTTGCCTTTTATTTCTTCAATGGCTAATTCCACTTCATTTACCTTAATAGGTTGATCCAGATACCCTTTTAGTTCAGAAGTAATTTTTTTTTAATTAACCCCTTCTAGGAATGTATGGGTTGCCATTCTCAAGTTTGTAGGCATGGCACAGTAGAGGGTATTGCAATCTGCCATTAAAGGATGGACAATTGAGTGAGGACAGTACCTCACAGTGGTGTTGCCTTGGAGGTGAATTTGTGGCGAACTGAACTATTTTATTATACAGTATATGCAGCCTGTTATGGTCTTGTTTCATGAGGGAGTGCAGTATTGGAGCAGCATAAGTAAAGTTGGGAAAAAGTATGCTTTGAGTAATGGTAATCCTGGCTTCTGGTACCATTAGGTTGCTTAGGCGATACAATAGTCCTAGTTTATGATGGATCATTTTTGTTACTTGATTCACGTGTGCTGTCAGTGTAAAGTTTTGGTCTAGGATCAGGCCTAGGTACTTAAAGGACTTCACAACCTCAATGGTTGAACCCGAAGTAGTGCCCAATTGTAGTAGGGGGCTTCTGTCTGGTCCTATGGATCTAGGTCCAAACAAGACAGCTTTAGTCTTTTTGGCATTGAGAATAAGCCTGTGATTCTGTTGCCAGCTTTCTAAAGGGGAAAAATCAGACTGCAGCTGATTGCACAGGTGCGCAGTGCTGCCATAGGTTCTGTAGAGTAGGCATCATCAGCGTACTGCACCACAGAGCTGACTCCACAGTGTTTGCTCAAATCGTTAATGAATATTGAAAACAGGAGGGGTCCCAAGATGGAGCCTTGAGGAACGCCCTCTTAATGGGACACGACTCGGAGATGGCACCTCTCCACTTAACCTGTTGGTAGCAATAAGATGGGTAATCCGTGAACCAATTTATCGAGTGCTGGTTGAGGCCAGGTTGCACAAGTTTGTTCACAGGAGGGAGTGACCTACCAAATCAAAGACCTTGGTTAGATCGATGAAGACAGCTCATGCCGAGCTGCCTTCATCTAGGGCCAACAGAATGTCAGTGGAGAATTTGATGGCAGTGTCTGTCCCATGTCCCTGCCTAAATACATGTTGGGTGCTGGCCAACAGCTGGTTTGCCTCCAGGTAGTCATGGAGCTGGATGTAGATCAGCCATTTTTGCAACTTGGATAGTATGCATTAGAGGGACATTGACTTGTAGTTGCTGATAGGTTCTCTAGATCCTCCCTTGTGCATGGGCATCATGATTGCTCATTTCCACATTTTGGGTACTACTCTTTCCAGTATTGACCTACTGATGAGCCAGGTGACTGGTAGGGCTATTACAGGAGCAGCTTCCCTGAGCAGTCTGGATTCCAGGCCATCTGGGCCAGTGGATCCCTTGGCCTTGATTTTCTTTAATGGGGTAAGCACCTCTTTAGGCTGTACCTTCCACAAGCAAAATTGTGGGTGGGAAGGATTTGGGTTGCCTGGGCCCTGCCCCTCAGACCTTAGCAGTGGGAGACCCTTCTTGTATTGTTCCAGATCCATAAAGAAATTGTTGAAGGCTGAGGCTGCCTCCTGTCTGTCACTAAGGAACTGGCCATTGGAGAGTATCAGGCTGGGGGGGGGGATACAACTGCCCTTTAATAGGGAGTTGGTCTGGGTCCAGAAGGACCTTGGGTCGGACAGGTTGGATTCCTGTAGGGTCTTAAAGTACTCCCATTTTGCCACCTTTATTGCTTGTTTGCATTTGTTTCTTACAGCCCTGTAGGTTGTCTGTTCTTCAGGATGAGCTTATTGTCTGTACTTGGCCCAGGCCTTGTCCCACTGTCTCATCAGAGATTTTAGCTCTGGTGTTATCTATTTGAGGCAACATCCCTTGACTCTGAGTTTCCTCAGAGAAGCAAGATGATTAATATCCAGAGCTTCATCTATGGAGGGGAGAAGATGGACAGGGCCCCAATCTATACCATTTAGGAGGTCTAGGAACACCTCAACGGAGAACCTGGAGGAGGCTCTCGTTGTGAGGATTCTTGGAGGTACCTTTGGTATCCAGTTCTTCCAGATGCAAAATGTTGGCAAGTGGTCACTTAAAGCGTCAGCCATAGTGCCAGCAGTCGTTCTGCTCTGGGGGTTGGAGAACAGTATCCAATCAAGTGTGGAGTGGTTCCCCGCTTTGACATTTTGTCTGGTGGTCAGGGTCATGATCTGCGACAGCCTGGTGTCCATGAGAGTGGCCCTCAGTGCCAGTTCTGTGTCAGAGGCTCAATTGAGATTAAAGTCTCAGAGTATTATCATCTCAGAAGGGGCGTGGTAGGGGAGAGTATTTGACCTTTTCCAGTGTAGAAACAGACATACAAGGTTTTTAGGATGGGAAACCAACTGGGCCAACTAAGAAAGGACCTGCAGTGGTGGCAATGAGACTGTTCTCAGAGAGTCTGGACACAGCCACCCGTACCACGTGTACAGGATGAGTGAATACTCAGAAGGGATCGATAAGTTCCAGTGACAGAAGGGGCAGCCGTAAGCCAACCCGGTGGTGCTGATGGTTAAGGCGCTGGATGCTACACCTTGCGCAATGCCAGTGACCTGGGTTCGGGCACTGGGGGTCAGCAGGGGAGGGAGAGGATTGAGCATCTGGAGGACTTCTCACCTTTCTCAGGCAGGGTTTTGGGACTTGTTTGGAGCCTTAGAAACCTCCAATGGAGATCAGGGGGTGCTACAGGTGCTGACACTGTTCAGGGGTGGAGCGACGGTGGACGTCAGCAGCATGCCTGCGCAGATGTCACTGCATGTCTGCACTCCAGGGGGAACTTAAGCCATAAAAGCCCTGGCCCTGGGATAGGTGGCTGCTACCTCCAGTGCCCCGCCACCACACACCCAATACCGGGTTTATCCCTCCTCTCTTCTGATCCTCCATCTTGCCTACGCCGATGCACTAGATTTCAGATAGGGTGCCGGGCCAGCCTGCCGGCGCAGTGATTGGATTTCCGCTTGCGACGCCAGCGACCCGAGTTTGGGAATGAGCCCGGAGCTGGAGGAACGACTGGGGGGAGCAGGCTTGAGCGCCCTAAGGGCATCTCACCTTCTCTGGGGGGAGGGGGGATCCAGGGCTCGGTGCATGTCTGACCTCAGGTGGAGACCCGAGGTACGGCAAGCCCAAGCCAGTGAGAAGGCTGGCGTGCTGGATGTCAGCACTTAGCACCTTGACGTCAGGGCACACAGCATGCCAAGAAAATGGGAAAAACATCCTGCAGTGCCACTGACAGATGGAGTACAACGGCCCAGATCCCCAATGCCCCTACCTGCCCTAGGTGATGGCATCCCAACGAAAACAGGAAGGACCTCGGGGTGTAAGGGCCCCACCTCGTACCCCGCCGCCTGAGGGTATAACCAAGGCTACATGGGGGATGGACCGTGCTAGGCTCCAGGGAAGAGGGCGGGACCAATAAGGCCATATGTGTGTCTCTTGAAGAGTGGGGTGTTATGGGAGAAAAGAGAAAGTAAAAAAATAGGGTGCCAGATGTGAGGCGGTTCTGCCTCAGGGGCTCAGAGCTGGGGGGTCCATTGGTCTGAGGTAGGTGGGGGGTGTCTGTTCCTGGTTTTTGGAGGGCAGGCTTCAGGTGGGTGGTAGAGCGGCGGAGGTATGTGGGGTCAGCCTGAGAGAGAGTTCCCAGGAGCCAGAGAGTTAAAAAAAAAAGGAGCAGCTGTAAAGGGCTGCAGAATGAGTCACAGGCAGAGAGGAGCACCGACGAGGACTTCGGCAACTAAAAGAAAGGCACGGGGTTGTCAACTGAGTGGAGGACAAAATGGTCATTTGCAGGCCACAGAGAAAGTTTAGATAAAAACTACTCTGAAAGGACAAGGAAGCCATCGGCAAAAAGATGTAGAAATACTTGAGGTCGACTGTCAGGGCGACAACAGAACCTCGGCTGCAGTGGCTATACAGCCGGAGCAGCACCTAGAGCTTAAACACACTCATAGAGGTAATCAATGAGGACCACACCGATGAACAGGCAAAAGAAGGGTGCTAGGTCGTCGAATGAAAGGAAGATGACAGAGCTCGAATAGCTACTAGAGCAGAAAAAACATACCCCCAAAAGGCCGCTGATCAGGTTATCAAATTGGGGGGGGGGGGTGTTGAAGACAACAACCGGAGTGGCCACCATAGCAGAAAACACATCCCAAGAGACCAGTGATGATTGAAACACTGATGAAAAGGGGGAAAAGCTGGAGGTCATTGACAGAGCAGAAGATGACACAGCCAAAAGTAGCTGCTGTTTTCAGTTAAAAACTGACACCCGGAGAGACCATCGATGACGGACTTGTCAAAATGGGTGGAAGAAAGGCGTGGAGGTCTCCAATGGAGTAGAAGACAACAGAGCAGAAGATGACACAGCCCAAAGTAGCTGCTGGTTTTAGTTAAAACAGACACCCAGAGAGACCGTTGACGGACTTGATTAAATGGGTGGAAGAAAGGCATGGAGGTCTCCAATGGAGTAGAAGACAAGACAGGCCGCAGTCACCGCCAAAGTCGAAAAAGCCCACCCTGAGAGGCTGTCAACTAGGACTTCGTCGACATACGGCTAGAAGAAAAGTTGGAGGTTGTCAACAGTAGCAGAAGATGACACAGCACAGAACATCTGCCAAAGCAGAAATCAAACTCAAGAGAAGCCGTCGATGAGGATATCATCGACAAATGGATGGAAGAAAGGCTGGAGATCATCAACAGCAGCAGAAGACGACACAGCATGGAGCATCTGCCAAAGCAGAACACACCCTGAAAGGCCGTCGAAGAGGATATTGTCGACGAACAAGCAGAAGAAAGGCTGGAGGTTGTCAATGGAGCAGATGACGACACAGCAGAGCATCTGCCAATGCAGAAACCACCTCCAGGTGTAGAAAGATGTTGATGGGGAGGAGACCTGTGTACCCCATCAATGAAGGGAACCCACCTGTGGTGGAAACCAAAGGGCAACAAAGACACACAGGGCGGCCCAGAACACTGCAGCCGCTCCCACAGAAGCCGTGTTCATCACCCGGTGTTGTTACATTGAAGCTAGGACACAAACTTCAGGACAGTCTTCATCGACAATCTTCTGGGCACTTTGGCACTTCTTGCGTGTGACAACAACAGGAGAAAAGCTGCGACAAAACTGAAAATGCTGCTCTGAAAATGCCACGCTGAAGAAATTCCACTTCTTTGACTGAAGCTATACTCCAAACAACGAACGTGTAGTATGCAGGTCGAGGAGATAAAAGAACTGAGGAGCTTCTGGGACCACTCCCTTTTATAACTACCAGGAAACAGCATGGGGTGTCGTCAGGGGGCAGTCCTAGGTCAACTACTGAGAAATCATCCAGATGGAATGATGCCTGCGGCTGAGATACTCCTGCATGTTATGACCTGCTGCAAGAGATTTCCTCGAAGATCTGGTGGTTCACCACTTCCTGATGCAGTGACCACTCTTCCAACTTCTTGCCCACCTGACTAAGGGCGTGTGCTCCCATGATGTGGGTTGCCAGGAGGTCTGCAATTAAGCTGCGCAAGACAGTCCAGCTTCAGAGGGCCTCCTGAAACAATGGAAGGGAGTACATGTCGCCCTGTTTGTTGCCTGTCTGAACTTGCACAACCTGATCCCAGACAAGAGGAGCAAATTCTATCAAGAGTTGATCACACCACAAGGAACTCCAGCAGGTTGATGTGGTGATCGTACTCCCTGACAGTCCAGAGCCCATGAGCTCTGTGGTCTCCCAGGTGCACTTCCCACACTACCAGAGATGTGCTGATTGTAAGAGTGACTGTCGGCTCTGGGTGGACAAATGAGATTCCTTCCTCCATATGTTCAGGAGTAAGCCACCATTGGCTGGTTTCCTACATCAGCTGGGTCATTGTGACTGGCCGGTTCAGGTGACCTAGGCATCAGGACCACTAGTGGCCCAGCTGCCACTGCAGGTACCACATCTGCCAGCAAGCCCATTTGACCATGCTGGTGCAGGATGCCATGTACCTCAGCAGCTGCAGGAAATCCTGGACAGGGAGCAGTTGTCCAACCTGAAATGAGCAGATAAAGGGGGACAGATCTAATGCCTGGTCCACAGGTAGGTGGCCTTGGCCCAACAGTAGTTTAGCTCTGCCCTAATGAAGTTACTGACCTGTGAGGGGATCAGTTTGGACTTAGCTGGGTTGACCACAAGGCCCAAGTCTCTACAGGTCTAGAGGGCCAGGTCCCTGAACCGCTCCACTGTTTCCTTGGACGGCCCGGCTATCAGCCAGACATCCAGGCAGAGATACAGCCAGATCCCCTAGAGCCACTGGAAAGTTGCCACCACTGCCGTG
The DNA here is from genome assembly GCA_016271365.2 of Neoceratodus forsteri. Taxonomy (NCBI): domain Eukaryota; kingdom Metazoa; phylum Chordata; order Ceratodontiformes; family Ceratodontidae; genus Neoceratodus; species Neoceratodus forsteri. Next base: position 705,566,752 of record CM057459.1, on the reverse strand, counting down.
CTCTTAATGAAGACTCTAGAGACTGAGGACATGCTGAAAGGCATGACCTGGAACAGATTGTGAACACCGTCTGTGGGCTACCCAAGATACCGCCAGTGGGACAGATGGATTGGAATGAGGAAGAACACATCCTGGAGGTCCATGGAACAGAAACTCATGCCCAGCTCCAGGGATAGTATAATCTGGTTCCATGTGACCATCCTAAACTTGTGTTTCCTGAGAAACTGATTCACACTGTGAAGATTCAGTATGGGGCACCAGCTCCCCTCTATTTCAGGATCAGGTAGTACCTGGACATGGATCCCTGTCCTGCCATGGAGTATGGAACATGGGCAATGGCCTATTTGACAAGGATCTTAGTCACGTTCTCCCTGAGGGAGGACAGTGTGTCCTGCGATGCCACGGACTCCTTTGGAGCATGGTGTTGAGAAGGCGGGAGAGTCTCACAGTCGAGAGGCAACCCTCTGCCCACCGCGTCTAGGATCCATTTGTCTGAGGTAACGATGGGCCAATGATGCTAGAAGTGGCAAAGTCGATCCCCCATGGGGAGCTGAGGCAGGGACTGGATGGGTGGGAGGTAGACACCCCCCAACTTGTCACTGGGCAGCTTTGGACGGGGTGCTGGCTGCTGCTGCTGCCAGAGGGACACCACTACCCCTACCCTCTGCTCTTTTCGATACCTTTACCAGGGAACTTGATCTTCAGGCACCAAACCTGAAACTGCCACTGCAGAGGCTGTTGCTCTAGACGCTGCTATGATGGAAAAAGCTGAAACTAGAAAGGTTTCTTCTTTTATTTCTCCCCTTTCAGGTGCTTTTGGGAGGGCGTCACAGAATTGAGTGCAACACTGAACTTCTCGATCCTAGTGAGGTGTCCATGCACCCCAGGGCTGAAGAGGTTGGTGCTCAAGAAGGGGACTATGGCCAACTGGTACTGGGTGTCCGCCGTGAAGGTGGAAATTTACTGCCAGGCCCTGTAACACATTACGATGGCTGCTGCCATGGAATGGACACAGGAATCACCAATGTTTAAAGCTGTCTGAAGCTGATGTTTGGCCAGCACTTGTCCCTGGTCTTGGATCACTTTCACCACCAGCTGCTTGTCAGCAGGAAGGTAGGGGATGACCTGATCTAGCACTCCTATTAGGCAGTGACTGAAGTGGGCCATCATCAGCGCATAGCTCCGTTGATGAAGACCTAGGGAGGATGCAGCATAAACCTTCTTCGCTGCATGGTCAAGCTTCCTGGACTCTTTGTCAGGGAGCTTCTTCATATCCCCAGTATTGCTGGACTTACAAAGAAACGAGTTGGCGACCAAACCCTCAGCCAAGGGGTAGTCTAAAAATCTGTGCAAAATGCTGGTAGGGACCACATACTTGCAGACCATATGGGCTAAGGATGGATGCTGCCAAGGCCAGTCCATGAATGGTCTTGGCCTCAGGCAAGGCAACCCCAGGAGATTCGTCCCTCTCCAGGATGTCAGTGGAATGATATTTGGCCCTTTTCTGAATTGGCTCCATGGGAACTTCCATGGACTCAGACTTTTTTTTTTTATTTGAATCTAGGATTACAAGTACCTTTGAGCCAAGGCTCTTTTAAAAAGGTTCCACGTTGGTTGAGGTACAATTCAAACAATACACTGAATAACAGTAGAACAGTGAGCTACATACGGTTTTATACATTCACTACAGTGGCAAAGATGCCAGAAGGAGGTCTGGTGACAGGGTTGACATGGTATGGAGGAGACACACACTAGTGGGGTGTAGCCATAGGCACTGGTCAAATATCAATGAAAGTGCTACAGGGGGGTAGGGAAGGTGGGTGGGAGGAGGGAAGGATGAATGGGTGTACTGGAGAGGGAGTTGAGGGGGAAAGGGTTAAGTGCTAGGTGGAAAGTGCAAAGATGAGAGGGGAGAACAATTAGGAAGGACAGTCACAGGAGCTAGATGCAGACAGGCTCTGATAGAGACTGGATTTGAATGGACCAAGCTTTGGCATTGAGGAGATGTCAATGTTGAGACCATTGAACCAACTGGGAGCGCTGTGCGCAAAGGATCTTTGCCCTTGTGTGGTGCAGAAATGAGGGATATGCAGAAGCTGGGATTCAGAGCCCCTGGTGATGCGAGTAGTCTGCACTGGGCAGAGGAGAGCTTGGACACCCGGAGGAGCAAGACCTAGTGTTATTTTCTTTGTCATAAGGCAGGTTTGGTACTTGATCTGGTTTGAAAGTTGAAGCCACCCAGTCTGTTTCTAGAGATCACACGGTGAGGCGATGGGTGCCGGTTATGAGACGGCAAGCTTTGTTTAGTGCAATGGATATGCGCTGAGGGCAGTGGCAGAGGCAGAACTGTAGATGACCAGGCTGTAGTCGATTATTGAGATTACTGAGCTCTGTACTGCAATCCTTAAGGCACCTGAGATAAGGCATTGCCTGTGCCTGAAGAGTAGGCCAATGTGAGTGTTGACAGCCTTGGAAATGTCAATGTGCATAGCATATGACAGGTTACAATCGATGGTAATACCTAGATATTTAAAGGATTGAACCTGTTCGAGGGTTGCACCAAGGCAGTTTTTGATCATGATGGGATTGAGTCTGTGTTTGTTGTGCGGGTTGCAGAAGAGCACAGACTTGTTTTTTTGTAGTTGAGAACCAATTTATGTGTACTAAACCAAGTTTCAATCGAAGTGAAGGCAAGCTGTAGATTCTTTTGAAGGTGGGCCGGATCCCTGTGAGTGGAGAGGATGACGGCGTCGTCAGCATAGAGGAGGATTTGTGCTGGACACCATTGTGGAAGCTCATTCAGAAAGAGGCTAAAAAGAAGTGGCCCAAGAATGGAGCCTTGAGGAACTCCTGATTGAACAGGATGTACATCTGAGAGAACATCAGCTATTTTCACTCTTTGGGAGTGGTTCTCCAAGTAGCTCTTGAACCAGGTAGTGGACCCAGGTGAGAGCCCAGCAGATCATAGCTGTGTGATTAATAGTTTATGATGTACAGTGTCAAAAGCCTTGGTCAGGTCAATGAAGACCGACCCAGTTAGGAGGCTATTGTCCAATGGGCTGTGGATAGCACCAGTGAATTCAAGGATGGCCGATGTAGTATTGTGACTTGTACGGAAACCATATTATTGGGGGCAGAGGATGTTGTGTTTGTCCAGGTATTCCGTTAGCTGGTAAGATACCATACATTCAATGGCCTTCGGGGGGTGGAGTATGGAGATAGGCCGGTAGTTCACATGCAGAGCCTTATCCCCACTTTTGTGGACAGGGGTTACTGTGGCTGATTTCCATCTGTTGGGGAACTGGCTGACGACGAGGGAGAGGTTGAAAATTTTTGTTAGTGGAAGTAGCACTTCATCAAGGGTGAAGGACACCAGCTTGTGGTCGAGTGAGTCCTCACTAGTTCTGGATTTGGTGATTGCATTAGAGACGTATTTACGGACCTCATGCACCCTGACATCCTTAAAGTAGCACAGTGGGCGGCTGGAGGGAAGGGGTTTTGGGCTGGGAGTTGGAGAAGGAGGGTGGTCATCATTGAAAAAGTCTGAAGGGAGAACACTACTGAGGTCAGAAAACGCAGTATTGAAAGTATATACAGGTTACTCACCTGTAACAGGAGTTCTAGGAATGGTATATGTTGTTCATCCACACTCATTGGCAGGTATTCTTGCCGCTTTAAATCTTGCCGGAAGGTCTTCAAGCTTGCTCCTCCCACCCACCGGGTGGTATAACTCGGCTCCCCCATGACGCCAGATCTGCCCGCTGGAAGCTCGGGTTGTGCGTCGAGCCGGAGGTCGGGTGGGATAGTGGTGGATGAACAACATATACCATTCCTAGAACTCCTGTTACAGGTGAGTAACCTGTATTTCTAGGGACATGGATATGTTGTTCATCCACACTCATTGGCAGACTCCTAGCAGTTCTCCGGGAGGAGGGAGGCAAGACGACACCCCAATACTTACTTGGGAAAGAGAGACTGGAGAACCGAGGCCCCAAAACCAGCATCCCGGCGTGACTCAAGGTCGATGTGGTAATGGGTAATGAAGGTGTTTGCTGACTTCCAGGTAGCAGCCCTGCAGATTTCCTGGATAGGGACGTCCCTGAAGCAGCCACACAGCAGCAGTATGGCGGGTAGAATGAGCTTTATCCTCTGGGAGGCTCCATGCCCGCCAACTTATAGCAGAGATCTATGCAGGAGGTTACCCACCTGCTTATCGTCCGCTTGGCTGCAGGTCTGCCAGATGCGACTTCAGCGTGGTGACAAACAGCTGGCCGAACCTCTCCCCGAATTTCAGCCGATGGCTCCTTATAATAAGGCTCTCTAGGGTCCAGAGTATGGAGCCTATATTCGCCTCCAAGGGTGATTGGGTGAGAACACCGCAGAGTCAACACCTGGTTAAGGTGAAACTCCGACACCACCTTCGGAAGGAATTTCGGTGGGCGCAGGACAACCTGTCCTTGTGGAAGACCAGGTAAGGAGACTCGATGGAAAGCGCCTGGAGCTCTCCCATCCTTCTGGCTGACGGATAGCCACCAAGAAGGCGGTCTTCCACAACAGGTGAGAGAGAGCACACCTGTGCATAGGTTCGAATGGCTTGCCCATGAGCTTTGCCAGTACCAGCAGTAGATCCCACGGAGGTGGGGTTCCCTGACTGGAGGGGAAATGTGATCAAGGCCTTGAAAAGCGCCAGACCACCTTCTCCTATGCCATCGACTGCTTCCCCGCCCGCGCTCGTAAGCAGAGATGGCTGCCAGGTGCACCCTTAGGTCGCTCGACCTAAGCCCTTGACTAGAAAGGGACCATAAATAGTCCAAGATGCTTGCCAAGGAACAGGAGGAAGGGTCCAAGCCTTGTTCCTGACACCAAATGGAAAACCTTTCCATTTGAAGGCATAGCATTTTCTGGTCGATCTTCACGGGACGCCCAACTACATTGAGGACTCCGCGGAAAGACCCAAGGCCTGGAACTCTAGCCAGCCAGGAACCAGGCCGCAGGTGCAGGATTGAAGGTCCGGATGGAACACCTTCCCTGATTGACTGAGAGCAGGTCCGGCGAGCTGGAAGCTGCCGCGGAGTCTGGAGCTGAGACTGAGGAGATCTGGTACCAGAACTGGCGAGGCCAGTCTGGGGCTATCAGAATCACCTGCCTTGTCCCTCCTCACCTTGAGAAGCACCTTGTGGATCAAGGGAAATGGGGAAAGGCGAAAGAGGCCCGGGTCCACTGCCTCGAGAGGCATCCCCTTCAGCAGCCCTGCTGAGGGGTGGGCATGGAACAGACTCAGCTTTATGTTCTCCTGGAGGCAAACAGGTCCACCTGAGGTGTGCCCCAATGGGAGAACAGATGCTGTACTACCTCCGCAGAGAGACCACTTGGGATGCAGCCCTCATCCGGCTCAGGCATCGGCCAGGGTGTTGGAGGCTCCTGCCACGTGAATGGCCAGGAGATCCGCCCAGGCTGCGCGACGAGTGACCAATGCGGAGAGCCTTGCAGGGGAAGCATGAGCGCTGGCCCCGCCTCTGGCGGTTTAGATAGAACATGGTCTTGGTATTGTCCGCTGGACTCGACCACTTGACCCCGGAGGAACGGAGCAAAGGCGGAGAGCCAAAGCGACCCGCCTCGGAGCTCCAGCAGGTTGATGTGGCATCGGGACTCCCGCGGGGACCAGAGGCCATGAGCCCGGTGTTCCCCCAGATGGGCACCCCAACCCATCAGAGAGGCATCGGTCGATAGAGAGACCGTCGGCTCGGGGCGGACGAACGGGATGCCCTCCTGCAAATGATCTGGAACGGTCCACCACTGGAGGCGCTCCACATCCCTGTGTCACCGGCACAAGCTGGTCCAAAGGATCGCAGCGCCAGACCACTGGCTGGCCAGTCTCACTGAAGGGACGAGATGTTCCAGCGGCCCAACGACCACGCTGGTGCAGGCCGCCATGAGACCCAGGAGGCGCAGGAAGTCCCGGCAGCGCAATTGCCCAACCAGAAATGATCGGGCAAAGGAGGAAAGAACCTCGGCCCTGTCCGGCGAGCCAGCTGCTGGCTCGAAGAGAGTCGAGCTGCGCCCGATGAATAGAATCACCTGCTTCGGCTCGAGTTCGACTTGGCCTGCTGATAAGGAGGCCCAGTTGAGAGCAGACCTGAGGGCCAGATCTCTGATCACTCTGCCTCCTTCCTGGAGGGAGAGCTGCTATCAGCCAGTCGCCCAGGTAAGGGTACACCCGGACCCTCGGCGCCAGAGGAATGCTGTCACCACTGCCATGCATTTGGTGAAGACCCTGGGAGCTGAGACAAGCCAAGGGCATGGCTTGGAACTCAAGAGGGATCCTCTCCGCCGAAGCGAAGGGAATCTCTGGTGAGACGACCCGGATGGGACGGAAAACGCGTCCTGCAAGTCCAGAGAGCAGAACTATTACCGCTGCTCTAAGGATGGTATTATCTGAGCCAGAGTGACCATCCTGAAGGTTCGAGACCTTAGGAACTTGTTTAGGTCGTGTAGGTCGAGAATGGGGCGCCAGCCCCCCGTCCGTTTCGGAACCAGGAAGTACCTGGACACAAACCCTGGGTCTGAAGGAGGGTCCACCACCTCTCTTACCACCTCCTTCTGGAGGAGGAGAGCGATGTCGGCTCGACGAGCCGCCAGTGAGGCTGGGGATCCCGAAGCCCCCCGAGGGGCGACGGCTCTGAAGGGTGGTGCCTGCTCGAATTCCAGAGGCAGGCCTCTTCCCACCACCTCCAAGACCCACCTGTCCGTGGTAACAGCGGACCAGGCGGAACGGAAGTGCCGGAGCCGTCCCCCCACGGGGGGACCCAGGGGTAAGGTGACGGGAATGGGGGCGACACCCCTCAGCCCGTCACTGGGCAGGCTTGGAGGAGGGACCGGCCGAGGGACCTCCTGGGCCTTTTCCTCCCTGCCTCCTGTTAGAGGAAGCCGGAGGCTTGGGTTTGGGATGCCAAGGCCGAACCTGCTGGCCCTGACGTTGCTGGGCTGGCTGTCAGCCAAGGCACAGAAGGACCAAAGGGCTTTAGGCTGTGGTTTGCGCCTTTGTCCTTCTGAGCTGAAGAGACCGAGTCCAAGGTAGCATTGGACTTCTCGATCCTCTGCAGGTGACCTTCCACCCCAGGGTCAAGAGGTCAGTCCCAAAAGGAACATCCGCCAACTTGTGCTGGGTATCCGGTAAAGGTGGATATCCTCAGCCAAGCCTCGCCGACGCATGGCCACCGCGGCCGCCACCGATCTGGCACATGAGTCCCCTATATCCAAAGCAGTCTGGAGCTGCTGTTTGGCCACTGCCCTGCCCTGGTCCCACACCTGCTTAACCGTAGTCTGCAGATCGGGCGGGAAGATGAGGGATGACCTCATCCAGGGAGCCCAACAGGGCATGAGAAAATGTGCCATGAGGACGGCCGAACTGGCCTGACGAAGGCGAGGAGAGGAGCATAGCGTAGACTTTTGCCCGACATAGTCCAATTTCTTGGACTCCTTGTCAGGAGGTTTGTCCACATCCCTGGCGCAGGCGCTACCGAAAACGCTGTCGGTAACCAACCCTCAGCAGAGGGGTGTTCTGAAAACCGGACAAGGAACCGGTAGGGACCGTGATACTTCCTGGCCATCCTGGCCGAGGCGCAGGGCAGGAAGCAGGGCGCTGCCAAAGCTCCAGTGCCGACCCACTATGGCCTCGGCCACCTGGAAAGGCTCCGCCGAGATAATCCCTCGGTCCAGAATCTCCGTGAGGGGATACTCTGGCCCGCTTGGAACGGGTTCGAGCTCCATCCCGGTGGACTCGAGATGAGCCAAGAATCCAGGAAGGACGACGGCTATCGTCCATTGACTGACCTCCTGAAGACTCCAAGTCCAGTCGCTTGGAGAAAAAGGAGGAATCATCTTCGACTGGAAGAGTCCTCGAAGAGCTGCCTCTGGCTTGAGCCACCCTTCACCTGCCGAGGTCGGTCGGGAGTGAGGTAACTGACAGCCGATGGGTAGACCCTTAGCCGACCGGAGAATCCTTGGTCGGAGCCCCAATTGGTGGCTGTGGAGGCGGAGGTTCCACCGAATCGGTGGAGCAGCTGGTTTTGGCCGAACAACCAGCCTGCATAGGCCTCGGATAAGTCGAGGGTTGTGTCGGCCGCCCGTGACAACGCCACTTAATGGCTGGGGAAGGCGACGGGTCAGCTTATTCCCGGCCAGGAGGAGCTGTTGCAACATAAGGTCCTCGTACCGACGACGTCATTTACGCCGAAGCCTCCCCTCATCCGAGGAGGAGGACGAGCGCGACGCCGCTTACCGCGGTGCCGAGACCGAGACCGCCTATGACGGTGGGATCGGCTGGACCGCGAAGAGGTCCGAGACCGACCGAGAGTCCCGGAATTTCCGAGGTCGGTGCGGGGAGGTGTCGGCCGGAACCGGCACTCCCTTCGGCTCGGATGGTCCATCCGAGGGCTCCGGAACCGGAGGCACAGGCGAGCCCACGGGATCCTCAACTCCTCCCGGGGGAACCGGGGAGAGGGGAATCTCGGCTGCTAAAGGCGACAGCCCGTCCAATGGGTCGAGAAAAATCTCGACTTCATCGGTGGGAGTCTCAGTCAACTGACCTGGCGGGACAACGCGAGGCCAGTGGTCAAGCGAGCGTCGATCGAAGCCGACGGGCCGACGCACCGGGAGAGGGACCTTTCCCGCTCCCAAGAGCGCCGACGGAGGGACTTACCCTGTCCTTCTTTTTGGACCGAGAATAAGGTCCAGCAGACGTAAGCCTTCTCCCTTAGTGGAGAGGACGACAAAGCTCCTAAAAGAAGCCGTGTAGGAAGAACCCAGAGAGGCGGGGATAAATGCCGCGCGCGAGAAGAACGCTGCTGTCTCCTACCGAGGGCTACCATCCGCCGAGCTGATCCGCCGAGCCTGGCTGGCCGCGGGACACCGCCAACCGGCCTCCTTGGACTTCACTGAGGGAAACGCTCTCGGGACGGCCCAGTTGCAATCGGGCAGCACGGTCTTTCAAGGACGTGAGGCTTGAGAAGATGAGCACAGGCCGCAAGCCCGCGGTCGTGCTCAAGGCCTAAGCAGTAGACACACGTGGAGTGTGGATCCGTCGAGACATCTTCTGCCCGCATGGGCATCTCCAAATCCGGGAGTCGATTTGTCCATCGCAGCCACGAGGGATAGAAGACCAAGTCTTTTGCAAAATTTATTTTAAAATCATAAACGGAGAAATAGGAACCAGTCTCAAATGCAGAGCGTTAAGGAGGAAACCTGAGCTTCCAAGCGGTAAGGAAGATCTGGCGTCATGGGGCGGAGCCGAGAGTTATACCACCCGGGTGGGTGGGAGGAGCAAGCTTGAAGACCTTCCGGCAAGATTTAAAGCGGCAAGGATACCTGCCAATGAGTGTGGATGAACAACATATCCATGTCCCTAGAATTACAGTTGTGGTAGGGTCAGGAGTTATGCCACCATCAATAACTAACATAGTAGGTGTGGTTTTTGGCTGCTTCCCAGTTACTTCTTTAAGATTGTCCCGGAAGGATTTTACCTTACCCCAAGTGTTTGTGAGGGTATCTCTGTAGTATGCATTTTTCTTCTGGCGGATTTAGTGCTGTCGTTCTGTGCTCATTTGTAGTTCTGAATATCAACTTGATTGCCAGTGGCCCACGCCCAAAGCCAGAGGAGGTCCCTTGTTTTCAGATCCATAAGTAGTTCAGTGGAGAGCCAAGGACTGCAAAGGCCTTTGATTTTATGCCTTTTGAAAGGGGCATAGGTGTCACAAGCAGCATTAAAGGAGTTGATGAAAAAAATCCCTGGCCGAGTTTGCATCAGAAGCATTGAATATAGACCAGTCAAGCTGTCGGAGGTGGGATTTAAGGTGTTTCTGACTATGTGGGAGGACTCTACTACTGATTTGGGGGGGCTTGCAGAATTTATTCGATCATTCGCAGATGACTGGGGAATGGTCACTTAGTGTATCTGGAAGGACGGAAACATCTGAGATGCAGGAGAGATGGCGGGTCAGTCTCCAGTCCAGTAGAGTGCTTGCACCAGTTTTATAATTATGTCTGGTGGGGGAGACTACCAGCTGTGCCAGGTTGGCTGCTGAGATGGCATCCTTGAGGGCCCCCTGTGTCAGCGGCTAGCCAACTGATGTTAAAATCACCCATAAGGATCAGCTCAGAGTCAGGGGGTTGGACACGGATGAGGTCCAAGATTGAGTTGAGGCCTTTACCTTGTTCTTTTGGAGGAATGTAAACAGCAGCAACAGTCAGTGCTTTGTTGCAAGCCCCCAGCAGAATTTTAATAGGTAGGATCTGCGTAGAAGAATCTGAGGGGGGGGAAGGTAGGCGCCGACACAGGAGGGTGTCTTTGAGATAGAAAGCACAGCCTCCCCCTCTTTTTGTACTTCTGACAAGTCTAAAGACATTGTATCCTGGCAGGGCAATAGCAGTGTCTGGAATTTTGGGTGATAGCCAGGTTTCAACGATTGCAAGGATATCAGGGTTGTGTTGGTTAGTGAATATTTGCAGGGCATCAAGTTTAGGCAGGAGGCTGCAAATGTTGAGAGGTGCAAGGGTGTTTCCCAAGGTGCCTTGATTGATGGCCGGAGCAAGGAATTTTAGGCCCACGATTTGTGTGAACATTCCCAGATAGCAGCAGCAGAAGCTTCAGAATGCACCATCTAAATTGTTTTAAGGCAGATTTGTTTACCTGTTTCATGCACAGTCTATTGCAGTGATTCTTAGGTCCCAAAGTGAAGTAATATGAGCCAGTGTTGAGAATGGGAACTGGGGAACATACACCACCCTATCATGGTTCTTCGGGTGTTCCCAACCATCCCCAGAGGAGAATGGGGGAGTATAGACAAGCTCAGTTGGAAGGGTACCAGAGTGGTACCAGGAAGTACCCTTCCTGTAGATAAGGTCAGTCCTGTAGCTTAGAGGAAGAGAAGGGTATCTAGCTCCAGGCGGGAAAAACAGTGGTAGCAGGGAGCAAGAGAGAGAATGAGATGAAGAGGCAGAAAGGGCAGAGCCATAGTGCTTAGAGGATGTGTAGAGATAACGGAGAGGGTCTGTAGGGCAAGAGCCAGCCCGTGGAGATGGAGCAAGGAGAGGGAGCAGCGGGGGGGGGTCCCAAGTAAGTGAGCCCAATAAGGTTCAAGCAGGGTGGATACCAAGGTCGAGTAGGTAGAGCCAAAGCCTATCTAATAAAGGTAGGAGGTGGGCACAAATTTTCTGCAAAAGTCAATGCAAAGCAGGGGGCGCCGAAGCCCCGAGACTGAAAATCCAACAGAGAAAAGCGCAGGGCCAATCAGTGGCTGAGCGGAGAGCAGCAGTCCAATTACAGGAGGGTGGCAGCTGGCAGCAGCCTATCAGAGCCAAGCAGTGCTTCCCCGGAGCAGCCGGTACTCTTAACTGGCTCTGAAGGTGTCCTGGTCAGCTGGAGGTACAGGTGGCTGGCAGGATTAGCTGCGGCCACTTGCTGGGAACCAGATCAGGGGCAGTGGATCTAGTTTAACATATAAAATGTAGGTTAAAATAGGGCATTTTAGCTAGAGCAGGGGGTACCAAGGCAACTTGGAAGATTATTGAGGCTAATTTCCACCACTGGGGGAAACTTCCACCAAAAACTGACATGAAAGCTGGTAGCCTAATGGGAGTCCTTGGAAGGGGGCTCCTGACAAAGGTTGTCATCGAGGAGGTTCCACCTATAAAGGTGGTGAGATGCATACAGGTGACAGATATATTGGCAGGAGTGGTGTAGACATGACTGGTGATGATCAACTGACCGCAGGAGTTGAGGGTAGAGCCTTACCCTGCCCAGGCAAGGCTCACTGCTGCTAGAGGGGCTCCTCATAGCACCACTGCATGCATTGGCAGAGCCTCCCTCCATCCAAAGAGAAAGAGGAGCGCTGACGGCAGAGCCTCCCAGTCCAGACATTAGCTTGAGAAGTGCCCTGAAAGACACCGGCCAATGGTTGGTTGTTAGTTTTTTGACCGAATCACAGTCAAATGTATGAGTCATCAAGGAATGCATCGAGGATCCATCGGAGTCATCTGAGGACTCATTGAAGATGGTCCTCGACCTCTTACCGCTGTGCACTACTCGCGATTTGTTTGAGTGGGAAATGTCCACCAAAAACTGACATGAAAAGCCGGTAGCCTAATGGGAGTCCTTAGAAGGGGGCTCCTCACAAAGGTAGTCATTGAGGCGGTTCCACCTATAAAGGTCGTGAGATGCGTACAGGTGACAGATGTATTGGCAGGAGTGGCGTAGGCATGACTGGTGACTATCAACTGACCGCAGGGGTTGAGGGCAGAGCCCTACCCTGCCCAGGCAAAGCTCACTGCTGCTAGAGGGGTTCCTCATAGCACCACTGCATTCACTGGCAGAGCCTCCCTCCCTCCATCTGAAGAGAAGGAGGAGCACTGACGGCAGAGCCTCCCAGTACAGCGAGATGGACGTGAGGAATCCCTCTGCCTCAACTGTCGACTTGGACACTGATGTCAAGGAGATGCAGCTGGAGGCACATGGTACACCACTTACAGTGGTGTCAACTGGTCAACCCCAGGGATAAGCTGCTCTTGAATGGAGACAGCCGGGTTCACTGACTGCTCTGGGACTTACTGTGTAAGGCCCTGCAGGACCATGGTCCTAGTGATCGAGTCATCCTCGATCCCTTCTGACATCAGGTCGACAGGCTAGAGAAAATTTCAACCGCCTGTTCGAACTGCATACAGACCTGGAAGCCCCGTGGGGTCACCATGGAGCTAGCTGCCTGTCCCTCAACCAAAGAGGGTGCTCAGCCGAAGCCAAGAGCTTGAGAAGTCTCAAGCAGTCAGGGGAGTCACAGGAGTGGGAAAAGCATGCCCATTCTTGGTCCCACAATCGACAGCAGGCTTTCTTGGATTTCTTCATGCAGCATGAAGGCTCTCCCCAAAAAGGCTGGAGGGGCCCAGTACATCTCAAGGAACTCCCCCGTGAAGGGTGTTCTGGCCCCAATGGAACACAGACTCTAGAGCTACTCGTGACGGCCCTAGCCACCACCTTTTCCATCACTGCAAGCTGGGCTGCAGAGGCTGCAGCCACAAGGGCCACCTTGCGAGCTGCTTTAGTCTTAAGCTTTGGGTCCCAATTGCCAGGTCGACCACGGAGAAGGCAAGCATGGAAGTCTTCCAGGGATGAAGGCAGCATCATTTGACAAAGGCCGCAAACAGTGACATTGTGAGATGCCCCAAGGCAATAAATGCACGAGACATGTGGGTCCATCCAGGACATCTTTTGCTGGCACTGGACACACTGTTTGAAGCCAGGCGCTGACTTGGAATCCTCGCATTCCATCGAAGCTGGAGGCTGACAAGAGGAGAATCGCGGAAGAATGCGAAGAGTGAGATAGAAGTTGAACTTGACAGACAAAGAGCAAGTTTGCCACATGGCACACTTAGATTCAGGCCTACACAGCGCATGGAGCTATGAAGAAGGAGACTTGACTCGTGCAGCGAAAAGGAAGATCTGCTGTCATGGGGTGGAGCCGAGGGGTACACCTCCTGGACGGTGGGAGGAGCTTCACTTAAAGACGTTCTGGCAAATCAGCCTCATAAAGGAAGACTGCCAGAAGTGTGGATACACGAACCATATTCACATTCCTAGAAGTGAAATTTGTTGTACTGGGTTTAAACTCCCTCCGAGGGTATACTATCCCATACTCTAGTCTGAGGTTCTGAAGCATCCCAGCTGCCAGTTCCCGATTTTTGTGCCCCTGTGTATCGATCTAGACTAGAATTTTCTACAGAATTTCAGCATCCTCCTCCTACTGCAATTCCTGCCAGCACCATAGAGATTTTGTGGAATAACTATAAAAAAAAGGTGGCGGCTGTGGTGGGGCTATATATATTGACAACATGGAGCACCCTTTTGCTCATTGCCAATGATGCAGTTGTCACCCTTCCCTCTTTATCAGCGTAAGTGCTAATTACCCCCAGAGGAGATCTTTCCTAAGTAATATTGCCACCCTTCCCTTCTTACAGTTTGGCTGCGAAGCTGTTACTGCTGTTCCTACCTAACCCCAGCGCAACTGCAGATGTTCACGTGGGCTTAACCTTGCTTCCTGCAGCAGGACAATATTACAGTGTCCCCCTATGTTGTAAATTAAAAGAAATGTCCTATATCCCTGGTGGTTCAGTGGACCACTCACAGCCTGATCACGGGTATATGTTGTAAAATGAAATAAATGTCCTATATCCCTGGTGGTCCAGTGGACCGCTCGCAGCCCAATCGCAGGCATATGTATAAAAAAAGAGAGGTCCAATATCCCTGGTGGTCCAGTGGACTGCTTCATGCCCAATCGCAGGCATATGTTGCAAATTAAAAGAAATGTCCTATATTCCTGGTGGTCCAGTGGACCGCTCGCAGCCCGATCGCGGGCATATGTTATACACGTCCTATATCCCTGGTGGTCCAGTGGACTGCTTGCAGTCTGATCGCTGGCATATGTATAAAAAAGGAGAGGTCCAATAGCCCTGGTGGTAGAGTGGACCGCTTCATGCCTGATCACAGGCATATGTTGTAAAATGAAATAAACGTCCTATATCCCCGGTGGTCCAGTGGACTGCTCGCAGCCCGATCGGGGGCACATGTATGAAAAAGGAGAGGTCCAATATCCCTGGTGGTCCAGTGGTAGCCCCCTCCCCACTCAGCCCTGCTCCCCCCGGTCAGCAGCGGGCAGCAGCACCCCACCCGCCTGCCGCCCCACCGCTCGCCGACTGACACCGTACAGTAGGGCTGTACGCCCATTGGACCACAGCATGAGCCAATGGGCGTGCAGCCTGTACCGTACTACACATTCCAGATATATGAACGGATCCATTCACATATCTGGAACGTGTAGTACAGTATGGGCTGCACAGCCCATTGGCTCATGCTGTGGACCAATGGGCGTACAGCCCTACCCTACGGTGTCAGTTGGCGGGCAGCAGGCGGGTTGGGTGCTGCTGTCCGCCACTGACCAGGGGGGAGCGGGACAGTGGGGCTCAGTGGGCGGATGGGTACCACTGGACCAACAGGGATATTGGACCTCTTTTTATACATATGCCCGTGATCGGGCTGCAAGCGGTCCACTGGACTGCCAGGGATATAGGACGTTTCTTTTAATGTACAACATATGCCCACGATCGGGCTGCAAGCAGTCCACTGGACCACCAGGATATAGGATGTTTTTTAATTACAAACATATGCCCGCCGATCGATATGAAGCGTCCACTCTACCACCAGGATATTGGACCTTCCTTTATACATATGTTAGCCATCAGATCTGCTAGCAGTCCACTGGACCACCAGGGATATAGGATGTTTATAACATATGCCCGCGATCGGGCTGCAAGCGGTCCACTGGACCACCAGGAATATAGGACATTTCTTTTAATTTGCAACATATAATACCCTTTTTGTATTATCCATACTGCCTCCTACTTCAGTACCAATTGCACATCTCTGCTGCCTGCTGGACTCAGTCTTGGCCACCAATACATGCCACCTGACTCACCAAGGTGTCCATGGCCTCCTAGTTAGGGCCTGACACATCACCTGGGAAGGGGGATGACTACGTTTCACTGGAGATCACGTCTGGGAAGAGAGGGCAGCAACACAAGGATCTGGTTGGGTGGGGGAGCTCTACAGAGGCAGTCATCTATGGCGCCTGTCTGGGTGACTTTTGGCGCTTTCAATTCTGCCCCAACATGGACACACACACACACACACACACAGCACGGATGGCCTGGAGAGGAGCTTTACAGAATAAAAGCCAGGGCAAAGGAGCACTCCAACTGGTCAGCAGTGCTCCTTGATTTGTTTTATCACTTGTGAGGAGTCAGACTTCCATAAGTCACTTGTGGCTCTGCCACTCTCTCACACTTGAAGATAACCTTCTAAAGTCTGGACTCTGCCTATGCTCTCTATATTGTAATCTTGCTACACCAAGCAGTATTACACACATTTATACCCTTCAACACTAACCAGAGATGAGAGGCTAGCATGCTGTACAAATGGCACGTGGTCACCAAATTAGCCAATGGCACCTACAACACTGGGACCTGCCATAGGAGCAAAGCATCACACCCCCGCCCCATGGGGATGCCCTAAACCTTCACTGCCAGCCTCTGCTCCCAACGTCCTGAGCTTGGGGTGCAATCTGTCAGTTAAACTAGCTAGTCTAGAGTGTATAATCTGAAATGTGCTCATTACTATGTTTCCCCTAGCGTCAAATGATGTATTTCCCACATACTTGTTTACTGTGACAAAAACTGTACTCTCTTTGCCATGTCTCCTTGACTGTTGTTCCTCATGTTGTATTCTCCCAGGTCGTTCCTGAAAATAGGCATAATACTTGTCTAGTGTACTTACCCGGTAAACAAAAGCTAAATGAATAAATAAATCTGGCGGCCTCTGCTGAGCAGATGTCCCACCGCTCAGTGCCAGTATACATTTCCCTTTGAGCATCTTCAGTAAGTGTTTATAAAGCAAGCATAAATACTTTTACCTCAAAAAATAAAAGACTGTCTTCTAGGTTTGATAGCAGCTATTCCTCCAGCTTCCTATGTTTGTCCAAGGAGGAGGAGTCGATCAAGGGTGGGAATATTCTGATGTCTTACCTTTCCCTTCGGATAACTATTAGGGTTCAATTACAGACTCTTCAAGGAAGTCCAATTCTCCCTTATATTTAGCTGCAAGAGTTACAGATCAACAGCTCTTCTGCACTTCTAACCCAGGATTCCAAGACTATGTACACTGCATTAAGGAAGGTTTTGCATGGTAGGCCACATAATCTGTGTTTCTTGGTGGAGGGGCTGCTGAATTCCATCTCTATCTGGATGGTCTCTTCTGGCATAGAAGGGCAAACTATGCACCTCAAACCCCTCATCACCATTATAAACAAAAACATAATACCACCTTCAAAAAAGAAACAAAAGATCAAGGGGACGAAGCCTGCTTCACTGCTGAAAGTTCAAAGAAGTTTATTTTCAGTTCAATTTCAGCAGTCCCTATTGTTTCTGAATGTAGTAAGCAAGTCATTGTCTTTTCTGCATACAAAAGTATAAGAAACAGACAGATTGTACAGTAGTTATGTTTATTCTAAACAGTATTACACACATTTAAATTACACACATGTAACAATTACCAAAACAAAAACACTGTGCTCATCACCGTCATCATGGATATATAACATGAATACTGTGGAAGGAAAAGTACCAAAATTTGGGGTTAAAACTTTTTTTTTATTCATCTTAATTCATCATCTCTAGCTGCTGATCCCTGACCACATTTCCTAAAGATTCTGCTATGTACACAAGTGACGAGTTTGCTCCTCCTCAGTTTGCATTCTGTGTTCTTGCAGTCGGTTGGGTAGGAGGATACAGCCCGTCAGTCTAGTAAATGCAGCAGTTCAGCTTGCAATACTAATCGTTCCCAAAAAACTACAAGGGGGATTTATCTGCTATCGAAATCAAAACTTTGTCCAGGACTGTTGAGGAAGTCAATGCAGGCTCACGTTAAACAGGGGGAGAAATGTGAGCAATAACATGCAATGGGGTGTGTGTCGGCTGGGAAATTATAGACACTCTGGTGTGTGCTGATGCACAAGGCAGCAGCCCTGTGACCGTACGCCTCAGCCTACAGCAAAGGAGTGCCTAAACCTCCCAGGGAACGCAGCACTCTGTCGCGTGTTATTGCACTTATATAATGGCCTGATATTAAGCATTTTGGCTCAAAAAAGCAGCACCATGCATTCATGAGTACGCACAGGCATGGCAGGTGACCCTGTTGTCCAACTGTGGAACAGCATTTGTTGTTGCAGCTATCTTGACACAATATAATAATATATAAAGGGAATGTGCCACATGATGCCTCAAAATAAATTATTTTTTTTTTTAGTTTTTGGGTTTGACCTTTATTGATCTCAAGAGTGGCAGAGCAATGCGCGAGTTCTATAGAGAGATCCAAACCCTTAACCTATTAAAAAAGTTATTCTGAAGCAGCCGGCGGCATTAGTCATTTATACAATGACCTCACCTGGCTAGGACTATAAGGTGGTCTGGAATGTTAAAACATGCTGCATAATTCTAGGAGCAGCTGATGCAGCTTGAGTGAAAGTATTCATTACTGAGTAAGCTGTAGTGAAAATAAATGATTCCACTCCAGCGCTGCATGCCAAGGGAATAATTGTATTTATTGTGCAATTTTTGGTCTCACAGTCATATAAGAAATATTTACTGTATACATAGTACACACAAGTAAAGAGAAAAATGGCAAGAAAGGTAATATCCTTGTTGGTGGGTCAGTCATAATTGATATCTTGAAGGTCAGCTGCATCAAAATGAAATACTGAACCAATCAGCAAAACGTTTTCACAATGCTGATATCACAACAGCCCAGTGCAGCAGCCCGCGCTGACACCAGTGGTTAAAATCAAAGAGAAAACAGTTTAGCTTTTCACAAAAACAGCAGCAGGTCTAAATGTTACAAACAGTTAACTGATTTATGAATGTGCAATGGGTTCACCTAAAGTATGCAGTTTACAGCCGGTCAATAGATGTGGCGGTAGTATTACTATTAGTGACACCAGCAACCTGGGATGAGAATGAACCTGGGTTGTCAGCGGTCACCCATGGAAGAAAGATCAAGTATCCCAAAGGATGCTTGCCTCCTCTGGGGTGGGAGGACCGCTACCTTAGCTGCAACACTGCTACCTAGGTGACCATGGGTGGAAGTGCAGTGGAGAAACAGTTTGTTGGAGGGGGTGATGTCAGCAGGGTTCTGCTCCGCCAAGCATAGGGTGCACGGACATGGAAACCCTACCAGGTCCATATCCCGAGGGGAGAAAAATATCAAAAGAGGAAAAAAACTATGGCTCGAGCAGGATGAACGAGGGGCATGTTCGTTCCTGCTCCCTACCACTTCCACGCCCAGGATTCTCCAGTTTCAGTGTTCTGGAGGAGGTGGGAGGTTCGAGTCTGATTTGGCCTGGCACTGTTGTGCGTGTGTGTGTGGGGGGGGAAGGTGGGGGAGTAAGCCCATGGGGTTGAGTGTGGGATTGGACAATAGGCAGGGCTGGGCCCGACATGAAGGATGGGGCGCCAAGCCACAGAGGGAGCATAAATTAAAAAATATTAAACACAGTTTGTATATTTGTAAATCCCATGATGACACACTTTAAGCAATGTGAGAGTGGTCTCACATACTTTCTTAGTGTGTTACAAGTGCGCACTGAAGTGGAGCGATTCTAATAATCTACGAATCTGAGACCACCCTTACACTCATAAGAGTGCCACTGGGGGATGCATATTGATAATCGAGGTTGATTAACAATATTTAACAGACCTTCCTCATATGCCTGTTTTCAGGGTACCTGCATGCAAACACTCTTTAGAGAAAAAGAGAGTCTTGCATGCAGGGGAAAGGAGTGCTCCAACTGGTCAGGGTCATACCCTCGATCTATATCACTTACAAGGGGCAGACTTTCGGCTCCACCACCTGCGAGTTATGGTCTTGCCCTCTCATACTTGAACATTAACTGCATACCTTGAGTCATACCACTGCACGCTGAGTCAGGCCCTTGCATAACCCTCATATATTTAAATACTGCTAAGAGATTAGCGACCAGTGTGTTATACCCCCCCCCCAATCAAAAACCTGCACAAGAATGCATAAATGATTTTTAAATTCCTTGTAGGCAAAGACCTGTAGCTCTGTCCCTTTTGGATGCGGACAATCTGGAATATTGCAATTCAAGACAAACAATGGAGCTACAATATCTGGAGATACTGCATCAGTTTAGTGCAACTTCCATGTACTCCAGAAACATTAAAAACATGTCTTTCAGTCATGTTAGGCAGCAAAAACTGTCCACTGAAGATAGCAACACGACAATTTTACAGTACTGTCATCATGAAAAGTACAGTTAAAGTTAACACACTTAGCGTCACGGCAATGATGTCATGTTGTATAAAACAGTAAGCATCTCTGTAAGGCTGTCTGTAATTATGCTGATTATGTAGAAGGGGATCAAGAGAAAGCTGAAATCTCAAACAGGTTCTTCTATTCAGTCTCCACAGTGGAGGGTGAAGTGGGAAGGACCACCAGGGAAAGCAGGGGAGGGGTGAGGACTAGGAGGGGGTGGTGGACACAGGTCCATTTTCAAAGGAAAGAGTGCTGAAAGGACTCGTAACCCTGAAGGTGGCCAAGGCTATGGGACCAGATGGGATTCACCCCAGGATACTAAAAGAACTTAAGAGAGGTTTTGGCTGCCCCACTGACAGCCTTGTTCAACAAATCAAAAGAAACAGAGTGGTTCCAGAAGTCTGAATAGGGGCTGATATTGTCCCTCTACATAACAGCAACAGCAGGGAGGAGGCTAGCAACTACAGACTAGTCAGTCTCATGTCAGTGGCGGGGAAACAGATGGAAATACTACTGAAACACAGGCTGATGGAGTATTTTTAATCCAACTGGCTGCAAAACCACATACAACACAGATTCACAGGGGGAGATTGTGCCAAACAAATCCAACATTTCTTTGTGTGACCAGGGAAATTAATCAGGGTACAGCACTGGACATAGCCTATTTACAGTAGACTGCAGCAAGGCCTTTGACGTGGTGCCACACAGAAGGCTGATTAGGAAGTTGGCCAACCTAGGAGTGGGATCCATAGAGGAAAATCAGGTTAGAAACTGGCTAGGCATGGGAGACAGGGGGTGGTGGTTAACAACACTCATCCTAAAGAGATGAGTGTAGTACGTGTGGCACCACAGGACTTGGAACTAGGACTAGTCCTCTTCAATATCTCTAATGAAGTCTTGCTGTATTCTGACAATATGTAGTTAGCCCTTCCAGTTCAGCTGCTCCAGAGAGGAAACAGTAACTATATGCAGAAGAATAGAACATTGAGTTCAAGCTCGGTTTTCAAACCCATGTACCTGGTACACTCTCTGTAACCATCAGATTCTTACGAGTACTAAATGGCCCAAGACTAACTAATACTTAAATGAAAAAACTAAAAGACAAAAGCCAAAAACCAATCACCTGGGTAGAAAGACTCAAGTCAAGAACCCATAAAAAAGACCCCCACAATAAATTAATAATCATAAGAAGCACATGAGCCCAATTTCCCCCCCAAGACAGGGGAAGCAGGAACTCCCCTGGGCTACAACATGGGCATGTCTCATCCCCTAAATCAAGCTTTGGGGTTCTCTGTGAAGGGAGGCAGGGAAGGAGGTCAGAATACAGCAAGACTCCATTAGAAGAAACAAGATTACTATGGTAAGTATTTTTTTTCTTCAAACAATATGACATCTTGCTGTATTCTGACAATGTACAGACTATCAAGTAGTATCCCCTGGAGGGGGGTACAGAACCTATTTAGGGAACAGGATCTGAAACCTGGCATCACTTCTGGATTGAGTGTCCACACAGTAATGTTTAGTAAATGTGTGAACGGTTTTCCAGGTGGCTGCATTACAGATTTCCAAAAGGGGAATGTCCCTAGCTGCTGCCATAAAGACAGCCATACCCCTGGTTGAGTGAGCCCTCAGGCCTGAGGGAGGCTCTCTGCGCAGTTTACCATAACAGAACTGAATACAAGAGACAATCCACCTGGCAATAGTCCTCTTGGTGGCAGGCTTTCCTTTGCCCACCTCCCCACAGGTAAGGAACAGCTGAGAACAGTTATTTTGATGGGCCTTAGTGTGATCCAGATAGTAGTTAATGGCCCTCTTGACATCCAGACCATGCAATCTCCTTTCACCTGAGGAAGAATGATCAGTAAAGAATACTGGGAGTGTCACTGTTTGGTTAAGATGAAAATCTGAGACTACTTTGGGAGAAATTTTCCATTTGTTCTGAGAACAACCTTATCCCTGTGGAAGAATATATAGTCAGGCTCAATAGAGAGGGCTTGCAGCTCACTAATCCTCCTGGCAGATGTGATAGCTACAAGAACAACAATCTTCCAACTCAAATATTTAAGCTCGGCTAAAGGCAAGGGTTCAAATGGGGGGGGGGGTGCATGAGCTGTGCAATGCAGTCATTCATGTCCCATGCAGAAGTGGGATCCCTATGGGGGGGAGTGTAAATGTAGCAAACCCTTGAAAAATTTCTTAAAAATTGGTTGAGGTGCCAGGGAGTCAGGTTTACCTGCAGAGAGGAAAGCAGACACAGCTGCCAGATGAACCTTTAAAGTGGCAGGCCAAAGGCCCAAAGAGTGTAGATGAACCAAGCGTCCAAAGTCTCAGGTAAACCAGCTGAATTTGGATCAAAACTGTTCTGTGAACACCAAAATTGGAATTGTAAGTTTTTCTGGTGGCTGGTATTCTGGAAAACTTCAAGATGTCCAGCACTCCCTGAGAGAAATGCAAGCCTGAATATTCTAACTCCTCAAGAGCCAGGCCTTGAGCCTGAGGGAGCTGAGGCTGGGATACCAAATCCTCCCCTGGAAGGAGGTTAGGAGAGTGTGTCTCCTGGGGAGGCAGATCGGAGGTGCC
This sequence comes from Neoceratodus forsteri, assembly GCA_016271365.2. NCBI lineage: Eukaryota > Metazoa > Chordata > Ceratodontiformes > Ceratodontidae > Neoceratodus > Neoceratodus forsteri. The sequence continues at coordinate 705,544,245 of CM057459.1, read as the reverse complement.
ACTGACAGGGACATCAACAATGGGTACCAGGCTTGTCTGGCCCAATCTGGAGCAATCAGAATTACTGTACAGGGCTGAGTTCTGATTTTTATCAGTACTCTGAACAGGACAGGAAATGGGGGAAAGGCATACAGAAACCTGTTCCCACAATCCAGAACCAGAGCATCCAGGGGAACAGAGCCCAAGATGGGTCGGGAAGGGTCTGCAGCAAAACTGGGGAAGCTAATGACTGAGGACACAAAGAGGTCTATCGCTGGACTGCCCCATTTCCTGAAGATAACTAGAAGCACCTGCTTGTTCAGAGACCACTCATGGTGACTCTGAGAGATCCTGCTGGGGGCATCCACTACGACATTGTCCTTGCCTGGGAGATGCACTGCAACTAGAGAGACCTGAAGGGAATAGGCCAGACTCCAAACCTTCATGGCTTCTATACACAGAGCTGTGGACCTTGTCCCTCTTTGCTTATTTATGTAGTACATGGTGGTGGTGTTGTCTGTCCTGATCTGCACCACTTTCCCTTGAATTTCTTTTGAGAATGCCTGAAGGGCCAGGAGTACAGCTCTGAGTTCCAAGAGATTGGTGTGCAGAAGAGACTCCTGCTCTGACCATGTGTCCCGAGCAGTGAAGCTCCCTAGGTGGGCTCCCCACCCCAACAGAGAGGCATCTGTAGTAAGAATCACTGCGGGAGACTGCTGGAGAAAGGGGGCTCCTTGTCTGAAGTTGTCCTCTTCTAACCTTCACTGGAGAGCCTGGATAAGTGTCCGAGTGACTGGAATCAGCTTGGACAGGGGATTCCTCCTCTGGGACCAGTAGGACCGGAGGAGAAACTGTATGTCTTGCATCTGAAACCTGGCCCCTGTGACCACTGTCGTGGATGCTGCCATGTGGCCCAGGAGCCGGAGCAAGTGCCTGGCTGGCTGGGATACCAGAAGTCTGAAAGAGCCTGCCAAAGAGGTTAGGGCCTTTACCCTTTGCACTGGTAAGAATGCCTTTGCCTGAACAGTGTCCAATGCTGCCCCTATGAAGGTGAGTACATGGACTGTCTCCAGTACTGATTTGGGCAAGTTGAGCAGGAAACCTAGAGAGTCCAAGAGTTGCTGGGTGACTGTCAGAGCTGTTCTGACCTGCTCTGGAGACTGCCCTACTATGAGCCAGTTGTCCAGGTGAGAGAATACTGCTATTCCCAGCTTCCTGAGGAACGCCACCACCATTGCCAGACACTTGGTGAATGCTCTGGGGGTGGAAGAGAGGTCGAAGGGCATAGCCCTAAACTGGTAATTGCCTGAGGGCAACTGGAACCTTAGGTACTTTCTGTGGGAACATCTGTTAAGTATATGGAAATAGGTATCCTTGAGGTCCAAGGAGGCCAACCAATCTCCTGGCCTTAGAGAGGGAAGGATAGTGCCCAAAGTCACCATCTTTGAACTTGGGTTTTGTCAGATGTTTGTTGAAATATCTGAGGTCTAGGATGGTTTGCCACTCCCATCTTCTTTGGGGTGAGGAAATACCTTGAGTACAAGCCTTTTTCTCTGAAGAAGATGGGAACTGGTTCCACTGCTTTCAGAAGCAACAAGAGAGAAACCTCTGCCTCTAAGGCAGCTGTTTCCGGCTGAGAGGCAGATTTGAAAGACTTTGCTCTGCACCTGGGGAATTTTTTGAAATTCAGAGCAAGCCCCTGGCTCACTACTTGCAGGACCCACTTGTCTGCAGTGACAGACTTCCAAGCCTGGAAAAAGTGAGCCAGCCTACCCCCTACTGGAATAGGGGAGGCGACCCAAACTGACACATCAGGGTGTCAGTTTGGCAGTGGTTCTAGGCTGGGAAGTGGATGCAGCCTTGCTCCTGCCTCTCCCTCAGAAGAAACCCCCTCTGCTGAAAAGTAGAGGAGGCATGTGCTTGGTAGAAAGGCCTCTGAAAGGGCCTACCCCTGCCAGCCCTAGACTGCTGCCTCTGAGTAGCAGCCCTTTCCTTTGCCACTGCACTCCTGTAGGTGGTCCTGTATTCATCCATTTTCTTCATATACATCTCTTGTCTGTTCCCCAAACAGAGAGTTTTGGGTGACAGGAAAATCCATGGCCTTAGCCTGGGTATCCTGAGAGAGAGATTGGTACATCTGAGCCAAGCAAACCTCTGCATGGAAACAGATGTCACCATGACTCTAAATGAAACATCATTAAAGTCCACAGTAGCACGAAACAGCACCTTGGATGCCTCATTTCCATCAGCAGCCACCTGCTCCAGCTCTTTGGCAAGCTGGGGAGGGGGACCTTTGGCTAGATCTAAGATAGACTCCCATTTGGACTTCTGGCACCTAGCCACACATGCCATGTAGGAAGCCTATCTGAGCCCCAAGGAGGATGCCAGGTACTGTTTCTTTGCCACAGCATTCATCTTCCTGGAGTCCTTATCCAGGGAGTGTGAAGCCAAGGATATGTTAACCTTATCACAGGATGCAGCCTGCACAACCCCAACATGGCTGCAGTGGTTGTAAAGGAACTCCGTACCTGGACCTGATTGCATGTACAGTCTCCTATCCATCTTCCTTTCCACAGGGGGTATGGAAGTAGGTAACTGCAGTGTTTTTTGTGCGTTTCCCAAGGGACTTGTGTGAGAGAACAGACAGCCTTTTGGACTCTGGGATGTCCACCATTTCCATGAAGTCAGGTTCCTCTTCCTCCTCAGATGCCTCAACAGTAGGCAACTGGAGGGTCTCTGCCACTTTCTTATAAAAAGCAAAGTGGGAGGGAGACTCACCAACCCTGAGAGGTGAGACAGAGTCAGGTCTATCAGGGGAGACTTCAGGCTCCACTGGTTCACCAAAGCCTTCCTCCTCTTCTTCTTCTTCATCACCTTCCCATTCTACCTCATACAAGGCTTCCAAATCATAATCTGTATGAGTTTGGACCGATACAACCGACCGACAGGTAGGATGCGTTGGTGCGGTCAGACCGGTTTGGAGCGACTGAACTATCTGAATCGCTCTCGCAGTCTTGTCTGTGGTTGGGGTCGGAGACTTAGGATCCAAACCGGCAGACTTCCTTTTCCTTTTTGCCAGAACCGGAGACTCGGTTTCGGCCTTCCTTTTGCCCGAGGTATCACCCAGGTCAGAAGGCACTCCCTCTGGTTCGGCTGAACCTGGACTGGGCCGGCTAGCCGGGTCAGTGGATTTTTCAGCCTTTCTTTCCTTCAGCCTTGCTAAATGCTTATCCAGCGTGGCTTTAGGAAAGTTCTTACAAATTTGGCAGTCTGTTTCTAGGTGGTCAAACCCCAGACAACAGACACAGATAAGATGTGGATCCGCCTTAGCAAAAGCATCCCCACACTCTGTGCAGTGCTGAAACCCAGTGGGTCCAGTCTTTTTCTTGGGTTTCTCAGACACAGCACTTTTCTAAGCTAGTTACCCAAAGTGACAGTCAGGCCAAGTACCACGACCTGCGGTTACCAACCATGTCATGGGCTGTGAAGAAAAAACCAAAAAATTAGTTTTTTTAAGTAACCGACGGTCGTCTGAGCCCAAACAGAAGAGAAGAAATTTAACACACCAAAAGAAAAAGTCGGTTCTTCACCAGACCAACTGATGAGGAACAGAGTCCACCCAAACTTTTCTATCTAACCTTACTTGTACCATAGACAGAGGTTTGAAGAACCGAAAATATGTTTGCGGTTGAAAACCAACCGAAACTAAACACCGAAATCGAAGCAGCGAAGGAGAACTCTCCAGAGCATCTTCACAGTTAGGTGGAATAAAGACTCTGACGGTTACAGAGAGTGTACCAGGGACAGGGGTTTGAAAACCGAGCTCGAGCTCAACGTTCTATGCTTCTGCATAGAGTTAACGCTTTCCTCTCTGGAGCAGTTGAACTAGAAGGGCTAACTGCATATTGTCAGACTACAGCAAGACTTCATGTTGTCTGAAAGGAAGGTTTGCCTTTTAGCAGATGATAAAATCTGCAATAGGGTGGAAACTCAGGAAGGGGTGGAAAAAATGCAAAGGAAACTTGAGAATGGTCAAAAACATGTCAGCTAAGGTTCAATGCCAGAAAGTATAAAATAATGCACCTGCCATATAAACATAGCCAATGAGTATAGGATGGGGAAGGGGGTATTAACATTCATTAGGCAAGAAAGGGACCTCAGTTTATCATATCTGAGGACCTGAAGGTGGCAGGGCAGTGGGTAGGATTAGTGGAATGCCGGGTTGCACAGGGGTATCTCGAGCAGTGGTGTTGCCATTATATTGCTCGCTGGAGCAGCCACACCTAAAGTACTGTGTTCAGTTTTGGGGACCACACCTCAGAAAGGACACAGACAAAGTAGAGGCAGTCCAGAGGAGGGCAACTAAAATGGTGCATGGTTTGCATGAGAAGCCCTACGATGAGAGATTGTGGTATCTCAACATGTATACCCTGGCAGAAAGGGGGAGTGAAGGGATATTACTGAGACCTACAAGCACCCCAAAGGGGTGAACAGGGTACAGGTGGGGGAGGCTCTCTCAAATGAGAACAAGCATCAGGATTAGGGGACATGCAAGGAAGTTGGAGGGTGGGAATTCAAGAGTGATGTGAGGAAGTATTTCTTTACTGAAAGGGTAGTGGATGCCTGGAATACATAGCCAGCGGAAGTGCTGAAGGCTAGAATAGTTGAGAGTTTCAAACATGCATGAACTAGACACAGGGGTATATTGGATAGGATGCAGGGAGGTGGGATAGGGTCTGCGGGGACAGAATAGGTAGGGAACAGCTGGGAAAACTAGGTGGGCTAAGCAGTCCTTTTCTGCCATCAAATTATATGCTTCTATGATCCCCAATATAAGGACCTGTTGTCCTTGCGTCTTCCCGGTTACATTAAAATGGATTCTAGCTGGTCTCATAATATGTAAATGCTTGCAACCCCCCAAACAAAACTGTCTGTTACAGAAGGGTTACTGTGCACACGATACAACACTGTCTTAATCTGTGGTACATATCTGTTTAGGAATTGTTTCTTAAAGTAGAGTTTTTACATTTAATACTACATTGTTTGTTAGAAATAAAAGAATGCATTCCCGGACTGTTACTACTCCCCTGACGGCTAAATGAAATGCACCCATGAAGAAACTAATGTGTAGAAAATTGGTTGCTTCAGTTAAAGGAAAACTACAAGAAAAAATAATAAAAACATGTTGTGCATCGGGTTTTTGTTTTTCTGATTGTGCAGCAGACCAAAGGCAATAAAGGAAACCTGCATGGCTCCCCCCAAGGGCCACAACACTGGCAGGGAAAAGTGAGAGGAAAAGGCCTGCCTCGGTCACAGGGAGCAGAACACCAGCGACAATCAGAGATATAAAAACCCAATGTACAACATAGGGTTTTATCATTTTTGCATGTAGCTTTCCTTTAACTATTCTAGACCTGCTACTACAAAATGTAAATGGTTCTTGCTATAATAAATGCATTGATCATGATCAACTGGTTCCTTTGGTTTAAGTACTGATTTAACAGTACGTGGAATGTCTAGCAGTCTACTGTATACACTTATGCATACTACTGGAAGGCAATTAAATTTGCAGAATAAAATGTGTTATTTTATCAATCGATATACCTACTAGTAAAAGAACACTGAAAATCTGATTTATTTTACTAGTAGCTTCCAATGTTATTTTACTAGTAGCTATGTTATTACACCGACAGCCACGTTATATGGATCCCATGGTATACGTCATATATTCTATGAGGTGGCTTAAAGAGACACTGTCAACCCCCTTAGGCCTCAAGATGTCCCTTTTTTAAAAAACACATTTTATGACTGCCAACATTCTGTACTGACTGCTGATGTAGCTGGTAGTTTGATTCTGATTATTTATTTCTTTTAAAAAGTGAAAAACAGACTGCCCACCATACTGGTGTTACCACACCAACACAAGTTTGTTTACATTCCTCGATCATTTTCAACTGCATCTTTCCTGGTCTTGGCAACACCCACAACATAGTCCAGCCATTCATGATGCAGTGGGAGTTTAGGTGGCTACTGCCTCATGAGTGACTGCACTGTTTGAGGGTGCTTTTGATGTTCAGGAAATATGCAGTAAGAGCAGATCCAGGATTGTAAACAAAACAAAGTTGTTTATAAATATACATTAGCATGCATTTCAGTTCTACTAAACCAGGAGACAGACAAAACAAACAGCAACATCAATGAATTTTAGAGTAGGTAAGCTATCATAAAATGTGAGTTTTAACTAGAAATAATAAGATGCAAAACAGGTTGACAGTGTCCCTTTAAAATATGTTTGTTATTCAATGTAGAATGATGATGTCATTGCTCCCTTACACTCCTACCTTTGCTTCATTCAGCTATGCGGGTGAATAAATCATTTTTTGGGGTGTAAATATTTTCACTTACAGAACACACATTTTTTTCCACATAGAACTTATTTCCATTTAGAAACTGGAAACTGAACATGGAGACAAATGGATCAGATAGTACATTTACAATTCAAAGAAAGGCAGTTTTAAAGAGCAATTCTGCATGCTTTTCAGCCTGTACTGTCATACATGTTTCAGCTATTACACTTTACAAGAGATTACATGGTCAATGTGCCTTTCCAAGGTTTATCTTGATAGTTTACACAAAAAGTCTGTGTAAAAACTATTTGCCTCTCCCCAGTCATCCTCACAAAGCCGTTTATGACATCAAACAGCTCATCATGACAACAAACAGTAATGTCACAAACAGCAACTGTAAGGTCAGAAGAAAAGAGTCAGACACATTTTGAAAGACTCAGTGAAATAAATACTGCACAATCGGGAAAATTTAGCGGCTCACAAACAGGAAAAAGTTAAAAAAAAAAAAAATTTAAAACATGATTGTGGTAAATCTAATAGTTTTAAGCTTCTTACTGTAGTACAGAGCTGGTCTTTCAACTAAAACAAGGACAACCACTAACATGGTTAAAAATAGTGTGCAGATATATCAAAGACACGTTTTCTAGTGGAATAATGCATTTATCTCCACACACGAGTGATAAAACCTTCATAACTAACATGTGGCTTGCCACTTGTGAGTTATGGGTCATGCCACTTACTAGTGGAGACAAACGTGATATGCCTCTGCAACCCATTATGTATTCCCGTTATGTGCAATTAATGCCTCTCTTATGGTTACAAGAGTGCATTCTCAAGTTCGTTTGGTGAAACAACTACAAAGTGAAGGTAAGCAGTTCTGGCACACAAAGGACTTGAGAAGAAGCTCACAACCAGAAGAGATACCAGGACTATATATACAAGCATATTATAATGATGTGAATTTATGTTTTTTTTTTAAATTAAAGTTATTTAATGTAAAACTGTTTAAATCCATGGCCCCCACCACCGAAAGGCTTACCCCCAATTCAGCTTTTTATTTATAAAAGCGTGTTTTTCTTGCATTGCCATTTACTTTATTTTTATTCTGAAAAGTCTGCAAACCGGTAATATGGCAGATGCTGGGGGGCTCCATTTACTGTAGAGATGCAGCGCCGCACCACTCACTTCAATACATTTTGTCTAATCTAATTTATCTAATATTAACACAGGCCTAATATAATGTTTACAGCCAATCAGGAAGTTCTAGTTCACCAAAACTTTTTATAATTATGGTTATAAGATTACATGGTCTGTTTAGAAAGAAAAAAAAATCCTGACTAAGAACAATGGCGTGATCTATAACAGCAGTAAGGAATATTCCAATTATCCATGCCTCATCCCCCCCCAATGTTCCTCACGCATCCTGCTGAACTGCACCGATTTACTGGCTACGAAGATAAGGCCAGCTTGCTACCAGTGTTAATCTCCTTGATTGGTACGTGGTACTTGTGCATCAGGCCAGCAACCTCCTTCCTCACTGCTGAGCACATTGTCTCCCTCATGGACCTGGGTTTAGGTGCCCCTGGAGCCCTAAGACCATTTCCTAAATCTAGTCTCCTCTTAGAAACCTTCTTACTATAGCCAGCTCCGTGGCACAGAATGGTGGGTAACCGCTGGCATGCTGGCAACCTGGGTTTGCTCTCAACCTTTGGATGTCCGCAGCAGGTGCCGGCGAGGAGCATACAGAGCCTCCAGGTGGAGGTGATGCTCACATCACAGGTTACCACATGATGTCTGCATGTGCGTGCACACACACATGGCAAGTCAAGAAAGCATATCTATGACATTAGAGAGAAAGCTGGCATGAATTTAAATGGAACTGGACAATGCTGCTCACTGTAAATCAGTGCCAGGACCAGAACTCAGGAATGGGGAAGCCAGAAGTTAGTTATGAAGGTCTGAACCATTCGTGGGAGGCCAAATGTAGAATTCTGAAATTCAGAGAGACACCATTTTAATTTATTTTTTTTTTTATTATTAGAGGTTTACCTTGTTTTATCCTAGAACTGCTTTTCTTTCTACTGTAAATGTTCTAGTTGGCCTATCATTCTCTGTGCTTTATTTCCAGAGTCTAAGTGGAACTAACATTTTCTAAGTAAACTGAAAATAATTTTTTATCCAGTCTGAAGAAGAATGATTTATCTATTCAATGTTTGTATCACAGTGTTGCACATGGCATGCGCGCGTGCGCAAACACACACACACACACACACACACACCTTCTTGACTTAGTTAGTCCACAAGAGACAGCTGTGTAGGAAACACCACACTGTTGAATTCAAGGTCCCCCCTGCAGTCCACTGCTGCTGCCTCAACATGCTACTCACGATTTCGAGAGAGCCTCTGGCACCTTGGGGAAGGTTTTGAACGGCTGAATACTTGGGCACAACTTCCCTTACATGTTCTGCATTCCTCTTCCCCTTGTTCTACATTACTAAGGGCATTTGCATGAAAGACAGCGTATCTGTCCCCAGAGTGTATGTGTTCATGACACGTATTCTCCCGTCTTCACCATCAATAGTAGTCATGATCCTTGCCTTACACATCACAATCAGCTGCCGTAAAGTAGGAATGTGAAGTCACAGCAACGTATTAGGACTTTAGGTGGGGAATAATCAGCAGGGGGAATCTAAAGGGGCAAGAATTTGCTCCCATGCAAATGTCCTAATAAAACATTTGAAACAGAAGGGCTGGCCATGGTTTGCATGCAACTCGCAGAATCTCGTACAGTGATGCCCACCTACTCTTCGTTTGTCCTAGAAGGGGCACTGCTGTTGGCTATAAGCCAGGCACTCTTCCCCCTCCCTCCTAGCAGGAGAAATAGTGCAGTCATTGCAACCTGTCATCAGGTTGGAGGACATGGGGGAAAAATGGGAAAAACAAAGTAATAAAAAAAAAAAAATAAAGCCAAAATGTTGTCTAAATATCCAGTGCTCAGAGTTTTCCCTCAGAGGCATCAGAAGGCACCCTTGACATTCCAACAATTCATGTTTTTCCTGAACTAGGCGATCAATTATAATTTCACTAATCCAAGTCAATACTGAAACCCAGAGCACTTTAATTACATCATAATCGTTTTACTTACATCACAGTGTTATCCCAATTGTCACAGTGTAATAAAGTCTTCCAACTGCTGCCCCTCACCTTACAACACTGCAGCTCACATCTCTACTAGTCTAATTTTTCTTTCATTTATAAAAGCCATTGTGCCAGTGTTATTTAAAAAAAAAGTGTAGAAAAAAGTTGGGTGGTTGGTCTACCATTTAACACAGAAATACTGCACTGAACCAAACAAGTGAAGTGCAAAACACACAACAAAGTACCAACAAAGATCAGGAATGCAAAAAATGAACAGGATTAAATTACAAGAAATCTGTTTCAATTTAAAATGATGCTTGTTCCTTAGTTGCAATACTGTGCTATAATTATTGCATACCGTGGTAAATATTAGGTGTTTAAAAAAAAAAAAAAAAGGAATGACAACAGTGAGGTTTATGTGCAAAATATAAGTGTTTGATTACATCACAAAAGATGTGGCCCTAGTCTGGGCACATCCCACAAAAGTAAATACGCTCCCTTTTTTGGATGCTCATTGGCTGTCTGGGTTTCTAAACCTTTAGGCCCCTAGAAAAAGTGTGCTAGTGCAAAACCAACTCAGCCAGCCTCTATGTACAAGGGCAAGACGTATAGTAGAAACAGGGCTCTACATGGCAACTATTTTGGTGGCAAATGCCACTGACAACTCAGTCTGGTGACAACAAATGGGTCATCTAAAGCTCAAACTAGTGGCCAAATATTTTTCTGTTAGGAGCCAGTGGCTACAGACTGACAAAATAAGCTTGGAGCCCTAGGAAGGGTGTGAGTATGCCCCCATGTACAATTAGGTGGAATTATAGATGGCAGGCTCAGCTGATGCCCAGGCTAGTCCCCTGGCTGTCCAGAGGCATGGCATGCAGCCTAACAGCACAAATCTCACTCCACTGAAGCAGCAGTGCAGGTTACAGAGGTAACTGTGTACCTATACCTTGTAAAATACCCTTGTCCCTCATTCTAAGTCTACTTTAGCATTTTTTTAAAGATCTGTAATAATTAAACTGATCACTCCTTACTTTTTGTAAGTGATGCTCCTTTGTAAGCCCATATAATTCATGTACAACTCTAGAGCACTTGAAAGCAGGTTCTTGTCTGAACGATTTTTCTGTGAAATAAAATGGAACTGACAACTGAATATGGCTATCCCAAGGTTTTTATCAACACCCTGAGCTGTTTGTTCTTAAGGTTAGGCAAATGTGTCTGTTGCATCCTAGTTCACCATGGTCATAAGACTGAAGTTAAACAAAGGGGGCCCAATTTTCAGAGGGGTTGCGGCCACCGCAAGGGACCTGCATCCGAGAGTATGTCGCAAGTGGCGACTTGTGGCAAACCTGTGCCGCAGCACAGTTTTCGAAAAGCAGCGCAAGAACCCCTCTGTCAAGAAGTACCTTGTGGCGACGCAGCACAGTTCCACCAGCTCCCTCCGGTGTAACTTTGCACCCGTGAGGGAGCCGGTTTATGGGGCTTGCACCACAGGTTTGGCACAAGCTGCCGTAAATTGAGGGCACTGTCACAACCTGCATCCAGGGTTCTAAAATCAGGTGCAGGCTGCGTCGAACCCTTGGACGCAGGTGCAGCACACTTTGTGGAGATGCAGGGCTGGGTCGCAAGCCGTGCGTCCCCGTCTGAAAACTGGGCCCACAGCTGAGAATAGAGATGAAAACCTGGTGGACAGCCACATCTAAGGTCGACTCCTTTATTTCAAACATGAAAAGGAAAAATGCTACAGTAAACTCAACATGGCAGAAAAGAGTACCTTACAAAAATAAAAAGAAAAAAGGGTCAATCTATAATAGAATAAAAAGGTATCAGTACAATTTCACCATAACATGCACTGCTGTTACTCATTTTATCTTTACTGTAACAAAAAAAGTAGAATCATCTACATCACAGTGTCAGAGATGGGGCAACTTATATAGCAGCTATGTTTCTTGTGATGTACAACTTGCCAAGAAAATGTAGAGTAAATGTTACAATTGTGTAACTGCGCCTCTTTTACTGAAGAACAGTTGCATTCGATGAGCGGGAACCCAACCGCTCACCCTCACCCCAGTCTCGATACAAAGGGATAAGAGCAGGAGAACTGAGGGGTTTAACACACAGAACAGCCTTTAAAGTAGTGACACAGCACTATAAAAATGAAAATGCTACAGTACATCACATGTACACACAAAAATTAAGGTCCATGGAACTAGTACATTAACGTTGTATTATTTTCACTGCTGAGGTGTACTCATAATAAAATACAGTGTTGAAGCGCGACACTGAATTGTGCTTTTCTCACTGTTGTCTCTGCCCAGAGTTCTCAGAGCCAAAACATTCCATAAAGAACAGCATATGATGTCCTTTTAGTCTTGAAGGCAAATTAAACACCTTAAGGAATTCCTATCACTATAAATGTATTTATTAATTTGTTTTTAACAAAAAAAATTTCTGAAATGACTGAGGTATAAATAATTGGAAGACTAAAATAATTTTGTTTCTTTATCATTTTTGACCAGGAAATGAACTCTAAGCTGTGTGATAGCTTTTTTCTAGATGCATTCTGGGTGGGTGGGGTTACATGGACCTGTTCCATTGACAGGGGAAATGTTAGCCAGGACGCATGGGAAACTCCCCTACTTGTCTTTGATAAGGGCCACGGGATCTTTAACTTCCACCTGGACAACAGTGACCAGAAATGGATAGAAGGGACATGGATTTAATGTCTCATCCAAAGGACAGCACCTCAACAGTGCAGCAGCACCCCCCCCCAACCCCGTACTGCACTAGTGTCAGTTGTGGGTATTACCCCAAGCATATCTCTCAACCTCTTGCCTCATGAATCAGGGACAAGACTTAAAAAAAAATCAGGGACAAAGACCCCAAATGAGGGACACATCTTAAAAAGTGGTACTATTCACTCAGAAAGCTGATGGAGTAAAGGGATGTGTGTTAAGATGGATTTTCTGAAGAAGAACAAGTCTGAAACTTTAATGTTTGACATGAATTTGTGCTTTTAATCCCCACTGTTCTGTCACAAAACACAAATTTTAAGAGGGACAGAGGGAAATTTTGAGGCAAAATCAGGGACATCCCTGAAAATCATGGACAGTTGAGAGGTATGACCCCAAGTATCTTGTGTGGGGCTAGAATCCACAACCTACCGATTTTCTGGCCCCAGAGGTGAACAAGCCATCTACTACTGAGCCAATTGAGACTTGCACAAATATAAAAAATGAAAAAAATGAATTGGCATTATCAAAGTATTTTGGTTCTGAGTCATCAGGATAGGAGCAACAATGAATAAAGCACGCTGTCACAGCCCCACTGTACATTTGAGGATTTTTTTTTTGTTTAACTTACACTGTTTCTATTGCTCGTACATGTTACCAGTAAAAATAAAATAACCTATATTTTAAAATTTCCAGGGATCTTTAAGGTCCAGGGAAAGAAATTTTTAGAAAATGTCATACACCCAGTAGACCCAGATCATTAGTTTAAAAAAAAATATATATTGTCTTTTGTCCTCAGTTCTTACATGGGATCGGGTATAGGAAGACTGCTGTAAACACCTACTATTCCCTATGTGTTCCACATGCTGCGTTGGGCTCCATTCAAATACCATTTAGCGTGCCCTTTGTGCATCTGTTCCATGACTGTCTGAGCAGGGAAATGGGGGCAAGTAAAAGGCACGTCAAATTGCTGTTGAATAGGGCCCAGAACTTTCTCTCCACCTAACCGTCCTCTAAGGCTCCAAGAGCTAGTTCTTCTTAAATACTACCTTCCAGGCTCTTTCAAGGATGAAGCATCAGGACACCACTGGTGTCATGTCCCACAGCTGTAAGACAAATAGAAAAATGATCCATAAGAATCAATACCATTGCAGGAAAATAAAGGGAAATTATACACAGGGCACTGCTTAGGCAGGCAATGGGATCTCTCTGGTTAAACAATGAACAGACACAATGGGATTTCATCTACCCTGCAAAATCAGGAATATGCAGCTCTTTTTTATTAACTTTTTCCAGCATCTTAGTTTGAACTTGGCCCCCCTTCAGATGATCCAGTGCCCCACTCCTGCCTCTGGTGGGACTGCTAGTTGTCTCTCTCAACCACAGTCCACCTCCCTTACACTCCCAGAGGATAAATCCTAATGGAGGGGAAGGGCAGCTTTCTCTACAAGCTGCTCAAAACCAAATGATGAGTCGTGATGGGGTGACCCACATGGGATCAATGGATCCCAACAGGGTTGGGCACAAAGATGGCATCCTTTATTTAGATCACTCCCATTTTCCTTAGTTCTCACCCACCCCCACCCATGTAAGGCGGCTAGTTAGGACCCTAAGTGTGCCATGGAAGTCAGGCTAAGCTTCCAGGGAGGAATGTGAGGGCCGCCTGACATTTGTGCACCTCCTACTGGCTAATCAAGGAGCAGTACTGGCATTAGCTATGAACGCCCCCACTTGCCCACCTTCCCCCACTCCCAGAGGAAGGGAGCAGCAGAGGCAATCCTGACGGCACGCTGGTGGATGGGGGAGGTGGGAGAACAGAGGAAAAAAGTAGGGAAATCAAAATAATAAAAAGATGGTTATTTGTTTTACAGGTACGTTTTTGTATTCACAGTCAGGTATACTCATATACAGAGATGGCTGAGGACAGATAAAGACAATAGTCCATTCAGTCTGCCCTGTTTTACCTATCTAGGCTTACTTAATCAGTTCAAAACTCTCAGTGTACCCTTCAATCTTTCAGAAAACAAAATAAGAGAATTTCTTTATTTACTTTGTGTTTATTAATTTTAAAAATGTTATAGAATGTACAGACCACAAGAGGGAATTACAAGTAGGGTTGTAACTAGGAACAGTTAGAGTAATAAGTACCCTCTTCAAACCATTACATAAAATGGGCAGAATATACCAGCATATTTATTAATCAAAAGGAACATACGTTGTCAATATCAACCTGATGCAAAATAAGACATGACAATAAAAATAATTTGTCTGCCCTGCTGGACTTATAGTGGGTTACCATATTGCTGAATACCCATATGGAAATAGGAGTTTATACAACAACAGTGATGATAAATGTTGTTATCTATGTTGATGACATACCCAGCATGGGAAATAAGATGTTATCTTTGATGCTGGGTAGGTCGTAATCTATATCTTGAAGTTTAAGCACATCACCATGGAATACTGAAATCAACTAGAGCAGAGATCAGCATTCACACTGTTAAGGAGATCACACAGTACAGTTACATAAGAACTTACCTAACAGTAGATCTTCAAGAGGAGCTCTTGCAGTAGGCAACATCGTTAGGACTGCGCCGCCAGGCACTAGGACCACATGGAAAACTTCTAGCCAGCAGTCTACAGTGGGGGACTGCCCCCAACGTTGGCACACTGACGTCCCCCTATGGTATAAAGGGATGGTCCCCCAGCCCCACCTCAGTTCTCCTGCCGGAGACCTATGAAAAGGAGCGACAGCAGCAGGATGGCCTCTTGGAGCTGCAGAAAAGCCAATATGAGAGAAAGAGCAGGGGGATGGAGGGAGGGAAAAACATGCCCACTGCAAGAGCTCCTCTCGAAGATCTACTGTTATGGTAAGTTCTCACGTAACTGTATTATCTTACTTCGAAGGGGCTCTTGCAGAAGGCAACACCATTAGGACTGAGTCCCAAGCAGTGCCAACAAGCCAAGGCAACACTCAGAAGGAGGAGGAGAAAGGTCTGCCGTAAGCAAAGAAGGACAGGAGGCCCTAAAGGACTGCTAGTCCAAGGCCAGCCCTGTGCCAAAAAGTAATGCCCAGCCGGTGAGACTTGACAAAATAGCCAAGAGAGCTGGTAATGGGCAATGTGCAACCACCTGTGGCAGGCATGACCCAGAGACAGGCTGCAGATGGGGCTATCTGCCCAGTGGTGTGGCCCCCGATAACCCCAAGAAGGGGTAGTTGTGTTGCTGATAGCCAGACAAGATGCCGTATGCAAGCCCCTGCAACTGACATCAGAAAGGCACCAAAGTGACGGCCATCAAGGGAGCAAGGGAAATGAAAAAAAGACAGAATGGCCAAGAGAGCCTAGGTCTCAGGGAACAGGCTCTCTGGAAACCGCACATAATCGGGAAAGGAGAGGGATCCCCCTACCGAGAAAGTATGAGATAATGCACCTGAGGATGAATAATCCGGTACAGAGGAAACCCAGACACTACTGGTGGTAGGAACTGGGTAGAGGCTTGGAAAGTCCAGTTTCTTTTTTTTTTTCTCCTTTTGCTTTAACTGTTTATATGCCCCCTTACCAGCCCAGCCGCCTGCTCCTTCAAGTGGCCAAACCTCACCACACCGCTCCTCCAATTGCCGTTTACTGCTCCCTCAGGTGCTGCCTCTCGACTGACCTGATGTATCCCTATACTGTGGGGGAATACTGTCATGTGCCCAAAGGCACACCTTCAATCCTCACCACAGGCAGTGATGGTGTAGCTCGAGCACCCAACTTCACGGCGATGGAGGGCGGGCCGCCGTCATCCAGCGACTTGAGTGGCAGTTTTTCTTGTTCCTGGCTGTCCCTGCCCCTTAGGAGTGCATGCCGTGGTGTCCTGGTGTTTGCACATACAACATGTGGTCACCCACACTGCAATGTGCGATGCTGGTACCGGCCATCAGGAGCCGCCAAAGGGCAATGTGCTCTTGGCCCTCAGGAGGCGAGCATCCATAAGATGCTCTTGAGCCCTACCTGCCAGCCATCGCTGTCGTCCCAGGCTTGGGCACGAACCTGGGTCGCCAGCATGCCAGGCAATCCCCTATCACCTGTGGCCAGCTGGAAAGTCCCCTTTCTTAGGGAAAGGGTGCATACAGCCTCTTAGCTCAACAGGGCTTGGAAATACTTTGAGAAAAAGTAATGGTAATTCCAGACAGGAAGGAAGATATGGAGAATGCCCCCCCAAGAAAAGGGCAAGAGATTCCCCAAGGAGCCGAGACTCCTCATCCCACTGGGAACTGACAGGCGGAGAGGCACCAGGGATGGACTGGTAACTGGGAAGAACCAAGGCACAAGCCCAACAGAGATGAAGAATCATCCTGAAGTTGGTGGATTGGACATAAGAAAGGGTCCCATCCCTTGGAAGCCAGCTACAGTGACTAAGACTTTCGCCTCAAAGCGTTTATGGATCTGGGGGACACCATGCTGACCCCTATGAGAACCCAAGAGATCCTGAGGGAGGCCTCCAAGCAGGAGATGGCTGTCACAAGGAGCCATTTGAGAAGGAGGAGGGACTTAAGAATTCAATGGAGCAAGTTGCTCTGGACCAGGAAGAACAAGATGAAACAGGGAAAGAAGAATGAGAGGGTCCACAGCCCAATAGGGAAGCAGAGGGGACCATGCCTGGCGCAGCCAACATGGCACTATAGTAGACATTTCTACCCCCTCTAACTGCAGTTGGAGACAGAACCCTCTGGAGAAGCAGACCCCCTTTTCCATAGAAAAGGGAGCCAACGTGTCCTGCTAGAAACACCAAGTCTGGGGATGAGCGAGCAGGAACTGGATGGGTTGGCGCTGGTTGGGGACCAAACAGAGAAAATGCTGGCTGACCTGCCAGTTGAAGCATGGACGTGCGCAGATGCCACCTGCGAGGCTAATCCCGCATACTGCTGAGAATGGCCTCTGGCCTCCAGAAAGAACTGAACACCTAGCACCTGCTGCACTGAGAATAGAGGGATGGGCTACATGGTATACTCCCACAACCACCTGACCTCCTGGTAATGGTGAAGGGTGAGCAACACTGCTCTCATTCCATGCACTGAGATGTGCAAGAACGACTCCATCCAGGATCAGATACCTCTGAGAAAACCCCACGTGACAGGATCAGAATAAAATACCAAAGGAACAGAGTGTCTCAACCTCCGACATCCCTTGGACCCCCAGGCAGCACCCCTGAAACTCCTGGGAGCATGGCCAGGAGAACCATAGGGGCTGCCACCACCAAGAGGCTTGGCTGACATGGCAAGCAGCCAGCTGAGAGCCAGCGACCAGAGACAACTCTTCGAGCTTGTCCCTCGGGAGTCTCTGTCCTACCAGGAAAAGGAAGAGCTGGTCCCTGCTGAAACCCTGCAATGCTGTACTATAGTAGAGCTAGTGTCAGGAAGGGTGTAGGGTAGGCCGTGACTATCCCCAGAGGAAGGAGCAATTGCAGGGAACAGTCTAGGCTTAGTGCCAGACGTGCCCTAGGTTAGGCCATGAGGCACCAATCATCAAGGTCGGGGGGGGCACGAAGGATACCTGCCATCCCCGGGCCACTGTCACACCTGCGCAGCAGCTGGCTGAGACTCTGAGGTCCAAAGATAGGACAAAGGTGACAGGATCCAAACAATAGCCTCCCTCCTGACAATAAATGCGGAGGAAATGGCAGGAGACATCATCAGCAAGAGAAGACCCCCGATCCCTCCTCCTTAAGCGCCTGACCAGCGGCTGGGCCAGTCGCCCAAATGACTGGCCTATAAACTTGCCCTAACAATCCTTGCACTTACCCGCTCTTGGCATACCCTGCTCCACCCCTTACTATTCCCATCAACGTTTCCTCCCTAAGTCAACTCCTGCTCATTTCCCAGTGACTGACTCTCTTTTTCTGTCCCCTTCCCCTGGCCCCAGTCTCATGCTCCCAGTTCGCACCAATAACCCGGTGCATTTCTCTCCCCATTCTCTAGATAAAGGCACTTATGTAACCTTGTATAATTAATGCTAATCAACAAGTCATGCCACCCGCCATGTGGCTCAAGTATGTAGTACTAGCACTTGTTTAGGTCTGGCTAGCTACATTCATCCATGTAACCACTGTTTTGTTTTGCTTGACTAATCTCAACCATTGTTTGTACTATGATTACTCCTCTCATGTACCCCAACCCCCCAGGTCGCACCATGAGACAGGCATTGTTTTGCTCAGTGTGCCTCTCCTGGTGAAACCTTTTCAATAAATAAATAAAATAAATAAAGAAGCAGGGATGTGTCCTGTAGGAGAGAGCACAAAGCCTAACTCCTGGGATGATTTGTAACGGGGACTACAGGAAAGCCTTCATACAGAGGTGTGTGCACCCCAGGGACTGGCTTAAAGGCCTAAACCCCAAAATGTCTGGAGATCCCCTATGCCCCACAGATTCCAGAGGAAACGGGGAAAGAAACGGCACCCAATCTGTCCTGCAGAAAGGGCTCTATGGTACCTAGTCCGGGGAAGAAAACTGGGTTCCTGCCCCCCCCAAAAAATGGGGGCCCCAAGGTTAAGAGGGTAGCACCTGAAAGAAAGGGCTAGAGTGGCCCTAGGGAACAACTGGAGAATCCATGCAAAAGAAGAAATTATCCTCCATCCGTCTGAGTGGAGGGCAAGGGAATCCCCTAACAACTCCTGCAGCATCCTGGATGGAGGGGGGGGGTCGTGCTGTGAGTCAAGGAGCAGCGGAGGGTGCAAGACACACAGCTGCCTCAACTCTGCAAGCCTTAGGGGCAGTGGCATCAGGGGCTAAGAAGGCCTGACGCTTGCTCTTTGACTGAGAAAATGGGTGGCGTGTGGGTCATACTGTTGGGCATCAAAGGAAGGACAGACATGCCCCATCCTGGTGGGTGTGGAAGAGGGGGTACCCTGACTGCAGGGACCTGCCCAAGTCCTGTAGAGAGGAGAGCATGTCTTGGACTTTGCTGTCGAAAAGAGCAGAGCCCCGGAACGGGCATCCATAATGGAGGACTGAACGCCTGGTGCGAAGTCCAACAGGCAATGCCCGGTGTGGCGTTGGAGACAAACAGCTGTCTACTGTGTCACAGGCGGCAAGGAGGGCATGGAAGTTCACTCTGGAGACAGACTGGAGTAGCTGCTGTAATTGAGCCTTAGAGGAGGAGTCCAGGAGGGTTTCTAGAATGCTGGTAGCCTGGCCCAGGAGGGACTGTTGATGGACCACAATGTGGGCCAAGTAATTCTTGGCACGCTGGGCTGGAGTGGAGGAAGCGTGACTGAACTGTTAAGACTCCGTATCTGAAAGGAAGTCACCCAGGCACTTAGGTTTCTTAGTCCTGACATGGGCTGCCGTTAGTACGGCAGGGTCAGCCTTGGAGTGGGTCCCATACTGGGGCCCAACCATCTGGGGTGTGGTACAGCTGCTCTACCTTCTCAGGCAAGGGAGGGACCAATGCTGGTTGCTGCCATAGTGGTGATAATACTGTCATGAGGCACCACAAGGGGAGGGATGACCACAGAGGTGACCTCTGGGAGGTGCAGATGCTCCACCAAACGGCGTCGCTGTGGGTCTTGTTTCTCTGCTTGTCAACCCTGTGACATCTGAATGAGTCTCATCACCTCCACAAAAGAAGGGTCTTCGGCGGGGATTTAGGAGTCTCCCTGATCCACATCTCCTCGGGAAAGGAGTGAGAGGGGCAGACTGGTGACTCAATGGAGTCCCATTCAGAGTCCTCCAAGTAGTCAAACCTGGCGCTGGGCATTGGGCTGGGCATGGGTCTGTACCGGTGCCTGCCCTAGCATCGGGTGGTGTCACTGGCAGAGGAGCCCTAGAAGTAGGCTGAGGAGGATCACACGTCGGTGCAGGGGCCGACAGGCGTGCCATTGGGGCTGGCGTCAGGCACTGGGTGTACGCCCACGAAGAGTTATAGTGCCATAATCAGCCGGCAACAGCTGAGAAGATGTTGGCTGAAGTGAGGACCATGGCGTCAGGTAGGATGGTGAGATATGCATCAGATAACCAGAGGAAGAACCCAACAGCGATGCAGAGGGATGGGGTGATGACCAGAAGGGTGTCGACGGGAAGCCTGGAGTTACCCCCAAAGGAGGTGGAGGGCTAGGCTGTGGACCCGAAGGGCGGCCAGGGGCTGGGCCCAATGGCAGATGAGAGTCAGGCGGAGGACCCGGCAAGTTCGAGTGGGGTTCTGAAGGTGACACCTGGAGGCCCATAAGGGGGTCCAGTCTCAGCAGGCTTGGAGGCACCGGCTCCGGAGGAAGAAGACCAGTGGGTCCCTGCATTGGGTGGTCTGGTGCAGGGTCCAAGGGTGGAGGACTGGCAGGCGGTAATCCTGCCGGCATTGGGTTGGAAGGTCTGGGAGTGAGGCCCACTGGTGGTGGCTGAGAGGGAGGAGGTGCTTGAGGCGAGGACTGTGACTGCAAAGGAGCGAGTGGCAGCTGGCACTGGTCCGAAGGACCACTGGACCCCAGAAGTGGATCCAGCGAAAGTGCCGGGTGGGCATCAGCGGAGGTACTGACATCCTAAGAACTGGCCAAGCTCCCTGGCTGAGGACCCTGAAGGGTGAAGGGCCTGAGCGACGGGGGCAGCGGGATGGAGGAGGAGTCCCCCGAATCCCTGGAGACGACGCCCGAAACTGTAATTAGAGCAGGCCATGGAGCCAGAGGCAGAGGGGGCTGGTGAGGCCAGAGGGGCTGACCTGAGGGGGTCAGAAGAGACCCAACATCAGCCGCGGCCCGCAGAGCCGACCGCAGTCTAGAGGCAGGCCTTTCCTGGTCCTGATGCTTGTCTCGCCTGTGCTTCTTCTTGGAAGGAGCAGAGGTCTCTGACGAGGCCCTCAGGGAAGAAGATACACTCTGGGCCTGCAGCTCTTTTTCCATGGTGGCCAGTTTCTGTTGAAGGAGATAGGCTTCCAGAACCCTATGGCATCGTGTGTGTGTGGCCTGCTTGAATTTCAGGCAGGTCTGGCAGGCTTCAGTGTCGTCATCTGGACCAGGTCAGATAACGCAAGAGGAATGGCCATCCTTGGATATGCAGAACTCAATAGAAGAAGCCAGCGGAAACATGCAGCCGACGGTAAGAAAACAATGAAAAACTGTCAAAAATAAAATAATCAAAAAAAGAAAGCAAGAAATGCAATCGACTGAAGCAACGTTCTGCAAGGTCTGATGAGCGCAGGTCGACAGTGGGAAAAGAACTGAAGTGGGGCTGGGGACCGCCCCCTTTATACCATAGGGGGACATTGGCATGCCAATGTCAGGTGTGGTCCCCCACTGTAGAGTGCTAGCTAGCAGCTTTCCGTTTGGTTCTAGTGTCTGGCGGGTAAGTCCTAACAGTGTTGTCTACTGCAAGATCCCCCTCGAAGTAAGATCAGCCCTTACCAGCACTGAAGCCAGCAGCTGAAATGAAACAAAGTTTATTCTTCACACCAACAGCAGATTTAGAAGTTACAAGCAGTAATCTGATATGTAAATCAAATAAACAGATTCAAAATATGCATTTTTTTTTATCACTAGTGAGAGGGCTGGGCTTCTATGCCTCAGCCATGACTCTGCCACTTGTTAATTATGGTCATGTCTCCTTATACTTGAAGAGAAATTGCATGTTTTGAATCAGGCCATTGAATACACCCTATAAATCAGAGGAACTCCCCAGTGCTCCAGAAAGAAATGGAAGTGTATATGTACTTATGAGGAACAGAAATGGATGCAAATAGTTCTGTCACTGCACACAATACTTCTAAAATTCTGAACTGTTCCTCTGTGGCATCCCGTAAGTAACATAAATTATTTGGCAGTACCAAATGATGATGAAATCTTCTAATTAAGTGCCCCAGCACATTTTCGATATTCTGTCTCACACCACATATGTCAATTTAGCACTCTTATGTACGGTTTTACAACTGAACCGGGAACAATGAAAAATTTCTAGATTGTCTGAACAGTGCCTTAAGTAGTGGGTTAATGTCCAGTGCAATACACAATGGGGATATCCTAGATCTTTCTATAATCAAGGGGAAGTACAATAAAAAGAAAAAGAAAAAAGTACAAAAGACGTTACTATACATAAATACTTTAAAGCAAAAACATATAGTTTAAAACTACAGCAAAACGGTGCAGGTTCAGATTGAGCAGTTATTCAGGTACCTAGAAAAGCTTGACTAGAAAGCCATGTTTTGAATGTATTTTTAAAGATTCAGACAGAAGGGACGGTTTGAATATCCAAGAGGAGGCTGTTCCATATATCGGGGAGAACCAGAGAAAG
The DNA here is from genome assembly GCA_016271365.2 of Neoceratodus forsteri. NCBI lineage: Eukaryota > Metazoa > Chordata > Ceratodontiformes > Ceratodontidae > Neoceratodus > Neoceratodus forsteri. The sequence goes on along the minus strand of CM057459.1, from coordinate 705,521,797 downwards.
CTCGGACGGCAGCAGATTTTAACCTGGATTTTGGAACAGCCATCAGACACGAACCAATGCATCTTAAAACTTGGATATCTTTGATGGTTACAAAAGGTTCCCTGAGATAGTGGGGTCCCAGACCATAAAGGGCCTTATATGCCAAAAGCAAGATTTTGAAATCGATCTGCCAACAGGCAACCAGTACAGCAAACGCAGTGCAAGTGTGATATGCTAGCATCTCCTGGTAGAGGCGACGAGCCTAGGACCAGCATTCTGCACTAGCTGCAAATGGCAGATCTGCCCAGCTGGAAGGCCCTGTAGAGCACATTGCAGTAGTCAAGGTGTCACAAGGCTAAAATCATGTACAAGTGTAAACAGGTTGGCGGGATCAAGGTACGGCCACAACCCAGAAATATTTTTAAGATGGTGAAAGTCACTCTGGATCACAGCTGACACCTGAGAAACAAGTGACAATTCACAGTCAAATCAGTATCACACTTTCCACATATTTACGGATAATAAATGACAACACAGCTTGAACCTACATCTGGTGTTCCTTTATTCAGAGGTGGTGAGTGCTCAACGTTTGCGGTTGTAACAAGATCTGAACGGTCTTTGAGCACCACCGGCTGTGTGCAGGACCTTTTCTTTGTTGTTTGGATATGCTGTTTTTTTTGCTCTCACCTACAGCTAACATAGTATGGAACTTCGTTCTGAAACCTTCAGGGGATGAGCCTTCTTAGGCTTTGGTGAAAAAAAAAAAGAAGCGGTTCCAGAGTTATAAGATTTGGAAATTTGGCTTCTGAGCATGCCCAGTAGGGTTTTTCGGGATAGTGGTCTGGTGCAAAGAATTTATGTTTACAGGCCAATTTTTGTTTTGTGAGAAAAATTTTTTTATGTTCACAACAAAACGTACAGTTACATAAGAACTTACTGTAACAGTATACCTTCGAGTGAAGCTCTTGCAGCGGGCCACTCTAATACGACCAAACCATCAGGCGCCAGGACCACACGGAAAACCTCTAGCTTGCAGCCTGCCACGGGGGACCACCCACCGCCATCAGCCGCTGACATCAGCCTATCCTATAATGGCGGGCAATCCCCCACACCCACCTCAGTTCTCCCGCTGGAGACCCCAAACGGGCAGCAAAAGAAGAACCAAGGAGGTTCCCGAGACCCAAAAGAAGGCAGAAGCAATGTGAAAGGAACAAAGAGCAACAGGGGTAAGGAGAGAGGGAAAGCAGGGCCTGCTGCAAGAGCATCTCTCGAAGATCTACTGTTATGGTAAGTTCTTACATAACTGTACTATCTTACTTCGAGGAAGGCTCTTGCAACAGGCCACACCGGTAGGAATGAGTCCCAAGAAGTACCGGGTATCACCAGGAGACAACACAGGGAGGAGGACAGAGCCGCAGCCAAAAGCTCAGGAGAGAAGGTCCTGAAGTACAGATAGGCTGAAGCTGACCCCGCACCTAGAGGCTTTGTCCAGACTGTAATGCTTATTGAAGGTGCAGACAGAACTCCAGGTGGCAGCTGCACAGATGTCCACAGCAGACACATTTCTCAAAGCTGCAGAAGCAACCATACCCCTTGTGGAATGGCCCTTGACCACTCCTGGAAGGGGTTTGTTGTACTTGCAGTAGCATGAAGCAATTCATCAACCACTTAGACAAACACTGTTTGAAAACAGGAGCGCCCTCTCTCTCAGGGGTGAACAGTACAAAAACTGACCCAATTTCCTTAAAGGCTTTGTGCAGTTTGTGTAGTACCGCAAAATCCTATGTACATCCAAAGTATTCAGCAAAGCCTCCCCGATTGGAATGCTCAGGAAAATAAGCTGAAAGGTGGATGGACTGATTCAAAGTAAACTCCGACACCACCCTGGGTGGAAACTTGGGATTAGTATGCAAAGACACCCTGTCTTTGTGAAAAAACAAATAAGGCTATTTACACACAGAGCCTGGAGCTCGGAAATCCTTCAAGCAGAAGTAACAGCAACTAAAAAGAGTGCTTTCCATGACAGAAAGCACAGCTTACAACTCGCGCTCAGTTCAAAGGGAGATAAAGTGAGTTTCTCCAACATACAGTTAAGGTCCCATGGAGGGACCGGGTCCTGACGAAAGTTTCAGATGCAAGATGTCCTGCAGGAAGGTATAGGACACTTCAAGCTGCGTAACAGCTTTGCTCTCAATAGGTGCACAGTACGCAGAGATGGTGGAAAGATGCACCTTGAGCAAAGAGTACCCAAAGCCAGAGTCAGAAAGGGGAAGACGGTACTCCCAACACCTGATTCACCGGGCAGGTGAAAGGGTCCAACTGGCAGGCAGCAGCCCTAAGGGAGAAACGCTTCCATTTCATAGCATAAGTGGCTCTAGTGGGGGGCTTCCAAGCAGCCACCAGGATGTCTGTGACCCTAGATGACACTCCAAAGCAGGCGATACCTAGGTCCGCAGGAGCCACGCATGGAGATGTAGGGACCTGAGGTCTGGGTGGACTAGGGTGCCCTGATCCTGGGAGAGCAAGCCAGTGCACAGGGGCAGGGGCACCAGAGGTTCTACTTTCAGCTGCTGCAGCAAGGGGAACCAAATCTGACACAGCCAGAAAGGAGCTATGAGAATCATTTCTGTCCATTCCGCCTGGAGCTTCAGTAGAACTCTTTATAGAAGCGGGAAGAACTGAAAGGTGTACAGAAAATACAGGTTACTCACCTGTAACAGGAGTTCTAGGAATAGTATATGTTGTTCATCCACATTGTCTGGCAGGTATCCTTGCCGCTTTAAATCTTGCCGGAAGGTCTTCAAGCTGGCTCCTCCCACCCACCCGGGTGGTAAAACTCTCAGCTCCGCCCCATGCGCCAGATCTGGCCCGCTGGAAGCTCAGGTTGTCGCTGTCGGCGGGAGGTCGGAGGATGTGGGATGAACAACATATACCATTCCTAGAACTCCTGCTACAAGTGAGTAACCTGTATTTCTAGGGACATGGATATGTTGTTCATCCACACTGTCTGGCAGACTCCTAGCAGTTCTCCGGGAGGAGGGAGGCAAGGCGCACACCCCCTACTTAGGGAATAGAAACTGGAGAATCGTGGCCCCAAAACCAGCATCCCGGCGTGACTCAAGGTCGATGTGGTAATGGGTGATGAAGGTGTGTGCTGACTTCCAGGTAGCAGCCCTGCAGATTTCCTGGATAGGGACGTCCCTGGAATCAGCCACCGATGCAGCAGTATGGCTGGTAGAATGAGCTCTTATCCCTCCGGGAGGCTACATGCCCGCCAACTTATAGCAGAGATCTATGCAGGAGGTGACTCACCTGCCTATCATCCACTTGGCTGCAGGTCTGCCAGGTGCGGCTTCAGCATAGGTGACAAACAGCTGGCGAACCTTTCCCCGAATTTCAGCCGTGCGCTCCTTATAGTAAGCGAGCCTCTAGGGTCCAAATTATGGAGCCTATATTCGGCCTCCGAGGTGTGATTGGGGTAGAAAACCGGCAGAGTCAACACCTGATTAAGGTGAAACTCCGACACCACCTTCGGAAGGAATTTCGAGTGGGGGCGCAGGACAACCTTGTCCCTGTGGAAGACCAGGTAAGGAGACTCGATGCAGAGCGCCTGGAGCTCTCCCATCCTTCTGGCTGACGTGACAGCCACCAAGAAGGCGGTCTTCCACGACAGGTGAGAGAGTTCACACCTGTGCATTGGTTTGAATGGCTTGCCCATGAGCTTTGCCAGTACCAGCAGTAAACCCACGGAGGTGGAGGTTCTCGCACCGGAGGGAAAATGTGATCAAGGCCTTTGAAAAAGCGCCAGACCACCTTCTCCTGCGCCACCGACTGCTTCCTGGCCCATGCCCGGTAAGCAGAGATGGCTGCCAGGTGCACCTTAAGGGTCGTCGACCTAAGCCCTTGCTGAGAAAGGGACCAAAGGTAGTCCAATATACTCGCCAAGGAACAGGAGGAAGGGTCCAGGCCCTTGTTCCTGACACCAAATGGAAAATCTTTCCATTTGAAGCGAGCATTTTCTGGTCGACTTACGGGATGCCTCAACTATGTTGAGGACCGCCAGAAAGACCCAAGGCCTGGAACTCTAGCCACTCAGGAACCAGGCCGTCAGGTGCAGGGATTGAAGGTCTGGATGGAATACCTTCCCCTGATTGACTGAGAGCAGGTTCGGGTGAGCTGGAAGCTGCCTCGGAAGCCTGGAGCCGAGGCTGAGGAGATCTGGGTACCAGTACTGGCAGGGCCAGTCTGGGCTATCAGAATCACCTGCGCCTTGTCCTCCTTGCTTTGAGAAGCACCTTGTGCATCAAGGGGAACGGGGAAAGGGAAGAGGCCCGGGGTCCACGGCCTCGAGAAGGCATCCCCCTGCAGCGATCCCTGCTGAGGGGGGCGGGCATGGAACAGCCTCAGCTTCACATTCTGCCTGGAGGCAAACAGGTCCACCTGAGGTGTGCCCCAATGGGAGAATAGATCTTGTACTACCTCCGGCAGGAGAGACCACTCGTGGGACGCAGCCCCTATCCGGCTTAGGGCATCGGCCAGGGTGTTGGAGGCTCCTGCCACATGAATGGCTAGATCCGCCTCCAGGCTGCGCACGAGTGACCAGATGCGGAGAGCTTCCTTGCATAGAAGCATGGAGCGTCCCCCGCCTGGCGGTTTAGATAGTACATGGTCGTGGTGTTGTCCATCTGGACCCGGACCACTTGACCCTGAAGAAACGGAGCAAAGGCGGTGAGAGCTAGGCGGACTGCTTGGAGCTCCAGCAGGTTGATGTGGCATCGGGACTCCCTCGGGGACCAGAGGCCGTGCGCTCGGTGTTCCCCCAGATGGGCACCCCAACCCATCAGAGAGGCATCGGTCGACAGAGAGACCGTTGGCTCAGGGCGGACAAATGGGATGCCCTCCTGCAGATGAACTGGAACAGTCCACCACTGGAGAGCGTCCCACATCCCCTGGGTCACCGTCACTAGCTGGTCCAATGGATCGCAGCGTTGGGACCACTGGCTGGCCAGCCCCCACTGAAGGGGGCGCATGTTCCAATGGGCCCAACGGACCACGCTGGTACAGGCCGCCATGAGACCCAGGAGGCGCAGGAAGTCCCGGGCAGGGCGCAATTGCCCCACCAGAAATGACTGGGCAAAGGAGGAAAGAACCTCGACCCTGTCCACCAGGAGCCGTGCCCTGGCTCGAAGAGAGTCGAGTTCTGCCCCGATGAAAAGAATCACCTGCTTCGGCTCGAGTTCCGACTTGGCCTCATTGATGAGGAGGCCGACCTGAGAGCAAACCTGGAGGGCCAGATCTCTGGACCGCTCCACCTCCTGTCTGGAGGGGGCTGCTATCAGCCAATCGTCCAGGTAAGGGTAAACCCGACCCTCGGCGCCGCAGGAATGCTGTCACCACTGCCATGCATTTGGTGAAGACCCTGGGAGCTGGAGATAGCGAAGGGCATGGCTTGAACTCGAAAGGGATCCTCCGCCCGAAAGCGAAGGAACCTTGATGAGGATGGATAGGGACGTGAAAGAACGCCGTCCCTGTAGGTCCACAGAGCAGAACCACACGCCGTGTTCCAAGGATGGTATTATCTGAGCCAGAGTGACCATCCTGAAGGTTCAGACCTAGGAACTTGTTTAGGTCATGTAGGTCGAGAATGGGCGCCAGCCCCGTCGTTTCGGAACCAGGAAGTACCTGGACACGAACCCCGGGTTTGAGGGAGGGTCCGCCACCTCTCTTATCACCTCCTTCTCGAGGAGGAGAGCGATGTCGGCTCGGCGAGCTGACAGTGAGGCTTCGGACCCCGAGGCCCCCCGAGGTGCGACGGCTCTGAAGGGTGGGGCCTGCTCGAACTCCAGAGGCAGGCCCTTTCCTACCACTTCCAACACCCACCGGTCTGTGGTAATAGCAGATCAGGCGGAAAGGAAGAACCGGAGCCGTCCCCCCACGGGGGGAACCTGGGGTGAGGTGACGAGGTTGGGGCGACACCCTCAACCCGTCACTGTGCAGGCTTGGAGGAGGGACCGGCCGAGGGACCACCTGGGCCTTTACCTCCCTACTTCCTGGAGGAGGAAGCCGTGGCTTGGGTTTGGGACGCCAAGAGCGAGCCTGCTGGCCCTGGTGTTGCTGGGCCGGACGTGCCGGGGGCGCAGACGGACGAAAGGGCTTGGGTTGCGGTCTGCGGCCCTTGTCCCTCTGAGCAGATGAGACCGAGTCCAAGGTGGCATTGGACTTTTCGATCCTCTGGAGGTGGCCTTCCACTCCAGGGCCGAAGAGGTCGGTCCCCAGGAAGGGGACATCCGCCAATTTGTGCTGGGTATCCGCTGTGAAGGTGGATATCCTCAGCCATGCCCGACGGCGCATAGCCACTGCGGCCGCGACTGACCTGGCGCATGAGTCTCCAATGTCCAGAGCAGTCTGAAGTTGCTGCTTGGCCACTGCCCTGCCCTGGTCCTGCACCTGCCTAATCGTGGTCTGCAGGTCAGCCGGGAGATGAGGGACTACCTCGTCCAGGGAGCCCAACAGGGCATGGGAGAAATGTGCCATAAGCACGGCTGAACTTGCCTGACGAAGGCCAAGGGAGGACGCAGCGTAGACTTTTCGCCCGGCATAGTCCAATTTCTTGGATTCCTTGTCGGGAGGTTTGTCCACGTCCCTAGCATTTCCGGCACGCCGGAAAACGCTGTTGGTAACTAACCCCTCGGCTGAGGGATGTTCCGAGAAACCGGACAGGGAACCGGTAGGGACCGCATACTTCCTGGCCATCCTGGCCGAAGGCGCAGGGCAGGAAGCAGAGTGCTGCCAGAGCTCCAAGGCCGGGCCCACAATGGCCTCAGCCACAGGAAAGGCCTCTGAGGGGAATCCCCTGGTCCAATATCTCCATGAGGGGATACTTGGCCCGCTTGGATACGGGCTCGAGCTGCATCCCGGTGGACTCCGAGATGAGCCTGAGCAAACCCAGGAAGGACGAAGGGCTGTCGTCCAGCGACTGACCTCCAGAGGACTCCAAGTCCACTCGCTTGGAGAAAAGGGAGGAATCATCGTCGGACTCAGAAGAGTCCACAAAGAGCTGCCTCGGGCCTGAGCCACCCTCCACCTGCCGAGGGTGATCGGGAGTGAGGGTGACCGACAGCCTATGGGGCAGACCCTGAGCTGACCGAGAGTTCTTGGTCAGAGCCCCAAACAGCGGCTGTGGAGGCGGAGGTTCCACCAGAATCGGTGGGGCAGCTGGTTTTGCCCGAACAACCGGTCTGGGAACAGGCTCCTCGGGTAAAACGAGGGGTTGTTTCGGCCGCTCCGGTGACAGCCACTTAATGGCCAGGGAAGGCGACAGCATCGGCTTGTTCCCGGTCAGAAGGAGCTGTTGCCACATGAGGTCCTCGTATCATCGATGTAACTTACGTCGAAGCCTCCCCTCATCCGAGGAGGAGGACGAGCAGCGGCGCCACTTAACACGGTGCCGAGACCGCCTATGACGGCGGGATCGGCTGGACCGCGAAGAAGTCCGAGACCGAGAACCTCGGCCTTTCCGAGGACGGTGCGGGGAAGGGACGGGTGGAACCGGCTCCTCCCTCGGCTCAGAGGGTTCGCCCGAGGGCTCCGGAACCGGAGGCACTGGCAAGCCCGCAGGATCCTCAACTCCCACCGGGGGAACCAGGGAGAGGGGTTTTCGGCTTCCCCGGTCGACAACCCGTCCAACGGGTCGAGAAAGATCTCGACTGCATCGACGGGAGTTTCAGTCAACTGACCTGACGGGGACACCGTGAGACCAGTGGCCAAAGCCGAACAGTCGACCGAAGTCGATGGCCGACAACTCGGGAAGAGGGACCTTTCCCGCTCCCAAGAGCGTCGACGGAGGGACTTACCCTTGTCTTTCTTTTTGGACCGAGAAGAAGGTCCAGCAGATGTTGGTCCCTCTCCTCTAATGGAGAGGGACAGACAAAGCTCGCTGTGTAAGAGGAACCCAGGGAGAGCGGGATAAATGCCGCGGTCGAGGAAGATGCGGCCCGCGCCGCCTCCTCTTCGAGGGCGATCATCTGCTCTAGCTGATCCGCCCAGCCCGCCGCCGTGGAAACCGCCGATCGGGCCTCTTTTGACTTTCCCAGTTGTAAACGGGCAGCACGGTCTTCAAGGACGTAGGCTGAGAAGGAAGAGCACAGGTCGCAAGCCTGCAGGTCGTGCTCAAGGCCTAAAACAGTAGACACACGTGAGTGCGGATCCGTCTCGAGACATCTTCTGCCCACAAGGGCACCGCCGAAAACCGGGAGTCGATTTGTCCATCGCAGCCGCGAGGGATAGAAGACCGAAGTCTATAATGCAAAAAACTTTTAAATTCAGAAAACCGAAGAATTAGGAACCAGTCTTATATGCAGAGCGTTAAGCAGGGAACCTGAGCTTCCAAGCGGTAGGGAAGATCTGGCGTCATGGGGCGGAGCCGAGAGTTTTACCACCCGGGTGGGTGGGAGGAGCCAGCTTGAAGACCTTCCGGCAAGATTTAAAGCGGCAAGGATACCTGCCAGCCAGTGTGGATGAACAACATATCCATGTCCCTAGAACCTCTCCTTCCACGAGAGGGACAATGTGTCTCACCAGAAAACTCCAGGCCTGGGATCGAGCAAGCAGAAAAGCAGCAGTTTTTCATTAAGTGGGGATGCACAAAGGTCCATCTTTGGATGACCCCAGCTGTCGAAGAGTTCTTCGACCACTGAGGTTAGAAGCTCCTACTCATGAGACAGCGATGTGGAGTGGCTGAGACTGTCGGCCATAACGTTTTGGATGCCTGGAACATGCACAACCGAGAGAACTCCACACCATGCTTGATGTCCCAGTAACACACTCTCATCGCCTCCTGACATGGGTAAGAATGGGTCCCTCCCCCTAGGCTTGTTGATGTAATACACCACACACATGTTGTCCGTTTGCACCAATAGCAGACTGGAGAAGAGATGAAACTGAAAGGCCTGTAGGGCATAAAGGACTGCCTGCATCTCCAGGATGCTGATATGGAGACTGTTCCAAATCCGTCCAGGTACCCTGGGTCTGGTGATGCATCTGTCATGACAATCTGATGGGGGGGGGGTTGAGAGCTCTAAGTGGACTTCCCAAAGGAGGTTGGCTGTATCCAGCTACCATGACAGAACCCTCTGGACCGGGTCAGAAACCAGAACCAACTGGTCCAGGTCGTCCATATGTTGGTCCAACTGGATCTGCAAGGTCCACTGAGGAACTCGAATGTGCAGGCTGTCCAGGGGAACTGTGGCAACAGCTGGCGCCATATGGTCCAGGAGGCACAGGAAAACCCTGGCGGAGACCTGCTGACTGGAGGAAACCAGACAGGCCTGCTTCATCAGTCACTCCACCTTGTCCATGGGCAAAAAGGCCTTGCCCTGGGAAGTGTCTAGGATCACTCCTATGTATTGAAGGCGCCAGCAAGGAGAGAGGCAGGACTCTGGCAGATTGATGGTGATCCCCAAGGCCTGGAATAGGCAAAAGGTATAATTGAGAGTCTGAAGTAGGCGGTTCCTGGAGGGGTTTTTTAGCAGCCAGTCATCCATGTAAGGGAACACATAGAAGCCATGCCTCTTCAGAGCCGCTGCCACCACCACCAGACATTTGGCAAACACCATGGTGGCTGAAGAAAGGCCAAAAGGGAGGGCCCTGAATTGAAAATGTGCTCCCTGAACATGGAAGCAGAGGAAGCGATGATGGGCAGGAAAGATCAGAATGTGCAGGTAAGCATCCTGCATATCTAGAGAACAGAACCAATCCACCTGGTGCAAAAGAGTAACAGTCCCTGGATAGGTCCTCTAAGATCCCCAGAGGCAGTTCTCTGGATGGGGCCTTTAGAAGCCAATCATCTAGATAAGGGAAAACATACATTCCCTCCCTTCTGAGGGCCGCAGCAACTGCTGCTAAGCGCTTGGTAAAGACTGGTGGCACAGAGGACAGCATCTTGAACTGGTAATGCTTGCCATGCCAAAGTAACCAGAGGACTCTCCTGTAAGGAGGAAATACTGAGTTGCGCAGGTATGCATCCTGCATGTCCCGAGAACACAGCCTGTTGCCTTGCTTGAGAAGGGCATCAGACCTGGCGCAGTTACCACTCGAAATGTTTTGCACTGGACATACAGGTTGAGGTCCTTTAAGTCTAAGATGGGCCTCAGATCTCCGGTCTTTTTGGGGACCAGAAAAACCTGGAATAAAGCCCCTTGTTTCTCAGGTGCCTGGGCACTAGCTCTATGGCCTGTTTGTACAGAAAGGATTGTACCACCTCCCAGAGAACAGACAGATGGGCTGGGGGGTAGTTGGAGGGCAGAGGGGGAATCTCTGGAGGTTGCTCAGTGAGCTCCATATTGTGCCCACTTTCTCTGATTTGTAGAATCCAGGCATCCGATGTAATGGTTCTCCACTGACTGAAATGGTGGGAGAACCGACCTCCAACTACCACCTTTTGGTCAGGGACCAGAAAAACGGGGGTCTGGCAAGAAGTCAAGCAGAAGCAGATCCAGCCGCTGGGGCTGGTCCATCACCTCTGGGATGCTTGACCTCGGCTCCGGTAGTGGAGAGGGCGGGCAAGGCAGTGGAAGCTCTGCATTTGCCTTTTGGCAGAAAGGGAGCTCCTGGCCTACTGGATGCCCTACGAAAGGGAGGGTGCTGTCTGCTCTTAGGTTGCATGTAGTAGAGTGGGTGGACAGATTTGAGAGCCCTGCCAGATGCCCGAAGGTCATTAATGATGTCCTGGACAGCTGGGCCAAAAAGCTTAGAGCCACTGAAAGGCGCATTAAGCACCTTCTGCTGAACATCAGCAGTAAGGCCAGAGACCCTCAGCCAGGAGTGCCTACGGAGGCAAATGCAGGTGGCAGCAGCCCTGGCAATAGTGTCTGAAATATCATAGAGGGCTCGCAAGAGGTGCTTGCTAACATCTTCAGTGGCCTGTAAGCATTCGAGAATCTCCTGCATCTGTGTACCTTCTGGGAGGGCCAGGGCAGTGGCCATGTCTTTCTGCCATTTGGTATTCTGGTACTTTACCATATAGGAGAGGTAACTGGCAATCCTCAGCCCAAGGTGGAAGAGGCATAAACCCTCTTACCGCAAAGGTCAATCCTGCGTGACGTCTTGTCAGGGGGGAGGGAGCTAAAGTGCTTGGGTGCCTTAGATCTGTCATGAGCTGCCTTTATGACCACTGAATCAGTGGGCAGCATATGAACATACAAAATTTGCCAGCCGATAAAGGCCTAGAGGTCTATCAAGTCTGCTCAAATGTGCAGCTAGCACCCCTTATTCTGCAGCTGCCCCTCCCTTCCACCCTTCCCCTTCATTAACCCTCCCCCTTGTCCTGTCCCATTCTCGTTTGAAGCAGTCCACTGTTCTACTTCATATCATTTCAGCAGGTAACGGATTCCACCCAGCCACCACCCTCTCTGTAAAAAAGTGTCTCCTCATCTCCCTCCTGAACCTTCCTCGCTCCAGTCTCATATCATGGCCCCTGGTGGCCCTTCCCTCCCTTACTTTGAACAGCCCCTCTGTACCCGTCTTGTTTATTCCTTTCATGTATTTAAAGGTTTCAATCATGTCACCCTGTTTCTCCTCTCCTCCAGTGAGTACATGTTCAACTCCTTCAACCTCCTCTCATTATGATAAGTCCCCAGCCCTTGATCATCTTTGTCGCTCGCTTCATCCCTCCGCTAAATGTCCCTCTTCAGATCACGGACGCCCAGTACTGCCGCAGTACTCCAGGTGTGGTCTAACTAATGACCTATACAGTGGCAGAATCACCTCCTCCCTCCTCGAGGATATACCTTCGCAATACAACCCAGCATTTTGTTGGCCTTTGCAGCTGCCTTCCTACATTGTGCTGAGTTGTTCATTGACCCTGTAATGAGCACACCCAGATCCTTCTCCTCCTCTGTCTGGGCTAGCTGCACTCCCCCTAGCTGGTAACTCCTCCTTGGGTTCTTCATCCCAAAATGCAGCACCTTGCACTTTTTAGCATTAAAGCCCAGTTGCCAGGTGTCTGACCAGGTTTCAAGCTTTGCCAGATCATCCTGCAACCCCGCCATCCCCCTAGGTCATCCACCACCGCGCCTACCTTGGTATCATCAGCAAACAGACTGATCTTGCTCTTGATGTCCCATGATATGTCTGCAATGAATATCCCAAACAACACTGGTCCCAACACTGAGCCCTGTGGAACACCGCTCGTCACTGCCCTTGGGTGTGAGAGCTCCCCACCACCACCACCCTCTGTTGCCTTCCCTGCAGCCAGTTTCCTACTCATCTCACCAGCTTTGCACCCGCCCCTGTGCCTACTAACTTCCTTCCCAGCCTTCCATGTGGCACTGAGTCGAATGCCTTACTGAAGTCCAGATACAGGACATCCACTGCATGGCCCCTGTCCAGTTGCCTAGTTACCGTGTCATAGAACTCGACCAGGTTGGTTTGGCAGGATCTGCCACGTATAAAGCCATGCTGTCTGCTGTCCTGTAGTCCTTTGGCCTCTAGGAGGGCCACCAGCCTCTCCTTCAGGATAGTCTCCATTCGCTTACCCACGATGGATGTGAGGCTCACTGGTCTGTAGTTTCCCGGTTCATCCTTGGGGCCACTATTGTGGAGGGCACCACATGAGCCATCCTCCAGTCCTGAGGTACACACCCCGAATGTAGTGAGGCATTAAATAGGTCTGCCAAAGGTCCTGCAAGGACCTCTGCCAGCTCCTTCAGTACCCTGGGGTGGATGCCATCTGGGCCTGGTGCCTTGTCCACCCTCAGTGCCTTCAAACCCTCTCGAACTCTGCTCTCCATGATTTCCCCATCTGTCACCACCCCCGCTTCTGCCATTTCTCCCACCTTGGGTGTCACCCTCCTCTTCTCTTTAGTAAATACTGAGCAGAAGTACTCATTTAGTACTTCCGCCTTATCGCACCCTGCTTCCACCCAACCCCCCTCCTTCCTAATCCTTACTATGTGGTCCTTACAGCTCCTTTTCTCCCTGATGTACTTAAAGAAGTCCTTCTCCCCCTTCTTAATGCCTTGTGCCAGCCTCAGTTCCGTAGATGCTTTGGCTCCCCTTACTGCCCTTGTCACCTCCTTCGATTCTGTCAAGTACTCCTCCCTGTCCTCCCCCCTCCCTGTTTTCTTGTACTTCCTAAAGGCAGCTCTTTTCCTCCTTACCTTTTCCATAATGTGGAAGTCCCTGAGGGGCATGATAAAGTTTATCTTCCGTATGGGGGCATTGCTAGCACCATATCAGGCCTGTGCCAGGCTGCGGCAGTGGCATTCCTTGGAGCAGGTAGAATAGGAGGGATGATTTTGAGAGGAGACTCTGGGATCTCCAGGAAATAAACTAAATCCTTCCTGGTGACAGCCTCCTCCTCAGTGTGGAACCCTATGGTTGAGGACAGCTGCTTGATAATATTGAAGAAGGTAGGGTCTTCTGAAGGAGACCTGGGGTGTGCTTGACAAAGTTCTCGCTTACCGAGGAAGCAGTGGACCTGTCAGAAGAGAGGGGTCTTCCTCCTTTTCAGGAAGGATAAGATCAGGGTGGTACTCCTCCTCCTCGATGTTGACCTCTTCCAGATCCAGGTCCGGCACATGAAGCAACACGACGAAGGCCCATGGGGGCAGCCCACAACTGTCTAGGAGTCGTCGTCGATGAAACTGCCTTCCATGGCACCAGCGCCGAAGGCCTAAAAGCACCAAGCTGTTGAACAATCACCTAGGTAAATTTAGTCAAACTCTTGTTGAGGTGGATGACCACTGAGGACTGCGTCGATGGGGGGGGGGGGTCGATGGCGCAGGGAGCGACAACCCACCAGAGGGGCCCTGAGGACCCAAAGAGCCTGTAGTCTAAAGGTCAATGACCGGCCTCCCTGAATATCAGATGGAGGCACTGTCGTTATAGATCTAGTGGGCAGAGAGACTTGGACAGCATACTTATGTATCGGCGCAGCCGCAGCTGACGAAGAACCCCCGGAAGATGGAGGAGAGGCCATCAGGGAGCAAGTCCACCACTGGGGGCAGCGGTCCCGATTTCAGTCCTTTTTGTGACTTTTCCCCGAGGACTTCTCTCTGGCCTTAGAGGCCTGGGAGCTCAATGACCCTGCCGGTAACTGGGAGGCTGGGACCGCGGAGGACCCCTGCCCGGAACTGGCTAGCTGTTGCTCAATTAGGACATTTTTAAGAGCCTTTTTACGTCACCTGAGGGTTGCTTGATTAAACTTCTGGCAGAGCTCACAGCTGGAAACTTCAAGATCAGGCCCAAGACAGCAGACGTAGAGAGAGTATTCATCTGTGGAGGCAATCTTCTTTCCGCAGTGGCAGCGACAGAAGAAAGAAGTCAAAGGATTAACTCTCGACATACACAAAAGAAAGGAATCTCTTTTTAAAAAGAGATTCTAAAGTAATATAATGAAAAAGCCGTAGGCAAAAAAAGGCATGAAATTATGTCAGAGTTCCGGGAGACCCGTGCGAACAAATCAATGGCAGGAAAGAACTGAGGATGGAGCGGGGCCGCTCACGCCTTTATAGGGTGGCCCCAGTTGTACTGCTGCAAATCTTCCATGTGGGTCCTGCTTCACCGACTGAAGTTCCTACAGTGTGACCTGATGACTGAGATACCTCCGAAGAAGATCCTAATTGATCTCTGGCTTTATTCTCTTTCCTATTGCTAGGGTTCCCCTATGCCTAACCCATGCATTTTTGAACTCCCCGACCGAGTTAGACCCACCATCTCCACTGGGAGGCTGTTCCATGCATCCACCACCTTTCCGTGAAGAATTACTTCATCATGTTACCCCTTAACCTAGCCCCTTTCAGCCTCATGTCATGCCCCCCCCCTTCTAGAATGTCTCTTTTTCTGAAAGATGCTACCCTCCTGTACTTTATTTACGTCCTTGAGATATTTGAAGGTCTCTATCATATCCCCCCTTTCTCTCTCTCCTATAGGGTAGACATACTGAGGTCCTCCAGTCTCTCCTCTTGACTTTTGGTGCAGACCCTGTACCATTTTTTCTGCCCTTCTCTGAACTGCCTCTACCCTATGTCCTTATGGAGATGTGGCCTCCAGAACTGGACACAGTACTCTAGATGGGGTCTCACCAATGATTTGTATAGTGGCATCACCACCTGTTTTCTTCTGCTGGTGATAACCTCTCCCTATGCACCCCAGTACCCCACTGGCTCGCCCCACAGCTTTAGCACATTGTTTGGCCACCTTTAGGTCATCTGATATGATTACCCCCAAATCCCTTTCCTGTTTGGTGGCCGTCAATATGTCCCCCCCCCCCCCAATCATGTAAGCCTCCCCTGGGTTCTTGTGCTCCAAATGTAACGATTTTGCACTTCTCTGCATTGAATCTCAGCTGCCACACCTTGACCATTCCTCTAGTTTACCTAGGTCCCTCCTCATTTTTCCACCCTCCCGGAGTGTCTACCTTGTTGCAGATCTTAGTGTCATCTGCAAAGAGACATACTTTTCCTTCTAGCCCCTTTGCAATGTCACTTATGAAGTCATTAAACAGGACTGGCCCCAGAACTGATCCCTGTGGCACCCCACTGGTCACACTCCTTTCCTCGAATTGAGCTCCACTTACCACCACCCGTTCTATCCCTCAACCAATTTCTAACCCAGTTTACCACCTTGGGACCCATTCCCAGGCTGCCTAGTTTGTTTACAAGCCTCTTATGTAGAACGGTATCGAAGGCCTTGCTGAGGTCAGGTAGGCCACATCCACCGCTCCCCCAAGTCCACTTCCCTGGTCACCCAGTCAAAGAAATCTATCAGATTTGTTTGACAGGACCTTCCCACTGTGAATCCATGCTGCCTCAGATCCTGTGCTCTGCTGGATTCAGGATGTTCCACAATCCTTTCTTTTAACACTGATTCCATTATTTTCCCCACCACCGAGGTCAGGTTGACTGGTCTATAGAGTTCTGCCTCCTCCCTGCTCCCACTTTTGTGTAGAGGGACTACATCTGCTCACCTCCAATACTCTGGAACCACTCCCATTTCCAGCGATTCATTGAACAGGGATGCCAGTGGCACAGCCAGCACCTCCCTAAGCTCCTTTAATATTCTAGGATGCATCCCATCTGGTCCCATTGCCTTGTCCACTTTCAGTTTTGCGAGTTCCTTTAGAACTCTCTCCTCCGTAAATGGACTGGTGTCCACCTCCCTTCCCTTATTGCTCCTGTCACTTAACTGTGGTCCCTCACCTTCCCTCACTTCTGTGAATACAGAACAAAAATATAATTCAGGATTGTTGCTTTTTCCAAGTCCCCTTCTATACACTACCTCTCTTCCCGTTAAAACGAAGTCCATTCTGCCCATCCTGGTGTTGTCCTGGTGGGTGTCCAGGTGGAAGTGAAAGAACCCAGGGCACTCTTCGCAAAGAGCAGGGAGCATTCCCGGTGTCCTGGCCAACATTCCCCTTCCCATAAACCGGTTCATGCAATTATCCAGGCTGTGAGTGGGTGATGACGTGCGATATGGCCGCCACCACACATTCCGTCACTTCACTACCAGTCTAGCATTGCTTGTAAAGTGCTTTGGGATACTGTGTTTGAAAAGCGCTATATAAATGCTGATTCTTCTTCTTCTTCCCCCTTAAGCCTTACAAACCTACCCTTGTCTTTTTCCTTTCACTAACGTACCAATAAAAAGTCTTGTCCCCCTTTCTTTAGTGCCTGGGCTATATTTTCCTCCATTTGCACCTTTGCACTCTTGATTGCCTTCCCTGCCTCCCCCTGCTTACCCAGATACACTATCCTGTCCTCCTCCTTCTGTGTTTCCTTGTACTTCCTGAAAGCCAACTTTTTCGCTCTTACCTTCCCGGCCACTTCCTTTGAGAACTACAGTGGTTTTCTTTTACTCTTGCCTTTGTTTATTTGCCAAACGAAAGGTTTGTTGCTTCCACTATGGCTCCTCTTAGGTGGGCCACTGTTCCTCAACTCCCTCAGTCCTCCCTCCCTCCCTCCCTGCTAGGGCTTTCCTGAGACATAGCCCCAACTTTGCAAAATATCCCCTCCTGAAGTCCAGGACCCTCGTTTTCGTGTGGCTTGACTCTGCCACTATACTCATACTGAACTACACCATGCAATGATCTGTGGACCCCAGGTGTTCGACGACCATGACAACTGCAATTTTGTCCCCACTGGTAAGTACCAGGTCCAAAAGCTCACCCTCACGGGTGGGTTCTAGCACTAGCTGCCTGAGGCATGCCCCTTGCTGGGAGTCCAGTATGTCCCTACTCCTGGCTGAGGCTATGACTGGTATGCTCCAATCAACATCTGGCAGACTGAAGTCACCTACCAGCAGCACTTCCCCCTTTAGTTGCCATCTTATGGATGGATTCCGCACTTGAACCTTGTTCAACTCTTCCCCTTCTGCTGGAGGTCTGTAGATCACACCTGTGTGAACAGCGGTGCCACTGCCAGTCCCCAGGGTGACCACAGGGCCTCCACCCCCCCCCGCAATCCCTGTACCTCAGATGCTTTTATACCCTCCATGACGTACAGAGCTACCCTCCTCCCTTTTGCCCTTCCTGTCTTTCCTGAATAGAGTATAACCTGGTATGGCTACATCCCAGCCATGGTTCCCATTATACCATGTCTCGGCAATAGCAACAATGTCCAGGTCAGCCTCTGCCATCAAGGCCACCAGATCCGGAATTTTATTTCCCAGGCTGCAAGCATTCGCACACATAGCCTTCCATATTTTATTTCCCCTCCTGTTATCCCCCCCTTTTATCCTCATGCCGTCCCTCTCTAACCCCCTCTGCCTTTAATCCCCTTTCTCTTTTTTCTTTGCCATTCTACCTTTTCCTAGTTTAATTACCACTGGCGATTTGCCAACCGTAGGGTCCTCCCTGCAAACTACATTAACCTGGGGGCATGGGTAGTTTGATTCTCCCTGCTTCCTTCCATCACCCCCCTTGGCTAGTTTAAATGCGTGCCAATGAAGCATTTAAACTGCTCACTAAGGACAACAGTCCCCTCACTGGTTGGATGCAGGCTATCGCCCTTGTACAGACCCACATCCCTCAAGGTGGGTCCCCAGTCCCCAATGAGGCTGAAACCCTTTTCTCTGTACCAGTTCCTCAACCATGCACTGAAGTCCCTGGTGCGGAGATCCCTAGCCTCCCCCTTGCCATGGACAGGCAGCACCTCCAAGACGTTCATGGAGCCTGCAACCTGCCCAAGGCCCCTCCCCAACTCCCTGAAGTCCTCCTGCACTCTTCCTACCCCTGCCGCGTCCCGAGTCAGGTCATTTTTCCTCAGATGGACAATGACATCCAGCTCCCCCCTCCCAGTTGCTGCCCTAGCGATCCTCTGGATCTGCTCTCCATCCCTCCAAGCTGTGCTTCCCAGCAGGCACTTAACCTCCCGTCTCCACCCTGCTACCTGAACCCAACTCCACTCCCTGGACAATGGAGTCCCCCACCACGAGTTGCATCCTCTTTCTCTGGGATCCTCTGCTACCCCCCCTTGAGGTCTCTGTCATGGAGGACCTCCACATCCGTCCCCGCCACTACTTCGGGGTGCCTTTGTGGGACTGTCCTGCCCTGCCAGTGCGGGGTAGGAGTTTCGTAGTGATATGGGATTTGGGATGTGGCTATGCTCCACCACCCTAACCCTCCCCAAGCCCACTGCTGTAAATCCGTTCCTCCTTCCTGGCATTCTCTGAGGAAGTGGAGGTGGACTTGGTCATCCCTTAGTGGGGGAGTTGGTCCTCCTATCACAAGCCAACCCGGCCTTAAGTCTGGTAACCTCCTCCCTTAACCCAGAGAGGTGCCTGTAGGTGGGGCAGCACTGCAATTTCCAGAAGGTCTCCCTGAAGACTGCCACCCCCACAACCGCTGCACTGCACCATTCCCATCATAGTTGCACCCTGTATGCAGACCTTACCTGCTCCCCCCTGTCAGTTCCCACAATTCAATAATGAACATACAGGTTAACAACTCCCTTTTTTTTTTTTGCCTCTCCCATCCTCCCTGTTACTACCTGCATATACTATTTAGCCTTGCCTCACCAACTTAATTTCTAAACCCCTGATGCAGTGTTCAAATCCTCTAACCTCTGGCTAACAACTCCCATGTGCCCCGTTTACCCACACCCCCCTTGGAGCTACCATTTCCCCATTTCGGACTTGTTCTGGTGAACCTGCCCTCCCTATTCCCACAGGAAGTATCTGTTGTCAGTCAATCCTGTTGCCTATAAGATTGGAACTGGCTCCGGGTGGGTGGCAGGACAATTCCAACTTTAAGGTGAGTAACTGCCTTGTCCTACCTCCTTGGCCCCTGCTGGCCTAGGAAGAAAAACACGCTGGTCTCCTGCTTAAAACAAAAAGAACATCACAACAGCCACTACCAGCTTTCTTGCTCCTTCTTCCTCCTGCTGGTCTCTTACTATAGAAAAATGGCTACTTCCTTGGCCTTGCTTGGCTTACCAGCTGGGGCACAGTAAAGGAGATCCACCTTCTTGGACAATGGAGGGGTGGAAGAGGGGCGATTCCATGCCACCCATGTGACATCCTCGAAGAAGTCGATTATGGGGGGCATTCTGCTGCCTTAAATATACAGCCAGGTGACGGCACTCAGTGTCCTGTTCCTCTGTTTCCCATCCCATAATGGACTGGATAGGGTACATGACATTCATAAGTAGCGGGTCATCGGGGGTGAATTTAAGGACCTCCCTAGGAGGGTCCTCCTCATCCAAAGACTCCCAGGGTAAGGAGGAAGACCTGGAACTGTTCAAGTCTTCCTCATTGGTCTCGCTATCTGGGTCCGACGTCAGTGGCACATGCTCATCATGGCGATGACCAGAGCCAACGTTGGGTCAAAACCCAGAAGACCCCAATGTTCAGGGTTCACTAGGGCCAGCCCAGCCTGGATCCTGAGGCAGCGGGTCCCACGGCGGATGCAGGAGGCGGTCCTTGAGAAGCAGGGGTCTGCCTCTGGACGAAGGACCAGCACACCAAAAATGGTGCATTATAATCCACCAGTGGTGGTATATTATACACCAGTGGGTAGGGAGAGGAAGGTGCTGGGTAAGGGTACGACGGCGGTGGGGCTGGCATTGGTTACCTTGGGATAGGACTGCCCAGCGCCAGCTGAGGATCTGGCATCGAGCCAGTGGGCGTTGGCTGTGGCGTGGGTTGCAGCAGGGACAATGCCCACGTTAGGCCCACTAGCTGAGGAAGCGGCAGTACTGGTGGCGGCCCAGCGAGCATTGACCTGGAGTGTCCAGGGACAGGTCCGCTGGCACAGGCCTAGCCAGAGAAGCAGGTGGCTGGGGAAGGAGACCTCCTAGGCAGAGAAGACACCCGAGAAGAAGCAGCAGCAGCGGTAGCCTGCTGCGGGTGCTGCCTGGAAGGACTGGCATCAGCCCCAGAGGTAGGGACCAATGGCGGCAGAGCCATGGCTGGGGGATGTGGGGGAATGACGACGGTACAGGAACCAACACTGGTCAAGTCACCTGGCTGACAGCCCATGGAAGATATGGGTCTGAATGTCACAGGCTAGGGGGCAGGAGACTAAGTCCCCTGCCCCAAGGAGCTGCTGCCCAAAACAGCAATGAGAATGAGCAGCTGAGTCACTGGAAGCCCAGAAAAAGAGAGGCCTGGCAGGGCTGAAGGGGCCGACCCCCCACGGGAGGATGACCCTGTCACAGTCAAGGGTTTGTGGTGCAACTGCGAGAGGGAAGCAGATCAGTCCCGGTGTGTGTCCCAGTGCTTGTGCTTCCCATTCAATTTCTGAGAAGAAGAAGAAGAAGAGGAGGAGGATTGTGCCGGTGAGATCGAAGAGCTCCTGACCTGCAGCTCCTTTTCCATCGAGACGTACTTCTGCTTCAAAAGGTGGCTCTCCAGAGTTTTTAGATGACGTCTCTGAGTGGTCTGATTGAATTTCTGGCAAATCTGGCAGGTTTTGGTGTCGTGGCTGGGGCCTAGGCAGATGAGACATGCAGAGCGGCCATCTTTTTCAGGAATCTGTTTGCTGCAGGCACACCTAGTGGAGCAGTCGGAAGACGAGGCTGGTGGAGAAGACAAACTCGTCAATGAAAACACCAAAAATGCGATGTTTAGCACTACAGAAAAAAGGAAAATGAAAAAGGGGCAAGTATTAAAATGGTCATCAGAAGGGCGGGCGATCACTCAAGGACCCATATGCGCAGGTCGATGGTGGGAAAAGAACTGAGGTAGGTGTGGGGGACCACTGGCCTTTACAGGATAGGCTGACATCGGTGGTTGGCGGTCCCCTGAGGTAGAATGCTAGCTAGAAATTTTCCGTGTGGTCCTGGCACCTGACGGATTAGTCCTACTGGTGTGGCCTGCTGCAAGAGCCTTTCTTGAAGTAAGATCATTCTTTTGTCATGAGCACTGCCATCTTGTTTTTTCTTTTGGCCAGAAGAATTTTCTAGAAATACAAACAAATGATGCCTTTTCGTAAAACAAACACCTGAACCTAGGTAAATGGGACCTGTTTAGTTAGATTCTGGTGTTTGTTTGACTAAAAAATTACCCAGAAATGCATTTTCTGGGCACTGCAAAACTCTTAGTTCACCAGCTTAGTGGCACTTGCAATTCTTGTGTCATGAGCCAAGAGTGACCATATTCATGATGTGGGGTCAGAATGTCAAAAAAAAAAAAAGATAAGATGAAACACTGTCTGCAAGGCCATCCTTTGGCCTAGTAGGTAGTGCGTTGTGATCCTGTGCTGGTGAGCTGAGTTTGGGGGCAAGCTCAGTGAGTCAACTGGATGAGCCGAGGCTGGGGGTTGGCACCGCCATGCAGTGCTATCCCCAGCCTAAGGAGGGACGGTGCAGTGTTGGCTGCAAGGGCAACAAGTAACCATTATGTGAAGGCAAGTCTACTCTTGGCACAGGACCTACAGGGCTCTGCACCTCTACATCCATAGCTGCGTGGAAGCGCAGGGCCCCAAGGGCTTTGTGCTTCCACAGCCAGAAGGACTCTTAGTCTAGTGCATCTGCATCTACATCTATAGCCACCTAAGGGTCCTGTGCTTCTGCAGTTCACCAAACATCCCCATGAATTCAATGAACTCTTCCCTTGGCACAGGGCCTGGAGGGCCTTGTGTGTCTGCTTGTGTAGCTGCATGGAAGTGCACTTCCACAGCCAGACAGATTCTTGGCACAAGGCCCGGAGGGTCTTGCGCATCTGCATCTGCAGCCGCTAGGGGGTGCTTCCGTAACCAGATGGAATCCTTTCCTTGGCAAAGGATCCTCCGGGCCCTGCACATATGCATCTGAAGCCGCACAAAGGCCTGGAGGGCTCAGTGCCTTCTTTTCCCTTAGTACAGGGCCCAGAGGACCATGGGCATCTGCATCTGTAGCCACACAAAATAGCAGGGCCCTGCACTTGCGCAAATGCTGCATATCATTCCACTAAATGAAGGGAAATCCATTACAAAAAACTGCGTTAATGCAGAGATTAGACCTTCTAAAAAGTCAAAGTGCACAAAGTAGGGAAATGAAAATATTAAGGTTTTGTCTTAGGAGTCTTGATGAATCAGTGTTCCTTGGGGCTGTCAATCCTAATTCCCACCCCAAGCAAACAAAGTGACACATTATCTCTTGCTTCACCCAGGGCCCTGCATGAAAAAAGATATGACGGATTCCGCCGGCCACATGTGGACAGCAACACTTCTCTGACTCCAAACTGTATATGACTATGAGGCATATGCTTGGACCTGCGTCTTGTGCTCTGGCAGGAGGCTAGGGGCTGGGGGAGGGGGTTGGCATTAAGGTTGACAACCATAATGAACACCATGTCACAGATTCCCCAAGACTTCTGACACTCTAAACCCTAATGTTTTCATTTCCCTACTTTGTGCGCTTTGACTTTTTTGGGAATCCAAATTTCTCCATTAACACTTTTTTATATAAACAAAATCACAGTTGGCATCCATAGAACTCAACTTCACTTCATTTTAAAAAAGACACAAATGTCAAGTCTTTCCCTTTTTCATTACTAACGGTGTCATTAAGGGTATTTAATTTACTTGAAAAAAAATTTTTTGTCCCTTACGATTCCTCTACAGCTGAGGCACATTCTGCAGTTGAAGTCATAATGCACAGCTAGTGACATCACAGTCATTCCTACAACAACAGACTGTGATTTCCCAAGAAGAGCACAGCATTATAGTGTATGGGTAGAATGCTGTTCCGCATGGAAATCCATGCCTGGAACAGCATTGTTGTGCTGCACTGATAATGTCACTGGTGAAGCACAAGATTGAACGCATTCGTGCATGCGCAATGTTGGGCCGTGGCCGTGATAACGGACAAGGGACAGAGGAACAAGCAGCGCTTGAATAAACCGCGTCAAGAAGGTACTTCACATACTGCTAAAAACTTGTCTGGACTTACCATACACTACAAAAGATTGTTTAGGGTGAGTCATTCACAGACAAGGATATTCTCTGATCTCGAGGTCTTCATGTCAACGGACGACCTCTCGAGCTTCGCTCTCAAGGTCTAGCGTTGCCAAGGAGACCTCTCGATTGAGAATATCCTTGTTGTGAATGACTCCCCATAGACAATCCTCTGTATGACCTTACTTTGCTTCATTATTCACTAAAGCACTCCACGTGGTGGGTGGTTGGTGGTAGTTATTAAGAAGGCCCACAGCAGCAGCTTAATTGATGGTTCAGCCCATGAACATCACACTCGCACTGGGAGCAGACTACCTGTCAAAAGGCAGACCAGGTTGGTCCCACGGGGCAGAAGGGAAACACCCAGGATCATAGTGGGGCTACAGGTACAACTGGCAGAGCCACTTGCAGTGATCTTTTAATCTTTCATAAGTTCGTCTGTACAGGTTAGGTACCACAGGACTGCAAAGTGGCCACTGTGGGCCCCAGTATCAAGAAGGGGGCAACTACTGGATGGTCAGTCTGACATCAGTACTAGGTAAGGTCCGAGAAGCCATTATTTTGGAAAGAATAATAGGGCACTTCATTAAGGTCAAGGTTCCTGCCCACTCTCAGCATGGCATTATAAGATGCAGATTGTGCAACACCAACCTGATCATCTTCCCCGAGGGGGTAACAGAGAGGTGGATAGAAGCAGGGCCACAGATGTTGTCTGTCTGGGCTTTAGCAAGGCTTCTGACACTGTGGTGCATGATAAACTGCTAGGCAGAGTACACCAGTACAGTTTACGCAAGGCATACATAAAGTGGATTGTTAATTGGGTTGAGGGCAAAAAGAGATGTGTGGAGGGTGCACAATACTCAGAGTGGAAAGGTGCACTCAGCTGTGTCCCTCAGGGGGTCAGTGCTGGGACCAACACTGTTTATCATTTTCTTCAGAGCTCTGGAAGCTGGGGTCTCCAGCGGACTGCTTAAGTCCATAGATGACATTTAGCTGGCTAGGTCGGTGGACTCTCTTGTGGATGGTCACAAACTTCCGGAGGACCTTAACAAACTGGGCAAATGGTCAGACGCCTGGAGTCTCAGATTCAATGTAGCTAAATGCAAAGTGCTACACTTTGGAAGGAAAAACAGAGGTGGAATCTACACACTGCACAGGGCGGGGTCCCTTTTGTGCAGTGGAGGAGAAAAAAGGACCTAGTGGTGGGGGTTATAATAGACAAGGGGCTGAATCATACCAAGTAGTGCAAGGCCACTGTCAAGATGATCAGCAAAATGCTGGGGTGCATTAAACGACGGTGACCAACAAAGCAGGGAAAGTAATCATGCTATCAAGGCCCTGGACAGGCCCCACCTAGGAAACAGAGTAGTTCTGTGCTCCTTAACACAGCAAGTCTTGGTCAGTGCCCTACTGTTTACTTCCAGGTTTTACTGACTGAAAATGGAGCCCAGCTGGAGACTGCAGATACATATACATAGCTCGGCTTCTCACTGGACTCCTCTGGATCTAGCAACAGACAGTTGGAATACTTGACTGAGAAAATTGGAATAAAGGTAGGCCTCCTCTATAGCAATAGGGGTGGTCTTGAGCCTGAAACCATACAGAAAACTGCACAAGTGCAAACATTTCTGTTTTTTTGATTCTGCTGACTTCCTTTATGAATTTGCAATGGCTGATAGACATCATAAATTAGGAGTACTGTATCACTGATTGGCTAGACTAAGTCTCAACTGTCCCAGAGAGACCCACCACTGCTTCCTTTATTAGATATGGGGAAGGACCTCGCTGGCTAACAGGAGGCTACACAAGCTGTTTTCCTGCTGGTGTTTGCCTTGGGTCAGGTCCCAGGTGACGTGACAGATTGGATTTCAGCTAGAAAGGTTAATCCTTCTTTGTGAAATGCACACCTCTATTAACTTGAAGCTCCACAAGTTAAGACCATGCAGTCCACACATACTCTAAGTTATTTTGTGCTTGCCTTGTGGAATTCCTTGCCATCCCTTTTTCCCCACTTTAGATACGAAAAGACTCTCAATTTCTGTTTTGAAAAAATGGTACTTTACTTCCCTGGCTAGCTGTTCCTGCTTTGAGTGTGTGTCAGATTTTATCTGTTTATGTGCCACAAGACATGAAAGAATGTACTGTAAGTACTGTATTACTGTATGTAGTGACAAACAGCTGGCGAGCCTCTCCATGAAATCCAGCTGAGCACTCTACATAAGACAGTGCCCTCTGCAGGTCCAGGGTATGGAGCCTGCAATCAGCTTCTGAAGATGGGTTAGTAAGGTTCTATGTAATAATAGAAACTCCAGAATGGCGAGTCTGGAATTACGATGCAGTGCTGGCGATGAAACAAATTGTGACTTTTTTTTTTTCGGGGGTTACCCTTTCAATCCAAATAACCAAGTCCAAGGCCATGGCGCTTGGGAGGAGAGTAAAACTTATGTCGCTGTTTCATCATCGCCATAATTCCCTTGCCGACTAGTGGATTTGCCATTTTGTAATCGCTGACATTATGTGCCACCGTTAGTAAAGTATATCTGTAAGTTAATCACATGATTAAGGTTAAAGTCCAATACAACCTTCAGGAGAAACCTCATGCTAGGGCGAAGGATGACTTTGCCCCTGTGGAAGACCAGGTAGGGAGTCTCCAGTGGCAGCGCCTGAAGCTCCCCATCCTTTTGGCTGACGTTATGGCCACCAGGAAGACTGTCTTCCATGACAGGTGTGACATCTCACACCAGTGCACAGGCTCAAATGGCCTGCCCATAAGCACAGAAAACACCAGTATGAAGTCCCACAGTGGAAGTGGTTCACACACTGCGGAGGACAGGTGGTCCAGGCCACTGAAAAAGCACTCTACCACCTTGTCCTGGGCCACCGCTGACTTACCAGCCCGCGCACAATAAGCAGAGATGACTGCCAGGTGCACTTTAAGGGTCATCGCACACAGTCCCAGCTGAGAGAGGGACCAGAGGTAATCAAAGATGCTCACCACAAGGCAGGCAAGGGGATCAAGTTCCTTGTCCTGGCACCAGATAGAGCACCTCCTCCATTTAAATGCATAGCATTTGTGAGTCAACTCTTTCTGGTAGGCCTCCACAATGTTTTATGTATGTATTTTTTATTTACTGAGCTCTTGGATAACACCTGTGAGCGCATGCTCTTTTGTAGATTCCACGTCAGTTGAACAGAAAATAGCAGAGAACAACAATTTATACATTTACAGAGATGGTACAGTAAGTTACAGAAAGGTTCACACAAGTAGACACTGCTGAGGCACTGTCCAACGTATGCCTACATCCGTGAGTTTGAGCACCCTGGAGAAGATAGGCAAGAAGGCATAGTAGAACAAAGGTGACATAGTGGAGGAATGGAGGAGAGAGGGGTGTGCCATGAGATGTGGGGATGGGGGGTAAGCAGGGTGGGGTGGGGTGGGGATCAGTGAAGTGCTGAGGTTGGGAGGTGCCCCTGGGTCAAGAGGTGCGTCTAAGTGCAGCAGGGATTACTATGGAGGGGGGTAAGCAGATGCAGTCACAGGTGTCCTTGATAATGAGGTATTGACGAAGACTTTGCTTGTATGAACCAAAAGTTTAGGGAGGCAGTATAGTGCAGTGGTTTAAGGCTCTGAGCTGCGAATCTGGTGACATCCAGCAGACCAGACCTGGGTTTAAATCCCACAGCTTCCACTTGCATACTGTGTGACCCTGAGCAAGTCAATTAACTTCCCTGTGCTCCCAGGTCGCTCCTGTAAAAAAGCTTTCAGCTTCGTGTGCTACTCCTGGTTAAACAACTAAATAAAAAATAAATAAAAAAAAAGTTAGATGAAATAGTCATAGTTGTCCTCAGCAATGAGGTGCTGACAAAGCTTACGCTTAAAGGCATTAATAGTTGTTACTCCAGAGACTGCAGGTGGTAGAGCGTTGATCCAGTGAGGTGCATAGTAGGAGAATGCACGTTGTGCCAATGCAGTGTGGCATCTAGGTTCGCTAAGGATTTGACTGTTGGAGCTTCTGGTCAGCCTAACACTCGAGTGTCATGTGAGCAGGTTCTGAACTTCTGGTGGCAGTATTAGTGAGGCTTTTTGGCAAGTAGGCAGGTTTGGTATTTAATTCTGTTCTTCAGTTGGAGCCAACCTGCCCAAGCATAGAGTTCCCAGGTGTGCGTGAGTCTTGCAGCACCTGTGAGGAGGCGGCAGGCCTTATTTAGTGCCAAACAGATGCGGCGGAGGGCAGTGTCCACTGCCGACTGGTATATGGCCAGGCCATAATCGATGAGGGAGACAACTGAACTATTGATGGCCAGGTTCAGGGCTTCATTTATTAGGCTGTGTTTGTGACAGAAGAGTATCCCGATTCTGGAATTGATGGCCTTTACAGTATTGTCTATGTGCTGGACGTAGGACAGGGTGGAGTCAATTTTGATACCCAGGTACTTAAAGTGCTGTACGAGATCCAGTGTGTCGCCACTGTCATTCTTTTTTTTTTACACTTTGTTTATCACCCTACCTGTCTGAACTCCTTCCAGAGTGGCCACTCGGTGTCTGTCCTTGTTCCCGGCCACCTGAAGCCCCTCCTCTTGCTCTCCTCTGGACAGGGTCCCTCCACCAACTCCCGCTGGCCACCCGGCCCCCTGGCTCTAAGTCCCCCGATTTGGGACCGCCAGATCACTCCTCCTGGCGCTCTATCTAGAATTCAGTTGGGCCACGAGGAGGCAGAGAGCAGAGGAAGAGGCAGAGTACGACACTGGGCGTGGTGGACCTGACACCCATGGACCCTCCTTCATCTAATCAAGAGGCAGGGTTTTTTTCCTTTGGTAGGTTATGCCCACTCCCCCTCCCATTCAAGGCAGAGCCCAGACGTGCAATGACGCCAGGGACGTCTGCCGTGACTCTGCGTCCCCACTTTTAGAGCCCTGAGCAGTGCAGTGCCTCCGGTCTCCACCGGGGGCCACTGCGGTGCCAGGCAGAACCCTGGATCCCGGAGAGAGCTATCCTCCGGATGCTCAATCCTCCTCTCCCCTGCCGACCCCCAATGGCCCGCTGGCTCCTCGAACCCGAAGTCACCGGGCGTGGCACGAGTGTGGCGACCAGCGCCTCAACCCTCAGCGCCACCGGGCCGGCTTGTCACTGTCATTCTTGACAGACAGGGAGAAGGCCTTATGCTTACTAAGAGAGAGCTGGAGTAGATCATGGTTTTTGTGTTTTTTATAGTTGAGTACTAGTCTGTGTTTTTTTAAACCAAGCTTCAACAGAGGAGACACCAAGTTGGAGGTCCGCTTGTAGGTGCTCGGGGTGAGGACTTGCTGGTGAAAATGACTGCATTGTCAGCATACAGGAGCATACAACTAGGGCAGGAGCCTTAGAGTTTGTTTAGGAAAATGCTGAACACTAGGGGTCCCAGGACTGACCCTTGTGGGATCCCTGAGTGGACCGGCCTGCTATCGGAGATGACGTCCCCAATCTTGACCCACAGTGAGCGATTGCAGAGATAGCTGTTGAACCACTGAACTGTATCTGGAGAGAGTCTTGTATTGGTTAGCTGCTCAAGGAGGAGCGTATGATACACTGTATCAAATGCTTTTGATAGGTCGATAAATGCAGTCCCCACCAGCTGGCCTTGGTCTAAAGCTTGGTGGATGAAACCTGTAAATTCCAGCAAAGCCATGATGGTGCTGTGCCCCACCCAGAACCCATGCTGCTCTGGGCAAAGGAGCTGGTGCAGGCTCAGGTACTCCACAAGCTGATCTGCCACAATCCATTCAAGCACTCTGGAAAGTGGCGGGAGTATGGAAATTAGCCTGTAGTTGTGCAATGCCCAGTCCCCACTTTTGTGGACTGGGGTTACAGTCGCAGATTTCCATCACTGGGGGAACTGTGAGAGGCAGAGGGAAAGGATAATTATTGAAGTCAAGGGGATCAGGATTTCTTCGAGGGTCAGGGCAACAAATTTAAGGTCCACGGTATCCCCGCTGTGTCTTGATTTCCCCAGTACCTTTTCCAGGTATTTTCTGGCCTCTGTTTTGGAAACTTCTTTAAACTAAAATAATGAAATGTTGCTGGTTGGAGTTAGTTTGCCATTAGGATCTTTCGAGGTGGGGTGGGTTGAAGTAGTCTGCTCCGGAGTTAGTTTGCCATTAGGATCTTTCGAGGTGGGGTGGGTTGAAGTAGTCTGCTGGGAGCACTCCACTTAGGTCTGTGAATACATCGTTCAGCAAGTTCGCAATGTGGAGAGGGTCCAAGGAAGGTACATCTTCGACCATTAGCATTGTCGGAGCAGTTTTGTGGTCCTTACCCATTATGTCATTGAGGTTGGCCCACAAAGACTTGCTGCTATTCCAGGAGCTGGAAAGGGTTTCTTTATAGTACAAGCTTTTGGCAAGTTGAATAGCCTTCGTACACTCGTTTTTAGCTTTTTTATACTGCTGGATGTTGGCAGGTGTACCATGTGCTCATGCCTTTTGCCACAGGTGGTCTCTAGCGATAAGCTGAAGTAGGAGGTCCGGAGTGATTCAGGGGTTACAGGGTCCATTTTTGTTTTGTTTTCATGGGGGTGTGTTTATCACAAGCAGTATACTGAATTTCATACTGAAGAGGTCGAGGGCATCATCCACATCCTTGGCTCCATAGAGGCCAGGCCAATCAAGGCACTGAAGTTCTGCTTCCAGTTGAGGCAGGTGCCCTTTAAGAAGCACACGGTTGGCTATAGTTCTGAGTGGGGGTTTGCAGTAGTTGTTGTTCCAGGTGCATATATGTTGGGGGAGTGATCACTCAGGGAATCGGGGAGGATGGTGGTGTTGGAGATATGTGCAGGTCGGCTGGAAAGTACCCAGTCCAGAAAAGTGCCGGTGCCCATTCTGTAATTGACTTTTGTTGGTGTCTCGACTATTTGGGAGAAGTGGAAGTCAAACGTTGAGCATTTCCTTCGAAAGACCCAAGGCCTGGGTCAGCCTGGTAGCACTGAGGGTTGAGGCACTGGACGCCTCACCTCATGTCACACCGGCGACCCGGGTTCGGGAACGAGCCGGGGCCATTGGGGGTCGGCAGGGGAGAGAGGGGATCGAGCATCCGGAGGACAGCTCTCCTCTCTCAGGGATCCAGGGTGAGCTTGTGAGGTGCAAGGACTGCAGGTTTGGATACAGAACCTTCCCCTGTTGTGTCCAGACAAAGAGGCAGCTACCACAAAGGTCTGCTGCTGCGGAGACCTAGGTACCAGAACTGCCGAGGCCAGTCTGGAGCTATCAGGATCATCCACGCCCTGTCCTTCCGGGCCTTGACCATGACCTTGTGGATCATGGAGAAGGGAGGGAATGTGTATACAAGGCCTGGGGTCCAGGGCCTCATGAAGGCATCCCCCAACAGTGTGACTGGGGGGGGGGCCTCAGAACAGCCTCAATCTGGCATTCTCCCAGGAGGCAAAGAGGTCCACCAGAGGAGTGCCCACAGAGAGAAGGGTGGTCTACCCCCTCTTCTACCCAGCTGAGAGAATCCACCAGCTGACTGTTCTCTCCTGCAACACAGATTGTCTGGAGATCTGCACTGTAGCTGTGCACGTCGGTCCAGGTACGGCGGCCTTCTTGCAGCCCTCAGGGTGGTCCTTCAGATCCCATTCTAAAGGCTGACACGGTGACAGCCAGAACATCCTGTCCTTGAGGGACTCAGGAAGCATACTGAGACAAAGGCTGCACCTGGTGGCTTTGTGCTGGTTGGTGACTGATGTCTTCTGCCGGCACTGAATGCAGAATTTGAACCCCAGCTTCCATTGCTCCATAGATGATCTGTGATACTGGACTGAGGCCCCAAATGGACTACCAGGATGCATGAAAAGCACTGGCTGCAAATGGGCACTTATTATTGGGCTCAGAACCCTCAGGGTCAGCCAGGAAATAAACAAGCATTTGTCAATGCCGAACGTTCGCTTGCAGGTATTTGCAGTGGTGTTTGGCATGTATGGTGCTTTACCCTAATGCCCTGTGCGATTGCTGGTATTTGCACAATAAATTTTCAGCATGACCTTTTTGTTACCCCCATTGTGCGCTACATAGGCGGAAACATGTTTTGGGCAGGATGTGAAAAATGACACCTGTACTGCTCATAAGGAAGTGTGGTAAAACAGCAATGTTGAAAATTTGGAGTGGAAATATACAGGTTACTCACCTGTAACAGGAGTTCTAGGAATGGTATATGTTGTTCATCCACACTTATTGGCAGGTCCCTTGCCACTTTAAATCTTGCCGGAAGGTCTTCAAGCTGGCTCCTCCCACCCACCCGGTGGTAAAACTCTCGGCTCCGCCCCATGATGCCAGATCTAGCCCGCTGGAGTGTCAGGTTGTGCTACCGAAGCCGGGAGGTTGGTGGTCAGGGATGAACAATACATACCATTCCTAGAACTCCTGTTACAGGTGAGTAACCTGTATTTCTAGGGACATGGATATGTTGTTCATCCACACTTATTGGCAGACTAATAGCAGTTCTCCGGGAGGAGGGAGGCAAGGTGCACACCCCTACTTAGGTAGAAAGACTGGAGAACCGAGGCCCCAACCAGCACTCCGGGCGACCTGGGTCGATGTGGAAGGGAACGGTAAAGCCTGGCTTCCGGGCAGAAGCCCCATGGATATCCTGGACCAGAGACCCTCGAAGCAGCCACCATGCAGCGGAAGGACGGTAAAAAAGAGCGCTTATCCCTCTGGGAGGCTCCATGCCCGCCCCGCCTATAGTGGAGACCTATGCAAGGGTGACCAGCCCGCTTGTTGTCCACTGGGCTGCAAATCTGCCAGATGCGGCTTCAGCGAAGATGATGAACAGCTGGCGAACCTCTCCCGAACTTTAGCTTTACGCTCCCTAGGTAGGTGAGCGCTAAACCGGTTCCTATGGAACCTGCATACGGCCTCCGAGGTGTGAATGAGGATAAACCGCGGCAGAGGCAATACCCCCGAAGGGAAGACTCCGCCACCGCCTTCGGAAGGACTTCGGGTGGGGCACAGGACAACCTAGTCCCTGTGGAAGACTGGATAGGGAGGTTAAAGGAGCGCCTGGAACTCTCCCCACCTTCTGGATGGTGGAGTGGCCCCAAGAAGGTGTTCTTCCACAACAGGTGGGGGAAACTCGCACCTGTGCAAAAGGTTCGGATGGCTTGCTCATGAGCTAAGCCCATACCAGCAAGGATCCCACAGAAACGGGGATACTCTCCCCAAAAGGGGAGGCGTGATCGAGGCTTAGAAGTGCCAGAACACCTTCTCCGCACCACCAACTGCCTCCCGGCCCACGCCCGGAAGACAGGGGTGACCCGCAGAAGCACCTAGGGGGTCGCTAAAAGCCCTGGTTTAAGGATGGACCGCAGATGGTCCGGAATGCTCGCCAGGACGGGGAGGCACGGCCCTATCCCATCATCAAAAGGGAGAACTTCTCCCAGAGAACGAGCATCTTGGCCGATTTCTTAGCAGGACGCCTCGAAGGTCAAGGACCTTGCCGAAAGACCCTAGGCCTGGCCCGTAGCCGCACAGGGGTCGGCCTACAGGTGCAGGGATTGAAGGTCCAGATGGATAACCTTCCCCTGAAAAGGAAAGACAGGACCGGGCGGACTAGAGGCCACCTTGGGAGCCTGGGGCTGAGACTGAGGAGAGCTGGATACCAGAACTGGCAATCCAGCCTGGGGCTACCAGCATCACCTGCGCCAAGTCCCTCCTCGCCTTGCCTGTAGGTCAAGGGAAATGGAGGAGAGGCAGGAGGGGCCCGGGGTCCGAGGCTCCGATGGCATCCCCTGCAGCAGACCTTGCTGAGGGGTGGGCAAAAAAACAGTCTCAGCCTCCTGTGCTACCTCCGGCAGGGGAGACCACTCATGCGGCGCAGCCTATGCCCGGCTTAGGGCAGCAGCCAGGGAATAGGGGCTCCTGCCATCAAATGGCTGGGAACCCTCGACTGCGCAACAACCCAATGTGGAGAACCTCCTTGCACCGAGACAAGGGGATCGACCGAACCTGGCGGGGTAGGTAGCACATGGTCGTGGTGTTGTCCTACTTGGACTTAGACCTCTAGAACCCGTACAAGCAGAGCGAGCGGTGCAGGCTAAGCGGACCGCCTGTGCTCCAGCGAGCAGGAAGGACATCGGGACTCGCAAGAGGACCAGAGGCGAAGCACTCTGTATTCCCCAAGATGGGCACCCCACCCATCCGAGAAGCATTGGTCGGAGAAGACCGCCGACTCAGGGCGAACGAACAGGATGTTCTCCTGCCGAAGTTGAAACGGTCCAAGGGAGCATTCACCTTAACTCCTGGGCTGTTAGTCACGAACTGGTCCAAGGGACGCAGCGCTGTGACCTCTGGCTGACCCCTCCCACTAAGGGAAGGCTGCCCTGAGGCCCAGGAGGAGCAGGAGGTCCTGGCAGGACATAATTACCTGGCCAACCCGACTGGGCAAAGGAGGAAGAACCTCAGCCCTGTCTGCCCGGAGCCGAGCTCGGACTCAAGAGTCGAGCTTAGTCCCGAAGAAGCTTCACCGCTAAGGTATGAGTTCCCACTTGGCTCCTGGAAACGGGAGACCAGTCTGCGCTCCGGTGGGGTTACATCCGACCCTTCAGTGCCGCAGAGACTGCTGAGCAAAGAAGGGTCAAGGAACGTAAGGAGATCCTCTCAAAGAAGGGGTGGAGCCCCAAGAAACAGACGGAACGAGAGTAGGTACATCCTAGAGACCCAGGAAACAGCTACACACCACGTTCTGAGGATGGGATATCTGAAGTAGAGAGACCATCCAGGCGTGCGGGAGAATGGGCGCGAGCCCCCTTCCGTTTGAGGCCAGGAATACCTGGACATGAACCCAGGGTTGAATGGGGGGGGGGGTCCGCAGCCTTCCTGATCACCTCTAACTAGAGGTCCAGGCATGTCGGTACGACCGACACAGAGGCAGTGGACCCAAGATCCCCATGGGGCAATGGCTCAAAGGGGGAACCGCCGAACCTGTGACAGGATCCACCCTTAAATACCTCCAGAGCGAGGTAGAGCCGCCCCCCATGGGGAAACCCGGCTAGGGATGACGGGGCCGGGCAATGCCCTTGGCCCGCACTGAGCAGGCTTAGAGGGGAAGGAGCCAGGGGCCTCGGCTTCCTGCCTCCTGCTTCCTTTTGAAGGAAGACGCTGGACTGAGCAGGCTGTCCAGCGATGCCTGCTGGCCCCTATGCTGGGCCGGTGGAGCCCCAGGGCTCACAGGGCAAAGGGGCTTACGCAAAGGCTGACGGCTGCCCTTGACCCTCCGGGCGAGAGTGACCGAGTCCGGAGTGGCATCGGACTTCTTGGGCCCATGGATATATCCCTCCACTCCAGGGCCTAAAAGGTCAGTCCCCAAGAAGGGGATGTCCGCCAACTCGTGCTGGGTTTCCAAAGAGAAGGAGGATAACCTCAGCCACGCCCTGTGGCGCATGGCCACTGCAGCTGCCACCGATCTTGCACAGGAGTCACCTAGATCCAGAGCCGTCTGGAGCTGCTGCTTCGCCACCGCCCTACCCTGGTCCCGCACCTGCCGAACCGGGGTCCGCAGGTCGGCCGGGAGATGAGGGAGGACCGTCTAGGAGCCCAAAAGGGCGGGAGAAATGTGCCATCAGTGCAGCCGAGCTGGCCTCTGACGGAGGCTTTGGGAGGACGAGCGACAGCCTTGGCGTCCGACGTAGTCCATCCTTCTGGACCCCTTGTCAGGGGGCATCATCCACATCCCCAGCGCTTTCCAAGACATTGGAAAACGCCGCCGGTGACCACCTTCAGCCGCTGGGTGCCCAAGAAACTGGGCAGAGAACCGACAGGGACAGGGTACCTCAAGCCACCCTGGCTAAAGGCGCAGGGGCAGGAAGTGAGCCGCCGCCATAGCTCAGGCTGGGCCCACGATAGCCTCAGCCACTGGGAAGGCCTCCGAGGGAGAACCCCTGCTCCAGAATTCCATAAGGGGTAAGGTGCCCGCTTGAAGACGGGCTCGAGCTGCATCCCAGTGAATTCTGAATGAGCTGAAGCAGACCCTTTGAAGACGATGGGCTGTCGTCTACTGAATGTTCCTGGGAAGACCCCGGGTCCTCCCTGCTAGGAAACATAGCAGAGCTGGCTTCAGGCTCCAAAGGGTCTGCAAAAAGCTGCTGCAGGCCCGAGGCACTCTCCGTCCACTGGGGGCGGGCAGGAGTGAGGGGACCGAGTGACCTGAAGAACAGGTCATGGCCTGGCCTGAACCCCGCCAAAGGCGGAGGGGCAGCGAGGGTCAGACGAGCAACCGGCCCTGGAGAGGGCTCCTCAACTGATTCGAACGGCTGCCGACCGAGCGGCAGCTGCTTGCTATCAGGAGAATGAATCGGGGTCGATTGATACCCAGACAACAACTGCTGTCGCCACATAAGTTCCTCGAAACACCGACGCCAACGGCATCAAAACCGCTCCTCATCCGAGGAGGGGGACGAGGAAGAACGGCAAAGCCACTTAACTCGGTGCCTCGACCGAGAACGCCGAGATCGGCGTGAGCGGCTAGACCGGGGGGGGACTGAGGGCGGGCCTGGGAAGGAGCGGGACGCACCCGCTCCCCCCTCGGCTCGGAAGAAAGGACCGAGGGCTGTCGACCTGAAGGGGAGGACAGAGCCTCAGCCTCCGCCGGAGGCGGAGGGATGGCGGCACCAGAAGACCCCAAAGACGGGTTAGAGACTTGACAACGCCGACGGGGACCTGGCCGCTGACCTGACAGGGATACCGTGAGGCCAGTGGCCGAAGTCTAATCCTCGACCGAGTCGAAGCGTTGGCATGAGGGAGGGGAGAGTTCCCGCCCTCGCCGACGAAGAGACCCTACCATGCGCCCTTTAGCCTTAGGGCTGAGCGGCAGGGCTCCAGGTCCCTCTCCCTCGGAGGATAGGGAATGACGAGCCTTTGAACGGCTGCATGAGATGAATCCAAGGAGAGCGGGATAAGCGCTGCAACCGAGGGGGACTGCCCTTCCCAGCAGGATCAAACCGCAGAGAAACAGCTCAAGCGACACCCGCCGTCCGAGCGAATCTCCGGAGCGGAAAAACTCATCAATGTCCGAGTCCCGAACGGGCCGCGCGGTCCTCCAGAGAGCTGACCGAAAGGGCAGAACAGAAATTGCAAGCCTGAGGATCGTGATCCAAGTCCAGGCAATAAACACACGTGGAATGCGAGTCCCTCCTGGAGGAACTAATCGCGGCGCCTTGGGCCGGAAAAAGACTGAGCCATCGCCGTAGGGAAGAAGAAAAGATCGAAGATTCAGAAAGGACACTTCCAATGAATTCGAAGACAGAAATTTTCAGGAACCAGTCGAAACGAGAGCGCTAAGGAGGAACCTGAGCTCATGCCAGGAAGATCTGGCGTCATGGGGCGGAGCCGAGTTTTACCACCCGGTGGGTGGAGGAGCCAGCTTGAAGACCTTCCGCAAGATTAAAGCGGCAAGGACCCGCCAATAAGTGTGATGAACAACATATTCATGTCCCTAGAAATTGAAAATTCGCAAACCTACGAGCGTGCATGGGAACTGTACAGTGCACGCTCGTAAAACAGTTATTTTTAGGAATTTTGTCACCAAATTTTCAACACAGCCATTTTAAGACCTCTGCTCATGAACAGTGTCACTGTGATTTTCTTAATGTGTCCCATACATTGAGTTTGGTATACGGACTGCGCCACCGCGCGCTACATGGGCGGAAACACGCTTTGGGCAGGATGTGAAAGATGACAGCTGTACTGCTCATGAGGAGGTGTGTAAAATGGCAATGTTGGAAAGTCTGGAGGAAAATATTGAAAATTTGCAACTTATGACTGCATGCAGGAACCGCGCAACGAATAACCATAAAACAGTCATTTTAGGATTTTCATCAATTTCAACATTGCCATTTTAAGATCTTTGCTCATGAACAGTGACACTGTGATTTTCTTAATGTGTCCCATACACTGAGTTCGCAACACCGACTGTGCCACTGTGCGCCACAGGCGGAAACACGCTTTGGGCAAGATGTGAAATTGACAGCTGCACTGCTCATAAGGAGGTGTGGTAAAATGGCAATGTTGAAATGTGGAGGAAAATATTGAAAATCCGCAAACTTCACGAAAGGCATAGGAGCTGCGCAATGAACACTCATAAACAGTCATTTTTAGGAATTTTTTCACCAAATTTTCAACATAGCCATTTTAAGACCTCTGCTCATGAACAGCGTCACTGCGGATTTTCTTAATGTTCCCAGCATTGAGTTCACACACCGACTGCGCCATTGTGCGCTACATGGGCGGAAACATGTTTTGGGAGGATGTGAAAATGACAGCATGTACTGCTCAGAGGAGATGTGTAAAATGGCAATGTTGAAAATCTGGAGGAAAATATTGAAAATTAAGAACTTACGAAGTGTATCGGGAGAACCTACGAACGCAGACCGTGAAACAGTCATTTTAGGAATTTTCACCAAATTTTCAACATAGCCATTTTAAGACCTCTGCTCACTAGTGTCACTGTGATTTTCTTAATGTGTCCCATACATTGATTTGCACACGACTGCACCACTGTGCGCCATATGGGCGAAACACGCTTTGGATGACATGTGAAAATGACAGCTGTACTACTCATAAGAAGGTGTGAGTAAAATGGCAATGTTGAAAATCTGGAGTGAAATATTGAAAATTACAAACCACGAAGCGCATGAGGAACTGCGCAATGCACGCCTTAAAACAGTCATTTCTAATGAATTTTTCACCAAATTTTCAACATAGCTATTTTAAGACCTCTGCTAATGAACAGTGTCACTGTGATTTTCTTAATGCGTCCCATACATTGATTTTGCACACCGACTGCGCCATTGCGCTGCCATATGGGCAGAAACACATTTTGGTAGGATGCTAAAATGACAGCTGTACTGCTCATAAGGAGGTGTGGAAAATGGCAATGTTGGAAAATCTGGAGGAAAATATTGAAAATTCGTGAACTTACGAGCTCTGCGAGGAACCGCACAACGACGCCAGAAAAGTAACAGTTTGACGCTTCATCAGTTTCATGGTTTTTGACCTCTTTACGAACGATAACATCATGGCGTTTGGGCCCGGCGGGTGATTTCGCGCAGTGACCGCGTAAATCACTCTTCGGCCCAAATAACGCCATGACAGTGACATCATTCTGCGAAAATGGGTCCCAAAACCCCATGTTGAAAATTTGGGCAAAATTCCAAAATGACTGAGATATGCAATAAAGTTGAAACCCCTATCTAGCCCATTATACAGCTTACCGGCATTTCCTCAGTTCGCAGTCGGCTTTGAAGAGTGCAGACGTGTTCCCGTCCACCAAAGACTGCCACCGAGCTCTGGAGATAAGTATGGGGTGGGGTGGGGGGAGGCTGGGTGCGCAGTGGGTGGGTGCGGGTTGTGGGAGGGGACTGGGAGACTACATGGGACCATTTTTCTTTACAGGTTTTTTAAAACGGACTACGTGGGACGCTTGCAGAAGATGGCTGAGGGGGCTGAGGAGCCGACGGGATTGGGCACCCTGGCCAGCAAACTACACGGGGGCCGAGAGCCAACGGGGATTGGGGCACCCCGCAGCAACAACGCTTGCCACGCTGAGGTGGGCTCCCAGCGTGGCACCAAAGCTTTGGGGGCGGCGGGACACACGTGGGGGGAGCGTGACACGAGGGGGGCGGCGTGATGACGGTGTTTGGTATGATAGCGTGGTTTTCTTTGAAGCAGAAGACCACCGCTGTCATACAGAGCTCCCGCACCCATTAGTGCAGGACCGCCACGCCTGCTCAACAGAGCACTGGATTGAATGGGAGAGGCACACCTCCAAAGTGTGCTACTCTCCCAAAACGTTCCTTGTGCATGCGCGTAAGCGAACATAAAAAGACACTTATTGACAAATGCTGGCCGCAAGAGAGCCAATTTGTCAGCTCAAAACCCATGGGAGCTGCCGGGACAAAAGACACTTGGTACGGAAGCAGATCCTGGTTGTTGGTCTTTCAGTGCTGGTCTTAGAAATACAGAAACACAGAATCTGTTGGTAGAAACAGACTGCTTAGCCCATCCAGTCTGCCCAGATGGTCCCTGCCTAGTCTGTTCACGCAGACCCTAACTGGTCTCCAGTGACTCTCCTTCCTCCGTGCCTATTTAAGAGACTCTCCTTCCTCCTTACCTATTTAAAAATATTCACCTATGTCTATTCCATGCATGCCTTTTTTTTTTTTACCTTTGTTTTACCAGGCGAGACACACTAAGCTGAAAGCTTGTTTACAGGTGCAACATGGGAGCACAAGGAAGTTAAATGATTTGCTCAGGGTCACACAGTATGCAAGTGGGGGCTGTGGGATTCAAACCCAGGTCTGCAGGTTTGCATCTCAGAGCCTTAAACCACTGCGCTATACTGCCTACTGCCTGCTTGAAGCCCCTTACCATTTTCACCTCCACCATTTCTGCTGACAGTCTCTTCCAGGTGTCCCCCACTCTTTCAGTGAGGTAGCACTTCCTCACATCCCACTTAAGCCCCAGCACCCCCTCGGCTTCATCGCATGCCTTCTGGTTCTGGTACTCTGTCATCTGAAAGAGACAACCCTCCTGCACCCTTGTTCACTCCTGTGACGTACTTGTAGGTCTCTATCGTGCCCCCTTTTGCTCGCCTCTCTTCCAGGGAGTACATGTTGAGATCCCTCAGTCTCTCCTCATAGGGCTTTTAATGCAACCCATGCATCATTTTAGTTGCCCTTCTCTGGACTGCCTCCACCCTATGTCTTTTCTGAGGTGTGGCCTCCAGAACTGTACACAATGCTCCAAGTGGCATCTCACAAATGAGCGATACAGTGGCAACATTACCACCATCCTCCTGCTGGCGATACCTCTCCCTACGCAACCCAGCATCCCACTAACTCTA
Organism: Neoceratodus forsteri; assembly: GCA_016271365.2. Lineage (NCBI taxonomy): Eukaryota > Metazoa > Chordata > Ceratodontiformes > Ceratodontidae > Neoceratodus > Neoceratodus forsteri. Next base: position 705,481,577 of record CM057459.1, on the reverse strand, counting down.
CTCACTGCTGTGTCATACTGCCCTGCCACTTTGAGGTGATCAAGAGGGGGACACTGTGGAGCCAGAGTAAGATGGCTGCCTGAGTTTGAAGCCCTATTCTTTTTCGGAACTACAGGAGATTAAAAGTACATTTTCAGTCGGGGGGGGTTCACTGTCTAAAGTGCAAAGTTTGGTGGTGGAGAGTTTTTTTTTATTAAAATGAGCAAGAAAGATAAACAGTCGCTCAAGGGTATGAAACCCAAATCGGCTCCCAGAGCTCCTGCCACGAGGTCGACTCAGGGGAAAGCACCTGATCCTTCTGCAGAGGCCACAGAAGAAACGCTTCAATTTCTTGGGGTTAAAATTAATCAAAGCCAGCCCAATGGTGCTGAGGGCAGAGGCGCTGGTCACCACACCTCGCGCCATGCCGGTGACCTGGATTCGGAAGCGAGCATGGGTAGCCGGGGGCTGGCACGGGAGGAGAGGGATCGACCATCTGATGGACTGCTCTCCCTCTCCCTCTCTGGGGAGGGGGGTTCAAGACGGTCAGCACCCGACTGCCCCCTGGTGGAGGCTGGGGGTCGGGGACACACGCCGTACACTGGGGAGGAGTCGGGGGCAGACGCCAGGATGGGGGCACGTGTGGATGCGTGCGCACTCCTGGCCACCGGCGTCACTGCACACCCACCAACTTGGGGGGCAGACAGTAGAAAACGTGACACCTCTCACACGGCTTGATGGCCGTCCACAAGTGTTCATCGGGCGCTGGCACCCGAGCTGGATCTGTGAAGGGTGGGGAGTTAGCTGGCTCCCTGCTGCCCCACTGTGGGGGGGGGGGTAAGTCACAGGTGTTTCAGGGTCCCGGCGGTCCTGGTCGAGATCGACGGCGGACGGATCCCCGGCAGGATGCGAGGAAAACTGATGGGGGTGCAGAGAGGTGACTAAGGAGGATAAAAAAATCACTAAAAAAATAAATAAACAATTGAACGGCTTATACAGACGGTTTCTGGTTGGCGAACACATTGATACACTTACCAATCGAGTGGCCAGCCTCGAAACATCACAAGACTTCATTAAATCCTCTACAGTGGAGACTGGGAGGAGGGCTGACGCAGCCCCAGGAACAGTGGCCACTCTCACCAAAGAAAATGTTCACCTACAAGCATGCCTGGAAACCCTGGAAAATCAAGCACACTCTGCAAACCTACATCTGATCAGAATGCTAGAATGAAGTGAGGCGGACCATCTTTCTTTGTTTTTGCTGGACTGGCTTGCTCAGCATTTGGGAGACACAATGACTAGTCAACCGATACAGATTCAAAAGGCATATTGGGTGACTCCCCGTGGAAGGCCTGATAATCCGGAGGCTCCTCAAGCCATCATAATGGTAACCAATGGCGTGGGCAGCAGAGACTTCCTATTGGCTCTCGCTCAACTAAAGGAGCCTTTGCTTCCAGATGGGCAGCAGGTACGAATGTACCCTGATTTGAGCAACGCTACACGGCAATGAAAAAAGTGTTTTGATGGGGTTCGTACCATGCTCAGGGAAGCCAGGATCCCTCATGGCATTGACTTTCCAACCAGATTGCCCAACATCAATAAAGGAACGGTGTTTATTTTCTCAGACTCTGCTAATGCGCTGAAATGGACTAAGTGGAATGCAAAGTCACCCCAAGTTAGAGCAGTACCCCAGGATTCCTCCTTGAGCATGAAGACACGACTTTGGCCTAGGAGCTGGAATTTTTAAAAACAAATTTAAGCACCTTACACTGCTCCGATTTCAATGGGAATTACTTGTAGAGGTACAGCTCAAAGATCTCTGAATGGGTCATAGTTTAGTTTTACTCGGTTTAAATGTGCCTCGCTCCTTACGAACGAGCATTCCGGCAAAGGACAGGATAATCCGGGAGGTAGTAAGGTCACACACTCTGTCTTCCGGTGCGACGGCACCTTAGAAATGGCACATCCAGGACCACATTACAAGCAAATAATAACTTTGCAAAGGTTAGCTGCAGTGATTTTAAACTTTACAGGGTATGTTAATTGGGCATTTCTGCAGCCCTGGTGATTGCAGGCACTGTTTTGCTCAGTTTTCCTTTAATGTCTTTATAAGCGACATTGCAGATGGACTGGAAGGAAAAGTACGTCTCTTTGCAAACGACATAAAGATCTTATTTATTTATTTTATTTACTTGGTATTTGGAAAATAACCTTTGAGCAAAGGCTCTTTTACAAAGGTTCCACATCATGTGAACAGAGTATAGACATTCAATCCAGAAGGTTACAGAGTTTTAGGACATTTGAGACACTAAACAGCACAGCAATCAGGAAAAGGTTACAGAGTTTCTTAGACATTTAAAACACCATACAGCACATGGACATCAACTTTAGCTGATTACAAGTGCAGCTAAGGTGCAGAGGCACTAGAGGTTAGGTTAGGTTGGGCAGAGGGTCAGTAAGGACAGGATTTTGGTAAGGGAGGAGGGGGTGCCTCTAGTAAAAGTGGTCAAGGATGCAGGGCTGAGGCCGAGACCCATCCTAGCATGGGGCGGGGGGGGGTGAGGGGTGTACAGGAGCAGCCCCTTAGAGTGATTCAGAGGCACTGTCAAGGAGCAGGTGGGAGAGTGGCTTCTGTCTTGTGCTGAGAATAACTGCTGTTAGCAGAACCAGGCCTGGTCATCCAGAGTCTATCAGCTGTTGGAGAAGCAGGTGCACACAAAGCTGGAGATCAGGCAGTGCTTAAGGTCTGATTTGAAGCTGTACAGGCCAGTGGAGTTCCAAATGGACTTTGGTACCTCGTTAAGCCAAAGAGGGGCTCTGTAGAAGAAGGTGCACTGTCCAAGAGCTGTGCGTCAGAATGGCACCAAAAGGGCCCCCTGCGTTCTGTTTCTGGTTATATATTCTGAGCCTGAGAGGGAGAAGATGCCTGCTACGCTGGGGGCGCAGGCTTTCCCAGTAATGCTTTTGCCTAGGAGTCATGTGGAGGAATTTAGTCCTGCACCCAAAAGACAGCAGGTGTGTCTGTTCGTAGAGGGAACAGGTGTGGGGTATTCGATCGCCATTCAGGATAAGCCTGCAGGCCTTGTTGAGAGCTACATGCGCCCTCTTGAGCACAGAGTCTGATGTTGCACTGTAGACAACCAGGCCGCAGTCAATGGTGGAGAGGATGGAGCTCGTGACTGATAGGTGGATGGCTGCCGTGGTAAGGTGTTTTCTGTGCCTGTATAGCACACCAGGCTTGGTGTTGACTGTCTTGAACCACCTGGTCGACATGTTGAGCGTAGGATAAGGTGTCGTCCAAGGTGACTCCAAGGTATTTGAAGGAGTGCACTTGTTCCAAGGGGGTGAGTACATTGTTGGTGATGTTTATGGTGGGGAACCTTTTCTTGAGCTGGGGGCTGGATAGGAACATGGTCTTGTTTTTTTTGTAATTGAGCAGAAGTTTGTGCTCGCAGAACCAATCTTCTATTTTACTGAAGGAGTGCTGAAGTGCTGCTTGGAGTGGCTCAATTCAAGAGTTGCTGTTGAGGATGACAGCGTCTTCCGCATATAGGATTATCTTGGCATCACAGGCTTGAGGGAGAGTATTTAGGAACAGGCTGAAGAGCAGGGGTCCCAAGATGGATACCTGGGGGACCCCCAGCGTGACTTCCCTGGGGTCAGACACTGTTTGTCCTATTTTTACCCATTGTGACCGGAAGGACAGGTAGTCTCGGAACCAGAGTGTTGCATTGGCAGCCACCCCAGGCTTTGTAGCTGGGCCAGTAAGAGGGTGTGGTTGACGGTGTTGAAAGCTTTTGTTAAGTCTATGAACACCACCCCTACTAGTTTTCCTTTGTCCATAGCTTTGTGAGCATAGTCGGTGAACTCTACAGGGGCAGTCATGGTACTATGCCCCTGCCTGAACCCGTGCTGGTTGGGGCACTGCAGTTGGTATTTGCTGAAGTAGTCTGTTAGTTGGTCTGCTACAATCTTCTCAAGGGCTTTGGATAGGGGGAAGAGGATTGAGATTGGCCTGTAATTGGGACACAATGGTCCTGTCCCCGCTTTTGTGGACAGGAGTGACCAGCGCTTGCTTCCAGGTGGCCGGGAATTGTGCCAGGGTCAAGGATTTGTTGAATAGTTTTGTAATGGACTTGATGAGCACATCAAGAGTCTGAGACACCAGCTTCATGTCTGCTCCATCGCTACCTATTCTGGTCTTCCCGAGCACTTTTTTTTTTATGTAGGATGCTGCCTCCTTCGTAGTAACTCTGTTGAGGCAGAAGGTAGGGTGAGAGGTACTGGGCGTTCTGTCATCTGAGGGAACCTTGGCAAGGTGTAGGTAGTTAGGAGGGAGTATTGTGCTTAGATCTGTCAAGGCAGAGTTGAAGGACTCTGCAATGAGGCATGGGTCCATGGTAGTAGAGCCATTAATGTAGAGCAGCTGTGGGTTTCTGTTTTCTTCTTCTTCCCCCAAGAGATTCTTTATGTTTCCCCAGAACCTTTTGCTGTCACCCCAGCTTTTATCGAGCAGTTCCTTGTGGTGATCTGCTTTAGCCCTCCATATTACATGAGTGCAGTGGTTTCTAGCTGCCCAGTACAGCTGGTGATCATGGTCTTTACCTGAGGCCCTGGCTTTTAACCAGAGGTTGTCCCTCTCCTTCATCATGGCTAAGAGCTCGCCTGTGATCCAACCATTAGTGGTCCCCTGCACTTTCCTCCTTTCTAACAGTGCGTATTGGTCGTAAATGTTGACGCCATCTGCAACAGGATTGATACAGAAGATGGGGTGGAAAGGATGCGAAGGGACTTGGCAAGGTTGGAGGAAGGGTCAAATGTATGGCAGCTTAGATTCAATGCAAAGAAGTGCAAAGTAATGCACCTGGGAAACAAAAACCTAGGGGAAGAGTACACAATGGGGGGTGAGATACTAACAACAACAAAAACTGAAAGGGACCTGGGAGTAGTCATATCAGATGACCTTAAGGTGGGCAAGCAATGTGAGAAGGCAGTAAGGAGGGCTAGCGGGATACTGGGATGCATAGGTAGAGGCATCACCAGTAGAAAACAGGAAGTTGTTATCCCTCTGTACAGACAGTTGGTGAGACCCCATCTGGAATAATGCGTGCAGTTCTGGAGACCCCATCTCTGCAAGGACATACACAGGATGGAGGTTGTCCAGAGGAGGGCAACTAAAATGGTGCAGGGTCTACACCCGAAGACATATGAAGAGAGATTGAAGGAGCTTAATATGTATACCCTCGAGGAGAGGAGGGAAAGGGGGGACATGATAGAAACTTTCAAGTACCTCAAGGGAACAAAGTCCAAGAGGGTAGCATCTTTCAGAAAAAGAGATGGGCAAGAACAAGAGAGCACAATTTGAAGATGGAGGGGGACGGCTCAGAGGAAATGTGACAAAGTATTTTTTCACAGAGAGGGTTGTGGATACATGAAACAACCTTCCCGAGGAGGTAGTTGAGTAAAAAACAGTGGGGGAATTCAAGAATGCATGGGACAGACATAAGGCAATTCTAGTGGGGGGTAGGAAGAAATAGGCTGTTGGTTAACTAGGATCTGCAGCTTATCCATTAGGTAGGAAAATGGGCAGACTAGGTGGGTCAAGCTGTCCTTATCTGCCTTCAAATTCTATGTTTCTATAACTGAAAAATTTCTTCCACTTGAAGGCATAGCCCTGGCGAGTCGACTCCTTCCGAGAGGCCTCAATAACATGGAGGATGCTGTCGGAGAGACCCAAAGCCTGGAACTCTAGCCGCCTAGGAACCAGGCTGTCAGGTGCAAGGATTAAAGGTCTGGGTGGAAGACCCTCCCTTGAGAGCAAGAGAGCAGGTCTGGGTGGAGAGGCAAGCTCCACGGGGGCTGCTGCTGAGGCGGAGGAGATTGGGGTACCAGAACTTGCGCAGCCAGTCTGGAGTCACCAGGATCATCCATGCCTTGTCCCTCCACACCTTAATCAATACCTTGTGGATCGGGGAAAGGGAGGGAAAGCATACATGAGGCCTGGGGCCCAGTGCCTTGTGAAGGCATCACCCATCAGTGATCCGCACTGTGGGGGGCAGGCACATAACAGCCTCAGCTTCGCATTCTCCCAGGAGATAAACAGGTCGACCGGGGGAGTGCTCCACCGAGAGAAGAGGCGATCCACCACCTCCTGGTGAACAGACCACTCATGAGACACCTCATCTACTCGGCTGAGGGTGTCCACAGCTGGTTGGAGGCACTGGCCACATGGATTGCCAGAAGAGCGGGGTCCAGACATGGTATGAGGGACCAAGTACGGAGGGCTTCCCAACACAAGCGAAGGGAATGCATCTGTGCCCCCACCCCCGCCCCACTTGTTGAAGCAGTACATGGTTGTGGTGTTGTCCATGCAGATCTGCACAACTCGACTCCGAACGGATGGAGCAAAAGACGTCAGAGCAAGATGCACTGCATGGAGCTCCAGCAGATTGCTGTGACACCGGGACTATCCCCCAAGTGGGTTCCCCATCCCATCTGAGACACGTTGGTCATAAGATTGACTGCAGTCTCTAGGCAGACAAATGGGACTCCTTCCTGCAGATGTTCAGGGATGAGTCACCACTGGATGGTTGTGATACTGTAACTGGCTGGTCAAGGTGACCGAGGTGCTGAGACCACTGGTGGGCCAGCTCTCACTGCAGGGGGTGCATCCACCAGCAGGCCCTCTGGACCACACCGGTGCAGGTCGCCATGAACTCCAGTAGTCACAGGAAGTCACAGGCAGGGAGCAAGTGCACAACCTGATATGACTGGGCAATGGAGATAAGATCCACGCCGACCAGTCTGCCAGGAGACGGGCCTTTGCTCAAAGGGAATTGAGCTCTGCCCCGATAAAGTGGATGGCTTGCAAGGGATGGAGTTCCAACTTGGCCAAGTTGACAAGAAGACCCAAGGCCCACCAAGTCCAGAGGGCCAACTCCCTGAACTACTCCACACAGTATCCTTCTCAGAGGTGCTGCCTGGCAATGGCATGGATGAGGCGAGGGTACTTTGCACCATGCAGTTTAATGAATGGTTGAAACAATGGTGTGGAGCACAGGGGTTTGGCTTCATTGGGGACTGGGGTTCCACCTGGAGGGACACCAGCCTATATTGGCAGGATGGTCTGCATCTGTCCAGGAAAGGAACAAGTCTTTTGAGCAATCGGTTTAAATGCTTCATTGGCAAGCTTTTAAACTAGTCAAGGGGGGAGGCACTGATAAGCAGCAGGAAAATCCCTGCCTCTCCCTACAAAACAGAGTACTAAATGAGAAAAAGACCGAGGTAGAAAGGTCAGTGGGGGATGCTGCAACAGAAGGTAAAGCCATCAAAAATGGAGAGCAATGAGTACCAATGCCCGTAGTCTGGGTAACAAGCTTCCTGAATTAGTGGCCTTGATGGAGGAGGAACATCTGGATATTGTGGCAGTCACAGAAACATGGTACACACAAAACCATGACTGGGACGTAAACATACCAGGATACACTATCTACAGGAGGGACAGGGAGGGTAAAAGAGGAGGAGGAGGAATAGCTCTTTACATAAGAGAAGGAATCAAAGCAACAGAACAAAAGGGTAAACCAGGAGGAGAAGCACTACTGTGGGTAAATTTGGAGACAGGCAATGGCACCACAATCCGCACAGGGGTTGTATACAGTCCCCCCTCTCAGGGGGAGGAAATGGACAAGGAAATGATGGAAAGTATACTTAGAATGGCAGAAAAAGGGGAGATATTGCTGATGGGTGATCTGAATATGCCAGATGTTAACTGGAGTGCAGTTGCAGCAGCCACTTCGAAGAGTGGGGTTATTCTAGATGCCCTACAGGGGGCATGTCTTGGGACAACTAGTATTGGAACCCACTCGAGAGGGAGCAATCTCAGACCTGGTTCTCTCAAATGGAGATGAAGAGAGGATCACAGATGTAGAAGTGGGTAGCCATCTGGGAACTAGCGACCATCGAACAGTATGGTTCACAATAAACACAGCAATAGTCAAGCCATACAAAGGCAAAAGTACTGGACTTTAGGAGGGCTGACCTTGCCAAAATGGTTGAGTGCCTAAGGAATGCACTAGCAAATGGGCAGGAAGAAGGGGTGGAAGAACAATGGGGAATAATAAAAAACTGCCATCACAGAGGTAACAAGCCTTTGTGTGAAGCAAATAAACAAAACAAAACGATGTAAGAAACCACTATGGTTCTCAAAGGAAGTGGCAGTGAAGGTTCAAGAGAAAAAGAAAGCACTCAGGAAGTACGAGGAATCACAGAAGGAGCAGGATAGAGAACTGTATCAGTTAAAGCAAAAGGAAGCTGGGAAGGCAGTCAGAACAGCAAAGGCCGAAACCGAGGAAAAGACAGCCAACTCAGTTAAGAAGGGGGATAAAACCTTTTATAGGTACATCAGGGAGCGAAGGAAGACCAAGGGAGGGATAGTGAGGCTTAATAAAGGGGAGTGGGGGTGGGCAGAGGGTGACTGTGAAAAGGCAGAGATACTAAACAAATATTTTTGCTCAGTATTTACAAATGAAGAGAGGGAGGTACCTAAAACAAACAGTAGAAACACTCTGGATACAGAAGTTGATACCAGCCCATTTACAGAAGAAAGGGTTATGAAAGGACTCTTAAAACTGAAGGTGGACAAAGCAATGGGGCCTGATGGGATTCATCCCAGAATTCTAAAAGAACTAAGGGTAGAACTAGTGACACCACTGACTACCCTCTTTAACAAATCATGGGAGGACGGGGTGGTACCCTAGGACTGGAGGCAGGCAGATGTGATTCCCCTTCACAAAAGTGGGAGCAAGGCAGAAGCAGGAAACTACAGACCTGTTAGTTTAACCTCAGTGATAGGGAAAATGATGGAATCACTTCTGAAGGAAAGAACTGTTGAGTAGCTAGAGGCCAGAGGGGCATAGGACCCAAGGCAGCATGGATTCACAGCAGGAAGGTCATGCCAGACGAATCTGATAGATTTCTTTGACTGGGTGACCAAAGTAGTAGATCAGGGAGGGGCTGTGGACATGGCCTACCTTGACTTTAGCAAAGCATTTGACACAGTCCCACACAAAAGATTAATATACAAGTTAGCCAGCCTGGGAGTGGGTCCCAAGATGCCAGCCTGGGTAAAGAACTGGCTGGAGAATAGGACACAGAGAGTAATAGTAAATGGAGTCCACTCTGAAGAAAGTGGGGTTACTAGTGGAGTACAGCAGGGTTCAGTATTAGGACTGGTCCTCTTTAATGTCTTTATAAGCGACATTGCAGAGGGACTGGAAGGAAAAGTATGTCTCTTTGCAGATGACACAAAGATCTGCAACAGAGTTGATGCACAAGGTGGGGTGGAAAGGATGAGAAGGGACTTGGCAAGGTTAGAGGAATGGTCAAATATATGGCAGCTTAGATTCAATGCTAAGAAGTGCAAGGTAATGCACCTGGGAAACAAAAACCCAGGGGAAGAGTACACAATGGGGGGTGAGATACTAACAACAACAAAAATGCAAAGGGACCTGGGGGTAGTCATATCAGATGACCTAAAGGTGGGCAAGCAATGTGAGAGGGCAGCAAGGAGGGCTGGGGGGATACTGGGAGGCATCACCAATAGAAAACAGGAAGTTATTATCCCTCTGTACAGACAGCTGGTGAGACCCCATCTGAGTACTGCAGTTCTGGAGACCCAATCTCTGCAAAGACATAGACAAGATGGAAGCTGTCCAGAGGAGGGCAACTAAATGGTGCAGGGTCTGCACCGGAAGACATATGAAGAGAGAAAGGAGCTTAATATGTATAGCCTCGAGGAAAGGAGGAGAGGGGACATGATAGAAACTCAAGTACCTCAAGGGAATCAACAAAGTCCAAGAGTGTAGCATCTTTCAAACAGGAGGTGTGCAAGAACAAGGGGCACAATTTGAAGATAGAGGGGTGGCTCAGAGGTAATTTAGGACACATTTTTTCACAGAGAGGGTTGTGGATGCATGGAACGGCCTTCCGGAGGAGGTTGTGGAGTCAAAAACAGTGGTGGATTTCAAGCATGCATGGGACAGTCATAAGGCAATTCTAGGGGGTTGGGGTAGGAAGAAGTAGGCTGCTGGTTAACTAGGATCTGCAGCTTATCCATTAGGTAGGGAAATGGGCAGACTGGGTGGGCCAAGCGGTCCTTATCTGCCGTCAAATTCTTGTTTCTATGTTTCCTGGGACAAACCGGCAATCAGTCAGTGGTCCAGGTAAAGGTACAACCAGACCCCTTGATACTGCAGGAGTGCTACCACCACTGCTATGCACTTGGAGAAGATGCTGTGGGCCGAGGAGAGGCCAAACAGCAGGGCACGGAACTCATATAGCACCCCTTCCAAGTGGAGCCAAAGGAACTGCCAGTGGGATAGATGGATTGGAATGTAGAAGAAGGTGTCCTGGCGGTCTAGAGAACAGAACCACATGTCCCACTTCAGGGATGGAATTATTTGGTGCAGGGTAACCATCCAGAATCTGTGCTTCCCCAGATACTGGTTAAGATCGCTGTCGTCGAGGCACAGGTTAGGAAGCATAGGAAAACCAGGGGCAGTTTCAAAATTTGCAAGTAGCGTCTTATTATTAATAACAACAAAATAAAAATTGTTCTGTATAACTATTTACAATGGTAGTACAAACATAGAAAGCAGAGTCCTTCAGAGTTTTTCTTCTCAATTTCCAATCTCAGTCTTTGTCTCTCCCTCTTGCAAAACATTGCAACTCTTTTTATAACAAGTCTGCAGGGAGCTTGTAAAGAGAACATTCTGCTTCTCACACAGTGTTCTTGTCAGTTTCAGTAGGTGCAGCAAAAAGAACATTATGACCGAGAACTGACCTCTTGTAGCCAGCTCTGCAGAGATTTTGCATCCAGCATTCTCAGGTTAACCCCTTGAGCTCCAAATAGAGTTGCAATCACCTCAACATTAAAACTATATACAGTTTTAAACAAAGAGATTCCAATATCAGTGACATTTCCACATAAAGATTCACATATATTTTTATACCTGCAGATATATGCAAGGGGGAAGAAAAGACAGAACAGCAAGGCAGAGAGATAGCAAGAGGTGGAGAATTGCGAAACAGTCCGAGTGATTAGTTCCTAGGTATCACAAGAAAATTTGGCTGCGCAACCAGACAGACAAGAGACAGAAAAGGAGAGGACAGAACAGACCCTTGTGTTTAAACTCTATCTGCATAACAAATGGGGCAGAGCCTTATTCAACCCTGTCACAATGAGCCAGCCCCCTCCCCCAACTGTTTTATAACCAGGAAATATCTCGAGACGAAGCCCAGACTGGCCGTGGAGTCTGGAACATGGGCTACAGTGCCTTTCTGAAGGGAACTGAGCTATGTCCTCCAGAAGGGTGGACAGCACATCCAAGGATACCACAGCCTCCCATGGGGCATGGGCTTGGAAGGGCAAGAGAGCCTCAAAGTCTAGAGGCAAACCACAACCCACCACGTCAAGCACAGATTTGTCTGATGTGATGATGGACCAGATGTGCAAAGAATAGCTACGCTGAGCCCCCACAAGAATTCAAGGCTGGAGCAGGATGGGCAAGGAGAATTAACCCCCCCTCGAACTGTCACTGGGCAGGCCTGGTGGAGGCTCTGGTGCTGGCTGGCAGGAGAGCCCCAGCTCCCTAGCCTTCGGACTTCTCGGAGCCGGAACCAGCAGGCTTAGGCTTGGCCCAAACAGCAGAAATCCAAGTAGGTGGTGCTGCTATCGGATAACCCCAATTACGACTGGTGCAGTTACACAGGGGCCGCCTGCTCCAAACACTAATACAAACAAGCAAGACTGTAACTGCACTCGGACCAAAATAAAATAAATATAACCAGGAAATATTTTAAAGTACATTAATTTATTCCACAAACTGGTGAAGTGTGGGCTTGGCTCACCAGGCCTGGGTCTGCCCCGCTTGGGGCTGCAGTGGTCTGGATGGAGGCACCAGGTAGGGCCAAAACTGAAAGGGCTTCTTCTTTTGTTTCCAGTCCTTAGGGTCCTTCTGAGGAGACGTAACAGAATCCAGAGAAGTGCTGGATCTCTCGATCTGAGTAAGGTGACCATCCATTCGTGGATCAAACAGACTGGTACCTAAGAAAGGGACACCCACCAACTTATGTTGGGAATTGCCATAAAGGCCAAGACCCTCAACCAGCCAGGTGCTGTATGGCAACTGCAGTGGCCATGGATCTAGCGCAGGAGTTGCTGATGTCCAAGGCCGTTTGAAGATGTTGTTTGGCAACTGGTCCCAGACCATCTTGACCACCAACTGCAAGTCTGCAGGAAGGTTGGGAGGAACCTGGTCCAAAACTACAATGAGCATAGGAGAAGTTGGCCATCATAATGGCCGAACTAGCCTGTCAAAGGCCCAGGGAGGAGGTGGTATAGATTTTCTTTGTCACGTGGTCCAGTTTCTTGGACTCCTTGTCGAGGGGCTTATCGACATCCCCAACACTGCCCATCCACAGAAAACACCAAATCTGCCAACAGACCTTCAGCTGAAGGATGGTCAGTGAAACTGGGCAGAGACTCAGTAGCTACCGTGGATTTGCAAACCATACGGTCCAAAGGCACCGGGGCAGGAGGCTGGACGTTGCCACAGCTTGAGAGTGGGACCGAAAATGGCTTCCGCTATCAGTAAGGCAACCCTCAGGGAGTCATTTCTGTCCAGGACTGAGGTCAGGTGGTATTTGGCCCGCATATGGACTGGCTCCAGTGGGATCCCATGGACTCGGAGATCAAATGGAACAAAGTCCCAAAGATCAATCTGTGCTCAGTGGGGGAGCTTCTCAAAGGATTCCCGGTCGAAGGTCAGAGTCTGAAGGCAGTGCATGGAGGAGTCCTATGAATCTGAGCACTCCTCAAACACTGTCCTCGACACAGGCTCCCCCTTGACAACCCTGCATCTCACCCATGTGAGTGATTTTCATGAAGAGCTCACCAGGGAGGCAAGAAGCAGAGTGGGAAGCCTTGGACAAGGCCCTGTGCAAAGGCTGAGGAGGCGGGGGCTCCACCTGAATGGGAGGAAAAGCTGGCATCTGCTCAGCAAGAGTAACAGGAGTGGCCTGTGGCAGGAGCAACCATGGAAGCACCAGAGACTGAGGTGGGGCGTGGCCATGGCTAAGGATCCACTGCTGCCAGACTAGCTCTTCTTATGGGTGCCACAGTTTGCAGAGGAGCCGGTCTTCATCCAAAAATGAGGAAGATGAAAAACGTTGACAATATTTCTTGGTCGATGGCCAAGAGTGGGAATGCTGAGACTCCCTTGATCTCGAGAGAGAAAACCAGATCGAGAGCTCGACCAATGATGGTCAGGTTGACATGGAGTAGACATGGGGAAGGCACCGTATGATCAACCACAGCTAGGCCCCGAGTAACCCCTGAGGGGTACACCCAGATCGGCGTGCCTGTCCAGCCTCCTGAAAGAAGGCAATGAGGACTGGGGCCCTCGAAAAGTGAGTTGCCCCCACTGTCCTCCAACAATGGGGTTGACTGGGTTGGCAAACAGCTCGGCTGGTTAGTCGATCAGGTTGACTAAGAGCTCAGCCGGTTGGTTAACCTGCCTCTCAACTGGCAGGCCAGATGGGTACACCGAGGGGCAGTGGCCTGGACCAGGACAACAGGAGCACTGGCCAAGGCTGATGGCTTGACAGCCATTGAGCCAGAAGAAGAATCGAGGAAGCAGGAGGAGGCGCCCGCTCTAGTCCCACAACCTGCAATGGGACCTCTTAGAGGCTCAAGAAGACTTGGACCCTTGGGAAGGGCCCTCTCCGAGAGTAGGAAGGGACTGGCAAAAGTCCCTGAATGCTCCGGAGAACAAAGTGCCCAGGCCCACGAGGAGAAGCGTGGAGACCGAAGCCACGCCCGCTGCAGCCTGTTTAAAAGCGGTGAGCTGGGCCTCCGAATCTGCCACCCTGGAAACTGCCTTATGGGCATCCTTGGAATGAATGGGAGGATCCTGCTCGTCTGGGTGGCCTAAGAGGAGGTGGGCATGAACAGTCCTCCAATGTAGAGAGCTGAAGGGACCAGCAGAGTCTGCAACATCCAGTGTTTCTTTTCATGGTCTAGCTGGGGCAAGGGGTAGCCAGTCTTGTAGTGGCACTGCTCAATGTGCCTGGGATCATTTCTGACTGGTTTTGGAGGCTGAGGTTCTATGAGTGGTCACCAGTTTCCGTCCCTCCAACTGAGAACTGGACCCGGGTCCAACGTGGCTAATTATAGGCTGCGCTGAGTTCCTAAGCCCAGTTTTTGTCAAGATCTTGTACAGTTCCTTGAGTGAGTGTGTCTTTCCTTTGCCCCCGACAAAGGCGGTGGTGAGGCCCCTTCTGAAAAAGACATCCTTGGACCCTGACATTCTTGCGAACTACAGGCCAGTCTCTAATCTTCACTTTTTAGGGAAGGTTATTGAGAAGGTGGTGGCTGAATGTCTGTTAGATTTCTTGGAGTGTTTTTTTATCTCTGGACCTCTCCAATCTGGTTTTCTGCCTCAAGACAGCCTTGGTCAGGATGCCACATGATCTCCTCATGGGTGGGACCAAGGGCAACATACTATTCTGGTGCTCTTGGGCCTTTTAACAGCATCTGACAAAGTGGATCATGGAGTGTTGACTTATCGCCTGAGGAACTATGTGGGCGTTATCAGTGCAGTTTTGCGCTGGTTTAGCTCATATTTGGCCAGGAGAACACAGCAAGTGGTTCTGGGGAAGTTTACCTCTGGGTCATCTGTGTTGTCCTGTGGTGTTCCTCAGGGTTTGATCCTCGCTCCTATTTTATTCTCCATGTACATGATGCTGCTAAGGGAGATCATAAGGCGATACAATGTGAGGTTTCACTGCTATGCAGATGATACCCAGTTGTACCAGTCCTGTGCCCCTGATGATACTTCTGCATCTTCTGTGCTGAGCAGCTATTTGGCTGAGGTAATTGCAAGGATGGCTGCCACCTGGGTTGAGACACAACCCAGGCAAGACAGATATGGTTATCAAACCTGGTTGTTGGGGCTTGACTTCTGGTGGAGGAACCGCCCTCCCTGATTTGGGTGGCTACCCCTTTCAGCAGTGAGTGTGGTCAGAGATCTGGGGATCATACCGGACAACAGACTGACCTTTGAACAGCAGGTATCGTCTGTTGTCTGGTCGGCCTTCTTTCAACTTCGGAGTATTGCTAGAATCTGGCTGTTCTTAGCTCAGGATGACCTAGCGACAGTTATCCATGCTTTTGTCACCACAAGACTGGATTACTGTAATGCTCCATACCTAGGGCTGTCTGGAGGCTTGATGCGCCAACTGCAGCTGGTGCAGAATGCCACAGCTCAGATGTTGGAGGGTTCTTCACCGAGGGATCACATTACTCAGGTTCTGCGCACTCTACACTGGCTGCCTTTGCATTCACGCATCACCTTCAAGATTAGCTTGTGAACATACAAGGCGCTACGTGGACTGGGACCAGACTACTTAAAAGTGCTCCTGATTCCTTATCAACCACTCCGCCCTCTCTGCTCCACCAAAGCTGGACTGCTGGTAGTCCCCACCTCATGGCTCAAGTCGTTGGGCAATATAGCCTTTGGGGTGGTGGCCCCTATTATCTGGAACTCAATTCCTTATCACATTCATGCAGCCAGCTCGGTGGAGGCCTCTAAAGCCTCTTTTAAGACCTTTTTATCTTAACAAGCGATTAGTGGGACCTGACTTATTTTAGTTTTACCTCACCAACTTATTTATAACTCATTGTTTTATGTTCATATTTGTAAAGCACTCAGAGCGCTTGATGGATTGCATGCTATATAAATAAAATTTGCCTTGCCTTCTGTTTCCGGGTCCACTGTACTGCCATTTGGGTTCCACTGTTTCTAAGTGACTGATGCCATTATATGGCCAGTTAATGCCAGACACCCTTCTAGTTGCAAGCTGAGTTTCTGGCTTTGCTCATTAACCTCTTTGAAACCCCACCCCAGCTTCTGTACTTTCTCTTACCTTAATTACTTTGTCAGTTCCTGATGTCAATAACCATCCTCGGGTAAGATCAAAGTGCACGTGGACAATGCTGTGCTTACTGTCATGGAATGTAGCTGTAGGTGCACGCCTAAACACAGATTACAAAAAAACAAACAATAAAAATAAATTTACTTCAAGTATTTCAGTTCCCAATCTACAAGCGAGGTCAACAAAACAGGATTGTCCTAAAACCATTATGATCACTCGTCATTTCCAACACTGAAACTACTCTGATGTTGATTTTATGTCTTCATCAGTGCGGATGGCAGGCATTTCCAAGAATTGGCAAGAAAGACACCACTCGCCACAAATCAAGCTACCTGACCCCTGTCTTTCCCTGGAAGCAAGTCCGTCAGCTGTCAGTTTACTGTATCTCTTAGATTACTCTGTGAGGTTCTCTAGGCAGAATGTCTGGTTCTACACCTTGATGCTGTAGTGTGATATGGCAGACCCTCTATTGACGCCCAAAGGCCTTGGGTTGAATCTTGGAATTGCAAATTGGATCAGAACTTAATTTCCTGCATGGGGTCAGCCCCAAATGTCAGACTTCTACAAAGGGTTGTCCCTCCAAAAAGGAACTCTAGATGGAGAAGCACTGTGATACTGACAAGATGTCACGAGTGACCGGAGTCAGAACTGGCATTAGTAGGGCATTGTATCATAGCCTTGCTGCTACCACTGGGCAATGTAAGGCTTTGTACAAACCGAGCTTGTTAAAACATTTTAAAGCTCTTAAAACATTTTAACAAGCCAGAACTCAGTTTGTATCTGCACGGAATATAGCTTGAAACCGTTTTTAAACCCTGCAAGAGACCTTGCCTTAAAACCGGTTTTAAACGTGGTTTCAAACCTAACATGGATTACACTGCAATGTGGATCGGATTGCAGGATGCCAGGTGATCTGACTGCATAGAACCATGCTACAGAATGTGCTTAAGCACACCGCTGAAACCCCTTTAACCCCTGCAGTGTGGAAGTGGTGTGACCATCTTTAAACACGGTTTGTAGAAACTAGCCAGCAGTGCAGATGAGCAAGTGTGGGGAGATAGAAAATGTTTTTAAAAAAACATTTCTAAAAATATACTGTCAGTGTGTGAAGGGCCTTAGAGTGCTAGGGGACAGTGGGGCAAGGGGCTGTGCATTAGAATAGCAGTAATGTGATACTTCAAGTGCAAGCAATGATTGGCAGTCGGAATGCTCCGTTAGTGGGTTGAGCATCACAACTGATGCTGTGGATTTAGAATGTTGAAAAATGTCAGCACTAGTTGTTATATATTAATATGTCCCTAGAGCCACTCGTTGCGGTATAAGAGTGGTTTCACGAGCATTCTGCCCAAGAGAGAACAGCGAAGTGAAGCTGACCTGTTATGACTCGAGCAGAACGGACGTCAACCCACTCATACGCAAGGAGTGATGATGTGGGACATATTGATATATTCAATTCAGTTCAATTTTATTTTTACCAGGATAACACCACTGAGACAGCTCATTTGCGAGGCGGTCCTGGAAGGACTAACATACGTAGGGGTACATAGAATTCAAAATCACAATGATTAATGCAAAAACAGTAATAACAATACCAGTCATACAAAACAAGAAATGTGTGGGTACAGCTTACTTAGGTTCTATACATAAAAATCAGAGTGGCAGATACAAAAAAACAATGCTAACAGTACAAGGGATACAGGACAGACAATGTACAGATACAACTTAAAATAAATACAGAGAGGAAACTAATACTAAAAAGAGTGGGAGAACAGGAAGAGTTGCTGGAATAGGGTGTAAGAGTATGGGGAAGGGGCAACAAGAGAGCTAGAGACAGGTAGGGGACAGGGGGTTAGAAAGGGTGGGAGGGTATAGGGATAGGCAAAATTAGGAAAATGAAGGTGCAGAGACTGGGGAGTAAGTACAAGGTATTTAAGATTTGTATAAGAAGCAGGTTAGGTAAAGAGGAATAACCCATGGGATCCCTCCACCGGAGAAGAAAAAAAGAATAGGCAGAGTGTGGAACACACGCCACCATGGTAGCAGTAAGTGCAGTAGAGCCTCTTTAGGAAATGGGCCCATTATTTTGCAAAGCAAGAGCACTTATCCTTTGTCTGCAAAGCGAGTTTAAGCAGGTACTTAAAGGTACACATCCCAACAGTATGCATAAGTTTTAATGTTTTCTGTAGGGTATTCCATAGAGTGGGTAGTGCATATCCCATGGATGCGAAACCAAAGTGGGTTCTTTTCTTGGGGGTGTTGAATGTAATATAGGAACGTCTTCTGAGGGAATACCTGCAAGGGGAGCATTTAAATAGGTTACAGATGTAAGGGGGAGCTTCAGGGTGATGGCTGTACACACCCAGAGGGGCTTATGTGCCACCTCCTGGTATTGAGAGAGGGCCAATTAATCTGTAGGTAAAGAGAACAGTGGTGAGTGTTGAAAGGTGCATTTAAGATAAATCTCAAGGCTCTGTGATACAGTGTGTCTAGAGTACACAGGACTGTTTTAGGGCATTGGCTGTAGAGGAACTCTGCATAGTCAGGGAGAGGAAGGTTGTCTGAACCAATCTTACTTTGGCTTCATAAGTAAGTAGGTGCTTAATGCGGTAAAACAGTCCATGTCTTTGGAGTAGTTTTTTAGCCAGTTCCTCGATATGGGTAACAAAGGAAAGTTTACAGTCCAGTCAGAAACCTAGATATTTCAGATCCTACTTCGAGAGGGCTCCTGCAGTAGGTCTTCACATATAGGACTGCACCCCCTGGCATCAGGTTCCAACGGCAAACTTGCAGCTAGCAATCATCTGCGGGGACCGCGCCGACATCAGGCAACGTGAAGTCAGCTCGGCTATAAAAGGGGTGATCCTGTGCCTGCCCTCCAGTTCTTTCCTGCCGTCACTTCAGTCTGCTCGGCCAATAAGTAGAACGGGCGCATCTAACACCCGCATCAGTTGAAGTTTTTCTTCGCCTCTATAATCATTTTATCAATTATTATCGACTTTTGATGTCATCTTGACCAAAGAAGAAGAAGTGCTCTAAGTGCGGAGCCCAAATCCCGCACGGGGACGACCATTCCCGCTGTCTTTTGTGCCTAGGCCCTAAGCACAACTCTGAGGAGTGCTCTGTTTGCCAGGCCTTCAACCAGGCAACTAGGACAAGGTGCAAGCGGACCCTCGAGGCCCACCTCCTTATCCGACTGGCATAGATGGAAAAGGAGCTCCAGGAGTTGATGAAAAGGTTGTCATTGCCGGCCCTGAGGAAAAAGAAGAGTAAGGAGAAGCCCCGGGACAGGAGTCCGTCGCCACGTGGAAGGTCTCCAAAAACCGCGAGTACTACTTCTGGTACCCCGTCCACCTCTTTGGGCTGGGCACCTTCTCCCCCTCCTGCCAAGGTGTGCAGACAGCCAGGGGGTCGCCTCTCTCGAGGTCTCTGTTCAGTCTTCTCTCAGCTTGGCCGATAAGTCATTCCTTGACTCTGTCAACGGGCGCACGGCCCCTACCGATTAGCCTAGCGGTGGTCTCTGGACCTCCTCTAGCCTGGTTAGGTCCGATCAGTCAGACGGCGGATCCTCCGTCGCCTGCCCAGACCCCTCCACTCTCCCATCTGGCTCCAGTTTGGCCCCCGATGTTGGACAGAGTGATTCGTCATCCCACCAGGTTCTTCGACCCAGGGATTCGCCACCCGATCCTGTCTCCTCCCTTCTGTCAGGATCACTTTTTGACCTTTAGTTGGGGTCCCTCCCGGAACTTCCCCTTCGCCAGGTCTTTTGCCACCTCCGGACAGGAGTCCGTCGACGGCTGGGGATCCATCCATGGAGCCTCCTCCCTTGGGACTTTCGGGGTTCCTTCCGGATCCCGCGCCACCTAGTGGTCCTTTGGCACCTCCCCCAGTAGGTTCAGATCCTTCAGGTGGTTTCCCAGGGCCAGACCCCCATGTTCTGCCACCGGGCGGCCCACCGTTGGCTCCTCAGTACCTGACACCAGGTCACGTGCCTCTGATGCCAGGATATCCTGGGTACTTTTATTATTCTCCAGGATTGCCAGGTTATCAGTACCCTTCATGGCAATACCCGCAGTACCCAAGCTACCCGGGCTTCCAGCCTCTTCCCCCTCCCCCTCCGGTGCCAGACCACGAGTCGGCCCCTTCATGGTGGCAGGATGCTAGAACCCAGCTCCTCATGGAGATCAGGCAGTCTGTGGGGGACATTCCCCTGCCTAGGGCCTCCCCTCCACTGCCTCCCTCTGGATGGGCATTGGGTGCTCTAAATGTTGGATTATCTGGGGTAGACCCTTCCATCCCCAGTGGTTCTGAGCCCTCCGACACGGACCCTGATTCCAAGCATTCAGACCCTCAGTCCCCTGTTGAGGTACCTCCCAAGGAGTCCCCGAAATCTTCTCCTGAGGATCCTTCCTTTGGGGACCTCTTACGTACCATTCAGGCAGCAGGAGGCTGGCCTTCTAAAGAGGTGGATCCCCAGTGTAAGAGACTGGTGGAGCACCTTGATCTAACACCTCAAATCCCCTTCCCATCCCCCCTTGGATGGGCTCTCATGAGGAGCTGTTGACCACGGTATGGCAGCAGCCATCTTCTGTCCCTGCGGTCTCCAGAACTGCGGATCATACCTACTATCCACCGGAAGGGATTCAACACCTCAACACTCATCCCAAGGCTGACTCTATGGTTATCACTGCCGCTCATGACCGGTCAGCCCAACCAAAGCATTTGAGCTCCTCGCCTCCTGGCAAGGACTCTCGGCAGTTGGACCAGTTTGGCCGGAAGATTTATTCCTCTTCCTCTTGTGCCATACGGTCCCTCAACTATGTCTCGCACATGGTTGCATTCCCAAGGCATCTCTCTCCGAGCTGGAAAGGGACCTTCAGGAGGTCCAGGATGAGAATCTATGGACAAAGTTACTAGACAAGGTCAGAATTAGTAAGTCCTCTTGCCGTCATGCTTTGCGCGCAACGTATGACTCAGTGGACTCAGTGGCTAGAGCGGCTGCCACTGGGATCTGCCTCCGCCGCTTTTCTTGGCTCAGGATAGCAGGTTTGGCACAAGACGCCCAGTCCTCACTTTTGGACGCTCCTTTTAGGGGTTCCGTCCTCTTTGGCGGCGATGCCAAAGATATAATTACCGGGCTGCAGGACAGCGGATGCTCCCTTTGGGATGTATGCTCAATGTACCGGATGGGGCAGAAAAAGCAGCCTTTTCATCACCAAAGGAGATGGAATAAAAACCAGGGTAAACAACGAGCCCCTGGTTCAGGAGCCCAAACCCTCCAGGCTGTTTCCCCCAAGCCGGCCTCCGGGACTAAAGCTCCCCTTCCCTCCCCACGGTGTCCTGACTCCTTTCCCCTCCTTCCACTAACTCCACTAGTCAAGGAGGAACCAGTGGGAGGGAGGTTCAGCCTCCACCTGGAGGGGTGGAGGTACGTCACTACCGAATCTTGGGTGACACAACTCATCCAGCGAGGTCACTCAAGAGAGTTTTCCGAAATCCCCGCCCCTCATCCTCCAGGAAGGTCTTTTTACCCGGGGGATCAGATCACAATAGTCTCCCAAAAAAAACAGGCCCTTCTGTTAAAAGGAGGCCACAGAACCCGTCCCTCAAAACCAGATAGGAAGGGGATTCTACTCCCACTTCTTCCTAGTTCCAAAGAAGACAGGCGATCTGAGACCGATATTGGACCTCAGGATGCTCAACCTCTTCGTCAAGTACAAGAGGTTTCGCATGTTGACCCTTCAGGGGCTCCTTCCCCTGCTCCAAACAAATTCTTGCCTGTGCTCCCTGGATACGCAGGATGCCTACCTGCACATTTCTATCCTCCCAGTCTACCGCCGCTTTCACCGTTTTACTTTTCTGGAGAACCATTTTCAGTTCCGAGCACTCCCCTTTGGCCTTTCCTCAGCCCCTCGGGTGTTCACGAAGTGTTTAGCGGTGGGTGCGGCTTTTCTTCGCCGCCAGGGCATTTACATTTTCCCATACCTGGATGACTGGCTCTTCGCAACACCCTCTCCGTACAGCCTGAAAGAGTCTCTCTCTTTCACGCTGAGCTTGTTTAGTCTTCTAGGTGTCACGGTCAATCTGCCCAAATCCCAGCTAGTACCATCTCAACTACTCCAATTTATAGGAGCAGTACCAGACACAGTTCAGAGCAAGACTTTTCTGCCATCAGATCGAGCCGAGACTCTAGTTGCTCAAGCCACTCTCGTGGCCCAGACTCGGTGGATCCCAGCACATCCCATGCTTTGTCTCTTGGGACTGATGGCAGTGGCCATTTCCACAGTGCCCCTGGCCAGACTTCACATGAGGGTCACCCAATGGTCTCTTCGAGTCCAATGGGATCAGAGGACGGATGACAAGAACCAGGAAGCCATGATCTCCAACAGCCTATAGAGGGATCTTCGCTGGTGGCAAGATCTCTCCAATCTTTCAAGGGGAGACCCCTTCCATTCCCCTGTCCCAACCCAAATCCTAACCACGGATGCCTCAGACTCAGGCTGGGGAGCCTATCTGGGGATGCACAAGACACAGGGGTCTTGGTCCGACCAGGAGCTTCTGCTCCACATCAACGTTCTGGAGATCAGGTGGTTCTATACGCCCTCCAGGCGTTCCAGTCACTTCTGGTACCGGGATCACTTCTTGTCCAGATGGACAACATGTCCACTGTCTGGTGCAGCAACAAACAGGAGGGAACTCGTTCGTACCCTCTCTGCAGAGAAGCAATGAGGGTCTGGTACTGGGCAATTCAGCACAGCTTTTTCTTGACAGCAGTCCACGTTCCAGGTGTGAACAACGTTCTGGTGGACAGTCTCAGACGATCAGTAGCAAGGGCTCACGAGTGGGAGCTAACGCTAGAGGTGGTCAAAGACCTCTTTCTTTGATGGGGTCGTCCAGAGAAAGATCCGTTCACCTCCCCACTCAATGCAAAACTACCCAGCTTTTGATCGCTTGTTCCCAGGCATGGTGCTTTTTGGCGAGACGCACTGTCTCTCTCTTGGACAGGAAGGTTTCTTTATGCTTTTCCTCCCTTTCCTCTCATTTAGAAGGTTCTGGTGAAACTTCAGGAGGAAGGAGCACATTTGATCCTAATTGCTCCTCTCTGGCCACGCCAGATTTGGTATCCTCTTTTACAACAACTGGCACTGGAACCTCCGGTTCCATTACCGCTGTCCCACAACCTTCTGACTCAGGAGCAGGGCACCCTGGTGCACCCGAGCTTTCAGTCTCTCCACCTTCATGTGTGGCACCTGTGGACATAGATTTTTGGTGTTTCTTCACAGGTTGCACATATCTTGGCTGAAGCCAGAAAGCCTTCTACCAGATCCACTTACGCCATGAAGTGAAAAAGATTCTCCATCAGGGCCCTAGCAAGACGCTGAGATCCCTTTTCATGCTCGGCGGCCCAGGTGTTAGAGTACCACGCACATTTATCAGAGACCGGCCTTAGTTACTCTTCCATTAAGGTTCATCTCTCTGCAGTGTCGGCCTACCACCTCCTGGTGGAGCGCAAAACCTTGGCTCAACTGGAGGTTGCCAAAACTTTTCTGAAAGGCATCCTCCACCTAAAACCTCTGATCTGGAATCCCTGTCCCCCCGGGACATGAATTTTATGCTAGAAAAGCTGACGTTACCTCCTTTTGAACCAGCCTCTAACTGTGACATGCGCTTCCTTTCTTGGAAGACTTTGTTTCTAGTCGCAGTCACTTCTGCCAGAAGGGTTTCAGAGCTTCAGGCTCTTGTCTGTAAGGAAACCTATTTGATTTTTCATAGGGACAGAGTAGTCCTTCAGACTAACCCTTCATTTCTCCCCAAGGTAGTTTCAGAAACCACAGTTAATCAGAGTGTGGAACTGCCTGTCTACTATCCCCAGCATTCTAACAGGGGGGAATACCTGCTGCACACTCTTGATGTGCACAGGATTCTGAGGTATTACACAAACCAGACTAAAGAGGTTCATAAATCCAATCAGCTCTTTGTAGCCTTTGGTCCCCAGTGCCAGGGCAAGGCTATTTCCAAACAGACCATTTCCAGGTGGTTGGCTAACTGCATCCACTTCACTTACCAAAAACACGGGAAGTCCCTTCCGGGAGCAGTTAAGGGTCACTCCATTAAGAGTGTTGCAACTTCTAATGCCTTTTTCAGGAATGTGCCTACTGCAGAAATCTGTGCAGCAGCCATGTGGTCGTCTGTCCAAACCTTCACTAAGCATTACAGTCTGGACACTGCCTCTAGGCGCAGAACTGGCTTCGGCCTTGCAGTTCTGCAAGGCCTCCTGTCGTAACTTCCTGTTGGCAACTTCTCCTCCTCCTCCCGGATGTACCTCCATATTATTTCTTTTCAGACTGCTTGGTATTCAGTCCTATATGTGAAGACCTACTGCAGGAACCCTCTCGAAGTAAGATATTGCAGTTACGTAAGAACTTACCGTAACAGCAGATCTTCAAGAGAGGTTCCTGCAGTAGGTCTTGTTTCCCACCCACTTTACCCCTACTCCTGGAACGTTTCCTACATTTTCATCCTGCCTAGCCCTTAGGTCTAGAGAAGAAGCATGGTTCTAGGAGTCTTCACTCCTATTTTTTCTATTTACCTTTTTCTAGGTCTCTGGTGGAAAAGAACTGGAGGGGCGGGCACAGGACCGCTCCCTTTTACAGCCGGGCTGACGTCACATCACCTGACTTCGCGGGCAGTCCCCGCTGATGATTGCTAGCTACAAGTATGCCGTTGGACCCGGACGCCAGGGGGCGCAGTCCTATATGTGAAGACCTACTGCAGGAACCTCTCTTGAAGATCTACTGTTACGGTAAGTTCTTACATAACTGCAATTTTCTCTACTAGTTCAAGTGGCTCCACCCAAGTGTGACAATCTGTAGGTTAATATTCGAGGAATGGGGAATTGGCTCTTTGGAATAAGGGGAGAGGAGAGAGACATTATAGATCGAGGGATCAATGTTACTATTTTTTTGTTTTTAAACTGTCTTGGAAAGTTCCCATTTACAGGGCATCTACATGTGAGACCCTCTTCACAGAATAAGAGTGTCTCACGTGCAGGGGAAAGGAGCGTGCCGATTGGTCGGGAGCACTCCCTCTGTCTATAATCCAATGTAGATGGCTACCTTGGATCCTTACTCTGATAGATAACAGAATAGATTTTGCTCCTTTAAAGAGCGAGTGGAGCTAAAACAGGCAGACAGGAAAGTAATACAAATTTTACATAGTAGCCATGTGTAACTTTTTGTTTCTAAAGTATTTTTCTTTTTCCTTTTGCTCATTAGAAAGTCTTCTATGTGATCATATTGTGTTGGATGTGTGGAACAGGTTTTAGCCTGGCAGCTAACTTATCTATCTCTATTGCCCCCCACTACATCATCAGCATTGTGATATCACTGATGGAGACATCACAGATAACTGACCTGGCAGCCACTGAGTGGCTGTTCCTAAGCAGCAGTGATGTCACAGTGCTGATGATGTAGTGGGGGCAATAGAGCAAGATATGTCACATGCCAGGCAGAGTGCTGCTCCACACACCACACCTACTAACGTCAGGTAAACAATCTTCTAATTAAACAAAGGGAAGAGAAAAAGCACCTCAGATATAAAAGGTAAAGGCTAGCTGCTTTTCAAATCTAATATTAGTTTTAGGCAGTACACCAGTTCTTTAAGCAGCAGCATTTGTTGGTCAGCAAAATATCTGCCATGTAGTTTTAGCAGCATCTTGCTACATCAAATATCTTGGTTTGGTACTGTGCTGTTTACTACCAGAAACATGTACTGGCATTTGCTTACTACAGGCACTGTATGAAGACAGCATATACAGTCAAAAAGTAGCCTCAACAGAAGAGATTTTCAAAAACTGCAAGGTGTTTTTAACTTCAGTTATATATTTACCTGTATCACAACTGCTGTATATTGACGCTACCTACCCCACGTGGCATCTATAAACAAGATTTATGTTTGTGTATCTCTATACTTACCTGGTAAAACAACTGCACTTAATACATATATAAAAATATTTAAAAAAAATTACAAGACAGATTCAAAAATGTTCAGTGAAATTAAAAATGCACTCGTAATGAATGTAAGGATGTCAAAAATACATTATTGCTAAAAAGAACTATACAAATAAACATTCTGCCTACTAATGAATACCGCTGCCTTATCTTCCATTGTGCAATGGGGTTTCTGTCTGCAACACTACGCTGGATTCACAAGGAGATATGGACTCTTGAGGTAGAAGTGTGACACGTCTTATACTAAATATGCAGAGACTGGTCTACATACTACGATTGCAAAAGTTTATGGGGATTGCCATTTGTCAATGATGTTTGTGACGGATTCCTAACAGGAGTGTATTAAAAAGAAAAAGCATGTTGAAAATTTTGATTCGAACTGCAGTAACAGCAGGTCCGATGAGTATGACTGATGGTGGGAAAGGAACTGAGGAGAGATGGAAACACCCATGTTACATATACATTGACGCATGACATCATCATGGGTAGCACCTGGCCTGCAAAACTTCCTGTGTGGTCCTATTGATGATGCGGGTATAGTTCCAAAGGTGTAACCTGATGAAAAAGATATCCTCGAAGACTGATGGGTTTTAGGCTGTGCTTTATAAATATTCTCGATTCTTCCATGGGACTTTTTATGGGTTATCTTCTCAATCATTAAAATTACAATTTTCATTTTTCGAATGCTACTTTTCAAATGAACTCTAGATGCTTGCAGCCTTGTTATAGTACATCACTCCAGCTTCAGGTAGATAGCAATTAAAAAAACAATACAAAACACAACCTAAGAGTACAAATGCAGCAGTTATGTCAGCTTAGGGTTTTGATAACAAATATAAGGCAAATTCCACTACAACCCCTTAATACCATTACAGCCGTATTATGTACACCAGAGTGTATGTTACTTAAGGAGTAAGGCATGACAGGGCATGGGTTACTGGGGGATCTGCCCATGCCTTGTGTGGTGTGTCGTGAGGTGCAGCCTAATAATTCAACCACACAAGCAGTGGGTAATCTCCCAAACCAAAAGACGGGAATTCCAGCACAGCCAACATCAGAAAGAAAAAAAAAAACTTTTAAGGGAGAGGCCAGTTCCACTCAAGGCTCCATAAAGACAACAGACTGGACAAAACGGCCCACTTATCAAAAGACTATATAGTACCGCCATTTCTTGTACCACCAATACTGAAACCAGTTATACGGATATTGAAAATACCAACTCCAAAAAAAAGGTTACTCGCCTGTAACCATAGTTGTAAGAGTGGTATACAGTTCACATCCACACTCTGGCAGTTCCACTGGAACAGTCTGATTTGCTGGACGTATTTAGCTAAGCTCTTCCCACCACCCAGTAAATCTTCAGATTCTGCCCCATGACATCAGATCTTGCACACTGCAAGCAGGGATCCGTGTGCCACTTGCCAGGGGAGGTCGGGTGGGTTGTACGGACGTGAACTATATATCACTCCGGTTTTACTGAGTAACCTTTTTTCTTTTCCATATAGGTTTTTATCCCTAATTTTTGCGAGCTGGCAGACAGGGCTCTGCCCCCCAAACCCCAGAGGCTCACATCCAGCCTGGGCTGCATCTCAATCACCAGGATTGCAGCTGGGACCATCACGAAGCCTGCAAGCTCCATTTTCTCCCCGCTCCTGTTGTGGGCACATGCACGTTGCAGTCCTGCAACACCCTCCCTTCGTACCGCCAGCCGTTCGACATTGCCGCCGGGCCTCCACCCAGCAGCAGTCATATGGCGGGGCAGCAACGTCCCTCCACGGGAGGGGAAAGCTACTTCACGGCTTTTCAAACCCACTCCCACCCTCTGCCCCCAGCCGACCCCGATGACCCAGGCCCGTTCCCAAACCAGGATCACCGTTGTGGCACGAGGTGTGGCATCCAGCACCTTAACCCTCAGCACCACCGGGCTGGCCCGTAACCTGTATTTCTAAGGGTATGAATGCAGTTCACAAGGGGGGGGGGGCAAGGCGCGTACTACTATTTGGCGAACACAGAATGGAGAACTGAGGTCCCAAAACCAGCATCCCAGCATGACTCAAGGTAATGAGGTAGTAGGAAATGCAGGTGTGTGCTGACTTCCAGGTAGCAGCCCTGCAGATTTCTTGGATAGGGACATCCCTGGAAGCAACGGTATGTCTGGTCAAATGAGCTCAAAGCACTACAGGAGGCTCCCTACCAGCCAACCTACAGCAGTGGTCGATGCAGGATGAGATCCAATTGTCTGCTTCGCTGCTGGTCTTCCAGGAATGGCTTCAGCGTAAATAACAGCTGGTGAGCCTCTCCCCAAACTGCAGCCATGCACTCTACAGTTAGACAGCACCCTCCAAAGGTCCAGGGTATGGAGCCAGCGGTTGGCCTCCGAAGATGGCTTAGTAAAGTATAACGGTAAGTTAATTACCTGATTAAGGGGAAACTCTGACACTACCTTCAGGAAAAAAAGTTTGGGTTGAGGTGAAGGATGACTGTCCCTGTGGAAGATCAGGTAGGGAGACTCCATTAAGAGTGCCTGGAGCTCCCCAATCCTTCTGGCTGACATGATAGCCTACAAGAAGACAGTCTTCCACGATAGGTGTGACATCTCACATCTGTGCACAGGCTCAAATGGGTTGCCCATGAGCACAGCCAACACCAGCAGTACGTCCCACAGTGGAGGTGGTTCATGCACTGGAGGGGACAGGCAGTCCAGGCCCTTGAAAAAGCAACCGACCACCTTCTCCTGGGCCACCGTCAGCTTACCAGCCCGTGACCAGTACGCAGAGATGGCTGCCAGATACACCTTACAGATCATCACTCGCAGTACCAGCTGAGAGAGGAATCAGAGATGGTCCAAGATGCTCACCACAGGGCGGGCAAGGGGATCAAGCCCCTTGCCCTGGCACCAAATGGAACTTCTGCAAGTTTACAACAAACACATACTTATTAACACAAAGAAAGTAAAGCAAAATTCAGCTCCTTGGTTTTCCTGTGAGTTAGCGAAATTGAAAAGAACGAAAACACAAGTGTGGGAACATGCCCGTAAATCATGCCTAAATCAAGACTGGGATGATTAAGAAAAGTAAGGAATTCTTATGTCAGGGCAGGTAGAGAAGCAAAAAAGATTATTTTATTGTAAAACATTAGAGGAAACAGCTGGAGATGCAACAAAATTTTGGAGAATAATAAAAGAACTGAATGGTCAAACAAAAAAAATCTAGTTGATTAAATAATATTAAAATACCAGGTTACAAAGGGCAGGAATCATTAGCTGATATATTTAATTAATACTTTGCTAATTCCGGTAATTTTTTTGACAGTTTTGACGTGATGATGGAGGAACAGAAGAGTGGGTAAAAACAGAGGATCATCCAGATTTTTATTTTAACAAAATTGAAGAATACGAAGTGCTCGATATCCTTTTAGCTTAAAAAACAAATAAGAGTTGTGGCCCAGATGGACTGACCCCATCCCTTTTAAAATGTTCTGCTCTCCAGATAGCCACTCCACTTATAAACTTATTTAACTGGTCTTTAACAGTGGGACTGTGCCTGGAGATTAGAAGCTGGCCAGGGTTATTCCCATTTTTAAGGGGGGGGGGGTAGCCCTGGACAGCTGACCAATTACAGGCCGATATCCTTACTATCCCAGGTATCAAAAGTGTTTGAAAGAATTGTAGTTAAACAACTATCTGATAATATGAATAGGAATCAGTTGTATGATAAATATCAGTCAGGATTTCATAGCTCTAATGGTACGGTGGTCTCTGTGTCGAGGGTCTTGGATGAGGTCAGCGAAGCTATGGACTCCGGTAAACTGACTGGGGCTATCTCTGTTGACCTCTCCAAGGCCTTCGACATGGCAGACTGCCAAATACTACAGCAAAAACTGGCAGGTTTGGGGGTCACCTATAGCATAAAAATGGTTTGGATCTTACCTGAATGGACGTGTGCAAATGACAAGGGTGAATGAGGAGGTTTCAACACCATCGCCTGTAGCCCAAGGGGTACCTCAGGGTTCAGTGCTTGGTCCCCTGTTGTTTCTGATGTATCTCAATGGCTCTGGTAGTAGTGTGTTGGGCTCAGTGTATCATTGTACGCTGATGACTCAATGATATACCCCTCGGCCTTAACTATATCAGAAGTACAAACTAGTTTGCAGGCTAGTTTTACTGGCTTACAAAAGCATTTCTTAAAATCTAGGCTCAAAATAAATACAGCAAAAATGAAGAGTATGGTTTTGGGCATAAAACATAAGCTAAAGGATTGTCCAGATTTAACAACTGTGAATGCAGGGGGACAAAGGCCGGAACCTGTAAAATCTTATAAATATCTGGAATATTGGATTGATCCCTCGAGCTCGGGCAGTGTGCATGTAGATAACCTTATAAAAGTGGTTGGAAAAAAAGTGGGGATACTTTAAAGAATAAAAACTGTTTGGGTGGCAGTGTGATTAAAAAGAGTGTAGAATCTCAGATCTTTCCCTTACTACATTATGGAGACGTCCTATACGACTATTCTAATAATGAAAAAATTACAAAAACTAGATGTGTCATATAACAGACTTGCTAGGCTGATTTTACAATGCCATAAGGATACACATCACTGCCAAATGTACAACAGCCTAGGTTGGATCTTTTTTTTTTTTTTGTTAGTTGTTTAACCAGGACTAGCACAGTAAGCTGAAAGCTTTTTTACAGGTGTGACCTGGGAGCACAGGGAAGTTAAGTGACTTGCTCAGGGTCACACAGTCTGCAAGTGGAAGCTGTGGGATTCAAACCCAGGTCTGGTCTGCTGGATGTCACCAGATTTGCAGCTCAGAGCCCTAAACCACTGCGCTATACTGCTCCTTGGCAGAGAGACGTCCATTACATAAATTTGTATCTGCATACAAAAGTGTCTAAAGGTGGGATCCACATGCAGATGAGGAAAATAAATACTCCCCTTAGAAAATCAGTCTGTCATGAGCTTGTTGTCCCAAAGACAAGATTAAAAAGGTCTAACTACTTTTTTAGTTAACTGGTTCTGTCATGGAAGGAGGCATCCTTGTAGCCCACTGGGCTACCTACCGCACCCGCAGTTCGCCTCCTGCATGCCTGGACACCACTCTGCACCTCTCTCAGCACCAAGGAGCTTGCTGCCACCAGCTCCCTGGAATCAAGCATCACGTATGGCCTATACACAGCCCCAGCCTTCCTGGCTGCTGCTCCTGCTGCCAAATGTTTCGCCCACCCCTTCCCCTCCCAGGCCACCTGCACGCCTGGACACCACTCTGCGCCTTTCTCAGTGCCAAGGAGCCTGTTGCCACCAGCCTCCTGGAATCAAGCATCAGGCTTCCTTGTAGCCCACTGGGCTACCTACCGCACACGCGGTTCACCTCCTGCACGCCTGGACACCACTCTGCACCTCTCTCAGCACCAAGGAGCCTGCTGCCACCAGCCCCCTGGAATCAAGCATCAGGCGTCCTTGTAGCCCACTGGGCTACCAACCGCACCCACGGTTCGCCTCCTGCATGCCTGGACACCACTCTGCACCTCTCTCAGCGCCAAGGAGCCTGCTGCCATCAGCCCCCTGGAATCAAGCATCAGGCGTCCTTGTAGCCCACTGGGCTACATACCGCACCTGCAGTTCACCTCCTGCATGCCTGGACACCACTCTGCGCCTCTCTCAGCACCAAGGAACTTGCTGCCACCAACTCCCTGGAATCAAGCATCAGGTATGGCCTATACACAGCCCCGGCCTTCCTGGCTGCTGCTCCTGCTGCCAAATGTTTCACCCACCCCTTCCCCTCCCAGGCCACCCTTAAATACACTTAAGCTCCTCCCTCTCCTACCCCATTGGCTCCTAGTACTAGTGCTCTGAGCTTAAAGCTTTGTGTCTCCCCTTTGCTGATCCTGCCCTCCCCTTAAAGGCATCCTCACTATAAAACACTTTCTCCTTAAAGCCCTGCTCTTTGTTTCCCTGGCTGTGGTTTTATAG
Organism: Neoceratodus forsteri; assembly: GCA_016271365.2. Taxonomy (NCBI): domain Eukaryota; kingdom Metazoa; phylum Chordata; order Ceratodontiformes; family Ceratodontidae; genus Neoceratodus; species Neoceratodus forsteri. The sequence continues at coordinate 705,449,629 of CM057459.1, read as the reverse complement.
CTCTAGATAGTACTGTTTCATTAGCTATTGTAATAAATCCAAGAGATGGCTTCCTCAGCCCCCCTCCCCTCACTGGCTACATCTTCCTTCCGACAGTGGAGCCAATTTTGGACCCCAGGAAAGACTCATCCTGCCCGAATACTCCTATAGGACTGGAAATAAGTCCAACAGTGTCTGCAAACCAGTTAACTTCCTCCAAAGGCAGTAATCCTTACACATTTCCAACCCTTCACACCTCCTACTGCCCAACATTCTCTAAGCAGACCCCCCCTTACCCTCTCTGTTAGGGTAGTATTATCTGCTCTGATCAACTTCTGCTGCCCACCAAACTCCCGCTACACTGCCCTTGATAGTGTCCAAGGCAAACAACCAAACAAAGCCTTCCTAAGATTCCTGGTAAGATGTCTCAGGAAATTATTAGTACTACTGCTACTCTGTGCAGGCAGTGTGGAATTAAACCCAGCCCCCCACACACACACTGCTAACTGCCACGGGGGAACTTCCACAGCTAAAGGGTCTGAGCTACCTGCATACAGTATGAACGTGCAGCCTTGCCAACAAACTTGACCAGGTCCATGCCTGGGTACTACATGCCAAGCCTGATGTAGCAATGCTCTCGGAAAACTTTCTGAAAAATACTTTACCTGACAAAACGTTTAACATACCAGGATACAACTTGATCAGGTGTGACAGTTTGACCAGAGGTGGTGGTGTTGCCATATATATTAAAGATAAATTCCTAACCACCGATATTATCCGCACATCAATGCCCAAAGAATTTGAATGTCTTGCCTTCAAAATTACCCTCTCGCCTGGTATAGCCTTATTGGTAGCTGCATGTTATAGACCTCCTACAGCGGGCCAGTGTATACTGCCCATATTCACACTCTCCTGGAAAAAGCGAACACGGAATGCATTATCATGGGTGATCTTAACCTTAATTGGAACGACGCCAGCACAAACAAGCTGAAGGACTTCTGCAACGAGCATGGGCTCACTCAGATTATCCCTGACGTTACACGACCCAACAAGAATAATCCTGAGCGAAGTTCACTTCTGGACCTTATACTTGTCAACAAGCCACATAATTATCTCTCGTGCAGGGGTCTTCCACAATGATCTGAGCGATCACTGTACAGTCGCCTGCGTTAGGTGCTCCCCACACCTCCCCTCCACCTCTACTTTCAAGCTTAAGCACAACCTAAAATAATTCGGTCTCCCGGCCTTCCTGACAGATCTTGGGAACATAAAGTGGCAGGATTTTCACCTTACACCCTCTGTGTCTGAAGCATTCTGTATTTTCCAGGATCTGCTAGTAAACGTTATCAACCAACATGCACCCTTAAGGAAAATCAAATCCAGGAAACGTGCACCTGATTGGTTTAGCCCACTACTTAAGAGGGCCTTACAGCATAGAGAGACACTTTGGAAAAGGACTAGGAAGTCATAGTCTGACTCAGACTGGCTCTCTTTCCGAGTAGCCAGAAATGTCTGCACCAAACTGGTAAGGTTGGAAAAACAACAGTTCTTCCAGTCAGCCCTGGAGGCAAACAAAAACTGTTCCACCAATTTTTGGCAGATATGGAGAGAGGCTGAGGGACATTCCCCTGCCACCCCGCTACCAGCCAAAATTGTGGCAAATAACACCTCCTACACAGATAGGTCCGAGATCCTCAATCAGATCAATAACCACTTCGCCACTGCAGGCCTCACATTCAACACGTCACCTGTTAGTAAACTGAGCACCACAAGCACCGCCAGCATAGCTACTAGACCAACCACAGCCCCCCTACTGGCCCCCCCCTTCAGGTTCCAGCCAGTCTCCTACAAACAGGTGGAGGACCTGCTCCTCTCGCTGGACACCAAAAACAGCGCTGGTGCCGATTCGCTTGAACCCTTCTTAAAAGAAGGTTCTTATCTGCCCATCTCTTTAACAGCTCATTATCCCAAGGGGAATTGCCGCCTAGCTGGAAAACCGCGCACATTATCCCCCTGTTCAAGTCAGGAGACCCCACTGACTTGAACAACTGTAGGCCTATTTTGTTGCTTCCTGTTTTATCCAAGCTACTTGAAAAAACTGTTAACTCTCAATTAAGGGAGTACTTGGATCATGAGAAAATCCTCAATCCAGTCCAATCAGGTTTCAGACCCAAGCACAGTACCGTGTCTGCTCTTGCCAACGTGTCAAATGACTGGCTAAAAGCCCTGAAAAGTAAACAGCACATCTATGCACTCTTCCTTGACCTCAGCAAAGCATTTGATACGGTTGATCATTCCATACTCCTTGATTCCCTGATTAGCATCGGTCTAACCTCTGCTGCAGTAAAGCAGTTCCGCTGCTACCTCACAAATCGTAAACAGCAAATTAAAGCCCAAGGGAAATAATCCCCACTAAAATTACTGCCCTGAGGTGTTCCACAAGGTTCCATTTTGGGACCTATCCTCTTCGCCCTTTACATCAACTGCATCGACTCTGGCCCGTCTGCTGGAAACGTTCATCTTTTTGCAGATGACACAGTCCTCTACACAACCAACCCCTCCTTGGACATTGCGTACAAGGAGCTACAGCAGGATTTTATCATCCTCCAGCACAACCTGCTGAATCTAAAGCTCTTGTTAAATGCAAAAAAAACAAAAGCTACGATTATCTCTCCATCCCACAATACGGGGATACCTGGGACCCCACAGATTATTACCCTCCTTAATGTACCACTAGAGTTAGTGGATAAATTTAAATATCTGGGAGTCTGGTTGGATAACAAACTCACCTTCGGTGTACATCTAAGCGAGTTAGCAAAAAAGCTAACGCAGCACCTCGGTATTTTCTACCACATAAGACACCTACTCACCCTGAAAGCTAGAAAGTGGCTGGTTCAAACAACCTTTCTACCCCTGATTGATTACGCCGACTTCCTATACAGCCATTGCCCCCAATATGTGCTCCAAAAGCTGGATACACTCTATCATCGCGCAATGATATTTGTTCTTGACTTGCACTTGCTGACTCATCACTGCTCGTTGTACCAAGCATTAGATTGGCCGTGCCTCTCCACGAGGAGGCAAATAAATGCCCTCATGTGGCTATTCCGGGCTTTGTTCAACAAACTGCCACCCTATATCTGTGACCTGTCTGAATGTTCAAAGGGTGCGTACGGACTAAAGAACTCCTCCTTTGTCCTCCTCAAGCTACCACGAACAAGGACATGTCTTGGCTCAACTGCCATTAGCTCCTTTTTACCAGTGCTTTGGAATAACATACAAAAATTACTTAAAATCTCCCTGCTGCCCAGCCATTTTATATTTAGGGGGCTGCTCTACAGAGGCCTTAAAAAATGGCGTGTGATTGTTTCCGGTAAAGCCTTACCCTGCTCAACTGAGTCCCTTAACCTCTATAATCCTGGGCCGCCTATTTCCCGTGTCGGCCTGCATCCCTTTAGGGAAACCACCTCCCCCCCGCCTACCTCCCCCCTCTCATCAATTAGCTTTGCAGGGGGCCTCATTCTATTAGGCTGCCCTATCTTCCCTCTCTACTATCTCTACTATGTGCCTGATACCCTTCCTTCCCACTGCCCTTCTCTATGTCCCTCCTCCCTCTCCTCACTTGTACTCAAGCTACAACCTGTATACGCTGCACTTTAAATGCCTATATTTGCACTTGCTTTATATGTCTGATTCATCCAAGTACTAATTTTGTATATTGTAACTGCCTGTATCGATGTCTACTTTTGTATAAAGTGTTGTCTACTGTAAGTAAAAGTGTCCTCTGTGTCCAACCCATCTTGAAAATGAGCTTGCTCCATGATGTTACTGCCTGGTTAAATAAAGTTTGATTGATTGGAATAGGCTGCCTGTTGAATTCCAAAATGTCCACCAATTCATGTTATAAAACAGTGTTTTTTGCGTTTTTTTGCATTATCTATTTATTCTCCCCCAGCGTCCAATCGGCCTCTCCTTCAGGCCACCAAGGACTGGCTCACCTCCCCGAAAACCCCCATCACCGACTCCCGCATCATATTGCAGCCTTTCCAGGGTAAACTGACGTATCCCTTCGTCGGATGGGTTCTCTCCTTCTGGAGAGAAAGTGCCTTGCTGCTTACCTTTCTTGGCACTAGGTGATGCTGAGGTCAGTCCCAGCTGTCCAGGGTCTCCATGGTGGCAAGGGTCCGGAGGCAGTCATCATCCGGTCAATCAAGACACCATTTTCTCTGTTTTTCTTGGACCCAACTGTTGCGCCACTTCTGTAGTGCTCCCGGTCTCCACCAGGGGCCTCTACAGAGCGAGGCAAACTCCCAACCCACCCTAGGAGAGAAGGGCAGTCCTCCGGACGCTCAATCCTCTCCTTCCCCAGCCGACCTCCAGCGTCCTGCGTCAGTTCTCAAACTCGGGTAGCGGGCGTGGCGTGAGGTGTGGCATCCAGCGCCTCAACCCTCAGCGTCACCGGGCTGGCTAAAAACAGTGGTTTTTGAAAAAACTGCAAGTACAGTTAAAGACTGTTGTGTTGCTATAAGTATGAATGAACTGTAAATTTCATAAATGTATTGTAACTTTTATTTTTGCATTAAGTATGTATATGTGGAACTATGTGTAGTGTTTTGTCTAATTAGATTACCTAGGTCACCATTTTAAATGAGTTTTTAACTCAGTGATTTAACCTATAATAAAAATGAAAAAATGAAATGAAAAAATGGAGAATCTTTTCCATTTAAAGGCATAACACCAGCGACTAGATTCCTTCCAGGAGGCCTCCACAACATGGAGTACTTCATCCGAAAGACCCAAGGCCTGTAACTCTAGCCATTCGAGAGCCAAGGTGTGAAGTGAAAGGATTGCAGGCAAGGGTGCAGAACCTTCACCTGTTGTCTGGTTAGCAGATCCTGGTGGAGAGGCAGCCACCCCAGAGGTCTGCTGCTTTGGTTGAAGAGATTCAGGTACCAGAACTGCTGTGGCCAGTCTGGAGCTATCAGGATCATCCACGCCTTGTTCTTCCGGGCCTTGACCACTACCTTGTGGATCAAGGGGAAGGGAGAGAAGGCATACAGGAGGCCTCAGGTTCAGGGCCTCGTAAAGTTATCCCCCAACAATGCCCTGGACCGTGGGAGGTGGGCACAAAATAGCTTCAGTCTGGCATTCTCCAAGGAGGCAAACGGGTCTACCATGGGAGTGCCCCACAGAGAGAACAGGTGGTTCACCATCTCCTGATTCTGGGACCACTCATGTGACATTTCCCCTACCCCATGAGAGCATCTAACAAATAACTGTTCTCTCCTGTGTCATGGATTGCTAGGAGATCTGCACCCAGGCTGCACATGAGGGTCCAGGTGTGGAGAGTCTCCCTATACAAGGGAAGAGAATGAGTTCCGGCCTGCCTGTTCAGGTAGAACTCGGTCACAGTGTTGTCTGTCTGGACCTGCACAAGCCTGACCCCTGACTAGGGGAGCGAATTCCATCAGTGCCTGTCACACTACACAGAGCTCCAGTCTCTGATGACCATCACCACCAACTGCTGCTCAGCTGGGAGGTGAAGGAGGACTGCATCAAAAACTCCCATCACAGAGTAAGCAAAACTGTCCATCAAGGCATAACTAGCCTGGTGGAGACCCACGGATGCTGCAGCGTACACCTTTTTTGTGGTGTGGACAATCTTACATAACTACCTGACCAGAGACCTGTTCACGTCCCTTGGTTTCCAGACCTGCAGACCCCCGAATCAGTCACCAACCCCTCCACAAAGGGAGCCAGCCCAGTGGCACTGAGGGTTGAGGTGCTGGACGCTACACCTCACGCCACGCTGGCGACCTGGGTTTGAGAATGGACTGGGGCCACTGGGGGTCGGCAGGGGAGGGATCCGGAAGGGATTGAGCGTCCGGAGGACAGCTCTCCCTTCCCAGGGAGGGATCCGGGGTTTGCAGCACTCCTAGGTGGCTCCTGGTGGTAGCCAGGGGTAGTGCCAGGAACATGTGGCACCAACAGACGTGGGGGTGGAGCGGCTGCAGATGTCATTGCATGTCTGTGCTCCAAGGGAGCAACCATCAAGGAAAAAATCCCTGGTGGACCAGGGAGGCAATGAGGGCTCTAGGGACCGAACCCACCTCCCCAGTACTGAACCATCTCTCCTCTGGCCTTCCCCTGGTGACAACCAGGACCAACCCTCTAATTATGGAAAGGCCACCACGTAGGTGGGCGGAACAGCCCCCGGGGGGTGATCCAGGGAACTGGAAGGTCCTGGGTGGGGGATGCCCGGGGAAAGAGAGGTCTCAGGTGGGGAGTAGTGGCTAGGTCAAGCGAGCACCTCTGAGAGATGCCCTGGCCAACCGAAGTAGTAAACAGAATTTGAAAAAAGAAAACCTCCGCAGAGGGGTAGTCTGAGAATCCAGAAGGAGACCCAATAGGGACCACATACTTGCAGACTATACGGATAAAGGGTGCCAGGCAGGATGCTGGATGCTGCCAAAGCTCCAACACCAGTCCCAGAATGACTTCACCCATGCGAAAGGCAACCCCTGGGGATTTGTCCCTAGATAAAATGTCCATAAAGAGGTACTTAAACCTTTTCTGGACTGGCTATAGTGGGACTGACAGACTCCCATATTAAGTGGAGAAGTGCACCCAATGACAACTGGCCATGCTCGGTGGACAGCTCCTTGACTGATCCCCTGGTCAAAAATGAGAGTCCCTGAGGAGGCCATGGACTCGTGATCAGAGTCATCAGAAGACTCCTCAAAAATGACCCTCGAATGTTTCTCGCCGTGGACCACCTGGGTACCCTCGACCTTGGTGATCTGCACTGACAGATGGCCTAGCAAGCCAGAGGCCTAACGGGTTTCCTTGGTCTTGCCTGAGGATGAGGAAGTGAAGGAGCATTGATAGGCGTGCCTCCTGGTCGCGTGGCATTGACAGCAAGAACACCTCAGCTGAGACATCAACCGGATGATCAATGGCAAAGGGAGCCTTCCGGCTAGTTGTGGTATATCACATGCCTACTCATGTTAAGCAGCATGGATGCAGAAGGCTAGACTGCTGGTGGAGGCTGCTCCAGCTGAGGACCAGACAGGGACACCTACCTATCTATGTCCCCCTGAGTGAGGAGTGGTACCACCGGGGTTCTGCGAGATCAATTCCTCAGCCTCAGCAGACTGACAGGCTCAAGGAAAATCTCCATGACCTGTTTGATGGGAGTCGAAGTTGACTGGCTCGATGGAGGTACCGAAGAGCCCTCAACTTGCCCCTCAACCGAAGGGCGCTCAACTATTGTCAAGCCATCTGACAATTCGTGAGGCAGGGAGGACACTGATCTCTCCTGGTCTCACTATCAGCACTGGTGGCATCTGTGTTTGGAACCACAGCGGGCAGGGCTCTCCCCAGGGTCTGGAAGACATGTCCAGGAAGCCTCTGGTGACTGACCCTCCCGAAGCTGGCCCCAGAGAACAGTAATGAGACCAAGGAGGTGCCCACTGTGGCAGCCACTGCTTCTGCCTCAAGAGTCACAAGCTGCTGAGCAGACCCAGCCACAGCTGAGGACTTCTTGCAGCCCTTAGGGCAGTCCTTCAGATCCCATTCCGAAGGCAGAGTGACAGCAGGAGCTTCCTGTCCTCGAGGGACGCAGGAGACATGCTGAGACAAAGGCCGCACCGGGCCATGTCGTGCTGCCTGCTCAGGCAGTACATGCACCATGTCATGCATGTCGGTGACCAACATCTTCTGCTGGCGCTGAACGGAGTACTTGAATCCTGGCTTCCATTTCTCCATTGATGAGGTATGAGGCGAGTCAAACGAACTGAGGAAAGAAAGTTGAATAACTAGAAAAACTTCAAAAACAAAGTTCGCCTATGTTGCACTACATTCTTAGCGATAGCTGTGAAGGAGGTGACCTGTTACTCAGGCAGAAAGAAAGATTTTACTTCATGGATGGAGTCAGGGGATATACTGCACGGGTGGTGGGAGAAGCTTAGCTTAAAGATGTCTGGCAAATCAGACTGTTCCAGTGGAACTGCCAGAGTGTGGACAGACGGATAGCGAACTATATCCATGCCCCTAGAACCAACGTTTCGGTGCTCATAAAACAAGCTCCTCCTTTAGGGTACATTGGCTTGTATCTATAAAATTAAAATGTACATTTACAATATTTATAGTAATAAGTTTGATACCGGTGCATTTTAAAAATGTGTGTGTAAATGTGAACACAGATTATATAAGACACATTTGTGCTACACAATAAATGCATTATATTTCTTTAAGCAATAGCTTCCTAAGTCTGCAAACCAAATTAAATGACATATTTTTGCCTTATAGCTTGTGCTGATTTCTAATTCCTATTTTCAGTTATGTAAGTACACTGTTTGGTCAAAATATTCTCTGAGTTACTTTAGTCTATTTCTAGAATTAATTAAGCCAAGACAGTACCTTAGTGCAGCCACCAAATCCTGCGATACAATAATGTCACAGATAAAGTTGTCTTTTATATACTTGGGGCGGGATATTCAGACTGCGCCAGGCTGTGGCGCAAGCCTGGGCACAGCGCAACTTGAATGCGCAGGGGTGTTGACAGGGTGATATTCAATGGAGCTGCGCCATGGCAGAGCATCATTGAATATCGCTCCTTGGCCACCCGCAGTGCGCATGGTGCAGTGGCACTGCGCCAGTGCAAGTGGCCAGAGTGGAGCAGGGGGATGTGCTAGTGCAAGTACCATTGCGTTAGGTGCAACTACCGCGATATTCAAAAGTGCACATGCAAATGGGGCCATAATGTATGCAAGGCGCAAATGGGGCCATTTGCATAACATTATGGCCCCATTTGCATGTAGGTGCACCGATCCCCGGAGACTTGCACCTGGCGCCCTGCCAGGCTGCAGCCATCGGGGACCGACGCCCCCTGCACAAGCGGCAAAGTGCCCCACTGCCCAATCGTGGGCATATGTTGATATGAATAGTCCCATATCCCTGGTGGTCCAGTGGACCGCTTGCAGCCCGATCACGGGCATATGTTTTATAGAACAGTCCTGTATCCCTGGTGGTCCAGTGGACCGCTCACAGCCCGATCGCGGGTATATGTTTTATAGATCAGTCCTATATCCCTGGTGGTCAAGTGGACTGCTCGCAGCCCGATCGCGGACATATGTTTCATAGAACAGTCCTATATCCCTGGTGGTCCAATGGACCGCTCACAGCCCGATCGCAGGTGTCAGTAATAAACTATGACAAACCAAACCACCTCTGGTGGTCCAGCGGTAACCCCCTCCCCACTGAGTCCCACCCCCGGTCAGCAGCGGTGGCAGCGCCCACCGGCACCACCCCACCGCCACCGACCGACTCCATACTGTGGACTGTATTTCACTGGTCCACAGCGGAGCTAATGGGCGCGTAGCCCATACCTAATATTACAGTCCAGAAATGTGAATGGATCCACTCACATAACTGACCATGTAGTACGGTACGGGCTGCACGCCTACTGGCTCACTCTGTGGACCAGTGGGCGACAGCCCAGCAGTACGGAGTCAGTTGGCGTGTGGCGGGCGGCAAGCTGGTGGCGCTGCCGCCACCGCTGACCGGGGAGCGGTGGGGCACAGTGGGCGGGTGAGGGGGTACCGCTGACCAACAGGGTTGGACTGGTTTGTCATAGGATATTACTGACACCGCGATCAGGCTTCAACGGTCCACTGGACCACCAGGGATACTGGACTGATCTTTACTACAAATGCTCGCTGATCGGACTACGAGTGGTCCACTGGGCAGACCACCATGGATATTAAACTGATCTTTATTACAAATGCCCGCCATCAGGCTGCGGCGGTCCACTGGACCACCAGGGATATTGGACTATTATTTCTACATACGCCCACGTATTACATGGGGGTGCCACTACTAAGGTGCCACGAGTCTGGTGGCCACCCGCCGCGACAGCTGCTGTGTTGGCGCCCAACACGGGCAGCTCACCTGTGGGTGGCCAGCTGTTGCTCCTTTTTTTTGGCTCACCTGTGTGCAGGCGCAGGTAGGGGTTCGCATGCATGGGCTCAGCACATCCCGGGCTGAATATCAGGATGTGTGGAGACGCATGGGCACACCTTCCCCCGCGACGTATGTACATTACTGATGCATCACATCGGGACGGTGCCAGGCTCAATCCCCCTTTGAATACTGCGCCGGGACGCATCAGTGGGTTGCACATGGCGCAGCCCTTCTGAATATCCTGCTCTTGGTATTTAAATGAAATGTCCACCATTTAAAGTAGAAGCTGCTTAATCAAGATGCCCTGGCGGCAGACTTTTCTTCTTGATTAAGCGGCTGTCCTTATTAACAGAAGCTGGCTTTTGTAATGCAAAACTAAACTGAAACACAACCCAAACCTACCCTGAAGTGCTCTCTCTCTCCCCCATTCTAGTGCAGTTTCTTTACCTAATACTGTTATTTCTTTACCAAATACTGTTCCGACTGTACACTACTCGTCCGTCCCCCTCCCCACTTGTGCCAAGTGTACAGTACAGTACTGACTTTGTGATGCTTGTACGCTATCCGGATTTATGATAAAGACTGCCATTTCAGTCTGCAGTTTCAGGCTGCTGCTGTGTGCTAAGCTTCTTTACTCTCTCTGTGCTGGGGACAGCAAGTCAACAAAAGAAACAAGCACTTGTCAATGCCGAATGTTCGGTTGCAGGTATTTGCAGTGGTGTTTGGTACTGGTACTGGCTTCAGAGAAGAGAGGAGGCAGCAGTGAGAGCACCAGGTACCACATGGTGGAAGCTGCGCCGTAAATGGTCCCAGGACTGATCCCTGAAGTACCCAGCTAGTCACCCTTCTCTCCTCGGATTGGATCCCATTACCACTACCATCTACCTCCTGTCCGTCAGCTGGTTTCTAACCCAGTTTATCAGCTTGTGCCCCGTGGCCAGACTACTGATCTTGTTAATCACTGTTGGACGTTGTCGAAGGCTTTGCTGCAATCAAGGTAGGTGACATCAACCGTCCTTCCCTGATTTACTTCCTTAATGAGGCATTAGGGTTTCCAACCCTAACGCCCCACCCCCACCACGCAGAGACTGACAGGCGTTGGGGGCGTGCCTTTGGGTAGTCCGCTGTACACTCATGCCATTCCACCCCCACCATGCAGACACTGACAGACACTGCGGTGTGCCTTGGGATCTTCGGCACCAACACTCACCCCATCCCATAAGGAAATAAGCTGAGACAGGTGAAGTATATGAGAGTAGAGTGAACGTTAGGGCCAAAGACCCCAGGCACACCCTGATGCCTGTCACTGGCTGCAGGATGAGAGTGGAATGGCATAAGCATTATGGCCGATGACCCCAAGGCACACCCCCTATGCCTGACAGTCTCTACAGATGCGAAAACACATTTTGGGCAGGATGTGAAAAATTACAGCTATATTGTTCATGAGGTGGTGTGAAAAACTGGCAATGTTGAATATTTGGAGTTAAAATACGAAAATTTGCCAAGGTTATGCACATGTGTAGCGAAATTTCAATGACCCATGTAACTCTGGTGTTTTTCAGTATTTTTGTACCAGTTTTCAACATGGCCTTTTTGGGACCCCACCTCATGAACAGTGACACTATGATTTCATTAATCCATCCCGAAAGCTGACTTGCACAGCAACCGCGCCATTCTGTGCCACAGGTGTGAAAACACGTTTTGGGCAACATGTGAAAAATGACAGCTCTACTGTTCATGAGGAGATGCGAAAAAATGGCAATGTGCAAAATCTGCAGTGAAAATATAAAAACTGGAGATTACACAGTGTAGTGAAGAAACTGTACCACACCGCAATAGTAATCGGTTATTTTGGATTTTCACCAAATTTTCAACATGGCTTTGGACCTTTCCTCATGAACACTTGGCACTGCCATTTTATTAACTGGTCCTGAAAGGTGATTCCACGCAGTGAATGAAAAATCACCTTTCCGGACTGAGTAACAAAATGACAGTGGCAGTGTTCATGAGGTGAGGTCCCAAAAAGGCTATGTTGAAAATTTGGGGCAAAAATTCCAAAATATGGCTGCGATATAAACATAAGTCGAACCCCCCACTGACAGCCATTATACAGTGCTTACCTTGGTTATTCAGTTTGTGCTTCGGCTTTGAAGAGTGCAGACGTGTCCTAGACCACAGAAGATCGCAGCCGCCGACCTCCGGAGGTAAGTATGAGGTGGGGGTACAGGGAGCTGGGTGCGTAGTGGGAGGGCCAGGATACGAGAGGGAGACGGGAGAGACAACAAGGGACCATTTTCTTTTTTTCAGGTGTATATATATATATATATATATTAAAAAACAAAGTTGGGGGACCGTTTTCTTTTTTACAAGGAAACATAAACATAGACTTTGCCAAAAGATAAGGAGCTCTTGGTCCACCCAGTCTGGCCATTTCTAAAAAGGGGGCTACAGATATGGGGATACTGGGACTGGGCTCCCCTGTATCCCAGAATACTTGGGGGGTACAGATATGGGGACACTGGGTGTGGGCTCCCCAGTATACCTCAGTGGCAGTGCAGTTTTTTTTTGTTTTGTTTTGTTTTTATTGCCGACATGGGGATTGGACACCCCAATGTCAACTTTAACAGAAAGCCGCACCGTGGTAATGTTGAGGTGGGGAGGGGAAGGGCAGAGAAGTGAGGGAGAGGGGAGAGAAAGCCGCAACGCAGCTAGTATTGAGGCGGGGAGAGGCAAGAATCAAGCACTGGGAGAGAAAGCTGCATCACAGCTAATGTTGAAGCCTTCGGTGGGGGTCAGAGGAGCAAAGACAGGAAGAGAGAATACAGCGTCCGGAACTCCGGCCATGCGCATTAGTGTGCACTTTAATGCACATGGTCGGAGTTCAAGCAACAGAAAGAAATGAAGCGCTCCTATTGGAGCAATTCATTTCTTGCAAGTGCAGCATACGCCACGTCAGCAAAGCTGGACTGCTGTCACGACCAGAGTGCCTGGTCATTGGTGTACACTGCCAAACCCATTGCAGTTTCAGCTGTAATTGGCTTGGCAGTGTCACACCTCTCATTTGCTGTACAGTACCAAGACGCTTCTTGCGCAAGCACAAGTGAATGCAAAAAAAGACTGCCTTTAGTTTGCTCTGGTTTTGCGAGTGCAAGGGAAGGAAAGAGAGAAAAATAAAGAAACTGCCACTTCAGCCAGCAGTTTCAGGCTGCTGTCGTGTGCTAGATTTCTTTACTCCCTCTGTGCTGGGGTTGGCATCGTAAAAAAAGAAAACAAGCATTTGTCAATGCCGAATGTTCACTGCTGGTTTTGCTGTTGTACTGGGTCTTGTCTGTACACACATTTTTACTATATATTTACCCAGGACACAGCAGATGAGATGCAAGATCTCATTTTCAGTGGTGTCCTGCTTTGACAAATTGTAATTACCCAGGATAGGGCAACTGAGAGACAATATTCTACTTTTAAGTGGGCTCCCACATTTTGACCCCAAATATCCAACAGTTTTTTTATGACCTGACGTTATGATCAAGACTGCTGAAACTTCTGAAATCCCATCTGAAAGGTGATTTCACTGGGCGACTGTAAAAATAAGTTTTGGAAGGAATTTGAAAAATGACAGTCACACCTGTTATGTCCAGGAAGTAGGGTAACACAAAGGATATGTTTAACATTAGGGGCCCAAATCTGTAAAAAAAAAATAAAAAAAATAAATAAATAAAAGTTATGACTAAATGTTGGAACAATTCGTTTCTTCATAACTTAGTTGATTTTTCACATTTTTACCCCAACTTTTCAACACAATATTTTTTTGACCACTCCTTCTGAGCATGACAGGTGTCATTTATGTAACAATGCCTGAAACGTCATTTTGTTTCATGAGTGTTAAAACACATTTTGGTTAGGGTTTGAGAAATGACAGCTGTAACACTCATGGGGTGGTGTGAAACAATTGCTATGTTGAAAAACTGGGGTCAAAATATTTAAAATTACCAGAGTTACAAGTGTGCACTGAAAAATTGCAACACAGACTCGCAACTTTGTTGTTTTGAATCTTTTTACCCCAGATTTTCAATGTAGCCTTCTTATGGGCCCACCTCAAGAACAATGGTGGAGAAAATGTTTAAAGCCAGCCCAAAAGGTGATTTTGCACGACAAGTAAGAAAACACATTTTGGCCGGGATTTGAAAAATGACAGCTGTCACATTCATGAGGTGCTATGAAGAAATGACCATGCTGAAAATTTGGGGTCAAACTATTGAAATCACCAAAATTACGAACCTGCGTTGATAAATTTCAATGTAGGCTCGTATCTTTCTTGTTTTTTAATATTTGCATCCCAAATTTTCAACATAGCCTTCTTATGATCCCACCTCATGAACAAGGATGGAGAAAATGTTTAACACCTGCCTGAAAGGCGATTTTGCGCAGCAACCGCGAAATCACCTTTCAGGATAGATCTGCCTAATTTCACTGCCATTGTTCATGAGGTAGGGTCTTAAAAAAGGCAAGTTGAAAATTTGGGGAAAAATATGAAAAAATGACCAAGTTATGCTAGTAAGTTCAACACCCCACTGAAATACATTAAACCACATATACCTAATTTCCTCAGTTCGCGGTCCGGCATTGAAGACTGAAGACGTGTCTGCAGTCCAGAGAGGATTATGACATCGGACCCCAAGTGGGTAAGTAAGGGCTTGGGGTGGGGTGGTGGGTGCTGAGTGGGAGGGTCAGGTGGGGGGACAGTAACAGCGAAAACAGCAAAATACATCGATGGACGTTTTTCTTTTTCACAGGGATTGTTAAAAAAAATATGAGGGACGGTTTTATTTCTGGTGCTGACAGTGGGGGATTGGACACCACCAGTGTCGGTGATATGTTTCACAGCACTGGGGGTGGGCAGAAGTAAAATGGGCAGGGGGGGTAGCAGATGGCAGGGGGATTGGACACCTCCGTGCTGGAATATTAACACGAGTTGGGCTGGGAGGGTATAGTTATGGCAGCAGCAGCAACAGACATCGATGGACAGTTATCTTGTTTTACAGGTTTTATTTAAAAAAAAAAAAAAAAAAAAACAATGGACAGTTTTCTTGATTTCAGGTGGCAACACTAGGGGGGAAAAAACACTAGAGGACTGGGCACCCCCCAGTGTCGGTATTATGTTAGGCAGCACCAGGGGTGGGCTCCTCAGTGCTGCAGAAGCAAAATGGGCAGGGCGTGGGTAGCGGCCATCATGGGGGATTGGGCATCCCTGTACTGGAATATTAACATGAGTGGGGCAGGGGGGGTGCCAGTTACAGCGGCGGCAGCAACAGATATCGATGGACAGTTTTCTTTTTGCAGGGTGTATTTAACAAAAAACTTAAATAAACAAACAACCATGACAGATGGTTTTCTTTACTTTAGGTGGTGACGTGGGGGGATGGGGCACCCCCAGTGCCAGTGTTATGTTTGGCAGCACTGGGGGTTGGCTCCCCGGTGTTGCAGAAGTAAAACAGGCAAGGTGGAGGGTAGCAGGGGGCACAGGGGACTGGGCATCCCTGTGCCGAATTATTAACATGGGTTGGGCTGGACAGCTGCAGTGGCAGCAATAGACATCGATGGACAGTTTTCACTTTTACAGGTGTAATTAAAAAAAAAAATTAAGCAGGCTGATTATGACAAATCAGCTGTGCTTGCTGGGTGGCAGTTCTGTAGAGCAAAGTAAAGAGCCGCCCTATGATTGGGTCAGCTCTCTCCTTTGAAGTACACAAAGTTTCTGCCCAGCAAGCCAGAACAGTGTCATGACCAGCCTGGCTGATGACTGGTGTGACACTGACAAACCCCTTGCAGACCACTCTGCATTGGTCTGACAGTGTCACAACCCTCAAAACCCACTCTCGCAGCAAAATGTTCACTGCACGTGCATGCACAATGATCATAAAAAGAGTGCTTTCGGTTTGCTCTGGTTCTGTGAGTGCAAGGGAGGGATAGAGAAAGGCAATGTGAAAGGAAGAACACAGGATAGAAACATAGAGTTTGATGGCAGATAAGGACCACTTGGCCCACCCAGTCTGCCCATTTCCCTACCTATTGGATAAGCTGCAGATTCTAGTTAACCAACAGCCTACTTCCTGCAACCCCCCACTATAATTGCCTTATGTCTGTCCCATGCATGCTTGAATTCCCCCAATGTTTTAGACCCCACAACCTCTGCAGGAAGGCGGTTCCATGCATCCATGGCTGATGTACCTGATGGTGGTTCACTTACATAGATACATACATAGATAAGGGCCTATGGCCCACCCAGTCTGTCCATTTGAGCTTGTAAGATCATTTTAAGTTTGTCTAGAAGTATTTTGCCCCTTACCCCCAACCTCCAGAATTCCCTTATGTCTATCCCATGCATTCTTAAATCACGTGATTGTTTCAGCCCCCACCACTTCTTCAGGCAGGGTGTTCCACTCGTCCACCACCCTTATCACCTCTTTAGGGAGTTACAGGCTGCTGCAGAAGTAGTTTATCAGCAGCAGACTGACCCCAATAGTCCCAAAAATCCAGCAGGTTCTAGCAGACCCATACCAATTAACAGGGTACAGCCACTTAATTAGTTCCTATGGGTATATCCCAATAAAGTGGACGACCCGTTTAGTGGCTTGTACTGTATTCACCATTTGTTCCTTAAAAAAACACTTGCACACATTCTCAGCATTGCTTCTTACAGCTATGCATCTCTCTCCATATAAATGAGAAAAATTTATTTCCAAACTGTGCCATATGCAGAACTAAGTACCCAGCATATCTAAACCTCATCACACAAGCAGTAGGATTAACATCTTGTCATTTAATTTGGTTACCAGAATTTTACAGATACAAACCAGTGTACCCTGAAGAAGGAGCTTGTTTTTATGTGCTTCAAAATGTTATATTTTTTGGAGTTGGTATTTTGAATAGTAGCATATCTGGTTTCACTATTGGTGGTACAGTAAATAGTGGAACTATAAAATCTCCTGGTGAGTGGGCCACTTTGTCCTGTCTGTTGTCTTTAATCCCCCAAACTGACCATGTCCTAGAATGCCTTACTGCATTTATACACTGGACCCATGCATCAAATACATGTAAAATCATGGCATAAAAAAGCAGACTTGCATTGCGGTTTGCTACCCAAGACAATGCTATTTCCTAATCAAGTGCAGCCTTGATTAGCAGAAGATGCTAATAAAACTGATTTGTTGCACTGCAGTAAAAATATCCAAACTGAGGTAATTTTTTCCAACAATTGTGGAAAAAAGTGCAGAGCTGTGGTAATTTTTCATGCAATGTATCACTTTTTCTCTGAAACTACGCTCTTCTGGACTGTCTTATAGATAAAAATAACCATTTAGTGAAACTGCACTTCAAACCTGGCTCGGTGCTATTCAAAAATGTTCATTAGCAAGGACTGCTAACCAAGTTTCTAGAACTAATTTATGCCTTAAAAATGCATTTATTTGGTCTGTTTTTGTTGTTAATAAATGCCCTTCCTCAA
Organism: Neoceratodus forsteri; assembly: GCA_016271365.2. Classification (NCBI taxonomy): domain Eukaryota; kingdom Metazoa; phylum Chordata; order Ceratodontiformes; family Ceratodontidae; genus Neoceratodus; species Neoceratodus forsteri. The sequence continues at coordinate 705,432,183 of CM057459.1, read as the reverse complement.
CTGTGGGTTAATGCAGGATATAACCATGGGTTCAGACCTTAGCTGACCAATCAGATTACAGGACTTTTTATGTCCATCGTATGATCCTTTTTTAAAAGAGGACAGGAAATTTGTGCTAAGTGGCAGCTGTTTATAAAGTTCTTATTCTCAGAAATTATATGCATTCCACCCAATTATCCATATTTAACTGTACCTTAATAGAAAGTGATATGAAAAACTGCATTTTACATTATTTTGTTTTTATGGGTAGCATTCTGTTACAGTTCTATTCATGGAATCAGTAATTTGGAGTTTTTTCTATGTCACAGTTTGTGTACAGAATGCTAATTATGAGTTGTTGACCTATTGGAACTATGCTTAGAGTTCTGTGCACAAACTGTGGCATAGTTAAAACTCCTAATTATTGATTCCATGGAGAGAACTGTAATAGAATGCTGCCCATAAAAACAAAACAATGTAAAATACAGTTTTTCATATCACTTTTTATTCGGGTACAGTTAAATATGGGTACTTTAGGGGAATGCACACAATTTCTGAGAATGAGAATGTTATAAACAGTTGACAATTTGAAACTGTTTCCTGTCCTCTTTAAATCATCAATACTGATTCAGTCTAACAGTGCTGATGACTGACTACCTTGCATGCAAAGCCCTTGTAACTATAAGAGGACCCTTTACAAATAGAATAATGGATAGCTTACTGTGCATTACAAGGGAATAATTCCATCGAGAGGTTCTGGGGATGTAGGAACCTCGAGAGCGAAGCTCGAGAGGTTCTCACGTCCCCAGAACCTTGAGATGGAATTATTCCCTTGTAACGCACAGTAAGCTATACGTTATTTTTTTTTAATATATGGATGCGATTTTTATTTATTTGTTTATTTTGCGACTGGCAGGTGGCCGTTTCAGTGAAGGACTCTCGGTCCTGGCCAACCACCGAGCTATCTTGCTGCTGCTCTCAGCCCACCCTGCGCGCCTTCATCTTGCCGTATGACAAGAACCGGTAGGCAGTGCTACCTTTTCCTTCTGTTGGGCTCCACTCTGCATTCCCTTTTGCGTATGAGAAAGAAAAAAAACGCCGAAGAAATGTGCAGAGGCAGTACAGTCTCGCTAAGCGAGAGACGCGCCATGTTTTTTAAAATTGTTCTGCCTGCCCACACACCAAAAGCAGCCAATCAGGAGGCACCCTTAGGACGACGTGGGGGGCAGAAGGCATCTTTGTGGGCGATTGCGCTGTTTGGTAGTTGTGATAATACTATCGTTCAGGAGTGGAACAATAGTATTATCACATTCGAACGATGGTATTATCACTGTCTAACAGTGGTATTACCATTGAGGGATTGATGGTTTTACCAGAGTTTTTTTGAATGCTTTACAATACTATTATTTTCGAAATCCATATATTAAAAAAGATATGAAAAACTGGACTGATCCATTTACTGAATTGGGAATTAATGTTCTTGTAATTTACAAACAAGCATTTTAAACCTTTTTTAAATAAAGTGTAGTATAGATAAAAATGTCTATAATATATTGATAGGAACACTGACCCACCCTTATGGTTGTAAGAGTATCTCCTCTTGTATCCTCTGGGTGCCAGAGCAACTTACCAGCAGTTCACAGTTGAATGTGGGAGGAGACACTCTAGAGTACTTTTCAGTGCTCCAGTAAAAAGGTAAGTCAGCCTACTGCAGACAGACTTACCCATTAAACAGCAGGTATCTACTAAAATAAACAGGTTTAAACCTTTTTAGTACTGGTGGGATGCACCGAGTATTATAAGATGGACTATGAAAATCCTGTAACCTCACTGGTTGAAATATGTTAGATGATCGTTTATTTTTTGGCGACCACACACCTCAACTGAACTATATTTTTTTAAACAAATAAAAGCCTGTTTAAAGGTGTGATAACACACTCAAGGGTGTGTGGTAATAAGGGAATAATGTACTTTTCTGGTGTTTGCGACACTTGGCTATGCCTTGTGCCTAACAACCACTCAAGGCATGCAATACTCCCTTATAACTGCTCACCTTTTCATGTGTTATCCCTTTCACGTGTACAAGAAGCCAGCTTTAAACGGGGGTTAGTCTTCTGTATTTACAACTCTACACACCTCAGGTCTACAAGACGTTCCATCTTGGATCTGACTGCACTGTTTAGTATTCTATCTGTTGGTGATTTGTTTAAACTTAACTGTATGTTTACCGTCTAGATCGCTTATCAAGATTCTCTGTGTCATAAATTGTAATGTCACTTCTTGGTCAGGCTAACCTTGTAAAACAGGTTTATTATCTCAATGGGTTTTTATACCTGGATCAATAAAGGTTATAATTATTACTGGTCTTTTGTATATTACATATGCCAATAACTGGCTACATGATTTCTATTTTGTGTTCATGAGATCACAATATATTGCCATGGAAAGAATTGTGGTATCATAAATAGAGGAATTTCTTTTTGACATTAATAAGAGTGTAGCACAACCTATTTTTATATATAGCATGTTTCATACAGAGAACCACAAAAGGCTTTACAGAGTATTCAAATAACATGGGACTTGACGTAAGCAGACCAAATGGGTCCATTATTTTACAAAGCAGTCCATGTTGGGGGAGCCTGGAGACTCAGCAATGCAGATGACCTGGGTTGGTGTTCCATATCCTAGCTGTGGTACATCAGGTGACAGAAGAAGGATAGGGTGTGCAATCTGGATGCTTCCTGCCTGGGAGAAGGAGGGAGTATCTTGCCAATTTACATCTGACTTTTGTGTCACAGGAGATCGAGAGACCACTGCAGGCAGGAATCCATGCCCCAAGATGCTGCCCTGCCACAGACGGCATAACATCAGCATCTGACATTGACACAGGAGAGTCACAAAGGAGTCATTGTCCAGCGGACAGTGTGGTTGAGAAAAGTATGTGGAGCCTGGACCCAGCCTATACCATACCAACAGAAGATCCCAGTACAAGACATGCCAAGTGTGTGTCTGTGTGCAGATTAGCCAAAAAGTAATAAAATCCTGCTGTGTCCCACATCCACATGGGCCAACTGGCTACTGCCTTGGGCCGCAACCTCCTCCTCCTCTTCCCCCTCATCAGAAGCTAGGACTCACTCAGGTGCTCATATGGTGAAGCCCTCCTGTTTTTCCATGTGAATACAGATGCACATGCACAGGACCAACAGTCCATCTGGCTGTGGAAGCACACTCCATACAGCTACGAAAGCATAGACAGAGGGCTCGTTGGGCAGTATTCCAAGAGAAGAGTTCTCTTTACCAAATGGTTATATAGTTATGTAGTATAAAGACAAAAGCTATGAATTTTCCCTTTGTGGTAAACTCACAATTTGGTGACTACATATATGTTGTATAGTGGTGGTGAGCAATCTGAACCTGCCAGACATCGACTGGGATATTCCAATGGCCAGGCTTTGGTGGATGCCTTCCAGGACTGATTGTTGGTACAGCTAGTAAAGCCCTCACCCCCCAAGGCAGACTGCAATTTTTGATGTGGTGCTCACCAGCTCTGAGGTGACTGGAGCTGAGGGAATAGGGGCGCCACAGTGGGGAACAGCGACCATAACTCCATTTGGTTTGAACTTGCCTTTGGGTCCAGAAAACCCCAATGAAGAGAGAAGACCTGGATTTCATAACAGAGGACTTCAACAGGCTGAAGGAGCTGGTCAGGGTAAAGTTAGTTGGGGTGGACAACATAAGGGGGGGTGGAAGAGAGATGGGGGGGCAGCAATTAAGGGAGCCATGCTTGAGGCATCTAAGTTAGGCATTCAAACAGTAACCAAAAACAACAGCTTCAAGAAGCCATTATGGTTCTTGGCCCAAGTCCAGAAAACAGTGAGGGCAAAGAAAAAGGCATCCAACAAGTATAAAGAAAAGCAGGGTGAGGAGGAAAGGGGAGGAAAAGAGGGCAGTTAGGGAGGCAAAAGCAGACACAAAGCTGCATACTGCTGAGGGGGATCAGAAGTGGAGAAAAACTGTTCTTCCAATATAATAGTAAAAAACAGAAGAAAAGAGAAGGAATTGTAAGGTTAGCAGAGGATGGTAGGGTGACAGAGGAGGACAGGCAAAAGACCATCATCATTAATGATTACTTTAACTCAGTTTTCACTAAGGAGAACGGTGGACCCTTGCCAGAGAGTGGCATCAATGAGGCCACTAAGAGGCTCCCGGAAATGAGGCAGCCAATATTCTACAAGTGAAAGGATCCAGAAAGGGCTAGCAGCACTAAAAATAAAGCCATAGAACCAGATGAGTTGCATCTGAGGTTATTTAGGGAACTGGCAGTAGAACTGGTTGAACCCTCCACAGCTCTCTAAGGATGGAGGTAGTTCAGAAGGATTAGAGGGTTGCAGGCACAGTTCTGTTCCATAAGAATGAGGGACAAGGAACATGCAGGAATCTACAGACCCGTCAGTCTTACCTCTAATGTAGGGAAGCTGAAGGGGTCACTGGTCAAAGAGGAGCTCATGGACTACTAGGAGAGCAGTGGGCTCCAGTAAAGTTAACAGCATGGATTCATGGCAGGGAGGTCTTGCCGGACTAGCCTGATAGTTTTTTTTTTGACTGGGTAACAAGGGAACCAGATAGCAGCCACACTGTGGATTTGCTCTGCTTCTACTTCAGCAAGGCTTTCGACTCGGTGCCTCACAGAAGCATGCAGAAGAAGATGGAGGATCTAGGTGTGGCTAAGGTCAAAGTAAACTGGGTAAGTAATAGGCTAAAGGGGAAGCAACAGAAGGTTGTGGTGAGTGGGGTCAAGTCAGCAGAGAGGAAGGTCATAAGCGGGGTAACACAGAAACATAGATTTTGACAGCAGATAAGGGCCGCTTGGCCCACCTAGTCTGCCCATTTCCCTACCTATTGGATAAGCTGCAGATCCTACTTAACCAACTGCCTATTTCTTCCTACCCCCCAACAGAATTGCCTTATGCCTGTCTATGCATTCTTGAATTCCCCCACTTTTTGACCCCACAACCTCCTCAGGAAGACCTTTCCATGCGTCCACCACCCTCTCTGTGAAACAATACTTCCTCACAATGCCCCTGAGCCGTCCCCCCTCTACCTCCATATTGTGTCCCCTTGTTATTGCACATCTCTTTTTCTGAAAGATGCTACCCTCTTGGACTTTGCTGAGTCCCATGAGGTACTTGAAAGTTTCTATCATGTCCCCCTCTCTCCCTCCTTTCCTCAAGGGTATACACATTAAGCTCCTTTGGTCTTTCTTTGTAGGGCTTCTGTTGCAGACCCTGCACCATTTTAGTTGCCCTCTTCTGAACTGCCTCCATCCTGTCTATGTCCCTGCAGAGATGGAGTCTCCAGAACTGCATGCAGTACTCCAGATGGGGTCTCACCAACTGTCTGTACAGAGGGATGATAAATTCCTGTTTTCTGCTGGTGATGCCTCTCCCTCTACATCCCAGCATCCCCCCAGCCATCCTTACTGCCTTCTCATATTGCTTGCTTACCTTTAGGTCATCTAATCCGACTACCCCAGGTCCCTTTCCATTTTTATTGTTGTTAATGCCTCTCCCCCCCCCCAATGTGTACTCTTTCCCTGGGTTTTTGTTTCCCAGGTGCATTACTTTGCAATTCTTTGCACTGAAACTAAGCTGCCATATTTTTGACCATTCCTCCAACCTTGCCAAGTCCCTTCTCATCCTTTCCACTCCCCTTATGTATCAACCCTGTTGCAGATCTTTGTGTCGTCTGCAAAGAGGCTTACTTTTCCTTCCAGTTCATCTACAATGTCACTTATAAAGACATTAAAAAGGACCGGACCCAGTACTGAACCCTGTGGTACCTCACTAGTAACCCCCCTTTCTTTGGAGTGGACTCCATTTACTATTACCCTCTGTGTCCTGTTGTCCAGCCAATTTTTTACCCAGGCTACCACCTGGAACCCACTCTGTTTTTTAATCTTTTGTGTGGGACTGTGTCAAATGCCTTACTAAAGTCTAGGTAGGCCATGTCCACAGCCCCTCCCTGGTCTACTACTTTGGTCACCCGGTCAAAGGAATCTATTAGATTAGTGTGACATGACCTTCCCACTGTGAATCCATGCTGCCTTGGGTCCTGTGCCCCGCTGGCCTCTAGGTACTCAACAATTCTTTCTTTCAGAAGTGATTCCATCATTTTCCCTAACACTGAGGCCAAATTAACAGGTCTGTAGTTTCCTGGCTCTGCTTTTCTCCCACTTTTGTGAAGGGGAATCACATCTGCCCTCCTCCAATCCTTAGGTACCACACCATCCCCCCATGATTTGTTAAAAAGGGTAGTCAGTGGTGTCACTAGCTCTCCCCTTAGTTCTTTTAGAATTCTGGGTACCACAGGGATCTGTTCTGAGACCAGTCTTCTTCAATATGTTGATTAGAGACTTTGGTAAGGGTATCTGAGGCAGGCTGTGTCTCTCTGCAGATGACATTAAGTTCTATGAGAGAATAGATAGTGGTGAATATATCAGGGTAATGTAGAGAGATGTACAAAAGCTGGAAGACTGGTATAAGTTTTGGCAGTTGAAATTCAATGCCAACAGTTATTTATTTATTTGAAAATAGGTAACCAGGAAAGGCACACTGAGCCAAGGCTTGTTTCCAGGTGGGACCTAAGGTAAGGGAACAAGGGAGGCAAATATATAGCACGGGAAAGGGAAGAGCGTGATTGTTCCCAGTCCCACAGCCGATGGTGGAATTTCTTTGCCTTCTTGCTGCTAGGTGAGAGGGGCCCTCCCCGAGGGTCTGAAGGAACTTACATGTCCTTGAATGTCCTGGAGAATGACGCCCCAACATTGGCCTCAGCCGGGAGCTGCACCAAGGCCAACGAGGCTCCTGCCACAGCTTGGGCCACTGCCCCTTCCACTGCTGCGAGCTGGGCTGCTGAGCCTGCCACCACAGAGACCGCCTTGTGGACCACCTTTGAGGCAAGTGGGGGGGGGGGTCGCAATTGGATAGCTGGCTGAGTAGAAAATGCATGTAGCAGTCCTCAAGGAATGAGAAGCAACAGGGTTCTGGATAGGCTGCAGACAGCAATGTCATGCTCTGCACTGAAGCAGTAAGTGCACGGTGTGTGCAGGTCTGTTACACGACATTTTCTGGTTGCACTGAATGAACACTTAAATCCAGGACTTGATTTGGTTTCTTCATGGTCCACAGTGGCATCAGTGATGAGGCGACATTGAGAAGTACACATAAAGAGTTAGAAACCAAGTTTGCCAATGGTGCACTTAGAACAGGCCTACACTGCGCATGGAGCTGCAAAGGATGAAACCTGACTCTTCCAGAGGAAAGGAAGATCTGACATCACTGGGTGAAGCAGAGGAGTATACCACCCGGGTGAGTGGGAGGAAGTTATTTTGGAGACATTCTGGCAGATTTAAAAGTAAAGAAAGACTGCCAGAGTGTGGATAGTACACCATATTCATGTTCCTAGAACCAGACATTTCAGCCACATCTACACAATGCAGTTTGCATAGCAAATCAGAGAAATTCTGCAGTTGGCAGCCCATTTATCCTAGAGTGCACCGTTCAAACCTGTGTGGCATACTGGATGTGTCTTGGTTTTACAAGCAAAGGGTAAGGGGTTTTATAGATGAGGGCACATGTGTAAAAAAAATTTCTAGAGGCTAGAGTAGAACCCCAGCTGTAAGCAGAACCACGAAGAGGAGTGTGACCTGTGTAAGTCTTCCTATCAACATGCAGCACTGAAGACAGGATTGGAAAAGTTACTTTAAAATTATGAACTCTGATATAAACTTAGTCTGAACCCAAGAGTTAAGTGGACAACCTACATGTGCCAGAGACCGTTCATGATACCGAAGAGGAGAAACCTTGACTAACCAGACTTCACTCCGACAGTGGCTCACGGTGCGAGCTCCAATGACCAATAATGCTTAGTGTGTTAAATGAAATGGGATGATTTGAACTCTCTGCCTTTATTCTGAATAAATTAGCATGTGACTGATTTACATGTCTCCACTGTCAAATCTGCATCCATTGGTGTAACGAGCTGCCTGTTCGTCACTGAGGTAGTCAACACTGGTGAAAGATCCATGTAAAAGGACCTGTAAGGGGTCTACCATGATATCTGCTCTACAAAACCTAATAAGCTAGCTGCCCTACATCAAAGTGCAAGGTAATGTACCTAGGGAACTAGAACCCTAGAACAGAGTACTGGATGGGTGGGGTGAGACTTAGCACTACGGCTGAGGAGCGGACCTTGGTGTTATCATCAGAGACTCCCAACAATCAAGTCAGTACAACAAGACATGCAGCAAAGTGAGTAGGATGCTGGGATGCATCGGGAGAGGTAATGATAGCAGAAGGGAAGTAGTAATACTTCCGCTATATAGACCCTTAGTGAGGCACACTTGGAGCACTGCACCCAGTTCTGGAGTCCTCACATTAGAAAGGACAGAGACAGGCTTGAGACCATGAAGTGCAAAGTAACAAAAAAGATTCAAGGCCAACAGAACAGGCCCTATGAGAAGCACATCAAGGCACTGAACATCTACTTGCTACAGACCAGAAGGGGAAGGGGAGATATGATAAGAGACCTTCAAGTTCCTAAAACAAATTAATAAGGTGCACTGTAGGGAAATATTTAGCTGGAATAATAGTTCACGATCACATGGACACAAATGAAAACTGACAAGAGGAAGTATTTTTTACAGACGGGATGGTGGAGACATGGAACAGTCAGCCTACCAAAGTGATAGCGCTAAAACTGTTGGTGGGTTCAAGGATGGCCGGGATAGAATGACGGGTATGGTAGTTGCTCAGTGTGGCAGAAGATGGAAGGGGAATGGGGAAAGGATGGGGAGGGCTAGGACCCTGGAGGGACAGTAGGTCCCAGGGCTACACAGGGAACTTGTGCAGTTAGTGGACCATTTGTCTTTTTTCTGCCATCATTGTCTATGTTTTTATGTTACTTGTTGCTGTGACAGGGTTGAATAAGGCCCTGTCCCATTTTTTATGCAGGAAGAATTAAACGGAAGGATCTATTCTATCCTCTCCTTTTCTGTCTCATCTGTCTGGCTGTGCAACCAAGTGTTCTCGTGAGACCTAGGAATTGATCACGGACGGTCTCGCGATTCTCCACCTCTCATCATCTCTCTGCCTTCTCTTGCTGTTTCTGTCTTGTCTTCCCCTTGCGCATCTGCTGTTACAAAATATATGTGAATCTTTGCATGAAACCGTAAGTGATGTTGGGATCCCTTGGTTTGAAAGAAAAAATTACTCATCTTAGTAATGTTGTTTCTTCTAATGGAATCTTGCTGTATTCTGACTATGTGCAGTGATCTCCAACCTTTGAACTGCCCCGGAGAGGAAAGAGTTAACTTTCCATGCAAGGCATGGAACGCTGAGCTCGGTTGAGCCTTTGTCTGTTGTTGTTTGAACCCAAACCACCAGATCTTTATGAGCTATACTCACTGGGCGTCCTGTGTGGAAACTGTAAACTCACACTAGCCAACTGGCAACTAAATTTAATAAAAAGGTTTTTTGGTTCCAAGCAAAGACTCAAGTCAGGAAACCCAAAAAACAAAACACAACACACACCCAAAATTAAAGAGGATGAGAAAAAGGAGGCACCTCTAGGGTGCCAACACTGCTCCTGCCCACCCACACCCCAAAACCCAGGTTCTGAGAGGGGAGGCAGGGGGGGAGGTCAGAATACAGCAAGACTCCATTAGGAGAAACATTATTAAGGTGAGTAATTTTTTCTTCAAACAACATGAAGTCTTGCTGTATTCTGACTATGTGCAGACTACCAAGCAGTACCTCCATGGAGGAGGGACAGAACCTACTTTGGGAACAGGCTCTGAAGCACTGCTGTGCCAAACCGAGCATCACTCCTAGCCAGGATATCCAGAGAGTAATGCTTGGTAAAAGTATGGACTGTTTACCAGGTGGCTGCTTGACAAATCTCTAAGACAGGAATATCCCTGGCAGCAGCCAGGGAAGCAGCTGTACCTCTAGTAGAGTGAGCCCTCAGGCCTGAGGGTGGAATTCTACCCAATTTTTCATAGCAGAATTGTATACAAGAGACAATCCACCTGGCAATAGATCTTTTATTGGCAGGTTTTCCTTTACCAACCTCACCATAAGTGAGGAACAATTGGAGGAAGTCAAAACTGTGACCCTTGGTGCACTCTATGTAGTATTTAAAGGCTCTTTTCACATCCAGGCTGTGCAGCCTCCTCTCCCCAGAGGAGGAATGGTCAGTGAAGAAAACAGGAAGAGACATAGACTGATTAAGGTGGAAATCTGAAACCACCTTAGGCAAAAACTTCCTATTAGTCCTGAGGACCACCTTATCTCTATGGAAAGAGATAAAAATCAGGCTCCACTGACAGGGCCTGTAACTCACTGATACATCTGGCAGAAGGAATGGCTACCAAGAACACAGTTTTCCAAGTCAAGTACTTAAGCTCTGCTGAGGACAAAGGCTCAAAAGGGGGTTGCAAAAGCTGAGCAATGCAAACATTAAGGTCCTAAGCAGGAGCAGGGTCCCTGAAGGGAGGATTGGTGTGCAGCAATCCCTTGAAGAATTTACAGAATACAGGATGAGCTGAAAGGGAAGAGGGCTTGCCTACTGACAAGAAGGCAGAAACAGCTGCCAGATGCACTTTAAGAGTAGCTGGTCTGAGTCCCAAGCCACTGAGATGAACCTTATAGTCCAGGACTGTAGGCAACCCGGCAGACTCTGGAGAAATATGCTTACCAGAGCATCAAATAGTGAACCTTTTCCATTTGGAGTTGTAAATTTTTCTGGAGGAAGGCTTTCGAGAAGCCTTTAAAATATCTAGAACACCTTGAGAGAGATGCAAATCAGCAAATTCTAACTCTTCAAGAGCCAGGCTTTGAGATAGAGAGATTTGAGATTCGGATACCAAACTCTCCCCTGAGAGCATGTTAACAGGTTGTAATTCCTGGGAAGAGACAGGGGAAGGTGGACTGCTAAGGACAGTAAGAGAGGGTACCAGGGCTGTCTGGCCCAGTCTGGAGCAATCAGAATCACTTTGCAGGGTTGAGACCTGATTTTGATTAGTACCTTGAACAGGAGAGGGAAAGGGGGACAAGCATACAGGAACTTCCCTTCCCAATTCAGAACCAGAGCATCCAGGGAGACTGAGCCCAAGACTAGGGGTTTGCACCAAAAAAGAGGAAGTTGGTGATTGTATGGGGCTGCAAAAAGATCTATCTGTGGAGTGCCCCATCTGGAGAAGATCACCTTCAAAATTAGGGGATCTAGGGACCATTCATGATGGCCCTGAGATATCCTGCTGAGCATCTGCCAGGACATTGTCCTTCCCCGGGAGGCGCACTGCTATCAGAGAGGTGTTCAGAGAATAGGCCAGAGACCACAACTTCATCACTTCTGTGCACAAGGCCGCAGACTGAGTGCCCCTTGCTTGTTGATGTACCACACTGTGGTGGTATTGTCTGTTCTGATCTGAACCACTTTGTTCTGAACACACTTGAAAAAAACTTGCATTGCCAGAAACACTGCCCTGAGTTCCAAGAGACTGATGTGAAGCAGAGATTCTTGAGTGACCACAACCCTTGGGTGGTCAGATCCCCAAGTGGGCACCCCAGCCCAAGAGGGAGGCATCTGTGGTAAGGATCAGAGAATGAGACTGAGTGACAAAGGAACTCCTTGCCTTAGATTGCACTACTGCAACCTGAGGATCAGGGTTCGAGTCACTGGGATTAGTTTGGTCAGAGAATCTTTTCTCTGGGACCAGAAGGCTCTTAAGTGGAACTGAATGTCCCTCATCTGAAATCTTGCTCCCTGGACCACCGCCATAGAGGCAGCCATGTGGCCCAGGAGCTACAGAAAGTGCCTTGCTGGTCGAGACACCTGAAGGGTGAATGAAGAGCCCAGTTTCACAAGGGTCCTTGCCCTGTCCAGGGGAATGAAGGCTCTTGCCCTTATTGTATCCAGTTCTGCCCCTATAAAGGTGAGGAGCTGTACTGGCTCCAGAACTGACTTTGAAAGATTTAGGAGGAATCCTAAAGAAGTGAGCAGTTGCTGAGTTATCTGGAGATGTGACTTGACTTGGTCTGGAGACTGACCCACTATGAGCCAGTCGTCCAGGTGTGGAAAGATGGAGATCTTTTTTCTCCTTAGGAAAGCAACCACCACTGCCAGGCATTTTGTGAACACCCTTGGAGCTGATGTTAGGCCAAAGGGCATTGCAATGAATTGATAGTGGCCTGAGGACAACTCGAACCTGAGGTACTTTCTGTGGCAGCACCTGATGGGAATGTGGAAATAGGCATCCTTGAGGTCCAGGGAGACTAGCCAGTCCCCTGGCCTTAGAGAAGGTAGAATTATTCCCAGAGTCACCATTTTGAATTTTGGCTTTAAAAGGTGCTTGTTTAAATATCTTAGATCCAGGATGGGCCGCCATTCTCCTGTCTTTTTGGGGGTTAGGAAGTACCTGGAGTACAATCCTTTTCCCCTGTGTAAAGATGGAACCCTTTCTATGGCTCTGAGAGCCAAGGGGGAAGAGACCTCTGCCTCTAGGGCAAGGGCCTCTGAAGGATTTGCAGGTGGAAAGGATCTGGTTCTCAGCTTGGGGAATTTTTTGAAGCTGAGAACCAGTCCCAGGCTTACTACTTCCAGGACCCATTTGTCTGATGTTAAAGACTTCCAGTCTTGGACAAAGTAAGCCAGCCTGCCCCCTACAGGTAGTGGAGAATCGGCTCAAGCAAACCCATCAGGGTGCCTGCTTGGCAGGGGCTTTAGGCTGAGGGGTGGTAGCAGGCCTCCTTGTACCCCATCTGCCTCTCCCTCTGAAGAACCCCCTCTGAGCAAAGGCAGAAGAGGAGGCCTGGGCTTGGTAAAGAGGCCTACGAAAAGGCCTGCCCCTGCCCCTGGAATGCTGCCTCTGGGGAGTGGCTTGCCTTTCTTTGGCCTGAGCACTCCTATAGGTGGTCCTGTACTCATCCATTTTCTTCATGTAGTTCTCTGTCTGCAATCCCAAACAGAGAATTACCTGTAACAGGAAAATCCATGGCCTTAGTCTGCGTATCCTGTGACAGACTAGTACATCTGAGGCAAGCCATCCTACGAAGGGCCACAGATGTAGCTATGACTCTAGATGAAACATCACTGGAGTCCACTGCAGCATGAAATTGCACCTTGGATGCCTCAATACCATCTGCAGCCACCCGCTCCAGCTCCTTGGCAAGCTGGCCAGGGACCTGTTTAGCTACAGCCATCACAGTGTCCCATCTAAACTTCTGGTATCTAGCTGTGTAGGCCATGTAATTGGCCTGCCTGAGTCCCAAAGATCCTGCCATGTACTATTTCTTTGCCATGGCATCAGTCCTCCTGGAGTCCTTATCTGGGGGGTGTGAAGCCAAGGGTATATTTGCCTTATCACAGGCAGCAGCCTGCACTACCCCAACATGGCTGCATTGCTGGGAAAGGAACTCCGTATCTCAGCCTGAAAGGGTATACCTCTTGTTCATTCTTCTGTCCAGAGGAGGTATGGAGTTAGGAGTTTTCAAAATCTTAAATGTCTGTTTCCCAAAAGACTTATGAAGGGGAATAGACAATCTCCTGGACTCTGGGATGTCCATCATCTCAACGTAATCGGGCTCCTCCTGATCCTCTACTGCTTCCTGCATAGGAAGCTGGAGAGTTTCAGCCACTTTTTTGTAAAACATAAAGTGGGAAGGGGACTCAGAAAGCCTAGGACGGGAAACACCTGAAGGTCTGTCTGGGGAGATGTCCGAGTCAATGGGCACATCCAGACTTTCATAATCACCATCACTATCCTCATACTCCTCCTCCTCCTCCGGTTCATAAAAATCTTCTAAATTATAATCCGGAACTGGGTGAACCGACCGAACCGAGCCCCTAACCAATGGTGCCGATTCGGTTGGAACCGAAGTTAGCGACTGAACAATCTTTATTGCTTTGGCTATTTCATCAGCGGTCGGAGAAAGAACTTGTGGATCCGAACCGACTGACTTATCCCTTCTTTTTCTTTTAACCGGAACCTACTCCTCAGAGTCAGTTCTCCTTTTGCCCGAAGAAGTTTTGCCCTGGTCAGAGGGCACTCCTTCTGGTTCGGTTGGAAGCAAACTGGGCTGGCCATCCAGGTCAGCGGACTTCTTGGCCTCTCTTTCCCTCAGTCTACTTACTCTCTTGTCCAGGGTAGCTGAGTGAAAATTTTTGCAAATCTGGCAGTCTGAATCGAGGTGGTCAAACCCCAGCAATAAACACAAGTGGTGTGGGGGTCAGCCCTAGCAAAGGCTTCCCCACACACATTACAGTGTTGAAACCCAGTGGGCCCGGTTTTTTTCTTGGGTTTCTCAGACACGGCCAGTCTTAACCAAACTTACCCTTTTTTCGGCAATCCACCAGGCAAGACACCCCTATCGGTTCCTGACCGTGTTATGGGTTTTGGAAAAAAACGTAATGAAATCTGTTTTTTTTTTAGAACCAATACGGACTGGTTACCACACTCTAAAAAACAGAAAAAACTTTTTCACAAACCTGATCGGTTCAAACTGAATCGATCCGATGTTTACAAGTTCCAAACAGAAAACTAATAATAATAAACCTATCTAGTACTCACGGTACCACAGACAGAGACTGAACCGACAGGTTAGATTGTAGAAATTCAGTTGAAACCGAGAGAAAAACGACACTTTAACCGACTAAATTGAACCGAGCAAAGTAGAAATCTCCGGAGCGACTGTTCAGTGAGGCGGAGTAAAGAATCTGGCGGTTTGGGTTCAAACAACAACAGACAGAGGCTCAACTGAGCTCCAGCTCAGCGTTCCATGCCTTGCATGGAAAGTTAACTCTTTCCTCTCCGGGGCAGTTCAAAGGTTGGAGATCACTGCACATAGTCAGAATACAGCAAGACTTCATGTTGTTTGAAATGTATATTAGTTATACAGTTGAAATGATTGCAGAAAGCTATTTGGAACTCAAAAGGGTTAACCCTGAGATACAGCACAAACATCTGCAGAGCTACCAACAAGAGGTCAGTTCTGGGACACCACGTTCTACTTCGCTGCACCTGCAAGGAAACTGACAAAGTTCTAATACATTTTATGAGAAACAGGATGTTTGTTAAGGAGCTGAGGTTGCAGGAGTTAATTACCAGACAAAGACTTATTATAAAAAAAAAAAAAAGCAGCAATCTTTTGCTTGGGAGAGGCTAAAACTTGGAATTAGAGGTACTCCCAGACAAAGGACTTTGTTTTCTCTGTATTGCCTTAGTAAATAGCTGTATTGAAAATTTTTATTTTTATTTACTGTTATTAATAATAAAACGCTACCTGCCAATTTTATAGCTGCTCCTCGTTTTCCTATGCTTACTGACCTGTGACTCAACAAGAGTTGCCCATGTGACCAAAGGAAAAGTCCATCTGGCTGCGATTCATCTATGGATATAAATGCACAGGGCCTCAAGACGAGAATTCATGGGGTTGTCTGTGGGGCTGTGGAAGCACAGGGCCTATCTATGGTTGCAGACAAGCAGAGCTATCCATGCACTGCGCCAAGGGAAGAGTCTGTCTGGCTGCTGAAATGCAGAGCCCTCTGGGCCCTGCACTTCCATGCAGCAATGGATGCAGATGTGCAGAGCCCTCTTGAAGAATCATCTTCACTATAGGGTTACTTGTTATTTCTTTCCCATGACTGTACTTTTCAGTAAAAGTATTTTCACTTTTATATTTTCCACTCTCAAATGTTTCACTTTTATATGTTTCACTATTACATCATGAAAGCAACTAGCATGAAAGTGATTCTCATGAAAGTGAAAACGAATGCTTGGAAGTGAAAAATTTGTGAAAAACACAGAAAGTACAGTTACGCAAGAACTTACCATAACAGTAGACCTTTGAGAGGATCTCTTGTAGCAAGTCATCACAAGTAGGACTACGCCATCAGGTGCCAGGATCACATGGAAATCTTTCTAGCAAGCAGTCTACCAGAGGGGGCTCCCTACCTCCGATGCTGGTGCTCGGCGACAGCCAAATCTACATAAGGCGGGCGGTCCCTACACCCTCAACTCTCCTGTCGGAGACTATAAACAGGATCCCAGAATGGGGGAACTGAGGACTCCGAGGTATCCAAATAACCAATACAAAGTAAAGGCAGGAGACTTGCCCCGATGGAAGGGGAAAGAGACACAGGATAAGAGGGATGGAGGGAGGGAAGGAGGGAAAGCAGGGCCCGCTGCAAGAGATCCTGTTGAAGATCTACCATTACGGTATGTTCTTACGTAACTGTGCTATCTTACTTCGAGGGTTTCTCTTGCAGCAGGCCATCACTGGTAGGACTGAGTCCCAAGCAGTACTGGCACTACAACCAGACAGTAGAGTCGGTAGGCAAAAGAAATAACAGCCTAAGAAAGGAGGGCTTGGAGGACAGCTAGTCCAACATTGGTCCAAGGCCGAGAGGTGATGTCCAGACTGTAACACAGAAACATAGAATTTGACAGCAGATAAGGACCGCTTGGCCCTCCCAGTCTGCCCATTTCCCTACCTACTGGATAAGCTGCAGATCCTAGTTAACCAGCAGCCTACTTCCTCCTACCCTCACCCCCTAGAATTGCTTTATGGCTGTCCCATGCATGCTTGAATTCCACCACTGTTTTTGACTCACAACCTCCTCCGGAAGGAGCGTTCCAGCATCCACAACCCTCTCTGTGAAAAATGCTTTGTAAATTACCTCTGAGCCGCCTCATCTTCAAATTGTGCCCCTTGTTCTTGCACACTCTTTTTGAAAGATGCTACCCTCTTGGACTTTGCTGATTCCCTGAGGTACTTGAAAGTTTCTATCATGTCCCCCCCTTCCTTTTCTCAAGGCTATACATATTAAGCGCCTTAAGTCTGTCTTCATATGTCTTCCAGTGCAGACCCTGCACCATTTTAGTTGCCCTCCTCTGGACAGCTTCCATCCTGTCTATGTCTTTGCGGAGACTGGGCCTCCAGAACTGCATGCAGTACTCCAGATGGGGTCTCACCAGCTGTCTGTACAGAGGGATAACAACTTCCTGTTTTCTACTGGTGATGCCTCTCCCTATGCATCCTAGTATGCCCCCAGCCCTCCTTGCTGCCCTCTCACATTGCTTGCCCACCTTTAGGTCATCTGATATGACTACCCCCAGGTCCCTTTTCATTTTTGTTGTTGTTAGTATCTCACCCCATTGTGTACTCTTCCCCTGGGTTTTTGTTTCCCAGGTGCATTACCTTGCACTTCTTAGCAGTGAATCTAAGCTGCCATACATTTGACCATTCCTCTAACCTTGCCAAGTCCCTTCTCATCCTTTCCACCCCACACTGTGCATCAACTCTGTTGCAGATCTTTGTGTCATCTGCAAACAGACATACTTTTCCTTCCAGTCCCTCTGCAATGTAAGCTTATAAAGACACTGAAGAGGACCGGTCCTAATACTGAACCCTGCGGTAGCCCACTAGTAACCCCCCCTTTCTTCAGAGTGGACTCCATTTACTATTACTCTCTGTGTCCTATTCTACAGCCAATCCTTTACCCAGGCTGTCATCTTGGGACCCACTCCTAGGCTGGCTAACTTGTATATTAATCTTTTGTGTGGGACTGTGTCAAATGCCTTGCTAAAGTCTAGGTAGGCCATGTCCACAGCCCCTCCCTGATCTACTACTTTGGTCACCCAGTCAAAGAAATTTATCAGATTAGTCTGGCATGACCTTCACGCTGTGAATCCATGCTGCCTTGGGTTCTGTGCCCCTCTAGCCTCTAGATACTCGACAATTCTTTCCTTCAGAAGTGATTCCATCATTTTCCCTATCACTGAGGTTAAACGAACAGGTCTGTAATGCTTGGTAAAAGTGTGGACAGTGCTCCAGGTGGCAGCAGCGCAAATGTCGGCAGCTGACACATTGTGGAAACAAGCCACTGATGTGGCCACACCTCTTGTGGAATGGCCTTTCACCCCTCTAGAAAGTTCCTTGCTGTACTTCTGGAAACAACAGACAATGCAGCTGGCTAACCATTTAGACAAGCACTATTTGGACACCGGGGCACCCTCTTTCCCAGGGACAAACTAAACAAACAACTGGTTGAACTTCCTGTAGTCCTAAGTCCGGTGTGTACTGTACCCTCAGGATTCTATGCACATCTAAGGCATGGAGCAGTGCCTCCCCTTGACTGGAATGCTCTAGAAATAGGCAGGTGGATGAACTGATTCACAGTAAACTCAGACACCACCTTAGGCAGAAACTTAGGATTTGTATGCAAAGACACCCTGTCTTTTTGAAAAACCAAACAAGGCTCCTTACACATGAGGGCATGAAGCTTGGAAATCCTTCGAGCAGAAATAATGACAACTAAAAATAATGCCTTCCATGATCAAAAGCGTAGCTCATAAGACGCGGATGATTCAAAGGGAGGCAGCATAAGATTTCACAACACAAAACTAAAGTCCAAGGCAGGACAGGGTCCCTAACTGAGGGCTTCAAATGTAAAATGCCCCACAAGAATGTGCAGGACACATCGAGCTGGGTCAGTGAGCGCCCATCCACAGGTACATGATATGCAGAGATGGCAGAGAGAAGTACCTTAATAGAGGAGTACCGCAAACTTGAGTCTGAGAGGGACAGAAGATACTCCAAACATCCACTGGACACGTGAAGGGATCTAAATGGTGCAATGCAGCCCAAAGAGCGAATCACTTTCATTTCATAGAATAAGTGGCCCGGGAGAGCTTCCTGGCTGTCACCAAAACATCGGCCACTCTGGGGAAGATTCCAAATCTGGCAATGGCTATGCCCTCAGGAGCCATGCATGGAGACGGAGAGACATGAGGTCCAGATGGACCAGGGATGAGGTGGAGCACGTACACCCCAAATCTTAGTGTTCCATCAGGCCACCATGGAGGTAGAGGTTGGGGATCACTGCCGGCACTCCATCTCCCCGGAGTGTAGGAGGCTGATTTTCCGTTTTCTGTGGAGCATGACTCACGCCTGGACCGCAAGGCGCTAACACCAACATCCATCACGCTCCTCCCCCCTCTCTGTGTGTGTGACTGATGCTAGATATACCTCTAGCTTCCACCAGAGGCCAGCCAAGCACACAGTTTTGGCCCCCCTCCCTCCCCAGAGAAGGTGAGCAGCCTGTGGGCATGCATGCCTCCTCCCCCCAGCCGGCACTACAGCTCCCAGGCTCGTTCCCAAACCTGGGTCACCAGCATTGCAAGCAGTACTGCTACTGCTGCACCGATGGGCTGGCTCTGGAGATCTATCTCTAACTCAGACCATGTCCCTTGAGACTGGTGGGTCCCCATGTGGGCTCCCCAACCAAGGCTGGAGGCATCCATCGTAAGGAGGGGGAGGTACAGAAAAGCCCCCGAAGCAGACTGCTGGGCTCCAGCCATCACAACAGTACATTCTTGACTGGACATGACAAGTTGTCCAGGTGCTGGTCCCCTTAGACCCACAGTGTCCACTGAGGGATACGCATATGCAGCCGGGTCAAGGGAACTGAGGCAATGTCTGCGTCGGCCATGAGGACTGAAAGCCTCAAAAAGACCCTCACCAGAACATAATGACTGGAGTAGGGGAGACGGGCCTGGTCCATCAGACATTCTGCTCTGCCTGGGGGTAGAAAGGCATTCCCCTGGGTAGTGTCTAGCACTGTGCCTATGTACAGGAGGTACTGGCAAGAGGGTCAAGAAAAACTCTGGGAGGTTGATAGTAATGCCTAAAACTTGAAACAGGCTGTAGGTGTAAGAAAGAGTTTAAAAGAGACAGTCCCTGGACGGGGCCGCTAACAGCTAGACATCCACGTAGGGAAAAATGCAGACCCCCTACTGTCGCAGGGTGGCTGCCACCATTGCCAGGCATTTGGTGAAGACTGATTAATAAGGACAGGCTTGAGGTGGGTCAGAAGTTGGTCAACTGGGTGGCAATCTGGTTGGAGGGCATAAAACAGAGAGTGGTGGTAAACGGTATACAGTCAGAAGAGATGCAAGTCACAAGTGTGGTACCTCTGGGATCAGTCCCAGGCCAGTCCTCTTTAATATCTTCATCAGTGACATTGCAGATGGACTGGAGGGTAAGGTTTGTCTGTTTGCAAATGACACTAAGATCTGCAAGAGCAGATGATCCAGATGGGATGGGCAGAATGAGAAGAGATCTGGATAAACTGGCAAAATGGTCGGAAGAGTGGCAACTGGGTTTTAAGTGCAAGATCATGCACATAGGGAAGAGAAACCCTGAAGCCACCTATAGGTTGGCAGGGAAGTTGCTGGCAATCACAAGGGAAGAAAGAGACATGGGCATCACCATCACAGATGACATGAAATCATCCAAGCAGACCACTAAAGCAGTAGGTAAGGCTAAGGGGATGTTGGGGTGTATAAGCAGGGGTATCATAAGGCGTAAGAGGGAGGTAATTACCCCGCTTTACAAGACACTGGTTAGACCCCATCTGGAGTGCATGCAGTACTGGAGGCCACATCTTCACAAGGACATTAACAAAATGGAGGCAGCCCAGAGAAGGACAACCAAAATAGTGCAAGGACTGCATCAGAAAACATATGAGGACAGATTAACGGAACTCAATATGTATACCCTAGAGCAAAGGAGACAGAGAGGTGATACGATAGAAACACTGAAACACCTTAAGGGCATTAACAAGGTGAAACAGGCTAACATTTCAATATAAGAAAAATAGCAGGACAAGAGGACACAGCATGAGATGAGAGGGAGGCCGATTAAGGGGTAATGTGAGGAAGTTTTTTTTATTTATTTGTATTTATTTAAAATCTTAGAATTACAACATTTGAGTCACAGATTCATTTCCAAAGGCTCCACATCAATACACAATACAGACAGTGTCAGTGGCTCAGCAGGTAGCACACTCACCTCTGAGGCCGGGAGATCAGAGGGCTGTGGGTTCAGTTCCCACATCTGGCACTTGGGTTAATATCCCAGTACTGACACTGCAGTGCAGCATGAGAGGGGTGCTGCACTTCTGAGGTGCCGTCTTTCGGATGAGACGTTAAACCGAGGTCCCATCTGCCTGGATTGGTGGTAGTTCAGGTGGATGTTAAAGATCCCACAGCACTTATCGAAAAGAGTAGGGGAATTTTCCCGGTGTCCTGGCCAAATTTCCCTCATTCACTAAAAATACCACCAACAGCTTAATCTGGTTCAAGGTCAGTTGGCATCCATCTGCATCCCCCTCCCCCGGGTCGTGCCTGAAACTAGGCAGGATTTGTCTAGTGCACTTACCCGGTCAACAAAAACTAAATAAATAAATAAATACAATAGACAGTACGATACAATATACAATGCCAGGGCAGTTTGATAGCAAGGTTGCCTCATGAAACAGTATACTGGGATGTCTAATACAGAGTTGAGGCTGTAGGCTATGGGCAACACAGTAAACAGTACGATACAGGGTACAGATCCAGGGCACTTTGACTTCCAGTTACAGCATGACCATTTTACAAGGATGTCCTGACCAGTTTACAAGGATGTCTAATACATTGTTGTGGCTGTTGACAGTGCATAGGATAAATCTAACAGTAAGAGGTCAGTTAGTGGCCAGGCAGTGAATCGGGGGACAATGCACATGCCTACTATGCTTGGCTGGAGCTGAGTAAACTGGGTAAGTTAGGGGAGGCAGGTAGTGCAAATTCTAGAGCAGTCTGTTGGGAGACTTTGTCCAAGTGCCTGAGTAAGAACTGCAGGCCACTGACTGTGAAAGAGGTTGTGTGGCCATACTTTTTCACAGAAAGGGTGGTGGATGCAAGGAACGGCCTACCTCAGAAAGTGGTGGATATGAATACAGTTCAGGGCTTCAAACAGGCTAGGGATAGGTATAAGGGAGCAATACAGATGAGTACGACTAGATAGGCCATTGACAGAGAAAGGGCCTATGGCACATTCATAAGGTAGAAAAAGAAATGGGAAGACTGGATAGGCCTTGCGGTCTTTATCTGCCAACTTCTATGTTTCTAAGACCCTGGGGGCTGAGGACAAGCCAAAGGGCAGAGTTCTGAACTGGTAGTGCACACACCTGGAAGTGGAAGCAAAGTACGTGCCTGTGGGAGGCAAAAAGCTTGACATGCAGGTATGCATCCTGCATATCCAGGGAACAAAACCAGTTCCCCCAATGAAGCAGAGGGAGCAAGCCCTAAGGGTGACCATCCTGAACCGTTTGTACACTATAAACAGGTTCAGTTGGCTTAGATCCAGGACTGGCTGAAGGTCTCCTGTCCGCTTGGGGACCAGGAAGAAGTGAGAGCAGTACCCCCTTCCCTGCTAACGCAGAGGGACTGGCTCTATGGCCTTTTTTTGAAGTAAGGCCTGTATTTCCTCCCAGAAGAGGGGGATGTGGCCGGGAGGATAAGATGAATTGCCCAGAGGGTCTTCTGGAGGCTACTCTATGAACTTGAGAGTGTGGCCATGCTCAATGAGTTGCAGCAACCACACTATTGGAGGAAAGAATGAGTAAAACGAAAAGAAGGAGAAAACCATTTTGGTTTTCCAGGAAAGTGGCTGCCAAAATCCAAGAAAAAAAGGCAGCTTTTTAAAAGGTACAAAGACACTAAAACTGATCAGGACAGGGATATATAAAAGGAGAAGTTGAGGGAAGCAGGGAGGACAATCAGGCTCACAAAGGCATCAACAGAGGAAAGGATCGCTAAAGGGGTAAAGAAGGAGGACAATGCCTTCTTTAGATATATCACTTAAAGAAGAAGGAAAGGAGGGGGTGTAGTCTGAATAGCAAAGGAAACGGGGACACATGGAGGATGACAGGGAAAAAGCAGTTACTGAATGGCTACTTTTGCTAATTTTTTACGAAGAAAAGAGATGGCAGTGGACCCAAGCTTGAGGGGGAACCACACCTCTGGTAAGGAGGCAGACTTAGGACCATTCACAAGGGAGAGAGTCCTAAAAGAACTAGGGAAACTCAAGGTAAATAAAGCAATGGGGCCTAGCGTAATACACCCCAGGATACTCAAGGAACTGAGAGAAGAGCTGGCAGAACCCATAGCAGACCTCTTCAACCTATCTTTGGAACAGGGAGTTGTCCCCAAGGATTAGAGAAGGGTGACTGTGGGAGTAGGGCAGTCACAGGTAACTACAGATCGATAAGCCTCACATCGATTGTGCGCGTGATTATGGAAGCACTTCTCAAAGAAAGAATCATCTCCTATCTGTAGGAGAGTGCAACATTACATCCTAGACAACATGGGTTTACAATGGGGAAATTGTGCCAAAAAACTTAATATACTTCTTCAACTCGGTGACCAAGATAGTGGACCAAGGTGGAGCAGTGGGTATAATCTATCTAGATTTCAGTAAAGCATTTGACTCCATTCCACATAAAAGGCTGCTAACCAAGCTAGCCAACCTAGGAGTGGGTCTGAAAGTAGTAAACTGGTTGCAAAACTGGCGGAGTGGAAGAACCCAGAGGGTACTAGTAAACAGCACACTATCAGAGGAAAGGGAGGTGACCAGTGGGGTGCCTTGTGGTCAGAATTGGGTCCTATCCTATTTGACATCTTCATTAGTGACATAGCTGAAGGTTTAGAGGGTAAAGTGTGTCTGTTTGCTGATGACACAAAGATCAGTAACAGGGTAGACACTCCTTGGGGGTGCAAAGGATGAAGTCTGACCTGAAGAACCTGGAACAGTGTTCTGGGACCTGGCAACTGAAGTTCAAAGTGAAAAAGTGCAAGGTCATTCACTTGGGGAAGGGAAACTCAGAGGAGGACTACATGGGAGGAGTGAAACTGAAGGCCACGAAGTAGGTGAGGGACCTGGGGATGATTATTACGGATGACCTAAAAACAAGCAAACAGTGTGAAAAGACAATGCTTAGGGCAAATAGGATGCTGGGTTGCTTAAGTAGGAGAATCTCCAGCAGGAAAAAGGAGGCGGTGCTCCTGCTCTACAGATCTCTGGTGAGGCCGCACCTGTAGTACTGTATACAGATCTGGCGACCACATCTCAAAAAGGACATATACAGATTAGAGAGGGGTCAGTGCAGGGCAACTAAAATGATACAAGGGCTGCACAAAACACCATACGAAGACAGACTGAGGGAACTCAACATGTATTCTCTCGAACAGAAGAGGGATGGGGGGGACATGACAGAGACCTTCAATTGCCTAAAAGGTATCAACAAAACTCAAGTACAAGATCTGTTCCTGGGTAGGAGTTACAGAAAAAACAGACGGCATGATATTAAGACTGAGGGAAGGAAGATATGGGGTAACGCGAGGAAGTTCTTCTTCACGGAGAGAGTAGTGGACTCATGGAACAGTCTCCCCCAGGAGGTGGTAGGGGTCAGGACAGTCGGAAGTTTCAAACACGCATGGAAAAATACCAAAGCATCATAGCTCTCGGCAGTAAATAGGGAAGGATGGTAGTTACTCTAAAATGGGCACACTAGATGGATCATAAGGTCCCCTTCTGCCATCACTTTTCTATGTTTCTATGTCTGTGGTGATTTCCCTCCACCTGTCCATGTGCAAGGAGAAGTGAGTCCCAATGACCCCCTCCTGTGGAATGACCAGGGGGGTGTCAGTCAGGGAGTCAGGAGGTGGGAGCAGCCGCAGCAGGGGCTGCTGTGACTGGAGGGAGGAAGGTTCAGGAGGGAGATGAGGAGACACTTTTTTACAGAGAGGGTGGTGGCTGGGTGGAATGCATTACCTGCAGAAGTGGTATCCAGTAGAACAGTAGACTGCTTCAAAAGGGGATGGAACAGGACAAGGGGGAGGGTCAATGAAGGGGAAGGGTGGAAGGGAGGGGCAGCTGCAAAATAAGGGGTGCTAGCTGCATATCTGAGCAGACTTGATAGACCTCTAGGCCTTTATCTGCTGGCAAATTTTGTTATGTTCGTATGCTGTCACACCTCAAGCACTATGGGTGGCGGCGACAGAGGAAGTGGGTAGAGCTGCCCCTGCCTTGCACTGGGCTTTGGGAAGGAGTCAGGTCTGTCTGCGGGAGGGTAAGCTAAAAGGAGCACAGTGTCCTGACTTTAACTGGGTATGGTAAATACTGTAAAGTGGATGGATTTTACAGCCCATCCCAAGGTCTGGAGTTTGGAGATGATATCCTGTATCTCCCCCAAAAAGCTTGAACCCCCTGAAGGGTGCATCCATAATACTGGACTGGACATCCCGGGCAAAGCCGAAGACCCGCAGCCAGGAGTGGCACCTCATACAGATACCGATGGCCACTGCCCAGCCCGAGGCATCTACGGCATCGTAGGCAGCCTGAAGAATGTGAGTACCAACATCCGAGCCCGTTTTGAGGACCTGGGGGGTCTGCTGCTTGGAGGGGTCGTCTGGCATGGCTAGGACAGTCTCCCGAGCCTGGTCCCACAGCAGGTTCTGGTACTGAACCATATGGGCCAGATAACTGATAGCCAGAGTGGCGGAAGCAAAGGCCTACTTACCCATCTGGTGGGACTCCCTGGCAGGGGGGAGCTGAGGTGCTTTGGTCTCTTGGTGTGATCCTAGGCTGCACTGATAACAACTGAATCGGCCTTGGGTTGTTCACCAAAGTAGGGCTTACCAGCCAGGGCATGATAAAGGCTGTCAGCCTTCTTGGATACCGCCGGTACTGTATGAGGGCAGTTCCAAGCAGCCCAAGCAACGTCACTGCAGGAGTCAATCATGGGTAGGATTACCAGTGGAGGGGCATCTGGCTGACATATGTAAATGGCAAACCGATGCCGCTCCAGGTCCTGTTTCTCAGTCTCCCACCCCATGGTGGCCTGATTGTGCCTCATGATGACCATAAACGTGGGGTCATCAGGGGGTACTTAGTGACATTGCTGGGTGCCTCCTCCCCTTCTCAGAACTCTAGCCCCAAGGAGGAGGACTCGCTGCTGAAGCTTTCATCAGCATCGTCCACATTGCGCCCCCATTCTCCTCAGGCTGACAACTGTCCAGGCGCCTGGCTGACCCGAAGTCAGGCCCATCACGAGGGTGTGTGCGAGGGGCACCAGGGTAGGGCTGATCAGGAACTGGGGAGGTGGGTCTCAAGGGAGGCCCTTGAGAGGAGGTTGGGACTGGAGCCCTTGTGGCCGGGACATGCGTCTGCATGAAGGACCAGAGGGCAGAAATTTTATTTTATTTATTTAAACTTTTGGAGACCGGAAAAAGCACACTGAACCGAGGCTCGTTTCCAGGTGCGACCCAGGTTGCTTAGCACAAAACAACAATACAGAAACAAGGTAGATACAGAAACTGAAATGTAACAAAGTCATTTGATTAATGAGTTATAGCAGCAGAACAAATAGTGAATCTTGTGTCTACATACAAATAAAGTGCGTAACAGGGGTTAATAAGTGCAACATTGTTTGACATAGGAAACAGACAATTAGCTAGCCTGAGAGGACTATCAAGGAACGAGTATACCGTGGGTGGGATACAGGGAGGGGAGTGATCACCCCTGGGTGGAGGGGATGCAGATGCAGGGATGTGATGCAAGCAGTAAACATTTTTTGAGGGTCAGGCAGGTTGAAGAGTTTCAGAGTACAGGGGAGAGATTACTCCATAAGAGGGGAAACATAGAAATATAGACTTTGACGGCAGATAAGGACCGCTTGGCCCACCTAGTCTGCCCATTTCCCTACATACTGGATAAGCTGCAGATCCTAGTTAACCAACAGCCTACTTCTTCCTACCCCCCACCAGAACTGCCATATGTCTGTCCCATGCATTCTTGAATTTCCCACTATTTTGACCCCACAACCTCCTCAGGAAAGACCGTTCCATGCGTCCACCACATTGCCCCTGAGTCGTCCCCCCTCTTATCTTCAAATTGTGTCCCCTTGTTCTTGCACATCTCTTTTTCTGAAAGATGCTACCCTCTTGGACTTTGTTGATTCCCTTGAGGTACTTGAATGTTTCTATCATGTCCCCCTCTTCCTTATTTCCTTAAGGGTATATATTAAGCTCCTTTAGTCTCTCTTTGTATGGCTTCTGTTGCAGATCCTGCACCATTTTGGTTGCCCTCCTCTGGACTGCCTCCATCCTGTCTATGTCCTTGCAGAGATGGTGTTGGGAAGGTGATAGGAGAAGGCATTCTGACCCACCATAGTATGGGGGTGGGGGGATAGAGAGGGAGCGGGGATGCCAGGAGCAAAGACAGTATAGAAGGGTAGGTGCAGGGCTGAGGCAGGAGAAGTGGGGGGGAAAGGAGGTCAAACCAAAATTTGGCTATGAAGGTCATTGAGAGAATGCACCTCTTGTGTGGGGGGGCATAGAGAGAGAGGAGTACAGGGAGCAGTGGTGCTGCTGAGGTGGAGAACTGGAGGTAAATCTGCAGAAGGAATTCAATGCTGTGTCTAGTTTCGAGAGGGATGCGGCAGGGGCAGTGCAGTAAACGATGTCAGCATAGTCAAGGGATGGCAGAATCAACTTAAGAGATAAGCTTGTGCTGAACAGGGGGAGAGAGAGAGAGAGAGTCATTTTGATAAAGGAAGCCCAGTTTGGGTCAGGGCTTGGAGACTAGGGTGTCAGTATGGGTAGAGAAATTAAGGTGCTGATCCAGCCATACTCCCAGATATCTGCAGGCCTGTACCATTTCTAGGGAGGAGTTTTCCTGGGAGTGAAATACAGGCAGGGACTGGAGCCTTGAGAGCCAAATGTCATTGAGAGCATCTTCTTCTGGTTTACCTTTAGATCACTGGCTTGAAACCAAGCCAAGACATTGTTGAAATTGTGTTGGGAGAGTGGCTGTACTTCCTTTGTGGAGGGTCCCAAGGTGAAGATGATGGTGTCATCCACATACATATGGATCAGGGAGTGGAAGCAGGTGAAGGAGGATCATTAATAAAAACAAAGAACAGTATTGGGCCGAGTATCGACCCTTGGGGGACGCCTGCTAAGATGGGGGGGGAGGAGTTGCCAATTCGTACTGCTTGCTGTAGATAGGAGGCAAACCAAAGGATGGGGGGGGGGGTGCCAGATCAATGGAGTGAAGTTTGTTCAGGAGGATTGTGTGCAACACAGAATCAAAGGCCTTAGCAAGGTGTATATTTATGGCTGCAGTAATATGGCCTGCATCCATGGCTGAGTGGACTGCATTAGTGACATGCAGTAGGGAACAGACTGTGGAATTATGTTTTTGAAACCCTGATTGGTAAGGGGGAGAGAGGGTTTGATGAAATGAGCCCATAATAATCCAAAGGGGCCAGCATCGGTCCCACAGGTGCCAGGTAAAGGGGAAATGGATTCAGTCCTGCAGGAGCCAGGTATGGCTAACCTGGTGCAGGTCCTGCTGGTGTCAGATAGGGGTACACAGCCGCCAGACCAGCTGGAGCAGGCATTGGGTACTCAGGCGTAGGTCCTGCAGGTGTGGGTTGTGGCTGGAATGTATTTAAAACTGCCAGCTTCCTATTAGCCTCACCCCCTTTGAAGACTCAGTGGTGTCGAGGTGCGAGGGGTATGTGCTAAGGTGTAAGGGAACGCTGTACTGACTGTTTAAATCCTTTTGGAATACATCAAGTTAAAATTTACACAGCGTCTGGTCTACTGTGCAAGAGTGCTTACAACATCGACTGAAGTTGTATTGTTTTGGTCTGGACGCCTGTTTATGGTTAAGCACCAGCTCTGAATGCTGCATCATGGCTTCTATCTGTTTGTTTTTGTGGGTTTAGGCAGGACAAGCAGCAGGCCCACAGACATTGGCTGAGGCAGCGGGGCCAGTGCTGCAAAGGAAGGATGGGCGCAGGCCCTGTGGGCACTGATCCAGGCAACAATGGAGGCGGTTCCACGGGCGCCGGTTGCGGGGAGACAGGCACTGGGGTGGAAGACATCCTTTAACCCCTCCCCCCCCCAGCAACAGTTGAGGAGAAACCGGGTTCTGGGAGGCACCAGTGTCCTGCAGCATCTGCCCTGCAAAGGAGAGGCAGAACTAGCGGTGGTCCCAACAGAGGAGACTGGTGTTGGTGGGTCAGATGTCGGGGGGGTGTAGCAGCCTGTAGGCTGGTGCCTGCAGCACCTGTGCTAGCCAAAGAGGCTCCGTCCGAGCCACCTGACTGGGAGTCCGCGGAGAACAAGGGCTGGAACAGCAGGAGTTGGTGGGCAGGATACAGAGTACCCTGTCCAGAAGAGTCACCACCTACGTGGGAGATCCAAGCAGGCGGCAGGGCCACCGGAAGCCCTGTGAAGGTCAGGTCATGCAGGGCCGTGGAGGTTGACCCCCCCAAGGGAGAAGGAGGACCGTTTTATGGCTGAAGAATCATTATGTGGGCACCGCGAATGGGAGGCAGACCGGGGTCAGTCCCAGTCTTTGTCCCTATGTTTGTGCTTCCTAGAAGATTTGTCCCGGGCATTCGAAGAAGAAGAGCCCAAGGACTGGGCCAAGGAAGCAGAGGAACTCCTGGCCTTCGGCTCTTGTTCCACTGAGGCGACTTTTTGCTTGAGGAAATGATTCTCCGGGATCTTCTGGTGATGTCTGCAGGTGGCCAGGTTAAACTTCTGGTAAGCCTCACAGGTCTGAATACTGTGGTCTGAGCCTAAGCACAAGACATGGGCAGAATGGCTGTGCTTGTCCGGGATCTGTTTACTGCAGGCACGCTTCGTGGAGCGGTCGGAAGAAGAGGACAGTTGTGAAGACATAAACCGCTCAGTAAGAACACCAACAACTCGATGTTAAACTGGGAAAGGATACAAATAAAGCAGAGTAAAACATGAGCAAAATGGTGATCGACTATAGCTGTGGCGGTAGCAGAGGTCTAATGTGCATTGGTCGACAGCGAGAAAGAACTGGAGGGTGTGGGGGCCACCTGCCTTATATAGGTTTGGCTGACATCAGGTGCTGACGTGGGCAGCCCCCTCTGGTAGACTGCTAGCTAGAAAGGTTTCCGTGTGGTCCTAGTGCCTGATGACTTAGTCCTACCAGTGAGGGCCTGCTGCAAGAGATACCCTTGAAAAAGGATCTACTATTACTGAGAAGTAAGTTAGTGGGGAAAAAAATCAAGTAACCACACAGTTAAGGAGATTTTTCTCTTGGTACAGGGCCTATAGCTGCACGGAAGCACAGGGCCTGAGAGGACTCTTCACTTGGCGCAGGGCCCAGATGGCCCTGCTTGTCTTCTTCTATAGTCACATAGAAGTGCAGGCACTTCTGAAGCCCAATGGACAGTTCACATGGATTCTTGCCTTGGGGCCCTGCACCTCAGCATCTGTAGCTGCACCCAACCTGACAGTCTTTTCCCTTGGCATAGGGCCCTGTTCGTCTGCATCTGTAGTTGCACGAAAGTGCAGGGCCCACGGACAGCCAAGGTACATGCTTTCACAAGTTTAAAGTTTCAAAATTACATGATTTTTTTTCAGTTACATTATTTTCACTTTTGTATTTCTTCACTACCATAGTTTTCACTTCTGTATGTTTCACTACTGCATCATGAAAGCGATTTTCATGAAAGTGAAAACACTTGTTAGTGAAAATGTTAAAAAGTGATTTTAGAGTGACTAAAGCGATTTTTGTTCCTTGGTTTTCACGAACACAAAAATCCAACCAATGTTAGAATGTTCATTATTTGAGCTGAGCATGCTCAAAAAACATGACAATAAATTAAATTTTAAAAACCATAGCATTTTGAAACTTTAAATTTGGGAAAGAATGTACCCTTGGTTCAGACTATCAAACCTGTAAATCGGAGGTTTACAAAATAAAAAAAATTTAGCTATAGGAGAGTAATAAAAAACACAACTTCTTAATTTGGGTGAATTTTAACTTTGTTTTTTTTTGCACTTCTGTAACTTTGTTCCTCCCTAAACCAACCGACAAAAGATTTCAGGTCCAGAATCCATGCCTACCAAATTTCAGGCAAATCCGATAAATGGGACAGACTTATTAAAGTGCATAAATTGGAGTTTAACATTAAATTGCTTGGGAAACCTCACCCTCTCTTGGCCCTGTGCCAAGAGAAGAGTCCATCTGGCTGTAGAAGTGCAGGTCCCTCTGATACCATCTGAAATGACATTTTGCACCACAAGTGCAAAAATACATTTTGGGCAGGATTTGATAAACAACACCTACATTTTTTCACAAACGTTCAGCATAGTCTTTTCACGACCCTATCTCATGAAGAATCCTGCTCGAAACATGATTTTGTGGAGCAACTGTAAAATCAACTTTCAGCCGGCTGACAGAAGCAGTTTAAACTGCTGACGTAAAAAAAGAAAAATCTTAAAATGTCCATTTTTTAATGGCCATGCTCAGAAAGTGGGACAGTTTTTAACTGATATTTTAAATACTACATAAGTTTGTGACTTCAAACTTACAAAAGTGTATGCCCTGGGCTAGACTCTATCAAACCTAAAAGTTTCAGGTTTAAAAAACTAAACAAATACAAAAAAAACCTTTTTTTTTTTTTATTTACAGGTTAGCAACAAGAAAATAAAAAAAGAGTTACATTTGGGAGATTTTTTTGCACCTCTGCAACTTTACCCCCAAAACAGGGTGACAAAAAAATGTACAAGATCCAAAGACCTTTGCCCAGACTCTACGCCTGCCAAATTTTTGGGGAAATCAGTTAAACAGTGGCCAAGTTATTAAGTTGCAAAACCGGACATTAACACGTAAGTGCTTACTCAACCCTAATATACAGGCGCTACCATGCCTCTGTGTGTGTGTGTGTGTAGTGTGTGTATATATATATATATATATATAAATAAATAAAAAGTATATGTAAAGCAAATACTCCACTACAGAGTGTGTGGTCATGCTCTGATATACAGATGCCTTGGGTGCGTTTTGAAGAACAAGGCCACAGGCTGAGTGCATTCGACCACCTAATATGTGCATATATCAGAGCATGACAGCACACCCATAGTGTATTAGCTTATAAATTGGGCAACATTTTGGGAAGAAGGGCTGAAAAAATAGTTCCTGTCTGAAATAGCCATTTGCCTTATCTGGCTGTGCCAAATTACTTACCAGTTCTGTGTTAGTACATTCTGTTTTATTTTTGTTAAAAACACATTCATTATTGGACTTTCACTTTTTTGTAGCATGAACGAGTGGGTTGGTCTAAACAAAAAAAAAAAACCCTGAGCTGAAAGTGTGCTTTAGAATAAAAAAATGAAGTAGTAATATATGTTTTCCATGTTAAATACTGGTATTTTTTGAAGTTATAAAAGAGCTGCCTACTCTGTAATAAATGGGAGCCAGAGAGTCGGAAGCTTCAGCTTTCACTTTCTGCTGTGTCACCGAAGAATGCAACTACTGTAGGTGACAAAAACTTGATAGCAAGCTGGGATTTCGTCATGCTACTGCTAATAGGAAAAAAAGTTGTCAATGTCTGGTTTGCCAGTGAGCAATACTTACTCCTCATCCGTTATTGATGCAAAGCAGCTGTCGCAGACCCTCACTTCAAACTCGAAACCCATCAGGGGGATGGAGGAGCGCTGGGAGCTGCACTTCCCACACACCGCTTTACCACATTTCCTGCAGTGGTGCTGGAGGAGTCAAAAGCATACCACAGTCAGAGAGTAAAGCAGACAAATTCCCAGGGGGCCAGTAAACATTCTACAGTGAGATTAATGACATCACTCACAACTAAAGTCACCAAATGAACTTTCAGTTAGCATTCAGCATTTTAGCATTTCAGTTAGTTAGCTCAAAGGGGAGGAGGGGGGAGTGTAAGGAGGGGGACATAGATAAGGCAGAAATATTGAACAAATACTTCTGTTCGGTATTAACTGAGGAGGGGGAGGGTCAAGTACCACAGCTGGGTAGCAGAGTCAATTGGGGTGGAGTGGGCACCAGCCCATTCACAACAGAGAGAGAGTTCTGGAAGAGCTCACAAAGCTGAAGGTGGATAAAGCCATGAGCCAGATGGCATACATCCAAGGATATTGAGGGAGCTGCACAAGGAAAGTACAGTTACATAAGAACCTACCGTAGCAGTAGTTCTTCGAGAGGAGCTTTTGCAGCAGGCTATAAAAATTAGGACTATCACGCAGGCACTAGGACCCTCTGGAAACATTTTCAGCCAGCAGTATACAGCAGGGACCACTTCCGATGCTGGCCCCCCCACTGCACGCCAGCCCCTGCGTACAAAAGGTGCGACCCAGCTCCACCTCAGTTCCCCCGCCAAGGCCTGCGAACAAGCCCTGACAAGAGAAGGAGATGAAGCACTCAATGGAGATGTAGATGAAGATGGATCCGCACACCTCGAGGGGGAAGGCGGATGGGAAAGTAATGTCTGCTGCAAGAGCTCCTCTCGAAGATCTACTGTTACGGTAAGTTCTTACGTACCTGTACTATCTTACTTCGAGTGGGAGCTCTTGCAGCAGGCTATAACAATTAGGACTGAATACCAAGCAGTCCCACGCCAAACAGGTAGATGACCCCAGGAGGTGCAATATGCTGACTCCAGAGGCCTAGGACAAAAGTCCCTGCAAAACAGCCAGACCGAAACCGACACGTCGTCTGAAGACGATACCCAAGCTGTAATGCTTGACAAAGGTATGCACCAAATTCCAGGTAGTGGCTACACATATGTCCCTGCCGCCATTCTGAGACATTTCTCAGGGTGGCAAAAGCAGCAGACACTCCTCTGGTGGAGAGATCCCTGACCGGAACCGGTAGGGGCTTATTGTGCTTTTCATAGCAGAAGGATACGGAGTAGATGATCCACTTTGAAATCATCTGCTTGGTCACCGGTTTGCCCAAGCATTGTGGTGCAAAAGCCACAAAGAGTTGCTCCGACTGATGGTGCGTAGCCGTCCGTTTGAGGTAATACCTTAAAGTCCTGTGGACATCCAATGCGTGAAGGAAAGCCTCCCCTCTATTAGATGGAGAAGGAAAATAGACTGGAAGGTCAACCGACTGGTTGAGGGTCAACTCCGAGACCACTTTCGGAAGAAACTTAGGATTTGTTCTAAGGGAAACCCTTTCCCTGTGGAAAATCAAATACGGCTCTTTACACATCAGAGCCTGAAGCTCAGAAACTTTTCGAGCGGAGGTAATCACAACTAAAAAGCACACCTTCCAAGAAAGATGACGCAGCTCACAATCTGCTGCCGGATCAAAGGGAAGGAGGGTGAGCTTCTCCAACACAAAAAAGAGATCCCAGGGTGGGACAGGGTCCCGAATGGGAGGTCTCATATGTAAAATTCCTCTCAGAAAGGTGCAGGCTACATCCAACTGTGCTAACGCCTTGTCTCCAGTCAGAGCATGATAGGCGGAGACAGCCCACATGTGCACCTTAACAGAAGAGTAACTCAGGCCATGTTGGTACAAGGAGAGGAGGTACTGTAATGCTGAGTTCACTGTACAGGTGACGGGGTCCAAATGCTGTGACGAAGCCCACAAACAAAACCGCTTCAATTTCATAGCATAAGTGGAGCGGGTGGAGGGTTTCCTCGCCAACACTAGGACTGCCGCCACTTCTGGGGAAACCCCGTATCTCTGTTGAGCTACGTCTGAAGGAGCCAAGTATGCAGATGTAAGAATCGAAGATCTGAATGGACCAGCGATCCCTGTTCCTGGGATAGCAACTGCGAGCATATGAGCAGCGGAGTTGGAGGTTCTATGGATAACCGCTGCAGGAGTGGGAACCAAATCTGCCGAGGCCATCGAGGGGGCTACTAGAATCATTCGTGCCCCTTCTGCCTGTAACTTCAGCAGGACTCTCTGAATGAGAGGGAAGGGCGGGAAGGCACAGAGAAACTTCCCTGCTCAACAAAGGAATAACGCATCTGGTCAGAAAACTCCAGGCGTGTGCTCTCGCGAGCAAAAAAATTGGCAGTTTGGCATTGCGTGGTGACACAAAGAGGTCCAGCTCTGGATGACCCCACTTGTCGAAGAGTTGATCTGCTACAGACTGTAGCAGCTCCCACTCCTGTGCTCTGGAATAAAACCTGCTTAGGCTGTCCACCAGATTGTTCTGGACGCCTGGAACGTGCACTGCGGACAACAGATTGGGCTTTCCAGCACCCATTGCCAGACTCTCATCGCCTCCCTGCAAAGGGGATACGAGTGAGTACCCCCTTGCTTATTAATGTAGATGTAGAAGACGACCACCATATTGTCTGTTTGAATTAGAAGAGAGCAGGGCACCAGGTTCTCCTGAAAGGCCTGTAAGGCATAGAGAACCACTCGCATCTCCAAAACATTGATATGGAGAGATTGCTCTTCGGGTGTCCAAACCCCTTGCGTTTGATAAGCACCCAGGTGCGTTCCCCATCCCAGATCCAATGCATCTGTCATAAGAGTCTGACCCAGTGGCTCTGGACGAAACTTGACCCCTTTCTCCAAATTCCGGGGCTCCATCCACTAAAGCAAAGTTCTCCTGACTGGGTCGGTGATCCTGACCATAAAGTCTAGATCGTCGTAGTCCTGGTCCCACTGTACCCTGAGCATCCACTGTGGGACCTGCATGTGTAGGCAGACCAGAGGAGTGACTGGAATGGCCGCCGCCATGTGCCCCAGTAGCCGGAGGAAGTTCCGCTCTGGAACTTGAGGAGTTACTGAGATCCATTCAGCAATCTCTTGCAGGTGATCGCCCCTATCTGGGGATAGGAAAGCCACGCCCTGGACAGAATCCAGGACCACTCCAATGAAGACGAGTCTCTGACTGGGCTCAGGGGACAATTTCCGAAGGTTCAGGGTGATCCCCAGCTCTCGTAGCAGAATATATAGGTGTCTCTGAGGGCATGAAGTAGGCATGACCTTGACAGGGCTGTAAGCAGCCACTCGTCGAGGTATGGGAAAACGTAGTGTCCCATGCGCCTTAGAGCCGCAGCCACCACTGCCAAGCATTTGTAAAGACTCGTAGAGCGGAGGAGAGGCCGAACGGAAGAACTCAGAATTGGTAGTGCTCCCCTTGGAAGTGGAACCTCAGAAACTTCCTGTGGGGAAGGAAGACCCAGATATGCATATATACATGTTGCATGTCTAGGGAGCAGAGCCAGTCTCCTTGGTGCAGCAGGGGAAGTAGATCTGGAAGGGTCACCATCCTAAACCTTTTGTACTCTATAAAGAGATTGAGAGAGCTGAGGTCCAGAATGGGTCAAAGATACTGTGTCTTTTTTGGGACTAGGAAGAAATGGGAATAAAACCCCTTTCCCCGCTGATGCAAGGGGACTACCTCTATTGTCTTTTTCTGCAAGAGGGTCTGAATTTCTCCTTCTATCAGTGGGATGTGAGAAGGAGGATATTGGGAGTACTTTGGTGGAGTATTTGGAGGAAACTCCATGAACTCTAGCATGTGTCCTCTCCTGATGATGTTTCTAACAGAAACATCTTCAGGGCCTTAGGACATCGGATCCGGGTCCGGCTGGTGAATGCCTGGCAGGCTGAGCAGGTCGCGGTATCGTGATCCGGCCCAAGGCAAAAGACACAGCTCTTGTGCCCGTCTTTGGCAGGGATCTGCCTCTCACAGTCACACTTGTTTTGGTGTGGCTCTGGAGAGACCGATGACAGCGAAGACATCCATTGACCAAACTGAAAAACTGTAGAAAAACAGCACATCGATGACACTGGAAAAAAATGAGTTATTAATACTAGAATTTTGCTGTTCCTGGCAAGCTGGAACTGAAGCCTTCTTCTCAAGTGCGGGATGTGGCGGGAAAAGAACTGAGGTGGAGCTGGGTCCGCCCCCTTTTGTACCAGGGCTGACATCGGGGCAGGACCAACGTCAGGGGGTGGTCCCTGCTGTATACTGCTGGCTGAAAATGTTTCCAGAGGGTGCTAGTGCCTACGGCATAGTCCTAATTGTTATAGCCTGCTGCAAGAGCTCCCACTCAAAGTAAGATGTAACTGCACCCCTGGCAGCCTTGTTCACTGGCTTACTCAATACAGGGGTGGTTCCAGAGGACTGGAGGAGGGCACATGTAGTCCCACTGCACAAAAGCAGCAGTAGGGAGGAGCCAGAGAACTATAGGCTGGTCAGCCTCACCTCCGTGGTGAGGAAGATCTTGGACAGACTGCTGAAAGAAAGGATAGTGGCACATATGGAATCCAGCAGTGCTCAGGACCTGAGACAACACGAATTCACAGACAGGTCATATCAGATAAATCTAATAGTTTTTTTTGACTGGGTGTCCAGGGTAGTTAATCAAGGAGGGGCGGCGGACATCACCTATCTAGAGTTCAGCCAAGCCTTCAACACCGTCCTGCACAGAAGGCTCATTAACAAGATGGGAAGTCTGGGAATGGGACATAAAGTGATACACTGGGTAAGTAACTGGCTGACAGACAGGAGACAGAGGGAGGTGGTAAATGGGATCCAATCTGGGGAGAGGGGGGTGACAAGCAGAGTATCTCAGGGATCAACACTGGGATCAGTCCTGTTCAATGTCTTCATCAGTGGCATTGCTGAGGGGCTGGAAGGAAAAGTCTGATTATCTGCAGATGACACAAAGGTCTGCAACAGGGTGGATACTCTGGAAGGGGTGCAGAAAATGAGGAAGGATCTGGAGAAGCCTGAAAAATGGTCAGAGGTGTGACAACTGAGGTTCAATGTAAAGAAGTGCTAGATAATGCACCTCGGCAGAGGAAACCCTGGGGAAAGCTATATGATGGGGGGGGGGAGGTGCTGACTGTCACCAAAGAGGAAAGGGACCTGGGGGTTATCATTTCTGATGACCTTAAAGTATCAAGGCAGAGTGCAAAGACTGCGGGAAGAGCCAGCGGCATGCTGGGGTGCATAAAGCAGAGACACCACTAGCAGAAGGTGGTAGACGGTGATGACACTGTATAAAACACTGGTAAGGCCTCACCTGGAGTACTGTGTGCAGTTCTAGAGGCCACACCTGCACAAGGACATAAACAGGGTGGAGACGGTCCAGAGAAGGGCAACTAAGATGGTACATGGTTTGCACCACGAAACATATGAGGAGAGACTAAGGGACCTCAATATGTACTCGCTGGGGGAGAGGGGGGACATGATAGTGACATTCATGTACCTTAAGGGCATAAACAAGGTGCAGGGGGGGCCTGTTCCAGTGTAGAGGTACTAGAACGAGGGGGCATGATATGAAATTGGATGGGAGTAGATTGACAGGAAATGTAAGAAAGTTTTTCTTCACAGAGAGGGTGGTGGACACTTGGAATAGTCTGCCATAAAAGGTGGTGGGAGCAAGCACAGTAATGGGTTTTAAACATGCCTGGGACAGGCACAAGGGGACCTTGAGGGGAGGGAGTGATGAAAAACCATTGACCACAGTGGCCACATACATATATAGGGCTTACGGGCAGACTGAATGGGCCTGGTTGTCCTTATCTGCAACAATTTCTATGTTTCTATTTCAGAGTGCTGCAAGACTATTAGGGCAATCTTTCCTCGCTCAGTAGAATTTTGACAGTACAGAGGTTTTTTTGGGGTGCATTTCCCACAGGTATCCATACTCTAAAAATAATGTCCTTTTAGATAAGTGTCTGAGAGATACAACAGTTCAAGGATTTTTTGTTTACATTTTGTTTTTTGCATAAAGTCAGATATGTCGGGTAGAAAGTACTGCCCAACGTATGTGTGAGGGAATTACATTTAAATGATGAAATGATGATGAAGTGAGGAAATATTTTTTCACAGAAAGGGTACTGGATGCATGGAACAGCCTCCCCTGTGGAGGTGGTGGGGGCGAAAATGGTAGGGGAATTCAAGGATGCATGGGACAGACATAAGGGAACTCTAGCGATAGCAAAGAGAGGATAAGCTGCAGATCAGTTAGGGTCTGCGGTATATGCAGTAGGTTAGTGAAAATAGGCAGACTGTGGACCAAGCGGTCCTTATCTGCCACCAACTTCTATATTTCTATTAAACATAATGTACACTCAAAAAAGGCAACCACTTCCAGTTGTCTGATATAAACCGGTTAAAAAGAAACTTCTGGGCTGTCAAACATTTTCTGTACATCACTGGGTATGCTCCTATTGTTCTGCATACCTGTCATACACCAACTAATTTTTTGCTTTCAGACAAGGTAAAATTTGGTTCAGTCTCCAATACCAGACTTACACACTGGTCTTTGCTTTTGCAGGATAGGGACATCAAAGTACTGCCTGCTAAAATGCCCTCAATTTTGGCTCATGGCCTACTCTACACAGGTAAGCCCCATGACTGTGTCCTCCAACCTCCTGACTTACCTGAGCCGGGGACCATTCCTACTGGCTACAACGAAGATACCACCATGTATCGTATCTTTACAGATGACTCCGCCTCCTACGTGGATGGAGAGCAGGTGGCAGTATTTGGGGAGCTCACTTTAGACAAAGAAAGCGATTTCAGGCACATTTCCAAGAAATGCATTGTTATCTCCTCACAGTATGCCAAATTGGCAGCTGTGGCCTGTGCTTTGGAGGTCATGCCCCCATGGTGACAAGGATGCCATCATCTTTGCATCTCTAACTGGGTCTGGTCATCCCTTACCGAGTTTTTGCCATTCTGGGAGAAAAAATAACTTTACATATTCTGATGGCACACCTGTCAAATACAGGTATTTGTTTGTGTATATACACATTCTGACACAACAATTTACTCACAAACTGTACATCCACAAGGTAAATGTTCACTGTAAATCTGACCCTCACCATGAATTTAATGATCAAGCGGACTCACTTGCCAAAGCAGGGCTCAAGGGGGTGGAGACATGGACAATGACTCACCCAACAGCTGCAGCAGCTATAGTAGCCACTAACACCAGGCAGAAATCAGTACCAGGACCTCCACTAGACATTTCTGCTGCAAAGAAATCAGACCCAGAACTAAAAGATATGTTCAAATTCTTGGACAATGGAATTGAATAACCACTACCTGTTGGTAGTTTATACAAGAGACACTCTGACAACATACACTTCTCAAGTGATCAGAAACTCATGTGGTATTAGTAAGAAGATGCAGATGACAAACTGTGGGTTGCACCACAATCTCTGAGAACCGAATTCATCCATATGGTTCATGATACCCCCTCTGGTGGACACCAGGGGGCAGACAACACCCTCCAGAGACTCAAAACTGTCTGGTGGCATGGCATGGCCAAGGATGTAGAGCACTATATGGACGATTGCATAGTGTGTGCTCAGAATAATCCAATTTCGGTGAAAAGAAATGCCAAATTGTTGCCCCAAAGGCAGACTGGACCATGGAATGCGATACAAATCGATTTCATTGGCCCTCTTACCAACTCCAGTAACAACAACAAGTTTGCAGCTGTTGTCACTGATTTGTTCTCCACATGGGTAGAAGCATTTCCCACTGAGAGTAACAAGGCAAAAACAACTGCCAAGATCCTGGTGTATCAGCTGTTCTCCAGGTGGGGACTACCCTTAAAGGTAGACTCAGACCAGGAAACAAGTTTCACAGCTGAGCTGATGAAGCTACAGCTACTTGAAGTAGATCAGAAATTCCATATCCCTTACAATCCTCAGGCCAGGTAGAAAGAGACAACAAAAGAATCAAACAGATGTTATGCAAATTCATCAATGACAATCCCAAGGACTGGGATTCCCTCTTGCCACTACTACTGATGGTAATCAGGGGCACTCAGTGTACACCTTATGAGGTTATGACTGGTAGAGCCATGAGATTACCTGAGCACCTGTTGATTGATCTCCACACCCCTACTGCAGGTAGAGTATCTGTGAACAAGTATGTTGAAACGTTTCATGATGACATCATGAAGATACATGTGTTCGATGCCAATCAAATGGGTAACGCTCAACAAGCTAAACCTCATTTCGATAAGCATGTCAAAGAAGTCAACTGGCAAGTTGGAGACCAAGTTATGCTTCTCCAATACAGACAACCAACTCATTCATTTGCCAGCACATGGGAAGGCCCATACCCCACTGTCAACAAACTCAGTCCTGCTGTTTATCAGGTCCGAGTTCAACAGCGAAAGAAGACCACCAACAAGTGCTTCTATGCTAATCAGCTCAATTCATACAAAGGTGACTAAAATTACTTTTCTCAACCCACTTAGGGCGGAATAGTACCCCACACTTAACAATCCTTTTCTGTTTTCTTACAGGTACTCTGACAAGATGGCTATCTTATACCTCCTCATCTTGGTGGGACTACTACTATGACTTCCCCTGACTGCATCCCAGAATAAACCCTTATCGACTCAGACAACGTGTACAACATTTCCTTAGCAAACCTGAACATTCAGCCCCAATGGGAGTTCATGTCAATGTACCCAATAAAACGATCACAACTCAAAAGGCTCAGACACCTATCGTGATGCCACGGTAGTTGCTCCAGATAAATCCACACTTTCCATTGAATGGGAAACTGAAATTAATGGCTACACACTCCCTGTAGCTTGCCTATCCAAAGGTACATTCCAAGGATGACCCAACACTGACATATATAAAAATGGTACTTTTTCCATTCAACGGACTTCCCCCAGGCATACTGGCTGCTACAACCTTACTGCTCTCATTTATCCTGCTTGGTGTGACCACCTCACCTCTGAGGAGTCACGTGCCTTCTGTCTTGATAACTATGTCGCTACTGAAGCTCTTTTTCTTTCTGTAGTCCTACCCACTGAAGAAGAACTGACTGACTTCCCTCCCCAGGAGGAAGGTCCTCCTAGTGGTCTGACCACCATCTCCCTTCGGGAGCCCTGATTAATAATATACAATTTATGCAGGTGTAACCCCCCTACAAATGGGTGTTACCGAACAGTCTTCCTTGAGCTTGCCTAAATGCTCCCTGCCAGGCTGGTGTCCTCCGTTTCAGCAGTTTAAATGTATTGTCAGAGAGTGCCTGTATAGCCTTTGTGTATTGTCTCTTTAAGAGCTGCCTGGATTGCAGCTATAATTAATCTGGGAGGAGGGTGAGAGTTTCTATGCATGAGTCCTGCCCGGGCTGCCAGATAATCATTCCATTCTGCCATCACTAATTGCGCAGAGGGAGCTTTGTTATAAGATGTACTTGTTTGCTGAATATCTATTAGAGTGGTAATGATATTGTAGTTTGTCTAACCTGCCTTCTTTGCAGCATGGACATTTCTGTTTATCTCAACCATCTTGGTCCTGAACTGTCAAAATGGGCCAATCAGTACCTTTGGGGACTTTAAAATGGAGCCTGTCCCCAAGGGCTTTGTGGGAGCAAAATTCTGTAGGAATTACAGTTTTGGGCTTTCGGTGTTGAAATGAACCTGGAGGGGGAGCCCTTGTTGTGACTGAGACAGATCAGCCAACCGAACCTTTTGGATCCTGGGGAAAGTCGCAGGCTGCCTGCAGCTAGCTTCTGATGTGAGTTGGGAATTGAAGGAGAAACAGCTTGAGATAGTCGAGCAGCAATCCTGCATGGATTCGAGCCGGAGAACTGTGAAAGAACTGAGTTTTGGCCTGCCTGCTGTCCATGAAAGGGAAAACAGAGTTAATTCGGACTGAATCAGAGTTGTGAGAATGATTTAAGCCACTGAACTGTGACCAGGCTTTAACCTGAAGAAGATCGAAGATTTGCTGAATACGATCAGCCTGTCAGGATTTCCAGCTACCTCTGAACTCCCGGTTTGTGCAGAGACTCTGTAATTGTGACCAGATAGCAATCTCCCTGGCATAGCAGAATTTCTTACATGTAAATGTGCTGTGTGCTGTTAGTGGGTCATGATTTGGTTCCTCACTGTGTGCTGAACTGTGTTCTGCTTGCTGGAGGCGGAATCCAGCTCCAACGGACTAAATCCGTTTGCATCTCCATTTGGCTTGGGCCTTGCCACACTGGCCCCGTCAGACCACCCGCTACACAGAGAAAGTCATCGACGAGAGACCTGCCTGGGGATCAGCCCCCTGTTCAATGCTTTGAACAGGAACGACGCCTCAGTGATTCGTGTGGGCCCTGCTTCTTCTGGAACTCCAGTTCAACAACTTGCTGTCTCGATTTCTTCCTGTTTGTGTCCTGTATTGGGTGTGGTGAGTAAACATCAGCTAAATCTAAAGTGTTGTCATCTGACTGCCTTGTTGTCTTTTCATTCATGAACTGAGCCTTCCAGCTCCGGATTACAAACAGTGTGTGTTGTGCATGTTGCTTTCTTCCATCACAGGACCCCAACCAGCTGCGAAGCCGGCCTACCCCATGCAATGTTCCTGGTTAGCCCACCTTTTTCCTACCTGTGTACCCAGAGTGTGTGACTGTGCAGAGACTCTGATGTGCATGCATAACTGTCTGACTGATTTAGCCTTTAAGCCAATCAACCTGATTACGCCTCTCCCTTGTTCCAGTCCCCTGAGTAAATCGGATCCAACTGTTTTTGCATTTAACCTGACTGTGGTTC
This sequence comes from Neoceratodus forsteri, assembly GCA_016271365.2. NCBI lineage: Eukaryota > Metazoa > Chordata > Ceratodontiformes > Ceratodontidae > Neoceratodus > Neoceratodus forsteri. The sequence continues at coordinate 705,388,943 of CM057459.1, read as the reverse complement.
CAGTTTGTATTTAAAGCACTACACTGTTATTTGCTGTGCCTAACCTTGTTTTACAGGGGGTCCCCAGGATCGAGCTAGAGGAACCCGCCCTGGTGGTAAGTGCAAGCAGTGTGGGTAATTGCATGTTGAATAAGGGTCATTGTGAAAGTGATTATTGTATATTGCTCAGGCCACTAGAAGGGAAAGAGGGGGGTTACAGTGTCCCGGAGGGCTGTGCCCAGGTTAGCTTGACCACTAACAACCCTGACCTCCCGGTGGAGGCACCTGTATCAGTACCCAGGCCCCTAAACCTGCAACTAGCCACGCAGGCAGGGGTAGTAGCCCTTGGGATAGTGCCACCTAGGGGTTACATCTTGGAGGCACCACTGGGATTAGCGTCCTCTAGTGGCCAGAGGTGGGAATTACCCCACTATGTTCAGAACTGGTGGCAAAATGGAGAAGCTAGCTACGCCTAAGCTCAAAATCGCCCCCCATAAGCTGTTAGTACATCAAATGATGGGATGGAGTGAGGCTGAGGGGGAAGACCCCCGACAGGCCCTCCTGCTAATGGATGTCCCATTAGGGACCACTAATGCTGTTATTATAGAAGCTGTGGAGCATGTTAAGTGTTTGGGGAAAGCTGAAGTAAAGGGGAGGGATTCAAACCTGTTTGACCAGACCATGGTAGTTCTACTCTCCTGCAGCTCTCCCATAGATCCAGACAAAGTACCCCCTGTTATTCTGTCAGAAGGGGCCCAGAAGGGGTGGAGTGTCATCCACTTGCACAGTGATCTGGCTATCCCGGGTGGGTCCCCCAGTATAGAGGGATTCAAGGACAAGCTGCTTAAGCTGTTAGCTTCTGGGGGAGCGAACCGACCAAGAGTTAGTGAAGGTGCTAGAGCTTTCTGAAGAACCCACGCCACTGCAGTCCCCGACAGTGTCTCCTGCCTTCCCTAGGGTCTCCCCCATTGTCACTCCCCCATAGTAATTCCATCTGTGCATCTGGACTCTTACAGTAGACTCAGACTTTTTTCCGGCACAGTCCCAGTGCCCGTAGGGAAGGATGACCTGGAAACATGGATGGACTATGCTACCCCCTGGTCCAGGACTGGCAGTGCTCTGAGGGGGGAAAAAGAAAGACTCATGGAAAGTTTGAGGGCCCTGCACTGGAGGCCAGTCACTTCCTCCAAGCCACTAGCCCAGAGACTACTGCGGCTGAATACCTCTCTGCATTGGAAGGGGTTTTTGGAAGCACTGAGTCGGGGGACAATTTACTGTGGAAATTCAAATCCACCAAGCAATGGAAGAATGAGAAGTTGTCTATGTTTGTTACCATATTTGAGAGGGCTCTGCAGGGGGCTCACAGAAAAGGAGGGGTCCCTGCTAGTGAACAGAATCAGGTAATGTTGGACCATATTCTCAAGTCAGCCAGGTACTCTAGTGTGATGATGCTAAAACCTAAGTTGCACGATATGAAGGCTAACCTTCCCGAGTACTGTCACCTCATGAAAGAGATTCGTGAAGTGGAGAATGATGAAGAGGGATCAGAGCCCTATGCGGAGGGTGCCCGTACCTACCAGACCCCTGAGAGAAGTGACAAGGCTGAGGTGCAGCAGATGAGAGAACTAATTAAAGAACTGACAGAGTTAAGAATCAATCATCGAGCCGCTGAGGCAGCCAGAGACACTAACCTCTATCGGGCAACCCCCTCCCCCCGAGTTAAAGAGCGAGGCCCCGTCTAGTGGGCTGGGGGTGCACGTCGTCTCCTCGGAAACCCGGACTGAGGGTAACCTACTGTAAGAAGTACGAGGATTGAGAGCCCTGGTGGGGGACCTACTACAAGCCACACAAACCACTAATCTTGGTGGAAGTCCAGAGGATCAAGAACGTGTATCACAAGTCAAAGAAGGGCCCCAAGGTGCCCCTGATGTGCCCAAGCAGGGAGATGGTCCACAACCACTCAGAGACCCTAGAGAACCCAATTTTTGCTACCACTATGTGGAGGACGGGCACACCCGGTTCACATGTCGCTCACCGGAGAACTTGAGAAAGGTCACTATTAGGCTACTAGCCTGGCTTCAGCAGAACAATAACCGGCCGCAAGGTGGAGCCACTCGGAAACGTTATTCATCCAAGGCCACTACCAAGTCGACATCCAAGTCTGCGTCAGTTGAATGGTCCGAGGTGGTTGGTCCCTCAATGGAAACTACAGTGAAGGTGAACGGTGTGTCCACCCGGGCCGTGCTTGACAGTGGGTCTCAAGTTACTATAGTGTTCCAAGATTGGTATCAAAAGCACCTCCCTGATGTGCCCCTACAACCCTTGGAAGGCTTACATGTGTGGGGGTTGAGCGCGAAATCTTATCCATACTCAGGGTATATTTGGATTTGGCTGTCTTTCCCTACCTCCGTGGCTGGAGCAGATGAAAAAGTCAAGACACTTGCCTTAGTGTGTCCCCTCATCAGACTGTATGATGGGGTTCGTCTATTAACTGGGACAAAAGCTCATGTGTTTGGGAGACTGGCACAACTCTGTCACGAGAAGCAAGGGCAACGGACCGGGTGGGCCCTAAGAATTCCGGCTCTAATCAAGAGGGCCTATGATTTGCAATAGAAACCCAAGGAAGTAGACCAGGATGAGCCTGTGGGGATCGTGTGGAAGAAGGATCCTGACTCTCTGGTACTGGAGCCAAATGCCCAGTGTACCATTCACGGGGAGGTCCGCCTCCAGAAAGATGTCAAAAACAAAATACTGATGTTGGATGCACCAGGCGATGGAAAGTTGCCAGAAGGATTATTGGTCAAACCCAGCATCTTGCCTGCTTGTGCCCACGCCTATGCACGATGAATGATGCTCCAGATTCAGAATGTGTCAGATTGGGAGATCCAGATGAACAGAGGATGCACTCTAGCTATAGTACACTGCACAGACACTGCAGTATTACCCAGTAACAAGTGCTCTGGCGCGAAGGAGAGAGTGACGCCAGACTTATTTGACTTTGGTGATTTCCCGTTGCCAGCTAAATGGAAGGCTAGAATTGGCAAGAAACTCGCCCAGAGAGACCAAGTGTTTTCGTTAAAAGAATGGGATGTGAGGTGTGTCCAGGGTGCACAGCATCACATATGCCTGCATGCTGACAGGCTATTTTGAGAGAGATCCTGACGCCTCACCCCAGCGGACACAGATGATGTTAGGTGGCACCTGCAGGAAATGCTCACTGCTGGCGTTATACAAGAATCAAGGAGCCCATATGCCTCTCCCATTGTGGTTGTGCGTAAGAAGAATGGGTCTGTGAGGATGTGTGTTGATTATCAAACCCTGAGCCGGCGGACCATCCCCGATCAATACACCATGTTCCATATACAAGATGCCCTGGGTTGCTTTAATGAGAGCAAATGGTTCTCGGTACTGGATCTTCACAGCAGATATTACCAGATTCCGATGGCCCTGGAGGACCGTGAGAAAACAGCCTTCATCTGTCCTTTGGGGTTCTATGAATTCCTGTGAATGCCACAGGGGATTTCGGGTGCCTCGGCCACCTTTCAGCGACTGATGGAACGCGAGGTTGGAGATATGAACTTGGAATGTCTAGTGTACCTAGACGATGTCATTGCGTTTGGGCACACATTAGAGGCACACGAGACCCGACTGTTTAAAGTCCTAGACCGACTGGAAGACTTTGGCCTCAAGCTCTCCACTGACAAGTGCCAGTTTTTTTTTTTTCAAACCTCTGTGAAATATGTGGGGCAGATAGTATCTGCAGAGGGGATAGAGACCAATCCCAGTAAGGTTGAGTCACTGACTACTTGGCCCTAGCCCCATAACTTGAAAGAACTACAACGTTTTCTGGGGTTCTGTGGCTACTACCGCAGGTTCATAAAAGACTATTCCAAGGTGATTCACCCGCTCCTGAATCTTACCCAGGGATACCCCCCCACCAACCGTAAATACAAAAATGGGGTAGTCAAAGAACCAGAGAGAGTGTACTTCTACATAGGTGAACGTTTTGGGCCCCACTGGACAGCCGAATGTGAAGCAGCTTTCTACAAAGTCATATACCAGCTCACCCACCCCCCCATCCTCACCTACCTCTACCGTGGCCAAGGTGCTAGTGGAAAATTTCTTCATCCACTATGGTGCCCCCCAGCAGGTCCAACCTGACCAAGGAAGAGATTTTGAGAATCGGTTAATCAAAGAAATGCTCTGGGGGGGTGCGGAAGTCAAGAACTAACCCCTATCACCCACAGGGGGAACCCTCAACCAGAACGTGTTAACCGCACCCTTCTAGACATGCTGGGCACCCTCCATCCAAAATACAATTGCACAAAAAATGATGCTACTGGGTTCTCCCCCTACCACCTCATGTTCGAGGGAGGCCCGACTGCCAGCTGATGTCTGCTTTGGGATCTCTCCAGATGGGGTCTGAGCCGAAAACTACCTGCAATATGTACAGCAACTGAAAGCTCAATTGAACCATACCTATCAACTGGCCCAGACAATGGCCACCAAGAGAAATCTTGCCAACAAAGAGAGGCATGATAAGAAAGTAAAGGCTCAAGAGCTACGGCCCGGAGACCATGTGTTGTTACACAATTTGGGACTGAATGGCAAGTACAAAATTTCTGACAGGTAGCACCATCTTCCCATGTAATAGTTGAAAAGTTGGATGATTTACCAGTGTACAAAGTGTGCCCAGAGAATAACTCCAAAGCCGTCAAGACCATGCATCGTAACCACTTGCTACCTATCGGCCAAGTTATAATTGAGGCTGAACCATCAGCAGTTGATTTCCCTGGGCCGGTGACTCGTGCTATTGCAAGGAGGAGACAGAGTCCATCTGCTTCAGTTGTTAAGGATTCGGAGCCCTCTCCCCATCAGGCCTTAAATGATAGTGACTGTCAATCCACATCTGATGAAAGTGACTATGGAAATGCCTATTACCCTTCATATGAAGTGAGTCAGTAGTTTCAAGGAAATCCTGGGGGATGAAGCTGGGCCTCCTAGACTGCCTAACCCCCCAGCTTCATCCTTGGAGCCCATGCTCCCTGGAAGTGATGTGCAAAGTATCACGCCTGAGGCTGCGGACTCCCTGTTTTGTGGAACTGTGTGACTTGCCCGAAGAAGGGGCTGATGATCTAAGTCTCTCTCGTGACACACCAGAACTTGAACAATATGAGAGTGTGGACAGCCCCCCTTCAGTGCCACAAAGCCTAATTGTGCCAGAACCTTCTCAAAATGAGCCAGCTGGGCCCTTGTTAGAAGATAACAATGAGCCAAGTGTTGTGGAAACAGAGCCTACAGAGCAAGGAGCAGACAGTTTGGACATTCCCATCTGTGCAGAGGCACCCCTCATGAATGAAGAAAGCTCCAAAGTTAGTGCTGAAAGTACAGAGACTGTGGCTGTCCCCCCCCCCAAAAAAAAGACTGGCCGAGCTGTCAAGCCAGTATTGCACTTCAGTTATGATCCCCTGGGAGGCCAGTGGATTTGCCTCTTAATGTGGTTCACAAAGTTTATTTCTACCCAAATAAAACTTCACTACCCAAATTGAGCTTGACGGCCAGCTCCAGGATACTTGTTCTTCCCTCTCACCATGGTGCCCCTACCCCATCCAGCCCCAAGTTAGCTGATAGAGAAGGGCCCCCTCTTACATTGTTTAATGTACAAGAAGAAAAAATTACTCACCACAGTAATGTTGTTTCTTCTAATGGAGTTTTGCTGTATTCAGGCATAATGCAGTTAGCCCCAGCACTGCTTGAGCTCGGTTTTAAACCTCTGTCTCTGGCACTTACCAGTGCAACCGTCAGATTCTTACGAGCAACTAACTAACTTGACACTAAAATGTGGAAATTGTTTGAACACATAGCCAAAAGGCAAAATACTTTTTGGGGTCCAAAAAAGACTCAAGTCGAGAACTCAAGAAGAAATAAGGTAGTGACAATTCAAGCTATGCAACACAAGAAGGAAAAACATAACAGTTACCCCACCAAAAAGGAGGGTACAAGGTACACTCCGAAGTGCAACACTGTGCCTGCCAACCCACTTTCCAAAAACAGGTTCTGAGAGGGGGGCGGGGTCTGAATACAGCAAGATTCCCTTAGAAGAAACAACATTACTATGATGAGTAAATACAGGTTACTCACCTGTAACAGGAGTTCTAGGAATGGTATATGTTGTTCATCCACACTGTCTGGCAGGTTCCTTGCGCTTTAAATCTTGCCGGAAGGTCTTCAAGCTGGCTCTTCTCACCCACCCGGGTGGTAAAACCCTCGGCTCCGCCCCATGACACCAAATCTAGCCCGCTGGAAGCCAGGTTGTGCGTCGAAGCCGGGGAGGTCGGGTGGGTTGTGTGGATGAACAACATATACCATTCCTAGAACTCCTGTTACAGGTGAGTAACCTGTATTTCTAGGGACATGGATATGTTGTTCATCCACACTGTCTGGCACACTCCTAGCAGTTCTCCAGGAGGAGGGAGGCAAGGCGCACACCCCCTACTTAGGGAATAAAGACTGAGAACCGAGGCCCCAAAACCAGCATCCCGCGTGACTCAAGGTCGATGTGGTAGTGGGTGATGAAGGTATGTGCTGACTTCCAGGTAGCAGCCCTGCAGATTTCCTGGATAGGGACGTCCCTGGAAGCAGGTACCGATGCAGCGGTATGGCGGGTAGAATGAGCTCTTATCCCTCTGGGAGGCTCCATGCCCGCCAACCTATAGCAGAGATCTATGCAGGAGGTGACCCACCTGCCTATCGTCCACTTGGCTGCAGGTCTGCCAGGTGCGGCTTCAGCGTAGGTGACAAACTGCTGGAGAACCTCTCCCCGAACTTCAGCCGTCCGCTCCTTATAATAAGCGAGTGCACTTCTAGGGTCCAAAGTATGGAGCCTATATTCAGCCTCCGAGGTGTGATAGGGGTAGAACACCGGCAGAGTCAACACCTGGTTAAGGTGAAACTCCGACACCACCTTCGGAAGGAATTTCGGGTGGGGGCGCAGGACAACCTTGTCCCTGTGGAAGACCAGATAAGGAGACTCGATGGAAAGCACCTGGAGCTCTCCCATCCTTCTGGCTGACGTGATAGCCACCAAGAAGGTGGTCTTCCATGACAGGTGGGAGATATCACACCTGTGCATTGGTTCGAATGGCCTGCCCATGAGCTTAGCCAATACCAGCAGTAGATCCCACGGAGGTGGAGGTTCTCGCACTGGAGGGGATATGTGATCAAGGCCTTTGAAAAAGCATCCGACCACCCTCTCCTGCGCCACCGACTGCTTCCCAGCCCACGCCCAGTAAGCAGAGATGGCTGCCAGGTGCACCTTGTGGGTCGTCGACCGAAGCCCTTGCTGAGAAAGGGACCACAGGTAGTCCAGAATACTTGCCAAGGAACAGGAGGAAGGGTCCAGGCCCTTGCCCTGACACCAAATGGAAAATCTCTACCATTTGAAGGCGTAGCATTTTCTGGTCGACTCCTTATGGGACGCCTCAACGACGTTGAGAACCTCGTCGGAAAGACCCAAGGCCTGGAACTCTAGTCGCTCAGGAACCAGGCCGTCAGGTGCAGGGATTGAAGGTCCAGATGGAATACCATCCCCTGATTGACTGAGATCAGGTCCGGGCGGGCTGGAAGCCGCCTCGCGAGCCTGGAGCTGAGACTGAGGAGATCTGGATACCAGAACTGACAGGGCCAGTCTGGGGCTACCAGAATCACCTGTGCCTTGTCCCTCCTCACCTTGAGAAGCACCTTGTGGATCAAGGGGAAATGGGGAAAGGCGTAGAAGAGGCCCGGGGTCAACGGCCTCGAGAAGGCATCCCCATGCAGCGAGCCCGGCTGAGGGGGGCGGGCATGAAACAGTCTCAGCTTCACATTCTCCCTGGAGGCAAACAGGTCCGCCTGAGGCGCGCCCTAGTGGGAGAAGAGATCTTGTACTACCTCTGGCAGGAGAGCCCACTTGTAAGACGCAGCCCCTATCCAGCTTAGGTCATCGGCCAGGGAGTTGGAGGCTCCTGCCACGTGGATGGCAAGGTGATCCACCTCCAGGCTGAGCATGAGTGACCAAATGCGGAGAGCTTCCCTGCACAGAGGCATGGAGTGCGTCCCGCCCTGGCGGTTTAGATAGTACATGGTCGTGGTATTGTCCGTCTGGACCTGAACCACTTGACCCCGTAGAAACGAAGCAAAGGCGGTGAGGGCTAGACGAACTGCTCGAAGCTCCAGCAGGTTGATGTGGCATCGGGATTTCCGAGGGGACCAGAGGCCGTGCGCTCTGTGCTCCCCCAGATGGGCACCCCAATCCATCAGAGAGGCATCGGTCGATAGAGAGACCGTCGGCTGAGGGCGGACAAATGGGATGCCCTCCTGCAGATGTGCCGGAACGGTCCACCAATAGAGAGCGTTCCACATCCCCTGGGTCACTGTCACTAGCTGATCCAACAAATCGAAGTGCTGTGACCACTGGCTGGTCAGTCCCCACTGAAGGGGACGCATGTACCAGCGGGCCCAACAGACCACACAGGTGCAGGCCGCCATGAGGCCCAGGAGGCGCAGGAAGTCCTGGGCAGGGCGCGACTGCCCAAACAGAAATGATTGGGAAAAGGAAGAAAGAACCTCGGCCCTGTCCGCCGGGAGCTGTGCTCTGGCTCGAAGAAAGTCAAGCTCTGCCCCGATGAAATGTATCACCTGCTTTGGCACAAGTTCCGACTTGGCCTCGTTGATGAGGAGGCCAATCTGAGAGCAAACCTGGAGGGCCAGATCTCTGGACCGCTCCACCTCCGCTCTGGAGGGGGGCTGCAATCAGCCAGTCATACAGGTAGGGGTACACCCGGACCCTTCGGTGCCGCAGGAATGCTGTCACCACTGCCATGCATTTGGTGAAGACCCTGGGAGCTAGGGAGAGGCCGAAGGGCATGGCCCGGAACTCGAAAAGGGATCCCTCCGCTCTGAAGTGGAAGAATCTCTGATGAGACGGACGGATTGGGACGTGAAAGAACGTGTCCTGGAGGTCCAGGGAACAGAACCACAAGCTTCATTCCAAGGATGGTATTATCTGAGCCAGAGTGACCATCCTGAAGGTCTGAGACCTTAGGAACCTGTTCAGGTCGTGCAGGTCGAGAATGGGGCACCAGCCCCCCATCCGTTTTGGGACCAGGAAATACCTGGACACAAACCCTGGGTCTGGAGGAGGATCCGCCACCTTCCTGATCACCTCTTTTTCAAGGAGCAGGGCAATATCGGCAAGGTGGGCCGACAGCGAGGCTGCGGACCCCATAGCCCCCCGAGGAGTGACGGCTTGAAAGGGTGGGGTTTGCTCGAACTCCAGAGGCAGGCCCTTTCCTACCACCCCCAACACCCAGCGGTCCATGGTGATAGCGGACCAGGCGGAAAGGAAGTGGCAGAGCCGTCCCCCCATGTGGGGAATCCAGGGGGGAGTGACGAGGCTGGGGGCGACACCCCTCAACTCGTCACTGGGCAGGCTTGGAGGAGGGACCAGCCGAGGGACCTCCTGGGCCTTTACCTCCCTGCTTCCTGTTGGAGGAAGCCACAGGCTTGGGTTTGGGATGCCAAGCGCGAGCCTGCTTGCCCTGATGCTGGTGCTGTTGGGCCGGACGTGCTGCAGGCGCAGAAGGGCGAAAGGGCTTGTGCTGCTGCTGACGGCGGCCTTTGTCCTTCTGGGCAGAGATGACCAAGTCCAGGGTGGCATTGGACTTTTCGATCCGCTGGAGGTAACCTTCCACTCCAGGGCCGAAGAGGTCGGTCCCCAAGAAGGGGACATCCGCCAACTTGTGCTGGGTATCCGCCGTAAAGGTGGATATCCTCAGCCATGCTCTGCGGCGCATGGCCACTGCGGCCGCAACCAACCTGGCACAGGAGTCCCTTATGTCCAGAGCTGTTTGGAGCTGCTGCTTCGCCACCACCCTACCCTGGTCCCGGACCTGCCGGACCGTGGTCTGGAGGTCGGCCGGGAGATGAGGGACCACCTCATCCAGGGAGCCCATGAGGGCATGGGAGAAGTGTGCCATCAGCACAGCCGAGCTGGCCTGGGGAAGGCCAAGGGAGGACTCAACATACACCTTGCACCCGGCGTAGTCCAGCTTTTTGGACTCCTTGTCAGGTGGCTTGTCCACGTCCCTAGCATTCCCGGAACGCCGGAAAACACTGTCGGTGACCAACCCCTCTGCAGAGGGGTGCTCCGAAAACCCAGGCAAAGAGCCGGTAGGGACCGAATACTTCCTGGCCATCCTGGCCGAGGGCGCAGGACAGAAAGCAGGCCACTGCCAAAAGCTCTAAGGCTGGGCCGACAATGGCCTCAGCCACAGGAAAGGCCTCCGTGGGTAAATCCCCTCGGTCCAGTATCTCTGTCAGGGGATACTTGGCCCATTTGGAAACGGGCTCGAGCTGCATCCCGGTGGACTCCGAGATGAGCCGAAGCAGACCCATAAAGGACGATGGGCTTTTGTCCAGAGACTGGCCCCCGGAGGACTCCAGTTCAACCTGCCTGGAGAACAGGGAGGAGTCGTCGTCGGACTCTGAAGAGTCGGCGAAGAGCTACCTAGGGTCTGAGCCACCCTCCACCTGCCAAGGATGGTCGGGAGTGAGGGTGACCGACAACCTGTGGGGCAGGCCTTGAGCCGACCGAGAGTCCTTGGTCGGTGCCCCCGATTTCGGTTGTGGAGGCGGAGGTTCCACTACAATTGGTGGGGCAGCAGGTTTCAGCCGAACAACTGGCCCAGGCTTGGGCATCTCGACTGCAGCGAGAAACTGTTTCGGCCATTCGGGTGACAGCCACTTGATGGCCGGTGAAGGCGTCAGTGTCGACTTAGTCCCGGACAAAAGTAACTGCTGCCACATCAGCTTCTCGTAGCATCGACGCAATTTGCACCGAAGCCTCTCCTAATCTGAGGAGGAAGACGAGGAGGAACGGCGTCGCCGCTTACCTCGGTGCCAAGACCGAGACCGCTGATGTCGGGATCGGCTGGACTGAGAAGAGGTCCGACACCGAGATCCTCGGTGTGTCCAAGGGCGGGCCTGGGAGGGAGCGGGGGACACCCGCTCCTCCCTCAGCTCGGACATCTTAACCGGGGACTGCTGCACCGATGGCGCAGGCAAATCCTCAGTTTCCACCGGGGAAACCGGCGAAGAAGGGTTGTCGGCTTCACTAGTCGACAAACCGTCCGACAGGTTGAGAAAAATCTCGACCGCGTCGACAGCAGTCTTGGCCAGCTGACCTGATGGGGACGCCGTGAAGCCAGCAGCCTTAGCCGCAACCTCGACCGAAGTCGACGGTCAGCTGTCTGGGGAAGGGGACCTCTCCCACTCCTAAGAACGCCGACGATGGGACTTACCCTTGGGATCCTTCTTTTTGGACCGAGAGGAATGTCCCAATGGCCCCTCTCCCTTCGAGGAAAGGGAATGGCAAAGCTCCTTGAACGAAGCAGAATACGAGGTACCCAAAGAGAGCGGGATAAATGCCACGACCGAGGAGGAGAAGGATGCGGCCTGGGCCGCCTCCTCCTCGAGGGCGATCATCTGCTCGAGCTGCTCAGCCGAGCCAGCCACCGTGGTAACCGCCCAACGGGCCTCTTTCGACTTTACCGGCGGGTAACGCTTCTCGGGGCGCCCAAGCTTCAACCGGGCAGCGCGGTCCTCCAAGACATTGGCCGAGAACGAACAGCAAGACTCGCAGGCCTGCGGGTCGTGTTCTAGGCCGAGGCAGCAGACACATGTGGAGTGCGGATCCGTCCTGGACATCTTCTGCCCACAAGAGCACCGCCGAAAACCGGGAGTTGATTTCTCCATCGCAGCCGAGAGGGAAAAGGAAGACCGAAGTCTTGAAAACGAGTTTTGGACCAACCGAAGAATTAGGATCCAGTCTATCACACAGAGCGTTAAGGAGGGAACCTGAGCTTCCAAGCGGTACGGAAGATCCGGCGTCATGGGGCGGAGCCAAGAGTTTTACCACCCAGGTGGGTGGGAGGAGCCAGCTTGAAGACCTTCCGGCAAGATTTAAAGCAGCAAAGGAACCTGCCAGACAGTGTGGATGAACAACATATCCATGTCCCTAGAACCTGTATTTCTAGTGACATGGATAGGTTGTTCAATCCACACTTACTGGCAGACTCCTAGCAGTTCTCCGGGAGGAGGGAGGCAAGGCATGCACCCCCACTACTTAGGAAATAAGGACTGGAGAACTGAGGTCCCAAAACCAGCATCCTGGCGTGACTCAAGGTCGACGTGGTAGTGGGTAATGAAGGTGTGTGCTGACTTCCAGGTAACAGCCCTGCAGATTTCCTGAATAGGGATGTCCCTGGAAGCTGTGGTATGGCAGGAAGAATGAGCTTGTATCCCTTTGGGAGGCATCATGCCTGCCAACCTATAGCAGAGATCTATGCAGGAGGTGACCCACCTGCCTATCGTCCACTTGGCTGCAGGTCTGCCAGGTGTGGCTTCAGCGTAGGTGACAAACAACTGGCGAACCTCTCCCCCGAACTTCAGTTGTCCGCTCCTTATAATAAGAAAGCGCTCTTCTAGGGTCCAGAGTATGGAGCCTATATTCGGCCTGCGAGGTGTGACTGGGGTAGAACACTAGCAGAGTCAACACCTGGTTAAGGTGAAACTCTGACACCACCTTCGGAAGGAATTTCGGGTGGGGGCGCAAGACAACCTTGTCCCTGTGGAAGACCAGATAATGAGACTCAATGGAAAGCGCCTGGGGCTCTCCCATCCTTCTGGCTGACGTGATAGCCACCAAGAAGGCGGTCTTCCACGACAGTTGAGAGATGTCACACCTGTGTATCGGTTCGAATGGCTTGCCCATGAGCTTAGCCAATACCAGCAGTAGATCCCATGGAGGTGGAGGTTCTCGCACCGGAGGGGACGTGATCAAGGCTTTTGAAAAAAGCAGCCGACCACTTTCTCCTGCGCTGACTGCTTTCCGGCCCGCGTCCGGTAAGCAGAAATGGCTGCCAGGTGCACCTTAAGGGTCGTCGACCAAAGCCTTAGCTGAGAAAGGGACCACAGGTAGTCCAGAATGCTAGTCAAAGAACTGGAGGAAGGGTCGAACCCCTTACCCTGAGACCAAATGGAGAATCTTTCCCATTTGAAGGCATAGCATTTTCTGGTCGGGATGCCTCAACGACGTTGAGGACCTCGTTGGAAAGACCCAAGGCCTGGAACTCTAGCCGCTCAGGAACCAGGCCATCAAGTGCACATGGAAGGTCCGGGTGGAGTACCTTCCCCCTTGTTGACTGAGATCAGGTCCGGGCGGGCTGGAAGCCACCTTGGGAGCCTGGAGCTGAGGCTCAGGAGATCTAGATACCAGAACTGGCACGGCCAGTCTGGGGCTACCAGAATCACTTGCGCCTTTTCCCTCTTTGCCTTGAGAAGCACCTTGTGGATCAAGGGAAATGGAGGGAAGGCGTAGAAGAGGCCCAGGGTCCACGGCCTTGAGAAGGCATCCCCCTGCAGCGAGCCCTACTGAGGGGGACGGGCATGGAATAGCCTCAGCTCCGCATTCTCCCTGGAGGCAAACAGGTCCACCTGAGGGGTGCCCCAGTAGGAGAACAGATCTTGTACTATCGCTGGCAGGAGAGACCACTCATGAGAGGCAGCGCCTATCCAGCTTAGGGCATCGGCCAGACTGCTGGAGGCTCCTGCCACGTGGATGGCTAGGAGATCCGCCTCCTGGCTGATCACGAGAGACCAAGTGCAGAGAGCCTCCCTGCACAGAGGCAAGGAGTGCGTCCCGCCCTGTCGTTTGAGGTAGTACATGGTCTTGGTGTTGTCCGTCTGGACCTGAACCACTTGACCCCGTACAAACGGAGCAAAGGCGGTGAGGGCTAGTCAGACCATTTGAAGCTCCAGCAGGTTGATGTGGCATCGAGACTCCTGAGGGGACCAGAGGCCGTGGGCTCTGAGGTCCCCCAGATGGGCACCCCAACCCATCAGAGAGGCATCGGTCGTGAGAGTGACCGTCAGCTCGGGGCGGACAAACGGGATAACCTCCTGCAGATGAGCTGGAACCAGCCACCACTGGAGGCCATTCCACATCTCCTGGGTTATGGTCACTATCTGGTCCAGAGGACCGGAGCGCTGTGACAATTGGCGGGCCAGCCCCCACTGCAGGGGACGTATGTGCCAGCGGGCCCAATATACCATACTGGTACAGGCCACCATGAGGCCCAGGAGGCGCAGGAAGTCCTGGGCAGAGCTCAACTGCCCAACCAGAAATGATAGGGGAAAGGACCTCGGCCCTGTCCATCAGGATCTGTGCTCTGGCTCGAAGAGAGTCGAGCTCTGCCCCGATGAACTGAATCACCTGCGATGGCACGAATTCCGATTTGGCCCCGTTGATGAGGAGGCCAATCTGAGAGCAGACCTGGAGGGCCAGATCCCTGGACCTCTCCACCTCCAAACTGGAGGGGGCTGTAATCAGCCAGTCGTCCAGGTAAGGGTACACCCGGACCCCTTGGCGCTGCAGGAATGCTGTCACCACTGCCATGCATTTGGTGAAGACCCTGGGAGCTGGAGAGAGGCCGAAGGGCATGGCCCGGAACTCAAAAAGGGATTCCTCTGCCCTGAAGCGGAGGAATCGCTGGTGAGACGGACGGATTGGGAAGTGAAAGAACGCATCCTGAAGGTCCAGAGAACAGAACCACACACCTTGTTCCAAGGATGGAATGATCTCAGCCAGAGTGACCATCCTGAAGGTGCGAGACCTTAGGAACTTGTTCAGGTCGTGTGGGTCGAGAATGGGGCACCAGCCCCCCCATCCGTTTTGGAACCAGGAAGTACCTGGACACAAACCCTGGGTCTGGAGGAGGGTCCGCCACCTCCTTGATCACCTCATTCTGGAGGAGCAGGGCAATGTCGGCTCAATGAGCCGACAGAGAGGCTGCAGAACCCGTAGCCCCCCATGGGGCGACAGCTGAACAGGGTGGGGACTGCTCAAATTCCAGAGGCAGACCCCTGCCTACCACCTCCAACACCCAGCAGTCCGTGGTAATATCGGACCAGGTAGAAAGGAAGTGGCGGAGCCGTCCCCCCACAAGGGCAACCCGGGGAGGAGTGACGAAGTTGGGAGCGACACCCCTCAACCCGTCACTGGGCAGGCTTGGAGGAAGGGCAGGCTGAGGAGCTGCCTGGGCCTTTCCCTCCCGGCTTCCTGCTGAAGGAAGCAGCAGGCTTGGCTTTGGGGTGCCAAGTGTGAGCCTGCTGGCCCTGATGCTGGTGTTGCTGGGCTGGACGTGCCGCAGGGGCTGAAGGCCGAAAGGGCTTATGCTGCTGCTGGCAGCCTTTGTCCTTCTGGGCAGATGTGACCGAGTCCAAGGTGGCGCTGGACTTCTCGATCCACTGGAGATGACCCTCCACCCTGGGACCGAATGAGTCGGTACCCAGGAAGGGAACGTCTGCCAGCTTGTGCTGGGTATCCGCCGTAAAGGTGGAGATCCGCAGCCAAGCTCTGCAGTGCATGGCCACTGTGGCCACTACTGACCGGGCACACAAGTCAGTGATGTCCAAAGAAGTTTGGAGCTGCTGTTTGGCCACCGCCCTTCCCTGGTCCCACACCTGCTTGACCGTTGTTTGAAGGTCAGCTGGGAGATGAGGAATCACCTCATCCAGGGAGCCCAAAAGGGCGTGTGAAAAGTGTGCCATCAGGACGGCCGAGCTAGCCTGACAAAGGCCTAGGGAGGAAGCAGCATATACTTTCCACCCTGAGTAGTCCAATTTCTTGGACTCCTTATCGGGTGGCTTGTCCACATCCTGAGCGTTCCCGGAACGCCGGAAAACGCTGTCGGTCACTAACCCCTCCGCAGAGGGGGGGCTCTGAGAAACCGAAGAGTGAACCTGTAGGGACAGCATACTTCCGACACATCCTGGCCGAAGGTGATGGACAAGAAGCTGGCCGCTGCCACAGCTTCAAGATCGAGCCAACAATGGCTTCGGCCACCGGGAAGGCCTCCATAGGGGAATCCCCTCGGTCCAGTATCTCCGTGAGGGAATACTCGGGCCGTTTTGAAATGGGTTCTAGCTTCATCCCAGTGGATTCTGAGATGAGCCGAAGCATATCTAAGAACGAGGATGGGCTCTCGTCCACCGACTGACCCCCGGTGGACTCCAGGTCAAGAAGCCTGGAGAACAAGGAGACGTCGTCATCAGACTCTGAAGAGTCTGCGAACAGCTGCCGAGTGCCTAAGCTACCCTCCACATGCTGAGGTCGATCGGGAGTGAGGGTGACCAACAACCTATGGGGCAAACTCTGACCCGACCGAGAATCCTCGGTCGGGACCCCAGTCTTCGGTTGTGGAGGTGGAGGTTCTACCACAATGGGTGGTGCAGCCCGTTTCAGCTGAACAACCGGTGCCAGCTTCGGCTCCTCAACTACTAAGAAGGGTTGTTTCGGCCACTCCGGTGACAGCCACTTAATGGCCGGAGAAGGTGACGGAGTCAGCTTATTCCCGGACAATAAGAGCTGCTGCCACATTAAATCCTCGTAGCACCGCCGCAACTTGCGCCAGAGCCTATCCTCCAAAGAGGATAACGAGGATGAGCAGTGCAGCTACTTTCCATGGTGCCGAGACTGAGACCACCAACAGCGGGACAGGCTGAACCTGGAAGAGGTCCGAGACAGAGACCAAGTCTTTTGGGGATTCCGAGGGTGGGTCAGAGAGGGGGCGGGGGAAATCCCGCTCCTCCCTCGGTTCAGGGACCTTAACCAGGGACTCCGACACAGGAGGCACAGGCAAGTCCTCGGCTTCCACTGGGTGAACCGGTGAAGAAGGGCTGTCGGCTTCTCCAGTTGACAAACCGTCCGACGGGTTGAGAAAAATCTCGACTGCCTCGACGGTTGTCTCAGCCAGCTGACCTGATGGGGACACCGTGAAGCCAGCGGCCTTAGCCGCAACCTCGACCGGAGTCGACTGTCAACTATCGGGGAAGGGACCCTCCTACTCCCACGAACGCCGACGGTGGGACTTACCTTGGAGTCCTTCTTTTGGACCGAGAGGAATGTCCCAATGGCCCTTCTCCTTGGTGGAGAGGGACTGGCAAAGTTCCTTAAACAAAGCCGTGTAGGAGGAGCCCAAAGAGAGCGGGATAAATGCCGCGACCGAGGAAGATGAAGATGCGGCCTGGGCTGCCTCCTCCTCAAGGGCGAGCATCTGCTCCAGCTGGTCTGCTGAGCTCGCTGCTGCTGACACCGCCCAACGGGCCTCCTTCGACTTAACCAAAGGATAACATTTTTCAGGACGCCCCAAAAGCAGTCGAGCAGCACGGTCCTCCAAGACCAAAGCCGAAAAGGATCTACATAGTTTGAAAGCCTGCGAGTCATGTCCGAGTCCTAGGCAGTAAACGCACGTGGAGTGCGGGTCGGTCCAGGACATCTTCTGACCACAGGGGCACCAACAAAATCTGGGAGTCGATTTGTCCATCACAGCCGCAAGGGAAAAAGAAGACCGAAGTCTTCTATACTTCAGAATAAGTTTCAGTTTAACCGAAGAGTGTGGATCCAGGCCTAAAACGCACAGCGCTAAGGAGTGAACCTGAGCTTCCAAGCGGTAAGGAAGATCTGGCATCATGGGGCGGAGCCGAGAGTTTTACCACCCGGGTGGGTGGGAGGAGCCAGCCTGAAGACCTTCCGGCAAGATTTAAAGCGGCAAGGAACCTGCCAGTAAGTGTGGACTGAACAACATATCCACGTCCCTCAAATTTTTTCTTCAAACAACATGAAGCCTTGCTGTATTCAGACATAATGCAGACTACCAAGCAGTTCCCTACGGAGCAGGGAATGCAGAACCTACTTTGGGAACAGGATCTGCTGTACTGCTCTGCCAAACCTACCATCACTCCTAGACTGGATGTCCAGAGAGTAATGCTTGGTGAATGTATGTACTGTTTTCCAGGTGTCTGCTTTACAGATCTCTAACAAGGGTATATCTCTGGCCGCAGCTAGAGTAGCAGCTGTACCCCTAGTCGTGTGAGCCCTCAGGCCTGAAGGGAGTGTTCTACCCAATTTGTCATAGCAAAATTGTATACAGGAAACAATCCACCTGGCAATAGTTCTCTTAGTGGCAGGCTTACCTTTCCCCACTTCACCATAAATGAGGAACAATTGAAGACAGTCATTTCTGTGTGCCTTAGTATGCTCTACGTAGTAGCTAAGTGTCCTTTTAACATACAAACTGTGTAATCTTCTTTCCCCTGGGGAAGAATGGTCAGTGAAAAATACAGGAAGAGACATAGACTGATTTAGGTGAAAATCTGATACCACTTAAGGTAAGAACCTCCTATTAGTTCTTAGGACCACTTTATCCCTGTGGAAGGATATGAAGTCAGGTTCAACTGACAGGGCCTGTAATTTGCTAATCCGCCTGGCAGAAGTAATAGCTACCAGAAACACAGTTTTCCAGGTCAAGTACTTCAATTCAGCCAAAGCCATAGGCTCAAAGGGTGGCTGCATAAGCTGAGCAATGCAGACATTAAGATCCCAAGGCTGAATAGGCTCCCTAAAGGGAGGGTTAGTGTGAACCAGGCCTTTGAAAAACTTTGGGATGTGGAAATGCCTGCAGAATCAGGCACAATACCTTTCTGAGAGCACCAAATACTGAACCTCTTCAATTTGGAATTGTAAGTTTTTCTAGTGGAAGGTTTCCTGGAGACCTTCAGAATATCCAGAACTCCCTGACAGAGATGTAGAGCTGCATATTCTAACTCTTCAAGAGCCAGGACTTGAGGTTGAGAGACTGGAGAGGGGGGTACCAGATCCGCCCCTGGGAGGAGGAGAGAAGATTGTATCTCCTGGGAAGAGACAGGGGACGTGAGACAGCCAAGGACAGCAGTAGAGGATACCAGGATTATCTGGCCCAATCTGGAGCCACCAGTATCACTATGCAGAGTTGAGTTCTTATCTTGATCAGAACTCTAAACAGGAGAGGGAAAGGAGGGAAGGCATAGAGAAACATGCCCTTTCAGTTCAGAATGAGGGCATCCTGGGGAATTGTCCCTCGGACTGGAGGTCTGCAGCAAAACAGAGGAAGTTGATGATTGTCTGGTGCTGCAAATAGATCTATTTCTGGAATGCCCCACTTGGAGAAAATGATCCTCAAAATGTGAGGATTCAAGGACCATTCGTGATACCCCTGTGAAATCCTGCTCAGGGCATCTGCCAGCACATTGTCCTTCCCTGGAAGATGAACTGCTACCAAGAAAGTCTGAAGAGAACAGGCCAGAGACCAAATATTAATGGCCTCTGTGCCCAAGGCCGTGGACCGAGTGCCTCCCTGTTTGTTGATGTACCACATTGTGGTAGCGTTGTCCGTCCTGACTTGGACCACCTTGCCTTTGACTGAATCCGAAAAGGTCTGAAGGACTAGAAAAACTTGCCCTGAGTTCTAGGAGGTTGATATGAAGAAGAGACTCCTGCGGGGACCAGATCCCCTGAGCTGTTAGGGCTCCCAGGTGGGCTTCCCAGCCTAGGAGAGAAGCATCTGTAGTCAGTACTACTGATGGAAGTTGAGGGAGAAATGGAACCCCTTGTTTGAGGTTGTCCTGGTCCAGCCACCACTGGAAAGCCTGGACCAGAGTTCGGGTCACTGGAATCAGTTTGGCAAGAGAATCTGTTCTCTGTGACCAAAAGGACCTTAGATGGAACTGAATGTCCCACGTCTGAAATCTGGCTCCCTGTACCACTGCAGTGGAGGCTGCCATGTGGCCCAGGAGCTGAAGGAACTGTCTCGCTGGAAGAGAAACCTGATGCTGAAAGGAGGAAGCGAGGTCTACTAAGGCCTTCACCCTTGCCAGAGGAAAGAAAGCTCTTGCTTGGGTAACATCCAATTCCACCCCTATGAAGGCTAGAAGCTGTACTGGTTCGAGGACAGATTTTGGCAGATTGAGAAGAAACCCCAAGGAAGTGAGCAAGTCCTGAGTGATTTGCAGAGCTGACCTGACCTGGTCTGAAGACTGCCCTACTAGGAGCCAGTCGTCCAGATATGGAAAAATGGTGATACCCTGTCTTCTGAGGTAAGCCACCACTACTGCAAGGCACTTTGTGAACACCCTTGGAGCTGATGTTAGGTCAAAAGGCATGGCCTTGAACTGATAATGGCCTGAAGGCAACTCAAACCCGAGGTATTTTCTGTGGGAGCACCTTATAGGGATATGGAAGTAGGCATCCTTGAGGTCCAGTGATGCTAGCCAATCTCCTGGCCTTAAAGAGGGGAAGGATTATTCCCAGAGTTACCATTTTGAATTTGGGTTTTGAAATGTGTTTGTTCAGATAGCTTAGATCCAGGATGGGTCTCCATTCCCCTGTTTTCTTTGGGGTGAGGAAGTACCTGGAGTACAGGCCTTTTCCCCTGTGTTGAGTAGGAACCTTCTCTACAGCTCTGAGAGCCAGGAGAGAGGAAACCTCTGCCTCTAGGGCAAGGGTTTCTGAAAGTGATGCAGGTGGAAAAAACTTGGCCCTCCTTTTTGGGTACCTTTTGAATCTGAGGGCTAGTCCCTGGCTTACTATGTCCAGGACCCAATTGTCTGAGATAACAGACTTCCAGGCCTGAAAGTAGTAAGCCAGCCTGCCTCCTACTGGGATTGTAGAGTCGACCCGGGCTGACACCTCAGGGTGTCTGCTTGGCAGGAGCCTTCGAATGGGAGGAAGACGCAGCCCTGCTCATCCCCCTTCTACCCCTCCCTTGGAAAAAAAACCTTTGTGGGTAAGATGAGGAGGCCTGGGCTTGGTAAAAAGGCCTGTGAAAAGGCCTGCCCCCTGCCCCTTGACTACTGCTTCTGAGGATTGACTTGCCTTTCCTTGGCCTGTGCACACTCCTGTAAGTGGTTCTATATTCATCCCTTTACTTCATGTAAGCCTCTGTCTGCTCCCCAAACAGAGAGTTACCAACTACAGGAAAATCCATAGCCTTAGACTGGTGGTCCTGTGATAGGCTAGTACATCTGAGTCAAGCGTGCCTTCTGAGAGACACAGATGTAGCCATGACTCTGGATGCCACATCGTTGAGAGTCGACAGCAGTGTGAAATTGTACTTTGGATGCCTCAGTTCCATCTGCAGCCACCTCCTCCAGCTCTTTGGCTAGCTGTGGGGGGAGGTCTTTTTAGCCAGTTCCAGAACCGTATCCCACCTGGACTTCTGGTACCTGGCTGTGTAGGCTATATAATTTGCCTGCCTGTGTCCCAAAGAGGATGCCAAGTATAGTTTCTTGGCCATGGCATCGACTTTCCTGGAGTCCTTGTCTTGGAGGTGTAAAGCCAAAGGAATCTTTGCCCAGTCACAGGCTGCAGCCTGCACTACCCCAACATGGCTGCTATGTGAATAAAGGAACACCGCAGCCGAGCCTGATAACATGCATCTCCTGTCCATTCTTTTATCTTCAGGAGGTAAAGAGTTGAGTCTGTAGAATCTTTTTTGTCTGTTTCCCCAAGGACTTGTGAAGGGGAATAGACACCCTTTTGGACTCTGGGATGTCCATCATCTCCACAAAATCAGGCTCTTCTTCCTCCTCAGCAGCTTCAACCATAGGGAGCTGGAGGGTTTCAGCCACCTTCTTGTAAAACAAGAAATGAGAAGGGGACTCAGAAAGCCTGGGAGGCGAGACATCAGAGGGTCTGTCTGGGGAGATGTCCGGTTCAGTGGGCACATCCAGACCCCTACCGTCATAGTCATTGTCATCATCCTCTTCATCTCCCTCCCACTCCTCATACAAAGCATCCAGATCATAAACCGAAGGAGCCGGTTCGGACCGAACCGACCGCCTAACCGGCAGCACCGGTTCGGATGGAACCGGACAAAGTGATTGGACAATACTAATTGTTTTGGCTATCTCGTCCGCGGTTGGAGTAAGCGATACTGGATCCGAACCAACGGACTTTCATTTCTTTTTTGACGGAACAGACCCCTCAGAGTCGGCTCTCCTTTTGCCCAAGGAGGTATCGCCTAGGTCAGTAGGCACCTCCCCAGGTTCGACCGTAACTGAACCAGGCTGGCCATCCAGGTCTACGGAATTCTCGGTCTACCTTTCCTTCAACCTACTCAGACTTTTTTCTAGAATGGTTTTAGGTAAGTTTTTGCAAATTTGGTAGTCTGACTGGAGGTGGTCAAACCCCAGACAATAAACACAGATGAGGTGAGGGTCAGCCTTGGCAAAGGCCTCCCTACACTCAGTACAGTGTTGAAACCCAGTGGGACCGGTTTTCTTTTTGGGTTTCTCAGACATGACAAACCTACCAAAATTACCCTATAGAAGCGTTCAAGCCAGGTAATACCAACCGATCGGTAACAACCGTGTCATGGGTTTGGAAAAGAACCAAGAAAAAGCCCGGTTCTTTTGAAACTGATCGGTACCGGAACACCACTCTAAAATAATAAATTTTAAATTAGAAGGTAACAAGGTCGGTTCCTAACCGAACCGACCGGGAAGAAACCGAATAAACCAACAATTTCCACAAGTTATTTAAAATAAAATACAGTCACTACCTATCTACCACACTACCTGTACCGTAGTCAGAGGCTGGAAATCCAAAAAAACAATAAAGAATACGTTTTAAACCAAACGCTTTACGTTTACCGAACTGAGTAGAGGAATCTCCGGAGCGACTTCACTGTTAGGCGGAGTAAAGAATCTGACAGTTGCTCTTGTAAGTACCACAGACAGAGGTTTGAAAACCGAGCTTGAGCTCAACGTTCCATGCTTTTGCATGGAGTTAACTCTTTCCTCTCCGGGGCAGTTCAAGTGCTGTGGCTACCTGCATTATGTCTGAATACAGCAAGACTTCATGTTGTTTGAAGTCCTTACAAGAAGTCATTACATGAATCAGTATTGTGATGTTACTACTGTGTTGATTATAGTAGAATCGGTATTACCTGTATGAAACATGCACAAGTATTGTCAATATGGATGTAGTAATGTGAAGTATATTGAAATGTATAGTAATGTAACAAGCTAATGATATCTATGTCTCGTTTATATTGCACTTGTGACATTGTGATAGTACAGACTTGACGTGGACGCTAAGTTTTCTCCAGGCAGAGAAGGGTGTAACCCCCCCCCTACAAATAGGGGTTCCCGAAAAGCCTTCCTTGAGCTTGCCTAAATGCTCACTGCCAGGCTGGCGCCCTGCGTTTTAGCAGTTTAAATGTATTGTCAGAGAGTGCCTGTATAGCCTTTGTGTACTGTCTCTTTAAGAGCTGCCTGGATTGCAGTTATAATTAATCTGGGAGGGGGCTGAGAGCTTCTATGCTTGAGTCCCGCCCGAGCTGCCAGATAATTGCTCCATTCTGCCATTGCTAATTGCACAGAGGGAGCTTTGTTATGAGATGTACTTGTTTGCTGAATATCTACTAGAGTGGTAATGATATTGTAGTTCGTCTAACCTGCCTTCTTTGCAGCATGGACATTTCTGTTTATCTCCACCATCTTGGTCCTGAACTGCCAAAATGGGCCAATCAGTACCTTTGGGGACTTCAAAATGGAGCCTGTCCCCAGGGGCTTTGTGGGAGCAAAATTCTGTAGGAATTGTAGTTTTGGGCTTTTGGCACTTAAATGAACCTGGAGGGGGAGCCCTTGTTGTGACTGACAGACAGATCAGCCAACCAAACCTTTTGGATCCTGGGGAAAGTCACAGGCTGCTTGCAGCTACCTTCAGATCTGAGTTGGGAATTGAAGGAGTAACAGCGTGAGATAGTCTCGCAGCAATCCAGCTTGGATTCGCACGAGAGAACTGTGAAAGAGCCAAGTTTTGGCCTGCCTACCTGCTGTCCATGAGAGGGAAAACAGAGTTACTTCTGACTGAATCCAAGTTGTGAGAACGATTTAAGCCACTGAACTGTGACCAGACTTTAACCTGAAGAAGACTGAAGATTTTCTGAATGCGATCGTCCTGTCAGGATTTCCAGCCACCTCTGAACTCCCGGTTTGTGCAGAGACTCTGTAATTGCAGACTGGATAGTAATCTGCCTGGTATAGTAGAATTTCATACATGTAAATGTGCTGTGTCCTGTTAGTGGGTCGTGATTTGGTTCCCCACTGTGTGCTGAACTGTGTTCTGCTTGCTGGAGGCGACATCCAGCTCCAACAGACTAAATCTGTTTGCATCTCCATTTGGCTTGGGCCTTGCCACACTGGCCCTGCCAGACCACCCGCTACACAGAGAAAGTCATCGACGAGAGACCTGCCTGGGGATCAGCCCCATGCTCAACGCTTTGAACAGGAACGACACCTCGTTGATTCATGTGGGCCCTACTTCTTCTGGCACTCCAGTTCAACAACTTGCTGTCTCAATTTCATCCTGCCTGCGTCATGTATTGGGTGCCATGAGTAAACATCAGGGTAGCTCCCTGCAACATCAGCTAAATCTAAAGTGTTGTCATCTGATTGCCTTGTTGTCTTTTCTTTCACAAACTGAGTCCTCTGGCTCCAGATTACAAATAGTGGTTATTGTGCATGTTGCTTTCTTCCATCACAGGGCCCCAACCAGCTGCGACGCCGGCCTACCCCGGGCAACATTCCTGGCTAGCCCACCTTTTTCTTACCTGGGAACCCAGAGTGTGTGACTCTGTAGGGACTCTGAAGTGCATGCATAACTGTCTGATTGATTTAGCCTTTAAGCCAATCAACCTGATTACGCCCCTGCCTTGTTCAAGTCCCCTGAATAAATCAGATCTCTTTTTGCATTTAACCTGACTGTGGTTCCAGTTTGTATTGAAAGCAGTACACTGTTGTTGTTTGCTGTGTCTAACCTTGTTTTACAGGGGGTCCCCAGGGTCGAGCTAGAGGAACCCGCCCTGGTGGTAACTACAAACAGTGTGGGTAATTGCATGGTGAATAAGGGTCATTGTTGTGAAAGTGATTACTATATATTGCTCAGGCCACTAGAAGGGAAAGGGGGAGAGGTTACAGTGTTCCAGAGGGATGTGCCCAGGTTAGCCTGACCACTAACAACCCTGACCTCCGGGTGGAGGCACCCGTTTCAGTACCCAGGCCCATAAACCTGCAAGTAGGCACGCAGGCGGGGTAGTAGCCCTTGGGATAGCGCCACCTAGGGGTTACACATATACCAGTTATTTTCAATATTACACACTGGAATGTGGCTGAGATTGGTCTCTGTCACACGACCAATGCTTCCAAATGTTTCAGTATGATGCTTACAGATACTGTAGCTGCGTACCAAACACGCACTAATGATCCTGTCAGTGGCCCCCATACCACTGATCATGCAGGGGTCTTCAGACCCACACCTAATGCTAAAGCTAGACCATGCACTGGGCATGACACTGTAGATGTAACTGGTGCAGCAGGCACTGTTTCTGGCCTTTTTGGCTCAGGCATGTCTATCTGGAATACAGCAGACATATCCGCTATTAAAGCACAAACTCTTAATTTTCAACAAGCTGCTAAAAATGATATCCTACCCCCACTGTTACATGGTGTAGATGGTTTAAGTAAGGAAGAACGCTGTACTGTATATAATGTGCAGGAAATTGTCAAAGGGTTCAATGATACTAAAGATAAGATTAATGAACTGATTTTTCAAAATAATAAGGAGGAAGACGAGCAATATATTGCCCCTGAACTTTTATGCTCCGCTTATGGTTCTTATGTAATTTCTACTGTTAACAATCTCTTCAGGGACTTGGAAACAAGATGCATTCCAGATCTCATCCATGACAGAAGAATGGGTAAATGGTATTGTCCTCATTGCAAATCCAACAGTTGCAGTACTATTTGTTTAGCAAACACTATTAATATTTCCATGTCCACTGCTAAAAACCTTGGGTATGTCTCCAGATATCCAAACCAAGCACCTTGCTACTTTACTAAGACTTGTTCCATCCATGACAACATGTTTGTCACCTTTACTGTCTCACTACCCGCTTTGATCATGTAATATCTGTCTTTGATAAACTGACTGCCGTAAACTCCATTAGACACCTTGATGATGACATTCATTGAGGAAGAACGGACTTACCCTCATTACTTGTCTACCATTCTGTGCTACAAGCCTGGGTGGCACCCCACACAAACTGTTGTGCCAAGAAAGGATACTACTACTTGTGCCGCTGTGATATCTTTGATGACATGAAACCTGTCAGTGGATATTCTCCAGAACACCTTCACTGGACCTACACCTTGGGTGACGAATTGCTGTTAAACCTTACTGATGTTGATGAGGATCACAAATCCGAATCTGCCTGAGCTGCATCTTCTGCGCCTGATGCCGAAACAGCTAATTCCCAAAGCTACCTGGAAGAGGTACATTGCTTCACTTCATGGCTCACCAATCAGTCATTTTCCTGTCTGATACGTCTATAGCAATGGAGGGTACCAACTGTAAGAGTGACTTACAATTCCGATGGGCAGTATTGTGAGGTGACAAATCACAAAACCTTTTCTTAAGGTCAAAAATCTTATGTTATTTCAGCACCTAACTTCTGTTTTACTCCACAGCAGAAAACAGTCATTGGTCACACTGTCATAAGTCCTGTCCCTCTCCCTGAACCAGATGTTACTGATACCAATCCACAATACTTGCTTGCCTCGTTTCAATATTTGCCCGTGTTTAACGTACACATTGATCCTTTGACACTTTCTTTGAAATCCCTTTAGCTAGAAAGGATTCACATTTGATTTATATTAGTAACAATATTTCTCAAGCAGGCGATGCTCTTAATGCTTTTATTCATGATGGTGATTTAAGTATTGCTCTATCCAATACATGGTTAGAACTCACTCTTAAAACTTTTGTTATCATTCAAGCATTTTTTTTTTTTTATACTTTCTTTTTCTCCCTCCTGGTATTTCCTACCCTCTTGGTCCTACTCCTTCGGGCCTCTCAATGCTCCTTTTGCCGTCCCCTAGATCTGCCCCTAGAGTGCCTCCTCTCCTTCCTCCTGCACAGTGGGGTCTTGTCTGGTGTGGCGGTCTGAAGCGGAGGGCGTCATCAGGACGCAGGTGATTTTCCCTTAACTTTTGGCCTCATCCCTGAGGACGCCGGCGCGACTACGTCCGGAGAGGTAACGGTGCTGACGCACAGACCTCTCGATGCGCACGTCACGCTCCTCGACCCCTAAGTAGGAGTCGCCGTTCTTTCAGGAATCGTGCTTCCACCGAATTCCTTTATGGGAATGACGGACGCTTGCACGCCCCGGGTATCCCACCCTGAGGAGGAGAGTCTTGGGACGCCAATCCTCCCTCCCCGCGCTATCCCCGCTCCCCCAGGTCCGTTATAACCGGGTACCCGGCGCTGAGGTGTGGCATCCAGCGCTTCAACCCTTAGCGCCACTGGGCCGGCTCATCATTCAAGCATTTTTGATTGTTTTTCTGATACTAACCCTCTGCTGTCTGCGACGTACTCCAAGACAACGCAGAAAACAACTCGAATTCCTTTACAAGGCTTGTGCATCAGGCTTGTAAATTACCTTTTCAGATCTATCCAACTACTTACCTGGCATTGCTGTCCCTTCTGAGGAAACAAGGGGGGGGGATGTTATCCATAGACCAGCACCCCTGACTGTACCCCCACCTCGTGGACAGCAACACATATATAGGTATATGTACTAATCTTAGGGCACAGGCACTTACCATATAAGCATAAGTGTCAGGATCTGAGTTCTACTGTACCTTTTGAAACACATATTATGTTTTACTATATTCTCACAATATACTGTACCACTGGGGGACATTTTACATTATATTGTTACTGTATAGTCACAAGTTGGGCAACAGTGCCATCTTTAGTGCTTGTGCACAACTGTAACTGCAAGTGACCTTGGAAGCATCACAGACCTTATTGTTCACTTATCTTCTGCTAGCTAAGTGACTTCTCATGTTAGTTAGGATGGTTACTCACACCACTTGCTACTGTCCAATTGCTCATTTTTTATGTGTTTTATTTTATTGTTGCTATAGTGATTATCGGGGTATAAGACCCCTTGCAGCACGTATTTTCCTTAGAGAAACTAGAAACTGCATCTACGTAGGTAAGGAAACTGGATGCTCTCCCAGTGATTACACTGCTGGTTGTAAGCCTGTACTATTCTTATTTACCAGTAATAAATTACATTTATTATCTGGACGCCACTTGTCTGTCGTCTCTTCCTTTTGTGCAGTTCCAACAAGAACCTGAGAAAGGTAATTTTATTATCCAGTTACAACGTAGGACGTTGTTGTGGGTGGCCCCTAGCAAACTGCACGCAGGATAGTTTCTACTGTGGTCCTAGTGCCTGGTAGCTATAGTTCCAGAGGTGTGGCCTGATGAAAGAGATATCCTCGAGGGAAGATCTTTTGGGGTCGCTCCAAGACGGAAATGAGGAGGTACCTTTTCATTGAAAAGGTGGTAGCAAAGTGGAATGAGTTGCTAGGGGAAGTAATCTCTCTGAAGACTGCAGACAGCATCAAGAGGGGATGGGACAGGGTAAAAGGGAAAACTGCAGTTGGGGAATGGTATGGACAGTGGGGAAGGGGGTGTGGATCACTCAGCAGATACTGAGAGGTCTGTAAAATCGAGCAGACTAGACAGACCACAATGGCTTCTACTGCTGTCAACTTCCATATATTTGTAAGAAAACAAATATTTCAATATTGAAACACAGGACTCTGCCACTATTAAGCCGAGAGGATGACTGCCAGAGCAATTCGGAACATAAGAGTGGTGAGATGGAAGATGACCTACAGTCTATCTAGTTTAGTCCGTCCCTTGTCCTCCGCACAGTTAGTTCATTTATTTTAGTTATGCAGTGAGTGGTACTGCCCACTGCTGCTCTTTGTTACGGACCCTAACTCTGAGAAGAAAAATCGCTGGGAATCAAGAGGTCTAGCAGATCCAGCTGTTTCAGATATAATGCTTAATGTTTACCAATATGACAATGACCCCCAGTATCCTACATTGCTCAGACCTCATCCTCTCCTTTATTAATACTAAACAGAACTTGTCAAATGTGGCTCAGCGCTAGGTGGGTAGCATCATTCTAACTTGTTTAAGGCAACAAGATGCAAACCTAAGGGAGACACACTGTTGTAACAAAAACTGCATGGCTTTCCAAACATGCTGGCATTTCGTTGTAAGTTAACATGCCCAAGCACATTTCACAGCACAGTGCAAAATTTCTATATCTAAAATTACAAAGAATTCTAAGAACAATAAGATACATATGTGATGCAGAGGACAATCTAATCAAGTTTTGTAGGCATGAAATGACATTTTGCAGCGTGCAGGCAGCAGTCAATGTTTTGTCAGAATTTTATATTGCTGCACTGTAAATCTATACATAAAAATATTTTGAGGAACTAGATGTTCCTAATTCTTCAGAACCACACACACATACTCTTTCTCTCTCTCTGACTTGACTCTAACAGAAGTACTGCTACTACAACTGCCACGTTGAAGAATTCCTGTACCTGTCGAAGCCCAATTTTCTTGCTGTCCCACATCTGTTTGAAGTTCCAGAAGAAAGGCTGCTCACACTTCTGACAGGAGTCACTGTCCATCCACTCTGGTGTCTGAATGAGAGCAAACAATGTGTTAAATCCAGCTCAAAATGACTAAATGCAAAAGGTTCTGAGTGTGAGGAGGTAGAACAGAGACCAGTCTACATCATTATACATAAACAATACAATATGTTGGCTGTCACAGTGATGGCACCTGGGAGAACTGGATCTGCACAGCCTTGGACATCACACCCTGGGACTGGCAAGGGATCTGAAAGGTTGCGGATGCGGAATGCCCAGATGCCAGGGATGGATGGTACCGGGTCCCGCTGGTGTCCAACCAAAGAGGGGCATTAGCATCTGCTGTGATGGCAGCAGCCATCCTCATGTACATCAAAGTGCAGCCCCACAGAAACCAATGTGTGTGTGGGGGGGAGGGGGGTTATTTGGCACACACAAAACAAGCAACAAAAGTGAATTTATAAGTCAGTTATTGAGCACTTCTGTAACACCAACATTTTATATACGCTTTGCATTTCCAGGGTTTCCCCTAGAGCAGTTCCTGCACAGGGCACCCCCCACCCACCCTTTAATTCTGGCATCCCTCACTTTTGCAACAACCCCATTGTTCCCCTCCTCCTGTTTCAAGCAGAGCCCTGATCTCCAATATTGTTATAATTACAGTATTTGGGGGAGCTGACATAGGAAAACTGTTAAGGTGACAGAGCTACAAAGAGACCTGGAGAAACAGAAACACAAAATGACACCTCAAAAAATGGGGAGAAAAGCAAAGGGGACCAAACAAATCATAGCTCCACTGCTCGACAAATACCCCCATCCATTCAAATTTTTCTAGCAGAAACATTACATTTCTGTCCAAGGTAAGACAGTCAAGTTGTAAGGTAATCTATGTAATAGAAATAGCTAAAACAGTTACTAGTGTAGCACTCTTCTAGGACTATGAACTAAAAACTAAAATACAATGTCTCATGTTAAGGTACAAAAGAGCAGCTTACAAGGGACAATACTTGGAGCCACAGCAAGGAAAAATCCAGACTGCAAAAAGAAGCTGGGCTACACCAAAAAACGGACTCGCCAGACTTACGGTAAGTCTCATTCCACATAATGTTTATTGAAAAAGTTAAAAAGCAGCAGTGAAATTCCCTCTCACCAAACGTTTTCACTTCCTCACAACACTTTCTCAAAGTGTAAACTGAGAATGAATTACATAGTGTTCTTACAGTGCCCTAGGACTCACGTAAGTATTTAAAAGGTCCAGTCACCACGAAAAACAGCAAATAAAAACATGAATCAATTACTTATCAACATCCTCAGTTTAAAGAGATAGTCCCATACATAAAGTGCAAGTATTAAATACATAACGTAACACACCCACACTAAATATATACATAAACATGTGCATTGTCCTATTCTACATCTATGAAAAGCACATGTATCTTAAAAGAATTTGTATAAGGAATCTGTTCTTTAATCCCTGCATGCTATATTTAGGTATTATACTACATATAAAAACATATTCTATTTATCTATTTTTTTCTAAACATCCACTATTGTTTTTGTAGGGTGTTTAAAACACACCAGGCTGAGTACATACAACCTGATATTTCTAACTTCAAAATACACTTACTAATTATTGTTTATTTAATATATGGATCTTCAATTTAATAGGTCTGTAAAGCATACAAAAAAATTCTGGTAAAAGCCTGAAAGTTTCAGTGATAATAGTACTGTCAATCACTGGTAATAGTATTGTCAATCACTGGTAATACTATCCTTTGGAGCTGATAATAGCATGTTTCCAAGCTTCCGAAAACAAACCTCCTGCCCCACGTCTAAAGCGCGCCTCCTGATTGGGCAGTTTTCCTGTGTAGGTGGGCAGAACAGTTGAAAAAAAGATGGTGGCCGTTGTCTCGCTTAGTGAGAGTGAACTCAGTCATTGCGCTTCTCATTTTCATTTTATGGGTTTCCCTCAGAAAATAAAAATATCTGGTGGATCCTGCCGTTGCGGTCCTGAACAGCAGGTAGGATTTAAAAAATGTTAAAAAAACGGACACAGGGAGTGAACCGTCACAAGCGACTACATAGCTGAATCTACAGTGTAGGACACTGCGGTGGTCGACCAGCAGAAAGTCAGTTCAGTCAAATGGTCGACCGCCCATTTGAAACATATGTCGCATCCATATATTAAAAAAAATAGCCGATAGGTTTGTTTATCTATTACCAGGGAGTATTAACATCTCGAGGTTCTGGACACATCGGAACCTCTCTCGATCTTCGCTCTCGAGGTTCATGTGTCCAGAACCTCTCGATGCTATTACTCCCTGGTAATAGACACAAACCTATCGATTATTCTCTATGTACGTATTTATTGTGGGTGTGTAATGTTATATTATATGTCTAATGCTTGCACTTTATGTATGGGACTGTATTTTTAAACTGAGGATGTTGATAAGTAATTGATCTATGTTTTTATTTGCTGTTTTTAGTGGTGATTGGACCGTTTAAATGCTCTTGTGAGCCCTAGGGCACTATAAGAACACTATGTAATTCATTCTTAGTTTACACCTTGAGAAGATGTTGTGAGGACATGAAAACGTTTGGTGAGAGGGAATTTCACTGCTCTTTTTAACATTTTTCAATAAACGTGTGGAACGAGACTTAACATAAGTCTGGTGAGTCCGTTTTTTGGTGTAGCCCAGCTTCTTTTTACACAATGTCTTGTGTACCAGCTTTTCTTTCAGCACAAATATGCGAATGAAAAAGCAAACAGCAGTATGAGACTGTGCGTAGTGTCTCACAGCAGCTATGAAATTTCTTTGCAACTCCCATTACCTCTGAACTACATGAGGTACTCTTCACTCTGCATAGCCAGTGACCATGGAGTTCCCATAAATTCCATTACCCATTTGTAACAGATGTAACTGCTTGTTTTGCAACTTAGTGTACCTAGGGGCCACCATGAAACTGGAATATTATATCTAATGAGGTTATAGTTCTGGAAGCAGTTTTCACTAGAAAAGGCCGTGTTTGCTCCTTTATGGAACAAAGTACAATTATGTAAGAACTTACCGTAACAGTAGATCTTTGAGAGGAGCTCTTATAGCAAGTAACACCTTTAGGACTGAAGCCGGCAGGTGACAGGACCCCATGGAAACTTTCTAACTAGCAATACTCAGTGGGGGACCACCCCCGACGCTGGCCTGCCTCCAACGTCACATATGGTATGAAAGGGGCGGTCCCCCAGCCCATCCCCAGTTCTACAACCAGAGACTGGCTAGTGAGAAATACAGAAAAAGAGAACTGAGAAACAAACATATCTGAGATGGAGGAGAAATCACCAGAGGGAAGTAGTGTGGGAAAAATAGTACCTGCTGCAAGAGCTCCTCAGAGATCTACTGTTACGGTACAATCTTTCGTAACTGCACTATCTTTCTTCAAGATTCGCTCTTGCAGCAGGTAACACCTTCAGGACAGAGTCCCAAGCAGCAGAGGAGAAATCGCAGGCAGAAGGGTGGAGGCAGAAGACTTCTAAAAGGAAAATTAGGACAGGAGGCCCTGAAAGACAGCGAATCCACAGTCAGCTCTGCGTTGAGAAGCAATGTCCAAACTGAAAGGGGCCACCTTGCTCCTGGTAGACTGACCCTTTACCAAGCCCAGTAAGAGTCTGTTGTACTTAGTACAACAACAAATAATGCAGTTAACCAACCATTTGGATAAACGCTGTTTAGAAACTGGGACCCCCTGCCATTCTGGGGGTGAAGGAAACAAACAACTGATCAGATCTGTGAACTGGACAGGTGCATTCCAAATAACAGCGGCGCACCCTGTGGACATCCAGAGTATGTAACAAAGCCTCCCCTCAGTTCGAGTACTCTGGATAATATACCAGTAGGTGGATATCCTGATTCAAGGTCAATTCTGAGACCACCTTCAACAGAAACTTAGGATTCTGCAAGGACACCCTGTCCTTCTGGAAAACCAAATAAGGCTCCTTATACATCAGGGCCTGAAGCCTGGAAATTCTTCAAGCAGAAGTAATGGCAACCAAAAATAACGCTTTCCATGACAGAAAGTGCAGCTCGCAGCTCACGGCAGGTTCAAGGGGAGGCAGAGTAAGTTTATTTAAAACAAACAAAAGGTCCCAAGGTGGGACAGGGTCTCAGATGGGTGCCTTCAAATAAAGTAATTCCTTGTGGGAAAGGTCCAGCTGGGCAATGTACTTGCCCTCAATAGGCACATGGTATGTGGAAACTGCAGACAAGTGTAATTTTAATGAAGAGTAACCGAGTTCTGCATCAGAAAGATAGATAGAGAGAGAGAGAGAGAAGGTACACTGGTACCGAGTTCACTGAGCAAATGAACAGATCCAAGCTCCTGGCAGTGGCCCAAATGCAGAACTGTTTCCACTTCATAGTGTAGCTCGCCACAGTGGAGGGTTTCCTGGCTGCCACAAGGATGTCTGCTACCCTTGGGGAGACCCCAAATCTGGAGACAGCTAGGTCTGCAAGAGCCATGCATGTAGATGCAGAGATCTGAGAACCAGGGTGGACCAGGGAGCCCTGCTCCTGGGGGAACAAGTCTGACTGGAGGGGCAAGAGCACCGAAGGTTCCACCACCAGATGCTGTAAGAGTGAGAATCAGATCTGACGAGGCCAGAACGGAGCTACCAGGATCATTTCTGCCCCCTCCAACTGCAACTTGATGAGTACCCATTGCAGAATAGGAAAGGGAGGGAATGCGTAAAGAAACCTCCCCGCCTAGGTCTTGCCAGAAAAGCATCAGGCCCCGGATCTAGTGAGCAAACATTGGGCAGGTTTGCATTAGATGGGAAGGCAAATAGATAAATTTATGGGCAATCCCATCTGGCAAAAAGATGATCTTCCACTACGGGAAGCAGTTCCAACTAGTGGGCCCTGGACCGAGTCCGACTGAAGCGGTTGGCCAGAGAAATGTGAATGCCTGGAACGTGGACTGCTGAGAGTTCCAGCTGTTGATCTTTCACCCAAGTCCACACTCCCATTGCTTCTCTGCAAAGAGGATAAGTGTGTTCTCCCTTGCTTGTTGATATAAAATATCACTGACATGTTGTCGGTTTGCATCAGCAAAGGACCAGTCCGCAGGACTGTCTGGAAGGCTTGAAGGACGTAAAGAACTGCCCTCATCTCCAGAATATTGATGTGGAGATAAAGCTCTTGCTGAGTCCAGAATCCTCGAGTCTGGAGAGTGCCCAGATGAGCTCCCCAACCCTGGCCTGACATGTCGGTGGTCAAGAATGGGTTGGAGATTCCTTCCAGAAGGAAACCCCTCTGGAAAGGTTGGAAGTCCATGCCAGGGACTGCTTGACTGGGCAGGATACTAGGACAGCTGATCCAGGTCATTTGACCTCGGATCACACTGAACTCGGAGGTTCCACTGGATCACCCCCATGTAAAGTCGGGCCATGCAGACAATGGTGATGGCCACTGCCACATGCCCCAAAAGCCTGAGTACTGTCCAGGCTGGAGCTAGGCGAGCCAAAAGCAGCTGCCGAGCATGGGAGTTAAGGTGTTCTGCTCTTTCCTGAGGAAGGAAGGAAGGCCTTGCCTTGAGCTGTGTCCAGAACTGCACCTATGTATTGAAGCCACTGACTTGGCCAGAGGTAGGACTTGGGGAGGTTTAGGGTAATCCTCAGGTCCTGAAATAGGGAGAACATGTCTCGAAGGGTTTCTACAAGCTGGTCCTGAGAGGGAGTAGTGAAAAGCCAGTGATCAATGCCCCTGCCTCCCAAGATGTGCGGCTACCACCGCAAGGCACTTGATAAACACCCTCGGTGCTGAGGACTGGCCAAAGGTCAAGGCCCTGAATTGTTAATGGTGGCCCTGAAAGCGGAAGCACAAATACCACCTGTGTGATTAGAAAATCAGAATGTGGACGTATGCATCCTTCATGTCCAGGAAGCATAGCCAATCCTCTGGTGTAACAGGGGAAGGAGACCTATCAGGGTGACCATCCTGAATTTTTTTATACTCTATGTACTGGTTCAGGTGGCTTAAATCCAAGATGGGACAAAGATCCCATCTTCTTCGGCATGAGGAAGAAGTGGGATTAAAACCCTGTTCCTCATTGTGCTGGGAGCACTGGCTTGATGGCTTTCCTTTGAAGGAGAGCCTGGATTTCCTCTGCTATGAGGGCGCTGTGGGTCTGAGAATATTGAGACATTACTGGAAGGACCTCGGTGAATCTAAGGGTGTATCCTTTCTCAATGACTTACAGGACCCAGTGGTCAGACAAGATCCAACGCCACTCTTTGGTGTACATGGGAACCAACCCCCCCACCACCACTTCCCCCAGACTCTGTTGAAGGAGGCGGGTCAGGCAGTGAGTCAGGCAGAGGAGCCAGGGAGAGGAAGCACAGGCTGACAGGTTCTGTGGGCCCACTGGGCAGAACCTCTGGTGGCAGGGGCAGTGGCCTTGCGTTTGAAGCCAGCCCACTCCTGCTGCTGGTGCTGACCACGAAATCACTGTCATCCAGTCTTACAAAAGGACTGCTTAGGCTGTTGCTCAGGTTTGTACATAGTTTGTACCAACCTAACTGTTTTCCTTGCCTCCTGCAAACAGGTGATATTTTGAGTATTCTCCCCAAACAGGATTGGCCCTCTGAAGGGGGCATTCATGATCTTGGACTGGACATCCTGGGCAAACCCAGAGACTCTCAGCCAAGAGTATCTGTAGATGCAGACCACTGAAGCCGCAGCTCTGCCCGTCGAATCCACAGTATCATATGAAGCCAGCAGGACATGGTTATTGATGTCCGAGCCACACTTCATGATAGCCATGAGCTACGCCCATCCGAGTGAGTCTGGCATAATGTGAACAACCTCCAATGCCTTGTCCCACAGGGCATTCTGGTACTGGACCATCGGGGCAAGTAAATTCTGTGACCGGATGGCACAAGTAGTGGAGAAAAAACCTTCCTGGCCAGATGATCAAACTGCTTGGAGTCCTTAACTGGTGGTTGTGTACTGAGGTACCACAGACGTCTGGACCTGTCATGGATAGCATTCAGCTCCAATGAGCCTGCCTCAGGGTTGTTCCCCATAGAAAGGATCATCCTGAGGAATGGTACACAACTGCTCTGACTTTTTAGACACTGCTGGGGTCGTAAAAGGAAGCTTCCATGCCAGGTTGTTGGTGTCCTTGTATGAATCGATCATTGGGGGAACCACCATGGGGAGGGCATCCTCCTTTCCAAGGAATGCAACCAACCTTTTCCGTTCTGGGTTGAGGTCATCACAGTCCCACCCTTTCAATTGTTAGATGTGGTGCTTCACATCCACACATGAAGGGTCGTCTGGTGGGGAGCACAGGGTTTCCTTGCTGACGTCAGATCAGATGGAGGGTCTGAGTCCCCTTGGCTGGAGGAAGAGTAGGAATCTCCTTCTGAGTCCTCCGAATCTGGAGAGGGGGAAGGTGACCCTCAGGGGCCTGCGTGGTCATTCCTTTGGAGAAGGAAGGTCCTTATCAGGCGTTGACCTCCTTGGAGGCAGAGTAGAAGGGCGGCTCGAGGGCTCGACTGGAGAAGGCCCTTTGGGAGTCAGCTGAACAGGAGTTGAGGGGAGCCTCTTTACCTTTGAAGTACATCCACTAAGCAACAAAAAGCTCATTAAGGGCCTGCGGAGGGTTCTGTGACAGAGCTAGAGTATCTGGCATCGGAGGGGGGGCAGGTGCGGTTGGCCCCAGCATCAGGTCGTCTGCACTGGGGTAACCCTGGCATCGGGGTAGTCTGCTCCTGGTCATCTGGCATTGGGACCAAAGGAGTACCCTCAGGCACTGGAGGTGTCAGATCCGATGTTCGACCATCAGCGTCAGGTCCCCGGAGCCTATTGTCATCTGCGGAGGTGCCGGTTTCACCCGAGGTGGCACCAGGGAGGCCAGCGTAGAGGTGACTGGCATAGGTGGGGGCCGGGTCAGGGAAATAGCCAGCGGATGTCTGGGTGGAGTTGCCCGCACAGGAGGCGTCGCTTCTGATCAAGATGTATTACCATTGCTCCCAGAGGAAGAGGGGGACTGTCCCAGGTGCTGCTTACTGATGTCGGCCCCAGACACTGAGGCAGGCTCAGCAAACACCTTGGCCAGGAGAGTGACAGACAGGAAGGACCACTGGTCGGCTACTAGGCTTTGAGCTCCCAGTGGTAATGGGCTTAAGCTTGAGCAGCTGTGAGGTGTGAAAGGACTTGTTACACCCTGAAAAACCTTCTCCCATAACTGAGATGAGGGAGGGAGGCTTCAAGACTGGGAGTCTGGAGGGGGAGGAGGTCGCAGACTTCATCGGGGACCATGAGCGGTCTTCTGCCCAGGATTTCTCCTTGTCCCTGTGCTTGTGGTTGCTGCTTGATTTCTTCCC
This sequence comes from Neoceratodus forsteri, assembly GCA_016271365.2. Taxonomy (NCBI): domain Eukaryota; kingdom Metazoa; phylum Chordata; order Ceratodontiformes; family Ceratodontidae; genus Neoceratodus; species Neoceratodus forsteri. The sequence goes on along the minus strand of CM057459.1, from coordinate 705,351,136 downwards.
CTTGTGGGAAGATGACAAAGAGGGAGAGGATAAAGAGCTCTTGCAGTGAAGTTCCTTCTCCATGGCAGATATTTGTTTTCTAAGCAGAAAAGCTTCAAGGGTCTTCTAGCGCTGCAGCCTCATGCACTGACTGAAATCACGGCAGTGCGGCAGGCCTCGATGTTGTGGTCTGGGCCCAGGCAGAACAGGTAAGCCGAATGGCCAGCTTTATGCACAATCTGCTTCCCACATGCGCACTTGGAGGGGCGCCTCTCAATTGATGATGTTGGAGAAGATGACATGCATAAAATTGCTGCAACACTTCAAAAACGAAAATAAAAAAGGGTGTTGAAATCGCAGTCAAGATGGCGGTCGACTAGCTGATGGCGTCCATGGAGGTCTGACTTGTGTGATCAACAGCGGGAAAAGAACTGGGGCTTGGTTGGGGGACCGCCCCTTTTATATCATACATGACATCGGGGGATGGCCAACATCAGGGGCAGTCCCCTGCTGGGTACTGCTAGCTAGAAACTTTCCATGGGGTCCTGGCGCCTTCCGGCTTCAATCCTAAAGGTGTTACCTGCTGCAAGGGCGAATCTCAGAGTAAGAGCTACTGGAATAGTGCAGACACTTACCATAACAGTAGATCTTTGAGAGAATCTCCTTCACTGAGCCACAACTGTAGAACTTAAGACACCAATGGTGCAAGGATGGCTAGGAAAAACTTCGGTACAGCTGAGGCTGCCCACAATGACATGCTTCGTAGGTGCCTATATAACATGAGCAGCCTTATACTTCCTCGGTTCGTTCCATGCGGCAGACACACATACAAGTTGCACTAGATCAACTGGAAGAATGGAAAAGCCCCGTCAACACCCTATGAACAAGAGCGTTGATGGGGTGTGACACTAGTAAAACCAGTAATAAGTAAAAGACAAACAAGATGAACCATGTACAGTAGAAGCTGCTTAACTGGGGTGCTCTAGTTGCTGCTCTTTCATCCCATATAAGCAGCCATTCCCATTAACAAAAGTGACTTTTTTGCTAGGTTCTGCAGCTATTCTGTAGAGCGGTCAGTGCTGTAGTGTCTCCTACAGGAGCTCAATAAAAGGAGAGCAGAAAACAGAGCACAACAGACTCAAGCACCAAATCCTCTGTTAAAAATTGTTAAACACTTTAACATTAACCACATTTTAATCTGTAGCACATTAGCTAGCCACGCGCCATTCTGTTCTGCTTTGTTCTGTAGTGCTAAAGTACAAGCTTAATGTACACTGGCTGAATCCTATGTGCCTGGAAATTCAATGCACACTGTTAGAACACTATGTTCCTGTGAAAATAATAAACAATTACAGAATCCTAGAGCACAAAAAAAGGCTAAAACTGACTCAATACGGTCACTGTGGAAAATTCTGTGTAACCACTGCTGATGGCGACACACGAGCGGAGAACAGCACCAGGAAGCTGGTGTGCCATGATGCAGTATGATAAGTCTGTGGGACAGTCAGCTCATGGGCTGCTAAGATAAGATAAAGTCAGAATACAAGTGAATGGGGAAATGAGGGGAGGATGAGGGAATGAATGAGAAGAGAAAGGAGGCTACAGACGAAAACAGGAAGTGGCTGATTGCTGCTGGCAGCACTAGTTAACAACTGGTCTCCACCAATTATCAAATTCACTGCTAATGCTTTATAGCTGGGACACAATCACCCTGTTTTAGCTGATGTTCCCAGGAATCCACATCCCTATTAAGCAGTAACAGATTTCACTGACTAAAATGGGCACTTAATCAGTTCCCGGTGGGACATCACAATAAAGTGGACATCCCGATTATCAGCAACCCCATTAAGTGGCTTGTACTATATAAAGAGAGATGTTCACTGCCATAAAAAAGATACCATCCATGAACAAGGTGAATGGCAGGAGTGTGAGCTATGGCTCAGTTGAGGAGAGTCTCTCAAAGATCTACTGTTACAGGAAGTACCTGCACTATATCTTCTTCAAGGATATCTCCCTCCATAGAGCTGCACCTGTAGAACAACTCTCAAGCAGTACTATAAAAACACGCAGAAGGGAGACCACAGAAGAGGTGGATAAGATCCCTAAACAGGCAATCCAGCATGCCAAAAGACCAATCAGTAAGCAGAGGAAGTGTCGATCAGGAAAACCAGGTGAATACAATGTCAGGACAGAGCCACAAGCCCACAATGGGAGACGCATGGTCGCAAGTGATGCTGGAAATGGCGATGACAAAGTACCAGCCGAATGGCAAGAAACACTGTGACAAAGCAGAGAACCGAGGCTAAAGTACAGGAGCACAGATGGCACAAAACCAGATGGAGACCCTTAGGCTGGAGAGCAAACGACAAGCAGAATGTCGACAAGAAAGTAATTGGGATGGCCCACATCAGGAAGGATGTCGACCAGGCAAATCCCAGCAATGAGCACAGCAGGTGCCGAATGCCAAATAAGACAATGACAAGCCACAAAGAGACACTGATAGATAATAAAGTGTACTGCTTCACCTGCTTGTTTAATTTATTTATTTATTGTATTGTAATTACAACCTTTGAGTCAAGGACTCATTTACAAAGGCTCGTCATAAACAGGACAGGCGGGAGTAGCATACAGTGAGTGGAAATTAATAGACAGCAGTGCAGGTACATACATTATTTACATTATATACAGAGTGTACTAACAGCAGCAATAGAGAAAAAACAAAGCAAAAACAAACTCCTTTTTTCATGTAACAGGCCTATACATTATTGTAGCTAAGCAGGAGAGAGTAACCCCGAGATACTCACACTGTGCGGGCTAAAGAGATCACTGGGTGTGGCAGGGGCCCTCCATGGTATCATTAGGAGCACCTGCAGCTACCAGAGTTGAGCAGATGGTTACAGAGGGTAGCTTTAAATGGCCCAATTCTGTGTTCGGATGTGATATTAGGAGGGAGGGTGTTAAACCAGGTGGGGGCTCTGTGCTGGAAGGACCTCTGAGCACAGGACGTCCTGACCCTGGGAATTAATATAGTGGTTTTGGAAGAGCTTCGGGTGGAGACAGTGGGTGGGGCTGTGCTAAGTATCTTGGTCAGACTAGGAGAGACAAACCAGAGCAAATTTTTGGGTGAGTAAACAGGTTTGGTAGAGTAGTCGGTCATCAAAGGAGAGGAGGTTTGACAAGGAGTATAGTGTACAGGTGTGGGTGTGCCTGTCCACCCCAGTGAGTAGCCAACAGGCTTTGTGGATAGAAAGCTTGATTTTGCCCAGAGCGGTGTTGTCTGCTGCACCATATATCAAAAGTCCATAATCCACTAGGGGGATAGGACTGAGGAGTCTATGGCTAGTCTTAGTGCCTCTAGAGGGAGACAGGCTTTGTGTCGACACAGTAGGCCTAAGCGCATGTTTATTGCCGAGCAGAGAGCGTGAATGTGGTCATGAAAGGCGAGGGGAAGAGTCAAAGACAATACCAAGGTGTTTGTATGTTATGGCCTGTTCAAGTGGGTAATGGGAGAGGGACTGGATGGATAGAGAAGATCCCTTGAGTTTGTTCTGGTTGTGGGTGAAGAGCAATGTTTTTGTTTTCTTTAGGTTAATTACAAGCCTGTGGTCAAGGAACCACTGCTCGGTCAGTGCAAAGGAGGATTGTAGAGTAAGCTGAAGTTGGACTGGGTCCTGGTGGGATGCGAAGAGGACCGTGTCATCTGTGTAAAGGAGTATGTTTTCTGTGAAGGAGTTGGGCAGGGAATTTAGGTATAAGCTAAAAAGTAATGGCCCAAGAATGGAGCCTTGGGGAACACCGGAGCGGACCTGATGAGGACTTGAGAGGATATTGTTGATTTTTATGCACTGAGTTCGGGCAGTGAGGTAGTAGGTGATCCAGGTTACTGGGCCTGGGGCGAACCCAAGCTGAGTGAGGGTGTCTATGAGGAGAGGGTGGCAGACCATGTCGAAGGCCTTTGACAAATCGATGAAGACTGCACCGGCGAGGTGGCCTTTGTCCAGGGCAGAGTGAAAGAAGGTGGACAATTCTAGGAGGGTGGCAGTGGTGCAGAAACCACAGAGAAAGTAATGCTGCACCATGCAGAGAGGGTTGTGTGCGGTGAGGTACTCCATTATTTGGTTAGTAACTATCTTTTCCAAGGCTTTGGATGGGGGGGTGGAGATTGGTCTGTAGTTTCCAGGGGAGGAGCGATCACTGCCCCTTATGTACATGGGTGATGACAGCCGATTTCCAGGCAATCGGGAACTGTCGAAGGCACAGAGAGCGGTTGAGAAGGTCTGTAAGGGGGGTGAGAACAACATCCAGAGTAGCACGCAGTAGACTGAGATGCAGAGTGTCGCTGCTGTGTCTAGCCCCATTTAGGGCTTTAAGCAAGTAGGGTTTTGCAGCTGATGGGGAGAGAGTCCGGAAGTGGAAAGGTGGGTGTTGGAGAGTGGCTGGGTGGGGGCAGGAGTGGGGTCCAAAAAGTTGGAAGGTAGTGTAGCAGAGAGATCAGAAAATGCGTTATTTAGCCATCAGTGATACTTTGTGGATCAATGATGATTGCAGCATCTATACTGAACTGGGAAGGGGGCCGGGACTGGGTTTTACCATTCAGTTCCTTAAGGTTGTCCCAGAACTTGCGTGCTGAGTCCCAGGTGGAAGCTAGGGTATTCCTATAGTATGCTGCTTTTGCATTACAGAGAGCCCAGGTGCTCTTATTATGTGAAGCCCTATAGTGTTGTCTATCTGCAGGTTTCCCAGATTCTATGGCAATGTGCCAGAGGTTGTCCCTAAGACGCATTTGCTTGATGAGGGTGGGGGTAATCCAGGGGGAGTTGTGTTTCTTAACTAGGGATTTGGAGAGGGGTGCATAGGTGTCGCAGGCCCTGTTAAAGGAGTGTATGAAATAGTTGAGGGCCGAGTCAATATTGTGGGCCAGCTTTACTGGGGACCAATCCCAGTTGGCAAGGTACCCACGGAGTAACGCAAGATTGCCATGGGGCAGTCGGCTTCTGAAAGTGAAGGTAGGTTTAGGTCTTTCTAGGTTACATGACCAGATGAAACTACTGGGCAGTGATCATTCAGGGCATTTGGCTGTACTGTCAGTGAAGTGATTTCTTGGGGCCTATTAGACAGGACAAGGTCCAACAGGGTGGCAGTACCACTGGTTGGGTGAGGGCGGTGAGAGAATACAAGCTGGGTGAAATTGAGAGCAGCGAAGGCATCTTTAGCACTGTTTGCTGAGCTGGCAAGCCAGTTAATGTTTAAGTCTCCAATTATGATTTGTTCCATTTTACTTGGTTAATGGGAGATGCAGTAGAACAGAGATTGCAAGACCTGAGTTTTGTGGCGTGGGGGAATATAGGCGGTGGTGATGGTAAGGGGGGCTCTTGAGGAGCCTGGGGTGACTTTTAGTGAGATGGCCTGGGAACCATGTTCTAGGTGGGGTGTTTGGAGGGGGAGGCCTAGGAGGGAGTCCCGTAGGTAAATGACACAACCCCCCACACGTTTCCCAACTCTGTCCTTTTTAAAGAGTGAGTAGCCTGGTAGCGAGACAAAAGAGTCAGAGGTTGACTTGGAAGAAAAAATTACTCACCTTAGTAATGTTGTTTCTTCTAATGGAGTCTTGCTGTATTCTGACTAATTGCAGTTAGCCCCAGCACTTCAACTGCCCCGGAGATGAGAGGGTTAAACTCTATGCAAAAGCACAGAACATTCATCTCGAGCTCAGTTTTCAAACTTCTGTCCCATGTACTCTGAACTGTAACCATCAGATTCTTATGAGCCCTAAACTAATTATCTAACAATACAGAAATTGTTTTAGAATTTTTGCCAAAAAGCCATATATGTAAAGAATTAGGGTATGAAGACTCAAATTGAGACCCCCAAAAAGAATTCAAGTAGGTAGATAAATTACAATCAGAAGGATAACAAAGAAAAACAACCAGTACACCCCTGGGGTGCAGCACTACACCTGCCCACCCACATCCCAAAACAACCAGGTTCCAGGAGGGGAGGCGGGGAGGGAGGTCAAAATACAGCAAGACTCCATTAGAAGAAATAACATTACTGAGGTGGGTAATTTTTATTTCAAACAACATGAAGTCTTACTGTATTCTGACTAACTGCAGACTACCAACTACCAAGCAGTAACCCCCAGGAGGAGGGAACTACAGAACCCATTTTGGTAACAGACTCTGCAGCACTGCTGTGCCAAACCTAGCATCACTTCTTGACTGAATGTCAAGGGAATAATGCTTGATAAATGTGTGAACAGTCTTCCAGGTGACTGCTTTACAGATTTCCACTAAGGGTATATCCCTGGCAGCTGCTACCGAAGCAGCTGTACCTCTGATGGAGTGAGCCCTCAGGCCTGATGGAGGCTCCTTCCCCAATTTTGAATAGCAGAACTGTATGCAAGAAAACAATCCATCTAGCAATAGTTCTCTTAGTGGCAGGTTTTCCTTTACCCACTTCTCCAAAAGTAAGGAACAGCTGAGAACAGTCATTTATGTGGGGTTTAGTGCAGTCTATATAATAACTCAGAACCCTTTTAACATCAAGACTGTGCAACCTCCTCTGTCCAGAGGAGGAGTGGTCAGTAAAGAATACAGGCAATGTCATGGATTGGTTCAGGTGAAAATGTGATAACACCTTGGGAAGGAACTTCCTATTTGTGCGAAGGACCACCTTGTCCCTGTGAAATGAGATGAAATCAGGTTCCACTGATAAGGTCTGTAATTCACTGATTCTCCTGGCAAAAGTGATAGCCATCAGGAATTCAGTTTTCCAAGTCAGGTACTTAAGTTCAGCTGAACAAAGAGGCTCAAAGGGAGGCTGCATCAGCTGTGCAATACAAATATTCAGATCCCACAGAGGAGTGGGATCCCTGAAAGGAGGGTTGATATGAATCAGCCTTTTGGAAAATCTTTTGAAGACTGGATGGGAGGCTAGGGAAGAGACTTTCCCTGCTGAAATGAAAGCAGAAATAGCTGTCAAATGCACCCTGAGGGTGGCAGGTCGATGGCTAAAGCTATTAAGATGCACCAAGTAATCCAGGGCAATGACAATATCAGCTGAGTCCGGCTGGATGTGCTTCTGAGTGCACCAAAACCCAAACCTCTTCCATTTGGAACTGTAAGTTTTTCTAGTGGAAGGCTTTCTGCTAGCCTTGAGGATATCCAGAGCTGATCGGGAAAGATTCAGGCCGTCATACTCTAGCTCTTCAAGAACCAGGCCTTGAGCCTGAGAGAGTGAAGGTTGGGGTACAAGATCCTCCCCTGGGACGAGGTGAAGAGACTGAACTGCCTGGGAAGACACAGAGGTATTGTCACTGACAGTGACAACAGCAGAGGTTACCAAGGTTGTCTGGCCCAGACCGGAGCCACCAGCATCACTGTGCAAGGTTAGGATCTGATCTTGACCAGCACTCTGAATATCAGAGGAAAGGGAGGAAAAGCATAGAGAAACTTGTTGGTCCATCCAACAGAAGGGCATCCAGAGGGACTGACCCCAGAAGAGGAAGTCTGCAACAGAACAGGGGGAGCTGATGGTTGTCTGGGGCTGCAAAGAGATCTATCTCTGGAGTGCCCCATCTCTTGAAAATGATTTGAAGAATGAGAGGATTTAGGGACCATTCGTGGTGACCTTGAGAAATCCTGCTGAGAGCATCTGCAAGTACATTGTCTTTCCCTGGGAGATGCACAGCAATCAGGGAAGCTTGCAGGGAGTAAACTAGAGACCATATTTTCATGGCCTCAGTGCACAAGGCCGAAGACCGAGTGCCCCCCGCTTGTTGATGTACCACATGGTTGTGGTGTTGTCTGTCCTGGTCTGCACCACTTTCCCCTGGATCATGTTTGAAAATGTCTGGACTGCCAGAAAGACAGCCCTGAGTTCGAGCAGATTTATGTGCAGAAGGGACTCCTGAGGAGACCAAGTCCCCTGAGCCGTGTGCTGATCCAGATGGGCTCCCCACCCCAGTAGGGAAGCGTCTGTGGTGAGAATCACTGTGGGCACCTGAGTGAGGAAGGGAACCCCTTGCCTCAAATTGTCCTCTTCCAGTCACCACTGGAGGGCTTGAATCAGAGTTAGGGACACCAGAACCAACTTGGAGCGGGAATCTTTTCTCTGAGACCAAAAAGCTCTCAGGTGAAATTGAACCTCTCTCATCTAGAACCTTGCTCCCTGCACCACTGCAGTGCATGCTGCCATATTGGCTAGCAGCTGCAAAAAAATGTCTGGCGGGCCAAGACACAAGTGGATGAAAAGAGGAAGCCAGATTGATGAGGGATTGGACCCTTGGGGAAAGGAGAAAGGCCTTGACCTGAACAGTGTCCAGCTCCACTCCTACAAATGTGAGAAGCTGGTAGGCTCCAGGACCGACTTTTCCAGGTTCAGGATGAATCCTAGGGAGTCCAGAAGGTTTTGAGTGGCCCTTAGAGCTGACCTGACTTGGTCTGGAAACTGGCCTACTATGAGCCAATTGTCCAGGTAAGGGAACAATAAGATGCCTTATTTTCTAAGGAAGGCTACCACTACTGCTAGACACTTGGTGAATACCCTTGGAGCAGATGTTAACCCGGAAGGCATTGCTCTGAACTGATAATGGCCTGAGGGCAGTTCGAATCTGAGTTACTTTCTGTGGGACTGCCTGATAGGTATGTGAAAATAGGCATCTTTGAGATCCAGGGAGGCTAGCCAGTCTCCTGGTCGCAGAGAGTGAAGAATTAGTCCCAGAGTCACCATTTTGAACTTTGGCTTTAAGATGTGTTTGTTTAGGTATTGTAGATCTAGGATGGGTTGCCATTCCCCTGTCTTTTTTAGGGTAAGGAAGTACCTGGAGTACAATCCTTTTCCCCTGTGAATGAGAGGGACCTTTTCCACTGCTTGCATGAGCAGTAGAGACAAGACCTCTGTCTCCAAGTCCTGTGTTTCCTCTGGAGAGGAAGGGGAAAAACCTTTGCTCTCAGCCTTGGGAACCTGGTGAAGCTGAGTGCAGGGCCCTGGCTCCCCACTTCCAGAACCCACCTGTCTGAAGTGACAGACTTCCCGGCCTGGAAGAAGTGAGCCAGTCTGCCCCCTACAGGGATTGGGGAGGCGACCCTGGCTGACCCATCAGGGTGTCTGCTTGGCAGGGGGCTTAGACTGAGAGGAGGATGCAGCCCTTGTCATCCCCCTTCTGCCTCTTCCCCTGAAGAACCCCCTCTGCTGGAAAGAAGAGGAGGCCTGGACCTGGTTAAAAGGCCTGTGAAAGGGCCTGCCCCTGCCAGACCTAGATTGCTGCCTTTGAGGAGTGGTCTGCTTCTCTTTGGCTGCAGCACTCCTATATGTGGTCCTGTACTTGTCCATCTTTTTCATGTAAGCCTCTGTTTGTTCCCCAAACAGAGAGTTACCAGTGACAGGAAAAACCATGGCCTTGGTCTGGGTATCCTGAGACAAGTTGGTAAACCTGAGCCAGGCAAATCTCCTCATGGAAACAGATGTAGCCATAACCCAGGAATGGACATCATTCGAGTCTACAGCAGCATGGAACTGTACCTTAGAAGCTTCGATGCCATCTGCAGCCACCTGCTCCAGCTCACTGGCTAGCTGAGGATGGGCATTCTTAGACAGTGCCAGAATTGTATCCCACCTAGACTTCTGGTATCTGGCAGTATATGCCATGTAATTGGATTGTCCGAGTCCCAAAGAGGATGTCAGGTACTGCTTCTTAGCCATGGCATCCACTTTCCTGGAATCCTTATCCTGGGGGGTGAGATGCCAGAGGAATATTAGCCTTGTCACAGGCTGCAGCTTGCACTACCCCAACATGGCTTCAGTGAGTAGTAAGGAATTCCGTCCCAGGACCTGAAAAAGCATACCTACTGTCCATCTTCTTATCCATAGGAGGTATGGATGTTGGGAGTTGTAAGATTTTTTTGGGTCTGGTTCCCCAAGGAATTGTGCAGAGGGATAGACGCCCTTTTGGACTCTGGGACGTCCATCATCTCAACGTAGTCAGGCTCCTCCTGATCCTGTTCAGCTTCTTCCATAGGGAGCTGAAGAGTGTCAGCCACCTTCCTGTAAAACAGGTAGTGGGGAAGGGGACTCAGAAAACCTGGAAGGAGACACACTGGAAGGCCTGTCTGGGGAGATGTCCGGTTTGATAGGCTCATCCAGGTCTTCATATTCTTCATCCTCATCATCTTCGTAAAAAGCTTCAGGGTCATAATCAGAAGTTTGTAAGTCCAACCGAACCGACCATCCTCGAGACAGTGCCGGTTCAGTCGAACCGCGGTTTACTGCACTATAGCAATCGCTGGTACTTCGTCAAGCGGTCAGAATATGGGGAATTCAGGATCCAACCAGCCAATTTACGCTTTTTCTTTGTAGGAACTGATTACGCAGAATCAGCTCTCCTCTTGCCCAAGAGGGTATCGCCCAGGTCAGTAGGCACCCCCTCAGGTTCGGCCGAAACCGAACTGGGCTGGCCATCCAGATCAGCGGACTTCTCGGCCTCCCTTTCCTTCAGCCTACTTAAGCGTTTTTCAGCAGTGGCTTTAGGGAAGTTTTTACAAACTTGGCAGTCTTCTTTGCGGTGGTCAAACCCCAGACAATAAACACAGATGAGGTGGGGATCGGCCTTGGCAAAGGCCTCCAGACACTCAGTGCAGTGCTGAAACCCCGTGGGCCAGGTTTTCTTTTTGGGTTTCTCAGACATGCCTCCAAATAACCAGTCACCCTTACCAGCATTCAAGCCAGGCGACTAACGAACCTATCAGTTCCGACCATGTCACGGGTCGGTTGAAAAAAACAGAAAATTTGTCTTTTTTTTCAGGAACTGATAGATACCGGAACCGCACACAAACTTTTTTTTGTTTTTAAACAACATACTTTCATTCCTGACCGGACCGACCAGTAAGGAACCGAAAACAAAACAATTTCTATAGCACTCTACCTAATACTCGCTTACTGTACCGGGACAGAGATGTGAATACCAACAAAAATAAGAAATGGTTGAAAAGAACCGATTGATTTACTGCGACCAAACTGAAGTGTAGGAGATGATCTCCAGAGCGACTTCTCACTTAAGCGGAGTAAAGAATCTGACGGTTACACTTCAGAGTACACGGGACAGAGGTTTGAAAACCAGGCTCGAGATGAACGTTCTATGCCTTTGCATAGAGTTTAACCCGCTCATCTCCAGGGCAGTTGAAGTGCTGGGGCTAACTGCAATTAGTCAGAATATAGCAAGACTTCATGTTGTTTGAAAGCCATGTTTCAACTAGTGCCAGAATATCTGGTTGGTGCTGGGCAACCCATCCTTGCAAGCATGCAAACTTCTTTTGCAGGCTGCAGATGTTAATGGAAGCAAGTTTGAGTCCCATAGTTGGGGGGAAGTGGATGTGGCTGTCTGTGAGGGGGCCTGAATTTGGGTGGACATTATCTGATAGAAGGAGAAGTAGGGTAATCAGCCTGAAAAGAGCCATGTTATGTTTATGACAGTTGGCAACAGTACCTTTGGTGGGTGGCGTGGGGCAAGAGACAGGGATGGGGAAGAACCAAAGTGTGGGGATGGCAAGGAACAAGGGAGGCCATGGGAAACTGTAGTTGGGGGGTCCGGTAGGGACAAGTTGGAGTGGGGGGTGAGACAGTGGTGGGGTGGTCCAGGTGGGGGCATACAGTCTAGAGTCTACGTGGTGAGAGTGGAGTTGAGTGGCGGGCATGGATGAGTTGGGCATATAGCTGATGGGGTCAGCTAGGAGGGTGACATGTAAAAATATTAGTGTGAGTGATGTCATATGTGTGACAAAAGGGTAGGTATTGGTGGGGTTTAAGTGATGTAACATACTGATGACTAACGGATGTCTAGTGACGTGGTTGCCCAGTTGGTACAGTGGTAGGGTCTGAGCAAGTCACTTAACTTCCCTGTGCTCCCAGGTTTCACCTGTAATAAAGCTTTCAGCTTAGTGTGCTAGTCCTGGTTAAATAACTTGGAAAAAAAAAAAAAAGCGTTGTGGGCTCCGGTGCATAGGGTACAAGGTTTGAAACCCAGGTGGGGAGACCTGGTAGGAACACAGGAAAGTGGAGATCTTGGCTATGCTCCAGGAGAAAGAAAGTGGATGAGGTGGCGAAAGGAGGGGGGCAGCAGCAACTCCTAGAGGCAGCTGCCGGTAGTGCACTGTAGTACCCAGTGGTAGGAGTAATGGTCATAGGGGAGGAGAGGAGTACGAGGGAGGGAGAAGTAGGCAGGAAGTAGGAAGGAGATAGGAGGTTGTACGCTGCCACCCAGTGGCAGAGCCGTATAAGCTGCAAATGGGAAAGTGGGTACTTAGAATAAAAAGAGACAGGATGTCATGTGATCATGTGATCAGGGATGTCCTTAAAGTACGGGATGCCCCTGGGTGGGAGGGTGCAGGGCTAACACCCCGTAGAAAGGAGCTCCCCAGGAGGTAGCTCACAGTTACTTTTAACGGCTCTCTCGGTTCTCGCTGTTCCCAGAGTGTGCTGCTTGTGGAGGCTTGTTCTGTGTTTCTGAAACAGGCTTATCTACTTTTCTAGCATCCCTTGTCAATGCTGAAGTATCCTTCCAAAAGTACAACAGAGCTTGAAACCCTCCGCCACGATCGGCCGCTACAGAATAACAGCCACATTATTTTGGCTTTTACTTCCGCATTCCAGGGCATGAACTGTGCATGTACGACTCGCGTGCATATGCATTTCCGCTGGCGCCGTCATGTTGTGAATGGCAAAATGCCATTCACTGCAACTATGCATGCGTGAGTGTCGTGCATGTGCAGTTGCATCGCCGCCACCAGCAGAGAAACCCTCTCACTGCTGCTGTTCTTCCGCACCAACATCGGGGTCCCCAATCCCCATGTCAGCATTATGTAGCCCCACCAACTTATGTGGCACACTAGGAGCCCACCCCAGTGTGCCCAAATGTACTGTTTTGCCCCGCACCAACATCAGGGTGCCCAATCCCTGTGTCGGCAGTATGTGCCCCCCCCATACTGATGTGGCACACTGGGAGCCCACACCAGTGTGCCCAAATGTTTGTTTCCCCCCCACCAATATTGGGGTGCCCAGTCCCCCGTTGGCACATCAAGTACCCACCCCCAACTCATGTGGCACACTGGGAGCCCACCCATGTGTCCAAATGTATATATATTTTTATGGTTTTTTTTAACCTGTAAAAGAAACGGTCCCTCGCCATCGGCCCAGTCCCCTCCCATCCCTCCTCCCACTGAGCACCCACCTCCCCGCACCCCCACCCTTACTCCCATACTTACTCCGAGGTCGGCGCGGTCATCTTCTGGACTAGACACGCCTGCGCCTTCAAATCCAAACCGCAAACTGATGAATCAAAAGTAAGCATGCTATAATGGTATTCAATGGGGTTTTCAACTTAAGTTGATAACTCAACCATTTTTTGATTTTTACCCCAAATTTTCAACATGGTCTTGGGACTTACTTGCAGTGTCACTGTCATTTCATTATTTCGTCCCAAAAGGTGATTTTGCGGTTGCTGTGTGGAATCACCTTTCGGGAACAAGTTACGAAATGACAGTGCCACTGTTCATGAAGTGGGGTCCCAAAAAGCCCATGTTGCAAATTTGGTGAAAAAACTCCGAAAAATAACTGTGTTACAAGCGTGCATTGTGCAGTTTCTACGCATGCTCCTAACTTCCCCAATTTTTAATATTTTCTCTCCAGATTTTCAACATTGCCATTTTTGCACACCTCCTTTTTAACAGTACAGCTGTCATTTTTCACATCCTGCCTGACGTGTTTTCACACCTGTAGTACATAATGGCACGGTTGCTCTGTGAAATCATCTTTCGGGACAAGTAAACAAAATGACACACTGGCACTCTTTATGAGGAGGGGTCCCAAAAGGTCATGTTGAAAATCTGGTGCCACACCTCCAGAAAGTGGCCAAGTTACACCCAGGCTTTGCATAATTTCTACACACATGTGTAACTTGGGTCACTTGGCAGCGCCACAGCCCTATCGGCTCTGGCCAGAGTTTATGATGTTTGCATGCGCATGCACAGAAAATATTTTGCTACAAGAACAAGGTTTCAAAGGTGTGCCACTGTCAGGTCCTATGCAGTTCAAGATGCAAGTAGGCTCAATTGTGATAGCTTAATGAGCAGACAGGCTGATCATGACATTTCAGTGCTTGTGGGGCGGAAACTTCTTGTAGTTGAAAGGACCAGGCTTTTCCAATGAGAGAGCAGCTCAATCCTTTCGTATTAATGAAGTTGGCAAACAAATAACTAGGCAACGTCATGCTCAGCCTGCTGATCTCCCCCCTGCCAACGCCCAGTTGCAGATCCCAGCCCTGCTGCTGCCCACCACCAGTCACACTTTCCCAATACAGTTTCAGGTTGCAGTGTTGACCTAGGAAAAGAAAGGCATAAGCAGACCTGCAGTGTTATGGTGGACTTGCCTGAGGTTACTGTGGGAAGATCGCGCTCCTTCCCCGTGCCCCATCCATGACAAATACCCGCCCTACTTCCAACTATCCCACCCACCTTCTGATCCTTCCCCGTGCCCTGGCTGTGACAAATATCCTCCCACTGCCAAGAATCCCGCCTACATCCCTATTCTTCCCCATGCGCCATCTGCGATAATGACATACTTTCCACTACAAGTATCCCGCCCACCTCCTGATCCTTCCCTATGCCCCATCCATGACAATTAAATACCCTTCCACTGCCAAGTATCCCACCCACCTCTTGAGCCTTCCAGTGATCTGTCCATGACAGATAAATACCTTCTTGCTGCCAAGTATCTCACCCACTCCATGATCCTTTCCCCATGCCCCACCCATAAATCTGTAAAAAAAAAAATGGTTTTGCGACTTCTGCCCCCCATGTCCCCACTCCAACCCCCTCTAATTTTTACTATTTTTCCAGATTTTGACCCAAAATTTTCAACATAGCCTTTTTTTTTTCTTTTACGCCACTACATGAACAAGGGAGGTGTAATTTTTCAAGTGTCCTCCAAAACATGCTTTCACTGTCGCTCCACAAAATCAGTTTTTGGATAGGATTTAAAAAATTCCACTTGTCTTGATCATAAAGTGGGGTAATAAAAAGACTATATTGAAAATTTGGGATCAAAATCTCAAAAATGACAAAGCTGTTAAGAAATGTTGAAATTCTTCAGTGTTTACTCCTACCTTTGTTACATTACTAGATTGTTACCCCATACTTGCCACATAGCCATTTTTGTACCCTCATATCATTAACATGGCATGGGTCATTTTTCTAAAGTTACCCAAAACACCTTTTCACATCCGACCCACCAGCGCAGCAGTAGATTTTCCACTTGCAACCCCAACGATCCGGGTTTTCGGAATGGACCCGGGAGTCAGAGGGCTGGATGACGGGAGAAGGACTGAGCATCTTGATGACTGCTCTCCTTCTCCGGGGGAGGAGTGGCTGAGTGTCCGGTGACATGCCGACTTCTAGCAGAAGCTAGGGAGTTCTACAACCACCAGCACCTAACTTGTCGAGAGGAGGAACAGATGCTGGCATCATTGCATATTCCTCCTCTCCAGGGACTGTACTACGAAATATGCTGCCTCACTCTATCATGCTCCACCCTTAGGTGCCCGTTGATCCCCCCAGCCCTGCCAGCAACTAAAAAAATGTGTGTTCCGCTGGCGTGTCCCGGTCCTGTGGCCCCTCCCTTGGGGGTAAGCCAGGGGGTTCCTCCAGTAGAGGAAGGCCTGCTGGAGCCCTGACTTTAAATCCGCAGGTTCCAGGGAAGACCGGTGGCCCCAGCCAGTAGGGGGAAAGCCTGGGATCTGATCGCCGTACAGGTAAGCTTCGGGCGATTGGCGCTCGGAATGGGGCTGATTCTTGGGAAGGTGCAGCAGCAGCAAAAAGTATACTAAATTGCAAAAAAAAGAAAAAAAAAAAAACAGCTTTTCACACTTGTGCTACAAAGTGACATTTTGGACAGGCTCTCATGAGACCTGCCATGTCCATAAAGTGGTGTAACAAAAAGATCACGTTAAATATTTGAGGTCAAAATTGGAAAAAAAACTGTGAACAAACATTGACATTTTCCAATGCTTACTCATAACTTTGCAGTTTTGTTACTTTTCAACCCTCATTTTCAACGTAATCATGCTTGTTTATCCCCATCGAAGGAACATGGTAGGTGTCATTATCAAATCTCCCTCCAAAACCTGTCTTCATGGTAGTTCCACAAAACAATATTTTGGCTCGCATTTCATAAATGACACCTGTCATGTTCACATGCTGAGGCAAAAAGAAAAACAAACTAGTATTTTGAAATTCTGAAGGTCACAGTCTAAGAAAACAATGCTAGGTTTGAACCTCTTCATCTCTCAATCATGACAATGTCACCGTTATTATTCATGTTAATAATCTGTTAATTATTGCCTCTGCACTGTCAGTGCCAAACACCTACGCAGCAAATACAAGCAAGCAAACAAACGTTTCAGCAATGACAAATGCTTGTTTAATTACATATCCAGTAGGTTCCCGAACTCTGTTGCATCAGTCATGTGAAGCCTGCAGGAAAAGTTTCATTCTGGGCTTCGGCAAAACTGCTGCCACAACGTTCTGTCAAGTTAATTAAACACTGAACAGTGGGCAGAAAAAAGGCAGCGTTAACAAGGAAATCTACATAAGTGGGGAAATAGGACTACTTCAAAACCAACACATGAAACAATACACTTGGAGATATTAAACGGACAACACACATGACCACATTTCTGATTATATTAACAAATATAAAAAAAAACACCACAAGGTTTATGTTCCCTGTAACAGCTGATCAGCTCCAGTTGCTTAGTTCCCACCTCAGGCCATAATGCCCTGCTTGAGACATTACAGTCATTTCTTCAGTAAAAGACTATGATGTCACAATCAGGTGATTCAGAGGGACATGAACAGCAGGAGAACATTAACTTGAAGGGACTACATTTCCCATATTCAGAGTCAGCTGTTAGTGCCGTGCAGCCAGCAGCACTGTGCAGTACATAGCGCATAGCTGGTCCTGAGCAATATTTAGACAGTCAGACCACTCTGACTGAAGCGTACTATCTGAACATGGGGCCATGCCAGCGCAGCACAGCGCACAGGGACAGCGCACTACACTGACACAGCCCAAGGCTGAATATGGTCCACAGCTGAGCATGCTGGCGATAGCGCTGCCCAAATGGGACAGAACCAAGGCTCCTCTGGGCCATATTCGGCCGTAGCATGCTAAGAATCCACTGGGCATGCAAGGCACTACGGGACTACTCGCATGCCTATTATGGGCTCATTAACATGCCAAACAGCCCCGTAGCACCCATGCTGGGCTGTAGCATCACTAAGTTCCTGGTGTCTAGTAGTTTCCCCTACTTCCTGATCACCCATGCTGCTCATATACTTTATTCTCCCTGGCGTCTGGTGGTCTCCACACTGCCTGATCACCCAAGCTGTTCCATACATTATTCTCCCTGGTATCTACTTGTCCCGTTAGAATACCCCAAACTGTTGCAAATCCTCCCAGTGGCATACTGCACCTGCCACCCTGTACCACATCTCAACCCAGCCATGCACGTGGACGGTGACGTGACAGCAACTGGCACAGCCCTCTGCTCAACTCCTTGGCCAGCCACCACCTGAATGTTAGTAAGTGATTGTGAGTGTTTTGTACTCACGATCGCTCACTGATAGTCAAATGGTGGCAAGTCGAGGAGGTGAATGGAGGGCTGTGCCAGTCACTGTCCATGTGTATGGCTGGTGCCAGGGGTAAAGGGGATGGGGCAGTGGGTACGGAGTGGGCAGTTCGGTAGGGGGATCTACAACTGTTTGGGGGTGGGGGGACACCAGATACCAGAAAGAATAATATATATGCATGGGTGATTGGGGGGAACCACTAGACGGCAGGCAGAATAATGTATACAAACAGCATGGGTGATAGCGGGTGGGGATGTGAAGTCACTGCACGCAGTTAAGGGCAGAATTTCAATAGCACTAAACAGTGCTGTGATAGCAGCTGTGTAGTGCTGCCCTGTATGCATGAAGGATTCCTCATTTGCATAAGCGCAGTGGTATATTCTGCGCAGTCGCACTGTTGTGAGTGATTCTGCAGCACACCGGGGGCCTCTGAATATGACCCAACCAATGACCACTAGCACTATACACAGCATGGTGCTAACCTGGTTAGTGCCATGCTAACCATTTAAATATGGAGGCCAAAGACTCATGCTTTCATGCAAATGTACTCAGCAATAAAAAAAACACAGATAAGAGAATTATGGGCAATGAATGACATATTCACAGAGCTCTGTCTAAATAATAATTTTTTCAATTTTTTTGGGGGGCCAATAGTGTCAACTGCTCTTTATGTGGGATTAAAGAGCTTGTGACATATTCAGGAGAACTTTAACAACGCCTAATATTTAGACACAGTCCAGCTTGTATTTCCCATTAGTGCTGTATTCCTCCTCCCCATTATTTATTACTGAAGTCATCTGTATTTAAACGGGATCTTTGCTCCTGAAGAGTTTGTCAATTCCTGCTGCATTCTACCTACCTGAAGTCACAGAGCACTGCTTGAGGTGTCACAGTTACTCCCATGGCAACAGATTGTGATGTCACAACAGAGGATTATGACTTGAAGTAGACAGTAAGCTATAGAGGCAGATGGACTCTAAATTAACTTTAAGGGATAAAGATCATATATTCATGAAAACTGCCTTAGTAGTAAATAATTAGGGAGGAGAAATATACAAAATATTAATGGAATTCTGATAGAAATGTACTTAATTATTATGTTTTTTTAAAGTTTTCTTTGAGGTGTCAGTAGCTCTTTAAAGGAGGTTAAAAAAGCTGAAGACAGTTGAAGTGATCTTTCAGTGTGAAGAAACATATTTTCTATTATTACATTCATACACAATTCTGCTTACATTTCATTCACTTTCTGTAGCTATCTCCCCACATTCTTCATCAGTGGGGCTATCTACATTGGCAATGAGCCACTCCAGGGCATGGGTGTATGCTGAATTAATGCATGCCCTGCCTGCATAGCAGAGCACAGCACAAGGCCAATGTCTGAGTGCCTTACGAAGCTGGGAGATGCATTAATTCAGCATACACCCATGCACCGGAGTGACTTGCTGCACTTCTAAAATGGAAACAGGTTGATAAAGAAAGAAATCAGTTTTAAACTGCTGAAACCTGAGAAATTGTCTTAAGTACATCCACTTGTTAAAGTAGCTCCTACAGTGTTGGGAGTTTTTACATCTTTAAACTACTAAACTGCCAACTAATGAAAAGTAAAGGTATTTATTTTAAGGAAAATGAAAAATGCCTTACATTACAGTAGGTCTGTCCTTACTTGCTCAGGCTTTTGCTGACCATCTGTTCCTAGGTTGACTGTTCCCTTCCAGCTTGCATCTCCTGAGCTCTGACAAAGTTGTAGGTAGATATCCTGTCCTGCTGTTCTTTACTGTGTATCAGCCTGCAGTGTCCAAATGTCATTTCCGAGTGCCAGTACCGCATATGGAGTTCTATCTCACTGTAGGATTCCCTACCCCTTTGCTATTCGAATGCCTGATTAGAATACCTGTATAGATCGTATCTAACTCAGAAATTAACTAGCCCTCTCAGGGAGACACAGCAGTCAGAGGTACGCCCTGTACAGGTTGCGTTCAGCTTAGTAATTAAGGAACAGACCGAGTTGCTATAGGAACAACAGTGTACCGATTTCAGGTTTTGCCATCAGGTCACTACTAGCTTGAGAATGTAGTTCAATAGTCCGACGGTTGATTAAATAAGGGAAATAATCAACAGCCAGGTGATGTGTTTAAACCAATATTCTAGGATTTCATTAATGAAAAAAAAGATCTTTGTCTCAGACTTTCACCTTATCCTCCTGCTCCCTTCTACCTTGCCCCCACACTGGCTGAAGTCATAATTTTCCATTTGTGAGACTGTATCATTCCCACAGCAACAGATTATGACCTCACAAACAAAATAATTATGACTGGGGAGATGGAAAAGGCAGAAGGAACAGAGAAAGTCTGCTGGAGAAAGAAGATGTGTTTGTGAAAATGGCCTCCATAATAAAGACTGATGGGATAAAAATACAGAAAATAAAACAACTACAATTTGAATTGTGCCTGAATATGTTCTTTTAAAAAGATTCCCTGGATACTGTAAAAAAAAAAATGCTTTCGGCAGAGGGGAACAGTGAGCATTAGTTAAGCTCTGGAAGACTGAGTGACATACTCAAGGTCACAAAGTAAGTGGTGGCAGTGAGAGTTGAAGCCGGGGGGTCGGATTTTCAAAGGAGGGTGCAGGGCTTGCATCAAGCCCTGTGTTCAACCCACTTTTTGGTGCAGCCGTGGCAAACTCCTTTGCCGCAACTCCTTCGGATTTTAGGTCGGCCACAGCTACAACAGTTTATCCACTTAACAGCAGCCTGCACCACATATCTGGCACAAGTCCCATAAAAAGGGTAGCCAGGACTGACGCAAGCTAGACCAGCAAAAAGCTGGTCTAACTTGTGGCAACTGGCGCACAGGGTACAGCATCCTAATCGCCGGCCAGGTGAATGCCACAAGCCTTGTACGCCATATGTTCGGCGCACCTGGCTCTAGCGTCATTCGTTAGCTTTTGAAAATCCAACCCTGGGTTTCCAGGTTCAAAGTTCTTTGCTCTACCCACTAGTCTGAAACACTGGATCTCAGAAGTCCCATTATGACTTGCAGCCTTCACCAACTAAGCACTTACCTCCTGTCTTTTAACATCCATGTTCCAGACAACCAGCCCCCCATCAGCACTACAGGAGATGAGCTGTCGAGTGTGATGGGCGTAATACAGAGCTTGCACTTTCTCACTGTTATGAAAAAATATAGACATAAAGCAAACCAGTTAGGAAAACAAAAATCTCATCTAGCTACCACCTTCAATTACCTGCTGATCACAACTGCTAATAGTAAGCAGGCTCTCTCTTCTGTACATGCAATCGATATTTATCCAGTTAACTGTATTTTGTGTCCCATGTCTTAATGTATGTAACATCTCTATAGTTTTTATCTTTTTTTGTTGTCTTTGTTGTCTGTATACTAATTATGTGCTGCACATACTGCACATGTTGGCATGTTTTGGCCCTGAGTTGTTCTTGAAGATGCACTACTGTATGCTCAAGGACAAATCTGGTCATCAACAACCTCATCAAGAATGTTTGCAACCACTGCTTTCACTGCAGTTACTGTTTCTTATTCTTGCCCTTTCCTACCCCAGTAAGTAGCTGCAAACAAGTGCGTGATCTAGCCTACTTTTCCAGATTACCCAATGAAGAACACAATAAGGAACAGCCTACAGCATGATACAGCTCCCCAGTGTGACTTCTGCAAAGTTTCCACTTCTGGGCCCTCATGTCATTTAGGAACTGTCATGTAGTATTAGTAATAACAGGTCTGCAGTTACACTAGCTGTTCCAATCTAAGTTGGGATTGTCCGAGTTCATTCCCTGACCAAAACCTGAACTCCTGTTGCAAACAAATGCTGTACCGATTACATGAAAAAAACTTTGGTCTCCTGTACTGCTGTTATGGACCCTTTTAGAAGCAGTGAAATTCTGTACAAACATGTGATCTATCTAAAATCAGTATCCAAAAGAAGTCAGCACCATGGTTAGCTAGTGTGGCAGTCTCAGACTTTACTGATCAAGACAGATATGAACATATGAAGAAACCAGCAGCAGGCGGCCATTTGGTTGTCTAGTCTGCTCATACTGCAGGGTCCAC
This sequence comes from Neoceratodus forsteri, assembly GCA_016271365.2. Lineage (NCBI taxonomy): Eukaryota > Metazoa > Chordata > Ceratodontiformes > Ceratodontidae > Neoceratodus > Neoceratodus forsteri. Next base: position 705,329,400 of record CM057459.1, on the reverse strand, counting down.
AGCTTGTGCTACTGTCCCTGCCCTCCCCAGCATCAGATGTGATAATTACACAAGTGTCTAGATCTCAGCATGTCAGGCAATATACGGTTGCTCCCTGCAGAGCAGTTTCCTTCCTTCTGGGAAGGAGAGGTGGGACAATGAAGAGGAGGAGGAGGAACACTTAGTAATTTATTTACTTAGTGATTTAAAAATGACTTTAGCAGGATAGCCCCAGGAGATGCTATCTTGTTTTCATGGAAGCCCCAAGATGCAGTACACCAGATGCCAAGCATCTGAAGCACCATACAACAGATACAGTATGCGCAGTACACTGCTGGATGCCAGCTAGCTAGGCTAGGGTGCTGCTGAGCACTGAATTTTGGTGTAACTGCAGCCTGGTGTCAGCAGCACATGACACTGTGATAAATGTCATGGTAACAACTGCAGAACAATACTACTATTAAACAACGTGTAGCGTTCACAGACGATTCATAGATAACAAAATACCCAAGAGAAGGATGTGATACCTGTCTAAAATGTTAGCCTGGTCAAAGTCAGAATTAGTTTAGACTTGAATTTAATTGCAAGGTTGGAACCTGGAACATCCAAGGTCAAGAAGCACAATGCTAAAAACTTCTGTTTCCTGGTTCTCCGAGTTGAGAATCTGTGATTTTATTTTATTTTATTTATTTATTTCACTTCTAGGATTACAATTACCTTTGAGCCCAGGGCTCTTTTACAAAGGTTCCACGTCAAGACATAGGTATCACATGACAATAGACAACATTTTTACACAAATAAGGGTAAAGGATATCAAATTAATTTCGAACAGACAGGGAGAGGGTAAAGTGGAAAGGAAGAGGACAATGGGGGGTGGTAGAAATAAATGGGAGGGGCAAGGGGGAGGTAAGAAAATTAGAAGAGAGGAGAGGTGGGGGTAGGTAAGGATAAGGAGGGGGTGGGGTGGAGCTGCCGGAAGGTGGCATTGTCAGGTGCTGTAGAGCGTGTGGGGCAGAGGCCAAACTAGGGCAAGTGTGTTATGTAAGAAGCTAGATATAGGAAAGAGCGGTAGCGGAGCGGAGTTGCACAACAGTGGTAGCGGAGCGGAGTGATGGTGAAGGGCATGGGGGGGTGGTAGTAGTAAACATTTTCTTCCACATTTGCTTGCCTACAGGAGTCAGCTGTCAACTAATCACGTGTGTGTTGGGCATGGCAGTCCTCCCCATTCAGTTGGAGGATGAGTACTTTGTAATATATTGCCAACACACTTTGCAATGAGCTGTTGAAAAACAGAGGTTACGTACCTGTAATCATAGCTCTACTATTAGTATTCAGTATACATCCACACTTAGGCAGTCTTCCACTGAACATGCTCAGTCACTGGAATAGTCTTCAAGCCTAAACCTGACCCACCCACCCCACCCCACATGGGAGGGAGAAGTCCGAGGTAATGGAGGGCAAGGGATCATAACAGAGAAGGTGTGGGTTGGGCTGGAAGGTCACTGACTAGGTACAGATGAGGGAAGCTGAGGGAGTACACAATAGAAATTACAAATAAATAAATAAATAAAAAGACTTGACCATTTTGTCCTATGCCACCTTCAGAATCCCTGCATTGGCACTGTATGTCGAAATGCCAGCCAAGTGCACCTTAAGGGACATAGTTCACACCCCTGCCTGAAAAAAGGACCCAAGGTAATCAAGGATGCGTATGATAGGGCAGAAAAGAGGCTTCAACCCCTGCTCCTGGCATTAACATGTAAACCTCATTCACTTGCAAGTGTATGTCTTGTGAGCTGACTCCTTCCGAGATGCCTCCAACACTAGGAAGACATCTTTGGAAAGCCCAAGGGTCTATATTCTGACGAGGACTGGGAGTCCAAAAAGAGAAGTGTCAACAGTCGCCATGGGGTTATGTATGACACTCCCAAACAAGATGACAAGCACTGACCTTAGATGCGGAGTTCCAGACTTAAGCCTCCAGTCTTTCGTTGGAGTACCCACCCCCAGCTGCAAGGACTGAGGCGCTGCCTGAACAGGTCACTGCAGCATGGCTGGCAGAGCCAGGGGGCACTGAACACTCAAGAACGGCAGCCAGGGTTTGGATCGGTCAACCGGCATCCCTGATTTACACTGACCCTGCACAAATGCTTCAATGGACCACTACTGCCAGGCCACCCTCTCCCATAGGCAACAAGCACAATGTCCACTACGAAAGCGAGAGGATGAGAAGTAACGCAACACTGACTGTTGCTAGCATCAGGAATGTGATCAAGAATGCAACTGCTACCTCAATCATTAGGTCAATGCAACGATGGTGCCATCAACTCCAGTACCCTGAAGACACAGGCACCAGGTGGACTGGGGGCTGGAGTAGGAATGATCGACATGGGTAAACCGGTGGGGAAGGTGGACTGTAAGCTCAGTCAGACCCGATCTGCTCTGTGTGGGCTGGGTCAGCATCTGTGACCGAGTGATACAGGCATCCTCTCCTTCGACGAACTTGTCCCCAACGGAGTTAACTGTCATTGACTTGGTTGGCTGCTCCAATAGCAACTCCACAAGCAGACTGACAGGCTCCACAGGCAGTACAACCTCATGTGAATGCAACCAACCACAGGGAACCTCTGATTCGGGAGAATAGGCACGTTCCCTCAACCAACTGCACTCCTATGACTGGCGCCGATTCTTTTTCTTGTGCTTATATTGATAAGAAGCTGACTCACCTTCGAAGGAGAGGAGCAACAAAAGAAAATCTTGAAGTCCTTCACCCTTCTGAGTAGTGGGCAGGTCCACTGTGTACTCTCTTACTCCACTGACAGAAGCTTCAGGACAAGCACATCTCCATCAGCCGCCCACTGCCTGTAACTGCACTGCTGACCTCATAACTGCAGAAGAGTTGCACCCTGTGGGCTTCCCTTGGAGAACCACAGCTTCCACTCCTCAAATACTGAAGCTTGCATAGCCCGACACCAAGACCAATGCACCACATCACGGTTCAGGCCTCAACAGTACACAGAGGCATCGTGACCACCGATCTGGGTATTTTGTACCTGCACAAAGTACAACTCAAATCCTGGCTTTTTCTGCCATTCCATACGATACGACAGCAGAGCAGGAGCCACAGAAAAGGATGAAGAAAAGAGCTGAAAGGGGGCACTGTAGAGCATGCCTTCCAACAGGACGCACACAAAAGGAGCTCTCCACAAAAGTAAGAAAACAGAAAGTTTGTTTAAAATTTCAAACAACTGAGCCGGCCCGGTGGCGTGGAGGGCTGAGGCGCTGGTCGCCTTACCTCGCGACATGCCGGCGACCCATGTTTGGGAATGAGCATGGGCCGCCGGGGTCAGCAGGGGAGGAGAAGGACTGAGCATCCGTCGAACTGCTCTCCTTCTCCGGGGAGGGGCGTCCACAACAGTCGGCGCCTGTTTGCCCCCTGGTGGAGGCTGGGGGACAAGGCCATTGTACTTCAGGGAGGAGTCTGGGGCAGATGACAGGAAGGAGCACATTCGCACTCCCTTCCGCCGGCATCACTGCATGCCTTCAGCTCCGGGGAGTAAACACCAAAAATAAGAAAGGAGAGCACAACTGGGTTAAGCGGCTTGATGGCTGTCCAAGAGTGCCAGCTCAGGGGATGCCTAATCTGGATCCGTTACGGCGGGTGAGTTGGGGGCTCCCTGCCACCCCGCTGGAAGGCGTGACCTCAAGGGAATGCGGATACTCGGACGGCGGCTGGAATCCCAAGGAGGCTGCCAGAACACGGGAGCAGCCCAGGTATGCAAGGAGGAGGCAAAAAGCATAAGCAAAAAAAAAAAAAAATTTCAGACAACTTTTTGACAGCATTAGCTAGAACTCGCTACGCTGCATAGCCACATATTTTTTTGGAGGAGTGTATGTCCAAATAAAGGAGGTGGGAGCAGATCTAAGAATCCGCTGCCAGTAGAAACACAGTTATGCAGATTACAATGGGGACAGATCCCCCATGGAAGGCCCTCCAAGTTTCGATGTAAGCCACTGATGCAAAAGTTGAGTCGATACCAAAAAGACTTACTGACCAAAATGTAAAAACAGAGGTTGTGACTAAACTGGCAACTTCTGCGGAAACCCACACCTGGGGTCTGCAGTTTAGCCACCTATTTGTGCTGAGAGCTTCAGACTGTGTGCGTCAATATACAGCTGTATTATTTTCATCAAACATGTGACTGAGTTACTCGTCCAGAAGCTCTGTGTGCCACCATACTTTGTCTGCACTTTTTTACTATGATCTTAGCTGCGCCCAGAACCTCAAATCATCTTCCACAAGCGTTCGTGGGGTATAGAGTTGAAAGCCTTGCCGAAGTCAAACCACAGCAAATCCAAAGTGTGGCACCTATCCAATTCCCTTATCAACCAAAGAAATCTATCAGGTTAGTCTGACAAGACCTCCCTGCCATGAATCAGTGCTGCTTACTATCTTGGAGACTGCTGCTCTCCAAGCAGTCCATGAGATCCTCTCTGACCAGTGACTCTATCAGTTGTTCTACAACAGAGGCAAGACTGACAGGTCTGTAGTTCCTTGACAGTTCCTCATCTCTCCCCCCCTTTATGGAGCAGAACTATGTCCACCACTCCTCTCCTTAGCTGTCGAATAGATCTACCAGGAGACCAGCCAGTTCCACTGCAAATTTACTTAATATCCCCAAAAGCAACCCATCTCATCCTGGGGCCTTATCAATCTTTAGGGCTGCCAGCCCTTTCACTAGTAAATGTTGGCTGCCTCATGTCCGGGACCCTCTTTATGGACACTTGAATGCGATTCTCTGGCAAAGGCCCACCATCCTCCCTAAAGAAAACTGAGCAAAAGTAATCATTAAGGACAGTGGCCTTTTGCTCTTTTGCCTAAATCACCCTATCCCCTCCATTAGCCTCCCAATTCCTACTCCTTTCTTCCTTTTTTCACTAACCTCCTGGTGGGAGTTAAGCCAATCATGTCCAAAAATTCCACCTCATCCTCAGCAGCCTCCCAAGTTGAGAGGTTGAGGGTACTGACCATTTGCCTCACAAAGGAACAGTGTGAGGTAAAATCCTCTAGTCTACAAGGAGGGGAACTAAATTCCTGCTCAGAGGAACAGTCAGGTTTTATAAGTTTTCCTTCCTCCTCCTCATAGAAAAACTCAGCCTCTTCCACAGGCACTGGAATAGATACTGGAGCCTGGGGAGGGGAACAGACATACACATGAAGGTCCCCACAGCCTGGAAGGCCCAGAGGAACTGCCATGCCTTAGGCACGTCCTCTACCGACCACCATCTTATTTTTGTCTACTGATTTCCTTCCTCAGGAGGAGGGGCAGTGACATATTTTTCTTTTTGTGTTTCTTATTTCTTATTTATTGTGAAATCAGAATTACAACCTTTGAGCTAAAAGCTCGTTTATAAAGGATCCTCGTCAAGCAAGGGGAGGAGAACATCAAGTACGAGTCAAAGGAAACATTCGTAGCTAACAGGCATTGTCTGTAAAACATCAAGCAAAAAGGACATAGGAGATTCCAAATAACTGAAAAGACAGGGAGAGAACACTGAATAGACCATATCATAGGTACAACAGAATCCGGGGGAAACAGTCCCCAGAGCAGAGAGAGATAATTAAAGTGCAATAAAGTGCATCAATGTTCAAGGTAGACAATACTCCAAGGTAGCAGCCATATAGCAATGCCAGTTTCCTTAAGGGTAAAACGCGTAGAAGGGACTTAGCAGGCACTGTCTGCTGGAATCGGGGTTCCCCCATTCAGACACCCTGACCTCTGAACCATCTTTAGCGGCCTGCTCACTCTGAGGGGCTGGACCCTCTTCTGAGCCTTTAGGTGATGTGGAGGCAGACTGAGAAGTCATAAGATCTTCTAATTTCTTAGCCTTTTCTTTATTGTTTGGGGGCAAAACTTGATGCAAAGCTCACAATTAGAGAAATTATGATCTGGACCAAGGCACCTCAAACACCGCTCGTAGCAGTCTGCCTTAGCCAGGAGCTGGAAAGAAAAAATTACTCACCTTAGTAATGTTGTTTCTTCTAATGGAGTCTTGCTATATTATGACAAGTTGCAGTTTGTTCCACCACTAGAACTGCTCCGGAGGTGAAATAGTTAAATCCATTCCATGAATGGAACTTTGAGCACGAGCTCTAAGATAGAAGCTCTGTCTGTGTAGTTTCAAACCTGAACTGTCAGATCTTTACGAGCAAAAACTCACTAAGGTCTGTGTGGAAGCTGTAACCTACACTCAGCCAACTGGCTACCTAAATAATAACACCCATTGCTGGTCCCAACACCAAAGACTCAAGTCAGGGACCAGAATTAATAATATAATTTAACAATATGAGAAATAACACAAGAGAATAATAAACACCACACCCAAACCCCAAAAAGGGTGAAACGCTAAAAAGGCATAAAATAGTGCCCACACTAGGTTGCCCACACCATACCTAAGTAGAAGTTCTGAGAGGGGCAGGTTGGGGGGAGGTCATAATGTAGCAAGACTCCATTAGAAGAAACAACATTACTAAGGTGAGTAATTTTTCTTCAAACAACATGAAGTCTTGCTATATTATAAACAAGTTGCAGAACTACACAGCAGTACCTCCATGGAAGAGGGACAGAACCTACTTAGGGAATAGGCTTGAAGCACAGTTGTGCTAAACCGAGCATCTCTCCTAGCCTGGACATCCAGGGAGTATTTGGTGAAAGTGTGTACTGTTTTCCAAGTAGCAGCCTGGCATATCTCCAATATAGGATGTCTCTAGCAGCAGCTAGAGACGCGGCTGTACCTCTGGTAGAATGAGCCTCAAGCCAGAGGGGATCTCGCCCAGTTTCTGATAACAAAATTGGATACAAGAGACAATCCACCTGGCAACTGATCTCTTAGTGACAGGTTTCCTTTCCCAACCTCACCATAAGTGAGGAAAAGTTGAGGATTCAACCTGTGACCCTTGGTACGTTCTAAATAGTAACTAAGGCCCTCTAACATCCAACTGTGCAATCTCCTCTCACCAGAAGAGGAGTGTCAGTGAAGAATACTGAAGGGAGATAGATTGCTAAGATGGAAATCTGAAACCACCTTAGGCAAAACTTCCTGCTAGTCCGGAGGACTACCTTATCCCTGTGGAAAGAAATAAAGTCAGTTTCTACTGACAAGGCTTGCAACTCACTTATGCGTCTAGCAGAAGTGATAGTCACTAGGAAAACAGTTTTCCAAGTTAGATACTTCAGCTCTGCAGAAAACAGAGGTTCAAAAGGGGGTTGCATTAACTGGGCAATGTAAACATTAAGGTCCCAGGCAGGGGTGGATCCCTAAAAGGTGGATTAGTATGAGTAATCCTTAAAAACTTGAAAACACAGGATGAGCGGAAAGAGAGGATGACTTTCCTGTTGAAACAAAAGCAGAGACAGCTGCCAAATGAACTCTCAGGGTAGCTGGTCTGAGGCCCAAGGAATTAAGATGGACCATGTAATCTAACACAATGGGCAAATCAGCAGATTCTGGGAAATATGCTTCCCAGAACACCAAATGGAAAACCTTTTCCATTTAGAATTATAAGTAGCTCTAGTGGAAGGCTTCCTAGAAGCCTTTAGAATTTCAAGAACACTCTGAGAGAGGTAAGTCAGCAATTTAACTCCTCAAGAGCCAGGCCTTGAGGTTGAGGGATTTGAGGTTCGGATACAAACTCTCCTGGGCACAGGATAACACGCAGATTCCTGGGAGACACAGGGGAAGACTGACTGTCAGGGACAGAAGGAGGGTACCAGGGCTGCCTGGCCCAATCCGGGCAATCAGAATCACCCTGCAAGGCTGGGATCTGATTTTGACTAACACTTTGAATAGGAGAGGGAAGGGGGGAAAAGCATAAAGAAACTTTCCTTCCCAATCCAGAAGGAGGGCGTCCAGGGGGACTCAGCCCAACACTGGAGGCCTGCAGCAGAACAGTGGAAGTTGGTGATTGTCTGGGGCTGCAAAAAGATCTATCTGAGGGGTGCCCCATCTGGCAAAGACTATCCCCAGTACTTGAGGATCCAGGGACCATTCAGTGATGGCCCTGAGAAATCCTGCTGAGAGCATCTGCTAGAACACTGTCCTTTCCTGGAAGGTGAACTGCTATGAGGGAAGTGTTCAGGGAATAGGCCAGAGACCACAACTTCATTGCCTCGGTGCACAAGGCCGAAGACCGAGTGCCCCCCTGCTTGTTGATGTACCACATTGTTGTGGTGTTGTCTGTTCTGACTTGTACCACTTTGTTCTGAACAGATGCAGAAAACACTTGAAGTGCTAAAAAGACAGCTCTGAGTTCCAGCAAATTGATGTGGAACAGAGATTCCTGGGGAGACCACACTCCCTGAGTGGAGAGGTCGCCCATGTGGGCTCCCCACCCCAGGAGGGAAGCATCTGTAGTGAGAGTCAACGTGTGAGCAGGGGGAATGAAGGGGACCCCCAATCTTAAATTGCTCTGATCCTGCCACCACTGGAGGGCCTGGATCAAGGTTCGAGTCACTGGGACCAACTTGGAAAGGGGGTCTCTTCTCTGAGACCAATAGGTTCTCAAGTGAAACTGAATGTCTCTCATCTGAAATCTTCCCAGGAGCTGCAAAAAGTGTCTTGCTGGTCGAGAGACCCGCAGAGTGAAGGAGGAGGCCAGAGCCACCAAGTTCCTTACCCTTTCTAAGGGAAGAAAAGCTCTGGCCCGGTTTGTGTCCAATTCTGCACCTATAAAGGTGAGTACCTGGACTGGTTCCAGAACCGACTTTGGTAGATTTAGCAGGAAGCCCAGGGAGGTGAGAAGCTGCTGGGTGACTTGCAGGTGAGATTTTACTTGTGCTGGGACTGGCCTACAATGAGCCAGTCGCCTAGATAGGGAAAAACAGCAATCCTTTGCCTCCTTAAGTGAGCCACTGCTACTGCTAGACATTTGTGAATACCTTGGGGCAGAGGTCAAGCCGAAGGGCATTGCTCTGAACTGGTAATGACCTGAGGCAGTTCGAATCTGAGGTACTCGTGGGAGCTCTGATTAGGACGTGAAAATAGGCATCCTTGAGGTCCAGGGAAGCTAGCCAGTCTCCTGGCCTTAGAGAAGGTAAAATCATTGCCAGAGTTACCATTCTGAACTTTGGTTCAAAAGATGCTTGTTCAGATATCTGAGGTCTAAGATGGGCCGCCATTCTCCTGTCTTTTTTGGGGTAAGGAAGTATCTGGAATACAGACCCCTGCCCTGGTGTAGGGAGGAACCCTTTCACTGCTCTGAGAGCTAACAGGGTTGAGACCTCTGCTTCTAGAGCAAGGTCTCAAAGAACTTGTAGGGAAAAGGCCTGGCTCTCATCTGGGGAACTTTTGAAGCTGAGAACCAGACCCTGGCTTACTATTTCCAGAACCCACTTGTCTGAGGTTAAAGACACCCAGTTCTGACTGAAGTAAGCCAACCTGCCCCCTACTGGTAAAGGAGAATCGGCCCTGGGGACCCCATCAGGGTGCCTGCTTGGCAGGAGCTTTAGGCTGAGGGGTGGGAGCAGACCTGCCCACACCCCGTCTGCCTCTGCCTCTGAAGAACCCTCTCTGAGCATAAGCAGAGGAGGCCTGAGTTTGGTAGAAAGGCCTGTGGAAAGGCCTACCCCTACCCCTGGGGGTGTGCCTCTGGGGAGTGGCTTGCCGCTCCTTAGCTTGGGCACTTTGTAAGTAGTCCTATATTCATCCATCTTTTCATATAATTCTCTGTCTGCTCCCAAACATAGAATTTCCCACCACAGGAAAATCCATAGCCTTAGTCTGGGTATCCTGTGAGAGGCTAGACACCTGAGCCAGGCCAACCTACGAAAAGCTACAGATGTGGCCATGACTCTAGAGGAGACATCATTAACATCCACAGCAGCATGAAACTGCACCTTAGAAGCCTCAATGCCATCGGCAGCCACCTGTTCCAGCTTGCTAGCAAGCTGGCCATGGGCTTGTTTGGCTAATTCCATAACAGTATCCCATCTAGATTTCTGATACCTTGCTACATAAGCCATATAATTTGCTTGCCTGAGTCCCAAGGACGCTGCCATGTACTGTTTTTTTGCCATGGCATCAATCTTCCTGAATCCTTGTCAGGAGGATGTAGCAGGGAATATTAGCTATCACAGGCTGCAGCCTGAACTACCCCAACATGACTGCATTGCTGAGAAAGGAATTCTGTATCAGGACCTGACAATGTTACCTTCTGTCCATCTTTTATCTACAGGAGGCACAGAATTAGGAGTTTTAAGATTTTATTGTTTGTTTCAAAAGACTTATGCAAAGGAATAGACAACTCCTAGACTCTGAATATCCGTCATTTCTACAAAATCAGGCTCCTCTTGCTCATCCACAGCTTCTTCCAAAGGAAGCTGGAGGGTTTCAGCAACTTTCTTGTAAAACATAAAATGAGAGGGGGACTCAGAAAGCATAGGGGGAGATTCTAAAGGTCTGTCTGGGGAAATGTCCGGTTCAATGGGCACACCCAGACCCTCCCAGCCACATTCATACTGTTCATAATCATCCTCCCCCTCCTCTGGTTCATAAAACTCCTCAACCTCATATTCTTGAACCGATGGAACCAGACGAACCGACCTTTTACCAGATAGTGGCCGGTGGACAGGTTCGAGACAGTGACTGGACAATTTGAATAGCTCTTGCTATCTCTGCAGCAGTTGGAGAAGGGATTTTGGACTCCAAACCTGCTGACTTCCTTGTTCTCTTTACTGGAACTGGTTCCTCCGAACCAGCTTTTCTTTTGCCCGAGGAAGTCTCGCCCTGGTCAGAGGGCACTCCCTCTGATTCGGCTGGCACCGAACCGGGCTGGCCATCCGGGTCAGCGGACTTTCTGGCCTCTCGTTCCCTGAGCCTGCCCAATCTGTTTTCCAGGGTGGCTGCTGGGAAATTCTTACAAATCTGGCAGTCTGACTGGAGGTGGTCAAACCCCAGACAATAAACACATGTGGTGTGTGGGTCAGCCTTGGCAAAGATTTCCCCACAGACATCACAGTGTTGAAACCCAGTGGGCCCGGTTTTTCCTTTGGGTTTCTCAGACATAATGCCAGCCTAACCAGAAAAACTTGCCCTTTGAACGGCAATGCCAGGCAAGATACCCTTATTGGTTCCTAACTCAACACGGGTATTGGAAAAAAACGTAAATAAATCAGTTTTTTTTAGAACCAATAAGAACCGGGAACCGCGACTCTAAAATGACAAGCTTTAAAATTTTTAAGCTTTTAATTCAGCTGATCGGTTCAAACAGAACCGATAAACTTACAAGTTCCACACAGAAAATACAATTTTAAATTACTTACGATACCACAGACAGAGCTTGAACCGAACGGTTTTATGTTAAATAAAACTATTCTCGGTTGAATCGAACCGAGAAAACACTGTTTAAACCGAGAAATGAACCGAGCAGTAGGAGAAATCTCCGGAGCGACTGTTCAGTGAGGCGGAGTAAAGAATCTGACAGTTCAGGTTTGAAACTACACAGACAGAGCTTCTATCTTAGAGCTCGTGCTCAAAGTTCCATTCATGGAATGGATTTAACTATTTCACCTCCGGAGCAGTTCTAGTGCTGGGACAAACTGCAACTTGTCATAATATAGCAAGACTTCATGTTGTTTGAACAGATTTTACAATTTTTGAAGCTTGTAGGTCCTGTTCTCTTTTTGGGTCTGTCAGTCATGCCATTCCCTGATGACATTAAAATGCTTCAGTTCCAAAACCAGAAAAATTATGTTTGGTTCCCTATAAAAAGGAGAAACCACTATGAATAATAAGAAAAAAAAGCCAAATACTGACAGAAAGGGGAACCAGGACAAGAAGACAAAAAACACTAAGCATTTAACAAAATGTAGATAAAAGCTGTATTTATTTTACTTTGTAAAATAGTATAGTTCCCTGAGAGTGGGAACCACAACGCAAAGGCCTTTCTCTGGTTCCTAGGAACCAATAAGGAACCAGAGAAATTAGAAAAAATTACCAAAAAAAACCTAAAATAACACCCTAACACAGAGTATCAAACAACTAAGTAACTTTACTAGAATACAATAATAAACTGTCAAATGGCATTGAAGAAAGCCAGTCCAGTAGGGTGGAGGGTTGAGGCACTGGGCGCCTTACCACCTAGCACGTCAGCAACCTGAGGTCAGGAACTCGGGTTGCTCAGTGGCCAGCAGGGAGAGGAAGGACTGAGCTTCCCAAGATGGCTCTCCTTCCTCTGGGAAGGGGTTAGTGTGGCACACTGCTTCACTGCCACCCAGGGTTGACTGGATGGCAGTACATGCACATCACCACAAAAGGGAAGGGGAACCTGCATTCAAGACGCCGGGGCCATCTCCACGGAGGCGGAGCTCGGACATCGCATTCACTGCGCATCTGTGGGCCCCAAAGGGGAAAAACTGTTGGAAAATATGGAGTCTGCTTAATGAAGCACTCCCAGAGAGTGCTAATGGCCCACCTGGTCCCGGGCGATGAAAAGAAGATCGGGACGGTCAGTTACCACGGGACGAGCTGATACATCTGCCCAGCTTGCCAGATAACAGAAAAATCCCTAAGGTAAAAAAAATGGCACTGGAGATGTGGAGACAACTTTGGGGTGACTTCTTCTCAGGCAGAGAAGTAAATCTGACATTAGTGGGCAGGTGTGAGCGTGACCACACAGCCGAGTTTTGAATTTCATTCTAAGATTCCACAATTAACATAAAATTCCAGGCCCTGGAGCAGCTCTTTACAGGGGAATGACTGCCGTTACGTAAAGTGAGGGATTCCAGGGGCTTGATGAACTGTTCTCTCTGCTTTTGATCCCTCCACAATATGCAGCTCTGTGTCTGCTTTTGCCTGCCTAACTGCCCTCTTTGCCTGCTAATTTTCAGCAAATATTCCTCCCATTCTTCCTTCCCCTGCTTTTCTTTAAATTTGTAGAAGGCCTTTTTCTTGGCTCTCACTGCTTCCCTGACCCCTGACAAGAACTACAGTGGTCTCTTGAAACAACTTTTTGGTTACCATTCTCATACATACTTTAGATGCCCCAAGAATGGCCCCCTTAATTGTCCTCCATTCCTCTTCCACCCCATCTATGATCTGCACCTCTATTAACTTATCCCTGACCAGCTCCTTCAGCCTACTGAAGTCTGCCCTTCCAAAACAAAGGACTTCAGCTCTCAACTGCTGTTTACCACACCCGAGGACCAGTTCGAACCAAACTGAGTTATGGTCACTGTTCCCTAACCGCTCCCCCACTCCTACAGCTCCTGCCACCGCTGAGTTGGTAAGCCCCACATAAAGAATTGCGGTCTGCCTGGTTAGGTTTAACTAACGATACTCAGGAGAGCCCTCCAATAGTTACTTAGCTAATATGAGGCGAGTTGTTATATTACCTTTTTCCTTAATCATCTATTAGAGGGTCTCATATATTTGAAACATTAAAATAGTGGATGGCTGCGCTGTTAAGCCTAATCACTGGCATGTACAGGGGTTTCACCTATTCACGTCACTAGTTAGTTCATGAATGTAATAAGCCTTGATTTACTATTCTAGGTTAAGGCAAGGTTTATTCTTCCATGTACTGAAAATGCTATGGATTTTAACATGTTAAGTACGGGGGTTACAACACTGGTTGTGTAAATATCTCTGAACTGGACATTTTCTGATGACCACCAAAAGTACTGCAGGGTGTAGCATACCCAGGACTATAAACAGACATTGATGGACAATTGAAATACCCCACATTCAAAATTCAGACTGCACATATTTTAATACCCCGTTACACTGGTCGTCTCCTACTCACACGTGATGGCTTGTTTGAGTACATTGTATGTAACTGTTTTTACATAAAACATTGAAAGTTAAAAAAAGAAAAAAATTGAAGACTGAAGCAAAATTTCTAGGAAATCACAAAGATCGCTTAAAAACTTGCAGAATCCTTAATCACTGGCAGGAGCTGTGACAGAGGAGACCTGTTCCTTATAGCAGATGAAAAAAAAAAATCGGCAGCACAAAGAAGGGCGGAGCCAGAAGACCACATGGTTGGATGGTAGGAGGGGTCAAGCTTAAAGACAGCTCCTGTGACTGAGTATGTTCAGTGGAAGACTGCCTAAGTGTGGATAGTGAACTCAATCTAGGTAGTCAAAACTATAATTTTATTTAACCAAAGCTCACATTCACTTAACTTCAGTAAAACAGCCAAATTTCCCTTTTGAATTGCACCACGGATAAAAACCTTTCAATATTTCAAATGGCTCGACTTTTACACTATATCTTTTATGAAAATTTGGGCTAGCTTCTTCATGTGAAAGGACATGCTATCTGGTGCATGTTCTGTCATACGCATTTACTACACAATGAGACGCTAGGCAGAAAATAAAATGGGCTATTTTTTTTGTTTGTTTAATCACTAGCTGCTTTCTCAATTCCCATAGTTACTTTTATAATATTCAAGTGACTTTTTTAAATAGAGATGCTGTCACGGAGAACTATGGTATGGAAAAAGAAACAGGAGCTCAGTGGTGAACAGTGCTGGAAGGACTGCTCCTTCATACGGGTGACCCAGGTTTGTGCCCAAGCCCAGGACATCAGGAGCGGAGGACTTCAGGGAGGATAGAAAGCATCTGCCTGGATGCTCATCTCTTGGGGATGGTGAATCGTAGCGCTGCTTTTGCAGAGACACCAAGGGGTGGGAGAGTAGAGGTGCTGTTGATGGAATGGGTTACCATTTGATATCTGGCAACCCCGCCCCTCCCAGTAGCCATGACCCTGCCAATACAAAGGTGGGAAGGGCATTAAAGGAAACACAAGAACAGCATGTCAAGATGTAGGAGGTCAGTGGGGATCTCCATCTTACCCTGCCCTATGTCCTCCCCAGTGTTCCTCTGTGGTCATCAACCACATCTGTGTCAAGTCCTGGTTGGCAGGGGTTCCGCTGTGGGGTGGGGCTGTGTGGGATGACTGGTAGGGAGTGGCAAGTCTAAAAGGGAGTACAGGAGTATGGGGATTCCAGTAAAGGTCAGCGATGGATAGAGGTCTGGCAGTTGAACTGAATTTAAGGAACTAGTGGAAGGCAGATGCATCTGCAGGAATGGGATAAAAAAGCAACCCCACCTCCAAAAAACAAGATTTGGCTGGCCCCAATAAAGCTGGCCTTGCTTTTCTTGATACTGTACTCATTAATGTTTTAGGTGTTTTCTTTTTATGATTGTGAGCAGAGGTCTCCTCCCCCCCGACCATGGCACCCATTTTTTGTAAAAGTAAAAAAATGTAAGACAGATGGCAACCAGCACTGCTCTTCTTTCACCGCTTCCATATGATTAAATGAATGAACGTGGCTGAATGAGTAGTAATCAGCCATTGGACAGCCCTGGCAGGCAATAGTCAGCAAGCTGCTACACTCATTTTGCATCACAAGTACCCACCATGCACTGCAAGGGGACAGCACCCAAACAGTTCCTGCCTAATCACAATAGGAACTGGTCTACTTTGCAGACAAGCCCTAAAAAAGGAGCAAAAATAACAGTTACACAAGAACTCACCATAACTTACCATAACAGTAGGTTTTCAGCGGAATCTCCTCCATTAGGCCACACCTTTGGAACTACAGTATACGCCATCAGCATCAGGAAAACTCAGAAACCTTTTGTTAGCCGGGTGCCACCTACAATGATGTTCAGCATCTATGCCCCATCACTTCTCAGTTCCTCACTGGAGACTAGCCTTGTAAAACTTCTAGCTGTGTGGAACCAGGAGATGAGATTAGCAGCAGGCCTTACAAGAAGAAGCATGGGACTGGAGACAGGATGCATGGAGTAATGTTTTATGCACAACATAAGGATAATGCCAGGAGCCTTAGCAACAAGATGGAAGATCTGGACGCTGTCATGGTGCAGTCAGACCTGGACATTGTGGACATCACTGAAACCTGGTGTAATGATAACCATGACTGGGAGATGGCCATACCTGGCTACAACGTATTCAGAAGAGACAGGGCAGGCAGGAAGGGAGGAGGAGTGGCACTGTATGTGAAAAATGACATAAGGGCCATAGAGATCCAGGAGGAACAAAATGGAGAGAGAGATACTGTGGGTTAAGCTGGAAAGGAAAATAGGGCCAGCCATCCAGACAGGTGTGGCTCACAGACCACCAGCCCAGGAGGAAGAAACAGATAGGAGTTGATGCTAGCCATCCAAAGGATGGCAGACAAGGTGAGGTAGTACTGGTTGGAGACTTCAATATTCCAGACGTGGACTGGAGCATCCCAGCAGCAGCATTAACTAGGAGCAGATTTATCCTGGACTCCCTTCAGGGTGCTTTCCTCAAGCAACTGGTCAATGAACCAACTCGGCAGAAGGCAATACTGGACCTTGAGCTCACAAACAGGGACAGTGTGATGGGGGTAACAGTGGGGGAGCACCTGGGGAACAGTGACCACCAGTCATTGTGGTTTGAAATCACAGAAAGAACAGAACCAAACCACACAAAAACACGTATCCTGGATTTTAGGGGGGCAGACTTTGGGAAAATGGGGAGATACTTGAAAGAGGCATTAGGGGATGGGGCAGGAATCAGGGGTTGAGGAACAGTGGGCAGTATTTAAAATGAGGATTACAAGAGCAACAGAATTATGCATTAAGCAGGTTAGCAAGAGGAAAGGAAGAGGAAACCATTATGGTTTTCCAAAGAGGTAGCAAAGAAAGTGAAAGCCAAAAAGATTGTATTCGGGCAATACAAAAAGACACAGGCAGAAGGGGAGAGGAGAAGTACCAGGAGAAGCAAAGGGAGGCAGGGAGGTATGCAGGAAGCCAAAGCTCAGACAGAAGAACACATTGCAAAATCAGTGGGTAGAGGGACAAAACCTTTACAGGTACATAAGGAAAAAAGAAAGGCAAAGGGAGGGATATTGAGACTGAAGGAGGAGTGGATGGGGCCAAGGGAGGATGACAGCAGTAAAGCTGACATATTGAACAGGTATTTCTGCTCAGTCTTACTGAGGAAGAGGAGGTAATAGGTCTGAAGGAGTACAAGGTGAGAATGGTGCAGAAATGGACACAAGTCCCTTTACACGAGAAAGGGTCCTGAAGGAACTGGAAGTAATAAGAGTTGATAAAGCAATGGGGCCAGATGGGGTGCACCCCAGGGTCCTTAAAGAACTAACAGAGGTGGTGGCTGAACCTCTGGCTATCCTGTTTAACTGATCACTGGAAACAGGGGAGGTATCCAAAGACTAGAGGACAGCAGATGTAGTCCCCTTATACAAAAGTGGGAACAAAGAGGAAGCGGGGAACTACAGACCAGTCAGCCTCACCTCGGTAGTGGGGAAGATCATGGAAGCACTACTGAAGGAGAGATTGGTGGAACATCTGGTTGTCAATGGACTACAGGACCCAAGGCAGCATGGTTTCACCAGGGGGAGGTCATGTCAGACCAACCTCGTTGAATTTTTCGACTGGGTGACTAGGGAGGTGGATCAGGGGAGGGCAGTGGACATGGCCTATCTGGACTTCAGCAAGGCCTTTGACACTGTGCCACATAGAAGACTATTACACAAACTGGGGAATATGGGTGTGGGCAGGACAGTAGTGTGGTGGGTAGGTAACTGGCTGGGTGGCAGGACACAGAGGGTCGTGGTAAATGGCTGTCACTCCACAGAGGGAAGAGTGACCAGTGGGGTACCACAGGGATCAGTGCTGGGACCGGTCCTATTCAACATCTTCATCAGTGACATTGCGTAGGACCTAGAAGGCAGAATTTCACTGTTCGCTGATGACACAAAGCTCTGTAATAGAGTAGACACACCAGAGGGTGTAGACAGAATGAGAAGGGACCCATGAAACTTGAAGAATAGTCAGGGATTTGGCAGTTGAAATTCAATGCAAAAAGTGCAAGATAATGCATATGGGGCACAAAACCCTGGCACAATATATCAGTTAGAAGTTTGAGGATATAGCATGCACCAAGCAGGAAAGGGATCTTGAGGTTATCATCTCTGATGACCTCAAGGTAGGGAAACAGTGACAAGGCAGCAGGTAAAGCAATAGGATGCTGGGATGCATGGCAGGGCATCACCAGCAGGAAAAGGGAGGTCATAATTCCACTATACAAGAAACTAGTGAGGCCCCACCTGGAGTACAGTGTACAGTTCTGAAACCTTACCTACGTAAGGACATAGACAGGTAGAAGGTTCAAAGGAGGGCAACAAAGATGGTGCATGGATTGCATCACAAGTCCTATGAGGACAGGTTGAAGGAACTGAATATGTATTCCTGGAGGAAAGGAGGAGAGTGGGGATATGATAAAGACATACAAGTATCTTACAGGAGGAACAGGTGCAGGAATACACTATTTTAAGCTAACAAGATGTTCCAGGACTAGAGGCATGGGATGAAGTTGGAGGAGGACAATTCAGAGGAAACGTAAGGAAGAATTTCTTCACAGAACGGGTGGTGGACAAGTGGAACACCCTGCCAGAGGAAGTGGTGGGGGCTGAAACAATCACGGGATTTAAGAATGCATGGGATAGACATAAAGGAATTCTGGAAGTCAGGGGTAAGGGGCAAAAGACTTCTAGGAAAACAAACTGAACTTACAAGCTCAAATGGGCAGACTGGGTGGGCCATAGGCCCTTATCTGCCGACACTGTCTATGTGTCTATGTATCTATGTAACATCTGACATGACCCTCACTGAAAATAATAGGAGGAAGGAGGGAGGGCACGTCATTGCCCAATGGAGGAGATTCACTCAAAGATCTACTGTTATAGTAAGTTCTTACGAAACTCTTCTATCTTCTTAGAAGATATCGTCTCCATTAGGCCACACCTTAGGAACAATTCCCAAGCAGTACAAAGTAATCTGGGGGCTTGGTACAGTCTGGTATGTAATCAAGACAAAAGGTCTCACAGTACAGCAAGCCAAAGCCAGCATGTCTACTAAAGACAATGTCCAGACTGTAATGTTTAGTGAAAGTATGAACAGTGCTCCATGTGGCTGCCACACGTCAGCAGCAGAGACATTTTTGAAGTAAGCAACATAAGTGGCCATACCCCTGTGGAGTGACCATGGACAGCACCAACAAGTTCCTTACCGTACTTCCTATTATGGAACATAATACAATATGTCAGCCATTTGGATAGGCATTGTTTAGCTGCAAAAGCACCTTCTTTCCCAGGGATGAACAAAACAAAAGGGTGAGAGGACCTTCTGCAGCCCTTAGTGCAAGCAGTATAGTATCTCGGCATTCTATGTACATCCAAAGTACGGAGCAGTGCCTCACCCTGGTTGGCATGCTCAGGATAATATACAAGAAGGTGTATTGTTTGATTCAGTGTAAATTCAGATACCACCTTTGGTAGAAATTTAAGATTTATATGCAAAGAGACTCTGTCTTTGTGAAAAATCAAATAAGGACTCAAACATTAGAGCCTGAAGCTCGGAAATCCTTTACGCAAAGGTCACAGCAATTAAAAACAATGTTTTCCATGACATGAAACACAAGCCACAACTCACGGCAAGCTCAAACAGAGCCAAAATCAATTCTCAAGAATGAAAATTCAAGTACCAAGGCAGGACTGGATTATGGATAGGAGGATTCAGATGAAGAATTACATATGGAAAACCTCTAACTGGGCAACACTGCGACCATCAATAGGGGCATGGAAAGCTGATTTAGTGGCCAGATGCACCTTAACCGAGGAATACTATAGGCCAGAGCCAGAAAAGGAAAGCAAGTATTCCAACACAGTTTTCACAAGACAGGTAAAAGGGTCCATATTCTGGGAAGCAACCCACAAACCAAAACACTTACATTTTAGGGAATAAGTATGTCTGGTAGAAGACTTCCTAGCCACTAACAGGATATCAGCAACCTTAGGTGATACCCCAAAATGTGCAACGGCTGTGTCTTCAGAAGCCATGCATACAGATGTAGGGACTTCAGGTCCAGATGGACCAGAGATCCCTTGCCCTGTGATAACAGACCCCGGCACAGAGGCAGGAGAACAGGAGGCTCCACTGCCAGATGCTGAAGTAGTAGAAACCACATCTGGCGAGGCCAGACCGGAGCAATGAGGATGAGAGAGGCACTCCCCACCTTCAGCTTGAGCAGAACCCTCTGTATTAGAGCAATGGGGGAAAATGCATATAGGAATTTCCTGTCCAGGAGCTGGACAATGCATCTCACCAAAGAACTCCAGGTCTTGGCATGATCAAGCAGAAATGCAGCAGTCTTGAGTTGTATGGAGATCAAAAAAAGTCCAACTCTGGATGACCCCATCTTGCAAAGAGGTCATTTACCATGGAGGACAGCAGTTTCCATTCATGAACCAATGACTGGTACCTCCTTAACCTTTCTGCCAAGACGTTTTGGAGACCAGGAAGAAACATGGCAGATAGGTGAAGGCCGTGAGACAGAGCCCAGTACCATGTCCTCACTGTTTCCTTGCACAGGGACAGGAGGAAGTACCCTCTTGTTTGTTGATGTAAGGCATCACACTGACGTTGTCCATCTGGATTAGCAGAGGACCTGGGCAAAGATAATTCTGAAAAGCCTGCAGGCCAAACAAAACAGACCGCGTTTCTAGGACATTTACATGCAACTCAGCCTCCACCTTGGTCGATGAACCCTATGTCTGGTAAGGCTGACATGAGCACCCCAGCTGGAATCTAAAGCATCTATGGTGAGGATCTGTACAGGAGCTGGTACAAGGAATGGAACGTCCTTTGGTAGGCTGTCGCTATCAACCCACCACAACAATTCTTTACAAAGAGGAGATGTGATGAGAACCATTTGGTCCAGCCCGTCCATCACTGATCTAACTGGACCCTGAGTGCCACTGAGGGATCCTCATATGAAGATGTGCTAGTGTCAGTCACTATGGCCACAGCCATGAGGCCTAGGAGATGTAACGCTGTTCTCGTAGAGACAAGTGGCTCCTGTATACTAAGAGTGCCTGAGCAACCAAACTATCTGCCCTGTCCTGTGGCAGGACAGCACATCCCTTCTCTGTGTCCAGGACTGCCCCTGTGTATTGTAGTCTTAGGCACGGAGTCAACACAAACTTTGGCACATTCACTGTGACCCCCAAGTTGTAGAACTGATGTGTCAGAGACAGAGTGTGTAGCAGAGCTTCCTTGGAGCTGGTCTTCAGAAGCCAGTCATCCAGATAGGGGAAAATGTACAGGCCTTCCCTTAGAAGGGCTGCTGCAACTACTGACGAGCATTTGATAAAAACTCATGGCACAGAGGGCTAGCCAAAAGGCAATACCTTGAACTGATAGTGTTTGCCCTCCAGCATAAAGCGGAAGTACTGTCTGTGGGATTTTCTGACCGTTACATGAAGGTATGCATCTTTCATGTTGGAAGAACAGAGCCAGTTCCAAGTTTGCAGAAAGGAAATCAGACTATTCAGGGATACCATGTGAGACATTTTGTATTCGATGTATAGGTTGAGATCCCTGAGATCCAACACAAGATGCAGATCCCCTGTTCATTTCGGGACTAGGAAGTATCTGGAATACAACCCTTTGTTTTTCTCCTGAGGAGGAACTGATTCTATTACATTTTTGGAATAAAGACTGAACGTCTTCCTTTAGAAGGGACAAATGGCCCAGAGGATAAAGGGGTGGGTGGGGAGGGGTTGAGGATGATCTGGAGGGATTTGTAACAGGTCCACAGTATGCACCCTTGCAACTACCTCCAGAACCCACTTGTCCATAGTGATCTCCCACCACTGTTTCAGATGCAGAGAGATTCTGCCCCCCCCCCACTAACTCCTGGAGGGAACAGCTGAGGTGGGTGGAGAGACAGAATAGAGTCAGGTGGAACTAGGGGCTGCAGGTCCACCAGAACTGATTCCTTTGGGTGCTTTTGTGTGAGCACCAGGTGGGGGGGAACCACCTCCTCTGCCATGGCTTTGCTGACGGTACCAGGGTATATGATATTCCGCAGAGATAGGGTAAATGGGAACGGTGGGGGGGGGGCACTATATGTGAGAGAAGGACTGAAGTGTGTTTGTGAGGAGGGGGAGAAGGGTAGTACAGAGTCATTATGGATAAAAATCCAGGATTCCAAGAACAGGACTCTCAGGATGGGAGTAGTGTACATGCCACCATCTCAGACAGAGGTGCCAGAAAGGAACTAGTGGGACAGATCAGATGGCACTGTGGAAAGAGCAGCACGGTGATTGTGGGGGACTTCAACCTGCCTGGAACGCATTGGAGTACCCCAGCTACCACAAACAGAAGAGAGCAC
The DNA here is from genome assembly GCA_016271365.2 of Neoceratodus forsteri. NCBI lineage: Eukaryota > Metazoa > Chordata > Ceratodontiformes > Ceratodontidae > Neoceratodus > Neoceratodus forsteri. The sequence continues at coordinate 705,307,170 of CM057459.1, read as the reverse complement.
ATACTTCTGGACACGTTCCAGGACAGCTTCCTAATGCAAATGGTCAGCGAGCCAACCAGGCTAAGGAACACTCTAGACCTCGTGCTGGCAAATGGGAAGTTTGTGAAGGAGCTGGGGGTGAAAGAACTGCTGGCAGGGAGCAACCACCACTCAGTGTGGTTCACGTTGAAAATGTTTAAGGAGGGAGTAGAAACAGGTACAAGAGTGTTGGAGTTCAGGAAGGGGCAACTTCAAGAGGATGGGGAGGTAGTTAAAGGGTATCTAGCCAGAATCCAAACTAATATGGACATTAACCAAAGATGGGAGGTCATAAAACTGGGGATTGAGGAGGCAATCAAAACCTGCATCAGGGTCCAGAGTAAATCAGCTAGGACCAAGAAACCCAGCTGGTTGAGCAAGGGGGTCATGGAGAAAGTAAGAAATAAAAGAGCCACCTTTACAAGGTTCAAAATAACAGTGGGAGGGGAGGACAGAGAGGATTACCTGAAGAAATCGAAGGAGGTGACGAAGGCAGTAAGGGCAACCAAGGCGTCTAAGGAGCACAGGCTGATGCAAGTCATCAAGAAGGGGAGAAGGAATTCTTCATGTACATCAGGGAGAAAAGGAGTTGTAGGAACAAAGCAGTAAGGATTAAGAGGGATGGGGGGGTGGAAACAGGGGCAGAACAGGCAAAAGCGCTTAATGAATACTTCTGCTCAGTGTTTACTACGGAGAAAGGAGGAGCGCTACCAAGGCAGAGTGGGAAGTCAGGCTGGGGGGTGACAGATGGGGAAATCACAGAGGGCAGGGTACTGGAGGGCCTGAGGGCACTGAGGATGGACAAGGCACCAGGGCCAGATGAGGGTGGACAAGGCACCAGGGCCAGATGACATTCACCCAGGGTACTGAAAGAGCTGGCAGAAATCCTGGTGGGGCCCTTGGCAGACCAGTTCAATGCCTCCACGGTCTCAGGAAGTGTACCTCAGGACTGGAGGATGGGTCACGTGGTACCCCTCCATAAGAGCGGTCCCAAAGATGAACTGGGAAACTACGGGCCGGTAGGCCTCACATCCACTGTGGGAAAACTGATGAAGACAATCCTGAAAGAGAGGCTGGTGTCCCTTCTGGAGACCAATGGGCTGCAGGACGTTAGGCAGCATGGGTTTGTCATGGGCAGATCCTGTCAGACCAACCTGGTGGATTACTATGACTGGGTAACTAGACAGTTGGACAAGGGCCATGCAATGGATGTCCTGTTTCTGAAACTGTTAGCCTTTCACTGCTCTATGTAAATAGCTTGTTTCGTGTCCTGGTGAACTGGCATGTAATGTTTGTTTTGTATCGAATTTCTGTGACGTGAAACCTTTGTAAAGGAGTCTCTGACTCAAATGTACTTTTCCGAATCCTCAATAAATAAATAAATTCGACTCGGTGCCACATGAAAGGCTGAGTAGTAAGCTGGCAGGTACAGGTGCAGGGGCGAAAATGGTGGGATGGGTAGCAAACTGGTTACAGGGAAGGCAGCATTGGGTGGTGGTGGGAAGGGAGCTCTCATCTCTGAGGGCAGTGACAAATGGAGTACCACAGGGCTCAGTGCTGGGACCAGTGTTGTTTCAGTTGTTCACATCAGACATCTCAAAGGGCATCAAGAGCAAGATCAGTTTGTTTGCAGATGACACCAAGATGGGAGCAGTAGTGGATGACTTAGGACGGTGGCATGGGTTGCAGGATGACCTGTCAAAACTGGAGACGTGGTCGGACACCTGGTAGTTTGAGTTCAATGCCAAAAGCTACATTTCAGGGAGAAAAAAAAACAAGAAGGAGCTACCAGCTTGGGGGGGCAGCAAGCTGTGACAGAGGAGGAGGAGGAGAAGAATGTGGGGGTGATTATAACGGGCTCAATGAACAACTCAGCACAATGCAGGAAGGCAGCTGCAAAGGCCAACAAAATGCTGGGTTGTATTGCCAGGAGTATACCTTCAAGGAGATGGGAGGTGATACTGCTGTTGTATATATCACTGGTTAGGCCACACCTGGAGTACTGCATGCAGTACTGGCACCCATACCTGAAGAGGGACATTAAGTTACTGGAGGGGGTGCAGCGCAGGGTAAAGATGATCCAGGGACTAGGTGACATACCCTACGTAAACAGGCTGAGGGAGTTGAACATGCACTCTCTGGAGGAGAGGAGAGGCGGGGGGTTGGATATGATTGAAATCTTCAAGTACATGAAGGGAATGAACAAGACAGGCATGGAGGGACCATTCAAGTTAAGGGGGTATGACACTGAGATCATGATCTCAGATTGAGGGGGGAAGGTTTAGAGGGAAATGAGAAGACACTTTTACAGAGAGAGTGGTGTCTTGGTGGAACGCATTGCCTGCCTAAGTGGTATCCTGTAGAACAGTGTACTGTTTCAAACGGGGATGGGATAGGGTAAGAGGGAGGGGAGGGAGGGGCACCTGCAGTATAAAGGTTGCTAGCTGCACACTCAAGCAGACTCGATAGACCATAAGGCCTTTATCTGCTGGCAAATTCGGATGTTCGTACCTCAGGCAGCAGGCAGCTGAACAGAGTTCTAAGCAAGACCTCTAGCAGATGTGGGATACAGGGACTTTATTTTTTATTTATTTAATTCTTTGGAAACAACCTTTGAGCAAGGTGCTCATTTACAAAGGTTCCAAGTCAGGCAGAACAGGACAGTTACAAATGTTACATAACACAAGGTCATAAACTCGACAGAAAACAAACAGAGAATAAAATACAAGTAATTAGATTAAAAAAATATTGTTAGAAAAAATATAGCAGGAATTCACATCACACAGACCTTACAGTCACTTTTGAAATTTGAAGGCCACGTAGGACTGATTCAACATCACAGCCAGCTAAACAGTTCTGACCCTTTAAAGGGAGTATTCAAATCTGCCTGTTGTACATTATTGTCAAAACCAGCAACTCTAAGCCAAGAATATCTCCTCATGCAAATGCCAGGAGCTGCAGCCCAGGCAGAAATATCAGAGACATCATAAGCTGAGCACAGCAAATGTTTGCCAACCTCAGCACCAACAGACAATGTTTTAAGTAGCTCGGTCTTGGCAGAGCAATCAGGCATAGCCTGAGCAGCAGTGCAAATAGCTTTCCACAGGCTGTTCTGACATTTGATCATGTGGCCCTGGTAGTCTGCAATCCTAAGGCCAAACGATGCAGAGGCATAGGTACAGTTGCCCATCACATCCAGCCACCCAGACTTCTTATCAGGGAGCAAAGTACTCATATGTCTAGGGGCTCCAGATCTAGTATGAGCAGCCATGATGACTGCAGAGTCGGTTTCTGGCTGGTTAGCATAATAAAGCTTAGCAGATGATGCAGGGTACTGCTCATCAGCCGTTCTAGGAACTGCTGACAGTCAGTTTGTTCTGCACCATGCAGCAAAAGTAGCATCCTCTAATGCAGAATATATATGAGTGGAATGATAATGGAGAGGGAGCAGGGCACCTCCGAAAATTCCATGAGATTCCTTTTAGCGGAATCTTCCGCTCCCATAGCAAAGCCCATGGTAGACTGTATTTGCTGCAACATGGCTTGGAAAGATGGGTCCTCAGGAGGAGGTCACAGGTTATAAACTGCCAAGTCCTCAATATAGGACAAGAGGGCAGAACCAGAGCGGGGGCTTCAGAACTGTTCCCCTCATATTCCTCCTCTAAATCCTTTGCTAAGACCAAGACATCAGGATAATACTCAATTTCTCTGTTGTCATTACGATCGATGACAGAAGCCGCAGAATGGACCAGCAATGCTGGCTGCGGCTGAGAGGCAGGAATATGTGGTGTGCTACTGGAACCTGTCAAAGGAGGCCAAGTACCAGAAGACTCCCATCAGCAGAAAAACTGCCTGCACTAGCAATTTTGACAGAATGGGTGAAATCATTTCAGAAAACGACAGCAGCGCAGCCTAGGAGTTGAAGGCGCTTCACAATGGGGCCAGGACTACCTGCATCAACAGACCTTGGCCCCAAGATGATGGCGACATACCATCCATAGTAGATACGGCAGCACGAAAGCCAAGCCCTAACCTTGGTTTCTCAACAATCTCAACACTGGGAGGGGAGGGAGGGGAGCTGTAGTCAACGTCACCAGAGCAGGTGTTGATGAGTATCAGAAGCAGATTTTGAATCCTTTTCCTCCTTTATGGCTTTCAAAGTCTTTAACAGAAGGAAAGTTTCTAGAGCTTCGTTACGGTGTTGCCTTGTAGCCTGGTTGAAGCTCTGGCAAATCTCACAAGTCCTCACATTGTGAGACAGTTCCAAACAGCACAAACTGTGCATGTGTTCTCTTTATAGTGTTAATAATTTTTATTAAGTTTTGTTAAGAATATATCAGCAAGACAAGATAAATCAATGAACAAGAATACAGTTTACACATACAGGGTGAGAGAAAAGCCATGTCATACAGTAATACATACCAGTTCTGTTATGAAAGTAGATAGAAAATTAAAGATTAGTACCAACCAGGAGTGGGTCTAGATGACCCTGATCAAGTGGACTTGGCAGCTTTCCATTTCCTGTGGCACCATCTCCCACCTGATATGATTATATACGAAGATATATACACCTAGTGAACCAGGTAAGGCTGTATTGACACATACAGTTATCACAGTGAGCCATAATGTGGGCACTACCAGCTATCAGGTCAGGACGTCTACAGCTTATCTTAAGGAGAAAGAAGAATTAGATACCAGATTGGATGAGGAGGACACACAGCTTATTCCGGTTCTTGGTTTCAGATGTGTTAAGAAGGGGGGCCCAGCAAGTTTAGAACGTGGGAAGGGAGTCAGCAATGACATGTGACATCCGATCTAGGGATGCTAACTTACGAAATGAGGTAAGAAGTTCGGATATGGAGGGAGTGTGTTCCCTTTATAAATCTCATCTCCGCACTTACATTACCAAAATAAAGGCTCTTTCGACTCTGGAGGCATACAGAGACGACAACAGAGCACTAAGAACAATAAAATAACAAACAGCAACAGCTAAGCTGATAGCATTTCCTTCAGTAGGTCTGACGAAGGTGATTGACGGCAGAAGAAAGAACAGAGGAGTGATGGGGCCACTCACATTATATAAGCGTAGTCGCTGCATGTCATTGGGGGCGGCTCCTCGCTGGCAAATAGGTTCCAAGTGGTCCTGATGGTTATGGCTTATAGCACCAAAGGTGTGACCTAATGAAAGAGGTATCCTCAATGAAGATCAAGGAATCCTATTGCCAAAAAATTCAGGAAGTATTTTACAGCTTTTCCATTCAAAACATTAGAGGGGGTAGGAGATGTTAAGGAAAGTCAGTGGATGAACTCGCTTCCTATTTGCTGGTGCTGCTGCTAGTAACATAGTGTACTGATATCACTGAATGGGCCAGTATCTCAGCTCGTGGGTCGCATGACTGCACTATGAACCTCTCAAGAACGTGCCAGTGAAGGTGCACTGGAGGCCATCAGCTTAGTAAAACGTTCTTTTCCCTCTTCCATCCCATGTCAGTAACATCTATGGTGTTCAGATGTACCCCTCTCCCTAGCACCCGCACCGGATCACCACTGCCATGATAAATTACTTCCTTGGCGTCCGGTGGTACCCCCTCCCTTCCCCAATCCCCACTGACATGCTAAATAACTTCCCTGGTGTCCAGTGGTACCTCCTCCCTCACTTGATCCCCAATGCCATGCTAAATAACTTCCCTGGTGTCCAGTAGTACCCCCTCCCTCACCCAATCCCCAATGCATGCTAAAAAACTTCCCTGGTGTCCAGTGGTACCCCCTTCCTCACCCAATCCCCAATGCCATGCTAAATAACTTCCCTGGTGTCCAGTGGTATCCTTCTCCCTCACCCGAACCCCACATCCTTGTCAGGTAACTTCCCTGGTGTCCAGCAGTACCCCTTCACTCACCTGATCCCCACTGCCATATTAAGTAACTTCCCTGCTCTCTAGTAGCACCCCCTCCCTCAACCGATCCCAACTGCCATGTTAAATAACTTTCCTGGTGTCCAGTGAAACCCTTCACTCCCCAATCCCCACGGTCATATTAAATAACTTAACTGGGGTCTACTGGTACCCCCTCCCTCACCTGATCCCCACTGCCATGTTAAGTAACTTCTCTGGAGTACAGTGGTACCCACTCCCTCACCCAATCAAAACTGCCATGCTAAGTAACTTACCTGGAATCCAGTAGTACCATCCTCCTCCCTCAGTCAACCCCCATTATCGAGTCAAGCAAACTTCCTGGTGTCCAGTGGTACCCCAGCTGATTCTCACAGCCATGTAAAGTAACTTCCTTGATGCAAACTGGTACTTCTTCCCTCACCCAATCACTGCTGCCATGTTAAGTAACTCACTTGGTGTCTACTGGTACTCCCTCCTCCCTTACTTGATCCCCACTGCCATGTTAAACAACTTCTCTGACATCCAATGGTACCCCCCCTTAGTCTCCACTGCCATGCTAAGTAAATTCTCTAGAGTCCAATCATTACCCCCACAATCCCCACTGCCAAGTCAAGTAACTTCCTACTGCCAAGCCAAGTCATTTCTCTGACGTTCATTGGTACCCTCCCTCACCTGATCCCCACTGCCATGTTAAGTAACTCACTTGGTGCCTAGTGGTACCCCATCCCCACCTGATCCCCACTGCCATGCTAAGTAACTTCTCTGGAGCCCAGTGGTACCCACTTCCTCATTCCCCAATGCCATGTTAAGTAAGTTCCCTGGAGTCCAGTGGTACCCCCTCCCTCAATCCCCACTGCCACATCCTGTAACTTCCTTGGTGTCCAGTGGTACCCCCCTCATCCAGTACCCACTGCAATGTTAAGTAACTTCCCTGTTGACCACTGGTACCCCCCTCCCTCAACCAATCCCCACTGTCATGTTAGGTAACTTTCCTGTGACCGGGTTGACTAAGACCCCGTCCCATTTGTTATGTAGAAAGAGTTAAAAGCAAGGATCTGTTCTATTCTCTTTTCTGTCTCTTGCCTGTGTGACTGTGCAATCAAATTGTCTTCTGAGACCTAGGAACTGATCACTGTGATGGTCCCGAACCCCCCCCCCGCTAACTCCTTGACTTCACTTGCTGTTTCTATCTTGTCTTTCCCTTTGCTTATCTGTGGTTATAAAAATATACTTGGATTTTTGTGTGAAACTGGGATCCCCTGGTTTGAAAGTGTATATCATTATATTGCAGCAATGATTGCAAAAAGCTATTTGGAACTCAGGGGTTAACTTTGAGATGTAGTTTGACCTCCACAAACTCTTTTGCACAGTTGTCAACTGGAGATTAGTTCTGGGACACTATATTTTATTTAGCTGCATCTGCAAGAAAGAAATGGACAAGAATGTTGATACATTTTGTGAGAAACAGGAGGTATCTTAATGAGCTCAAGCTGCAGAGGTTAACTGCCAGGAAAATACATTATATACATAAAGAGAGCAGTCTTTTGTTGAAGAAAGAGAGACTGAAATTTTGAATTAGAGATACCATCAGATGAAGGACTTTGTTTTCTTTGTTTGTACTGCCTTTGTAAATAGCTATCCTGGACATTTTTTTTTATTTTACTGTTATTGATAATAATAAACACTACTTGCTGATTTATAACTGCTCCTGGTTTTCCTATGCTTCCTGACCGATGTCTTGAAAACATCTGTCCAGTGTGCACGCTTCTCTCACCTGATCCCCACTGCCATGTTAAGTAACCTCCTGCTGTCCAGTGGTAACCCCACCGATCCCCACTTCCATGTTAAGTAACTTCCTGCTGTCGAGTGGTACCCACCCCTTACACGATCCCTACTGCCATGCTAAGCATCCTGCCTTGTATCTGGTGGTACCCCACACCCAGTCCACACTACCATGTTAAGTAACTTCCTGGTATCCAGTGGTACTCCTTCACCTGAGCCCTACTGCCATGTTAAGTAATTCCTGGTGTCCAGTGGTATCCCTCCCTCACCCCATCCCTACTCATGGTAAGTAACTTCCACGGTGTTCATTGATACCTCCTCTTACCCAAAGCAATGTTAAGAAACTTCCTTGAAGTCCAGTGGTACCCTCCTCACCCGGTCTCCACTGCCATAATAAGCATCTTCCATGGTGTTCAGTGGTACTCTCTATCATCTGATCCTCACTACCATGTCAGGGTAACTCCTCGGTGTCCAGCGGCACCCCTCCTTCACCCAGTCCCCACTGCTATATTAGGTAACATGCCTGGTGTCCTGTGGTACCCCCACTTACTTGATCCCCACTGCTATGTTCAGCAATTTCCTTGGTGACCAGCAGTCCCCCCCCCCCTTTACCCGTTCCCCACTGTTATTTTAAAATATCTATCTTGGTGTCCAGTGGTACACCCCTCCCTCACATTATCTTCACTACCAAGTTAAGTAACATCTATGGTGTTCGGTGGTACCCTCCTCCCTCATCCGATCCCCACTGCCATATTAAATAACTTCTCTGGTGTCCAATGATACTCCTTCCCTCACTAAATTCTGACTGCCATGTTAAGTAACTTGCCTGGTGTCCAGTGGTACCACCCCCCCGATCCACAATGCCATGTTAATTAACATCGCTAGTGTTCAGAGGTACCCCTCACTCACCCAGTTCCCACTGCCATATTAAGTAACTTCACTGATGTCCACTGGCATCCCGATTCCCACTGCCATGTTAAGTAACTCTCTGATTGACTTTTTTAGTAAATAAGCTTAGATTTCACCTCCCATAAACAGGTTCTCCATTAGAAATCAAATAATGGTAACTGACTTTGGTCCCAAAAGACGACCTTAACAAATGTCTCAAGTCATGTATAGATAAATACTGGGGAGGAACATCGTTTTATTTGTAACACAGTACCTGGTTATGATCATCAATTTTCCTCCTCAATATGTTTCCCTCTGCCCATTCATCTCATCTGTGGGTGTAATTTTTTCCACACAGTGATCACCTTTCCTTGAGTTTGAGAACAGATACTGCTTGTGCCCCCACACTGAAGCAAAGCCATGCTGTGAAGGGGAATATGGGATATCCAATGTCCTCAGTTTCTGCCTTACGGCATCCAATGCCTTCTGGCATGTAGGTAAAAACAGAAGAGTCCTGACCTTGGTCTTGAATTCTCACTTGTAGAAGAGGAGGCTACCGTGGACAAGGAAGGAGGGTACTCTCTGTAGTGGGGTGGGTCCAGGACATTCCGGTGACAACTGTTTATTTGTATACTCCTCCAGGCTCCCTGTGTGCATTCTATGAACACGTTCTCAAATTGGTAGTCAGTAAAATGAAAGGGACCCTAACAGAACAGTAAGAGGTGACTGGAACTTGATCCTTTGTAGAGGGTTGGATACCACTTCACAGATCCCCGAACCAAGCTCTGGGGCAGTCAAAGAAGTATTACTTTCAATGGGAAAGCTAGGATTGGGGGATGTTTGAAGGATGATATACCCAATCGCAAGAGACTACACTTGCTACATCCCCACTTTAAAATGTACTCAAGATCTGTCACCCAAAAACCGGACCTTGCAAGGGTGGATTCAGTGTGGGTAGGGTCCTCTGTTCCGCTGAACCATCAACTGGTCTTTGTGTGTACAGACCTGAATTTGCTGACAAAGACGACCCTCTGGCACCTCAATGTTTCTCTACTACGTGACTGATCACCTTTTGGTATAGAGATTGAAGGAACTCAAAAAGTTAAGTCAGAGGTTGTTATTGTATCATGTAAACATTGTTCTGTACATATTGTTTTCACCTGTTTATGTATCATGATGACTGTATAATTTAGCTGTGTATTTGCACCTGGGTCATGCCTGAAAAAGCCTTCTACTGCCAGTGTACTCACCCGGTCAACAAAGTCAAATAAATAAATAAGTGGGGAGGGTGGTGCTAGTGAATGATAACCCCAAAATCTCCCCACATATCTTACGGGATACAGTTAAGATGGCGCTGCAAGAGGTGATCATTTCAGCAGCAGCAAGGAAGCACAGGGAGAGACAAGCATGGCTTACGTGCAATCCTTGCAGGACCTAGAGATGGCACAAAAGGCACTTTTACATGGCACTTGTCAATACCACTCATTCCATGACCCACTTTGTTCCACTTTGACTGTTGCCAGAGTGGGTCGCCTTTACAGTGGGATCTGTGCAGGAATGCGGTTACAGATCAACACGTAACGTCACCCTTTTGGTACTATGTAAAAGCGATCGCTCCGCAACACCCAAGAGGTTCGGGACTCCCTTTGTCAGGGGACAGAAACAAGTGGAACAGCGCTTCTACATAGCCCAGAAGAACGAAACAAAACCCTGCGAACCCAGGAAAGCATGGTTTGTGGAATTGGAGGCCATTCATTTCCCTTGCGGAGCGTATCACCTTTACACAGCAGTAGGGTAACGTTGCAGTTGATCTGTATCGCTCGTTGAGATACAGATCACTGCATGTAAAAGGCCCAAATAAGAGAGGTGGTAGGCACTCAGAGATAAGGAACTCAAAAAAGTTAAGTCAGAGCTACAGGAACTCCAAAACGGAGAAACAGAAGAAGCTTTGTTATTCCTGAGACAGAGGAATTTTGCCTTCTGATTAAAACAGCAAGCTGCTAGGGCATGCATTACAAAGATCTCCCACCTTGGTACAGGGGAGATGGTGTCGAACACAGCACAGCACAGATTTCAATAGCTTTCATACATAGTGTTATCAAAATCTATACAGCCCACATAAGGAGACCAGTGCAGGAGAACACAGGGTTTTCTTGGCCTCTCTAGCCCTCCCCAAAACAACGCAGTAGAGCTTGCTTTGATTGCGACTACTTCTAAAGCAGAGATCATTTGGGTAGTAATTAAAAACCAAAAAAATTAATGTGTGCTCAGGCCCTGATGGGTCTGGGTCAGAATTTTACAAATGTTTCATGGATGAAATAACCCCATTGCTACAGAGAGTATTCAAAGACATCATGGAGAGGGCAACCTGCCGCCAACCTAGTAATATGCCACCATCTCTATAATCTCTAAGGAGGGTAAAGATATAACACTGTGTAGTTCTTCTCGCCCTGTTTCCCAACTTTTTTTTTATCATTCATTCATTTTTTCTCTCCTAACTACCCACCTGGCCCCTATCAGATTCACTTCCCCCAGCACCCTATTTCCCTCTTAAACATGGACTATAAATTATTCAAGGCAATATTGGCATCCATCTAAATTTAATTCTGCCCGATATTACTGATATGGACCAGACTGGCTTCATACTTGGTAGAAAGGCCTCGGACAATTTTGGCCGCACAATACATGTCATAGATGACATCTGTAAAATTAAAGCATGTTTAATTAGTTCAAATGCTGAAAAAAGCATTTCATAAAGCGGTATGGAGCTTCTTATTCCAAATCCTGGAGCAATTTGGTTTCCCTTAAAAGTTCATGGCAAGTATCCTAACCCTTTCTCAATCCCCACAAGCAAATATTCTGACAAATGGTGGCATATCTGCAGATTTCCACCTTCACACTGGTACGCAGCAGGTCTGTCCCCTCTGCCCATTATTTGCCTTATACATATAGTCTCTGGCCCAATGGATTCGTCTGAACCCTCGGGTCAAGGGTGCTGTGCTGTGTGGTACTATGCAGGAAACAGTTCTATACGTGGACAATGTCCCGTTGTATCAGACAAACCTAGAGAAGTAAGTAAGGGAGCAATGTGGGAGCACTTCACAGTATTCATACTTCGTGCAGGCAGTGTGCTGAATAAGACCAAAACTGAAGTTCTCACGTTTCACTACAACACCTCGTGAGGGAGTCGTTACCACTGAAATGGGATGCATCCTAAATACCTTGGGGTTCTGGTGTCGAAGGACCTATCTAAATTTTTTGTTGTTAATTTCAAGCCACTGGCATTCAAGGTAGAGGAGGACCTTAACTTGGGCTGGCAGTATAGCCTAGTGGTTAGAGTAATGAGCTTGACACATCCACCAGACATAGGTTTGATTCCCACACCCTCCACCTGCATACTGTGTGACTCTGAGCAAGTCACTTAACCACCCTAGCGCTTCCAAGTCACCCCTGAAAACAGGCACTTGTGCCTTGTGGGACTTACCCAGTTACCAAAGAATTAAAAAAAATAAGTGCTCATCCTTACTATATGTAGATGACCTGGTTCTATAAAAAAAAAATATACAACCACACATACCAAGGTGCCCTTAGTATGTGTGGTTGTGTGTGCTCTGCCTTTCTGTGTTTTTTCTGATGTTTCATGGCATTGAAGCACCACGTCCTTGGGCTTGCTCCTTTCTGGTGAAAAAAAGATCTTGTTCTTTACTTCAGCTCTAGAACAGCTCTGTCATTAACCACTCCCTCTCATCTGACTTCCAGTCCATCCAATCCTGGCTCTCCAACAACAAACTTGTCCTTAATGTTGGTAAAACCCAGGTCATGCTCTTTGGTTTTGCCACCAGGCTCAAAGCCGGCCAGGGATGACTGGAAATCTCTTATGTTGATGACTCTCTATTGGACAGCGTTAGCTCCTTCAAGTATCTTGGCGTCACGCTTGACGCCTCCCTTGAATATGATCAGCATATCTCCGCCACCTGCAAATCTGTTAACGCTAAAATCGGTAGCGCGTATAAAACTAGCTATGCTCTGACCCCCTTTGCCAGGATAGTCATCGCCCAGGGCATTCTACTCTCAGCCCTTGCTTATGGCTCAGTTACTTATGCTGGTGCATCAAAAGCCAGTCTCCGCAAGTGGGACACTACATAAAATAATACCTGCCGATTCGCCTCAGCCTCTCCTCGCTGCATGCACCATTGTAAGCTGTATACTGACCTAAAATGGCCCTTCCCCACCACCCACCAACTTCTCTCCTTTGACTCACTGACTGATGGCATCATCAGACTGAGGACCCCTTCATCTCTAGCCATCATGTTGAACCTGCAAATCTCTTCATATGGCCTCTGATCAGTGAACCAAACTCTCCTCATAATCCCTAGGTGTTAAACTTCCATTGGAGTCCATGCATTCTCCCACGTTGCCCCAAAATTCTGGAACTCTCTCCTCTTAGACATCCGACTGGCCCCTACTCGTGCTCGCTTCAAATGACAGCTTTGTGAACACCTAATTAGATCAGCCCCCTGTATATGCTTTTATTCTCCTTGAACCCTCCTCCTCACACCCATAACACCACTGCCACCTCCAGGTTTCCTTACCCACTTTTGCCCCCTCCTGCACTTCTCTGTTTAACACTCACCTCTCCCCTTTTACCTAATTCATCTTGCTTCACTTTCTTACACTCACTGCCTGCCCTTCTGCTTGGTGTATTCCACCACCACTTTCCCTCTAAACAGAAGCCACGAATGTTATAAACTTGTGAGCCTGATGTCTATCTGATTATTTTATGAGTCCTGCTTGATCATCTGCTGTACTATTTATCTTGTACTGTTAGTATTTCCTCCACTAAACATTTGCATTCATATTTGTTTTTAATCGCATTTTCTCCATCTAAATGGATAATATTGTTTAAATCTGACTGTGAAACATGCTCTTATGTTTAATAGTGTTGATATTTATATTTTTCCTGTACCATTACCACCTTGTATTTACTGTCTACTGTTGATGTACTTTATCTGACTTGTACCCTCCCGGTCGTGCCTGAAAACAGGCATTTCTGTGTCTAGAGCACTTACCCGTTATCAAAAACAAAATAAAATAACAGGCGGTCCCTGTTAAATTTTACGCTTTATTCCAGAATGGGTTCTCTTACTCTGAATCTGTTGCCTAAATACCATTATCTGTTCCAGAGTGTTCTGGTACTAAACCCCAGGAGACAATTTTGGCATGGCAGAAATCTTTCTCTAAATATATATATGGGTGGTGGAGTCTCACAATTAAATTTAAACTTTTGCAGCAGGGAAAGACAGAGGGAGGTAGAGCAGTTCCAGACCTGGAATTATATTATTTTGCACCCATATTCATGTCTTCTTGTTATGATCAGCATATCTCCGCCACCTGCAAATCTGTTAACGCTTAAAATCGGGTATTGTGTATAAACTAGCTATGCTCTGACCCTCTGCCAGGATAGTCATCACTTCAGGGCATTCTACCTCAGTCCTTGCTTATGGCTTGCTACTTATGCTGGAAAAGGCCAAAGCCAGTCTCCACAAGTGGGACACTAGATAAAATAATACCTGCCGATTTGCCTCAGCCTCTCCTCGCTGCATGCACCATTATAAGCTTTATACTGACCTAAAATGGCCCACCCACCACCCACCAACTTCTCTCCTTTGGCTCACTGACTGAGTGAAAGAAAGTGAAGCAGGATGAATTAGACAAGGCAAAATGGAAAACCAGGGAACAGGCTGAGTAAAGTAGCTCCCCCAATGGGGCACTAGAGCTATGGATGAGGGACACCGAAGTGTGCTCAGGAAAGTGTCATTAAGATTGGTCAGGACCACCCTGGAGGTGGAGTATCAGGTGTGGGACAGATGTCATCTGGGACACCATCTTTGGTCCTTCAGATGGCTCGTCTAGGGCACAGCTTTTCCTCCGACAAGTCTGGACTTAAGGTATAGGCAGTATGAGGAGGATCATGTTGCCCATGCCAGTTTCTCTCACAGGGGGAGTCAATGGAGTTAGATACCATAAAGAGAGGCTTGGTTTAAATAATACAGATTTCTTTAGATTCCTTCAAGTACAAGCCTTATTCTAAACCAGGGAAGATGGGAGCAATCCTCAACCCAGATGGGCCAGTTCATACATACAGTGCAAGATATTCTAGAGAATGAGATCCTTAAGGGTAAAATAAATAGGTTATTGACCTATAACCATAGTTCTAGGAGTGGCATATGGTTCACATCCACACTCGAGCAGTTTCACTGGAATGTTACTGGCTGGATGTCTTTCAGCTAAGCTCCTCCCTCCACCGTGGTATATCCACCTGATTCTGCCCCGTGACATCAGACCTTACATTTATGGAAGCAAGATACATGTGCCACCTGGCCAGAGGAGGCCAGGTGTGTTGTATGGCTGTGAACCATATAGCACTGTTGAACTACAGTTGCAGGTGAGTACCCTACTCTTCTAGGGGTGTGGATAAGGTTCACTTATTCACAGTCTGGCAAAGTCCAAGCACTTCTTCAGGAGGAGGGGCAAGGCACACACCCTGACTTGGTGAACAAAGACTGGAGAACCGAGGTCCCAAAACCTGCATCCCAGCATGACTCCAGGAGTGGGAAATAAAGGTATGTGCTGACCTCCAGGAAGCAGCACTACATATTTTCTGTATGGGAACATCCCTGGAAGCAGCCACTGAGGCAGTAAATATTTTATTCTTATTTATTTTATTTATTCTAGGATTACAAGTACCTTTGAGCCAAGGCTCTTTTACAAAGGTTCCACGTCAGAAATAACAAACAACAAGGAAGCAACAGTGAAATAACAGTAAACAATTCATGTACAACAGTGCTATTGAAAGGGGTCAATTATAGGAAGAGTAAGGTGTAGAGGAGGAGGAGAAGTGTAGGTAGTTAACAGAGGCAGATATAGTAAAATGGTGAACACAGCTAGGATGCATGTGCCCACAAGGAATGAGTAGGGGTCAGGCGCCTGGGGGTGGCAGAGAAACAGGGATGAGAGGAGAGGGGGAGGATGAAGATGCAGCTGGAGGCATTTGTCAAAAAATAAATGGGAAGGAGTGATAGAGGAGAAAAAGGGGGCAGGGTGGGGGGCGAGAAATAAGTGCTATAATGGGGCACAGAAAGACTAATGAGGTAGTATGAAGACCTGAGATTGGGAATATGTCTGGAGGAATGAGCCCTAAGCCCTACAGAAGGCTCATTACCAGCCAACCTACAGCAGAGGTCGATGCAAGAAGTAATCCACCACATAATCATCTGCATTGCTGCTGGTCTACCAGGTGTGACTTCAGTGCAGGTGGCAAACAGCTAGCAGCCTGTCCCTGAACTCCAGCTGTGCATGCCACACAATATGAGAATGCCCCTGCAGGTCCAGAGTATGACGCCTGTGTTCAGTCTCCAAGATCGGCTGGTGAAATACATCAGTAAGTTAATCACCTGGTTCAGGTGAAGTCCGATGCTACCTTTGGGAGGAACTTTGGGTGGTGAAGGACAACCTTATCCCTGTAGAAGACCAGGTAAGGAGACTCCACTGACAGTGCCTGGAGCTCCCAATACTTCTGGCTGATGTAATGGCCACCAGGAACGCCATCTTCCATGACAGCTGTGACACTGCTCACCTGTGCACTGGCTCAAATGGACTGCCTATGAGCACTGCCAAAATCAGCAGTAAGTCCCACAGTGGAGGGGCACATGCACAGGTGGACAAGTGGCCTAGGCCCTTGAAAAGCAACCAGCCACCTTCTCCTGGGCCACCATCAGCTCACCAGCCCATGAACAGTAGCAAAGACTGCTGCCAGGTGTACCTTAATGGTCACTGCCACCATTCCGAGTTGGAAAGGGACAAGAGGTAGTCCAGGATGCTAGCCACAGGTCAGGCAAGGGAATCACGCCTGCCCCTGGCATCAAATGGAAAATCTTCCACATAAGGGCATAGCACCTCTGAGTAGACTCCTTCCTGGAGGCCTCCATGTTGTGGAGGACACCCTTGAAAATCCTAAGGCTCGGAAATCTAGCCACTCAGAAACCAGCCAATGAGGTACAGAGACTGAGGGTCCGGGTGCAGGATCATTCACCTGTTGTCTGGTCAGCAGATGCAGACAGGCAATCACCACAGAGACCTGCTGCTAAGGCTGAGGAGATTCAGGTACCAGAACTGCCTTGGCCAGTCTGGAGCTATCAGGATCATCCGAGATTTGTCATTCTTGACCTTGAACAGTACTCTGTGGATCAAGGGAAAGGGGGGAAAGGCATACACGAGGCTTGGGACCCAGGGCTTCGCAAAGGCATCTCCTATCACTGTCCTGGACTGAGGAGGGTGGTCACAAAACAGCTTCAGTTTGGTGTTCCCCCAGGAGGCAAAGAGATCCATCGAGGGTGAATTCCAAAGGGAGAACAGGAGGTTCACCACTTCCTGTTTCAAAGACCATTAATGAGACCTCTCCTACTCAGCTGAGAGTGTCTGTCAGGTCACTGTTCTCCTCTACGACATGAATCGTCAGAGCAGCGCCCCAGCTACGGGGCAAGGGTCCTGGTGTGGAGTGTCTCCTGACACAGGGAAGGGGTGGCTACTGCCCTGTCTGTTCAGGAAAATGTGGTCGTGGTGCTTGTCCATCTGGACCTGAATGATCCTGACCCCTGACTAGTGGAACCAATTTCAGGGGTGCTCACAGGCGACGGCATACCTGAGATACTTGCAGCAGGAGCGAGGCTGCTGGCCAACTCCATGCTGGACACTTTGACATGCACACCGACCTTGGAGTCCTAAATGTCGGCATCTGCAAGGGAGAAGAGAAAATGAACAGAAAAAGCCCATAAGTGCAGCAAAATTTAACACCCAGGCCACCTCAGACCACATGCTCTTACTGACTGACTAGCACTTCAGTCCAGTGAGAGTAGCACCCACACACTTTTAGCCTCATTATGTGGTAAGCCATGGAGTTGGTCAACAGCAACAGGGTTGGGAGGTGGCCAGACCAAGGACTGGGGGGGAAGGTCTTAAACAGAAGCAGCCTTGAAAACAGGATGAACAAGAAAACAAAATAAATTGAAAATGGCACAACTCCTTAATGTGCTCAATTTTATTTGCAGTAATGACTTATTCAATTCGTGGTATCAGCATCTGAGCCACAGACTGAATATAACAGATGATGTCATTGGTTTAAGTACCTAAAATTTTGCCAAGTGGGTGGGAGACTCCATACAAAGTTAGTTTCAAAAACAAGAGAGAGACAGAGAAAAAGACACTCACACAGAAAGAGAATGAGCAGAAAAAAAAATATGAACCAAGCAGAAGCTAGACCATTCTAACTGTTCTGCATTTACTTGAACAAAAAAGGAATCTTTCTTTGGTTTCTTAGTGGTGGCACAGGTTTAATTTTTCCTCCATAAAAACCTCTTCAAAGAATCAAACTGTGACATCTTCATTCCTCTACCAAAGAACTGAATCTCAGATTGAGCACAAGCAAAAGAAATTACATGGAAACATAGAAATTGTCGGAGATAAGGACTGCCAGGCCCATCCAGTCCGCCTGTAAGCCCTACAATTGTTTGCAGCCTATAACCCTACCTGGTCAATGGATTTTCACCCTTCGTTCCCACCTGTAAGGTTCCCTTATGCCTGTCCCAAGCATGCTTAAATTCCTTCACTGTGCTCGCTACCACCACCTCCTGTGGCAGGCTATTCCATGCGTTGACCACCCTCTCCGTGAAGAAAAACTTCCTCACATTTTACCTCAACCTGCCACCCTCCAATTCCATATAATGCACCCTGGTTCTTGTACTCCTCATACACTGGAAGATGTCTTCCCTCTGCACCTTGTTTATGCCCTTAAGGTACTTGAATGTTTCTATCACGTTATCCTGATCCTTTCTCTCCTCTAGTGAGCACATACTGAGGTCCTTTAATCTCTCATTGGTTTTCTGGTGGCAAGTCATCACCCTTCTCTGGACCGCCTCCACCCTGTCAATGTCCTTACAAAGGTGTGGCATCCAGAACTGCACATAATACTCTAGGTGAGGTCTCACTAGTGTTTTATACAATGGCATCACTACCTCCCTCCTTCTGCTAGTGATACCTCTGCCTATGTACCCCAGCATGCCACTGGCCCTCCCTGCCACCTTTGTACTATGCTAAGATACCTTTAGGTCATCTGAAATGATAACCTCCGGGTCCCTTTCTTCCTTGGTGATCGTCAGCAACTCTCTTCCCATCCTACAGCTCTCACCAGGGTTCCATCCCAGGTGCATTATTTTGCACTTCTTTGACTTGAGCCTCAGTTGCCATACCTCAGACCATTTTTCAAGCTTCTCCAGGTCCCTCCTCATTTCTCCACCCTGTCTGAATGAAGTATCCACCCTGTTGCAGATCTTGGTGTTATCTGCAAATAGGCAGACTTTTCCCTCCAGCTCTTCTGCAATGTCACTAATGAAGACATTAAACAAGACTGGCCCAAGGACTGATCCCTGAGGTACCCCAATGGTCAACCCCTTTCCGGACTGGATCGCATTTACCACGACACCCTGCCTCCCTGTCCATTAGCAGTTCCTAACCCAGTTTACCACCTTGTGCCTCATGCCCAGACTACTCATCTTGTAGACCTTTATGTGGGACGGTGTTGAAGGCTCTTGCTGAAATCAAGGTAGGTGATGTCCACCCACCACCTTGATTTACTTCTCATGTACTCAGTCAAACAAATCTATCAGATTCATCTCACACAATCTTCCTGCTGTGAATCCATGTTGTCTTGGATCCAGGGCACCGCTGCATTTCAAGCATGCCACTATTCTGTCTTTAAGCAGATACGTGTCTGACCTTCTGACACCTGCTGCCTCAGTCCACTCCTCTGCTCTTCCTCTAGGGGCCTCCTTGCGATTCCCAGGACGAGGCTAAAGACCGCCAGCAACAGAGCTTTCAGCGTCACCAGCCCCATCCTGTGGAATTCGCTGCCACCATCTGTAAGGGAGTCCCCTTCAGTGAAAGTATTTAAGGTCCGCCTCAAGGCCCTCCTGTTTAGTCAAGCCTTTCCAGACACTGTCTATTAGTATTTATTTCTGGGATAGCCTTTTAATGACTACCATATTTTAACTGTTTTTAAACTATCTGGTTTATTTATTAGTGTTTTATGTATGTGTTGTAGTCTTTATGATTAGCTTGTATTTATTTGTATGGTGCCCAGAGCCTCTGGGATTGGGTGCCTCGAAAAATAAACTTTGCCTTGCCTCCATGATCTTACAAACTACTGAGGTGAGGCTCACTGGCCTACAGTTCCCTGCTTCTTCTCTACTACCACTTTTGTGTAGAGGGACTACATATGCCCTCTTTCAGTCCTCTGGAACCACTCCTGTGCTGAGTGACTTGGTAAACATGGCTGCCAGAGGCAATGCTAGCTCTCTTCACAGTTCCCTTAATATCCTCAGGTGTATGCCATCTGGTCCCATTGCTTTGTCCACCTTCAGTTTTGCAAGCTCCTCCAGGACTCTCAGACAGACTACCAAGATGTGCCATAAAGAAAACAAAAAAAGTCAACATTTCTTCTCTAGTAAACAGCAAATATATGAAACATCATTTTGATGAAAGCACAGGCTAAAGTACAGAGCTACTCTTCATGGAGTCAAGGAAGGTAGGTGCTAAACTCTAGACTCAGAATAAACTTGTACATAAACAAAGAACGATTTAATTTGACAGATACTAGTCTGAAAGCTCTAAGAAGTAAAACCTCAAAATATCGGTTTGCTTTTTTGATTAGTCTTTCTGCTCCTGACTTCCCCACCTTGGCTCCCACATGGTTGGTTACACCCAGCTCCATCACCTTCCCAGACCCCACAGAGCATTCGCCCTTTTACTTGCCCTTGGAGAGCCCTCCCATAGCAGGGCCACTGATGAAGGCTAATCCCCCTCCCTCCCCGTCTTCTCCGAATTTGGTGGTTGGGACAGCTTCTTCAAGTTGGACGTGTGCATTTTCTTTTTTCCATTTTACTCCCACCTCAAGACACATGCCTGTTAACAGATGGCAGCCCAACGCAACAGGTATGCACACCACAAAACCACTGCATCGTTCCTCCCACTGCTATCCCCAAATGGCTTGTGCTTCCTGGGAACCCCACCCTGGTGGGACACAAGAAGTAGGGAGTGGTCATCTTCTACCCCCCCTCCGAGGAAAGTCTTCTGTAGGATGAATTGCCATCCTCCATCCAACAGCCCTCCAGCTTCTCGGGCTCATTCCCCAACTCTGCCCCTTAAAAATATCTATACCCAGGTCTTTCACTGCTCACAGTACAGGATACTTTCTACCACCGGCTGCGATGATTCAGTGACTCCTGATGCTGACACCAATTACAGTGCTTGTATACGTTACCAGTTCTATTGTCTCTAGTTGGGGATTTCTGCTCTTGGAGGTTGTCAGGCCTAGTAGTCAGAGAAGATCTGTGAAACTGGAGATGCAAGTTTGCATCCTACAACCACCACTGAGTTACCCCGAGTTAAGTAGGTTTCTTAACTTCCCCTCAGTGTAATCTGTCCTTACAATCTGTATCTGTGCCAGATGACTCTCCCTGTGTGCCATACAAGAAGGTAAAGCACTTTGGGATAAAGTGTGTAGAACACGTACTATATAAAACCAAATTTCTTTCTTCAGTTCCTTCAGTTTTCTTGCATACACCTTACATAAATGATTGTCCCTAATCTGAAAAGAGTTTTTTTTTTTTTTTTTTTAACAGTTTTGGGTGGCAGAGGTCAGGAGTTCATACCGGTGTCCTTGTAGCTCGATAGCTGTCCCTTTTCTTCCCCCTATGTCCCACATAATAATGGAATGATCGAGCTGCTGAAAATAACACTCTCTGGACTGGATCCCAGCACAGAGCAGTGATACTACCTGAAATGGGAGAGGAGACAAAAAAAAGCAGTCAGTTTAGGGCCTTTTTGCTGAAACAGGTACAGCATGGTGTTACCCTGGATCTGAACAGAAAGAATTCTTCTTCCAAGGACATGGAATGCTATGTATTTTACGTTTTGCTAAATACAAACCTGGAAGCATCAAAAATGTTTAAGTCCACATCAACAACATCAGTCATCTGGCGGCTCAGTAGTTGGCCTGGAGAGGGAACCTTCTTCAATGTTGGTATCAGAGCTCCCACCACCCACCCACCAAAAAAAACTACAGTATCAAGTCTGAAGTTCAAGACCACACCCCTATACATATAAACATAGACTTTGATGGCAGATAAGGACCGTTTGGCCCACCTAGTCTACCCATTTCCTACCTACTGGATAAGCTGCGATCCTAGTTTAACCAACAGCCTACTACTGCCTACCCTACAAGAATTGCCTTATGTCTGTCCCATGCATTCTTGAATTCCCCCACTGTTTTTGACCCCACAACGTCCTCAGGAAGGCCATTCCATGCATCCACCACCCTCTCTTTGAAAAATACTTCCTCACGTTGCCCCTGAGCCATCCCTCCCATCTTCAAATTTTGTCACCTTGTTCTTGCACATCTCTTTTTCTGAAAGATACTACCCTCTTGGACTTTGTTGATTCCCTTGAGGTACTTGAAAGTTTCTATCATGTCCCTTCTCTCCCTCCTTTCCTCAAGGGTATACATATTAAGCTCCTTTAGTCTCTCTTCATATGGCTTCTGTTGCAGACCCTGCACCATTTTAGTTGCCTTCCTCTGGACTGCCTCCATCCTGCCTATGTCCTTGCGGAGATGGGGTCTCCAGAACTGCACGTAGTACTCCAGATGGGACATCACCAACTGTCTGTACAGAGAGATAACAACTTCCTGTTTTCTACTGGTGATGCCTCTCCCCTATACATGCCAGTATCCCCCCAGCCATCCTTACTGCCTTCTCACATTGCTTGCTTACCTTAAGGTCATCTGATATGACTACCCCCAGGTCCCTTTCCATTTGTGTTGTTGTTAATATCCCCCCCCCCCCACTGTGTACTCTTCCCCTGAGTTTTTGTTTCCCAGGTGCATTACTTTGCACTGAATCTAAGCTGCCACACTTCTGACCATTCCTCCAGCCTCGCCAAGTCCCTTCTCATCTGTTCCACCTCCACTTGTGTATCAACCTGTGGCAGATCTTTGTGTCATCTGCAAAGAAGCATACTTTTCCTTCTAGTCCCTCTGCAATGTCACTTATAAAGACATTAAAAAGAACCAGTCCCAGTATTGAACCCTGCGGTACCCCACTAGTAACTCCCCTTTCTTCGGAGTGGACTCCGTTTACTATTACCCCCTTTGTCCTGTTGTCCAGTCAATTTTTTACCCAGGCTACCACTCTGGGACCCAATCCCAGACTGGCTAATTTGTTTATTAATCTTTTTGTGTGGGACCGTGTTAAATGCCTTGTAAAGTTTAGGAGCATGTTCTATAGCCCCTTCCTGGTCTACTACTTTGGTCACTCAGTCAAAGAAATCTATTAGATTCGTCTGACATGACCTTCCCGCTGTGAATCCATGCTGCCTTGGGTCCTGTGCCCCACTGGCCTCTAGGTACTCAACAATTCTTTCTTTCAGAAGTGACTCCATCATTTTCCCTACCACTGAGGTCAAGCTAACAGGTCTGTAGTTTCCTGCCTCTGCTTTGCTCCCACCTTTGTGAAGGGGAATCACATAAGCCCTCCTCCAGTTCTTAGGTATCACACCATCCTCCCATGATTTGTTAAAAAGGATAGTCAGTGGTGTCACTAGTTCTCTCCTTAGTTCTTTTAGAATTCTGGGGTGAATCCCATCTGGCCCCATTGCTTTGTCCACCTTCAGTTTTAGGAGTTCTTTCAGAACCCTTTCTTCTGTGAAAGGAATGGTATTGACCATCCTATCCAGACTGCATCTATTGATTGGATTGGGTACCTCCCCTCCTCTTCTTTTGTAAATACTGAGCAGGAGTATTCGTTCAGTATCTCTGCTTTTTACTGTCACCCTCTGCCTACCTCCCTCCCCTTTATTAAGTCTCACTATCCCTCCTTGGTCTTTCTTCAAGGCCCTAACGCATCTATAAAGGTTTTATCCTTCTTAGCCAAGTTGGCTATCTTTTCCTTGGTTTGGGCCTTTGCTATTCTGACTGCCTTCCTCGTTTCCTTCTGTTTTAACTGATACAGTTCTCTGTCCTGCTCCTTCTGTGTTTCCTTATAGTTCCTGAATGCTATATTCTTCTCCCCAACCTTCCCCACCACCTCTTTTGAGAACCATAGTGTTTTTTTCTTTCATTTTGCTTTGTTTAGTTGCTTCACACAAAGGCTTGTTGCGCCTGTGATGGCAATTTTGATGTTTCCCCATTGTTCTTCCACCCCTCCTTCTTGCCTGTTTGCTAGTGCTTTTCTGAGACACTCCCCTTTTGACAAAGTCAGCCATCCTAAAGTCTAGTACCCTCACTTTTGTATGACTTGACTCTACGGCTGTGTTTATCGTGAACCACTCCGTTTGGTGGTCACTTGTTCCCAGATGGCTACCCACTTCTAGATCTGAGATCCTCTTTCCGTCCCTGTTTCAGAGTACCAGGTCTAAGGTTGCTCTCTCCTGAGTGGGTTCCAACACTAGCTGTTTGAGGCATGCCCCATGTAGGGCGTCGAGAATTACCCTGCTTTTGGATGTGTCTGCAGCAAAAGTGCTTCAGTTAACATCTGGCATATTCAGGTCCCCCATCAACAATATCTCCCCTTTTTCTGCCATCCTAAGGATGCCTTCTATCATTTCCGTGTCCATTTCCTTCCTGAGACGGAGGTCTGTACACAACCCCAGTGCAAACTGTGGTACCATTTCCAGTCTTCAGGGTGACCCACAGTGCCTCCTCTCCTCCTGTTTACCCATTGCTTTGATCCCTTCCCTTAAATACAGAGCTAGTCCTCCTCCTCCTCTTCTACCCTCCCTGTCCCTCCTGTAGGCTGTGTACCCTAGTATGTTGACATCCCAGTCATGGTTTTCTATGTACCATGTTTCTGTGACTGCCACGATATCCAGATGTCCCTCTTCCATCAAGGCCACCAGTTCGGGGAGCTTGTTACCGGACTACAGGCACTGGTACTCATTACCCTCCATTTTTTGATGGCCTTACCCCTTTTTGCCCCATCCCTGTCCTTACTGACTTTGCCTTTTTCTCCATTTACCCCTGCCCTTCTCCCTATCAACTTCTGTATCTTGGTGTTTACCTCACTAACTACCCTGATTTTTTCTGGGGGGAGGGGTAGGGTTTCCCTGCTCCTTTTCAGTGCCTCCCCTCTTGGCTACTTTAAATGCTTGCCAATGAAGCATTTAAACCTATCATCTAGGATCCTGGTTCCCCTCCTGGACAGATGCAGACCATTGCACCAGTATAGGCCTGTATCCTTCCAGGTGGACCCCCAGTCCCCAGTGAAGCCAAAACCCTGAGCTCTGCACCAGTTTTTCAATCACTGATTGAATCTCATGGTGTGGAGCACCCTAGACTAAGCCATGCCATACATAGGCAGCACCTCCGAGAAGGTTACCATGCGTGCTACTTGTCTAAGACCCCTTCCCAACTCCACAAACTCCCCCTGCACTGCTCTGATCCCTTTCCCAGCCAGGTCCTTTGTTCCTAAGTGGACAATGACATCCAGCTCCCTCCCCTGTGCAGCTGCTCCCGCGATCCTGACATCCCTCAACTTCAGTCCAGGATGCAGCCCCTTCCCAGTCCCATGAGAGGCCATGTATTCACAGTGTTCTGAGCACAATTACGTTGCTGCTGGTAAGTCACAAAGCTAAACATTAGATCACTGGTTTCTATTTTAAAGAGTGCACTTCTACTTGAGGGAGTCCACCTGGGGATGGAGACTGCTCTTGCTTCCTAGCGCTGGGGTATTCTATGGAGTGGGGTGACAATTTCAAATAAGTAACTATACTATGATCATGTGAATCTAATAAACAGTTTGATGCAGACTCTACTGAACTATAACCTGCAGTCTCCTTTCACTAAAGCATCTGCAGATACCTGCAGGGTTATTTAAATAGATCAGTCTGAGTTGCACAAATGGCCCCTCCAAGCTCCATCATCCAAAAGATGCACAGGTCTTTCCATTGCTGTAAGATTTTCAAGTAATAACAGCAGCGTAATCAAGAGTATCACTGCCAAACAGCAGCTGATTCTATTGTTATCTATCATTTTAATCAGTGGCAGTAAACAACGGCAAAACCTGCTTTTAATTAGAAACGCTTTTGCCCAGTTTGTCTATATGGAACTCATTCCTGCTTTTGGTAGTATGCCCACTTCAGAATTTCAAACTTCTTACATACTGTATGCACCCAAGTTGTCCTTACCTGTATGTCCCTTAAACGTGGTAACCAAGCTACTTTTGTCTTGCTCCAGTTTGAGGATGGTCACCTGCCCCGACTGGTCCCCAACAAACGCATGCCTGGTCTCGAAATCAAATCTAAGGGAAGCTGTTAAGGAACACTGGCATAAAAGAGAAATAGACTGTACAGATCTTACTGAAGCATAATTACAATAGAAAAGAAAAGCTCTAGAATATTTCAGTAAAACTTATAACGGTGAGTGACACCTTTTTATGTTTGTTTGTGCACGTGTGCAAAGCAATAATACTGGTGGTGCTCCAGCAGTGTAGGGGCTCTGGAGTTATGTACTCTATAAGCCAATGGATGTAGGCATGCAGGAGGCTTGCTACTCAAAAGCCAGTCCTAAGAAGGCTGATGATGACGGTGTTCAGCTGCCTGATGGGCGTAAACCGTGTAGGATGTAGCTGCACCAATCACACTGGCTTTCCACCTATTAACCAGCTAACACACATTATCATCATCATCATCATCATGACTTTGAACATGAACATCAAGCATCATCATCCCTCCCTGTGTGTTTTTTCCCCAACTTTTAGTGGTTTCTCCGAGTTACAGACAGGAGTCTGAAGAGCATCTCTTCGAAAGCATAAATCAAAGTGGGAAAAAACACTCGGCATGCAGAATGCAAATATAATAGCATCAAATATGTTACCAGCATGTCAATAATGAACAGAAAACACCAGCAATCGTTGATTTAAATGCCCTATTGTTTACGTTCCCTTTAAAATTCTATAATTTTGTACGCAAACATTCGGCATTGACAAATGCTTGTCATTTTCCAGGAATTAGTGTTTTCCCCTTGTTAAAACAAATAAGTATCAGAGTGTATGATGGTGGGAACAAACTGCCATCCCCTTCCTATCTCCACCAGTTCTCTGATGCTGGTGAAAGGTAAGATCCATACAGAAACAAACAGAAAACCACTAAAGATTTTATATAAATATATCCACATATACTGTATATAGTAATTGCAAAAAACTCAGTTAATGCATCAGTTAGGATTTTTATTACAGCGACAAAAGTCTGGAAATTCGGTGTTAGGGTTACCAACCCTACCACCCCACCCTCCACACAACAACAGGCATCGGGTGTGCCTTGGGGTCGTTGGGTCTCTCACCCCATTCCATGTGTAAACAATTCAATTCAGGTTTATTGCAGTAATAACTCCACTGAGCAGACTCATTCAGAAGGAGGTCCTGAGAACATGTATCAGAAAAATATCGGAGGACACCAAAATCGCATCTCAGTGCGGTGCTGAAAATCGAGCAGACTCAAGAGACCGTTAGGCCTATTCTGCTGCCATTTTAGTATGTTAGTATATAGAGAGAAATGACAAGGCATAGTACATACTGTCATAGTTCATAGGATTAACACTGGGTACAAATACATTATTTACATGACAGATATGATATTTACAAGGTAACTTCTGGTACATTGCAGACTAACAGAGGTGGAAGTCTAGTGAATTTGGCACAAGGAACTAATATGCGAGAGGAATAAGCAAGGGACTATGAGGGTGGTAGAAGGAGGAAAGGGGAGAGTGAGAGGATAATGGGGGGCGGGAATCAGGAGAAGAAGAGGGAGAAAAGAGGGTGCCAGGCGACAGGGAGAAGTCGGGAGGATAGGAGGAGTGCTGGAGAAAGTTGGGGAGTAGTGGAAATGGATGGGGTAGAAGGGTGGCAGGGGCGCGTGGGGAAAAGGAGGTAAAAAGCATGTGACAAAGGGGTAGGATGGGAGTGAAAGGAAGAGACGGTGGGGGTGGATAAGAAGAGGCCAAGGTGAGAAAATACATGGGACAAGGCTAGGACTTCTGGCAGCTGTAGATGCCTTTCATTTTTCTAACGGTTAAGGCTTTGAAGAAGCTAATTGGTACGAGATTGGATAGCTTAACAAGCTTAATCAAGCTGAGATGGTACAGTATAGGAGAATGGGGTGAGAGTTAAGCCTGACGACCCCAAGGCACACCCGACGCCTGTTGGTGTGTGGAGAGTGGGTGGGGGGTGGTGGTAGGGTTGGTAACCCTAGCACCAAATTTCCAGACTTTTGTCACTCTAATAGAAACCCGAACTGATGCATTAGCAGGATTTTTTTGCAATGAATTTCCCTTTTTTTGAGATAGTATAACAGTATCCTTATTTTGCACATATGTATGTAGGTGTGGAAGCGCAGGGCCCTCTGGGCACTGTGCTTCCATGTGTTGAACAGCAGTGACCAAATTGTCAGCATAGCCATCTTATTATCCCAGCTCATGTACCTCGGTAGAGAAATTGAAAAATGCAAGGCAAAACATAATTATGCACAACTGCACTGCCATTCTGTGCCACAGGTACGAAAACACATTTCGGCAGGATGTGCAAATGACAGCAGTACTATTTATGAGATGGTGCAGAAAATGGCTATGCTGAAAATCTGGCGCAAACGATTGAAAAGTATCAAAGTTATGCACGTGTAGAATAAATTCAATGGACGCATGTAACTTAGGCATTTTTAGGAATTTTGTCACCTTATTTTCAAAATGGCCTTTGGGATCCCACTTCATGAACACTGCCACTGTTATTTCTTTAATCTGTCCCAAAAGGTGATTTCACACAACAAACACACCACTCTACCGCAGTAGCGAAAACACATTTTGGGCAGGATGTGAAAAATTACAGCTGTACTGTTCATGACGTGATATGCAAAATGGCAATGTTGAAAATCTGGGTGACAATCTAAAAACTGGCAAAGTTATGAAGCGCATAGAAACATTTCAGCGACCACATGTAACTCAGGCATTTTTGGTATTTTGGCACAAATTTTCAACATAAACTCTGATACCCACCTCATGAACACTGGCACTGTCATTTCATTAACTGGTCCTGAAAAGGTGATTCCATGCAGCGACGCCAAAATCACCTTCGGGTCCGATTAACGAAACAACAGTGACAGTATTCATCGATGAGGTCTAAAAGCCCATGTTGAAAATTTGGTGTAAAAACTGCCAAAATGTCTGAGATATCAACATAAGTTCAAAATGCCATAGACAGCTATTATATGGCACTTACCTTGATTTTTCAGTTCGCGGTTCAGCTTTCAGAGTGCAGACGTGTCCCGTCAACAGAAGATGGCACCGATGGCCTCTGGTGGTAAGTACAGGGCAAGGGGGGTGTAGAGAGGTGGGTTGCTCAGTTGGAGGGTCGGGATGGGGGAGGAGGACTGGAGGAGATGACGAAGGGTCGTTTATTCTTTCTAGGTGTTATTAAAAAAAAAAAAAAACAGACGTTGGGGGACTGTTTTGTTTTTTGACAGGTATAAATGACAATATATTGGGACACTGGGGGTGGGTCCCCAGTGTCCCACAGTACTGGGGAGTACACAGCATAACTGGAACACTGGAAGTAGGCTACCCAGTGTACCACACTGTTTTGGGGGGTCATGCAATACAAGGATTGGGCACCCTCATGTTGGGAAAAATAAAAAAAAGGACAATTTAAAATAAATCTTTCAGTACACTGGGGTAGGCTCCCAGTGACTAACTCAGCTGGGGGTTGGTTTTCTGCCGACATGGGGATTGAGAACCCCAATGTTGGCAGAAGCATTAAAAAAATTGAGACACTGGGAGTGGGCTCGCAGTGTCCCACAGTGCAAGTGTGTGCTGTGTGTTTTGGGGGTATTCCTTACGCCATGGGGCACGGGCACCATGATGTCAGCAGAAATATTTTTAATAAATAAAACATGCCTTGGCCCCTTAGAGGCACTAAAAGGTGAAAACTCCCTTTATTAGGTAAACACCAACATTGGGGTTTATGTAAAGGGAGCAAAATTCTGATTCAATATTATTTAGGCCAGCAAGTGTCAGAAAATTTTTTTTCCTGGGGCCAATGGGTTTCCCCATTCAAGTATTGCTGCAAACTGTGGCAATTTTCACAAAAGCAATGATTACCCGCAATTTGTGGCAGCTTTCGCATAACAGTGCCGGTGGTTGTGCGAAAATTGCTGGAATTTGTGGCAGTTTCACAAAAGAAGTGCCGCAAACTGTGGCACTACAAATGGTCGAAACTCAGAAAACCTATTTCGGACACTATTTTGGAAAACTAATGTCAGGATCATGTTCCTCGGGCCCGATTAGGTAAACACAACTGCTGGTGTTTACCAAGGGCGAATATATTTTGAATTACAACGCTTTTTTAGCCGTCTCTAACTGGAAACAAGATGGCGGGCGGTACTAAAGTGCAAAACCCATTTGTGTGTCAGTGGCTCACAAAGCAGAAAGTGCTTTTCTGAGGTGGACATATATTTTCCCCATAGACTATAATCGAAATTGTAAACTTTAATAACTTTTGAACGGATTCATATTTTCTCACCAAACCTTCAAAAGGCACATCAGTGACCCAGATTCCATATACCCTGAAAATTTCAGACCAGACCCTCAACCATTTAGGCCGTAGCCCAGAGCAAAGAATTTGTCAGCCTCATACATCTCCTAGCAATGTGAATATGTGGCAGAAGGTACCAGGTACAGACCAGAAAAGCAGACTGTTTAATGGCCTTGCCCCTCCTTTTGCTCATAAAGGCAAAAGGCTTTGCATAATATGCAAAGAGCTTGCTCTGATCACCACCTCAAATCTGAATGCTAAACCCAACTGCCACTGGGTAGTGGGGACAGAGCATAACCCTGCTGCTGCTGCATTGCATTTTGTGGAAGAAGTCCAATATATTGATTGTAAGAAATTATACATTCAAAACTACAGATTACACTTGTATTTTCTGTCAAAAATGTCATGACTTGATAACAGCAGACAATATAGCGAATTAACAAAATAAAAGAAAACTGCAAACCAAGTATGCACCACCCCAGCACCCCCAATGAAAATCCTGGATCAAACACTATCAGACTGCAAATCCAGTGCCAGTGTCGGACCTAAATTTTATGCTGGGGGTGCTGAAGGTAGTGCATGCTTTATATGCAGGATTTTTTGTTTTGCTTTTTAATCCTTTATATTGTCTGCCGCACACATAAATCACTTACCAAGTATGAGGGTAGGTTAGCAAGCAAAGAACAAACTCCAGAGTGCATACTTCCTGTTAGTCAACATTAGGAACAACAGGCACTTGGTGACTGAGAAAAATGTAGTGAGGACCTAGGGATCTTCCCACTACGACAACCATGCTAGGAGGTAGCCCTGTAGTTCTTAGGACATAGAGAAAAACAGAAAAGAACACTTCAGTTATGGATGAAAAGTTGCTTAAACGTTGTGCAGACACCAATGTTTGAGGCTGGCCTGGAGGCATGGAGGGAGGGGGCGCTGGCGCCTTACTTCCTGCCACGCCAGCAACTGGGTTTGGGAAAGGACTCTGATCACCAGTAGGCAGGAGAGGATCAAGTGTCCAGGGAACAACTTTCCTCTCCTAGCTTAACACTGCCACCAGATGGTAACAGCACAGTGCGGCGGCAAGAAGGGAAGGGACTGTGGGAATGTAATGTGTGTGTGTGTGTGTGTGCTTCCACACACACGCTACATGTAACACGGTGGTGGGGGGGAAGAAAACTGAAAAAAGGAGAAGTTGGGGGCTTAATGAAGCCTTGCCTGCTCGTCTCCAAGTCCACATCACCACTCGAAGCATGCAGAGGGTCCGCTCTGGATTCAGGGCGGGACAAACCAGGTAGCCAGGTGGTCAATGGCTACTTAAAAAACTGGTCTGGCTACCATATTTTGAAAGCTATTGGCCAACTTGGCTACTACAAAGTAATTTTTCAGCCCTTAAAAGGTGACATTACAAATATTGGTTTGGCCACCAGATTTTGAAAGCTAGTGACCAAACTGACCACCGACTCAAAATCTGATTTGTCCCACCTTGGATTACTGTACTGGGTGGAAGATGGCCTTCCTTCCTCTGGCCCTGCCATGAGGGAATTCATGGGGACATCAGACCAAGGTGAGTCCCACGGATGGAGGTTGATGACTTGGGGAGCAGGGACAAGGCTGATTAGCTGTCCCAGACTATGGTGGCATAAAAATTTTTCTGGAAAAAAAACAGTGTTCTCGGTTGTGTCACACTTACTGTCTACCTGTAAGTACAAGATTATACATCTGGTTTAATGACAGTGAACACCAGTCAGCCATATGGGATGGAATATGCACCAAAATGTAAAATGACGTACCTTTACATAAAGGTCAATTACTCCACAACATTTGATGACAACCAACTTAGCCATGTTGTAGAAATTACTGTAATTAGAATTTGAAAAAAATGTCTGCTAGGCAACTAACTCAATACACACCAAAATGTGATTGGCAACTCAGTCACTGAAAAAGTAGCAGACCAAATGAATGAACATACACAGTAATAAACCTGGTGACCGAATGAATGAAAACACACAACAATGAGGTAAAATAAATCTGGCCCTTCCTTAAACTTTGGACCCCTTGTCTGGTAAGTGAGGCTGAGACCTGAAGCTACCATAAAAAAAAGTCTCTTCTTCTGTTCTTCATTTTTCTCGCGTTTGCAGCTCCTTCAGTTCTGAGTACTGAAGCCACATCAGTTCATATTCAACACTAGCCACTGGTGCAACCATTGCAAGCTGATATTTTCAAACTCTGGAAACACACCTGGATCTCTTTCAGTACAACCTCCACAAACTGCTGGAATGCCTGAGATTGTTAATAATCATTTGAGACCATGATCTGTTTTTGTAAAATTAATTCTGTTTTTGCTGATTATGTAGCTAAGTCAGAAAAGTTGAAGTGCTGCAGAATTCTGTCTAGAGACTCTTCACCATAGGTACTGAAATCATCTGGCTGTTGTTTCGAAACTGCCGCTCTCTTGGGTTCTAAGACGTAGAAGCAGCTTATTTTGTCTAAGGTTTCTTGGGGGTAACATCTGTCTAGTTCATCCATTAAAGCACTGATATATGTGCTCTTTAAGTTATCAAAAGCTGGTCTCTGAGTGTTAATGTCAAAGGATTTATCACCTTTGTACTTACTGCCTTTAAGATCAGTATCGAAAAATTGTTTCCGATTGACCAGGGTTTCCAACTGAAGACCTTACAGCCTTTTTTGTACTCGTGACCATTGGTAGCACAATGGAGAAATTGAGATTTTCCCTTTGCAAATGTATAGAAAGAAAAACAATATGTGACAAGATGTCCAGCATTACATGAGAAAGAGCCACAAAATTAAACTGACGTACAGACTGCAACAATCCTTTTGTTTTGTCACTGTTGGTGGACTGGATGGCGCATATGTTCTAACACATTTCTTAATGATTTGAGAGTCCTACACGAACAGACACTGCACCATAAATGGACAGCACCTGCCCTGCATGAGGCGGACAGTATTTCAGATCTGGTTCTTCCAGCTGTTTCTGTAGTTCATTCAATTTGTTACTTCTGATAGCGGAATTACTGAAAAAAATGAAAATGGACCTCAAGTCTCGTTTATATTTTTTCACTTGTTCCATGGACTGAGCTGTATCACTGGCACACAAGATCAACCAATGGGCTGTGCAGTGTATGCCAGTCAATTCAGGGTTATAATCAGTTCGTAGTTTGTATACTACACCTTGACGACACCCAGTCATAACTGATGCTCCATAAGCACAGAGAGCAGCAAGTTTTTTGTTTTGTTTTTACCTGTAAAGCCCTGTTATTCAGAACATAAAAGTGCCCTGTAAAAGTCGCCTTTCCATTAATAACTTCCACATTGCACTAAAAGCGATATATGGGGTACTGGTGTCTAAGTATCATATGTAAATTATTAAGTTTCTTGTTATTGCTAATGTTTACGGACTCATCCAGTATCAAGCTTACCACCGGGCTATTCTTCACAGCAACATCCAACTTCTCCACCATGGTCTGTGCAATGGCCTCATACATTTCAGACAGTCCAGCTACATTCATGTAGGTACCGTAAGTCCCATCTTCTCTGAAGTCATCAATGAATGGACACTCCATTTCCTTGAGAACTGAACGCTGTATTTTTTGTACCTGCACCTGCATATTTCATATCACCATTTTCTCTCCATGCCCTGTACAGTGTTTCAGTACTGTGTGATGGCCAGACTATACTTGGTCGTGGTACAGCACCAAGACATGTACATTTCAAACTGGAGCAATTAAACGCTTCAGCTACATAGTAAACTCATGGATGCTCCTGGGGCTGCTCCTCACATCGTACATCATTCTCAGGACAGCTGCGGGAGGTTGTGGGGGCACCGCTAGGGGCACTTGGCTTTAAAATGCCAGTGAGGAGGTAAGTAGGATCAACACGATAAATTCTAAATAAAACAACGCATGTAAGTAATAAAAAACAACTCTTTGTGAAAATGCTAATCAGGGCCCCCTTCACACTATGGAGGGGTCCAATTTTAGGTGGACGTTTCCCTTTAATTCTTGTGGCTGGAGTCCTGTTACAGGGACTTGTACGTCTACCGCACCTTCTTCGTGCAGTCTTTTTTATGGTACTCCTGAGTGGCCTCTTGCACATTTGGTTGCTATTTTTCTGTCAATTACGATGCATGTTGTGCCATGTCACAATTATTTTTTTTTAATCTAAGTACATGGTACACAGCCCCAGGTTATGGACCTTCCCAACCATTTCAGCTGTTTCACAGTTCTCTTGTGACACAAAAGTTCTTTTTTTCTGCTTTTTATTCTTTTATAATAAAATTGCAGCTTTTCTTGGAACACACCCAAGTAATGGACCTCTCCACCCAGTTGTTCCCCACTGTTGTCTTCTTTCTAGCAAAAAATGTTTTCTTTTTAATTTAAAACTCCAGTTTTTCTTGGGACATGCCCAGGTAACAGACTTTCCCACCCAGTTGTTGCCCCATGGTTGTTTTCTTTCCAGCAAAATTTTTTTTTTTGTCTTTTATTAAAACTCCAGCTTTTCTTGCAATACACACACACACCCAAGTAACAAACCTTCCTGTCTTCTTTCTGGTAAAAGTTTTTTCTTTCTTTTATAAAAACTCCAGCTTTTGTTGGGACACACCCCAGTAATGGACCTTCCCACCCAATTGTTTCCCCATGGTTGTCTTCTTTCTTGCAAAGTTTTTTTTTTCTTTATTTATAAAAAATCCAACTTTTCTTGCGACACACCCTAGTAACAGACCTTCCCACTCAACTGTTTCACCATGCAGCTGTCTTCTTTCTTGCAAAAGTTATTTTTAAATGTTCTGTTTATTTTTTTCTTCTTTTATAAACAAATCCAGCTTTTCTTGGGACAACCAAGTATTATTCTTTTAATAATGAATCCAGCTTTTCTTGGGACACACCCAGGTCACAGACATTCCCACCCCTTTCAGTTCTTTCCCTACACAGCTGTCTTCTTTCCTGTTACGTTCTTTTTATTTTTTCTGTTTTCTTTTATTCTTTTACAATAAAACCAGCTTTTCTTTGGACACGGTCACACCCAGGTAAGAGACCTTCCAACCCAGCTGTTTCCCACACACTTCTTTTTTCTTTCACAAAAAGTCCAGCTTTTCTTGGGACACATCCAGGTGACAGAACTTCCTACCCCTCTGTTTCCCCTAACCAAACTGTTGTCTGGCAGCAAATGATTTGGAGTTGGTCCAGTCCCATCCTCCTAGAACCAAGTTTTATTGTTTTTGTTTATTTTTACCCTGGCATGCTTAATCTTCTTTTTTGTACGCACTTTGTCAGCTTCAGAGTGACAACAGCAAGTTGGGCAGCTTTTTTTTTTTTTACTGCAGCCTGTTGATGGTAACCCCCTCCCTCCAGTCAAACCATAAAAAAAATTCTTCTCTCCCTAGGTACCCTTATTTCGAACTGCTTAGGCTCCCCCTTAATTTCTTACAGTAGTTTTGTTTGGGCCAGACACCCCTTTTATTTGTCACTCACCACACCTTTTAGCTCAGTATTTTGCGTTTTCATTCATTCGGCTGCTTTTCAGTGACTGTCACGTCACATTATCTCTCTGCCTGATGCATCACATTTTTTTCCAGTTTTTCTGTAGTTTTCAACGATGGCCACCGACTGATTGAGTGATCCTGGCTGCCACAGGCATCAGCCGCACTTGTCCCTCCGTTTCCTGCCACCATCACCACTGCGTCTATTTTTTTTGGGTAACCGCTTCTTTTCTTTTTTACTTGGTTAATGATGGGCAGACTGGATGGGCCTTGAGGTCCCCTTATCTGCCATCAACTTCTATGTTAAATTGTTTCCAACTGAAAGTAATGGATCTGACTCTTTCACTGCCACCGCTGTAGCCAGCAGTCATTCTCATCATCGTCTCTTACTTTTTTTCTCTTCCGTCGACTCCTCGTCTCCTCCCTTGACCTGTGCGCCTCACAAAACGGTGGCTCCTGCTCCTAATGCTGCGTGTCTCTCTCCAGTCCCTCTACGTGCATCAGTCTCACACAAGCAGTGGAGGTACAAGAGAAGCAAGCACACCAGACCACGAGGGAGCGGAATGTAAGTCTGCACACTAGACCACCAGGGAGGACCCCCCTCCAAAAAAAAAAAGAGACAGGGAATGGCAAAATGCCACAGAAGGCACTCAACGGCATTTTGCCATTACACTAGGAGGCTGCACAGTGCATATGGGGTTGTCCCTTCTCAAGAGCTCCAGTCCACTAAGTTGTGGAAATGAGTAAAAGCAGGACCCCACTGGAAATAAGATGTTGCATATCAGCTTTGTTAATCAGGGTAAATAAATTACTTACACACACACACACACACACAAGCTTTCAGGTTCACACATGATCTTTCTTAAGGTAATGAATGGGAAGGAAAGAAATGGGGAACACTGTAAGATGTTCTTCACCTGAAGAAGGGCCTGGTGCTACATGAAGGCTTATCCATGAAAAATTATTTGGTGGTTCAATAAAAGGTATCAGGTTACCTGCTTCGTCTGTCTGTACAAGCACAGTTTTACTACTTACCAGTAACAATAGATCTTTAGGAGAATCTCCTCCACCGAGCCAGACATTGAGCTATAAGCCCTCTGTGCTGGGACCACTCAGACACTTTGCCTAGCTGAGGCTGTATACACTGGCATACACATCAGTGCCACCTATATAATGTTAGCAGCCCCACACTGCCCCAGTTTTCCACTAGAGACAAGCTCAAAGTTGTACTATATCGACATGACTGGCAGACCAAAATCCCAACCAGGCCAACAGGAGAGGTGGCGGTTTAGTAATATAGATCCCCATTAAAGAGGTACAGAAAGAAGAAGACCAAGCATGCAGTCATGGGTATGTCTTTTAGAGTATTCCACCAGCAAATACAAAAGAGGGAAGGTGGGTGGGAATGCTGTGGATCTATGGAGGAGATTCTCTTGAAGATCTACTGCTACTGGCAAGAAACCAAACTATATTCTTGGAGGGGAATCTCCCCCATAGAGGCATACAGTACATACTGGATGATTCCCAAGCAGTTCAGCAATGCACAGCTGGAGGACAGCCAGGCAGTGAGGACAGTTAACTCAGCTGGCCATGAAAAGGCAAGGTCAAAGCCCAGATACAAACTGTAATGTTTAGTAAAACATGAGACACTACCTTGGAAAGGAATCGAGGATAGGTAGAAATCCAATTCTGATGAGCATTAAGGTACAAGAGATCCATAACTAGTGCCTGCAGCTCAGAAACCCTCCAAGCTGAGGTGATGGGCACCGCAAAGGTGTTTTTCATGTAAGGGAGTGAAGATCACAGGTGGCAGCCCGTTCAAATGCAGCATGACTGAGGGACTTTAGAACCAAGTTAAGGTCCAACACTGTGATCAGGCAACGGAACAGGAGAAGTAAATGCAGGAAACTCTTAAGGAACCTAAAAGTTATCTCCAACTGAGCAACAGTCTTGCCCTTGAAGAGGCTATGAAAGGGTAAATGGCCAAAGATCTAATGTCACTAAAGTGTACTGCAGGCTATAACGAGGCACTGGAGTTGGGCAAAACACAATGGGCTGGACAGGATAAACGGTCTAGTGGTGAGAGGCACACCAGATACTGAAGCGTTTCCATCTGGAATGAGTGTGCCAGGTAGATGGCTTTCTAGCCACTAAGAGAACATCAGCAGCCACTGTAGAAACTGAAGCAGGACAGTTTAATGTATTCAGGAGCCAGGCATGCAGTTGCAGTGATGGAGCGTCTGGGTGCAACAGGAGCCTTACTTCTGGAGGAAATGGGACAGATGTTTCCACTGCAATTTGCCAGAGCAGAGAGAATCAAATTTTTCTGGGCCAGAAAGGAGCCATAGAATCAGTTTCTGGTTCCACCTGTAGCTTTACCAGTATCCACTGGATTACAATGACTGGAGTAATGGGTAGAGATACCTTCCCTTCCAAGAGACGGAAAACTCGTCTTGCCAGCAAACCCCAAACCCTGAAGCAAGTGAGCAGAAACATAGTAGTTTTGCACTGTACGAGGATACAAAAAGATCCAACTCTGGTTGACCCTGTCAATCAAAGAGCTAGGCGAACACACACTGTCCAGCAGATCCAACTCATGGGACTGAACTACCCAATTCCTAAGAGCACCCACTAAGATGTTCAGGCAGTCTGGTAGAAAAGTGGACAAAATGTGTACACTGTGGGTCAAAGCCCTCTCCCAGACCCATATCCCTTCTCTGCAGAGAGAGTAGGAATGGCCCCGAATGTGTGCGGTACAGGCCTGTAGGCCAAAAAGAACAGCCCTCATCTCCAGAATGTTGATCTGGAGAGAGCAGTCAGAAAGGGATCGAACACCCTGGGTCTTGAGTGCACACAGATGAGCCCCTATCCCATTTCAAAAGTGTCCATGGTAAGGACTTCCTGGGGAACTGAAGGAGGAACAGAGTCCCTCGCAGGAGATGGAAGCAGTCCTGCCACCAGCATAGATGCTACTCTATTGGTGATAGGCAGGAAATTAGGTAAGCCAGGGTTGGGTAGCCTGGGTCCACTGGACACATGAGCATCCACTGGGGAATGCACATTTTCTGGCAGGCCAGTGGGACAGTCACAATGGCAGCTGCAGTAAGACCAGAAGTCTGAGCATGAACCTTGCAGTGATCCAGTCAAGCAATCAAGGTAACCTGAATGATCACAGTAGAGGCATGGTTCTCTGGGAGGAATGTCACTGCCCTAGTGACATCTAAAACTGTGCCAATCACTGACCAGACTGCTGAGTTAATATAATGACTGGCAAGTCCAGTACAATGTTTGTATCACCAAATTCCAGGAGGAGACCTTAAGAAGCCAATCATTCAGGTAGGGAAATACATACAGGGTCTCGAAGTATAATGCCACAGCTGCGATAGCTAAACAACTGATAAAGACCCACAGTGTGGAGGATAGGCCAAAGAGCAAAACATGACAGTGGTAGTGCTGGCCCTTAAAGGGGAACTGTCATCAACAGGGTTTCTTAATGTCTCAAAGTCCATAAAAAGCTAATTTGAGTGAGCCATTGTATTTATGTGTGAGTCCCTGCAGTTAAGAGTTACTCATATGTAAATCAGTCTGTAATCATGGGCTGGGGATAGCCATGTGTTTTAGGCTCCTGACAGGAAATTATGTCGCCGAGGAATATGGCCCTCCATTTACTGTAGGTTGAACAGGAAATCATCTGTTTGATTAAGTGTGTTTTAAGGTGTTATTACAACACTTCCTACATTTATAATAATTGTTCTGTATGTGGGTGGCCCAGCCAGGCAAACATTTTTGAGTAGACCCCACACCAAGAGTTTACAGTTCAATATGTGTGGCTCTATGGAGGGAGATGTAATTGAAGAAGATCAATATGGCTACAAAAACTATCATAATAAGTGGTGAGCAATTTTTTCGTATGGGCTCAACCAGTTATTATTTGCCACAATAACCCAGCTGGTTATTACAACAGACACGTGCTGCCTCAGAGTCTGTTGGCATACGAGCTTCACTGTCACACCACAGCTGCTGTCACTTTCACTTCCGCTGCAGCTGTGACCGGACATGTTCCTGTTACAAACGGGTGTACATTCAAAGACTTTTGTTTAGAACCGTCTGTTGGACTTTTTTCCCCAAGGAATCTAAATGTTTAAAATGTTGTGCCACAAGCACTGCATATTTCAAATTAAAACCCAAGTTTAAAAACATTGACTTTTTGTTTGCTTCTCGGACTGCTGTTCACCTGTTTTGCAGTTTCTTAATCCAGTCACCATAATTCTCTCCTTAAGAATGGTCACATGTGTTCCGTACAGGATACTCCAATTATGTTTTAATGTTTAAACATCCAGTGTTGAATCCTGCTTTCTTACTATGCCATGGTTAAGTTTTTATCATTTCTGGTTGAAAAAACTTGCTCACCAGAAATTATAAAAATAAAGCAGTAGGGGGGACACTGTGGAGCCCGAGCTGAACAGTCGTGGGTCACGTCGGCTCTCAAGACTTTTACTTTCAAACTTATATTTTACAAACTTTCAGAGTACTAAAATAATACATCTAAAAATGTATATATGTTGAACATTTGTTTGGTAGCGCAATGGGGGGCTTGTTTTATGGTTAGATGCGACTAGATAGTAAATAAAAGTACAAAGGGCACTAGAGACGCAGCTGTGTCCCCTTAGGTGCACTACCCCTAATAACACGTGCAAATGAACACAGGAACATAGGAATTGTGTTGGCAGATGGGGACCGCAAGATACATCTAGTCTGCCTGTGTTTTTGACCCTCCTATTTAGGCTGCACCCTGATGTGTCCACAATGTCTGTCCCATGCAGTTTGAACTGCGTACTGTCTGGATTCCTCCACCTTTTGAGGTAGGCTGTTCCATGGGTCTATGACCCTTTCTGTAAAGAAGTACTCCTGAGGTTGCTATGGAACTTTCCTCCCACCAGACACATGCTGTGCCCCCTTGTATGCGCATTTCTGTTTTGCTGGAAGAGGTTTCCTGCTTGTGTTGTGTTGATTCCCTTTACGTACTTCAGTTTCGTTCATGTCTCCTCTGTTCCTTCTCTGCTCAAGGGTGTACAGATTTAATTTCCTGACTCTTCTGTCGTATGACTCATGATGCAGTCCATGCACCATCTCTGTACTGTCTCCAGGTAGTCCATGTCATTTTTGAGGTGGGGCCTCCAAAACTGACGCAGTACTCTACATGTGGCCTCACCAAGGACCTGTAGAGAGGAATGATAACCTCGCTCTTTCTACTTGTAATTCCCCTATGCATCCAAGGATGCCACTCATCTATGCTGGCTTTTCACACTGTTTTCCAACCTTTAAGTCATCCATGATGACTACTCCGAGGTCTCTTTTCTGTTTTGTCTCCTCTAACTGTTGCCTCCCAGTGTGTACTTTATCCCTGGGTTTCTTTTCCTATATGCATAACCTTGCACTTCTTGGCATTAAATTTCAACTGCCAATCCCTGGACCATTCCTCAAGCTTTTCAGTTCTGCTTCCATACCTTTTGATCCTTCCTGCGTCTACTCTGTAGCAGAGTTTTGTGTCATCTGCAAACAGGTAAACCTTCACCTTCAAGTCGCTTGCAATATCCCCGATGAATATGTTAAAGAGGATCGGTCCCAGCACAGACCCTGTGGAATGCCACTGGTTACTTTGCCTTCCCTTGACAGTGATCCATTGACAAGCACTCTCTAAATCCTATCTTGCAGCTAGCTGTTGATCCAGTGATCAAAGTAATCAACATCAGAATAACAGTAGGTTGCCCACGGCCAGAATGGCGTTTACATGTTGGAAAATGTTTGCAGATACTGAGACATTTTTTGCTACATTGCTAGGTCTCAGAAAGTTAACAGTACCTAACGACTGAGTAATTATAGAATTGTTTTTACAGTATGTACGAATTTGCATAGCACCAATAGCACTTGGGGGCAATGGATAAACAGTTTCACATGCTAAGAAAGTTATGGAATAGATAATGGCCATGTGTTCTTGGGCTGTT
Source organism: Neoceratodus forsteri (assembly GCA_016271365.2). NCBI lineage: Eukaryota > Metazoa > Chordata > Ceratodontiformes > Ceratodontidae > Neoceratodus > Neoceratodus forsteri. Next base: position 705,265,409 of record CM057459.1, on the reverse strand, counting down.
TTCTCACAGCAGTCGGTAGAAATTTCTGGTAAAATGATAAACAGACATCTTGTTAACCCTCCTATAGTGGTTTATTAAGTGAGGGACACTGACTCCCATATACAATGAAGTCCTTTCTCTTCCTGAAGTATGTAATACATAAGGTTGTTCCTTGCACGAAACAGTGTATATGTATGTATGCGAGTTATTCTATAAAACTGCATAGAATATGAATATATAAAAAAATTAAAGCATGGAATGGCACTCGAATTTAATACACACCCATGGGTGTGATGCTGTTATAAACCCCTCGAGCTTCGCTCTCAGGGTTTATGTAGCATCACACACCTCGAAAGTGTGTATTAAATTTCGTCATTACTCTACCCTATGCAATATTCTCTATGTAATTGAGAATAATCTCGATGGATTACTGTCTGTTAAAATAAATACAAAAAACAGGTTATATATACAACCTGAACACATTTTCTGTGAAGATTCATCTGTAGACAACTTGTTGATCTTTATAAAGACCTGCACCAGATGATTTCCATAATGATCTGATGGAAAGACTTTGTTCAATGAGTGTGTGTTATGCTCCTGACCTGCAATTTCTGCTACACAAATATTTTTCATTATTTCAGTTGTCAGTAAACAGTACATCTGTTTATGAAAAGGATTTCATATTTTGCACACCAGTTGCTCACTTAGCACTCAGCAGCTCTATAGCTTAAGCACTTGTCTTAGTTTAGCTGGATACCATTACCGCTCAGTTCATGGCAGTGTAGTACAAAACCAGGTTACAAGAAGGATATGTTCACCTCAGAACACACCCAACTACTTGGGGAGTGATCGGGAGGGTTGAGAACACCACAGAGGTTTTGCAAAGGATACTGTAGACAGGAAGCTGAAGCATTTGTCCGATAAGTACCTAACCGTTGCCCACTCTCTGAGCAGTGCCACGTGAAGGCCTTGTCCTGCCCCGTACTCAAGACCCATTCCATTTCCAAGATGAACAGAACCATAGTCACTCTGCTTTGGTGAGCTGTAGAAACCACAGGTCAGTGAATGTTAGCACCGCTGATACATTACAACATACAAAATGCTACATGGAAAAAAAGACAAAGGATCCATCTTGTTTGTCTCCTGCCATCCAAACAGCTGTACAGTTTAGTACTATGAATGATGTGGCCATTGCTTAAAGCGGACGTTAGAAGAACATTTTTCACTGCATAGTTTTTTTTTATTAGTAATAAATGTATTTCTAGTGAAAACGACAATGTACCCATTTTTCTTTTCATTGTATTTCACATAACTGCTCTCTGGCTGTGCCACCAGATATAAATTAATCATTATGGTGTGGTGCTGTGCTGTTTACCATTGAATACTATATGCTAGCACCCTCTGCTACATCCACAGCATGAACCTAGTATGTTAAGTTGAAAAGAGACCTCAAGGGAAGGACTTTTTAAAAATTGCTATTGGTGGCCATCTTTAATGACTTGAGCCATTAAAGAGCTGACATACTACCTAAAAGTAATCTTGTTTTTTAAAAGCTGTTAACTATCACCTTTTATAACTGAGGTACTTTTTTCTTTTTGATTTGGTTAATTAGATGATTTCTTACCTGATATGTGATGAGTGGAACAGCATTCTGCCTGGCGGCTGACCTATCTAGTTCTTTTCCTTCCACTACATCACCAGCAGTGTGACCTCACTGACTGTGACATCACAGCTGCTGAGCACAGTCAGTGAGATCACAGTGCTGATGATACAGTAGGAGGAATAAAACTAAATACATCAGCTACCAGGCAGAGTACTATTCCAAACATCCAGCATAATACTATCTCACAGAAAATTTTCTGATGCACAAAAGAAAAAAAGAACACTACATCAGAAATAAAACGTTACAAATGAATACCTCTTAAAATGTGTAATATTTTCCTGTCTGCTATTTTTGGTACCACTAGCTCTTTAACTATAAACGTAGTATAAGAAGCTGTTTTTAAAAATATCTGAGAAAATAAAAATATGCTGACGATAAATCTAATTCTGTCAGAAATCTGTAAATGCAAAAAAAACAGATGAGATTTTTAGCTAACAAATACCGTTGCTTTAATGCCAAGGGCTCTGAGTAAACTGTTATGGCCCGTGGCACTATGAACAGGAAAAACGCCAGTAACGGAAACCTTTGGGAGCCAGAAGACGAGTGATCCAACCATTTCTCTCCAGCATATGACATATGCACCTCATCATACTCCATCTAAATACTATGCCCAGTAATGTTATTTACGCAATAACACATGACAAAGCATGGGTTACTAGAAGATTTATCCACACCTTGTGTGATGCATCACAAGCAACTGAGTGACAAAGTGAATTTCTGAGGAAATTGCATAAGGTATTGGGCTTCACAGCCCAATACCTTACGCCAGCGTGAGCCGATTTTTCCTAAAATAGTATAATATCCTAATACAGTAGAGTGGTGGCTTTCCTTTCCATCTCAGATTGCTTATAGCTTCATAAAACGTCTTTTAAAAAACGCCCCATAGACTCATACAGGGCTTGCCCCCCCCACTCTCCCTGCTCACATGTCACAAAAACAATGAGCACGGAGGCGGAGCAGAGCCAGTAGGAAGCTGGAAGGGATCGGCTGGCGGTGGCTACGGAGCCAGTTACGATCCCTTCACTAAGTCCACAGAGTGAGTAAAAAAAATGTACTTTTACAAAAAAATCAGCTCACGCTAGCATAACATAGTGGGCTATGAAGCCCAACACCTTAAGCCAGAAACTTCCTTTAACCACGCAAGAAGTGAGTAATCCCTCAATTAACAACATCCTAGAGTGCCTCACTGCACTTGTACAATGGACCCATGTATAAAATAAATTTTAAAATGTGTTTACATTTTCTTTACATTTTATTGATAAATTTTGTATAGCATAAAACTTTTTTTTAATTCCATATATGTTTTAAAATTGTCAATAGTGCTACAATCACATAGATAAGTCATATGATATTATGAATGGGATGTAAAGGACAGCTCCCACTTTGATGAAACATTTGATTTTTAAACAGTTTGTGTAATTTGCTTGTAGCACCAAACCAAAGCATCTGCTGCATCATTTCTGATCGGTGGCTACTTGTAGCAATGCTCCCGTGGGTGCAAGCGCATTCCCATGCGCAGAGACACGTGCGTCCATCTGCCGTGTCTGCTGGGACAGCAGGGACACAGGGCCCACAACTAAGACACCAGGCAAGTACAAACTACTCCAAGTTTTCATCAGTCAGTACCTAGGGCAGACAAGAGCATAAGCATGAATACCTCCGGCAATGGTTGCCAGACATGTCATAGGTACAGTCTTGGAATGCAGATACTTGGATTTATTTGCATAAACTGTGTAGTTATTACCTCACTGCAAAAGGAATTAACTATGCTCCAAGCTAGGGTGTCAGTTATATCTGATATATTAGTCCTAGAAAACTATATCGACTCCATGGTATCTAACCTTGACATTACAAACTTCATAGACCCAGAACCTACTATAAACAGCCCCATAAAAACTGACAAGAGGTCATTAGAACAAACGGCAGATGAAGACACGGGGCCATGGTGCCCAAGCAAAATCAAAAGAAGAGGAGGACAGGTGTTTACCAGTGCCCCAGTTTTACCACTATATAATAAATATGACCTATTTTTTGGGGGGGGAGGGGGGAAATGACCCTACAGCCCAAAGTATGAATCTGGATAACAACAACCCAGTAATAAGACTAGATAAGAACCACTGCAGTGTAACTAACAATCTAAGAAAACAAAACATAACACATTTGGAGCAAGACCCATTACAAGTCTCGTATAACTATGGGCAGGACATTTCAATTCCAAATGAACCCCATAAATCAAATCAGTAACCTAAAGCCAATATCTGTCCTGGGTGATTTTATCATTAAACAAACTGACTAGCTAATATGCAACCCTGACAAAAGCAACCGGATCTGTTCAAGCTTCATGGGGTTTAGATTATCGGCTATCATAAAATGGCAAGCAAAATGCTCAATGAAGATACAAAAAAGGCACTAGTGATAATTCATGCTTGGACTAATGACATCAACAGGACCACTCTAAAAGAGCTCAAACAGGATTTTGTAGCTCTAAATAATATCCTGGTAGAAAGGGGTTAGGTGTATGTTTCTCCGAAATTCTTCTGGTACCCAAAGCCACTCCTCATATAACAAACAAAATTAAGGCCTTTAATGAGTGGCTTCGAAAATGGTGTCTCAGGCAAAACATCCCGTCTAACCCATTGGGAGGACTTCCACGATAAACCGTCACTCTTCTGCTGGGATGGTTTATATCTAAGCAGGAGAGGAAGTACCATCCTGGGCAAAAGAATTGCCACCTTCATTAATGACTTTTTAAACTAACAATAAAGGGGGAGAATGGATTAATATCCACATCTCTAACAAATAGACTCAATACACAAGAAGAATGTAATGTGCTGTCTCTAAATGCCAGATCATTAAACACCCTTAAATTGGCAGAATTACAAGTAAAAATCCAAATGATTAACCTACGTATCATTATAGAATCAGAAACCTAGTGGGATAATAACTCTGAATGGTCCAAAAACATACCCCGATTCAAACTTTATCATAAAGACCGAACAGACAGAAGGGTGGTGTTGTCTGTATGTATGTGAGGAAAGACATCCCCTCTTCTGAGAATACCATTCAAACCTCAACCGAGAGCTTATGGGTTACAGCTCTGTTAAAGGGCCAGCTTCATATACTAGTGGGTACATGCTACAGACCACCTAACGCATGTTCTGAATACACTGACACTTTACTTGCAGAAATTAAACAGCTAGCAAACAAAGGAAATATTTCAATTCTAGGTGATTTTAATATGACAAGCATAAATTGGGAGACCCTAACAGGCAATTCTCACCTGAAGAAAAACTTATTTCCACTACTATTGACTTAGGATTAGATCAATTAATCACTGAACCCCCAGAGGAAATAATATACTAGACCTCCTGATAACCACGACTGATTACAACATCACTAATCTTTCTTTGTCTGCCCCCCCCCCCCCGGGTAACAGTGACCACAAATCAATCTACTTCACCCTATTACATTATCAACAACCCCTATTAATAACACACTTCTAAGAAACTATGACAAAGCAGACTTTAAATCAATAAACAGTCATTTAAGTCACATAAACTGGGGACATACAGTATACTATTCCCCTTACTCTAAAGGAGGCATGGAAATGCTTGAAAATATTATCTTAAACCTTGAGACAAGATATATTCCCACAAAAGAAAATAACAACAAAGGGAAAATCCCCATATGGTTAAATAATAATATAAAAAATTAAGTAAGCACAAAAACATCTCTTTCTTAAACTAAAAAATTCCCAAAATAAAAAAAATATTTTACTCTACGGGCCTCAGTGAAAAACTAAAAAGCATCTACCTATCTAAACATAACCTGAATTCAGAATTGCGCAAAGGACGGACATAAATCATATCTGCATACCTAAACAAAAAAAAGGGAATACAAAGCATGTCAGACCTTTATTAATAAAAAAAACATTAATCACTTCCAACAAAGACACAGCTGATAAACTAAACAATCATTTTTGTTCGCTCTTTTCAACCAAAAGCACATATTCCCTCTCAGGAACAGGAATCAACAAACCAAAGGATTTCTCAAGAACCAATAGTCACACTAAAGTGGTACTAAAATCTCTTACTAAAAAAGGGAGTCCAGGATCAGGTGGAATAAGCCCAAGACTTCTAGTAGAAACAGCTGATACCATTAATCTCCCATTAACAATCATATTTAATAAATCCCTTGCAGAGTCCTTTGTCCCTCTCGACTGATTAGCAGCCATAGTAACGCCCATTTTCTAAAAAGGAAGTCGATCAAATCAGGAAAAATATTGTCCCATCAGTCTGACCTCAATTTCCTGTATACTTGAGAAAATCATCAAAACTATAATAGGAACAGAACTTCGGGCACTAAACATCTGTGACTCCACACAACATGGTTTTAAACAGGGCCATTCTTATACTTCCAACCTCATTGCCTTTTACAATCACATAAACCAGGGCATTGACTCTAATACCCCATGGATGTCATACTTCTAGATCACAGCAAGGCCTTTGAATAGGTGGAACATGGAATTAATTGATAAACTTCTGCACCTTGGACTCCCCACCAATCTAGTCACCTGGGTGAACCATTGGCTGACAGGCAGAACACAATAGGTAAAAATCAATGGCTTACTGTCAGACATAGGGATGGTGACTAATGGGGTACCGCAGGGCTCTGTCCTTTGACCCACACAGTTAATCAGACATGTAAGTCAGCTCAAACAATAAACTGTCCAAATCTGTTGACCACATGACGTTAGGGAGAAGGGTAGACTCACTAAGCTGCATAAATCAACTAACGAAAGATCTATCCAAAATCGAAATCTGGGCAAGGACAAAAGGGATGAACTTTAACACTGAAAAGTGTACCGTAATTGATCTAGGAAAAAATAACCCAAAACATATGTACGAACATACAAATGTGCCAGCAGAAACAGACCACCTGGTCTATCTAAGTCTGCTCGAGTGTGCAGCTAGCACCCCTAGTTTGCAGCTGCCCCTCCCATTTGTCATCCCACTGCCAACCCCCACCTCCTCCACCCTCACTCTCCCCTGTTCCCTTTCCCATGCCCTTTTGAAACTGTTCACAAATTTACATACCGCCACCCATTCTGGTAGGGCATTCCATTTTGCTACCACCTCTGTAAAAATAGTGTCTCCTCATTTCCTTCCTAAATTTTCCCCTCTATTCTTAGCATGCCCCTGGTGACCCTCCTTAACTTAAAGGCCTCATCTGCCCCATCCTTATTGATTTCCCTCAGATACTTCAATGTCTGCATTATGCCACCCCGTCCCTTCTATCCTCCACGGTGTACATAATCAAGTTTCTCAGCCTGTCATAGTTTGTTCCTTCCATTCCACATATTATCTTTGTTTCACTCCTCTGCACCCCTCAGTAGCCTGATATCACGCTTTAGGGATGGCCTCAAAAACTGCATACAATACTCTAAGTACAGCCTTACCTGCGACCTGTAGAGGGCAAGATCACCTCTCTGCCTGGACGAAAACCCCTCGCTATGCACCCCAGCATTTTGTTCGCTTGCAGCCGCTTTCTCCTGCACTGGGCAGTGCTGTCCATGGTCCCTGTTATCATTACCCCAAGGTCATTCTCCTCCTCAGTGATCCCCAGTTTAACTCCTCCCAGCCAGTATTCTCTCCTTGGGTTCTTCACCCCAAAGTACATAACCTTACACTTCTTTATGCTTGAACCCCAGCTGCCACTTCTCTGACCACTCCTCTAGCTTGCTTAGGTCCCCCGGCAGCTGCTTACATCCCTCCTTCCATTCACCACTGCTCCATTTTGGTGTGCGCCGTGAACAGACTTATCTTGCTCACCACCCAATGTGCAATGTCTGATATGAAGAGCCCGAACAATACTGGCCCGAACACAGAGCACTGTGGCACCCCACTCGTCACCGGCCTTGGGAGTTGAGAGCTCCCCTCTCACCGCCACCGATTGCAGCCTCCCACTCAGCCAGCTTGTAATCCAGTTCATCATTTTTGCCGCTACCCCATACCAGTTAGCTTCCCCCCAAGCCGCCCATGAGGCACAGAATCGAAGGCCTTGCTGAAGTCCAAGTAAAGAACATCCATCACATGACCCTTATCCAGGTCACCTGTCACCCAGTCATAATACTGTATCAGGTTGGTTTGACAAGACTTCCCTGACACAAACCCATGCTGCCTCACATCCTGGAGGCCACTGTCCTCCAGTTATGACACCAGTCTTTCCTTTAGTATTGTTTCCGTGAGTTTGCACACTACAGAGGTGAGACTTACAGGGTGATAATTACCCATTTCATCCCTTGGTCCACTCTTGTGTAATGGTACCACATGTGCCATCCTACAGTCCAGTGGCACACATCCCGGACCCAGTGAGGTGCTGTACAGATCCGCCAGCGCCGCGCCAACACCTCCAGTCATCTCCTCAGCACCCTGGGGTGGATACTATCTTGCCCTGGTGCCTTATCTACCTTCAGTGCCCTCAGTCCCTCTAGGACTCTACTTGCCTCGATTCTTCCATCTGCTGCCTCCTCTCCCCCGTCCCCACCCTACCAGCCCATGGTGGTAGCGGTCCCTCCTTTTCCTCCATGTCTGAAAAAGTATCTGAAAAAGTCTCCCCCAACCCGTTAATTCCCTGCGCTAATCTCAGCTCCCTCTGGGCCTTGGCTTCTCTCACTTTTCTGGTCACCTCCTTGGACCGTCTTGCATACTCCTCCCTGTCCACTTCCTTCCCTGTCCTTCTATACCTCTGGTGTGCCTCTCGTTTTGCTCTCACCACCTCGCTGTTCAACCAGCATAGTTTTCTTGCTCTGCTCCTCTTACTCTGTGTCTTGGTGCAGGCTTCTGTTGCCTCTGTAATCCCCCTTTTAATAATACCCCATTTCTGCTCTGCATCTATCTCCTGCTTTATGCCCTCTAGTTTCCCTTTCAGTACTTCCTGCATCGTCCCAAAATCTGCCCCCCTGAAGTTTACTACCTTAGTAACTGATTTCTCTGGCTCCCCGCACATCGTGATATTAAACCACACCGTTTGGTGATCGCTGTCGGCTAGTGGGTCCTCCACCATTATTTCCCTTACTGCCTCCCCATTCGACAACACCAGATTTAAAGTGTTCTTTAGACTAGTAGGCACACTAACCAACTGTGTCAGGAGACCAACCTGGATTGCATCCAGGAGCACTTGCTCCCTAACACTGGAGGTGACTGGAATGCTCCAGTCAACCCCCAGCAAGTTGAAATCCCCCACGATGACCACCTTCCCTTTTCTACATACCGTTCTGATTTGTCCCTCTAATTCCTGTCAAGCTCCTCAGACTGAGACGGTGGCCTGTATACCACCCCAAACCTCAGTTTCCTACCCCTTGAGTCTAGGAGCTGCAGCCAGATTGCCTCCGCTCTCCTTTCTTCCCTCGTCCCTTGTGCATTTGATCCTATCCCCACACAGACTGCCACCCCACTGCCCTTCCCTTCCTGTATACTTTGTATCCTGGGATTGCCAGATCCCAGTCCCAGTGCTCAGTTGCCCACGTTTCTGTGACAGCTGCAATATCCACCTTCCACACTGCTAAGAGTGCCTGTAGCTCAGCAGATTTGTTGCCTAAGCTTCTTGCATTCGGCAAGACCACCCTCCATCCTGCCCCCTTCCCTTCATTAGCCTCCATTTCCTTCCTTTTATTCCCTCCTTTTTCGGCCACCCCAAGTCCTTCCCTGCTAGCCTGGGGGGTAGGCGCCACTCTATCAGATCTCTGCCTGCCTGCTGTCCACTTGCCACCCCCCCATCTAGTTTAAGTCCACCTTTGTCGCAATATACCTCCCCAGTCTTTGCTTTAACACCTCCTTCCCCCCCACTCAGGTGCAGCCTATCCCTTGCAAACAGATTGTTATTATCCCAGGTACTGTCCCAGCCACCCACAACCCCATATCCCTTAGTCTGACACCATCCTACCAACCATGTGTTCAACTCCCTAATCCTCTCCTCTCCTTTCTCACTGTGCTTGCACAGGGTACTGGGAGCACTTCAGAGAATGCCACAGACTCCCCAGTCTCCTCACACAGCCTTCCCACTTCTTCAATCATCTCCTTTGTTACCTCCACCATTTCCCCCGCTAGGTCATTTGTCCCCACATGTACCACAATGTGTAGTTTCCTCCTACCCCTCCTTATGCACCTTAGGATTGCCTGTCCTGCCTTTAATCCTGGTACGGACTTACCCATTTCTGACTGTGCCTCTCCGCCATGCTGCCCCATCTGATCCCCTTGAGTATGGAGTCCCCCAACACTAGTACACCTCCCTCCTCTTTCCTTGTGCCCATCGCCACCCCCCCCACCCAGGTTCTCATTTCTGGGGCCACTCAAGATGGTGCTTTGACAGTGTGTCCCAGTGTCTTTCCCCCTGCCCTTCGCAATTGAGACTCCTCCCCCCCTCCTGTTAAACTGCCAACCTTCCGCTCCCTCCTCACCTCTCCGAGTATTATCCCTCCACCTGCCATGCCATACTCCATCTCCCCACTAGTAATGCCCCTCTCTCCCTTCTCTTTGTGAGTACTATCCCTTGTGCAATCTCCTCCTGCGTCCTCTTTCCCAAGTGTTGCTAGTACAGCAAACATGTTCCCTCCTCCCTTTGCTTTATTGTGTGTTTCCTCCTGCCTACTGCTGATCCTCTTTTTCTAGGTCCCACTACAGTCCACCCTTCATCAACTGGCTTCCTATCTACTGTGCCTCCTCCCCCTGACCTCTCCCTTGCCCACTGTTCCTTCTCCTGTGGTGCCCCCACAATGCTCTCAGATGTCAGCCCTCCTACGACACAATCCCCCTCCTCCCTCAATCTCCCCAGCTCCTGCCAAGCCACTGAACCTCTTCCTCAAGCCTCCTTAGCCTGTGGCATATTGGACACTCTCCCAGCCTCCACAGTATGTTCATCTGCATTGCTGCCCTACAACCATTGAACCCTATAATCCTACTCATGGTCCACACTACCTATACAGCCTCTTCACACCACTCTCCTTACAGCAAGTAGAATTAACTAATCCTAGCCCAGCCTCTAACAGAAATTGTTATCCTAAATGCCCTTGCATGCAGCATAACACAGTCAACTATAGTACTAACTGGAAACCACAATCCTACTCAAACCTACAAACCTAAATAAACAAAACAAACCTACCAAATAAACACCACCACATTATAGGTAACAAATAGTGAAATAGACCTTGGTATCATAATCAACAATAAGTTGTCCTCAGTTGACCACTGTAACAAATTAGCAAAGAATTCCAATGCGCTACTTAGAAGAATAGACCGTGCCTTTGTTACAAAGACAGAAGAATGCATAATCCCCCTCTACCAAACATACATCAGACCACATTCTGATTACGGATCACCATTCTGGAGTCCCTACCTAAAAAAGACATAGAAAGGGTTAAACACATACAAAAAAGGGCAACTAAAATGGTACCCCATTTAGCACAACTAAACTATGCAGACAGACTTCACAAATTGGACCTTCATTCCCCGGAATTACGGTGCCGGACAGAAGACCTTTTATTCCTGTTTAAAGTTCTGCAATCACCAATTTTAATGCAACAATGTGGTATTCACTTCTGTAACAGAAAGTTAGTACCAATGTTGTATTCCAAACAGTTAGAGGTTGGAAAAGTCAAAACTAACGAAAGACTTAACTTCTTCACAATAAGGGCACCTAGAATGTGGAACAAACTTCCACAAAAACTAGTTGACAGTGAAATTTTTTTTTTTTTGCTGTTAATCCCCTATGGTGCTCCCTCTTGCCAGGGTGCCCAGCCTCGTCTCCTGCTCGCAGCTTTACCCCTCCGCTATCCTCCACAGCTTACCCCATGGCGGAGCGGTGGGGATCTCTCAACCCACGGGAACAGATCCAGTGTGGGGGCTGCCGCCTTTGCGGAGTGGGACCTGCAGTGTCTGGCAATCATCCTGCCGAGGGGCCATTTTCCGTCCCCCAAGCAGCACAGCAACATGCAATGACGCCAATGGCTGAGCCGCGAGCAGTCCCGCACGTGACACGCTGGGTGACTGCCCTGTAACCACCCCCTGCATGTGAGAGGCTGGTGCCGACCCCCAGCCTCCGCTAGGGGTCTGGCATGCAGCGGACTCCATCCCAACCCCTCTCCGGAGAGGAGAGCTATACCAGAATGCTTGATCCTCTCCTCCCCAGCCGACCCCGGCAGCCTGTTCACACATTTAACAGCCGTCATAGCGCGTGGCAGGAGGTAAGGGATGATGCCTCAGCCCTCCATGCCACTGGGCCGGCTGACTGAAAATTTTGAAACGTTAAAAGGGTATGGACTTGTGGTTGACCACTAATTAAGTCCTCAATCTACCATAAACTTGGGGGCATTCTCAATGGACTAATCTTCTTATGCTTCACAACACCAAGAAACCAAGAAAGAAACAGTATGCTATTAATACAGTTAATACATCCCCACCCATCCCTTACCCTTCCCTTCCACTGTAAAAGAAAAAAAAATATATAGTCATAGCTAATAAAAAAATATAAAGATAATTACAGACTTGTAATATATTTCCTTACATCTTGTACAGGTATTCAATAATGAAAGAGATTGGTCACCCAAGACTCTAAAGGACCACACCTCTGAGAATAAAGTGAAAAATAATTATGTATAGTCGCGAACATACCTAAGATACGTAAAATCTGAGATATCGCTCTGTACCATTCTGATAAAGGTGGGGTGCTCTGATCAAACCAATGTCTCAATATAAATTTTTTAGTAACCATAGGGATCAAACTAAAGTGGAAATGTTTGGTGCCGAATGTTCGTGGATGTCCATACCCAAAATACAATGTTTAACAGTAAAAGCAGAAGATAACCCCAAAGTAGTATCTAAGTTCTTAATTACACTATTCCAAAGGGATTTAGCTTTTGAGCACTCCCACAAAATATGTAAAAGTGAGCCTATCTCCGTGTTACATCTTATACAATTTTGTGAGTTTAAAATTTCCTGTTCATGTAATTTTTCAGGAGTATTACAGATTGCCTGCATGATTTTAAATTGTGTGTATTTGTACCCATCAAAAGCAGGGTTCATTTCAAATATTTATCTATGTGGGACATTGACCCACTGGGTATAAAAAGTAAGGGTCAAATGAAAAAATAATGGGTCATATTGTTCAACCAAGCCCAGATTCCTAAAGATCAGTTTAAAACCTCTATAAGAGTGAATAGGTTGTCCCCAAGGTAGAAGAAAGGTGGGTCAAAATTAAAAACTGTGTGGCAATTGTCCCACCTCCCACCCAAAAATGAACCCTGCAAAAGGTATATATAGGTGAGTATTTTGACAGATACTCCAATGGGTGTCAGAAACAGGATGGTTCAAGACTTTTCACCAATGATTAATTATATTTAGATTGTTGTGCAGCCAGAAATAGCCTGACATTCTAAATTTAATTCAGGTAGAGTTTCTAGAAAATAAGAGTATACTATAGGTATAAGATTCCAAATTTAGAGTTTAACAGATACTTAATCTGCAAATATGTTAAGTAGTCCATTTTAAATTGAAAGTTTGTGAAAGTTTAATAAAGGGAATCCATTTTATGTCTTCTAAGAATTGATTTATAGTGACCTCCTTACTTGACCAAATTGGGTTGATCAAAACTTAACTTTGTATTAATTCTCAGATTTGGACTAAACCAAATTGTGGTTTCCATGGGTTAACAAGATCTTTCTCATATATTTTAAACTAACTAAATAGAAGTAGAAAAGTACAACAGGAGTACCTTTTAAAGAATTAGGCAGAACTCTATATTTTAAATAGAACAAAGTCTTTAAGGAGCTTCTATTTAAAGTACATAAATCATGTTCTATATTTAGCCATTGAGGGATATAGTAAGATGCATCACTGCATTTTTCAAAAGAGACCCATCTAATATATTCAGAAGTCTGTGCAGCGTAGTAATATGCCAAAAGGTTCAGTGCACCAAGGCTCCCATAATTTTGGGGCTGTCAGACAAACATAACTTAACTGAGGCTTATGACCACCAAAAATTTAATTTGAAAGAAGCCTTTGTAGGTTTTTAAACCAGCTAAGAGGTAGTTTCATGGCAAGCACTACCATTGAATATAATATTTTAGGCAAGAGAGATATTTTTATCAAATTAATTCTCCCCCAAGGAGACAGAGGCAGTTTATGCCATCTTTCTAAATCCATTCTTAGGATATGCATTGGTTCAACAAAATTGCTACAAAAGATTTTTTTCATGGATGTGTTGATTTTGATGCCTAAATAAACAAGATCTTTGTTTAGCCATTTAAACATTCATTCTGAAAATTCAGTTTTCCTAACAAGATGATTTAATGGTAATAGTTGTACTTTGTCTATACTGAGTTGGTAATAAGAAATCAGTCCAAATTGTATAACTTCCTCAAAGCCCATCCTTAGCAAAGTACTAAGATTGTTTAAACTTGTACTATTGTACTATTTATACAGTATAAAAAAAAATAAAGTGCAAACTAGTCTCTCTTTTAAATGGTTACCCTCTTACAGAACCCAGTTCCATGGAATTGACCTTTAAATGTATAACCTATTAGTATATGAATAACTGTTTCCATTCACTCTGTAACTGACTGCCTTGTGCACATGCCTTTTTCTTACTGTACTGTAACTGTTTGTATCTGACCAGGTCCACCTTGTAAATGAGTTGTCTCAATGGTGTTTCTGCCTGGATACATAAAGACTGATTGACTGATTAAATGGAGGAGAATATCATCTGCATAGGCAGATATTTTACACTGCTTACAACCTAAGAAAATACAGAAGATTAAGGGATTAGCATTAATGCATCGGATTAGGGGTTCTAAATATAAATTAAATAAAAAAGAAGAGAGCAGGCAACTTTGGTGAGTACCATTATATTAAGTGAAAGAGGATAAAAGGACTTTATTGCATCTGACCTAAGCAGAGGGTTGGAATATATCAGCTTTATCCAATAAATGAATTCCTCTGGAAAGTAAAATTTTCGAATGTCTTGAATAAGTGCATACGATACATGTTCAATGCTTTTTCTGCATCAAGGAGGCCAACACCACAGCCTCCCCAGATGCAGAAATTATGTGTTGAAGTTTCCGTATGTGATCTGCCAAGAGCTGGACAGTCATAAATACTACTTGTTCAGGACCAGTCAGTTTTGACCATACTTGCTGAAGTCTGTTGGCCAGCTCCCTAGTTAAAATCTTAAAATCAATATTTAAAATAGAGCTAGGCCAGCAGTTCATAACTTTGCAGGGTCTTTTCCTGGCTTAGCTAAAACTGAAATGAAGGCTTCCTGCAGGGAGGGGTCTAGTGTTTTTGATTGGAATGCCTCCTCATACATTTTAAAAATATGGGGCAGAACCTCTAGAGCAGAGATGTTATAAAATCTGAAAGTTAGGCTGTCCAGGCCTGGAGCCTTATCGCATGCCATCTGACTTAAGGCCTGCTGGAATTCCAAGAATGCTAGCATTTTTGCTAAACATTCTCTGTACTTTTTTTTTTTTTTTAATATTCTTTATTTTGTCTTTTTCCCCCAATTACATCAGTAGGAGTATAATTTACATCACAGTAAATACTTAAGACAGTCAGCAGTACATTCAGGTCAGTATAGCAGCTTAAAATCACATATCTCAAAACTACAATAAAAAACATCACATAGATCAGAGTACATCTTCAGGGAATTAATCTGATTTTCTAGACTAGATTACCCAGGGGACAAACACGGGATCTATCGGAACAATATAAAACACCCAAAGTCTCCATGTCAGTTCAAAGGAATTAATTTTACCTGTTCTCTTAGCTATTGTCCATTCCAGGTAATACATTTCAGACATCACACTGTGCCACATGTTCAGTGTAGGAACAGTACTGGTTCGCCAGAGGCAGGTAAGAACATTCTTGGCCACTGCCAGGTATAAATATATTTTACTTTTGCTGGGGGGAACTGAACCATCCTCTCTGATATAGAGCATCACTAATTGCTGTGATAAAGTTAACTCATCACTCACTAATTGTCAAACTATTCTCAAGGTCTTGCCAGTACTGGGCTATCCTGGACAGGCCCAAAATGTGAGTCATATTAGCCACAAGTTCTCCACATCCCTCCAGCATATACCATAATTTTCTGGGAGAAATTTAAGTAATCGTAGTCTACATTTCCATATAAATTCAGTCCAGTATGGGGCTTAAGAGATTTTCATGGAGGGTAAAATTGGTTCCAACCACTTCTCATATGTCATATGTGTTTGTAATTCTAGGTTCCAAGCATGCAATACATCTCTGGTGGAGTCATGCCAATGCCCTCTCAAGCTCTTGTATATAAGACCTATCCAGTGAGTATTTTTCTATCCTCTGATGGCTTCTATTAAAAGATTCATCGAGGAGGGGGGGAGACAGGATTTGGGACAGCATTCCGAGGTGGTTGTTTCTGAAGTAAAAATTTTCTCATCTGTAGTACCTATAATGATGGGAATTAGGAAGATGGAAGGTGGCCTGTAAAGAAGCAAATGGGACAACCCCTTGCACATCCAAAATTGGTATATCATTGAAAGCCCCTATGTGCCATTCTCTAAAGGCACAGTCCATTTGTGCTGGAATAAAACTTCTCTCACTAACTATATTCTAAAGTAATAAAAAGTTTCTTTTAAAGCTGAGAGAGTCCTTATTTCATACCATGCTTTTAGGGTATTACTAGTACCAAAGATGAAGTTCCTATACTGTTGGGGATACTATTGGGAAGATATTAAATAAAAATCTAGGACAAATTCAATGGGTTTCCATATTGGATCCATCTGCCTATTAAGCCAGGTCATGTCTATTTTACATGTTACTACTCTATGATATTCTCTCAGATTTGAAGGCTTAGGCCCCTTTATCAATTGGTAACTGTAATAGAGACCATTGAATCCTTGGTTGCTTGCCTCCCATACAAACCTAGATAGCATTCTGTTCTAGGACACAAAATAAAATGGCTGGGTAAGAGGCAAGGTCTGGAAAAGTATAATATCTTAGGGAAGACAGTCATATGGATAGTTTGTATTCTGGAATAGAATGGTAATAATAGGTGAGACCATGTATCCATCAGGTGTTCTATCTCGAGGGACAAGGGCTCAAAGTTACATGCTCCAAATGTTCAAGTTTATTAGGATGGTTCCCCAAGTATTCTATTTTGTTATTTTTCCAACTGGCTGGCTAGAGTTGTTTCAGGTTTTGGGTAGGGAAAATTCAAGGTCAAGATCCCTGCTTTTCTGTGTATTTATTTTATAGCTCGAAATGGCAGAGAAAATACTGATTGTCTCCAATGTGGTGGGAATAGAATTCTCTGGTTCCAACAGTGTCAGCAATACATCATCAGCATATAAGAAAAGGGTAAAAGTTCTCCCCCCTAGTGGTATACTTTGGATCTGGGGACACTGGCATATGAACTCGGCTAGGGGTTCTATGTAGAGAGCAAAGAGAAAGGATGACAAAGGGCACTCCTGTCTTGTGTCTCTACTAAGGGATATTAATGTTGACAACTGTCCATTTATTTTAAGAATGCTTTGGGGAGGAATATATTCTTTGCATTATATCTATAAACTCCACTGGGAATCTGAATACAGACAACATCTTCCATAGGAAGGGCCACCTGACTTGGTCAAAAGCCTTGTCGGCATCAAGGCTGACAAAGACTGCAGGGAATCTTCCTCTGGTTTATGTGATCCAGTAGATGAAATGTCCTGCGTATGTTGTCTGTGGTCTGACGAGACCAAATAAAACCTGACTGGTCAGGATTTATGAGGTGTGGCAATATCTCATCAATTGTAAAGGCCAGAATAGACATAAATAACTTGTAATCCATATTTAAAATGGATATTGGCCAGTAGGAGGTAGGTAGGTCAGATGGTTTATTTGGTTTTAGAATTGGGGAAATATTAGTATATGCCCACGGAGGGTCCACCCTCCTGAATCTCTCAAAAGGCTGTCAATAGGGCAGGGGCCAGTTGTTTAAAAAGAGATTTATACCATTCAGATGGCAGTCCATCTGGGCCTGGTGTTTTCAGGGTTTTACTGTGTGAAATTACCTTCTTGAGTTCTTCTACCTTAATAGGTGTTTTTAGTCTCTCAGCCATATCCTGCATAATTTCAGGGTGAGAGATGTGATAAAAAAAATGCTTCATATGCAAGATGGCTCAACTGTGGGGGTGTCTCACATAAACGAGAATAATAAGCCCGAAATATCTCCATTATATGTGCAGTATTCTAGGCATAAACATTTTGTTGTGGGTCTTTAAGATGGGCTATATACGTGGCCATTCTAAGATTCCTAAATCTACAGGCTAAATTTCTAGCACCTCTGTGCCCTCCTTCAAATCTATAAGATTTAAGATAAAATAATGCTTGCTGAGTTTTTTCATCGAGGATCTTTTGCAATGCTGCCTTCTTCTGATTGATCTGCTCTCTCGCCTGCAGTAGCTAAATTAGTATTGTGTTGCAAATTCTGTAATTCTTGGCGTGAGTTAGTGTAGCTACTTTCCCACTGTCTCTTTTTATATGCTGTATAAGAAATGATTTCCGAATGACTGCCTTCAGCGTGTCCCAAATAATGGGGGCCGCATGTCAGGGGTAGAGTTTTCTGAGAGGATCTGTGTAATCTTGTCTCTGAAACTAGCCTTAAAAGTTTCATCCCTGAGTAATAACATATTAAGGTGCCACCCAGTAGTCTTTTTTGGAATTTTAAGATCCAGTTTCAGAAGCAAAGGGGGAATGATCAGATAAAAATCTAGGGCTAATCATTAAGTCTTGTAGCCAGTTTTGGTGTTCTTTAGAGATAAAAAAGTAATCTAACCTCAAATAAGTATTATATCTGAGGAATAAAAAGTATATGCCCTTGAGGTGCGGAAGAAGTGTCTCCAAATGTCAGTTATCCCAAGAGAGTTCTGTTGAGCATGAACTTGTTTTGGGGATGGTAATAGGCAATATTGTGAAGGGGACTGAGGAGTCAAGATGGGGTGTCAATGTTAAATGTATATCTCCTTCCATTATTAGACAACCCTGCAAATGATCTAGCAACTTGGTGAAAAACCGCTGAGTCTTCAATGGTGTATGCTGTGGAGGAAGATTTACATTCACCATGGAAACTTGTTTTCCACACATGAGGCATGTGAGGATCACAAAACAGCCCTGTGGGTCTGTGTACTGTGACTCAATGTGGAACTGGGCAGTGGAGGGGATCAATATTGCCACCCCCCGCTGTTTTCCCTTGGGATAAGAAGAAACAAAGACTCAAAACCGTCCTCCCCGTGTCAATTTCTACTGTTCTTTTTCTGAAAAATGAGTTTCTTGTAAATAGATTATATGATTAGACTGTTTTTTAAGATACTGAAATAAGCAAGATCTCTTAATCAGATTAAGTCTGTTTATGTTAAGAGATAAGAACTGTACTGCTAATCACCATTTTCAATTACAAAAATCAAAAGGCTGCTTCTGAATAACCTGAGCCAGTTCTTAATCCCTAGAGTCACAGAACACACCCCACCTCAGTGTCCCGACTTCTTTCTATGTACTGGTACTCCACATATCCCCTGAAAATCCTTCCCTGCTTTCCCTATCCTGTTTATATCCTCTAATGCGAGCCTTGAAATGCGCTGTCACGTAGACCAAAAAGGACCTGCTGTATCTTGCTGTAAACTACATAAATAATATAACCAAACCACTTTCTAGAGTAATAGAAATATATAAACTGATATAAAATAGCCAACAGGGTTAACAATGTAATATTGTTGGCCAGTGGCGTGGAGGGCTGAGGCATCCTGTCTTACCTCCTGCCATGCTGGTGACCTGTGTTAGCAGTGTGAGCGGGCTGCCAGGGGTCGGCTGCGGAGGGAGAGGATCAAGCGTCCTGAGGACAGTTCTCCTCTCCTGGGGAGGAGATGGGACAGAGTCTGCTGCATGCCTGACCCCTAGTGGAGGCTGGGGCCGGTACTGGTGGCCTCGCACATAGGGCGGTTATGGGGTAGATGCCTGGCATGGCATGTACGGGAGCATGCACAACTCAGCCATTGGTGTCACTGCACACCACCGTGCTGCATGGGAAGGGGAGAAAATGGATCCTCGGCAGGATGAATGCTGCTTCGCCGCAGGCCCATTTCCATGAGCTGCAGTAACCTCCGCACGGATCCATTCCAGCAGGTTGAGGATTCCCCGCCTCCCGCCATGGGGAGCAAGCCGCGGAGGAAAGCGGAGAGGTAAGCTGCGTGGGAGACGGGCTGGGTGACCTGGCAGGAGGGAGCACCGTGGGGAATGGAGAAACAGATTAACAGCAAAAAAAAAAACAATGTAATATCAGGGTCCAGATGCTGTGAAAAACACCCCAGGTTAACATTAGATATCTTATTCTGTCTAATCCAGTAATACCTATAACAGGTAAACGAAAACTGTACTTCCAATGTAGGGGAGATGTCATATTTTCACCCTATGTGCGCTCTTCAGAAAGGAGGGTGACTGGAGGAATCCGAGGATAAAAATCTCCCGGGCCCCCTGGGGGTAAGATGTCCCCCTAAACAACAAATGATGAGCAGGCCAAAAAAAAAATCCATAAGAGGAAAAATAACAAAAAATTAGTCAGCCCTGACAAACAATGAAAATGTGAGTAATCCATCTCAGAGAATAGAGTGCCTACC
This sequence comes from Neoceratodus forsteri, assembly GCA_016271365.2. NCBI lineage: Eukaryota > Metazoa > Chordata > Ceratodontiformes > Ceratodontidae > Neoceratodus > Neoceratodus forsteri. The sequence goes on along the minus strand of CM057459.1, from coordinate 705,245,088 downwards.
CTCCTTCATAAACATTATGTTTATAATACATAACCTTGATATTTTAATTACTTAATAGTACCCTTTTGTGGCTAAGGTCCTTTTGTTTTTATGTCCATGACCCAAACGGAGTGTCACTCGTGGGCATTTTAACCCGTTAGAACATGGGGTATGAAAAATAAGTAACTTAGCTAGGTATCAATAATATCAAATAAACCCAGGCAGTACAAAATTGTCTTTAACAACAGTCCTGTAGTATTCAAGTCTAGGTTTGCATGTATAAGATGGAGATGCTTAGCAGGACTCAAAATTGGAAAAAAGAAATAAGGTACCTCCAAGGGTATTTCTCCCTTTTCAGTGGAAAATCTAGTCCTCTAGTGGGTAAGAAGTCATGAGCTAGGCCTTAATCAGGCCTAATATGAAGCAATGCCAACGGTAAAGTTACTACCATTCAGGTTCTTCCATGGGCAGGGTGACAAAATTCAGCCAAGCAATTAGAGATACTGTAGATGGTGATTTCTGAGAGGACCCCCTTCGAAGATTTTGTGGATTTATTGCTGTCTGCCATCTACGTGGACCCTGTGTCTGCGTTTTCTGTTCTGGCCTCGTCTTGAATTGTAGCCCGTGCTTCCGAAGTTCCTCCCCGGTTCTTCAGCCGAATGGAATTCCTGCTGTCTCGAGGGGAGCTGCACCAGCAAACGTGTTGGGTCTGGTGGAAAATTTAACAGATGCCTCCTTCAGGGCAGGTAGAATATCTGAATATGCCTGACAATATTTCATGATTTGTGGCGATAGTGTTATCAAGGTATATTCGTGTCTGCCCATAGAAAACTTCCCCCTGTACCAAGCGGTAGTAAGTACTTTCTCTTTAACTGCAAAGCTGAGGAACCTCAAATAATTGATCGAGGTCTTACATTTGGGTTCAGTAGGGAAGAGCCCAGTGCCCTGTGAACTCACTCCATTTCAATTTGCAAGTCTGGGGGTAATTCTAGTGCTGTTTTCAGTAAAGTTATAGTGAACTCAGTTACATCTTGCCCCTCTGAGCCCCAGGGATGCAGTATAGCCTTATACTTTTACACCGAGCTCCATTTTCAATGTCCTCCGCCTGGCTCAAGATGGGCATATTAATCTGGTATATTTTGTATTTCTGTCTCCATATCATCTACACTGTTTTCAACCACTGTAATTTGGCACTCCGATGCATCCGTTCTTTGTTCTAGGTTTACCACATCCTTCTCAACTCCCCATAGAGATCTTTGATTTCTGCCTGAAAAGATAGGAGCTCCTTATAAATCATGTCCAGTTTAATTTGGTTATTTTGTTTTGTTTATGCCTGCCTGGAGTAATTTGCTCCTGATGTTCCGTCAGGGCCTGGCACTGCTCAGAGTCCGATGCTTCCACTGTCGACACTGTGATGGCTTAATTAATGCTACTATTTGGAGTCATGTACTCTTAATATGCCTTCTGTGGTATTCCGGGTATGCTTGGGGGAATTTTAGAGACAGGAAGGCACGGAGCTCGATGATTATGCCGCCATCTTTGAGAGAGCTCAACCAGAAGTCATTCCCTGTCCTCCTTTGATATTTTAGATAAAGGACAGTTATCCAGATAGTTCTCAATTAACGACAGATTAGCAGAACGCTGTGGATAGGTTATACTAGAGGAGTTAGGTACTAATTCACATCGATGAATTTCCCAAATCAATATCCCGTCCCTTATTCCAGACTAGCGCTTTGCCTGACTGCTAAATTTCCCGATATACAGATTCCGAAATAGGTCTATTCAAGATCATTACATTTTCATCGGCCACACACTCTTCTGTCCTGTCAAGCCCTAAGTTTACAGATACAAAACAAGAAGTGGTACACTCAGAATATAAGATACAATGTGAAGTCAGACAGTGCAATAGCCACTATTAGAGACCTTCTCCGTGCCCTCACCCTGCCCTTTGGGAGTCCAGCAATACTCTGTGCCTGTCCAAAGACTCCTGACATAGCCCTTATTCAAGATCGCCACATTACCTTTTCATCAGCCACATGCTCTTCTGTCTGACAGTACATTTTCACAACTATTGACCTGCACCTTGCCCTCAGGAGCCCAGCAACACTCTGCGACTGTCCAAAGACCGTGAGCTAACAATGCACTCCTCTCTTCATTTTGCTGCCTCTAAATAATGATCTGAGACTGTTTTATTTGATTTTAACAGGATTTTAATAAAGTTACATTTTTTGTTCAAGAACTATACTGCTGAACCAAAGGCTGATTGTGAACAGGGAAGGAAACTTTATCTTATAACAGTGGTGACGAAACACTTTGTTCAGGATAGTAAAACATTGCATCTTTGCTTTTGTATTGCAGAAATGCTGAAGCAGCAGACACTGACAGGTGATTTTATAGTGTGATGTGATGTGATATTTGACAACAAGCTTTACACATTTAAAAACAAAGTTGCTTCATGGTTTTTATTTTGTGTTGGGTAACAGGAGTAACTAGGGGTAATATTATTTGTAAATGACCAACAAAACAAAACGAAACATGATGCTTTTTAAAATGACCACATGCTGCTTAATTTTAAAATGTGCTGCTTGCTGCTTGTGTCGGGATTACATGCATTGGGAATTTATCATGTCGGGCTTTGGCACTGTCGATATTGTGGTGACAGGAAAATGAATGTCGGGCAATCAGTGTGGAATTAGTACGGATCCCATACTAGAGAACTAATCCACTCCCTATATTCCTATTTCTTAGATATTGAGATTCATAAACTAAGTATCTAATACTATATAAGTAATTGAACATCTGAGGTGTTCAATCACAAAGTTTGTATCTGCCAAGCAGATTTTTAAAGAGTACAGTGCCATGTACCATATTCCAGTTTTATAAATTTTAGAAATGTATTTAACAAAAAGAGGGGAAAAGTAAAAGAGAAACTACTCTCTGTGTAATAAACAAAGACTCTTATATTCTATTTTCAGGCATTAGAGCTTCAAAAATTAAAAGCAGATGAACTGATGCAGTACAGAGAAAGATTTCGGTATTTCTATATTTATCTACAGAGGCATTTTTCTAATAAAACTTCTCAATTAAGCAAATGGAAAATGTCTGCACAATTACTTAATATAATAGGCTACACAGAAAAGAAACAATTAAAATCTTGACTGTGTAGATTTTAAAGACATCACTTTTTGTATGAATAATTTTTAATTTAAAGGTATTGTCTCAACTACCAGCCAAACATAACGCAGATTAGCCCTTTTGCTAAGTCGTTTCTTTCTATTCGACTCTGCATATAATAACTTCAGCCTAGTATGAAACAAAATCTCTGTAGCGCTGAAAACAGAAACCCCCAACTATTTCATAGCATAAACCTCAGTCTTGTAATCCAGAGTCTGTAGAAGGGTATTGAATTTCGATGGTCGGACACGAGAAATATCTAACATATTTGCATTCCCAAACACTGCACCACAAGCCAGGATTAACCAGTCACAGAATCAAGTTCAATAGATGAATTGAAACAGATTAGTAATGCACTGTTTCCAAAAACATCTAAATTGCATAGCTGACTAGATCCATCATTCCGCTTAAAAAGCGCAGGAAGATTAAATATAGCAAAGAGGTCAAAAGGAATGAACTACTCTGCATCTTTTTAACTCAGCCTCCATATTCACCTTCTTGAAGAGGCTTCTCAAACGTTCAGAAGGCAAATGCTTACATAGTCAGAAAAAGATCAGGCTTCCAAAAGACGGGAGAATAAAAGTCGGTGTAGAATATTCAGTGTTATAAGATTAAGGCAGCATTAAAACTCAAATATTGAAATGCTCCCATCAAACAAACTTTGCAAATGGCAAAGCACATTAAATCAACAGGCATCATTCAAACAGTTTTTCTTTCTCGCTTTGCAGATCATAGCTTCTGCCTTATTAATGTACAAGGAGAATTACATACAATCTGCTTAACAGTTTTGCCTTTATCATCTATAACAACACCTCAAAGAATTTTCAGGTGTTTCAAAACATTTCAATCTCTTTACCTTATATATCTATACAGTTGAATGCTGAAGTTTTGGGGTTTGTTCTTTGAATCGATCGGGTGGCACAATAGGCAACTGTTGATGCGCCAATTCAGCTGAGAGGAAAGTAAAGGTTCTGTGCAGCAGAGAAATTATCAATTTGGCTGGAAACTGAACTCTGAATTTTAATATTACCCTCGTGAAGTATTTTTTAATGTCAGAATAGGCTCCTACTTTTTCTTTATCATTTGACCGACGTCATTGAAAATAAATACTCGTGCTGCTGCCAATATAAGGAAACTTGAGCTCTTGACACATACTGAATCTTGATCTTGTCCTGAAAGTTTAAACGCTTGCAGATGATAGCCCTGGGTCTTTCTTCAGGTTTCAGCTTAGATCCGAGAGCCCTATGTGCCCTTTCAATTTGGTAGGTTTATCCAGAATCCAGAGGTCCTGCCACTTGATAAAAAAAAGGTACTGAAAAATGTAATCATGTCAGGATGTCAGGCGCCTTCAGGCATTCCGATGATTAATAGGGTATTTCTCAGAGATCTGTTTTCAAGATCGTCAATTTTCTCTTCCATTTTCTGCATTTTTCTCCCAGTTGAAACAATTCCCTTATCTTCTTTTTGAACTGTGTCTTCAATCGAACTTATTCTAGCGTTGGCGTCTGCAACTCTCTGTGTCAATGAATCCATAGGGATTTTAATAGCTTTGACATCAGATACTAATTCGGTAAGTATTGTTTTGATAAGAGTTAACATTGAGCCATGTATGATTCAAGCTCTTATAGTGATTCTTTTGAGTTCTAAGAGGCAGACGTTTCGGAATCAGATTGATAGTGCTTACAAGGTTTTTATTATTCAGCAATTTGGAATAATGCCGTCAACGCTCCCTTTTTCGAAAAGTCTTGTTCCACCATTCTAAGTGAGATTTCGCCGGATAGCTGAATATACTGAATCAGCAGAGGTCCACAATAATCGAGAAATTAATTTTTGGAGATGAAAAGTTGTCAAATATGTGGAAGCTTTAAGTGGTTTGCCAGAGCACTCTCAACTGGCTGCCATTTTCTCAAATACTCAACCAGAACTCCCTTAGCACAAAACTTTTAATTGCAAGAAAATAGGACCACATGTCTCATGTACAATTAGTTTAGAATATTTGGTTAACCTTCTAATTGTTACATTAAACAGGGGCTACAGCAAGGCCCTTAATTATGACCCTTCAACAACAGTGGAAATCTGTAATAGGCACAATGCTACCAATGGGCAGAAGCCTGACTTAAGTTACTATGAACAATAAGGTAAACTTACTGAGCTGCCTCAATATGGAACTCTTTACCACCACCACCTATAAAGCAATTCTTCATATTGGCAGCCTTCGCCAAGCTTTTTAAAATTCACTACTCATCATACGCCTGCAATTGCTTCCGTTAACTCTTCTCTCCCTTCTCCTCTTCAGGATTGGATGAGTGCTAACTGGTTGAGATTGAACCCAGAGAAGACTGAGGTGTTGGTGGTGGACCCAGGTCATCGGGCAGAGGGGCTGCCTCCTGATCAGCCATCCGGTACTATACTGGGGGACAGCCAGTTGAGGACCTCTGAACGAGTGTGTAACCTGGATGTTGTACTTGACTGCAAGCTGACACTGAAAGCTCTGGTGTCGGCCATGGTCAAAACTTCATTTTACCATCTGAGGAACATCGCCCAGGTGAAACATCTGGTTCCACCTGAGGACCTTCCAACACTGGTCCATGCCTTTGTGTCCACCCGCCTTGACTATTGCAATGCTCTCTACCTAGGGCTTCAGGGGGTGGATATCTGCCATCTGCAGCTGGTGCAGAAGGTGACAGCCAGGCTGCTGACTGGCTTACCTAGAGCCAGTCATATTATTCCTGTGCTCCATGAACTGCACTGGCTGCCAGTATGGTGGAGAATCACCTTCAAGGTCACGTTGCTGACCTGTAAGGCCCTACACAAACAGGGACCGCATTATCTGCAAGATCTCCTCTGACCACTCTGTTCCACTGACGAGGGATTGGTAGAGGTTCCCAGGGTGCATTTGAAGACCTCAAGGGCCAGAGCATTTGCACATACGGCCCGAACCTGTGGAACTCTTTACCTCATCAGGTGAAAGAGTGCCTGACCACTGAATCATTTAAGGCTGCTTTAAAAACATATTTATTTCAACAAGCATTTTCTGACACATGTTGATTTTAAATATTGCACTGAATTTTAATACTGGGTATTTTAATTTGAAATGTTGCTATTGCATTGTACAGGCGCTTTGGTTTTGGAAAAGCACTTTTTATAAACAAAACCTGACTTGATTTGACTCCTCACTCTTACTTGCCCTAACAACACAGCATTTGATTTATTATCTCCCCAGCTTCTATGCCCTTAAGTGTTCAATAACTGCAACTTTAGCATTGCTTCCTCCTCATTGCACACTGCAAGTTTTTGTTTTCCTATGAATACTGTATAATAGTTCATTACAACCTGTGTCCGCTATTTTTCAATTTCTGTATTAAGAATCTGAACCATGATATATTACCTCCTGAGTCTGTGCCACATCCATTATGTACTACCTCCAGTGTCAATGTCTCGTGTCTGTGTTGTTGCACCCGGTCTTGCCTGAAAAAGGCATTTGTTGCCAGTACACTCACCCGATCAACAAAGTTAAATAAATAAATACATAAATAAACAAATGGACATGTTTGCAGCACCAAAATGGCTGCTCAACCCTCCCTCCTCCCACACTTCTACACAGAACTAATAATAACATGCTTTTGTTAGCCCTATATGAGCTATACTGAAACAGAGTGAAATAAACCTGCTAATAAACAGGTACCCGTCCAACCTGCTCAAACCTCCAGATACAAACCTAATCTAGCAATATTCATACAGGAACTTGTAACAATACACATTAAGAAAGTAACTACGTCACCAAAATAACCAGTTCACTTACACGTAGCAGGACCCCTGGATAAAGAAGGTGGAGTATAGTGTATACCTTTCTTATGTGGAGTATGGGCATTAGTGTCATTTACTACTAGCCTTAGTATAATACCAACCACATATGCAGGATTGATTGTATGTAAACTCCATGATATCCAACAATAACGCTACTCTCATCACCGGTAAATGTACACTGATAGCAAAATACAGCACAACACTGTCGCTCCCATGGGGTGGAAGAGATGCCACTGACCATCCTGCCATGCGGTTAGCTCTCGTCTGCTGCTCCACCTTGCTTGGAATCGCTGATCCCTTCTGTGCATTCCTGTGATGTTGTACATATTTTATATTTGCCCAGCTCTTTAGCATCACTAAACACCTTTTCTGGGAAAACAGATGTAAGGAGGATGTTCAATTCTTGAAGGTCACGCTTACTGCCATTAAAGTTTTTCTGTCTGGAGTGGTTGCACAGCTGAGACTGTGGTAGAACTGTAATTTCTAACCCTGGGAAATCTTGCTGTATTCTGACATATGCAGTATGGTCTCACCATAGGACTGCCCAAGAGCCAAAATGGTTAATAGAACTTTTGCAAATGATGGAATGCTAGGCTCAAGCTCGGTTTTCAAACCACTGTCTCAGGAACACAGTTTTGGGGATTGCTAAGGCCTGCCATGCTTCCATGTCATCTGACCTAGCTGAGGCTGCAAAAAGGGGCACAGAACCCTCCAAATACCAGTTTAGAATGGTAGTAGATGCCAATGGCACTGTAGCCAGCCTTGTGGCAACTTCAGTGTCCCTGCAAAGGTTTGCTTGGCTCAGGGCCATTAATCTATCCCAGGACACCCAGGCAAAGGTCCTGGAATTCCCTTGTGAGCCCACATTTCTCTTCGGTGAACAGACAGATGCCTACGTGAAACAGATGGATAAATACAAGGTGACTTACAAGAGTGCTGCTGCTAAGGAAAAAGCAGCAACACCTCAGAAGTACCAGAGTAGAGGAGGGAGGGTTAGAACTCACTACAGATCTTTCTTCCAGACTCAGTCTTTCCCAGCCTACCAGACACAGAGAGGGTACTTCAGAGGCAGGGGCAGTCGTGCTGGCCCCAGTCCCCAGTCCAGTGCACAAGTAAAGCAGACCCCTAAGGGGTCTGCCAGGGTCATCTCCCCACTTTCAGCAGGGGGTAGGCTGGCTCACCACCACCAGGCATTGAGTTCTATTACCACAGACAAGTGGGTCCTGGAGGTGTGAGCCAGTGTCCTGCTCTCAGCTTCAAGGTCTTGCTCAAACTGATGGCAAGAGTTTTCAGGCCTGCAACCTCATCAGAAGCAATCATACTGGAGACAGAAGTAGCAAAACTCCTGCAGGAGAAGGCAGTAGAGCCCATCCCCTTGACCCAAAGGAGAAAGAGACTGTACTCAAGATACTTCCTCACCCTAAAGAAAATAGGGGAGTGGTGACCCATACTGGATCTCAGACATCTAAACAAACATTTGACAAAACCAAAGTTCAAAATGTTCACCCTAGCCACCATCCTCCTCCCTACACTCAGGCAGGGAGATTGGCTGGCATCTCTAGACCTAAAGGATGCCTACTTCCACATACCTATCAGGCAATCCCACAGAAAGTACCTCAGGTTCAGATTGCCATCAAGCCATTATATGTTCAGAGTCATCCCTTTCGGCCTGACTTCTGCTCCAAGAGTGTTTACAAAGTGCCTAGCAGTAGTGGTAGTACACTTAAGGAGGCAGGGAGTAACAGTCTTCGTATTTTTGGACGACTGGCTAGTAGTAGGCGAGTCACCCCAGCAGGTCAAAGATACACTAACCACCACTCAGGATACTCTGCAGTCCTTAGACTTCCTAGTAAACCAAAAAAAAAAGTCAGCACTGAGGCCAGTTTAGCTCCTGGAATTTATAGGAGAGGAATGGGACACACTAAGGGAAAGGAATTCCTCCTCAGGGAGGGTGGACAGCCTGGTAAAGTTGGCCAGCTCCTTCAAGCTGCATAATCCCAGACCAGCAAGGCACTTTCTCCAGCTGTTAGGACATATGGCTGCATCAACAGCAACAGTGCCAGATTCCAGATGAGAGACATCCAGTTCCATGTCAGATCTCACTGACCACAAAAAAGAGATTCTCTGTCAAAAATGGTGCCAGTCAGAGGAGCCCTTCTTCATGCACTCCAGTGGTGCCAGGAAAAGGACAACCTCAGTGAAGGTGTGCCTTTCCTTTAGCAGCCACCATAAGCAGTGCTAACAACGGATGCCTCCTCCTAGGATGGGGTATCCACCTGGGGGAGCACACTGCACATGGTACTTGGCTTCAGCAGGAGTCTATGCATAACATAAACCTGCTGGAACTCAGGACAGTTTATCTAGGCATTCAGTCCTTTGCCTTAATGGTGCAGGGCAAGGTGGTTCAAGTCAGAACAGACAACACAATCAGAATGTACTACATCAACAAGCAAGGGGACACACAATCATCTCCCCCTGTGCACAGAGGCCATGAAAGCATGGAATTTGGCCTACCCCCTGGGGATCGCCCTCATGGCAGTTCATCTCCCAGGGAAGGACAAAATGTCCTTGCAGATGCTTTCAGCAGGATCAATCAGAATCACCACAAAGAGGTCACTAAACAGGCAGATCCTGCAAGTTGTGGTGTTCAGAAGGTGGGGCACCTCAGAGGTGAACCTCTTGCAGCCCCAGACAATCACCAGCTGCCACAATTCTGCTGCAGACCTGCGTGCAGTGCGTGCAGTGTCTCTGGATGCACGCTGCTGGATTGGACAGGGAAGTTTCATATGCTTTCCTCCATTTCGGCTGGTACTCAAGAGAGCTGAACAAGCTCAGGGTTCAGCCAGCGACAATGATCTTCATTGCTCCAGACTGGGCCAGTCAGCCCTGGTATTCATGGCTCCTGACCCTGTCAGTATCCAGACCCATCTCCCTCCCCAGGATGCACAACCTGCTGACCTCCTCACAGAGCAGGATCCTTTAACTCAGTCTCCAGTCCCTCAGACTCAAGGCATGGCTCTTGGAGGACTTGAGAGTATGCTGACGACATCTCTGAAGGGGTTCTAGAGGTACTCAGAGTTTCTAGAAAATCGCTACTAGGAAAACTTGCACCTCTAAGTGGTAGAGGTATTCAGGTGGCAGTGTAGCTCAGTTGGTAGCACATCCGCCTCTGGACCAGAAGGTCGTGGGTTCTCGTCCCACACCGGGATTGGGCTTGCACCTAAAAATTGCTGGCATCCAAGTGCAGTATTGGGGGGTGCTGTACTGCTTGGGTGTGCCGTCCTTCGGATGACACATTAAACCGAGGTCCCTTCTGCCCATCCTGGTGTTGTCCTGGTGGGTGTCCAGGTGGAAGTAAAAGAACCCAGGGCATTCTTTGCAAAAGAGCAGGGAACATTCCTGGTGTCCTGGCCAACATGCCCCTTCCCATAAACTGGTTCATGCAATTATCCAGGCTGTGTGTGGGTGATGATGTGCGATATGGGCGCCACCACACATTCAGTCACTTCACTACCAGTCTAGCATTGCTTGTAAAGCACTTTGGGATACTGTGTATGAAAAGTGCTATATAAATGCTTCTTCTTCTTCTACTTCTGTTTGGTGTCAGCAAAAACATATAGAGTGTAGCCAGGCCAGCTTGGCAGTCTTTTTGGATTATCTGGCACACCTTCATTCCCTCGGCCTTAGGCCATCTACCCTTAAGGTGCACCTGGCAGCTGTCTCTGCTTACCTCTCAGCGGGTAAGGGTTCATCCCAGGTATTCAGAAAGTTTTTCAAAGGTCTGTTACACTTGCATCCCCCCACACAGGGAGCTAACTCCTGCATGGGACCTCAATATATGGACTGGCCAGCTAATGCAGCCACCCTTCCAGACCATGTCTTCAGCACAGCTTAAATATGTGACATGGGAAACGGTGTTCCTGATAACTATCACCTCAACCAGGAGAATCAGTGATCTCCAGGCCTTGTCCACAGACCCAAATTACATTTCAGTCGATAGGGCCAAGGTAGTCCTCAGGACTAACAGGAAGTTTCTCCCCAAGGTGATGTTGGACTTTCCATCACTTTGCCAGTCTTTTTCACTGAACATTCCAGTTCAGGGGAATATAGGCTGCATAGCCTGGATGTCAAGAGGGCTATCAGCTACTACTTGGCTCACACTAAGAATCATAGGCAGGACAGTACTCAGCTTTTCCTGACTTAAGGAGAGATTGGCAAGGACAAACCTGCCTCAAAGAGGACCACTGCATGCTGGATTGTTGCCTGTAGTCAATTCTGCTACAGCAAAGTAGGCAAAGAATCCCCTGTGGGTCTTATGGCCCACTCTACAAGGGGTACCAGCTGCTTCTACAGCAGCTACCAGAGATATCCCTTTGTTGGAAATTTGTAAAGCAGCAACCTGGAAAACTATTTACACATTTACCAAACACTATAGCCTGGATACCCGGACCAGAAGTGATGCCAGATTTTGCACATCAGTACTGCACAGCCTATTCCTAAATAGGTTCTCTGCCCTCCTCCAAAAGGTACTGCTTGAGTAGTCTGCATGTGTCAGAATACAGTAAGATTTCCTGGGGTTAGAGGAAAAAATTACTCATCATAGTAATCTTGTTTCTTCCAAGGGAATCTTACTGTATTCTGAGCTCCTCCCCTACTAGAACCTATGGGCACTGCAATACAGCTGTCCTTGCTGTTTGAAACTTCTGAGTTGTTTCTTTTAGGGCATTTGTGACTTGAGTCTTTGTGATACCCACACTCTTAAATATAATTTTGGGGGGGGTGCTAGTTATTTATTAGGATAGTTTAGTTTGTTCTTATGCATACTCCATAAGAATCTGAGGGTTGCAGGATGTACAGTATTCCAGGGACAGTGGTTTGAAAACCGAGCTCGAGCCTAGCATTCCATCATTTGCATAGGTTCTAGTAACCATTTTGGCCCGGACAGTCCTTGTGTGACCATACTCCATACGTCAGAATACAGTAAGATTCTCTTGGAAAAACAAGATTACTATGGTAAGTAATTTTTCTTTTCTCCTCCACCTCGACATCTCTGTGCCTCGAGCTGCTCACAAAATCAGGTCTCAATGTCGCAGGGAGCTCCATTCTCAGCAGCAGGGTTCTCAGAACTATGCCCTGTGCCTTATGAGGTGTCATCCGAAAAACCAGTCAGTCTGTATGAGGATCTGTTCCCCAATGCCCAGCGCTTCCTTCAACCACACGATGATGGTGTTTGGCACTGTCTCAGCTGGCCCTTCAAATCCACTGGGCAGGCCACTCATGCATTCCACGGAATTCCCTTAGCTGGTTTTCAGCACGTTGAGCTAAGATTTCAACAGTGAGTTGTCTGATATCAGATTTGCAGAAGCCAAGAGTGCTCAGTCTGCCATGCCTGTGGCCTCCACTATCTCTCCACGCTGAACCTCTACTATGCAGTCTCTGAGCATAATTATCAAATTTATTTAGAAGCTCTAGTGATGTGTGCATTTGTGGCATTGTTCTGTAAAGGGATCCAAGCATCACCTCAGGTTCACTAGTGTTCTGTGCCTCTGCTGCTTTCCCACCTTCCTTACCGACTGCTTTTGGTTTGAAAAAGTCCTAAGAAGTAGCAGCCATTGTTTTAGGTTTTCCAGTGATCCAAATCTTTCCAAACATTCTCAGGATGTCTCTACGAGAGATGTGCAAGTACGCCCAGTTTGAAGTAACTGGTCTCAGAAATAACTATGAATTATAGCAATTAAAGTTTGCAGTCTGAGGAGCTCACATGAAGCATGTCTGGAAGCCATGGGAGCTGGCCAGGCCCCCCAATTATGAAATGCCTCTCCTCGGCTGTGGGTTACTGCAAGATTTACCCATGAGTAAAGACCTTAGCTGACTAATCAGGTTACAGGATTTTTTATGTACAAGGAGTAATCGATCCCATCAGCAAATTGACCTAACGTGAATTAAAACAAAATAAAAGTTAACATTCCTTACATCCACTGCATCCTTTGGTATCTTGTTCCATAGTTATCCCACTCTCTATACAAACACAAGCTTCCTCACATTACACCTACCTTTAAAGGGCACAAGAGAGCATGAACTGATAGAGCTAAAGCTCTCAATTCTATGGAAAAAAAATAATTAAAAAAAAGTACATGGTTCCAAAATCTGGAAGTCATTTATTTTCTTTTTTTAACTTTATGTTTATTGTTATACAATAGACATCCAGTAAAAACATTTTCCTGAGACAGTACAGTATATAAGGATTCATATCAATAAATGACCACACGAGGGCACCACACCTCTTAACACAAGCAAATAAAACATATCTGAATCTATAAGATACATCTTTGGGAGGAATAGAAACATTAAAGAAAAGTCAGAATTACAAGTCGCTTATGCTGTCAAATAGACCATGAGCAGCATGATAAATTACCTCAATTATTCTTACAAAATAGTTTGGTTTACAGCTCCTTCCAGAAGGAGTTGAGTGTCCATGCTTACACCAGATTACAGAACCCTAATGAGTAACTTCAGTAAAGATCTAGCATCTAAAATGTCAGACAAAGAACTAAATGTCCGTAGAACTTCATGCTTTGAATTCGTGGGGTCATTTTATGTAATTCGGTTGAATCAGCTTAAGTAGCCTAATTCCCAAACAAAGGTCATTGTGAGTTTTAAATTATTGTAATTTTCATCTATTAGCTAACCCCTAAAGAGACCAGAATATCTGTGATAGGAATCGCTACAGATCTAAGAAACACCCCCCTATTTTAATACATCATAGAACAGGAATCATGTAAACCTGATTCTCCACCCATAAACAGAACTGATAATTATATATATCCCAAATGTCTACAAGCCATGAATCAGTTTTATCATAAAGAGAGTATCAAGGTCAATGGTAGGAAGACCAATTACACCCTTAAGCTTACAGATTTCAGGTCTCTTCATCTGCTTCTTCTGGATCTGATTCTTCAGATTTCTCTCTTCTTCTCTGGGGTAAAGCATGGCATTGAGCCCATTTCAGGGCTTCCCCCGGATCAGAAAAATAAATATTCTCCCTTCATGGATTATTCTAAGGCGAGCGGGGATCAGCATATTGTGGATAAGCTGCGCTTCACAAAGCAGAGCTCGGACTCCGTCATATTTCTTCTTGCGCTGCCGAGTGGCATAATTCAGGTAGGGATATATTTGAATACGTGTCCCCTCATGCAGTACTACAGTCTTCTGGCGGGCAAGAGCCAAAATCAAGTCCCTGGAGCCGATACCATCCAAGGCAGCTATTATTGCCCCAGGGGCCTCTGGATCGCTTGGTCATCCCTATACAAAACACGATATGCCTTTTAATTGCCATCTTTTATCACTATGATAGCCTGCCCCAGTTGTTCTATCATCCAGTCAGACAGGAAGAGGGCCAGATGATCTCCCTCGCTTTGCTCTAGCATCCCTATTACTCGCATATGGCTATGAGCCTGGTTCTTGAGTGATTCGAGCTGGGATCTCAGGTGAGAATTCTCCTTCACTAAATTGGCTGATGTGCCTCAAGCAGCTTCTGCACTTTTACGGGTATCTTGAGACACTGTTTTGAGGGTAGCACTCTCCGATTCCACTGTGGTAACCCGAGTGGTCAAGGAATCAAATTTTTCAGTCAGTGCAGACATTGTTGTAATTAATCTGTTTATTTTGAGCCCAACATATGCAGAGTTTCCTCACTGTCTACTATTTCCTCTGAAGTAGTATGGCCTTGTACAGACCTCATGGCTGGAAGACCAGAAACTGATTTGCTTTTATTGCCATCCTGATTCTCTCCATCTTTCTTTGGGTTACCCATTCTGTGCTATAAGTTCTGATTTTAGAGAACTGAATTTGAAGTCCAAAATCCACTGATAAAACATTTATTTATTCAAAAGTTTTGTTGTTTTAGAAGAGCTATACTTTTAGATGTCCGACTTGCTCGGCTCAGCAGTCAAGTAATTTCTGAGTTTTATAATCAAATACTTTCTGGGTCTCAAATTTTGCAAGTCATTATTTCAAGCTACCAAATCTGCAAAATTGTTATAAAACATTAATGGTAAAATAGCACTTTCAGATAAGAATATACATTTTTTTATTTATATTTTATCTCCTCTAACCACAGTTGGGTAGGCTCCCTTCAGCCAGCTCACCACCTCCAATTATCATCCACAATTTCCCCAGCTTACCTACCAGCACAGTACTCACACAGATCTTCCACCCTCCCCCACAGCGGTGCTAGAGAAGGAGGTAGTCCTCCCAAAGCACAATCCAATAGTTACCGCAGGTGCTGGTGACGTGGCAGATGGTGGTAGGGTGTCATACAACCCGTCATGCATGACCTTTTCCTACCTGTTTTCTCCTGTCCTGAGGACATGGCAACAGACAGCATACGTACAGGCATGCATGTGTTCCTAGCCCATTTCCTTCCTCCCTCCTGACATATCAGCATCTGACGTACATGCTTTGACACCCAGCTTCCACTAGGTGTCAGCCAAGATGAGGATGGCCTGAAACCTCCCTGGGAGAGGAGAGGCTGCCAGGCTGCTTGCTCAATCCTACTCCCCCTTCCCTGGCTGACCCTCAGCGACCTAGGTTTAGAACGAACCCATGTCACTGGCATAGCGCAAGGTAAGGCACTTGGCAGAGCTTCAGCACCACTGGGCCAGATAAAATCAATCATTATTTACTTCCATGCTTCCAAAAACTGGATATCACCTAAGTGTTTCTCTCTCCCTTTCTAGGAGTCAAATACATCCTTTCCCTTTATTCTGGAAGTTTTTAGCTACTTTTAGAAGCCAAATACTTCCAAAATTGAGGAACTTGCAGTCTTGAAAGGTGCCATTTTAAGGGAATTCCCAAATGCCCCAGTTATAACAAATCCTATGAATGCCAAATTCCAGTACACTCAATGGCAACGGAATGTAGGGATCCCCAGACTTTCTGGTGCACCTGTGAACAAACAATTCAGACAAGAACAGTGAACTAGAAATACAGGCAAGATTCCAGACGTTGGCCAGGGTCTGTCACTCTACAGAATACTCAGTCTCCTTCTGTGAAATACTGCCAGTACCACAGGCGAGTGGGGAGAGTCGCAAACGCGCTCAGCAGGTCAGGCCCTCTGCTCCCACAGTGCCAACCTCCGAGTGCAAGAGAGTGAATAAGTAACAGACAGGGTAGCTCTCCTGTCTGCTTGTGGGTCCGAATCACCTTCAGTCTCAAGTTCTGGGGGAATTCAAACTGTGAACCTTATGCCAGCGTACCCAAATGTACAGGCTCAGATAATCTGCTCTTCGGGGGGATGCCAGATATCTTTTGCCTAAGGGCACCAAAACAGGTATCCAAAATGAACCCTTAAAACTCTATAAAAGACCTTAGGTATATTCTTACCTTTTCCCATTTTGGTAACACCATCAAGCCCTTCAGAACAGCTGTCAGCATAACCACGTATACATCACATGTAAAAAGAACTTCAAAGACACACCCAGGCAGTTTTTTAAATGAAAGGTTCACTTAAAAATGGACATAAATATGTAAAATGTAAACACAGGACACTATATCACAAAGCATACAATTGCTTACAAGAATCAAAGAAAACTACAGACAAACTCCTACCAACATACAGTTACACTTTTTCTAACTAATGTACTACCTCCAAGTGCCTAAGTTAAAGCTCTTGTTTATTAAGAGTCCAAAAAGATGTGTCAATAAGATCTGGCACAAGTCCTAGGTTAAACTGTGTCTCTCTCAAACACCCCTTCCATGATGTCATCTAGCTTCTCCTTTTAGAATATAAAAAATAAACAAACAATGATTTTCCTGTCAGAAGATATTTTAAATACTGTGACTTCAGCAAAAACTAATCTCCTAAATTATGACAGTCTTTAATTTCCCAATTCCTTCTCCCAAGGCATTTCAAAGGGGGCTTTATAGCTTTTTAACACCAGTTGATATTAAATGTTCTTCCTCTTAAGATGTCATAGAAGTTTATGATCTCCACCCTCTGGCAGACTCAAAGTTCCATTTCATTTCCACTTCAAAGAAGCAACAGGTCATAAAAAAAGGCCATAAAATGTAATGCCTCACGGAAGTTAATCACATTACAGAGATCTCCTGGTTTAATATATATCCTGTCATTTTCACTGAAACCTGGGAGGGAGGTACCCATGGCACAGCTGCCTTATGGAGACAATCACACACTACATTTTTATATTACAAATATCATAGAACAAACATAACCAGCTGGCCAAGCGTCACAATCCTCCCATCCTAGACTGAATTTGGGGGCTCTATCCCCAGCATGGGATGAGCTTCCCAAGTCAGTTCACTCCTCATACAGACGCGACAAGCCACCTGTGTTCTGATTGGTAGCTCTAGCCCTATGTAAGATCGTCACGTCATACCCTTGCAAGGCAGGACTCCATCTTAACAGTCTACCATTAGTTTTTCCCCATTTGGGTCAGCCAAACCAGGGGGTTGTGGTCCGTTTGTGCCTCAAAATGCTGCCCATGTAAGTATGGCTCTAACTTCTTTAGGGCCCACACTATGGCAAGGCATTCTTTTTCCACAGCAGAGTAAGCCTGCTCTCTGGGAAGTAACATTTTACTCAGGTACACCACAGGGTGATCTTTCCTTCGTTGGATGTCTGACTCAGTACTGCCCCAATATGCACATCTGAGGCGTCAGTCTGGACTATAAAGGATCTGCTATAGTCAGGACTTGTCAATACAGGAGCACTGCACAGTGCCTCCTTCAGTCTGGTAAAGGCTATTTCGCAGGCTGGTTCCCAGGTAATTTTCTTAGGCATCCTTTCCTTTACCAGGTCACATAAGGGAGCAGCCAGGGTGCTGTAACTGGGTACAAATGTCCTATAGTACCCTGCTGTCCCTAGAAAACTCATGATCTGCTTCTGTGTTTCTGGTCTGGGCTTGATCACCTCTATTTTTACTTGGTTAGGACGGAGCTGTCCCCAGCCTACAACATGCCCAAGGTATGCAACTTCAGCCATGGCTAACTGGTACTTATCAGCTTTGACAGTGTGCCCGGCCCTCTGTATCCTGCCCAGCACTTCCCTAAGCTAGGACAGGTGTTCCTCCCAGCTGGCACTAAAGATGGCAATGTCATCCAGGTACGCCACGGCATACTCCTCAGCACCATTTAACACCTGGCCCACCAACCTTTGAAAAGTAGCCAGGGTGTTCTTCATTCCAAAAGGCATTACTTTAAATTCAAATAAGCCTATCGGAGTGATGAAGGCCAACCTCTCCCTAGCTCTGTCTGTTAACTTGATCTGCCAATACCTCTTTGTTTAGTCAGTAGTCATACGCGATGTCACCCCTCCCAACTTGTCCAGGAGTTCGTCTGTCTGGGGCATCGGTTGGGCGTCTGATTTTGTGACTGCATTCAGTCCACGTTAGTCCACACAGAAACGAGTAGAGCCATCTGGCTTGGGCACAAGGACTACGGGTGAGGCCCAGGGGCTGTGGGATTTCTGGATTACCCCTAAATCCAGCATTTCCTCCACCTCCCTCCTAACGTCCTTTTGGACAGCCTCTGACACCCGATATGTTGTTCACTGTATGGGCGTCTGTGTCCCTGTCTCCACATCAAGCGTCGCTAGGGGGGTTAGTCCACGCTTGGCACTAAACAGAGGGGCAAAGTCTGCTAAAACCTCCCTTACTTCCTGGATCTTGTCTGGGGCCAGCTGGGGAGACAATTTTACTGCCTCCACAGAGGACTCCCACTTGCTTTCTTCCAGCAAGTCCAGAAGAGGGTCTCATTTGTCCATCCCCTTCCCAGGACTATATACTGCAAACACCAAGTCAGTCCTACTAGCATACTGTATGGCTTCATCATGTTAACATGGTACATTCTTTCTGTCTGTCTTCTGTCAGGTAACTCTATGATATAGTTCACATCATTTATCTTCCTACTGACTTTATACATTCCTGCCCACTCAGACTGCAGCTTGTCTTTGCGGACCGGAATAAAGACCATGACTTCCTGACCCACCATGTACCAGTGAGCTCTGGATCTGCGATCGTGCCACACTTTTTGTTTCTGCTGGGCAGCTGTCAGATTGCTCTGGGCTGTCCCATAAGCTCCTTCAGCCTTTGCCTAAACCTATGGACATAATCCACTATGGGAGTTCCCTGGGTGGCGTGCTTGCCTTCCCAGTCCTCCCAGATCAAGTCTAGGGGCCCACGTACCCAGCGTCCATATAAAAGAGTTTGAAGGGGGAAAATCCTACTGATTCTTGGGGCACCTCCCTTTATGCAAACAACAGGTGGGGATGGTATTTCTCCCAATCCCTTCCATGCTGTTCAGCAAACGCTTGGAGCACTGACTTCAGGGTACCGTTAAATCTTTCCACAAGACCATTGGCTTGCAGGTGGTAAAGTGTCGTGCGCCTCTGCACCACCCCCACACTTCTCCCACAAACATTTCATCAGCTCCGACAAGAAGGAACCCACTCGATCAGTGATAACCTCCTGCAGAAACCCAACACGGGAGAAAATCCCAAGTAAGGCACCTGCCACTTTGTGTGTCCTCGGTGAGGATAAAGTGACTGCCTCTGGATACAGGGTGGCATAATCCACCACAGTCAGGATGAACCCCTTCCTGGAGGAGCTGGGGGTATTTAAAGGCCCCCACAATATCCATTCCCACCCTCTGGAATGGCTCCTTCACTATGGGTAATGGAATTAGGGTGGCCTGGGTTTTCTTACCCACCTTACCTATTTCTTGGCACCGGTGACAAGACCTGCAATACTCCTTCACCTGCTGGGTGAAGTTGGGACAATAGAAATTCTGGGCCAACCTCTACGTAGTGCGCGCGATTCCCAGATGACCAGACAAGGGAATCTCATGTGTAATCTTAAGCAACTGCTCACGATACCCCTGGGGAATGACAAGCTGCCTGCCTATCACCCCCTCCCTCTGTCTTCGCAGCCTGAGTATACCTCAGTCCATTTTCCCAATAAGCCTCATGTTTACCATCACCTCCCTGTGCTCCGTCAGAGTCTGCTCATGCCCTCAGCTTCTCTAGATTAGGGTCACTTTTCTGAGCAGCTGCAGACTCTTTACACATTCCCAAGGCATGGGACATGTCCCCTTCAGTCTCTAAACTAGGGTCCCTAGCACTAGAGTCAGGGCACTCAGGATCACTGCAATCCTTAACCCTCTGACAATGGGTCAACCCTCCTTCATCGGAGTAACCCTCCATAGCTGTGTGGTTAACTGCTACTGGGGAAATTTCTACCCCCTTTTCATTAGTCTCCATATCAGGAGACACAGGCTGGGAAACCAGCCTAACAGTGGTTTCCACAATGGCTTCTGTGGGGTTCAGGGAACTACAATTTTCCCTTGCCACTTGGCTATGGGTAACTGCATACAACATTCCATTTGAGATTGTTGCCAAGGATGACATCAACTGCTAAAGTTTTAGCTACAGCCACCTGTTGCACAGTCCCCCGTTTCACCCCAGTCTAGGAGAACACTAGCGAGTGGCAATGTTTTCTCCTCACCAGTGAAGTCTTGTACAGTGACATATTTATTGGGTACAAGCTAACCAGGCTCTACCAGATCTCCTTTTACCAATGTCAGGGATGCCCCTGTGTCCCTTAACCCTTGTGTCTGTACACCATTCATCGTGACTGGGTGCATGTGTTCCCTCATGTTCACAGACATGCTTCCAGGGACATTTAAGCAACCCACTTCTTTCTTAGTCTCATTCTGTGTATTGCTCGCCCTTTTGGGACATTGTCTGGCAATATGCCCAGTTTCTTTACAGACCCAACATTTGTTTCTTTTCTCAGAGAAATCTTTTCTCTGAAACCTGGGGCTAACTGGTTTTGGTGGAGGCAGAGAGGGTTTTAGCTGCCCTGATGGCGCGCTTTTCCCTTTCTGCACTGCACGCACTCATTCACTCTCAGAGCATGTCTGTTCTTGGCATAGCAGTCCAAGAGTTCAGCAGCCTTTTGCACTGTTTTGGGATATCGGTCCTCCAGCCAGGTTTTCAGCTCTGCTGGGCATGCCCAAAAAACAGTTCTAACAAAATAGCATTTTCAATTTTTTCTACAGCGTTTGCTTCAATTCCTTCCCACCAACATTTTCAAAACTGACGCTGTTTCATGGCTAGCTCCTCGTAGCTCGTATCAAGGCTTCTCCTGAGCTTACAGAATTTAGCTCTGTATGCTTCTGTAGTTAAATCAAACTTTTTTAAAAGTGCAGCTTTAAGTTTGCTGTAATCATTACTGTCCTCATTGTCCATTTGACCCAATGCATCCCGAGCCTTCCGGTAAGTAGCGGGGATAGCTGAAAGCTCCAGGACCCTCTAGGAATTCGAGCCTGAATACAAACTTTTTCAAAGGAATTTAAAAAGGCACCCATATCCTCCCCCTCTTTTAAATTCAGCTATCAATTTGGAATTCAATTTGTAACCCAGTCCTGTATTTCCAGTTAAACCCAAGCCACTTACCTGCTCTGGTGCTGGTGGTTGGAGTCGTAACTTCTCCAGTTCATGTCACCTCTGGCGCTCACGCACCTCATGTTCAGCTTCTCACTGTTCTCACTCCCTCTTCTCCTCTGCAGCTCACTGGCACTGACGCTCTTCATGGTCAGCCTCCCGCTGTTCCCGGTCAGCCTCTTTCTGTTCACGCTCCCTCTTCTCCCTGCAGCTAGTCTCTCTCACACTACTTCTCTCTGGAACTCCAGCTCCATTCTGCGCAACTCAATTTGCAGCCTGAGTGCTTCTGGCTGCAGAATGCTGGTGACCTTCCCCTGCTGCTGTGGCCCTTTGCTGGCACTGGCCCTGCTGTCCTCCTCACCGGATCTGGACACAGCACTGGCCTCTAGCCCCTCCATGCTCAAGGTTTGGTCTTTTATACTCAGTCTGTGAGTCGATGCACTGGGCATCTATTCTGTTTGGTGGCTCTTCCCTCATACAGGACTCCTCTGTTCTGGCACAATTGCCCCAAGTAATCTACAGTATGCCCACTGTAGTTGGAAGCCATCTTCTTCCCTAACTACAGCTACTCTAGCTTGCACTTTAGAAAAAAAATAAAACAGGTAGGAACATGACTGTAAGCAAAATGGTATAGTTCTATTTCCTTTTTTAAAAATAAATCACTGCCTTTTTTTTTTTTTTGGCAAGTGAGCTGTACAGTATTAAGCTGACACACTGAACAGTTTAAGCTTGTGTTACCAAATTTATCTGCACCGCTGCCAACCAATCTGTCACAAACGCACTCAGCAGGTCAGGCCCTCTGCTCCCACAGTGCCAACCTCCAAGCGCAGTAATGTGAACAGGTAACAGAACAGGGTAACCTTCCTGTCTGCTTGTGGGTCGAATCACCTTCAGTCTCAAGTTCTGGGGGATTCAAACTGTGAACCTTATGCCAGCGTACCCAAATGTACAGGCTCAAATAATCTGCTCTTCGGGGGGATGACAGATATCTTTCACCTAACGGTACCAAACCAGGTATCCAAAATGAACCCTTAAAACTCTATAAAAGACCTTAAGTATATTCTTACCTTTTCCCAGTTTGGTAACACCATCAAGCCCTTCAGAACAGCTGTCAACTTAACCCTGTATACATCACATGCAAAAAGAACTTCAAAGACACACCCACGTAGCCTTTTTAAATGAAAAGTTTACTTAAAAATGGATAAAAATATGTAAAATGTAAACACAGAACATTATATCACAAAGCATACAATCACTTACAAGAAACCTACAGACAAACTCCTACCAACATACAGTTACACTTTTTCTATCTAATGTATTACCTCAAAGTGCCTAAGTTAGAGATCTTGTTTCTTAAGAGTCCAAAAAGCTGTGTCACTAAGATCAGGCACAAGTCCTAGTTTAAACTGTGTCTCTCTCACACACACTCCTTCCATGATGTCATCTAGCTCCTCCTTTTAGAATATAAATATTATACAAACAATGATCTACGTGTCAGGAGATATTTTAAATAATGTGACTTTGGCAAAAACTAATTTCCCAAATTATGACAGTCTTTAATTTCCCAGTTCCTTCTACCCAGGCATTTCAAAGGGGTTTTTATGTCTTTTTAACACCAGTTAATATTAAATGTTCTTCCTCTTAAGACGCCATAAAAGTTTATGATCTCCATCCTCTGGCAGACTCATAAAGTCCCATTTCACTTCCATTTCAAAGAAGCAACGGGTCATAAAAAAAAAAAAAAAAGGCCATAGAAAGCAATGTCTCAAGGAAGTTAATCACATTACAGAGATCTCCTGGTTTAATATATATTCTGTCATTTTCACTGAAACCTGGGGGGGGCCATGGCACAGCTGCCTTATGGAGACAATCACACACTACATTTTTATATTACAAATATCACAGAACAATCATAACCAGCTGGCCAAGTGTCACAGGGAGAACCAGCAAAAACTTAAGAGTGGTGAACCAGTGGCTCAGGGAGTGGTGCAAGACAGAGGGGTATGGGTTGGTGGGAGACTGGGGGGATACATGGGAGGATAAGGGGCTATATGCTAGAGATAGGTTATACCTCAACGTGGAGGGGAAGGAAATCCTTAAACTGAAATTGTCTGGATTCACAGACGAGAAGTGGGGTTTAAACTTGTAAAGGTGGGAGGGCTGGAAATAAAGTCAGCCCTAGGGGGGGGCTGATAGAGGGTTCAGGAGTAGGAAACACAAAGAGGGCTGTGTTGCAAAGCCAAGGGGAAATGTGCAGGGAAGTGGGACAGGGGACTGCACAGGGCCGCAAAAATTGGGGAAGAGAGAGGGGATGGGGTGGACTATGGTCCTGATCAATACCAAGAGCATGGGCAATAAAATGCCCGAGCTCCAGGCAATACTAGTTGAGGGAGCAGCAGACGTGGCAGCAATTACTGAGACATGGGCCACCCAGAGGCATGATTAGGAGCTAAACTTGGAGGGCTACACAATGTTCAGGAAGGATAGGGGAGTGGGGGGTTGGCGTTGATAGTGAAAAACGACATTGTTGTTAGCGGAGTGGAGGAGGCTGGGTTGGATGTGGGGGTGATTTGGGTAACCCTGCAAACAGGGGAGGAATTTAAAATCGGGGTGATATTCACACCCTCTGCAATGGCGGCGGACCTCGAGGGCAATCTGGTTGAGAATATCAGGGGCCACTGTGGCCTGGGTAAGGGTAGGGTGGTGGTCATGGGGGACCTAAACATACAAGGGGCAGACTGGAGCACTATGACGTCCTCGATGGCCAGGGAGCAGAGGCTGATGGATGTCGTCCAGGATGCCTTCCTAGTGCAGGTGGGGGAGCCTACTAGGGAGGGCCAGATATTGGACGTGGTCCTAGCAGGCAGTGACCAGATTAGGGGCCTGAAGGTGAGCAGCTCGCTGGCAGGTAGTGATCACGCCATCTGGTTTCTGGACCTAGGGGAAGGATAGACGCTTGCGTCTATGGTAGTAAGACTTCAGGAAGCAGACTTCAAGGGCATGGGAAGGATTCTTCAAGGGTGCTTGGATGAGTTACAGCCGGACATGAATGCTTGGAGCTTGTGGAAGATCATCAAGAAGGGGGTTCAGGAGGCTACTAGGTCCTGTGCAAAGGTAAGCTGCAAGCACTGTAGGGCCAGTAAGCCGTGTTGGTGGATCTGGGAGGTGCAGGAGGTGGTGAGGGGGAAAAGAAAGGCTGCCTACGTGTGCTTAAAGTGCTCAAGGGGGAAAAGGGAGCAGGGAGAATACAAGTTGCTGTCCAGGAGGGTCACCAGCATGGTGAGAATGGCCAGGGATATCCGGAGTGGGGGAGAAGGGTTCTTTAAATACACAGGGGAGAAAAAGAAAGTGAGGGCACAGATCAGCAAGATTAGGACTGGGGAGGGATGGGCTCAGGAAGCAGGGGAACAAGCAGAGGTACTAAATGAGTACTTTGCCTCGGTTTTTACGGCGGGAGGCGGGGGGATCCTTCCGTCCCGATGGGAGGGAAGGGGAGCCCACAGAAATGGGAGGTCACCCGGAGTCTGGGGGACCAGAAGAGGCTAGGGTGAGGGATGGGCCAAAATTTGGAGGGGGGGCCGGGAGGATGTAATCACAGTGGATAGGGTGAGGGCGTCCCTCTCGTCGCTAAACACTGAGAAGGTGCCAGGGCTGGATGGACTGCATCCAAGGGTACTGAGGGAGCTGGCGGATGTGCTGGCAGCTCCATTGGCTGCACTCTTCAACATCTCTCTGCAGACAGGGCTGGTGCCTCAAGACTGGAGGGTGGCCCATGTGGTGCCTATCCACAAGGGGGGGTTCTAGAGAGGAGATGGGAACTACAAACCTATTAGCCTAACGTCCATGGTAGGCAAGGTGATGGAGGGCAATATCAAGGAGAGGCTTGGGGGACAACTGGAAAGGTTGGGGCACCCAGACAGGCAGTATAGCTTTGTTCCAGGGAGATCATGCCAGACCAACCTTGTGGAGTTTTATGACTAGGTGACGGGTGCCCTGGACCGACATAGGCTGGTGGATGTCCTCTATCTGGATTTCAGCAAGGTGTTTGATTCAGTACCCCACAATGGCCTAACAAAGCTGGGGGGATGGGGTGGAGGGGCAGTTGCTTAAGTAGGTAGAAAATTGGCTTGTGGGGCAAGTTCAAAGAGTAGTGGTTGGTAGGATAGTCTCCTCCCCCAGAAGAGTCACCAATGGGGACCCCCAGGGTTCGGTCCTGGGGCCACTCCTGTTCAATGCCTATGTCTCTGACATAGGGAGGGGTATTAGGAGTAAGCGGAGTCTCTTTGAAGACGACTCAAAGCTGGGAGCACTAGCAGACAGGGAGGAGGGGAAAGTGGCCCTCCATGGGAACCTGGATACCCTGGAGGAGTGGTCAAGAAGGTGGGGACTGAAGTTTAATGCAGGGAAGTGTAGGGTGCTGCATCTGGGGGTCAGAAACCCAGGGCATGCATACACCGGGGGTCATCCTGCAAGCCTCGTCGGGTGAGCGGGACCTGGGGGTAGTGGTGGACATCAAAATGAGTTAACACTGAAAATTGTCGAACAGCTGCAGCAAAAGCGAACAGGATACTTGGCTGCATAACCAGGGGGATTACCTCCAGGAAGAGTGAGGTGATCCTCCCTCTGTATCATGCCCTGGTCAGCCTGCATCTTGAGTACTGTGTGCAGTTCTGGAGACTACACCTTAAGAAAGACATAGCACTGCTGGAATAGGTCCAGAGGAGGGCGACCAGGATGATTCAAGGCATGGGGGGTGGGCCTATCAGGACAGACTGTAAGAGTTCAACCTGTACGTAGTAGGGAAGAGGAGAGACAGGAGGGGGCATGATAGAGGTCTTTATGTAAAGAGGATCAACAAGGGCAGAGTAGAGTAGGTGTTCGGACTTAAGAAGGGGGACAACCAGAGGGCATGAGTGGAAGCTGGAAGGGGGGAATTACAGGGGCAGCATAGAAGACACTACTTCACTGAGAGGGTAGTGGAGCCATGGAATGCACTACCCAGGAGACTGGTGGAAGAGGGCAGAGTGGAGGATTCAAGAGGGGTGGGACAGGTACGGGGAAACTGAAGCCGGGGAAGACCCTCTATGGGAGTGGGGGACAGAGATGTGAGCACCCAGTAAGGGGCTGGCTACCGAGCAGACACAACAGACCATGAGGTCTATTTGCTGGCTTTTAGTATGTTAGTATGCTGATTCTATATTTAGGCTACTACATTTACAGTACATGAATTGGAATGTGGTATTCTTGGTGCACGAGTATTTCATAGTTTGCTGAATATGGAGTATTGACACTCAAAGCACATGATAAGAAGTGTTACTGGATGTTTACACCTGTGGTATGCAGTTAGGAAGTTTGAGGGAATTTAAATGGCGTGCACCATGAGTTCTTGTGTTTTTTGCAGTTGTTTAGGACAAAGGATGAATTTTTTTTTTTTTACCAATTATTTTACCAGGTGAGACACACTAAGCTGAAAGCTTGTTTGCAGGTGCAACTTGGGAGCACGAGGAAGTTAAGTGACTTGCTCAGGGTCACACAATATGCAAGTGGGGGCTGTGGGATTCAAACCCAGGTCTCCAGATTTGCAGCTCAGAGCCTTAAACCACTGCGCCATACTGCCTCCTATTTTAGGTCCCTTCTGCCGTGCATTCACTTTGTGGCTCTTTCAGGACTTTCCAGTGGTAACAGACTTGATCCAGAGTCCTACCATTACCTACTTCCTTCATTTTTTTTTTTTTAATCACCCACTTGAACATACTGAATAATGCAATGTTTCCTACCATCTTGTTGCTGTTTCACATTCAATTCTTTAAGCAGTCTGAGGAAATCATTTCTTCATCAGACACAAAGTAAAACACCCTGCAATCTGTTCAAGTAACTCTTGCAGTGAAACAAATTCTTTTTTTAAACTTGCTATTTATGCCCTTTCACCACCGCAGCATCTGCCTTCCTTCGAGGACTCCCAAGGCACCTTGCCTGCCAGGTCTCTGGGAACTGTCAGACCCTCACAAGTCCTCCTGACATCTGTCCTCAGATTACCCCCAAATGGGGTGGGAGGCTCACCCCTTAGCCTGCCATCCATCATCCAAGTTGGATGGACTCGTGCAGCTCCTCCCGGTCCTGGTCTTGTGATGCCAGGGCCCACCTCCAGGCATCCCTGCAGGTCTTTTTCCTGCTTTCTGGTCCCGCCTCCCTGTGGATGTTGGCACATGGGGAGAGACCAAGGAGACGAGGGCACGCAGAGATGTGCCTTCATTCCGGACCCTTGGCCAACATCTACCCCTCCCTGTTGTTTCTGCCTCCTTGTCTACACCTCCACCTGTGTTAACCTAGGTGGCGGTATTGCAACGAAAACTGCAGCCCACCCTCCCCGGAGACGGAGAGCAGCCCTCCGGGCACTCAATCCCTCTGCCCCCGGCCAGTCCTCCAGCGACCCGAGTTCACTACCGAACCTGGGTCGCGGGCGTCGCAAGCAGAAATCCAACTACTGTGCCGATGGGCCAGCCCCCAGAGAAGCATATTTTAAAATGAAACATAAGTATAATGTTGTACAGTGCAAGGAATAAAAATCTGAGAGTTTCAAACACACGGGCCCCAGCAATAAATTTAGTTGGCTCAGTCAATTTTTCTTGCCCCTTTCATGTCTTCAATTTTGTCTTTAGTTGATAAACAGAAATAAAGCAGGCAACATCATAAACGTGGCCACATGCACCCCAGGACTAAGATCGGAAATCCCGAGACAGCATGGCCTGCAGTCAAAGCTGCCCCACCTCAAGGCATATCAGGAAGCAGAGACAAAGGGAAAAGACAACTGACAGTACCTTGATAAAGCACTCAGGTGCCGACAAAAGGCTGTCTACTGCCCCTCATCCTTGATTCTTAATATGTTCCCAATGCTTCTTGGCAAATGTGGCCTATCTACTCCTGGATTGTGGGCTCCATCCCTTCTGACTCCACGTGTGCTACTGCAGCTCTCATTCCACTGGATCAGACAGATTTCCCGGTCCAGCAAGAATTATTTAGCTTCATCAAGGTACCCACAAAAGTGTACTCTCTCCTCAGTCTGGACTTTCAGCTTAATAGGTGCAATGATTTGGCCTTCACGGTTTTTCCCCCTCTAAACTCTGGAACCACTTGCAGGATATGGGGATGTTGGGTCATTACTTGGGGAATTATGATCAAAGCAGAAGGTCATGCCACCAAAAGACACTAACTTTTTGCCCATACCTCTCGCAAGACTCTCATATTTAGTCGGCAACACATACGTTTGGTGACAAAGGGTCTATTTTTTCCCCTGTGGCTTAGGGACCAAAGACCTGTGCCTCGACATCCAGGCACAGGTCTTGTGGCAGGTCCAAAAGTTCATACTTAGAAAATGGGAGAAAGGAAAAGTTCATCCTGATTGGCTGAACGCAGCAATCTGTCGGTCAGGTACGAGACGACAGAGACTGGGAAATAACTGGTCCCAGTCTCTGTTGCCTCATTTAGTTCTGATTGTAAAGGGCTGGAATGTTCAAAAAAGCAACTGCCGTCATGTTGATAGCCTCTCTGAGCAAGCCTTAAACTGTCAGCCGATCTCCCCTCTCCCCGCCCGCAACAGACTCAAGAATTCACAGTAAAATGTAAAAGCACAGCTGTGTAGAAAAGGAAGTTCGACCTCCAAATCAAACTGACTTTTGTGTGAGACAGAGCACTACCTCTGGAGGCCCTACTGTGTATGAGAACAACGGAGAAACTACCTCTAGACTACTCAGTGTTGTGCACGTAGCGCTACCACCACTTGCGCTTGAACAGTCCTTTCAAACACAGATGATCACCCAAAATCAGAAAGATTCTCTGTCCAAAATGACCCCCTCCCAAAAAAATCAACAATTATTTCAGAATGAAGCCACACCGAGACAGCAGTACCTACAGAACTGCTAGTCTGCATGACAGCGCCGGTACTTTCTTGATTTTCTGTACTGCAGACGGACGCCCATCTGCGATACAGAAAATGAAGAAAATACCATTCCTGTCATGCACACTAGTGATACCACAGGTACTGCTCTGTTTTACTCGATAAGCAGTTTACAGAGCTCTGTTTCAAATGCCATTCCTTTTGAGACCGCTGCTCCATTTCGGTCACATGAATCCGCAATGCAGCGCGACCAAGACACGGAGCACTAAAACAGACTGCCTTCTATCAGAGATAACCATTGCCCCAAGTGTAAAACTGTATGAGCGCTGCTTGCTAAACTGAAAAAAAAAAACTGCTACCCAAAAGAAAAGTGCCACACAATTCATGTTTAAGTCCAATAACCCCAAGATTCAAACAGTTAAGTAACGGTAGTACGTCACGTGTTCGGAGATACCCTTTTTGTCTTGAGGGCAGTCCTGCTTTAGTGCAAACAAAACAAGAAATCCTACTTTTTTTTGAAGGGGGAAAAAAAAAACTACCTTACTAAAGGGAACAGGAATCCCGGCTAATTGCCTTCTCAGTGTCCCAAACCATGCTGCAGCCCCGGTCACAACAACAACAAACTGCTGACAGCACTGGGCAAACATTGCTCGGGCCACAGCTTCAAGAATATTCAGCTCCTGCTCCAAGGGTAAGCTCCCGTCACTCCTCACATGGCAGAATGCTGCAGTCCTGAGTCAATTACAACTGATGTATTTGTTTTACTATTCTGCAAGACGACTATGTGTGTGTGGGGGGAGGGGGGAGTGTAAAACCATGGCAACCATTTCATTATTCTAGTAGGCTGAGGAACTAGTTTATTACAAAACTAATTTGAAATGAATTTTTTATTAACAATTTCTTATTGGCCTTTTTTTTTTTTATAGTGTCCATTTTCTAAGTGCAATAATACCCCTCCAGGGTGGGCGGTATTGGGCAATACCAGACCTTCCAGGGGCTATATTACTCCCCTGGGCGGTCCGATATTGCCCAATACCGCCCACCCTGGAGGGTATTATTGCTTGCATAAACTATTCAAAAAGGCCGCTGTATCACCGG
Organism: Neoceratodus forsteri; assembly: GCA_016271365.2. Classification (NCBI taxonomy): domain Eukaryota; kingdom Metazoa; phylum Chordata; order Ceratodontiformes; family Ceratodontidae; genus Neoceratodus; species Neoceratodus forsteri. Next base: position 705,214,675 of record CM057459.1, on the reverse strand, counting down.
TCTCAGTCCCTTCAGGCAAACAATATAGCCTGATGTTGTTTCGTCTCGAGTACAGTTGCAGATCTTCCAGTTCAGCTGACATCTGCCGCTCCCGCTTGTGGAGCTGCAGTACGGCTTCATTGTAAAAGTCAACCAGTTCTGTTGTGGCACTCAGTCCCTGCTCCAGGTCCCTGCCCCAGTTGTCCACTAGGGCAACCTCTATTTTCACATTTGCCAGTCCATGTTCCACCTTCTATGTAAGGGAACTGATTTTTGGCACTCTAAGAACAGCTTTTTTAGGGTAATATTACAACTGTCCTCATTCTCCTCTGAGTCTATCTTTTTATCACGTGGCCTGCCTGCATGGGATAAGGATCTGCCAGGGCTCCAGTCTCTTGTCTGTGACTGCAAAGATTTGGGGCTGTCTGCCACAAAATCAGTCAGCTTGTTCTCTGTCACCATTTTGATGAGGTCTGTTTATTAGGCTGGCTGCAGTCTGATTCATAAAAATAAAGATAATTTTTTTACCAGTTTATTAAGACTGAGAAGTGGAGTACTATGCAGGTGCAACTAGGGAAACTGGTGACTTCAACAGAAGTCCTTACATTGTGTTCAAAGAGCAGTCTATTCTGAAATACAGTTAAAAAAGTTCTGCTTAATTTTACTTCCTTTTGTTACTGATCTGCTAAATACATTTCAGAAAATGTAGCATTGGCAGCTATGGTGCTAACAGAAAAGGAGAAGGAATTTCTCCTATTTACTTCCCAGTGCCTTTCGAAAAAGAAGCAGACTATCTTCAAGTAACCTCATAATGCTTTCCATTGCAACAGACTGTGATGTCACAAACACAACCACTGTATGGTCAGTTGCAGACTGTCACTTTTTTGCACAGATTTCTTGGAGAGGCTACCAAGATGTGTTATAAACCCGAAAAAGGAAAAATAGAAATGAAACAAAAATATGTATTCTCTACTACAGCAAAACAGCTGAAAAAGTTTATATAAAGTACCTGCTCTTTAAGAGATCTGTTTATAATAACAAATTATCTTTACTGAGTGCCTTACACATTGTAAAGCGCTACACGCAGTGACAAACAACAAAATAAAGAAAACGGGGATAAAAATCTTAAGCTTGACTATACAGAAACATTCTGAGCGTTTAGCTTTAAAAGCACAAACATCTGTGAGCACTTACAAAAGAGAACAGTCTGTGACCAAAATAGTAACTGGGCCTAAAAAAAAAAACACAAGTAGAACACGGAGTCCTGACCTGAATATGGATGTTAAAGTGTTCCAGTTCTACATGGCAAAACACGAACAATATGAAAAGGCAGCTATGGGGAAGGGGAGGGAAAAATATGTACATCTTACCTAGATATGTTTTTTCAAGAGTCATTTTGTTGTAATCTTCAGCAAGAATAAAATCCTGTGGAAAGACATTTTAATTTTAAAATAAGTGGCAATTTAGGGGAAAAAAATTAATACCGTCTCCCTATGTCAATGACCTCTAAATTTACATGCAACAAAAAAAGATACAAGCACACACAATTCCCCTAAGGAAGCATAACAGGATGTGCATGCTGGTAACTTTCCTGCGGAGTAACTTTTAATTAGTCCGTTTCACAATCAGCACTGCTTGAGCCTTTTCAGGGCTTTGGACTGGAGCAGCAAGGGTCTCCTAGTCCCACTGTACATCTGCTTTTTCATTCAAAACACTGCACTCTTCATTGCTTTTTTCTTCTCCTAGCTGTCATTATCGCTAACTCCACCTATCCCATCCCTCACCCCACAGACTGTGGCTCTTACTTACCTCTCCCTGCTGCTCCTGTGTCCACTTCCCTGCCAGGTCTGTTCTCCTGTGCTGCCCACCAACCATTCTGTGATCTTCGCCATGGCATTCTCCCTTTGGGTGGAGCTTATACAAGGAAGAATCATAAGGGACAGCTGGACAGGACAGCTTCTGGGAATTCAGTAATGCATGCCATGGTCGTGCACAGCATCCCCCCCCCCCCCCAAAAAAAAAAAAAGGATCACATGCAGTGGCAGTAGCAAAGTTTTCCTGGTAGCTATTACCAGTCTGGTTCCATGGCCAGATAAAGGATCCTACTAGGCTTAAGACAGGAACCAGTACCGTAGTCCCCCAAGTGGCAAGTGGACACAATCACTAAACTGTCAGGTCAGTCCAAATCACACTTAATCCTCAACAGATGCCTTTGGTTCATGCCACAATTTTCCAGAAATTTAATGCACATTAAAAAATAAAAAAATCACATACTTACTGAAATTGATCCATTTTCAAGCCCTACAGAAAGCCGTCTTGTTTCCGGACTGAAGGACATGCAGGAGCAGGGAGCTGTAGGAAAAGAATACCTCATTAATGATATGGGAAAGCACACACCCACTCACAGCTGTTTTTGTTAGGGCTTGGCAACTTCGAATTGGTGCAAAAGCCAGCTAAGATATTTTGGACTATATTATTCTAGAAACAGCTACTTCCTCTAAGGATACAACGCAAAGAAAACAATCATTGCTTACTTTTTTTTTTTTCATTCTTTTTCTCACTTGCCAATCCGGGGCATCTCTCAGGCAGGCTCACTCAGCTTCCACCCCTAACCGCCCACCTGAACCACTCCTCCGATCGAAGCTTCGGTATCAGGATCCCCTCCTCTCCTGCCAGCCCCACACAGAAGGAGGCCGAGGATCCCCAGGAGTAGGATCGGGATTGTGGCTGGTGCTGGGCATGTGGGGTTTCAGCCCCAGGAGACCCGCCATCACCTCACCCGGCTGCCGGGGTTTTTCCACTCTTGGTTCCCCTCGGAGTGCAGCATGCAATGACGTCTGCGCACGGCTGCCCTGCTAGCATCTACCACACTCCGCCCCTTATATCGACTGGTGTTCCTGCAATATCCCCAATCTCCATCAGGGGTCATCAGAACACCGAGCAACCCTGGATCCCTCCCCAAGGAGAGGAGAGCTGTCCTCCGGATGCTCCATCCTCTCCCTCCCCTGCCGACCCCCGGCTACCCGACTCCATCACCAAACCCAGGTCGCTGGTGTGGTGCGAAGTGTGGCATCTAGCACCTCAACCCTCAGCACCATCGGGTCGGCTACTTACTTATTTAACTGAATTCTGGTAACCGGGTGAACCCGCTGGGACAATACAGTCCCTTTTTTAGGGGTGACCTGGGTAGTGCATTATATAACATGGGTGGCCCCATCATGCCTCAGTTCCCTGCTGGAGACAAGCTCCAAGGATAACTGGAATGGCAAGGACCAAAACAACCAGGACCAAACTAGGCACATAGGAGAGGATATGGAAACCTGAGTAAATATGCCAAACTCAGGCATAACATAAGAACAGAACCAGCATGCAAGAGCAGGCAGAAGAACCACCCATCACCTGAAATGGGGGGGTAGGAATAACGGATTGCTGTGGCTCAATGGAGGAGATTCTCTCAAAGATTTACTGTTACAGTAAGTAACTATTCTATCTTCTTCGAGGATATCTCCTCCATTGAGCCACAACATGGAGTGATTCCCAAGCAATACCAAAGCACTGAGGGAGGAATGAAGGCTCTAAGGAGCCTTGGTAAGGAGGCCTTGCAGGATAAGAAGGCCAAATCCAGCATGTGTACAATAGATGATGTCCAAACTGCAATGCTTAGTAAGAATATTCAGAGTGATCCAAGTGGCATTAGCACATGTCAGCCATGGACACACTGTGAAAACAAGCCACAGAAGTAGCCATCCCACGAATGGAGTGAACACGGACAGGACCAGGAAGCTGCTTACTTTGCTTCCGCTAACAGAAAGAAATGCAGCAGAACAACCATTCTGAAAGGTCATGCTTCGAAACAGCTGAGTCCACCATCCAGGGGGTGAAAGTCTCAGAGCGACAGGACTTTCTACAATCCCTAGTACGATCAAGATGCCAATGCAGCATCTGATAGACATCAAGCATGTACAGACTATGTTCCCCACTATCCATGGGAGTCAAAAAGTAAACCAAAAAGTCTCCAGTCTGATTTAGTGTTCACTCAGAAATGACCTATGGCAGAAATCGAGGACTGGTATGCAACGGAATCCGATCCTTGTGGAAATAAGAAAAAGAGGCTCCCTCAACCACAGCCTGTAATTCAGAAATATGTCTGGCAGACGTCATAGCCGGTAAGAACAATGTCTTCCACAAGAGGAAGTGCAGCTCACAAATAACAGCTGGCTTGAAGGGAGGCACAGTAAAGGTCTCCAGAACCAAATTAAAATCCTACACTGGAACCAGGTCAGGGACCAGGGGGTGTGGAAGCAGAATACCTCGACAGATCCTGTGAGAAACCTCAAGCTGGGCCACTGTCTTGCCGAAGGTGAGGTTATGAAAAGAGGACAGTTCAATGAGGTTGACCTTAACAGAGGAATACCAGAGGTCCATGTCAGCAAGGGACAGGAGGTAGTCCATAAGGAAGCCAACTGGACATGTAAATAGGTCCAGCAGATGGGCAGCACACCAAATAAAAAATGTTTCCATTTTTGCAAGTAGGTATATCTAGTAGATGGCTTCTGGGCCACCAGCAGAACAGCTGCAACTGCTGGGGAAATACCAAAGCCGGAGAGCTCTATGTCCTCTGGAGCGAGGCATGCAGGTGCAGGGATTGATGATCCGGGTACACCACAGAGCCTCACTTCTGCAGCAGACATCCCACTTGTAGAGGGAGAGAGACGGGGGTTACACTGCCAACTGCTGAAGAAGAACAAACCAGATTTGTCTGGGCCAGTATGGAGCCACAAGAATCAGGGTAGACAATTCCACCCTCAACTTGACCAGAACACTCTGTATTAGAAGGACCGGAGGAAAGGCCTACATGAACCTTGTTTTTCATGAGAGGGACAACGTATCTTGCCAAAAAACTTCAGGCCCTGGAGCAAGCAGAAACACAGCACTTTTGCATTGTATGAAGATGCAAAGAGGTCTCTGTCCAGACAACCACACTTTATAAAGAGGTCATCCATGACAGTGTCCAACAGTTCCCATTTGTGGCAATCCCTGGGACAAGCTGAGGCAATCTGCAATGGAGGGTACCAGGCAGAAAAACTGCCAACAGGAACATAACGTGTTCCACGGCCCAGTGCCGGACTCTCATTGCCTCTCTGCACAGAAGATACAAGTGGACACAGCCCTGGCAGTTTATGTAGTACATCACTGAGATGTTGTCCATACAGATCAACAACTGATGACCCAGAAGGAGGGTGCCAAAGGCCTGTAGGCCAAGCAGAACAGCCCTCATCCTCAGCGCATTGCTTTGCAGAGTCAGATCTAGAGGGGACCACCACAGAGGTATCCATCGTCATCTCTAACAGTGGACGGATGGAGAAAGGGCGATCCCATCTTAAGGTTGGAGCAGTCCAAACACCAGAGCAGTGAGTGACGGAATGGAGCAGACACTTTTATGAGACACTTTAGCTCATCAGAATGCTGACTCCACTGAGCACAGAGGAATCAATGCAGAATCCTAGTGTGCAAACGACTCAGCAGGACAGTCAAAATGGCAGTAGACATGAGGCCTATTAGTCGTACGAGATATATGGCTGAGTCAAAGTCACTGGAGACAACTGAGTCTAAGCAACCTGGGCTGCAGCAGTCTGAGGGAAGAAAAGCCTGACCCAACCCCATGTCCAGAACTGCCGTGTATCAGAGACACTGGCAAGTAGTGAGCATGGACTTCGGCTTGTGCACCAGAATGCCCAACTGTTCGAAGAGCTATCTGCTGTGTACAGAATAAGATGTCAACAACAGCCTCCCTCGATGGGACTTTCAGAAGCCAATTATTAATGTATGGAAAGACATAGAAGCTCTCCCTTTTGAGGGTGGCTGCAGTTGCTGCAACTCAGTTGGTAAAGACACACAGTGCAGATGAGAAACCAAAAGGCAAGACATGAAACTTAAAGTGTGAGCTCTGGAGCATAAACTGCAGGTACTGTCTGTTGGACTTGCAGATCCTGATATGGAGGTAAGCATCCTTCAAATCCAGAGCAACTGTCCAATCCCCTTGCAAGTGCAGGGGGAGGAAGGACTGCAGACAGACCATTTGGAACTGCTTATATTCTACAACAGGCCAAGGCCTCGGAGGTCCAGTAAGGGCTGTAAATCCCTGGTCCATGTTGGTACCAGAAAGTACTGGGAATAATAGCCTGTGTTTATTTCTGGAACAAGGACTGGTTCTATGGCCCCTTTGCTGAGGAAGATTTGAGCCTCCTCAAGGAGGAGCGCAAGATGTCCCAGAGGGAAGCAGTTTGGTAAGGGAGAGTGTACTGGAGGGACAAAGAGGCATTCTAGGGGTGTCCCTTCTGAACCACCTCCAGTACCCAAGCATCTGTCATTATCTCCCTCCACTTTAGAAGAAGAGGGATATGCAACCCACCCACCACCACAATAACCTGATCTGCGAGGCCGGAGGAAGTGTGAGTGGGGAGGAGGTAGAAGGCAGCGGGGGCACTGCCAATACTCCAACCTTTGATGAGCCTGGCATGGGCACCAGGAAACAAACTAGCCCGTTGTGTGCTTGGGGCCGACGAGAACTACATTCAGGTCCCCAGGAGTAGCCTCTACCGAGGCATAGAGCCTGTGAAAAGTACTCTGGCCCCTACCCCATGTCTCGGAATTCAGAGTATGCAGAGACTGCAGGGTCATTTTAGATAACTGGAGGTCCCGCAAGGCAGACTCAACACTGGCGCCAGAAGGATGCTTATCTTTAAAGGCAGCATAAAGGACCTCAATATACTGTTGATGCCCCAAGTCTGGACTGCTTTAAGAAATATCGGGATGCCCTTATGGATTCCTGGGAGAACAGCTGAATTGCCACTGTACAGTGGAGGAGTAGACCTGAAGCACCCATGGTGCACTTCTACTCCTAGTTTATCAAGTATCAAGACTGCTGGACATCACAGGCAAGGTCAGCAACCCTTAACTAGAAGTGGTGGTGCAGGCAAATGCCTAAAGCAGCACCACAAGCAGCTGTACCTGAGGAAGATTTAACAGGTGCTTATGTGCCTCCACGTCATAGGTAATGGTCTGCTGAACCTCAGTTTTCTATGGGCTATCAGCAGTTTGTCAGCCATGGCAGCCATTGACTTCCACAGGCTGTTCTGATATGTTGTCATGTAAGCCTGGTAGTTGGCAATTCTGAGGCTAAGGGACACTGAAGCATATGCCCTCTTGCCAATGATAGGAAGCCTCCTGAATTCCTTATCAGGAGGGAGCATAGGAGTCTTTGACCTGTCATGAGCAGTAATGATCACAACAAAATCAGTCCCTGGTAGAGTGGAATCAAAGGGCTTAGTAGAAACTTTTCATTCTTTATGGGTGGGGGCGAGGAAAGAAACAAGTAGGGCACTGGCACTCCTAATCAGTGGGAGGGGATCAGGATGTGCTGCACAAAAGAAATGAAGGGCACCTGACTGTCAAGGCCTAAGGCCAGGAACACTAAGTAAAGACAAAGGGGGTGGGCAACTGAATCGAAGTGCATGATGATGACCCATGGGAACAGCCTGCAAAGACTCCCCCTCTCAACTCACACACCCCCATTCCCCCTTTTTCCCTTCCTCCCTCTCACCTTCTCTCCTCCTCCCCTTCCCGCCTCCTTCATAACCTTTCCTTCCTCCACCTTATAACCTCAAATGCCCCCTTCCCCATCATTCTGCCACACTATCCCTTTTACCCTCCTCTATCTTTTATCATCTTCTTTATTAAGTGATTCCACTGGGTGATTATAGTTGCTGAAACATTTTCAATTCGCTTGTAATTAGGTAATTATGGGAATCTTAAAATATATTTTCTTTCTCTGTTTTAGGTGAAAACAACAAGTATTTTTGAAGTTTTGGAGATCTATGCCATCTTTCCACTCTGTAGATCACACAGACATTGAGAACTGACTATTTAATAATTTTGGTTGATCACAGCCTTAAAAATGGTCTGAAGGACTCTAATTTCAAAATGCACCGTATTGCTTAGTTTTCACGTTGTAAAATGCCTCTTTGCAACTTGTAATTTACAGTGGTGATTATAGAAAGGTTAAATGGCACCCCGATATGCCGCTCAGTAGGGAGGCGGTCCCCCGGTATGCTGCTCGGTACTGAGGCAGTGGAGTGATACTGTGGTGTGAAATGCAGCATTCCAGCCGGTGCTTAATACACTTCCTCAATTCCTCGCTAGATGGCAGTCACCACTCATTCAGAGTGACTGCTGCCTCCAACGTCATTTTACCTTTGTTCAAAGTAAAAACAAGTAATTCGCCAGCAGATGGCATTGTAATTAAAAAAAATGTAATTGGTTGTATAGCCATCCACAATTTGATGCTGCCTCAACTATGTAATTAAAAACAAACACTTTCCCTATTAGCCTAGCATCCCCCCCTTGCGATCCCCGATGCCACCCCAATCACAGTATAAAATTATGTAAAAACAAACAAACAAAAAAATTTTCACTTGTAGTATAGTGCCCCCCTCCATCCATCCCCAATGTTGGCCCATAAGTTATTAATAAAAAAAGACTTTCCCTGGTAGTCTATCGGACTCCCCTCCCTGATGTCGCCCCAACAACAGTATTTAATTATGTAGGTAATGAAGAACACTAAAAAAATATACTATCTCTAATTGTTTACATCTATACGGCTTTACAACATTTTATTCCTGGGTCTAGAAAGAAAAGGCAACTCAGAGACGTGTGATGAAATTGGTCTAATCTTGCAGTGATTTAAGAATATCTCAACAATACATAATTTACAAGTGATTTATATGATCAAGCTAGAGGTAATCACACCTAAACAACTAGAGAAGGGAACACCCTAAACCTAGTGCTGACTAACAGGGAGTGGGTGAAGGATCTGCAAGTGGAAGAACCACTGGCGGGAAGCAACCACAGGACAGTATGGTTCCAACTGCAGATGGATAAGGAGAGGGGTGCATCTGGCACAAAGGCGTTGGTCTTTACAAAGACGGACTTCAAAAGGATGGGTGAAGTGGTACAAGGGTTCCTGTCCAGAATTCAGCCTAATATGGACACAAATCAGCGGTGGGAGCTCATAAAGCTAGGGACAGTAGAGGCAACTAAATCCTACAGCAAGGCCCAGAGTAAAAAGGCTAGGGTGAAGAAACCTAGCTGGATAAGCAAGGGAGTCATAGACAGGGTTAGGAAGAAAAGAGCCGCTTATAAGAGATACAAGAAAACTCGGAGGGGGAGGAAGACAGGGAGGAGCACCTGATGGAAGCGAAGGAAGTGACCAGGAAGTAAGGGCGGCCAAGGCGTCCAGAGAACTCAGGCTGAAGCTTGGCATTAAAGAAGGGGAGAAAGACTTCTTCAGGTACATCAGGGAGAAAAGGAGTTGTAAGGACCAGATAGTAAGGATTAAGAGGGAGGGGAGATGGGTGGAAAAGGCAGAAGTACTTAACTATTTTTGCTCGTTTTTTTACTAAGGAGAAGGGGGGGAGGAGAATAGGAACAGAGAGGGAAGGGGTGACGGACAGGGAAATCACAAAAGGTAGAGTGCTAGAGGGGTTATGGGCACTGAGGGTGGACAAGGCACCAGGGCCGGATGGCGTAACCCCAGGGTACTGAAAGAGCTTGAGGAGGTCCTAGCAGGCCCTCGGGCAGACTTATTTAATGCCTCACTGGACTCAGGATGTGTACCTCAAGACCGGAGGATGGTTCATGTGGTTCCCCTCCATAAGAGCGGCCCCAAGGATGAACCAGGGAACTACAGACCAGTGAGCCTCACGTCCATCATGGGGAAACTAATGGAGACAATCCTGAAGGAGAAGCTGGTGACCCTGCTGGAGATCAATGGGTTACAGGACAGTAGACAGCATGGCTTTGTCAAGGGCAGATCCTGCCAGAAAACCTAGCAGAATACTATGACTGGATGACTAGGCAAATGGACAAGGGCCACACGGTGTTTGTTCTGTACCTGGACTTCAGTAAGGTATTCGATTCGGTGCCATATGGGAGACTTGGAAGTAAGCTAAAGGGAACAGGGGCAGGGGCAAAATTGGTGGGATGGGTGGAGAATTGGCTGCATGGAAGGCAGCAGAGGGTGGTGGTGGGAAGAGAACTCTCATCCCCAAGGGCAGTGACGAGCAGGGTTCCACGGGGGTCGGTGCTGGGGCTGGTGTTATTTGGGATATTTATTGCAGACATTTTGGTGGGTATCAAGAGCAAGATCAGTCTGTTTACAGATGACACAAAGATGGGAGCAGTGCTGGATGACCCAGCAGGGTTTGCAGGAAGATCTGCCAAGGCTGGAGACATGGTCTGACACCTGGCAACTGGGATTCAATCCCAAGAAATGCAAGGTGCTGCATTCTGGGGCTAGGAATCCATGGAGAAACTACCATATGGGGGGAGTACAGCTAGCTGAGACTGAGGACGAGAAGGATCTGGATCTCTATGGGAGCAATGAACAACTCTGCATAGTGTTGGAAGGCAGCGGCAATGGCCAACAAAATGTTGGACTGTATCACAAGGGGTATAACCTCAAGGAGGAGGAGGTGATTCTGCCACTGCATAGATCACTGGTCAGACCCCACCTGGAGTACTGCATGCAGTACTGCGTCCCATGCCTAAAGAGGGACATTAGATTACTGGAAGGGGTGCAATGAAGAGCAACAAAGATGATCCAGGGTCTGGGGGAGTTACCATATGAAAGTAGATTAAGACAGCTGAACATGTACTCAATGGAGGAGAGGATGGACAGGGGGAAAATGATCAAGACCTTCAAGTACATGAGAGGAATAAACGGGACAGGTATGGAGGAACTGTTCAAAAGGAGGGTGGGGAGGGACATTCGAGGTCATGATATGAGATTAGAGGGTGGACGCTTTAGGAAGGAAGGAATTGAGAAGGCACTTTTTTACAGAGATGGTGGTGGCAGTGTGGAATGCGCTACCAGCAGAGGTGGTGGCCTGTAAAACAGTGGGATGCTTCAAGAGGGGCTGGGACACAGCAAAAGGGAGAGTCAAGGGATGGAGGTGCAGTAAGGTAGGGGCAGCTGCAGAATAGGTTGCTAGCTGCATAATCAAGCAGACTCAATAGACCAAATGGCCTTTTTCTGCTGGCAGTTTTCGTACGTTCATAATAAATAAATAAAATGTATTTCTTTCTTTTTTCTGTACATACAGAACATTTCTGTCTACGGACCACCTTGTATCTCCATTGGGGTCTCCCCTGGCCAGGCATGTCTATTAACATTGATGGTCCTTGGCAGTTTTCATGCTTTTTTTCTTATATATTTAACTTTTTTTTTTTCTTACTCATTTTGCTTTCCTGCTGGCTCCTGGTCGGCACCCCTTGTCTGCGCTTCTCTCTTGGTCTCCAGCCGCCTTCCAGTCTGCCTCTAGCTTCTTAGGGCCCTCACCTTCTTCCCCTGCACCGGGGAGTTCCCAACTCTCCCGCCAGGTCTGAATCCAGTTCCAGTGATGCCCCTGAAGCTAGAGCACCTACTGGATGGCCATCAAGCCACCACGACCAAGGACGCCATTTTTTTTTCCTGTTTTCCTTCTGCCCGGGGCGCGCGGCATGCAGGCGACGCCTGCAACGTGGCTCATGCCATGCGTGCCTTGCATCAAGTGTCTGCGCGCTCCTGCCCCTCACAACTGTGGCTCCATGTCTCCGATCCCCAGCCTCCACTAGGAGTCAGGCGTGCACCAGCCGCAGGCCCTCCCCCCGGAGATGGAGAGCAGTCCGTCGGACGCTCAATCCATCTCCTCCCTTCCAACCCATGCTCGCTCCCGAACACGGGTCGCCGGCATGACGTGTGGTGTCCAGCACCTCAACCCTCAGCGCCACTAGGACAGCTTCATATATTTAACTTTGATGTATTTTATTTCTTTGTTTTTAAAAGCAATAAAAATATCAAAAAAAAAAAAAAAAGACAGCTCTTTTAGAAAATGTTGGCTGAACATGCTGCAAATGTTTCTGCACCAGCACAGAAGATGCAAAAAATCAGAAACAAGACCATGACTGTGAGGAGCTCAGCTCTGTGCCCACAAGTTACTTGAAGCGACGCCCCCCCATCCCCAACGTTGACCCACAAGTTAAAAATAAAAAAAAGATGTTCCCTGGTAGTCTAGCAGACCCCCTCCAAGATCCCCGCTGCCACCCCAACAACAGTATTTACTTATGTAATAAAAAAACCTTCACTTGCAGTGAGCGCTCCCCCCCATCCCCAATGTTTGCCACGTTTGAATAAAAAAAAAAAAAAAAGACTTTCCTGGTAGTCTATCGGACCCCCCTCCTGATCCCCCATGCCGCTCCAACAACGGTATTTAATTATGTGGGTAACGAAGAACACTTAAAAAATAAAATATCTCTAATTGTTTACATCTATACGGTTTTACAACATTTTATTCCTGGGTCTAAAAAGAAAAGGCAACTCAAAGAGATGTGTGATGAAACTGGTCTAATCTGGTAGTGGTTTAAGAAGATCTCAACAGTACATAATTTACAAGTGATTTATGTGATCAGCTAGAGGTAATCACACCTAATGGGGCCAGAGTGTGGGGACTGCGATACAACAGGGGAAGTTTATGACATTAATTGCTTGGGGGACAATACTGAACAGCAGGGACCAAAATAATAAGAATATGAATATAGTTTGAGTCCTAGACATCTTAATACAGTTTTTAATAAAGCAAAATGACAGCGTGCTCCTGTGTACAAGTACATGTCATGGTGCAAAAGCACAAATGCACAGGTTATCACAAAATGGTCGTGCTCAGTGTGAAAACAGAACATTAAATGAAACTGGCTCCAGTAACAACCATATTTCCTACGTCAATGCATTTAGGTTTTTTTTTTTTTTTTTATGACTCACTCGAAAGGCATCTACACAAACATCAATTCACATAAGCCATAGGGCTGTCATGTCCAGTGATTTATGCAGCCTCTCCCCGGATCAAATTGTTCACAGCTATATTTTTCTCATGTTGAAAATAATCAGGTGCTGGTAAAGCTCAACATCTGGATGTTACGGAGAATTACAAAGTTGAAGTTTTGCAACAGATCTGTGACGGCAGCAGCACACTGGTATCGCGTGTCCATATGCCAAATTCAAATCCAGCTGCACTTGAGAGGAAACTGTGCAAATAACATGATGCACACAGGTTAGGCTGAAAAATCTTTTCAATGTCACTGGCATACAGAAAACAGCCTGCAAAACACCAGTGCAGAATACTACCCCCCTCACTCCCCCCTCCCCACCAGTCTTAGGGAGAGGTGCTGGGGTAATTGCCCTTTCTGTGACTGGCATTGAGTACTCTGATATTCTGCACAGGTGTTTTGCTGTTTTGTTTGTTTGTTTGTTTTTCTGCATTTTGTGTGCCAGAGGCATTAAAAAGACACTGCAGTCTAACCTGTGTGACGCATGTTATTTGCACAGTTTCCTCTCGAAGGCAACTGGAACTGCATTTGTAGTTTTGACCTAGAAACACAGAAAACTGTTGGCAGATAAGGACCGACAGGCCCATCCAGTCCACCCTAATCTATTTTGTCCTTTCCCTCAGCCGATCGCCATCTATATTTAATACGTTGTGGAACAAAAGATCAATTTAATCATGCTCATTCTGGCACTCCCTATATGGAATCGACACTGTGAATACATGGTTCTCAATATCAACTTATCAAAAATAATTTGTCCTATCAAAATTTCACAAGAAAAAATATTTCCCATTATGAAAAGTTGTTATCATTAAGTATACTTCTGCAACAAATTCCAAGGGTTGCCTTGAAAGTTATCACTATTAAAAAGTTCTCTGCACTGCACCCATTATATTGGTTCCCACAGAGTGGAATTTCCTGCTAGCTAAGAGGAACCTCCTCTTTTCTCTACAGTACCCTGCTACTCTTCAGTTGCAGCGCAAAAGTAAATGGCTTTCCTTTACCACCCCCAGGAGGGAGTTCAACACCCGCAAGACAGAGATACTGTTAGAGCAAAGCTAAGATATTGGAAGTCCAGATACACCCAAATTGTCTTTGAATGCCGAATTCACAGATTATACCTCTTGCACTGGCCAGCTTTATAACCTCACACACACACACACACACACACTGCTCGGGACACTGAGTTCCTGACAATGTGAGGGCATCCAATCATCCAGCACGAGCTGTACATTTCAAAGTTGGTGCAGGCTCGTGCCACGGGGCCAGAAGATTCTGCAGGGGAAGGCTTGAGCAAAAAAAACTACAGGCAAGCAGTTTACTGTCGGGGACTACCTGTAACGGCACCCACTTTACACGCTATCTGTCAGCATTCAGACGAGCAGGAGTGGAGCAGTGTTCAGTTAGAAACCCAATCTGCACGGTCTTATTCTGCATACTATGTACACAGTAGCTCAAAAAGCTACTGAACATGTGTAAAAACTTTCTAGCACTACTGATGTGACTCTAATGAACAGAATCAAACAGCCATGATGTCCTCTAGCTACGCTACGTATGTTGTCAAATTCTGTCATTTTTATAACGCCTCTTAGTTCAGGAACCTAGTGAGACTCTAAGTACTGTACACCATTTTCTCAACTAGACATGCTCGTGGCTTTTGTGTGAAACAGACCTGGTTACCATGTAATCTTAGGTGTATAAATGAGAGAACAGCGCAGCAGTGTCCTGCCTACCTGGAAAACAACAATTTTATAGGTTTAAATTTAAATCCCTGTGTCCTTGAACTGTACACATCCCTCAAGTGTGCACCTATTGCATTTTCTTCTTCAAAACTGCACAAATGTGCTCTTGTATGCAACACTTCGGGGGGCGCTCAGTCCTTTCCATATAGACATTTCTGCATGTGCACCAGCAAACATAAACACAAAACGGAGTACAGCAGTCTACATATTAAGTCAGAGTATTTTTTTTTTTTTTTTTGCCATTCATGGTATGCTGGAAATGATCTCCAATAACCACAAAGTCTGTACTGGTGTACTGTATCTGTTTCACAGACCTTGTATTGAAGGACAGCCATAGACTAATTAATGACCGATTCAAAAGCTGTCTCTGATAAACTTCAAATAAATAAGTCAATAAATAGCTAAATAAATAACAAAATAAATTATTTAATAAATATACTGTTTCTAAGCACATCATCATATAGCAATGACAGACAACTGAAGCCAAGACCAACATCATAAACATAAACAAGAGAAAGTACCGGATGGGGAGAAGGGAACATAACAGCTGGATTTGTTTGTTAGAATATCTGAGAACACAACTGTTTTCTTAGTATGAATTGAAGGTAGTCAACTGTTGGGCCTATTTTGAATTCTCAATGTATAGTAATTGAAATTCTCTACTATATGTACTCCAGGTAAAATATACTTGATCGGGCGCCCGTTGGCCACAGTTGGTTTCCGCTTACGATGTTGGCGACCGGGTTCCAGGAACAGACCCAGGCTGTCGGAGGGGCCAGCCAGAGGAGAAGGATGGAGCATCCCAAGGACTGCCTCCCTCACCGGGAGGGCAGGGTGAGTGTCCTGTGCTTGACGGACTTCTGGCTGAGGCCGGGATACCCTCAGCGACTGGCATTAGAGTGGATCGGGGGACAGGACAGACGCTGGACATCATTTCACATCACCGCCTCCCAGAAACAGCACACAAAAATCATTTCCTGCCAACGACCCTAGATAATGCCTGCCTTGGCCTTCATCAGCCTCAAAGACTGGCCCTCAGACGTAGTCCCGTCATGCAGCGCTATTAGAGGCCAGCACCGCAACCCCACCCTGGGGGGGTAAGCCAGGGGGTATCTGAGGGTCGCGGTCTCATGTGGAGGTGGAGGCCAGGGTCCGTGACCAGGCAGAGGTGCTGGGTCGTCGACAGTGGGGGCCAAAAGTATAATAAATAATAAAATATATATGTATATATCTATACTTAATCTTTGCTAACCATATCCAGCAATCTCCAATGTTGCTCAATGGCACGTGTTGAATCTGGTTAATGAAATATTAAAGTGGTGCTGATTCTCAGCTGTATATTGTGCATTATAGGCATGTTTCCTTTTATGTGTGTACTGTATGTGTATGCAAAGTATATGAAAGGGCTTGCCCATGAGCTTTGCCAATACCAGCGAAAAGTCCCAAGGTGGTGGTGGTTTACGCATTGGAGGGAAAATGTGATCAAGGCATTTAAACAAGTGCCAGACCACCTTGTCCTGTGCCACTGACTGCTGACTGACCTGCGCCCGGTAAGCAGAAATGGTTGCCAGGTGCACCTTGAGGGTCGTTGACCGAAGGCCCGACTGAGAGAAGGACCACAGGTAATCAGGATGCTAGCCACTGGACAGGACAGAGGGTCCAACCCTTTGCCGGACACCAAACGGAGAACTTCTTCCATTTGAAGGCATAGCATTTCCTGATCTACTCCTTCAGAGATACCTCTACAACAGTAAGGACATCTTCAGAGAGACCCAAAGCCTGGAATTCTAGCCACTCAGGAACCAAACTGTCAGGTGTAGGGACTGAAGGTGTGGATGGAGTACCTTCCTCTTATCGATGTAGAGCAGGTCCAGGCAGAGAGGAAGACACCTCAGGAGCCTGCTGCTGAGGCTGAGGAGATCAAGGGACCAAAACTGGCATGGCCAGTCCGGACCCACCAAGATCACCTGTGCCTTTGTTCCTCCTGGCCTGGAGAAACACCTTGTAGATCAAGGGCATCAGAGGGAAGGCATAGAAAAGGCCTGGGGTCTAGGGCCTCAAAAAGGCATCCCCCGTAGGGTTCCCTGCTTAGGGGATGGGCACAAAACAGCCTCAGCTTTGCGTTCTCCTGGAGGCGAACAGGTCCACCTGAAGGGTGCCCCACTGGGAGAACAGACTGTGCACTACACCTCTGGGTGGAGAGACCACTCGTGAGGTACCTCACCCACACAGCTGAGAGCGTCCACCAGCTGGTTGGAGGCCCTGGCCACATGGATGGCCAGGAGATCGGCTCCCCCCCCCCAAGGCTGAGCACAAGGGTTGCACAGAGGCAGGGAGTGCATCCCACCCTGCTTGTTGAGGTAGTACATGGTTGCAGTGTTGTCCATCTGGGCCTGGACCACCTGACCCCAAATGTGAGGAGCAAAGGCAGTCATCACCAGCTGAACTGCTCGGAGCTCCAGCAGGTTGATGTGACATCGGGACTCCTCGAGTGTCCAGAGACCATGTACTCTGTGTTCCCCCAGGTGGGCTCCCCAGCCCATGAGAGAGACATCAGTTGTCAGGATGACCATCGGCTCAGGGCGGACAAATGGGATCCCTTCCAGCAGATGTTCTGGGACTAACTACCACTAGAGAACATCCCACATCCACTGGGTCATAGTGACTAGCTGGTTGAAGTGACCCCTACGTCAAGACCACTGGCTGGCCAGCTCTGACTGCAAGAAGTGTATTCTCCAGCAGGCCCAATGGACCATGCTGGTGCAGGCCACCATGTCACCCAACAGGCACAGGAAGTCCTGGGCAGGGCACAATTGCCCAACCAGAAATGATCGGGCAAAGAAGGAGACAGCCTCTACCCTGTCCACCGGGAGCCAGGCTCTGGCTCTGCAAGAGTCGAGCTCCGCCCTGATGAAGCTGATCACCTGCGAAGGAACAAGTTCTGACTTGGCCTCGTTGACCAGGAGGCCAAGTGAGACGCAGGTCTGGAGGGCCAGGTCCCTGGACCGCTCCAGCTCCTGCCTGGAGGAAAAAGATCAGCCAGTCATCCAGGTAGGGATAAACCCAAACCCTATGGCACCTCAAGTAAGCTTCTACCACTGCAATGCACTTGGTGAAGACCCTGGGGGCTGAGGACAGGCCGAATGGCATGGCCTGGAACTCATAGAGGGCTCCCTCTACTCAGAAGTGGAGGAACCTTCTGTGAGATGGACAGATCGGGACGTGAAAGAACGTGTCCTGTAGATCCAGGAAGCAGAACCTCATGTTTTGCTCCAGAGATTACATGATCTGAGAGACAGTGACCATCCTGAAGGTGCACGACTTGAGAAACTTGTTCAGGTCATGCAGATCTAGAATGAGCCGCCAGTCCCCCATCCGTTTTGGCACCAGAAAGTACCTGGAGACGAACCCTGGATGTTCTGGAGGATCCACAACAGAAACTATGACCTCCTTGTGGAGAAGCTGGGCAATGCTGTCCCGAAGGGCTGACATAATGTCTGCGGATACCAAGTCCTCCCATGAGGCACAGGGTCGACAAGGAGGGTACTGCTCAAATTCCAGAAGCAGATCCTGACCGACTACCTCGAGAACCAACCTGTCCATGGTGACAGCGGATCAGGCGGAAAGGAAGTGGCGAAGCCGGCCCACCATGGGAGGACCCATGGGAGGTGTGACAGGTATGAGGGAGGCACCTCTCATCCCGTCACTGGGCACTCTTGGAGTCGGAGGAGGGCCTGGCTGAGGAGCCACCAGCGCCTCTCCCTCCAGGCTTGCGAATGACCAAGGCCGCGGACTTCGGCCGAGGTCACCAGGCCTGAACCTGCTGCCCAGCTTGGGGCTGGGCTAGTTTGGCCGAAGAAGTGGAGGTGGACCAAAAGGGCTTCTTTTTCTGTTGCTTGGAGCCCTTGGGGTCCCTCTGCGTGGATGTCACCAAGTCCAAGGTGGCACTGGACCTTTCAATGTGGGTGAGGTGGCCCTCAACCCCAGGCCCAAACAGGTCAGTGCCCAGGAAAGGGACATCTGTCATGAAGGTTGAGATCTGCAACCAAGCCCTGTGGCATATGACCACTGCGTGGGCACAGGAGTCCCCAATATCCATGGCTGTCTGGAGCTGTTGCTTAGCCACACTCCAGCCCTGGTCCCAGACCTGTTTGCCCGTGGTCTGGAGGTCCGTCGGTAGATAAGAGAGCACCTCATTCAAGGTGCCCAACAAGGCATGGGAGAAGTGGGCCATTAGGAGGGATGAGTTCGCCTGGCAAGGGCCAAGCAAAGAGGCAGCACATACTTTCTTGGCTGCATGGTCCAACTTTTTGGACTCCTTCTCAGGTGGCTTGTCGACATCCCATATGTTGCCAGACTGCAGGAAAAGAGAATCATCCACCTAGCCCTCAGCTGAGGGTGTTCTGTGAATCCTGAAAGGGAGCCGGTAGGGACCACATGCTTGTGGTCCATCTGGGCCAATGGTGCTGGGCAAGAAACAGGGTACTGCCAAAGCTGCAAAGACAGCCTCTGCCACCGGGAAGGCTTCCCCAGGGGAGTCTCCCCGGTCTAAGATCTCAGTCAGAGGGTACAGAGCCAGTTTCTGAACAGGCTCCATCTTTTTTTTTTTTTTTGCACCTCCCAGGCCATCCACTACCCCTTTTAACAGCCCCCTGGTACCGACACGATCCCTTCGTCGGGTGGGTCCTTCCCTTATGGATGGAGACGCCCTTAGGGGCAACTACACATGCCGGGTGCTGCAGGGTCAGTCCCAACAGTTTCAGGGGCTTCATGGCGACAGGGACTGGAGGTCTTCATCCGTTCGATCGGGGGTCGCTTTTTCTGTTTTCTGCCCTCCCCACTCCTCCCTCCACCCTGACTGGGCCCAAGTTTGATGGCGACCTGAGGTGGGGACGTAGCGAGGCTTCACACCACCTTGCACATCGCCCAACCCACCTCCAGGTGCCCGAGGGCTGCTCCCATGCCAGGAAGCATTAAATGAATGCTCTGGACTCCCTCCCTGCCTGGCCAGCTCTGACTGCAAGAAGTGTATTCTCCAGCAGGCCCAATGGACCATGCTGGTGCAGGCCACCATGTCACCCAACAGGCACAGGAAGTCCTGGGCAGGGCACAATTGCCCAACCAGAAATGATCGGGCAAAGAAGGAGACAGCCTCTACCCTGTCCACCGGGAGCCAGGCTCTGGCTCTGCAAGAGTCGAGCTCCGCCCTGATGAAGCTGATCACCTGCGAAGGAACAAGTTCTGACTTGGCCTCGTTGACCTGGTCTCTGCTCCCAACACCGGAAACCCAGGCTGCCAGCGTGCCAAGCAAACCCCTTCACTTGGCACCACGGACCTGACTAGGAACAGGCTCCAGCTTAAGACCTGTGGATTCTGAGATCAAGCAGAGGAGGCACGTGAAGAAGGTAGGGCCTTCATCCATCGAGAGACCCCCGAATGACTCCACATCCACATGATGGAGTGTAAGGAGGAACCCTCTGACTCTGAGGAGTCGCTGAAGAGGGGTCAACTGCCAGAATCACCACTGACCCTCCGCGGACAGTCAGGAGTGATGGTGATCGACAACCGATGGGGAAGACCCGAGGCCTGCCAAGACTCCTTGGTCGGAGCGCCAAATTTCGGCTGTTTAGGTGGCGGCTCCACTGGAATCGGTGGAGACACCAGAGTCGACTGAGCCAGGATTGGTCTGGTTGGATCCTGAGATGGAGAAGGCATCGGCCTTTGAGGTGAAAGCCAGATAATGGCTGGGGTAGAAGCCGGGACAGGCTTCATACCGGAAAACACCAGATGTTGCCACATGAGATCCTCGTAGCACCAATGCAACTTGCGCCAAAGCCTCTTCTCACCCGAGGAGGAGGAGGATGAAGAACAGCAGTGGTGGCGCTTCCCAGAGCATCTACAGCAGCATCACCAACACTGGCAGGAGCTGCTCGACCCCCGGGAATAAGACCGGGACCTCGACCGCAGGTGGGCCTCGGTGGGTGTCGGCGAATGCCGATGCAACTCTGGTTCATGGTCAATGACAAGAGGCAGTGGATCACCCACAGTCTGGGTCAGGACCAGAGTCCTGGATAAGGAAGTGTCATCCTCATCAGTCGACAACTGGTCAACCGGCTCAAGAAAAATCTCGTCCGGAGGCTTAACCAGCATCTTGGACAACTGGCCCAGCGGGGTTACCATGGAGCCAGTGGACTGGGCCAAAGATTCAACTGAATTTGGATATGGAGAAGCATGGTAATCAGAAGCCACAGACTAAGAGCATTCCCAATCCCATGAACGATGGCAAGACCGTTTTTGGTCTCTTTTTTAGATTTCAATTTGTGCGCCCACAAGGGGCCCTGACTGAGAGTCAGTAGAGCCTGGCACATATCCTTGAACATCCCTGAAAAGGAGGCACCCACAGAAAGCGGCACAAAGACCGAAGCTGAGGAGGTGTGAGCTGTGGCCTGGGCCGCTAAATGTTCAGCGGACCCTGCAGCCACGGAGACCACCCAACAGGCATCTTTCGATTTGAGCGGCAGGTTCCATTCGTTCAGATGGCCTAAAGTAAGGTGGGGGCGACGGTATTCGAGAACAGAGGAATGAAATGTGCTACGGATGTTGCAGGCCTGGGGACAGTGCTCGTGGCCCAGATAGTAGATGCACGCAGTGTGCAGATCCATTCGGGACATCTTTTGCCCGCAGAGGCACTGCCGGAATCGCAGAGAGGACTTGTCGTCATCCATTGCGATGTGAAGGAAAAAGCCAGAAAATTACGTTTAATCACTTTTGGAAGGAAATACGATGATTTGGTAGCAAAGGGCCTACTCAGCGCAAGAGCGATAAGGAGGGACCTGTTTCTTCCAGCGGAAAGGAAGATCTGGCGTCATGGGGCAAAGCAGAGGGAGTTACCCCCAGGGTGAGTGGCAAGAGCCAGCTTGAAGATGTTCCGGCCAGTCTTAAAGTGGAAAGGCGACTACCAGAAAATGTGGATAGAACATCTTATCCACATCCCTAGAATGTGGAAAAACCTATCCAGGAGGTCTAGCAGCAGAACCACATGTTCTGTTCCAGTGATGGAATACTTTGATTCAGAGTGACCATTCAGAACCTGCATTTCCACATGAACTGGTTTATATCATGCAGATCCAGTATGAGGCACAGTCCCCTGTCCATTTTGGAACCATGAAGTACCTGGACATGTAACCTTGATTGGTAAGGGTGTCGAAGACAAAGAAACTGTCCCTGCTGCAAGAAGCTGAGCAATGTCCTCTTGAAAGGTGGATGGCATATCCTCCTGAAGGGTGGGCAGCATGTCCTCTGACATCCTGGACTCTGGAGGTGCATGGGGGCAGTAAGGCATGAGCGCCTCGAAGTCCAGAGGCAGTCCTCTGCCCGCTACGTCCAACACCCACTTGTCTGTTGTGATAGCAGTTAAACATGACAAGAAGAGATGTAGCCAGCCTCTAACTAAGAGAGCAGGCAGGGACATGATAGCTGGAAGGATGACACCCCCGAACTGTCGCTGGGCAGCTTTTGAGGGGGCACCGGCAGCTGCTGCAGAAGAGGCACCACTACCCCTGCCCCCCCTTTATTTCGGACGCTGGCCCTAGACTTTGCCTTGGGACACCAGGCCTAGTGCTGCCCTTACTGAGGTTGCTGCCAAGAAGGCTGTAATTGAAAAGACCGGTAATGGAAATCTTGTTTCCTTACGCTTCTTTTTGTGGTCCTTCTGGGATGACGTCACAGAATCTAGGGTGGCAATGGACTTCTTGATGTGTGTGAGATGTCCACCCACCTCAGGGCTGAATATGTCATTACCTAGGAAAAGGACATTGGCCAGCTTGTATTTGGTGTCCACCATTAAGGTGGACAAATGTAGACACGACCTGTGACACAGAGAGACAGCCGCTGCCATGGCACAGACACAGGAGTTGCCCATGCCCAAGGCTGTCTCGAGCTGGTGTTTAGCCAGCAACTGACCCTGGTCTCTGATGAGCTGCACCACCAAGTGTTGTTCAACTGTGAAGTGAGAGAGGAATACATCAAAAACTCACATCAGGGAATGACCAAATTTGGCCATCCTCACAGCATAGTTAGCCTGACAGAGACCCAGAGATGCCACAGTGTACACCTTTTTAGTGGTGTGGTCAGTCTTACAGGCTCCTTGACCAGAGGCTTATCAGTGTCCCCCTGGTGTCCAGACATGCGGCACTCCAAATTCATGATCAACCTTTCCGCAGAGGGTTGGTCCGAAATGCCCGAAAGGGAACCCGTGAGGACCGCACAGTTCTGGGCTATGAGAACATAGTTTGCCAGGCACAATGCTGGATGCTGCCAAAGCTCCAGAGCCGGTCTCAAAATGGCCTCAGCCACAGGGAAGGCAACTCCAGGGGACTTGTCCTGATCCAAACAATCTGTGAGGTGATACTCTGCCCTCTTTTGACTGGCTTAAGTGGAACTGATGCGGACTCCGAGATGTGTCAAAGAAGTGCCTCAAAGGATACCAGGCCATGCTTGGTGGTAAGTTCCTTGACTGAGCTGGGTCTAGGAAGGCAGTCTCAGAGGAGGCCATGGACTCATGATCCGAGTCATCCAAGGACTCCTCAAAAATGGTACTCAATGGTTTCTTGCCATAGACCCCACGGGAATCCTCTCCTGGGGTGATCCTCACTGATAACTAGTCTGGCAATTCAATGGCTGAGCCGGCCTCCTTAGTCGGGGTCCCCAACTTCTGTTGCTGTGGTGGCGACTCCACCTGAAGAGGTGGAGAAGCAGTTGCAGTGCGCAACTGCATGGTGTGAATCGGTAGGGGTACCACTGCCAGCAGCCAGGAGACCAAAAGTCCAGGGGGTAGAGCCCTACACTGCCCTACAATGGCCCACTGTTACTAGAACAGCTCTTCATGCCACCAGCGCATCTTGCGGCGGTGACTCTCCTCACCCAAGGATGAGGAAGAAGAGGAACACTGAGAGCGTTGCCTCCTGCAAGACATAAAATAAGCGAGTTCGCATCATAATTTGTGACCCAAGAATCGGGAAATGCGAGATAAATGTGGCAATGATTACCAGTCATTGCTAATCATTGCCAACTGGCCCTGGGTCCTTTAAAAATGCCATTTTGGGCCTTTTTGGGTGCATGTTTCTTTACATTTTTTTCCACCTCCTCCTCCCCTGACCCATCTCTCCTGATTGGCCAGCTGCTCCTGCCCCCCCCAAGCGTATGCGCGGGAGAAACGTGAAAGCATCCTCTTGGAGCCTGTCACCCCAGCAAGCAGGTCCAGGAGTTCCAACTGGAGCAAAAAGGTAAGTTCTAGGTTCCTTTTTTTCCATTTACAGTCTTATTTTTTTTTTCAGGTGGCGTCCGGTATTTAATGTTGTTTTTTTGTTTTGCAGGGAGCAGCATCACCGGATCGTGGGCCACACGAGAGGAACCGCAGGGCAGCAAGGAGCAGAGGAGGCCAAGAGAGAGGGGACACAACCGGGCCAGACAGGGTAGGCATCGCGGCATGATGCAGATTCGGCGCCGGAGCAACTGGCTCAGCAGCAGCAGATCTGACAATCGGGAATCTCCAAAAAAGTAAACACTTTTCAATTTATTGTCAGAGAGCCTGGGGAAGGAGTGAACTATGGGAAGGCATGGACTAAGGCAGCGTCACGACCCTGGGGGGACGGCTGGACACTGGCGGGCACATCGTGGATTCGGGCCTGCAACTGGGGGGTGGGGCAGGGCTCCTGCAGATGATCGGGGGATCTGAGCTGAACAAGTTATGCAGATGGGAAAAGACATTCAAGTGGTGTGCCCTGTAGCTGCAGTGATGGAAAGTCTTTTAAAAGTAATCTGTGCCCTGCTAGAGAAGATGGGAAAGGCAGAACTAAAACACCACAAACATTAAGTCGTTGTGCCTGCATTAGTTTTTGCAGTGATGGGAAAATACATTTAAAAAGTAAAGTACCCTGCTTGCACTTTGAGATGGGAAAGACATACTAAACCACTAGCAGGGTTGCACCCTCAGTTTTTGCAGTGATAGGAAAAGACAGTAATGTGCCCTGCTTTACCACAAACAAGTTGAGCCCTCTCTGCAGTAGTTTTTGCAGTCATGGAAAAAAAGACATTAACTATGTGCCCTGCTTTGCAGAGATGGGAAAGACATTTAAAAGCAATCTGTGCCCTGCCTTGCAGAGATGTGAAACGATAACTGAGTGTTGAGCCCTGTAGTTTTTGCAGTGACTGGAAAAGACATTTTAAAGTAATTGTGCCCTGCTTAGTTTGCAGAGATGGGAAAAGACAAGAACTAAACCACAGTTGTGCCCTGCTAAGCTGCAGTAGGTTTTTTGCAGTGATGGGAGAGACATTTAAGTAAATCTGTGCCCTGCCTTGCAGAGATGTGAAATGATAACTAAGTGTTGTGCCCTGTAGTTTTTGCAGTGATGGGAAAGACATTTAAAAGTAATTGCAGAGGGGACAATAATTAAACCCACAACAAGTGTGTCCAGTTGGGAAGGACATGATTTTTGACAAGTTTTGTGCCCTGCTTGCAGAGATGGGAAAGTCATACTAAAACCTTACAACAAATACTGTGCCCAGTAATGAGAATGGACATTTAAAAGTGTTGTGCCCTGCTTAGTTTGCAAATATTTTTAACTTGATGCACTTGTGCCCTGCTTAATTTGCACAGATTTAGTGTGTGTGGCCTGCTGTATTAATTGCTGGTCCATGCTGGAAAAAGAGAACTGTTCCCTGCTTTACTGCAGTATTTAACTCTGTGCACGGTGTCACGTCTTAAAGTGATTTTCTGATGTAAGGCAGCTACTCACATATTGTGGTAGCTACCCACATCGGCAGTCATTCCAGCCTGGTGTGAAAAATTAATTGTATTGCATACTCGTAATCTAAAGTTTACAGCAGCCAGCCTGATCCTTTTTGATAGCCCCGGGGATAATGACATGCCCTCACGCTCAAGCACGTAATGACGTGTGGCCAGGGGGGAAGCGGGGGCCCGTGATATGAATGGGGCTAGTTTTCTCTTACATTTTCGCTCAAGAATGAGCAGTTGAGATTAATGAAGGTCATCGCTTGAGTAACAAGGCCCTTGTTACTTGAGCGGTGACATTCATTAATCTCTAGCTGGTCATTCTTAAGCATAAAAATGTAAGAGAAAACTAGCCCCATTCATTTCAATAGGGCATGCCCCTGCACTCTCCCTGGCCACACGTCATTACGTGCTTGAGCGCAGGGGCGTGTCATTATCCCCGGGGCTATCGGAAAGGATCAGGCTGGCTGCTCTAAAATTTAGATTAAGAGTGAAGTAACTAAGGTATGGCATACAATTAATTTTTGGAACCACGTTGGAATGACTATCGCCAAGGGCAGCTACCACAATATGTGAGTTGTAGCTGTTTTCAGCTAAGTAGGAAAATCACTTTAAGTTTATTGGCAGCCCACAGTGTGAAAATGTAAGTAAATACTGTGCCCCTGCTGTTGCTTGATCCATGCTGGAAAGAACTGTGCTGCTATAGTCATGGAGGATGTCATTACATTTATTGGCAGCCCACAGCCAGAGGGGGCGGGGGCCGGGGCTGGGGGTCAGAAGCAAATCTGCTGAGCTGCCCATTATTTTGTAATACTAAGCCACTGAAATGTGTTAGTTCACACCCAAACAGCACTCTTGTTTTTCTAACTTCAAACTTTTTAATGATTGCAGTCTGCAACATTGCTGGAGTAAAATTAGCAACTGCAGAAGGATGGCGCCAAAAATATGATCCAGAAAAAAACTGGCTATAGATTAGACGCGAAGGAGACTTTGCAGTGCATGTTAGCTGCAAATTGTGCTGTGAGTACAGAGATGAGCTAAGTGGGTTGAGGAACTTCAGTGAGGTATTAATTGCAGGGATTACAGGCCCCCCAGCTAAAAGCTGACACCATCTGTAAACATATTCTAATAGAGCAGCACAAGAAAGCTATTAATATTTTGAAATGTGGTAGAACAAGGCCACCACTTGATATATATCGCCATACCACAACTGGTAAGTTTAAAATAGTGAGGGGGTTAGGGGTTTGGACCCAGACCTAAAATAATTTTTATTTATTTGCAGGGAGAGCTTTCAGTAATGCAGAGGAACAGCATAGAATGATTCTAGGCATGCTGATGGAGATCCTGTACATGATGGCCAAAGAAGACATCCCTATTAAAAAGTTAGAAGCAATAGCAGAACAAGAGATGCATCATGGAGTTCATTTGGGCAATAAATACATTAACGTTGTTAGTGGGAAAGAACTCACAATGTGTACTGGCAAGAACCTAGAAGAAAACCTACTGGCAACTGTCAAAAATGCAAATTATTTTTCAGTGCTTATGGACAAGTAATTGAAAAGGAACTGGTTTACGCAATTTATGTAAATACCATCAATGGTCATGTGGAGACTTTTTAAGAATGAAAGCTGTATCAGATGGCACAAGTCAGAGTTTGAAAAAATCTCCTTTTAGACATTTTTACAGAGTGTGGCCTCAATATAAAAAACATGGTTGGGTTTGGGGCTGATGGGGCATCTGTCAACATGGGTGTAAGGCGGGGTCTTGCTGCTCTTTTAAGGGAAGACATACAGTGGTTAGCTGATGTTCATTGTTTCTCACACAGAGTAGAACTGGCCATAAAAGACGCTTTGGATAACACCTACTTCAATGATGTTTCAAATTTTCTGACCCAACTGTTTTATCTCCATCAGAAAAGTCCTAAGTGACTCAGAGAGTTACGGTTCCTTGCCCAGGCCATGGAGATGTCAGCTGAAAAGCCCAAGAAGGCCCATGACACACATTGGGTGCAGCATAAACTTCTTGCCACCTGTGCTGTTACCAAATCATTCCCCATAATTTGTGCCCATTTAGAATTTATGGCCGGAGACCCAACTCATGACCAGGCCAAAGCCAAGGGAGTGTTACAAATTATGACTAAATTCCAAATGGTGACACACCATTTGTATTTTGAACAAGTGCTTCAGCCACTTGCCATATTCTCACTAGCACTTCAAAAAGAAGTAGTTAAAATGCCAGAGCTACTTAGCTCTGTTGAAACTTTGAGAAACTCTTGACCATGCTAAGCAGAGTGGCCCCATAGGTGGCAGTGAACTTTACAGTCTCTTCAAATATGGGTCTGATGTTCTTTCAGGAGCATGTGCTGAAGTCACTTACAAGGGTGTGAAATTAACACATTTTAGTGGCCAAGTTGTTAAAACTTTTAAACAGCAAACTAAGAAATACAGTCGTCCCTCGCTATAACAAATGTTTCTGGAGCCAAGCGGTACACTTGTTATAGCACAAAATTCGATATATCGAGGGACGCCATAAATAAACTCAGACAGTTAAATGGCTAACACAGAAAAGTAAAGGCGTGCTCAGGAGCGATTCAAAATACAATCTTTATTGATTCACAAACATTTAAAAACATACTAAACTTGATTAAATGCCAAAAAAAATCACAGACTAGTTTCAAATTATTGAAATTAATTTAAATACAGTACAGCAGTTAGTGGACAACCAGAGTTGCTTTGTGCAGATACAGTACTGCACTTAGGTATTAGGTTTAAAAAAAAAAAAATCAGTGACCTTAAGCTGTTTAACCATTTTTTCAGAATGTAAGTCTCTGGCATAAGACAAAATCTGTTTTAACTGAATTACTTTCATGGGGTCTGCTTCCTCACATTCTAGCCAGGCGAGGGCTGTTTCCAGACCCCACACTACTTCCCCTGTACTTGGCTTCTGTGTGTCTCCTTCGTCATCCTCTTTGTCTTCTGACTGATCAGGGTATTCTGCTTCTGGCACTCCTCCCTCTCTTGACACACAGGATACAATCTCAGCATCTGTCTTGTGATCCACAGTGGGTAGGGTCTCATCGTTAATGATCCAAGCATCTATAATGTCAGATGCGTCTGCTTTGCTGTCAATCAGGTCGAGGTCTGTTGCCAGCTGTGCAATTTCGGCTGTGTCGTAAGCTTCTGAATCCTCGTCCAGGTCACCAGCTCGTACACTGAATTCTGGTGGGAAAGACGGGCAAAGTGTTGCGACCCAGCAGTGGTGAATAGTGGCAGCAGAGACGTTCTCCCATGCTTCACCTGCAAGGTGTATGCTGTCCCGGACATTTGTTTTTTTTTAGCACCTCCTGCACCCCCATCTGTGCACCAGTTAGCCCATCACCTGCAGACACAATCTCACTGAGAAGGCACTTCCTGTAGTGTTTTTTGAATGTAGCGATAATCCCTGATAGGAACCTGCTTGTACTGTACTTAAATTAAACAATTAACCAATTGACTATTACACTAAACATATAAACAAATAACACTCCAGGATGACAGTATGCGTATCAGAAGTGACAGTTCTGGAAGCCACTGAGGCCATTCGCTATAGCAAAGCATTCATAATAATGGGGTTTGTTATAGTGAGGGACGACTGTACATTATAAACACTGAGCACTGTTGTGAACAAAGGTTTGAAAGTATTATCTATAACCATGTAAAAGTGTTAGATACCAGACTCCAGCCAGCAGACAGAAAGGAACCGAGATGCGTACTCAGTGGATTGTAGTTGCTAAGCTTTTGCTTCTCTGTCCCTTACCCCCTGGGAGTAACCCATGCCAGTCTCACCTGCAGTCTGTACCGCTCTATGACCTGCACTACACTCTTGGTATGGCAACAGGGACACATAGCACCAATAACTGGCCTCTCTGCTCCCCCATATGGCACCTTGGCTACCTTCTCAGACTTGAGGTGCTCAACCTCCTGGTGATCCCTCAGGCTTTGCTTGTACTCTACAACATATCCAGGCAGCGTCTGTGCTGCGGCCCCAAAAGGAATAGGATCATAACACACAAGCGCGTCTCCAACATGCTCAAATCCTTTCTCCTACGACTTCTGCTTATGCTGCTCCTGCTCTCAGAAAACGTTCACCCCAATCCAGGACCATCTGGACAGTCCACGGATTTAACAAAAAAGAGGGAAGGGTTTCTCACCCTGGCATCTATTAACGCCTGCAGCATCCTCAGCAAGCTAGATCACCTCCAAACATGGATCCAGCAACACAACCCTGATATACTCTCCGTTGTTGAAACATGGCTAAACCCTAAGATCCTTGACGCTTCAGTCTCAATTCCTGGTTACTCCTTATTTAGGCAAGACAGGATTTCTAAACGTGGTGGGGGCTGTGCCAGATATCTAAGGAATACCTACTTGGGTCATGTCATTCCTACTCCTAACCCGGGCAACTCCTTTCAGGTTCTCGATATCAAAGTCTTCCTTGAAGCCCATAATAAGGAACTCACTGACATCTCAGTTTACCTACCCCCAAAGGACCAGGCCACTGACTTCAACAACATCATGGAATACCTTAGCAGCCAGCATCCTAACTCTGAAACCATAATTCTGGGCGATTTTAAAATTAACTGGCTCTCCCCTGAGGCTTCTGTCTATAAGGATGCAGTCATGGCACAGCACTTTACAGAACTTGTCCACGCCCCCACTAGATGCAACTATAGGGCAGGTACTCTCACACTACTGGATTGGATTCTGTCTAACTGCCCTGATCGATTCTCTAATGTCTCAATTCTTCCTGATGCAATAAGTGACCACTCACCTGTCATCTGCTTCTAGACTAACAAATTCCACAAACCCCTCCCCAAACTAATATACACAAGGGTAATTAATCAAGGGCACCTTCAGCTGCTAAAATCCCATCTAAACAGTCTTGACTGGGCTGTGATTGACACACTCAGTGACACTAACAAAGCCTTGGACCTGTTCATCAACTGCTTTAATGCTGCCTGTGACATCTATGTGCCACTGAAAAAGAGGAAGGTCAAAGGATGGTCCAATCCCTGGATTACTACTGAGCTTGTAACACGACTTACGCTCAGGGACCACCTCTGGCTCTGTGCTCGTGCTACTCCGACGCAAGATAACATACAAAAATATAAAGCAGCCAGAAATTACTGTACTTGACAGATCCGGAATGCTACAAGCAAGTATTATAAGGAGGCACTGACCAACTCCTGGGGTGATGGGAAAAACTTCTGGAACAACCTGAAAGAACTGACAGGCAAGGATCCTAAGGCATCTCCCACCATGCTCAATATTCCTGGCACTCCAACACTTGATCTTGGCACCATTACCAATACCCTTAATAATGCATTCTCTAACCTGAATAGTGTCCTTCCTCCCGATTTCTTTGACGACTCTCCCTCCATTGCCCCCGTCACCCCCAACATGTTCATACAGTTCCACAATTCTTTTTCAAAGAGGTTTCTCCACAAGTGGCCTACAACTATATCTGCAAGGCCATCCGCAAGTCTGGGTACAGTGGAGACTCCCTTGACCTAAAACTGTTGTCACAAGTTCTGGATGAAACTCTTGAGCCCCTGACAAAGATCTTTAACCTCTCGCTAAGACTGGGCCAATTCATCTCTTTCTCTGGAAACAGGCAACTGTCACACCAGTGCACAAAAGTGGTGATAGGTTTCTTCACACCAACTACAGACCTATCTAACTCCTCCCCCCATTATCTAAGGCGTTGGAATGAATACTTTCGGACCAATTAGTTGAATTCCTGAATAAGTACGAAGTCCAATGCCCAGAACAACATGGCTTCAGAAAAGGGCACAGCACCACCATGGCCCTTCTGGAATTTACAAGTTTCATCCACAATACACTTGACAAAGGAAACTGTGGGGGAGCAGTATTCATAGACCTGATGAAGGCCTTCGACACTGTTAATCACCATCTACTTCTCAGGCAACTGTCCTCCATTGGGCTCTCCAATGATGCCCTACCATGGTTTGCTAGTTACCTCGGGAATCAGGTCCAACGTGTCAGGACTGCAGGTGTTACGTCTGATCTAAAGCCAGTCCTCTCCGGAGTCCCCCAGGAGTCCATTCTAGTCCCATTACTCTTCTCCCTCTTCCTCAACAGTCTCCCTATTGTCTGCCAGCAAAAAATACTATTCTACACAGATGACGCTGTCCTGTTCTCTAGCCACCATGATTCCAAAATCCTCAAAACTCAACTGCAGGTTGACTTCCAGCATGTTGAAGACTGGTTCAGCATGCATAAACTCGTCCTGAACCATAGTAAGACCAAAGTTATGACCTTCTGTAATCCATGGAGCAGGCACAAATCTCTGTCTCTCACTATCAAGAATAACACTGGGTACTCGCTTGAACATGTCCCAGAGTTCAAGTACCTTGGTATCACACTGGATAGTACCCTCTCTTTCACTCGGCATACTGACTCTGTTGCCAAGGCTGCCAACATCTGGAATGGTCTGTTGCACAAGCACAAGCATTGTATGTCTGCGAATGCCCTTAGGCTGGCTATCTACAGTTCTGTCACCTCTATCACTGACTACAGTCTGGCCATCTACGGCTCAGCTTCTACAACAGCCCTCCGCAGGATCTCAATCTCACTCAACAAAGCCTGCAGGCTTTTAACAGGTGCTGCCAGACATACACGTACCTGTGATCTCTACGCACAGGCTGGCTGGCTACCACTCCTCAACAGAATACAATACCAGACCTGCCTGCTAACCAAAAAGGTTCTCCTTGGACTCATGCCTCCAGGTGTCAATAAGCTCCTCACTGCTTTCAGTGGTAAACAGCATATATGTAGTGCCCAATACCAAACCTTCCTGGTTCCTAGATGTCGTACCTCCACGAGTCAGCGGTCCTTCACCCATAGGGCTCCACAGTGGTTCAATTTCCACAACAAAGAAGCATCTTCCTCTGCAACGCTAGGACCCTTTAAATGGAATCTCCAACTTTACGTCACCTCTACCACTCAATGTGATTGCTTCTCCTAAAGGCCTGCTCCAACTACCGCCTAGTTGCTCAAAACCTGTAACCCTCCTCTGACCTGAGCAATACTCTCTCTGACTCCTGCTTCTCTTCGTGACCCTTCTCCTTCTCCGTCCCTCCCTCTCCCCCCTTCCCCCTACATCCCTACACCTCTCCACAAACCTATTACCACAATCCCCTCCTTGACCCCCTTCCTCTCTCCCTCCCCATATTCCCCTGTCCTGGATCACCTCCCCCCCCCAATGACAACGGCCTCTCGGACGGGCCTACTTCTTTCTGTCCCCCTTCTACACTATCTCACACTCATAGTCCATCTGCTTCTTAATTCCCTTTCTCTGTTACCTCACCTAGCTGCCAATTTTAAGTTGCTCTCTAGTAATGTCCTTTATTTTTAAAGTGTGGTACAACTGTAAAACTATGTCAACTATGCCTGTGTTTTGATTGTTATACCATTTCCAACCTCTGTATGTATGTTTCCCCCCATCCTTTGACGTGGAACCTTTGTAAATGAGCAGATCCTGCTCAAAGGTACTCGTAATGCCAGCGTTTAATAAATAAATAAAAAAAACTGGAGCTTTATGGTAACGGTGACATTACTGCAGTAGCTGACCACTTTTCAACACTTTTGCAGAGTGACTTAACAGCACTCTGCTACTTGCAGAATGACAAGAGTTTAAGATTTTTGCTGAAACCAATTTCATTAATCTTTCTGCCTCTGCTATCTGGTCAAAACTGGCATGTGATTTCCAAAATTCATATCCAAATCTGTTGAAGCTTGTCAATGTGTTGAGAGTATTTCCTGTGTCTAATGCAATAGTAGAAAGGGTTTTTTCAAGTATGAACAAGGAAATAAACTGACTGGAGGACTAGTCTGGCAGAGGATACTGTATAAACACTGATTCACATTAAAAAGCAGGCCCCCTCCAGCTGAATTCAACCCAGACAGGGCTGTAGACATATTTTTGAGTGCTAATCCAAGACATCCTGGTGATTTGGCAGCTCAGGATGATGGCCCACTCCAGACCCCCAAAAAAGGCAGGCCAGTTACTGGTTACATGCCTGGTGGAAAAGAGCAGCAAAATAGTTCGACCCAGTCTTTATTGGTTACTTTGTAGTCAATCACGGTACACCCTGGTGTTTATGCTGGGGCAGGGGTTCATTTAATTTATGTTTAATTTGTCATGACACACAATCACGCTTTCACGAATGTCACGGTCTGCTTTCGCAGACATCCTATCTCTCGGCTATTAAAATTTATGTGCTGCTGCACAATTGCTGTAATTTCTCTGGAAATGGCTAAATAAAACAGTAACAGTCTCAGAAACTTGTGTACAATGTGTATTTTACCAATATAGAGGAAGATAAGTACATTCTATGGGGGTTTTGAGCAAAAATATAATTTTTTGGGTAATTGCTAATCAACTTTGGCCAATTGCTAATAATCTTTTACTTTGATTAGCGAAGGCTGCTAATCAAGTATTCAACATTAATTTATGCCTTGTCCTGGTAGACCAGGAATATCTCGACTGGGACCTCGACCGTTAACCGGCTGGTCGACAACGAGAAGGGCTTTCCAGTGGGTTGCTATAAACCACTTGCCTGCCCATGTTCAGCAACACAGGTATGGAAAACCAACCTCAAATGGAGGCTGCTCCAATCGATGGGGAACTGACCAGACCACGTCCTCCTGGGAGAGAACCAGAAGCACCAGGGTCTGCAAAATCGATTCCTCAACCTCGTCCAAGAACTGATCAATAGGCTCCAGGAAAATCTCAGTAGCCTGCTCAACCGGAGTTGAAGCTGACTGGTGTGATGGGGAATTAAAGAGCCCTGGACCTGCTCAACCTGCCCCTCGGCCGAGGGATGCTTGACAACCATCAAGCAGTCAGGCAGGTCAAGCCATGCAGAGGACCTCAATCACTCCCAGTCCCATGACCAACACCAGTTGCATTTGCTCTTAGCACCACTGGGCAGGGCTCTCCCCCAAGGTCTGGAGGGCCAGACATATCTCCCAGAACTCTCTGGTGAAAGACCCTCTGACGCTGACCCCATGGAATAACACCAAGACTGAGAAGGTGCCCATTGTGGAAGCCACTGCTTCCACCTCAAGGGCTGCAAGTTGTTGAGATGTCCCGGCCACAGTCTAAGCCTTCTTGCGGCCCTTAGGGTGGTCCTTCGGGTCCCGTTCTGAAGCCTGACTCAGCCAGAGCATCCTGTTCTTGAGGGGCTTAAGAAGCATGCCCGGGGCAGTACATGTACATGTCATACGGGTCGGTGACCGACATCTTCTGCCGGCACCGTACACAAAATTTAAATCCTAGCTTCCACTGCTCCATTGTCAATTGAAGAAAGCCCAAGGAACCTGGACAATCAACTGAATTAACTCAAAAACTTAGGAGACAGTTTTCCAATGGCACACTAAAGAACCTAAGCAGGAGCCACGAAGGAGGTGACCTGTTCTTCCAGCAGAAAGAAAGATCTGATGTCAAGGGGTGGGGTCATGGAATATACTGCCCGGGTGGTGGGAGAAGCTTAGCTTAAAGACATCTGGCCAATCAGACCATTCTGGTGGAACTGCCAGAGTGAGCAGTGAACCACATCCATGCCCCTAGAAGAAGGCCTTAATCAGGTATCAGAAGAAGCAGGGGATGAAGAATGAGGGGGAATAAAAAATAAGAACTAGGGAGGCCAAGAGGGCATTCGGGGACAAAAAGCAGACACAGAACTGCATACTGCTGAGGGGGTCAAGGGAGGGAGGAAAAGAGTTCTTCAGGAATACAACAGAAAAAGAAAGATGGGAGGGGACACTTAAGCTAACAGAGGGAGGCAGAATAATAAGAGGAGGATGAGCAGAAAGCAGCCATTCTGAATGACTACTTCTGCCCAGTATTCACTTGGGAGGACAGCGGGCTTTTGTCAGACAACAGCACGAAGGCTGCTGAAAGGGTGAGCCCAGAAATCACTCAGGCAGCAGCTATTTCTAGTGGAAGGGTCAGAAAAGGGCTAAAAGCCCTGAACATAGATAAGGCATTCGACTCGGTGCCTCACAGAAAGTTGCTAAAGAAACTAGATGATCTGGGTGCAGCGAAGGGCACAGATGAGAGGAAGTTGCTTGGAAAGGAGACAGCAGGGGGTGGTGGTAAATGGAGTCTGATCCAAGAAGATGGATGTCACCAGTGGGGTACCAAAGGGATCAGTCCTGGGTTCCGTTCTGTTCAGTATGTTCATCAACAACATAGAAGAACGAATACAGTACAAGATGTATCTCTTCGCAGATGACACTATGGTAGGACAGACAGTGAGGAGAGGGCAAGGGAGATGCAGAGGTACATGCAAAAGCTAGATATGTGGTCCGAGGTTTTGCAGCTGAAATTCCATGCAAAAAAGTGCAAGGTGATGCACATAAAGAACAAGAACCCCAGAACAGAACATTAGCTAGAAGGGATTACGCTGGGCACTACTTCCCAGAACAGGGGCTTGTAAATCATCATAATAGACCCTGCGAACAATTTAGCCTGTGGAGCAAGGCCTACAATAAGGCAAACAGGATGCTGGGTTGTATCAGGAGGGGTTTTGGCAGCAGGAGGACAGAGGTATACTTCCTCCATACAGATCACTGCTGAGGTCACACCTGGAGTACTATGCCCAGTTCTGGAGTCCTAAGGAAAGACAAGGACAAGATGGGGATGGTGCAGTGCAGGGTAACCAAAATGATTCAGGGCCAGCAAAGCAGCTCCTACAAGGATCTGTTTAGGGCATTGAACATACACTCACTTGAGGCCAGGTGAGAGAGGGGTGATATGACACAGACCTTCACTTTCTTGGAATGAATGAATGAACAAACAAGGTGAATTACGGAAAACTATTCAACCGGAGTAGCGTCTCCAGAACATGAGGACAAGAGTGGAAGCTAGTGGGGGGGGTTCAGGAGGGCAGTGAGAAAGTTTTATTTTACAGAGAGAGAGGTCAAGCTTTGGAACAGTCTGCCAGTGGAGCTGCTGAGCACCAAAACTATTAATGGTTTCAAGCACAGTTGGGGCACAGTTATGGGCTCAGTATTTATTTAGGGGGGTAGTGGTAAGACAGGGAGCAAGGGGTTAGACAGTATAGACATAAATCCTATATTAGCAAAGGTTTTCTAGGTATGATAGGGTGTTACGAGCAGACTAGCCGGACCATTGGTCTTTTTTCTGCCATCACTATGATTCTTTCCGTATCTTTCTGCTTTCCAATTCTTCTCATAGTACAGTACTTTACAATCAAGAATCCAAGCCATTATACATTTGTTGCAAGTCATGTTGGTTGCAAACTCATTTGAGAACATGCATCTGAAAATAAAAATATATATACAGGTATGTACATGCGCGCACATGTGTACATGTTTATAGTATGTATGAATATGATATGCCATGGCCTTAATGAAAATATCACTGATATTCCCCCACCCCAGATGACAATATGAGTGGCAAAGTCATGAACGATGTCAAACGATCAAACTGCAAGAGGGAACATATCACTGATATTTTCATTAGGGCCATGGCATATCTGATTTATGCCATGCATTTCATTATACAATGGCAAGAAAAAATCCTGCATCCTAATTGTTCGGTGGCCACCTGCAACAGTGATGTTAGGCCAGCTCAACATCACTGTATGAAGTTGATCAATAACTACACCAGTAATCACTGTATCTAAATTGCCACTATGGACCTACAGTAAAAAAACAGTGGAGCTAGAGTGAGAAATCACAATATTCTCACTCTAGGTCCATACTGGCAAAAAATATCAGTTATACACAATTTTTTTTTTATCTATGTATCTAGCTATCTAGCCTTTTATCTAACAACCCTCTCCTAGCAGTAGGGGTGTGAGGTCTTGTTTACTAGGGCGCCAGACCACAGAAACAGAGGATTGGTGGTGTCAGACAGCCAGTGAGTGGAGCTAGAGTGCCAGTTGTTAGGTGCTAGCACTTGTATATCAGGATGGCATTGTGCCAGACCACATGAGAAGGCAGGGGCCCCCTCACTGGTAGCACCCGTCTGTGGATCTAGTGTGTGTGTGTGTGTGTGTGCGTGAGAACAAAAGAACTAATTTTCTGGTCATTAGGGACAGACACCGAGATAGCAGTGAAGACTCTGGGGATTTGGACTCTGAGGCTATTTAGTAGTAGTAGGGTGTCAGCATGGCTCAGTTGGTAGCACATCCGCCTCTGGACCAGAAGGTCATGGGTTCTCATCCCACACCGGGTTTGAACTTGCACCTAAAATGCTGGTATCTGAGTGCAGTATTGGGGGGTCCTGTACTGCTGGGGTGTGCCGTCCTTCGGATGAGATGTTAAACCAAGGTCCCTTCTACCCATCCTGGTGTTAAAAGTAAAAGAACCCAGTGTACTCTTCACAAAGAGTAGAGGACATTCCCAGTGTCCTGGCCAACATTCCCCTTCCCATAAACTGGTTCATGCAGTTGTCCAGGCTGTGTGTGCGAAATGGCCACCACTACACATTCTGTCACTTCACTAACAGTCTAGCATTGCTTGTAAAACACTTTGGGATATACTGTGTATGAAAAGCACTATATAAATACTGACTCTTCTTCTTCTTCTTCTTCTAGACTGCCATTATTTCTGGTGGGAGCGGACGAGATCACCAGGAGTGAGGGAGTATCCTAAGGGGCTGCCACTCAAGGGAAGTTGCTGGTGACCTTGCTGCACACGGAGGATCTTCCCACTTCCAAGAGAAGAAGCTGCCAGCAATGCTGAAGATGGTGAGAGTTCTGGTGACACATGCTGAACTGTAGATACAGGTAGGAGATATGCTACTGTTCTGGGGAATCCCAAGCCAAGATGTAAGTTAGAAAATCTGCCTCTAGCAGAGGGCTCAGAAAGATTGATGGCTGCTGCCAGAAGGCAGGATGAGGTATCCGAAGCAATGCTAATGCCCAGCAAACTGTCCAGTCAGAGTAAGGATCCGGTTATTGAGAGGTGTCCAATGAAGGGGTTGCCATACATACATAGATACACAGACAGTGTCAGCAGATAAGGGCCTATGGCCCACCCAGTCTGCTCATGTGAGCTTGTAAGTTCACTTTATGTTTTCCCAGAAGTCTGCTGCCCCTCACCCCTGACCTCCAGAATTCCTTTATGTCTATCCCATGCATTCTTAAATCCCACGATTGTTTCAGCCCCCACCACTTCCTCTGGCAGGGTGTTCCACTTGTCCACCACCTGTTCTGTGAAGAAATTCTTCCTCACGTTTCCTCTGAATTGTCCTTCCTCCAACTTCACCCGATGCCCTCTAGTCCTGGAACATCTTTTTTGCTTAAAAATAGTATATTCCTGCACCCTGTTCCTCCCTGTAAGATACTTGTATGTCTCTATCATATCCCCTCTGTCCCTCCTCTCCTCCAGGGAGTACATATTCAAGTCCTTCAACCTTTTGCCAGTTATATCGGAGTGAAAGTCCTTACAACAGTGCTGCCTCCTGCATACCAGCTGACTTGACGCCAAGGCGTCATTAGTTTGCATGAAAATGAGTGTTAACCAAAGTATACAGCAAGATGGGGAATCTGGTAAATTCAGAATGCTGAATAGAGAAGCGCTGTCCTCAGTGGTATAACCCCACTCACTGGTTAACTGTTAGGAATAACTCGAGTCACAGGCTCCATTAGCGTGAAAAAGGGTATAACTTTTATATAAGGGATCCACAATGTACTCACCATCATCTGTGTTCACTTGCTTTTTCTATACTAAGAAAGCACTAGTCATTTATATTTAATGCCTACTTATTATAAGTATGTTGTACTACTATGTATTTTTTAGTATTTTATAAAGGCTGTAAGGATTTTATTGCTATGGTTGATTAAATAAACTTGAAACTATAAGGGATCCTAAGGTTCTGGCTTGTGTCTGCGGTCAGAATCAAACCTGCCTTAGTAGTGCTGCCAAGGACAGCATTTCAAGGACCATGTTCTTGAGTGTTTAACTGTAAATATTCAATGCCTGCAAACATGGCAACAACACTAAATGCATTCAGAGTATTTATTCCTGCTCGCACAGGATGGATCTAAGCAAATCCCACTTGAATGTAAGTGGTGAAAAGAGTGGAGAGTTGTAAATAGTTAGGAATTATGGACTGACTGTACAGGGGAAGCCTCCAGTGATCAAAGCCAAAAGCATACCTCTAGATATGGACCGTACCCCTGGGACCATGCCCCACACCCTGGGCTCCACCTGGCATTCAGAGTTAGCATGGTGGGTCAGCCCTTAGCTGACAAAAATCTAAACTGGTGGTCCTAAAAATATCAAAACACCAACAGTTCCAGTGGACTGAATCATGTCCAGCTGCTGCAGTCTTTTAATAATCTCAAATAATAGATAGCAAATAATTTCAGCAGCAACTAACAAACGAAAATGATCCAATTCATCAGAACTGTTATGGTTTTGATTTTTTTAGGGCCAGCAGTTCAGATTTAACAAAATCCACTGAAATTTACTGTAATGAAAATATGGAATTTAAGGAAGGAACTGGGTAGACTGCTTACAATTTGTGAGTCACAGAAATTAAAAAAAAAAATCATTAGAGACTTTAATCTTATCCTCCATGATTTTAGTACCATCAACTCTTCTTACTTGGAGACCACAAACAGTTTGTATTTAAGCCATGGAGTCATACAATTTACTGATGGGGAAAAGGGGAAATTGAGAGCAAACTCTCTTTTACAATTGCCTCCCACTGAGTGAAATACTTGCAGGAAGAAGACTAATTATGCACACAACAAATAAGACTTATTCATCAATTTAAGACAAATCCTTAAAAACAAAGTTTACAGAAAGATCAGTATAAATAAGCATTTTACTTAAAAGCTTCCAAATTACATTTAAAATAATCCTCTTTAGCAGTCCTAATCAACAATTTCGTTTCATATTGAATAAATCTGCATTCACTCCATGATAAGTGATCCCCACCCCTCCTTTTTGCTAACTATTCTTTCTACCTTCCAATTTCAACCACCACCAGCCAGCATAAAGCCCCACGGCCACTGCTCAACCCTGTCAGCTGAACCAAACCCCAGGAATCTACTCACCCTGTCCCTGGGACTACTTCGCACAGTGAGGGCCTTCGGTGGCAGCATCCCCCTCCAGAGACAAAATCTGGTGGTGGAGTAGAATCTTCAGGCTGGACAGATGGCTGATGCTGGGCCCAGACAGATAGCTGGGGTGTCACCTCATCTTGTTGAAGCTAGAAGTTTCCTTGTTCCATCTCCCCCAGAGACGGCAGCTCAACATGCAGCACAAGCGCGCGCCAGATGTGCGCATTGCTACAGCTCTAATGTCTCCCCTCCCAACAGCCGTTCCACACTGCCAGCACCTCCTGTGCACTCCCAGGATGCGCCCATACAGTAAGAGCTGGATGGCCTCCTGCCATGAGGAAGCACCCGTCTTAAAGAATGCTTAGTCCCCTTCCCCCAGTCAGTCCTCCAGTGATCCCGGCTTGCTTTCGAACCCGGTTCACCAGAGTCACAAGCAGTAACACTACTTCTGAGCCACTGGGTGGGCATGATAAGTGAACTCTCGACCCAAGAGCTTTTTCACAAGCTTTATTCTTAAACACTATCAGACAGCATAAATCACTCCTTAATCAGAGGACATTATGTTAGATCTTATTTTCTAAAGAATGAAAATCACAAACTGCATTGAACAACTTGCAGAGAGCAAGATTAACATAAGGGATTAGACAGATTCAATGTCATGGCACCTTAGCCAACTTTATTTATTTAGTTTTTATTTACCAGGCAAAACATTTGCCAATTTTCAGGCATGATCCAGGAGATTACAACATAGGAGGTCATCACAACAGTATACAAATAACAGGAAAGCAGGGTGCAATGCATATAGCCAGGTGATAGTAGTAGTACAGGGAAATAAGTAGAGCAAGGGAAATAATACACAACGTGTGAAGGACTCTGTGCAAGATACAGTACTATGTACAACAGTATACATACAGTCAGTACAGAGGGATAGATAACATTTATTGGTATGGTGTTCAGCCAAAATATGCAAGATGACACAATTACTAGAAGTCTAAGGGCAGGTACATACACACGCCTGGTTAAGAACAGTGCATTACTCTCTTTCTGAGGCTTGGTTGGAGGGAAAATTTCCTAAATAAACTTCGGAAAATAGTTTCAGGAGGTACTTTAGACAAACTGTATTATGCATGCAGAAAACAAAGCTACAATATGATCCCTAATATGCTTGGAGTGAAGACACTGGAGGCTGAATTCTACCAAGGTAATATAGAAGATTAAATCTAAAATGGTACTACTGGGAACTAAATTTCCAGCAACATTCAAATGATTCGGACTAGAAATTACCCGAGATAATGGAAGAGAGATGAAGGCATCTTTTAAGAATGAGACAGGTTGGGTACCCAAATCAGAATAAAAATTCCCTAAAACTAGCAACTCAAAATGTTAAAAGCCAGTTCTGATAAAGCAGCTGACCAATTCAAAAAGACTTAAGATTCGAGTCTTGTGCATGATACTGATTAACAATGGTCTGTAATTAGGAAAACAGAAAACAATCAACAGTAATTCAATTAAACATACGGATACTACACCCAGATAAACCTTAGAGGAAGGATGTTCTTTACATAGGTTACTAAACCCCATCCCCCATGATTCTGATCTAATCTAAAGGAACTGTACCCAGGAAGTGCAATCTCCGAGTCAGGGACTGAAGTGTTCAACTATTGTTCAGATACACTTAGAATATAGGGAGAGTAAAAATTAACCAAAATTTGGAGTTCACAAATGATGACTAACAAATTTCAAATATTTTCATGAACTATACTCAAGCCCTTGGAATAATTCAATTAACTATCTGGAAATGTAATTCTCACTGAGAATGAGCTACAAAATTGGGCCCAGAACTGACTTCCACATACCCTGATAAAAGAAGACTTAAAACGAAATACAGAAACTAAGAGAGCTATCAATCGTAAACCCAGCAACACGAGTTGGAGCAAGACTGGGCAAGTGGGGTGGGGACGGAGTGTCCCAGAGGACGCTCTCCTCTGAGGAGGAGGGAGGAAGGGTCGCTGCCTCGGTTACAGTGCTACCTGCTGGGTGATAACAGGTGGAAAGAGAGTGAATGGCAAAGCAGGAGGGTGAACATCAGCCAGACT
Organism: Neoceratodus forsteri; assembly: GCA_016271365.2. Taxonomy (NCBI): domain Eukaryota; kingdom Metazoa; phylum Chordata; order Ceratodontiformes; family Ceratodontidae; genus Neoceratodus; species Neoceratodus forsteri. Next base: position 705,172,039 of record CM057459.1, on the reverse strand, counting down.
ATCAGATGGCACACTGTGTGCGCCCCTGTTTTGAGCCGCCTTGCATTCTAACATTCATGAGACAGGGAGCAAACCAGGAAAAAGGCCACAGCATGGGAGACAATGGAGCCTACTACATCCAAACCCTGCTCCACCACAAGCAGCCATTTTCTTTTTGTAAATTTATTATTTATTCAACAATTTTCAACGTCTACATCATCCATCTTTGTACGTAAAAAAGACAACATGCTGATACAGTGTGTGTGGTCTCAAGTCATGCCTTAAGCATCCCTAACGTGAAGCCCTGGGCACCCTAGACCCCGAGGCACCCTACTCCTGGAACCACAAGTAAACTAAATCAAATCTGTTACCAATTCTTCGTCCATCTCTCCTCCTGCATCTCTTGTATTACATAGTCACTGCTGCTCTACTTGCACTTTTGTATCAGATAGTCAATGCTGCACTACTTGCACTGTATATTGTCTGCTGCTTTGTAGACTCAATGTACCTAACCACAAAATGTATAAGTACTTGTTGACCTATTATGTTGTATTGATGTACCCTGTTATACCTGTTGTACTCTCCCGGGTCGTTACTGAAAATAGGCATATAACTTGTCTAGTGTACCTACCCGGTTAACAAAAGCTAAATAAATAAATTATTACAATTACACTTCTGGGGGAAGTTACAGCATGGGGGGAGCAGTTATACATTGCTTTAGCTAGACATCAGGGGTCGATCTTAACATTGTTTTACTAGCCCAAACACTAGTGCAAATTGACCAGGGCTAGTGCTGCTTTCTACTTGCCCATCTTGACTAGTGCAGATTTTCATGGCTGTTAATGAAGTTAAAAAAGTCTCTACTTTACCATTCTCTAGTCCTCATACTAATCTCTCTCAATGTTCCAGATGGCCAGGTGTGATTAACAGCTCATTAAGAGCTGCACTTGTCTGGCAGTTCAAGAGAGGGATCCCACAAAAGACTCAATGCAAGTCATTATCACTCTACCGTAAAGACTTTCAGCTAGTGTGATCAAGGGTAGAGTGCTGTTGAGTCACTAGGTTCCAGTTTTCTGAATGTGTCTCTGTCTAACAATTTGTCCAATATTATTAAGACCAGTGCCCCTCATTTCTCTATATTTTGAGTGTTTGTATCCAACATTTCAGTGACAAAATGCAAAGAGGTATACAGGACTGGCCCTGCAGGTGGTGGGTTTTATCTCAGCCTCACCATAATTTCCCTCTCCCCTCCAAATCTCTTAACTCTGTTCTTTCCCTGAACACCACTGCAGACCAGACTCTGAAGTGACCATCCATGGATCCATAGCTGCCATTACTGGCAAGTGTAGGGGTCCCCAGCTCTTTTAAATGGACCATGCCAGCCATCACCATCTATACAGTTCCACCCTTATCCCACTCAGCATGTCCTTTCATCTTAAAAACAAAGCTTTGGATTACGCATGGTACAAAAATAAACCTTGATAAAATAAAAAATTTGAAACCTTGAAATAGGCATTCCTGGGGTGCACAGATCATCCTATACAGAAATAGTATAGTATAGTGTTATGCCTGTGTACTGTTTCCCCTGGGCTGATGAAAGGACAATGTTAAAGAAAATATGTTACTGTTGGGGCAGAGCATATTAAAATCAATGCTTTTACAAATAAAAATGTCATAGTTTTCTATTTCCCAAGGCCCTTAGGTTTGTCTAGCCCCCACGCCAAAGAAATATTAGATGTGCTCCTGGCTCACTTGAGACTGTACAAAAACTTTCAAAAGTGCAGGTCTCCAGTTGACTATAGGGTGGGGACCAAGAGAGTCTTTCTCTGCCTGACTCTGTTCATTGCCCTGTGGGTGGTGGTGACAGTGTGGTGAGGTGCATGATGATGTCAGCTACTGTGTGCGCAGAGCTAGGACTGCTTTACTGAACATTTGCTGTTGTGATATCCTCTCTCTGTTTGGTGTGTGTATGTGGGGGAGTGGGCAGAGAGAAGAAGAGAGGAGGCCATGGTACAAAACAATGGGGGGGGGGGTCTCACTGTCTGTGATGGATGGCATTTCAGTCTTTTTTTTTTCTGCTGGGGAGCTGGAAGTAATGTGGGAGCAGGATAAATGTGCAATAATCAGAGTATTTCTTGGCTTTGCTTGCATTGTTTCCTGTATAAGTGATCAAAATTTACCATTATAATTAAGGGCTAATGCAACTATCTGCAGGCTAGTGCAATTTTGAATCAACTTGCCCTACTGGCTAGTGCAAAAAAAGGTTGACCCCTGCTAGACATTCCCCACCCTAGATAGTATGAGGTACATAATATTGCTGACTGGACTCGTGGGTAAGGTTGGGGGGGGGGGACCAGAGAAGACCCGGGTCTCCCTTCTCCAACTTGAAAAAGAGGAGGGGGGAGCTGGGCCACAGGGGATGGCTCAACCAGTATGATGTAATGTTTAGGTGGTTTAGGAGGTTTTCCAGTCTGGGGGAGGGTAGGCCAACATGTTGCATGATGTTGTGGAACAAATTCACTATCTTTACTTTTATATGTGCAGTAGCCACCCATTCCAACATGAGGAGCAGAGCTCTGCCTTACCATTCAGTGACTGTGATTTTCTCCATTCTACAGATTTGATTGACAGTCCTTTCTGATGACACACAAAGACTTAGGGGTGAACATCACCCCTCTTCCCATCCCTACCTGAGGGAGAAGAGAAGAGGCTCAATGGAGGATGGCAACGGCAGGTAGGAGTGTCGGGGTTTGGTGGTCCTTGAATGCTCATGAGGGAAGCAGGTGCTCAGAGATCAGAAAGTGGGATAACTATCAAGTTAAAAAAAAAAAAAAAAACTAAAATGGGGATTACAACTTTCACCAGGATTAAGCAGCTGATTTCTACAGGCAGATTTGTATTTATTTATTTGAATTTTGATGACTGGGTAGGACCACTGAGACAGGGCTTACCCTTTTTCAGGGGTGACCCAGAATTAGTTATATACATTAAGTGAGAAACTAATATACAGCCTTTAGAGTAGAAAAATAAATATAAGAGAAGTCATCATACATACAAGGTACAGCTTATTGGTTACAATCAGGAGCATCAAGAAGAAAAAATTACTCACCTTAGTAATGTTTCTTCTAATGGAGTCTTGCTATATTATGACATATGCAGTTAGAACCAGCCTTCGAACTGCTCCGGAGGTGAAAGAGTTAACTTTCCATGCCAGGCATGGAATCTTGAGTGCGAGCTCGGTTGAGAACACTGTCTGTTGTTCTTCAAACTCAAACTGTCAGATCTTTACGAGCAAAACTCACTAAGATTCTGTGTGGAAGCTGTAAACCTACACTAGCCAACTGGCTACTAAAATATTAACACATTTTTTGGTCCCAAAACAAAGACTCAAGTCAGGGGATCCAAAAATAAAACACATAACACCAAACACCCCAAAAGAGGTGAAAAAAAAACAAGGTGGGCATCTACTAAGTGCCAACATTGCACTGCCCACCCACATCCCAAAAGCAGAGGTTCTGAGAGGGCAGGCGGGGAGGTCATAATAGCAAGACTCCATTAGAAGAAACAACACTACTAAGGTGAGTAATTTTTCTTCAAACAACATGAAGTCTTGCTATATTATGACATATGCAGACTACACAGCAGTACCTCCATGGGAGGAGGGACAGAACCTACTTAGGAAATAGGCTCTGAAGCACAGCTGTGCCAAACCGAGCATCACTCCTAGCCTGGATGTCCAGGGAGTAATGCTTGGTGAAAGTGTGAACTGTTTTCCAGGTAGCTGCTTGACATATCTCTATGACAGGGATGTCCCTGGCTGCAGCCAGGGACGCAGCTGTACCTCTGGTAGAGTGAGCCCTCAGGCCTGAAGGGGGAACCTTACCCAGTTTTTGATAACAAAATTGGATACAAGAGACAATCCACCTGGCAATGGATCTTTTAGTGGCAGGTTTCCCTTTACCAATCTCACCATAAGTGAGGAACAGTTGGAGGGAGTCAAATCTGTGACCCTTGGTACGCTCTATGTAGTAACTAAGGGCTCTCTTCACATCTAAGCTGTGTAGCCGCCTCTCGCCAGAGGAGGAATGGTCAGTGAAGTACACTGGAAGAGATATAGATTGATTAAGGTGGAAATCTGAAACCACCTTAGGCAAGAACTTCCTGTTAGTCCTGAGGACCACCTTATCTCTGTGAAAGGAGATAAAATCAGGCTCCACTGACAAAGCTTGTAATTCACTTATGTGTCTGGCAGAAGTGATGGCTACTAGAAACACAGTTTTCCAAGTCAAGTACTTAAGCTCTGCTGAAGACAAAGGCTCAAAGGGGGGTTGCATAAGCTGAGCAATGCAAACATTAAGATCCCAGGCGGGGCAGGGTCCCTGAATGGAGGGTTGGTGTGAAGCAATCCCTTGAAAAACTTGGAGAATACAGGGTGAGCAGAAAGAGAAGAGGGCTTTCCTGCTGATATAAAAGCAGAGACAGCTGCCAAATACACTTTCAGGGTAGCTAGCCTCAGCCCCAAAGTATTTAAGTGGACCATATAATCCAGGACTGTGGGCAAATCAGCAGATTCAGGGGAAATATGCTTTCCAGAGCACCATATGGAAAACCTTTTCCATTTAGAATTATAAGTAGCCCTGGTGGAAGGTTTCCTAGAAGCTTTCAAGATATCGAGTACACCCTGAGAAAGGTGTAGGTCAGCAAACTCTAACTCTTCAAGAGTCAGGCCTTGAGGTTGAGGGATTTGAGATTCAGGTACCAAACTCTCCCCTGGGCACAGGTTAACAGATTGGGATTCCTGGGAAGACACAGGGGAAGGTGGACTGCTAAGGACAGAAGGAGTGAATACCAGGACTGTCTGGCCCAATCTGGAGCAATCAGAATCATCTTGCAAGGTTGAGATCTGATTTTGACTAGCACCTTGAACAAGAGAGGGAAGGGAAGGCACAGAAAACTTCCCTTCCCAGTTGAGAAGGAAGGCATCCAGAGGGACTGAGCCCAACACTGGGGGCCTGCAGCAAAACAGCGGAAGTTGGTGATTGTCTGGGGCTGCAAAAAGATCTATCTGAGGGGTGCCCCACCTGGCAAATACTACCTCCAGTACTAGGGGATCCAGAGTCCACTCATGATGGCCCTGGGAAATCCTGCTGAGAGCATCTGCCAGGACATTGTCCTTGCCTGGGAGGTGAACTGCCATGAGGGAGGTGTTCAGGGAATAAGCCAGAGACCACAACTTCATTGCCTCGGTGCACAAGGCCGAAGACCGAGTGCCCCCTTGCTTGTTGATGTACCACATTGTAGTGGTGTTGTCTGTTCTGACCTGTACCACTTTGTTCTGAACAGATGCAGAAAAAACCTTAAGTGCTAGAAAAACTGCTCTGAGTTCCAACAGATTGATGTGGAGCAGAGATTCCTGAGGGGACCACAATCCCTGGGTGGTGGGTTGCCCATGTGAGCTCCCCACCCATAGTGGAACGCATCTGTAGTAAGGGTCAAGGAGTGAGATTGAGGGATGAAAGGAACCCCCTGTCTCAGATTGCTCTGATCCTGCCAAGACTGTAGGGCCTGGATCAGGGTTCGAGTTACTGGGATCAATTTGGTTAGAGGATCTCTCCTTTGAGACCAGAAGGCTCTCAAATGGAACTGAATGTCCCTCATCTGAAATCTTGCTCCCTGCACTACTGCTGTGGAGGCAGCCATGTGCCCTAGGAGCTGCAGAAAGTGCCTTGCTGGTCGAGAGACCTGCAGAGTGAAGGAGGAGGCCAGAGCCACCAGGGTCTTTGCTCTTTCTAGAGGAAGGAAAGCTCTGCCTGCTTTGTGTCCAGTTCTCTTGCCTATGAAGGTGAGTAGCTAAACAGGCTCTAGAACTGACTTTGGGAGATTGAGAAGGAAACCTAGAGATGTAAGCAGCTGCTGGGTAACCTGAAGGTGTAATTTGACTTGGTCTGGAGACTGGCCCACTATGAGCCAGTCGTCCAGGTAAGAAAAGATGGCAATCTTTTGCCTTCTTAAATGAGCAACTGCTACTGCCAGGCATTTTGTGAATACCCTTGGGGCAGAGGTGAGGCCGAAGGGCATTGCTCTGAACTGATAATGGCCTGAGGGCAGTTCGAATCTGAGGTACTTTCGGTGGGAGCTTCTGATGAGAACATGGAAGTAGGCATCCTTGAGGTCCAGGGACGCTAGCCAGTCCCCTGGCCTTAGAGAGGGTAAAATAATCCCAGAGTCACCATTTTGAATTTTGGTTTTAAAAGGTGCTTGTTTAGGTATCTGAGATCCAGGATGGACCGCCATTCTCCTGTCTTTTTGGGGGTAAGGAAGTACCTGGAGTACAGTCCTTTGCCCTGATGTAGGGGAGGAACCCTTTCTACAGCTCTGAGAGCCAGGAGGGTTGAGACTTCTGTTTCCAGAGCAAGAGCCTCTGATGGATTTGCAGGTGGAAAGGATCTGGTTCTCATCTTTGGAAATTTTTCGAAGCTGAGAGCCAGTCCCTGGCTTACTACTTCCAAGACCCACTTGTCTGATGTTAAAGACTCCCAGTCCTGGACGCAGTAAGCCAGCCTGCCCCCTACAGGTAATGGAAAATCGGCCCTGGCCCTCCCATCAGGGTGCCTGTTTGGCAGGGGCTTTAGGATGAGGGGTGGGAGCAGGCCTGCTCGTACCCCGTCTGCCTCTCCCTCTGGGCATAGGCTGAAGAGGAGGCCTGGGCTTGGTAAAAAGGCCTGTGAAAGGGCCTGCCCCTGCCCCTGGAGGGCTGCCTCTGAGGAGTGGCCTGCCTTTCCTTGGCCTGTGCACTCCTATAAGTGGTCCTATACTCATCCATTTTCTTCATGTAATTCTCTGTCTGCTCCACAAACAGAGAGTTACCCACAACAGGAAAATCCATGGCCTTAACCTGGGTATCCTGTGACAGGCTAGTACACCTGAGCCAAGCCATTCTGCGAAAAGCCACAGATGTAGCCATGACTCTTAAAGATACATCATTAGAGTCCACTGCAGCATGGAATTGCACCTTGGATGCCTCAATACCATCAGCAGCCACCTGCTCCAGCTCCTTGGCAAGCTGGCCAGGGACCTGTTTCACTAGAGCCATAACAGTATTCCATCTGGATTTATGGTATCTTGCAACATAGGCCATATAATTTGCCTGTCTGAGTCCCAAGGATGCTGCCATGTACTGTTTCTTTGCCATGGCATCAATCCTCCTGGAGTCCTTGTCAGGGGGGTGTGAAGCCAAGGGAATATTTGCCTTATCACAGGCTGCAGCCTGCACTACACCAACATGGCTGCATTGTTGTGAAAGGAACTCCGTATCAGAGCCTGACAATGTGTACCTCTTGTCCATTTTTTTATCCACAGGAGGTATAGTGTGAGGAGCTTTTAAAATTTTTATTGTCTGTTTCCTAAAAGATTTATGTAAAGGAATAGACAATCTCCTAGACTCTGGGATATCCATCATTTCTACATAGTCAGGCTCCTCTTGTTCATCCACAGCTTCTTCCAATGGGAGCTGGAGGGTTTCAGCCACTTTCTTATAAAATATAAAATGAGAAGGGGACTCAGAAAGCCTAGGGGGAGACACTCCTAAAGGTCTGTCTGGGGAGATGTCCGGTTCAATGGGCACATCCAGACTTTCAAAATCACATTCACTCTCTTCATAATCTTCCTCCCCCTCCTCCGGTTCATAAAATTCCTCTATATCATATTCTTGAACCAGTGGCACCAACCGAACCGACCACTTACCTGATGGTGCCAGTTCGGTCGGAACCGGGGAAAGCAACTGGACAATTTTGATCGCTTTGGCTATCTCTGCAGCGGTTGAAGAAGGAAATTTTGGCTCCACACCTGCTGATTTTCTAGTCCTTTTTGCTGGGACTGACTCCTCGAGTCAGTTCTCCTTTGCCGAGGAAGTCTCGCCCTGGTCAGAGGGCACTCCCTCCGGTTCGGTTGGCACCGGACCGGGCTGGCCATCCGGGTCAGCAGACTTTTTGGCCTCTCGTTCCCTGAGCCTACCAACTCTCTTATCCAGGGTAGCTGCAGGGAAATTCTTGCAAATCTGGCAGTCTGCATTGAGGTGGTCAAACCCCAGACAATAAACACATGTGGTGTGTGGGTCAGCCTTGGCAAAGGCTTCCCCACAGACACTACAGTGTTGAAACCCAGTGGGCCCGGTGTTTCTTTTGGGTTTCTCAGACAAAGTGCCAGCCTAACCAAAAACGTGCCCATTTATGGCAATCCGCCAAGCAAGACACCCTTATCGGTTCCCAACCGTGTCACGGGTCATGGGAAAAAACGTAATGAAATCCGTTTTTTTTTAGAACCAATAAGAACCGGGAACCGCACTCTAATGCAATTTAAATAAAGTTTAACAACAACCTGATCGGTTCAAACCGAACCGATAATACCGTTTGCAAGTTCCACACAGAAATAATGTAAAACCTATCTATTACTTACGATACCACAGACAGAGCTTGAACCGACCGGTTGCAGTTTAAATACAGAGAAAATACGGTTTAAAAACCGAGAAAAATACACTTTTAACTGACAAAATGAACCAAGCAGCAGGAGAAATCTCCGGAGCGACTGTTCAGTGAGGCGGAGTAAAGAATCTGACAGTTTGAGTTTGAAGAACAACAGACAAGAGTTCTCAACTGAGCTCGCGCTCAAGATTCCATGCCTGGCATGGAAAGTTAACTCTTTCACCTCCGGAGCAGTTCGAAGGCTGGGTCTAACTGCATATGTCATAATACAGCAAGACTTCATGTTGTTTGAAATGTACAGTCGGACACAAGTCACAGGATAAAGCAGACATGACTGGAGATGTCCAAGGTCCATCCAGAGGCTAGGGAACACCCAGGAACAGCCTAAAACATAATTCAGCTGAGGATGCAACCAGTCACCAATTACTCTTGCAGAGGGTTGCTCCACTGCTGGAGGCTTTGAACCTCTTCTTAAATTGTGTAAGAGCGGGGCAGCTAAGGATCTAATACAGGAGCAAGTTCCAAAGAGAAGGGGCAATGACAGAAAAGGATCACCTACTAGATGCTGATCGTACCCTGGAGATTTCTAGTAATGGGCTAGCAGTGGATCTCAGCAGCCTCATATGCTGCTTAAGCCTGATTATTCCGTCAAGGCTAAGGGGTGTTGAGAGTTTCAGTAACTTGAAGGTTAGGCAGTACATTTGATAAAGAAGATTTGGCTCACAAGAGGGCCAACCAAGTGCAGCAAAGCAAGGTCACCATAGTGGTGGTCTCTGGAAGTGGGCACCAGCTGTAAATCATTCAATTCTGTTACAGGCTGTTTTTAGCCTGCACAGTTCAGAGTCACAAATGGACTCCCATGCCCCCCAGTGCCTCGCTAGAACATTTTAAAGAGAAAGGCTGCAGGGGGTCAGCTGAGGGAGGAGAAATGGGCATCCCACAGGACAGTCCACCTCTTCCTGGTGGAGGGGGGTCATATTCAGCTGTCTGCAGCACATGCAGAGGCCATTTCAGGGCTGGGAGTTGCCACAACTGTGCACGTGCATATCACATCACTGCACACCAGCAGTACCACTGTAGAGAAAATGATGGAAAAACCACTGAAGGGGCAGGATGGTGACCGGTCCCTCGCAGGCCCTACACTGCCGACCAGGCACCCACTTTGTGCACTGGATTTTGCACAACTTGGGGAAAGGATGTGCTCCTCATGGACTCCCCCCATGTTAGGTAAGCCACAGAGACACAAAAACGGAGGTTGGTGTAAGTACCCAGGATGGTGGGTGATGGACCGGGGGGGGGGGCTGGTCCAATGGGGTCACCCAGTACCCTGAGGAGGAAATGCAAGCTGAAAAACAAGAAAATACAAAATGCTAAAAAATGGCTGAGTCCAGTGGCGCCACCTTGGTGCACCACTAATGGAAGACTCAGTTTTGTACCCCGACTTTTCAACCCTGGACTGGTGGGGTTGACACTGCAATACATAGGTCTTTGAGTACTACCTGCTGGTGGGAAGTATGGTTGGCATCAAAGCTGTGGGTGACCACTCCGCTTCTGGCCACACACCCCTTCCCACAGGATGAAACTGCAGGCACCCATACGTTTTCAGTTGGGGAGGAAGGAGAGATAAACAATGGGAAAATATCAACAGGAAGAACAGGACGACAGCAACAATCACCCATCAACCCTGATGCTGTTGAACACCCCCCATGGCCTCCTGGTCTATGGCTTCTGGCAGTGTGCAGTTGGTTGTCAGGGCCCTACTGTGATGAGCACACCACTGGGCAACCAGAACTCGGCATGGATCTGGATAAGGATACATCCAAGGCAAGTAAAGGTGAGCAAAAGGCAGCAGGGAGTCAAGGAACGATTTAAGCATTCTGTATGCACAATGCTGAATGTGAAATAAATGTAAAAAAATTTGAAATATCAAGTGCTGTCCAAAAACACCATAAAGTCAGAGATGAATAGTTAAACTGCGAATAAAACAGAGTCTACTGCTCTCTCAGTCCCTCCTGTTACTTCCCACTGTGGACCACTCTACGGAGGGCCACTAACAGGCAGGCTTTTAAACAGTTTCTGATGCCAGCAGGCTTGAGAGTCCAGAGAGACGGCCTTGAGAACATTGGGAGACTGGTTTTCAGCACCTCAGTGGTTCTTCAGAGCTGGGCAGTGACAGCATGTTGATGTTAAAGTAAAAAAAGTCATTTAGGGGAGGATAGCCGGCTGGAGCTTCTTTCCCCACTAAGCAAATTTCACCACTGCAATGTGCCTGTTTCCTACTGGAGTTGGAACACCTGTATCCAGAGATCCTACACTATATCGCCAAATTCTGCTTGCAAACTACTGGGTCAGCACAAGTCACACTGCAGAGGGCTTATTATTTCAAACTAAATGTTCTGGATGGCCCAAAAGCACTATGTCATGGCAAGCCACCTGCCACGGCAGCATTCCAGGGCACATGTCCAGAGTGCTGCAGTGGCACCAGCGGGTGCACTGAATGTCCGGCTACACAGGATACTCGCCTCCTCTCAGTGGAAGGTTTTGCTGCAGCTCTACACCCTTGTGTTCCCAGGAATGCAGTTCTGATGGGTTCCTTGATGGTGTGATTGAAGGCTACGTGCGGACATGGTACTGGGCTCAGCCTGTGGAGGAAGATAGGCGAGTAGGTTGGGAGAGAAAACAGTTAAAACAAGAGATCAGCTTGCTGGCCTGTGCATCCCCATGTCTGCTCCAACCTATTCAAAAAGGGATGCTCCTCACACTCCAGTAATGGGAGCTTCAGTTGCTCTCGCACCAGATCCCTCTCTTGACTGGAAAAATCTAGGACAGCTGAGCATTATCCCGTGTGTGTGTGTACTGTATGTCTGTGTATGTGTATATACATGTATGTGTTGGAGGGAGTTTAAACCTGCAAAGTCTTACAGGAGGTAAACAGAGGCTCCCCAGATGGCAAACTGATTACCCAAGATGGAGGGATCTGCGGAGAGATGAAGGAGGAGCGCTAAGATATATCAATAAGGTACAACTACAACATAAAAAAAAAAAAAGTCTTACAAAGAATTAAGTAGTGTTTTTTACTTGAAAGAAAATGGGTAAATCACCTAATTTTCAAAGCGGAGAAATGGTACTCAAACCTTAACAAAAAAAAAAAAATCAAGCGACTTCACATTCAAACTCCGTTACCACAGCAACCTATCAGCTTTGAACCTTGGTTGGCACAGAAACCCCAACAAGTTCAATTTTCTTGTCACTCTTTATACAAAATAACTGAAATGTAAAAAAAAAAAAAATCAAATGGTAACACTGATTCAAAGTGACAGCCAGAATCCAGCTTCAGAGCACACAACCATGGATATCACTGGAAGCAGTGTAGTCAAGTGCTTAGAGGTAAGGCGCCAGTTTGGAAACCAGAAGATTGCAGGTTCAAACCCCACTACTCAGTTTGTGACCACGGCACTTCACTTAGAGACTTACCAGCCTCGGCCCCTGCACCTGAAATATAGGTGCTCTATCTCATGGGACTACTTCAATGTGGAGCTTGCTGAAAATAATCCATTTGTTAAAACTGTTACCACTTGTAAAGTAGAAACTATATCCAAGGACTTTCTGTTTCTGCTGCATCTACCTAAGTTATGACGCCGTACTATTGAGGCGTGGGGACCACTCCATTATAGTCTATGGACAGCACCTTTCCGATTTTTTTGTATTATAAGGCCATTTGGTGATGAAACATGGGCACTGGTGGAGCTAACAAGGGTCTCGTTAGCTGACCTGTGCCCATGTTTTATCAACAAATGGCCATTATAATACAAAAAAAGATTGGAAAGGTGCTGCCCACAGACTATAATGGAGCGCGTCCCTGAGCTCTCCCTAGCATTGTTTCATAACGTGACAGAGTGCAGGGGCCGAGCATGGGCGGCAGCAGAAACCGGAAAGTCATTGGGACCCAGTTTTCTTAATATGGGGCACTATGCACAAAGGGTGCAGAGTGGCTACACGCGAGTGTCAGGGGCACGTAAGCACTCCGCACCCACTGTGCCCCCAGCGTGGCATTCTGGAAGGGGGGGCATGCAGATCCACCGGGCACCGATCCCCACGGCCGCGGACAGCTCCGCGCAGGGGCGTTACGGGGGCATGCCAGAACTACACGGGATTCACTAACCCACTAGTGCTGGCGCATGGGTGCACCAGGTACGCCTAGGCTGACCCTGCCGTGAACCCACTGCATGCCCCCACGGGCACCGCCAGTGAGCCACAGGGAACCGGGATGGAGTGCACCGTGTCGCGCCTCAACCGCTAGTTGGACGGGCGTGGACGGACGCCTCAGACTTTGCTGCCAGCAGGAATGAGACCGGTGGGCACCGGATTGGTCTGGGTGCATGCAAGCAGCATGCACAGCCCGGACCAGCGCCACCCAAGCGCAAGGGATCTACTTGTGTGCCCCAGGGGCATTCTGTGGATGCCGCCCAGGATGGCGACTCCTCCCCGGCCGCCCTGCGGAGACCTGCGTGCCGGGGGGGGGTCGAGACAAGTGGTCAGTGGTCGCGCATACCGCCAGCGCATCTGTCCAAGTGCGCATGCGGGCACGCCTTGCTCGTGCACTTGCACCCTTTGTGCACAGCTCCAGCACGAGCGTTACTACTTTTTAACACATGGATTATTTTCAGCAAGCTCCACATTAGAAGCGGTCCCATGAAGTAAGGCACCTATATATCAGGTGCAGGGGCTATTCCGTTTACCTTGGTGGGTCTCTTTAACCTCCCAGTGCCCCTGTCCATATCAACTGGAAACTAAATGTAACACCCCAGCTGGACTATCCTAGGTGAATAAATTGGAAAAAAAAAATCAGAAAAGTGTATACATATTTAGCCTTCCTATGGACCAGAGAGTACTGTACTGTTATTTAGCAGGCATTATTTACTAATTTTGTTTTTCCACTTTCCCCACGCCCCAGCTCCCTCCTTCCCTGTGCCATTTTATACTGCAGGGCTCTCACCCCTGCACGAAGACCACCCCTTTACACCACCAATGAGCTGCCAAGGTGGGTGGTCTTGGGAAAGGAGACTGAGATTCCACTGGTGATCTGAATGGTGGTTAAATCTCTGGGGCCTTAGGTATGACATCAGCAGTAGAGGCTGAATATGATCTGTCTAAATGACCCACATCAAAGCCACCTAATACATGAGGGAGAGGCCAGAGAAGGGGTTACTCCGCACAGGGCTCTATCACCATTGGCCAGCAGGGGGGCAATCCTGCACTGGCAGATGCTACAGACCAATCCTTGGGGCATCACACAGTTTTTACGGCCTGCATTCAGCTTCCACCATCCATGCAAAAGTTGCTTCACAATTTATTTAATTTCTCAGTGTTTGGAACATGTACTATGTTAGCATGAGGGGTCATGGTCTGACAGATCCAGAAACAGAGACCAGATTCTTACACATAAAGGGGCAGGAGTCCATTAAAAGCAATGTTTCTGGCCAGTCTAGTCCAGTGCCACCTGAGGGACGAGCTGGCATACAGGGATATTATGGAGGTGAGGAGACTGGAAAGTGAGACAAGGCGTGGGCCATCCACCATTCGCACAGTGCCAGCCGGACAACCAAAAGGCAGCATTAATGTCAGCTGTGAATGCAGATGATCATCCTATAGCCCACCCGAGAGGAACGAAGCAGCCATGGAGGCCCAGATTGTGGCAGTGGGGACAAGGAGAAAAATGGGAAGAGGGAAAAATTATATTTAAAAAAAAAAGGGGGGGGAATAATTCCATTATCTTCTTGTCTGCCATATCATAACCAACCCAGTAGTTGTAATTGTGCTGATCCCTGATTTTATACTGTGTTAATTATCCTGTTAAGGCTCATCAATCACTATATTTCTATATTATGTTTGTCATATATAACTTTACGAACATACGAACTCGCCAGCAGATAAAGGCCTTTCGGTCTATCGAGTCTGCCCAATTGTGCAGCTAGCAGCCCTTATACTGCAGTTGCCCTCCTCCCTACCCTTCCAACCACCCTCCCCCTTACCCTGTCCAATCCCCACTTGAAGCAGCCCACTGTCTTACAGGCTATCACTTCCTGGTAACGCATTCCACCCTGACACCACCCTCTCCGTAAAAAAGTGTCTCCTCATTTCCCTCCTGAACTCCTCCCCCTCTGATCTCAGCTTGTGCCCTCGGGTGTCCCTCCCACTCAACTGGAAAAGCCCCTCTGTGACTGCCTTATTTATTCCCTTCATGTACTTGAATGTTTCAATCATGTCCCTCCTCTCCTCCAGGGAATACATGTTCAACTCCCTCAGCCTACTCTCACAGGGCAAGTCCCCTAGCCCCTAGATCATTTCTGTTGTCCTGCGCTGCACCGCCTCCAGCAGCATAATGTCCTTCAGGTAGGGCCACAAGAACTGCACGCAGTACTCCAGATGTGGTCTAACCAGTGACCTATACAGCAGCAGGATCACCTCCCCCCTCCTGTAGGATATGCCTTCGGCAATACAACCCAGCATCCTGTTAGCCTTTGCAACTGCCTTTCTACACTGTGCAGAGTTGTTCATTGCTCCCATTATGATCACCCCCAGATCATCCTTCTCCTCTGTCTTGGCTAGCTGAACCCCTTCCCCCAGCTGGTAGCTCCTCCTTGGGTTTTTTTCTCCAAAATGTAACACCCTGCATTTCTTGGCAATGAACCCCAGCTGCCAAGTGTCCGGCCAGGCCTCCAATTTTGCCAGATCATTCTGTAACCCCTGCCACCGCTCTAAGTCATCCACTACCGCTTCCACCTTGGTGTCATCTGCAAATAGACTGATCTTGCTCTTGATGTCTATTGAGATGTCTGCTATGAAGATCCCAAACAACAACGGCTCCAGTACAGAGCCCTGTGGCACCCCACTTGTTCCTGCCCTGGGTGACGAGAGCTCCCCTCCCACCACCCTCTGCTGTCTCCCTTGCAGCCAGTTCACTACCCATCCCACCATCTTCGCCCCAGCCCCTGTGCCAGCTTACTACCAAGCCTCCTATGCGGCACCAAATCAAATGCCTTACTGAAGTCCAGGTACAGGACATCTACTGCATGGCCCTTGTCTAACTGTATGGTTATCCAATTACAGTACTCCATGAGGTTGGTCTCACAGGATCTGCCGGAGACAAACTCGTGCTGCCTGCTGTCCTGCAGCCCATTAGCCTCTAGGAGGGAAACCAACCTCTCCTTCAGGATTGTCTCCATCGGTTTTCCCACGATAGATGTGAGGCTTACTGGTCTGTTATTCCCAGGCTCATCCTTGGGGCTGCTCTTGTGGAGGGGCACCACGTGCGCCATCCACCAGTCCTGCAGTACACTCCCAGAGTCCAGGGATGCATTAAACAGGTCTGCCAGGACTTCTGCAAGCTCCCTTACCACCCTGGGGTGTATGCCATCTGGCCCCGGATGCCTTGTCCACCCTCAGTGCCCTCAATCCCTCCAGCACCCTACTCACTGGGATTTCCCTGTCTGTCACCTCTTCCCTGCCCGTGCCCACACCCCCCTTTCTCTTCAGTAAATACTGAGCAGAAGTACTCTTTTAATGCTGCCGCCTGTTCTACCCTAGTATCCACCCACCTGCCCTCCCTTTTAATCCTCACTATTTGGTCTTTGCAGCTCCTTTTCTCCCTGATGTACCTGAAGAAATCCTTCTCCCCTAGTTTAATACCCTGTGCCCGCCTGAATTCCCGGAACACCTTGACTGCCCATGTCACCTCCCTTGATTCCTTCAGGAATTCCTCTCTGTCCACCCCCCTCCCTGTTCTTCTGTACCTTCTAAAGGTGGCTCTTTTCTTTCTTACCTCCTCCACAACCTCCCTGCCCACACTGCTAGGCTTCTTGGCCCTAGCCCTCTTACTATGGACCCTTGCCCATGTTGTGGTTGCCTCCTCTATACCCTGTTTAATTACCTTCCACCTCTGATTAGTGTCCATATCTGGACTGATCTTGGCCAGATACCCCTGTACTATTTCCCTCATCCTCCTGAAGTCGGCCCTTCTGAAGTCTATCACCCTTGTGTCCGATCCTACTCCCTCTTTCTCCATGTCTATCTTGAACCACACAGAGTGGTGGTCACGCCCTGACAGCGGTTCCTCCACCCTCAGTTCCCTCACAAACTCACCATTCACCAGCACGAGGTCAAGGGTGTTCCCCAACCTGGTAGGCTCGTTGACCATCTGCAATAGGAAGCTGTCCTGGAAGGCATCCAGCAGTACCTGTTCCCTCCTATTTACATACATATGAACATATGAAGAAGCCAGCAGAAGAAGGCCATTTGGCCTATCAAGTCTGCTCGTATTGCAAGGTCCACAGCTTGAGCTAATGTCCCTGCCCTCCCTACCCATGATCCTTACTTTCCCCCTATGCCTACCCCAGCCTTTCTTAAAGTTGCCCACTGTCTTCAACGAGATGACATCTTCCGGCAGTGCATTACACGTGTTCACCACCCTCTCTGTGAATAAGTGCTTCCTGATCTTCCTCCTAAACCTCCCACCCTCCAGCTTAAGACTGTGCCCCCTAGTGTTATTTGTGGTGGTTGGGGTACCCCAATCTAGTCCTGGCAGATTGAAGTCCCCCACAATCACTGTACTGCCCTTCCCGCAGGTCCTTCTGATCTGTCCCACTAGAATGCTATCTAACTCCTTAGTCTGAGCGGGTGGCCTGTACACACTCCCATCCTGAAGGTCTTATTTTTGGAGTCCTGGAGCTGCACCCATAGTGACTCTGTGTTGCCTTCCTCCCTGACACACTTCAGGCCTTCCCTCACATACCGCACCACCCCCCTCCTTTCCCTTTTACCCTATCCCTCCGAAATACCCTATATCTTGGTACTGCCAGGTCCCACACATGGTAATGGGTGGCCCAAGTTTCAGTTATACCCACCATATCCACCTCCCCAATTGCCATGAGAGCCTGTAGCTCTGCTGTTTTGTTTCCTAGACTCCTAGCATTCAGGGTTACCACCCTCCACCCAGCTTCCTTCTCCCCTCTCCTTACCTGCTCTCCCTTTTTAGCACCTTCTCCTGACCTCTCCCTAAGTCCCCTGCTGCCAGCATGGGGGGTAAGCTCGTTCAACTTCCCTGCCTGAGGATCCTGCCGGACTCCTGCCCACTTTCCACACCCAACTACTAATTTAAATTCTCATTGTTTGCTAAGTATTCCTCCAGTCTCTGTTTCAAGACCATCCTTACCTCCCGACTTAAGTAAAGCCTGTCCCTGGCTTAGAGATCCTTGCCCTCCCAAGTCCTTTCCCACCAGCCCACTAATCTGGGTATGGGGAACTTGTTATTTAACAATTATGTCTGAAGTGCATAAAATGCAAAACCTGAGCATGCTGTCCATTGTGTTGCTTCTCAAACCATCATGCACATGATTCCCAATGTAAATTAGCTCTGGTTCAACGGTAACTGCTCGAATAAAGACGCTATTACTGCTGCTGCTGAACACGTCTACGCTCATCAACTTATCCAGATGTTTATTTTTAATTAGCTGTTTGGCTACCTGTCAATTTAATGATAGCAGGTTCCATTTAGTGATATCCCTAGACAACCTCCCACTCCCACCCACCACTCCCCTGTCATTGAGGTTGATGGGGATTCACATGGAACAGGACCAGAGACTGCCAGTGCTGTTATTCCGGCAGGCCTGTGCTCATTTGGTATTTTCTTTTACAGTATATACATCCCCAATTCCCAGCAGCTTCCTACCTCACCGTGGTTCTGACGCAGTCACTGCTGGCCCCGTGTGCTGCAGTGCACTCTGGGCATCCCGCACTCCTTGCAGAGGAGCAAGCTCCCCAGCCCAATGTGACGGGCCGCTGCATCACCAGATGTCAGGCGCATCCCCCTCTAGGTTGGTTTGCACTGCACTTGGCAGCACTCCCCAGCACAGGAAGGCACCAATCCAGCTCCCCTCGTTCACTCCCGTTCCCGGGTCGCTTACACGGAAACGTGTCATGCTTCTGCTGGCCATCAGGTGACCCTTTTATTTTACTGAACTACTATATTGGTTTTCAAGATTTCAGTATTTTTTCCGAGCTGGGACTATTACGAACAATGTTATACAATTTGTGTGTGGCATAAAAGTTATACTGTTTGACTACAAGACAATAGAAGAAACAAACAAAACAACGTAACAGACATCTTAACCTTCAGGTGTAATTAATAATTTCATAATAAATGAGGAAAATATAGAGCAGGGTTTAATACATGAACATTAGGGTTACACAAACTGCTGGGGGGGGTCAATTAAAATGTGATTTGGGAGCTGACCCTCTGACATGGAGGGCTGAGATGCTGGGTGTCTCACCTCCTGCTACTGTATGCTGGACCCAGGTGTGGAACTGAAAGAAGGTCGCTCAGGAGCCAGCCAGGGGAAGGAAGGATTGAGGATCCTCAGGACAGCTCTCCTCCCTTGGGGGGTGACAGCATCCTGATGCTCATCTGCAACCTGCAGGAATTCAGACAGTAGCACAGTGGGGTCATGCAGGGGAAGAGACTGCTCACAGGACACCAGAGGCATCTCCACGGAGGTGGTGTACACACATCGTGTCCATGGCGTGTACGGCAGTCTCTGGGGTGAAAAAGAGGACCCCCCCAGTCACAAGATGATGCCCAACACCCCCACAGGCTACGCATCGGCGACCGGGCGCCTTCAAGGAGACACTCTAGCAGTGAGTGGAAGGAGTGAGGCAAGCCCTGGAGAAGCCGGGTGACAGGGCTGGGGTGGGGGCAGTCGGATGGGGGTGGAAAGGCAGACAAAGGTGGACGAATGATTGCAAAATAATTGTTAACTGGGCATTACTGCACATATTGTGTTTTGAGCATCTTTAAGTTACTTTTTCTCTTAACCTTATTTCTCCGTCATTCCACATTGTCACTGGGCTAGCCAGTCACTACTGGATCTATCATGCATCCCTAACAGGGACAGCCCCCACCGAACTGTCACATTATTACAAAACCTAGACTCCTACAGTGACAGCTACAGTGCCTTCAGAAAGTATTCACCCCCCTTGGATTTTGTCACATTTTGTGATGTTGCAAACTCAAATGAAAATACATCTATATGGGATTTTTTTGTCACGTATCTACACAAATTACGCTATAATGTCAAAGTGGAATGAAACTTCTGGAATTTTTTGTATATGTAATTTAAAATAAAAACCTGAAATGTCTTGATTTGATAAGTATTCACCCCTTTGCTATGACACTCCAAATTGAACACAGGTGCATCCAATTTCCTTGTGAGATCACTCTAAAACCTGAATGGAGTCCACCTGTGGTCAGTTCAAATGGTTGACATGATTTCAGAGGAAATACACCTGTTAATAAGGTCCCACTGTTGACAGTGCATGTCAGAGCAGAAACTCTACCATGAAAACCAAGGAGCTGTCCGTAGAACTCCGTGATAGAATTGTGAGGAGGCACAGATCTGGGGAGGGGTATAAAAATATTTCTAGGGTGTTGAAAGTTCCCAGGAGCACAGTCAAGTCCATCAATTAGGAAATGGAAAGATTACGGAACCACCCAGACTCTTCCTAGAGCAGGCCGTCCTCCCAAACTGAGCAACCGGGCAAGAAGGACCTTGGTCAGGGAAGTGACCAAGAACCCAATGACCACCCTGACAGAACTACAAAGTTCCACGGCTGAGATGGGAGAACCTGTCCAGAGGACAACAATCTCTGCAGCACTTCACAGATGTAGCCTCTATGGGAGAGTGACTAGACGGAAGCCACTCCTGAGAAAAGGCCACATAATAGCATGCCTGGAGTTTGCAAGAAGGCACGTGGCAGACTCTGAGACCATGTGGCAAAAGATTCTCTCGTCTGATGAAACAAAAATTGAACTCTTTGGCCTGAATGCAAAGCGCTATGCCTGGCGCAAACCAAACACAGCTCATCACCCATGTAACACCATCCCTACCATGAAGCATGGTGGTGGCAGCATCATGTTATGGGGATGCTTTTCAGCGGCAGGGACTGGGGCACTTGTCAGGATAGAGGGAACAATGAATGGAGCCAAATACATGCACACATCCTTGAGGAGAACTTGCATCAGTCTGCAACAGACCTTGGACTGGAGCGAAGATTTACGTTCCAACAGGACAACGACCCCAAGCATACAGCCAAAGCAACACTGGAGTGGCTTCAGAACAAGAAGGTGAATGTCCTTGAGAGGCCCAGCCAAAGCCCAGACTTGAATCCCATTGAGAATCTGTGGAAAGACTTAAAGATTGTGGTTCACCGACGCTCCCCATCCAACTTGACAGAGCTTGAGCAAATCTGCAAGGAAGAATGGGCTTAAAATCCCCATATCCAGATGTGCAAAGCTGATACAGACATACCCAAGAAGACTCAAAGCTGTAATTGCTGCCAAAGGTGCTTCTACAAAGTTTTGACTGAGTAAATACTTAAGTAAACAAGAAATTTCAGTTTTAATGTTTCATAAAGGTTTGTTACACAATAAAAATATTTTTGGCCCTTTAAATTGTTGAGTATGCTGTGTGAATCAAGGGGGAAAGAAATCATTTCAATGCATTAAAAATTCTAGTAGTAACACAACAAAATGTGAAAATCCAAGGGGGGTGAATACTTTCTGAAGGCACTGTAGCTTTGTAACCCTCCGTTTTTTGGTGTGTCAAAGGAACAAGTAGTAAAGCTAGAAGGCTCTCGTACTTTACTTCAAGTGTACTTCATAACTTTTGTTGTTTTTCCCACTTTGGTAACTCTTAGCAGTGAATCCTGTTTGTTTTTAAACAAGCAGTATTTTAAATTTAAAGCATGCCTGTTGATACTAAATTGGGTCCTGAATTTTTACCCCAGATCTTGTTGGACGCCTTGCTGTTCACCCATGCCGCCTATGAAATATGAGGGTGTCTGATAAGTATATTATCGTTGCCATTTATGGTCTGCCTGCCACCCTGTTGCTCTAGTGAGTTTTAATACGTTTCTTCTGTCTCAGAACAATTCCCTTACTTTTTAGCATCATGTGCGCCGTATTTCTCCTCCAGCAGAGGTGGTGGTAAGGGGACTTCACATCTAGCCGAAGTGTTTGGGGGATTTTACACAGAATGGTAAAGCTTTCTGGTAGTTTAGAGTTATTCTGAAATATTTTTTGACTCATCCGTCATCACGTGTTTGGACAAACTGCATAATCTTTCTGCTGTAACTGCCTCATTTTCAGTGGTTTTGCACAATTTGTTGCAAAGCGCGAACTAAATTATGCAACTGCAGGACAAATCTGATACCACTGTGTAAGCCCTGCTTCCAGGACACCTCCCCACCTCAGGTACTGATCTATTTCTGCTCTGTTCCAAGGTGGGAATTGGACTCTGGCGTGTGACACCATCTTAAAGGAGCCACCCACGTGGTCGCAGTATTCAGAGTCAGCCAACCTTAACGGATTGTTTTATTTCTGTGTGTTACAATTCTGCTGTTTAACTACTGGGATTGTATATTGTGTTTTCTGTACCTTTTTAGACCTCCTGTGCCTACAATATAACACTGTTTAGGACTACTGAGAGATTTATCAATCCTGCCTTCCCTGTTGGTGTTGGCTCCTCTCCTAACTTTAAACAATACAGTCCTAGATATAAGTTGATATTTGCATTGCTATAAGCCCCGGCGTTAGAATTACACACTGCAACCTTGTGTTATTTCCAGCACCTGCCTGCTCTAAGCTAACGCCCTACTCTCCCCCCTCCTCTTCCATCTCTGAGTTCATCCACCCTCCCACAAACCTGCTAATTTAACCCTACTCTTCTCTCCCCAGCTCCCCCAGGACCCAGTCGAGTGCTTCCAGACTGCCAGTGAGTCGTCGAGGGCTGGACCTCCCCTGCTCCCAGGACACCTCCTCCCCTACCTCAGGTACTGATCCGTTCCTGATCAGTTCCAAAGTAGCGGCCATACACTCCCCCAAATTAACTCTTGCAAGGAGATCCCGATCCTAACCATTAGGTTAGTACTTGGCAAACACAACAAATTCCTCACCGTAGTATCAGTATACACTCCACCAAGAATACAAATTCTCGGCTTCACCAAATTAACCGACTTCCTAACTGACCTATGCCATAACAGGGAAATTGTGATCATAGGAGACTTTAATATTAATTGGTTGTCGACTGAAGCAGCCCCCTACGAGGATGCCATCTCCAGCCTAGATATCTCACAAATGATGAAAGCCCTAACCAGGATTAATTACCAGACAGGGACTAAGACCTTGCTCAACTGGGTCCTTACAAACCGCCCAGAGTGAATCACGGACACTTCAATCCTTGCAGACTCGCTAAGTGACAACTCCCCAGTTACCGGTCTCTGGTCCAACAAAGTCATCAATACCCCTTTCCCCCAACGTAGCCACAAGTCATGTCCTCAAAAGAGGGCAACTAAGCTCATTCAAATCCCACCCAAAACAGACTGATTGGTACTCCCCCTCTGCCCTCAAAGATGTTGACCAGGCCCTAGATCAAGTTATCCCAACCTTTAACGTAGTGTGTGACACCTATGTACCGGTTAGAAAACATAAACTAAAGGGTATCAACAACTTCTGGATCACACTGTCTCTTCTTGATCATATGAAAACCAGGGACCATCTCTGGCACAAAGCAAACGCCACTGGCATGCTAGCTGATACCCAGCAGTATAGGGCCACAAGAAATGCCTGTACCCCAGAGATCAGACTGCAGACTTGCTAAAGCAAAACATTTAAAGACAGACTTAGCAGCACATGGGGGGACGGCAAGAAATTCTGGAGCAACATGAAAGATTTTATGGGAGAGGACAAGTCCTTCCCCCTCTATGCTCCTTGTGAATGTGGAAATTACGCAAGAGCCAAAAACATTAGCAGATGCATTCAACGCTGCATTCTCAGACCTCAGTGACATCCTCCTCCCCTGGATTTCCTAAACACCGAAAAGATTAACTTGGAAGAGACCCAGGCTGACCACACTCAGCCCCCACAAGAACCCCACAATTCTATTTCAAGCAAATCCCCCACTCTGAAGCCAAAAAATATCTCCAGCACTCCCTTGGCAAATCTAGGCACAGCAGTGACTCCCTTGACCTTAACTTAATAGCCCTTGCCCTTGACGAATTAATACACTCACCGTCATACTCAATCTATCCCTAAGATATGGGCAATTCCCCAAGAAGTGGAAATCAGCAGTTGTCATGTCAGTTGATGAAAATGGGAATTGGGCCATTCATTACAATTGTAGGCCTATCTCCATTCTACCCCCCTCTCTAAAGCCCTTGACTGAATAGTCTCCGAACAGCTGGTAGACTTCCTTAACAAATATAACATCCAATGCCCTCAACAACATGGTTTCTGGAAGGCCCACAGTACCACCACTGCATTACTGGAATACACAGACTTCATCCATACAACACATGACAACAGTCAGCTAGTGGGGTTTATATACAGCGACCTCACTAAAGCTTTCGACATTGTCAACCACAGTATCTTGCTCAACAAACGTCCTGCATCAGGGCTATCACCTGACATAGTTAGTTGATTTAAAAGTTACCTAGGAAATAGATCTCAACAAGTGAAAATCAATGGGACCCTCTCTGACAGTAGGCAGGTGACAACCGGTGTACCGCAAGGTTCAGTCCTGGCCCCACTCTTACTCAGTTTGTTCCTTAACTCCCTCCCCATAGCCTGCCTGCCCTGATAATATCCTGTTACATGCCGACAACACGGCTATCTTCTCCAGTAGCCCACACCTGCACCTGCTAGAATCCAAACTCCAAAACAGTTTTGCAGTAATAGAGAACTGGTTTACTCAAAACAAGCTTCTCCCGAATTACAAAAAACTAAGGTTATGTTGTTTGCTAACCACCAGAGCAAATTCAGAGCCAGCCAGCTGACCATCCGGAATAATAAACATGAGCCACTCAATCAGGTCAGCACCTTTAAATATCTAGGTGTTACACTGGATAACTCCCTCTCCTTTACCTATCACATAGACAACGCTGTAAAGACAGCCAGCACCAGAACTGGCCTGCTTTACAGACACAATATGACTCCCGCAGCCTCGTCTCTGGCTGTCAATAGTTCTATTATATCTGTTTATTTATTTATTTATTTATTTAGTTTTTGTTTACCGGGTAGGCGCTCTAGCCATGAAATGACTATTTTCAGGATGACCCGGGAGAGTACAATCAGAGACAAAGAATATGACATGTATACAGAAATATTACATATAGTATAGATCAGAGTCAGTTAAGAAAATACATACAGCCAATGAAGAATAGCATAAATCAACAGTCACATATACAGTCAAATAGCATACCATAACATGAAATATTAAAAATTACTTGGTGACAAAGAAGGTAATTAACATTGCAAATAGAAGCAAATAGCACCACAGGGTGGTCAGAAATATATGTTTGGGTTTGTCACAGCAATGAGATGCAGGGCTCAAAATACTATACGGAGACAGGATTAGACCAGGTTGGGATATGCTTGAGGAGTGTGCAGGAGGTAACAATAAGGTTGGCAGAGGTTTAAGTTGGATCAAAGCTGGTGCAAGGGTCAGCTTGGGATAGATGATGGTGCAGCATCCTTTTAAAGCTGTTATGGGAAACTGCCTGTCGAAGTGCAAGTGTACGGGAGTTCCATGACCTTGGAGCAGAGCGATGAAAGACTCCAGAGCCTTTAGTTGAGCTGTATCTAGGCACAGTAAGTAGCGACTTGTCAATCGATCTTAGGCCATAGGAGGATGTTTGAGGTACAAGCATAATGATGAGTGCTGAAGGAGTCTGATTTCTGATTATCGAGTCAATCAGGGAGCCAGATAGTATTTGCGGCAAGATAGTATTTGCGGCAGGCAGAGGGAGCGAGCCAGCCGAGGTCTCTATAAAGTTGGCAATGGTGCTTAAGCCGAGGTGACGAGGAGGCACAGCAACAAATACTGCATGTTACGTCCCATTTATGTAGTGTGGTTTTAAGTGCAACAGCATAGGTAGGAGTACCATATGTGAGGGCAGGGAGAAGGATACCTCTGGCAACTGCCAGCTTAGCAATGGGAGTTAGCATACAGCTAGTCTTATAAGCAACCCCCAGTTCAGTATTCACCGCTTTACAGGTGGACCGTATATGTAGACTGTAGTCCAGGGATTGATCCAGAAAAACACCCAGGTACTTGAAAGATGTAACATACACTATTTGTGCGCCACCTGAGTCCAGTACAACCAGTGACGCTTGACATGCCCTGAGCTTGTGGGCAGATCCAAATAGCATGGCTTGCGTTTTCTTAGCACTGAGTACAAGCTTATATAGGCTGACAGCCAGTTCTGCATGTTAGCAACAGCAGAGGAAAGGGATGCACTTAAGCTGGCTACATTGCTTGAGCACGTATAGAGTACGAGGTCATCCGCATAGAGAATAGATGAGCATGAATGTATAACCTCTGCTATGTTGTTAATAAAAAGTGAGAAAAGAAGGGGTCCCAGTATGGAGCCCTGGGGTACTCCAATGTTGATAACAGCACTATTTGATAAGGAGGAGTTAAATTTTATTATTTGAGTCCTGTTTAATAGGTAGCTTCTGTACCAGTCAACAACAGTGGGGGGAGAAACCCAGATTACGAAGAGTGGATAGGAGCAGGGGGTGATCAGCAAGATCAAAGGCCTTTGTGAGGTCTATAAAAACTGCTCCAGTCAGTAGCCCAGCATCCATATTTGTGAGTGTGTCAGTGGTAAATTTGAGAAGAGCTGTGGAGGTACCATGACCTTTCCGGAACCCATGTCGAATGTCTGAGAGCAGGCTACATTTTGTGAGGCAGTCAGTGGTTTGAGTTGCAACTATTTTTTCTAGAATTTTACTCAATACCAAGGGGATTGCTATGGGCCTGTAATTTGTGATCGCTTTAGGATCACCTTACTTAAAGACAGGCATTACATGGGCTATTTTCCAAATGTCAGGGACTTGGCTACAGGAGAGAGACAACGTGAAGATTTTAGCCAGAGGGGAGGCAATAAAAGATGCCGCTAGCTTTCGAAGCTGAGGCTCAAGAGTATCTGAGCCAGAACTGGTATTGTCAGAGATAGCTTGCAAAAGCTTTAAGACCTCAAGTTGCAAAATAGTCTTGAAAAGGAATGGGCAACTGTTAGACTGCCAACAGGAAGGAGAGTCGGGGTAGCTGAATGAGGAGTCTGAGAAGACTGAGAGGCTGTTTGAGGTGACTGGAAGGAGGAGTATACTGAGACAGATCTGAGAACATTCTATCGAAAGAGTTTGTTACAGTGTTTGGGTCATTACAATGTACACCGTTTAATATCACGTCACTTGGGGTGGACAATTGAGAAGCCCCAAGAAAAGACTTGACATGGGCCCAAAATTTCCTAGCATCACCGGCAGAACTTAGTAGTGAATCTCTGCAGTAGACACTCTTTGCTGCTCTGACCTGTTTTTTGCAGGAGTTCCAAAGTGCTCTGTAGGCAGTATAGTTAGCTTAAAGCCCTGATAATTTTAATTTCTTCCAAACCTTGTCCCTTGCATGCAGATTAGCCAGTAGGTCTTTGTGCAGCCATCTTGTCTATTTGCCCCTGACCCTCCGGGTTACCTTAGGGGAATGATTGCACTGAACCACCAGGAATTCATCAAGGAAGATTCTTAGTACAGACTCAACATCGCAGCAGCAATAAATTCTAGACCAGTTAATACCGGAGGCATCATTCAAGAAGACCTCTGCATCCAGGTTAGCAAAGTTGGTGAAGGTGACACAGCATGGTGGTGGGGGAGGGGGCAGCCTCAGGGCTCCATATGCAAAAGATTGGGGAATGGTCAGAGAGCGCATCAGTCAAAATGCCAGCTGTAGATACATGATCTAGGCAGTTGACCAGTACCCACTCAATGAGGGTAGAGGATTTAAGAGATGGTGTCACTCTTGTAGGCTCTGGTATCAGCTGGTTGAGGTTATGAATTTGTGTTATTGATAGCAACGTACTCTGAGCAGTCCCTTGCCAGTTGAGAGGTTTAGGTCACTTAGTATTATGACCTTGTTTTGTTTGGAGTGCAGGGAGGTCTGATCACGCAGACCCTGTAGCCCGACAGTGCCCCCAGCTGGAGGGTTGTAGGCGCAGAAAATGTGGAGTTTCTTCGCATCCAACACGAGAGTTACATGGAGTGACTCACAGGCAGAGGCGGCGGCAGGGACAACTATGATATTAAGCTGATCTTTGAAGAATAGGGCAACTCCTCCGCCACGCTTCAAGGAGAGCCTATCCTTCCGGACCAGGGAGTAGTTGGCCAGGGTGCATACCGAGTTAGGTGTCCCTGGTTTAAGCCACGTTTCAGACAGGCAAAGTACATCAGGCTTGTAAACATTCACCCACGTCTCTAAATCAGCAAAATTGTGGGTGAGACTTCTAATATTCATATGGAAGATAAATGGCCCTTTATTAGAAATAACAGAAAGGTCCGCTGAGGAGAAGTAAGCAGGAGAACCCGGGTTCGTTTCCACGTCCCCAGCAAGTAAAATGGCTAAGATGACAAGATACCATAGTTTACGATCACAGAAGGAAAAGAGGAGTGCATGACTCAGACATTTATTTAAGTATGACACCCGTGTAGAAGAGATACACCTTAGGGAACAGAAGGTGTTTAAAAGCAGGCGCATGCTGGGAAGCGGCGATTAGGTTGGAGAAATTGAAGCCGGCCTGGTGGTGGTGAGGGTTGAGGCGCTGGACGCCACACCGTGCACCACGTCGGCAACGAGCCCGGGTCGCTGGGGGTTGGCAGGGGAGAGAGAGAGAGAGAGGATCAAGTGCCCGGAGGACTGCTCTCCTCTTTCCGGGGATCCAGAGGTATGCTCGGCACTGCAGTGGCCCCCAGTGAAGACTGGAAGCACTGCAATGCTCAGGGCATCAGTAGGGGGAAGCGGAGCAGCGACTGACATCCCCTGGCATTACTGCACACTCAGGCTCCACCTGGGGGGGGGGGACAAGGGTGTAACTTCAAGAAAAAACCCTGCCTTCGAGGAAAGGCGACACCACTGCCTCCCACCAGCCGCACTCCATCAGCTGGACTCTCTCCTGTCCTAGGCCAAGCCCAGCCCGGCCCGAATTACAGATAGAGCACCCTGGGCGGACAGGGCTGCCCTACCTCAGGGGGCTCAGAGCCGGGGGGATAGCCGGGTTGGTGCCAGGATACAGGAGGAGTTTCAGGCTATGAGGCAGAGCTGGGGGTTAAGCTGGATGCCAGAGAGAGTTCCCCGGGTGGCAGTGAATAAACAGAATTTGAAAAAAAAAAAAAAAGGTTGGAGAAATTGAAATCAGCAGGTAGATGGGCTGAAGAACTAGATGCATGGGAGCCAGGAAAAGCTGTTGCAATCCCGTTAAGACATATTAAGAGTAGGAGTGTAGAGAGCAGCCCTACCAAGTTACGTAGTGCCATTCCTAACCAGGAGCAATGTGCCACATGAAGAAATCAGAGAAAGAGCTCGAAGGCAAGTTTCGAATACGTAGCCCAAAGGTGCACAGGGCTGAAAAGATACTAACTGAAAAATATTCCTAAAGATGCTTACAATAGAATTAAGGACCAGGAATGGTGCTGAGCAGAAGAGTCAAAAAGCCTGGGCATACTAAGAGCGCACAACTCACAGTAGGAACACAGCCACGAAAAGAAGCATCACTCTCAGAGAGACTGATGTGGTATGTTCAGCCAAAGGAGTTAAGAGTTGCTTGCTGATTTGCTAAGCCCCTATCGGCTGCTCGGTATAAGCTGCCAATGAGAAAGTAGACACTTAGTCATCTGACTAAATGTGTCCATAAAAGAAAAGGGTCACCAAGGTGGGTGGAAAAGGGGGTATACGGGTTTCCAACCCGCAGCTCCAGGCCAGCAACCACAGCGTGGTTCAGTTCAGGCTGGGCTAGTGAGTCCAAATTTGGCTGTTTTTATAGATTCTGTACCCTGCAACGAACTGGAGTTAGGAGGATCCCAGGCGGTAGTTACAGCAGGTGAAAAAAGCAGTGCAGTCTGCCGTTAGAAGGAGCAGGACCATGGAACACTTCCCAGGGCAAGCTTGTAGCTTCTCTTCCGGCAGTGAGGTCCGAGCCCCGGTCGGGCACAGCACACCTGAGGGGGAGGGGAAGGGAGATGGATTAAACAGGGGCAGGTAGAGGAGGGGTGGTTAGCTCAAACAAAATAAACAGGGCTGGCAAAATTACTTAGGAGGAGGAGGCTAATACGGGGCGGGCAGAGAAACAGAAACAGGGAGGAGATGCAAGTGAGTGAGAAAGCAGACAGGTGGGAAAGTGAGAGGCAAGGATTAGGCTGTAAGCTTAGAATACTAGGGAGTGCAGTAAAAGATCAAGGTAAATTTAAAACTCTATGCCTGGCTTTTCGCAGAGAATTAATTCTAAAGGGGGCTGTAATCACTGTGCATTCAGAGCAAGTAAATCACTTTAAACAATGGCACTGTAACACGCTATGGCCTAAACTGGATTAAGAGCTAAGGAGAGAAATAGTGGGGCAGCCTTTCTTGCTTTACAAAAAAGTAAATATTGTCTCAGGAGGAGCAGTGCTGGTAAGCGGCTCTTACAAAGCAAGGTGAAATGGAGACCAGTCAGTGAGACTGAGATCCTCCAATCAGAGTACTGGCCCTGAAAATTGAAAATGTCCAAAGGCACCAAATACCAAAGTACCTGAGGGGGTATATGGCTTTCTGATCCGCAGCTCCAGGCGAGCCACCAGAGCGTGGTTCAGTTCAGGCTGGGCTAGTGGGTCCAAATTCAGCTGTTTCTGTAGATTCTGGACCCTGCAATGAACCAGAGTTTGGGGGATCCCAGGCAGTCGTTACGGCAGGGGAAAAAAGCCATGCAGTCTGCCGTTAGCAGGAGCAGGACTGTGGGTCATTTCCCAGGGTAGGCTTGTAGCTTCTCCTCCGGCGGGGAGGTCTGTGCCACGATTGGGCACGGCACACCTGAAGGGGTATACGGCTTTCCAACCCGCAGTTCCAGGCAAGCCACCAGAGCATGGTTCAGTTGAGGCTGGGCTAGTGGGTCCAAATTCGGCTGTTTCTGTAGATTCTGGACCCTGCAATGAACCAGAGTTCAGAGGATCCCAGGGGGGCAGATACGGCAAAGGAAAAAGCAAGAGCGGGACCGCGGGTCACTTCCCAGGGCAGGCTTGTAGCTTCTCCTTCGGAGGCAAGGTCCGAGCCCTGGTCGGGCATGTGTGCCATCTGTTATAGACTATGGGCTCACTGTGTATAGTGCTGCAATGGATACAGCTCTAAAAAGGGTCAAAACAGCCCTAAACAAGTCTCACAGGCTGGCTCTAGGTGCACCCAGGCTCACTCACACATGTGAACTATACACCTGGTCTAAGTGGCTTAATCTCCAGGGGAGGATTAAATACCAGACCTGCCGGTTTGGGTAAAAATCGCTCCTCAGTTTAACTCCTCCATCTCATGGAAATCTCCTTAAACCTGTGTCTAATCTGCACCAAACTAGAGGAAAAACAAGAAATGCTCTTTATATCCCGTTCTGATGCACAGCCCTTGCACAGAGATCCTTTGCCTACAAGGCACCCCTCTGGCTCAATGAACTCCCCCCAGAAGTAGTAAATGTGCCTAAGCTTGGAACCTTCATAAAATTACTACTCAAACACCTGACAGCCCTCAGCTCCTGTATCTGCAGGTTCTAATTCCCCCCTTCCCCATTATCCCTTGCTGGTCTCCCCTATGCCCTACGGCCCCCCCATTCGCCTCTTGCCATTTCCTTGTCCCCAACCCCCTTATCCACATACCCCAACTCATTCCTCTCTTACCCTATTACTCACCCCACCCTTTGTTACTGCTCGTTCCACCCCACTAGTAACTGTTACCTCTCTCTCATTCTCTCAACCTACACCACTGCTCACTTCCCTCTACAACCCTGACAAGGACATCTCTGTCTGCCCTTTGTTCTCAACCCTCACCTCTTGCACACTCCCTCCTTAACCCCCTGATAATGACAGCCCTGTCTGCTCAACTATTCCATCCTTTACACCTCTCCTAACCGTACTATCCTTTGTCCTCTGCACCTCAAGTTTATCAAATCTGCTATTAAACACGACTGTACTTTATCGTATGTACTAACTGCACCTTTTTTTCTCTTTTATATTGTACAGCTTTTTGTATTCTATGGTTTCTTTTTTTATCCCTGGAATTCACCAGTGTCTGTACTCAAGTCTGCACTTACCAATGTCTGTACCTGTTGTTCTTGTATTCATATGTATCAACTGTATGCACCTTACCATGATGTAGAACCTTTGTAAACAAACTTTTAGCTCAAAGGTGTTACTCCTAGATGACAATAAATAAATAAAACAAAATAAATAAATGTAACACTTGCATGAAACTGACAACTGTGGGAAAAATGTGGAATTTGACATGAACTGTGCAAAAATTGTGACACAGTGGGGGGGAGCTAGAGAGCACTATCTTAGCAGGACGTACCTTTCACATCGCTCTGCATCACATTTATCTGAATTTTAAATTAAAATCTGAATGTTAAGTCTGTTCTTTCCCGAAAATAGCACAACTGGACTCTGATGACTATAAGGAATCTGGAAATGTTAAATTTACCATCGTGAAGCCTAAAGAGAATCAAAGAGGAAGTTCCAAACAACAACGTACACCACAGCAGGCCCAGGGGACAGCAAGCATTGCCTGAGCAGGCAGCCTCAATTGGGGAGCAACAGAACCACCGTGGCAGGCCCTGACGGAATCAATTTGTGCTAAGGACCGTTAAGCAGAAAAAACTCTTGAATGCCTGAAAGTGCAGGATGAACAAATTAAGACTCTCCAGGCATGATGGCTGATGTGGAACAGAGATCCACTTCCACAATGGCTACTGTTGCATAGCTAACACAAGGAGAATGGCCAAATTCAGAGGTGACTGGAAGCCCTCGAGAAGCAAGTCCCCTTAAAGAGCAACTACTTGGGTCCCTTGCCCAAGAAGCATAACGAAAGCTTACCTGGGCAGAAGTCCTAGGATGCTGATATTTTATTTTTTAATAGCCCCTGTTTTAGAAGGGATGGGGTCGCATTTTGGCTTCGTAGAGCCGAGCCGTGCTGCTCCCTTCCACTTCCTGATGGCACTTCAGTCTGTGATCCGCCCTGTTCCGCCCCCACACTCACATGTTTTGTGATATCAAGATTTATAGAGCATGGGGGGGCGTTTCTATAGAAATGAATAGGGGCTGTTTTTAAAGTTAAATTTATGTATTTATGTTGTTTAGATGGCCGTTTGGAACAAATCATGGCCAACGCTTAACTAACAAGGACCTTGTTAGTTAAGCGGTGGCCATGACTTGCTCCAAACAGCCATCTAAACAACATAAATTTAACTTTAAAAAACAGCCCCATTCATTTCTTATAGAGCGGCCCCATGCTCTACAAACCATGATTTCACAAAACTTGTGAGCATGGGGGAACGGGGCAAATCGAGACTGAGGTTATCAGAAAGTGGAAGGATCATACAGCTGGGCCCTCTACGGAGCCAAAATACGATCCTTCCTTCTAAAATAGGTTATTAAAAAATAAAATATGGGCATCCTAGGACTTCTGCCCAGGTAAGCTTTCGTTATGCTTCTCAGGGGGAATAATCGAAACGTCCGAGAAAGTTGCTCTTTAATATATTTACAGATAGCGGGACTGCCAGAAGGTGTCCAGGGCTCGAATTTATTGAGCTTTTTAAAGAACTGTGTTGCAGAGAACTTACCACCGCCAGAGGACTCTGAACTGTCTGAATTTAAAAAAGTTTACTGGGTAAGTGTACGTTCCTCCCAACCAGCACCGATTCCAGCCTGCACAGTGCTGCTTCAGACATACAGCTCAGACACTAGGGCCTTAATACTGAAATTGGCCCAATCCACATATCCGCTATCAGCAGAGGGAGCAGATACTAAATTCTTTCTGGACTCATCTTTTCAAACCTACAGGTGCTGCAAACAGTTTGATGCCTTGCAGCAGTGCCTGAGAGCACTGGGGGTTGCTCACTCTTTCCTCCCACCGACTCGCCTCTGTATTATCTACAGGGGCAAAACTTTCCAGTGTTCAAACTTGCAAGATGCCAGTAGATAGCTTGAGAAAATGGAGAGTTTAAATTTCAGGTGAGAAGAACTTGGGAAGCCAAATACTCTGTAGATGGAAGACTGATTCCTGACTGATGATGATGAACCTTTTACGTGAACACACTATTATGCAGTCCATTGTTTTTTCATCTTTCATGGACATAAATGTGGCTATGGGTACAGATAATATGCTGCACTGGACTCTTCCTAGATTGACCTTCGAATAATGCTGTATTGGCCCTTAATGTTCATTTTACCAGGTAGGGGAACTTGTAGGGGAGATGGCAGCATAAAAGGTTTGTCACAATATTTACAATGGTGATGGCTTCATGGCTGAAGCGTGGGTATTTCTGTTGTTCTGATCCCCCACTACCCTTCAGTGTCTTTTTGAAAATGTCACTACAGATTGGCTGTACATATAAAATCTCGTCAAGAGACTCCCTTTGAGAGAAGGCGGTCAGATAGTCCAAATTGCTTAATTTTATTACAGTACTAGATCTATGATTAACATCTACGGTTAAATAACTTTACAAGGTTTGCAGTGAAAGTTTGCATTCAGGACTGATTCAAGCTCAGATAATTATTCTTGTGGTTTAGTCACTGTCTTGCCCTTACTTTTTGCCTAAGAGGGTGGCTGATACAATTAACATTTAGGGTTAATACTGTCACAAACGCACTCAGAACGTCAGGCCCTCTGCTCCCACAGTGCCAACCTCAGAACGCAATAGGGTGAACACGTAACAGACAGGGTAACCCCCCTGCCTGCTTTTGGGTCTGAATCACTTTTAGTCTCAAGTTCTGGGGGGATTCAAACTGTGAACCTTATATGCTAGCGTACCCAATGTACAGGCTCATATACGTACCCTCTTCGGGGACTGCGCTACAATCTTTCATCAGGGGCACCAAGCCAGGCTTCCAAAATGAACCCTTAAAACTCTATAAAAGACCTTAGTCACATTCTTACCTTTTCCCAGTTTAGTAACACCATGAAGCTGTTGAACAATTGTCAGACTTAACCCTCTATCCGTAACATGCAAAAAGAACTGGCAGACACCCAGGCAGTCTTTCAAATAATAAGTACTTTACTAAAAGATGATAAAAATATGAAAAATGTAAACACAGAACAATATATCAAAGAGCATACAATCACGTAAAAGAACCAGGGAAGATTACAAAATAAAAACTCCTACCACAATACAGTTAGACTTTTTCTATCTAATGTATTACCTCTATAAGTGCCTTGAAAGTTAGATCAGAGAGCTGTGTCTCTGAGTCCCAAAAATAATGTCATATTCCCCAGTTACAAGGATACATTTCAACTCCATCTCCCCAACCCCTTGGTGAGTCATCTAGCTTCTCCTTTTAGAATATAAAAATATAAACATGATGTCCTATTTATTAGGAGGTATATCAAATAAGGTGACATCAACAAAAACTAATTTCCCAAATTATGAGTCTTTGATCCACCAGTTCCTTTGACGTTTACAACCCTGCAATCCCTCACCTATGAGTGAGATAGCCTGATAGGAATTAGCTAAATGATGTCCTGCCCTGTAATAAACTGTATAGTTAGCTTCCCAACTTCAAAGCAGCAATAGGTCATAAAAAGGCCATAAAATGCAATGTCTCAAGGAAGTTAATTACATTACAGAGATCTCCTAGTCAGTTATATCCTTTAGTTTCACTGAAACCAGAAGGAGGGGCACCCATGGAGCACATGCTGTCTTATGTGAGACAATCACATACTAGATTTGTATATTACAAATAGCATACAATAATCATAACCAGCTGGCCAAGCATCACAAATACAAGCATGTGAGGATCACAAGATACCTTGTTTATAAGGGTTACTGGTTCAATAGCAGCTGTTCGTAGCTGTGTGTAACATCCACTTTAATCCCTGAACATGTTAATGCCCATGCTGTTAACAGTGCTAGTATTTTGCTGTATGCAATGAGACATACCAGGGTGTGTAATTATGGGTCAGTAATCGCATACCTTAACTGTGCTGTTAGACACGAGGCATTTGTGCAGAGTGCCTTTAAAAACACAAGAGGAAAGTGCAACTACTGACCATAATTACACATCACTGAAGTGTTTTATTGCACTTATAACATGGGTTCTGCTTTAAAATGTTTTTTTTAAATGTTTATTCTATGATTTTTAGTAAGGCATAGATACTGTATAATGTGCACACAGAGCCATTTTGTGGTGGGTGTACTCTTCCTTGTGCTCTGATTTTTAGTAAGAAAATAATGAAACTTTTGTTTTCTAGCTGGCCCAGTGGCAGAGGGCTGAGGGGATCACTGACTTACCTCCCGCCACACTGGCGATCTGTGTTCATGGTGCGAGCAGGTTGCCAGGGGTCGGCCAGGGAGGGAGAGGATCAAGCATCCGATAGGCAGCTCTTCTCTCCCAGGGAGGGGTGGGACCAGAGACTGGCATGCCTGGCCCCTAGCAGCAGCTGGAGGCTGGCACACCGGCTCTGAAAGACAGGGGATGGAGACGGAGCAGACACCCGGCGTGCAGAAGCATGTGCGGCTTGGCCATTGGCATCAGTGCATGCGTACGGTTCCACACTCGGAGGTACAGGAACTAAAGGAGGCTGAAAATGCTCCGACCGGCGGGAAGATACCGGCCCCTCACAGGTGCCGCACCCAGCCAGCTGGCACCTCAACAATATACTATGAGGTAAGTACCAGTGGACTGCGGGGTGACGGGGCTGGGGGGGCCGGTGGAAGGGAGCCGGTCGGAGGCGGCGAAGAAAGAAATAAAGAAAAAAAAAAAAAGATGATGTTGTTTTCTATATGAAATAGGAGTAGAAGACAAAATCCCAGTTCCAGTTAAGGCGCATTGATACTATAGTTGAGCCTGGTGCACAGACTAAACAAGTACAGGAGTATAATCATGGCCAGACAATTACAATTTTCTACATAACTTCTAGCGAATTAGATGAATAGAATGTTCTTACCCATGTTACAGAGGATGTAAATGACCTTTTGTTTAACTCCATACTGCAAGATTAAGAAGACAACTACTCTGCATATCAAATGACCTGTAAATATACACTGACCTGTAAGTATATACTGGTGCTGTATACCAAATATTGGTGTTGTATACAAAATATTCCTATTTTTCTTATAAGAATAACCTGTGTTTTGCTGTTTGATAAAATAATGAAATATAAGCTTAAAAACATTGACACAAGTGCACAAACAGACCCAAATTGCACAAAAACTGACACAGGTGCATACAAAAATTGACTAGTGCAGGAAAGAAGTGTGCAAGTGCTGCAAGTGCACAACATGACGTAAAGCACAAACAAATTTCTCACTGGCTCTTATGACTAATGCAAATTTTTAAGACAGTGCTCTGACACAGCAGCAGAAGTGTTTTTGGATACAAGTATTATTTCTACGTACCGGTTTGAGAGAGAATAGCACAATTGTGTTGGCAGGCCCATTTCTTTCAATAAGAAATGCCAAGTGTGTCATAAAAGTATGAGTCGGTTTCTGTACAGTACATTCTGTCAGTTCTGCACTAGCTAAGCTCGGTAGCTTTATGATCCCTGACCCCTAGACTGTCGAGAGCCCTGGGGAAGATGCATACAGTTGCAGTTTTGGCAGTGGCAGCTAAGAGTTACAGTTCCCTTGTCTACTATCTCAAGATGGATGATCAGTCACCAGCAGCAGTGCAGCAAAGTCAGTGAGAACATCATGCAGCAGGCAGTACAGCATCAGCATTAGCACCAGGAAAAGTTATAGTAGGAAGCCTGAGCTGCTTGATCCAGCTGGAGCATCATATTCAATCATCATCACCATCAACACTAGTGACTACCTCAGGGACATTTTCATGTAAATCAGCAGAACCAGTAGTTGAACTAGCATGACCATGAACGTGGCGTGTGCCAGGACCAGACAACAGCCAGGGGTTGATAGCTTGATCAGATCAAAGCTGTCTAATGCAGGACCTTCAACTGCTATATGCAGAAGTGACTGGAGTGTGTCATCAGCCAAACTTGTTCTTATTTTTGTTTTTATAAGATTCTGAATGGAGAATGCTCTCTTACATTTAGCTGTAGACACACTCCTAGCCAGTAACATTTCTAT
The DNA here is from genome assembly GCA_016271365.2 of Neoceratodus forsteri. Taxonomy (NCBI): domain Eukaryota; kingdom Metazoa; phylum Chordata; order Ceratodontiformes; family Ceratodontidae; genus Neoceratodus; species Neoceratodus forsteri. Next base: position 705,134,390 of record CM057459.1, on the reverse strand, counting down.
AGATCAAGGATGTGAGCAAGCTGGGCCAGTCTCTCTTGCAGTAGTTGTGAATATACTTGCAGATATGGCTAATCAACTGCAGACTTAAAGCATTGTTTTGAATGCAGAATACTCCCTTTGTATGCTGGTTACATGATCTTCAGAAAAAAAGTTGCGAAAGTAGTCTCACAAATTACTTAAATCGATCGTGCCAAACTGCACAAGTTCTTCTCGAGATGGATCAAAATTTCTGAAATCTAAACAACTGAACCAATTTAGAGGTTCCTCTGAGAAATTCCGAAAACACTGGTCAATGTAAGATACTGCTGTATCTATTAAATTGTGCAGCTGAGTATCCATCATGAAATTTACTTCTGGATAGTTCCCTTTGAAGGTAAAGGGAACAATCTTGTCCTCAGTGCCACGTTTTGAAATTAGATAGTTCATGCATTTCTCTGCAGAATTATACTGGTTTAGAAATGACAAACTTTCCAAGTCTTATTTTTAGCTCCATCAACTGGAATAAGCATGTCTCGACAAGTTGGGGGACTTCTAATATTAGCAGGTCATCCTTTTGAAATTTCATTAAGAGATTTTTTTAATACAGTACTGGCAAAAAATCCTGAAGAATAAACAGTGATTTTACAAAATTTTACGAGTGCACATCTCTTAGAAGGGCCTTTGCTTTGGCACCATCATCACCAGTAGAGTTTGTGACATGTTCGAGATGTTGAACTACTGTGGGCAGGTTGACTTGAACAGCATGAACTGAACGGGTCTTACTTGCAAGCCAGCGCACTTGCTTTACTGCACTGAAATGAGCCAGTTCAGTGTGTATGACATCTGCCATTTCCTGTAGTTCTCTAAGTTTCTTGGGGATGCAGTGGTAAAATTTAAAAATTCCTTTCAGGGTGTTTTCTACTTTTTGAACAGAGGGATTTTTTTTCATGACATCAAGAACTGCAAACTCCAGTTTGTGGGCTATGCAATGCATGGCTGTTACAGTGGGGACATGTCTGATTTTTGCTATGGTGCCACCTGTATGGCCCATCATCACACTGGCACCATCAAAGTTGGCAGAAACGAGAACCGGTCCAGGCTAGCTCACAACGTTAAGGTCTGCAAAAGAAAGATCAACAGACTCCAGCGCAGAGCTTATTGCTTTAAAAACTCAATCTGCGTGAGAATGTTCTAGAGGAACAGCTTTAATTAACACAGTTGTGACTTTTTTTTTCTGCGCCATCAACAAAATAAAGAAAAACATTTTCTCACTCTACTATGCTTGCATCTGTACTGCCATCTGCAAGAATGTAACGAAATTTGTATTTTTGACAGTCTGAATCTGTGTTTTAGACATGACAGATGATACTGCATAACAGAAATCTCTGGCCTGTTCAGCATTTGAGTAATTGCTGCCCAGTTAAACCCCATTTTTTTCTTGCAATGTGCAAAGCCACTCCATATCTGAGAAAGGACGTACATTGTTAGCCAAGGAATATGCAGTGTTAAATAAACACCTCATTTTATTTTTGGTGGCTTCTTCCATCTGAGAAAATGAGTGATATATTGCAGTTTCTGATACGTTAAAATTGACTGCATGTTGACCACTTTCATGACTAAGCTGGTTTGCACATGTAACTCCCCTACAAATGGGGGTTACCAAAAAGTCTTCCTTGAGCTTGCCTAAATGCTCACTGCAAGGCAGGTGTCCTGCGTTTTAGCAGTTTAAATGTGATTACCAGAGCCTGTATAGCCTCTGTGTACTGTCTCTTTAAGAGCTGCCTGATTACAGCTTAAGTAATCAGAGAGGAAGCTCTGTTGAAAGATGTAACTATTTACTGAAAATCATTTAGAGTGATAATGATAATGTAGTTTATCTAACCTGCTTTCTTTGTAGCAAGGACTGTTTTGTTTGTCTCCACTATCTTGGTCCTGGACTCTAAACTGGACCAATCAGTACTAGTGGGACCTAAAATGTAGCCAGACTACAGGAGCTGTCTGAATTCAAAATCTGTAGGAACTGTATTTTGAACTTTTTGCGCCTTTTTTGCAACTGAAGGGGGAGCGCTTGCTTTGACTGACAGCCAAATCAGCCAACCAAATCTTTTGGATCTTGGGGAAGTCCCAGGCTGCTTGCAATTTTCAGTTAGATCTAAGCTGGAAGCTGAACAAGAAGGAACTGAAGTGATTCTGAGCAGCAATCCTGAGTTGATTTGCATGGGAGAACTCTGAAAAGGCTAAGTTTTTGGCCTGCATGTCGGTGTGCTGCTCTTGAGAGGGAGAGAAGAGAATAACTTTGGTCTAAATCCAAGTTTGTGTAACTAAAGTAAGATAATGAACTGGGCCAAGCTCAACCTGAAGAAGACCGAAGATTCTGCTGAACGTGATCGGCCTGTCAGGAGTTCCAGCTACCCCTAAGCTCCTGGTATGTGCAGAGACTTTGCAATTGTGACTGGGGAGCGCTTTGCCTGATACAGTAGAATTCCCTTACATGTAAATGTGCTATGAGCTGCTAGTGGGTCATGAGTTTGTCCCCCACTGTGTGAACTGTGTTCTGCTTGCTGGAAGCTGCATCCAGCCTAAAACGGACTGCATCCAAATTTGTCTCCATGCGGTCTGGGCCTTGCCAGACTGGCCCAGCCAGACTACTCACTGCACAGAGAAGCCATTGATGAGACCTGCCTGGGGATCAGCCACCTGCTCCAGGCCTGAACAGAAACGACGCCTCTGGGACTCATGTGGGCCCTGCTTCTCCTGGCATTCCAGATCAAAAACCTGCAGTCTCGATTTTTGTCCAGCCTGTGTCCAGTCTTGGGTATCGTGAGTAAATACCAGGGTGGCTCCCTGCAACAACAGCTTAATCTGAGTGTGTCATCTGATTGTCTTGTTGTTTCGTTTCCTTTATGGACTGAGCCCTCTGGCTCCGGATTACAAATATTGTGTACTGTGCATGTTGTGTTTTCCATCACAGGGCTCCAACCAGCTGCAACCCTGGGCAACGGTCCTGGCTAGCCCATCTCTTCTCCACCTGGGTGCCCAGAGGTGGACTGTGTGGGGGGACTCAAAGCGCATGCATAACTGCTTGACTGATATAACCTTTAAGCTAATTAACCTGATTTTGCCCCTCCCTTGTTCAAGTCCCCTGAATAAATGAGATCTTTTTCTGCATGTAATCTGACTGTGGTTCCAGTTTGTGCTCAAAATACTGTACTGTTGCTATTTGCTGTGCATAACCTTGTTTTACAGGGGGTCCCTAGGGTTGGGCTAGAGGAACCAGCCCTGGCGGTAAGTGCAAACAGTGTGGGTACTTGTGGGGTGTACCAGGGATATTGTGAAAGTGATTATTGTACAGTGTTCAGGCCACTAGAGAGGAAAGAGGGGGGTTACAGTGTCCCAGAGGGCTCTGCCCAGGTTAGCTTGACCACCACCAACCCTGATCTCCGAGTGGAGGCACCCGTTTCAGAACTCAGGCCCCTTAACCTGCTACTAGCCAAGCATGCAGGGAAAGTAGCCCTTGGGATAGTGCCACCTAGGGGTTACACACACATTATATGTGGATTTGATTTCTCATTGGCTCTCACTGACTCAAATCTGAAATTATTTAAACTAGTGGCAAACAAGTTATCTTTTTTTGGAATAAGCAGGAGTCGCAACAGTGGGATATTTCTCACAGAGCAGTACATGATGCCTTTTTTTGTCATCATACCTTAACCAGGTAAAGTGATTTAGCCAGTGATGCCGAAATGTTTAAGCCCTTTCTTCTAAGTCATATTTTTCTATCTTTGCTTCTTTTCTCAGTGTTTGTTGTTTCCTCATCATCTAAAATGAAAGGTCGCTTTAGCTGTACTGAACCAGAATGTGATGGCACTGAACCGCTGCTGCTGCTGCTGTCATGCTCACTCGTTTCAGAAATTAGTATGGTCAAGTTAGATTGATCGCCTGTAATGTCTACAAACACAGACCCAGACTAAGAATGAGAACCTTGGTCATTGTTTTTTTCCTGACTAGTAGGGCCAGAGGGGGCTGGTTACAGCTTGCTTTCAGACTGTGAAAAAGGCGGCTCAGGCTCTTTACTTTTTATTCCTGATGAAAAAGATGAAGATTTATTTCCCAGTCCAAAGGGAAAATAGAGTAGCTTATTTTGGCTTATTTCTTTGTTTTTGTTTTTTTTTTACTTCTATCAGGCTATGCAATTGTGAAAATACTGACAATAAAATTTGAAATATTTTACTGTAGTATTGTACACAATAAAATGTTACTGTATGTTATCTGTGTGTGTTGTGTAATTTTTTTTTTACCTTTAAAGCTGCTGCGCATTTGCTTATAACATTACAAGAGTACCTGGGCAAGGCAGGATGAGGACAGAGTAGGGAGTTAGTAGCAGGGATTAAGAAGCGGAAGCCAAGTACTCCACACAGCGTTATTGTTGTTCCCCAAGTTCCTCTACCCTCTCAGGGCAGGTTAGATCTCACACACTCTCACAGCCACACACACACACCCCTCCACCAAACGGTTTATTTTTTTTCTGTAGCACAAAATATATTTATCCCTTTTGTATAGTTTCTTTCTAATAAGTCCGCAATTGTTGTTCCCCAAGTTCCTCCATCCCAGCCCTTGGCAGGTTAGGTGGTCTCTCAGCCACTAATATACACACACACACACACACACACCTCTCCACCAAAGGGTTTATTTTTTTTTCTGTAGCACAAAATATATTTACCCCCTTTGTATAGTTTCTTTCTAATAAGTCCGTAATCGTTGTTCCCCCAGTTCCTCCACCCCAGCCCTTGGCAGGTTAGGTGGTCTCTCAGCCACTAATATACACACACACACACACCTCTCCTCCAACTGCCAAAACTTTTTTTTTTAGCTTTTTCTTTTCTTCTTTCACAACCTCAGGAATGAGTGAACTATGGACAGTCACTGAGCAACAAGAAACAAGTCACCCCTGCCCTTTCAGGCTTTCACTCCGACTCCTTTCCCTTTCCACACTCTCTTCTGTCTAGGCTTTTCTTATTTTTATTTACTGTAAAGTCTTTTCTCTTATTACTTATTAGCTGATTTTTTTTTGGGGGGTGGGAGTCATCACTTTCATAAGCCACCCTGAAGCCAGCCAGTCACAGGACAATGTCCAGTCCCACACCCCACCTCACTCCTTTAGTTTTTAAACAAATCTGCTCTCTCCTCTCTCTCAACACAGGCACAAGTAGGCAGGCAGCCCACAATCACTTAGGCTTCCCATGAATCCCTTTTATTTTCTTTATAATCTTTATTTTCACTTTTTTGTGTATTTCACTTAGCCAGGAAAAGCCAGCCACAGGACAGTGGGCACTGCAGGTCACCCCTTTTTCACAGTCTCTCTCTCCCCTCTCCTAAAAACAACTACAGACCCACACAATTATGTAAGTCTAGGCTTTTCTTATTTTGTATTTAAGTGTAAAGGTATTCTTTTATCTTTATTAGCCGATTTTTTTTTTGGGGGGGGGGTTCACACAAGCCTGAAGCTAGCTGCCCACAGGACAATGGGCAGGAGGAGGTCACCCAGACACCCACACCCTTCACTCTTTTAGATTACACACAAATCTGCTCTCTTCTCCTCTCCTCTTACAACAGGCACAGTACAGGCAGGCAGCTGGCAATCTGTTAGGCGTCCCCTTTTATTTTCAAATTCTTTATGTAACCCCCCTGCAAATGGGGGTTCCCAAAAGACTTCCAGGAGCTTGCTTGAATGCTCCAAGCCTGAATGGTGTTTGGCATTTAAGCCATTTATCAGTGAGTGTTTTTAGAGCCTCTGGTACTGTCTCTTTAAGAGCTGTCTGCTTGCAGACATAATTAGTTTGTATGGGGGGACTGTGTGCTTCTCTGAGTACCACTCGAGCTGCTGCCAATTCACTTCATTTTTGCAGTCACTAGGAGTGCAAAGGGAACCTATCTGAAAGATGTAACTGTTTGCCAGAAATTATTTAGAGTAATAATGAAATTACAGTTTGTCTAACCTGCTTTCTTTGCAGTCAGAACTGTGTCTGCTAGTTCCCCATTCTAGTTTTGAACTGCTGAACTGGACCAATCAGTGTGGGGTAAGCTAGCTCTAAAATGGTGCCTTGGACGAATCAGAACTTGGACTCATAATCTGAGCCAGCCACAAGAGGATTGTATGGGCAGTGACTCTGGGAGATGTAGTTTAGACTTCAGTGCCTTTTTGGACCAACAGCAGCAGTCTGTTGTGAGTGACAGCCAATCCAGTCAAGAACTGGGAGGAACTCAAAGGAAGTGCCCGGTTTTGTCAGTTGGAGTGTCAGTTGAGCTTTGGCAGTGAAGAAGGAAGGAGCCCTGTGCTTTTCAGTGTGCAGTTTTAGTCAAAAACGTGTGTAAGGCCCAGAGTTCGGTCTGCAGCTTGTTAGGACTGAATCCGTCCTGTGAAAAGAATCAAAGGATCTCTGAAGAGTAGAAAACAGGCTCACCCTGTAGAAGACTGGAAGAATTGCTGAAAATTGCACTCGGTCTGTCAGGAACTGAATCTGCTGTGTGTTCTCCGGGTATTGTGCAGTAATGCGATCGGGATACAGATGCAGCCTGCCTGGTATAGTGCTTTCTTTTATATGGATGTGTGAAGAGGTTTGTGTACCTCAAGTGAGCCCTGCTGACATTGAAGGACCCTATCTTATTTGGAGGTCGTGAGTACTAATTCAGGGTCGCCTCCTGTTGAATTGCCACATTAAATCCAAATGGAATTACTGTACTGCTGACTGTTTAATTCTCCTTTCTCTGTGTGAAAGGGCCCCTACCAGCTGCCACGGTTTGGACTAGCCACTAGGGCTTGGGTACCCAGGGACAGTAACTGATAGGGATAGGCCTGTGCACAGAGCCATAGATAGATTATTAGAGTGATAAGCTAATTAACCTGATTTCCCCTGTCCTTGTTATATCCCCTAAATAAATCAGAGCTGCTTGTTTCAGCAAAGTTATACTGCCTGAGGTATTTGTCTATGTTAAAGTACTGTACTGTGATTGTTGCACTGTATCTCATTTCACAGGAGGTCCCAGTGCGGAACCAGACCTGGGGTAAGTGTATACTGTGAAGGTAATTCTGATATATTGTGTGGGCCACTAGTGGGAAGAAAGGGGGGTTGCAGTGTCCCAGAGGGCTGTGACCAAGTTAGTTTAACTATTGCAAACCCTGACCTCTGGGTGGAGGCACCCGCCATTGGATCCAGGCCCCTCAACCTGTTAGTGGCAAATCAGGCAGGGGTAGTAGCCCCTGGGATAGCGCCATCTAGGGGTTACATTTACAATATTTTTTGTTGTTGTCTTTCAGTTAGCCAGGCAAAGCCAGCCAGCCACAGGGCAATCGGCACTGCTGCCACTGCAGGTCACCCCTTTTTCATAGTCTCTCTCCCCACTCTCCTAACAGGACAGCCCCACTCAATTGTGCTCAGACTGTCCTTTCCCTTGACTTTCTGTTCTAAACAAAGTAAAAAGTACAGTAGTCCAGACTAGACTCCAGCCCTTAGTCTACTTATAGCATTCCTTTTTTTATTTTATTTTTTTCCCTCAATAATCCATCTAGCCATCCTCAGGCTCTGACTGACCAAATCTGCACTCTGCAAACCCCTTCCCCAACTGTGTGCAGTCCTTACTAGCACACTGTCTGTCTGGTCTCCTTTTATTACTTGCCCCCTTTTTTATATCACTAACTGCTATTCTTGAATTACACAATTTAGTTTGTTTTATGTTTCATCAGCAAGCAATAGGGCTAGATGTTGTAGCTAAACAAACCCTCCTGCAGTGCTCGCCCCAAACTCCGAGCACATGCAATCATTAGACAACAGAGGGAGACAGAAAACACACGGTCTCCCCCTACTTTTTTAATTGTTTATAGCACTGGTTGGCACCACTACTAGTAGTCTTTAGAAAGACTGGGAACTCGTCTCCCATTTAGTTGCAGTGCCGGTGACCAAGTTTTCTTTTTTTTTTGTTTGTTAGTTGTTTTTTTTTTGTTTTTTTTTTGTTTTTTTTAACAGTTTTATCTCCTCCTCAGACTGATTCACTCAGTATATTAGAGGCAGTATAGCGCAGTGGGTTAAGGCTCTGAACTGCAGATCTGGGTACCTGGGTTTGAATCCCAGTGCCGTCTAGGTGCATACTCTGTGAGCCTGACCAAGTCACTTAACTTCCTTGTGCTCCCAGTTCACATCTGGAAACATGCTTCGGCTTGGTGTGCCACTCCTGGTTAAACAATGTTTCCTTCCCTTTTCCTCTCCAGTCCGCTCCATCTATGCAGAATGGTGCTCTCACCAGTCTTCTCCCGCTAATATCACCTCCCTGCTACTGATAGTCACCCGACGCCGATTTCTCCAACTGCCAGGACTGACAGGGTACTCTCCCTCTTCTTACTCATTCACTCACCTGTCAGTCCTGGTTTCTCTGCAGTGCTACTGGTCCCTAAAGTGTGGGGGAACCTCGGAGGGTCCTGGCTAATAGTTGCAGCGCTCATGCTGCTATGCTCGCTCCCAGCTGCTCCAGCAGTCGGCTCTGTACCACATGATTGTATTTACAGTCAAGATGTGACAAAGTCTGGCGCTTGGGCTCAGAACACAAAATTGCAGCGGCACCTAGTGGCGGAACATAAAAACAGCAGCCAGGTATGAAATAAAAAACAAAAACAAATGCTCTGAGCCAGTTGTCCCTGGTCAACTGAGAGTTCTCAATTTAGTAGTCTGAGTGACTGATCCTGTAGTCCAGGACGTCGAGCTATGGTATTTTTAAGCCCTGGTGACAGGGATGCCCTTCCTGACTTGTGATTATTCCAAGATCCATCCCAGTAAGGTAGCACTCCTTAGTTAGATGATCTGAAAGGCACCCAAGGCAATAATAATCTTTAGAAGCCCTCAGAATCCAGATGTCCTTGCAGATTCTGAAGGTGAAGGGAGGAACAGTGTCATGGACTGGTTCTTTCCCAGAACTCAAGTCTATACTGTTACCAGTTTTCACAACCCCTGAGAGGGTTGCCTTGGTATGCTGACACCACTCAGCTGCAACTTCTCTCATGGTATTTCTAGGTACAAATCCCACGAGAGCCATTGCTCACACACAGTGCAGTGCTCCTTACCAAAGGGCAAATGCCCACCTCTTCTGTCACAGCCGAGAACACTTTGTCTTAATTATGGTAACTGTAGACTGTCTCCTTGGAAAAGGATCACAGACTTGCCAGTTTACCCCTGGTTATCAACACCTGCAATGACTCCATCACAGAAAGCATGAAATACATAAAAATACAATTAATTACTCCACAACATTTACATACGTTACAGGATAATACACACTGAAGACTATGGGAAATATAGTATTTCTACAGAGATAAAAATAAACACATTTGAAAAGATAGAGGATGACACACAGAAGAACCTAACTCACAGCTATCTAAATACTAAGTAGAGCAGAAGATGCTTACCCTAAACAAGGATCTTGGTGAGTTCTAGCAGACTGGAGCCTGTGACGTTGCTTGTTCAATGTTCCAACACATAACTAAAACTCTAAGCGCAAACACAGAAATATCTTTGGCTGGCTGGCCCACTATGCTCCTAGCATAGAAACACAGAAACATAGAATTTGATGGCAGATAAGGACGCTTGGCCCACCCAGTCTGCCCATTTCCCTACCTGATGGATAAGCTGCAGATCCTAGTTAACCAGCAGCCTACTTTTCCTACCCCCACCCCCTAGAATTGCCTTATGACTGTCCCATGCATGCTTGAATTCCACCACTGTTTTTGACTCCACAACCTCCTCTGGAAGACCATTCCATACATCCACAACCCTCTCTGTGAAAAATACTTGTAAATTACCTCTGGGCGCCCCCCCATCTTCAATAGCCTTGCTTGTTCTTCTTAACTCTTTTTGAAAGATGCTACCCTCTTGGACTTTGTTGATTCCTTGAGGTACTTGAAAGTTTCTATCATGTCCCCCTCTTCCTCCTTTCCTCAGGCTATACATATTAAGCTCCTTAAGTCTCTCTTCATATGTCTTCTGGTTCAGACCCTACACCATTTGTTGCCCATCTCTGGACAGCTTCCATCCTGTCTATGTCTTTGCGGAGATTGGGTCTCCAGAACTCGCAGTACTCCAGATGGGGTCTCACCAGCTGTCTGTACAGAGGATAATAACTTCTTTTTCTACTGGTGATGCCTCTCCCTATGCATCCCAGTATCCCTCCACCCTCCTTGCTGCCCTCTCATTGCCTGCCCACCTTTAGGTCATCTGATATGACTACCCCCAGGTCCCTTTCCATTTTGTTGTTGTTAGTATCTCACCCCATTGTGTACTCTTCCCTGGGTTTTGTTTCCCAGGTGCATACTCACTTCTTAGCATTGAATCTAAGCTGCCATACATTTGACCATTCCTCTAACCTTGCCAAGTCCCTTCTCATCCTTTTCCACCCGCCTTGTGCATCAACTCTGTTGCAGATCTTGTGTCATCTGCAAAAGACATACTTTTCCTTCCAGTCCCTCTGCAATGTAAGCTTATAAAGACATTGAAAAGGTCAGTCCTAATACTGAACCCTGCGGTACCCACTACTAACCCCACTTTTTCAAGTGGACTCCATTACTATTACTCTCGTGTCCTATTCTCCAGCCAATTCTTTACCCAGGCTGTCATCTTGGGACCCACTCCCAGGCTGGCTAACTGTATATTAATCTTTTGTGTGGGACTGTGTCAAATGCCTTGCTAAAGTCTAGGTAGGCCATGTCCACAGCCCCTCCCTGATCAACTACTTTGGTCACCCAGTCAAATAAATCTATCAGATTTGTCTGGCATGACCTTCCCGCTGTGAATCCATGCTGCCTTGGGTCCTGTGCCCCTCTGGCCTCTAGATACTCAACAATTCTTTCCTTCAGAAGTGATTCCATCATTTTCCCTACCACTGAGGTTAAACTAACAGGTCTGTAGTTTCCTGCTTCTGCCTTGCTCCCACTTTTGTGAAGGGGAATCACATCTGCCCCCTCCAGTCCTCGGGTACCACCCCATCCTCCCATGATTTGTTAAAGAGGGTAGTCAGTGGTGTCACTAGTTCTACCCTTAGTTCTTTTAGAATTCTGGGATGAATCCCATCAGGCCCCATTGCTTTGTCCACCTTCAGTTTTAAGAGTTCTTTCAGAACCCTTTCTTCTGTAAATGGGCTGGTATCAACTTCTGTATCCAGAGTGTTTCTACTGTTTGTTTAGGTACCTCCTCTTCCTTTGTAAATACTGAGCAAAAATATTTGTTTAGTATCTCTGCCTTTTCACAGTCACCCTCTGCCCACCCTCCTCTCCTTTATTAAGCCTCACTATCCCTCCTTGGTCTTACTCGCTCCCTGATGTACCTATAAAGGTTTTATCCCCTTCTTAACTGAGTTGGCTACCTTTTCTCGGTTTGGGCCTTTGCTGTTCTAACTGCCTTCCCAGCCTCTTTTGCTTTAACTGATACAGTTCTCTGTCCTGTTCCTTCTGTGATTCCTTGTACTTCCTGAATGCTTTCTTTTTCTCTTGAACCTTCACTGCCACTTCCTTTGAGAACCATAGTGGTTTCTTACCTCGTTTCATTTGTTTATTTGCTTTACACAAAGGCTTGTTACCTCTGTGATGGCAGTTTTTATTATTCCCCATTGTTCTTCCACCCCTCCTTCCTGCCCATTTGCTAGTGCATTCCTTAGGCACTCACCCATTTTGGCAAAGTCAGCCCTCCTAAAATCCAGTACTTTTGCCTTTGTATGGCTTGACTCTATTGCTGTGTTTATTGTGAACCATACTGTTTGATGGTCGCTAGTTCCCAGATGGCTACCACTTCTACATCTGTGATCCTCTCTTCATCTCCATTTGAGAGAACCAGGTCTAAGATTGCTCCCTCTCGAGTGGGCTCCAATACTAGTTGTCTAAGGCATGCCCCCTGTAGGGCATCTAGAATAACCCCACTATTCGAAGTGGCTGCTGCAACTGCACTCCAGTTAACATCTGGCATATTCAGATCACCCATCAGCAATATCTCCCCTTTTTCTGCCATTCTAAGTATACTTTCTATCATTTCCTTGTCCATTTCCTCCCCCTGAGAAGGGGGTCTGTATACAAACCCTGTGCAGATTGTGGTGCCATTGCTGGTCTCCAAATTTACCCACAGTGCTTCTTCTCCTCCCTGTTTACCCTTTTGTTCTGTTGATTTGATTCCTTCCCTTATGTAAAGAGCTACTCCTCCTCCTCTTTTACCCTCCCTGTCCCTCATGTAGATAGCACATCCTGGTATGTTTACATCCCAGTCATGGTTTTGTGTGTACCATGTTTCTGTGACTGCCACGATATCCAGATGTTCCTCCTCCATCAAGGCCACTAATTCAGGAAGCTTGTTACTCAGACTACGGGCATTGGTACTCATTGCTCTCCATTTTTTGATGGCTTTACCTTTTGTTGCAGCATCCCCCTCTGACAGTTCTACCTCGGTCTTTTTCTCATTTAGTACCCTGTTTTGTAGGGAGAGGCTGGGATTTTCCTGCTGCTTATCAGTGCCTCCCCCCTTGACTAGTTTAAAAGCTTGCCAATGAAGCATTTAAATATCCTTATAAATGCCCCCCTGACATCATAGCTTGGACCAGTTCTTTGTTCTCTGGAGACCACACTTTTTGAGAACAGATTCCAGCTGGATTTCTTATTTAGAGCGTGGCCTCTCTGTTCTCCCAGCTGGCTCAATCAGTGGGGTTCCATATTGCTCTGCCTTGGCCCTTGTTTACACGCAAAGCATGTATCTTTGTTATGAAAAGGATTCAGCCTTTTGAAGTTTTACCAAAAAGCCTTTTTCAATGAAATGGGGAGCTTATCCACTGATGTTTACAATAAAACAAAAGTATCTTTGCACAACAGAACTGTTGTTGAACACACTCCTTTGTGAGAATCCACAGGACTGCTCACACCAGTAAAGTATTTTACAAGCAACATAACTACCTGTAGTAAGATAAAAAAAAAATCTTGGGTGTTAGATCGGTTATAAGATAATTTGATATGCTCCCAAGGCGATAATAATCCGAAGATGCCTCAGAATCCAGGTATCCTTGCAGATTCTGAAGGTAAAGAGAGGAAAGGAAAATGCAGTCATTCCTAGATCCATCCGGGCAAGGTATCACTATTCTACCATATGATCTAGATAGCTCCCAAGGCAAGGACAATTCTATGAAACCTCAGAATTCAGGTGCCCTGCAGATTCTGAAGGTGGACAGACAGAGGAGAATGGGGTAGAGGAATCACACACTTCTTTAAAGGGGATAGGAAACAGCTTTGATGGTTTTGTTAACATGAATGTTAACAAAACCGTCATCGTCGTGCTATAGGTCCACTCCATTCAACAGACGGGAGCATGGTCACTGATCAGTTCCACCTAGCACAAATGTATAACAACTTCTTTACATCAGTTTTCAATAATAAATCCTCCCCCAAATTAGCTAATTCATAAACTACATTAGATACAGGACTGCAGATCACTGGAGAAGAGATACTTAAAAGGCTACAAAAAATTGATCCAAATAAAACCCAGGGCCCAGATGGGATACATCCAAGAACTGTTAAGGAAATGGCGGATTTCTTGGCTGAACCCCTGGCGGTGATCTTTGAAAGATCCTTAGCTGAGGGGTATGTCCTGGAAGCATGGAAACAAGCTAGGGTGGTCCCTATTTACAAAAAAGGGGGTTGACATGATGTGTCTAATTGAAGGAATCTTAAAGGATTACATCATGGAGTACCTTCAAATAAAGGGCATGACGGATCCAGTACAACATGGTTTCACTGCTGGTAGATCCTGCCAGACTAATTTACTGGAGTTCTATGAAAGGGTTAGTAGAGCCATAGGGGAAGGGCAGTCGGTGAATGTGGTATATCTAGATTTTTCAAAGGCACTTGATAAAGTACCACATGGTGAACTTATCGATGCACTAATTACACATGGTTTTGATGGTAAAATAACAAAATGGTTAGAAGCATGACTTGATTCTAGAACACAATCCATTAGTGTTAATGGGATAAATTCTCTACGTGGGCCAATGTGACTAGTGGGGTACCTCAGGGCTCTGTGTTGGGGCCCTGCTTGTTCAATATTTACATTGACTCAATAAGCATTAACAATGGAGTTTAGATATCTAAGTTTGCAGATGACACCAGGGTCGGACATCTTGTAAACATTCTGAGTGATGCCACGCACCTCCAAGAAGCCTTAAATGAACTGGAAACATGGGCACTGGACAAAAGGTTAACATTTAACGTGGAGAAATGCTGTGTTATGCATTTTGGGAGACAAAACGGATACTGGTCATATACACTTGGAGGACAGATACTGAGCACTGTGGAACAACTAAATGACTTGGGTATTATGGTTACCAATGATCTATCATTTAAAACATACTGTAACGCAGTAATGAAGAAATCTGGTAGCATACTGCATTGTATTAATAAGCATATCACATGTAGGAGAAAAGAGGTCATGCTGCCCCTCTATACTTCCTTGGTGAGACCACATTTGGATTATTGCTCATAATTTTGGTCACCAAGTGGAAAGGCTGAGATAGCAGCCCTGGAAAGAGTTCAGCGAAGAGCAAACCGTAACATACTGGGGGTTAAAGGGCATGATTATCAAACAAGGTTGAATATCTTGGGTTTATACCCACTGGAGTTTAGGCGGATGACAGGGGACATGTGTTTAATTTTTAAATCACTTACTGATCCAGGTCTATGGGAGCTTCTGGGTTTGAGATTTAGGGCGTCATCATGCATTACAAGGGCACACCCCCTACAACTGTTTGTGGAATGCCCTAAAACAAATAAAAGAAAATCCTGGCTTAGCTTAAGAGTTACTACCATCTGGAATAAACTATCATTGGAGGTGGTAGCAAGTAACAATACGAACAATTTCAAGATTAAATTGGATAGCTTTCTTATGAAGCATGGGATTCTGGGATACACATGAATTGGCGAGCAAAAGGACTATTGTCTATATAGCTCTGTATCTACCTATGAAACCTATGAATACTGTCAAATTTATTAAAATGATTTTTTTCATTCCATACCGACTCCTCTCCTTATTTTGTAATGTCTTATTTCATAAATTCTTGATCCTGTTGCAGCCCTGATAATGAGAATTATTTTTATGGCACAAGAGCTGTTTGGTAAAGTTTGAGTTCTGAATGACAGCCCTGTTTGAAGCAGTGGTTTGGCATATAGTTGGGCTCAAATTTTAAATAAGGTATTCCGAGCAAATAAGTTGTTAACACGTTATTTATTACTTTTTACAGCTGTTGACCGTGTTACTGAACTTTTTGTGGCTGCAAGAAAGCAGCAACCAAGGCAAACAAGATGCTGGGATGCATGTCTAAGGGGGGATCAATAGTAAGAGAGAGGAGGTTATACTGCCCTTGTACAGGTCCCTGGTAAGGCCTCATCTAGAGTGTGGGGTTCAATACTGGTGCCCACACCTCAAAAAGGACATTAACCTGCTGAAGAAGGTCCAGAGGAGGGCTACAAAGATGACAGTGGGTCAGCAGGGTAGGGCATATGAAGAGAGGTTGAGGACACTGAACATGTACTCCCTGGAAGACACGAGAGAGAGAGAGAGAGGGGACATGACTGGGACCTTCAAGTACCTGAAAGGGATAAATAAGGTGGATAAGAAGAGTCACTTTAAGCAGAGTGGCAACCATAACACGAGGGGGCACAGTCTTAAGCTGGAGGGTGGGAGGTTTAGGAGGGAAGTCAAGAAGCACTTCTTCACAGAGAGGGTGGTGGACACTTGGAATGTGCTGCCAGAAGAGGTGATCTTATTGAAGACAGTGGGTAGCTTTAAGAGAAGCTTGGATAGGCATAGGGGGGGAAGATAAGGATCATGGGTAGGAAGGATGGGAGGTGTGGGGAGTGAGGGCAAGGACAGTGGCTCAAGCTGTGTACTCTGCAATACAAGCAGACTAGATAGACCAAATGGTCATGTTCTGCTGGCTTCTTCGTATGTTCGTATGTATAATGTTGATCGTAGTGTTACGGGTATTGAGATGATGTTCGGCGATGTGTAACGTCTGAGCACAGAACCCAAAATAAATGTGAGTGTTACAGCTAAGTGGTTAAAATAAGCGTAAAAGCTTTGCTCGAGCTGAGAGTTTCAGCTGACAGCCTCGATAAAGTAAATAATTCCCTTTCAGACCGCAGACTGAGATAACATCTGTCTCTTGTCTCAACAGAACTGTTTTTTTCCTTCATTTATTCATTGTTGCTACACAGTCTTGATGATATGAATGCAGTCAGAACTGTGTCGGTGCTGATAGCGCATTATACAATGGCAAGAAAGAATGCTGCTCCTTGATTGGACAGACCGGGACTGGACCCGGGATGTTATCCTAGCATAACATTCTGGCTCTAGTCCCACCACAATGATGACCACATTAAAAGTAAAAAAATAAATAAATAAATAGTCCGCAGCTGACCTTTGCTTACCGCTCCCAGAGAAAGTGAAACCTGTGTTCCCGATCGGTGCTCCCCGCCCCGCTCAGAATCAGCGCTCCCCGCCAACCGGAAACACAATGAGGGTGTATATTACTTTCATCTCCCAGTACAAAACACACAACAACTGTACCGGAGAACCACAAGCACAATCCTGCTGTAAACACACAACTGCTATTTCTTGTGCAGCTAATCGCACGACTCTCGCAAAAAAAAAAAAAAAAACACGCAAACAAATGGAAGCTACAGAAACGAGCAGGGCAGAGAGCTGGCTGTGTGGCTTTCCTACTAAAATGAAAAGGAAGTTACCCGCCTCTCATGTTGTTTTCATTTTTTTCTCCCCTAAAACATATGCCCATTGCCCAGAAGCCATAACCAAACTAACAGAAACATTAAGGCAGTTTGGGGGGGCGCCAGGCAGAGTACTTCCAGTTTCACGGAAATAGGAAAAAAAAAAAAGACATGGAAACATAAACACAAGAAAATAAAAGGAGAGTCCCTTTTTAAACTAAAAAAGAACAAAAGAAAAATACAGAGCAACAAGCTCTCTCCTCTTATCTTCTGCCAACTGTACCAGGAGAACAACAGGGTGGTCGGTGGAAGACTGAACCACCTATTGTACAAAATAAGCACTATTTTTTTTTTTAACTATGTATACCTACCCTTTCAAAAAATGACACAAAAATGTGATTTTAATAAACTGTTTAATATTTTCTCTGTTATTTTTACAATTCGAGCCTGTCGTCGAGGCACAGGTCAGGAAGCATAGGGAAAACCCAGGAGCGGTTGTAAAATTCCACAAAACTGTTTGTTTTAGTTGTAGTAACATAAAAAAAAAATAAATCTGTTCAGAATAACTATGTACAAAAGCAAAACATATATATTTCTTGTAAAATCTCTTGTAAACTCCTCTCTTGCAGCTCAGCTTAGCTGTTTTAGAAGTCTTTCCAACCCCCCATCCCTAGCAAGCATCCTGTTCATGGTAAATTTCAGGAGCTGCTAGAACACTGAGAACTTCCTGAGGTCCCCACAGCAACTACAAAAGGCTGAGACATTTATACTCAAGTAACTTCAAGTTTCTACAGTCATCTCAAATCATATATATATATATACACACATATACACATTTCAACAGTAACACTATATTTTCTAAAAAATGATCCCATTATCAGTTTCATTTCCATACACCGATTTGCACATATTCTTATATTACCAGATGTAGATATGCAAGGGAGGAAAACAGACAGCAAGAGAAAACAGAGAGAGAGGCAAAGAATTGTGAGACTGTTCGGGTTGATCAAGTCCGAAGTCTCACTGGAAAATTTGGTTGCGCAACCAGACAGAGAAGAACCAGAAGAAGGACAGATCCTTGCATTTAAACTCTTTCTCCATAACAAATGGGACAGGGTCCTATTCTACCCTGTCACAGAGCCACTGTATAATAGGACTAATGCACTCGAGGGTGGGTTTTATGCTGGGATAACATCCCTTCTCGGGAGTTGGACGCCCTCAGCCTGTGGCTTTAGGCCCAGCCACCCGAGGCGGGATGTCATCCCAGCTTATAACACACTGAAACAAACTGAGCAATTTGATTGCCTGTGAGAGAAGTACAGGAGTATAATTATGAAAGCATAATTACACTCCGGTGCTTCTTTCATAGCCAAAAGCCTAAGCACAAGCAACAGCAGAAAATCCATACACTGCACTCTACTTCCGAACCTGACAGTAGCTGTTAACGCTGGAAAGAAAATGTGGGAAATGACTGAATACTCTATTCACAGTTAGCAGCTCCAGTCATCAACTTAGCAAACCTCCGCTGTGAGCTTACCTGCAGAAATAGCAGAGATCACATCTGACAACGAAATCCATCATCCGAAGAGCAGCACAACTGTGCAGCACTGTACCTTCACTAGTGATGTTGTCTTCAACTTGTATTGCCTCTGTTGCAAAGTGTAAGGTCTCGGTTGTACTCTTCAGTAAGTCCCTACCTACTTGAAGTGGCTCCGTTTACAGGGACTATTTCATCATAAATGATGACTTCTGCTTCTTTTCAGCTCTAAATGAGTTGTTTTCAAGTTGTTTGTTGACCAGAATGACTCGTTTTTTTCTCAGTGTTATAAGTGCCATAAGACACTTCAGGGATGTGTAAATATGATTTCATAATTGCACTTAGCTCTCGGGTGTTTAACGGCACTTGGCGCAAGTGCCTGCGTGCGAACAACACCCTCGGAGCCGTGCAATTGTGAAAACTTATTTACACACTGGTGTGTCTTATTGCATACATAACACCTGCACTTGCCGCGCATTATTCCTTTACTGAATCTGAACCGCATTTTTTTTTTTTTTTTTTTTTTTAGAATCCTGTTTCAGTTCTGCATAGCTTCTGCTTCTATCGGCTCAATAGGGAACCCAGTCATACATAGCATAACTAGTGTTTCTATCTGTTGGTACCTATGAAAAACTACAGATTAATTTTTTTCAGTACGACATGTGCAAGTTCTATATGCTGTTCACTGTTGTTTAGCAAATTAACACGCTTTGGAATTTATGCACATTTGTAGAAGCCATAATGAACTTCGGCAGTGTGTGTCAGCCCTCGACTCAGACAGGATTCTAGTCACTGAGAAAAAAAAATTCCAAGGCGCGTTTCATTTTCTTAACGATCGGGCACTAAGATACGTCTTTTTAAAAGGTATCAAAACTTCAGGCAGTGTGTGTGGCTCACTAAGCTGGATCCTTGCCTCTCATGCACAAGGTTATGGATTTGAATCCTGTACCAGTACATTATTTTACCAGCATTTTATTAAAAACAATAAAAGGTTCTCAAAATAGAAAAAAATATATAGTTTGCTGTGAAATCTTTATCAGAATGACATCAACATAAAGAGCCACTTGAATTTTTTTTAAACAGTGTCGGTGTTTAACTGCACTAGTCAAATGTGGAATGTTATAAGATTGATGTTGCTCTTAACTAGTGATTCGATAATGTTTTGACATAGGTACCCTCTTTTGGCAGACTCAGTAGATTTCAAAGGAGTAAGTAATGGCATGGAGTCAGCTACCAAGGGTCAATGTTATTACAAGCACAGTCAGCATGACAGAACAAGACAGCTTTCATATAAATCAAGCTAAATACACAGGACTTTGGTAGTGTAGTGGATTGTGTGCATGGTTATTAGTTTAGCAGTCAGTGACTCGGGGTTTCGAACACAGGGAGGTGTTTTACTTTTTTACCATGCCGACTGCATTTAAAAAGTGCCCACGTTAACTCAAAGTGTTTTATTCAAAATAGCAGTATCTTTATCCAGTCAAAACTCACTCCACCACCACCACCACCACCACCACCACCTATTACTGTACCATTACAAGCCTCTATCTGACATGTGTACCACACAAGGAGTTTCACCCAATACCAGATGTAAAGGGGCCAGCCACTATTTGGCGAGCTTCTGCAGAAGGTTTTGAATAATTCTGTCAGTCAAAATACAATATTTATCGCTGGCCCGGTGGTGCAGAGGGCTGAGGCTTTGGACACATTACCTCTCACCACACAGGGCGACCCATATTCGAGGGCTTGAGCATGGGCCGTGGGGTGGTCAGACTGAGGGGGTGAATACAGGATTGAGCTAGGTAGCTCCCTCTCCAGGGAGGGTTTGGGCTTCCTTGGCTCTTGGCTGCCTCATGATGGAGTCCAAGGGGTAGCGCAAGCCGAGGAAGCCAGGCACTAGGCCAGTGGGGTGAGAGGAAGGGGCCGTCACTGGAGCAAGAGGGCACATATGCGCCTCCACGCACATGCGCCTCTCTGTCTGGGGCCCTGGGCTAATGGGAGAAAATGACAGGGTCGCAGCAGGATGAAGCCTCCGGGCCAGCTCCGGGGGACTGCCGGGACACGAATAGCATCCTAAGTTCCTGAACGACCCCAGAGTTTGGTAGGCTGGCAGACAAGCAGCCACGACCCGCCGATGGAGGAAAGAAACACCTATATGGAAATAAAATACAATATTTATCCTTTTCTGGTGTTTCATAAAGCAGCACACAGCAACAACAGGGACTACAGATTCGCACTGTGGCATGAAGTACACAGTATCTTATGTAAGATGCATACTGCAGAAACCCTGTGATCCATAAATAAATTCATAATGATCCTCTCTGGCTGCAATAGCATTGCATGAGATCGAGACGCTTCACCATTATTTACACATTTTTCCTGGAGGGATGGGGTGGATAGTGTATGGTACGAATGAGTATCGTTTTCTTCTAGAAACTTGCTAGGTTGTATACATTCACACAGCCATTTATATACACAATTTACATAAGAGACAGACACATAATACAGATTCTACAAACTGAAACTACAGTTTACAACATTTGAATAAACGGACTCCAATTCTTGTGTAGGACTTGTATTAAGATAGCCAAATAGGTTGGCAGCATTGACCTTTCGATAGTGCTACGAAAGATCGCATGGTGTACATTATTAACTATAATTAGTAATGAACAGACTCTAAAAAAGGACTGTATCTGTGAATTAAATGAAACACATTCTCAAGGGAACACTTGACGGCTCTACAGCAATGTTGTTGGCTATGTGCACGGTCAACAGATGTTGTCAAAAGCTCAAATACTGACATCACAGCTTTTCAGGCTCGCTCACTACAAGGAACTATGATAAGGAAAAATTGTTGATCAGGCATCGTAATGACCATATTGTGGATGTGTCGGTAAGATCACGATAATAAAATCGATAAAAACATCCATCCAGTATGACCAGCATAAAAACAATGCTCATACTGTCTTAAAATGATAACAAAATACATAGAATTGCTATACAGCCATTATTCATTTCCTGTCCTCTTTAAGCCCATTAGTTGAAGAGAGTTGTAGGATTTTTATTTTTGCTATTGGAAACTCATTCTTCTGCTAAACATAAACCAGATTTTGTTAACTTCGGTGAACGCTTCTGAATACCTCCCCGAATTTGAGTATTCTGCAGAAAAGAGTAGGAAGCTGGCCTGATAGCAGAGCAGTAGCCCTACCATTCACTATGCCACTGACCCCGCTTCAGAAACGGACTTGTGTCGCTTGTAGACCCACCAGGGGAGGGAGGATTCAGCATCTCAAGGATAGCTCTCCTCCCTTGGGAATGGGGAGGGCTGCATCCTGCTATTTGATTTCCACCTAGTGGGGACCTGGTAGCAGCACAGCAGGAGCAAGTAGTCAGGAAGAGGGGTAGCCATGGGCAGCCATCGGACATCGGCACACATGCTTCCATGTCCCTGCATGACAACACCTATGGGGGAGAAAACCAGGAGCTGGAGGAAAAAGCCTTGGTCCGTCATTATGTCTGTAGGCCCATGCATAACCAACATGGCAGGTCAACCTCCACTATCATGGTCCTAAGAAAGTGGAAGATAATAAGTCCATGAGCAGGTCAGTGACACGGCTGGGTGGTGTCATCAGGTGAGCCAAGGTATGAAAAAAGCTCAAGTTAAAAAAAAAGGTAGGACTATTTAGTCAAGAAAAGGCAATTGATGGGTGGGGGGGGGACACAGAATTGTTGACAAAGCACTATCCTTTACAAGACTCATCGATTAGGAACTGGGAGACTCCACCTGTCTGGAAGTAGCCATCTCTTTAGTGGTCAGGCAGACTGTCATCCTAGTAAAGGAGCAGCTTATCCTGACAGATAATGATAAACATTTAGAAGCAGTTTGCAAACATGCTTGCTACTGTAAGTCATGAGCACATACTAAAAAAATGTCCTCATTGGAGGGCGCTCTGGGGCACACGCTAGGCAGTAGCAATTCTGAGCAGCTCCCATCATTGATTTTATATTCTGGATTAAATCACTCTTTGCACCAACTTGGGGCTTTTTAAACGAGAACCACTGAACAGAGCAGTGAAAATAATACAAAAGAAGAAATGTCTTCATACTTACCATGATTTCCTTTTCTGTTAGCTCCAACATTGTCAATGGGTAGTTAGTACATATGGGTAATGTGCAGCCTTACTAGGGGTAACAGTACAGCCCACAGCTGTAGCAGTAGCATGGAACCCTGGGCACATTAAGATTCCAAACTGCAACAGCTCTCCAGTCCCCTACTGACCTCGCAGTGCCTAAACAATGGAATGAAAAGTAAAAATCTATGGAGTGCTTAAAGTATACACTCCTCTCCTTTTATCAATACAACACATACCACATGTTCAGAAAAACTTTTATCTTGGAGAAAAAACAATGATCAATGTCGTACCTTGCCTTGAAACGTAAGGATTTCCTGCTCTGCGTTTCTGTGTCTTGTGCTGAAACAGTGTTCCTTAAAAATTGCCTCTTGGCAGATGTAGCAGATAAATCAGCAACGGCTGTCAACATAAAATTGTATAACAGGAATAAACGCAATAAGATTCAGTGTAACTGCTAACAGAGTAAACACTAACCTGTGACAGGAAGGCACCCTCTCAAGTTCATAAACACCAAGCTGTCCTGTGTGCCTGCAATTCAACAGACTGCATCCTGTTTTCATGTTAGCAGGTAAAGCCAAACAGGATGTCAACAATATTTGCAAAGCATAATTTCTAGAGGAAAAAACAGACATCCCATACTTATATTGGACAATATTCATCAGTAGGACCCAAGGCTCCCAGGAGAGGTCCCATTGATAATGCTGGAGCTAACAGAAAAGTAAATTACGGTAAGTATGAAGAAATCTCTTCTTTCTGTAGTACTCCTTATTGTCAGTGGGTAGTTAGTACATATGGGTTCTAACAAGTAGTACCCATTATCCAATCAGGTAGAGGAGAATACTGTCACACACACAAACTGCAAAAAAAGTAAAAGGAATTTACCTGCTAAACACTGCCTGCAAAACTCTGTGACCAAAAGCAGCATCAGCGGAGCTACAACATCCAACCTGTAGTGCTTGCTAAATGTGTGGACGGAGGATCACGTTGCTGTCTTGAACAATTCTACGACAGATGCCTCACCTTTCTCCACCCAGGAGGTGGCCACAGCTCTGATGAAATGAGCCCTGATGAGAGCCGGAGCCATCTTCTTCACTGCAACCTAATCTTTGGCAATGCACACCCTTGTTCACCTTGCCAAAGTTGCCTTGGAGGCTTTTTGTCAGTTTTTGGCTGCCCCGAAAAGTATGAATAACCTAACCGGTTTTCTGAACTCCGCAGTTCATCTAAGATTTGTCCTAACTGCCCTGTGCAAATCTAACTTGTGCAACTCTTTCTCTTTTGGATGAGTCGGCTATGGACAGAAGGACCGAAAACAGATTTCCTGATTCATGTGAAAGGATGTAGGAACCTTTGGAATAAAAGATGGAACAGTTCTCAGAACCACCTTGTCCTTATGAATGACAAGGCCTGGAGCTTGCCAATCCTCTTGGCCAAGCACACAGCAACTAAAAAACACACCTTGTAGGACAGAACGTCTAGTGGTACCAACGAAAGAGGTTCGAAGGGTTCTTTACCATCATACCAGGGAATGCTCTATTCAGAAGGGACAGGGTAGAAAAAGGGAGGAGGGATGGCTCTTCACATGAGGGAGAACATAAAGGCCACTGAAACATAGGGGGGCTACAGACCTCCAGCACAGGGGGAGGAAGATAAGGTTAGGATGGAAGGAGTCCAAAGGATGGCAAACAAGTGAGAAATGTTGCTAATGGGGGACTTCAATCTTCCAAATGTGGATTGGAGCCTCCCTGCTGCTGCAACAGTTAGAAGTAAGGAAATCCTGGACTCCCTGCAAAGGGCATTCCTTAGGCAGCTAGTTAAAGAACCCACTCGGGAGAGGGTGATACTGGACTTGATACTGTCAAACAGGGACAGTGTCACAGATGTCACAGTGGGAGGCTACCTGGGGACCAGTGATTATTGTATGGTGTGGTTCAGCATAAGGACCGGGCCAGAATCTAACCACACTAAAACAAGGGTCCTGGACTTCAGGAGGCTTGATTTCAAGAAAATGGGAGACAGCCTCAAGAAAACTCTACCAGTAATAGAGGAAATGTTTGGAGTAGAGGAAAAACAGGCAGGGATAAGGAAGGCAACTGAAATGGCAACTAACCTCTGTGTCTGGCAAATCAGTAAGAGCAAGAGAAAAAAAGAGACCGCTATGATTCTCCAGGGAAGCAGCAGAAAAGGTAAAGGAAAAGAAAAGTGCATTTAAAAGGTACAAGCCGACACAGAAGGGAGAGGATAGGAAAATACTGTATATCAGAAGAAACAAAGGGAGGCAAGAAAACGCAGTTAGGAGGGCAAAAAAACGGAAGAAAATATTGCCAAGGCAGCAATAAGGTGGGACAAAACATACTTAAGGTACATAAGTGAAAGGAAGAAAAACAAGGCAGGATTGAAAGACTAAAAGGGGACTGGGGGAGTGTGGAAGAGGATCAGAAAAAAGACATATTGAACAAGTACCTCTGTTCAGTATTCACAAAGTAAGGGGTAGGGGATGGGTCGCAGATAGAAAAAAAGGGCATTAAGAGGCGGGGAGTGGACACTAGACCTTTTATGAAGGAGGAAGTCCATAGGGAACTAGCAAAGCTAAAAGCAGACAAGGCTGTTCAATCTATTACTCGAGACCGGGGAGATTCCAGGGGACTGGAGGAGGGAGGATGTAGTCCCAATACACAAAACTGGGAACAGGGAGGAAGGAGGAGGCAAGACACTACCGACCAATAAGCCTAACTTCAGTAGTGGGCAAGGTCATGGAAACACTACTAAAGGAAAGGACTGGCGAATGCTAGGAAACAGGGCGCTTGAGGGATCTGAGGCAGCATGGGTTCACAGGGGGAGGTCTTGCCAAAAAAACCTGATAGATTTATTTGACTGGGTTACCAGGGAGGTCAATCAGGGAGGGGTGGTGGATGTGGCCTATCTGAACTTCAGTAAGGCCTTCGACACCATCCCACACAGAAGGCTAGAAAGCAAGCTGAGCAGCCTGGGGTGGGACCAAGGATAGTAACATGGGTACGAAGTTGGCTGAGTGACAGAACTCAAAGGCTGGTTGTAAATGGAGTTCATTCAGAAGAAGGTAAGGTGACCAGCTGGGTGCCCCAGGGATAAGTCCTCTTCAATGTCTTTATTAGTGACATCACAGAGGGGCTGGAGGGAAAAAGTATGCCTGTTCTCAGATGACACAAAAATCTACAACAGAGTGGACACACCAGAGGGGTAGAAAAAATGACAGGGAATCTGAGAAAGTGAGAATACTGATCAAGGGTCTGGCAACTGGGCTTCAATGCCAAAAAGTGCAAAATTATGCACATGGGGCACAGAAATCCAAGGGTAATGTATTAGTTGGGGGTTGTTGTTACCAACCACAAAACAGGGAAGGGATCCGACGGTCATCATCTCTGATGACCTGAAGGTAGCAAAGCAGTGTGATAAGGCAGTGGGAAGGGCAAATAGAATTCTGGGGTGTATAGGGAAGGGCATCACCTGTAGAAAGAGAGAAGTTGTCTTACCTCTTTACAGATCAATGGTGAGGCCATACCTGGAGTACTGTGTCCAGTTCTAGAGGCACCAACTCAGGAAGGACATAGATCGGGTAGACGCAGTGCAGAAAAGAGCAACCAAAATGGTGCATGACCTGCATCTGAAGCCCTATGAGAAAAGACTCAGGGGAATTAAATATGTATTCTCTGGAGGAAAGGAGAGATATGATAGAAACATTCAAATACCTCAAGGGTATCAGTAAGGTACAGGACGGTAGCATATTCCACAGAAAAAGATGCTCAAGGACAAGGGGGCATGATATGAAGCTGGAAGGGGGAAACAGAGATGTGAGGAAATACTACTTTACAGAAAGCGTGATGGACGGCTGGAACAGCCTCCCAGCAGAGGTGGTAGCTACAGAAACAGTAACAGGTTTCAGACACGCATGGGATAGGCACAAGGGGACATTAGTAATGGGGGGGAGAGAGATCAGTTAGGTCTGCAGTAGCTCAATAGGCAGGGACTTAGGGTAGACTGGGTGGGCCATGAGGTCCTTTTCTGTTGGCAGCTTCTATGTTTCTATATTTACAAAGTGCATTCAAAAGTTGATTACGATCCCATAAAGGGACAGGGTTTCAGAACAGGGGTCAGCTTCTGCTGACAGCTTTCAAGAATAAGATAACCTCCTGGTTAGTCCCTAAAGATGAGCCCAAGGAGGCCCCAAGTGCCGACACCTGACATCTCAAGGTGCTCAAGGCCAAACCTGTATCCACTCTGCCTGCAAAAAATCCAAACTTTGCAGAAATGTTGCTTTACAAGGCTATATATTTTCCTCTCTGGCTCAAGCTGAAAAAATGGTCCATATACTGTACAAGCATAAGCTGCAGACGTGGAATTCTTTCTGGCAGCCATCAGGGTATCCACTACCTTTCTGAAAAAAACCCTGTTTCAGGAGTCTCCTCTCAGAAGCCAGGACAAAAGCTGTATCGCCTCCAGGTCTGGATGCAGAATTGGACCTTTGAAGAGAAGGTCCCCTGAACAGGTAAGACAAAATGGTGTGTGTTGAGCTAGATTTACTAGTTTGGAGAACCACAGCCTTCTGGGCCATTCTGAAGCTATCAGAAGAAAACTTTTTCAGTATCTTATTTTGCATATGATCTTGGACCAGAAGCAGCAGAGGAGGGAAGGCATAAGCTCTGTAGAAATTCCACGTCTGTGACAGAGTGTCCACGGCCTCAGCCTGTGGGCACTTTGATTTGGCTGAAAAACAGCCGTACTTGAGCATTCTTGCTGGAAGCAAACAGGTTGATCTGTGGACGACTAAACGTTCTGCACAGAACGTTGAACACCTCTGGGCTCAGCATCCACTCCCCTGGGTGGACATTCTCATGGCTTAGCCAACTGGCCTGACTGTTCAACTCCCCCACCAAGTGAACTGCCAAAAGTGAGAGAATATTCTCCTCTACCCACAGTAGCAGATTGGTTGCTTCTCTTAGCATCTCTCTGCTCTTTGCACCTCCTTAATTGTTTATGTATGCCACCATGACTGCACTATCTGACCTTATTTTCACAGCTTTTGATGGCACCAGCTTGAGAACATTCATGAGTGCGAGGTGTACAGCCCTCACCTCCGAGATGCTTATGGGCAGGTGCTGTTCCTTCACAGACCAACATCCCTGAATGGGAAGCTGGTCCAGAATGGCACCTCAGCCCGATGAACTGGTATCAGTTGTTAGGATCAACTCTGGGGGAACTTCCAAGGAAGACCCCCTTGCTTAGGTTCTCTAAACTCACCCACCAATTCAGTGACTGTTGAAGGGGTGCGGAAATTGGAATCCAGGCCTGACAGTCCTCAGAGGTCAGGTCCCAGGCTGCCAGCAACTCGGTCTGAAGGGGTCATATGTGTAAGCGAGCTCACAGAATTAGCTCTATTGTTGCTGTCTTGAGACCCAGGATCCGTAGCAGACTGTGAGCTGAAGCCGATGACTGGCTACTCAAGCACTGAACTTCTCATATCAAGGTGTCCTTCCTGGCTGCTGAGAGGAAGTACCACTCCCAGGAGCTCCACAGTCTGAGATGGGTTGAGAGAGCTTTCCTCTCAATTCACTATCTTACTGTGGGACTCCAAAACCTCCAGAGTCCTGGACACCAATTCCCTCACCAGTGTGGCAGAAGGTGTTTAAATGAGCAAGTTGTCCAGGAAAGAGTAGACATGATGTCCCTCCTGCCGAACATGTGCTACCAGGGTAAGAGCACCTTTAAGAACACTCTGGGGGCTGTTGCCGGCACAAAGGGAAGCACTCTGTACAGGAAGTGTTGCCCCAGGATCTTGAACTTAAGGACCCTCTGATGAGACTGCCGAATGGGAATGTGAAGATATGCATCCCTCAGATCTACGAATGCTAAACAATTCCCTGGCTGGACAGCCTGGATGATTGACCGTAAGGACTCCATCTTGAAAGATGTGTGGCAAATAAAGTTGATTAGGTGTTTTAGGTCCAGAACAGGTCTGAAACCCTCTGACTTTTTTGGGATACACAAAATAAATTGAATAGAATCTCTGGCCTTGTTCGTCAGGAGGCACCAGAACAACTGCACCATCTGCCTGAGGTGATCTAATGTTTGAGACCCTGCTTGTCTCTTCACTGCATCCTTTGGTACGGAGGATGGTAGAAAACATCCCTTTGAGGCAATGGTTGTAAACTCTGTTATGTAGCCTAATGTCAAAATCTCCAGGACCCAAGCATCTGACATTATCTGGGCCCATCTTGCGTAAAAATTCAGCAGTCTTCCCAAGGGAAGGGGGGGCAGAGATGGGCCCACGTACTCTCATTGTGATGTGCTACCGCTTTGCCCTGGACCTCCATTATGTTTTCGAGCAAAGACTCTTCTGCCACTATTGCTCCTGAACCCAGAGTAGGATCCCTTATTCTTCTGGTTTCCAAAGTTCTGAAGGGGACGAAACCCTCCTCAATACTGCCTCTGTTATCTGCCTCCCTCATCTTTTGAAGTTAGATTATCTTTTGCTGTTGCTTTGATACCAGAAGGTGTCCCTTGTTATCCAGGATATCGTTCAAAATGTCATCCAGGCCTGATCCAAATAAGCCTCCCTCAAAGGCTAAATTAAATAGCTTGGTCTTCGACACTTGGTCCGCGACCCAATGCCATAGCCACTCATCTCACATGGTGTACACAATGTGATAAACGGAGTGAGCTGACATCCATAAGTTCTCCACCATGGCAGCCCCTAGAAAAGCAGAGGGCATGGATACCAGCTGTAAAATACTTAGTCCCCAGAATCTGGGTGAATGAAACTACTCATTGTCGTAACCCACAAGTTTAGTGCTCTAGCGACAATAAAGAATGCACAGGAGGTGCGCAGGATTGCTCCACTAGAGGCGAAGACTCTTCTGCACGAAGCAGCCACTCTCTTATGCGTATCCTCTAGGGCCAGAGATCCCTCAACTGGAATAGTCCTGTGCCTTACAAAGTTATGTACAGCTTTGTCAGCCGGGGTGGGGTTTCCCACTTGCAGATAGTTCCTTCCATAAAAGGAAAACACTATACCCTGGGTTTTGGCAGATATTTTCTCTGGTCCATGCCTGCCCATTCTTGTTCAATAATCTGATCATAGTGAACAAAGTTTGGAAAACACTTCAGAGCGGAGGAAGATGCAGACAGAATTGGATTCACATCTAAGGCCTCCATGGTTTGCACCTCCTTCAGCTGCAATGTCCTACAAGCCTCAGTTATAAGATAGGACAGAGATTTTGTGTCAAATAGGGGAGGGACTGAAATCCTCCTCTTGGTTTTCATCCACTCCTCTTCCTCCTCCTCCTCATCATCGGAGGAGTTATCATCAATTAACACTTTTGGGTCAGGATTTTCCCCATGATCCCTGGTATCCTCCACCTGATGCTCTGCATGGTCACGGTTTGGGTCTGCCTGCAGATCTAGGTTAGCAGACTTGTCCTGTTGTAGCGCATCTGGACGTGCTTGTGCGCCCCCCCCCCGACCTGAAGGGCCCAGCTTTGGGTCGGGTGTGTCGAAAGGGATGTCCTGCTGAATACCAGGGCTCAACAGCCCACCTAAGAGCAACAACAAAGATTTATGCAATTCTGCCTTGCCATTGCCAACCAGTAGACCGGGTGCACCCCCTCCCCCCCTCGCTCGGGGTTCCGACTGGGAGGAGGGGAACAGTGAGAGACATATTAGCTAGCTTGAGTTACACAATGGGGGCAATAGGAACCCAGCAGAGAGGGCAGCATTACCCTTCTGCAGGTCCTGCATCTTTTAAAAACTGGAGGTGGTCTTGGAAAAAAACAGCCCAAAGTACATCAAAAGGCACTGACTGGGGTCTTTTTTTAAATAATTCTTCTCTGATCCCCTACCTCTGCTGTGGAGGAAAGCCACAAAGAAAAAACAACAGACAGCTAAGAACTGAAGACTAGCTGAAAGATAGGGCAAAAATAAGCAAAAACTATCACACAATCATACATGGGATATGTCCAACTTGCTTAAGAGGAAGATTTGGGTCAAATTAGTAGGGAGATTGGCCTGCTAGTAGGGAGATTTCATAAGGTCACAAGTTTGTCCTTCAATGGCATCAAAAAATAAGAAAAAAAGCATTTAAAAACATTTAATATATTTAAATTTTGTCAAGAATAAGCACTAAAAAGAATCAACAACTAGTTGTACAAAGTTATCACTCACATTGTTCAACACTAATTTACTTTTTATTGTCCTTATCTGCCAAAAAAAAAACATGAATGGACATTTTGAACAGAATTTTACTTAAGCAGAAGATTTTGTCTCTCAGGAGGGAGGGAGGGAGTTCAGTCAAAAAACAGGAGTCTACTGCGAAAGAGAGATATCACATGTATGCACAATAGCATTCCTACCAGCCTATAGAAAAGAAAGGCTGTAGTAGGAACGATTGTGACCAGAAGAAAAGAGGAGACAAGCTGGGAACACTGCCACCAATATCTAATGCTTGGAAAAAAAACAAAAAAAAAAAACACATGATGCGTGCACACTTGTGTGTCCACGTGACAGTACGATGCTACACATGACGTCACCACGTCGGGCCACATGCCCAAACTAAGAGGTGTGAAATTTGACAGCGTTGGTGCACAGCATGGCCACTTGGCTTACAAATAAGCGCAAGCCTAACTGACAGGCTCTCAGAAATGGAGTCTGTGCAGCTCAGTAGAGCCATTAAAAGTAAAACCAGTGACCAAAGAGGAAGAGCTAAATGCAAAAAAAAACTCGAACCTGAGGGAAGAACCCCAGGCTCAGGCAAACAGACACATACAACACACACAGCCCAATAAAAAAACAAACAAATAAACAAACCAAAAAAAACCAATACCTCACACCAGAAGCACCAAGGACACATACAATGTACAATAACAGCCTCTAACAGTCTGGGGAGGGTGGGTGGTGAACTAAAATAAAAAAAAAGTACAGTTACGTGGGTTCTTATCGTAATAGTAGATCTTTTTTTTTTTTTTGGAGTGATTTTTTTTTCTCCCCCTACGTGCTCCTCGGCAACCACTCCTTCAGGCTTGCCAAGGCAGTCCTCTGAGACTCCACCTGCCTCAGATCGCAGCAGATCCCCAGGGTGACCCGGCGTAACCCTTTTCGCCGGATGGGTCCCCCTCCTCCAAGGGGAAAGGCACCAGTCGAGGGGTAAGCCAGCGCTACTATTTCTTTTAGCCCCAGGGATGCTGCTGAAGTGGGGAGCTCAGTAGGACTTTTGATGGCCTCAGAGCACCGGGCAGCCGTCATCCGGCTACCGTGAAGCGGTATTTCCGCTTTTCTGGTTATTCCCTCCTCTCCACCAGGGGCCGCTGCAGCGCGACAAGCTCCCACTACCCACCCCCAGGAGAGGAGAGCAGTCCTACGGACGCTCGATCCTCTCCTGCCCCTGCCAGCCCCCAACAACCTGAGTCAGTTCCCGAACTCAGGTCGCCAGCGTGGGCTGAGGTAAGGCGCCGGCGCCTCAACCCTCTGCGCCACTGGGCTGCAGAGACAGTAGATCTTTGAGAGACTCTCCTACAGCAGGTCGCACATCTAGGAACATCCAGCCACAGGCACTGAATCCTGACAGGGGATTTCACCGGTAGTCAACCTGGGACCGCCCACAATGAGGTCACGTGCTGTGCTATAGGGTATATAAGTGTGGGCGGTCCCAGAGCCTCCTCTGTTCTTTTCCCTTTGGAGACTGAGTGCCACTTGAACTTTGTGGTAGGTCTCCGAGGGGAACCAAGGAGGAAGAAGGAGCACCCTGCATTCATAGGAGCAGGAACTAGTCTCCCCGCTAGAGTGGGAGTTTCCAATACGAGACAAGGGGAAAGGAGGGAGGGATGGCTTGACCTGCTGCACGGGATTCCCTTGAAGATCTACTGTTATGGTAAGTACCTATGTAACTGTATTATCTTCTTCAATGATATATCTTGCAGCAGGTCACACATCTAGGAACGAATCCCTAGCAGTTGGGAGGAGACGGGTGGTGGATTTAAGATAAGAGACCCTGGATAAATGCATGACCAAAGTTGGCCCCTTTTTTGGAAATTATGTCCAGGCTGTAATGTTTGGTAAAAGTATGGACTTTCATCCAGGTAGCCACTTCGCAATCTCAGCGCTGAGACTTCTTCAAAGCAAGCTACTGAAGTAGCCATCCCCAGTGTAGAAGGCAGTTTCTCTACTCCAAGAAGTTTTCTGCTATATTTTTTATAACAAAATATAATGCAGCTGGCCTGCCATCTGGACAGGCACTGCTTATAGAAACTGGATTGGCCTCTTTACCTGGGGCAAAGGAAATGAGAAGCAGCCCTGTCTTGCACATCTCTTTGGTACGAGAGAGATAGTATCTCAATATTTTATTAACATCTAAGGTGTGGAGCAATGCTTCCTCTGGATTGGCATGCTCCATGTACTACACCGGTAGTTGAATCATGCCAGCCCCCTACATCTGCAATTTGATGAGCACACTCTGAATTAGAGGGAACAGAGGAAATGCATAAAGAAACCTCCTGTTCCAGGAGTGGGACAATGCATCTCGCCAGAAAACTCAAGGCCCTGGATCTAGCGAGCAAAAACTGGGCAGTTTTGCACTGAGTGGGGACGCAAAAAGGTCCAACTTTGGACGACCCCTTCTGTCAAACAAGTCTTTTGCGATGGATGAGAGGAGCTCCCATTCGTGCATGCTGGACTGAGTCCGGCTGAGGCTGTCCACCAGAGTCTTTAACACATCTGGGACGTGGACCGCTGAGAGTGTCAGACAGTGATCCAGTGCCCAGTACCACACTCTCATGGCCTCCCTGCATAGGGAGTACGAATGAGTCCCCCCCGTTTGCTGATGTAGCAGAGTACACTCAGGTTGTCCAACTGCACCAGCATCTGACCTAGGGCAAGGTGTTCTTAAAAGGCCTGCATGGCGTACAGCACCACCCTCATCTCTACGACACTGATATGTAGGGAGGCTTCCAACTAGGACCAAAAGCCCTGGGTCTGAAAGGGACCCAGGTGTGTTCCCCAGCCCAGGCCTGAGGCATCCACTGTGAGGATCTGCGGTGGGGAGGAGATCTGGAATGGGACAACTTGAGGCAGATTCAAGGGGTCCATCCACCACTGCAGAACCTTGCGGACTAGGGAAGAGACCATGACTGGGCAATTCAACTTGTCCACGCACTGGTCTCACTGTACCTGGAGGGTCCACTGGAGAATACACATACAGTGCCTTCAGAAAGTATTCGCCTCCCCCCCCTTGGATTTTGTCACATTTTGTGATGTTGCAAACTCAAATTAAAATACATTTATATGGGATTTTTTGTCACGTATCTACACAAATTATAATGTCAAAGTAGAATGAAACTTCTGGAATTTTTTGCAAATGTAACTTAAAATAAAAACCTGAAATGTCTTGATTTGATAAGTATTCACCCCCTTTGCTATGACTCTCCAAATTGAGCTCAGGTGCATCCAATTTCCTTGTGAGATCACTCAAAAACTTGAATGGAGTCCACCTTGGTCAGTTCAAATGGTTGACATGATTTCAGAGGAAATACACCTGTCTATAGAAGGTCCCACTGTTGACAGTGCATGTCAGAGCAGAAACTCTACCATGAAGACCAAGGAGCTGTCCGTAGAACTCCATGATAGAACTGTGAGGAGGCACAGATCTGGGGAGGGGTATAAAAACATTTCTAGGGTGTTGAAAGTTCCCAGGAGCACAGTCAAGTCCATCATTAGGAAATGGAAAGTTTATGGAACCACCCAGTCTCTTCTTAGAGCAGGCCGTCCTCCCAAACCGAGCAACTGTGCAAGAAGGACCTTGGTCAGGGAGGTGACCAAGAACCCAATGACCACCCTGACAGAACTACAGAGTTCCATGGCTGAGATGGGAGAACCTGTCCAGAGGACAGCAATCTCTGCAGCACTTCACAGATGTAGCCTCTATGGGAGAGTGACTAGACTGGAAGCCACTCCTGAGAAAAGGTCACATAATAGCATGCCTGGAGATTGCAAGAAGGCACGTGGCAGACTCTGAGACCATGTGGCAAAAGATTCTCTCGTCTGATGAAACAAATATTGAACTCTTTGGCCTGAATGCAAAGCGTTATGCCTGGCGCAAACAGAACACAGCTCATCACCCATGTAACACCATCCCTACCATGAAGCATGGTGGTGGCATCATCATGTTATGGGGATGCTTTTCAGTGGCAGGGACTGGGGCACTTGTCAGGACAGAGGGAACAATGAGTGGAGCCAAATACAGGCACATCCTTGAGGAGAACCTGCATCAGTCTGCAATAGACCTTGGACTGGGGTGAAGATTTACGTTCCAACAGGACAACGACCACAAGCATACAGCCAAAGCAACACTGGAGTGGCTTCAGAACAAGAAGGTGAATGTCCTTGAGAGGCCCAGCCAAAGCCTAGACCTGAATCCCATTGAGAATCTGTGGAAAGACTTAAAGATTGTGGTTCACCGATGCTCCCCATCCAACTTGACAGAGCTTGAGCAAATCTGCATGGAAGAATAGGCAAAAATCCCCAAATCCAGATGTGCAAAGCTGATACAGACATACCCAAGAAGACTCAAAGCTGTAATTGCTGCCAAAGGCGCTTCTACAAAGTACTGACTCAGGAGGGTGAATACTCAAGTAAACAAGATATTTCAGTTTTTAATGTTTCATAAATTTTTGTTACACAATAAAAGTATTTTTGCCCCTTTAAATCATTGAGTATGCTGTGTGAATCAAGGGGGAAAGAAATTATTTCAATGCATTAAAAATTCTGGTAGTAACACAACAAAATGTTACAAGATCCAAGGGGGGTGAATGTTTTCTGAAGGCACTGTATGGAGTCTGGCTAGTGGAACAGTGGATATGGCAGCTGCCATCAGGCCCAGTAATCTCAGGTACACCCTGGCAGGAATATAGCAACTTTGAGTGACTTCCTGAGCTTGGGCTAAAAGGCACTCTGTCCTGTTCTGAGGCAGGAAGGCCTTCCCCTGTGCCGAGTCCAGAACTGCCCCTATATATTGCAGTCTTTGGGATGGTACTGGAGCCAACTTGTGCAGACTGACAGTAATGTCCAGGGAGTGGAAAAGCTGGAGAGTTCGCTCCAGAGCCAGCAAAAGCTGTTCCCTGGATGGGGTCTTTAAGAGCCAATCGTCCAGATAGGGAAAACATACAGTCCCTCCCTTCTGAAAGCTGCTGCTACCGCTGCTAAGCACTTGGCGCTTAGGATAGTTCAAAGGGCAGCACCTTGAACTGAGAATGCTCGCCCTGGAAGGCAAAGCGGAGAACTAAGCGTCCTGCATGTCCAGAGAGCAGAGCCAATCCCATGTTTTGAGGAGGGGCATCAGGCCTGGCAAAGTTATCATCTGGAACACTTTGTACTGGACATACAGATTGAGGTCCTTTAAGTCTAGAATGGGCCTCAGATCACCGGTCTTTTTGGGTACTAGGAAAACCCTGGAATGGAATCCATTGTTTCTGTGACACCTTGGCTCGACAGCCAGCTTGTGCAGAAGGGACTATACCTTTGCCGGGAGAACGGAACGGTTAAGCAGGGGTGGGGGGGGGTAACTGGAGGGTGCTCGAGGAGCTCCAGTGTGTGCCCTTTCTCTATGATCTGCAGAATCCTAATGTCAGTGGTTATGGTTCCCCATTGATTCAAATGGAGGGAGAACCAGCTTCTGACCACCGCCTTCTGCTCCGGGACCAGAGGAGGAGGGTCCAGTAAGGAGTCAAGTGGAGGTGGAGCCAGCCACTGGGGATGGTCTGTCATTTCTGGGGAGCTTGGCAGCAGCTCCCACACTGGAGGGGGTGGTCAAGGCAGCCGGGGCTCTGCATTTCCCTTGGAGTCGGAAGGCCATGCCGGGCCTACTGTGCACTTTGCGAAAGGGAGGGTGCCATCTACCCCTCGGTTAGGTATGGTAGAGGGAATGGAAAAACTTGAGGGCCCTGCCTGAGGATTACAGATCATTCATGATATCCTGGGCATCAGGGTCAAATAGCTTGGTGCCATTAAAAGGGACACTGAGCACCTGTTGCTGGACATCAACAGCTAACCTGGATACTCTGAGCCAAGAGTGCCTATGTATGCATATGCCCATGGCGTCCACCGTGGCAATGGTGTCGGCCATATCATAGAGGGTCCTGAGGAGGTGCTTGCTAACATCTTCAGCTGCTTGGAGGTACTCTTTATCTGGGGGATTGAAACTAGGGTGCTTAGGCACCTCAGACCTGTCACGAGTGCCTTGATGACAACTGAATCGGTTTCAGGCTGGGCAGCATAGCAGGCGAGCCCGGGGTCGGGGGCATGTCAGAGTTTATCTGCCCTGTAAGGCATGGGTGGTACCATGTCTAGTCTGTGCCGGGCTGCTGTGGCCATATTCCTCAGAGCAGCAAGGACTGAAGGAATGATTTTTTGGGGAGATTCAGGGATCTCAAGGAAGTCCACCATCTCCTTTCTGGTGGCATTCTCTTCCTTAGTCTGGAAGCCCAAAGGCTGAGGACAGCTGCTTCACCACAACTAAAAATGAGAGGTCCTCAGCAGGAGACCTAGGAATTTGGTTCACTGAGTCCTCACTGACAGAAGAGGTGGTAGATCTGTCAGAAAGTAGGATCTCTTCCTTTTCTTCTTCCTCATCATCAAAATGAATGGGGTCTGGGTGGTACTCCGCCTCAACACTGACCTCTTCCAAATCAGAGTCTGGGGTTGGATGAGCTGATGACAGCCCACAGGGGGCTTCCCGGGTCAGGCGAGCAGGTGTCAACGATTAAGCTGCCATCGATGGCGTCAGTAAAGGGGTCTGCTGCACAATCACATTAGTGAATTTGAGCAGGACTTCATTCAAGTAGATGGTGGTCATTGGCAGAGGGTTCGATGGCACAAGTGTCGTCGACCCGCCTGCTGGATCCCAAGAACCCAACGAGCCTGTAGCCCAGGATGGAGAAGGGGCAGGTCTTGATGGGAGAGTCATCGATGATGAACCTTTCATTGACAAAGAAAGAGCCACTGACCCGGTGGTCGACGGCTGCCCACCCTGAGAATCGGGCAGAGGTACTGTCGGTATGGGTCTGGTAGGCACAGAGACCTGGACAGCAGTTTACCTTGTTGGCTGATCCTCCTGAAGAAGGAGAAGAGGCCAACAGGGAACAAGATCGACAACGGGGGGAGCAGTCGCAATCTCTGTCTTTTTATGACTTTTCCCTGAGGATTTGTCTCAGGCCTTGGAGGCCTGGGAATTGGACAATCCGGTTAGCAACTGAGAGGCCGGGACCCCTGCCTGGAACTGGCTACCTGTTGATTCTTTGTGTCACCTGAGGGTTGTTTGGTTAAACTTCTGGCACAGCTCACAGTCAGGAACTTCGTGTTCAGGCCCAAGACAGCAGACACAGAGAGAGAATGTTCATCTGTGGAGGCAATCTTCTCCACAGTGGCAGCGACGGAAGAGAGAGGTAGGAGGATCAACTCAAGACATAAACAAGCTAATCTCTTCAAAAACAGAGATTCAGAAAAATATTCAAGAAAAAGCCATAGGCAAAAAAATGGCACCATTATAGTAAGACTTCATGAAGAGACCCATACAAGCGAAGTCGACAGTGGGAAAGAACTAAGAAGGGAGTGGGGCCACTCACGCCTTTATAGGGTTGGTGA
This sequence comes from Neoceratodus forsteri, assembly GCA_016271365.2. Taxonomy (NCBI): domain Eukaryota; kingdom Metazoa; phylum Chordata; order Ceratodontiformes; family Ceratodontidae; genus Neoceratodus; species Neoceratodus forsteri. The sequence continues at coordinate 705,096,295 of CM057459.1, read as the reverse complement.
CACTAAAGGATGTTGATGGCATAGGCGGCCCCAGTTGTACTGCTGAAAATCTTCTGTGTGGATTCCCCTTCACCAACGGTGAAGTTCCTACAGTGTGACCTGATGACTGAGATAACCTCAATGAAGATACCCTGTTTTTATGAAAAACTAAGTAAGGCTGCTAACACATCAGGGCCTGTAATTCAGAAATGCATCTTGCAGACGTGATCACCACTAAGAATAGGGTTTTCCATGATAGGTATTGCAGCTCACATGTGGTCGCAGGCTCGAATGGGGGAAGAGAGAGACTTTCTCCAATAGGATGTTTAGGTCACACAGAGGTAGGGGGTTTCTCACCGGTAGCTTAAGGTGTAGTACACCCCTTAAAAAGGACTTCCTGAGCTGTAATTGGGTCAGGGGGTGGTCAGCAACTGCGACATGGAAGGTGGATATCGCCGATAAGTGTACTTTCAGGGAAGAGTACTTTAAACTGGCACCTGAAAGCGACAGCAGGTAGTCTAGGCAAGGATTTGTTACGGAGGGCAGGTATATGGGTGCACCTTGATCAGATGCCCACAATGCAAAACACTTTCACTTCATAGAGTATGAAGCCCTGGTTGATGGTTTTTGGGCTGCTCGCAGGACTTCGCCAACCTGGGGCAAGACCCAAACCCTTGCCAGGGTTACATCCTCAGAAGCCATGCATGCAGATGAAGTGAGTGGAGGTTGGGAAGTACCAGGGTTCCCCGAGCCTGTGTGAGTAGGAGTGGAGAGATGGGGAAGGGAATGGGATCTTGAACTGCTGTTGTAGCAGGGGGAACCATACCTGTCAAGGCCAGAGAGAGGCTATGAGGATCACGGTTGCATGATCCTGGAGCAGTCCGAATAGCACTCTCTGTATAAGTGGGAATGGAAGGAAGGCATAAAGAAATCTTCCCATCCAGGACAGTAATAAAGTGTCTAGCCAGACAATTCCAGATCCGGGCTCTAGTGAGCAGCATCGTGGCAATTTTGCTTTGTGGGGGAGGCGAAGAGGACTATTTCTGGGCATCCCCAATGGTCAAAGAGAACTTCAGCAACTGACTGAAGGAGCTCCATTCATGTGTGCAGGTTTTGGAGCGACTGAGAGCGTCTGCTACTATGTCTGTGTTGCCTGGAATGTGTATAGCAATAAGGTGTAATCCGTGTTCAATCTCCCAGTACCAGACTCTCATCACTTCCCTGCATAGCGGGTATGAGTGGGTGCCCCCATTTGTTCAGATAGTGGACCACTGTATTGTTGTCCGTCTGTACCAAAAGGTTGCCCAACAGTAGTAGATCTTGAAAGGCTTGTAAGGCATAGAGAACTGCCCGCATCTCCAGAATGTTGATGTGAAGATGGATCTCCGCAGGATGCCATATACCTTGGGTCTGCACGGTGTCTAGATGGAATCCCCAACCCTGTGCAGAGATATCTGTGGTCAGGATTTATCCAAAAAGCAGCGTCACCTGCTCCTCACATAGACTATGCTCAACGCACTGAAATAAAGGATAAATTCTCCATTTATTTGCTGTATAATAAGGTTCACTGGTTGAGGCTAGCCGCCCACTGCGGCACACCACTCTCTATTCAAGTGCAGGATCTTACCTTTTGGAGCTGTGGTAAGGATTTGCTGTGGACTGGGGATATGAAAGGGGACCCCCATAATAAATTGTCTAAGGTCATCCACCACTGGAGAACTCTTCCCGCTGGGGTTGAGACCATGACATCTGTGTCCAGATCATCTGTCTTCCGGGCCCACTGTACTCAGAGTCCATTGTAGGATGCACATATGCAAACAGGCATGGGGTACCGTGAGTATTGCTGCAGCCATGTGGCTCAGTAACCTGAGGTAGCAGCACGCTGTGACATACTTGCTATTGCTGATGTGGGACGCCAGGATGACGAGCTTTTCCACCCAATCCAGAGGCGGGAATGCAGATCCTATGGAAGTATCTAGTATGGCCCAAATGTACTGGAGACATTGACAGAAGTCTATCTTGAACTTTGAAATATTGACCATTATGCCCAGGGAGGAAAACAGCGCAAGTGTTTGGGAGAAGGTTGCTGCTAATTGGTTTTTTGAAGAGGCCTTCAGCCAGGAGCTAGTCGTTCAGGCAAGGGAAGACATAGTGCCCTGCCCTCTGAAAGGCCAAAGACAGCTCAAAGGGAACTGCATGAACCTGATAGTGGTGACACCTGAATGAGAAGTGGAGATATTTTCTGTGAGTTGGGTGTATCATTATATGTAGGTATGCATCCTTCATGTCTAGCGAGCAGAGCAGGTCCCCCTTGTTCAGCAAGGGGAGGATGGTTGGTAGGGTAACCATCCTGAATTTACGAACATACAAAATTTGCCAGCAGATAAAGGCCTAGTGGTCTAACAAGTCTGCTCGAATGTGTGCAGCTAGCACCCCTTATCTCTGCAGCTGCCCCTCCTCCCACTCACCCCCCATGCCTAGCCATGTCCCAGCCCCTTCTGAAGCGGCCCACTGTTCTACTGGATACCACTTCCGCTGGTAACGAATTTCACTCAGCTACCACCCTCTCCATAAAAAAGTGTTTCCTCATCTCCCTCCTGAACCTTCCTCATTTCCGTCTCATATCACGGCCCTGAGTGTCTCTCCCCAACCTTACTCTGAACAGCCCTTCCGTACCTGTCTTGTTTATTTTTTCATGTACTTAAAGGTTTCAATCATACCCCACCCACCGTCCCTCCTCTCCTCCAGCAAGTACATGTTCAACTCCCCCAGCCTCCTCTCGTATGGTTAAGTCCTCAGCCCCTGAATCGTCTTTGTCGCCCTGCGCTGCACCCCCTCCAGTAACTTAATGTCCCTCTTCTGATATGGGCACCAGTAATGCATACAGTACTCCAGGTGCGGTCTAACTAATGATCTATACAATGGTAGAATCACCTCCCCCCTCCTCGAGGATATACCCCTTGCTATGCAACACAGCATTTTGTTGGCTTTTGCAGCTGCCTTCCTACATTGTGCTGAGTTCTTCATTGACCCCGTAATGAGCACCCCCAGATTCTTCTCCTCCTCTATCTCGGCTAGCTGCACTCCCCCCAGCTGGTAACTCCTCCTTGGGGTTTTCATCCCAAAATGCAGCACCTTGTACTTTTTGGCAATTTCTTGTATCGTAAGAAAATATTAAATTGCCTGTCTAGAACCAGCCCAGGGTTCAATTTTAACATTGTTTTACTAGCCAAAAACCTAGTGCAAATTAGCCAGAGCTAGTGCAGCTAACCCTCTACTTGTCCGTCTTGACTAGTGCAGGTTTTCCATGGCAGTTAATGAAGTTAAAAATATCCCTACTTTACCAGCCTCTAGTCCTTGGGCTGATCTCTCTCAGTGTTGCAGATGGCCTGGTGTGATTAACATCTCATAAACAGCTGCAATTATCTGGCAGTTTAAGAAGGGGACCCCATAAAAGGCTCAATACGAGTAATTATCATGCCACTGATAGGACTTTCGGCTAGAGTACAGGGTGTGAGCAACGGTAGAAGCTGTTAAGTCACTAGCTTCCAGTTTTATGAATGTGTCTCTATCTGATCATTTGTCCCACATTATTATGAACAGTGCCCCTCATTTCCCTATATTTTGAGTGTCTGTATCCAACATTTCAGTAAAAGAATACAAAGAGGCTTACAGGGTCTGCTCTGCAGGTGGTGGGGTTTTTTTTTGGTTTGTTTTTTAGTCTTTGGTAACAGGGTAAGGCCCACTAGGCACAAGTGCCTGTTTTCAGTGGTGACCTGGGGTGGTTCAGTGACTTGTTCCGAGTCACACAGTATGCAAGTGGAGGTTGTAGGAATCAAACCCAGGTCTGCTGGATGTACCAAACTCATTCACAGCTCATTATTCTAACCTCTAGGCTATACTGCCAGCCCCAGCTCACCATAGCTGCTCCCTCTCCCCTTCAAATCTCTCAACTCTGTACTTTCCCTACATTTTCCTATATTTGAGAGTCTGTATCCAACATTTCAGTGATAAACCCACCACCTGCAGAGCAGACCCTGTATGCCTCTTTGTATTCTCTCACTGAAATGTTGGATACAGACTCAAAAAATAGGGAAATGAGGGGCACTGGACTTAATAATGTGGGACAAATTATCAGATAGAGACACATTCAGAAAACTGGAAGCTAGTGACTTAAAATCTTCTGCCCTTGCTCACATACTGGACTCTCCTGGTTTGTATTTCTGTACCACAGCTTTGTAACCTCCCGGAGCGTGCCTGAAAATAGTCACTTCTGTGGCTAGTGCACCTAACCTGGTTAACAAAAACAAATAAAATAAAAATGCTAAGAGGTATACAGGGTCTGCTCTGCAAGTGGTGGGTTTTATCCTCGCCGTAGCTGCTCCCTCTCCACTCCAAATTTAATTTATTTATTGACAGATCGGAATTACAAACCTTTACGTCAGAGACTCCTTTACAAAGGCTCCACGTCATGGAAGTACAAAACAAGAGAAACTGACAATACAATGAAAGGAATTACAAATGAATGCAGAGGGTAAAACAACCCAGAGTCAAGTATGGTACAAAGGTAATGAGCAATACATTGAAAGGTATTTCATCTGAATACGGAGGGTAAAACAACCCAGAGTCAAGCATGGTACAAAGGTTTCAAGCAAATTAAGTTAGTGCTTACATTCAAGTTTCAAGGATGATACAAGGTTTCCTAAGCCAATAAAACAGATACATAAGATAAATGCACAATACAGCAGAAGAATCAATCAGAGTAGAGGAAGAGGACAGAGGAGGGCAGAAGGCACAGAGGTTTGACTTGGCACACCAGTAAAAGAGGGACGACTATGTGAGTGGACAGCTCAGGACAGCTCGGGGCAGTCACAGGTACTGGCAGTGAGTAGCTGCTCTCCGAGTCTGAGTTTGAAATTACCAAGGTTCTGGACAGATGAGGTATCAAGGAGCAGATCATTTAGCCAGAGTGCAGCTCTATAGTGGAAGGCACGTTGCCCCAAGAACATTCTGCAGAATGGCACAAGCAATGTGGCTTTGGGTGAACCTCTAGTATTCCTTGTGGGTGGTGCATGTTGAATGAGGTTAAGGAGCCTGGTGGGAGATTGACTATTGACAATCTTCCTGGCAAGGAGGCAGGTGTGGTATTTCAGACGGCCCTCAAAGTTGAGTCAGTTGGAGAGCTGATAAAGGTTACAGACATGAGTCATCCTATCACACCCTGTAACAAGACGACAGGCCCTATTCAGGGTGACCATAATTCTGCGAAGTGCGGTATTGTCAGTCGCGCCATAGAAGATGATTCCGTAATCCAATAGGGAAAGTACAGCGGCAGTAACCACTAGATGGAGGGCTGCAGGAGACATACACCATTTGTTCCTGCAAAGGAGACCAATTCTGGCATTTATTAATTTATTGAAAGATTTCACCAGGAAGGCATGCTGAGCAACAAGTTGCTCATCTCCCGGTGCAACCTGGGGGTAGGGGATCATGAGGATAGTGTACAGAGATTTGGTATACAATTTGATTACATTCAATAAAGTGAGCAGACTATACAGAAATACTGAAAAGGAGGAATGCTAACAGGTATGAACTAAATGGATACAATCAAACACTTGGTGGGACATAGCTTTGTAGTTAGAAAATGGCTGGATAGAAGACAAGGAGGTTGAACTAAGGCAAGATTGCGAGGACAGACACAGATGGAACAAAATTTGCAAGGTGTAACAAAAAGTGCAAGGTTGATTATAAGTGCATTAGAGATTGGTGTCAGCCAATAACTACAGCTGGGGGTGGAGGGTTGGGGGCATATAGGCAGAGAGCAGGGGGGTGGAAAGTGGTGGATTTGGAGGAGGGGAAGGCAAGGGGTGGAGGAGAAGGGTCTGCCAGGACCCGAACCCTTCAGAATGCTGGGGACCCTGCCTGCACCAGGCGGGGGTCAAGCATGAACACGAGAGAAGCAGTTTGTAGGCAGTGGAGTTAGAGCATGTCAGGAAGGAAGAGAGGGGGAAGAGAAGGGTCTGCCGGGCATGGCCCCTCCAGTATGCTCTGGACCCTGCCTGCACAAGGTAGAGGTAGAGGCAGAGCACGACAGAAGGGAAGCAGGCTGTAGGCAGCAAAGATAGAGCATGACAGGAGGGAAGTAGGCAGTGATGGGAAGTAGGATTCAGAATGACCAAGAGAGAGGGAGGTGGGAGAGAAAAGGGTCCGAGACCCAGCCCTTTCAGGAAAGAATGGGGTGGAAGTAGGAGGTGAGGAAGGTGTTTGCCTAGGTTCTGGACCCGTCCAGGATGCAGAGAATCCTGCCAGGGGCCTAGGCCAGGCAACAGCGAGTGGACAGTGAGGGTAAGGTGGTGTACACAAGAGGGAAAGGGGGTGTGGGAGTAAAGTGGAAAGGAAGGGGTACTTGGGGGAGGATGTAGGGAGAGGATTTTGCAAGAAAGAGGTGGGCGTGAAGCTGAACCAGGCCCCTAGTTGTACCTCTACACAAATCATACGTCAGTCTAGCAGAGCAAGGTTCCTCTATGATGGCATCCTCAGTGGAGACCAAGAAGAATGCTGAAGACATCCACAAGGGAGACCCACAAACGGGTGGCAAGGGACACCACAGGGGGAGGAAACAGCTTCTGATAGGGGACTTAATTGTTAGGGGAGTAGAACTGGGGAAGGGAGAGGAGAGAAAAGTAAGGTGCATGCCTGCTTGGTGCCATGGCTTGGAGGGACAAGAAGCGAATCCTCATGACTGCAGAAGCAGCATCACAGGAGAGGGAACTAGTTATCACTGTCCACCTTGGGACAAATGACCTAGCTAGGCATGGAATCAATGCAGTGCAGGATGAATCTGTGGAGTTGGGGAGGGGCCTCAGACAGGTAGCAAGCACGGTTACCTTCTCAGAGGTGCTGCCAGTCCATGGCAGGGGTGAGGCTAGGGTACTGCACACCAAGCAGTTTAATGAATGGTTGCAAAACTGGTGCAGAACACAGGGCTTTGGCTTCATTGGGGACTGGTGGTACACCTGGAGAGATGAAGGTCTATACTGGCACGATGGTCTGCATCTGTCTATGAAGGGAACCAAGCTCCTAAGTGACAGGTTTAAATGCTTCCTTGGCAAGCTTTTAAACTAGCCAGTGGGGGAGGTGCAGATAAAAGGCAGGAAATGTCATGCCTCCCCCAACAAAACATGGCAGGTAGTAAGGTAAACACTAAGGTACAGAGCTCAACAGAGGGCAGGACAGGGGTAAATGGAAAAATAGACATGGGCAACAAGAGCAGGGATGGGGGGAAAAGGATAAAGCCAACATTAAATGGAGGGCAATGAGTACCAATGCCCATAGTCTGGGAAACAAGCTTCCTGTGCTAGTAGCCCTGATGGAAGATGAAAAATTGGATACTGTGGCAGTCACGGAAACATGGTACATGGAGAACCATGACTGAGATGTCAACATACCGGGGTACACAGTCTACAGAAGGGACAGGGAGGGTAAAAGAGGAGGTGGAGTAGCTCTGTACATAAGGGAAGGGATCAAAGCTACAGAACTAAAAAGTAAAGGGGGAGGACAAGAGGCACTCTGGGTCACCTTGGAGACAGGGAATGGCATCACAATCCGCACAGAGGTTGTATATAGTCCCCCGTCTCAAGGGGAAGAAATGGAAAAGAAAATGATAGAGGACATTCTCTAAATGGCTGAAAAGGAGATACTGTTGATGGGGACCTGAATATGCCAGATGTTAACTGGATGACATGCAGCCACATCCAAAAGGGCAGGTTTTCGATGCCCTCGCAGGCGAAGACCTTAGACAGCTAGTGTTGGAAGCCACTCGGGAGGGAGCAATACTAGACCTGGTATTCTCAAATGGAGAGAGGATCACAAATTTAGAAGTTAGTAGACATCTGGGAACAAGCGACCAGTGCACAGTGTGCTTCACAATAAGCAGAACCATGGAGACAAGCCATACAAAAACAAGGATACTGGACTTTAGAAGGGCCAACTTTGGCAAAATGGGTGAATACCTGAGGAATGCACTAGCAAATGGCCAAATAGGAGGGGTGGAAGAACAATGGAGAAAAATCACAACTGCTATCATAGAAGCAACAAGCCTTTGTGTGAAACAAATAAAGAGAACAAAGCGGAGTAAAAAAACACTATGGTTCTCAAAAGAGGTGGCAGGGAAGAGTAAGGAGAAAAAGGCTGCATTCAAAAAGTATAAGGAATCACAGAAGGAGCACGACAGGGAACTGTATCAATTAAAGCAGAAAGAAGTGGGAAGGGCAGTCAGAATAGCAAAGGCCCAAACTGAGGAAAAAACAGCCAACTCAGTTAAGAAGGGGAATAAAACCTTTTATAGGTACATTAGGGAGCGTAGAAAGGTTAAGGGAGGAATAGTGAAGATTAATAAAGGAGAGGAGAGGTGGCCAGAGGAAGACAATGAAAAGGCAGAGATACTGAATGAATGAATACTTTTGCTCAGTATTCACAAAAGAAGATGAGGAGGAGTTACCTAAACCAGACAATAGAAGCACTCTGGGTAGGGGGGTTGACACCAGTCCATTTACAGAAGAAAGAGTCCTGAAAGAACTCCTAAAACTCAAGGTAGACAAAGCAATGGGGCCTAACAGGATTCACCCCAGAATCCTAAAAGAGCTAAGGGAGGACATAGTGACACCACTGACCACACTTTTTAACAAATCATGGGAGGATGGGGTGGTACCTGAGGACTGCAGGAGGGCAGATGTGATTCCCCTTCACAAAAGTGGGAGCAAGGCAGAAGCAGGAAACTACAGACCTGTAAGTTTGACCTCAGTGGTAGGGAAAATGATGGAATCACTTCTGAAAGAAAGAACTGTTCAGTACCTAGAGGCCAGCGGGGCACAGGACCCAAAGCAGCATGGATTTACAGCAGGAAGGTCATGTCAGACGAATCTAATTGATTTCTTTGACTGGGTGACCAAAGTAATAGACCAGGGAGGGGCTGTGGATATGGCCTACCTAGACTTTAGCAAGGCATTTGACACAGTCCTGCACAAAAGACTAATAATCAAGTTAGCCAAGCGTGGCAGTGGGTTCCAGGGTGGTAGCCTGGGTAGAAAACTGGATGCACAACAGGACACAGAAGGTAATAGTGAATGGAACACATTCCGAAGAAAGGGGGGTTACTAGTGGAGTACCTCAAGGCTCAGTACTGGGTCCAGTCCTCTAACATCTTTATAGGTGACACTGCAGAGGGTCTGGAGGGAAAGGTATGCCTCTTTGCAGATGACACAAAGATCTGTAACAGAACTGATACACAAGGGGGGTAGAAAGGATGAGAAGGGACTTGGCAAGGTTGGAGGAATGGTCAGACATACGGCAACTTAGATTCAATGCAAAGAAGTGCAAAGTAATGCAGCTGGGAAACAAAAACCCAGGAGAAGAGTACACAATAGCAGGGGAGGTACTAACAACAACAAAATTAGAAAGAGACTTGGGGGTAGTCATATCAGATGACCTAAAGGTGGGTAAGCAAGGTGAGAAGTCAGTAAGGAGAGCCGTGGGATACTGGGATGCATAGGAAGAGGCATCACAGGTAGAAAAAGGGAAGTGGTTATCCCTCTGTACAGACAGTTGGTGAGAACCCATCTGGAATACTGTGTGCAATTTTGGAGACCCCATCTATGCAAGGACACAGACAGGATGGAAGCAGTCCAAAGGAGGGCAACTAAAATGGTGCAGGGTCTGCATCAGAAACCATATGAAGAGAGACTGAGAGAGCTTAATATGTATACCCTTGATGAAAGGAGGGACGGGGGGACATGACAGAAACTTTTAAGTACCTCAAGGGAATCAAAAAAGTCCAGGAGGGTAGCATCTTTCAGAAAATGAGATGTTCAAGAACAAGGGGGCACAATTTAAAGATAGAGGGGGGACGGCTCAGGGGTAATGTGAGGACATTTTTTTTCACAGAGAGAGTGGTGGATGCATGGAACCGCCTTCCTGGGGAGGCTGTTGGGTCTAAAACAGTGGGGGAATTCAAACATGCATTGGGGAAGAAATAAGGCAATTGTAGTGGGGGTTGCAGGAAGTAGGCTGTTGGTTAACTAGAATCTGCAGCTTATCCAACAGAAAGGGAAATGGGCAGACTGGGTGGGCCAAGTGGTCCTTATCTGCTGTCAAAGTCTATGTTTCATAGGGGAACAAGTTAAGGAGGATTGTAGCAGGAGCAGCTAGAAGAGAGAAAGTTATGTAAGGCAGAGGCAAGGGAGTGGAAGGAGAAGGAGTGGTGTCGTATTTGAGGTGGGAGGGAGTTCCACATTTTGGGGAAACGATGGGAGAAGCCTGATTGGCCAATGAGGGTGGTATGGAGAGGGACTAGCAGGGTGCGAGTCTCTGAGGATCTGAGGGAGTGGGAGGAAAGCAGGAGGCATTTGCGGCAGAGTTAAGACGATGGATATGTTCATGGTAGTTTGGTGAGGAGTCAAGGGTAACACCCAGATATTTAAAAGAAGTCACTTGTTCTAGCTGTGAGTTTTGACAGTTAAGTATGCACAGTGGGGTGCCCCTGTATTTGTTTTGACAATGAGTGAAGATCATAGACTGTTTTTTAGTAATTTAACACTAGTTTAATGGCAGAGAACCATGTCTACGTTTCAAAGAAAAGACTCTGGAGGGCAAGCTGAAGGGGGGAGGTCACAGTGACTGCAGAAGAGAACTGCATCATCCGCGAATAGAAGTCTTTGGCCACAACATGCTTTTGGGAGAGAATTTAGAAAGAAGCCAAAGAGAAGTGGCCCTAGTATGGATGGGGGACATCAGAGCGAACCAGCAATCTCTCAGATGGCGTGGACTTTATTTTGACATACTGTGATCTACCACTTAGGTAGCCCTCGAACCAGGAGATGGGTTCAGAAGCAAGACCCAGAGCAAGGAGAGCCTCTAGTAGGAGAGGGAGATAAACCGGGTCGAACGCTTCAGTCACGTCTATGTACACAGATCCAACTAGGTGTTCATGGTCTCACGGTCTAGGGCTTTGTGTAGGAAGGTGGTGTATTCCAGCAGTGAAGCTGAGGTGCTGTGCCCCTCCCTGAATCCCTGCTGTTTTTTGCAAAGGAGGTTATATTCAGTCAGATTGCCAGTGGGCTAGTCTGAGACGATTTTCTCCAGGGCCTTGGTGGGGGGGATAGGGATGGGGCAGTAGTTATTTGGAGAGGTGCGGTCCCCTCTTTTGAGGACAGGTGTGGTGACATTCACTTTCCATTGGGAGGGAAACTGGCCAAGACAGACAGAGAGGTTAAGAATTTTTATAAGAGGGATACAGACTATATCCAGAGCCATCTGAAGGAGTTTTAGGTCTGAAGTCTCCCACTATACCGGACTAACCCAGGACTCTAGATAAGTACATTTTGGCTCTCGGGCGGGGGGGGTGGGACTGTCCTGAATTGGAAGAATGGGGTATCAATAGGGGGTGGGAAGAGGAGGCGACTTGGTGGGTGGGGGGTCAAAGAAATTAAGACAGGAGGATGCTGCTAAGGTCTGAGAAGGAGGAGTTTAAGATGTTAGCTATGGCCATAGGGTCCTGTGAGGTGGTACCATTAATGCCAAGTTGTGATGGTGTAGGGGAAGCCGTTTTTCCATTAAGTACTTGAATGTTTTCCCAAAACTTACACCAAGAACCCCAGAAGGAAGAGAGGGCTTCCTGAAAAAGAGTTGCCTTTGCTTTGCGAATCTCCCAGGTACATTTATTCCTGACAGCTCTATACCATTGCCTGACAGTGGGATGGCCAGATCCGAGGTCCTTATGCCATAAGTTATCATGGAAGCACAGGAGGTCAAGAAGGGCCGGTGTTATCCAAGGGGTATTGGGGTCTTTGACTGCAAGTTTAGCAAAAGGGGCAAAGCGGTCACAAATCTCCCAGCTCTGTACTTTTCCTGGCAAGGCAAATTTTATTTTTCTGGTGCCCAATCCCAGAGGCTCTGGGTGCCGTACTAAAAAACACAACTCAATTTATACATACAAAACTATATTCTTATATAACTCCCATAAATATATAAAACCCTCAAACTTTAAAAAGGACTAATAACCAGAGTGTCAAACAGTGTCTGAGAAAGCCTGATTAAACCAACAGAACTTCAGGCGGGTCTTACAGACCTCTACTGACGGGGCTTCCCTCACCAAGAACAGGAATGAATTCCATAAGACAGGGCCAGCAACACTGAAAGCTCGATCACCGGCAGTTTTTAAACTTGTCCTAGGAATCGACAGGAGGCCCCTCGAGCAGGACCGGAGGGGTCGAACTGAGGCAGCAGGTGTCAGAAGGTCAACCAGGTAACAAGGGCCCAATCTGTGTAGGGCTTTATAGGTGAGCAGGCCCACTTTGAAGAGCACCCTCCATCGAACTGGCAGCCAGTGCAGTTCACGCAGCACCAGGGTGACATGGTAGTATTTCGACTGACCTATCAACAACCTGGCAGCTGCATTCTGCACTAGCTGCAGTCAACAGAGGGTGTCTCCAGAGACCCCGAGGTAGAGCGCATTACAGTAGTCTAACCTGGATGTGACAAATTCATGTACCAAGGTGGGTAGGTCATGGGGCGGAATCAGGTGTCTAATCCTGGTGATATTTCTCAGATGAAAACAGCTTCCTTTAACAATGGCAGACACCTGATATTCCATTGTCATACCGCTGTCAAATATCACGCCAAGATTACACACCCTACAGGAAGCCTTTAATGGGACTGACCATAGAACAAGTCCAAAGTCTGCCCCAGGGGGCAACCCCGCCCACCTTCTGTTCGACTCCACCATCAGTACTTCCGTCTAATCGGGTTTCAGTCGCAACCAGCTGAAAGCCATCCAGTCATTGATCTCTGGGAGACAGCTGTTTAATACATCCACCACATTTGATGTTCCAGGGGCAAAGGATAAGTACAGCTTGGTATAATCAGCATAGCAATGAAATCCAAAGCTGTACTTCCTAATGATCTCTCCCAAGGGTAGCATATACAAGGCGAACAACATCAGGGATAACACCGAACTATGAGGTACCCAACAAGACAGAAGGCTAAAAAATGAGGAAAAATTCCCCATCACCACCCTCTGCCTTCTGTTTGTCAAACAGGACTCAAACCAGTGAATGACAGTACCGGTGAGTCCACAGAAGTCCCTCAGACGGTCCAGCAACACCCAATGGTCCACCGTGTCAAAAGCTGAGGAGAGATCGAGTAGAACGAGAATTGTCCCCTCTCCTCGATCTCTCGCCCTGAGGAGGTAATTTTGCACCCGAAGTAATGCTGTTTCTGTTGAATGTCCCGCATGAAACCCTGACTGAAGCGGCTCATAGATATCAAATGCCATGAGGTGATCACCCAACTGACGCGCCACAATCTTCTCCACCACCTTTCCTAAAAATGGAAGGTTGGAGACTGGTCGATAATTCACCCTGATGTCAGGGTCCAGTGTTGAGTTCTTCAGGAGGGGTCTCACCAGTGCCTCCTTCAAGGCATCTGGGACAACCCCCTCCAATAAGGAACACCGGACAATCAAGGCGAACACTGGCCCAACAGCGTCGACGCATCCCGCTAAGAAACGTGTCAGCGTTGGGTCCTGTTCACAATATGTGTGCTTCAGTTTTGAGATCACCTCAATGACATCAGCCACCTCCACTGGTTTAAACTCCCCCCAACCAGGTGGAGTGCTTTGTCTACCATCCCGGCGACCACTGTCAGCCACAGTACAGGCCACTGGCGGAATACCCTGCCTGATGACAAACCGAGCAAACTCATTGCATAAAGCCTCAGAAAGTGCTATTTTCAGCCAAAGACAAGCAGGATGTAATAACCTGTCCACAGTCTGAAAAAGCATTGCTGGTCGGTTTCTCCCAGCAGCAATCACCCTGGACAAGAACCCTGCCTTCTTACAGTTGATTGCCCCCTGGTACACACCATAGTGTGCACGCAGGACCAGTTTGTCTGCCTCAAAGCCGGACCCCCGCTAGCAGTGCTCCAACCTCCGACCCTTGATCTCCAAAGCCTTGAACGCCCCGACAAACCATGGGGAGCTCAGCACTGTGGACCATACTCTGAAATGATTCTCCATAGACCCATAGCTGCCATTACTGGCAAGAGTAGGGGTCCGCAGCTCTTCTAAATGGACCATGCCAGCCAACACCATCCATACTGTACCACCCCTATCCTACTCAGCATGTCCTTTCATTCCGAAAAACAAAGCTTTGGAGCATGTATGGCACAAAATACCTTAATAAAACACATAATCTGAAAGGTTAAAATAAGCATTCCTGGGGTGCATAGATCATCTTGTATAGAAACTGGGATAGTATAGTACAAAGATACATAGACAGTGACGGCAGATAAGGGCCTACGGCCCACCCAGTCTGCCCATTTGAGCTTGTAAGTTCACCTTATGTTTTCCTGGAAGTCTGTTACCCCTTGACCCTGACCTCCAGAATTCCTTTATGTCTATCCCATGCATTCTTAAATCCCATGATTGTTTCAGCCCCCTCCACTTCCTCTGGCAGGGTGTTCCACTTCTCCACCACCCTTTCTGTGAAGAAATTCTTCCTCACGTTTCCTCTGAATTGTCCTCCCTCCAACTTCATCCCATGCCCTCTAGTCCTGGGACATCTTTTCGCTTAAAAATAGTATATTCCTGTACCCTGTTCCTCCCTGTAAGATACTTGTATGTCTCAATCATATCCCCTCTCTCCCTCCTCTCCTCCAGGGAGTACATATTTAATTCCTTCAACCTTTCCTCATAGGACTTGTGATGCAATCCATGTACCATCTTTGTTGCCCTCCTCTAAATCTTCTCTACCCTGTCTATGTCCTTACGTAAGTAAGGTCTCCAGAACTGTACACTGTACTCCAGGTGGGGCCTCACTAGTGTCTTGTATAGCGGAATTATGACCTCCACTTTCCTGCTGGTGATGCCCCTGCCTATGCATCCGAGCATCCTATTTGCTTTACCTGCTGCCTTGTCACACTGTTTCCCTACCTTGAGGTCATCAGAGATGATAACCCCAAGATCCCTTTCCTGCTTGGTGTATGCTATATCCTTACCCAACTGATATATTGTGCCAGGTTTTTTGTTCCCCATATGCATATCTTGCACTTCTTTGCACTGAATTTCAATTGCCAAACCCCTGACCATTCTTCAAGTTTCTGCAGGTCCCTTCTCATTCTGTCTACACCCTCTGGTGTGTCTACTCTGTTACAAAGCTTTGAGGCATCAGCAAACAAGGAAATTCTGCCTTCCAGGTCCTGCGCAATGTCACTGATGAAGATGTTGAATAGGACCGGTCCCAGCACTGATCCCTGTGGTACCCCACTGGTCACTCTTCCCTCTGTGGAGCGACAGCCATTTACCATCACCCTCTGTGACCTACCACCCAGCCAGTTACCTGCCCACTGCACTACTGTCCTGCCCACACACATATTCCCCAGTTTGTGTAATAGTCTTCTATATCATGCCTGTGTACTGTTTACCCTCGCCTGATGAAAAGATAATGTTTAAGAAAAAAGCTGTTATTGTTGGGGCATAACATCCTAAAATTACTGCTTTTAAAAATAAAAATGTCATAAAGTTTTCTGTTCCCAAGGTTTACGTAGCCCCCTCCCCAAATAAATCCTAGATGTGCTCCTGGCTCAGTTGACACTGTATGAAAACTTCCAGAAGTGTTGGGATCCAGTTGATGACAGGGTGGGAGCGGAGAGTGTCTTTCTCTGCCTGACTCTGTTTATTGCCCTGCTGGTGGTGGTGAGTGTGTGGTAAAGTGCACGATGATACCAGCTACTGTGTGTGCAGAGCTAGGTCTACTTGACTGAACATTTGCTGATGTGTTATCCTCTGGTTTGGGGGGAGGGGTGCAGAAAGAGGAAGAGAAAGAGAGGAGGCCATGGTACAAAACAATTGGGGGGGGGATACTGTGTGTGACGACATTGCAATCTTTTTTTTTTGCTGGGGCCGGAAGCAATGTGGGAGCAGGACAGATGTGCAATAATCTGAGCATTTTCTTGGCTTGCATTTTTTCCTGTATAAGTGAGCAAAATTTACCATTACAATTGTGGGCTAGTGCAACCATCTGTGGGCTAGCAACATTTTGAATCAACTTGTCCTGCTGGTTAGTGCAAAGAAAAGTTAAGGTAGATCTCTGACGCGGCCTGAGGTCTCCCATCAAAGGTCTAGAACCGGCCTCAGGTCTCCTGTCACTTTCGGGACAAGGAAGAAGTGGGAGTAGAAGCCACTACCCCCTGGTGAGGGGGAACTGGTTCTCTGGCTTTTTTGTTTAAGAGTGCTTGGATCTCCGCTTGTAGAACTGCATCGTGACCGAGTGGGTAAGTGGTTTGTTTTGGTGGCATATCAGGTGAGTGCACATCAGGCCTAATGTGTGATCAGACTATTAGCTTAAGCACCCATGCATTGGTTGTTATTGACTGCCATCCCTGAAAATACAGGTAGAATCTTCTCCCTACCATCATGGGTTGGGGCCCTAGGACCACAGGCTCAGGGTGGGGGGATCCTCATGCTGAGGCAGGTCCCTGGGGAGGGACTAGTGGGGCTGGGTGCATGGACTTAATGGCAGGAGTAGGTCCTGACAGAGAGACGGTGGCCTTTAGTTTGTCAGGCTGCTTGGAAATGGGTCTTTGTTTGGTGCTGGACTTCCAAAACGTGCCTTTATAAAATGGTTTTGGCTGGGTATGGTACAAAGAGTGTACCAATTTCAAGGTACGTCCAGACAGCTGCAAGTATGTCAGTATATCCTGACTGGAGGCTCCAAAGAGTCTGTGACCCTTAAAGTGGGCATTAAGTATGGATTGTTGGACATCCGGTGAATATCCAGAGATCTGCAACCATGAATGGCTCCTCAAACAGATATCCATAGTGAACCCTGAGCTGTGGAGTCAACAGCATCATACGTGGCACGCACCAAATGGCGGCCCACTGCTGCTGCGGTCTTTATAGTTTGAGTCAGTTCCTGCTTGGATGCGGTCTCTGACAGGGCTTGTGTGAAAGCCTGGGCCGGCTTCCAAAGTTCCTCTTGATACTTCAAAAGGTGGTCCATACAATTCAAGACTCGCAAGGTAAGGGTCAAAGAGGAGAACAACCATTTGCTCATAGCATCCAATTTCCTTGACTCTCTGTCTGGAGCAACAGTATTTAAGTGTTTTGGTCATACTGACCTATCATGGGCTGCACTGATAATCACAGAGTCTGCTGGTGGAGGTCCAGCAAAATAGGGGTGTCCTGCTGGAGCCTGATGTATCCTGTTGGCTTTCCTAGGTGCCGAGGGAATATTGAATGGTTGGTGCCATGCTGCCAGGATGGCATCTTCATAAGCCTCCATCAGAGGTGGAATTACTAGAGGAGGGGTATCTGGTAGTCCCAAGTAGTGGCTAATTTTGCCTAGAGGCGTCCTGTTTGGTTTCCTCGTAACTAAATGTTTTATCCAAATGTTGCATAATATCAGTGAAATTGGGGTCATCAGGAGGCAAACAAGGGAAGTATGGAGTTCTATCCTCTCCTGGTGAGGAAGAACTGGATGCTATGGATGCAGTAACCTCATCCATTTCTTCTTCATCTTTTTGCTCCTCTTGATCCCAGTCCTGATCATACTGTTCCCCTTCCATGTCAATGTCTGTGGAAGGAGCAGGCAAAGGCGAGGAGGCACTGGCCTTAAGGGAAGTAGAAGGACGCCTTGGTCGGGCTGGAGGTGGCAGTGGCCTTCTGGATCAAATCCAGGATGGTACTTACCAGAGCTTGTATATTGACCATGTCCATTTGGGGTTGCATGGTCGTTGAAGGTGCAGTATTAGTAGGCCCCATGGGGATTACTGATGGAATTGGTGGTGACTCAGGCATCAAACATACATTCAGAGAATGGCTAATCAATGAGGGAGTCAGCTGAGGCACAAATGCACATCGGGAACATGCATCATCGATGAGGAAATCATCACTGGGGCATAACAGCCCGACTCCAGGAAGTAATGTCCATATCCTGGGATCTTGGTAGTTGATGACGAAGTATGGCCTGTAGGGGGGGTTGTGTAAAGCCCCCCAAGATGGCGGAGGCAACAGAGGGAACCGAATTATTGGAGTTCCCAATGGTGTCATCAATGAGTGAGGCATCAACAGGCCCAGAGAAGCAGACAGGTCTGCAGTCATTGATGAGAGCCTGGAAGATTGGGCAAGGCCCATCGACAGAGCCAAGAGAACAGCACTGGTATTTAAAACTGCCTGTGGTACAGTGCTAGGCAGTGAAGTAATCGATGGAGACAATGTCATCGACGCACTTTCTCCAGTCATGGCACTTTCTCCAGTCATGGGAATGCTTATGCTTCTCTCTTCAATCAGTCTTCTCTGTCAATGAATTTTCCCTTTTTGAACGGTGGGAACTGAAGGAGGAGGACGACAAGGTATGGAACGATATTGATTTAAGTTCCTCCTCTAGGAGGGAGATTTTTGCTCCATCACATACTCCCTCAGTGTTTGAAGATGTCATCATTTAGCAGCTTTGTTAAATCTTTTGCACAATGTGCAAGCACGAGTGTCGTGCGAGGGTCCCAGACAATGCACACAAAGCTCATGGAGATCTTCCATTGCAAGTTTTGGTCCACAAGCACAGAGCCTAAATAGTGAGTCTGAGGACGACATCGAGTGGTTGAAGACATGATGCTACTTTGCGACATGCTGGTCACGGCTAATAAGTAACTTCAGTGAAGTGGTTGACTGTGGCTATACTCCTTCAGGAGGTGTGGCATGCAGGTCAGTAATGGGAAAAGACATAAGGAGGATCTGGGACCATCCTCGTTTATATACCCTATAGCACAGCACAGATGTCATCATAGGCAGTCCCAGGTCGACTACTGGTGAAATCCTCTGGCTGGATTCGGTGCTTGCGGCTGGATGTTCCTAGGTGATTGACCTGCTGCAAGAGATATCCTCAAAGAAGATCAGTTGGTCAACCCGACTACTAGACCCTAACAATCACCCCCAATGGGGAAAAGGTACTTACTTGAGGCACCAGAAAGAAAAGGGAATCAGAGACCTGATAAAAGAACAAAAGAAACACCCTTAAATAGTGTGGAAGAATGTGGCACCCAATCCAAGCACAGACAGGCAGTGGAAACAGGTAAAAAGGCAGGTTAGCCAATTTGAAAACCACAGCTTAACAGGTATGATTTTAAATTTAGGGGTGCTCCCTGTCACCACCTAGCTCCAACCTGATTAACAGAATCACAGCCCTAATTATTAAACACCAAAAACATTTTTCTTCAGAGAAATCTTCAGACCATCTTCTTTCTACGCTGCTTCCCCTTCAATGGCACATCAAAGACTGGAGTCGCTGCTACTAGGAATCTTCATGTGCCCAGGATTCTATGCTGCTGCTGCTACAGCTTTGGGCTGTACCATTACCCCTAGTGGGGAGCACATTACTCATACGTACCATCAACCCACTTGACAATGTGGAGCACTACAGAAATGGGCAATCCTGATAAAAATACGACCTCAGGTGATCCCGATAAAGGGGAAAAGTATGCCTAGGATTCAGACCTTGCAGTCAGGAGTGGAGACCTCGGCCACGGCACAGCTCGAAGGAATCCCTAGCTTCATTAGGTCTGAAAACTCAGTGGCTAATTTCATCAGTGGCTGATTTGAATGGAAAAATTAACACCTTTAACAACTGCATTTTTATATAAACAGATGGACCACGAGGGAATTGGCAGGAGAAGAGGAAGAACAGGGAGCTGTCCTGGGAAGACAAAGGGCCAAGGCCTTTTACAGATTGTCACAGCGTGAGGGAATAAACTTCAGACGAGGCAAATTTACAGGTTTAGAACACACCTTGGTGTGATATTTATTTTTCAAAAGTTTGAAAAATAATAAATGAAAACAAAAAAAAATTGCAAAGAAAGTCATTACTTAACATCAGTAGTTTCTCACACAATACAGTCCTGGCTCTTAGCATTCCTAAGACCCTTCTCATCTGCATTCAACAGCTTGTCTGCTTCTCTTCTCCTCTGTCAGGACTGAGCCTCTCTGGGCTGAACTAAGTAAACTCACTGAAGAGGTATTTATATCTTGTTGGTGGGATCACCTGACTGAGCCCTCTTCTGGTTACAAGTCTGGACATGTTGCTTCATGTCTGAACATGTTGTTTCAAAACAAAGGAGGCAGGGGGTATTTCAGGTGACTTCTTGGTTCAGTTAAAGGTACAGTGTATATATCCACAGATACTGACTTTCTGTATCTCTGATCCACAGTGAAAGCTATTTTATATATAGAACCTGATATAGTTACAAGTTTATAATGTGAATTTATGAAAATACCTTTAGGATTTCTTATAACTGTACTAATCATGACATTATTATTGCTTTCTATGGCTTCTGAATCCTTTTTATTTTAAAAAGGCTTTATTAACTGTATTGATTCCTATTTAAAATTGCCTTCATGCTTTTTGTACACAAAATGCACTTTTTTTTTAACTGTTTATTTATAATAATTTTTCATTATTTAGGACACATAGAGCATAGATACAGACACTCAATCATTACAAATGAATACGTGGAGATCATTAAATATAAAATTGCCTAGTCTGGTAGTAGAGTATGGTGTCATTCCCATGCTAAACAGATCTGCATAGAGATTTATTATTATAGAATAACAACTGAAGTTTGCTATAAATGAAGGAAACGGAGAAGTTAGAAGAACTCTATTCCTATGACACCACTGCAATAAATAGGCTAAAATGGCAG
Source organism: Neoceratodus forsteri (assembly GCA_016271365.2). Taxonomy (NCBI): domain Eukaryota; kingdom Metazoa; phylum Chordata; order Ceratodontiformes; family Ceratodontidae; genus Neoceratodus; species Neoceratodus forsteri. The sequence continues at coordinate 705,075,571 of CM057459.1, read as the reverse complement.
ATAGACATTAAATTAGTAGGAAGAAAGGAGGGAAGGCAGGGGAGCCCCAGAGCCACCAGACCTACCATCAAAATAACCTATGTCCCAGTCCCACTTCCCAACAAACTTGGTATCAGGAGAAAATGCACTTTACACAACACCTCTCCAGGTGTTTGGCATCATTCCAGGGACTGGATGGATGGAAATGGAAAAAGAATGAAAAGAGAGAACTAGTAGGAAGTTTAGTAGGGATAGTAAAGAGTTATGCTAGGTGGCCAACTTAGAGTAGGGGGGGAAAAGAAGAAAAGCAAAGAGAAAAGTGTTGACTGTTGCTAGAAAATAAGGAGCTAGAAAAGTGGTCCATCAGTCACAGCCGAAGGTGTAGCCTAACTCCGTTACACAAACAGATATCACACAGTCCGAACTTAGCACAGGATTGAAAATGTATTACTGATGGGGGGGGGGGGATTTAACAGGGAGATTAAATACTGCACTCAACTTGATCTATTCATAGAAATTAAGTTAGAACACACTTGCACTTTCCCTTTAATGCCTATGACTCTTACATTTAATGACAAGCACTAAATGGGATTATAGCAATACATATCTCCAGACTGTGGTTCACTGTATTTTACTTTGCTATGTTTGTGTTTTTTCTTTTATAAACTCAAAAAAGAAAAATAGCACAATATCAAATGCAACCAAAAACCTACCTGACTGAATGATATCTGTATGTTTATCAGCAGTATGCAAGTAGTATGGTCTGTACTGTTACTGATAATTCTTAATAAAGAAAGTATAACAAAAAATTGCATTACCCAGTGTAAGCGTGTGGGTTCAATAACAGACACCAGTCCTTAAATCAAGTGCATAAAAAATGCTGGGGTAGCATTTATCATTTTATTTTCCAAAAATGATAAAAATTAACTGTTCAAAAAAATATTTACAGTAAATAAATGGGTGTTTAAACTTTCACACCAAAATAACAACAAATAAAACAAAATAATCAGGCTAGTCTTTCCTCAGACTCCCTGCTCGTTTCTGTATATTCAGTATTTCTTCCCACTCTAGTGTGTAGGCACTCACACCTCCTCTCCCTTGCTTGGTCAGAAGAAACTGACCAGCACACCTGAATTAGCCTCCTGGTGTGGAGGTTAAAATAGCACAAATATCATGACATCATTGACATGTGACTATCAATTATACCAAAAACCTTATTCCTCTACTCTGGAACTTAAGATTAGGCTTCAATTTCTCTAAATCTAAAGCTTATGATGTCTTTTTTTGAACATAATATTAGCAATACTCTATAGGTACTCATTTTAAATTAGAGGAACCTTAATTGGTGGTGAAAGCATCATCAAGGACCTTTTTAGCCCCTCCCCTTTTTAATGACATCACCACACCACTTCTATATTAGCAGTCATTTTCTAGGCTACCAGCTCTATAGAAGCCATCTTTTGCTACCTGCCACCATTTCAGGTAAAGTAACCAAGAAAAGCAAACTTGTTTATAGAGGACTGTATTTAAACACATTTTTATGTTTTACATTTCTCCACCCCCACCCCCATGGCAGCTCTGCCATTTCAGCAGTCAGCAAACATTGCACTATTTCACTTCCCATACTGTACTTCACTTCTTGATAGCTTTGAACAACACAATAACAAGTCAAACACCCCTTATCATGTCGTTATACACAGGAACAGTCTGCACTAATGCTGCAGTACTTATTTTATTTTTTTATTTACTCTCTTTTTTTTTTTTTTAGTCAGCAAAGTGAGATCTACAGCAAGCAGCTGCAAGGAGAGTTTTCTTTCTCCCTTGCAACAGCCTGCTTGCTCATCTTCCAGTCTTGCAGAGACTTGCTTTAAAATGGGGTTGTCTGGCAATCTGCTCTGGTGTTGGAAACACTCTTGATTCTTGGGGGATTCAAAATCTTCCACAGAATCTACATAGCTGGAGGCTTTAAAGGTGATCTGCTTTTAACTTCATGTGACAGTTTTGATAGTTAGAATGACAACAGATTAAAGGTACAGCACAGATAGAACAGAATTGTCAGGTTGGCCACCCTGACAAGAAATTAAGGATAGACAGAAAAGTTTAAGAGAATAGGACAGAGTGAAAAGAATAAATGTTTTATTTTAATTTTATGTTGACATTCTCATCCTGCCACACCCAGATACAAACTACAGTAGACAGAGTGAAGCAAGAACTTGGAAAGACACGGAAAGCAAGTGGCGACACAGTCAGCTGCAGTGGCCAGTCCAGTGCTCGAAAACCAACTTCTACATGAACACTTAGGGATATTCGAAAATCAGGCCTGATCAGCAAGTTTACTGGTCCTGGGTCTTCCAAAAGGACTTGAGGGGATCAACCCCTTATATTTATACATGAGTGGCTTCTGGAAAATCTAAAAATAGAAGGTGAAGAGTTTACCCTGGAGACCCAGAAAGTTTACAGGATCACACCGTATGGAAAGTTTCAAACATCTACAGAGCCGTAAACTGCTCTCATAACAACAGATGGTGTAGGGACGAGAGTTAGAATCTTGCAGCTTGCTAAATGGAGAAGACATAATGCAAGGAGATCAAAAAGTCCATACATTTCCAGACATTTCATAAGCAACCCAACAGAGAAGGGAAACATTTGATGGGGGTCGCAAAACCCTACAAGAGGCCAGGATCAGCCATGACATGGTCTAGGCCATCCGACTTAGGATCATACATAATGGACTGGTCTACGTCTACTCAAACCCACAGGACACAGCAAACGGATGGCTGAAACACTGGCACAGCGACAGAGAAGACGAGGAGCACAGAACGATGATAGCTTGGATGAGGAGGGAATCTGATCATCTTTGAAATGCTGAACTGGTCTCTAATACATTTTTCGGTTTCCAGACATTGCTAACAAACTAGCTTGAGACTGGGTTCAACTTTAATGACCCACTTAGTTTCTTGACCTACAGTTCACTGTGGTTTGATCATTAAACGTTCAATTAAATGTTCATAGTTTTTGTGTTTGGCTCTATGTTAAAGGGTAATATAGGCAGTAACAGAACATGTCCCACAGCATAACGTGAGAGCCTTTAGAATACTTGCATCTTCAATATGTATTAAACACAGTTCACAATTCATGAAAATGCTCATTCTTGAGTGCAGTATCTCTGTTACATCATGGCTTAATTTAGGTGCAAGTGTTGCCTCTCTAATTCTCACTGGCCTTATATTTACATTTACAGTTTAAGTGTCTTACATGATGCACACAAAAAGTTGTAAATGGGAATGTTGTGACAACTTTATGGAATAGTCTGGTTCTTTCATACTAACGATGAGAATATTTTTGCTACTGCATTTTGGCTATCGCTTGAGGGCAGATGCATGACATCTCAGGTCATCTCCAGGGGACAGGACAATACAGGGTACTCTGCAAACTTTATTACATTTAGAACTGATTACAATGCTCATGGGATCATTGTGCAGCATTATGGATACGAAGTGTTTTTTTTTTGTTGTTTTTTTATTAATTCATATAGGTTTTACCCCTTAGTGTTGTATCTCTAGATGGCAGATGCACCAAATGTCTGTGATTAAGGGAAATAATCCCTGAAGCTATGTAATACTGGAGACTGTCACGTGTCCGTACATCTTTGTAATTCCTTTGCAAAATCAATAAAAATAAAGTTAATAAAAAAAAGACCTTCGCTTCAGAGTTCCTACCACAATCATTATGCGAGTGAATGACAGCAACTGTGAATAAGGGGTCAGTGGATGTTCCCATGCGTCATCTTGTCCTCTTAGTTCACTTAGCAAATTTTCTCTTGGGGATTCCCAAGTGGACCTGCCTCAGCTCGTGGCTAGAGGTTCCGCAGCTGCTACTGCAGCCATACCATCTATCTGGCTTAGACCATATTACTCTGCAGATCACATTTTTAAGTCTCATCTTTGAAGTCTTCCTTTCTTGGGAGATGTGCTTTTCAGCCCACAGCTAGACAAAGTTCTTTAAGACTGGCGCTGAGGGTTGAGGCACCGGATGCCACACCTCGCCTGCAGCGGCGACCGGGTTGGCGAGAGCCGGACTGCGGGTTAGCCGAGTGAGTCGGTCGGGGGAGATAAACGGGCGTCCAGAGATGGCTCGCGCTTCTCGAGGAGGGATTAAGCCGATGCCTGACACTTGCCATGACCCGGCGGAGGCTCGCGGAACCTGCAAAGCTCCATTTGGGGATGGTGGCCATTGAGCAGCATGGATGTCGGCGCGTGCGTCATGGCGTCAGGAGGTTGCTTGCTGCTGGGGAGGGAAAATGTGAAAATAAGCCTGCCTCAGCGGGAAGATGGGAGGACCATGGCAGTGCCCACATTTGCCTGTGCCGCCCAGCAGACCACAGACCGGCGAAATGTAGTAGCGGGTTTGAGCCCCGCCTGGCGTCCCGCCGAGGTAATCCATGTGGCTCCATGGGGCCTAGGGGTCTGCTTGGGTGGGTTCCGGGCAGTGGGATGTCCAGTTGTCCCCCCTGAAGGGTCGGAGGTGGCAGGCTGGGGAGGAGGAAAAAAAAAAAGTTCTTTAAGACGTTACACTGCCAAGCCTGTGGGACAGCAAACCTCAACCAAGGGTTCCACAATCCAAGCTGTTGATCATAACCGTTCATACAGCAACAATATCACCAGTTTTGAGGTTTTGGAAACCACTTCAATGTAGGTGCTTTCTCAATTTTGAGTTTAGTCTCCATAAAGATTTCAATGGAGCTAACTGCAAGGGTGGTAATTAGGCATGAGGAGACACAGACCCAGTAGCCCACAGCCCCTGAGCAGACAGCTTCAGCAGTTTCACGACAAATGAGTCCAGACCTTCTTCTCTGTTCTCAAAACATTTGAGGGAGTCTGGTAGATCCTGGTCTTAAAGACCCTGAACCATCTGGGGAAAAAATTCAGGTTCAAAGACAATCTCTAAGGTCAATAAGGACACAGGTAGGGCCGGCCCGTCGGCACAGCGGTAGGTTTACCGCTCGCGGCGCCAGCAACCCAGATTCGGGAAGGGACTTGGGTAACTGGAGGGCCGGCCGGGGGGAGAAGGACAGAGCACCCATCGGCCGCTCTCCTCCGGGGTGGGGAGAATTGCCTGTCCTGCTACTCTACTGCCACCTGGGTGATCACAGACGTCAGTGCAGCTGGGACAGTCAGTGGGGAGGGGAGGACGCAGACAGAGAGTTGGGAGGAGATTGCACGTCAATACGTGCCTCGCCCAGTGGCTCTCCTTGTGTGTCTACGTCCTGAGGGAGGGAAGGACACCAGAAAACACCCCACAGGGCTCCCAGTAGACGGAGCTCCTGGCCATGATCCCCATTGCCCCTACCGGCGCCAGTACCAACATCTCCCAACGAAATATAGACACGGCAGGGTGTAAGGGCCCCACCCCATACCCGCCTGGGGAGAATATCCAAGGCTCTGTGGGGGGGGATGGACTGCACTGGTCACCGGCTAGCAGGAGCAGAGATGAACAAGGCCATTGGAGAAGCCCGAAGAAATGGGAGTCCAGCGGTAAGAAGGGGGCATAAAGAGAAAAGAAAAAAAAAAAGAAGGACACAGGTACAGCCAATATATACCTGCATATGCGTATTTGTGAGTCAACTCAAATATCTTTAGAATTTGCAATTCAAGGTCAACATTTTTAATATCAGGTTCTCCCCTTCAGGCTAACGTTGGTCCCGCAGGTGTTTACAAAGATTCTGCTAGTAATGGTGCCCTCCTCTGGTGGAACACCACAGGCATCTGCATCTGGACTCCACCTGACCAGTGTGTCATCAAAAGACGTGAACCTCAGAACAAATGCCCTGAACCAAGGGTTACTCTGGTAGGGTATTGGCCGTACAGCTAAATTTCAAAGAAAAACACAACTACACATACCCAAATAAATCAAAGCATGATGGGAAGCATATGCAAATCCTCACGAAGGAATTTGGACTGGCTCAATTTTGAGCAGAATTCTGCTTAACGTTAAGCAATTCTGCTTAAAGCTGAGCCAGTCCAAATTCCTTCGTGGGGATTTGCATTACTAGCGTATGTGCAATTATGTTTTTCTTTGAAAGTTGGCTGTATGGCCAATACCATTCCAGGGTAACCCTTACCTCAGGGCAATACTCTGAGGTTTCTGTCTTTTGAAGTGCTTCTCTATAGTGGGCTCACCATGACCCAAACATGTAAGGCCCTCCTAGGGCGGTCTCCCTCCAGGCTGAGATACAAATATGACACACTGTTGAGTCGTAACAAATATAAAACACATATCTGTGTTTGCTGTTCTCAGTGTTTGTTGGTTGCACTGTGAGGCCTTTCAGCACCATGCAATTTTGCTTAAGGTTGAGCCAGTCCCAATTCCTTCGTGGGGATTTGCATATGCTTCCCACAGTGCTTTGCATTATTGGGGTATGTGCAATTGTGTTTTTCTCTGCCACCAAAAGAGAAGGTTTGTTGGTTGGTTTAAAGACCTTGCAAACTCTTTGAGAACGTAATTGTATAGTGAAAATTAAATTGAATTCCCAACAGCCCCCACAGTCCCTGGGACATTTGGGGTGAATCAGAATTTATATAGTTGAAGTCCTTTATTCCAAGAGAAAAATGTGGGACCAGCAGAGGGAGATCTACTAGTTCTGCAACTCTGGTACAGGGAACCATCCCTGGTATATCATCAGGGTAAGCAAGTGGTGCCTTCCGGATTTTCCATCGGTGTTCTGTGTTAACCAAGGGGTTAATCTTCCTTCCTTTTGTCCAAAGCCTATCACTGGAGGGAAACACAAATGCATGAGTCAAATCTACACAGAGCAGACAAGACATACCTCATTTGAACACAATCTTTCTAGAATTCAGATAATCATCTTGTACTGTTTGGCACTGAAAACAGGGAACAACAAACATCCAAGACCCCCTTGGCTAGAGGGGCCTGATCATATATGGCAAAGACTTATGTGAAAGCAAAGCGTCAGCCACCGACATTGATTGATCCACAGGTGATCAGAGCTATACCAACCTCCTGGATAGAGTGCGCAGTAGCTTCAATGTCCAACCAGTACAAGGCAGCTACCTGGTTTTCCTTGCACTTCTTTGCAAAACATTGTAGATGGGACACACAAAATTCTGCAGGTGCCATTTCTTGACCAGAAGGGCTAACAGGCAGCAGTGATAAAATTAAATGAATAACATAGAAACACAGAAGTTGACGGCAAAAGGAGACCTCTAGGTCCATCTAGTCTGCCCATTTGTTTTAGACCTATTTTGCCACTGTAGTTGCCCTTTGTAGTCAGGGCTCCCCTTGTGTTTATCCCATGCATTCTTGAATCCCCCCCCCCTCCCAGTGTTGACCCCCTCAACCTTTTGGGGCAGGCTGTTCCAGGCGTCCACCATTCTTTCTGTGAAGAAAAACTTCCTGGTGTTGGTAGAGAACCTCCCTCTTTACAGCCTGAGGTCATGTCCCCTGGTCCTGGAGCCCTTCTTGAAGTGAAAAGGTTCCTGTGCCTGTACCTTGTTAATGCCTTTTAAGTACTTGAATGTTTCAATCATGTCCCCTCTCTCTTCTCTGCTCCAGGGAGTACATATTCAGTTCCCTACATCTTTCCTCATAGAACATGTACTGCAGATCCTGAATCATTTTTGTCACCTTTCTCTGTTCTGTCTCCACCCAGTTAATGTCCTTCCTGAGGTGAGGCCTCCAGAACTGGATTCCGCATTCCAGGTGGAATAAGTATTACAGAAGAATATTCTCTCCCTCCTGTTGAGTTTTCTGTGCCAGCAGTCAATGAACAGTCCAATGGCAACGCGGAACAACACAGAAAAAATAAATTCCATCAGACATGCTGTAATTTCTTTAGCACACATTAGTGCCTGAATCAAATAACATCAAATTGTGAGGTAAAGCATTCATACAACTGATGTAAGGTTTTGAGTTGAAGGATATACTCGAGTAGAAACCTTTGGGAGAGTCCCAGTAAAAAGGATGGAACTAGCAGGGGAAAAAATTACAGTAAATCTAATAGAATGCTTATATTTACTCATGGTTTTCTTACACATTACCACTGACTGGGTTTACAACTCTTCAGCTGGGAGTAGGTCATTTGCTCCGAGAAATATCTTCCATATTCCAAGCACTTTCAAGTTCTGTCTGTGGACATATTTTTTGTGGATTGTGTGTTGTGTTGTTTCTCAACTTGTGTATGCAGAATTCAGCGATTAAAGTTAGTGGTTCCCCCAGTACTAGTCCTACTTCTTTTTCCATGTCCCCCAGAAGGGTCTTATAACTGGACAGCTCCATAACACCTGGAGTAATGTCCCATTTTGGCCCCCACATATTCTCACTGATCTGTGCCTTTTATCTCTGCCCTAATTCAGCATCACTGGGGTCCAGTGCATCTTATATGCAACTAAACAGGATTAGTCTGTAACAGAGTTCTAGTGAAGACTTTGTAATGGCCTCTAGTATCTCTATCCATTAGATGTCCAAATGTGTTCTGTTCCTATGTCAGTTTCCTAGATCGTCTGCGGTGCCAGCACATCCAGACCTGTTTAATTCTCCAAATGCAAACCGAATCCTTCACATCAGATTATAAAGCTAGCATTATTGTGACCTGCAAATGCAGTCCCTCCTGAAGCAAACCAATGAGTCTGCACACTGGTTTTAGTGTCCAACATTATTCTCCTGTACTAGATCACAACCATATCTAAAATAAAAACGTTACCACATCCCTATTTTATTATGGTCTTACCTCTCTTGATAAGAAAAACAGGAAACGCCAGGCAGACTGCTATTAAAGCAGTACCTCTGGTAAAATTCACTATGTGTGGATAATTTCACACTGCCATAGATAAACAGATTCAGATTTTAATAATCTGTTTTGCAGGTAAAACCCATAGCACTCAGTCTAGTAACTTCAGCTTTACCTGGAAAACAGTGTTGGATAAAGATGACCACTTGTACACAAATTCACTCCTAGATTTTAGAACCAGTTCAATTTAAGTACATTTAATTACCGACACGTCCGTCTGCAACAGCAATGGGCCAGTAAGAATGTGGGTTCCGGAAGGCCTGCAGGGCTTAAAGAACTGCCACCATCTCCAGCACACTGAATGTAAAGATGCAGCTCTGCTTCAGACCAGGTTCTCTGGGTCAGCCAAGTGAGCACCCCAGTCAAGACCCAAGGCATCCATCATGAGGATCTGCTGAAGGGACACAGCCTTGCAAGAGAGTGGCAGGGTCCTGCCACGTCAAGGTTCTCCTCACCGGATCAGAGACCATTACTGGCTGATCCAGGTCATCGGTGCACTAGTCCCACTGAACCCGAAGGGTCCATTAAGGAACCCTCATATGCAGGTGGGCCAGTGGGACCGTGGCTATGGCCACCACCATGTGCCCCAACAAGCGGAGGCATGCTCTGGCTGGAATCTGTCGACTGGAAGAGACTAGATGGGCTACCTCCATCAAGCATTCCACCCTGTCTGCTGGCAGGAAAGCTCTGCCCTGGAAATAGTCCAGGATCACCACAATATACTGGAGGCGCTGGCACGGACAGCAACAAGACCTTGGCAGACTGACTGTGATCCCCCAAGGTCTGTAAGAGCCAAAAAGTGCATTCCAAGGTCTGCAGCAAGAGATCACTGGAAGGGGTTGTTAGAAGACAGTCATCCAGGTAGGGGAACACGTAAAACCCCTTCTTCGAGAGCTGTGGCCACTTCCTCTAGGCATTGGTAAAAACCTGTGGTGCCGAAGAAAGGCCAGAAAAGAGGACCCAGAACTGAAAATGGTCCTTCTGGAAAAGAAAATGGAGGAAGCGGTGGTGGGTCGGGAAGACCTGGATATGAAGATAGGCATCCTGATGTCCAGGGAGCAGAGCCAGTCCCTCTTGTGAAGGAGGGGCAGTAGTCCCTGGAGGGTGACCATCCTGAAGTGCTTGTACTCTATGTACAGGTTCAGCTGGCTGAGGTCCAGGATTGGCCTCAAAGCCCCGGTCTTCTAGGGGATGAGGAAGAAGTGGGAGTAGAACCCCCTTCCCCTTTGAGCCAGAGGCACAGGGTCTATAGCCATCTTGTGCAGGAGAGCCTGAATCTCTTCCCGGATGAGGGAGAGGTGGTCCAAAGGGTAATGAGAGGGAAAGGAGGGTTTTCCGGAGGGGGTTCCAGAAATTCTAGGGTGTGACCGTGCTCGATAAGCTGTAGCACCCATTTATAAGTTGTCACTGCTCGACACCCATCGAGGTGAAAAGGAAGACAGATTCCGACCACCTCCCCCAAGATCTCCGCTGGGGGGGGGGGGCAGGCAAGGAGTCAGACAGTGGACCCAGGAGTGGGGAGAGTGGCTGTGGGTGCTCGTGAGGCCAAAGGAGCAGCCGCTGTGGCTGGCGGAGGCTTGAAGGGGTCTTTCGTTTGCTGGTCCTTGGGGGGGGGGGTCTGGCAACAGGTCCGACAAAAAGACTGATGCTGGGCAGATTTGGGCTGAAAATGGTAGAGGGAATAAACTGACCTGAGTGCTTTGCCGGACTCTTGGAGGTAGGAGATGATGTCTTGGGCATCCCCTCCAAACAGGACTGAGCCTCTGAAAGAAGCATCCAAGATGTTGGCTTGTACATCTGGAGCAAAGCCAGATACCCTAAGCCACGAAAGGCAATGAAGACAAATCCCTGTCATCCTCCCATGCCCGGAGGCATCAACAGTATCGTATGCCACCCACAGAATGCAAGTGCCCACATCTGAGCCTGACTTTAAAAACTGAGCCAACTGAGTCTTAGTAGTATGCTCAGGAAGAGTCTGAACAGATCCCTCGCCTGATCCCAGAGGGCATTCTGGTACCACACCAAATGAGCTAAATAATTCACAGCTCGAATGACCAAGGTATCAGAGGTATACATTCACTTGTCCTACTGATCCAGCTGTCTAGACTTCTTGTCAGGAGGGTGGATACTAAGGTGTTTGGGTCTCTTAGTGTGGTCATGGGCAACATTCATGACTACGAGGTCCACCATGGGGTGCTCCCCTAAAAAAGCCTTACCCACCAGCGCATGGTAAAGGCGGTCAGCATTCTTGGGCAAGGCCAATGCGGAGGAAGGGTGGTTCAATGCCGCCCTGGTAACTTCCTCATATGAATCGATTAAAGGAGGCAACATCAAGGGGAGGGTCTCCTTTTTTCTGCAGATATATAGCCTGGCAACGGCGTCCCAGGTCCAGCTCCTCCGTTTCCCATCCCACGAGGGACTGGATGTGATACATAATAGCAAGAAAGCTAGGGTAATTCGGAGGGGATCTAGGAGCCTCCTAGATTGGTTTTGCCCCTCAGAGGCGCCCGGAGTCCTCAAAGGACTCAAAGAAGAAGAAGAAGAGTTGTCCCCAGACAGTTCACTGTAAGGGACCAGCATCGGGGCGACACACCTCCACATGCTGGTTGGAGCCCATGCCAGTACGACCTCCGAAAGACCCCATGGTACAGGGGTTGCTAGGTCCTGCCCGGTCCAGGTCCTGAGGCGAGAGGTCCCAGGGAGGACGAAGGGGAGAAGGCCTACTGGGTGTGTCCTTATTCTGCATGAAGGACCACCAAGCATGTGAAAAGGGAGTTATAATCCATGGGTGGGGGTGGATTACAGACTGGAGGATAAGAGTACTGTGGGGGGGGGTACGACACTGGGGGAGCCGGCGTAGGGTACCCTGATCTGGAGCAACAGAAACTGGTTGTGGCGCTGGCTGAGGCAAAGACGGTTGTGGAGTAGTCAGCTGAGGAGTCAGCGGGGCCGGCGCTGGCCTAAGCTGCAAAGGCTGGCAACGATCTGGGGAAGTACCCGATGGCCCCAATAGCGAGGGCGGAACCTGCAGGGAAGAGGGCCCCCAAGGCAAGGGCAGAAGCAACGCGTGCATAGAAGAGGAGGTAAGCACTTGCTCAAGGAGATGCCTGGAAGGACTAGTGCCAGCACTGGAGTCGGGAACTGACAAAGGCAATGCCTTGGCCGGGGGGGGCCCACATGGTCAAAGACCCACCCATCTGAGGTTTCAACCCCGGCTGAGCCACCTGGCTGAGAGCCCGTGGGTACTAGGGGCCTGAGCATCAGGGGCTGAGAGGCAGGGAACGATGTCTGCTGCCCACTAGAGCCACTGTCCAAAATGGAGATAAGGGCCGGCAGTTGGACCCCCCCGCAGCCCAGAGGTAAGGGCTGATGGAGCAGGATAGGCCGACCCCCCCCCCCGAGGAGGAAGACCAAGGGGTGGTGGCCGATCTATATAGTGACTGCGAGTGAGAGGCTAACTGAGGACAGTCCCAGTGCTTGTGCTTCCCGCTTGATTTCTTCTTCTGGGAAGAAGAAGATAACGAAGCCCCGGAAAACTGAGCCGTGGAAGTTAAAGAACGTTTGGCCTGTAGCTCCTTCTCCATCGCAGCCAACTTCTGCTTAAGCAGGTAGCTTTCTGAGGTCTTCATACGATGTCTCTGTGTGGCCTGGTTGAAGTCCTGGCAGTGGTGGTAGGCCTCTGTAACATGGTCTGGGCCTAAGCAGAGCAAGCAGGAAGAGTGACCATCCTTTGAGGGAATCTGCTTGCAACAGGCACGCTTCGTCGGCCGGTCAGAAGACAAGGCTGGAGAAGAACACAAACTTAGGAGAGAAAACACTAAACGCTCAATGTTTTAATCACTAAAAGAAGAAAAAAGCGTGAGTAAAATGTGAGAAAATGGTGATAGGCTGAAGCTGGTGTCCATGAAGCGTGACGTGTGCAGGCCGATGGAGGAAATGAACTGAGGTAGATGTGAGGGACCGCTCCCTTTAAAGGACAGATGGACGTCAGTGTGCTGACATCAGCGGTGGTGGTCCCCCATGGCAGACTACTATCTAGAAGTTTTCTGTGTGGTCTTGGGGCCTGGCGACTTTACCTGTGTTGCCTGCTGCAAGAGACCCCTCGAAGTAAGATCCGTAAATATTTATTTTATTTATTTATTTATTTGTTTATTTCAGTCTAGGATTACAATACCTTTGAGCTAAGGCTCTTTTACAAAGGTTCCACGTCAGTGGGTGCAACAGTCATCATTTTTAGTTACAAACATATAGTCATTGACTTACAGACATGTAATAATCCAGTACAAAGACTTGAGCTATGAGCAAGACAAGGGAAGGGGGTTGGGGAAGTGAGGGTAGGAGATCGGGGGAGGAGGTGCAGGGGGTAAGGAGAGTAAGGGAGGTGGTTGGGGCGGGGCAGGAGTGAAGATACGGGGGAGGTGGGCGAGGGCGGAGACAGTGCAGCCAGGGGGCCTTGTCAAGGGAATATGACAGGTAAGGTGCTAGGGGTGCAAAGACTGATTTGTAAGTGCTGGATGCTGGGGCATTTGCAGCTGGAATGGTGGAAATGTTAAGATGGGCAATCGCAGGATACAAGCAGTGAGAGGCGCAGTTTGGACCTGAAGAGGCTGAGTGTTGGAGCAGTTGCTATGTCGCTGCCAAGAGAGTTGAGCCAGTTGGATGCCCGATAGGTGAATGATCTTTGTCCTTGGGTCAAAATATGTTCATCATGTGGGGCTACTCAAGATACTCCATCAATTAAAAGGGAATGCCCACTCTAAAAAGCTCTATACTTCAATGCGGGGCTCCCCCTGATTAGCACTTCGAGTGCTAAAGAAAATGTTTTTCTCGGACGTTGATTTAAAAATGTAAAACTTATTTGGTTGATCCTGATGTTCCCATGACTGACATGTTAGGTCACCCCAAATCTGGCTGGCATCCCAGAATCACCCCCATGGCAGATGTCACAACTGGAAATCAGCTGTAGGAGAATCACAATGTGGCACATGTCAATGGAGCTAATAGCCCTGTTTTGCTGGCAGTCGATTCTGCTGTCATACTGAGACCAAGCATAGCTTTAGCTATAGAGGTGACTACAGAGGGGACTTTAAAACTGAAATCCAAGCCCCCCCCAACACAGCTTAGCCAAAGATATGGTAGCAGTACCATAACTAGATGTGCACTACAGCACAGTGAATTACAAAATTATGTCAGATAAGATTGTGAAGACCACTGCGACACTTCCAAAGTAGCTAGGAAATTTTCCAGGTGGGCTGCAGTTGATTGGAAGTGTAACTACCACCTCTTTTTGCAATGTATCATTAATGAATATTTGCAGATTAGGCTCTGCAGATCAAAGAACTAGTATTACATCATCTCTGTATCATTTTTGTGGACAGTTTTGGATGCTGGGCTGAAAAGATGGGCTAGCACTACATTTAAATACCACCCCCCACACACACACCCTTACGGTCCATTCTCTCCCGCATTTACAGAGCACCAGTAAACACATACAGTCTCTTCTATGGCAGAGATATATAGCCCTTGTATCCTAGGTTACATGCTGATCTACCCCTCCCCCGACTTATTAACCCTCCCCTTATATTTATACCACCCCCTCTTGAAGCCCTCCATGGATTTCGTGCTTACCACCACCACCTCTTCTGGTAGTTTTCTCCACCCCTCCATGACCCACTCTGTGAAGCTGTGCCTCCTGGCCTCCTTTGGGAACCTGCCCCCAGTCAGCCTGCAGCTGTTTCCCCACTTGTTTTTATCGTCACTGGTCCCAAACAGTTCACTACCTGTCTACCTTATTGACGCCCTTTCCCGGTTCTCTTCTGGCTCCTAGTGTGTGCATATTCAGGTTCACCAGCCTCTGTTCATATGAGATCACTTGCAGCCCCTGAACCATTTCTGTGGCCCTCCTCTGCATCACCTCCAACTGCTTAATGTCCCTTTTGTGACAGGGTTGCAGAACAGTAAGCAGTGCGCCAGGTAAGGGTGTACCATGGATCTGTACAGAGGCAGTATGACCTCACCTTTTGGTTCTGAACCCTCTACTTATGTAGCCCAAAAGAACAAATTACTCACCATAGTAATGTTGTTTCTTCTAATGGAGTATTGCTGTATTCTGACTATATGCAGTTAGCCCCAGCACTTGAACTACTCCGGAGAGGAAAGAGTTAACTCTGTGCAGAAGCATAGAACGTTGAGCTTGAGCTCGGTTTTAAAACCTCTGTCTCTAGTACTCTGAAGTGTAACCATCAGATTCTTACGAGCACTAACTAAACTAACAGGTGGAAATTGTTTTAAAACTTTTTGGAAGCCAAATGGCAATAACAGATTTTTAGGGTTAAAAGACTCAAGTCGAGAACCCCAAAAAGAAAAGATAAAGATAAAGTAAGTAGTAAAACCAAAATCATTCATAATGAAACCCTTAAAGATAGGGCATGCTGAGTATACCTCTGGGGTGCAGCACTGTGCCTTCCCACCCACATCCCAAAACTACTAGGTTTCAGGAGGGGAGGCAGGGAAGGAGGTCAGAATACAAAAAGACTCCATTAGAAGAAAAAACATTACTATGGTGAGTAATTTTTGTCTTCAAACAACATGAAGTCTTTCTGTATTCTGACTATATGCAGACTACCAAGCAGTACCCCCCAGGAGGAAGGAGTCACAGAACCTATTTTGGGAACAGGCTCTGCAGCACAGCTGTGCCAAACCTAGCATCACTCTTTATTGAATGTCCAGAGAGTAATGCTTGGTAAATGTGTGAACAGTTTTCCAGGTGGCTGCCTTACAGATTTCCACTAAAGGTATATCTCTAGCTGCCATGCATCAAGCAGCTGTACCTCTGGTTGAATGAGCCCTCAGGCCTGAGGGAGGTTCCTTCCCAAGCTTCGAATAGCAGAACTGGATACAGGAGACAATCCACCTGGCAATAGTTCTCTTGGTGGTTGGGTTGCCCTTTCCCACTTCTCCATAAGTGAGATACAGCTGAGAACAGCCATTCCTATGGGCCTTAGTATGCTCCACATAATAACTAATAGCCCTCTTTACATCAAGACTGTGCAGTCTTCTCTCCCCAGAAGAAGAATGGTCAATGAAAAATACAGGCAATGACATAAACTGGTTCAGATGAAAGTCTGATACTACGTTGGGAAGAAACCTTCTGTTGGTTCGAAGGACCACCTTATCCCTGTGAAATGAACTGAAATCAGGTTCCACTGATAAAGCCTCTAATTCACTGGTTCTCCTGACAGAGGTAATAGCTACCAGGAAAACAGTTTTCCAAGTCAAGTATTTCAGCTCTGCTAATGATAAAGGCTCAAAAGGGGGCTGCACAAGCTGTGCTATACAGATATTCAGATCCCAAGAAGGGGTAGGTTCCCGAAAGGGAGGATTAACATGTACTAAACCTTTGAAAAACTTCTTGAAAACTGGATAAGAGGCTAGGGAAGTACCCTTACCAGCAGAAAGAGAAGCAGACACAGCTGCCAAATGAACCTTGAGAGTAGTAGGCCGGAGGCCTAGACCATTAAGATGCACCAGAGAGTCAAAGACCGTGGCAATGTCAGCCAATTCTGGCTGAACCTGTTTCTGAGAACACCAAAACCCAAATATTTTCCATTTGGAGTTGCACGTCTTTCTGGTAGTAGGTTTTCTGCTAACTTTCAAAATGTCTAGGACTGACTGAGAAAGGTGCAGGCTTGCATATTCTAACTCTTCAGACTCTCAGGCTCAAGGCCTGGCTCTTGAAGATTGGGGTAGAGGATCCTCCCCCGGGAGGATGTCAGAAGACTGAACTGCCCGGGAAGACACAGAGGCATTGTTACTGACAGTGACAGTAGTAAAGGATACCAAGGCTGTCTGGCCCAGTCTGGAGCCACTAGAATTACCCTGCAAGGCCAAGACCTGATTTTGATCAGGACCCTGAATATCAGAGGAAAAGGAGGAAATGCATACAGGAACTTGCTTGTCCAATCCAACACTAGAGCATCCTGATGAACAGAGCCTAGGCGAGGAGGCCTGCAACAGAAGAGAGAGAGAGTTTATGACTGTCCAGGGCTGCAAAGAGATCTATCTCTGGAGCACCCCACCACCTGAAGATGACCTGAAGGATCAGAGGGTTCAGGGTCCATTCGTGACGACCCTGAGAGATTCTGCTGAGAGCATCTGGCAAAATGTTGTCCTTCCCTGGAAGATGCACAGCCACCAGGGAAGCCTGAAGGGAATACGCCAGAGACCATATCTTCATGGACTCTGTGCACAAGGCCGAGGACCGAGTGCCTCCGTGCTTGTTGATGTACCACATGGTTGTGGTGTTGTCTGTCCTGATTTGTACTACTTTCCCCTGAACCACAGTTGAGAATATCTGAAGTGCTAGAAAGACAGCTCTCAATTCTAGAATATTTATGTGTAGAAGATACTCCTGATGAGACCAGGTTCCTGAGCAGTAAGCTGATCCAGATGAGCTCCCCAGCCTAGGAGAGAGGCATCTGTGGTGAGAATCTCTGAAGGAGCCTGACTGATGAATAGGACACCTTGTCAAAGATTGTCCTCCTCCAGCCACCACTGGAGGGCCTGAACTAGAGTTTGAGATACTGGAACCAATTTGGAGAGAGGGTCTTTTTTCTGAGACCAATAGGATCTGAGATTAAACCGAATATCTCTCACCTGAAACCTTGCTCCCTAGACCACGGCTGTGGATGCTGTCATGTGGCCCAATAACTGTAGAAAATGTCAGGCTGTACGAGAAAAGAGAGGTCGGAAAATGGAAGCCAGAGTGACTAGAGACTGAACTTTTGAAAGAGGAAGGAATGCTCTCGCCTGGGTAGTGTCGATTTCTACCTCTATGAAAGTGAGCAGCTGAGCTGGTTCCAGAACAGACTTTTCTAGGTTTAGAATGAAGCCCAAGGACTCCAGGAGCCTTCGAGTGATCTCTAAGGCTGACTTGACTTGGTCTGAGGACTGGCCTACTAGGAGCCAGTCATTCAGATGTAACCCCTACCCGGTATGCCGTCTCTATGTGACAGCTCTACCAGGTGGGCTGGGTTCGGGGAGGAATATGTCACTCGGCACATTGGCTAGGTTTGGCTACTCTGCACAGGGGCACCCAATTAACTCCGAACACAGAAAGCAATAACTGTAATGTACAATACCAGAAGTGGGATTCTAAAGTGTGGCTTTTATTCATATCCAAACAGAATAAATAAAGCATAGATGGACCCACATGGGGCTACACTCCTGGTAATGCAGATTAAAGGAGACCAGAGCACACCCTCATCACTTTAGCCCTCAGGCTCTACAACACACTGGACTCAAGCCCAAACTTGTACACTGTTCTGGGTTTTCCCTGGCTCTGCTCCCTTGCCAGCCATTTGGACACCTTCCATATTTCATGGAAACATTTTCTGGTGGCTCCCTAAACCACCTAAGAGCACCTCGGCTCCATCAGGGAATCTTCCTCTTAATTTCACGTCTGGGTACTTTCCTCAGGTACTGGCCAAGTACCTGAGAGAAAGCAACAGGGGTCTCAGAGCAAATCCGTAGAGGTGAATTTGGTTACTAATGATGGGGGGGTCTCCCACTTCTCTCTCCCACAATTCATACCCGGCCATTTCTCTGGACTGTAAACACCTTATCCTTTAACACTTTGCAGTGTAGATTCTTGTTAAATGTATTTCACATTCAGTCTACTTGTCTTGCTTCCCATTTTGTACTGGACTTGAACATACTTAAAATAAGTGGCTTTGTCCATTACTCTAGCCCCCAGGTTAAGCAGTCCAATCCCCACATCTTTCTTTCCATTTGTGCTGGACTTGAACAAACTTATAAGTGGCTTTGTCCATTACTCTAGACCCCCCACAGAGTTAAGCAGTCCAATCCCCACATCTTCCAACTGTACTTGGCTGTCTTTTCCTGACACCACAGTAACAGTCCCTTTAGTTTCCTTCTGTTTCAGGTGAAAACACTTGGCCCTTTTGCAGAGTGAACTCACCCTTTGGTTGCAGGTGCCTCACAGGCATTTCCTCCTCAGAAATCTTCCTTTTCGAGAGTGTCGTGCCTCAGCACAACTCAAATAGGCTGCTTCTTTTCCTTAGCCGGATCCAGGGGGGTTACCCCTGGAAAACAGGCAGATACCTTCTCCCCATCCCCACAGGGATGGGGCCCTGAACCATTAAGAGCGGTTTCCGCCACTTCAATTATCAGTTCCTGTGTTCTTCAGGTGAAAACACACACCAAAAACAAAAGTAGCTCTGTAACAGAGCTTAAAGCTCTGAGGGCCTGCCCTTAGCAGAGCACCTCTGCTGCAGTACAGCCTCTCTCTCAGACTGAACCAGAACTGGCTTCAAATTCCCCAATGTTCTACTCTAACCTCCAACTGCAACATTCCAGTGTGGCTTATGCAGCGGTGACAGTTCTAAAATGATGTCATCCCTCAGTCTCAGCTGAGACTGAGAACAGAGTGAGACAGTGTGAAATCCATTTAACTGGAGTTTCACAAGCTGCCTTCCCTGCCTACCACTAGGTCTTACTGGGATTCTAGTACCCCGGATAACAGGGGGGGGTTACACAGATATGGAAACAGAAGGATACCTTGTCTCCTGAGGAATGCCACCACTACTGCAAGGCACTTGGTGAACACTCTTGGAGCAGATGTTAGGCCAAAAGGCATGGCTCTGAACTGATAATGGCCTGAGGGCAACTCGAACCTGAGGTACGTTCTGTGGGAATGTCTGACAGGTATGTGGAAGTATGCATCCTTGAGATCCAGGGAGGCTAGCCAGTCTCCTCGTCTCAAAGAGGGAAGAAATACTCCTAAAGTCACCATTTTGAACTTTGGTTTTAAGTGTTTGTTGAGGTACCTTAAATCAATGATGGGTCGCCACTCCCCTGTCTTTTTTGTTGGGGTAAGGAAGTATCTGGAATAGAGTCCTTTTCACCTGTGACAAAGAGGTACCTTCTCTACTGCTCACAGGAGCAGAAGAGAGGAGACTTCTGCCTCTAAGGCCTTTGTCTCCAAGGGAGAGAGGGGGCTGAATGATCTTGCTCTCATTTTTAGGAACCTTTTGAAAATGAGAACAAGTCCCTGGCTCACTACTTCTAGGACCCATTTGTCTGAAGTAACAGACTCCCAGACTTGGGAGTAGTGAGCCAGCCTGCCCCCTACAGGAACTGGGGAGGCGACCCTGACTGACACCTCAGGATGTCTCTTTGGCAGGGGGCTTAGACTGAGTGGATGATGGAGTCCTGGTCATCCCTCGTCTGCCTCTTCCCCTAAAGAACACCCTCTGCTGGAACAAAGAGGAGGCCTGGGCTTGGTAAAAAGGCCAGTGATAAGGCCTGCCCCTGCCAGCCCTAAATTGCTGCTTCTGAGGAGTGGCCTGCTTCTCTTTTGCTGCAGCACTGTACTCATCCATCTTCTTCATGTAAGCCTCTGTCTGTTCCCTAAACAGAGAGTTACCAGCAACAGGAAAATCCATAGCCTTAGTCTGGGTATCCTGTGACAGAATGGTACACCTGAGCCAAGCTATTCTCCGCATGGAGACAGATGTAGCCATGACCCTAGAATGTACATCATTCCAGTCAATGGCAGCATGAAATTGGACCTTAGATGCCTCAATACCATCTGCAGCCACCTTCTCCAGCTCCTTGGCTAGCTGGGGAGGGGCACTCTTAGCCAGTTCCAGAACCGTATCCCACCTAGATTTCTGGTACCTGGCTGTATATGCCATGTAATTAGCTTGTCTGAGTCCCAAAGAGGATGCCAAGTACTGCTTCTTGGCCATGGCATCCACTTTCCTAGAATCCTTATCTGGGGGGGGGGTGACATGCCAGGGGAATATTAGCCTTGTCACAGGCTGCAGCTTGCACTACCCCAACATGGCTGCAATGATTTGTAAGGAATTCTGTCCCAGGACCTGACAAAGTATATCTCCTGTCCATCTTTTTATCCACAGGAGATACAGAAGTTGGAAACTGCAACATTTTCTGTGTCTGTTTCCCCAGGGATTTATGCAGAGGGATAGACACTCTCTTCGACTCTGCGACATCCATCATTTCCATGAAGTCAAGTTCCTCCTGATCCTGTTCAGCCTCTTCCACTGGGAGCTGAAGAGTATCAGCCACTTTCTCGTAAAACAAAAAACGGGAGGGGGACTCAGAAAGTTTGGGAGAAGACACACTGGAAGGCCTGTCTGGAGAGATGTCAGGTTCTACTGGCTCATCTAGGCCTTTATCTTCCTCTTCCTCTTCATCATAATCTTCTTCTCCTTACCAACTGCCCTCACAGAAAGCTTTTGGATCAATGTCAGAAGTGACTGTCAGGACGAACCGAACCTCTCTGAGCTGCTGTTGGTTCGGTCGGAACAGGACAAAGCAACTAAACAGTAGAGATCGCTTTTGCAATCTCCTCAACAGTCAGACCATGGGAAGCCGGATCCGAACTGGCTGACTTTCTTTCTCTTTTACTCGAAACCGACTCCACAGAATCGGCTCTCCTTTTGTCTGAGGAGGTATCGCCCAGGTCAGTGGGCACCTCCTCAGGTTTGGTCACAACCAAACCGGCTGGCCATCCAGGTCAGCAGACTTCTCAGCCTCCCTCTCCCTCAGCCTACTCAAACGTTTTTCCAGAGTGGCTTGGGAAAGTTCTTGCAAATCTGGCAGTCTTCTTTGAGGTGGTCAAACCCCAGACGATAAACACAGATGAGGTGAGGGTCGACCTTAGCAAAGGCCTCCTTACACTCAGTACAGTGCTGAAACCCAGTGGGACCGGTTTTCCTTTTGGGTTTGTCAGACATGCCAAAATTTAAACAGTTACCCTTATCAGCTTTTAAGCCAGGCAACTAAAAACTGATCGGTTCCAACCATGTCACGGGTTGGTTAAAAAAAAAAATCCACAAAAATCAGATTTTTTTTTAGGAACCGATGAGTACCAGAAACCACAGCAAAATAAAGAAAAGAACTCAAATACAATGGGTTTTGGTTCTAAACCAGACCAACCAGAAAAGAACCGCAGGCAAAACAATTTCCACAAAAAACACTAAAATTAAACAACACTACCTACTACTACCACTTACTGTTACCGAGACAGACGTAAGAACACCGATAATAATAGTTACGGTTAAAAAAAAAACCGACCAATTCGAACTATACCAAACTGAAGCACAGGAGGGATCTCTGGAGTGACTTCACAGTTAGGCGGAGTAAAAAAATCTGACAGTTACACTTCAGAGTGCTAGAGACAGAGGTTTGAAAACCGAGCTCGAGCTCAACGTTCTTTGCAAGCAGTGACCCGGGGGTGGTGGAAGACACCAAAATGAATAACACTGAAAACTACAGAAGATCTGCGGCAAAGGCAAACAGGATTCTGGGCTGCATAGCCTGGGGAATTACATCCAGGAGGAGGGAGGTGATCCTCCCTCCGTATAATGCCTTGGCCAGGCCGCATCTTGAGAACCGCATGCAGTTCTGGAGACCTCACTTTAGGAAGGACATAGCATTGCTGGAGAGGGTTCAGAGGAGGGCAACCAGGATGATTCGGGGCATGAGTGAAAGGACCTATGAGGAAAGGCTGGAAGTCCTTGGGCTGTACTCACTGGAGGACAGGAGAGACAGGCGGAACATGATAGAGGTCTTCAAATATGTGAAAGGGATTAACGGGCAGAACCAAAGAAATGTTCAGGCTAAAGAAAGGGGGCACAACCAGGGGGCAAGAGTGGAAGCTGGAGGGGGGAAACTACAGGGGAGAACGTAGAAGGCATTACTTCACTGAGAGGGTGCTGGGGCCATGGAATGCACTGCCCGGGAGTCTACTGGAGGAGGGCACAGTGGAGGGCTTTAAGAGAGGGTGGGACAGACGCATGGGTATACTGAAGCCGAAGATGACCCTCTTGGGGGCTGGTGGGGTGGAGGAGAGAGCACCCAATAGGGGCTGACTACCGAGCAGACACGAAAGACTGTTACGCCTATTCTGCTGGCTTTTAGTATGTTAGTATGTAAGTGCTGGGGCTAACTGCAAATAGTCGGAATACAGCAAGACTTCATGTTGTTTGAATCCTGTTAGCCCTTGTCACTGCCTTACTCACTGTGTAGAGGACTTCAGAGTGCTAGTAACTGCAATTCCCAGATCTTTCTTCTCTTCAGATACTGTGTTGGTTCCAACCTCAAGCCTGTACTCCACCCCTGGATTTTTCTCCCCATGTGCATGACTTTGCACATCTAGGCGCTGAACTGCAGTTGCCAGATTCCAGACTATTTGTCCAGCCTTTCTAGGTCTTCCTTGAGTCCTTGCCCCTTTCTCTGTCTCCACCTTCCCACAGAGCTTGCTATCATCCACAAAAAGGCAAACTTTACCCTAGACACTGTCTGCAATATCATTAATGAACATGTTGAACAGCACCGACCTGAGCACCAACCCCTGTGGTACCCAGCTAGTAACTTCCCTCATCCGAGTACCTCCCCAACCACCACTCTCTGGGTTCTCCCTCCCAACCAGTTCACCACCCTAGACATTTTGCCCACTGCCCACCACCAAGTCATCTAACTTCTTAATCAGTTTTTTATGCGGAGACTAAGTCCAAGGCCTCTGTCTACTGCCTGGCCCTTATTCACCGCATTTGTGACCCAGTCAAAATAATGTATCAAGTGCATTTGACATGACTTCCCTACCACAAACCCTTGCTGTTTGTCATCTTAGGGGCCCATCTGCCCCAGGGAACCCCAACAACCTTTCTTTAAGGATGGCCCACCGTTCACTAGCTCATCTCTAATCTCCCTCTTATGCAAGAGCACCACATCAACAGTTTCCCACTCTTTTTGGCACCACACTCGAGTCTAAACAGCTACTAAACAGGTCGACCTAAGCGGCTGCCAATACTGCTGCCAGTAAATGGCAATGTTATAGAGTTGGAAGGTGGCACAGAGCATGGAAGGGGCAGCGCTGGTTACCAAGAGATAAACAGAGAATTAAAAATAAATACATAAAATGGTCCTTACTATCAGCGTATACAAAAGAAACATCCAATGAATTTACTACAAAGCAAGTAAACATCAAAAAATTACAGAATGTGAGAAAGTACTTGGAAAAAACAGCTTTTACAGAAAATACTGCCTAACCCCTGCAGGTTTAATGCAGTTGTCTGTAGTGTAAAACATCGAGCAGCACTCTCTCAACCTGGGACAGAGACTCTGGAAGAGATAATCGGAGGATGATACCTCTTAACGTGGGTAGTACAGCAAATACAGGTTACTCACCTGTAACAGGAGTTTTAGGAATGGTATATGTTGTTCATCCACACTATCTGGCAGGTTCCTTGCCGCTTTAAATCTTGCCGGAAGGTCTTCAAGCTGGCTCCTCCCACCCACCCGGGTGGTAAAACTCTCGGCTCCGCCCCATGACGCCAGATCTAGCCCGCTGGAAGCCAGGTTGTGCGTCGAAGCCGGGGAGGTCGGGTGGGTCGTGTGGATGAAAACATATACCATTCCTAGAACTCCTGTTACAGGTGAGTAACCTGTATTTCTAGGGACATGGATATATTGTTCATCCACACTATCTAACAGACTAATAGCAGTTCTCCGGGAGGAGGAGGCAAGAGTGCACACCCCTACTTAGGAATAAAGACACAGGTGAACCGGGCCCGACCAACATCCCGCGTGACCCAAGGTCGATGTGGTAGGGGGTTAAAACGGTATATGCCAGCTTCCAGGTAGGAGCCCTACGGATATCCTGGAAAGGGGTATCCTCGGAAGCAGCCACCGATGCAGCGGAAGGGCGGGTATGATGAGCACTTATCCCTCTGGGAGACTCCATGCCCACCCACCTATAGCGGAGATCTATGCAGGAGGTGACCCACCCGCTCATCGTCCGCTTGGCTGCAGGTCTGCCAGGTGCGGCTTCAGCGTAGATGACAAACAGCTGGCGAACCTCTCCCGAACTTCAGCCTTATGCTCCCTGGGAAGGCGAGCGCTAAATTAGGGTCCCAATGGATCCTTATATGCGGCCTCCGAGGTGTGAATGGGGTTGAACCCCGGCAGAGACAATACCCGGTTAGGGAAAAACTCCGCCACCGCCTACGGAAGGAACTTCGGGTGGGGCGCAGGACAACCTTGTCCATGTGGAAGACCAGATAGGGAGACTCAAAGGAGCACCTGGAGCTCTCCCAGCCTTCTGGTTGGCGTGGTAGCCCCAAGAAGGTGTTCTTCCACAACAGGTGGGGAATCGCACCTGTGCATAGGTTGAGCAGCTTGCCCGTGAGCTAAGCCCATACCAGCGTAAGATCCCACAGAGATGGGGATACTCTCCCTGGAGGGGAAGTGTGATCAAGGCCTTGGAAAGCGCCAGACCACCTTTCCTGTGCCACCGACTACCTTCCGGCCCACGCCCGGAAGACAGGGGTGGCTATCAGGAGCACCTTAAGGGTCGTCGACCGAAGCCCTTGCTCAAGAGGAAGAACTGACCACAGGTAGTCCGGAATGCTCGCCGAGGAACAGGAGAGGGGACCAGGCCCTATCCTAACACCAAATGGAGAACTCTTCCATTTGAAGGCGTAGCATATCTGGTCGACTCCTGGCAGGATGCCTCAACAATTTGAGGACCTTGCCAGAAGACCCAAGGCCTGGCCACTAGCCGCACAGGGACCAGGCCACCAGGTGCAGGGATTGAAGGTCCGGATGGAATACCTTCCCCTAATAAAAGAGATCAGGACCAGGAGGGCTGGGGCTGAGACTGAGGAGAGCTGGATACCAGAGCTGGCAAACCAGTCTGGGGCTACCAGAATCACCTGCGCCTAGTCCCTCCTCGCCTTGCCTGTGGGTCAAGGGAAATGGGGGAGAGGCGTAGAAGAGGCCCAGGGTCCGCGGCCTCAAAGGCATCCCCTACAGCGAACCTTGCTGAGGGGGTGGGCATGAGACAGTCTCGGCCTTGTATTCTCCCTGGAGGGAAGAAAAAAAGGTCTGCCCGAGGTGTGACCTAGAGGGAGAAAGATCTTGTGCTACCTCCGGCAGGGAAGACCACTCGTGAGGCGCAGCCCTTATCCAGCTTAGGGCATCAGTCAGGGTGCTGGAGGCTCCTGCCATCGAAATGGCTAGAAAACCGCCTCCCGACTGCACTCAAGACCCAATGCGGAGAACCTCCTTACGCAATGGCAAGGGGCTCATCCGACCCTGGCGGGTTAGGTAGCACATGGTCGTGGTATTGTCCGCCTGGACCTAAACCACTAGACCCCACACAGACGGAGTGAACGGTGCGAGCTAAGTGGACCGCCTGGAGCTCCAGCAGGTTGGAATGACATCGGGACTCCCGAGAGGACCAGAGGCGGTGCACTCTATATTCCCCTTGATGGGCACCCCCACCCATCAGAGATGCATCGGTCAGAGAAGACCGTCGACTCAGGGTGGACGAACGGGATGTTCTCCTGCAGATGAGCTGGAACGGTCCGAAGGAGAGCATTCCCCAACCCCTGGGCTGTTGTCACGGACTGGTCCAAAGGATCACAGCATTGTGACCGCTGGCTGGCCAGCCCCCATTAAGGGGACGCATGGACCGGTGGATCCAAACAGACCACGCTGGTGCAGGCCTCCGCAAGGCCCAGAAGGTGCTGCAAGTCCCGGGCAGGGCGCAATTGTCCAGTCAGACATGACTAGGTAAGGGAGGAAGAACCTCGGCCCTGTCCGCCGGGAGCTGAGCTCAGACTCAAGAGTCAAGCTTCGTCCCGAAGAAAGGATCACCCGCTTGGACACGAGTTCCAACATGGCTCCATTAGAGAGGAGACCAGTCTGAGAGCAACCTAGAGGGCCAGAACTCTGGACTGTCCCCCTCCGCCCTGGAGGGGTTGCAGTCAGGCCGCCATCCGGGTGGGGGTACGCCCGGACCCTTCGGTGCCGCAGGAATGCTGCTGAGAAGAGACCGAAGGGCATGGCCTGGAACTCGTAAAGAGATCACCCGGTTTAGAAACGGAGGAGTCTCCCAAGAAACGGATGGATCGAAGTGTAAAGTACGTCCTGGAGGTCCAGGAAATAGAGCCACATGCCTTGTTCCGAGGATGGGATATCTGAGTCAGAGTGACCATCCCGTCGTGCGGGTCAAGGATGGGGCACAAGCCCCCCGTCCGTTTGGGGACCAGGAATACCTGGACACAAACCCTGGGTCTGGAGGAGGATCCGCCACCTTCCTGATCACCTCTATCTCGAGGGGCAGGGCAAGTCGGCTTGGCGGGCCGACAGCGAGGCTGCGGACCCCATGGCCCCCGAGGGGCAATGGATCGAAAGGGTGGGGCCTGCTCGCAGGACCTTTCCCTAGCACCTCCGACACCCAGCAGTCCGTGAAAGCGGACAGGTGGAGAAGGGGCGGAGCCGTCTCCCCA
The DNA here is from genome assembly GCA_016271365.2 of Neoceratodus forsteri. Classification (NCBI taxonomy): domain Eukaryota; kingdom Metazoa; phylum Chordata; order Ceratodontiformes; family Ceratodontidae; genus Neoceratodus; species Neoceratodus forsteri. Next base: position 705,048,442 of record CM057459.1, on the reverse strand, counting down.
CGGGGGGACCCAGGTAGGGGTGACGAGGCCGGGGACGGCGCCCCTCAGCCCGTCATTGAGCAGGCTTGGAGGGGGGACTGGCCAAGGGAGCTCCTGAGCCTTTACCTCCCTGCTTCTCTTTGGAGGAAGCCGCTGGCTTGGGGTCAGGATGCCCAGCATAAGCCTGCTGGCCCTCATGCTGGTGTTTATGGGCTGGTCGAGCCACAGGGGCCGAGGGACAAAGGGGCTTACGCAAAGGCTGCCGGCGGCCCTTGTCCCTCTGGGCAGGGGTGACCGAGTCCAGAGTGGCAATGGACTTCTCGGACCCCTGGAGGTGTCCCTCCACTCCAGGGCCGAAGAGGTCAGTCCCCAAGAAGGGGATGTCCGCCAACTTGTGCTGGGTATCAGATGAGAAAGAGGATATCCTCAGCCAAGCCCTGCGGCGCATGGCCACCGTGGCCGCTACCGACCTGGCACAGGAATCACCTAAGTCCAGAGCCGTCTGAAGCTGCTGCTTCGCCACCGCCCTACCCTGGTCCCGCACCTGCCGGACCGTGGTCCGCAGGTCAGCCGGGAGATGAGGGAGCACCTCATCCAGGGAGCCCAAAAGGGCGTGGGAAAAATGTGCCATCAGTGCGGCCAAGCTGGCCTGTCAGAGGCCTACGGAGGACGCGGCGTAAACCTTGCGCCCGACATAGTCCATCCTTTGGGACTCTTTGTCGGGGGGCCTATCCACATCCTGAGCATTCACAGAACGCTGGAAGACATTATCGGTAACTAACCCCTCAGCAGAGGGGTGCTCCGAAAAAACAGGCAAAGAACCAACAGGGACAGAGTACTTCCTGGCGATCGGCGCAGGACAGGAAGTAGGCCACTTCCAGAGCTCCAAGGCCAGGCCAACAATGGCCTCGGTCACCGGGAAGGCCTCCGAGGGTGAACCCCCTCAGTTTAGAATCTCCGTCAGGGTATAAGAGACCCGTTTGGACACGGGTTCAAGCTGCATCCCAGTGAACTCCGAGATGAGCTGAAGCAGACCCAGAAAGGATGATGGGCTGTCGTCCACAGAGCGGTCCGTAGAGGACCCCGGGCCCTCCCGAATGGGGAACATGGAGGAGTCGTCGCCGGACTCCAAAGGGTCTGCAAAGAGCTGCCTCAGGCCTGAGCCACTCTTCACCCGCCGAGGGTGGGCGGGAGTGAGGGTGACAGCCAACCGGCAGGACAGGTCGTGACCCAACCGAGGTTCCACCGAAATCGGTGGGGCAGCAAGGTTCGGATGAACAACCGGCCCTGAAGTGGGCACCTCGACTGCAGCGAGCGGTTGCGTTGGCCGTTCGGGCAGCAGCTGCTTGCTGGACGGAGAATGAATCAGAGTCGATTGATTCCTGGACAATAGCAACTGCTGCCACATGAACTCCTCGTAACGTCGACGCCATCTGCATCGAGGTTACTCCTCATCCGAGGAGGAACGGTAATGCCACTTAACTCGGTGCCCCGACCGAGACCGCCGAAGTCGGCGGGAGCGGCTTGACCGAGAAGAGGACCGAGACCAAGACCCAGATCCTCGGGGAAACCGACGGTGGGTCTGGGAAGGAGCGGGGGACACCTGCTCTTCCCTCGGCTCAGACAAAAAGACAGAGGCCTGTCGCCCCGAAGGTGCAGGCAGAACCTCGGCCTCCACCAGGGAAACTGGCGAATGGTTGACGGCTCCTGCAGTAGACCGCCCGGGTGACGGGTTGAGAGAAGACTCGACAATGTCGACGGGAGTCCTGGCCGGTTGGCCTGACGGGGACACCGTGAAACCAGCGGCCTGAGCCGCAACCTCGACCGAAGTCGAAAGTTGGCAGATGGGGAAGGGACCTCTCCCGCTCCATGCGCGACCGATGATGGACTTACCCCGCGCACTTTGACCTGGGCCGAGGGGCAGGTCCCGAAGGCCCTCTCCCTTGAGGAAAGGGACTGACGAAGCTCATGAATGAAGCTGATGAGAGGAACTCAAAGAGAGTGGGATAAGCGCCGCGACCGAGGTGGGGGTAGCCTTGGTCGCTGCCTCCTCCATGGAGGAAGAGAGATCGAGCTGCTCAGCCGAGACAGCTGATGCGGACACTGCCCGATGAGCCTCTAAAGATTTTTCCGGCGCGGAAAAAATTCCAGGTCTCCCGAGCCCCAAACGGGCCGCACGATCCTCCAGGACGCTGGTCAAAAGGGCACAGCAAAATTCGCAAACTTGCGGATCATGGTCCAAGTCGAAGCGGTAAACGCACGTGGAGTGCGGGTCCGTCCTGGAGGTATTCCCCGGGCGCCTCCGAGAGCAGGGACACGAAATATCCATCGCAGCAGTGAGGGAAGAAGACCGAAGTTTTAGAAAACTTCCAAACTAAATTTGGAGAAACCGGAAAATCAGGAACCAGTCGAAAACGCCGAGCGCTAAGGAGGGAACCTGAGCTTCCAAGCGGTAAGGAAGATCTGGCGTCATGGGGCGGAGCCGAGAGTTCTACCACCCGGGTGGGTGGGAGGAGCCAGCTTGAAGACCTTCCGGCAAGATTTAAAGCGGCAAGGAACCTGCCAGATAGTGTGGATGAACAACATATCCATGTCCCTAGAAACATAAATACATACTGTAGATACATACATACACACACAAACACACACACACATACTGTGCTTACATGCATACAGGAAAACAACAGTTATGTATTTACCGTAACAGCAGATCTTCTCAGGCCAGACCAATGGAACTTATAGCTGCAAGGCACTAGAACCACATGGAAACTTTTGTAAGCGGTCCACTAAGGACCACCCACAATGATGTTCTACATCAGCTCTTCCCATGTAAGAATGGGTGGCCCCTTCCCTCCTCAGTTCCCCACCGGGGATCATGCTCAGAGGACCTCCCTTTGGGGAACCAGGAGAGAACCCATGGCTCTGCCGACCAGGCGAGAGTCAAACAGAAAGCAGCAGGTATACCTCCCTGGAGATGGAGACAGCATTTACAGAGCTCTAGATCCTGAGGGGGATGGAGGGTGGGACAGCATGGCCTGATAAAAGAGTCTCTCGAAGAGTTATTGTTACGGTAAGTACATAACAGTTTTATTTTTCTTTAAGGATATATCTTTCATCAAGTCACACCTATGGAACAAGTACCAAGCAGTACTGACAGTGAACAGTCTGGGTGACTGGAGCCTACAGGCCTAGGAAAGAAGGCCTTGAAGCACAGCTAGGGCAAAGCCTGCTCTCTTTCTATAGAGAATGTCCAGACTGTAGTGTTTAGTGAAGGTGTGGACAGTGCTCCAGGTGGCAGCTGCACAGATCTCTGCAGCAGACACATTTTTGAAGCATGTATTTATTTACTTAGCTTTTGTTGACCAGGTAAGTGCACTAGACATTTGCCTATTTTCAGGTATGACCCAGGAGAGTACAATGAAATAGAAGTTCATACAAAGGACAACATGATACAAGTTAGGCATTACAGAGAATCAGGTAGAACCAGATGAACATAACACAAGCAGTCAGTAAACACAGTTAGAATAGGAATAAAATATATACATAGAGTCACCAAGGCTATGAACAGTGCAGTATACAGTTCTATACAGCTCAGAGCCCCAAAAGCAGAGCCGCAGTCAAAGCATCGCCTGAAACAGAGAGTAAATACATTATATACAGAGCAGCACAAGGAATGCACTAGCAAATGGGCAGGAAGGAGGGGTGGAAGAACAATGGGGAATAATAAAAACTGCCATCACAGAGGTAACAAGCCTTTGTGTGAAGCAAATAAACAAAACAAAACAATGTAAGAAACCGCTATGGTTCTCAAAGGAAGTGGCAGTGAAGGTTCAAGAGAAAGAGAAAGCATTCAGGAAGTACAAGGAATCACAGAAGGAGCAGGACAGAGAACTGTATCAGTTAAAGCAGAACGAAGCTGGGAGGGCAGTCTGAACAGCAAAGGCCCAAACCGAGGAAAAGATGGCCAACTCAGTTAAGAAGGGGGATAAAACTTTTTATAGATATATCAGGGAGCGAAGGAAGACCAAGGGAGGGATAGTGAGGTTTAATAAATGGGAGGAGGGTGGGCAGAGGGTGACTGTGAAAAGGCAGAGATACTAAACAAATATTTTTGCTCAGTATTTACAAATGAAGAGGGCAGGTACCTAAAACAAACAGTAGAAACACTCTGGATACAGAAGTTGATACCAGCCATTTACAGAAGAAAAGGGTTATGAAAGAACTCAAAACTGAAGGTGGACAAAGCAATGGGGCCTGGTGGAATTCATCCCAGAATTCTAAAAAGAACTAAGGGTAGAACTAGTGACACCACTGACTACCCTCTTTAACAAATCATGGGAGGATGGGTGGTGCCCGAGGACTGGAGGAGGCAGCATGATTCCCCTTCACAAAAGTGGGAGCAAGGCAGAAGCAGGAAACTACAGACCTGTTAGTTTAACCTCAGTGATAGGGAAAATGATGGAATCATTCTGAAGGAAAGAACTGTCGGTATCTAGAGGCCAGAGGGCACAGGACCCAAAGCAGCATGGATTCACAGCGGGAAGGTCATGCTAGGCAGATCTGATAGATTTCTTTGACTGGGTGACCAAAGTAGTAGATCAGGGAGGGGCTGTGGACATGGCCTACCTAGACTTTAGCAAGGCATTTGACACAGTCCCACACAAAAGGTTAATATACAAGTTAGCCAGCCTGGGAGTGAGTCCCAAGATGACTGCCTGGGTAAAGAATTGGCTGGAGAATAGGACACAGAGAGTAATAGTAAATGGAGTCCACTCTGAAGAAAGGGGGGTTACTAGTGGGGTACCACAGGGTTCAGTATTAGGACCTGTCCTCTTCAATGTCTTTATAAATGACACTGCAGAGGGACTGGAAGGAAAAGTATGTCTCTTTGCAGATGACACAAAGATCTACAACAGAGTTGATGCACAAGGTGGGGTGGAAGGGATGAGAAGGGACTTGGCAAGGTTACATGAATGGTCAAATGTATAGCAGCTTAGATTCAATGCTAAGAAGCACACGGTAATGCACCGGGGAAACAAAAACCCAGAGGAAGAGTACACAATGGGGGTGAGATACTAACAACAACAAAAATGGAAAGAGACCTGGGTAGTCATATCCGATGACCTAAAGGTGGGCAAGCAACGTGAGAGGGCAGCAAGGAGGGCCGGAGGGATACTGGGATGCATAGGGAGAGGCATCACCAGTAGAAAACAGGAAGTTACAGCTGTACAGACAGCTGGTGAGACCCCATCTGGAGTACTGCATGCAGTTCTGGAGACCCAATCTCCACAAAGACATAGACAGGATGGAAGCTGTCCAGAGGAGGGCAACTAAAATGGTGCAGGGTCTGCACCGGAAGACATATGAAGAGAGACTTAAGGAGCTTAATATGTATAGCCTCGAGGAAAGCAGGAAGAGGAGGAACATGATAGAAACTTTCAAGTACCTCAAGGGAATCAACAAAGTCCAAGAGGGTAGCATCTTTCAAAAAAAGAGGTGTGCAAGAAATGAAAATTACGTACCTACCGTAATTCTTGATCTTCTCTTGTATCTTCACCATTCATTACTTACTGGGGTGTTAGCTGGGTAGCGCACCGTCACAGGACCTTTTTTTAAAAAAGACGCACCGCCTCGAGAGTACGCCATGCGTCATGCGAGCGCCGTAGCTAACAACCACCTCCTCCTCCAACTCAGTTCTGTGAGCCGGAGGCAAAAGCGAAAGCAGAGAAATAGAATAGCGAGGCAAGATAGCCAAGGGATAGCAAAGTAAGGAAGAATGAACTGAAAAAGGAATAAGCCGATGGAGGAAGGACAGAGGAGATAAGAGTATCCCTAACCTAGGGACTGTAGGGCCTCCTTACCTGGGCGACTCTAGGAGGAGAGAGAAGGAAGGTAATGAGGAAGAAGAAGAAGAAGAGAAGAGAAAGATGGGATGTTGAAGGGACCAGAATGCCCAACGAGCATAGTTAGCTTATAGCTCAAGGCTCGATTAACAGGAAAGCAAGAATCCCCGGTGATAGAGCTGAAGAGAAGGTTCACCGAACCCGCTAGACAGACTCAGGAGGGCATAGTCCTCATCTTCAACATGCCATGGTTCATGATCCCCACTTCGGGCTCCTGGCCGAGGAAGGCCTTTAACTGGAGGACACCCGAAGAGGGAAGGATAAATCCCAGGCAGCATGTGAGAGCTGCTCAAGGGTTTAGAAATGGAAAATCTAAGCCTTTCAGGCGTTTATAGGAATAGAAATGGGACTCAGTTGGACTTGCCAAGGCAGGCCAGAGACTTAGGCTGGCAAGGATTGGTCATGGTCAGCACTGCTTTTCTGTAAAACTGTCCAGGAGGACACTTGAAGGAAAAACCAATCATTAAAATCCTACAAGAAGGACTTTGTTTGCCCTCGTATTTCTCTTTTTTTTTTTTTCTTTTTACAGATAATAACTTGCAGGCTTAGGAGCATGACTTCAAATTTAGAGAATGCCTATAGCAATCGGAGAGAGTTCCCTCAGCTTTTCCCCTTTTTTCCTTTCTTTTTTTTTTTTTTTAAAGAAAAAAATAGTCGTACCCGTTCCTCCGCTCTGCAAGGCAAGAATTAGAGAAGGGGGGGGTGCGATTCTAGGGCTTAACAGCTGGTAGCATGGGATTGCAGGATCAAAACTGAATAGCCAGAGCCAGGCTAAAGCCCCAGAAGTATCTCGCCAGAGGAATGGCAAAGATAGTTGTGCAGTTTGATCATCTATGCAATTCCACGAAATGGCCAAGAATCTTAGAGTAAATAATTTTCTGGATAGAAATAAGGCCCCACTAAAGATATAGAGCTTTTTTTTTTTTGGAAAAATTGGGTAATTCTTCCTCCTTTTTTTTTTTTTAAAACTTTTGTATTTTTTTTTTTTTGCAGAGAGGAAGAGGCCGGGAGGTGGAGAAGCCACAGGAGGGAGGCCACTGGGGGATGGTGGGCGGGTGTAAGTAATGAATGGTGAAGATATAGAGATCAAGAATTACGGTAGGTACGTAATTTTCATATCTTCCCTTGTCAATCTTCACCATTCATTACTTCCTGGGTGAGTACCAAGCTCCTCTAGGCCATACCCTGAGGGAACAAGACCCCCAGCCTTCTGCTGGTGAGAAACAGAAGGAGAAGACCCTGGCTTATTCAGAAAGCCTAAGTGGGAGAAGAGCTAGGAGGTGCCTCCTGAGGACGAGGAGAGGAGACGGAGGGAGCCCCTGTAAAAGTCTCCTAGCTCTACAGGAGAAAAGACAGGTCCCCGGAAGGCGGGCGATCACCCTCGCGGGCCAGGGGTGACAACCTAGAGAGAAGCCATGCCGTCCGCCTGATGCAGATCGCTGTCCGCAGAAGCCTGGAAGCCACCTCACTGGCGTCGTAAGGATGCCCTTAGCAGTGTCTTGCCAGCTCAGGCCCTACCAGCGGAGGGCGGCCATAGCTTGTCTGGTTTGCTCCGTGTCAGGCATTGATGCCAACAGCTGGGACATCATCGACCACAAATGCCGGCTGGAGGCGTGGTGAGCCTGATGAGATCAACACTGAGCAATAGGCACGAGAAGAGAAACACTCTTAGCCCCCAGCGGTCGAACTGGAAGAGTCCGGATCGGTGGGCGAGCGTCGCCCAGGCAACGGCGCCCAGAAGGGAGTGTCTAGGTAGACCAAACCAGAGGGGGTTGGGAAGGGAACCTAGAGACTCTGAGGGTGCACAATACCTCACGTGACAGTCAGCCGGGCTGGAAGAAGCGGACTGGGGACTGCCAGGACCGGATAGAGCGCCTCCTGGAAGAGGATAGGCCAGGAAGGTACCACCAAATGCTGAGCACTGAATTCACCAAGGAATTCTCGTGTCTCCCGTTAGGTGTGTGTCTCTGAACATAGAAATCGAAGATCCCTCACCATCCTCGAGGAAAGCGCTGATATTCCAGTGAAATCAGCATCAGAGGAAAAGATGAGCAGGGGTTCCTCTCTCTCAGAGAGGAGGCAGGATGATGGGAGCTGGAATGTCAGAGGATTCCTGCGGCAGTGGGGATGTCGAAGACCCACTCATGCATGTATCTAACATATGAGGGAAGGCAGCATAGAACCCTGAACTGCTCCCAGGATAACGGACCCGTGGGACCGACATGGCCTGGGAGGCGGGGTGGTGAAGGCAGAGAGATGGGAGAGGGGCACCTCCGAGGAGGCAACTGCTCTCTGCCAGGGCTCTGGAATCGAGAGAGCGAGCCCTAGTTGGAGGGATCCCGGACAGCAGACCCAGGCCATGAGCGGAACTCTGGGTAAGCGGAGCCTGGAAGAGCCCAGGGGAGAACCTCCCCTGTGGCGGCGGACTGCATGGATCCAGAAGGGCAGTCCGCCTGACATGCCGGAGGGCACCGAGAACCCTGAGGAGGCGGGGTTCTGCACTTGACGCTCTAGCCACCCAGGTGGCCAAAGAAGACCGGCGCCAGACCCCTGCCCCTCAACCCCTCGGCTCCGAGAGGGCCCTCCTCCTCGACAGCAGCGCCCCCCATCCCTAGAGGCAACAGCACCCTGGGGGTAGCTGTCACCAGCCCTCAGAGGGCTCCCCCTCCGTCACCCCCGCCTGCCCCGGGGCCCGGCCACCCCAGCGGGGAACCCTCAGGAGACGACGGAGGGGGACAGAGGGAGGAGCCCACGCCCGCCTGGTACCTCTAGCCACAGGGGACCCAGACCGAAGAGTGGGGTGCCAGGATGGGTCCATCGAGTCATCGTCCTCTGAGGAGGGCGAGACCAGCTGGACCTCAATGCTGGCCACCCAGGGGTCCCCTGAGGCCGCAGAGTGCATGACACGGCCCGGTACCAGGCGGCGCCGCTCACCACCCCAATGCGGCAGCAGCCAGGCTCAACTCAAACCCCCACAGCGCGGCAGGCAGCCCGCAGGAGGTAGGACTAGGCCCAGGCGCCCCGGAGGCGGCGGCCGACACCGACAGGCGCCACCATGACCATCGGCACCGCGAGCGGCGCCGAGGCCCAGCGGCACCGCCAAGCGAGCGCCGCCATGATCACCGGCACCGCCAACGGCACGGGATCAAAGCGGCGCCGCCCTGATCCTGGCGCCCGTGAAGGCAGACCAGGATCAAAGCGGTGCGGGGAGCAGGCGCGCCTTGATCACGGCACCTTGAATGGGCCGGGATCCTGAAAACGGCGCCCGAGAGGCGGCGTCGAGGTCCACCAGGCCAGGCCCAAAGTTGAGGCCTCGACACGGAGAACCTACCTCGGAGGTGACTGCGGCGGTGTCGGCGCCCAGCAGCCAGGAAGGTCTCAATGCTCCCCCAACACTGAGAAGGGCCTCCTCCTCGGCGAAAGAAAGGCGAGACCCTCCTCCTCTCGGACCGTATAGGCCGGGAAGGGCCTACAGATCTTACCGAGGAATCCCATTGAGCGTCGTCCCCGAAGGTCGGCGGGGCTTTGCGGCTTTCATAGCGGATTCGGCGACAGCGGTCCATCGAGAACAAGGCGTCGCCACCGAATCCATGTCATGGTTGGGTCCCAGGCAGCGAAGGCAAGCGTCATGCGTCGAGGCGGAGAAATGCCGTACAGGAGCACTGGCGATAGGGGCGCGGCCCGTCTTCGAAAAGCGCTTAGCTCCAGAACCGGACATAACGCGAAACAAACAAGGTCAAAATACAGTAAGAAAACACCCGGCGCCGTACAGAAGAAAAAGGAACAGTCTTACCGGTATGGCGTCGGTGTGAAAGTCGGGAGTCGGCACTCGCCGGTTGCTCCACATGAAACAGGTGCTGCCTCGGCAGGCGGGAGAAACAGAACATGAGTTGGAGGAGGTGGGATTTGCTACTGCTTGGCCGCCCTCGCGCATGGCCCGTCCTCTCGAGGCGGTGCCGTTAGTCAAGCTTTAAAAAAAAAAAAAAAAAAAAAATACGTGCGGTGCGCCTCCGGCTAACACCCAGTAAGTAATGAATGGTGAAGATTGACAAGGGAAGATCAAGGGGCACAATTTGAAGATAGAGGCGGCTCAGAGGTAATTTAATTAAGTATTTTTCACAGAGGGTTGTGGATGCATGGAGCGGCCTTCGGAGGAGTCATGGAGTCAAAAACAGTGGTGGAATTCAAGCATGCATGGGACAGTCATAAGAGGCAATTCTAGGGGTGGGGGTAGGAAAAAGTAGGCTGCTGGTTAACAAGGATCTGCAGCTTATCCAGTAGGTAGGGAAATGGGCAGACTGGGTGGGCCAAGCGGTCCTTATCTGCCGTCAAATTCTATGTTTCTAGAACCCAAGCAGGCAGGATGCATCAGCAGGACCTGCACAAGGGTACCAAAAGAAGGACATGTAAGTCCAGTGCAGGGGACCAAGGTTAGTTATGGCAGTTTAGGACAACCACAAGCAGAGGACGGCTTCAAGTAATTCTACAGGGAGCTCCGAAGGCATGAGTGGGAGTGGGAGGAGCGGACCTGGGCAGGAAAGGAGTTCCATACTCTGGGGGCACATGAAGCAAAATCCCTGTCCCCCATTTGCGTTCAAGTGGCAGGAAATTTGAGAACAGCAGGGCCCAATGACTAAGGAAGTAAGAAGCAGAGGCATCCGGTTTGAGGAGCTCAGCCAGTCCTGGAGGAGGGCAGTTCTGAGAACCTTGCCCGTGAAGCTGCCCAAGACAAAATTCATGTGGTTGGGTGGGGAGAGCCAGTCAAGTTTGTTATTTTTATTTTTTATTTATTTAGTTTTTGTTGACCGGTAAGTGCACTAGACAAATCCTGCCTATTTTCAGGTACGACCCGGGGAAGGGGGATACAGATGAATGCCAAGTGACCTTGAACCAGATTAAGCAGTTGGTGGTATTTATTGTGAATGAGGGAAATTTTGGCCAGGACACCGGGGAAATTCCCCTACTGCTTGGCCAGTAGGGGGACTTGCTGACCTTCGTGATGGAACGCTCAGTTGCTGAGCCGTCTTCGTTGCGGCAGGACATGCTGCAGGCCGAGGGGCCGATTGCACCTTCTATGATGGAAACTACGGATTCCGAGATCTTTTTCGAGGCGCCGATGGAACCAGTCTTACCAGCTACCCTAGTATATTCTATGGAGGTTTCAACTGCGACAAGTCACCTAAGGGAGGCTTCACTGCCTACGACTACATTTTCTGAGAAACTACCTACCGAATTTACATTTCCAGCTCTGACACTGCCTATTCTTTCCACTCGACCGCGGAATGCGGAACCACTGCTTGGATATCCTGTGACAGCTGGAACTATGCTGTCTGACAGCGAGGTTGCTACGCAGCAAGTAAATGGAACGGACTCTCAGGTGGCTGCAGCTCCAGCTGAACTGCGGAATGAGTTTCCTTCAGGTCAAACTGCTACAGGTACTGTCTACGTTACTTCACCCTTTGACCAAAGCAATGCATCTGTTTTCTCTTTTGATGCCAAACAACCACGGATTTTTAAAGCAGCCGTTAAAAAAGATCAGAGTGACAAATCCCGCTCCTGGGCAGATCAGGTTGATGACGCCGGCCGCTTGGTCGGTTTCAAGGCCCCTGACTTCTGCGGGCTGGAGCAGCTCCTGGTCGGAGTAAATGGATCTCGCTTCTGTGATGCCATTCAGGGGTAACACAAACTGTCTTGGTCTCTCCTTTGCCGATTCATGAACCCTCTGATCCTCAAGTGATTCCACTTGCTACAACTGAAACCAACCCCGAGGAAGTTCTAGCTTCTCCTTTGGCTCTCCCCCCTGAACTTTCTTTTACACAGAATCCTGAACTTGAGTTTCTTCCACAACAAGCTGTACCCCTTCCTGACCCGATTCTGATTCCGGTATTGCACCCTTCGGTTGAGGGATGTTTGGATGACCCAGGGGTTTTTCGCAGTGCTGAGGGCCCTTCACCGGACTCTTTGCCTGGCCCAGAACGACCTACTCCATGCTCCTATGCCTCCTTTTTTCGTTCCTCTTCTTACTCAGCTAAAAGACACAATGCCGTTCGGCTTATCTATAAGGGTGGGTTGGAGGCTTTTCCTGATAGAAAATATGTGGCAAAGTCATTATTGAAAGATAGTCTGCAGTTTACTTCTGCCGAATTATATGCACTAATACATGTGTCTGGTGAAAAAACCTTTGATATTAGTTTTAAGCTGCATAGTGGTTTGGAGAAATTTTGGTCCAGATTTCATTTGGTACGGCAACCTCCACTTTGGTCCCCATTTGAAGTTTCTCCCCTCACGAAACCGGCACATAAAACAGTTACTGTTCTTTTTAGGAATGAGAGTGTTAGCGTTATGGACCTTGTTTTTTGGTTAAAACAGAGATGTACTTTATTAGGCCAACCAGAGGCAATTTTTGACTCTGAAGATATTTGGACAGGGGGTTGGAGGATTAGGGTGATATTGCATTCTACTGAAGATGGTTTACAACATCTCCCGAATTGTATTCTTTTGGCACAGGACAGGGGGGTTCTGTTTTATGCGGGCCAGCCTAAATCCTGCTACAGGTGTGGGAAATCAGGCCACATTAGTAGTGCCTGTGATCGCTTACGCTATAACTTTTGCAATTCCTTGGGTCACGTAAGTGAACATTGTCGTAATACTGCTGTTTGTTCCCTGTGTGCTGCTCACGGACACACTTATGCCACCTGCCCAGAGGCAGCCCACCAACACTCGGACACTCAGGACTCTGAAGAACAATGTTTGTTAATAGCAATTGCACAACGCTGCAGAAGAAAAAATTACTCACCTTAGTAATGTTGTTTCTTCTAATGGAGTCTTGCTATATTATGACAATTGCAGTTTGTCCCACCATTAGAACTGCTCCGGAGGTGAAAGAGTTAACTCCATTCCATGAATGGAACTTAGAGCATGAGCTCTAAAGAGAAGCTCTGTCTGTGTAATTTCAAACCTGAACTGTCAGATCTTTACGAGCAAAACTCACTAAGGTCTGTGTGGAAGCTGTAACCTACACTAGCCAACTGGCTACTAAATATTAACACCTATTGCTGGTCCCAACACAAAAGACTCAAGTCAGGGGACCAGAACTAATAGTATAATTTAACAATAAGAGAGAAATATAAGGAAAAATAGAAAACCACACACCCCAAAACCCCAAGAAGGGGTGAAAACACACATAAAAGGGCATAAAATAGTGACCACACTAGGCTGCCACCCCATACCCAAGTAGAAGTTCGAGAGGGCAGGCTTGGGGAGGTCATAATAGCAAGACTCCATTAGAAGAAACAACATTACTAAGGTGAGTAATTTTTCTTCAAACAACATGAAGTCTTGCTATATTATGACAATTGCAGACTACACAGCAGTACCTCCATGGAGGAGAGACAGAACCTACTTAGGGAATAGGCTCTGAAGCACAGCTGTGCCAAACCGAGCATCTCTCCTAGCCTGGACATCCAGGGAGTAATGCTTGGTGAAAGTGTGTACCGTTTTCCAAGTAGCAGCTTGACATATCTCCAATATAGGGATGTCTCTGGCAGCAGCTAGAGACGCGGCTGTACCTCTGGTAGAATGAGCTCTCAAGCCAGAGGGGGAATCTCTGCCCAATTTCTGATAACAAAATTGGATACAAGAGACAATCCACCTGGCAACTGATCTCTTAGTGGCAGGTTTCCCTTTCCCAACCTCACCATAAGTGAGAAAAGTTGGAGGGATTCGAACCTGTGACCCTTAGTACGTTCTATATAGTAACTAAGGGCCCTCTTAACGTCAAACTGTGCAATCTCCTCTCACCAGAAGAGGAATGTTCAGTGAAAATACTGGGAGGAGATAGATTGGTTAAGATGGAAATCTGAAACCACCTTAGGCAAAAACTTCCTGTTAGTCCTGAGGACTACCTTATCCCTGTGAGAAAGAAATAAAGTCAGTTTCTACTGACAAGGCTTGCAACTCACTTGTCGTCTAGCAGAAGTGATAGCCACTAGGAAAACAGTTTTCCAAGTTAGATACTAAGCTCTGCAGAAAACAGAGGTTCTAAAGGGGTTGCATTAACTGGGCAATGCAAACATTAAGGTCCAGGCAGGGCCAGATCCCGAAAAAGTGGATTAGTATGAAGTAATCCTTAAAAACTTGGAAAATACAGGGTGAGTTGTGAAAGAGAGGATGGCTTTCCTGCTGAAACAAAGCAGAGACAGCTGCCAAATGAACTCTCAGGGTAGCTGGTCTCAGGACCAAAGAATTAAGATGGACCATGTAATCTAACACAATGGGCAAATCAGCAGATTCTGGGGAAATATGTTTCCCAGAACACCAAATGGAGAACCTTTTCCACTTAGAATTATAAGTAGCCCTAGTGGAAGGCTTCCTAGAAGCCTTTAGGATTTCAAGAACACCTTGAGAGAGGTGTAGGTCAGCAAATTCTAACTCCTCAAGAGCCGGGATTTGAGGTTGAGGGATTTGAGGTTCGGATACCAAACTCTCCCCTGGGCACAGGTTAATAGGTTGTGATTCCTGGGGAGACACAGGGGGAGATGGACTGTCAGGGACAGAAGGAGTGGGTACCAGGGCTGCCTGGCCTAATCTGGGGCGATCAGAATCACCCTGCAAGGCTGTGATCTGAATTTTACTAACACCTTGAATAGGAGAGGGAAGGGGGGAAAAGCATAAAGAAACTTCCCTTCCCAATCCAGGAGAAGGGCGTCCAGGGGGACTGAGCCCAATTCTGGGGGCCTGCAACAGAACAGTGGAAGTTGGTGATTGTCTGGGACTGCAAAAAGATCTATCTGAGGGGTGTCCCATCTGGCAAAGACTATCCCCAGTACTTGAGGATCCAGAGACCATTCGTGATGGCCCTGAGAAATCCTGCTGTGAGCATCTGCTAGGACATTGTCCTTTCCTGGAAGGTGAACTGCTATGAGTGAAGTGTTCAGGGAATAGGCCAGAGACCACAACTTCATTGCCTCGGTGCACAAGGCCGAGGACCGGTGCCCCCTGCTTGTTGATGTACCACATTGTTGTGGTATTGTCTGTTCTGACTTGTACCACTTTGTTCTGGACAGAAGCAAGCGCTTGAAGTGCTAAAAGACAGCTCTGAGTTCCAGCAAATTGATGTAGAGCAGAGATTCCTGGGGACCACACTCCCTGAGTGGAGAGATCGCCTATGTGGGCTCCCCACCCAGGAGGAAGCATCCGTAGTGAGGGTCAAAGTGTGAGAAAGGGGAATGAAGGGACAACCAGTCTTAAATTGCTCTGATCCTGCCACCACTGGAGGGCCTGGATCAGGTTTGGGTCACTGGGACCAACTTGGAAAGGGTCTCTCTCTCTGAGACCAATAGGCTCTCAAGTGAAACTGAATGTCTCATCTGAAATCTTGCTCCCTGCACTACAGCTGTGGACGCGCCATGTGCCCCAGGAGCTGCAAAAGTGTCTTGCTGGTCGACAGACCTGCAGAGTGAAGGAGGAGGCCAGAGCCACCAAGTTCCTTACCTTTCTAAGGGAAAAGCTCTGGCCAGATTTGTGTCCAATTCTGCACCTATGAAGGTGAGTACCTGAACTGGTTCCAGAACCGACTTTGGTATATTTAGGAAGCCCAGGAGGGAGAAGCTGCTGGGTGACTTGCAGGTGAGATTTTACCTGTTCTGGGGACTGGCCTACAATGAGCCAGTCATCCAGATAGGGAAAAACAGCAATCCTCTGCCTCCTTAAGTGAGCCACTGCTACTGCCAGACATTTTGTGAATACCCTTGGGGCAGAGGTAAGGCAGAAGGGCATTGCTCTGAACTGGTAGTGACCGAGGGCAGTTCGAATCTGAGGTACTTGGTGGGAGCTTCTGATTGAGGACGTGAAAATAGGCATCCTTGAGGTCCAGGGAAGCTAGCCAGTCCCTGGCCTTAGAGAAGGTAAAATCATTGCCAGGTTACCATTCTGAACTTTGGTTTCAAAAGATGCTTGTTCAGATATCTGAGGTCTAAAATGGGCGCCATTCTCCTGTCTTTTTGCGGTAAGGAAGTATCTGGAGTACAGACCCTTGCCCTGGTGTAGGGGAGGAACCCTTTCTACAGCTCTGAGAGCTAACAGGGTTGAGACCTCTGCTTCTAGAGTAAAGGTCTCTAAAGAGCTTGCAGGTGGAAAAGACCTGATTCTCATCTTTGGGAACTTTTTGAAGCTGAGAACCAGACCCTGGCTTACTACTTCCAGAACCCACTTGTCTGAAGTTAAAGACACCCAGTTCTGACTGAAGTAAGCCAACCTGCCCCCTACTGGTAAAGGAGAATCGGCCCTGGGCACCCCATCAGGGTGCCTGCTTAGCAGGTGCTTTAGGCTGAGGGGTGGGGGCAGGCCTGCCCACGCCCCGTCTGCCTCTGCCTCTGAAGAACCCCCTCTGAGCATAAGCAGAGGAGGACTGGGTCTGGTAAAAAGGCTGTGGAAAGGCCTACCCCTACCCTTGAGGTGTGCCTCTGAGGTGGGCTTGCCACTCCTTGGCAGAGCACTTTATAGGTAGTCCTATATTCATCCATCTTCTTCATATAATTCTCTGTCTGCTCCCAAACAGAAATTTCCCAAGGAAAATCCATAGCCTTAGACTGGGTATCCTGTGACAAGTAGTACACCTGAGCCAGGCCAACCTATGAAAGCTACAGATGTGGCCATGACTCTAGAGGAAACATCATTAAAATCCACAGCAGCATGAAACTGCACCTTAGAAGCCTCAATGCCATCGGCAAGCCACCTGCTCCAGCTCACTAGCAAGCTGGCCAGGGCTTGTTTGGCTAAATCCATAACAGTATCCCATCTAGATATCTGATACCTTGCTACATAAGCCATATAATTTGCTTGCCTGGAGTCCCAAGGGCGCTGCCATGTACTGTTTTTGCCATGGCATCAATCTTCCTGGAATCCTTGTCAGGAGGATGAAGCCAGGGGAATATTAGCTTTATCACAGGCTGCAGCCTGAACTACCCAACATGACTGCATTGCTGAGAAAGAATTCTGTATCAGGACCTGACAGTGTGTACCTCCTGTCCATCTTTTTATCTACAGGAGGCACAGAATTAGGAGTTTTAAGGTTTTATTGTTTGTTTCCTAAATGACTTATGCAAAGAATAGACAGTCTCTAGACTCTGAGTATATCCATCATTTCTACAAAATCAGGCTCCTCTTGCTCATCCACAGCTTCCTCCAAAGGAAGCTGGAGGGTTCAACAACTTTTGTAAAACATAAAATGAGAGGGGGACTCAGAAAGCATGGGGGAGATTCAAAGGTCTGTCTGGAGAGATGTCGGTTCAAGGGCACACCAGACCCTCTAAGTCACATTCATACTGTTCATAATCATCCTCCCCTCCTCTGGTTCATAAAACTCCTCAACATCATATTCCTGAACCGATGGAACCGACCGAACCGACCTTTTACCAGATAGTGGTGGTTCGGACAGAACGAGAGAAAGTGACTGGACAATCTGAATAGCTCTTACACTCTGCAGCAGTTGGAGTAAGAATTTTGGGCTCCAAACCTGCTGACTTTCTTGTTCTCTTTACTGGAACTGGTTCATCCGAGCCAGCTTTTCATTTGCCCGAGGAAGTCTCGCCCTGGTCAGAGGGCACTCCCTCCGGTTCGGTTGGCACCGAACCAGGCTGGCCATCCGGGTCAGCGGACTTTTTGGCCTCTCGTTCCCTGAGCCTGCCCAATCTCTTTTCCAGGGTGGCTGCAGGGAAATTCTTACAAATCTGGCAGTCTGACTGGAGGTGGTCAAACCCCAGACAATAAACACATGTGGTGTGTGGGTCAGCCTTGGCAAAGACTTCCCCACAGACATCACAGTGTTGAAACCCAGTGGGCCCGGTTTTTCTTTTGGGTTTCTCAGACATAATGCCAGCCTAACCAGAAAAACTTGCCCTTTAAATGGCAGTGCCAGGCAAGACACCCTTATCGGTTCCTAACCGTGTCACGGGTATTGGAAAAAACCATAATGAAATCCGTTTTTTTAGAACCGATAAGAACCAGGAACCGCACTCTAAAATCTCAAATTTAAAACTTTAAGTTTTAACCCAAGCTGATCGGTTCAAAACCGAACCGATAAAACTTACAAGTTCCACACAGAATTAAAATGTGAATTACTTACAATACCACAGACAGAGCTTGAACCGATCGTTTTGCGGTTAAAATAAAACTATTCTCGGTTGAATCGAACCGAGAAAACACTGTTTAAACCGAGAATGAACCTATAGTAGAAATCTCCGGAGCGACTGTTCAGTGAGGCGGAGTAAGAATCTGACAGTTCAGGTTTGAAATTACACAGACAGAGCTTCTCTTTAGAGCTCGTGCTCTAAGTTCCATTCATGGAATGGAGTTAACTCTTTCACCTCCGGAGCAGTTCTAATGGTGGGACAAACTGCAATTGTCATAATATAGCAAGACTTTATGTTGTTTGAACCACCCTTTCCAAGACCCGTGCTACACCTTTTCCCACTAAGTTAACCTCCTCTGATGTAACACTTCCTGCCTCTCGAGACCCCTCCCCCCTCCTACTTCCCTGCCCCCGGTGGCCCCTGACCCAGATGTGCCACTACCTGACCCTCTGCCTCAGGCTTTCTTCCTTTAGATGACCTCTCCATGCCCCCGGTCTTACCTTCTCATTTTAGGACAACTCAGGTAAGTACTACCATGCTCAACCTGCTTCTGAAGTCCTTAAATTGGTGAACACCCCCACTACTAACCGTTTTCATGCCCTTCTCCTTGCACAAGATGTATCTGACGCAGATTCCGAATCTTCCCAGTCAGGAGTCGATTCCATACGGAAATCAGTGGATGTGGAATCTGAGAGTATTCCGCTCCCATCCCTTCCTCAAAAAAACAATGCTGCAGTTCCTAAAAAGGGGAAAAAGAATAAACGCAAACTACCATGATGGGCTAAATGCTTTCTTCTTTAACTTTCTGCTCACTTAATGTGAACAGCATTAAAAATCAGCTCAGACAAGCTGCTTCTTTTTCCCTCTTACAAACTTTACACTGTAATATTTTTTTCTTGCAAGACACATGTATACATACTATAGCTGAACTTAGGGTGCCTCACGGCGTTGGTATGCGGGGGTTTCATACTGGTCACTGGGTCTTGACAGGTGTACGGGGGTTGCAATACTTTTTTCATCAGAGGTGAAAGTTTTGAAGTTAATAGACTTAGTTCCTGGACGAGTATTGCTTTTAGATGTTGTGCACCAAGGGACATGTTACCGATTAATAAATATTTATGCACCTCAAACTAAAGCAACCAGGGTGGATTTATTTCGGCTTTTCCAACCGTATTTGCATACCTCCTATAATGTTATTTTGGGTGGAGATTTTAATTGCGGCCTAGCCAACAATGATAAAGATAAAGGAGTAAAAACTACTAAAGATTTTAGTGACATGTCTTGTTTGGCGGGGGTGGTTCACACCGTCAGTTTGATTGATGCCTATGCTCATCTTCATGTGACTCCTGTTCCTACCTTTCGCAGAGGTGCACTAACCACAAGGATAGATTTCTTCTTTGTAAATCAGAATTTACCTTTACAATCTGCATGGGTTACCCCGGTGGAATTCTCTGATCACTGTGCTCTGTGCATACGGGTTGGGTCTCCAGCTGCCTGTTCTTTTGGTTGAGGTCTCTGAAAACTTAATTCTCAATTGCTTCTCTGTCAGGATATTTTGGAACACTTACAATCATTCATGATGGCAAAGAAGAAAAAATTACTCACCTTAGTAATGTTGTTTCTTCTAATGGAGTCTTGCTAAATTATGACATATGCAGTTTGTCCCAGCCTTAGAACTGCTCCGGAGGTGAAAGAGGTAACTTCCATGCCAGGCATGGAATCTTGAGCGTGAGCTCGGTTGAAAAAACTCTGTCTGTTGTTCTTCAAACTGAAACTGTCAGATCTTTACGAGCAAAACTCACTAAGGTTCTGTGTGGAAGCTGTAAACCTACACTAGCCAACTGGCTACTAAAATATTAACACATTTTTCTGGTCCCAAAACCAAGACTCAAGTCAGGGGATCCAAAAAATAAAATAAAATACAACACCCAAACACCCCAAAAAAGGGGTGAAAAACACAAGGTGGGCATCATTAAGTGCCACACTGCACTGCCCACCCACATCCCAAACAGAGATTCTGAGAGGGCAGGCAGGAGGGTCAATGATAGCAAGACTCCATTAGAAGAAACAACATTACTAAGGTGAGTAATTTTTTCTTCAAACAACATGAAGTCTTGCTATATTATGACATATGCAGACTACACAGCAGTACCTCCATGGAGGAGGGACAGAACCTACTTAGGAAATAGGCTCTGAAGCACAGCTGTGCCAAACCGAGCATCACTCCTAGCATGGATGTCCAGGGAGTAATGCTTGGTGAAAGTGTGTACTGTTTTCCAGGTAGCTGCTTGACATATCTCTAAGATAGGGATGTCCCTGGCCACAGCTAGGGACGCAGCTGTACCTCTGGTAGAGTGAGCCCTCAGGCCTGAAGGGGGAACCTTACCCAGTTTTTGATAGCAAACTTGGATACAAGAGACAATCCACCTGGCAATGGATCTTTTAGTGGCAGGTTTCCCTTTACCAACCTCACCATAAGTGAGGAACAGTTAGAGGGAGTCAAACCTGTGACCCTTGGTACGCTCTATGTAGTAATTAAGGGTTATCTTTACATCTAAACTGTGCAATCTCCTCTCGCCACAGGAGGAATGGTCAGTGAAGTACACTGGAAGAGATATAGATTGATTAAGGTGGAAATCTGAAACCACCTTAGGCAAGAACTTCCTGTTAGTCCTGAGGACTACCTTATCTCTGTGAAAGGAGATAAAATCAGGCTCCACTGACAAACCTTGTAATTCACTTATACGCCTGGCAGAAGTGATGGCTACTAGAAACACAGTTTTCCAAGTCAAGTACTTAAGCTCTGCTGAAGACAAAGGCTCAAAGGGGGGCTGCATTAGCTGAGCAATGCAAACATTAAGATCCCAGGCAGGAGCAGGGTCCCTGAATGGAGGGTTGGTGAAGCAATCCTTGAAAACTTGGAAAATACAAGGTGAGCAGAAAAGAAGAGGGCTTTCCTGCTGAAATAAAAGCAGAGACAGCTGCCAAATGCACTTTCAGGGTAGCTGGCCTCAGCCCCAAAGTATTTAGATGGACCATATAGTCCAGGACTGTGGGCAAATCAGCAGATTCTGGGAAATATGCTTCAGAGCACCATATGGAAAACCTTTTCCATTTAGAATTATAAGTAGCCTGGTGGAAGGCTTCCTAGAAGCTTTCAAGATATCGAGTACACCTTGAGAAAGGTGTAGGTCAGCAACTTCTAACTCCTCAAGAGCCAGGCCTTGAGGTTGAGGGATTTGAGATTCGGATACCAAACTCTCCCTGGGTACAGGTTAACAGATTGTGATTCCTGGGGAGACACAGGGAAGGTGGACTGCTAAGGACAGAAGGAGGGATACCAGGGCTGTCTGGCCCAATCTGGAGCAATCAGAATCATCTTGCAAGGTTGAGATCTGATTTTGACTAGCACCTTGAACGAGAGAGGAAAGGGGGGAAAGGCACAGAGGAACTTCCCTTCCCAATCGAGAAGGAAGGCATCCAGAGGGACTGAGCCCAACACTGGGGGCCTGCAACAAAAAAGCAGAAGTTGGTGATTGTCTGGGGCTGCAAAAAGATCTATCTGAGGGGTGCCCCACCTGGCAAATACTAACCCCAGTACTAGGGGATCCAGTGACTATTCGTGATGGTCCTGGGAAATCCTGCTGAGAGCATCTGCCAGGACATTGTCCTTGCCTGGGAGGTGAACTGCCATGAGGGAGGTGTTCAGGTAATAAGCCAGAGACCACAACTTCATTGCCTCAGTGCACAAGGCCGAAGACCGAGTGCCCCCTTGCTTGTTGATGTACCACATTGTAGTGGTGTTGTCTGTTCTGACCTGTACCACTTTGTTCTGAACAGATGCAGAAAAAACCTGAAGTGCTAGAAAAACAGCTCTGAGTTCCAACAGATTGATGTGGAGCAGAGATTCCTGAGGGGACCACAATCCCTGGGTGGTGAGGTCGCCCATGTGAGCTCCCCATCCCAAGAGGGACGCATCTGTAGTAAGGGTCAAGGAGTGAGATTGAGGGATGAAAGGAACCCCATGTCTCAGATTGCTCTGATCCTGCCACCACTGCAGGGCCTGGATCAGGGTTCAAGTTACTGGGATCAATTTGGTTAGAGGATCTCTCCTTTGAGACCAGAAGGCTCTCAAATGGAACTGAATGTCCCTCATCTGAAATCTTGCTCCTTGCACTACAGCTGTGGAAGCAGCCATGTGCAAGGAGCTGTAGAAAGTGCCTTGCTGGTCGAGACCTGCAGAGTGAAGAAGGAGGCCAGAGCCACCAAGGTCTTTACTCTTTCTAGAGGAAGGAAAGCTCTGGCCTGCTTTGTGTCCAGTTCTGCGCCTATGAAGGTGAGTAGCTGAACAGGCTCTAGAACTGACTTTGGAAGATTGAGAAGAAAACCTAGAGATGTAAGCAGCTGCTGGGTAACCTGAAGGTGTGATTTGACTTGGTCTGGAGACTGACCCACTATGAGCCAGTCGTCCAGGTAAGGAAAGATGGCAATCTTTTGCCTTCTTAACTGAGCAACTGCTATGTTGCCAGGCATTTGGTGAATACCCTTGGGGCAGAGGTGAGGCCAAGGGCATTGCTTCTAAACTGGTAAGGTCTGAGGGCAGTTCAAATCTGAGGTACTGTGGGAGCTTTGATGAGAACATGGAAGTAGGCATCCTTGAGGTCCAGGGACGCTAGCCAGTCCCCTGGCCTTAGGGAGGTAAAATAATTCCAGAGTCACCATTTTGAATTTGGTTTTAAAGGTGCTTGTTTAGGTATCTTAGATCCAGGATGGGCGCCATTCTCCTGTCTTTTTGGGGTAAGGAAGTACCTGGAGTACAGTCCTTTGCCCTGGTGTAGGGAGGAACCCTTTCTACAGCTCTGAGAGCCAGGAGGGTTGAGACTTCTGTTTCAAAGCAAGAGCCTCTAATGGATTTGCAGGTGGAAAGGATCTGGTTCTCATCTTTGGAAATTTTTGAAGCTGAGAACCAGTCCCTAGCTTACTACTTCCAGGACCCACTTGTCTGATGTTAAAGACTCCCAGTCCTGGACGAAGTAAGCCAGCCTGCCCCCTACAGGTAATGGAGAATCGGCCCTGGGCATCCCATTAGGGTGCCTGTTTGGCAGGGGCTTTAGGCTGAGGGGTGGGAGCAGGCCTGCTCGTCCCCGTCTGCCTCTCCCTCTGAAGAACCCCCTCTGGGCATAAGCTGAAGAGGAGGCCTGGGCTTGGTAAAAAGGCCTGTGAAAGGCCTGCCCCTGCCCTGGAAAGCTGCTCTCTGGGGTGGCTTGCTTCTCCTTGGCCTGTGCACTCCTATAAGTGGTCCTATACTCATCCATTTCCTTCATGTAATTCTCTGTCTGCTCCCCAAAGAGAATTACCCACAACAGGAAAATCCACGGCCTTAGCCTGGGTATCCTGTGACAGGCTAGTACACCTAAGCCAAGCCATTCTACGAAAAGCCACAGATGTAGCCATGACTCTTGAAGATACATCATTAGAGTCCACTGCAGCATGGAACTGCACCTTGGATGCCTCAATACAATCAGCAGCCACCTGTTCCAGCTCCTTGGCAAGCTGGCCAGGGACCTGTTTCGCTAAAGCCATAACAGTATCCCATCTGGATTTCTGGTATCTTGCAACATAGGCCATATAATTTGCCTGTCTGAGTCCCAAGGATGCTGCCATGTATTGTTTCTTTGCCATGGCATCAATCCTCCTGGAGTCCTTGTCAGGGGGGTGTGAAGCCAAGGGAATATTTGCCTTATCACAGGCTGCAGCCTGCACTACCCCAACGTGGCTGCATTGTTGTGAAAGGAACTCCTTATCAGAGCCTGACAATGTGTACCTCCTCTCCATCTTTTTATCCACAGCAGGTAAAGAATTAGGAGCTTTTAAAATTGTTATTGTCTGTTTCCTAAAAGATTTATGTAGAGGAATAGACAATCTCCTGGACTCTGGGATATCCATCATTTCTACATAGTCAGTCTCCTCCTGTTCATCCACAGCTTCTTCCAAAGGGAGCTGGAGGTTTCAGCAACTTTTTTATAAAACAGAAAATGAGAAGGGGACTCAGAAAGCCTAGGGGGAGATACTCCTGAAGGTCTGTCTGGGGAGATGTCCGGTTCAATGGGCACATCCAGACTTTCAAAATCACATTCCTCTCTTCATAATCCTCCTCCGGTTCATAAATTCCTCTATATCATATTCTTGAACCGGTGGAACAGCCGAACCGACCCGTTTACTGATGGTGCGGTTCGGACGGAACCGGGAAAGTGACTGGACAATTTGGATCGCTTGGCTATCTCTGCAGCGTTGAGAAGGAAATTTTGGCTCCACACCTGCTGATTTTCTAGTCCTCTTTGCTGGAACTGGCTCCTCGAGTCAGCTCTTCGCTTGCCGAGGAAGTGTCGCCTCGTCAGAGGGCACTCCTCCAGTTCGGCTGGCACCGAACGGGCTGGCCATCCGGTCAGCGGACTTTTGGCCTCGCTCCCTGAGCCTACCAACTCTCTTATCCAGGGTAGCTGCAGGAAATTCTGCAAATCTGGCAGTCTGCATTGAGGTGGTCAAACCCCAGACAATAAACACATGTGGTGTGTGGGTCAGCCTTGGCAAATGCTTCCCCACAGACACTACAGTGCTGAAACCCAGTGGGCCCGGTTTTTCTTTTGGGTTTCTCAGACATAATGCCCCTAACCAAAACTTGCCCTTTTCCGCAAATCGCCAAACAAAGACACCTTATGGGTTCCCAGCCGTGTCACGGTCGTGGAAAAACCATAATGAAATCCGCTTTTTTAGAACCGATAAGAACCGGAACCCAGACTCTAAATGTAATTTAATAAGTTTTAATAATAACCTGATCGGTTCAAACCGAACCGATAACAACGCTTGCAAGTTCCATACAGAGAAATGTAAAACCTATATATTACTTACGATACCACAGACAGAGCTTGAACCGACCGGTTGCTGTTAAAATATACAAATGCAGTTTAAAAAACCGAGAAATAACACTTTTTTAACCGACAAAATGAACCGAGCAGTAGGAGGAATCTCTGGAGCGACTGTTCAGTGAGGCGGAGTAAAGAATCTGACAGTTTCAGTTTGAAGAACAACAGACAGAGTTTTTTCAACCGAGCTTGCGCTCAAGATTCCATGCCTGGCATGGAAGTTAACTCTTTCACCTCCGGAGCAGTTCTAAGGCTGGGACAAACTGCATATGTCATAATATAGCAAGACTTCATGTTGTTTGAAATCTTTACATGAAATGTATGATGACCCACTGCTCTGGTGGTTGGATACTAAGTCGGACGTTATTTCTTTATTGAAATCTTTTAGGAAATCTCAACGTTCAGCTGCTTATGTTTCTTATTTACAATTTCGACGGCAATTGCAGAAATTGATGTCCATGGCCCAAACCACAAAGCATGATTTCTCATCTCAAATAAATATTATTAAGGAAAAGATGGCACCCTTTCATAAACACCAATCTCAAGTTTTAAACTTTCAACAACAATTTGGTACACAAGGTAGTTTTGCCACTGTTTGCCCTTTTCTGGGAAGCAAAGCAAGGCTTGGGAAAAAGGTTTTCACCAGTTTAATGGGACGAGATGGTCAGGTCAAACATTCACTAGCGGACTTAATGACAGAGGTGTCTTCATATACGACGACACTCTTTTCGGAAAGATCAGTCGACATGGATTCTTCTCGGGCTTACCTTCACAACATTGAGGTTCCGGACTGTCCTCAATCTCTCTTGGCTAGTTTGATTACTCCTATTACGTCACAGGAGGTTCTTGCGGTTCTTAACACTCTCTCCTGCAAAAAAGCACCAGGTCTAGATGGTCTGACTACTGAATTTTACAACATAGTGGGAACCGTCTTATCGCAAGAACTTGCTGAAGTTTATAATGACTTATTGATGCATTCTGACTGTCCCTTGGAAATGATGAGGGGAGTTTTGATTTTTTTACATAAGAAAGGCGACAAAAGACTCCTTTCTAATTGGAGAACAATCAGCTTATTGAATGTTGATTTGAAACTCCTGATGAAAATTTTAAATACACGATTGTTGACTGTATCTTCCTATTTAATTTCCCCTGCACAGTCTTGTGCGCTTCCCAATAGATCTCTTACTGACCAGTTGCTTTTTTTGCCTGGGATTTTTGACAGATCTACTTCGCTTGGCTTACCTGGATTTATTTTATCTTTAGATCAAAAAGGGGCCTTTGATTCAGTGAATCAATTTTTTGTGGCTTACTTTACTACATTACGGTATTCCATCCACTTTTATTTTTTGGTTACAGAAACTTTATAATTCAGCTACAGTATCCCCTTTGGTTAATGGGCATCTTGGGCCTCTGCTTCCGGTAAAGCAAGGTGTTCGGCAGGGTTGTCCCATTAGTCCATTATTGTACGTATATAGTAGAGACCCTTTGTTGCGCACTTTGAATAAATTGGTACCCCCTATTTCTGTTCCTGGAGTCTCTATCCCCTTTTAGGCCCTTGCTTATGCGGATGATATTTGCATTTGCACCTCCTCTGTCCCCTTGGTTGTTGACATGTGTCAATTTTTTGGTTCTTTTTCTGGTATGTCCTTAAATATGCCAAAGTGCTTGGGTTTTGATTTAAGTGGGGCTGTCCCTGAACAATCACTTATGTGTGATATGCGTTTTACGTTGTCACCCATAAGGATTTTAAGTATTTTCTTTGGTTCATCTACACCAGCTATTTATAACTGGGATATTCAATTACAGAAAGGTAAGATGATGGTACAAAATTGGAATAAATGGCAGTTTTCCAAACTCAAACGTATCCATTTGATACGTACCTACTTAATCCCATTATTTTTATTCTTGAGTAATATTTTCCCACCCAAACAAAGGAAGCGACTTTATTTAGTATCTTTTTCAAGCAGTTTGGGGTAGCGTTTAATCCTATAAAACGAATATTTTATACTTACCTGTGTCCCAAGTGTGTTTAAACATGATCAATCCCTTACTCTTTTTTTACTGTCAATTTCTTTTTACTAATTTTTTACCATTGTTAAAACAATTTCTCAAAGTATGGTCTAGTCTTTCCTTGCAGGCAATGGGGATTTGGTATACCGACTGGGTACCTGGTAGGTTAGGACATCTTAGTAAATCCTCTAAGGTTCCACCTTATCAACGCGAGGTTTTCCTTAAATTACGGCAGTGGAAAATATCTAGTGATTGGATACTTCTCAAACATAAAAAATTTTTATACCACTCTGTTCTAGAGTCCTGTTTTACAGAATCTACGATATTTCCAAAATGTCCTGATGAGCTGCGTTTGTCTGTACAAAGCTTAATACCTCATACCCGGATTCCTCCTAAACTTTGGGATGTAACTTGGTTATGTAGCCATGAAAAGTTGAATGTCAAGGGTAATCAGTTTCATAAACAGCAGCAAGATTGTTACTGTTCCCGCCCTGGTTGCTTTCAAGTTCTCGAATCAATGCATCACTTACTTTTTTCATGTCCATATATTTCCAACTTTGGAATGCTTCATTACCTGAAAGAAACCAGTCTTTTAAATTTGTGACTTATGATATTCTCATTTATGGTTCTTACACTGCTCATTGGAAAAATGGGATACTGGCACCTTACATGTTATTTTTGCTGTTTTTAAATGGTTTATTTGGCAAAACAGGTGTCTTTTTACTCTGCAACAGAAAGATTTTTCTTACATGGAACTTTTACGGAAGATAACTTCTGAATTACTGAACATTTATAAATATGAAGTAGGCAGATATCATCGTGCCCAATTAATGTTAAATTGGCGGAATTTACCTTGGGTAACGGATAATGATGTTCCTGTCACATAGCTTCTTTATGCATTATCTAGGTCTGATGGTACTTATTCCTTTTTTTTTGTTCATTTTTCTTTCTTGATTTATTTATTTTTCTGTTGTTTTTTTTTTGTTTTTTTTTTTTGAGTTTTTCATTTTCTGTATTATTGTGTATTAACAATGTGTATGATTTCTCTTTGAAGTTCTGTTAATAAAAAAATTCCCCTACTCTTTTCGATAAGTGCCATGGGATCTTTAACATCCACCTGAACTACCACCAATCCAGGCAGATGGGACCTCCGTTTAACGTCTCATCCGAAAGACAGCACCTGAGAAGTACAGCACCCCTCTCATGCTGCACTACAGTGTCAGTACTGGGATATTAACCCAAGTGCCAGATGTGGGAACTGAACCCACAGCCCTCTGATCTCCCGGCCTCAGAGGCGAGTGTGCCACCTACTGAGCCACTGACACTGGTCATACCTGGTTATGCAGGTCACAGTGGTGGGTGAAGCAATGGGCAGCAAGTGCAAAGTGGCAAATGTTATTTTAGGCTATGTTCCACCTAGAGAGGTGAACTTTGGAGGTGCGTGCAAACAGGATGAGTCCATAGCAGAGACAGGGGAGAAACACACCTCTGGCCAGTGCTAGATGAGCAGCAGAAGTAAGATTGTTCTTTGCTCTGTAGGCCAGACCCAGTTTGCAGCTGACAGCTCTGCATACCTTTTAGATATGATGCCAAAGGTCAAGCTGGGGGTCAAGTGTCACCCCAAGGTATTTGATGGAGTCAGTGATTAGGACAGGAGTACCATCAATACCAGTAATACTCAGTGGGGCAGGGGAGGCCTTTATCTTGGCCAGGGACCCAAAAGGCATGGCCTGAGTTTTTTTTTTTTTTAAGGTTGAGGACCAGCTTGTGGGTCATTATCAAGGACTGGACATTCCTGAAATCCTCACTCAGTTGGTGGCTGATAACCCCCAATGTCACAGGAATGGGTGATGATAACCCGATCATCCACATATAGGACAGAGCTGCAGTTGGAAGAAGTAGAGGGGAGATTATTGACAAAGATAAAGAGAAGGGTCCCTGAACTGAATCCTATGGGACACCAGAGGTCACAGGAGTGGTGGCCGAGAGGACCTTACTGAATTTAGTAAATTGCTGTCTGCCCTAGAGGTAATTAGTGAACCATCTTAGAACAGGTGGTGACAGACCAAGGGACCAAAGTTGAGAGCAAAGTAAGACATGGTCAACTAGGTCGAAGGCCTTGGATAGGTCAATGAAGATGGTGCCTGACAGCTTACCCTGGTCCATAGCTGCCCTGATCCCAGAGGAGACAGTGACAAGGGCGGAGGACGTACTGAGCCCTTTACGAAAGCCATGATGCACGGGAGACAGTAGCTCATGGGCCTGAATATACTCCGTGAGTTGCCAAGCCACAACTGTCTCCAGAAGTTTACTGATAGCCAACAAGATGACTATCGGTTGGTAGTTGTCGAGGATCTTTGGGTTGCCCTGTTTCAGAACAGGGACAATCCTCGCCACCTTCCAGAGGTCAGGGATAACTCCAGAGGCTAGGGATATGTTGAAGATAAGGGCCACTGGGGATGCAATATAACAGGCACCAAGATGGAGGAGCTTAGGTTCCATGCTATCGTGGCCAGAGCTAGAATGAAGGAGAGACCGGAGAGAAGTCTCTGCGTCTCCTGTGCCATCACAGCCCTGAAGTAGAGTAATAGACGGGAGATAGGGACCGACTGTGAGGCAGAGGCCAGGACACGACTATCACTCCCACTAGTGGAGAACAGGGAGGTAAAGGCAGAGAGACCTGAGAAGTGGGAGTTGAATGTGCTGGCGATGGTTAGTGGATTGTTACAATTAGAGCCATCAAAGAGCATGTCACAGCCCCCACAGTTGGAGGAACCACTTACTATATTTTTAATGTTCCTCCAGAAAATCCTAGGGTCCTTAGCCGAGTTTAATATGGCAGTTTTGCAGTATTCACTGTTGACAGTCCTGATTGCTTTTGTGTATTCATTCCTGAGCCTCCTATATTGCTGAAATATGGCCTGGTCCATCGTGACCTTTAAGTTGGCCCAGCACTTGTCTCTAGCCCTCACGAGGGCTAGGAGGCTCCTATGCAGCCACTTAGTGGCAGACCCCCTTACCCTCCCCCTGATAAGAGGGGAATGCTTGTACTGCAGTGCCCCAAAGGTGCTGAGAAAATGACTAACAGCAGTGGAAGAGTCCTGAGCATTTAGCACCACAGACCAGTCCATAAGTTTCAGATCCTCATGGAAGGACCTCAGGTCAAACCTGAAGAAATCCCTTACTTGGATGATTCTGTGAGGAATTTTCTGGGAGATCTTCCATATGCAGTACACAGGGGTGTGGTCAGAGATAGAGTCAGGAAGGGTACCAGAGGAGCTGATCCTCTCAGGTCTACTGGACAGGACCCAGTCCAGGAGGGAGGTAGTACGACCAGTGGTAGATCACCTAGCGGGCTCTTGAATAAGCTGAGACAAGGAGAGGCCAGCAAGCAGAGGTTCATACAGCTTGGTGTTTCCTCCAAACCAGTTTAAATTAAGATCTCCCAAGATCATTAGCTCATTATCCCCAGTCTTAGCACCTACAGTATCAAGGAGGTAGGATAACCCTGACAGACCAACCTAGGGGGGATTGTATGTACAGATGATGTGCAGCTTCTTAGTGTTCCAGAGTAATAGGACTGTGTGAAGCAGCTCACAAGAAGACAGTAATGGCTGTTGGTGGGATACACCAGACAGGTTTAGGTGACTCTTGTAGTAGAACAAAATACTACCCCCACGCTTTTTTCCATGCCAATCTTGCCTAATGAGCTCAAAGCCAGGAAGGCCGCAGGCCGAGTCGGGGTTGAAGGTTTCGGCCAAGTCTCTGTAATACCAAGGATGTCAGGCTTGTAGTGAGTGACCCAGGCACAGAGTTCAGCCAGATTGGGCAGGAGGCTGCGGATGTTGAGGTGAGCTATTTTCATCCCCTTGCCTGATAGCTAGCCCACAGGAAATGAGAAGGCTTAATAAGTAGGACCAGGGTTAAGCTCAATGTCCCCAGCCAGGACTGGTGTCACCAGGAGGATGCAGAGGAGATGCCTTATAAGGGGAGAACCACCTCTAGCCAAAGGCTTGCGAGCAGGACGCCTTACCACTATGGCAGGATACAGAAAGCACCCGAGGTCAAGACAGTAGATAGGCCAGAGGGGCTGTCTGCCACAGGCTATTTGATTGGAGAAGGTGAAGTCATGCTCCTCATGCTATTCAAATGTAACCCAGGGGCCCCTGAGGGAGGGAAGCAATAAGTAGAGGAAGGCATAAGGCAGTGAGAAGGCCAATGATGAGGGCACTGATAAATGGGGAGAGCTCAGCACCCTCCCTGAGGAACTTAGGAACCCCCATGTCAAAAATGACCTGTCCCTAGGACTAACCAGGGCACTGAAGGGAGACGATATTGTGGACAGGTCAGGAAGATAGGTCAAGGCTTACCAGAGGGGCTATTTTGTCAAACACTAGGAAGGCCCTGAGGAGAGCACCAAGCAGTGCTTGCCCACCAGACCCCCCAAGCTGTCCAAGTGGGCACAGAAGAGCACCCAGTTTATGGAGGTCTATCCTACAGACGCCCCCACAACAAGGGTCAGTAAACAATCCCCCCTTATGTAGGGGCGCACCACCAGCTACTGAAAGGATTACCAGGTTCCATGGTAGTAAGCCTCGTTGGAGGCGAGGCTAGTAGAGATAGCTAGTGAGCACAATACATTAACAAGCTAACAGAGACATTTCCTGACTAAAGTTGCTGAGACATGATGGATAGACAGGCAGAAATTATTCAGTAGATTGCAGTCAATTCCCACCACGATTAACTGCAGCCAACTAGTCAACAGTGGTTGTAAAAAATATACTCAGTCAGGCCCACTCGAGGTAGAATAAGTTAGGCTCAAGCCAGTCATGGAGCTAGGTTTGGGAGCATTTGGGAGTCGGAGGGGGGCATTCAGTCAATCACGGGCTCCACAATGGGTACTAAACAGCGAATAAATATGGTGGTGGGGCACCACTACTCACTCTGGAGCAGCCAGGAGGGGCGACTGCCCCCCCCAGCCCCCTCCAGCTCCGCCACTGGCTCAAGCCTGAAACCAGCTCAGAATAAAGATTACACAGTAATGAATACACCAAGAATATTAGTTACAGTAAACATCTATCAGACTGTGAATCTGGTCAAATAGCAGAAGTATATTTACTTGGTCAGACTAGGTGTGATTACTAGCTATATATATCCAACAGGCTAAATTAGACACACAACTGATCACCCAGGAGTCCCACCCATACAATAATTCAGAGTGGATAAGCACCATATGGAAGTCCATAAGCAGATGAGAGTTCTGTGTTTAGAGAGAGCTAGCAGCAGCAAGTGACAGATTTCTGAGAGGTCTGTGTTTAGATAGCTTTAAGCTCCTCAATTCTACTACTGGAAGCCAATGGGGGCAGGACAGGGTAGGGGAAGGAGGAGCTTAAGTATATTTAAAGGAGGCCGGGGGGATGAAAAATTCTGCAGCAGAAGCAGCAGCTGTGCAGGCCAGGGCTGTGTATAGGCTGTATCTGATGCTTGTGTCTAGGAGGCCAGTGGCAGCAGGCTTCTTGGCACTGAGAGAGGTGCACAGTGGTGTCCAGGCATGCAAGAGGTGAACCGCAGATGGCGGAAGGTAGCCCAGTGGGCTACAAGGACACCTGATGCTTGTGTCCAGGAGGCCGGTGGCAGGCTTCTTGGCACCGAGAGAGGTGCAGAGTGGGGTCCAGGCGTGCAGGAGGTGAACCACAGATGGCGGTAGGGAGCCCAATGGGCTACAAGGACGCCTGATGCTTGTGTCCTGGAGGCCGGTGGCAGCAGGCTTCTTGGCACCGAGAGAGGTGCAGAGTAGTGTCCAGGCGTGCAGGAGGCGAACCACAGATGGCAGCAGGTAGCCCAGTGGGCTACAAGGATGCAACAGAAGTGGCCATGTCTCTGGTTGAATGACCACGAACAACCCCAAGAAGTTCCTTACTGTGCTTCCTGTGACAGAAAGTAATACAGTTGTCAGCTATTTGTACAGGAACTGATCAGAAACAGAAGCACCCTCTTTCCCAGGGCAAATAAAACAAAAAGCTGCAAGGACTTCCTGCAGTCCCTTGTACAGTGTATACAGTACCTGGTTCCACTGCTATGTACATATAGAGCATAGAGCACTGCTTCCCCTGGATTGGCTGCTCTGGAAAATAAACTGGCAGATGGCCTGATTTAAAGTAAACTCTGACACCACCTTTGGTACAAACTTAGGGTGTGTACGTAAAGACACCCTGTCTTTGTGGAAAGTCAAACACGGAGGCTCACACATTAGAACCGGCAGCTCTGAAATCCTTCAAGCAGCAGTGACTGCAGCTAAAAACAACACTTTCCAAAAAAGAAAGCATAAGCCGTAAGTAATGGCTGGCTCAAAAGAAGCCAAAGTACTGTAAGTTTTTCCAAAACAAAGTTTGGGTCCCAAGCTGGGACTGGATCACGGAGAGAAGGCGTGTGCAGAATGCCTCTAAAAAACATATGGGCCACCTCCAACTGAGCAACCGTTTGACCCTCAATAGGCACGCGGAAAGCCAAAATGGCAGCCAAGTGCACTTTAACAGAAAAGTAGTTATTTACGGAGTTATTTATTTATTTGTTTACCGGGTGGGTGCTCTGATTCAGAGGGCCGTTTTCTGGCACGACCCAGGCCATAAAGGTGGCACATAGGTACATACAGTTCAGAAATACAAGTACACAGGTACAAAGGGTACAAATAGAGGACAATAGAAATATAAAGTGCAAGTGCAAAAATACAGTCTGGAAACGCTGCAGAGTAATAAATACAGAAGGTGAAGCCAACGGTAAATAATTGTTCAGTACAATACATCAGGA
The DNA here is from genome assembly GCA_016271365.2 of Neoceratodus forsteri. NCBI lineage: Eukaryota > Metazoa > Chordata > Ceratodontiformes > Ceratodontidae > Neoceratodus > Neoceratodus forsteri. The sequence continues at coordinate 705,014,689 of CM057459.1, read as the reverse complement.
TTGAACAGACCTAAATACAGTTAGGTGAAGTAACCATAGCAGAATTCTGAGACAGCATAAATTCACTCAGGGGTCAGGTACATGAGGTGGCAAGCATCACGACAGCTTTATAGTGTGATCTGAATGCAAGGTGTAAGTCTAGAGAGTGCAGGGAGACTGGTAGACTGTTCCACAGTTTGGGTGGACAAAGGTGAAGGCTTTGCTGCTCAGGCAGGTGGATTCTTTTTATTTTTTTATTTAATGAAGTCTCGGATTTACAAACATACGAACATACAAAATTTGGCAGCAGATAAAGGCCTAGAGGTCTATCAAGTCTGCTCAAATGTGCAGCTAGCACCCCTTATTCTGCAGCTGCCCCTTCCTTCCACCCTTCCCCTTCATTAACCCTTCCCCTTGTCCTGTCCCATCCTCGTTTGAAGCAGTCCACTGTTCTACTGCATACCACTTCAGCAGGTAACGCATTCCACCAGCCACCACCCTCTCTGTAAAAAAGTGTCTCCTCATCTCCCTCCTGAACCTTCCTCGCTCCAGTCTCATATCATGGCCCCTGGTGGCCCTCCCCTCCCTTACTTTGAACAGCCCCTCTGTACCAGTCTTGTTTATTCCTTTCATGTATTTAAAGGTTTCAATCATGTCACTCCTGTCTCTCCTCTCCTCCAGTGAGTACATGTTCAACTCCTTCAACCTCCTCTCGTATGATAAGTCCCCCAGCCCCTTGATCATCTTTGTCGCTCTGCGCTGCACCCCCTCCAGTAACCTAATGACCCTCTTCAGATACGGACGCCAGTACTGCACGCAGTACTCCAGGTGTGGTCTAACTAATGACCTATACAGTGGCAGAATCACCTCCTTCTCCTCGAGGATATACCCCTTGCAATACAACCCAGCATTTTGTTGGCCTTTGCAGCTGCCTTCCTACATTGTGTCGAGTTGTTCATTGATCCTGTAATGAGCACACCCAGATCCTTCTCCTCCTCTGTCTGGGCTAGCTGCACTCCCCCTAGCTGGTAACTCCTCCTTGGGTTCTTCATTCCAAAATGCAGCACCTTGCACTTTGTGGCATTAAAGCCCAGTTGCCAGGTGTCTGACCAGGTTTCAAGCTTTGCCAGATCATCCTGCAACCCCCGCCATCCCCCTAGGTCATCCACCACTGTGCCTACCTTGGTATCATCAGCAAACAGACTGATCTTGCTCTTTATGTCCCACGATATGTCTGCAATGAATATCCCAAACAACACTGGTCCCAACACCGAGCCCTGTGGAACACCGCTCGTCACTGCCCTTGGGTGTGAGAGCTCCCCACCCACCACCACCCTCTGTTGCCTTCCCTGCAGCCAGTTTCCTACCCATCTCACCAGCTTTGCACCCGCCGTGTGCCTACTAACTTCCTTCCCAGCCTTCCATGTGGCACTGAGTCGAATGCCTTACTGAAGTCCAGATACAGGACATACACTGCATGGCCCCTGTCCAGTTGCCTAGTTACCCAGTCATAGAACTCGACCAGGTTGGTTTGGCAGGATCTGCCACGTATGAAGCCATGCTGTCTGCTGTCCCGTAGTCCTTTGGCCCCTAGGAGGGCCACCAGCCTCCTTCAGGATAGTCTCCATTAGCTTACCCACGGTGGATGTGAGGCTCACTGGTCTGTAGTTTCGGTTAATCCTGGGGCTACTCTTGTGGAGGCGACACATGAGCCATCCTCCAGTCCTGAGGTACACACCTCAATGTAGTGAGGCATTAAATAGGTCTGCAAAGGTCCTGCAAGGACCTCTGCCAGCTCCTTCAGTACCCTGGGGTGGATGCCATCTGGCCTGGCACCTTGTCCACCCTCAGTGCCTTCAAACCCTCTCAAACTCTGCTCTCCATGATTTCCCCATCTGTCACCACTTCCCACCCTGCTTCTGCCATTTCTCCCACCTGGGTGTCACCCCCTCTTCTCTTTAGTAAATACTGAGCAGAAGTACTCATTTAGTGCTTCCTTATCGCACCCTGCTTCCACCCAAACCCCTCCTTCCTAATCCTTACTATGTGGTCCTTACAGCTCCTTTTCTCCTGATGTACTTAAAAGTCCTTCTCCCCTTCTTAATGCCTTGTGCCAGCCTCAGTTCCGTAGATGCTTTGGCTCCCTTACTGCCCTTGTCACCTCCTTGATTCTGTCAAGTACTCCTCCCTGTACCCCCCCTCCTGTTTTCTTGTACTTCCTAAAGGCAGCTCTTTTCCTCCTTACCTTTTCCATGACCTCCTTGCTAACCAGATCAGTTTCTTAGCCCTAGCCTTCTTGCTCTGGGCTTTGCAGCAGGTTTGCTGCCTCCACTATCCCCAGCTTTATGAGCTCCCACCTCTGGTTAGTGTCCATACTAGGTTGAATTCTGGCCAGGTACCCTTTTACCACTTCCCCCATCCTCCCAAAGTTGGCCCTCCTGAAGTCCAACACTATTGTGCCAGATTCCATTCCTTCCTTGCCCATATCCAATGTGAGCCATACTAAGTGGTGGTCACTCCCTGACAGCGGTTCCTCCACTGTAAGTTCTCTCAAATAGTCCCTATTTGCCAGCACAATGTCAAGGGTATTCCCTAACCTGGTTGGTTCACTGACCATTTGCAGCAGGAAGCTGTCCTGGAAGGCATCCGGCAGTACCTGCTCCCTTCTGTTCCTGGTTGTTGGGGTGCTCCAGTCCACTCCTGGCATGTTGAAGTCCCCCACAATCACCACACTACCCTTCTCGCAGGTCCTCCTGATCTGTCCTGCTAGTTCCCTGTCTAACTCCTCCGTCTGAGATGGTGGCCTATACCACTCCCATTCTAAGAATCCTATTCTTGGAATCCTGGATTTGCATCCAAAGTGACTCCGTACTACCCTCCGCCCCTTCCTCCCTTACACACTTCAGTCCTTCCTTCACATATAGTGCCACCCCCCCTCCTTTCCCAATCACCCTGTCCCTACGAAATAACCTGTACCCTGGTACAGACAGGTCCCAGACATTGTATTGGGTGGCCCATGTTTCCATGATGACTGCAATGTCCACTTCTCCCTCTGCCATGAGAACCTGTAACTCTGCAGTTTTCCTCCCAAGGCTCCTAGCATTAAGGGTAACTACCTTGCACCCTTTCCCCTCCCATCCTGCCCTCCTTTCCTAGCATCACCAACAGTACTTGCCATTTGTCCTTTGTCACTGTTATGGGGGGTAAGCTCATATGGTTTCCCAACCTGTGGTCTCTGCATATCTCTTCCCCAACTGCCACCCCCCACTCCTAGTTTAAATTCCCAACTTCCTCTATGTACTCCTCCATCCTCTGTTTCAACACTTTCTTTCCCTCCTCACTCAAGTGTAGTCTGTCCTTGGCATAGAGGCTACTGTCCTCCCAGGACATCTTTGAGCCAGAGTCTCTTTTACAAAGGCATCATGCCAAAAGAAAGGAACATGGGGATAATTTACATGATACAGAGGGATGTTACCAAAATACAATTTGCAAACAATACATATTACAAAAAATACATAGTAAAATGCTGTAGAAGTTCCATGAGTTACAAGTTTACATGTAGGTAAAAACATTCAGGGAGAGTGGTCAGGAGGAATGACCTTGTTATGGGCCTCAGAGGTTGAGGATTCAGGAGGTAGGAAAGGGGGCAGAGAGAAGGATATGATTAGAGTAGCGTTGAGGGCTGCCCAGGCGGGCAGTGTATAGAGAGGGCAGGGTGAGAGCAAGGATGTGAAGAAGAGAGGAATAGAAATAGGACAACAGAGAGAAGTGGAAGAAGGGGGGAGGAGTAAAATAAGGGGCAGTGAGTGGAGAAAGAGGGGACATGCGAGCAGAGGGTGTGTGTTAAGTGCTAAACAGAAAGTCGGGGGTGGCAGGGGTACAATTAGGGGTGGTTAGGAGGAGGCGGGGAGACATGGAGGCAGAGGGGGTGAGTTAAATGTTGAACAGAAAGTTGGGGGGAGTATGGCAGGGTAAGTTTTTTTTTTTTTTTTTTGTGGATATCTGGGGAACCTCCAACGGTAAGATGCTGGAGTTTCACAGGTTGCGGGGGCAGTTTGTTTGAGCAGGGAGTAGAAGGAGGACAGGTCCCCACCTCTGATGGCATTATCTATGGTGCAGCTGAGGAAGTAGCTGTTTCGGACTTGGTGGAGGATACCAACCCAGGGCCTGGGATAGGGTACAATAGTGTGTGGAGTAGAGGGCCATCAATGCAAATCTACGGAAGTTATTTTAGGTGGCAGTAAGACTAGCAAGATGTTGGGAAGGGGCTTGTGTATAGATGGAGTCACAATAATCTATAAGAGGAAGGAGGTTGCCCTGTGCTATGGCAAGCCAGGCCTCGTGGATCAGATATTGTTTTAGCTAGAAGCCCACCGTCAATTTCTGGTTGATACGCTGCAAGGTGTTACTGATGTGTATGGAGAAGGTTAAGGTGGGATCAAGGGTGATGCCTAAGTATTTGAAAAAGGGTACATTTTCCGGGGGGGGGGGGGGCCGACCACCTGAGATAGAACAATCAGGGCAGATGAAGTATTGGTTAGCTTGGTGATCTTGAGTTTAGATCCCAGATGCATGGCCTTTGTTTTGTTTGAGTTTACCAGGAGTCTATTTTCCAGGAACCAATTGTGGGTTGCTCCATAGTTCAAAGTTAGTGTGGAAGAGAGATTAGCCAGAGACTTGTCACTGTGGAACAACACTAGATATTACTGCAAGGATAGCAGATACGCCACACCCTGGTTTACTGGAAAGGTAAATGGGTCTAAGTGATGAGAAGCAGCCCACAAAGCACACCACTTCCACTTCGTAGATTAAGTGGTTCTGGTGGACAGCTTTCTGGCAGCCACCAAAACATTAGCCACCTTTTGGGAAGCCCCAAATCAAGCAATGGCTGTGTTTTCAAGAGCCATGCATGAGAGACTTGAGGTCCGAATGGACCAGGGTTTCCTCCTCCTCCTGTGACAGTAGACTCGAGCATAAGGGCAGGGGTACTATAGCAACTGGCAGTTCCACTACCAATTGCTGTAGTAAGGGGAACAGATCTGATGAGGCCACAGGAGGGCAATGAGTATCAGAGTTGCCCCCTCCATTTGGAGCTTGACTACCACCCTCTGAATTAGAGGAAAGGGAGGGAAGGTATACAGGTACCTCCCCTTCCAAGAGAGGGACAATGCGTCTTGCCAGAAAACACCAGGCCCTGGAACAAGCGAGCAGAAAAGAAGCAGTTTTGCGTTGTGTGGGGATGCAAAAAGGTCCAACTCTGGACAACCCCATCTGTCACACAGGTCTTCTGCCACAGAGGTCAGCAGCTCCCACTCATGCATCCTGGATCATGACCTGCTTAGCCTGTTTTCTCAGACGTTTTGGGTGCCTGGAACATGTATTATTGACAGTTCTAGGCCACGTTACAGACAAAGAACCTCAGTGCGCAAGCACTAAGGCAATGGTTACCCCAAAGGGCATTGGCCGGGAAGCCAAGTTTCAAAGAAATACAAAATCACACATGCCCCCATAATGCGAAGCACCATGGGCTGCATATGCAAATCACCACTGAATATTATTAGCTGGTTCAACTTTAAGCAGAAATGCATGGTGCCAAAAGGCCTCTCACACAGTTTGCAAAGGATGCCAACAGAAGACACACACACGTGTTTCGTCCTACAAGGACTCATCAGTATGCCTCGTCTGTTTGACACCCCAGTGTAATGAACCAGCTACCTTAAGATGGTCTATCTGGGTTATGTTGTGGTTAACCCAATTAAAACAAAACCAAGTTAAAAGACAAAGAACCTCAGTGTGCAAGCATTAAGGCAATGGTTACCCCAAAGGGCATTGGCCAGAAAGCCAAGTTTCAAAGAAATACAAAATCATACATGCCCCCATAATTACGGTAATCCCTGGAGCATCAAACAAGTGTATGGTGCGTGGTATGGTGTGGAACAGCTGCTCCTTGGAGTGAGCTTTGAGCAACCAGTTGCCTAGGTAAGGGAAGACATAAAGGCCTTCCCTGCAAAGGGCTGCCACCACCACTGCTAAGCATTTTGTAAAGACTAGTGGTGCAGACAATAAGCCAAAGGGCTATATCCTGAACTGGTAATGTTCCCCTTGAAACAGGAACCTTTGATATTTACTGTGAGGCTGGCAAATTTTTACATGAAGGCAGGCATCCTGCATATCCAGGGAACAAATCTAGTCCCTACTTGCAGTACTGGAATTAGGCCTTGCAGAGGGACCATTATGAACATTCTGTATTCAATGAAAAAGTTGTCTCTGAGGTCTAAAATGGGTCTCAGGTCTCCTGTCCATTTTAGGACTAGGAAGTACTGAGAATAGAACCCTGTGTTCTTTTGGGTTCACTGTCAAATTAGCACAACTGCTATAGCACAAAGCATTACAGCGCTGAGACTTCAGCGTTATGTCTTAACAGTGAGCACTCAAAACAAGTGTCACTGCCAGAGTAAGGAATTACTTACAAATTTCAGTGTTCTTCCCTCTTACTGAACTCCAGTCATTGGGGAAAGCAACTGCATGCATACCCTGAAGTGCAGCACAGCACTGATCCACCTGAAACTGCTCCAACGAACTTTTAGTTCCAACATTAAACATGGCCACACGACCACTAAACATACTTGGACAAAGCGAGCAAAAGGAAAAGTGCAGCGCAAAATGAAGAACTTATAAACCAGTATGAAACAGGCATGCAACTAAAGTGGCAAAATAGGAAGTACTTTAATGTTTCAAAACGCCACCAATGAATTAACATCTCCCCTCATGACAAACTGAAAACTGCTCCAATGGGGTTAAGGTTCACTTCAGTTTCTGTGAAGAGCTGGTGGCAATGCTATATGCTAGATGCACCTAAAAGCAATAACGGAGGCAAGAAGACAGCAGCATGATAAGAAAACTCTGACTTAATGCGTTTATTTACTCGTGTTTCAAGGAGCTTAAACACAGTTTTGTCACTGCACTTTCATGAAGAAGCGCTTTTATAGCAAACGCTGAAATGGTACTGCACTATTTTTGTTTCACGATTTTGACCGGATACCATTACTTTGTTCCCAGGGAGCAGGTTCTATAGCCCTTTTCTGAAGAAATTTTTGAATTTCCTCCAGGAGAAATAGGATATGCTCTGGAGGGTAATGGGAAGGCACTGGTGGATGGCCTGGAGGTAGTTGTAGAAGATCCAGAGCATGACCTTGTGCTATTATTTCCAGGACCCAGGCATCCAAAGTCACTACCCTCCATTGGTCCAGGTGGAGGGAGAGGTGACCCCCGACAACCACCCCTGGAGGACTGGTGGTTGAGGGTTGCAGAAGGAGTCAGGCAGAGCCAGCTGCTGTGGATGCTGCCGCACTTCCATCTTTAGGGGCTTTTGAGCAGGCACCTGGGGTGGTTCCTGGGGTAGGTAATGCTCCTGCTCCTCTACCATTACCTTATTATCTGGCAGTGGAACAGTGTCTGGTACTGACCGAACAAAAGGGCACCCACAGTCCACTCCTTCGCCGGGTATGATAGAGGAACTGTACAGATTTCAGGGTTCTGCTGAGGCCTGCAAATTAAAGGGGATATATTGGACATCTGAACCAAACAATTTGTACCCTCTAAAGGAGACAGTGAGAATGAACTGTTGGACATCATTCACAAAGCCTACCACCCTGAGCCAGGAGTACCCTCTGAGGCATATTCCAGAAGCTGTTGCCCTGGCAGATACATCAGAGATGTCACAGGTGGTAAATAGGAGGTGTCTGCCTACATCTGCCCCAGTTGATATTACTTTAAGAAGCTCCTGCTTAGGTGTGCCTTCTGGGAGAACCTGAGCAGCTGCCTTAGATTTCCTCCAGAAAATATTTTGATATTTAACCATGTCGACCTGGTAGCTTGCAATTCTCAGGCCCAAGGAGGCTGGGGCAAAGGTTCATTTGCCCAGAACATCAAGTCTCCTGGATTCCTTATCAGGAGGGAGAGAACTAAGGTGTTTTGGTGCCTTAGATCTGTCGTGGGCAGCATTTATGACCACAGAGTCTGCCTCAGATTGGCCAGCGAAAAAGGGGTTGCCTGAGGGGGCCTGATACAGCTTGTCTGCTTTCCTAAGTATGGCAGGGATCATATTGGGCTATGCCAGACAGCAAGGGAGGCATCCTCCAAGGCAGGCAGTAGAAGAGGAATGATAATGGGAGGGGAATCAGGCAACTACAGGAACTCCACCAGGTTCTTCTTGGTGATGTCCTGTTCCTCTAAATCAAATGCCATTGCAGTCTGCAATTACTGCACCATGGTTACAAAAGAGGGATCTTTTTTGGGGGGGGGCCTTGGTGTGCAGACTACTGAGCCCTCACTCCCTGTGGATACAGTGGAACTGGTCGTCTCATAGTAGCTTTCCACATAATCTTCCTCCTCCTCCTCTTCATTCTGCATTACAAGGTCAGGATTATACTCCTGGTCCTCATGGTCGATGGGACACAAGGAAGGAGTTGGTGGAGCCATTGACACTCAAGAAGGGAGCTGGAGTGTCGACTTGGCAGGCATCAACATTGGGGTTTATCTGAAGGCCTTGTCAACATGTCTCCTGTAACAGGAAGAGGAGGTAGCACGCATTTAAGTATGTCCGTAAAGGATGAGAATACCACCTGTATGTCAGCACCCGTGTGGTCGATGGGAACGCCAGTGGGTGTAGACAGGGGAGGCACTGCCCCAGACGGTAACAGTGACACACCATCCGTACGAGGTCTAGTGGTGCTCGTAGCCAGCCCTGACCTGGAAGGGTTGATGGTTTCGGCAGCTTTGCTGCTGGAGCAGTCAACAGCGCTGAAGCAGTCATGCTTGAGTGAAGGGATGACCTTGAGCAAACTGAGTAGGTCTTTTCCTTGCTGTGCTCCCTCTCCCAGTGCTTGTGCTGCCGCTAAGTCTTCTCGTAGGCCTTGGAGGAGTGGGAGCCCGAGAAGCAAGCTGGCGAAGCAGTGGTGCTCTTTCCCCTAGAGCGCTTTCTCAATTCTGGATGCATGCTGCTTTAGAAGATGTATTTCCAAAGCATTGTTTCAGCACTGATGGCTGGCTGTATTACATTTTCTACAAATGTGGCAGGCCTTCACATTATGGACCGAGCCGAGGCAGATGTCATGCAAAGCTCCGGAGTATATTTTCTCACCGCATTCGCAGAATCAAAATAGTTTCAACTGCTCTTTAGTCAACATGCACATCGTCGAAAATTAGTTTTTAAAAAGTGATTACTAACTAAGGAGAAAAAGACAAGAAAAGCACTGACTATGACAGCAGCGTTTCCATACAGGGTCCGACGAGTATGGTCGACGGTGGGAAAAGAACTGAGGAGGGAAGGGGCTGCCCACACTTATATGGGAAGAGCCACCATAGGACGTCATCATGGGCGGCCCCTAGTAGACTGCTTGCAAAAGTTTCCATGTGGTCCTAGTGCCTGACGGCTATATTTTCCATAGGTGTGGTCTGATGAAAGAGATAGCCTCGAAAAAGATCAGGAATATTCCATAGCTAAACTTTATTAAAGTTTACAAGTTTTCTGCAACTTGTGGTTATTTATTTATTGAAATGTTTCAGCAGGAGGGCACACTGAACAACAAGTTGCTAGTCTCACAGTACGACCTGGGGGGAGGGGGTTACATGAGGATGAACACAGAGAAGTATACAAGTAATGCATGGAAGAACAGTTACAAATTATGTAGGAGCAGGTAAACAAAATAATGCAACTTTACGTGGGCAATACAGACAATTACAGCTTGTGAAACAATACAACAATAGGAGTCCACAAAGTGCAGTACAATATAACAGGCAAAACAATATTGTGACAGTACAAACTTTAGTGCAATGGCGTACCAGGAGCAAGTTCAAGGTATAACACAAGTGCTTTATGAGGAGAAGGAGTAGTTTATAAGCGCTGAGGAGGCAAAGAGGAAGGGCAGGAGGATGGAGAAGAGAGGGGGATGTCGCGGGGGGGAGCAACCAACACCAGTTGCCCCTTCAGGATGATGGAGAAACTCTGCAAGAGGAGCTAGGTGCTGGAGGAGAAAGGCAGCCAACCCGGGTTCCTCTTCAGGATGCTGAGAACCCTGCAAAGGCGTAAGGAGTTGGAAGGCTGGAACTAGGAATAAAGAAAGTAAAGAGGGTTAAAGCAGGAACAGCTAGGAGAGAGGAAATTATGGAGGGCAGAGTTGAGGGAGAAGGTGGGTTAATCATTTAGCGTCAAGCAAAATGGAATTATGAGCCCTGAAATTATCAGCACAAGGGCAAAATCAGAACAGGATGCCACAGTCGTAAAATGACTATACCTTAACTTACATACAATAGGGTACTTACATGACATTGTGTGGTAGATGCTAGGCCAGTATTGGCCACTATCCCTCTTCAACCATACACGGATTGTTCTAAAAATAAAAAATTAAAGGTTATTTTGCTTGTTGTTCTCATTCCTCACCTTATAAAAGTACCACACTCCTATTTTCTTATCTTGTGGTCTTGTCATTCACTTTTAAGCCTAGGTTTACTCCACCAGCAAGCCTTAGTTCTGGGGCATGAGGCCCCAATAACCATGCTTTTATGAAATAAATCACACAGATCACTAGTACAACTAACTATGCATGTGCTATAGCCCTTTCTAAAGCCATGCTTTGGTTTGCTGGACTATTACATTATCCATGGAAGTGATACACTGACTAAAACACCAGCTTACGAACATACGAAATTTGCCAGCAGATAAGGGCCTAGTGGTCTATCAAGTCTGCTCGAATGTGCAGCTAGCACCCCTTATTCTGCAGCTGCCCCTCCCTTCCACCCTTCCCCTTCATTAACCCTCCCCCTTGTCCTGTCCCATCCTCGTTTGAAGCAGTCCACTGTTCTACTGCATACCACTTCAGCAGGTAACGCATTCCACCCAGCCACCACCCTCTCTGTAAAAAAGTGTCTCCTCATCTCCCTCCTGAACCTTCCTCACTCCAGTCTCATATCATGGCCCCTGGTGGCCCTCCCCTCCCTTACTTTGAACAGCCCCTCTGTACCCGTCTTGTTTATTCCTTTCATGTATTTAAAGGTTTCAATCATGTCACCCCTGTCTCTCCTCTCCTCTCCTCCAGTGAGTACGTGTTCAACTCCTTCAGCCTCCTCTCGTATGATAAGTCCCCCAGCCCCTTGATCATCTTTGTCGCTCTGCGCTGCACCCACTCCAGTAACTTAATGTCCCTCTTCAGATACGGACGCCAGTACTGCACGCAGTACTCCAGGTGTGGTCTAACTAACGACCTATATAGCTCCTCCAAAATCTGGGCTAGCACTGAGAATGGAACTGGGTCTATAATTATGAGGCAGCAGAAAAGATACAGAACTGTTCAACACACAAGTATTGGTGACTGTGAAGAGAGTCGGACCAGCCGAGGAGCTACGCTTCCTGCGTAACTGACACAGATCATACGTTGCTGCATCTTTTTGGGGATTTTAATTATTTTTTTACATTACATGTTTACTTTTTGAAGTGTGGGGGGCACAGACCCCCGATGAAGAATGACATTAATTTGTTGTACGGAAGGATGTAAGGATGGCACACGTGTTCCGCTACGTGGGCGTGAAGCTGCACCTACGTTTTCAGCGGAAGGCGGCGTGTGATACCCATAGCCTTTTACGCTACGCAATCTGGCTGGTCCGACTCTCTTCACAATCGCCCAAGTATTCTTTAAAGGAAAACTATGCCCTCATATCTTGTAAATTTTATTTGTTTCCATGTCAACAATGGACTTTCTCTGTGTAGCTGTTAGGGATGTGTGTAATTGCTATAGCTTATTTTCACTGTTCATACTAGTCCCCGTAACTACACTGGGGTCTCCATCTTCTGGCTGTTGAAATCTCACAGTCCCTGAGAGCTGCATTAGCATATGAGAACATGACGTGACAGCACCCTTTCAGACTCAACAGCACGCCTGTCTGCTTAAAGGGAATATCCCCTCAGCCTTTTATTCTGTTTACCTGTGTAGTCTGTAGGCAAGAACAATGACTGCCTCTACTGCACCCTGCTAATTTCATCAAGATTGAAATGTAAATGAAGGTACTTAAATCTGGTGTGAAATCCTGCTCGACTCCACTGCAAAGATCATTACCCAATAAGGCATCCTGCCATTTTATGATGTTTTAGTGCTAAAGACTGCAGTGGTTATGTAAGTAATAAGACAGGATAGGGTGTGTGTGCTAGACACTTGAACGCACAGCTAGGAGGCATAGAGTGGCATGAGGCCGCAGGCCAAGTACACCCACCCTCCTAGCAGTGCACTAAAGTGTCTAACGCACACCCTGGGTTGGCTTATTGCACTTATGAAATGGCTATCTAAAATACAGATGTATGTAATTATTAAAATGCATAGTTTTTAATAGTGAAAAAAAATTAAATGTTTATGATAATTTTTAATAAAATAGTTCCTCCATCTAGTTCCCCCCACCCCCCGAGCTTAGGACTTTTGAGCTAGTTAGACTTCCTTAGTTGCATTTTTTTCTCCCTCATGGGGTTGTTATGGTAGCCTCACCCCCCCCCCCCATGCTGTCTTTGTTTTTATGATTTCTGTATATTATGGCAGCAAATAGCGGTTACAGAGCGAGCGGGCGGGTTGCGAGACAGCAGGTTGGCTGTTAAGTCATGGAGTGAAAACACAGGTGGGACTGCGATCGTGGCATGGAGACAGAAGGTCATCTGTTAAGCCGTGGAGTGAGCAGGCCAGCTCATTTTCAGCTTGGAGGAAACTGAGGAGATCATCCTTTGACATGCTGAGATCAAAACTTTTTTCTGGGATTTCAGACATTTTACAGGTTAGTTTTCTAATCAGCTTACTGTGATGCCAGTAATGAAAAAACAGGATGGCAGCCTTTGTGTTTGCCAACATTCTCGTGGGCACCCTCACCAGTATTAATGCCCAGCTTATCACCTGCACTTTTCCATGTGTGTTACATATATTAACACATCTCTATCAGCCAGTTAGGTTTCTTAACATTTCCTAGCCATTTCATAAACTGTATTAGTCAGTGAAGTTCAGTTCCTATGCTCGAATTGTTTTATGCTGGCCATAAAATTTTTCAGGGCACAGCAAATGCTCTACTCTTTTCTGTAACTTAAAGCGTATCGGAGTTAGAAAAAATGCTTTCAGAAAATATAGGAACCTCACAAGACATGCAACAGAACTGACACAGTTTAACTTCTGTTGGCTTGTGCAGTAAGCATTATCAACTCCCATAAAAGACAAAGAACCTCTGTGCGCAAACACTGAGGCAAGGGTTACCCCAAAGGGCATTTGGCTGGGAAACCAAGTTTCAAGAAAATACAAAATCACACATGCCCACAGAATGCAAAGCATCATGGGCTGCATATGCAAATCACCACAGAATGTTATGCTGGTCCAACTTTAAGCAGAATTGCATGGTGCCGAAAGGCCTTTCACACAGTTTGCAAAGGGTGCTATGCCTTGCATGAGCGGGGTCATGTCCTTTGCAATGGAGACAAACAGGTTTCCACACAGGGCAAAACACAGTGAAGCAACCTCATTTATACTTAATTAAGGATGAAATTAAGGGGATGCAAGAGAGGGAATCATTGTTCATGTCTACAAACTACACAGAAAATAGGTTGAGGGGACTTTCCCTTTAATTAGAATTCGACAAAACAAGTAGCAGTAAAGTGCGAAATACCACATTTACTTTCCATCAGCTTTGCTAACTGAGTTGTAATGCAGAGCTTTTCCCTTTAAATTACATTCACTGTGTGTTTCTCCAGAGTTTTTTTTTTAAGCAATAAGGTAGACATAGGGGTTAGATTAACAATTTGTTAATCAGAATCCCATGTACCATCATAATGTAAAGCATCATGGGGTGTATATGCAAATCATCACAAACATTTAGGTTGGTTCTGCTTTAAGTAGGAATGCATGGTGCCAAAGGGCCTCTCGCACCATCTGCAAAGGGTGCAAACAGAAGACACAGACACGTGTTTCATCCTACACAGGACTCATCAGTGTGCCTCGTCTGTGTCACACGTCAGGAGAAATTAATGCACATGGAGGCGTGCATTCACTCAAGAACCACAGCTCCTTCCATCATCCCTGACTGAAGTCTGCTTCCTTAAGTCCAGCACTACCACAAGGCTTCCACCTGGTAGCAGCCAAGAGCCAGGATCTTGCTGACAGCAGTTCGCTTCTGCCGTTCTCTCTATGTTAATGTGTGCTGCCATAATGTCATTGCTTGCCAGCACACGTTAACACAGAAGGGAGAGACAGAAGCACACTGCTGCCCACCAAGATGGTGTCAAGCAGTGCTTTACGTTGGGAGGGACTGTGACTTCAGCAAAAAGGATTAAACAGCAGCAGTAGATCAACTATAATTTATAAAATATATTGGCCCCTATACTCAAGCCTGGCAGTGTGCACCACACAGACAGGAATGATGCATAGTCATAAGCACATGGCCGGCTCGGAACAACAGTCAGAAAATTAGCATGCTCCAACCGGAGCACGATAACTATCTGAATATGGGGCCATGCCAGCACTGGGCACAGTGACTAATAAAGCACCACACTGAAGATGGACCACAGGAGCCCAGTGGAATATCACTTCCCAAGCGGATGGCGCCAGGGCTCCTGTAAAACAATATTCAACTCAGTCATCTAAAAGATATTTGGGCATGCAAGGTGCTTTAAGGGGTGCTTTGCATGCCGATTAGCATGCATGCATAAGCTTCACGTTGTGGATGTTGTAAAGGAGTGGTGAACCTCTACTCCTTGGGAGAAAAGAGCAGCTCCTGGACCCTAGATCCTCTCCCCTGGATGACCCCACCCCTAGCAGCACTCAGTACACTCCTGAACCAGGGTCACCAACATGGTGGGCAGCAGTGCTACCGTTGCCACTGAGCCAGCCCCAATTAAAACTGTTTTCTAGTTTTCAACAGAACCATGCCAGATGGCAATGGCAATTTTATTTATATGGTGCCCAATCCTTGAGGCTCTGGGCGCCCTACAATAAAAAAAAATAAATAAATAATTAAATAACAGAACTATAAATCATCTAAAATCAAGAACCCAGGCCAAAACATAAGTTAAAAAAGTGGCTTTTCAAGGATCTTTTAAAAGCAGTCAGTGAAGGAACACCTCTCACTTCCCAGAGAAGAGCATTCCATAGAATCAGGGCCACAACACCGAACGTCCTATCACTCAAGGATTTTAACTGAGATCTGGGCACAGACAGTAGCGTCTGCCTCCCCTGACCAGAGGACGTGACTAGGAGTGTATAGTACCAGGAGGTCTTGCAGGCAGCTCGGACCCAGACTGCAGAGCCTTGTATGTCAACAAGCAAACCCTGAAGCTAATGTGCCACCAGACTGGCAGCCAGTGGAAAGCGCAGAGAATTGGCAAGATATGCTTGGACCAGGAGGTCCCAGCAACCAGCTGAGCTGCCGCAATCTGAACTAACTGCAGGTGATGCATCAGCCTTGCGGATAACCCAAGGTACAGAGCATTACAGTAATCCAACCTAAACATGACTAAGGCATGCACCAGTATTGCCAGATCAGTCGGTTCAAGGCAGGGCTTGATCTGGGTGATGTGAGGGAAGGGGAGAGAGAGATGGGGCAGCTGCAAGGTGAGGGTGCCAGCTGCACACTTGAGCAGACTTGATACTCCAGGTGGCCTATTTCTGCTAGCAAATTCATATGTTCGTACTGTATGTTACAAGCAGACTATTAACATATTTTTGCAATGAATTTCATTACGTTTTATAAAAATACAAATAAAACACAAGACCCCTTACACTGAGTCTGGCCTCTAGTGCACTTTGTGAATGGCCTGCAGACCCCTCTCAACAGTTAGGGCCTCCTTGCCAGTATTCATCACCGAGAGCTACCTGAAGGCCACCCTCAAAGCCAGGCGGACATCACTGAGAACTAAATACCTTTTGCTTTCTGAGCAGTCAAACGCACCCCTTCCCACAATTCAGACACCAGGTACCGAATCCTAGTGTCAGACATTTACAAAAAAACAAAAGTTTCCTTTCCCCCACCCACGAGCACCCATGACACCCCCTCCCTCACCCAGCCACACCTGCATATGACCCCTTCCTCCAATCCACTCTTCCTCCCAAACCACTTAATAATCTCCCCTTTCCCCCAGCCGACTTGCATCTAATCCTACCTTCCCCAAGGCACACTTAATTTATGAAAGTGGGACCACAAACGACACAACCCACCTCTTACCTCCCTGTCCAGCTGCCACCTCAAAAAACCTACAGGCTGTAGTTGGTAATATACATGCATACAGCGTGTATCTTAGAGATCCTGGTTTGCATTGCACTCAGTGAAATACACACTTACATTGTGTGGTTTAGAGATCCCAGTTTGTGCAAAGCGGAATCTAAAATAACCATATGTAGTTCAGTAATTGTGCTCTACCGATAAAGTTCGATGACAGATGGCCGAGGTGGCGAGAGTTGGGCTGGGCTGATCACCATATCACTTTCCAAAATAAAGGGTACTTTTAAGAGGGAGGTGAGTGGCACTGTGTGCGAGTGGGTTGGGGGAAGGAGGGGCAAAATTAAACGTGGCTGGTGGAAGGAGAAGGATGGATTAGTGCTAGTGGGTTGGGAGGAAGGGAATTAATTTGTTTTACATTAAGAATGATCCATATTGGGGTGGGGAACACGGTGTCCGAATTGGCAAGAGGGGGGTTGTTAAAAAAAATCCATCACAGATGTTGTCTTAGGGGGTCAACAACAAAAAAGCACCTGGGTGGGCTACCAACGTTGGGAGAAACTCTTAAAAAGACAAAAATGAAACCCAGCACCTGGGCAGGCTTGCCAGTATCAGTATTAGTGTTTGTGGGAGGTGCATATCATAGTGACCATCAGGACTGGGCTCCTAGTGACCATAATCCTCACTGGGTTTTTTGTTTTGCAAATCAAGGTGTAACAGTCTGTGTGTACACCTGTGAAAGAGTTTTTACTTTCTGGTTTGTACATCATTAACAGGGTTTTAACCATGGTGCATGAATTAAGCTTGCGAAAAAGTTTTTTTTTTTTTTTTTTTATTGACTAGGAAAGGAGGGCTAGATAATATTGCCTATTTTGAGCCTTGTCGGGGGGGGCGGTGATAAAGAGGCAAACTGACCAATGACACTGAACCACATAAAGTGGTTTGTAGTATTTTACTGAATGGGGAAAATTTGTCCAAGACACTGGCCCCTATTTTAATGTGTGCATGCACACAAATGGTTTTTCCTTTCATTTTTAGGGTTAAACATTCTGTTGCTCTGAAACCACCCAAAGCGACTACCTTGGGTCAAAGTCTAAACACACCTGAAAGTTTCAAGCTTTAAGTGTAAATATTTTTTTAGTTATAGCTGTGCAAAAAAAGTCTGGCAAAATATGTTTCAGGGAATTTTACACCACATAACTTAGAAACAAAAAATGTTTTTATTTTTTTATTTCACAATCCTGCAATCACAGCATGGACATTGTGCACACCAAATTTCAGGATCTTAAGTTAAAAGACGGCTGGATATCAATGACCGTAACCTGGAGTTTAACATTCAAGTGCCTGCTTGGCCCTAATTGTAGAGGTACGGTACTACAGCGCCACTCAAATTTAGAATAATGCATGGGGAGTGGTGTTTGATTTTTATTAACATAAAAGCAAGGAATTTAACAGGCATTGCTTTATTAGTCACAGTCCTGCACTCGGTCAAGTCTGCCAGGTCCCTACCTTAGTCTCACCAGTCTTGCATAGGAAGGTCCTAGGACAGTGCTCCCTGCTAGAAGCTTCATCTTATTCATTGAGGATCACACCCACACACCCAAGGTTTTACACATCAGATGCCTCAGAAACCACATCCGCAAAGCTCGAGTGGTTTACAGTGGCATCAAGCAACAACGATCTGTGTAATAACAAAAAAGTTACAACACTCCCCATGTTCATTTGTTCTTTACAGTACTGGTTTCTTCTTTAGGAAACAGCGCACTCTCTTTTTAAGAGACAGTGAAAAGTGTTCTATGTCATCTGACAGCATGTACTCAGCATTGTACACACCTTGTTTTACATGGATGTGCATATAATGGAAAATTTTAGTACTGGATTTTGGGTTGCAATAAATCCTTTATAGTTCAAATAGCTAGAATGAAACAAGACACTCCTCCCTGACACAGTGGGATACTAGGAACATCAGGACTAACACCAGGCCATAACACTAAATGCCAGGCCACAAAACTACAATTCTCTTTCAATTATTTCAAATCTAAAATTATAACTGAAATAGACCAAGAAAAGGGTCATCCTTCAAGATGGGAAAAAGAGTGATCTAAAATGGATTAAAAAGATACAGTAGATATACAATTTTCACTGCAATATGCCTGGCTGTATTAAAGAGCTGCTGACAACTGGATACCAAAGAGCTGCCTGCTGAGCCAGCCTGTCGGAACAGCCACAGGCCTACCACTCGTGATGCAGGTGACCCAAGTTTGGAAGTGAGATGGAGTGGTCAGGGTCTGACTGGGGGGGGAGGAAGATTGAGCGTTTGAGCAGACACTCTCCTCCTCTAGAAAGGAAGGGACGTGCATCCTACTGCATTACTGGCACATGAGGAACCACAGGTAGCAGTACAGTTTCGGGAAGCCACAGGCTACGCTGGTAAGGAAATGCATCAGACTCCGGTCTGAGATAGCTAGGATTTGGGGGACCTTCTCCCCCACCCAGGGGCCACCAGGTCCAACACCGCTACCTCAGAGAATACCAGGAAGGAGGAGTGACTGGACTATGGTGGGCTCGGGAAGGGTGGGGGTTGGTCGGAAGCACATTCTTCAACTGGTACCACCACAAAATTCCTAAGCTGCTCTGAGCAGCAGGGCTGCCAGGAGGAGGCACCTGTAGTAGTGGCCAGGGAGGATGTGGGGGGCCTTCCATAATGGAGACCCCAAAGAGGGTGGGAGAGTACCCCAGAGGAGGAAGAAGCAACTTCTGGTGGGAGACTCAATTGCCAGAGGAGTAGATTTGGGAATAGGAAGGGGGCGGAGAGGGCGGTCAGGTGCCTATGTGGTGCGTAGGATGAGAAACTTATCCTAGGGGATCACTAGGCAGCAGGAAGGAAGGGGGAGCTGGATGTCATTGTCCACCTGGGAACAAATTACCTGACTAGGGAGGGGGCTGGGATAGTGCAGAGGGAGTTTAGGGAATTGGGTAATGGTCTTAGACAGGTGGCATGCTCAGCAAGGTGTTGCCTGTCTACAATGGGGGGAGGATAGGGTTCTCTGCACCAGACCCTTCAATTCACGGCTGAAGGAATGGTGCAGAGATGATGGGTTTGGATGAGGGCCTGTACAGGGGTGATGGACTGCATCCATCTAGAGGGGAACAGCAGTCCTCCACGGATGGTTTAAATGTTGCTTCCATGTACATTTAAGCTAGCCAAAGGGGGTGGCGGAAGGAATCGGGGAGGCAGAAACTGCCACCCCCCAACAGGCTGAAGTAGAGAGTAGGGAGATCCTGAGCGGAGAGGAACCCTCCAGAGTGCAAATTAATAAGGGAAGCAAAGTGACAGAAAAGGAGAGGGAGGTGAAGCCATTACAAGCACTACGTAGGGGTGTTGAGAGTTTGTGTTATGTTTAAATAAAATATTAGGGCAGCCCGGTGGCGCTGAGGGTTGAAGTGCTGGATGCCATACCTCTCACCACACCAGTGACCCAAGTTCAGGGGTGAGCTCAGGTCGGTGAGGGGAGGAGAGAGACTGGGAGATGATCGAAGCAGCCATTGCACTGCTCTCATCTAACAGACTGGAAGGTACAGCTACTCACTCTTGGCTGACACCCAGTGGAGGCCAGGTCTCAGAGCAGAGTCCAGGGCTGACGTAACGTCAGGGATGGTGGAAGGACCACTCTATTTTTGGGATCGCACGTACCCCTCCATGCACATGCACTCGCAGTGTTCGCCATTGTTCTGGGGGGGGGGAACACAGAAAATTCCATGTCTCTCCATGGCCATATGTGACCCCCCCAACACCACTATCAGACCCTGCTCCTTGAGAATCCCCACCAGTAAGATGGTGGGGGGAGAGGCTGACGGGGCTGGGAGTGGAAAAGTGGCCCAAAGACAGGAGCAGGTGGCCACGGAGGAACAACAAGCTATATTAAAATAAAATATTGCCAGTCCGAGTGTGTGGTGGTATGTGTGGCTTTTTTTTTTTCCTTGTCATATCCTACAGTCACTGGCACACATAAGGAGCAATTCTGGCATCTGGCCAAGCTCTGCCCCCACTATGCCTCCCCAACTGCTCTCAATAGAAGATGGCTTGGCAGGTAATCAGCAGTTACGAACATTAAGATACATATTTTATTAAGGCAAGGCAAAGCAATGTTATTTATAGGATGCCCAATCCCAGGGGCTTTAGGATCCTTACAGTCAAAAACAAAGTAATTAGCAATACACCAACATTTTAAAACATTTAAAAGACAGCACCAGACCCAAAACTCGTGAGTTTTCAAATGACCTTTAAAAGTGGCCATCGAGTGAGCTTCTCTCATTTGTGGGGAAGTGTGTTCCACAGTGCCGGCGCAGTCACACTGAACACCCGGTCCCCCAAAGACTTTAGTCAAGATCTGCGCACTGACAGTAGACTTGCCTTGAATGAACAAAGTGGGCAGCCAGGAGCGTATAGGATCAGGAAGAGTTTTAGGTAGCCAGGATTCAAATCATTCAGGGTCTTGTAAGCCAAAACGCATACCCTGAAGTTGATGTAGCACTGAATGGGCAACCAGTGCAAATCACGGAGAACTGGCATGATATGCTTGAACCAGATGGTCCCAGTAACCAACCGAGCTGCTGCATTCTGGAACAACTGTAGATGATGCACCAACCTCATGGATAATGTTAGGTAAAGGATGCTGTAGTAATCCAATCTAGATGTGACTACGGTATGCACTAGGGTCACCAGGCCAGCAGGTACAAGAAAGGACTTAATCTGGGAGATGTTTTGAAGATGGAAAAACCAGTGCAGATGACCGCTGATAGCTAATGTTGTAAGGTCTGCTTGGAATGCAAAATGACCCCAGATATCTCACCCTTTCCACAGCTCCGCATGTGACACCATTTTAAAGATGGAAGGGGAGCGTCCACACTGTTTATTGCTGACCCACCAGCAGCACCTCCATTTTAGAAGGATTAATCCTGAGCCAACTGGCGGCCATCCAGTCCTGAATTTCCATTAGGCACTCACTCAGCCTCGAGGCCGCAGCATCTCCATCAGGCTCACAAGACATATACAGCTGCCTATTACCTGCACAGCAGTGAAAACCCATGCCGATGCATCTAAATGATCTCCCTCGGTGGCAACATGTACACAGCATACAACACAGGAGCCAGGATCGGACCCTGAGGCACACCACAACAGAGGTCAGCACTGCTTGTGATGCAAAATCTCATTGCCAGCTGCTGCACCCTGCCAGATAAGTAGGAGTTAAAAACACCATTCATTCTCAAGAGTCCTACACGGTGCCTCAGTTGCACCAACAGCACCCGATGGTCTACTGTGTGAAATGCTGTGGAAAGGTCAAGCAGGACCAGAACGGAATAAAGTTCAATGTCCCCCATCAGGAGGAGGTCACGGTGAATCTTGCTGAGAGCGGTCTCAGTATTGTTGTGAAGCCAGAAATGAAACCCGATAGGCTTATAGATATCATGTTTTTCCAGGTGTTGCTCCCACTGCACTGCAACCACCTTCTCGATTACCTTTCCTAGAAAGGGAAGGTTCGAGACAAGTCTGTAATTCGAGAAATCTTCAGGGTCCAAAGATGTTTCTTTGAGAAAGGGCTTCACCACCACCCTCTTCAGTGTGGAAGGGACCCCCCCCCCAAATCCCTCAGCGAAGATTTTATAATCCCCACGAAAATCACACCCCAGCCAACTAGCAACCTAAAAGAAGCTGATTTGGCCCAGAGACTACCTGGAAGACTTTGTCCAAAAACTCTTCCCACCGTCGAATGGTCACTACTGGCCCATGACAGGCCGCTTACGGAGATCCTGGCCCGAATCGAGGATACCTTGTCCAGAAAAAAATTACACTCATCTCACATTTCTGTGGAAAAAAAACTGTGCAGGACTGTAGACAAATTGGGTTTAATAACTGTCCACAGCGTTGAAGAGAAGAGCTGGTTGTTTTTCCCCAGTAGCAATCAACTGTGACAGGAAAACTGACTTTTTCACGGCGACTGTCCAGTAATATTCTTCATAATGAACACTTGGATCCCTGCCAGCAACACTTTAACCTCCACTGCAAAAGTAAAGTGGAAGCATTTTTTTCCCCACTCAGACTGCAGCCATAATTGTAAACCACAGAAGAAAACTAAGTCATGCACAAAATACAATTGTGTGAAATAAGTGAAACTGCAATAAAGTGGCATGGAGTTTAACAGTGCTAGATCAACCTTTGACATTTTTTAAA
Organism: Neoceratodus forsteri; assembly: GCA_016271365.2. Classification (NCBI taxonomy): domain Eukaryota; kingdom Metazoa; phylum Chordata; order Ceratodontiformes; family Ceratodontidae; genus Neoceratodus; species Neoceratodus forsteri. The sequence goes on along the minus strand of CM057459.1, from coordinate 704,992,251 downwards.
AAGTTAACAACTGTAAAACATTACGCTCATTTATGAACTCTGCTATGGCAAATGTTAGCGCTACAGTTCATAGCCATCTTCAACTGCAGTGAGTACTGAAATTCACAGGGCCATGAATACTGGCCAGGGACATCGGGAAACTTATTGAAGGAGCTTTCTGTTTTTTCACTGGTTTTGGTTTCTTTGTCTGTCTCTGGTTCTTGGTGCTCAGTTTCAATCTGCTCGATCATCAGCAGTGCTTGCTGAGCTCAGGCGTTCGCTACTTGCAGCACTTAAGATCATGCTCCATTTTTTTCGATCTGCCATTGATGCTACCCAGTAGTTCTGCAAACTAGACTCACAGCAATGGTCAATTACAGCTATTATTTCACGTCTGACTAGTCCAGCTAGGAAAGCAAGTGCAGTGCTGTGTTCCTGAGGCAGTGATTCGTGTAAGTCACTGATAGTTCTGCTTCTTCTGACAGTAAAGACATTAGGTTGCCTAGTTTACCCTCATTGGCTGCTTGCTGTGCCAAATATTTTAAAGGTCCAGGGCACACTGTGGAAGTTTTTTTGGGTGTAGATACAGGGACTCTGGGCCTGACGGACAATAAAATAAATAATCTTTGCAAAGTTTTACAGGGCAGTTTGCTTGTTGGGGTTCCTATATAAAAATCCCAAAGGCTTTATTTTCTTCTAGCAATTCTGAATCTTTTTTTGTTTCATGGTATGGTAGCATTAGGTATTCCATACCATTGTCACTTAACTTTATAATGAATGAGTTTTGTTTCAGTTCCCGTATAACTTACCTGCCTCATCGTGCTAGTCAGAGCTGCAGTTCAAACCATACACGGCATACCAGGCAGTGTGCAGTGTCTGGGGATAAAACTGATGATTAACAGAGCAATTTTAAATCATTTCCACTTATTCTTGGGTGATAAGAAGCTCTGTCATTCTCATCTCTTTTAAACTGCCTGCACAAGGTAACAAAGCTGCTGTTTGCAGAGTTAAAGAGATACACCAAGTTTATAACCTGACTCACATGTCTTGCAAGATATCGGCAAAATTCTGTGAAGGCAACTTTTATTTATAGTCCAGCCAGAAAGGGAGTGGAAGGTACTATATTTTGTATCTGGCTAGGTGATCCACCGATCCCTTCCACTTCCCTGTTGAGTGATCTGTCCCCTCGCTTAGGCATGTAATGACCTGATCCCAGGGAGAGCGCAGGGGCGTGCCCCATTTGAGTCAATTTTACGTGCTTTTTTATAGACAAAAATGGTCAAGAGGAGATTAATCAAGGGTACCAGCTGACTAACCCGAGCCTTTGTTAGTCAACCAAAGTTTTGATTAATCTCCAACTGGCCACTTTTTTTTTTTCTATAAAAAAGCACGTAAAATTGACCCCATTGACTTCACATCACACATTACAGTCACAATTCCTCATACAGGATATAGTTGTAGGCACCGACAGTGAACTGCCAGTGTCACAGACATAAATTGTGGAGGTATACATTAATCGGTTGCCCTGCATTCTTGTACAGTAGGAGGAGGAGAAAAACAAATATAGGTTATAAAACCAAGTCCATTAGTCTCTCATAGTGCTAGCCTCTTCAATGGCAGTAGGTTTGTCCTGTTAGGGAGAATATGACAAAATGGAGAATAACACAATCCTATGATTGCTATTTAGCCTGTTCTTTGCTGGGGAGAAACGTACACAACAGTAGACCGCCTACTGAGACTCTAATCCCAATGAGCGTGTGCCCATATTGACTATTGTAAACAGCATTCATTAAAGTCTCTCATTCCTTACTATCTGGTATAATCCAGAACAATTAACAGTTCTAACTATTAACGTTGTACTATAAATACAGGTTACTCACCTGTAACAGGAGTTGTAGGAATGGTATATGTTGTTCATCCACACTTACTGGCAGGTTCCTTGCCACTTTAAAACTTGCCGGGAGGTCTTCAAGCTAGCTCCTCCCACCCACCCGGGTGGTAAAACTCTCGGCTCAGCCCCATACCACCAGATCTAGCCCGCTGGAAGCCAGGTTGCGTGTCGAAGCCGGGGAGATCGGGTGGGTTGTGTGGATGAACAACATATACCATTCCTAGAACTCCTGTTACAGGTGAGTAACCTGTATTTCTAAGGACATGGATATGTTGTTCAATCCACACTTACTGGCAGACTCCTAGCAGTTCTCCGGGAGGAGGGAGGCAAGGCGTGCACCTCCTACTTGGGAAATAAGGACTGGAGAACCAAGGTCCCAAAACCAGCATCCCAGCGTGACTCAAGGTCGATGTGGTAGTGGGTAATGAGGGTGTGTGCTGACTTCCTGGTAGCAGCCCTGCAAATTTCCTGGATAGGGACAAACCCTGAAAGCAGCCACCGAAGCAGCGGTATGGCAGGTAGAATGAAAAAATTACTCACCTTAGTAATGTTGTTTCTTCTAATGGAGTCTTGCTATATTATGACAATTGCAGTTTGTCCCACCATTAGAACTGCTCCGGAGGTGAAAGAGTTAACTCCCATTCTAAGAATGGAACTTGGAGCGCGAGCTCGGTTAGAGAAGCTCTGTCTGGGTTATTTCAAACTTAAACTGTCAGATTCTTTACTCGCCTCACTGAACAGTCACTCTGGAGATTTCTCCTACTGCTCGGTTCATTTCGGTTTAAACAGTGTTTTCTCGTTCAAATCAACCGAGAATATTATTATTTTAACCGCAAAACCGATCGGTTCAAGGTCTGTCTGTGGTATCGTGAAGTAATTACAGTTTATTTTCTGTGTGGAACTTGTAAATGTTATCGGTTCGGTTTTGAACCGATCAACTTGTTTAAAACTTAAATTGAAGGTTTTAGAGTCGCGGTTCCCGTTCTTATCGGTTCTAAAAAAGCAGGATTTCATTATGGTTTTTCCAAGACCCGTGACCGCGTTGGGAACCGATAAGGGTGTCTTGCCTGGCACTGCCGTTAAAAAGGGCAAGTTTTTGGTTAGGCTGGCATTATGTCTGAGAAACCCAAAAGAAAAACCGGGCCCACTGGGTTTCAACACTGTGATGTCTGTGGGGAAGTCTTTGCAAAGGCTGACCCACACACCACATGTGTATATTGTCTGGTGTTTGACCACCTCAATTCAGACTGCCAGATTTGTAAAAATTTCCCTGCAGCCACCCTGGATAAGAGAGTTGGTAGGCTTAGGGAAGGAGAGGCCAAAAAGTCCGCTGACCCGGATGACAGCCCGGTTCGGTGCCAACCGAACTGGAGTGGGCGCCTCTGACCAGGAAGTAGACTTCGAACGAAAGCTGGCTTGGAGGAGCCAGTTCAGTAAAGAAAACAAGAAAAATCAGCAGGTGTGGAGCCCAAATTCCTTCTCCAACTGCTGCAGAGATAGCAAGAGCTATTCAGATTGTCCAGTCACTTTCTCGGTTCGTCCGAACGCCACTGTCTGGTAAAGGTCGGTTCGATCGGTTCCACGGTTCAGGAATATGATGTTGAAGAGTTTTATGAACCAGAGGAGGGGAGGATGATTATGAACAGTATGAATGTGACTTGGAGGGTCTGGGTGCCCATTGAACGGACATCTCCCCAGACAGACCTTTAGAATCTCCCCTTAGCTTTCTGAGTCCCTCTCACTTTATGTTTTACAAAAAGTTGCTGAAACCCTCCAGCTCCCATTGGAGAAGCTGTGGATGAGCAAGAGGAACCTGATTTTGTAGAAATGATGGATATTCAGAGTCTAGGAGATTGTCTATTCCCTTGCATAAATCATTTAGAAAACAAACAATAAAAATTTTAAAACCCTAATTCTGTGCCTCCTGTGGACAAAAAGATGGACAGGAGGTACACTCTGTCAGGTCCTGATACAGAATTCCTTTCACAGCAATGCAATCACGTTGGTGTGGTTCAGGCTACAGCCTGTGATAAAGCTAATATTCACTTGGCTTCACATCCTCCTGACAAGGATTCCAGGAAGATTGATGCCATGGCTAAAACAATACATGGCAGCGTCCTTGGGACTCAGGCAAGCAAATTACATGGCTTATGTAGCAAGGTATCAAAAATCTAGATGGGACACTGTCATGGCTTTGGCCAAACAGGCCTCTGGCCAGCTTGCTAATGAGCTGGAACAGGTGGCTGCTGATGGCATTGAGGCATCTAAGGTGCAGTTTCATGCTGCTGTGGTTTTAATGATGTATCCTCTAGAGTCATGGCTACGTCTGTGTAGCTTTTCGTAGGGTTGGCCTGGCTCGTGTGTACTAGCTTGTCACATGATACCTAGACTAAGGCTATGGATTTTCCTGTGGTTGGAAATTCTCTGTTTGGGGAGCAGACAGAGAATTATATGAAGAAAATGGATGAATATAGGACTACCTATAAGAGTGCTCAGGCTAAGGAGCGGCAAGCCACTCCTCAAAGGCATGCCCCCAGGGGTAGGGTGTAGGCCTTTTCACAGGCCTTTCTACCAGACTCAGGCCTCCTCTGCCTTTGCTCAGAGGGGTTTTTCAGAGGGAGAAGCAGACGGGGTGTGGGCAGGCCTGCTCCCACCCCTCAGCCTAAAAGCACCAGCCAAACAGACACCCTGATGGGGTGCCCAGGGCCGATTCTCCTTTGGGTTGTGGAGGCGGGGGTTCCACCACAATGGGTGGCGCAGCCGGGTTCGGCCAAACAACTGGTGCCGGCTTCGGCTCCTCGATTACAATGAGGGGTTGTTTCGGCCGCTCTGGTGACAGCCACTTAATGGCCGGGGAAGGTGACTGAGTCGGCTTAGTCCCGGTCAAAAGGAGCTGCAGCCACATCAGATCCTTGTAGCACCAATGCAATTTGCGCTAGAGCCTATCCTCCGAAGAGGACAAAGACTAGGATGAGCGGCGCCGCCGTCTTCCACGGTGCCGAGACCAAGACCGCCGATGTCGGCAGGATCGGCTGGACCGGGAAGAGGTCCGAGACCGAGACCTTCGGTGTTTCCGAGGGTGGGTCTGAGAGGGGGGCGGGGGAAACCCACACTCCTCCCTCAGTTCAGGGACCTTAACCAAGGATTCCGGCACAGGAGGCACAGGCAAGTCCTCGGTTTCCATTGGGGAAACTAGTGAAGAAGGGTTTTCGGCTTCTCCAGTCGAAAGCCCGTCCAATGGGTCGAGAAAAATCTCGACTGTGTCGACGGGTGTCTTGGCCGGCTGACCTGACGGGGATGCTGTGAAGCTAGCGGCCTTAGCCGCAACCTTGACTGAAGTCAAGAGTTGACTATCTGGGGAAGGGGACCTCTTCCGCTCCCACGAACATCGATGGTGGGACTTACCCTTGGAGTCCTTCTTCTTGGACCGAGAGGACTGTCCCGAAGGCCCCTCTCCCTTGGTGAGAGGACTGACAAACTCCTTGAATGAAGCCGTGTGAGAGTAAACCAAAGGAAGCGGGATAAATGCCGCAACCGAGGAAGAAGAAGAAGATGCGGCCTGGGCCGCTTCCTCCTCGAGGGCGATCATTTGTTTGAGCGGTAGGCGATGGCACCTGTCCCCCATGTCCTCAACCGGGTCCACCTCACCTGACCTTCCAGTTCCTCCACCTTGGCCCTCACCTGCAGCCAGAGACTGACTAGTAAGTGCGCCCAACAAGGAGGGGTCGCCCCACCCTGGAGGAGTTAAGCCGGGGATGCTGGCTGCAGGGATGGGGGGAAAGAGGAGGCAGAGGTCAAGGAGACCTCAGGCGGGCAGAATACGGGCAAGATGCCTGTTAGAGGCTCCGCAGGGCCGTGACCGGAGGGAAATAAAGTGTAAAAAAAAAAACCTGCCATGCCAACCCTCCGTACACCACTCTGAGGTGGTCTGACAGTAGAAAAGAGTGTACAATTCCCAGTATCCTCAGCCTCTGCCTTATCGCATCAAAAGCCTTTCTTCTGGTTTGTGTTTGGAAAGAGAGATCTGGGTACAGTTTCATATCCGATCCATTAATTTCTAGCGAGTACACTGCCCTGCTGCTAATATAAGTGCTTCACTCATCTCCAGTCCTGCAGATTTGATAAGTATGGTCCGTGGCTGGTTGGGGAAGTTGAGTGAACTCTGGGGTTTACCCTGTACACCTTAGACAGAGATGACCAGTTAAACCCTACTGGCAATACAAGCTTGTCCTGTAGCCAAGTTACCAGAAAGTTCAGTAGTCTTGTTCCCTCCACTCCCTCAAGGAACACCGACCACATGTATGTTCCCTGAGTGCACTTCATTCTCAATTGCTTCGATGCAGCCTTGGAATTGAATGTTTTGTTTTTCCGACTCTGCCACCAACCCTGATAATGTCTGTATTGCTGCAGCCGATGTTTCTAGTTTCTGTAGGACTTTCTCTACTTTTTAATCCATTGCTTTCATGGATTCTATCCTAGCCTTCCATGGTGGTTCCACTGCGTCATGGATGCCAGTGCTACTTCTGCTCGAAGCTCTTCAGGCCTTACTCGTACTTGGCTGCTGCTGATCTCTGCCCAGCCCTTGTGTTTTCTGCCATCCCATTTTTGAATTTTTTATATTGATCTGTTCCTGAGGCCTACGTAAGTTAGATTCTGTTAATGAAAATATTTAGTTTCTCGATTTGACTGTTTGTTTTTTAATTAAATTCATTCCACAAGGTAGAGAGCTCCAAGAAGTACTTCCAGCCTAGCAGATGGCTCTCTAGCACCCCAACCCCATGGACTTTAATGGGGCACACCCCCACTCTCCACAGGATAATATTCCATTATGTGCTTGAGGTGCAGGGGCAGATCATCCGACCGGGAAGTGGAAGGGATCGCTGGATTACCTGGCCAGATACAAAATCGATCCTTTCCACTCCCTTTCCAGCTACAACAGAAGTTGCTTGCACGGACTTTTCGCTAACATTATCTTGCAAGACATGTAAATCATGCCTTTTTTTTGGGGGCTGGCTCCCAGAGCTAGGTGGGCTGCCAGGCTCGGCCTAGCCCCCCTCATACTCGGGCTTACCCCTCCAAGTTGGGCCGGCGGTAGGTGAACTCTGGTGGCGAGAGGGGACGGCAATGGAGCCAGCTAATTAGCAGGGGACGACATTTTTGTGTGCTGTTAACCCCACAGGGGCGGAGACGTGCAATAACAACCTGCATCCGCCCCCCCTTCCCCAAGTCATGCCTATTTTTAAAAAACCTGGTCAATTTCTTTAAATATTGGCTCGCTTAGAATACTGATCACTCTGCCAATCTCCACACTGCGCATGTGCTGATTTATTCCAGCTCACAAACTAAATCATAGAAGTTTTTCAGCAGAAAAGGACCCTATTGGCCCATCTAGTCTGCCCTTGTTCCCTCCCCATAGGTAGCCCCGACACTAACACCCTACACACCACTTACATGTCCCCCCCCATCCCGTAGACTCCCAACTCCTTTTTTCCATCAGGGTATCTATCCCCCCCTCACTTGTTTAAACCCATGTAGTTATCCCATGCACTCTTTAATCCCCCTACTGTTGATGCCTCGGTCACCCTTTCTGGTAGCCCATTCCAGGGGTCCACCACCCTCTCAGTGAAGCAGTGCCCTCTCTTATTACCTCTGAATTGACCACCCTCCAGTTTCAAGCTGTGCCCCCTAGTTCTTGGATTGTTTTCATCTTGAATATACTCCATTCCCTCACCTTGATAATTCCCTTTAGGTACTTAAAAGTTTCAATCATATCCCCCCTCTCTCTCCTGGTTTCCAGTGGATACAGTTCAAGCTTCTCCATCCAGTCCTCATATGTCCTCTGATGCATACCATGCAACATTTTGGTCGCCCTACTTTGGACACTCTCCACCCTATCAATATGCCTCTGTAGGTGAGGTCTCCAGATCTGTACCCCATACTCCAAGTGGGAATGGACCATTGACTTGTATAGGGGCAATATCATCTCCCTTCTCCTGCTTGCGATACCCCTCCATAAGCATTCCAGCATACTGCTTGCCTTTCCAACTACTTTGCTGCACTGGTTTGCAACTTAAGGTTGAAACTGCTAATGGTATAGGTTTCATTTTTTGCAGTTTCTTATGGAAGCAAGTAATTCCCTTAAAAGGTTTGCTAGCTGCACAAAATCCACAGTTTTAAAATCAGTAGTTTCATTTTTGCTACTCATCCAGTCTCGGATACACTGATTGTCCATCGAGTGCTTTTTTGTGTATTTTTATCTTTCTTTTTTCAATCAGACATAGTTCTTCGCATGTTGGTTCAATGCATCTGCTTTTTGCTTCCAAGACTGCTGTTAATGTGGATTCTTTTTTTTTTTTTTTACTTTTTATTTTTGAGTTTTATGATCTTACAGTTTAATCTATATTACATAAAATAAAGAGATGAGATACGCAGAACTCTGTACAACACGTTCAGGACTGCATATCTGTTAAATATTCCCATAATCATGAGTCCATGTGGAAAGAGTCTCAGTCAGAATATACCTCGAAGGAGTAAAGTTTAATCTAAGTATCCTGTAGATTAATGTCATTCTCACCCCCTTTATACCAAGTAGATCCTTAAACCAGGATATCAGATTCCATGCAGAATTGAAAAAGGTGTGAGGGGCTGGGTGACGTAGCACATTATAGACAGAGGTATCCTGACGATTGCCTGGGCTCAGTTAAGTTGCTTAACTATCCCATAGATTTAGGCGCGACACACAGATCTGCACTATGGGTACAGGTTATACTGCAAGGATATATTTAATGTCCACAAACTGAGTGGGTTCTTAATCCCCCAGCAATAAAACATCTATAATGGAAGTCAAATCACAAACTGTGAAATATAACTTTTGTTAGGTGCAGCATGTCTAGCTACCGAACAGAAGTATAGTAAAACTGTAGGCTCACAACTTAGTTTATAAAGTATCTTATACATAAACACAGACATAGGTAAAATGCCATTAAATCAAAAGACATACTAATATGAGGTTAGGAAACCCCTCTATCAAACTAGTATATAGCTCAGGGCTAAACTTGACTAAAGAGTCAGGGATTTGCTTTTAATATCTGACAGCTTGTTAATTTCATTACTGTCAGACAGCATGATTCCTGTTTCTCCAGTCATACCCAAGTTTTTTTTTTTTCCAATTGGCAGATGGACATCACTTCTATACTGTTAGCCATGTCAATCTGAGGGATGGTTCTCGGTCTGTCAGTTTCACTAATGGCTGTCTGCTGTTCAGTATCTGCCTTTATTAAATCACTTTCATTTTCAGTACTTGTATGTTCTGTAATGGAGTTCATTTCAGTTGCAATAGCGACAGTACTTTCACTGCAGTCAGCCGTGTCAGTTTCAATCATGGGTTTTGGCTTGTCAGTTTCACCGAAGACTGTCAGCTGCTCGTTAACTTTGCTTTTTCTCGTCATTTTATTATTATTGTTTTAATATTTGTTCTACTTTTTGCGCCTCTCTTGCTGCTGGTGTTTCTGCCCTAGTCACGGTGTCCCCATGGCTTCCACCTCCTACTAAGCCCCCCTGTGCTCTTCTGATTACCTAAAGCTTCCCCAGAGTGAGGTCACCAACCGTAGAGTGCATCGGTACCATGAGACTGGTATCTGTTGGGAGGCGTGAGGCCAGGAGGCTAATCAAAGCCCAGAGACAGGGCTTTATCTAGGCAGCAGGCATGGAGATTTTGTCCCCTGTAAGCTGGGGCGGGAACATGCAATGACACCAGCGCCTGTCCTGCCCCAGAGAGATACTCAGCCTTGCATTGGTCCAGGGCAACATACCCAGCCTCCGCCAAATGTCGCTCCTGTGCCAGCGCTGGCCTCCCGAGGAAGGACAGCAGTCTAGGGACACTCAATCCTTCTCCCCCGCTGGCCTTCCGACGACCTGGATCAGTTTCCGAACCCGGGTCGCTGGTGTTGCAAGGGGAAATCCAACCGCTGTGCACGTGGGCCATGCTTTTTCTTTTCTTTTGTGAAAGTTATTTTGCGGTAAAGGCAGTGATTTAACTTGTTCTCATATATGCTTTTACATGACAGCTTATCTAGTTCGGCAGGGAAAGTGGTAGGGTGCTATGAATTAATCTATGGTTAAGTGACTATTTTTAACCAATGAATTTGTGTCATTTGGTGCTTATTTCCAAGCCCATTTTTCAATCTTCATGTAACTAATTCAGTACCTGTAACCACATGCAAAGCAAAACAGGAGACAGCACTCCTCGCCAATGCAAGTAAGTCAAACGTACTCAACAAACTGTGAGCAGATCTCTTGATTCTATCATACGGTGAGATACAAAAAGTACAGTTTAAAAACACACCGTGTAAACAAGCTGAGTGGCTGCCAGGAACACCCTCCAACCCATCTGCACACAAGTTTGGTACTTACAATTGACTTTCTTGGTTTGGGAGGAAAGCTGCCTCCTGTTGCATTTGCAGTAATTCATGCAGAGATTTTGGTACCCGAGACACATTTAGAGCTGCTCTTTTGTTTTACCAATAACCACGTTTCACCAGCCACTTCACTTTTACAATTCATGTTTAAAATTCTAAGTACTATGCCACTGTACTACTAAGAGAAAAGCAAACTTTCCTGTATCAAGAAGGCCGATTCAGCAGGCAGGCGAGCATGTTCAAGTATAATGTTCATGCAGCCTAAACTGCACCCACAGAAGACTTCTTTCCTTCCATTCCTCCCTAAGCTGCCTTCCCATATTGTCTTAACAGTGGCCGTAAATTTTACACACAAGAGAGTTCAAATTCTTCCTCAGAGTCCTTGCAAACAACTCAGTGGAAAAAAATATCTGCAGTCTTATGACACTGGATTCCTTGCCATTTATTTGCACTATGCTCAAAATAAAACGCTCAATTCCCCCATTAATAGACAAACAAGGCCTGGAAATGTGTCACCCTCAGCTGCCCCAGTGAGCTGCCATGTGTACTTACACTTGATGGACTCTCAAACTACGGCCTTTGATTCGCTGTCAGAGCAATGCTTTTGTATCTCATACTAGAGGCAGAGACTTGCTAAAGTCTCAGAACTGCCTGCATTTGTTAACTCCTCAGTGTTGAAATTACAGGGGCTTGGGGCTTGCCCCTATCCTACTCTGGTAAGCCCAGCAGCTCACACATCACTGCAACTAACTTATAATGAGGAGGGGGCTCTCAATTTAAAGACAGAGCCCGTATGATCACCTCCCCCCAGCTCCCAAAGCTTATAAAGTGTAATTCCAGCACTGAATCCCTCTTGACACTGCCATGCAGGTTTCTTAAAGAGTCTGGAGCACAAAGTAAGCTGTGCTTCAAACGGATCCCGAATACTGGAAGGCTGCTGGAGGGAAGCCCAGTGAAGGGGCAATCAGCCAGCAGCATAACATTTAACAAGAGGAAGCAACAAAGAGAGAGGAGGTTTACACCTCCAGCGCAGATGTTGGCACTGGTGAGTACTCAACTGCTGAGTGTTACCCTGGCCCTAACAGAGCATGCACAAATCAATGGACTCAAAGGTTATATGCTATTCTTAGTAAATAAAAATGCATGTATTTAAATCCATTGTGAAAAGAACTCTGTGAATGATCACAGATAATTGTGGAAGGAAAGCTTGATGAAGCTCACCCATGCTAGTACAGTGAAGCCCACCAAAGCGTACGTTGGACAGACACATACTTTTTCCTCCTTGTAAAAAAAAAAAAAATCCTGGTAAGTGCACATTTTTTTTTGTTTTGTTTTTTTAAGAGCTTTTTGCTCGTCAGCTGCCACCTAAGCCTTGCTTTGAGGCCCTGGCTCAGAGTCTCCCAGTCCCTTCTGCAGCTCCCCCTGGTGTGGTGCCAGCAGGGTTCTCCATCGTGCAGGACTAGAGAGTCCTCTTAGAGCCGTCACATATAGCGACAGGGGTGGGGGACATGGTCTTCTCCCTCCCTAGGGCCTTGGTGACACAGTCGTGCATGCACGTGGAATCACTCATGCACGCTCGAACCAACCACCTCGTTCCACTCACCCCCGATCAAGTGCCAGCCCCCCATTTGCTCAGCACTGCTACTGACCCTCCACTTGGTGGCAGTCAAGAGCCCAGAAGGCTTGCCTCCCCAATCCAGGAGAGGAGAGCTGCCAAACGGAAGCTCAGTCCACCCCAGCCTTCCCCCACCCACCCGGCGGCTGAGCTCGTTCCCAAATCCGGACTGCCAGCACGGGAGAGGTAAGGCACTCAACATGCCTCAGCCCTCTGCACCACCGGGCCAGCATAAGTACACATGGTTTAAGTGCACACCTTGCATGTGTGCACAACTGGAGCCGTCCAGAAAATGATCAGTTACTGCTTAAGTGCACATTTAACAAGGTGAAACTAGATTTTTAATCTCTTAATTTTGCACAGTCTGATGCTTAGACCTGCTTCCTCTTCCAAGGACCCCCCCGGCCCAAATGTTTTTACTTCTTTAGCATACTAGAGTCAAAAAAGTGGCCAGTAAAGGAGTTTGGAGGAAGAATTGGAGGGATTCTAGAGTAGACACAGGTAGCGTGGAACATGGAAGGAGTCCCAGGAATGGAGCTGGGGCTTTTTCTTTAAAGGACAGCACTGCAAAGATCCTGAGGCTTAGCTGGGGCCTTCTGCTGTGATGGACAGCATGGAAGAAGGCCTATGGGCAAGGAGGATGAGCATGGTTGCCGTCATAAGATGTCCCTATTCTTCTTACTCTTAGCACACCTACCCTGATCTGGAAGCGCTTTCAACACTCCACCTTGTAGGAAAGACAAGGCTGATGGCGCATGATCAATGTCACATCACCACGTTCCCTGGGAGGTAGATGTGGCAAGTGCCCTTGCTCTCCCCCCTTCCAGGGATGTGAACACACTCGCTTCACAACATGCCCTTAACTCAAGGGACCAGTGAGGGAAGTCAGGTTCAAGTCTTTAACCTGGAACTCTAACATGGCAGATTGATGATGCAGTGTAAAATAGGGCAATGCACAGCTCTCTGCTCTGGCTTTGCTACAAATGGTAATCTCACCCACCAAACCCCTCTTGCTCCAGTGGTCCACACTTGCCTTTGACTCATGTTGTTTTGCATGCAAGGGATGGGATTAGCTCATGGAAGCCCATCTCCATCATACCACTTAATGCAGTCATTCCCACACGCACACATTCAAACATACATCAGTGTTCTCCATTAATCAGTACAGAACAATGGCCCACCAGGCAACCCTGCCACACCACGTTACCACCATTCGCCCTGCAATGTGAATTCTGCTGGATGCAGCAAGGCTCACTTCCTGGATTGCGAATGCTAGCAGAAGCCAAAGGTGGCAGCAAAATAGTACAGTTGCTCATGTCCTGCTTTACAAAATACAATATACAATCAGAAGAAAGTACAGTTTCGTACTTACGGTAACGGTAGATCTTTGAGAGGATCTTTGCAGCAGGTAATACTCTTGGGTATCTGCCAGAGGGCGCTCTCGTCGACACTAGATTTCACTAGCAGTGTTGACTGGGAGATGCCCACAATGACGTCATAATGTTTATCTCTATAAATACGTGGGCAGCCCATAGCGGCCTCAGTTCCCCGCCGGCGACCAGCTTGCGAAGCAGGACTCCGAGGGGAGCCGAGGAGGCTGGAGGTATTCTTTCTTTCCATTCTTTGAAGATGTTGCAGAAGATTGCTCTCCACAAGAAGAAGGGGGAAGGAGGGAGGAAACATACCTGCTGCAAGAGATGCTCTCAAAGATCTACTGTTACGGTAAGTACGAAACTGTACCATCTTCTTCGAGGGTATCTCTTGCAGTATATACTACTCTTGGGATGATTCCCAAGCAGTGGAGCAGTGGAGTAGGAAGGGAGGCCAATTAAGAAAGGAAGCCTTGCGCGACCAAAGGCAGTGCGGCGCCAAGAGGCCAAGTCAATGCTGTGGTGCTTTGTGAAAGTGTGCACAGCAGACCAGGTGGCAACATCACAGATGTCAGCAATGGAGACCCCATGGAAGCATGCTGTGGTGGTAGAAAGAGCCCAGGTGGAGTGAGCATATACAGCGCCTGGTAGTGTTTTTTTTATAATTACTGTAACAATAGGTTATGCAATGTGCCAGCCAATTGCATAATGTTTGTTTGATGACTGGCAGACCTTCCTTGCCATGAGCAAAGGCGACAAGGCAGTTGTTTGGATTTTCGTGTGGACTTAGAGCGTGGTAGGTAGTAACGTAAGTTGCGGTGCACATCCAAGGTATGCAGTAGAGATTCGCCCGAATTGGAGTGATCTGGGTAGAAAACAGGTAATTGTATGGATTGGTTTAACGTATACTTTGACAAAACCTTTGGAAGAAAGGCCAGATTAGTATGAAGTGAGAACCTGTTTTTGTGGATGACAAGGTAAGGCTCAGAGCACAAGGGCCCGGAGCTCGGAGATGCAGCGAACCAAGATTATAGCCACTAGAAATAAAGTTTTCCATGCCAAAAAGTGCATATCATAAGTAGCAGCTGGCTCAAAAGGTTCCAAGGTTAGTTTTTCTGTGACAAAGTTGAGATCCCAAGGGGGCACCATCCACCGTACTGGAGGCATGAGATGTAAAATGCCCTTTAGAAACATGCAGGCACGGTCCAGCTGGGCAATTTTACGTGCCCCTATGGGTTTGTGAAAGGCAGATATCACTAATAAGTGTACCTTGACGGATGAGTAACTCAAACTTTGTGAGGAAAGGGTGGACAAAGTAGTCCAGGATAGCAGGAAGAGAGCAGGAAAAAGGGTAAATGGTATGAGCAGCCTCCCAAGAAGTGAAGCCTTGTCATTTTGCCTGGTAATTTTTTTCTAGTGGACGGTTTTCTTGAAGCCAGCAGAATGGTGGCTACTGTGGTACAGACTTGCTGTTTATAAAACTGTCTTCAGCAGCCAAGCATGCAAATGTAGGGAGCGAAGGTTGGGGTGCAGGAGAGACCCATGATGTTGTGTGAGTAGGTCTGGATGGATGGGAAGTGGAATGGGATGGCAGCCAGTAACTACTGGAGAAGAGGGAACCAGATTTATCGGAGCCAAAAGGGAGACATCAGTATCATGGCGGCGGGTTCGAGTTGGAGTTTGAGGAGGACATGCTGGAGGAGGGGGGCATATAAAAATTGTCCTTGCCAAGAAAGGGACAGAGCATCAATAGAGTGCCCCTTGTTGTCCCGTGTAATGGAGTAGTACAGAGGCAGCCGATGGTTGGCTGGGGTGGCAAACAAGTCGACCGCTGGTGTGCCCCAGAGATGGAAGATGTCTCATAGGACTCACACGTGAGGTCCACTTGTGATCCTGGGTGTGGCGACTGAGGTGATCTGCCAAGACATGTTGGGCTCCCGGTACATACACTGCTATGAGATGAAGTTGTTCCGTCAGAGACTGGTGCCAGATGCGGGTCGCCTCCTGGCAAAGGCGTTGGGACCAAGTCCCCCCTTGTTTATGTAACAGACAACACAGGTGTTGTCCGTCTGTAACAGAAGGGGTCCCGGGACTGGATATGGTTGGAAGGCCTGCAGGGCAAGACAAACTGCCTGCATCTTGAGAAGATTTATATGGAGAGAGGCAGTGGCCGGGCCCCAAAGGTCCTATGTCTGATGAGGGCCAAGGTGGGCACCCCAGCCAAGGGCAAATGTGTCCATGGTCAATGTCTGGGACAGCGGGGGAGCCTGAAAGGGGACACCCTGAGCGAGACTGGGCAGTATCATCCACCAAGTCAGGGCTGTCCAGAGAAATGGTGTAACAATTATCCTGTCTTTGAAGTCTCTGGTCCTCTGGTATCACTGGCAGCACAACACCCATTGAACCAGCCGTCTGTGCAACCAGACATGAGGGACAGTGGAGATGGCGGTGGCCATATGGCCCAGAAGACACATATACTGATGGGCCATGATGTGGGGAATGGACTTACACTGCACGGCAAGGGTAGTAAGTTTCTGGCATCTGTCTTCCGGAAGGAATGCAATGACCAAGCTGTGTGTCTAGGATGGCCCTATGTATTGGACTTGTTGCGTTGGCTCCAGATGGGATTTTGGCAGACTGACTACCGCCAACCTCCTGAAAGAGTTGAAGGGTGGCATAGAGAGACTGTAGTAACCCATCTAGGGTGTAGGCTTTGTTGAGCCAATCGTCAAAATATGGGAACATAAAGTGCCTTGATGACGTAGGGCAGTGGCCACCACCACCACCAGGCATTATTTTTTTAATATAGCCTTTTCTGGGTTTTTCTTGGGGTTTCTCCCCCCCCAGAGCCCCAACACATGGCAGTGGCGTATGTGGAACCGTCGCACGGTAGCTCGCTCAGCCCCATCCACCCACCCGTACTGCCACCCTACCTGCCTCTATTCTACCGGACCCAACCCGGTCAGGAACGGGACCACGGCAGGGTCGACAACCCACCTTCACCACCCCAGGAAAGGATAGCAACCTGATGGCATGCTCAATCCCGTTCCTCCCACCCACCCCCATGCCGGCATCCCAACGACCCAAGGTTGTTCCCGAACCCGGGTCACCAGTGAGGCATGGCGACCAGCGCCTTAACCCTCAGTGCCACCAGGCATTTTGTGAAGACTCTGGGCACAGAGGACAGCCAAAGGGTAGCACATAAAACTGGTAATGATGGTCTGGAAGCAGAAATTTGAGGTAGCAGCGATGCGCGGGATGTATACGTATATGGAGGTAGGCATCCTTCATGTCCACAGCGCAAAGCCAATCTCCTCGGTGTAGGAGAGGAAGTATAGTGTCTAGGGTCATCATTCTGAAACATTTGTACTGGATGTACCAATTTAGGTCCCTGAGATCCAGAACAGGGTGCAGATCCCCTGTGCATTTTGGTACCAGAAAGAAATGGGAGTAAAATCCCTGCCGCAGTTCAGCGGGTGCAAGGGCTGCACTGCATTTTACTGGATATGGGAAAATAATTCCTTGAGGAGTACTGGAATGTGGTCTGGTAGGTAAGTCACAGAATGGGGGGTGGATGGGGAGATGGGGCAGAAGTGAGTTCTAATGTGTGTCCTGTTTGTACAATCTGCAGGACCCAGTCATCGGTTGTGATCTTTTGCCAAGCATCTATATGAAAGAAGAATCTGCCCCCCCACAGCCTCCGAGGCTGGTGGAAGGATGCTGGGGAGGCATGGAATTCAGTAAAAAAAAAAAAAAAAACTGTCTGAGTGCTGAGCGCCGCTGGAGGGGTGGTCCGGGCACCCTTAGGGGTAATGGCAGGGTCACGGGTCACAGACTGGGGTTGCTGCCATCCCCTGGTGGACTGTCAGCAATGCCACACTGATGGCTGGCCAGCAAAACTGGAAAGGCTGCTATTTCCTCTGAACCACAGGTTGTGAGGTGTGATACATACCATACTCCATTCGGAGGGTACGACCCGGAGCCTGAAGGTTGTCCAGAACGGTTTAAATGTCAGACCCGAAGAGTTTATGCCCATTGAAGGGAGCATCAAGAATCATCTGTTGTACGTCAGGGGTAAAACGTGATACCCTTAACCAGAAGTGCCTACGAAGGGTGACACCCATGGCTGAAGTCCATGCGGGAGATGTCGACAGCATCATACCCCGCACGAAGCAGATGGCAGGAGAGGCTGGTGCCAGTCGCAAAAGTGGCAAAGAGTTGATCTTTCTCCACTGATTAGGGAAGCTTATTAGCCACCTCTGAAACTGTAGGCCAGAGTGTCTTCTGGTATTTAAGCATGTGGCCAATATAATTAAGTATACGAATGTTCAAGGTGGCAGCCTGGTATACTCATTTGTCCATCAAATCCAAGAGTTTGGACTCCCTGTCTGGGGGAAGGGAACTCAGATGTTTAGGACATTTTGTCCTATCATGGGCTGCATTAATGACCATAGAGTCAGTCTGTGGCATGGCAGCAAAGAAAGGATGGTCTGTTGGTGCCTGACAGAGGCAATCCGCCTTTCTAGGGAAGGGTGAAACGGTGGACAGGCGATGCCAGGCCACCAGGACAACATTTTGGTTCGCCTGTATTAAAGGAGAAACTACAACTGCAGGGTCCTCTGGTAGGTCAAGGTAATCCACAACATGGCGGTGATGTTTGTCCTTTTCCTTGGTACTGAATCCGCGACATGATGTCCATAAATACTGGATCATCAGGAGGAGGAGAACAGGATGTGTAAGGTCTGGGGTCCTCCTCTGTAGAGGACACAGTAGATGCACTCGGAGGGCAAAGGTCATCACCCTTATCCATGTCTTCTTCATATTCTTCCACATAGTATGGAAGGAACTCCTCCTCCAAGGAATGGAAGGACGGTGTGGGAGAAAGCTCCCGGGGGGGAGACACAAGAGGAGTCTTTACAAGGCTGCATGGGCGGAGGCGATGAGGAGCGCTGAGGCTGAGGTAGAGTGGGAGGCTACAGTTGTTGTATGCTCTTCATCACCTCAAGAGCTGCTTGTACCACAGCAGCCACATCGATGGATGAGGTCAGTGGGAGAGCAGAGGTCGTGGCCATTGTCCCTGGAGTAGCATGACTGGAAGGAGGCAAGATAGAAGGCTTAGAGCACACCTGCAGATGCACACAAGAGCCCGATCCATGAGGGATTTCACCTTGGGAGACATTAGCCTGGCCCCTATGGGTTACCATTTGGGAAGGAGGAGGAAACTTCATAAAGATCTTCAGGGAGAATCCTTTCTCCTGTATTATATACACCGTGTCCAAGCTGGAGGACATCGTCGATGGGGTCTGAAAAGGTGACGCTGAGAAATGTCTGAAGGTGCATGCCGGCGACGAGATACCAGGGTCCATGCTGGAGGACTAGGCTGCCATCAACGAGTGACCCGTCGACACAAAAGGAGCAGTCGTGGTCACAACAGCCAGGGCCTGCGTTAAAGTTGTCATCAAGAGGAATGAGAGGGCAGTTGTCGACGCAGGCCTAGGTTTTTCTGAGTGGGCTTTGTCCTTCGATGTAGTGGCAGAGCCAGAAGATGCCATCGACGGGCCACCAGAAGCGGTAGCCGTCGACAGACAAGATTTCTTACCATCAGATGAAGATTTTTATTTCCCTCTGTGTTTGTGTTTAGAAAAATTAGTATTGTATCTGTAGATTTCATGGCCACACCACAAGAGCACTGTCGAAATAAGGAAGCCAAATTAGACATACGGAGAGTTGAGTAAAAAAATAAAATGAACAGAGATCCGTTTCAACTTCGATACACTTGAAGTGTTAGCTACTCGTCCAGCAAGTGGGGGGCGGGGGGAGGACTGAGGCCACTAGAGCCCGCCCATGTATTTATAGAAATAAACGTAACAACGTCATTGTGGGCAGCCCCAGTCAACATTGCTAGTGAAAGCTACCATTGATAAGAGCACCTTTTGGCAGATAGCCAAGAGTATCACTTGCTGCAAGAGATACCCTCAAAGAAGATCAACGTGCTTCGCATCCAGTTTGTGGGACACCTGCCATTCAACTTTGCATGACTGGGGCACCAGTAATTGAGCAGAAGAATCACTGAGGGCAACAAGATTTCACTTCTGGATCCAGTGGCTACTAGCCTGAGACACCTCATGACTATTGCAAGGGTGGTGATGGAGCAAACAGTACCCTACACTTAGCAATTGGGTGCAGTTTTAGTGGCGTAATTACAATATGTGACTATATAAATCTCAGGTAACTCACGGACCTAAACCTTGCAAGGATGGACAGCTCTCTCACCCCATAAGGCGCTTTTACATGCAGTGATCTGTATCGCAATAAGTGATACAGATCAACTGCAACATTACCTTTCTTACATGTACAGACAAGCTGGAAAGGAAAATGGGGACAGCCATCCGCATAGATGTGGTCTATAGACCACCAGCCCAGGAGGAAGAAACAGATAGGGAGCTGATGCTAGCCATCCAAAGGATGGCAGACAAGGGTGAGGTAGTACTGGTTGGAGACTTCAATATTCCAGACGTGGACTGGAGCATCCCAGCAGCAGCATCAACTAGGAACAGATTTATCCTGGATTCCTTCAGGGTGCCTTCCTCAAGCAACTGGTCATGGAACCAACTCGGCAGAAGGCAATACTAGACCTTGTGCTCACAAACAGGGACAGTGTGATGGGGGTAACAGTGGGGAGCACCTGGGGAACAGTGACCACCAGTCATTGTGGTTTGAAATCACAGA
Organism: Neoceratodus forsteri; assembly: GCA_016271365.2. NCBI lineage: Eukaryota > Metazoa > Chordata > Ceratodontiformes > Ceratodontidae > Neoceratodus > Neoceratodus forsteri. The sequence goes on along the minus strand of CM057459.1, from coordinate 704,972,250 downwards.
AAGAGCAGAACCAAACCACACAAAACACGTATCCTGGATTTTAGGGGGCAGACTTTGGGAAAATGGGAGATACTTGAAACAGGCATTAGGGGAATGGGAAAGGAATCAGGGTTGAGGAACAGTGGGCAGTATTTAAAATGGGGATTACAAGAACAACAGAATTATGCATTAAGCAGGTTAGCAAAAGGAAAAGGAAGAGGAGACCATTATGGTTTTCCAAAGAGGTAGCAAAGAAAGTGAAAGCCAAAAGATTGCATTCAGGCAATACAAAAGACACAGGCAGAAGGGATAGGGAGAAGTACCAGGAGAAGCAAAGGAGGCAGGAAGGTCAGTAAGGGAAGCCAAAGCTCAGACAGAAGAACACATTGCAAAAATCAGTAGGTAGAGGGGACAAAACCTTTTACAGGTACACAAGTGAAAAAAGAAAGACAAAGGAGGGATAGTGAGACTGAAGGGGAGGATAGGGCAGCGTGGAGGATGACAACAGTAAAGCTGACATACTGAACAGGTATTTCTGCTCAGTCTTTACTGAGGAAGAGGAGGGTAATGGGTCTGAAGGGAGTACAAGGGTGAGAATGGTGCAGAAATGGACACAAGTCCCTTTACACGCAGAAAGGGTCCTGAAGGAACTGGAAGTAATAAGAGTTGATAAAGCAATGGGCTAGATGAGGTGCAACCAGGTCCTTAAAGAACTAAGAGAGGTGGTGGCTGAACCTCTGGCTATCCTGTTTAGCCGATCACTGGAAACAGGGGAGGTACCCAAAGACTGGAGGACAGCAGATGTAGTCCCCTTATACAAAAGCGGGAACAAAGAGAAAGCAGGGAACTACAGACCAGTCAGCCTCACCTCGGTAGTGGGTAAGATCATGGAAGCACTACTGAAGGAGAGATTGGTGGAACATCTGATTGTCAGTGGACTACAGGACCCAAGGCAGCATGGTTTCACCAGGGGGAGGTCATGTCAGACCAACCTCGTTGAATTTTTTGACTGGGTGACTAGGGTGGATCAGGGAGGGCAGTGGACATGGCCTATCTGGACTTCAGCAAGGCCTTTGACACTGTGCCACATAGAAGACTATTACACAAACTGGGGAATATGGGTGTGGGCAGGACAGTAGTGTGGTGGGTAGGTAACTGGCTGGGTGGCAGGACACAGAGGGTGGTGGTAAATGGCTGTCACTCCACAAGGGAAGAGTGACCAGTGGGGTACCACAGGGATCAGTGCTGGGACCGGTCCTATTCAACATCTTCATCAGTGACATTGCACAGGACCTAGAAGGCAAAATTTCACTGTTTGCTGATGACACAAAGTTCTGTAACAGAATAGACACACCAGAGGGGGTAGACAGAATGAGAAGGGACCTGCAGAAACTTGAAGAATGGTCAGGGGTTTGGCAGTTGAAATTCAATGCAAAGAAGTGCAAGATAATGCATATGGGGCACAAAACCCTGGCACAATATATCATTTGGGGGTGAGGATATAGCATGCACCAAGCAGGAAAGGGATCTTGGGGTTATCATCTCTGATGACCTCAAGGTAAGAAACAGTGTGACAAGGCAGCACGTAAAGCAAATAGGATGCGGGGATGTATAGGCAGGGGCATCACCAGCAGGAAAGGGAGGTCATAATTCGCTATACAAGACACTAGTGAGGCCCCACCTGAGTACAGTGTACAGTTCTGGAGACCATACCTATGTAAGGACATAGACAGGGTAGAGAAGGTTCAGAGCAGGGCAACAAAGATGGTGCATGGATTGCATCACAAGTCCTATGAAGACAGGTTGAAGGAACTGAACATGTACTCCTTGGAGGAGAGGAGGAGAGGGGATATGATAGAGACATACAAGTATCTCACAGGGAGGAACAGGGTGCAAGAATACACTATTTTTAAGCGAAAAAGATGTTCCAGGACTAGAGGCATGGGATGAAGTTGGAGGGAGGACGATTCAGAGGAAACATGAGGAAGAGTTTCTTCACAGAACGGGTGGTGGACAAGTGGAACACCCTGCCAGAGGAAGTGGTGGGGGCTGAAATAATCACAGGATTTAAGAATGCATGGGATAGACAAAGGAGTTCTGGAGGTCAGGGGTAAGGGGCAACAGACTTCTAGGAAAACATAAACTGAACTTACAAGCTCAAATGGGCAGACTGGGTGGGCCATAGGCCCTTATCTGCCGACACTGTCTATGTATCTATGTATCCATTTCATAAAATAAATGATCGTTTGCCGATTCCGTGTCCCCTGCTTTCTTGGGTTTGCGGAGTTTTGTTCCGTTCTGCACAGCCATGTACAAGCACCGTTCCACTCATTTTGGTCCCATTACAATAGGGAATCTTGTGCTCTCCTGGCTATTGTGGAACGGATCACCTGTAGACGGCACAAGAAGGTAACATTCCAGTTAATCTGTACTGCTCTTTCCAATACAGGTCACCGCAGTGTAAAGGCAATCTGCTCCGCAACAGACTGAGTGGAACAAAGGGGTTACAGAATGAGCGGTACCAGCAAACACCATGCAAAAGCACCTATAGTGTATCGAAACATTCTAAGTTTAGCCTTATTCAAAATGGCTGCTTCGGGCTGAATGAGTTAAAAGACTGATATCAGAGCTGATGCCGAATCATGTCACACATTCATACACTGCTATTATGCCACTACAATTGCACCCAATTGTTTGAAATGGTTCTTTTTTACGTGGACTGTGGCTTGATGACTGCCATGCCATGGCGATGACCCCCAACCCCTGATTATGACCACACCACCCTATTTCTGGAGGGCAGTAGGCCAGGGATCACTGTACATGGACCTGGACAAAAATTAACACAACTTAATGGACACACTGGAAGTCAAGAAGGAACCTGAGTGATACAGAATTACAGGAAGTTATTGAACACCAAGTTTTGAGCACCATGATACTTGTGTAAAAATGTATCATGCAGAGGTATGCACGGGGGTGGGGGCAACCCTGGCCCTGGCCTCCCCGTGTTAAGTTGCCCTTCTGATTAAAAAAACAAAACAAAAAACTTTGTTTCTTTTTGTTTTCTTTGCCAATTTTGCCTTGCTGCCTCCCAACCAGTCCTGGACATGGTAGGTTGCTGAAGGTCTGCCCCCCCATTCCCATTTCCTCAAGTCCCGACTCAGCTAGCCTAGCAACAGGCTTATTAATTTACAAACAAGTTACCGAAATACCAATCCGTCCTCTCCGCTCTCCTATGCTCCTAAGGATGTGTTGAATTTGGCGTTGACTGGCTGCAGACCCCACCTGCCCCTTACCTATCCTGTCTCCTGTTCTCTGTGAAGACAGTCCAGTCCGTGTCCCAACTCAAGAGTCCAATAAAGAGGAGGAACAGAGGAGTGAGCCAAGCGAGTGTGCCCCCCGAATGAGGAGAGGACTGGACGGCAGCAGCCAGCAGGAGCAGTGTGCAACCAACCTAAGTTACAGGTCTGGACTGTGGAGTTAAAAAAAAAAAAAAAAGAGTGTTGGTGAACAGCTGAGGTCAAAGCCTGTGTAGTTCATGGTGCACGGACACAGTCATGGACTTCTGTGGCATGTCACCTGCTGTGTGTGTGTGTGTGTGTGTGTGTGTGTGTGGTGATGGGTGACTGAGGTGCAGCCAGCACCGTGCTGGAGCTCAGAAAGTCTTTTTTCCCCTGGGGCCCTTTCCCTTCCCTAGCTCAGGCTGTAAGTGACTCACTTGTGTAGTCAGATCATCATGGTGTGTGGTGCAGCACAGCAGAGGAGCGGGTGGCAGTCGGAGGAGCTCAGTCCTCTTCTTCACTTCCCTCTGGCCAAGCCGCTGGTCCCGTGATTGACTGACCCATCCTGTCCCTGGCTGCTAGCCTGCTGCACTGCTGCTACCAAATACCAAATGCCTAAAATTTGCAAAAGAAATTTGATTATTGGGGGAGGGTCGGGACACTGGCTTGTTTCTGGGCTGGAGGGGGGGCATCCAGATCAATCACGTCCACCACAGACACAGCACACTTGCTTCTCTCCAGCCTCTGGTGTATATCAGGCTCCCCAGTCCGGGCACAGAGGCAGGCAGCTCAGCATATTTTCTGGACCTGGGCATGGCCAATTGTGCTCACCTGTTCATGCTTTGGGTTTAAAATGTATCTTGCCTAACAGTAAAATGTAGGAAAATGCACCATTTACAGTGATTTTTCTCAAAAATTTCCTGGGAGGGGTATGCCCCAGACCCCGCCCCCCCAGCTTTGTTAGGACTTTGGGTCCCCCTTGTTTACTGCTCCTACGCACACCCCTGGTATCATGCTATGTTTCCACAATCTGCAGAACTGCTAAATCTCTACAAAACTAGGAGAATATCAGTAATGTGAATGGGTATCATGAATCTCAGTCGCACTTCCAAAGAAGCCCAGTTGGGAAAAGCAAGTGGTTTATCACAGACCTCCTTCAACTTTTTGAGATACTCAAAAACCCTGCCTTGAGAACTCAATGTGGGCTAGTGTTCCCACCACGTAATGCAAACTTACGAAGCCACAAGTATCAATTATTTATCCCTAGGGTTAATACCAAAAAAAAAAACTTCCTTACCATTAGAACAGCAAAGCAATGGAACCTGCTCCCCCAGCATGCCGCTAAAGCAACTAACTTCCACATTTTCAAAGCTAGTCTTGATAACTATCTTAACTGGGCAGTGGGACATAACTAATATACCCACACTGATGAGGGAGGCATCTTCGATGGGCTTCGACCTTCTCATGTCTTAAACACCTCGTAATATCCAACTGTGCAGCATATTAATCACTTTTTTAAAATAAATTATCATCCGTGGGAAATATCATAATATATTCCCACTATGAGTTAATGTGGCATCCCTAGCAACAGTCACAAATACACACCCACACCCAAACAGGCACTGAGACAACTGTGTCTTACATATAAGGGCACACATGCAGAGAAAACCACACAGAAATAAGGCACACATGCAAATGCACGTGCGCGCAGCACACACACACACACACACACCACCCTACACACTTGTTTTCCCACTTGCATGTACTCTTAGCTGACAGATTCTGTTGATCTACATGTTATTTTATCAGGCGGAATACACCAATTAAAGTAAGAATACTTTTTCTTCTAGAGTGCCAAGGGGTTGCAGCTGTATAGTTACAATAGGTAGTAAACAAGATTTCAGTACACATCATACATGAATAAGCTGTAGATATTCAGGTATGTGAGCCATGCAACAGCACTAGGAGGGAAGGCTTGGTGAAGGACTTGCAACTTGGGAGGGGTGTGGTTCGGGGACATTTGAGGTGAATGAGAAAGCAGCAAGCTCCACAAATTATTAAAAATACTTATCCTTTACTGTTGTTTTTATTGAAAACAATAAAATATAAATTAAAGAGCTGGTGACACATTCAGGACAACTTTAACAAAACCTAATATTTAGACACAGTCAGGCTTGTATTTCCCATTAGTGATGTATTCCTCCTCACCATTATTTTTTTACTGAGGTCATCTGTACGAAAACAGGATCTTTGCTCCTGAACAATTTGTCTATTCCTGCTGCTTTCTACCTACCTGAAGTCACAGAGCACTGCTTGTGACATCACAGTTACTACCATGGCAACAGATTGTGATGTCACTTCAGAGGATTATGACTTGAAGTACAGAATAAGCTATAGAGGGAGATGGGCTCTAAAGAAACTCTAAGGGATAAAGATCATATATTCATGCACATTTCCTCAGTAATGTAGTGTCAGTGGCTCAGTAGGTAGCACACTCGCCTCTGAGGCCGGGAGATCAGAGGGCTGTGGGTTCAGTTCCCACATCTGGCACTTAGGTTAATATCCCAGTACTGACACTGTAATGCAGCATGAGAGGGGTGCTGCATTTCTGAGGTGCAGTCTTTCGGATGAGACGTTAAACCGAGGTCCCATCTGCCTGGATTGGTGGTAGTTCAGGTGGATGTTAAAGATCCCATGGCACTTATCGAAAAGAGTAGGGGAATTTCCCCGGTGTCCTGGCCAAATTTCCCTCGTTCACTAAAATACCACCAACAGCTTAATCTGGTTCAAAGGTCAGTTGGCATTCATCTGTATCCCCCTCCCCCGGGTCGTGCCTGAAAATAGGCAGGATTTGTCTAGTGCACTTACCCGGTCAACAAAAGCTAAAATAAAAAATAAATTAAAAAAAATGAATAATGGGGAAGAGAAATATATAAAATATAAATGGAATGCAGGCAGAATTGTACCTAATTATTATACTTTTTAAAGTTTTATTTGCGGCGTCAGTAGCTCTTTAAAAAAATACTTATCCTAGTCTCACCCTCTCCATTTTCCAGAGCACAATGAATGAACTCTTTCTGCCTCTGCCTTTCTCTGTTTCTACATAAAAGCTATTCTTTCCTTCACTTAACTCCCATTGGTGCAAAAATCTCTGGAAGCCTACCACTGCACCGCATTTAAGCTGCAATGCACATACAAACGCTGTAAAACAGAGCTTAGTGGCATATGCTGACTCTTGTATTTTACTTGTTGTAGTCTATTTGTACAGCAAAATATTCTCCAAAGCACAGCTAACATGCGGCACTTGAAGGACTCTGAGCTCAATGGCTTCAAGTTGCTAGTCACTGGCTACTAACTGATTAATTTAGTTGGTCTTATTTTACAGGAGACACAACATAATAGTTTGTCAAAAACAAATTGAAGTCTCTGGTGACTAAAGCATTTTTTTTTCATTGCCAGGCTAAATGTTTTGTTGCTATGAAGAGCCCAGGTACCTGCCAACAAAACCTGATCACTGTAAACAGCGCAGTCTATCATTCAACACTGACATTTCGTTCTGGGTTCCTCGGTTTATGTAATTAAAAACACAAGCAAGTGGTGAGAATATGACACCTCCGGCCATCAGCAAGGAACTTTATGAAATGTCAGCAAGTCTCTCCAAAGTAGGGTTGCCGGGAAATTTTCATTATGATTACTGTAGCGAAGTCTTAGACCATGTGGAACCAAACTACAGAATTTCAAAACTAAGATTTTTGAACTTGTCATATTCTGTGAATTCAGTCCGTACTGCAGACCCAGCCATTCCTGTTGGTGGTGTTGATGCTGATGCAGTTTTTGGACATCTCTGGGGCTTTCCAAGTTCAGGAGTGTACTCAGTGGAGATCCCCCCTTCCTTGGGATAGGAGGAGGCTTGGGTGTGGACCTGGAGTAATGCACTCAGCCTCCGGAGGTACTGCAGCAGATTCCAGCATTGTCCACTACCCTTAATTATTAAATGGGAAGTGACAGAAAGTCGTTCCTAGGGGAAGTGGTAAACTGCCTTCCTCCCTTCCTCAGTGAAAAGGACGCTGGAGGCACGCTTCAGGGATGCTGAGAGGGTCCTCCAACGAACTGAGAGGAGCTTTGTCTGTGTGGGCCCCAGAGAGGGCATGGGAAACTTCCCCTTGTCAGTGGATAGTGGATGAAGCCAGGTACTGAGGGCTCCCAACACATGTCCCCAGTTCCACATGTACTGTCCCCAGTTCCACATGTATTTGCAGAACTATATACACAGTCTTACACACACACATACATACATATATAGGTGCCATCAGATTAGGCCAAATGGTCTATCATGTCTGCCCAAACACAGCTCACTGATAAAGTACAGTAGCTGCTCTACCTCCCTTCTGTAACCCTTTTCCCCCTGCTTGCCCCTCCGTTCCCCTTAACTCCAACTCTCACCAAGCCCCTGTGTCTGTCCCATCCTCTCTTAAACCCGTCTATGGTATCTAATTTTATCAGCTCATCAGGAAGTGCATTCCAGAGTGCCACCACCCTCTCCGTGAAGTAATGACCCCACACCTCCCCTCTGTACCGTCCTCCTACCAGTTTTTGATTATGGTCTCTTGTGGTCCCCTAGCCCTTCAGTTTTATCAGTCCCTCCGTTTTCACTCTGTTGATTCCCTTCAGATATTTTAAGATAGCTATCATGTCCCCCCTATCCCTCCTGTCTTCCAGGGAGTACATGTTCAGCTCACTCAGTCCTGTTTTTATATTTTAGAGGTTCACCTGATTTAAACCAATGCAACTGCTCAAGTAACATAGCTCATGTTAGCCGAGCAGTGGCACTGATTTAAACCGGGTGAACCTCTAAAATATAAAAAAAAAAAACTATTTGAAATCCACACCCGTGCTCTACAAACTCATACGTCACAAAACATATGAGCATGGGGTCAGCACCAGGGCAGAACTTTCACTGCACGGTTCCAGGAAGGGAAAGGGGATCTGGCTGCCAGCTCCTCAATATGGGGATTTATAATCCCTTCCCCTTGGAAAGGTATGCAGAATAAAAGTATAAAATTTGCATTTTGTAAGTCTTTGGCAAGTAAGTGAACACTAGGGGATTAGAGACTGCACAAAAAATGAAGCTCTTCAACGTCTAATTAAAAGTGACAACATTTTAAAGGAGAACTGTCATCAGCGGGGTTTCTTAATGTCTGAAAGATCATAAACAGCTAATCCGATGAGCCATTATGTTTATCTGTGACTCTTTGCAGTCCAAAGTTATTCATATGTAAATCAGTCTGTAATTAAGGGCTGGGGATAGCCATATGTTTTAGGCTCCTGACAGGAAATGATGTCACCGAGGATCTTGGCCCTCCATTGACTGTAGGTTAAACAGGAAATTGTCTGTTTTATTAGGTGTGTTTTAAGGTGTTATTACAACACTTTCTACATTTATAATACTTGTTTTGTATGTGCATTGAAACTAGTGAGTTATCACCTTTACATTTCAAACTGTTAGTAAAAATAATCCATCATTAGGATTGCTTAAACCTCTAAGCTATACTGCCAGCTGATCATCAAAAACTACATATCTCAAGGCAGGCTCTGTGGTGCAAACAGGTGTTGGAGCCCCATATCAGGATTTCTAAACCCTGGCTGTGTTCATGTCAGTACATATTTCTGGGGCTGCCACAGCACGCACTTCTGTCTTTTTCCATTCCCTCTCTTAAAGCCTTTTCTCTTACAATTTTGGGTGTGAACTCAGGTCTACAAGATGCAAATGTGGCTATGTACCTACTGGCCTGGCATCATGGGGCCAGCCTTGAAATGTGAAGTTTTTGATTATCAGCTGGCAGTACAGCCTAGAGGTTAAAGCAAAGAGCTGTGAACAAGCTTCGTTCATCCAGCAGAATGGATTTTGATTCCATCATGCTCTACTTATATATTGTGTGACCAGAGTATGTCACTTAACCTCCCTGTGCTCCCAAAACACACCCAGGAACAAGCTGTAGCTCAGTGTGCCTTTCCTGGACAAAGACAGTAAAACCAATCTGAGCATGTATTATGATTCTGAAACTATTATACTCTTTCTATCCAGATTTGACTTGAAAAGAAAAAATATCGCCATGGTTGATAGGATTCTGGCAGAGATTTCTAAAGTACACACTGACTGGTGGGCTATGATATTAGCTAAATTAGTTAACCCTGTATGCATTTCCAACAGTGTTCCAGATGAATAGCGGATTGCTGAAACAGTCCCGCTGTTTCAAACGGAAGATCCAGCAGCATATACACCAATATCATTACTGTGCATTTTTGCTAAAACATATTCTAGATATTTACTGGAAGAACTAGAAAACTGGGCAGAATCAGCATCTCTGATTAACCCAAAACAATTTGGATTTAGAAAACAGAATTTAGCTATTGATAATATATCACTTTTACAGTGCATAAATAGTAAATACAAACAACATAAGACACTCTTATTTTAGCATCCTGTATATTACAGGCGCCTTTGATAATCTTCATTCAGATAAGTACATCTCTGACTAACCTAATTCCCAGGGGATATTATCTTAAAGTTGTGACTTTAAAATTGCAGTTGTGACTTGGAATCTGCTTTTGTTATAGGGGGATAGCACCAAAAGGGAGGAGGGAGAGAGAGAGAGAGAGAGAGAGAGAGAGAGAGCAATAAAAAAATAGTGGCAAGTTAGGGTCTAGCAATAGTTGGGGTATATGTGCTGGAAATTTGTTGTTGTGTAAGTGTGGGTGAGGAGACAAGCTAGAAGGCCACCCCTTGAAGCGAGACTCGCCTATTCTTCCCTGTGCTTAGCTTTCAAATTGCAGCAAACTGATGCCCCACCGAGCCTGAGAAATCTACTAGCCCCAAAAGCAAACAGGAGGGAGTTTAGGTTGACTGAGCGCAAGCTGAAAGAACCCCCAAGAGCCAGATCAACAATGGGACAACGGTACCTAAAATAACCCTCCCCAAACTCTGGAACAATCTCCTGAGAGAGCTCCTTGACTGCACCTCTCTAGAGGGGTACAAGAAATGGTTAAAACTACACTCAAGCAGTGGGTCTCATTGCAGGTGCCGCAACTCATAAAGGCACCTCTGCTAAAGGGGGAAGCCTCACGTAAACACAGACAAAAAGGGAGGGAGGAACAGTAAGGAAGGACAAAATGTACTGAATTGCACTTAAGTCTACTATCTACTCATGAATGTGTATAACTAACAAGGTTGTTCGTACATAAACTTGCCTATGTCAACTGTAGTAATGTCTATCTCTGCGACACGTATACATGATCAATGTACCATATACCGTAGTACAATCAAAAGCATTGGTTTTCTTTTCCCCTCTAGGTCCTAGGTTTACTGGGTATAATAGGAAAAAAGAAGACTGAGGCCCATCTAGATTTTCCCCCACACAATGTGGGCAAATTATATTATATGGTTCGGGTTTGGCCAATAGTCGAGCCCCCTTTTTAAATGCATCAGTACTACCAGAATCAACCAGTTCCTGTGGTAATTTATTCCAGAGTCTAGGTGCCCTCACTGAAAAGAAGTTAAGTCTAAGATTGGTTCTGGCCTGAGGGACAATTCGCCTAGTGGTAGAAGTAAGTCCACACTTGTTTATAAAATCTTTTTTTTTTTTTTCCCAAGAACTTGTATAGTAAGAGTAGGTCCCCTCTGATTCTTCTGTTTTGCAGTGAGTTTAAGCCTGTTGTCTTAAGTCTGGTATGATAAGGGCTATTTGCTAGTCTCGGGAGCATCCTGTTTGCCATCTTTGGATCCTCTCTAGTCAGTCAATATCTCCCCTAAGGAAAGGGCTCCAGAATGGAGACCTGTAGTCAATGAGAGGTCTGACACATGCCCTGTAAAGAGGAATCAGACATTGTTCAGTTTTTGAAACAAAGGAGCGTTGAATTTGCCTAAGTAACCCATTAGTCGAATTTGCCACTTTTAAACAGTGGTCAGTAGATGTAAGTCTCGAATTAACCAATATGCCCAAATCCCTTTCCTTGTTGGTAGATTTAAGCAAACTATTATTTAAGTAGTAATTATTTTGGGGGTTATGGGTCCCAAAATGCAAAACCACACATTTATCAATATTAAATTCCATTTTGTTGTCAAGGGCCTATTTTTCAATTTCTTTGTAAATCTAATTTAAGTGAGTCAGAATCGTGTGCGTTATCCACCAGATCCCCAAGCTTTGAGTCATCTGCAAATCTGGACAACCAATTTTTGGTGCTTATTTGCATGTCACTAACATAGATGTTAAACAAGATGGGGCCAAGCACCGAGCCCTGCGGAACCCCCCTAGTGATTGCACCAAGATTTGAAAAGCAGTTATTCAAGACAACTCTCTGGGTTCTACTGGTCAGTCATGCATTTATCCAATTTACTAAATGGTAGGGAAAACCTAGAGTTTCCATTTTTTTAATGAGGTTACTGTGAGGGACCTTATCAAAGGCCTTGCTGTAATCCAGCAAAATAACATCCAGCTGTTTGTTATCTAGGCCCTGACTAATATTGTAAAATAACAAATTTGTAGTACAGGAATGCCCAGCTCTGAACCCATGGTGCTTATGTAATATCTTCAATATTTAATTTCCTCATCTCTTTCTCAATTAATGATTTTATCATTTTTTCCACAGTTTTACATAAAATCGATGTAAGGCTTATGGGGCGATAATTCTGAACTTTAGACCTACTACCTTTCTTGTGTATTGGGATTACAGATGCTGTTAACCAGTATGCAGGAATTTCAGCTTTCTGTAAGGATCTATTAAATATTATTTTTAATGGAAGAGATATTCCTTCAGTGGTTTCAATAAGAAACCTAGCACTGATTAGATCAGGCCCTGGACTAGTATTTTTTAAAGATTTGAGGAGTAGGGTGATATCTGAAGTGGTGATGTAATACATATGACTTGATTTAGGACATGCACTGGGAACAGCTTGAGGGCATGAGAACTTTTTTTTGAGAAGACTGAACAAAAGTAAGTATTAAAAAGATTGACTATATCAGTATCTGACTGTACAATATTACCATTATGTGTAAGTGGCCCTACCTTTCTGGAATTACCTTTTTTATTATTTAGATAGGAAAAAAGTGCTTTATATCCATCCTTTGTATGTGCCAATTTGAATTCTGTTTTCATTTTGGCTTTCTTAATAATGTTTTTCAGTTTCTGTAAAGATTTTTTGTACTCAGTATAAACTGTGCTATTTTCCATAAATTGACTGGTTTTAAGTTTTCTAAAAAGTGTTTTTCTTTTTAATTTGTAATCTAATGGATTTATTCAACCATTTAGGCACCCTACCCTTTTTGTTATATTTATTTTTTTGGGTACATGTTTTTCCTCAAGATTATAAATCATGTTTTTTAATTTAATCCATGCCTCATTCACTCTAAGTCCCTAGAAAGCCTTTTCCCACTGGGTATTGTTGATTATGTTAATTGGTGTTAAAATTGGCGTCATCGGGGGCACCAGATAACCAGCTTCGGGGCAGGCCGTGTCTAACTGCTCCACACTGTTTAGCTCTTTTTTCTCCACTAAAATACAATTTAAGGGCTCCAAACTGAAGTTTTGGTGGGTTCAGCAGACTCCCCTACGTTCCAGCTAACGATACTAAAGTTATTATTGGCGCACAAAAAATACTCAGCCTTCAGCTTCAGGAGTTCAGCGGCCTGCTGTAACACGTGACAAGTTGAGCGGGGCACTGGAGTTAACTGATCAGCCCGCATCGTTGACTACTAAAGAACCACCCTCGCAGACTAACCTGGACTCAGTGAGGGAAACAGACACTAAAATTGAGAAAACGCTGGCGACGCTAGAAACCCACGATGCAGCGATTGTGGCATTAATCTCATCAGTCGCTGAAGCAGACAAACGATCCCTATCAGCCCAAACTACTGCTGCCCAGATAACGAAAGAGAATCAGCAATTGAGGGGCACACTGGAAGCGGTAGAAAATGCTATGCAGACAGGGAATGTCTGCATAGTGGATCTTCCTGAGGGAACCGAGGGAGCAACTCTCCTTACTTATTTTAGGTCTTGGCTTGCGGAGAATCTCCACATTTCTAAGCAGTTCGATTGGGCAGAACTGCGACAAGCATATCGAATCACACCTAGAATCCAACCTTCAGATCTCAACCTACTGCGTACTGTGGTCCTGAAAACCATGGGGCCAGAGGTTCGAGATGCATTGATCGATGCTGCACGAGCGGCCTACCCGCTGAACGTCCATGGACAGGATGTCAAGTTATTCCCCGATCTTTCTTTTCAAACCCACGCTCGCTGCAAGCAGTTTGATGCAGTGCGACAGAGGCTTAGACATCTGGGGATAGTTCATTCCTTTAAGTTGCCGGCACGTCTTCGAGTCACATACGGAGGGAAGATGTGACAATTTAATGATCCTCAGGACGCAGGTCGGTGGGTTGAGAAGACAGAAAAGGAGTTTCAAGCCCAGCCACCAAGGGAGACAGTTCGCGAGAGTTCTGAATCAGAAGAGGATTAAGTGACTTTTTTGTTTTACTGTTTGTTTAACATTTGATCTGATGTTCCACCATAAAAGATTTGATCTGATGACTTAATTTTTTATATGAGCCGAAACATTTGAGGGAGATAAGTGTAGGGGGAGTTATAAATAATTTACCTTTTTACTTCTAAAGTTATAATTGTTTCCCCACTACTCTTACAGAGATAATCATTGATGGAGTGGCTCGCAATACTTGTTTTTTAAGTTACATAATAGTGCCTGGTTCAAATGTTCACACGTTTTTGAAAGTAGTTATATCTTTAATGAGTGGTGAGGAGGACGGACATGTGGAGTAGGGAAGGGACCACTTCGAGTTGTAACCTATATTAAGTAAAAGTTTATTGCACTACTGGTTAGTGCAGGTTTACTACATTTGTTTTCTCTCCCCAAGGACTCCAACCTTAGCCATGAAGAGGCTGGCATTACTTATGGACATTCCTCAGACTTTTGGCATATATACATATATATATATATATATATATATATGCTGATATTTTCTCACCCCCCCCCATTGTACCAGAATGTGAGAGAACACGTGATATTTCAACTGTAACTTTACAACTTGTTTATCTCTTTCATGAGAATACTGTATGTATTGTTTTTACTTCTATAAAAGCAATAAACAGAAAGTAAAAAAAAAATTGACACCATCACAGTTCCCATAAGTTGACTTTTTTTTTTTTTTTTTTTTTTTTAAACTGTAATGTTCTCCTATCAATTCAAACAAAAATGAATAATGGTCACTATTCCAGCGGGGTTCAATATCTGAATGTTAGAGAGTTTGTGACTCATGTTTGTAATAAGAAGGTTGAGAATGTTACTACCTCTAGAAGGGGAGGAAATGAGTTGTGACAAAACCATTTTCAGTTAACATGCCCAAAAAAAACAGCATCAAGTTTGCTTCTGCTTGTATTTGTGGGCCAGTCAATGTGACGCATACTGAAATCTCCCACAATTATTACATCCTTATGGTTAGAAAAATGAACAATATCCTTTAGCAAAGCATCCTTATATGTAGAATCAGACGTTGGGAGATTATAACAGTTGCCAATAATTATTTGAGAAAGTCCTTTTAACTGTACTGCCACTCAAATGCGTTCAGTGTTATTTTAGGACTGTAATTCATAGGAGTAGATATCTTCTCTTACGTAAAGACACCCCCCCCCCACCTTTTTTATTGATTCCATTTATGTGATAGAGTTTATAACCTAATATTTGTTGATTCCACAGACAGTTTGAATCCCACCAGGTTTCTGTTATTCTTATTATACCCAAGTTTAACAATTTACTTTTTGCCTCCAACTCCGTCAATTTGGAAAGATTTAAAGAACGGACATTAAGTGATAGAATTTTACATGTTCTATGCAGCTGGTTATTGGGGTGTGTAAGAGACATGGGTAAATTCCCATTTCCCCCTTCTTGTTCAGTTTAAATGATTATTGGTGATATTTAATAAAGATTTCCCCAACATACTACTGCCTCTTTTGCTAAGATGCAGTCCATCACAACTGTACAAGGGAGGTTTATCTACAAAATTCTCCCAGTGCGTTATACAGGGAATGTTTTGTTTAATGCACCATTTTCGTAGCCATTTATTAGTTTTTTTAATCCTTGCAGTTTGAAACATAGACTGTGACAGCAGATAAGGACCGCTTGGCCCACCTAGTCTGCCCATTTCCCTACCTAGAGGATAAGCTGCAGATCCTATTTAACCAACAGCCTATTTCTTCCTACCCCCCACAAAAATTGCCTTATGTCTGTCCCATGCATTCTTGAATTCTCCCACAGTTTTAGACCCCACATCCTCCTCAGGAAGGCTGTTCCATGCGTCCATCACCCTCTCTGTGAAAAAATACTTCCTCACATTGCCCCTGAGCCATCCCCCTCTATCTGCAAATAGTGTCCCCTTGTTCTTGCGCATCTCTTTTTCTGAAAGATGCTACCCTCTTGGACTTTGTTGATTCCACTGAGGTACTTGAACGATTCTATCATGCCCCCCCCCTTTCCTCAAAGGTATACATATTAAGCTCCTTTAGCCTATCCTCATATGGCTTCTCTTGCACACCCTGCACCATTTTAGTTGCTCTCTTCTGAACTGCCTCCATCCTGTCTATGTCCTTGCGGAGATGGGGTCTCCAGAACTGGACGCTGTACTCCAGATGGGGTCTCACCAACTGTCTGTACAGGGGGATAACAACTTCATGTTTTCTGCTGGTGATGCCTCTCCCTATACATCCCAGTATCCCCCCAGCCCTTCCTACCGCCTCTCTCACATTGCTTGCCAACCTTAAGGTCATCTGATATGATTACCCCCAGGTCCCTTTCCATTTTTGTTGCTGTTACTACCTCCCCCCCATTGTGTAATCTCCCCCTGGGTTTTTGTTTCCCAGATGCATTACTTTGCACTTCTTTGCATTGAATCCAAGTTGCCATACTTCTGACCATTCCTCTAACCTTTACAAGTCCCTTCTCATCCTTTCCACACCTCCTTGTGTATCAACCCTGTTGCAGATCTTTGCGTCATCTGCAAAGAGACATACTTTTCCTTCCAGTCCCTCTGCAATGTCACTTATAAAGACATCAAAAAGGACCAGACCCAGTACTGAACCCTGCGATACCCCACTAGTAACCCCTCTTTCTTTAGTGTGGACTCCATTTACAATTACCTTCTGTGTCCTGTTGTTCAGACAATGTTTTACCCAGGCTACCACCCTGGGACCCATTCCAAGGCTGGTTAATTTGACTACTAATCTTTTGTGTGGGACTGTGACAAATGCCTTGCTAAAGTCTAGGTAGGCCATGTCCATAGCCCCTCCCTGGTCTACTACTTTGGTCACCCAGTCAAAGAAATCAATTAGATTCATCTGACATGACCTTCCCGCTGTGAACCCATGCTGCTTTGGGTCCTGTGCCCCACTGGCCTCTAGGTACTCAACAATTCTTTCCTTCAGAAGTGATTCCATCACTTTCCCTACCACAGAGGTCAAACCGACAGGTCTGTAGTTTCCTGCCTCTGTCTTGCTCCAACTTTTGTGAAGGGGAATCACATCAGAGTTCTTCCAGTCCTCAGGTACCACACTATCCTCCCATGATTTGTTAAGAAGGGTAGTCAGTGGTGTCACTAGTTCTCTGCTTAACTCTTTTAGAATTCTGGGGTGAATTCCATCTGGCCCCATTGCTCTGTCTACCTTTAGTTTTAGGAGTTCTTTCAGAACCCTTTCTTCTGTGAAAGGACTGGGATCGACCCCCCATCTCCAGAGCGCTTCTGTTAATTGGATTAGTCACCTCCCCCACTTCCTCTTTTGTGAATACTGAACAGAAGTATTCATTCAGTATCCCTGCTTTTTCACTGTCACTCTCTGCCCACCCACCATCCATTCTATTCAGCCTCACTATCCCTCCCTTTGTCTTTCTACGCTCCCTGATATACCTATAAAAGGTTTTATCCCTTCTTAACCGAGTTGGCTATCTTTCCTCAGTTTGTGCCTTTGCTATTCTGACTACCCTCCTGCTTCCTTCTGCCTTAACTGGTACAGTTCTCTGTCCTGCTCCTTCTGTGTTTCCTTATACTTCCTAAATGCTATCTTTTTCTCCCTAACCTTCAACGCCACTTCTTTTGAGAACCATAGTGGCTATTTCTTTTGTTTTGATTTATTTGCTTCACACAAAGGCTTGTTGCCTCTGTGATGGCAGTTTTGATATTTCCCCGTTGTTGCTCCACCTCTCCTTCTAGCCTGTTTGCTAGTGCTTTTCTAAGGCACTCTCCAATCTTGCCAAAGTCAGCCCTCCTGAAGTCCAGAACCCTCACTTTTGTATGGCTTGACTCTGTAGCTGAGTTTATCATGAACCACACTGTTTGGTGGTCACTTGTTCCCAAATGGCTACCCACTTCTAGATCCAAGATCCTCTCACTGTCCCCATTTGAGAGTACGAGGTCTAAGATTGCTCCCTCATGAGTAGGTTGCAAAACTAGCTGTCTGAGGCATGCCAGCTGAAGGGCATCAAGAATGACCCTGCTTTTGGATGTGGCTGCAGCAAAGGTGCTCCAGTTAACATCTGGCATATTAAGGTGCCCCCATCAACAGTATCTCCCCTTTCTCTGCCATCCTAAGTATGCCTTCTATCATATCCTTGTCCATTCCCTCCCCCACATGGGGGTTTGTATACAACCCCTGTGCGGACGTGGTGCCATTTCCAGTCTCTAAGGTGACCCACAGTGCCTCCTCTCCTCCCTGTTTACTCTTTTGTTCAGTTGCTTTTATCCCTTCCCTTACATAGAGAGTTACTCCCCCCTCTTCTGCCCTCCCTGTCTCCCCTGTAGGTTGTTTACCCTGGTATGTTAACATCCCAGTCATGGTTCTCTGTGTACCACGTTTCTGTGACTGCTACGGTATCCAGGCATCCCTCTTCCATCAAGGCCACCAGTTCAGGAAGCTTGTTGCCCAGACTATGGGTGTTGGTATTCATTACCCTCCATTTCTTGATGGCCTTACCCCTTTTTGCCCTATCCCTGTTCTTATTGTGTTTGTCACCTTCTCCATTTACCCCAGCGCTTCTCCCTATTGACATCTCTATGTTGGTGTCTACCTCACTTAGTACCCTGATTTTTTTTGGGGGGGGGCTAGGATTTCCCTGCCCTTTCCAGTGTCTCCCTTGGTTAGTTTAAATGCTTGCCAATGAAGTATTTAAACCCATCACCTAGGATCCTGGTTCTCCTCCTGGACAGATGCAGACCATCACGCCAGTATAGGCCTGCATCCCTCCAGGTGGACTCCCAGTCCCCAGTGAAGCCAAATCCCTGAGCGCCACACCAGTTTTTCAACCACTGATTGAATCCCATGGTGTGGAGCATCCTAGCCTCATCCGTGCCATAGACAGGCAGCACCTCCAAGAGGTTACCATGTGTGCTATTTGTCTAAGGCCCCTCCCCATCTCCACAAACGCTTCTTGCACTGCTCTGATCTCTTTCTTAGCCAAGTCATTTGTCCCTAGGTGGACAATGACATCCAGCTCCCTCCCCTGTGCAGCTGCTCCTGTGATCCTGAGGATTTGTTCCCTGTCCCTCCAAGCCATGGCGCTAGGCAGGCACCTTACTTCCCTCTCCCCTTCCTCCCCCAGTTCTACCTTCCTAACAATGGAGTCCCCCACCAGGAGTTGTTTCCCTCTCCTGTGGGGTCCCAAGCCACCCTCCTGTGGGTCTCCTTTGTGGAAGTTCCCAGCATCCTCCTTAGTCTCCACTGTTGGTGCCTCCATAGAGGAACCACACTTTTCCAGAACAGCATAGAAATTGTGGAGAGGTACAACTGGAGGGATGCGCCTCTGTTCCACCACCCTCACCCTCCCTGAGCCCACTGTAATCCAACTGCTCCTCTTTCTTGGCAAACTCTGAGGCAACGGCAGTGACCCTGGTAGTCCCTGGGTGGGAGAGGAGGTCCCACAAATCCTGGTCAACTCAGCCTGGAGATGAGCAACCTCCTCCCTTAGCCCACAGAGATGCCTGCAGATGGGACAACACTGCATCCTCCAGAACGTCTCCCGGAAGACTGCTGCTCCACAGCCACTGCACTGCACCACTCCCATCATGTCTTTTTTCTGGCCCCCTAACTGTTGTTTGGAATACTTACTCTTTCCTCTGTTTATTTTCTTTTTTTTTTCTTCCCCTACTTACTTACTGCCTCCGAGCCCTTTTAGCTCCTAATCTTCCTGTTCTGAGACAAGAAGTTCCTATATTTCTCAGTAGTCTCCTTACTTGCTCAGAGTCAGGCCTCCAGCAGCTAAGGGTGGGGGACGGAGAGCTACTCTTGCCCTTCTAGGATGGTGAGTCTTTGGTGGCTCTGTGATCACTCACTTCCTGCTCCCAAACAGGAAGTTCCTGTTGTCAGTTAAATCCTATGCCTATAAAAGTAGAACTGGTTTAGGGTGGGGGGGTGGAGGAGAGGGAAGGAGGGCAATATAGTCCCAGTAGAGAAGTTTTAGTTATACCAGTAGCTCCTTCCTCCTGGTGTTCTGTCTGTTCTCTGGCACAAGCTATCTAGGGCAGTGCTTAAATCTGGTTTTAACCTGGCTCCTTCTCGCTAAGCCACTCCCCTTACTTTGCAAATCTTTCTACACTTAGTTAATTTCACAGATAACAGTTTACTTCAACTACCTCTGACAAACACACTAACTCTTTTTTTTTTTTTTAACTCTGAATTGAAGGTCCCAGTACAAGAATTCTAGTTCTTAGTCCCAGTAGAAGTTTTAGTAATACCAGTAGCTCCTTCCTCCTGGTGTTCTGTCTGTTCTGATTGGTACATGTAACTAATCCCGGGTCGCCCCTGAAAAAGGGACTATCAAAGTCTCAATGGACCAACCCGGTTACCAACATTTAAATAAAATAAATAAAGAAAGAAATTCTCTTTTGGTAACACTGAGTGGGGCAAGGGGGCTTGTTTGAAAGAGTTTCTGACGTAGGGGGAGTGTGGGGGGTTGCTAGATATCCTTTTTAGGTAACAGGAGAACTGCCTGCTGGCTACTATTCAGTGTGGTTAAGAGTGAGGAGACACAGAAACCTATGGATAGGTGAAACTCCCTACATAGAGTAAGGAAATAAAAGGAATTCAAAGGCCTAAAATTACAGAGAGAGAGTAGGAAGTATAGGATGATGGGTGTGGTGCAGTGCAGTGGCTGTGGGGCAGCAGTCTTCACGGACACCTTCTGGAGGCTATGTTGCTGCCCAATCTGCATGCACCTCTCTGGGCTGAGGGAAGAGGTTGCCAGACTCAAGATCGAGTTGGCTTGGGTTCGGAGGACCTACCCCCCCCACCCAGGGACCACCTAGTCTGCCTCCACTATCTCATAGGATGCCAAGTAGGAGGAGCAGCTGGACAACGGTGGGCTCGGGGAGGGTAAGGGTGGTGGAGCGCTGGCACATCCCCCATCTGGTACCACTACAAAATGCCTACATCACACTAGCCGGACGGGAATGTCCCACAGAGGCACCTGAAGTAGCGACTGGGGCGGATGTGGGGATCCTCCATAGTGGAGATGCCAAGGGGGGTGGCACAGGACCCCAGAGGAGGAGGAGGAGGAGGAGGAAGCAAATCCTGGTGGGGGACTCCATAGTGAGGGGGGTACAGCTGGGGGTAGGTATGGATGAGGAGAGGGAGGGAGGTTAGGTGCCTTCTCGGTGCCATGGCATGAAGGAATGGAAAGAAGATCCAAGGGATCACCAGGGCAGCAGAAAGGGAGGGAGAGGTGGATGTCATTGTCCATCTGGGGACTAATGACCTGACTATGGATGAGCCAGCATTACTTTACAAGGAGTTCACAGAATTGGGGAGGAGTCTTAGGTAAACAGCATGATCTGTGACCTTCTCAGTAGTGCTTCCTGTTTACGACAGGGGGGAGGACAGGATTCTCTGCACCAGAAACGTCAACACATGGTGAAGGAATGGTGCAGAGAGGAGGGATTCACATTCACTGGGGACTGTCGCCTTACCTAGAGGGATAAATACCTTCACAGGGGCGATGGCCTGCATCCATCCAGGAGGGGTACCATGATCCTCAGTGAACGGTTTAAATGCTACATTGACAAGCAATTAAACTAGTTGAGGGGGGAGGCAGCATAAGGCGGGGAAATGTGAAACTGTCACCCCCCCCAAACAGGCTTAAATGTCAGTAGTGGAAATCAGGAGGGATAGAAATGCCAAAAGGAATCGATTAAAATGAGAATCCAGAGGGTAGAAAGAAAGGGAAATAGTAAGAAGAACAGTGGAGAAAATAAGGGAGGGCAAATGGGTAAAATAGGGGGTGGCAGTACAGGGTTTTAAATAACTCTAAAAATTGATTAGCGTTTTGCTCATAAAAGTTCTAAAACATTGTGAAAATGCATATCACTTGCCTCACTGTGTTTAATAAGCATGACACTTCTAGAAAACCTATATAAATGCTTTCTGTACAGTTAGTATTGTCCCAAGAAAAAAACTGCTAATCAATTATTTAAAACCCTGGCAGTACAATCTAGAGAGTCATTTGTGCAAATGCTCAAAGTCTGGGCAATAAGATTATAGACCTAGAGGCCACCATGGCAGAAGCGGACCTGGATATAGTCGCAATTACAAAGCCTTGGTGCAATGAAAACCAGGACTGGGATGTAGCCATATCAGGTTATGCTCTACACAGAAGGGATAGGGTAGGTAAGGGGGGGGGGGGGACAAGTGGCTCTTTATGTACAAGAAAACATAAAAGCAACGGAAATATACAGGGAGAGCAGGGAGGAGCAGAACTGTTAGATGGCACAATTGGAACCGATTTATTCAGAAAGGAGACTGGATAGGAACAAGCTGCTCCACGCCTCCAGCTGCGATGCCACCCCCACCACACAACTGAGATACCAAAATCCCAGTTCTTGAGCGTGCGTAGAAATTGCAGTAATGATTCTGATTTTGAACAGCATAGTACAGAATTGACTGGCACATTTGCAGAGAGAGGGTGTAAAATGTATGTTGTGGAGAAAGCCCAGGAGCATGTCAGAAGTAGCAATAGAAAGACAATGTTGGGACCAAAAGAGAAGAACAAGGTCCGGATTACTCCCCAATTTAACTTCTGATCACATACAGTAAGCAAAGTTGGGCTACATGGAATGTTATGTGTAAAAACTGGTTGATTCTGAAATCTGACCTCATTCTTAAAAACTACACTACTGACCTCCTTAGAATAGTGTATCAGAGAGGGAGGAACCCTAATGACAGACTGGCCTATAGTTTCCAGCGTAAATACAATGCGGTCCCAACCATGTCAACCTGACTTCCACACTTGCCTAATGGTAATTTTCAATGTGGACGCTATAAGTTTTGATTCACAGTTTTTAAATCTACAAGCTTCACTAGTGTAAATGCCACAGAAACATTTGATAATAGGTCATCCATTAATTACGATACGATTAAAATGATTTTATTATCGCCCTTTTAGATGTCTTGTGCAATTTTAAAGAGCAGGCGCTCTGACAGAAGTAAGCATTCTTTTCTTTAGAGCATCATTTCAAACAAAGTGAAAAGTTGCGTTTATCAGCCTGACAGGGAACGAAGCATTAAGCTGAAGTTTCTCTTATAGCTTTGTACTTCCATTCATGGACACTATCAGCATTTTATAGAGTTTGTTAATTAGAACTTATTAAGAAGTTAAAGTGATGGGAATATGGAGAAACTACTTATGAGAACAGGATCTCAACATTTTAGCTACAAATAACATAGACCTGTTTTAAAGGGACAGTAACACCAGACAGATACGCTAAAATGTTTACTTTGCCTATGTTCTTTTTAAAATTCCTGTCACAACTTAAGCAGTGATGTTTTCATGTTATTTCTGTTTTTGAAAAAAAAAAAATCAAGATATCACAGGGAATTATTTAAAGTGGATTTAACTGTATGAAATAAAAGGCAAAGTTAAAACTGTAAGAATTACGTTCTGATTATAGAGCTTTGTACTTATGAAAAATATAGTCACAGAAAAATATATTCTGAGACTCTAACGCCTGCATTTGTTTTATGTAGTACACATCTAAGAGTATTAAAGCATGTGTGGCAGACATCAGAAGGCATAGGTCCGGATAAAGGTAGGTAGCCAAAGGTGGCACTGTTGACTTATAGTTACAGCCAGATTTAGCTCCGAGATCATGTTGCATTGTACTGTAATATTTTTGACACATATTTTATGCATCTCATGAATTTGGAGTGTGGTTAATTAAAAGAATTTGAGAAATGTAAAAATAGAAATCAATTACCTGAATATAAAAAAGTATATATTAATTTCACTTTATGATATTGTTTTACAGAAAAAAAAACAGAAGAAGTCATTTGATTGGAGAAACATTGGGGCATGTCTTAAGAATAAATAATAAAGAACTTGAGAATAATTACAAAGACTCCAGTGTTTGGCATTTTTGCCAGAGCGGCTGCATCTGCTTTTGTTTGTCTTCAGTCTACACACCCCTGCAACCAAGCTCCACATTAATAATACACAGACAGTGGACCAATTACCCTTGGGCAGCCTTGTTTCTTTATTCATATTTGCAATGTTGTCTATTTGGCAACATGCACTTGCAGCACATTTTAGTGGGCAAAGCCTCATGTACATTTAGGATATGCATTGGGGAGCACCTACGTAGTATAGAGAAAAAATAAACTGTTAACCCCCTTGCAAATCATATTAATTTAGAGAGAGATACGGGCCAGCACCAATTCAAGTTCTGTGGCACTGAAAGAGTATAACTGGGCAAATGTGGAGGACACTTCAATTCACTGAAATTAATGAGGGAGGCTATGTGGATTATTTATTTTTTGTTTATTTATTCAATCTCGGATTACAAAGTACCTTTGAGCACTAAGCAGCTCTTTTACAAAGGTTCCATGTCAGTGGGGGAAGGGTTACAAATAGACATAGGAGGAACTAACAAATTGTGTTACTAATAAACAGTGCAATTAATAATACATCATAGCAGGCCCAGTGGCGCTGAGGGTTGAGGCGCTGGACGCCACACCTCGTGCCACGTCGACGACCTGGGTTCGGGAATGAGCCAGGGCCATTGGGGGGTTGGCAGGGAAGGAGAAGATCGAGCGTCCCGAGGACTGCTCTCTTCTCCTGGGGTGGGATCCAGGGAGCACCAAGCTCAGTAGCGGCACCCAGCGGAGGCTGGTGGCATCGCTCAGTAGCGAGGTTCTACAGAGGGGTTGGCATTGGCAGGATGTCTGTGGACGGACCCGTGCTGACATCCATTGCATGCCCAGCCAAGGGGGGGAAGCATAAAGTAAAATCCCTGCCTCCTGATAGGCGAAAGATGGTCCGGGGGCTGGCCACCACGCCCAGTGTCGGGTTTCTCTGCGTGCTCCTCTGCTCTCCTCCCTGCCTGGTCGCTCTTCTAGATTGCAGATAGAGCGCCAGAAAGGAGTAACGGCGGTCCCACCTCAGGGGACTCAGAGCTGGGGGGGGGGTTGGGTGGTCGGGTTAGTGGATGGAGAGCTGGGGCCTCTAGAGGAGTCGAGCGGAGGACTTCAGACAAGTGTCTATCTGGAGACAGTTTAGGGAAAGACAGTGCTACAAACCGAGTTTGAGGGAAAAAAAAAACAATACATCATAGATAGACACCAATACTGAAGGAGAGAAGAAGTTTAAATTATCATGAAGAGGGGAGGGTAGAAAAGCTTTAAGACCAGGGAGAAAATTGATAGCAGCCAGAGGCTTTGCCATAGTTAAAATGGGGGAGGCAGGAAGTAGGGGGGAGAGAAGGTGAGGGGAGAAGGAGCAGGGCAGGGCAGGGGAAAAGGGGTGGTGGCCAATTCTCTAGCCAATCCTAACGTTGTAAAATCAGGAGGAATGCAGACTGGGGTACCTATGAAATAGGAGGTGCAATCACAGGAGGTTTCATTTATGAGATGTTGTCTGAGCATAAACTTGAACTGGCCTAGTTTAGGTAGGTTAGCCATTTCACTGAACGGACCAATTAAACCAAATGGGTCTCTAGCAAGAAAAGATTGCTGGCACTGAGTGGTCCAGCACCTTGGGACAAGAAGGAATTCAATTGCTAAGGGGCGAGTGTGTTGGGTGCTGAGAGATTTGTTCAGTAGGCATCCCACACTCGGTGGCAAAAGCCCAAGTAGCACCTTTTTAGTAAGAAGGCATGTTTGGTAATTGATCCTACCACTTAACTGAAGCCGCCCAGACTAAGCATAGAGCTCACAAGTGTGAGTGAGATGAGCAGCACCCGTGATAAGTCTACAGACCCTATTCAGAGTGACGGTTAGTCTTTTGAGTAATGTAGTGGAAGCAGCTCCGTAAATGACTAGGCCATAATCAATGATCAAAAGAACCAAACTGTGGACGGCGAGCTTCAGTAGTTACACTCCTTCTGTATCGATAGAGGAGCCCAATCCTAATTTATACAATTGGGAGCTATGCACCCTCTAGATTTTAATGAGAAATTGGATTATGTACCTTTAATTAAGAGACAATGTACATAAGTTTTGAAGTTGTGCTTGTGTAAATCTTACTCGATTTTGAAACTACTTCTCCCTTATGTCTCCTTTTTTTCCCTCTCTTTGATTAATAGCACTTTTTGGAGCCCTACTAATAAACAGGCTACCAGAACAGCAGATATGTCTAAAATTACTTTGAAGATCTCCTTTGGACCTTCACGTTTATTGTTTCCGCTATTTCTGGTCATCTTCTTTCTAATTAGCAATAATTTTTTGTATTAGTATTGTGATGTGTCGTTTCTTTAATGACTGTGTTTGGTAATTAATTTGAAAGTATGAGCGATAATTCTTCATGCTGTGGGCAATTGTTTTTTGATTAAGTATGTAGTTAAATAACAACTGTAGCTAGCAATCATACCCCTCTGCGATGAAGCCTTAGGCCGAAACCGGTTAACGGCTTTTTGCTTCACTCTCCCGTGCTGCTTCTTTATTTATTGTGAGTACACTACGTGAATTTTTAAAGTTCAATATAAATTAAACTTTTTCTATACAGCTGATACTGGTGCCAGTCTTTTTTTGTTTGCTGCTCCTGTTTTTGACTGGGCACAGTAGTTACCTGTGGAGCGAGTTTTTGTTTGCTTTCGGCAACAGTTAGAAGTAAGGACATCCTGGACTCCCTGAAGGGGGCATTCCTCAGATAACTCGTTAAGGAACCTACTCATGGGAAGTGGGGGCAATACTGGACCTGGTACTGACAAACGGGGACAGTGTTGCTAACATCACAGTGGGCAGCCACTGGGGGACCAGTGATCATCGTATGGTGTAGTTCAATAGAAGAACAGTGCCAGAATAAAACCACACTAAAGCGAGGGTCCTGGACTTCGGGAGGGCTGATTTTAAGAAAATGGGAGAATGCCTCAGGGACACCCTAGCAGAGATAAAGAAACTGGGTGGATTCAAGGAACAGTGGGCAAAAATAAAGGAGGGCATTGAGAAGGCAACAAACCTCTGTGTCAGGCAGGTTAACAAGGGCAAGAGAAAAAAGTGACTGCTATGGTTCTCTAAAGACCTAGCGGAGAAAGTAAGGGCCAAAAAAGCTAGCATTTAGAAGGTACAAGATGACACAGAATAAGGAGGATAGGGAGAGATATCAGGAGAAACAAAGGGAGGCAGGGAAAGCAGTTGGGAGCTCAAAGGTGCAAAAGAGGAGAATACTGTCAAGTCAGTAAAAAAGGGGGATAAAACATTCTTTAGGTATATAAGTGAAAAGAGGAAAACCAAAGGAGGGCTAGTAAGGCTAAAAGGGGAAGGAGGGATTTGTGTGGAATAGGACCAAAAAAAAAAAGCAGACACACTGAACAAATACTTGAGGAAGGAGTAGGTGACGGACCACAGATAAGGGACAAGGGCATTTATTTATTTATTTTTGTATACTTTCTTTATTCACCCGAACCCCGTGGAACTCTCTCCAGCAGCTGACCTAAGCCTGATTCCACCTCCCTGTCTGAAACCCACCAGAGCCAGGCAACTACTGCCCAGCGGGTCCCCCAGCTCTGAGCCCACCCGAGGTGGGGCCGCCCACCCTTGGCACTCTATCCACAAATCTAATGTGCCAGAGCTGGAGTGGGAGGGTGCCCCTGGATGGTGAGTCTGACAGAGGGTGTGGCCAGGACATAGGCAGTGCCTTCGCCTATCCACGGGTCGGGTTTTTTTGCAGGTCGATTTCCCACCCCCTACCAGCGCGGCAGTGCAATGCACTCCAGCGCGGCGCATGCATGCTCCCATGCACGCCCGCAGGAGAGCCACCATGGCTGATCCCCGTTTCTGGATCCTGACTGCTGATATGACCTCCAGTCACAACTGGGGGTCACCAGACGGCAGAAACATGCCTCCCCTCCCTCCCAAGCAAGGAGAGCAGTCCACCAAATGCTTGATCCCTTCCTTCCCCGCCGACCCCTGACAGCCAGAGTCCACTTCCCAAGTCGGGTCGCCGGCATGGCACTAGGTGTGGCATCCAGCGCCTTAACCCTCAGCGCCACCAGGCTGGCTGGGACAAGGGCATTTAAGGAAGGGAAGAGGACACTAGTCCTTTTATAGAGGAGAGAGTCCTCAAGGAACTAGCACAACTAAAAGTGGACAAGGCAATGGGACCTGACAAGGTACACCTTAGGATACTACAGGAGCTCAAGGTGGTGCTGGCTGCTCCTCCCAACAGCCTTGTTCAACCTATCATTAGATACAGGGGAAGTTCCAGGGGATAGGAGGAGGGCAGATGTGGTCCCACTTCACAAAAGTGGTAACAGAGAGGAGGCAGGAAATTACAGGCCTGTCAGCTTGACTTTGGTGGTGGGTAAAGTAAAGGAATCACTACTGAAGGAAAGGATTAGGGAATACCTTGTGACCCGTGGATTACATGATCCAGGATCTAAGGCAGTATGGTTTCATGGGGGGAGGTCTTGCCAGACAAACCTGATAAAGTTCTTTGACTAGGTGACCAGGGAAGTGGATCTGGGCAGAGTGGTGGACGTGGCCTACCTGGATTGCAGCAAGGCCTTCACCACCATTCCATACAGAACACTGGTGAGTAAGTTGGGCAGTCCAGAAGTGGGTCCAAAAGTAGTAAAATGGGCAAGAGTCGATTAAGCAACCGAAGGCAAAGGGTGGTGGTAAATGGTGTTCAGTCTGAAGAAGGCAAGGTGACCAGCAGGGTTCCACGGAGCCAGTGCTAGGCCCGTTTCTATTCAAGGTCTTTATTAGCAACACTGCAGAAGGGCTAGAAGGGAAGGTATGCCTGTTCACGGATGACACAAAAATCTGCAATAGAGTGGACACACCGGGGGGTTGGGGGGACGATCTGAGAAAAAATTAGAAGTCTGGTTAACCATTTGGCAACTGGGTTTCCATGCAAAAAAAGTGCAAAATCATGCACCTGGGGCACAGAAACCTAGGGGCAATGTACCAATTGGGTGGGGAGGTACTGGCAACCACAAAATAGGAAAGAGACCGGAGGG
This sequence comes from Neoceratodus forsteri, assembly GCA_016271365.2. Lineage (NCBI taxonomy): Eukaryota > Metazoa > Chordata > Ceratodontiformes > Ceratodontidae > Neoceratodus > Neoceratodus forsteri. Next base: position 704,943,497 of record CM057459.1, on the reverse strand, counting down.
TAATCATTTCTGATGACCTGAAGGTAACAAAGCAGTGTGATAAAGGCAGTGGTGAAAGCTAGCAAGATGTTCCGGTGCACAGGGAGGGGTTATCACTAGCAGAAAGATGGAGGTAGTGTTATCTTTGTAAAGACTGATGGTTAGGCCTCACCTAGAGTATTGTGCCCAGTTCTAGAGGACCCATCTCCGGAAGGACATAGACAGGGTGGAGGCGGTACAAAAGAGGGCAACCAAAATGGAGCAGGACCTGTATCAAATGCCCTACGAAGCCCTACAAGGAAAGGCTCAAGGAATTAAATATGTACAGTACTCTCTAGAGGAAAGGAGGGACAGGATAGAAGCATTCAAATACTTCACAGATATTAATAAGGTACAGGAGAGTACCATTTTATATAGAAAAAGGTGCTTGAGGGGGGGCGCTGCTGAGCAGCTGAAGAGGAAACAGCCAACTTCCTGAGCTCTGCAGAGTTCTCTAATAATTTGCATTAAATTTAAACTTTCTCCCCTTGTACCACTTACTAGTTGCTCATACTGTTGCCCAGACACTCGGAGGCTTCATAATGCGCAAAAATACAGGAGCCTCCCAGTCATCAGCAGAATTCTTTGCGCCGGAAAAAGCACAACGGGAAGAGTGGCCTACATTGAATGAAGGAACCTCGGGTCCTAGTGACTAGCAGACTGAGGCTGTCTCTCTCTGCACTATTCAGGCTACACTATCTCAATTGGTGAAGACAGTGCAGGAGTTAGACAAAATGTTTGACTCCATTACGCCGAGGGTGACCGCGCTTGAAGTCAGAATGGACAAGTGTGAGATCACGGTCCAGTGTTCAGAGACCTCAGTACTAAAGTCGGCTGATGCTATGGCCAAAATAATCAAAGAAAATGCTTTACCGCGCCAGAGGTTAGAGACCACTGAGAACCCAGCCAAGGAAAAGAATATCAGATTGTTGAGGCTGGCTGAAGAATCAAGAGGGTGGTGATTGTCTGACCTTTGTAAGAGCTTTCTTACCTTCTTTGCTGAAGCTCAATGACGCCAACCCTCCACTATTGATTGAAAAGGCATACCAGGGTGACCCCACATCGTGCGGTAGTGGAGGTAGCTACCCCTAGAACACTGATGGTCCCAGTCTCCCACACCAGTGAACACAACCGAGTGTTGGGGAGTGCAAGGAAGAACAAGGGTCTGAAGGACAGTGAGATCAGGACTGTGGTTTTTCTAGATCTTTCATATTCTACAAGGCAGAGAGGAAAAGTCTTCGATGGAATAAGGGGCCGACTTCGTCTGTTAAAAATACAGCATCAGTTATTAATGCCTGCCAAATTGAGACTGACACAGAATGGACTTCAGTATCTTTTTAATGATCCCAAGGAGGCTGAGAAGCTAGTGGATCATACTGACCAGGAGATGACCATGGAAGCTGGAACAGGTCGCACTTCAGATGAGGATTCATGAGTGTTGCAAGTACGGTTTCTTTATTTTCATGCTTAACAAGCTGGGAGGTAGCCCCCATTGAACTGTCTATGTTTACTGCTCCTCAGTTTAACTGCTTATCTTTTCCGCATTGGTGAAAGGTTTTCATTTATTAAATGCAGTATATAGCTGAAGGGGGCTGACCTACCCATGTTATCTAGACTTACAGTAAGCAAATGGGTTATGTTTTATTGAACCTTCAGAGACTGGACATTGATAAAAAGGGACAATTAATTCTTATAACTTTTTAATTTTTCTGGGAGCAAGTTTATTTTTTTTTTTTGTAGTGGAATTCTTTGGGCTGGGGATATTTTTCTTATTGAATAGGTGTGTTTAGTGCTTTGGAGACTCTTTTTGACTTATTGTCATTTTGGTAATAGGGAAATTGTTTAATCTTTCTTATGATAAGTCCCATTTGCCCTTCCTGGGCTGCATAGCGGTTTGGGCATATTATTTTACACAATTTATTGGTACTTCTCCCCATGATGTAGCGAAGAAGGGGGCGTTTCTTCACAGATCCTTTGCAAGAATGCTCTAAAGCAGATACTGATGTTAACCCTCTATACTTTTATGTATGTGAGTTTTGCTTGCAAAATGTATAAATAAAAAAATTTAGAAAAAAAAAAGATGCTTGAGGACAAGAGGTCACGCTATGAAGCTGCAGGAGGACAGACTCAGAGGAGATGCAAGAAAATACTTCTTCATGGAAAAGGTGGTGGATGCCTGGAACAGCCTCCCAGTGGAGGTGGTGGGTGCTAAAATTAACAGTATTCAATCATGCATACGATAGACACAAGGGGACCTTAGAAATAAGGCAAGGAGGGAAAAAGATCAGAGATTGGGTAGGGTCTGCGGTGGCACTGTAGGTAGGGAAAATAGGGAAAACTAGGTGGGCCAAGAGGTCCTCATCTGCTGACAACTTCTATGTTTTTATGTTTCTGTGTTAGCAGAGAAATACTGTGGCAAAAGCTGAGAAACCTCAACATTTCATCTCATTTATAAGAAGCAATCAAAAACTTATACACAAATACCAGTAATAAGATTTTTCAACTCAAAAGAAGCCGCGCACTCGGGTTGGGTGCTCAAGATAAATGAAAATACATGAAAACACAGAATATCCAGCTCTCACCACCTCTTACAGAAAGAAACCGCTGCTCACATATAATCCATATAATTTTGTGCCTAGCTTTATTGCAGGTGAGATTAAAAAACACAGCGCCCTCCTGATGCATTTCGGAGTAATTAAACTCCTTTCTCGAAGGATAACAATACAATGAATGGAGGCCTCCTTTATAGTCAGTGTGATGTCGCCACAAGTCATGTGATCAATGGAAAACATGATGTTATATAAATATATATATATATATATATATATATATACATACACACACACACACACACACACACACACACACACACACACACACACATATAGAAAAATGGACGTGTGACTCTGGTCTACTTCTGAATGCCAAGAAAACAAAGTATTGTGTTCTCACTAGTGTATCTTTGCAACAAGTCTGAAATACAGCTTAGACTATAGAATGGGACTAATATTAACAATGCCTCACATTATAACTATTTAGGAGTAAAGATGAATACAAGACTAATATATGTAGATCACATCCAACAGCAAACTGGGAAGGTAAACTAGAGGTTGGGAGCCCTGAGAAGGGTATCAGGATCCCTTACTGTGGAAGTAAGAAAAAAGTTAGTGAAACAATTACTAATTCCTGTTCTAGAATATGGTTCCATGTTATATATGAACTCTACTCAAACAGCGTTAAATAAATTAAATCAAATATATTATAGACTGGGGAAATGTATAACTAAAAGTGCCTACGGCACTCACCACTGCAATGTATTTAGTAGGCTAGGGCAGCTCCAACCTGGAAAGCAGAGAATTTTTGTGGCTAACATTTTGCCACAAGTTAATATACTGTATATTCTAACAAAGAACATCCTCCAGCTCATTAAGTGGAAACTCAATCATTAGGTACTCAGTTATTAAATCTGAGATTGACATCTCAAAAGATACCCCTGATAAGAAAACACAATAGATTTGAGATTTTACTTTTCAGAATAGTTTGGCCAGATACTGGAACAAACTCCCACGTGAACTAAAATCAATCTGTAATATGCCTACTTTTAAACTCCATTTGAGTAAATATTTGAGCTCAGTTTGTCAATGTTTTAGTTAACCTTTTAACATACTGTGAAGTATGTATGTACTGTGTACTTGTGTTTTGTAAGTTATTTAAACCACAGAACATTGCTGCAAATGGGGATGAAACCCCAATTTATATCCTGTATAAAAATAAACTTCCATCAATCAATCAATCAATATCTCTATATCGCCCTATTTATAGAAATTAGAAATAAAAGTTCATGATATAGTAGAAGAAAAAATTACTCACCTTAGTAATTATGTTTCTTCTAGTGGAGTCTTGCTGTATTCTGACAAGTGTAGTTAGCCCCAGCCTTTAAACTGCCCTGGAGAACAATGGATTAACTTTTCTATGCAGGGCATAGAATATTCATATCGAGCTCGGTTGATGTCTCTGCCTGTTGTATTTTGAACTGCAACCGTCAGATCTTTACGAGCAAAACTCACTAGGTATTCTGTGTGGAAACTGGAAAAAAATTTTATTAGCCAACTGGCAGAAAAATAATATTTTGGGTTCTTAAAGGAAGACAAGTCAGGAAACCCAAACACAAACACCAATAAAATGAAATAACATCTCACCCCATGAGAAACAGAGGGTGTAAGGGGGCACCCCTAGGGTACCAACACTGCGCCTGCCCACCCACATCCAAAAAATCTAGGTTCTGAGAGGGGAGGCGGGGGGGGGTCAGAATACAGCAAAACTCCACTACAAGAAACAATTACTAAGGTGAGTAATTCTTTCTTCAAACAACATGAAGTCTTGCTGTATTCTGACAAATGCAGACTACCACGCAGTACCTCCATGGAGGAGGGACAGAACCTACTTTGGAATAGGCTCTGAGTACTGCTGTGCCAAACCGAGCATCACTCCTAGCCTGGATATCCAGAGGTAATGCTTGGTAAAGGTATGGACTGTTTTCCAGGTGGCTGCTTGACAAATTTCTAAAAGAGGGATATCCCTGGGAGCAGCCAGGGAAGCAGCTGTACCTCTTGTGGAACGAGCCCTCAGGCCTGAGGGTGGAGTTTTTCCCAGTTTTTCATAGCAGAATTGTATACAAGACACAATCCACCTGTCAATATATCTCTTGGTGGCAGGTTTGCCCTTCCCAACTTCTCCGTAAGTGAGGAACAACTGGAGGGAGTCAAACCTGTGACCCTTGGTACGCTCTATGTAGTAGCTAAGGGCTCTTTTAACATCCAAACTGTGTAGCCTCCTCTCTCCTGAGGAAGAATGATCAGTGAAGAAAACAGGGAGAGACAGACTAGTTCAGGTGGAAATCTGAAACCACTTTAGGCAAGAACTTTCTGCTAGTTCTAAGGACCACTTTATCTCTGTGAAGAGAGATGAAAGTACAGTTACGTAAGAACTTACCGTAACAGTAGATCTTCGAGACAGGCTTTTGCAGTAGGTAATTACATATAGGACTGACATCGACAGGCGGCAGGACCCCATGAAAAAAAAATTTCTAGCTAGCAGTCCCTGTCGCGGGACTGCCCCCAGGTCAGGTGACCGGCGTCAGAGGCGTGCGGTATAAAGGCGTCTCTGACTCCCCACCTTCCAGTTCTTTTCCCACCACATGCCAAAGAGGCCGGACGAGAGAGTGGATATTTCCTCAATGGAAAAAGGAGCTGAAAAGCTTAGGGGATAGAGGTGGGAAGGTATTACCTACTGCAAGAGCCTCTCTCGAAGATCTACTGTTACGGTAAGTTCTTACATAACTGTACTATCCTACTTAGAGAGGGCTCTTGCAGTAGGTAATTACATATAGGACTGAGTCCCAAGCAGTCTGGAGCAAGGAGAAGCACCCAGGAGGAGGAAATCTACTCCAAGTAGAACCTCTAGATGTGCAAGCCTTAAGATAGAAGGCCTTGCAGGACAGCCAGCCCAAAGCCTGCTCTACCGCGAGAGGCAATATCCAAACTGTAGTGTTTTGTAAAGGTATGGACGGAGGTCCAGGTGGCGGCAACAGAGATGTCTGCCGCTGACACATTCTTGAAACAAGCCGCTGAGGCAGCAACTCCCCTGGTGGAGTGGCCTCTTACTTGACCTGGCAGGGTCTTGTTGTACTTGTCATAACAGAAAGTGATGCAATGAGCCAACCATTTGGATAGGCATTGCTTAGAAACGGCACTGCCTTCTCTTTTGGGTGCGAAAGAGACAAACAACTGATCAGTCTTCCTGAGATCTTTTGTCCTGTTAGTGTAGTATCTCAGAATCTGGTGAACGTCCATAGTATGGAGTACATACTCCCCTTGATTGGAGTACTGCGTAAAAAAGGTGGGTAACTCTATGGACTGGTTCAGAGTACACTCCGCTACTACCTTAGGGAGAAACTTAGGGTTAGTGCACAGGGCCACACGTTCCTTGTCAAAAATCAAGTATGGAATTATACACATCAGGGCCTGGAGCGCGGAAATTCTCCAAGCGGAAGTGATGGCCACCAGGAAGAGAGTCTTCCATGAAAGGAACTTCAAGTCTACGGAAGCTGCCGGTTCAAAAGGAGGCAGAGTAAGTTTCTCGAGAACAAAGTTCAAATCCCAAGGGGGAGCAGGAGTACATATGGGAGGTCTCAGATGGAGGACCCCTCTAAGGAAAGTCTTAAGAGACGTCCAGCTGAGCAAATGTGTTGTCTGCAAAGGGGACATGACAGGCTGAGATGGCCGCCATGTGGACTTTCAGAGAAGAGTGACTAAGACCTAGGTCAAGAAGATGACGTAGGTACTCTAGCAGAAGCCCCGCTGAACAGGAAAAGGATTCCACATCCTTAGAGGCAGCCCAGATAGTGAACCTTTTCCACTTCATGGCGTAAGTAGATCTAGTAGAGGGTTTTCTAGCCTCCACCAAAATCTCCACCACTTGGGGAGAAACCCCAAAGCGGGATTGAGCTAAGTCTGAAGGAGCCATGCATGCAGCTGAAGAGACTTGAGGCCTTGATGGACCAAGGTCCCCTGATCCTGGGTCAGCAAACCTCGTGATAGAGGAAGAGGAAGAGGATGATCCTCTGAGTATTGCTGTAGAAGAGAGAACCAAACTTGCCTGGGCCAGAAAGGAGCAATCAGAATCAATCGTGCTCCTTCTGAAGCTAGTTTCTGTAAGACTCGTGGGATAAGCGGAATTGGGGGAAAGGCATAGACAAATCTGTCCTTCCAGTCTACAGACAGAGTGTCTCTCCAGAAAATGTCTAGCTCTGGAACGAGCGAGTAGAAGACGGTAAGCTTTGCGTTTAGAGGAGATGCGAACAGGTCGACCTGTGGTGTTCTCCAGAGTCGGAAGATACCTTCTAGGACCCCTTGGTCCAGTTCCCACTCGTGAGCCAGAACAGACGGGCAACTTAACTTGTCTGCCAAGGTGTTGTCGACTCCCGGAACATGAATTGCCGTGAGGTGAAGGTCATGTTGTGTTGCCCAATCCCAAACCCTCATTGCTTCCCTGCAAAGAGGGTAGGACCGAGTCCCCCCCTGTTTGTTGATGTACCAAACCACACACATGTTGTCCGTCTGAACGGCTAGGTGGTCGGGAAGGATGTATTGGTGAAAGGCTTGGAGAGTGTACAACACTGCCCGAAGCTCGAGCACACTGATGTGGAGTGTCTGTTCGAGTTTGGACCAAGAGCCCTGGGTCCAATGGGGACCGAGATGGGCTCCCCAACCTTCACCCAAGGCGTCTGTGGTTAGAGTCTGGGAGGGGGGAGAACGAAAGAAAGGAACTCCCCGAAGCAGGTTCTCTCGAACCATCCACCACTGCAAGTCTTGGAGCATCGGCAAGGAGACTAGAACTGGGTGATCTAAGTTATCCACTAACTGATCCCATTGGGAGCAGTGTGTCCACTGAGAAACTCTCACGTGAAGCCGGGCGCAAGGGACTGTCGGGATAGCAGCTGCCATGAGCCCGAGAAGGCGAAGGACCAACCTTGCACTGACCCGCCTGCGGCCGGACAACAGACTTATCTGAGTCTGGAGGGTGGACGCCCGGTCTGATGGCAGAAAGGCCCTGCCAATGGTCGTGTATAGAATCGACCCTATAAACTGTAATCTCTGAGATGGGATCAAGTGAGACTTGGAATGGCTGATGGTAATACCCAGGCAGGCAAAAACTTGCTGGGTAAGAGCAAGGCAGCGCAGGAGTTCCTCCCTGGACGAGGTCGCCAGGAGCCAATCGTCCAGGCACGTGAAAACCTGTACTCTCCCCCGAGATGCAGGTAGGCGCCACCACCGCCAGGCATTTGGTAAATACTCGGGAGCCGAGGATAGGCCAAACGGAAGTGCCCTGAACTGGTAGTGGTCCCCCTGGAACGCAAAATGAAGATATTTGCGATGAGACGGGCGAATGGAAATGTGCAGGTAAGCATCCTGCATATCCACAACACACAGCCATTGTCCCGACCGAAGGTGGGGCAGAAGGCTATGCAAAGAGAGCATTCTGAACCTTTTGTATTCCACAAAAAGATTCAGGGAACTGAGACCTAGAATGGGTCTTAGATCTCCTGTCTTCTTTGGGACCAGGAAGAAGTGGGAATAGTAACCCATCCCTTGAAAATGAAGAGGGGCGGGTTCTATTGCTTCTTTCAGTAGCAGAGCTGAAATCTCTTCCTGGACCAAGAGAAGATGTTCCCTTGAATATGACGACTCTGGGGGGGATGGCGAGGCGGTTTCTGTAGAAACTCTATTGAGTGTCCTTCTGCGATCAGCTGGAGCACCCAAGAATCTGATGTTATCCTCTCCCAGCCCGGAAGGTGGAGGGAAAACCTCCTCCTGCCAGTTCCTCGGTCAGTCCGGAGGCTGTGGGAAGAGGTCGGTGGTGTGGGGCAGCTGGCGCACCCTCTGCTTTGAGCGAGGGCTTAGCAACTGTGGGGCCCGGCGTTTTTGTGGCCCGCCTTCCCTGGGGTTTCGCCTTGGGCCAATTCCGTCTGCAAAAGGGACGGCACTGCGGCTGGTGGGGATGATACATGGAATCAACAGACTTTAGTGCCATCCCCTTCTCCTACAAATCAGTGATGATGTCCTTGACATCACCATCGAAAAGCACAGAGGCCCGGAAGGGCGCTTCCTGGATAGCGGACTGCACTCTGGGACCAACCCTGACACACAGAGCCAAGCGTGAAGCCGTAAGCCTACGGCAAAAGCTGAGCTCCGTCCAGCAATGTCCACCGCATCGTAGGTTGTACGACTGGCCGAACATGCAGAGCGGACAAGATCAGCCAACTTCTGCTTGACCTGAGAGTCCGGCAGGGAGTCTAGTTTGGCTTCCACCTGAGTAAGAATGGCCTTCTGGTAATCCCCCATATGACCAACATAGTTCAGAGCCCTGATCCCCAGCATGGAAGAAGCAAAAATCTTCTTACCATACTGGTCCAGTAGGTGGGATTCTTTGTCAGGTGGCAACGAGTTAAGGTGTTTTGGGTTAGCCGACCGGCCGTAAGCAGCGCTAATCACTACCAAGTCAGCACAAGGTTGAGAATCTAAGAAGTCAACACCCTCGGGAGCCTGGTATAGCCTATTCGACTTCCGCAGAAGTGTGGCTAGAGCCGATGGCTGTTTCAAAATGGTGGTAATGAGGTCAGTATGAGGCTCTATCCAGGGTGGCACCAAAGTGGGAGCCGTCACGGGCAGATCCAGATGCTCAGCAAGTTTCAACCGCTGAGGGCCTGGTTCCAAAAACTGCCACTGATGGACCTCCTGGATTTTGCGTAGCAACTCCGTAAAGGAAGGATCTTCCAGAGGAGACTTCGGAGGAGTCCTTGGCGTGGGCTTCGACGGAGAGCATGGCTCGTCGTCCCTTTTGGAGCAACCGTAGGAGGAGTCTGAGGAGTCTGAGGGGAAAGAGAAAGAAGAAGAGGAAAAAGACTCCCTTTCCCGAACCGGTGGAGGAACGGACTCCTTGGGAAGCACCCAAGGAAGCGTATCCTGCCCCTCTCTGGACCCAAAGGGGATAGCCCTGGTGTTTGGAGGTGGTGAGGGTGTGCCGCCGTGGACGTACGGGAACCTGGGTCGGCATCGTCATCGGGAGGTGGCTCTCCACCTCCCTGGAGAACTGAGCCTTGGCCTCAGCCCACCAGGAGGCCAGAGTCTCCTGCAAATCCACCGGCGGCTGAGGGGGCGGTGGAGGAGGAGGAGGAGGAGGAGGAGGGGCATAAGGGTATGGATTATATCCATATGGAGAGTATCCGAAACCCGGCAGCAGAAAACCAGGCGTCGGGTATTGTGGCACCGGGTACTGTGGCGTCAGAATGACCGGCGTCGGGTACTGTGGTCCTGGATACGACGGTGTCGGATAGGACGGAGGGTATCCAGGAACCAGAGGAGCTGCCGGAGCAGACGGCCCGGCTGGCGGCCTCATGGGCAGGTCCAGGTTGGAGGGCCCAGTGTCGGGGTGACATCCAGGAGCGGGATGTCAGCCGAAGTCGGTAAAACCGGTGTCGGAGGTGCCCGCATCCGGGGAACCGACGTCTGATCCGGCGGACCTAAAGGAGGATGGTCTGACAGAGGAGGAACCCCAGCGTCACCGGGATGGAGAAAAATCCCGGGGTGGGGCTGGGGGACTCAAAGGTCCCCGGAGGCAGTAAAGTCTGCGAATCGGGAGCAGCGGATGTGGGGGTCCGTCGGACGAACGACATCGCGGTTTTAAGCGAGATCCGGTGGGTGCGGAGGAGCGGTGTCGCTTTATGGGACCCCTACGCGGTGAACCTGAAAGAAGGATCGGCCTGGTCCAGCGCGAGAGGGCCACGTACCCGAAGGTCATGCGATTACCGACCTTCTCCAGCGCGGATGCGGAGGCGGCGACGTCCGGCTTACTGGAGTCGCCTGCCAGTAGGCCGCGGTTGCAGCCAAGTCCCAGGCATGAGGCCTCCAATTGCCCGGAGGCGCCCAAAAGGCCCGAGCGCAAGCCAGAAGGGCGGGCCGCCGCTGCCTCAGAAGCTTCCATAGCGGCAGTCGAGGAGCAGTCCCCCCAGAGGGGGACATTACCTGAATCACGGCAACGTGGTGGAGGAGCCGTTGTCCCGGTGCCTCTCCTCGTCTTTCTTCTTCTGATGGCCTTCAGGTGAAGTGGACGCCTGCCTCAGTTTTTTGAGCCCCCTTCTCCATAGAACTCATCTTTTTCTTCAGGATGTGGGCTTCCAGGGAGAGCTGCCGCCTTTTCCGGGTAGCCGCGTTGAAGCTGAGGCAATGCTGGCATTTCTCAACTGGGTGATCACAGCCTAGACAGAACAGGCACAGAGAATGGCCGTCCTTGTGCGGGAGCTGGGCGCCGCACGAGTCGCACTTATTTTTGTGCTCGGAGGGTGTAGGGGACGACATACTCCGATGGATGTACTGACGATTGTCGAAAAAAGGCAAAATTACTCGGTAAAAACAGACGAAGGGAGGTTGACAAAGTGAAGAACTTTTCCGCAAGGCGCTGCACGAGCTAACGGCGGGAAAGAACTGGAAGGCGGGCATCAGGGACCACCCCTTTATACCGACGTCTCCTGACGCCGGTCACCCGACATGTGGGTGGTCCCTCGCCAGGGACTGCTAGCTAGAAATTTTTCTGTGGGGTCCTGCCGCCTGCCAACATCAGTCCTATATGTAATTACCTACTGCAAGAGCCCTCTCGAAGTAAGATATCAGGTTCCACTGACGGGGCTTGCAATTCACTGATACGTCTAGTGGAAGTAATGGCTACCAAAAACACAGTTTTCCAAGTCAAGTACTTAAGCTCTGCTGAGGACAAAGGTTCAAAAGGGGGTTGCATAAGCTGAGCAATGCAAACATTAAGATCCCAAGCAGGAGCAGGATCTCTAAAGGGGGAATTGGTGTGAAGCAATCCCTTGAAAAACTTAACAGAATACTGGGTGGGATGACAGTGAGGAAGGCTCGCCTACTGACAGGAAAGCAGAACAGCAGACAAGTGTACCTTGAGGGTAGCTGTTCTAAGGCCCAGGCTATTAAGATGGACCATATAATCCAGAACTGTAGGCAATTCAGCAGTATCTGGGGGAGATATGCCTCTTAGAACACCAAATGCTGAATCTCTTCCATTTGTTGTTACAAGTCTTTCTGGTGGAACGCTTTCGAGAAGCTTTGAGAATATCCAGAACACCCCGAGACAGATGCAAATCTGCAAACTCTAACTCTTCAAGAGCCATGCCTTGAGATTGAGAGACTGAAGATTGGGGTACCAAATCCTCCCCTGAGAGGAGGTTAACAGGTTGTAATTCCTGGGAAGAGACAGGGGAAGATGGACTGCTAGGGACAGCCACAAAGGATACCATGGCTGCCTGGCCCAGTCGGGAGCAATCAGAATCACTCTGCAAGGTTGTGACCTTATTTTGACTAACACTTTGAACAGGAGAGGGAAGGGGGAAAAGCATACAGAAATTTCCCTTCCCAGTTCAGAATCAGAGCATCCAGGGGGACTGAGCCCAAGACTGGGAGTCTGCAACAAAAGAGAGGAAGTTGGCGATTGTCTGGGGCTGCAAAACGATCTATCTCTGGAGTGCCCCATCTTGAGAAAATCACCTTCAACACCAGAGGGTCCAGGGCCCATTCATGATGGCCCTGAGATATTCTGCTCAGTGCATCTGCTAGGACATTGTCCTTCCCTGGAAGGTGAATTGCTATCAGAGAGGTTTGCAGGGAATAAGCCAGGGACCACAACTTTATTGCTTCTGTGCACAAGGCCGTAGACAGAGTGCCTCCTTGCTTGTTGATGTACCACATGGTGGTGGTGTTGTCTGTTCTGACCTGGACCACCTTGTTCTGTACTGATTTTGAAAAAACTTGCAGTGCCAGAAACACTGCCCTGAGTTCCAAGAGACTGATGTGTAGAAGAGATTCCTGAGGTGACCACAGTCCCTGGGTGGTGAGGTCCCCCAAATGGGCTCCCCAGCCCAGCAGGAAAGCATCTGTGGTAAGGACCACTGAATGAGACTGAGTGGCAAATGGAACCCCTTGACTCAAACTGTCCTGATCCTGCCACCATTGTAGGGCTTGGATCAGAGTTCGAGTCACTGGGATTAGTTTGCTAAGGGAATCCTTTCTTTGGGACCAAAAAGCTCTTAAGTGGAACTGAATGTCCCTCATCTGGAATCCTGCACCTTGGACCACTGCTGTAGAAGCTGCCATGTGGCCCAAGAGCTGAAGGAAATGCCTTGCTGGTCGAGACACCTGAAGGCTGAATGAAGAAGCCAGCTCCATGAAAGCTCTTGCCCTTTCCAGGGGAAGGAAGGCTCTTGCTTTTACCATGTCCAGCTCTGCCCCTATGAAGGTGAGGAGCTGCACTGGTTCGAGAACTGACTTTGGTAGGTTGAGAAGAAATCCCAAAGAAGTGAGCACTTGCTGGGTCACTTGCAGGTCTAACTTGACTAGGTCTGGGGACTGGCCCACTAGGAGCCAGTCTTCCAAGTATGGAAAAATGGAAATCTTTTGTCTTCTTAAGAAGGCAACAACTACTGCCAGGCACTTTGTGAAAACCTTTGGGGCTGAGGTTAGGCCAAAGGGCATTGTTCTGAATTGATAGTGGCCTGAAGGCAACTCGAACTTGAGGTGCTTTCTGTGGGAGCACCTGATGGAAATGTGAAAGTAGGCATCTTTGAGGTCCAGGGAGGCTAGCCAGTCCTCTGGCCTTAGAGAGGGAAGGATAATTCCCAGAGTTATCATCTTTAACTTTGGCTTTAAAAGATGTTTGTTCAAATATCTTAAGTCCAGGATGGGATCGCCACTCTCCTGTCTTTTGGGGGTCAGTAAGTACCTGGAGTACAGTCCTTTGCCCCAGTGTAGGGTAGGTACTCTCTCTATAGCCCTTAAAGCTAGGAGAGAAGAAACCTCTGCCTCTAGGGCAAGGGTTTCTGAAAGATTTGCAGGTGGAAAAGATCGGTCTCTAATCTTTGGAAATTGTTTGAAGCTGAGAACCAGTCCCTGGCTTATTACTTCCAGGACCTACTTGTCTGATGTAATAGACATCCAGTCCTGGACAAAGTAAGCCAGCCTGCCCCCTACTAGGTTAGGAGAGTCGACCCGGGCAGACCCTGCTTGGCAGGGGCTTTAGGCTGAGGGGTGGATGCAGGCCTGCTCATCCCCCTTCTGCCTCTCCCTCTGAAGAACCCCCTCTGCGAAAACGAAGGAGAGGCCTGTGCTTGGTAAAAAGGCCTTTGAAAAGGCCTGCCCCTGCCCCTAGACTGCTGCCTTTGAGGAGTTGCCTGCCTCTCCTTGGCCTGAGCACTCCTGTAAGTGGTCCTGTATTCGTCCATTTTCTTCATGTAATTCTCTGCTCCCCAAACAGAGAATTACCTACTACAGGAAAATCCATGGCCTTAGCCTGGGTATCCTGTGAGAGGCTTGTACATCTGAGCCAAGCCATTCTCTAAAGAGTCACAGATGTAGCCATGACTCTTGATGGAACATCACTGGAGTCCACAGCAGCATGAAACTGAACTTTTGATGCCTCAATCCCATCTGCAGCTACCTCCTCCAGCTCCTTGGCAAGCTGGGAGGAAGCCTGTTTAGCCAGTGCCAGTACAGTGTCCCACCTGGACTTCTGGTACCTTGCTGTATAGGCCATATAATTCGCCCGCCTGAGTCCCAAGGAAGATGCCATGTACTGCTTCTTTGCCATGGCATCAATCTTCCCGGAGTCCTTGTCTGGGGGGTGTGATGCCAAGGGAATGTTTGCCTTATCACAGGCAGCAGTCTGTACAACCCCAACATGGCTGCACTGCTGATAAAGGAACTCCGTATCTGAGCCTGAAAGAGTATACCTCTTGTCCATTCTTCTATCCACAGGAGGTATGGAATTGGGAGACTTAAGAATTTTTTGTGTCTGTTTCCCAAAAGATTTGTAGAGGGGAACAGACAGTCTCCTGGACTCTGGGATGTCCATCATCTCTACATAGTCAGACTTCTCCTGATCCTCTACTGCCTCCTCCATAGGAAGTTGGAGGGTATCAGCCACCTTTCTGTAAAACATGAAGTGCGAAGGGGGACTCAGAAAGCCTAGGAGGAGAAACACCTGAAGGTTTGTCTGGGGAGATGTCCAGGTCAATAGGCACATCCAAACTTTCAACATCACCATATGCATCTTCCAACTCTCCCTCCTCCTCAAACTCCAGTTCATAAAATTCTTCCAGGGTATAATTGTGAACCGGGGGAACCGACCGAACCGAGCCCCTGCCAAAAGGTGCTGGATCAGTCGGAACCGGGTGAAGCGATTCCACAATACGAATCGCTTTGGCTATTTCTTCGACAGTCGGAGTATGGGATTCTGGATCCCAACCGGTCGACTTGTCTTTACATTTTCTTTTTGTCGGAACAGATTCCTCGGAATCGGCTCTCCTTTTGCCCGAAGAAGTATCGCCCTGGTCAGAGGGCACTCCTTCTGGTTTGGTCGGGAACCGAACCAGGCTGGCCATCCGGGTTAGCGGACTTCTCGGCCTCCCTTTCCCTCAGTCTACCTAATCTCTTTTCAAGGGTAGATTTGGGAAAATTTTTGCAAATTTGGCAGTCTGAATCAAGGTGGTCAAACCCCAGACAATAAACACAGGTGGTGTGGGGATCGGCCTTAGCAAAGACCCCACACACACACTCAAACCCAGTAGGCCATTTTTCTTGGGTTTCTCAGACATAGCCAACTAACCAAACTTACCCTTTTTCGCAACCGCCAGGTAAGACTTCTATCGGGTTCCTGACCATGTCACGGGTCTTGGAAAAAACGTACTAAAAATGTTTTTTTTTTTTTTAGAACCGATACAGACCGTAACCACACACTAAAGTAAAATACAAACTTTACCTGAACGATCGGTTCAGCCGAACCAATCCACACTTTTTACAAGTTCCACACAGAAAACAGAACAAAGGCTATCTAGTACTCACGGTACCACAGACAGAGACTTGAACCAACTATGCAGAAACAAAATTTCGGTAGAAAAACGACTGAAAACCGAGACTTCAACCAACTTCGAACCAAGCTGCAGGAGACATCTCCAGAGCAACTGTTCAGTGAGGCGGAGTAAAGAATCTGATGGTTGCAGTTCAAAACACAACAGGCAGAGACATCAATAGAGCTCGAGATGAACATTCTATGCCCTGCATAGAAAAGTTAACCCACTGTTCTCCGGGGCAGTTTAAAGGCTGGGGCTAACTGCACTTGTCAGAATACAGCAAGACTTCATGTTGTTTGAAAATAAGTAGAGCGAATGAGAGAAAAGGAGACGAAGGATGCAATAAATGTGTAAGAAATGGGATCATGTTTATAACTGAATATAAATGTGAACTAATTATATTTTTCCCTTTTTTAGGCAGGATATTTATTGTGATATACTGGTATAAGGCAAAATGTAATGGTGTATATATCTTTAAATGTAACACAAGGTTTTCCATTGATCACATGACTTGTGGTGACATCACACTGACTATAATGGAGGCCTCCAATCATTATAAGCTTGTCCTTTGAAAAGGGGTTTTATTACTCCAAAATGTGTCAGGAGGGCATTGTGTTTTTTTAATCTGCACCTGCAATAAAGCTTGGCACAAAATAATACGGATTATATATGAGCAGCGTTTTCTTACCAGTACTAGGATTCACTGCACAGCACAGGGGAACCTAGCACAAAAAGTGGAGTTTGGCAAGGGGTAAAGCTCTCAGCTCCTGACCTCTGAGCAGGTGAGCAATCTGGGGGTGTTATCTGACAATGGGTTGACTCTGCGTTCGCAGGTGTCAACTGTGGTCAAATTATCCTTTTATCATCTGAGGAACATCTTCCGGATTAAGCACTTCATTCTGCCCGACGACCTGCCAACATTGGTTCACGCATTTGTGACCTTGTGTCCTGACTACTGTAACTCCCTATACCTAGGGCTTCCTGGGGTTGATATCTGCCACCCGCAGCTAGTGCAGAATGCTGCGTCCAGGTTGTTGTGTGGGTCTACCCCATCCAGTCACATTACACCTGCGCTACGCACTCTGCACTGGCTGCCAGTTCAGTGGTGGATCACATTTAAAGTTAGCTTGCTAACTTTTACAGCCCTACATGGTATGGGTCCGAGTTACCTACAAGAGCTTCTGTGTCCCTACTGCCCTGTCAGACCACTCCGCTCAACCGACGAGGGATTGCTGGAGATTCCCAGGGTGCGTTTGAAATCTTCTGGAGCTCGGGCTTTTGCTTTTGCTGCCCCCACCCTGTGGAATTCTCTACCTCGTCGGGTGAGAGAATGCCAGACAGTGGAGAGCTTTTAAACTGCTTTAAAAACACATCTATTTGGATGTTCTTTCCCTGTTGATTAGTATCTTTTTCTTTTTATTTGCATTTAGTATTTTAATACTGGATATTTATATTTAACAATGCTGGAGTTTTATTTACTTATTTATTTGTGTTTTTCCATTTTAGAATGTGATTGTACAGCGCTCTGATATTCTGATACTGCGCTTTATAAGTACATTTTATTATTATTATTATGATTATAAGGTTGCCTCCTGGCTCCACTGTTGTTTAATCTATATATAAATAAAGTAATTGAAAAAGTAGAGTATATATGTACGGATCCTCCAAAAATTGTAAATAGTGCCATAAACATATTATTGTATGCAGGTGGTGTTCTTCTAATATTTGCTCAGTATTTACCAAGGAAGAGGCAGGGGAGGGGCCAAGACTCACGAGGAAAGATGTACAGGGGGAAGAGGTGGACACCAGTCCATTTAAAGTGGATAGAGTCTTGGAGGAACTAGGAAAAGTAAAGACAGACAAGGCAATGGGGCCAGACAGAATTCAGCCTAGAGTGTTGAAGGAACTCGGGGAAGTCCTAGCAGGTCAGCTGACAACCCTCTTCAACCAATCACCAGAAATGGAGGAGGTACCTGGAGACTGGAGGAGGGCAGAGGTGGTCCCCCTGAACAAGACTGGAATTAGGGAAGAGGCAGGCAATTACAGACCTGTAAGCCTGACCTCAGTGGTGGGGAAGCTGATGGAGTCCCTTCTTAAGGAGAGGGTAGTGAATTTCCTGGAGTCAAGCGGTACAAAAGACCCAAGGCAGCATGGATTCACTGAGGGTAGGTCTGGTCAGACTACTCCTATTGATTTCTTTGACTGGGTGATCAGGGTGGTGATCATGGAGGGGCGATGGATGTGGCCTACCTGGATTTCAATTAGGCCTTTGACACTGTTCCTCACAGAAGGTTGCTTAACAAATTGGGGAATCTGGGTGTAGGCTCTAAAGTGGTAAAATGGGTTGGTAACTGACTAAAAGGCAGGACCCAGAGGGTGGTAGTAAATGGCATAAAATCAGAAGAGGGAGAGGTGATCAGCGGGGTTCCACAGGGATCGGTGATGGGTCCAGTTCTATTCAATGTCTTCATAAGCGACATTACAGAGGGGATGGAGGGGAGTGTGTGCCTGTTTGCAGATGACACCAAGATCTGCAACTGAGTTGACACACAGGAGGGGCTAGATAAAATGAGAAATGACATACGACTACTTGAGGAATGGTCAAGGGTTTTGTAGTTGGGTTTCAATGCAAAGAAGTGCAAGATAATGCACCTGGGACACAGAAACCCAAGAGAGGATTACAGGATTGGGGGGGGGGGGCAGGTTCTAGCCACCACAAGTCAGGAAAGAGACCTGGGGGTTATCATATCCGATGACCTGAAGTCAGCCAAATAATGTGAAAAAGCAGTGGGGAAGGCAAACAGAATGCTGGGGTGCAAAGGAAAGGGTATAACCAGTAGGAGGAGTGAAGTGGTGATGATACTGTATAGATCACTGGTGAGGCCTCATCTGGAATACTGTGGCCAATTCTGGAGACCGCATCTCAGGAAGGACATAGACAGAATGGAAGCAGTCCAGAGAAGAGCAACAAAAATAATACATGGACTGCACCACAAGTCTTATGAGGAAAGACTCAAGGAGCTAAACATCTATTCACTGGAAGAGAGAAGGGAGAGAGGGGGGATATGATAGAGACATTCAAATATGTTAGAGGAATAAACAGGGTACAGGAGGGGAGCATATTTCAGAGACAATAGTGCACAAGGGCGAGTGGACATAACATGAGGCTGGAGGCTTAGAGGGAATGCTAGCAAGCATTTTTTCACAGAGAGGGTGGTGGATCTGTGGAACAGTCTACCAGTGGAGGTGGTGGAAGCAAAAACAGTAAAAGGGGTTCAAAAGTGCATGGGATAAGCATAAAGGCACCCTGCTGTATAGCAGAGCAGGGGAAAGGCAGTACAGATAGGAGTAGGTACTGCCAAACCAAGTAGGGAAATAAGCAGACTAGGTGGGCTGTATGGTCCTCATCTGCCGACGGATTTTATGTTTCTATGTAATATCTAAACCTACAGCAGGGCTACAAAGAGCCCTGGATAACACATTATGCACCCTAGAATCACTGGATCTTGAATTAAACACACACAGAAAAAAAATGAATATTTTAATTTAAGGTAAACCAAAAACTCTTAAATACAAATGGAGCGCAGGGGCTACTCCCCCTGCAGCGGGGCCAGGAGAGGAAAGCCAACCAACCCCCCAGTCACACCTACAGAAGTGTCCTGGACCCAAAGCGGCAGAGCAGGCTTGCAGCTGGACAGACAGGACTTCATGAAGCCCATCCTCCATTTCTTTACTCTTTTTTTTCTCCCCGGCCAACCACGAGTGTGCAATGAGCATGATGTGTGAGCTCCATCTCCGGGATACATGCCTAGTGCTCTAAACATAGGGCCTGCCCCAGATGTGTCCCGCCCACACCTCCACTGGACTCCTCTAGGTAGTGGTCGAGTGGCGGGCCACAGAACCCTCCTCCCGGAGGGAGGAAAGCTGTCCTTCAGATGTTCGATCTTCCCTTCCCTTGGCAACCCAAGTCCGTTTCTGAACCCAGGTCACTAGCATGGCAGAAGGTAAGGCGCTTTATGGCACTTCAGCCCTCCATGCCACTGGGCCAGCTTTCTACGGGGAAAGATCACCACAAACTCTGCTGTGGAATCACAATAAGAACTTACCAAGCCTAAAAGAAAGGTTTATAGCTGCAGTACATAAACTAGATGGTGCCTATACCATCTCAATAGGTGTACAACGTAACTGAAATAATGTTTCAGGATGTTACAAGCTAGAGAGGTGAAATTTGTTCCATAACACGAATATTAACAAAAACAAATAAACAAAAAAAAGGCATGAGTATTTTTTGGTGCGTTCAGGCCAGGGACAAAATCAAAAGAGGGAACAAATGATGGTGTCAGATTTAGAAACATAGAAACATAGACTTTGATGGCAGATAAGGACCGCTAGGCCCATCTAGTCTGCCCATTTCCCTACCTACAGGATAGGCCGCAGATCCTAGTTAACCAACAGCCTTTTTCTTCCTGCCCCCCACAAGAATTGCCTTATGTCTGTCCCATGCATTCTTGAATTCTCCCACAGTTTTAGACCCCACAACTTCCTCAGGAAGGCTGTTCCATGCATCCACTACCCTCTCTGTGAAATAATACTTCCTCACATTGCCCCTGAACTGCCCTCCTTCTATCTTTAAATTGTGTCCCCTTGTTCTGAAAGATGCTACCCTCTTGGACTTTGTTGATTCCCTTGAGGTACTTGAAAGTTTCTATCATGTCCCCCCTCTCCCTTCTTTCCTCAAGGGTATACATATTAAGCTCCTTTAGTCTCTCCTCATCGGCTTCTCTTGCAGACCCTGCACCATTTTAGTTGCCCTCCTCTGGACTGCCCTCTATCCTGTCTATGTCCTTGCGGAGATGGGGTCTCAGAACTGGAACACAGTATTCCAGATGGGGTCTCACCAACTGTCTGTGAGAGGGATAACAACTTCCTGTTTTCTGCTGCTGATGCCTCTCCCTATACATCCCAGTATACCCCCGCCCTCCCTACTGCCTTCTCACATTGCTTGCTAACCTTAAGGTCATCTGATATGATTACCCCCAGGTCCCTTTCCTGTTTTGTTGTTGTTACTAGCTCCCCACCCATTGTGTATTCTTCCCTGGGTTCTTGTTTCCAGGTGCATTATTTTGCACTTTTTGCATTGAACCCTACCTGCCATACGCCTGACCATTCCTCCAACCTTGCTAAGTCCCTTTTTCATCCTTTCCACGCCTCCCTTGTGTATCAACCCTGTTGCAGATCTTTGTGTCATCTGCAAAAGGCATACTTTTCCTTCCAGTCCTCTGCAATGTCACTGATGAAGACATTAAAAGGACTGGACCCAATACTGAACCCTCGGTACCCCACTAGTAACCGCCCTTTCTTCAGAGTGGACTCCATTTACAATTACCTTCTGTGTCCTGTTGTCCAGCCAATGTTTTACCCAGGTTACCACCCTGGGACCCACTCTCAGGCTGGTTAATTTGACTATCAATCTTTTGTGTGGACTGTGTCAAATGCCTTGCTAAAGTCTAGGTAGGCCATGTCCACAGCCCTCCCTGGTCTACTACTTTGGTCACCCAGTCAAAGAAATCTATTAGATTCGTCTGACATGACCTTCCGCTGTGAACCCATGCTGCCTTGGATCCTGTGCCCCACTGACCTCTAGGTACTCAACCATTCTTTCCTTCAAGTGACTCCATCACTTTCCCTACCACAGAGGTCAGACTGACAGGTCTGTAGTTTCCTGCCTCTGTCTTGGTCCCACTTCTGTGAAGGGGAATCACATCCGCCTTCCTCCAGTCCTCGGGTACCACACCATCCTCCCATGATTTATTAAAAAGAGTAGCCAGTGGTTTCACTAGTTCCTTCCTTAATTCTTTTAGAATTCTGGGGTGAATTCCATCAGGACCCATTGCTTTGTTTCTATGTTTCTATGTTAAGCCTCCAGCCTCATGTTATGTCCACTCGCCCTTGTGCACTATTGTCTCTGAAATATGCTCCCCTCCTGTACCGTTTATTCCTCTAACATATTTGAATGTCTCTATCATATCCCCCCTCTCTCCCTTCTCTCTTCCAGTGAATAGATGTTTAGCTCCTTGAGTCTTTCCTCATAAGACTTGTGGTGCAGTCCATGTATTATTTTTGTTGCTCTTCTCTGGACTGCTTCCATTCTGTCTATGTCCTTCCTGAGATGCGGTCTCCAGAATTGGCCACAGTATTCCAGATGAGGCCTCACCAGTTTAACTTAGTCGGCAGGTCAACAAGTTTCAGGTGTTATTTCACCCTGTGATTGTTGCATCAACTTTGGGGACTATCTGTAAACTCTAGGTGCATGATTTATTCTCTGTCCAAAACTAGTTTTATGTAATCAGAAACTGTTCTCTCTCTGTTCAGTATACACAGTCCGTCTCACTTAGACGCCTTCCTGTTAGCTGCCTTCCTGTTCTTCATGAGTGTTCTCTTTTTCCTGTCTCCAGTTGTGAAAGGCTGTCTGGCTGTCTCTCTTGTCATTCTTTGGCTCATAATTTTACCTTCTTCTCTGCAGAATTTGGTTCCAGTCGAGTGGCCACTAGGGGACTCTGTTTCCCGTCTTATGCAGAGCACACAGGAGCCTAAAGCCTGAAAGGGAGAGTATTCCTGAGGTTCAGGAATAGTGAGTTTATGGATACCTAATTAACTATGCACACAGACCAAGAGTCTGTCATTTTCTGACACCTGCTGCAGCACATCCACAGGATTTAATGGGAGACACTAGGGACCACTTTTGGTATGTTTATGGTATGAGGGAGGCCACTTACAAAATATATATGTTTACAGTGTCTTCAATCACCCCCTTCCCAGAAAGTCCTATATTTCACCCCCAGCCATATAAAATCCACTGTTGGTTAGAAATGTAATGAATTACCCACTACCAAGCACGCAGCTGCCAAAACCCTCCCATGTGATGAAAATTGCTGCAATTCACTCAGAAGTGTCTCACTGCAAGTAAGCAAATTTGGTGATTTGTTAAAATTTCCATAGTAGCCCTCAAGTGTCTTCTTGAACTTGTTGACCTGCCGACTAAGTTAAACACTTTCAAGTTTGTGGCAGCACTTTTCATAAATACGAATATATGAAAATGCCAGCAGATACAGGCCATGTGGTCTATCAAGTCTGCAAGAGTGGGCAGCTCCCAGACTATTCTACTGCAGCTGCCCCCCCCCACTCATCCATCTGATTTACTGCCCGTCTGCTGGCTTCTCCACAGTTCTGATCTTGTCCTTGACCCTGTCCCACCCCCTCTTAAAACTGCTCACAGATTTCAATATTATCACCTTCTCTGGCAGTGCGTTCCACCTTGCTACCACCCTTTCAGTGAAATAGTGCCTCCTCATTTCCCTCCTGAATCTTCCACCCTCTAACTTCAATCTGTGTCCCCTCATGTCCATCCCCCTCAATCTAAAATGCTCTCAGTACTAGCCCTATTCATGCTCTTTAAGTACTTGAAGATCTCAATCATATCCCCACTCTCCCTTCTATTCTCCAGGGAATACATGTTGAGTTCCCTCAGTCGTTCCTCATATGGTTTGTCCCACAGTCCCAGGATCATCTTTGTCGCCCTGTGCTGGACCCCCCTCCAGTATTCTGATGTCCTTCTTTATAGAGGAGGACCAGAACAGCACATAGTACTCCAAGTGCAGTCTCAACAGTGACCTGTACAGTGGCAGGATGACCTCCTCTCTCCTAAAGGTAATTTCTCGGGCAATGCACCCAGGCATCTTATTAGCTTTGGCTGCTGCCTTCCAGCACTGCGCTGAATGATTCTTGTCCCCTGTGACTAGTGCACCCAGATCCTTCTCCTCCTCTGACGTGGATAACTGCAGTATCCAGCCAGTAGCAGTTCCCAGGGTTTCTGGCTCCCAAGTGCATGACTTTACATTTCTTAGCATTGTACTTTATCTGCAATGAGTCTGACCAGCACTCAAGCTTAGCCAAATCCTCTTGGAGTACCTGCCTCCCCTTCCACACTATCACCTCCACACAGATCTTTGTGTCGTCTGAAAAAGGCAAAGCTTGCTCTTAATTCCATCTAATATGTCGGCAATGAAGATGCTAAATAATACTAGTCCTAGTACCAAGCCTTATGGGACCCCGCTGGTTACAGCTCTGGGAGTCGGGAGTTCTCCCCCCAAAATTACCCTCTGCTGCCTGTCCTGCAGCCAGCTCCTCACCCATCCTACCAGTTTCTCCCCTGCTCCCAGGTTTCTCAGCTTACTAGTCAACCTTCTATGCGGCACCGAGTCGAAGGCCTTGCTGAAGTCCAGATATATGACATCCACAGCATGGCCCCTATCAAGTGCCCTTGTCACCCAACCAAAAAAAAGTCAACCAGGTTGGTCTGGCAGGATCTGCCTAATACAAACCCATGTTGCCTGTCATCCTGGAGACCATTCACATCCAGAAAGATCACCAAT
Organism: Neoceratodus forsteri; assembly: GCA_016271365.2. Taxonomy (NCBI): domain Eukaryota; kingdom Metazoa; phylum Chordata; order Ceratodontiformes; family Ceratodontidae; genus Neoceratodus; species Neoceratodus forsteri. Next base: position 704,919,572 of record CM057459.1, on the reverse strand, counting down.
CTCTCTTTAAGGACAGTCTCCATTAACTTCCCTACAACAGAGGTAAGGCTGACCAGTCTGTAGTTACCTTGTTGGTCCTTGGGCCCACTCTTTATGGAGTGGCACCACATGTGCCTTCCTCTGGTTCCGGGGCATGCACCCAGTCCCCAGAGAGGTGTTGAACAAGTCTTCCAGAGGTCCCGACAGGACCTCCGCCAACTCCCTCAGGACCCTTGGATGCACACCGTCCAGCCCTGGTGCCTTATCCACCTGCAGGAACCTAAGGCCCTCCAACACCCTACTCACTGGGATTTCCCCATCCGTTACCTCTGCCCCCCCCCCATGCCAACCCCACCTTTACCCTGCAGAACAGGTCCATTCTTCTTCCTGGTAAATACCGAGCAAAAGTACTCACTGAGTGCTTCTGCCTGCCTCCCCTTTCTGCCCCCCAGCTTTCTTGATCCTGACAATATGATCTTTACAGCTTCTTTTCTCCCTTAAGTACCTGAAGAAATATTTTCCCTGTCTCTGATCCCCTATGCCAGCCTTAACTACCTTGAAGCTTTGCTGCACTTATTACTCTACTCACCTCTCTGGATTTTCTCAAGTACTCCTCTCTGCCCTCCTCTTGCTTAGATCTCTTATAACATCAGAAAGCAGTTCTTTTTTCCTTCACTTTCTCTACCTCTCTGTATAACTAGCTCAGCTTTTTGGTCCTGGCCTTCGGTACACTTGAGTACCACTCCACAGAACTGCAACTGCAGGCAGTATTGGGGCTGGGGGATAGCCAGGCCTGACGAGGCATGGACACCTCTGTCTCGGGTCTCAGGGAGAAAAAGTCCAGTGGGGGGGGACTGTTAACCTTGCTGTTACGAGTCTAGCCACTGGATCCATGGAACAGTTGTGACAATTTAGACCTGTATACCTATTAAAAATAAAACCTAAGTGGCTAAGTGGTAGAATCGTGAAATTAATAAAACAAAAAAAATAGCCAGCCCTTCGGCACAGCAGTTGGATTTCCACTCACGATGCCAGCAACCTGGGTTCAGGAACTGACCCGGGGCGCTGGAGGGCCGGCCGGGGAGAGAAGGCTTGAGCATCTGAGGACTGCTCACCTTCTCTCAGTGGGAGGGTGGGGTGACGACCCAGCACTTGCTGACTCCTGGCGGAGGCTGGGAGTATGGCAATGCGCTGGCTCCCAATGACCAAGAAGGGGTGTGATGAACATCGGTGTACGCCTTGACGTTAGTGGCATACCACACCCCCGGGGAGCAAAACGGAAAAAGCATTCCATAGCCGACCGGAAGACGGTCGTTGACTCCCACCGAGCCCCCAATGTGACCCAGAACCACCTCAGCAGAACCTGGGCCAAGTAGTGTGCGCTGGCCGACCCCCAATGACACCTATCTCCCTCAGAGGAGGGAGACCCATCTGATGAAAGGTTACGCCAGAGTACCCAGGGGGCTGTAATGTGGGGTGGTTGTGGTCATCTTTGGGGCAGGGGTGCCATCGGGGACCTAGGTGGCCTGAAGGAGTGGCCGTCTAGGAGCCGGAAGATGCAAAAAAAAAAAATCCAAAAAATAAAACATATGCTAAATGGAAGAAAAACAAGACCACTGCAAACTGGGACATTTTTCGAATAGAGCAAAAAGCCTGCAAAATATACCATTAATAAATCTAAATGCAAGTTAGAGACCAGATTAGAGACAACAAACAAACAAAAAAAATTGCAAGCAATTTTTTAGTTATATAAATTCATTAAGAAATTCGGAATCAAGCATAACATCAGTCTCACACAAGGACAAAATCATTAATGATCCAAAAGAGATGGCCAACATATTTAATAACTATTTATGCTAAGTTCACTCCAAGTCAAACATTGCAGATTACAATCTAAATGTGAATATTGAGTGGGACTTTGTTATCTGTACAGAGTCCATCTTAAAAAAGACAGACAATGTCAAAGCCTACAGTGCCACAGGCAAAGATAAAATTACTCCTCAGACGGTGAAATTGTTAAAAGAAACCTTGTGGCTACCATTACAGCCGATTTTTGAAAAATCTATAAACAGTGGAGAAGTACCAACAGAGTGGAAGACCACCAGGAACAAACAACAAGTGCAGAACTATCGCCCTATCAGCTGAACCTCAGTTCCTAGTAAAATCATGGAACCAATAATAAAAGATATTATACACGATCATATTACAAATAGTCATAACATAGATATAAACCAGCACAGTTTCATAAAAGGACATTCGTGTATCACAAACCTTATTTGCTTTTATGAGCACATAAGCGACCTACTGGACAAGGGTGAGGTTGTGGACATAGTACTGTTAATTTTTGAAAAGTGTTCGACACGGTCCACCATTGGGCCATAGTAGAAAAACTACTGGCATTCAAATTTGATAGCTGTATAATTAAATGGATCAGCAACTGGCTCACAGCCAGGTCACAGGCGGTTACCATAAATGGTTACACTTCAGTACAAGAGCAGCTAAAGAGTGGAGTCCCTCAAGGCTCCATATTGGGCCCCCATAATTGTTCTGCTATTTATTACTGAATAAGGGGACAATGTACAAAACGTTATAACTAAATATGCTGATGATACGAAACTTGGAGGTCCTTGTACAACCCTAAATAGTCAGGCTCTACTAGGGAATTAATGCCTGGTGGTGGTGGTGGTGGCGGTGGGTTAGCACACGGCCGCAGGCTGAGTGCCTCCAGCCACCAACCAGGCATTAATTCCCTAGTAGAGCCAGACTCTGGAGTGGATTCATGCGCTTGTAACATGGCAAGTGCAAGGTAGGTATTAATGCTGTTTCAGTTACAATGAAAGAAACATGAGGGCAGGCAGTAATTTTGGTTACTAAATCCATTTTGCTTCACAAATGGAGCTTCACTTTCCTCCGCTGAAATGCTGTGTGGATCTCAGAACGTGTGCGTCCACGTTGCAGACTCAACATACATTTATATAGTGTTTAGTAATTTAACAGTGGTCCCAACTTTCAATTACGTTGTGGTACTCACAAAAAAGGTAATATTTGCTCATTTTTCTGTATCATTTTGATGCTTTGCCCTCCGTTACTATGTGTAACTGATGTATTACAGTACTGCATTTTGGGGGAAATGTAGATGAGAATATGTGACTATACGTCCAGACTGTGGTAATTTTAGCAGTGTACTTCTTGTTTATGTTGACAATTCACTTACAAGACTTGTTGTCATTACAGCACATAATCGGACTGCGATTCTTGTTTTTCTGTGAACCATCTGAATGCTCGCTATACTACCAGAGTTGGTCACAGTGTCTATGTCGCACAGCGTTGCTGCACACTTTTACTCAGCCAGTAACAAACTGCACTTCATTGTACAGCGCCACCTACAGGCAAGTGCTGAGTGGTTTAGTAAGCTTGCTCCTGAGCACACGACAGAAGTTGGAGCGGGCATTACTAGGGAAGTAATGCTGTGTTCAACTTGTATCGTGAGTTCACTTTGAACCAATCAATTTAGTCGTTCTGGGACTCTCTACATTTTGCCATGTTACAAGCTGAAACAATCCAACAAGATCTGGACAGGATAACTGAATGGGCATATTGTTGGGGTAGGTCCTTCAACCTTGGTAAGTGTTGTATTATACACATGGGAAAAAATAACAAACAACATCAAGAGTTACTAAGCAACACAGTGCTGAAATCAGAAGGAAAAGGAACTGGGTGTAATTTTAGATCACAATCTAAACTTCAGTGAACAGTGCATACAAGCAATTTCAAAAGCAAATAAAGTAATTTGATTTATTAATTCATTCATTCATTCGTTAACTGGGTTGGTGCACTGATCCGAAGACCTTTTTCAGGCACGACACGGGCCAGGTACTGGCACATACAGAGACAGAAAACAATATTCAGTACAAACAGCAAAAATAAAACAGGGATCATAACAGGCAGAACAACAACTCGGCACATAATACAGTGGTGAGGGGGGAAAATACAATAAGCAGTGCCAGGTGCATCTAATAAGGTGAGCACTGGAACAGTTCTTAACAGACACAGTACAGGGCAAATGTAGCAACACAGGCAGCAATTTTGAGATAAACAATGACTGATGGCAAACCTCAGGCATGACACATAGTCCAAGAGGGATTGGGTTCAGGTAGGTAAACATCAGTTAGCCAGAGGAGAAAGGCAGTTAGGGGGGTCTGTACGTGGGGCAGTGAGGGGGGCTCCAATGGGGAGAGGAGGTGGGGGCTACATAAGAGGAACAACAGGGGTAGCTGCCAGTGGACAGACACATGCTGAGGAGGACAGGAAATTAACTCTTTATCAGTGCATTTAGGTTTTGGGGAAGGGGTCAGGGGAACAAAGGGGGGGGGTTCCAAAGTGAGGGGCCAGCTGCTGAAAAAGCTCTTTGGCCTATTCTGGTGGTAATGTTAGAACATTCAAGTTGGAGGTGGGATGACGGACGCAGATTGTGTCTGAAGGTTCTGGGCTGGAGCAACATAGATAAAGGTGAATAGGAGGGATTAAGTAAGGCATTCTGACTGTCTGGGCTAGGAGGTTGGAGTGTCGTGCCTGTGGGGGAGAGCCAGTTTGGGGACTGGTAGAGAGAACAGTGGTGGGTAGCAAGAGGGATATGGAGGACAAAGGGCATATTCGATTCTAGGTAGTGTTCAGCCTGTTTTAGTTTACAGCCAAGATAAGGGAGCAGACTGGACACCCATAGTCAAGGAGAGAGAGCAGGCTGCCATGGGCAATGGCTAGGCGGGCTTCAGGAGTGAGGTGATCAATGAAGCGAAAGCAAAGCCAAATCTTCTGGTTTATGCACTTGATTAGTGAGGCTATGTGTTCGGTGTAAATAAGGGAAGGGTCTAGATTGACCCCCAGATATCTGAAGGCAGAAACCGTATCGAATGGGGAACCATCTGGGGAAAGGACAGAGAGAGAGCAGCCAGAGTGGGCAAGGGCAGAGAGTTTCGGTTTGGAACCAAATAACATGGCCTTTGTTTTGGTAGCACTGACCACCAGAAGTTTTTTGTTGGAGAACCAACAATGGGCCTTGCAGAAATCAGTGAAGATCGGCCGGGGCGGAGAAGGATAGAGCACCCGATGGCAACTCTCCTTCTCCGGGGGGGGGGGGTCTGCAGGTTCCCGCTGCATTGCTACCACCTAGGGGAGCCCGGGTGGATAGCGCAGTAGGTGGAGCAGCTGCAAGGGGATTGGACAGATGTCGGCAGAGGGGAGGAGCAGGGAGGTACGTCTTAGCGTGCCTCCTGGCTCATAACCCCTCATTGCACGCCGACATCGGGGGAAAAGAAACCAGGAAAAAACCACCTCGGCCTCTCCTAGGCGAAGGCACCTCGCCGCAAGGTCTCCGGGCTTGTCGAACAGACTCCGCTGCACCAACCCCACAAATTCAGAGTGCTGGTTTGGGGAGGTATGGGGAGTTCCTCCTCACCCCTACCCAGGGGGTATACCGGGTGTAAGATGGTGTGTGGTGTCGGGTGCTCTAGGGGCAGATCTCGATGGGGAGAGAGGCTGGCAGATAGTAGGATGCCGGAGAGAGTGGAGAAGGGAGGCAAGTGGGAGAGTAAATACATAGTTAAAAAAAAAAAAGAAATCAGTGGAAAGGGTGTTAAATAGAGAGGTGGGGGATGTGTCACTCTGGAATAGTATTATATTGTCTGCATAGAGAAGTGTTTTACTGGTGAGGCCCTCCGATGAGAGAGAGTTAATGAAGAGGGAAAAGAGGAGGGGACCAAGAACAGAACCCTGTGGGACACCCACTGTGACAGGGAAAAGGAGGGCGGGGGGCATCACAAAGGCAAACCATTTGGGTTCTACTGGAGAGGTAGCTAGTGAGCCAGGCTGTGGAGGCAGAGGAGAAGCCAAGGGCAGTAAGTTTCACTATCAGCATGCTGTGATTGACAAGGTCAAATGCCTTGGACAGATCGACAAACACTGCGCCAGTTAGCTTCCCTTCGGCCATCTTTCTTAGAATGTGACCAGTGAAGAGGGGTAGTGCTACACCCCTTCCTGAAGCCGTGTTGCTGTGGGCAAGGGAGATTATATTTCGAGATATGCTTGGTGATTTCCAGATTTACCGCCTTCTCTACGAGTTTCCAAGGTGAGGCAGTATCGAGATGGGACGGCAGTTGTCCATGAGGCTAGGGTCACCTGATTTATGGATGGGAACAATTTTGGCCTGCTTCCAGGCAAAGGGGACATAGGCTATAGTGAGTGAAAGGTTAAATATGAAGGTGAATGGATAAGTAATGTGCTGGGTCGCACGTTTTAAGAAATGGGGGATAGTCCATCACAAAAGTTGGAGAAGTGGGTATTAAGGGCATTCGTAATTGAAGCAATACAAAGAAACATAAAAAGCCAGAAGGCTGAGGTGGTAATGCCCCTGTATAGATCATATGTGAGACCGCAACTAGACTACTGCAGTCAGCTCTGGTCCCCCTACATGAGAAAGGATGTTGGAAATCTGGAGAGGGTTCAGCATAGGGTGACGAGGATGGTAAAAGGGTTGAAGGATGACACTTACAAGACCAGATTGAGGAAGCTCAATTTATACACCCTGGAGCTACAAACGAAAAGGGGAGACTTATTACTGTTATTCGATATAATGCAAGTCACAGGACTAATTACAAAATTAAATATTGAGTTTAAGAATATTGAATTAACATCAAGGGAACACCCATTACAACAGAAGAGAAAAAGGGTTGAAACAATCAAAAGGAAACATTTCTTCAAACAGAGGGTGGTGAATATATGGAACAGACTCCCACTAGAAACAGTCATAAGTACAAGTAAGAATACATTTAAGAATAAACTGGATAATTACATTACACAAAGTGGGAATATGGCATATTATATGACATTTTAACAGAGCTACAAATGGGCCTTGTGAATCCTTCTTGCTCCTAAACATCAGTGACATCAGGACCTTGTCTTCAAAGTACATTATAAAAAAGGGTTTGTGAAACAGAGCTTTCTGATTGGTTATAAACATGCACTTAGGCCTATGTTAATTTTAGTTAAACATATCTGTATAGTATAATTAAATCCTACAGAGGGTACAACCCTATTTTAAAATATCTCTTTTATAACAGCAATAACGCCCTCTCAGGTGATATGTTAATGTTCAGTTAATCACCATCTGGGGGCATGTAGCACTTGGCTATGCCTCGTGTCACATTACAACCCTGGGGGTTAATTAAGAGAACCTTAACATAACCTTGGACTTGCCTTCACTTTAGTTATGGTATGTGCATCCCACTCTTCCTTCTTTGAACAAAATGATCATGACCACCTCAAGGCTCCAGAACACTACTTATGTGTCTAGGGTGCCAACTAATTCCCTTTTTCTGTAGTTGCTGCCAGCCTATCCTCCCACCTCATTACAGACCCCAATCTGATTATATAACTCATTTCTCCTCGCTACTACTTACCACCACAGATCTCAACAATAAGCACAGGCTGCTGCCTCCAGTCACTGGCACCTTTCCCAGATGGACTTGCTTTTTTGCCAAGTTGAAGGTGGTTTTAATTTCCACATTTTTCCTTAGCTGTGTAATTGTTCATTATTCCGGAATGCAGTAAAGAAGAGACTGTACATGACGGACTGCACAATAACATGTCCCAGTCTCAAAAACAAACAAAAAAATGTACACAACAACATGAAATGCAGTTGTGGACATCTCATTCCATCAACTCAACACAATTATGAGAAAACTGACAATGTTGATTTAATTGTGTTTTTCCAACACAAGGAGCCTGTTATTCTGAACTTGGATAGAGTGAATTTCTTTTAATTATAAAACCGCAATCACACTCAAATTATCTGCCTGACTGTAAAGGAAACCCTTGGCTACAGCAGATGGCATGGAAATGGTTAGTGCTTAATGTGCAAAACATTCTTTTTATTAAACGTTTGCAGGGTTCGACCTTAACATTGTTTTACTAGCCCTGAACCTAGTGTAAACTGGCCAGGGCTAGTGCAGCTAACCCTCTACTTGTCCATCTTGACTAGTCTAGGTTTTTCATGGCTGTTAATGATGGTGAAAAAATCCCTGCTTTAGCAGGCTGTAATACTTTTGCTAATCTCCCTCAGTGTTCCAGGTGGCTTGGTGTGATTAGCAGCTCATTAAGAGCTGTAATTACCTGGCAGTTCAAGAGGGGGATCCAACAAAAGACTCAGTGTGAGTCGTTATCACTCATTTATTAGGACAGTAAACTAGTGTGCATGCTGTGATCAAGGGTAGAGTGGTTAAGTCACTAGCTTCCAATTTGCTGAACCTGTCTTTGATTTGTCCCACAATATTAAGACCAGTGTGCCTCATTTCCCAACCTTTTGAGTGCCTGTAACCAACACTGTAGTGACAGAATGCTATCATGTATCATGACTGCCCAGTCAGGTGATCTGTCCACTCTATACTTTCTCTGGGCACGACTGCAGATGCAGATTAGACTCTGAAGTGGCCATCCATAGACCCATAGCTGCCATTACGAACTGGTGTAGGGGTCCACAGCTCCTCTTAATGGATCACACCAGTCAATGCCATCCATGCAGTACCACCCTTATACCACCCATCATGTAATTTCATTTTAAAAACAATGCTTTGGGGGGGGGGGAGCTGAGCAGCCAAGAGGAAGCAGCATTTCACTGGAGCTCTGGAGAAACTAATAAAAAACATATTTAAAACTTTGATTTACAGCAATATAAAAATTATTTTTTAGTCCCAGAACTGTATTGGATCCTGCAGTGCCACGATGGGCAAACCCAAGGGGGCTGGTGCACCAGCCATCAGTTTTTGCGATCCGAAGAAGTCCAGAGAAGAAAGGCCTACACAGCATGGTGGTACCGGAGAGCCTACCAACGCTCAATCCGAGGAGGCCTCACTTTCAACTATCCTTGCTACGCTCAACCAACTGGTAAAATCAGTCCAAGACCCGGACAAAAAGTTTGATACCCTCGCCCCGAGAGTGTTGGCCTTGGAATCCAGAATGGATCTTTGCGAGTCCATAGTTAAAAGAAATGATACCTCCATCCTTAAATCGATGGACACAACCCACAAAATCCTTAAAGAAAATGTACATCTCCATCAAAGGCTGGAGACCATTGAAAATCAGGCAAGAGAAAGGAACCTCCGAATCATTGGACTGCCTGAAAATGCTGAGGGAGAGGATGGTTGAAACTTCGCCAAAATGTTTTTGCCTAGCTTGCTAAACTTGGATGAAGCTGATCTTGTCATCTCCCTAGAGAAAGCCTACAGGAATTCCCCTCGGTGAGCAACTAAGGATGCCTCGACTCCACGTACCTTTTTGATTGTCTGCACTGGGGTTGGAGACAGGGACCGTGTGCTTGCAACTGCTAGACGCCGTTGGGTCTTAAAATATGGTGAGGACCGGATTTTGATCTTCCCGGACCGTCTTTCAGCACCCAATAACGTCGTAAGGCCTCTGATGGCCTACGGGAGCCGGCTGCATCAGCTCAAAGTGCAACACCAGCTACTCCTACCAGCTAAGCTCCGGGTGATGTGGGGTGGCTGGCAATATTTGTTTAACGAGCCGGAGGATGCCAGTAAGCTTATCCAGCGGGTTGAACTCGAGACCTCAGCGGGAGAAGGAGAAGTGGACCTCTCGGCAGAAGATTGAGACTTTCGAGACATACTGGGTCTGTAAATGTAATGCCTTACAGAGAGGTGGACATACTTTGTGGCCGGGACAGTCTCACTTGCTGATTTTGGTCTGGCAGTACTTTACAATAAGTAATGACCATTTTCTTACTTTTGAAACAACTTTTAGCATTGCTGCCGACGAGTTCTGTTTGGTCTGGGACTTGAACAAATGACTTTGCTAAATTTTTTCTGGGTTATTACTGTTCAGGGGACGTTTGTTTAAAGTAAAATGGTTCCTATTAACCTATTTCAGTGGTGTTTGGGGCTACCATATATAATTAGCCTTATATTAAACATGTTTGCTGTAACATTCGGTATCTTTATCTCTGGGAGCACTGGGAATTAATTGAATTTGTTTACACGACTTGCAGTAGGGAAATCATCTGACAATAATGTCTTATTGGTAAAAGGGAATGTCTGTACTTATTTTCTGTTTAGATTCCCTGTTAGCCTTCCAGGCTGCATGCGTTTGGATAAATTATCCGTAATGTTAGTCTTTAAAGATGGGGGATCCTCCCTATGTTGTACCTTAAGAGCGGGTGTCGTGCACTGATCCTATGTAAGATTTTATCGACTGTACTATGTGTTATACGTTATCCTCCTGTGTAACGTACTTTGTAAGCTTTCCTTACAAAATCGATAAATAAAAAAAAAAACAATGCTTCCGTGCATGTATGGTACAAAGCAAAACCTTAGTAAAATATATAATTTGAAAGGTTAAAAAAAGGTATTCCTGGTGTGCACAGATCATCCTATATAGAAAGAGAGGTAGTACAGCATCATGCCTGTATACTGCTCCCCTTTGACTGATAAAAGGACACTTATGAAAAATCTGTTTTTGTTAGGGCACAGCATGTTAAAATCAATATTTTTGTGCCTGGTATATATAAAACAGATATGTCAAAGTTGCTTACATCCCAAACCCCCTGTGTTTGTTTAACTCTCTCCAAAGAAATCCTAAAACTTTCCCTGGCTTACTTCGCAGTGTAAGAAAACTTCCATAAGTGCAGTTCTGGTTAATCACAGGGTGGGGGATGAGTGTCTTTCTCTGCTTGAATCTGTACATTGCCCTGCAGGTCAGGGTGGGACTGTGGTGCATACATGATGATGTTGGCTACTGTGTGTGCAGATCTAGAACTGTCTGAACACTTGCTATTATGGTATTCTCTGGTTTGGCAGGGAGGGGGTGAAGAAAGAGGAAGCAAGGGGCACACGGTAAAAAAACAATGGGGTACACACTGCATGTGATCGGACTGCAGCCTTTTTTTTGTTTGTTTTGCTGGGGCAGGAAGCAGTGTGGGAGCAGGATAAATATGCAATAATCAGAGTATTTCTTGACTTGCGTTTTTCCTGTATAACCGATCAAAACTGACCATTATTATTGTGGGCTAGTGCAACCATCTGCGGGCTAGTGCAATTTTTTAATCAACTTGTCCGTCTGGCTAGTGCAAAAAAAAGTTATGGTTGACCCCTGCGTTTGCTGAACATCAGCAATCGGGCACTCCATGGGGCAGGCAGACACCATGAATCACTCTCTTGGGTCAGCAACACTTGAGCTTTGCCTTAGGAGGCTGACAGTGACCCAACCCTGGGTGCACCTTCTGAAAGAGTTAATCCCACTGATCCGCTAACTGTCCTTACCCTGCCTCGTTATTTCAGTGGGTTGGCTCTTCTCTCACACAGAACATGCAGAGTTAATTTTATTTACATTTTGTTGACCAGAAAAGCCGTGCTACACAGTATTGCCTACTTTCAGCCTCATCCCAGTGGTGAGGGGGAGTTACTTACACACAGTACAAAGCTGGGAGTGGATAGTTGAAATCCTCAAATCTGATTGCTTGAGACCACTTTCAGCCAGAAAGATATTTCAGTACATAATCCCAGGCTGTAAGTAGATCATGCCACCGGTCAGCAAAATCATTATAAATTCATTAATGCATGGATCAGTAATAAGGCATGCAAAATGAAACAGGAACACTGAGTATTATAAATAACTGGAGTCATAATTGATAGCTCTATCACCTTCAAAAGTCATACTGCCAGAACGATTAACAAAGTTAACACTAGACACGGTTGGGGCGGGGGTTGCGATGTAAGGCATTTGTAATACTAAAGGAAGTTAGGAAAACTACTGAAACTATTGTGTAGCAACTTCTTTTGCCAATTTTAGAATACAGAAGTTTCCTCTACCAGCATTCAACTACAACTTTATTTATCAAAGTAGATAAGACATACAATAGAGTGGCTTGCTTTGTTTCAAGGTGTCCCTCTGATTCCCACCACTACACAACATACCAGAATTTAAAGTGGAATTCCTTGAATATGAGAAAGAAAAAGCTGGGTTCAAGATATGGAAGATCACTGGCCAGCAAATTGGAAAACTGGAAGAAAACCTGGCACCTTTAAAACTGCATTAGATGCAGAACTGCTTGAAAACTGTAACTGTGGTTGATTCCTGATTAAGACAAAACATAGATTTCTCCAATTCAAAAGAAAGTATGCCCTGGAAGGTGGTGCACACTGTAAACCTAAACTAGCAGACCCAAAAACAGTGGCACCCACCACCCAATCAAAAGTCCCTGGTGTAAAAAAAGACGTGGCCAAGCCCAAAAAAAAAATGGTACTGAAAAACACAGATTTACTGCAGATAGTACAGGTATAAAGGCTCCCCCAGCATGCACAACCCCTGACAATGTTTTCAACAACAAAGTGCTTTATCAAGAGTGTATCGGACAGGAAAGAGCACACTCCTTAAATATGCTGCTGTTGAGGACGTCAATGCTGGCGCTTCAAAAATGACGTCAATTTGGAAGTGCATCAGTACTTAATCCATAAAGTGTAACTAAAAGACATTAAATAATATACGAATCAAAAGTGTTCGTGTAGTCAAAAACAATTTACAGAAACTGCACAAAAACTAGGCGCAAAAAGACAGAACATCAAAGGACATGGTCATTTAAAGGAGTAAAACATTTAAATCACAACGAAAACACGAACTACCAACCTAGTGATGAGCTCTCTGTTCCTGTCTATACATGTGTATGGTTATGATATTTGTATACTTATAAATTTGTGCTTTAAACAATTTAGTATCGTTTTGTTTTTGTCTTACATGTAATACATGTTTTGTAACTTTTGTCGTTTTGCATTTTTTTTTTTTTTTTTTTTAAACTCCTTACACCATGGGCATCCTTCAGAGTGTCCTCACAGACCCTTCCTACTCCAAACCTGAACCCCAGTCTCCTGACCCTACTCCCCAAACAACTGCAGGCAGACTCGACCCCCAGTACCATCTCCGGAGCTGATTCCGCTCTCCCTCGGCGGTTAGTGCCTAAGTGTGAGAGGCCTACCTTCAAGTCGTCGAGTATTCCTAGGAGAGATCCAGGGTACATCGGGTCAGTGTTTGGGAAGTGGGAGGGTTCACCAGGGCCACCATCATCTCCCGATGTGCAGGAGGCTTTTTCTTTGCTTTTTTTTCTGTTCCCCCCGTGGAGCCCGACCAGCAAGGCTATGGGTTGCCGTGACTCTGCCCCCAGGCATTACGCCGCATCGCTACCCATGGCGATCCTCCAGCCACCACCAGAGGTCACTCCCGGAGCGAAACGCTGTCCCCTACCCATCCCCAGGAAGACAGCGCAGTCGGCGGACACTCAATCTCTTCCTCCCCTGCCGACCCCCGGCGGCCCTAGCTCATTCCTGAACCCGGGTCGCCGGCGTGGTGCGAGGTGTAGCGTCCAGCGCCTCAACCCTCAGCGCCACCAGGCCAGCCCATCGTTTTACATTCTTGTAACTGAAAATTCCTCACAGGACAACTTTGCAAAATAGGAATCTTTGAGTCCAAACAGTTAAATCCTGTTAAAAAATATTTATCTTGGGCCAGCCTACTGGCGCAATGGTAGCACTACCGTTCATGATGCCGGTGATCCAAGTTCAAGAACAAGCTTGGGTTATCAGGGATGGCCGGGGGAAAGAAGGATCGAGTATCCCAGGAGACATTCTCCTCCTCCAGGAAGCGAGGGCAGCCACCTCTACTGTGTTACTGCCACCTGGGTGACTACAGGTGGCTCTGCAGTTGGGAGCAGCTTGTAGGTGGGAGGACACTGGCTGGTGCCACAACACGCACACTTGCATGTGCACTTGTCCACCCTTGCCGCTGACATCCTAGGGGATGGAAAGTCCAAGTGGATAAACCCTGGCCAGCAGAATGACACTGACTGCTAGCAGGCCCTGCACCTGGCTACCCAGGCACCACCTCTACAAGACCAGATCCATTCTGTGGCAGAGTATGTGGCAGTCTCTGCCACCCTCACCAGAGTGGGTTAAGCTCTGGGGAGAATGTTGGAGGAGCTTATGGTAAGTCCTGGATGACATGAGGGTGATGAGGTTGGGGAAGCAGAATAGAAGGGGGCCAACCAGAGATGTAGGAGCATAAATAGCAGTAGCTGCAATAACAAAAAACAAAAATATATCTTATCGATCAATATCATGGGACAGCATCCCTTGTCAGGTGGTTAAAGTTACCCAGCTTATAACTTCATGTCTCAGTGCACCTGAGGTGGGACAATATCTCATGATACCGCCCACCTTGGACTGTATTCCTGCTTAGGTATGGACCCATCATTACATTAGCCGATCACTTTTCAAGTAATAATACAGACATTCCCCCTCCTCCAAAGCTCTGCCCCCCCCCCACCTCAACAACCAGAGCCTCAACTGCTATACCCTTCCATCAGCCAGGGGGTGGGGAAAGTGTCTGCCCTCACAGCCAGTTCCAAGCCTTGCCAATTCAGCAGCAGTGCAGAATTGCCTGGCAGCCTCGCTCCACCTGTCCACTGGAGACAAATGCTTTCTTTCTGTAACACACCCACATCTCAGCAACCTGCAATGTGGAATTCTGAGGCTCACACTCGAGCCCTCGTCTTCCTACCAGTATCACTGAATAGGCCACAGAAAGGTTTCCTGACCCTCACTACATCAATTTTTAACCGAAATATAAAAACATTAACCCAAAATAATTTACCTTATGGAAGTGATGGACCTCCCCATAGCTTACCAGATCCCCCAGGCTGCGATGCCGACTCCCGTGGGTTACAAGGGCAGGCTGGTTTCTCTTGGGCCCTCCCTGCAAGCTCCTGCAACTATCTGGACTCACCCAGACCTCCCCTCAGGTATAACCTGCTTCTTCAAGCTACTCCAGTGCTACAGGGCAGTGCTGCACTGTGCATGGCACCGCGTCTCTCTTTCCACCCACCCTCCCCAATTACCTTCCCACCCAAAGCTAGTGCTCAATAAACAGGCAGCAAAGAGCTGCTAAAATCAGTCTTACTTTCTCACACCTGCTGATTTTTTTTTTTTTTATTTATTTCATCTAGGATTACAAATACCTTTGAGCCAAGGCTCTTTTACAAAGGTTCCACATCAGAGACAGTACACTACAACAGTATTTAGATGGGCAAAAAGCAATAGACTAACAAGACAGGTGATAAAGCAGAATAAAACATCAGATTTAACATACAGTTGCAAAACCTAAATTATAGGTAGAGCTTGCCAAGGGCAGTTGTCAATCAGGATAGAAGAGCAGGAAGAGTAGCAGGGACTTCACCCCGAATGGAGGGGAGGGTGGTGAAGAGGGAGTGGAAGGAAGGGAGTGGAGCAATAAGAGGCTAGGAGGCATGGACTGTTGAGCTGAGATAGGAGATCCCACTAGGTATAGCAGTCGCAGGTGCCAGAGGCAGCAAGGTGGAGTCGGAGACTTGATTTAAAAAGCCCTAGCTTTGGGGCGGAGGAAATGCCAGTGTTAAGGTTATTCCACCAATAAGGAGCCTGGTAGGCAAAACAGCATTGACCCAAGGAGGTTCTGCAGTGAGGGATCATCAGGAAATGGGAGTCCGAGCCTCTCGTGTGATGGGAGTTACTACTGGGGCTGAGGAGAGATAGTACCCCTGGTGGAGCCAAGCCCATTGTGATCTTTTTAGCCATTATGCAGGTTTAATATTTTATGTGATTAGATAGTTGTAGCCATCCTGACTGAGCGTAGAGGACACGTGTGTGTAAGGCGGTTCGACCCAGTGACCAGACGGCATGCTTTGTTGAGAGTGGTAGAGATATGTCAAAGTGCCATAGTTGTGGCTGTTCCGTAAATGATGACGCCATAGTCAATGATGGAGAGAATTGAGCTTTGCACTGCAATACTCAGGGCAGCAGGAGTTAAACAAGACCTATGTCTGTAGAGAAGGCCAATACGCACGTTGGCAGCTTTGGCGATATTGTCAATGTGCGATGTGAAGGACAGGTTACAGTCAAGAGTGATCCCTAAGTATTTGAAGGTTGAAACCTGTTCAATAGTTGACCCATGCAGGTTTGTTATGATCAGAAGAGGAGACCTGTGTTTGTTGTGGGAGTTACGAAAGTGCATAGACTTGGTCTTTTTATAGTTGAGTATTAATTTCTGTGAGCAGAGCCATTTTTCAACTGACGAGAATCCAAGATGAAGATTCTTTTGCAAGGAGTGCTGGTCCTTGTAGGAGGAGAGAATTACTGTGTCATCCGCATAGAGAATAATTTGTTCTGGGCAGGCTTTAGGGAGGTTATTCAGGAAAAGGGAGAATAGGAGTGGTCCCAGTATGGAGCCCTGGGGGAACACCCGAGCGAACTGGTAGAGTGCTTGAGAGAGTACCTGCAACCTTCACTCGTTGGGATCTGTTAGACAAGTAGCTTTGGAACCAGGCTGTTGAGTCAGGGGACAGCCCCAGATTTGAGAGTTGGTTTAGAAGCAGGTTGTGGTGGACGGTATCGAAAGCCTTTGTTAAGTCGATCTATACAGCCCCGGCGAGGCGGCCGTTGTCAAGGGAATTGTGGATAGCAGCGGTAAACTCCATTAGGGTAGATGTGGAGCTATGTCCTTTCCTGAAAGCATGCTGCTGAGCACATAAGATGTTGTGGTTGTCCAGGTAGTCGATGATTTGATTGGATACAAAACGTTCGAGTGCTTTTGATAGGGGGATTTAGTATGGAGATTGGACAATAGTTACCATGCTGAGTCTTATCGCCACTTTTGTAGATGGGGGTGATGATAGCAGATTTCCATAAATTAGGGAACTGGCTACGGCAAAGGGAGAGGCTAAGACTCTTGGTAAGTGGTCCGATAACTTTGTCAATTGTGAGGGACAATAGTTTTAGGTCCAGGGAGTAGCCGCTGAATCTTGTGTTGGCGACTGCCTTGCCAATGTACTTCCGAGCTTCATGCTGCTTGACTGCCTTGAAACAGAAGGGGGTGTGGGTACTAGAGTGGGAGGCGTTGGTGGGGTCAATGGGTGAGACAGGGTCAGTGAAGAAGTCAGGGGGGAGAATGGAGCAAAGGTCAGTGAAGGCAGTATTGAAGGTATTAGCGATAGTTGCTGGGTTAAGAGTAATGGATCGCTGATGCTGAGCATATTTGGGGATGTTAACGGCTGTTTTCCAGTGACTTCCTTGATGCTGCTCCAGAATGCTCTTCCATTTCCCCATGTAGTAGCAAGGGCTTCCCTGTAGTAGGAGCTTTGTGATTTTTAATGGCCTTAGTGCAATCATTGCATGCACGCTTGTAATTCTGGATGTCAGTTGGTGACCCGGAGTCCAGGGCCACGAGCCAGAGGCGGTCCCTAGCTTTTAGCTGCGATATCAGGTTGGCAGTAATCCATGGATTGCAAAGGGATTTTACCTTATGTTTTTTGAGGCAGGCATAGATATCACAGGCTTCGTTGAAGATGGAGATGAAACAGTCCAGAGCTGTGCTGACATCTTCAGCAAGGTAGATAGGTAGCCAATCTTGATTGGACTGGGACCTTGAATGATTATCACTGTTTGGTCTGATCCACCCTCCCCTGCTGCACTGACACACTGGTACATCCTATCTCCTCTCTGCATACTATTTTACACTTCTTACTCATCTCTCAATTTCACTGCGGTGTGATGTCTTTCCTCCCTATACTGGACAGAATCTTATAAAATCCCCCACTGCCTGTCTCAAATAGACATCTAAACCTGTCATGATACCTTTCTTGTGCCATGTCTCATCCTCCTATTGCCATGGTCTCACCAAAATCTATAATTCTCTGGTGCTCTCTTCTGATAATGATGCATCTTACCTCTAACCTCTTACCTGACTCCTGCTGTCTACCCTTGCAAACCACACTGATTCAGCACCATGATTTTACCTACTCAAACCTCCTTGTAGCTCAGGTCACCTGTTCTAATACAACTCCTCAGACCTTGCTTTAGTCAAAGTCCAGCAGGACTTTGACATATTTCAGAAATGGTTGTTGTCTCGTTACCTTGTTTTAAATTCAGGTAAAACTAAATGTATGGTTTTCACAGGTCCTAGAAAAGTTACAGATATAAATGTACAGACTGTTCATCTGAAAGGGAACCCCACTGAGTTAGTGGACAGCTTTAATTATTTGGGGGTCACTTTTGATCCTCAACTTACTTTTGATCCTCAAGCTACCATAATATCTGAAAAAATACATCAGAGGTTAGGAATGCTTTTCAGGATTAAATCCTTTCTTATCCCCGAATCAAGGAGGCTTCTAGGACACAGTTTTTCACTGAGTATGCTTGACTATGGTCTGCTTGATTCACTGGGGAACTAGTGATAAAATGATTCACAAATTACAGTCAACCTATCATAGTATACCACAATTTATAACAAGCCTCCCAACTAGAATGCATCATTGTGTACTGATAAATGAAGCCAAATGCCCCTCTTTTTCTGAAAGGATAAAAATAAAAGTGGGAGTCTGTGTGTTTAAAGGAACACAGGGTTTACTCCCCCAGGCTATTCAAGATTTTTTACCCATTCATCAAAGCTACCTAGAGACAAGGTCCCAGTCCAGAGGTTTATTCAGAGACCCCCTTTATATAAAAAAAAAAAAAAACAGTTGGCCAGAGGTCAGTTATATTTAGGTCAATCACATTCTTTAATGGTCTTCCACCCACGGTTACTAATGTTACATCAGTACGTAAGTTTAAGAACAATCTTGCACAATGGTTGAATACCATCTCTGACTGTAACTGTAATTTTTAATTATTGCACTGTAATTTTTAGGTTCGTCTTGTATGAATGTTTTGTTATAGTTAAACAAATATGTCCCTAATGTTTTTACTTGTTGCTTGTGAAAACAGGCAATTTGCTCATCTTGCTAACAAGTATAAAAAATAAAAATGAAATGAAAATGAAACTCCACTTTTAAACTTCAGGCCATATATACCTAATTGCTAAATTTGTGACTAAGCAATGCCACCACCAAACATTAAAATTGCATGTTGCCCTAGCCCTTCGAAGTAAGTGGTACCTCTGACATCTTGCACTTGTACTTGCTGGAGACACTGCGCTAAATCCTGGTCCTACTGTTCCTTACAACCACGCTGACCCTCACTAGATGGAAGTAAAGGGCCTCAGGATTGCCCATCTTAATATATGTAGCCTTCTATACAGTCTTCCTGAACTTGAAGTTTGGGTGGCCTTGTATAAACCACTATGTGTCACAGAAACTTGGCTAAAACCCTCCATCCCTGATTCTACCTGCTTCATTCCTAAATACAGTCTCATTCGACGGATCGACTATTCTCTCTTAAGAATGAAGGTGGAGTAGCCATGCACCTAAATCTCTCTGCCCTACATACCCTGCCCCGTGAGGCACTGCACACTCTTCTCCTACCTGGTGGTTCTGAAAAGCCACATCATCTGTGCCTCTAACCCTCCTAAAGGTGGCATGGCTGGCCTCACAGAGCTCCTCTTCCAATCCATAACAGTTGCAGGGCGAAATGGAATCATCATACTTGGTGACATAAATCTTGACAAAGGTGGTAAATCCCGCAAAACCTCTGACACCCTAATTCAAGGCTATAACCTTCACCAACTTACTACCGACCCAACTAGACTCTCTATGAACACTGGAACTCGTACTCTAATTGACTACGTACTAACAATTAGGACAGACAGAATCTCTAAAGCCGGTATCCTTGCTGATACTATTGCTGATCACTCCCCAATCTACTGCGCATGTCGGACGCATTCACTCCCAAATCCTCCCCCTAAAGTCATCTCTTTCACAGATTTCTCCAGACTTTAGCCCTCTGTCTTCCTTAAGGAGGATCTATCCTCGGTTGATAAGACCCTACTCTTTAACTCAGATAATGCCAAGGATGATTACTTCTTATCTCAATTCTGCTCTCTCCAGAACAGGCACCCCCTCATATATCACGCAGGATACGTGGGACCCCTACCAGATGGCTATGCAAAGACCTCCTCGCCCAGCTTAAAGCTAAGCATAATAACTGGTCTAAGTACAGGTCTTCTGACACTTGTATGAATACCGTGCAAAGAGGAATGCTTGTAAGAGCACTTACTGCAAAAAAAACTGCTTCTAAATGCTGCAAGTGACCCCCAAAAATTCTGGGACCACATTAAAAGCTTTATGGGTACAAATCGTATTTTGCCCTCAAATGACATGGTTATAGACGGCTCGCACTGTAACAACGCTATTACTATAGCTGTTTCAATCAACAGTTCTCTGATCTATCCAAGTATACTAGCCCAATCAATACACCTCTTACCTCCATCCCTCCCCCTTCCTCCTGACTTACCTTATTTGTCTCCGTTTCTGCTTCCGTGCTATAACTGGTCATGAGGTTCGCAGACTACATACATCAATCTCTGACAGTAGCAGTGTTGGAGCTGATGGACTTGAACCTAGGCTACTTAAACTGGCAGCCCCTCTCCTCACTTCCCCACTTGCCAGAATCTTTAATCTGTCACTTTACTCTGACATTGTCCCCGATATCTGGAAAATTGCTAGAATCATCCCTATATTTAAGAAAGGCGACCCCAAGGCTGTCCCTAATTATCGTCCTATTGCCATCCTCTCTATCCTAAGCAAGCTCTTTGAAAAACTCATCTCAAATCAAACTACTGCATTTCTACTTGACTGCAACCTTCTCTTACAGGCCCAACATGGCTTTAGGAAAGGTCACAGCACTGTCACTACGTTACTCAAATTCACAAATGACATTAAAATTGCTATGAACTCTGGCCTACTAACAGGCGCCATCTTCACTGACATGACAAAGGCCTTTGATCTCATTAACCACTCTCTCCTTATATCACAAATGCTCTGCCTTGGTTTCTCCCCTGAGGCTGTTGCCTGGTATAGCTGCTGCCTAGCTAATAGGCAACAGGTTGTCAAATGTAACTTGGCCCTTTCTGACTTTGTAACTATAAACATCGGTGTGCCGTAAGGCTCTATACTTGGTCCCCTCCTTTTCACCATTTTTATAATGGCATATCTTTTAATGCCCTCTCCTGCTTATCCCTGCTCTATGCCGTTGACCTTGTTCTCTACTTTAACTCCAATAACATCACTGACCTCAACACAACTTTCTGTTGACTTTTGCTCCATCCAACATTTGCTCACAAGTAACAAATTAGTACTTAATTAAAGCAAAACCCACTCTAAGCTCTTTGGCTCTGCCCCTAGATTAATGAAACGTCTGGGGCAGCTATCTATTCCCTGCTGTGATGGTTCCCTACTCGAAAATGTTAATACATTTACATATCTTGGTATTACCCATGACCCTTCACTTGACTTTGCCCACCACATCTCAAATGCCTGTAGGGCTGTAAACTCCAAACTAGGACTGGCCTACAAAACTCACCATGCACTCACACCCACTGCCAGAATAGCTACTGCCAAAGGCATTCTTCTTCCCACTCTCACCTATAGTTCTACCACCTATGTTGTGTACTACCACAGAAAGTCTTCTACAAATGGACATTCATGACCATCGTGCCACAGGGATAAGATCTGCCACTGTGGCCCTGGTGGCCAGGGTTCGAACGACTTGGGACGCCTGAGGGCCAGTTGTGGCGGTGATGGATTGAGCAGCCATCACACGATCTCCACTTCTGAGAGGAGGTACAGTGACTCTGGTCCAGTGCTCCCGGGTGACCATGGGACACACAGCAACCGGAGCACCTGTTTGGGGGGGGGGTGTCAGTCGGATGACGTGGTGCCGTCACAGCATCCACTTTGACATGCGCCCCCAAGAAAAAGGAAGAAGTACCTCCTGCATGCCAAGTGATGCCTCCTGCCCCATTAGCGGACCTCGGGTCCCCTGGTGTATCTGTTACTGAGCACAGATGGAGTTGTGCTGGGGAGACTACAAAGGCTCCACCCTGGGGGGCAATCTAAAAAGCATTCTAAGTTTAACAAAAAAAAAGGGCCACTACTTATAAACAATATATGCCACTTTGCCCTGGCCCCTTACCACCTCACCCACTGCTGCCAGCTCTACAGTTGCCTAGACGCCCCCCCCCAGCAGGCAAACCACCACTGTTCTCTTTGACATGTTGACTGGCAGCATCATACGCTCTGGTGTTCCCTCCTCGCTTGCTCAGATGCTGACTCCCACTAAGGCTCCACTATGCCCTTAGCTCTGGTGACCAGTCTCTGCTATCTGTCACTAGATGCAAAATGTCAGTTGGTTCTCAGGCCTTACCCCACTTTGCTCCTTTCTTCTGAAACTCGTTACCAGCAACCATCCATCTCTCCCCTACTCATACCAGTTTTAAACGGGCACTGTGCAACCATCTTACTGCTACTAATCCCTGCACTTGTTTCAATCCCTGTGATACCCTCTGACTTCTCCTGCTACATACAATATGTCCACTATTAGTCTGAAACTGTTCTCACTTATTGTATTATGGCCTTGATGGCCATCATTCACCTAACCTGTTCCTACTACTACCTGTATTTTCCTCTCCCTCTCCCCCAATCTGCTAAACCTACCCCTCCCTCTCATGATGAACTGATAATGTTAGTATTGATTTCCTACTAAACTGTTTTTTTATTTCTGTGTTAGTTCAATTTGAATGATGTCAGTATATTTACTAATTTTGATTATAGCACACTTACTGCTGTGTAAAATTTATCTCCAATCACATTATCTTACTGTTCATTGTTCCTCGCTTCTGTTTGTAACTGTGAACTTCCCTGCACCTTGTATTTGTACTTTTTTTTGCCTTGTACTCTCCCGGGTCATGCCTAAAAATAGTCATCTTTATGTCTAGTGCACTTAACCAGTAAACAAAAACAAATAAATACAGAAAGGAATACTTGTCTGTGATTGTGAAGAAAACAGTCCTCACAGCTAAGAAAGGCAAACTCCTGACAGAATGCAGTTTTAGTGGGATAAGTAGGCCTCACCACAAAAGAGTTCCACTGTAAATAGGATCTCTAAAGCCAAAGCAGGGCTAGTGTTCCCCCACCCAAGAGTGTTTATGCACGGTGATGTCTCCAGGGTTTTGTCTGAGCCCCCATGCTTTCTCAAACTTGCCATGCTTCCTACCATGTCATGAGGGCAGTCCTGATCCTTCATCTTGTTACACTGTGCTGTTTGTTTTACTCAGTCAAGATTCTTCTCCCTCATCACGCACTCGCCGCCTTCGTACAGCCCTCTGGTGACCACTCAGCCCCACCACTCCTGCCTATTCCCACAGTTGTTCCCTTTATGGCAGAGGTCTTTGGGGGATGGGACTGCCCTCCCCCCTCCCATGACTTACTCAGGATACAGGGCAGGAGATGGGTTTCTTAGGGTCAGTAGCGGCTCTAGCCACAAATGGTTACCAGGGCACAGCTGGGGCACAACAGATGGCAGCCAGGGCACTGATATATTGTTACTATGGGGGAAGCTCTGCACCATATGGGGCACCGACTGAGGCACAACATTTTTTTAACGGGGCACGTGCCTTGGCGGGCCCTGGTGTAGAGCCACCACTGCTTGGGGTGAGGCCAAGTGTGCATCTGTGGCAGTCACCTAAATGCCACCTGGCAGTTTTCTCCTGTTTCTTTCCTTCCTCTTCCCACAGAACCTGGTAGCAGTCCTGCAGACCCTGCATGAGCAGAAAAAACTTCCTGTGGGGGAGTCTGATCCCCGGACCTCCACAGAAGTCACTGTGGTACAGGAATCTAGTACCAGAGCTGCTGCACAGCAGTGCCTCCCAACCTCCCTTGGCAACTCGACAAGCTCCTGAACCTACTCCTGAACCCGGGTCACCAGCATGGCAGCGCTGAGTCACTGGGTATACCCCCCCCTTTATATTTATTTATTTTTAAAACAATTTATTTACCTAAGATAACCCAGCTGAGATGTAAAATGTCATTTACACTGGGGTCCTGCTTCTACTTGCTTTTAAATCTGGAGAGACTGAAACAGGATGTCAGCAGTCAAGTGACATGTTCAGTCACTCGGGGCCAGAAGCTGTAGAGGGATTCAAGCCTGTGGGCTACTAGTTCACAGCTCTGTTCTATCACCACTAAGCCACATAGCCTCACAGCACAAGGGCCACAGAATGGAGAGAAAAGCAGACAAAGCTCCCAGAGAAAATGTGCTGACAGAAGGAAAGTCGGGTGCAATTACAGAATTAATGTCTAGGATACTCTTCCACATCTATTTACGTTTTCTTGTGTAGGGGGAGGACACTGCAGGGCATTCCAAAAATTACGGGGTGGGGCCAGCTGGAAAAATACTTGATTATTTCCATGAGAGCATGCTGTACAGGAGGAAATAAACCATTCTCTCCCACCCAAACAGTTTGCTGTACAGAAACAGACAAACCCCACCACCACCATACCCCATAGTGTTCCAGGACATGGAGACAAAATGCAGAGGTGTTTGTGAACGCAGTGGGAGGGCACTGGTGCTGAGCTTACTGCAGACAGCTCAAGATTTATTGCTGTTATACCGCAAGATTACCATGCTATTGTATTTTTTTTAAACAAGCTTTTTACTTTTAGGGTTCATCCGCCAAGTCCTCTGGTAGGGCTCAAACCTGGTAATCTACGAATCCTCTCAGCCACTGTCCCCTCTGATCACCCTGCGGAGGAGGCCCCCACGGCACAGGGCAGAGAGTACCATCAACCATCATCCCAATCACCCCTGTTTTTTTCTCTCTGGCATCTCTCATCCACCCATATGCAGCAGCTACTGGTAGCCTCAGACATCACAGCGGACCCCCTGCTGTCAGCTGCACTATTTTCCACTCCAGCCTGTATATTTCAATTCTGCTCCTGAACTGGGGTTGCCAGTGGGGCAGCATGCACTGAGTTAACGGGATGTTCAGAGTTATTCTTATTTAACTAAATATGCAGTCTGGAATTACTGGGTGGTGATGTCTTAACTATAGTTGTATGTCCTCAGCGCTGCAAACAGCCAAAGGATGGACAGACACACACACACACATTTCTATAGACACATACTGTACATATACATACATACATCTCAGGTCCATCTTGTAAATGAGCTATGCTCAATGATGTTCGCCTGATTAAATAAAGATTTTGATTGATTGATTGATTGATACAGTAAGTGTGGTTTGTGCTGGATTATAAACTGGGTAGCAGATTTTCTGTGTCACGATTAGCTGATATTGTTCCAAAACCATGTTTTCAAGATGAACAACCAGTGGTTTTGTACTCGGTTTGACCACCAGTATGCATCATCTACTCCGTTATCAATCTACTGATGTTGGGGTATTGACAGCAGAAGAAGGGAGGTATTACTGTCTCTCTAAAGATCCCTGGTGAGGGCCCACCTGGAGTACTCACCTGAGGAAATACAGGAACAGGCTGGAGACAATGCAACACAGGGTGACCAAAATTATTCACGGTCAGCAGGGTAGATCTTAGAAGGACTGGCTCAAGGCACTGAACACGTACTCGTTGGAGGCCAGACTACAGAAGGGAGATATGAAAGAGACCTTCAAGTTGTTAAAAGGAATGAACAAGGTAAACTGAGAGGAACTACTCAGCATGAGTAGGGGATCAAGAATAAGGGGGCATGAGTAGAAACTCTTGGGAGGAGGTTCAAGAGGGACATGAGAAAGTTTAATTTTACAAAAAGGGTGGTGGAGCTGTGGAACAATCTGCTAGCTGATGTGGTGAGCGCCAAAATTATAAATGGTTTCAAACATGGCTGGGACAGAGTAAAGGGCTTAACGGTTGCTCAGGGTGGTAGTGGTAGGGCAGGGAGTATGGCGGTGGATAGTGTGGGTTAGAACACTGTATGGGCAATAGGTCCTGGGTTTCTTACAGTTTTGTGGGCAGACTGGATGGACCAATGGTCGTTTTCTGCCGTCACTGTCTGTGTTTTCTAATTTGTGAGAGTCCTAAGATAGAACATTTACATAAGAACTTATCGTAACAGTAGATCTTCGAGGGGATCTCAGCCATCAGGTACCGCCATAGGAACTTCACTGATGGTGAATGGCAATCCACATGGAAGACTTTCAGCAGTACAACAGCCAACGTCACCAAACCTATATAGGCACAGGTGGCCTGGTTCCCTCCTCAGTTCTTTCCCCCAGAAACAAATGGAGCAAGACTCACGCCCTGGGGAACCGAGGAGATATAGAGGAACCCAGCTCTAGATAAAAGGATGTAAACAACAGATAGCCAGGTCCTAAACAGAAGCCCCAAGAAGGGAGACGGTGGGAGGGAAAGCATACCGGATGACTGAGATCCCCCTTGAAGATCTACTGTTACAGTGAGTTCTTAAGTAACTGTTCTGTCTTCTTTGAGGGTGTCTCAGTCATCAGGTACCACCATAGGAACAAGTACCAAGCAGTGACAGGTAGGAAGAGATAAGCTGGGAGGCCGGAACTCCATAAATTTAAGATACGAGGCATGAAATAATCTGCCCAGACTAGGATCTTCTTCAACTTAAGACAGAAGACCTTGAAAATTGAGCCTGTCAAGGGACTCTATAGGCTTAAGACATGAGTCCTTGCAAGACAGCCCTGCCAAAACCATCACGGGCTCTTGAGGCAATGTCCAGACTGTAATGCTTGGTGAAAGTGTGGCCTGCACTCTAGGTGGCAGCCGCACAAATATTAGTGGCTAAGATCCCTTTGAAACAAGCCACCGAGGTAGCCATGCCTCTGGTGGAATGGGCTTTGACAGCTCCAGGTAACTCCTTGCTGTACTTGTTATAGCAGAACACAATGCAATTTGCCAACCATTTGGATAAACACTGCTTGGAAACTGAGGCGCCCTCTCTACCTGGGGTGAAAGAAACAAACAACTACTTAGACTTTGTGGACTCCTTAGTCCTGAGCAGGTAATATTTCAAAGTTCTGCGCACATCTAACGTATGGAGCAGTGCTTCCTCTGGTTTGGAATGCTTGGGAAAACAGACAGGAAGGTGATTAGCCTGATTGAGTGTAAACTCAGAAACCACCTTAGGAAGAAACTTAGGATTTGTGCACAAAGATAACCTGTCTTTGTGAAAAATCAAATAAGGCTCATCACACCAGAGGTCCTGAAGCTCCAAATTTCATTGAGTGGAAGTAATGGCAACTAAAAAGAGGGCTTTACAAGAGAGACAGAACAAATCACAAGTCGCGATTGGTTCAAACGGAGATAACATTTCCAAAATAAAATTCAAGTCCCAAGCCAGGACAGCAGAATGGACTGGAGGTTTCAGATGCAGGATGCCTATAAGGAAGTGCAGGAGATATCCAGCTGAGCAATAATACGGTCACCCACAGGCTCATGCAAAACCAAAATGGCCAAAAGGTGGACCTTGAGGGAGGAATACTGGAGACCTAAGTCGGGGAAAGAAATCAGGTAGTCCAAGATTTGCTTCACATGACAAGTGAAAGGGTCAAGGGAATGCTGGGCAGCCCAGATGGCAAACCGCTTCCACTTCATGGCATAAGCGGTATACATGGAAGGCTTGCGGATGGCCACTAGCACATCCACCACCCTTTTAGAAACTCCAAACCTGGCCATAGCTACATCCTCAGGAGCCAGGCATGCAGATGGAGGGACATGAGGTTTGGATGGACCAGAGTTCCCCAATCCTGGGACAGCAGATTCCTGAAGAGAGGTAGGGGAACCAGACACTCCTCCGCCAGCTGCTGAAACAGAGGTAACCATATCTGATAGGCCCAGAATGGAGCTACCAGGATGAAGCTGGCTCCCTCCAGTTGCAGCACGAGCAGCACCCTCTGTATTAGTGGAAATGGGAAGTATGCATATAGAAACCTCCCACTCCAAGAGAAGGACAACGTGTCTCACCAGTATACTACAGGCCCTGGATCTAGCGAGCAAAAACTGGGCAGTTTTGCGTTGTGTGGGGACACAAAAAGGTCCAACTCTAGACAACCCCATCTGTCGAATGTATCTTCTGCTACTGATGAGAGAAACTCCTATTTGTGCATGCTGGACCGAGTCCTGCCGAAACTGTCCGCCAAGGTGCTTAGGACACCTGGCATGTGGACTGCAGAGTGTCAGACTGTGCTCCAGTGCCAAATACTACACTCTCATGGCCTCCCTGCAAAGGGGGTAAAAGAGTGAGTTCCACCCTGCTTGCTGATGTAGTAGACGACACTCATATTGTCAGACTGCACCAGCAACTGGCCTGGAGCAACATACCCCTGAAATGCCAGCATGGAATAAAGCACTGCGCTCAGCTCCAAGACACTGATATGCAGGACGGCTTCCTACTGGGACCACTAGCCCTGGGTTTGAAAGGATTCCCGGTGTGTCCCCCAGCCCAGACCTAAAGCATCCACGATCAGGATCTGATGCGGGGAGGAAAGCTGAAAGGGAACCCCTTGAAGAAGGTTTAAGGGGTCCATCCACCACTGCAATGGGGAGGAGACCAGGACTAGATGGCCTAGCTCATCCCGACGCTGGTCCCACTGCACCCTGAGAGTCCACTGAAGGGTATGTATGAGAAGCCTGTCTAGTGGAACAGTGGGAATGGCCACAGCCATTAGGCCTAGGAGCCTGAGGTATAGTCTGGTAGGAATGTACGGTCTCTGACCGGACCCCTCATCTTGAGCAATGAGGCATTCTGCCCTGCTTTGAGGCAAGAAGGCCTTCCCCTGCTCGGAATCCAGGATCACTCCAATGTATTGTAGTCTTTGGGATGGTACTAGAACAGACTTGGGCAGGTTGATCATGATACTCAGAGACTGAAAGAGCTGCAGGATATGCTCCAGAGTCAGCAAAGTACAATTATGTAGGAACTTACTGTAACAGTAGATCTTCAAGAGAGGTTCCTTCAGTAGGTCATCACATACAGGACGGGCGCCACCTGGCGTCGGGCCGCATGGCAGACCTTTCTAGCAATCCATGATGGGGGAATCGCCCACTCGTCACGTGACTGACATCAGCGTGGCTGTACAGAGTGGGCGGTCCCCACGCCCGCCCTCCAGTTCTCACACTGAAGCCAGGAAGAGGCCCGACAGCAGGAGCGAACAGGATTAGGAGTCCCTGTGAGAAATAAAAGAGGGGAAGGAGGGAGGGAAGGAAACATATGACATACTAAAGGAACCTCTCTCGAAGATCTACTGTTATGGTAAGTTCCTATGTAACTGTACTATCTTACTTCGAGAGGGTTCCTTCAGTAGGTCATCACATATAGGACAGAGTCCCAGCAGTCCCTCCAAACAGAGACCGCGAGAAACTAGGGAGAAGGAGGAGAAATAACTTCAACAGAAAAAACTGGAATCCAGAATGGACCCATCTAGGACAGAAGGCCCTGTAACACAGCTAGGCCGAAACCAGCCCTCCGCCTAGCAGCAATGTCCAGACTGTAGTATTTGGTAAAAGTATGGACAGAACTCCAAGTGGCTGCAGCACAGACATCAGCCAGAGAGACATTTCGTAAAGAGGCAGCGGAAGCAGCCATGCCCCTAGTAGAATGACCTCTTATGGTACCCGGCAGAGGTTTTTTATACTTCTAGTAACAATACCTAATATAGTTGCCTAACCATTTGGAAAAACCCTGCTTAGAAACCAGTTTGCCATTCGATCTGGGGGCAAAAGAAACAAAAAGTTGATCACAGCTACGGAATTCTTTAGTCCAGTGAGTGTAGCACCGAAGAGTCAGATATACATCCATGGTATGGAGGAATGCCTCACCTCTATTAGAGGGGGAAGGAAAAGACACAGGAAGCTCTACTGATTGGTTCAGTGTGGCTTCTGACACCACCTTGGGAAGAAACTTGGGGTTCGCCCTAAGGACCGCCCGGTCCTTATGGAAATTAAGATAGGGCTCTTTACAAACCAGAGCGTGAAGCTCTGAAATCCTCCGAGCTGACATTATGGCCACCAGAAACAATGCCTTCCAGGAAAGGAAGCGCAAGTCACAGCTCTTAGCTGGCTCAAAAGGAGGAAGGGTGGCGCTGGACGCCTTACCTCAAGCTACACTAATGACCTGTGTTCAGGAACGAGTACGGGCCATCAGGGGTGGGCAGGGGGGGAGGAGAAGGACTGAGCATCCGAGAGACTGCTCTCCTTCTCCGGGGAGAGGAGACTTCGGTGGTCGGTGCTCCACTGTCCCCTAGCGGCTGCTGGGGGCAGCACGCCGACACTGCAACTAAGGGGAGGAAATGGGGCAGATGCTTGAAGAGGGCACGTACAGAAGCATGCGCACTCTCTCTGCAGGCGGCATTGCACGCCCCACCTCCATACAAGGGACTAAATGGAAAATTAGCCTGGCTACAGGAAGCTGTCCCTGGGGCGCCACCCCCGAGAAGGCACCTCCCTGGCAATGATCCGCTTGGGGTGGGTCGAGTGACGTCGCTCCTCACCACCCTGCCATGAAGGGCAAGTAGTGGGTGCTCAAGAGAGGGGTTTAACCTATGGGGGGTGGCACTGGGGTGACAGCTGAAGGTAGCAGTGCCGCCAGGGTGACGCCAGGGCTCCGGCGAGAAATACCATAATAAAAAAAGGAGGAAGAGTGAGCTTTTCCAAACAAAGTTCAAATCCCAAGGTGGAGTTGGGCTGCTGATGTGGGGGTTTCAGATGGAGGATGCCTTTCAGAATGGTTTTAGAGACTTCCAACTGAGCCACGGGTTTACCATCCACTAGTTCATGGTACGCCGAAATTGCATAAAGGTGGACCTTCAATGAAGAATATGACCGGAGTCTGACAGATGAAGGAGATATTCTATGACTTGAGGGGCAGACCAAGAGAAAGGGTTCCAACCCTTGGTGGTCACCCAAATGGAAAACCGTTTCCACTTCATGGCATAAGTGGCTCGAGTAGAGGGTTTTCTAGCCTCAATAAGTACTTGACCGACCCGGGAGGAGACCCCAAAGTGAGAAATCGCTATGTCTGCAGGAGCCATGCATGAAGGTGCAGACTCCTGAGCCCCGGATGCACTAGCCGACCTTAGTCCTGAGTCAGGAGGTCGTGGGTCAGTGGAACCGGTGGTTCCCTTGAAAGCTGCTGCAACAGCAGAAACCAAATCTGTCTCGGCCAGAGAGGGGTGATGAGGATCATCTTTGCCTTCTCTCACTGAAGCTTGAGGAGGACACTCTGAACATTGAGAAATGGAGGGAAGGCATACAAAAATGTCCCTGTCCAGGATAGAGACAGCATGTCATGCCAGAAAGCACCATGCCCTGGAACGAGTGAGCAAAAACTGGGAAGTTTTGCGTTGTATTGGGAGGCGAAAAGGTCGATTTCCAGACGTGCCAATATGGGAATATGGATTGTGCCACTTACTGATGTAATTCCCACTCGTGAGCTAGGGTCCGAGACCTGCTGAGACTGTCCACCAGGACATTTAGAATGCCTGGCATGTGCACGGCCACAAGAGCCAGATTGTGCTGGACTGCCCAGTTCCACACCCGCATCGCCTCCCTGCACAGGGGGTACAATCGGGGTTCCTCCTTGTTTGTTGAGGTACCAAACTACCGACATGTTGTCCATTTGGACCAGCAGTGATCCCTTGGGAAGGAGGGTCTGGAAAGCCTGTAAGGCACACAAGACTGCCCTCATCTCCAGAACACTGATATGTAATGTTGTCTCCGAGCTGGACCACAGTCCTTGGGCTTGGTGCTCCCCTAGATGTGCTCCCCATCCCATGTTCGAGGCATCTGTGGTTAGTGATGCTGAGGGAGCTGGGTTCCGGAAAGGAAGACCCAAAGAAAGATTGCAGGGATCCCTCCACCAAAGCAATTCCTTCTGAACCGCTGAGGAAACCAATACCGGATGGTTCAGGTCATCCAGGAGTTGGTCCCACTGCACGCGCAAAGACCACTAAGCAACCCTCATGTGGAGCTTCGCTAGGGGAACACTGGTGATGAAGGCCGCCATCAGGCCAAGAAGGCGAAGGATTTTCTGGGTCGGAATGGTCCTGGAAGAAGCGACTCGGGAAGCCTGACGGATTATGGTCTTCACACTGTCTGGAGGGAGGAAGGCTCTGCAATGGACCATATCCAGGACTGCCCCAATGAACTGAAGTGTCTGGAACCGGTTCACGAAGGACTTTGGGATAATGACAGTAATCCCTAGTCTGTTGAAAAGGTCCAAGGTGAAAGAGCGAGCCTCTAGTAAAGAATCCCTGGACAGGGCTGAGACCAGCCAGTCATCCAGGTAAGGGAAAACCGTAATCCCCCTGCGGCATAAGAAAGCTGCAACCACTGCCAGGCACTTGGTAAACACCCGCGGTGCTGACGACAGACCAAAGGGGAGCGTCCAGAATTGAAAGTGTTCCCCCTGGAACTGAAACCACAGGAATCGGCAGTGGCCTACGGAAAATGGGGATATGCAGGTAAGCATCCTGCATGTCCAGAGCGCACAGCCAATGATTCTCCAGAAGGAGTGGGAGGAGGATCTGGAGTGTCAACATCTGAAATTTTTTGTACTCGACAAACTGATTTAGGTTGCTGAAGTCGAGAATGGGTCTGAAGTCCCCCATCTTTATTGGAACCAGGGAAAAAAGGGAATTAAAACCCTCTTTTCCTTTGCAGGAGGGGAACCTGCTCGATTGCCTCCTTGAGCAATAAGCTGTGCACCTCTTCCCGGACGAGAAGAGCCTGATCCCTGGAATAGGAGGATCTTTTTGGTGGAGAATCTGGAAGAAATTCCAGAAACTCTACTGTGTGTCTGATGGACATTAGTTGCAGGACCCATTCGTCGGAGGTTATTGCCCTCCACTCCTGCGAGTGGTGGGTGAACCCCCCCCCAACCTGCTCCTTCTCGAGAGACTGAAGAGGTAGTGGGGGATAACGAGTCAGGAAGTGGCTGGACATTCAGGGGGAGGGCCCCCTGTTCATCTCTGGTTCTTGGAGGCTGGAGGAATAACTGAACCCATGGACTTGCGTGTGCCCTGGTGTCGAGCCATGGCTTGCTTCCTCTGTCTCCAGGTCCTTTTCTGAAAGTGCTGCTGTTGTTGGTTGCCCAATTGGTACATGGACCTCACTTGACCTGACGGTGAGACCTCTGTCCTGTAGGTCAGTGATGATGTCCTTGGTGTCCCCTCCAAAGAGTACCGAGCCCCTAAAGGGGGCATCTTGAATCGCTGACTGAAGTTCGTTAGCAAGTCCAGAAAGGCGAAGCCAGGAGTGCCGTCTAAGGGCAACGGCAGTTGCCGAGGTGCGAGCCATGGAATCGACTGAGTTGTATGTAGCTCGCAAGGCATGTCTACACGAAAAGCGGGTGAGACGAAGATCCTTGGCAAGCTCCTCCTTCAAGCTCAAGGGTTCCATGGATTGGACCTGAGCTTCCAGCCTGGCCAAGGTAACTTTTTGGTGGAACACCACGTGGGCCACATAACTGAGGAACCGAAGGGCGCAAGAGGCCGAAACATAAACTTTTCTTGTGAACTGGTCCATCTGCCTCGACTCTTTGTCCAGAGGAGAAGTGCTCATGTGCTTGGGTGCAGCGGAGCAGTTTTGAGTAGCGGAGATGACCACAGAGTCAGCCTTAGGGTGTGCCTTAAGAAAAGGGGCATCCTTCGGCACCCGGTAAAGTCTGTTTGCCCACTTGGGGACAGCCAGGAGGTAGTGAGGCATCTGCCAGACTGTAGAGGTGAGGTTCTGATGAGGTTCAATCCATGGAGAAATGGGGACCCGAGACAGAGACTCTAGGTCCAGGTGCTCGACTAGTCTCTGTCTCATGGAGTCTTGTTCCTCTGAATCCCAGTCAAAGAAATCCTTCATAGACCTCAGAAGGTCCAAAAAGACAAGATCCTCTGTGGGGGGACTTAGGGGAAACCTTGCCTGACGGACCCTCGGGCTCCTCCAGGACATCCTCCGCCGACTCGTCGGTGCCCTCATCATCATCGTCGTCGTCTGCCCTTTCGTCATGATGGTGACGGACATCTGGAAGTGTAATGTCCTGATGAGCTTTCCCTGAGACATGCACTGTGGTTATGAAAGAACTGCTCGGGGACGTAGACCTTGGGAGACTGTGGTAGCGGGAGTCTCGTCTCCAGGACAGACACCAACTCTGAATGCGCCCCCCTGCCACCAAGACTGGATGAGAGTCTTAAAGTCCAGCACAGCCAGGGGCGGTGGAGGGGGTGGAGGAGGAGGTTGGGGCTGAGGGGGTGGAGGAGGTATGACTGGTGGGGGGAAGGGGTAGTGGTAACCCTGGTACCCCTGGTAATGGTATGGGTGGAACCTAGGGTAGCACTGCTCATATGAATTCAAGTCTGGAGGGAGAACAGCCGGGAAATGGTCCCCAAGATACCCGATAGGGTAGCGTGGGACAGTCTGGGGTCGTGTGTAAATCCCCATCGTCAGGTCTGATGGTGGGGGTACCCACGTTGGACCTGCAGTAGTGCAGATAGGCTGTGGATCTGGTGTTGGGATAGCCATCATCAGGGGGACCAACGTTGGGATCGGCACCACCCGATCTGGCACTGGAAAGGGATCCAGTGTCGGAAGGGCCGGTTTCGGAGCCAGACGAAGAGGGTATGACAGCGGGACTAGGTCTGGCGTCAGAGCCAACGGTTGAGGCCAACCGCTGGGCCCTGGCTGAGGAACAGTCATTGTAAAATCCGGCATCGGAATAGGGTTCGACGGGTCCAATTGTGGGATTGGGGTCGGTGCTGGCTTGAAAGGAATCCCATCAGAGGGAGGAGGACAGGCCTCCACTGGACCGTCAGACGGCCGAGGAGAAGCCTCTTTCTCTGTGACCCCGTCAGCAGAGCACGGGACGGACCCTGAGGCCTCGACGACATCGAGGGGTTCTGCGCTGTCCTCGCCTGAAGTACCCATCGATAAAGGGGAGGATACAGGCGAAGGAAGAGGGGAGAGAGGGGCCTCCTCCCCCTGGTTCTGCCGGTTGTTGGGTGAGGTGCCGCTAGGCCCCAAAGGGGCGAACCATGCCCAAGTGGCCGTCAGGGACGGGCATCTTATCAGGCGGCGGTGGGCTGGTGGGGGAAAAGCCCCCGGCCGACTTATTGACGGGTGCCGGGCGGGTCCACGAAGGTTGAGGAGCTGTCTTACTGGTGGCTGCGCAGTCCCCAGAGGAGCTGGGGGTCAACTTAGCGGCCATTGCGGTACGGTCGTCAGAGGGGTTGATGACCGACTGATCCATGGAGGATATACCAGACTTACCGTCCGACTTCTTGGGCGGTGGCTGGGCCTTGGTCATCGAGGGCCGTGTGGCCTCTTCCACGGAGTGCTCCCACTCCAGAGACTTCTCTTTGTGGTGTTTCTTTGAAGAAGACGATTTTTCAGAAGAGAACTCCCCCATATGGTCCATCTGCTTCACAAGCGATGCTAAGTGGGTCTTTAAAAGGTGGGCCTCCAAAGCCTGCTGTCTCCGCTTCTTGGTGGCCTGGTTGAAAGTTTGGCACTCCAAGCAGGAGGTAACAGGGTGGTCTGGGCCCAGACAGATGACACACTTAAGGTGACCGTCCTTATTCAGGATCTGCGTGCCACAGGCTGAGCACTTCTTCTTAGGTGAAGACATCAAGTTAGCAAGTACTAAAGACGAGAGATTTAGGGCGGAGGAAAAAATTCTGACGCAAGAACTTTACATGACGATTGCTGTACGGAAGTCTGCAATGCGACTGACACAAGGCGACAGAGGGAAAAGAATGGAGGGCAGGCGTGGAGATCGCCACTGTTACAGCCACCTTGGCGTCAGTCATGTGACGTCGGTGGTGGTCCCAAATCGAGGATTGCTAAAAAGTCTGCCGTGCGGCCAGACGCCAGGCCTATATGTGATGACCTACTGAAGAAACCCTCTTGAAGTAAAATCAGCTCTTCCTTGGACAGGACCTTGAGAAGCCAGTCATCCAGGTAAGAAAAGATGTACAGACCCTCCCTTCTGAGGGCTGCTGCGTCCACTGCTAAGCACTTGGTACAGACATGTGGTGCAGAAGATAAGCCCAAGGGAATACTTTTAATTGGTAATGCTCTCCCTGAAAGGCAAAGTGGAGAAACCTCCCATGAGGAGGACAAAACGCAATGTGTAGGTAGGCGTCCTGCATATCCAGGGAGCACAGCCAGTCCACTGTTTTGAGGAGGGGCCAAAGGCCTGGCAAAGTTACCATCAGGAACTTTCTGTACTGGACAAAGAGATTGAGGTACATTATATCTAAAATAGGTCTCAGATCTCCCATCTTCTTGGGAACCAGGAAG
Source organism: Neoceratodus forsteri (assembly GCA_016271365.2). Taxonomy (NCBI): domain Eukaryota; kingdom Metazoa; phylum Chordata; order Ceratodontiformes; family Ceratodontidae; genus Neoceratodus; species Neoceratodus forsteri. Next base: position 704,883,472 of record CM057459.1, on the reverse strand, counting down.
AATCTGGAATAGTACCCCTGGTTTGTCTGTCGCTTTGGCACCTATTCTACTGCCTGCTTGCACAGAAGAGTCCGTACCTCCTCCCAGAGAATGGGCAGATGAGCTGGGAGTAATCTGCGGGTGGCAGAGGGGTGTCTGGAGGTTGCTGAATGAGCTCCAGTGTGTGACAGCTCTCTATGATCTGCAGGATCCAAGCATCTGATGTTATAGTTCTCCACTGATTCAAACGGAGGGAGAACGGACCTCCAACCACCACCTACTGGGCTTGGGCCGGGGGGGGGGTCTGGCAAGGAGTCAAGCTGAGGCAGGTCCAGCTGTGGAAGCGGGATCCTCAGTTCTGGGATGCTTGACTGCTGCTTCAGACTGGGAGTGGGCAGGCAGGGAGGACAGGGCTCTGCACCTTCGCTGGGGGCAAGAGCCTGAGCCTGGTCTGCCTACGAAAAGCAGAATGCCCCCTACCACACTGCTGAGTGTGGTAGAGGGAATGAACACACTTGAGAGCCGTGCCTGAGGCCTGCAGATCATTAATAAGGTCCTGGACATCTGGACCGAAAAGTCTGGTGCCACTAAAAGGAGCATTAAGCACCTTGGTTTGCACATCAGCTGCAAACCCAGAGCCAAGAGGGCCTACAGAAGCATATGCCAGCGGTGGCTGCTCTGGCAACTGTATCTGACAAATCATAAATGGCTTTAAGGGGATGCTTACCAACATTCTCAGTCTTCTGGAATCACTGGAGGAGCCCCTGCTTCTGGGCACTATCATGAAGGGCTTGGGCAGCAGCCTTGCCCTTCCTTGGGTTGGTGTTCACGAATTTCACCATGTGAGACAGACAGTTGGCAATCCTCAGGCCTAGGGTAGAGGAAGCATACGCCCTCTTGCCCCAAAGATCAATCCTTCAGGACTCTTTGTCCAGGGGCAGGGAACTAAGGTGCCTGAGTGCCTTAGACCGATCGTATGCTGCCTTAGTGACCACTGAGTCAGTTTCAGCTTGGGCAGCAAAGTAAGGAAGGCCTGAAGAGAAATTGTAGAGCTTGTCAGCTCTATGGGGCATAGCTGGCACCATGTCAGGTCTACGCCAGGCTGTTGTGGTAGCATTTTTAAAAGCTGGAAGCATGGGAGGAATAATTTTAGGTGGAGATTCTGGAATCTCAAGAAAGTCCACCAGATCCCTTCTGGTAGCATCCTCTTCCTCTTCTGTCTGAAACCCCATGCTGCACGAGAGTTGCTTCATAATGCTAAAGAAGAAAGCATCCTCAAGTGGAGACCGGGAGGTGTGCTTGACAGATTTTTTACTGACCGGAGAGGCAGTAGACTTGTCAGAAGTATAGTACTGGTCCCCTTCCTACTCTACTTCCTCTGGAAGTATGAAGTCAGGATGGTACTCCTCCTCCTCGATGCTGACCTCTTCTTCTGGGTCTGGAGTCAGCTACGCCACCAATGGCCCTCAGGCAGGCTCCCAGCGTCGATGACAAAGGCCTTGTAAAGGCAGCAAACTGCTGCGCTATAACATTGGTAAAACGAATGAGAACCTTGTTCAGGTCCATCATCAACAGAGGAGGAGTTGATGGCACTGAGGTGATGAAGCAGTCTACGTGCCTGATGAGCCTACATCGTTCGGGGGGAGAAGGGACAGGTCTCGAAGGAGTAGTCATCGACGACGAGCCCATCATCGATGGAAGAGAGGCTGATGACCCAGAGAACGATGGCCAAGCACCCTGAGAGTCAGGCGGCGCAGCTGTCAGTAAGGGTCTGGAGTGAATCAGGAGCTGGACAGCAGGTCTCTTTGTCTGGGTCACAGCCAACGAGGAGGAGACCCCCCCCAAAGGACAGTCTGATGGGGAACGGGATGGCCACTGGGGGGAGCGGTCATGATCCCGGTCTTTCCTGTGACTTTTCCCAGAGGGCTTGTCTTTGACCTGGGAGGCCTTGGAGCTCTAGGACCCAGAGGGCAACTGGGAGGCTGGTGCCCTGGAGGACACTGGTTCGGAGCTGGCTACCCCTTGTTCCATGAAGGTTTTCAGAGCTTTCCTTCGTTGCCTGAGGGTGGTGTGGCTGAACTGTTGGCAGAGCTCACAATCTGAGGTGTTGTGATCAGGCCCAAGACAGCAAACACACATGGAGTGCTCGTCATTGGAGGCAATCTTCTTTCCACTGTGGCAGCGACAGAAGAGAGATTCAGATGGTTTAACTCGCGACATAAAAGAAAAACAAGAAAATAAATCTCTAAGAGATATGTGAGGGTTGATAAAGGGCCATAAACTGAAAAAAAGGCAGGTACACTACAATGGCTCTTCCAGAGACTATGCTTGCAAGTCAACGGCGGAAAGAACTGAGGAGGGGGCGAGGCCACCTACACCTATATAGGGTTGGTGACGTCGGCTGATGTCGATGGCATGGGCAGCCCCAGTTGTACTGCAGAAAATCTTCCGTGTGGATTCCCATTCACTGATGGTGAAGTTCCTATGGTGGTACCTGATGACTGATACACCCACAAAGAAGAATTAAAGAATCTTAGCCATTACGGCTGCAATGCACCAATGTTTTTTTTTTTTTTAGCCACATGTGAACTGGATTAGCCACTATATGAGGCCTGAAAATAGTCATTGTTATGGCTAGTGCACCTACCCAGTTAACAAAAACTAAATGAATAAATAAACTGAAGAGTAAGAATTCATAACAGCCAAATTCTGGTCCCAGTCCCTGCCCACATCTCCCCACCTTTGCACGCCCTTAGAAATACTATCTCCCGTTCCTTGAGCACCCCACATATGATCACAAATTCAGGGCAAGCAGCATTCTCATGTCGCATGCCCAACTGCAGAATTCTCTCCCACTGGCCATTCTGCAAGCCAGATATGCTAACCAACTCAACTCCCTCCTCAAAGCCCATTTCTGCTCCTCATGTACATGCACCTAGACTACATTCTCCCAACCATGGCTAGTCAAGAGTCCCTAGTCAGCACCGATAGTCGCCACTTGTCAGTGTGTAGCTAGCTCTAGCGATATGCTGCAAATCTGGCTGTCTCACTCCACCTTGCTAATCCTAATCCACCCTTTGTGCATGTTATGGTATGGATTAATTTCCTGATTATCTCTGTACCCAAAGTCTTGCTGCTGTATTTACAAACTGCTGTTCTATACTCTGTGTTTCTCCAAATACCCATTTCGACAATGTATAGGATGTCTTTATCAAATCTCATCTGTTATTCCTGTACTCAATATGTCCTGTACTTATGCATTGCTGATTGTACCTATATATTATTGTTGTATTTAAACTCTGTGTTGACTCCCTTGCGCCCCACTCCCCAGGTCACGTCTGGAATCGAGCAGTAGTCCACTCAGTATGCTCACCTGGTAAACCTTTTAAATAAATAAATGCCCAAATGCCTTAGCCAAAGTTGCGACTGGGAACATAAAACGTTAGCCAAATTCAACTGACTATAGCGACTGGCGACACTGGTGATCCTTAGTGTACAGACAAGCAGAAAAAAAGTCACCAATACCAGGCACATCAGTCTTCAGTATTTCAGTATTTACAGCAGTGCAGTGAAAAGTAAAAACATATTCACATTATCCAACACCACATTCAGGAATCACCAACAGCTAAGAGCCCCGACCAGTTTTGAGCGTGTACTCTTCCTCAGGGAGCCCAATCCCATGCAAGACTGTACTTTTATACTTGCACCTCTTCAAGAGACAGTACAATTATCCACAATACAGAGTACAAATAATCCCACAGTTCGCCAAGAACCAAAACAGTAAAAACATGTGAAACTATTGGGAGGTTACAGACCTACAACAAAAATGTGACCTGGTACAATAGCGAGTGACACATCTTTCTCTAACTGATCCTTAGTGTACACCCAGCTAATACCTCCCCAAAACTTTCTAAAACAATTTCTTACAGCCATCTTAGTACAGAGAAACACCTACCACCTCCCAGTCGCCACCAGCTTTATAAGTTATATCATACCAAGGCACATCAATCTGCAACCAGAACCCCTTACAAACACACCTTTTAAAAAAAAAAATGTTCTTACCTTCCTGACATGCTCCTAGGCAGGTTAGGAAGAATCCCACTGATCAGGATAATGAAACAACCACTCGGACAAGTAAAAGTACTTTTTGGGCCACCTGCAGGACAACCAGGCACTACCTACATACTTAATGCACCCCATCCCGGCACAAACAATATGCCTTGCGGTGCACATGCTCAGATGTTCCAGGATGCAAGGAGCATGACTGTATATGCGCACGCATCCAAAATTAATTGTCCCACAACATATGCTAGGAGTCAGGTGATCCTGGAAGGACTGCAGAGTGGATTCCTGACTCAGGGCATCACTGAACCAACAAGAGCTGAGGCAATTCTTGATCTGGTGCTCACCAATGGGGAGCATGTACAGGAAATAATGGTCAGGAAGCCACTGGGTGGAAGTGACCATTGCACTGAGTGGTTCCAGTTGGATACGGGCAGGGAAAGCATCCCGACTAAGACTAAAATCTTGGATTTCAGGAGAGCGGACTTCAGGAAAATGGGCGAAATGCTAAGGAGCCATCTGGCAGGCATCAAAGCAGATATGGGGGGTGGACCAAAGGTGGTCCATCATTAAGGAAGGAATACTGGTTGCCTCAGATGAGTACGTTAGGCTCAGAGGTAAGAACACAAGGGCCAAAGCGTCCATCTCGTTCAGTTCTGGGGTTGCCCACGCAGTAAGGGAAAAGAGGTTGGCCCACAGAAAATTCAGGAAGACTAAAAGAGAGGTGGATAGGGAAAATTACTTGAGGTTGGCTAGTGAGGCAAGTAAGGAAGTCCGGGTGAGCAAAGGCACAGAAGGAGTTGCAGATAGCTAAAGGAATTAAGAAAGAGGAGAAGGCTTTCTTTCGCTATATAAGTGAGAAAAGGGACAAGAAGTAAGGGATTGTTAGGCTTAAGAAAGGGTTGGAGTGGGTGGAGGATAATGGAGGAAAAGCAGAGATAATAAACGAATATTTCTGTTCCATCTTCACCAGGGAGAAGGATGGACCAGTGCCTTCAGGAAAGAAGAGAGGAGCAGGGAGGGAGGGGAACACAGATGTAGTGATAGCGAAGGACAGAGTGAGGGAGGGGCTGCTGGTATTGAAGGTGGACAAATCACCAGGCCTGGACAGAATACATCGGAAGGGTACTAAAGGAACTGGCTGAGGAGCTGGCAGGGCCACTGGCAGACCTATTTAATAGTTCACTAGAGTCAGGCGTGGTACCACAGGACAGGAAAACAGCACATGTAGTGCCCCTCCACAAAAGCGGTCCTAAGGACGACCCAGGGAATTACAGATCAGTCAGTCTGACCTCTATTATGCGCAAGCTCATGAAGACCATACTAAAGGAAAGGTTGGTGGAACATCTAGAGGAGCATGGTCTCCAGAATGCGAGGCAGCATGGGTTCATGGGGGGAGATCATGTCAAACGAAATCTGATTTACTACTTTGACTGAGTCACTAATACAATAGACAGGAACCAAGAGGTAGACATCCTCCATCTTGATTTCAGTAAGGTTTTTGACTCTGTGCCCCACAAAAGGTTGATCAGGAAGTTGGTGGATCTTGGGCTTTGGGAAAGATGGCCAGATGGGTGGAAAAGTGGTTGAGGGACAGAACCCAGAGAGCGGCTGTTGGGGGAAGAGTTATCTGGTACCAGAGCAGTAACCAGTGGGGTCCCAGATGGCTCTGTGCTGGGGTCGGTGTGGGGATGGCATTAAGGGCAAAATGTGCCTATTCGCAGAATACACCAAACTCTGCGGGAGATTGGACACAGCTGAAGGGATACAAGACCTACAGGAAGATCTGGAAAAGCTGGGGAGGTGGTCGAGGATCTGTCAGCTTGCCTTCAATGCCAAGAAATGCAAAGTTATGCATACTGGAGCCAAAAATCCCAGGACAGAGTACTACCTGGGTGAAGTCTGAGTATCTACATCAGAGAAGGAGGAGGAGGAGGAGAAGGACCTGGGACTAATGATCACTAGTGACCTGAAGCACTCCATGCACTGCAAGACAGCAGCAGCAAAGGCAAACAAGATGCTGGGATGCATATCTAAGGGGATCAGTAGTAGGAGAGGAGGTTATACTGCCCTTGTACAGGTCACTGGTAACACCGCATCTAGAGTATGGAGTTCAGTATTGGTGCTCACACCTCAAAAAGGACATTAACCTGCTGGAGAGATGATAGTGGGTCAGCAGGGTAAGGCATATGAGGAGAGGTTGAAGGCACTGAACATGTACTCCCTGGAAAACAGGAGCGAGAGAGAGTGGACATGAGTGGTACCTTCAAGTACTTGAAAGGGATAAATGTTGATAAGGAGAGTCTTGTTAAGCTGAGTGGCAACCAATACACTAGGGGGCAAAGTCGTAAGCTGGAGGGTGGGAGGTTTAGGAGGGAGGTCAGGAAGCACTTCTTCACAGAGAGGGTGGTGGACACTTGGAATGCACTACCGGGAGAGGTAATCTCATTGAAGACAGTGGGCAGCTTTAAGAGAGGCTGGAATAGGCATAGGGGAAAGTAAGGATCATGGGTAGGGAGGACAGGAGGAGTGGGGAGGGAGGGCAGGGACATTAGCTCAAGCAGTGGACCCTGCAATATGAGCACACTTGATAGACCAAACGGCCTTCTTCTGATGACTTCTTCATATGTTCGTACAGCGATGTCAACTGTGTCATACCAGGAGGCAGAGCTGACAGATGAAACAATGAGCAGGGCCAGTGAACAGACCAGCAGGATCGAGGAAGGGGAGCTACACTGGGATACAGCAATGTTTCGGCCCCCTCTCTATGACAAGTTGACAACACATCATATGTGCACTCTGCAACAGATGACCCCACTGGAGGACCCAGCAATGCTGCAGGCGACCTTTGTGCAGATGTTCCAACACTTCTTGTCTGCCACCTGCACCACTGAACAGCAGCACACACTGCTGCCGAATGCTGCATGACGTAGCATGTGTAAACATGCCTTTAGGTGTGTGTGTGTGTGTGTGTGTGTGTGTGTGTGTGTGTGTGTGTGTGTGTGTGTGTGTATACATACATACACACACACACACGCATTACCTTGGTGCCTGTATGTGTATATACTGTATATGCTAATAATCCAGCGTGGGAGAGTCAGAGGCTGAGTACAGGGGGCCCGCCCAGCTGTCAGAGAGGAATTCAAGCAAAGCAGCAATCAGTAAAACTAAATAAAAAAATGATCTGTAAGGGCTAGATATCATCAGCACCATTCTAGAATAGGACATACAACTACAGAGGCAGAACACGGGGTGGGGGTAGGGGTCTGGGGTCTGAGCAGGGCAGCTCTCGGATGAAGCACAATTCCGTTAAAAAAAAATCTTTAAAATACATTGGACAACCTTATTTTCTTGTTTGACAAACTAAAATGATGTCCAGGTTGTCCATGAGCATGTAACCAGAACACATTTCCCCCAGCCCAGCCTGCTCCTAGGATAGATCATTTGTGAGTAGCGCAAACAGGCCCATCAAACCCTTATTCTTTATGCAGAGCCAGCCGTTCAGGATGCAGGTGCTTCTTCGAAGTGCATCCCACAGGATGAATAATTTCCTGCAACTCAAGTTGTAGTAATAGGTTTTCCGCAATTTGGCACTTTTTCCTCTGCAAACACAGTAACATTCGTGGCTAAGAATGCTGTAGTTTGTTACTTTTTACCACACGTGCACACTCAAGGATTCTCACAAGTTTTCCAGGGCCCCCCATTTTTATTTCGACAGGGACTGCAGGTCCTTCAAAATGAAAAACTGTTCAAAAAGCAATGTAGCCTGCTATATTTGTACAGCCCCCAAAAAAAACAAGGAGGTTTTTTTTAGAAGCCAACAGGGTAGCCAAGCTGCCATTTTCTGGGAGAATTATATATCAAACTGTTTTAGAGGCTGTGTGGTTTAGTGGTTAACGCACCAGCTTGGGACCCAGGAGATTCAGGCTCAAACCCTGCCAGAGCCAGGTGCACACTGCATGACTTTAGGCAAGTCACTAAACTTTCCAATGCTTCGCTCCACCCAGCTCTAGAAAAAGGGAGGAGCACAGCGCCAATGGAAATGAGCTGCTGCATCTCAGCTGGGCTATTCTGGGTAAATAAACTGTAAAAAAAATAAATTAAAAAAAAAAAAAAGATGAACTTTAGATGTCACAGTATCCGTCTGGGTGAAAAATCAACCATAAAAATATTACATTATGTTCATAATTCAAGATTGATTTAATTTTTTTGTTTGTTCCAGACTAAATATCTTACATTATCTAACCATTTAACAGAAACTGAAAAAAATGCATGCTTGGTTTTGTTTCATTTGTGTGGTATGAATATATTTTTTCAAATGTCCAAAGTTGTGCCCGTTACATCAGATAGGCTTTTTATGTATGCCTTAAAGGTTTGAATCAAAAATATAAAATTCTGTATTTTTCGATTTCTTTTTATACTTAATTTGTTTTAAATTTCCATAACAATACAGAATTGACAAATTACATTCTCATACGTAGAATGTCTCGAAGAAAACAAAAAAGGATAATGAGAATTACACTACAGGCAACTACTCACACCCAGATACAATTCTCACTTGGATATAAATAGTACAATATTAAGAAAGGTCAGCCCCCTTGTAGGAGCTGGGGAAACAGTTGGGAAGATCCCCCAATTAATAACACAATACCATAATGTAGTTGCATGGAACGTTACATACAAAACCCCAACAAAATCTACCCCATGCACCCCTTTAACCCTGATTCTGGTGGGATAGTCATAGCAATAGAACACTATTACGCTACCTACAATAGTAAAGTACAATTACGTAAGAACTTACTGTAACAGTAGATCTTTGACAGGAGCTCTTGCAGCAGGTAACACCATTAGGACTGAAGCTGTCGGGCATCAGGACCCCACAGAAAACTCGTAGCTAGCAGTCTGAGGTAGGGGACCGCCCCCGTCTGCTCCACCTGACGTCATACATGGTATAAAGAGGGCGGTCCCCTGGTGCCACCTCAGTTCTCCCGCCGGAGACCCGGCTAAAAATAAAGTTGGAGAACCAGGCAGAAATTCCTCACCATGGTCTGATGACAAGGTACCCCATGAAAAACTATCCTGGGGGATGGAGGGTGGGAAAGCCACCTGCTGCAAAAGCTCCTCTCGAACATCTACTGTTACGGTAGGTTCTTACATAACTGTACTATCTGTCTTCGAGGGTGGAGCTCTTGCAGCAGGTAATACCATTAGGACTGAGTCCCAAGCAGTACCCAAAGATAGGCCCAGGTTTGATAGGGTGATGGGAATTATGCTGAAAAGGCTGATGAAGGCTCACTCCTCCCATCAGCCTACCACTAAGCACCTGCGAGCATTAATCCTGGTACCCTTTTGTCCAAAGTCTACTGACTAACCACTAAGCTGATGAACCAGGCCAACATCCACCTCTACTTTCAAACTCTTAACCCTTCCTCCCTCCTTCTCTGAATTAAAAAAAAAACTTTCTACACTCTGTCCCTGAGCTGTGCTCAAACCCAGTACCCTTGTAGTCAGAGTCAGCAGCTCTGCCTCTGGACCACATTGCCTACCTATTTATTCCTACTTTCTAAGCCTTTTAATCCTCATTCTCACGCTTTCGCCCCAAAATATAAGTTTACCACTTCTCTCTTGCTGCCTTTGCAGGCTTTGAACCCTGCACCCTCACTTTCAAAGTCAGCAGTCCCACCACTCAGCTAGCACACCTGTCTATTATTACTGCAGGATTTCAAAACTCTCAAACGCCTAAGCCTCAGACACTGCTAAAGTGTTATCTGAGTGCTTCAGCGGACCTTGAACCAACTCCTTGCTGCTACAGCCACTGGCTGGGCTCCTTCCTGCTACCCTGGTCAAGACTTGAACCTACTACCCTGTGCATTTCAGGCACCAACCCTGCCACAACACCATAGCAGCAACTAGGCTTAGAAGTGACCTTTCACTACTATCTCCTCTATCATCCTAGTACCCCATTAGTTCTTCCCTTCCTCCCCACCCTACCAACTATGCATGTGCACCCCTGCTCGCCAGCCTCTCTCTTCTCCTCCTCCTCCTTCTTTGCCTTCCACCAACCCTATTGTCCTATTAACCCTCAGCTCTCTATTCCAGTGTTCCTACCTACCCTCCTGTCTTCCCCTCCTCCTCTACCACTGCTCCTCCCACTCCTCCTCCTCCACACACCCCATATGCTCCTCTCCACCTCACCCCCATCCAAACATTACCTTTCCTCCCCCAGCTCCCTTGCTTCTGATCACACAAGCCTTCTCTGCCTGTGCTGCACTACCCACCCCTGTCTCTACTAAACCCCTTCCTCATCCTATCACTCCCGGCGAACTCTCCATCTGGCACCCTCTGACCAGAGCACTTCTCCTCCTTCTACTCCTAACAGGAACATACATCCCAACCCAGGCCCTGCCCCTCCCACCCAGCCACCCAGCCCATTGGTCTTCAAGTAGCCTCCATGAACATATGCAGCCTGCTGAAGAAATCTGACACCCTACAGTGCTGGGCCTTGGCTCATCAACCAGACATCATAGCCCTGGTTGAAACAGCATGTCCAACCACCCCTGACTCATTTGTTTCCTCCCAGGCTATACCTTATACCGAGGACCGAGTAGGCAAACGAGGGGTGGCTGTGCAATCTACACTAGGGATACAATACTTTGACACGCACTCCCCACCCCTGCCCTTGTAAATGGGGCCCAGGCTCTTACCTCAAACTCACCCGGACCCCTCTAGGAGCCCTCTATCTCACCACAGCTTCGTCTCCAAAGAACCAGCACCGGCCCTGGTATCTTTAACGGACTACCTGGCAACCCTCCACCATAAGGCGGAGCAAATCCTAGTTGGGGACCTTAATGTAAATTGGCTCAGTACCTCCTCATCTGCGATCAGAGACTCATTTGCCGCCCAAGACCTGGCGCAACTCGTCACTCCAGCCCCACAAGGAATAAACCCTAAGAGAGGTACCAGCACCCTTCTGGATGTTATTATAACTAACCACTCCATAAAATCCAAAACATCCAGGTCCTCCCAGACTCCCTAAGTGACCACTCTCCTATCCTATTTTGTTGGGCTGTCTCCAATCCCAAACCCAAAGCCCAGACCACCCTCCGCAGGCGCCTCCACCCTGGTGGGCTGAAAAAACAAAGTATTCCTCACCCAGATAAACTGGTTCCCCATTCATCTTGCTATTGACATTGACACCGCCCTCGCCTTCTTCATTCACACCTTCAACATGGCCTGTGATCTCTCTGCGCCCCTCACCAAAATCCGGTCCAAAACACAGAACGCACCCTGGGTTAGCCCAGCCCTTCTACAATTACTAAGGAATCGGGATAACCTCTGGCACCTCGCCACTGAAACGGGTCGTCTGTCTGATAGGCAGGCTTACAATGCAGCCGGAATAAGTGCTCATGGGCCATCAGGAGAAGCCAAGGCCGACCATTACCAGGCCTCCCTTACCTCCTCCTGGGGCTCAGCCGGACTTTCTGGATAATATTACAACTTAACAGAAAAGCTCGCCTCCTGCCCCATCCCAGCTCACTAGAAATGGTACTACCACCACCGAGCCTGCCACCATAGCTAACTGGTTCAACACCGCTTTCACTGACCTTAGCTCAGTCCTCCCTAGTAATTTCTTTGATCCTCCCCCCAACCAACGTCCCCCTATCCTCCAGCGCCCAGCTTCCACCTGCGCAAGATTTCCACCCGGAAGCCAGACCCATCCTAGTCAAAGCTTTGAATGGCAACAGTCCGGCAATGACTCACTGGACCCCAGTATCCTCAGGCTGGTGCTAGATGAAGTCCTTGCCCCACTCACCAGCCTAATTAACCAGTCACTCTGCCTGGGACAATTTCCTAGCGTGGAAAACAGCCATTATCACACCAATTCACAAAGGGGGCGACCGGCTAATCTCCATCCTCCCCCCCATCTCTAAAGCCCTGGAGAAAGTGGTGGCCATTCAAATCACTGATTATCTGGCTAAGCATAACATTCTATGCCCAGAGCAACACGGCTTCCGTGCTGGTCACAGTACCAGCACTGCCCTAATTGAATTCTCCAACTTCCTACACTCCTCCTTGATACCAGCTCCCTAGCTGGTGCAGTGTTCATAGACCTTCAAAGGCCTTGGCACCGTCTCCCATCCACTTCTGCTGAATGCACTCTGCCACACCGGTCTCGGCTGGCCCCTTAGCATGGTGCACAAGCTATCTTGACGCTCGATCGCAGTGTGTAAAAATCAATAGCACACTCTCAGATACTGTCCCATTCACTCTGGGGTCCCAGGCTCCATCCTGGGCCCCCTTCTCTCTCCTATCTGAACACCCTGCCCAGGGCTTGCCCTGGCAAATTCTACTGTATGCAGATGAGCTGTCCTTTGCCACCCACCGCAATCCCGTCTCCTCAGGACACCCTACAGCAGTCTTTCAACAGTGCCGAAGCCTGGTTTAAGGAGCGCAGACTCGTCATCAATCTTAAAGACCAAAGCTATGCTCTTTTCCCACCCCCAGAACAAAGCTAGCAACCACCACTCTATATCCTTCCAGTACCAATCAGCCACTGGAACAAGTCTGTTCCTACAAATACCTTAGAGTTACCTTGACTCAGCCTACATTTCACAACCACATCGATGCCTAACATCCGCCACTAACATCATACGGGCTAGGCATTCTTTTCCGCCATAGAACCTGCCTTCCCCCAAATGCTCTCCGGCTCGCTGTTACATCATCCGTTGTGTCCCTTGTAGACTATGGCCTACCAGTGTATGGTGCTGCGACACCACTGCACTCAAAAAAATTCACTTAACCCTGAACAAAGCCTGCAGATTGATTACTGGTGCCCCCAGGCTCACTCACACCTGTCAGCTGTATGTTGAGGCCAAATTGCTTACCCTGGATGAACGGCTCCAATACCAAACCTGTCTCCTCACAAAAAACCTCCTAAGGCTCTCCCGAGTAGATGGCATCCATCCACTAGAGCCCTCCCACTATTGCAACACGGTCTTCCAACAGACCACTCTAATGGTCCCCAGATCAAGAACCAGCCGTGGTCAGAGGTCCTTCTGCTGAGAGCCCCAACCCGGTTTAACTCTCTCCTGCCCCCATCTCCAACGCCTCCACCATCTCTAAGTTCAAACCACCTCTTGAAACCACATCATCAACACTCGTAACTGCTCCTGTCTCTGAAAGTTGCCTCCACTTCTACTTCTCTTGACAACGCCTCCGGTGACTCTCACCTAGCCATCCCGCCACCACTTCCTGTACACCACGCTTATATGTTTAACCTGGCCAGTACCAGCTGTTTCAGTGTTTACCTACTAGATTGCTCACTATTGATACCGTATGTGTTAACCTGTTCTCCAACTTACATGTACCCTGTAACCCAAATGTATTTGTCTGACCACAACGTGACGTGGCGCCTCTGTTGAACGCCTATTGTTTTGCAAACCTACGCTATGTAACCAAAAACACAATGTATGTCTTTATGTGACAAAGTACCTTTGGAAACGAGCCTCTGGCTCAAAGGTTGTAAACTGATTTTACAAATAAATAAATAAAAAAAATAAGAGCATCTATGAGAAAAGGCCTTGCAGGACTGCTAGTCCGAAACCTGCTCTCCTACTGGATGTGATGTCCAGGCTGTAGTACCTGATAAAAGTGTGGACGAAAGACCATGTGGCAGCAGCACAAATATCGGCTGAAGTCAAAGAGACGTTCTTGAGGGCCACAAAAGAAGATGCCACCGCTCTGGTGGAATGGCCCCCTAATAGCACCCGGAAGTGGTCTGTCGTGGTGCTGATAACAGAACGAGATGCACTGTGCTAACCAACAGGTTAGTGTCTGTTTAGAAACAGGAGCTCCCAGCATTCGCTTAGCGAAAGAGACAAACAACTGGTCTGACACTCTAGAGGAGCGAGTCCTATGGAGGTAATACCTCAAAGCACGATGAACATCCATGGTGTGCAACAGTGCTTCACCTTGGTTAGAAAAATTCGGATGGTATACCGGAAGGTTGATATCCTGGTTAAGGGTCAGTACAGACAACGCCTTCGGCATAAATTTAGGGTTCGTGTGAAGATTCACCCTGTCCCTGTGAAAGACTATGTAAGGTTCTTTACACATCACATCAGAGCCTGGAGTTCAGAGACCCTTCGAGCAGAGGTGATGGCTACCAAGAGAAGAGTCTTTCTAGAGAGGAAGCACAGCTCACAAGAAGCTGTTGGCTCGAAGGGATGAAGTGTGAGTTTATCCAGTATGAAAAGAAGGTCCCAAGAAGGAACGATGTCCCTCTTGGGTGGTCTGATGTGTAATACCCCTCGTGGGAAGGTTTTGCAGGCATTAAGCTGTGCCAGCGTTTTGTCTCCTATCAGGTCATGATATGCGGAGACCGAACACATGTGCACCTTGACTGAAGAGTAACTCAATCCTAAGTCCAAAAGGTGATGGAGATTCTCTAGCACATGCCTAGCCGGACAACCCAAGGGATCTAAGGCACAGGCTGAAGCCCACAGGCAGAAGCATTTCCATTTCAGAGCGTACGAGGCTCTGATGGAAGGCTTCCTCGCTGCCACCAGAATTTCAGCCACCCTGCTTGACACTCCTAGTCTCTCTTCCATTAGGACTTCAGGAGCCACACATGCAGGTGAAGAGACTGAAGAGCAGGATGGACGAGAGTCCCCTGTTCTTATGAAAGCAAGTGGGCAGAGAGTAGCAACTGAACTGGAGGTTCCAGGGACAGCTGCTGGAGCAACAGATACCAGATTTGACAAAACCATAGAGGGACCACCAGAATCATTCTGGCTCCCTCCGACTACAATTTGAGCAGTACTCTCTGAATGAGGGGAAAAGGAGGAAAGGCATACAGGAACTTCCCTGTCCAAGAGAGGAATAATGCGTCTCGCCAGAAAACACCAGGCCCTGGAGCAAACGAGCAAAAACTGCACAGTTTGGCGTTGCACAGGGACACAAAGAGGTCCAACTCTGGATGGCCCCACCAGTCGAAGAGGTCATCTGCAACATCTTAAAGCAGTTCCCACTCTGATTCTGAGAGGTAGAGTGACAGACTGTCGGCGAGGACATTCTGGACCCCTGGCAGGTGAATCACAGTGAGGTCCAAACTGTGTTCTACTGCCCAGTCCCATACTCTCATGGCCTCTCTGCAAAGGGGGTATGAGTGAGTTCCCCCTTTTTTGTTGATGTAGAAGACAACTGGTGTGTTGTCTGTCTGCACCAGAAGAGGACCCGACAAAAACTGGTCTCTGAATGCAGTGAGTGCATTCAGCACTGCTCATTTCCAGAACACTGATATGTAGAGAGCTCTCTGTGAGAGCCCAAGCCCCCTCGGGTCCTGTGATCCCCTAGATGAGCACCCCCAATCTGACAGAGAGGCATCTGTGGTTAGAGCCTGAAGCGGTCGGGGTCTGCGGAAAGGAACTCCAATGTCTAGACTGTCCTGACGGAGCCACCATTCCGGAGAACGATGAACTGCTCGAGAGATCCAGATTCGGAGATCTAGATCGTCCACTGATTGGTCCCACTGCACCCTGAGGTGCCACTGCAGAGTCCTCATAGGGAGTCTGGCTAAGGGAACTGTGACGATGACCGCCGCCATGTGACCCAACAGCTGCAGACCACCCAGGCAGGGGAGAAGGGGGTTCTTTGGAGTCTTCTGGCAAAACCCCAAAGGTGATCTGCCCTGTCTGGAGGCAGAAAAGCTCTCCCCTGTCTGGTGTCCAGGATAACTCAGATGAATTGCAGCCGCTGTGTTGGCCAGGGGTGTGACTTCAGCCAGTTTACCATGATGCCCAGGAAGGAAAAGAGAGCCTGCATCTCTGTTAGGGTGATTAGGAGCTTTTCCTCCGACTGAATGGAGAGAAGCCAATCATCCAGGTGTGGGTAGACAAAGAGGTCTCTCCTCCAGAGAGCCGCTGCTACCAACGCTAGGCATTTGGTGAAGACCCTGGGAGCTGAAGAAGGGCCAAAGGGCACAACCCTGAACTGGTAGTGCTCGTCTCTGAAGCTGAACCGCAGAAACCTTCTGTGGAACTTCAGGACCTTGATATGCAGGTAGGCATCCTGCATATCTAGGGAGCATAGCCAGTCTCTTGCTGAAGTAAGGGGAAGAGGCTTGCCAGGGTGACCATGCGAAGCCTCTGGTACTTCACTGAGAGGTTGAGCTGACTGAGGTCCAGAATGGGACAAAGGTCTCCTGTTTTCTTTGGGATGAGGAAGAAACGGGAGTAGAAACCTCTCCCTCTCTGGGCCTGTGGGACCCTTTGAATAGCTCTTTTCTCTAGGAGCTGTTGGATCTCCTCTTCTAGGAGGAGGCTGTGATCTGGTAGACAACGGGACATAGGGGGTGGTGGGTTGTCCTGTGGTACAGAGGTGAACTCTATTGAATACCCTTTCTGAATGATATCCAGTACCCATTGTTCTGCAGTGATATTATACCATTTGAGCGGGAAAAGCGCAAACCGCTCTCCTACCGGCTCGGTCTGCCTGTCCCCGAGGGGAGGTGGGCGGCAGGGGGAGTCAAGCAGAGGTGGTGGGAGGGGCCTGGGCCCTGGGAGCTTTAAGCTGCTTTGGGCCCTGGGAACCTTGAGGGGCAGGGTGACACCACCTCTTGAATCCCTTACCCTGGGACTGTTTGCCGCTTTGTCCTTGCCCTTGACCTCTGTAAAAAGGACGTCGACGGGGTCCTTGGGGCTGGGACTTGTACATTCGGTGTACGTCTGCTACCACTCTCTCCAACTCCTGAAGCTGTTTCACTATCTGTTCCACTTCAGGACCAAACAAAACAGGGCCCTGAAAAGGAGAATCAAGAATGAATTCCTGTAGATCCGGTTGGAAACCTGTGAGTCTAAGCCAGGACTGCTGTCTCATACAGATTCCCGAGATGGCAGCCCTGGAAGCCATATCTACAGCATCATAAGAACACCAGAGGGCGTGCTTGTCCACATCCAGGCCCGACTGGGCACAAGCTAAAATCTCCTGTTTGGAGTCAGAGTCAGGGAGGGTCTCTACTAAGTCCATGGTTTTTCTCCACAGGGACTGCTGATAGGAGATCATATGGGCCATAAAGTTCAGTGACCTGATGGACCCAGTAGCCGAGAAGAAGACCTTACGGCCCCAGCCATCTAGTTTCTTGGAAACGGGGTCAGGAGGTTGGGAGCTTAAATGTTTTGGTTGAGCCGCCCACCCGTGGGCAGCTGTAAGGACTAACGAGTCAGCCTTCGGCTGTTCCGCCAGGAACGTTTCTGTTCTGGGAGGCTTATAGAGTCTGTCCGCCTTCCTTGGAACTGCTGGGATAGAGGATGGTGTGCGCCAAGTGAGGCGAGTAACATCCTGGAAGGGCTCCACAAATGGTGGGATCACCAAGGGCTTGGGTTCCTTTTCTCCAGGGAACTTGGCCTGGCGTTTATACTCTGGATCTAGGGCCTCGGTAGCCCACTCATAAATGATCTGGATGTGCCTCATGATGTTGAAGAATGAGGAATCATCCAGAGGAGACCGAGGAGAATCCTTAAGTTTAGGCGAGGGAGGATAGAAGCCTCCGTCCGATGTGTCTGAATCTACACCCACCTCATCCAGTGAGGACGTGATGGGTGGAGATGAAGGAGATGGGGATGAAGGCCGCTTCCTTCATTTCCCTTGTGGATGTGGACTTGAGCGCTCATCCTGGTTCCCCTGATCTGGGGTAGGAGGCGGACCCATGGGTGGTGAAGGAGGGACCTTGACTGGTGGCCTGTATAAAAGATCCCCTTTCACAGTATTCCATCAAGTGGTAAACAGGTTACCTATATCTGCCACTGGGACGACCGTGGGCACCGGCGCTGGGTCAGAGAGGCTGGATGTCGGATCCTCAGGAATGGGTGTCCGGGGGTCTGGAACCCCTATTGGAGTGGCAGGCGTCGGGACCGGCAACCGGTATACTTGATGGGCGTCTGTTTCCTCGGGGGAAGGGCAGACAGCTGATCCTCATCCAGCGACCGCCTCGTGTCTGGCGTCAGGGAGCGAGTCGTCAGAGTAGGCGGCCAGCTAGGTGGGCGTTTGTCTGTCGGAGGGCACACCTTAGCCTGGGGTGGAGGTGTCTGATCCCGGGCGACCTCCTGCCTACCGGAAGGTTCTTCGGTACGTTTCCTCTTCTCCGAGGAACTCAGCCTGTCCTGAGCCCAGGGCAGGCTTTCCTGGGTCGACCCTGTGGTTTTGGAGGTCGATGAGCCAGGGAGGTAGAACGGTGTCCCGCTGAGGCCGACTCCTGGTGATGTCCCTGAGGAGGAGAGGGAGAGGATTTGGAGGAGAAGGAAGGTTTGATTGGTAGGGCCAGAACCAAACCAGACCTTTTGCTGGATGAAGATGACGCCTGTTTGGCTGGCAACCGAAGGCAGGATTCAGACCCAGCCTGATCCTTCTCCTTGTGGTGATGCTCCCCCACAGGGTCTCTCTTTAGGATGGGATTCTCTAGCGGGAGAGGATGAGTTGGCCCCCGAACTTCACTGCATGGCCGCAAGCTTTTTCTCCAGAATGAAAGTTTTGAGGGCGTGGGCTCTTCTGGTGTGTGTCTTTTGGTTGAATTTCTTACAGTGGATGCAGGATTCAGGTTGGTGTTCCAGGCCTAGCCACATGAGGCAGGCCGCGTGGCCATCTTTGGCCGGAATCTACTTCCCGCAGGCACACTTGGATTTTTGTCAAGGTGGTTAGAGAGACGACATAAACAAGGTGAAGTAATACAATGAATAAAGGAAAAAAACAACTTATCTAACATTCGAAGCTGTCGACTGCTGAGAGAGGTGTTTGAGGAGCCGAACTACGCAGGTCGACAGCAGGAAAAGAACTGGGGTGGTGCCAGGGGACCGCCTCCTTCATACCACATATGATGTCAGGTGGAGCAGACGTTGGGGGCGGTCCCCTGCCTCAGACTGCTAGCTACAAGTTTTCCATGGAGTCCTACGCCTGACGGCTTCAGTCCTAATGGTATTACCTGCTGCAAGAGTTCCACCCTTGAAGACAGCTCTATCGTTACCAGGAGAAACATATGGCAACAGCAAGGGGAGCGTGCCAATAAAGAGGGTATTAGATTCCAGCTCAAAAAGGAGTCTGCAAAAAAGCCAGACACCCCCACATTGTTGTGACATACTGAAGATTTAGAAACCAGCAGCACTGTTCAGAAGGAAATTACAACAATGGCCTCACATAGGACGCATAAAAAAACATTAGCCAAAAAACGAAATGTAGTGCAGGCCAAGTGGCTACAAACCAAAGTCTGTTCAGGAAGCCACTGCCTGGTCATCAGGATCATCTGAATCTGGATCTTTTCGCGGTAGCAAGCTGTCAATAAACTTTTTCACCACTTCAACATCGGTAAAACTGTAAGGTTTATCTTTAAAGGTGAGATGCAGTCTTGCAGGGAAAAACAAGTTAGCAGAAATACCATAGTCAGCCAAACGTTGTCGACATTTCAAAAGTTCCTTTCTCCACGTCTGTGTATGGGAGACAATATCCAGACAGACGGATACTTTCTGTCCCTGGTACTGTATATCACATTTGTTCCGGGCAGCAACAAGGACCTGCAAACGTTCATCAGCCGAGCTTACCGTCACAAGCACTATAGCCTGCTGTTCCAGATCCTCCAGTGGTTTCCTATGGTTTGGCAGATGGAAAATCTGAGTAATGCAGATAGAGTCTTTATCCAAACCCAAAGACTCCATAAGTATAGTCTCAAACACCATTTTTAAATCTCTAGCTTCAATGGATAGTGGCAGCCCTACTACCCGAATATTAGCATTCTAAATGAAAAAATAATAATTTGTTTCAATCTTAGGTGGGTCATCAGCATTTATTTCTTCTTTAGATGGGTAAGAAAAGAACTCTTAACCAATGGGAGTGCAACTTGAACAATGCCTGATAACATCACAAGGACCCTGCACTCTGTTGCACTTAAAACAGAGCAGCTAAATCAAATAGAAACAGTTAAATTGCCATTAAAAGAACTAATCTAAAAGCTGTACAATTTAAAATACATTGTATGAACTGGACACACAATGCTCTTCCTCAGAATGTGACATTTATCATCACTTGTGAAGGGGCAGGACTTTCATAACTCGCTCGTGGATCTGCTAGTCGTGAGTTAATAATCCTGCCCCCTCACTCAGTAAAGATAAATGGCATATTCTGAGCTAGGCCATTGTGTATCCCATATTCAGAAGTAAACAGAAGTTAAAACTGCTAGTATTGTACCCTCTATGTACTCTCACGAACATGTCACCAGGTGTTCTGCTTACCTGGGTGCGCCATCCTGTTGTTCTGCCCTCCTGGGCATGTCATGGAGACACACGCACAGAAGGGCAAAGCATTAGATGATTTGATTCTGCACCTCAGGGGGCAGCAGAGTAAGCATTACTGCCCACCAGCCTTTTTTTTTAAATTTAAAACAAAAAAAATGCATACATAAACACTACCTGAGCATAACCAACAGGTGGCGGCAATTTTCCTTTCTTTATGTGACTTCATAATCCGACTGAACTGCATTCTTGTGGATTATGGACATCGCACAAAGAACCTGGCAGATTTCTGACCCGATCATGAGAGTTGGACAGCAGATATCATCCAGGAATCCCTGCGAATCCACTCCTCTGTTCTCAATGCAGAGACCATTGTGATGACGGTAGCCATTACACTGGCTGCTCTCCTACTGGTTAGGCGTTCCTTTGTGACCTATCCAAAGTGAATACAAATACTGAGGATGTACCCAACATTGAGAAAAGTGATTTATCTTCATCTAGAATTTGTCAGTGACTAAAAAAAAAAAAAAAGCACATCTCTGCATAGCTTGACACTCATCTGTATTTGGTTAGATGAAACTTTCTACAGTGATACTTGGACATCAAGGGTGTGTTGGCATAAGGCATAGCAGAGGGCCTACAGTACTGATGTAAAGCTCAAAAATGCATGTTACTAGGCTTATAAAACAGACACTAAAAACAAGATTAGAAACATTTGGAAATTAAACATCATACTTGTATCCCTGTTTATAAAGCAGGGGGCTGACAAGATGGACCTATTTCTTCTGACCTTAAAGTACCATGTTGCTATGTGATATATCTATATGCACAGTTACTGAGTCTCTTGTCAACTTCTTCGAGTGGGAGAACTGCAAAGCGGAGCTAAATAGTTCTCACACACAAAGGACTTGAGAAGAAACTCTTGTAACTAAGAGATACAGGAAGAGAACAATATAAACGTATTATAGCTCATGTTGAAGATTTCCGTTTTTAAAAAGAGGAACTTGAATTCAAAATCAAAATGTTATTCTTAGTAGAAAATCAGGGAAGCCACTGTGTGGGAACTGGACTATGCCAACTGAACTCAGAACTTCAGAACTTCAGAACTTTAGAACTACGTACAGGAGACACCCTCATGTAAGAGAGTACCTGGAATGTTTAGGAATAAACAATCCTGGTTGACCAAGCACAATGTCATGATTAAATACACTTATTAGGAACAAAAACTGTTTGGAACTGTAACGTGATACTTTAAGAAACAAAAACAGAACAGTTTCATTTAACGTAACTTCAACGAAAACATGATGACTTGCTGCCTTTTAGTTCCTTTGGATGATTAAGTTCTGTATTTTTGACAACTTCTAGTGATGTGTCTTTTGAAAATGTTTTTGACGGTTTCACAACAGATAATCAGACTGATGAATGCATGAATTATTATTTTTCTTTTTTTTTCCATACACCTTTTTGCTCTCCTGTCGTCACCTATGCCTCTCTTTTGGGCACTGACTCGGCAACCTCCCAGCCCCAACTGCTGCACCCCCACCATCAAGCCAGTGGGGATCTGCACGGTGTGGGGTCCAAGAGTACTGGATGTCGTCATTCTCGACAGCAGGCAGACATGGCTTTCCCCTCATTTTGATGCCGCCCACTTCCCCTGGTGTCAAGCAAAGTGTATGCATCCCTACACATGCACGTAGCAATGTCCTGCAGAAAAAATACAGAATCTGACAGCAGAAAAACACTGATGGCCTATCAAGTCAGCCCATAGTTGGCACTACCTTACCCACGAGCCTAGTGCCTCAGTGGGTTAATTCATGCCTTCCCTTCCCTCCCTTCTGCTTCCTCCCCCTTTCTGGTTCCCAGAGTGGGATTACGAGTCCCCTGACCCTGCCCCACTCATGTGTGAACCCATTAATGGTCCTTGCTGCCACAACCTCCGCTAGTAATCTGTTCCAAAGCTCCACCACCCTTTTCAAGAAGGAGATCTTCCTCACATCCTTCATGAATTTACTTCCCACTTATCTCCAACTGTGCCCCTCATGACTGCATCTCTATTTCTAACAAACAGGTCCTTGCAATTTACCGTATTTATACTCTTGAGGAACAAAAATCTGTATCTTGTCCCCGCCTTCTGGTCTCCAGTGAGTATGTGTTCAGGGCCTTCAGACATTCCTTGTATGATCTGCCCTGCAGGTCCTGCATTACTTTTGTGACCCTTCGCTGCACTGACTCCAGTCTATCAACGTACTTTCTCAGGTGAAGACTCAAGAACTAGGCACAGTACTCCAGGTGAAGGCTAACCACAGAAACACAGAATTTGACGGCAGACAAGGCTACCCATTTTTCACTACCTACAGCATCGCCACAGACCCTGCTTAATCGCCAGCTATTGCTTGTTCCCACCTTCCTTTCCACTAAGATTCCCTTACGCCTATCCCATGCATTCTTTGAACCCCACCACAGTTGTCATCCCACCACCTCCACTGGAAGGATGTTCCAGGAATCTACCACCCTTTCTGTGAAGAAGTACTTCCTCACATCTCTCCTGAATCTACCCCTCTTCAGCTTCACTGCATGTTCCCTTGTTCTTGAGCACTGTTTTTTTTTCTGACACATACTTCCCTCCTGTACCTTATTTACTCCCACGAGGTATTTAAAGGTCTCTCCTCTCTCTTTCTGCTGGTGATATCCCTTGCTATGCACCCCAGCATCCCACTAGACCCCCTAACTGCCTTGTCGCGCTGCCTGGCCACCTTTAAGTCATCAAATATGATTACCTGTATTATTTTTCACTTTTTCACATTGAAACCCAACTGCCATACCCTTGACGACTCCTCAAGTTCTCTCAGGTCTCTGCTCATCCTTTTCACACACACACGCACACCCCCCCTCAGAATGTCAACCCTACGGCAGATTTTATTTTCAGCTCCTCTGCAAAGTTACTTATAAAGATACTAAAGAGGACTGGTCCTAGCACTGATCCCTGAGGCACCCTGCAGGTCATCCTCCCTTCCTCAGAGTGAACTGTCACCTATCCACTAACAAATTTCTTTCCCAGTTTAACCACCTTTGGACCCACTCCTAAGTTACCCAGTTTGCTTACTAGTCTCCTATGTGGAACAGTGTCACAAGCTTAGTGAAATATAGGTAGGCCACGTCCACCGCTCCACCACCCAATCAAAGAAATCTATCAGATTCATTTGACATGACCTCTCCATCCCCATGAATCCATGCTGCCTCGGGTCTTGTAACCCACTGTATTCAAGATATTCCGCAATCCTTCCCTTCAGCAGTGATACCATTAACTTGCCCACCACTGATGTCAGGCTGACTGGCCTATAATTGCCAGCCTCTTCCCTGCTACCACTTTTGTGAAGTGGGACATCTGCCCTCCCCAAAGTCCTTCAGAACCACTACTGCTTCCAGTGAGCTGTTGAAATGGGACTGTCAGAGTTGCAGCCAGAACCTCCATGAGCTCCCTCAATAACCTTGGATGCATCCGTCTGGTCCCATTGCTTTTTCCACTTTCAGATTAGCGAGTCCCTTCAGGACTCTCGCTTCCAAAGAAGCACTAGTGTCTACCTCCCTCCCTCCAAAGCTGCTGTTAGTTTTTCTGTGGCCCCTCCCCTTCCCTCCTCCATCCTCTGTGAACACTGAGCAATATTTGTTCAGAATGTCTGCCTTTTCCTGATCCCCCTCTGCACAGCTCCCCCCTTTCCTTTTTAACCTTACAATTCCTCCCCTGGTCTTGCTTTTTTCCCTTACATACCTAAAAAATGTCTTGTCCCCTTTCATTACCGCCTGGGCTTTTCTCCCTTCAGTTTGCACCTTTGCACTCCCGATTGCTTTCGCTGCTTCCCTCTGTTTACCCCAATACACCTCCCTATCCTCATCCCTCTGCATCTCCTTATACCTTCTGAATGCTACCCTTTTAGCCAGAGCCCCGTGTTTTCTCCGATTCAGCAGTTGCAGCAGTGGCTGCAGAAATCAGTGCTCGCCGCAGAAATCAGGAAAACCAGCCACAAAGTTGAGAAATGTTAGCTGTGCTATGCAATCACAGAAGGCAAGGGCATAGCTAGTGATATGTTAAGTATGGCATTAGAAAGGGTGGCAAACTGATGCCATCCGCTGCAAAGCTGAAAAGCTAATGGCCGCATGGCATTTTGACTCGTGCTGGCTCTTGTTACAGAACTTTATCCAGCCAGTATTACTGGGGGGGGGCGCCTGACGCAAGAGCAGCAGAGTTTGATTAGGTCCATTGCAGTTATGATTTGCTACTGTGTAAGTGTAGGTGTGGGTAGCTCAGCCATGTTAATTTGTTAATTTTTCACTGTGACGTTGCTCACGGTGCACACAGAAACCTTGAAAGATGAATTTGGAAGGAAGAACTGGAAGGCGAGCAGTGGTCAAGAAGTGAGAAGATTCAGTGGTGCCATGGAGGTGGAGTCGATCTCAGTGTGGTGCCAGGTATCAGAGGAGGAGGAGCCGACTGCAGAAATATGGGGCTGAGAGCAGACTGAGCAGAGGACTTGGTCCCCACTGGTGGACATCGATCACAGTTCTGATTTGTAAGCAGCAGATCTGTACCTGCAAGTGTGAGAGTAATTTCTTTGAAGATTTGAACCTGCAGCCTACCTAAGTGGTGGCATCAAGCTCAGTTCTTAAAGAGGGTCAAGTTGCCCAGCTGCAGCAGAGTTGGGGACCAGGGTATACTGGAACTGGAGCAAGCAGGTATAGAAAAAAATCAGAATGGAGAGTTTAATTGCTGCTATACACAAGTGAAATGAGGGTCACTGCCTGAAGAACACCACAACCCCATGAGTTGCGAGAAGAGGACAAGCTAACCAAGGTTACTTCAGCTTAATAAGAATGACTTGCTTGCATTTTTTAGTTTGTCCCCACCAAAAAAAGACCCTCCTTCACTGTTATAGGAAGACAACACCCCCCCCGCCCCCAACACACTGATTTGCACACTGCACTCAACATGCTTGTGCAAGGTAGTTGGGGGTATTCCTAGCTTAAAAAATAATCTAAAAGAACACTGATCAAAATCAGAAAAAAATGGCTTTCAAGTCGGAGTCTCTCTTTATATCTAACTGTAAATATAAACCAGAAGAAATCCAAGCAGGGTTGCCTTCTGTGAAGTTTTAGCTAAGTGTGTATGTCGTCCTCTGATTATAACCTAGGAGAACAGCAATGGTCACCAATTTCCAGAAGAACAGAAATTCGGGGTGGGAGGGAAAACTTATTAAAAGGGAACACCGATGCCCATGGCTGCATCAGGTTTGGGTTATTGCAGTTTGAAGTTTAATATTTGTGATAAAAAGATTACATACAGTTAAATGACCTGCTGTTCCACTTTCAGTGTAGCAGAGTGGTTGCACGAAGACAGTCAAAGGGTCAACTAAGACTTAATCCCTTTGAAAGTATGCTGTTTAACCATGGGTAGCGTTAAGGGTGTGCTCCATGCTCTGAGCATGGCCTGTGATCACAGGAGCACATTTCTTCATGGAAAATATTCAGTTACCTCGGCTCCTCTTGCTCTTCTGGTGCATCGTTAGGGGCACGGGTTTCTAGCAGTGGGATAGTGGTGTGAGAGTCCAGAAGCAGCACTGGGATACAAATCAGGATTTTTCTTTAATTGGGTGCAGTTCAAAATTAGATCAGCAAACCACTGGGCGAGCGAGCAGCTGCTACATTAATAGGTGGGTTGACAGTGATTAAGTGTGTGGGTAGCCAGCAAGTTAGTGTGAACTTTGACATGCTGGAAAGAAATACATTTATTGGAAATCAGCACAGGTTAGTGGGTGAGCTGGTAGGCAGGCAGGGAAACCGTATGACAGCAACTGGCAGACTAATGAGTATATGGGCAGGCAGCGAGGGGCTGAGCATGTGTGGCTTAGATAGTTTATGGGTGGTTGGAAAACAAAAGTGGGGAAAAATGACAGGAAGGGGGAATGAATGTATTGTCCATGGGTGAATTAAAAGTAGGTGAACAAGCAAGGAAGGAAAAATAATACATTTTAAAGTCCATAGAGAAAAGAAAAACAAACATTTGAAACTGGGACAGAGGGAATTGTGGCCAGATGAAAGAATGAGCGCAAAGATGAGGAAGAAAGACCAGGGTAAGAAGGAAAACATGAAGGAAAGATCACAGACAGAAAAAAATGAAAATTATAGACAAATCATAGGGACAGGTAAGCAAGAAGTAGCAGCAAGACAGCGAGACCAAGCCACTGTTGTCCTGCATGTAACAAGGGAAGCCTGGTGAGTAACTTTTTTTTTTTTTTTGTTAAAGAAAGTTGCCTGCTTTCAACAGGTTGTCATTGGAATATAAAAAGATAAAACTACTGTATTTTGTTTTATACTTTGAACTGTAGGACATCGAAAGTCTGAATGATTTGTAATCAATGTTGTAAGCTGTTGCCTGGTGAAACAAAGAGCAGACTGGGATACAGAAGCTGAATTGCTCGGTTTACCTATGTGTACACAACACAAAAGTCTATGGACACAATTTTCCTGTAGACTACTTCTTAATTTACTTTAAAAATACAAGAATACTCGTGAACCTGGAAGCCCTGCTGGAGGTACTAAATGCAGTTGGTCAGCACATGGGATGAAGTGGTGCAGGGCTCCAAGATCTAAATGGATCCCTGCATTTTGCAGGCAAATGTACAGTGGCAGTCTACAGGAAATGGTTCTAGATGAAGACTTGTATTTGTTACATGGGAAAGCAAAGCAATTCAGGAAAAATCATTCCACTGTTATAGGCAGGGAAATGTTAAACTGAAATGGGAGCCCAGGTAGTGTGGTCTGGACAGGTGGCTATGGACTATAAACTAGAGGTGGGTGAAGAAATCAGTGGAGCAGTGTGTGTGTGTGTGTCTATCTCTCAGTTTATCTGCACGTGGCCAAGGTGCTTGGGGATTTGATGTGTAGTAGTGATTGGGCGGATGCATTTTCAACAATTGATGATATCAGTAACAAACTGTCATGAGCTTGCATCTCAATAATATCTAGGAAACAGGCAACACAATTATTACTGCACACAAATTACTCTCAACTTTTATTACAAGCAAGAAATTGTCAATGGACTTGTAAATTAAAAAGGTAGGTAGGAGCACAGCCAAGTTCTAAAGGAGCACATATTTTAGGGTACAGTTTGGAGTTTCTGTGCTACTCTAATTTGGAGGAGCACACCGTGCTAAATCCTTAACACCACCCCTGTGTTTAACCACAATTCATCAGCCGCAGAATGGCCGCAGAATCAGCAACTGTTCTGCCACAGAAAGTATGACGTCCTGCCGCAGAATGTAGGTCCACTTTGCCGCAGTAAACACGGGGCCCTGCTTTTAGCCCTTACCTCTTCAGCCACCTTTTTCAAGAGCCATAGCAGTTGTTTTTGTTCACTTGCTTGACGCAGAGGTTTGTTGCTTTCACTGTGCCCCCTTTTAGCTTCGCCCACGGTTCATCCACCCCCCCACCCAGGTCATCCCCCTGCCATGTCATCACTGAGGCAAGTCACCCACCTTTATAAAATCTGTCCTTCTGCAGTCCACGACCCTGACCTTTGTGTGGTTCGATTCTGCAGCTGCCCTTACATTGACCCACAATGTATGGCGATCACTGGTCCCCAGATGGCCTCCCACCTTGACGTCTGCAACACTGTCCCAGTTAGTGAGTACCAGGTCCAATACTGCCCCATTATGAGTGGGCTCCCTGACTAGTTGCTTGAGGAATGCCCTCTGCAGGTATCCAGGACGTTCCTGCTTCTAGCCGAAGCTGCAGCTGGGAGGATCCAATCTACAGACTGAAGTCCCCCACCAGCAGCATCTCCCCCTTTTTCTGCCATCTTGCCGGTGGCTTCCCCCAGTACCATATCTAACTCCTCCCCCTGTGCTGGAGGTCTGTAGATCATGCCAGTACAAGTAGTGGCTCCGTTTCTGTGTCTCCAGGGTGAGCCACAGTACCTCAGCACCCCACCACACCCCATATTCCCTGCACCTCTGCTGCTTTTATGCTTTACCTCGCATTACGTACCCCCCCTTTTCTTCCCACCCTTTCCTTCCTGAACAGAGTAGAGCCTGGTATGGCCAAGTCCCAGTCACAGTTTTCATGGCACCAAGACTCACTAATGGCTACAATATCCATGTTGGACTCTGCCATGATGGCCTCTAGCTCCAGAATCCTTTTTCCTAGGCTTCTAGCATTCACACACATGGCCTTCCACATTTTGCTGACACTCTGCTTGTTTCCCCCCTCTCTTTTTAATGGTCTTCTTTCTACCACCCTGCTTCCTTTATTAATCCGCACCCTGGGGATTCCTCTCTCCTCGGGTTCTCGCTCTCTACTTCAGCCTGTTGGGGGAGGGGCAGTTTATAATTCCTTCTGCCACCCACCTCGGTTAGTCTAAATGTTCATCGAAGTAACATTTAAACTGTCCAATGAGGAGTGTGGTTCCCCTCCAGGATGGATGCATCCGATCACCCCTATATAGAGCCTTATCCCTCCAGGTGGGTCCCCAGTCCCCAGTGTAGCCAAACCCCTCTTCTCTGCACCATTCCTTCAACCACAAGTTGAAACTCCTGCTGAGGAGATCTCTCTCCTACCCACTGTTATAGACAGACAGCACCTCAGTGAAAGTCACTGAGCCCGCTACCTAAGACCCCTCCCTAGCTCCCTAAACTCCCCTTGTGCTGTCCCAGTCCCATCCCTAGCCAGGTCCTTAATCCCTAGTTGGACAATGGCATCCAGCTCTCCCTCCAGTCCTGCTGCCCTAGCAATCCTCAGGATCCACTTCCCATCACTCCGGGACGTGGTGCCGCATAGGCACCTAACCTCCCTCTCCCCACTTCCTATTCCCACATCTATCCCCCTAGCAATCGAGTCCCCCACAGAAAGTTGCTTCCTCCTCTTCTGGGCTCCTCTATCACCCTTTCTGAGGTCTACACTACGGAGGACCACAACAACTTTCTATTCACTACCACAGGTACTTCCTCACAGCAGTCCTACCCCACTAGAGTGGCAGAGGAATTAGGCAGTGGTATCAGTTGAGGAATGTGCCTCTGACCTACCACCCACACCCTTCCAGAACCAACCACAGTCAAGTCGTTCCCCTTCCCTGATATCCTCTGAGGTAATGGTGGCAGATTTGGTGAACCCTGGGTGGGGGAAGAGGTCCCCCGAATCCTAGGCATCTTGGCCTGGAGTCTGGCGACCTCCTACCTCAACCAAGAGTGATGCCCATAGATGGGACAGCACTGCAGTCTCCAGAAGGTCTCTCTGAAAACTGCCACCCCACAGCCACTGCAGCACTCCTAGCATTCCCAATTCCTACTCTCCCTTTGTCACCTGGAAATATTGTTGTACCCTTACCCCTGATAGGGTGTTTTAGTTCTCCACTTTTTTGTTTGCTTTGCTCCTTTGTAGCTTTACCCTAAACAGGGTTTCCCTTCTACCCCGCTCACAAGTAGTTCCCTCTTGTCTGGAGTATGTATTTCCTCCTTCCATTACCCCCTTACCTTTCTCTGAGTTTTCTTACTGTGGTAGCAGCACGTTTACCTTCCCTAACCCTTTGTTACCTGACCCTAGATAGGCTGCTATTAGTGTTCCCCTGTACCCTAGCCAGCGATCTGTATAGGGGCAGTATCGCCTCCCGATCTTGCTGTCAAAACCCCTCCCTATACACCCCAGCATCCTAGATACCTTGCTATAGGCCTTGTTGCACTGGCTGGTTTGTCTGAATGAGTCACTGATAAGGACTCCCAGATCTCACTCTTCTGATGAAGTGCCCAGCTTAACCCCTTCCATCCAGTACCCCATGCGTGGGTTTTTATTCCCCAAGTGCATCACCTTGCACTTCAACTGCCAGACCCTTCGACCACCTCTCAAGCCTTTACAGATCCCTCCGAGGCTCCCTCACCCCTTCCTCACTGTCTATTCTGCTGCAGAGCTTTGTGCCATTAACAACAGGACACATCTTACCCTGGACACCTTTTTCTATGTCATTAATGAAGTAATGAACATATGAAATAGGACAGCGCCCCACATGTGACCCCTGTCCCCTGATTTGATGTTGTTAACCACCTCTGCTGCCTTTCCCCTAAACATTTTCCCACCCCACTTAACTAATTCCTTCTCTACTTCTAAGTCCTCCAGCTTTCTAAGAAGCATCCCATGCAGCATGGGATCAAAGGCTTTGCTGATGTCAAAGTAGAGCAAATCCACCATCTGACCTCTGTCCAACGCCCTAGTGACCCAGTCAAAAAAATACAATCAGGTTTGTCTGATTCGCTCTTCCCAACACAAACCTGTGCTGCCTGCTGTCTTTTAGCCCGCTGTTCTCCAAGAAGGTCACTAGTCTTTCCTTCACAATGGTTTCCATCAATTTTCCCACATTAGAGGTAAGGCTTACTGGTTTGTAGTTGCCTGGATCCTCTTATCCCCCACCCCCGTGGAGTGGGACTACATCCGCAATTCTCTAGTCCCTTTCTACTATCCCCGACACCAGTAAATTGTTATAGCTGTGACAAGGGCCCTGCCAGCTAAGAAGCAAGATCCCTAAGCACCCTTGAGTGCAGACCATCTGACCCTGGGGCCATGTCCACCCTATAGGCCGCCTACCCTTAACCTATTCATTCAGCCGTGATCACCACCCTCCCTATTCCCTGCGCCCCCATGTAACTGCCTTGATCCCGCTCTGCAGTACAGATCCATCATTCTCTACCATGAACACTGAGCAGAAGTTAACTATTTAGGACAATGGCCTTCTGCTCGTCATCTTTCACCACCCTTTCCCCCTCAGTGAGCCTTACAGTCCCTCCCCTTGCCTTCCTTTTCTCTCAAATGTATCTAAAAATTCCTTCCCCCCTTCTCTTCACACCCTCAGCGATACATAGTACTGTGTCAACCTTCATCCCTTTTTTTTTTTTTTTAATCACCACCTTCTCCTCCTTTAACTTTGCCCAATATTTATCTCTTTCCTTCTCCCCAGTGGCCACCTTGCATCTTATGAAGGCCTTCCTTTTTCTCCTCATAGCCTCCCACATGTCATGAGAAAACCACTCTGGTCTCTTATGCTTGTTTCCTTTTTGTGACCCTCTTGGAGCAAGAATCCACTGCTTCCATATTTGCCCCCTTGATCATTCCTCACTTTTCCACAACCTCCTTGATCTGGTATACCCCCACCAAGTTTTCCTTGACCCTCTCTCTCATCTGGGTAAAGTCTGCTTTTTTGAGGTGCAGAACCACCACTTTGGGGGGGGGGGGGCACAGTTTCCCACAGCCATCTCAAACTACAGAGAATAGCGATGGCTGGACCCCATTGGTTCCCTGACTGCCAACCCACTCACCACCAGTCAGTGATTACCAAGTCCAAGATGTTGCCCTGCTATGTGGGTTTCCAAACCGGCTGCACCAGCAGACAATCCTGCATGACAACCAGCAAAGCCTGACTTCTGAAGCTCTTGGCTGCCGGGGTATCCCAGTCAGTGTCTGGCAGATTCAGATCCCTGCTATCATTAGGTCCCCTTTTGCTACCTTCTCCTAATTTCCTCACCCGATTTCATATCTCCCTGCTCACTTTGCTCTGGTGGTCTATGAACTACACCCATCCTAACCTTTTTACTAGCAGTCAGGGTTAGGTGTACTCAAATCAACTCCACTCCCCCTCCTGACTTCCTGATGATCCTATCTTCTGCAGTTTTAATACCATCCCTAAAGTAAAGAGCTATTCCACCCCCTTCACCCCTGCCCCTGTCCCTCCTGTACAGTGTATATCCTGGGTCTGCCAAAACCCATTCCTTGTTCCCTGTGGCCCATGTCTCTGTGACAGCTAACAAATCTAACTTGGCCTCAGCCACCACTGCCTGTGGATCACTGATCTTATCTTATTCAGGCTCCTGGCTTTCAGGCAGATCCTCTTCCAACCTCCCCCTTTATTCTCCTTCTCATTACCTGTTTCCAGGTTCTTGCCCTCTGCAACCCTCTTAGACCTCCCGGCCTCTTCTCCTCCAGTTAGCTAAATTACTGTGACTCCTAACCTCCATCTCACTTTCTAAACTGTTTTTGTCCTTGCTCTTGTCATCACTGACAGCCCCTAGTCTCCTTCCTTTTCAGCAGCATTCCTGATAGGTACTCCCTGTCCTCTCCCCCTTCTAAGGAATTCCCAACTTTCTGTCTCACCCTTCTTCAGCTTAAATGACAGTCCACGAAAACATCAAACTTTTGCCCTAGTGAGCCTGTTCCCCTCCATCATGAGATGGTATCCCTTAAATAACCTTTTATCCCAGAAGTTACTCCAATCTCCCGCATACTCATATCCCTCCTCCTAACACCACCCCTTCAACCAGGAATTGAACACCTTGGTTTCCTCCTACTTCATGCTACTCTCCCCACATTGGTACTATTTCTGAGATGGCTAGCAAGGCTACCCCTTCAGCTCCCCTCCCAGCCTCCAGAAGTTCGATTTAACCTACTCCAAGCTTTGATTTGCCAGGTCATTAGCACCCAAGTGTTCAAGGACATGTGGCACTCCCCACTCTATCTTCCTCCCTGTTCCTTCCCTGTATCTAACGGCCAATGTACTGGGCAGGCATCTGACATTCCTTTTCTACTTCTTTTGCCAACAAACCACCCTTTCGACACCCCTAGCCACAGATCCCCTACTATGAACCTTCTGTCTGGTATCGTCTGTCCTCTCTCTGCCCTGCTGGATGATGCTCCCCCACGTCATCCTCCTTCATGACAGGCTCTCAGCCTCTCCTGGTGGAGTCAGGTAACTGTGCCTCCTTCAGGAATGCAAATCGGTTTGCAGTCACTTCTGGAGGACACAGTCTCACATCTATAGGCTGTTTCTTGCTACTCTTCTCGCTTCCCACCGCCCTCCATTCTCCCGGACCAGTGGGCATCTGGAAGAAGGGGTAGTGGTTCAAGATTCCAGCTCAAATGTCTGCACAGCAGGAATACTTCTCTGTGAGCTGCCCACAGCTGTGCATGGAGCTCCTCAAACCTCCTGCAAATAGGGCAGTACCCTATCCTCCAGAGCATGGACCTGGGGATGGTCGCCCCCAA
The DNA here is from genome assembly GCA_016271365.2 of Neoceratodus forsteri. Taxonomy (NCBI): domain Eukaryota; kingdom Metazoa; phylum Chordata; order Ceratodontiformes; family Ceratodontidae; genus Neoceratodus; species Neoceratodus forsteri. The sequence goes on along the minus strand of CM057459.1, from coordinate 704,850,086 downwards.
CCCCTACAGTTTGCTAACTCCCCTATGTCTACCATCCATCCCAATGGACTTTTTCTATACTCAGGTATACAATGAGGAGATATCTAGCAGTACCCTCCTAAAAACCCTGCTTCACCTAGTAGCTTACTGCTTTTCTGCAAGCCCCTACATAGGCCCACCCCAGATAGGATGTAGTGCCTACTGATGTTATGCTATCCCCTACACAAGCCTACCCCAAATAGGGTGTAGTGCCTACTGGTGTTATACTATAGCCTATGTAGGCCTATCCCAGAAAGGGTGTAGTGCCTCCAGTGACCTATTCACTGCCCTTCCTACTAGCCGCTTAACCTGTCCTCCCCTCCCCAGAAAGAGACAAGCCCACTCTGCCCACAGCAGGGTTGCCTATATACCTGGATGCCTCCCCCTTCCCTGTCTGGAAGTGCTGTCATGCGGTAGTGCCATATCAGCCCCCTGGCCACCCGGGTAGACTCCTGAATCTGCTCACAAACCTGGGTCACTGGCAAAAAAATGCACAGCGCTTCCGGCTGGCCATGGGGCAGCCCCTAAATATGTGTTTTTTAAAGTCAGGTGCAAAAATTAGGTGTAGGGGTGGGACTGAAAGAAAAAATCGTCACAAACTGTAAATTTATACTGTATGTTTATGCAGTATAAAATACCAACTAATATATGAGTGGGTGTACAGTATGTGCAGCCAGAATTTTATTTACACACAAAGTGCGTAATGCTACATAAACGCTCGAGGGGTTTATAACAGCATCGCACATCAAGGGTATGTAGAGAATTAGGGATTACACCCACCCATATTTCATTTTTTATAATTGCTGATCCACTGGCAAAATAAAGCTGCCACCAGTGACCTGAAGGACATCCAGATGAGGAGGGGCTGAAACTTTTTTGGGAGTGTCATAAGTGCAAGAGTTATGTCCTTTTGTTCCTCAAGTCCATGACAAGCGTTGGTAAGTCGCATGTTTTTTTTTTGGCGAATTTTTTTCCAAAGCAAATAATATTTATTCTTGTTTCTTACAGGAAGCAATGGGGGGAGGGGGGCAGGAGAGATGAAAAGTGAGAATTTTGGGAAACACATCAGCTAGAGAGAAATTAAGCACCATCCATGAGAAAATAAAGGACAGTGCTTATGAGAGAATAATTAGTACTACTTCAGCTCACTTCAGGCACAGCTTCTTCAGTCTAAGGGACATTTGTGACCAGAGAAATGAATAGTACCAGGACTATTAGACAGAAAAGTATCCTCAGGCAGAAAATAATGGACAGCGCATTTTCTTATACGAGAATAATAGTACTACTGCTGCTCGCTTCAGGCTCAGCTTCTTCACTTCGTTTTGAGGGACATTTATGACCAGAGAAATAGACAGTACCAAAACTACTGTCGAGGCAGTATTTAATTGATGGTAATGGACCAAACTCAGAGACTGGAGGGCCTGCACTCATGATCAGCAGGCTTGCATACTGTGTAACCATGAGCAAGTCACTTAACTTCCCTGTGCTCCTAGGATGCACCTGAAAACAAGCCTCAGCTTAGTGCGTCTTTCCTGGCAAAAAATGTTAAAATATTTCAAGAAAATTGTACTGCTAAAGGAATTTTTTCATGTAATTGCCTGATGCAGTTTTCAGTGTTTCTAACTGAAGATCTGGTTTCTCAACATGGTCTGATATCTCAATAATCAAGTAGTCTTGCAACTGAAAAGTTTTTGACACTCTAACAACAACTGGCAAGAAGTCCAATAAGAAATGTAGAACTTTAATAAAGTCAACTGAACTTGGTTCCTTGTGGTAGCCCTTAGCTTTGTTTGCATCATCTGCCCTGTTCCACTCTACAAATCTGTGCTCAAGATTACATACATACATAGATTACATAGATCTTTCAAGCAATTTGTTAGACTTACGTCCATGTTCTGCCTGCCTTACTGTTTCAGATCATTTCATATTTATTTACTGTACAATTATCAAACCTAGTTTTAAACCGAGTTATAGTACTACTCACTACCACATGCATTGCCACAATTTCAAGATTTATTTCTGACGCAACAACTGCTCTTTCTTAGCTGGCTAACCACCTTACTTGCTTTACAGTAGTGATATGTGCTGGATGTTCCCCTCCTGCGGTGTGCAAACGAAAAATAAAAACTGAAAATGCCTTTCAAAGAATCCTCCAATCTGGTCATGTATTTGAAATTGTTGTTGACATTCAAAATCACAAGCTCTAATTTGTAGGTAACACTGTAAATACCAATAATGTCTGCCAGAAGTAACTTCAGTCTAATAATCACTCCTATCCACACACCAAGATTAACCGGTGAGCCATCAAAAGAAGACAAGGGCTGGATTTCCACAGCATGGCTTAAGTTCTGCCAAGGGCAATTCGACTGATTTCAAAGCCTTCTCTATAGCATCAAACACACTTGCAGCACTTGTAGTTTCAAGTGGTACCACAGGTACTAGGGTGTGTGATGGGCAAACAGCACCTACATATCAGAGGTAGACAATTTATTGCTTGATTACAGAGTTAATTTGACCGCCTCTCCTCTGTGACCCCTGCTTACAAATTCTTCATCTTCCTAAATCAAAAATTCACTAAATTTCTCTGCCTTATGAACAACACATCCCCTACTATCCTCTCTCCCCCTTTTTCTGTTCATATCCCTCTCTTTACCATCTCTGCTTGCTCTCTATTCTCCTATTCCTAACAATTCTTCAATCCAATCAGTTACTATCTCCAATCCCCTACCCACATCCATGCTATCACTCCCTTCCTGCCATTTGAAATATGGTGTCACTCTACCACTATTCCTCATGCGGCTTTGAGAATGATCTCAACTTTCACTGCAGTTCTCCACCTTCTTGTTCCTCACTCATCCACTCCCTTCTACTCAAAACTCCCAACCTCCTCGCCGGCCCCTTCAAAATCATCTAAGCTCCACTTTCTCATACTTGCCCTCCTCCTCTTGCTCTCTGCTGAGGATATCCACCCCAACCCAGGCCCTACTGCCCCTAGCTCCTCTGGTGCTTCCTCCTCTATGACCTCCCCCCACTCTCTCTCCTCTCAGCCCTCCCAAAGGGCTTAAAGATCCTGCATCTAAACACTCGCAGCTTTTTGCAAAAAATAGACCAGATTCAGACCATGGTGTGCACTCTAAAACCAGACATTTTAATCATCTCAGAAACTTGGCTAAAAAGCATTACCTCTGACCACTCGTTCTCCATTCCTGGCTACTCACTGCTACGGCAAGACCGTGCTGGCAGGGGTGGAGGCATCGCCATTTATGTCCTAGCCACCGTCCAATATTCCATCATCTACTCATCCTCCAATCCTGAGACCCATGATGTCCTAACTATCCATGTGACCCTCCCCTTCACTCTCCCAGTTTTTGTAGCTGGCATTTACTGCCGCCCAGATGTCCATCCTTCAGTCGCCCTAGACCTCCTAACCAAACATCACTTCCCTTGCTTACTCTGGGGAATTATTCATCCTAGGCGACTTCAATATAAATTGATCGTCACCTAAAACTACCAAAACTAAAAATGAAATTGGAGCCCTAAACCTCTCCCAACTGATCTCCGAACCCACCCACCCAAACCACAAGACACAGCAGCATTCCCTACTCGACTGGGCCCTTACCTCCCACCCCCACCACGTCATCACCTTTGGCATCCTCCCGAATGCTCTCAGTAATCATAACCCAATATTCATAGATAGGAAAGTCCACAGAACTAAATCACCTCACAAAACCATACAACTGCACTCTTTCAAGTCTCTTGACCTCGAACCTCTCTTGAGTAACTGCCACTTCTGACTGGTCCCCCCTAAACTCCTTCCCCTCAGTTGAAAGGGCCCCTGCCTACTTCAAAGAAATCTTTCTTGTAAACTGGAACGCCTTTGCCCCACTCAAACAAACCAGAGTTAGAGGTAACCACTTACCTTGGATAACCCCTGAAGTTCTGGCCTGTCTCAGGGCTAGAGATCGAGCCTGGAAGTATCATAAAGCTACCAGCATCCTAGTGGCTTATAAACTTCTTGTCTCCAACACTTTTTGCACCAGGACTACAAGGTTGCCAAGTCCGAATATTCAAATCTGCCTTCATCACCAACATAAATTCCCTTCAAAGTTCTGGAAGGTAGTGCACACTTATTTACCCCTCACCTTGTCCAACCCCGATACTTAAAGTAAATAGCTCACTAGTGTCCGACCCACCAGCTGTAACTGCAGAATTTAACTCCTACTGTACTTCCTCGCTACTGAGCTATTGAACCCTCCTCCTACCCATCCCCTCCCCACCCCTGCCGCTGGCCCCCTCCACCACCCTCCCACCTTCCCTTCTTTTCACTACTGTAACCCCAAATGATGCCCTAAGTGCCCTCCTCACCATCAACCCCTCTAAAGGTGCCTCCCCTAACGGTCTTGACCCAAAAACTCCTCTCCCTCTCCGCTACAGCCATTGTCTACCCCCTCTCAATAATCCTAAATCTCTCATTCTCTACTGCCTCTGTCCCCTTTTCATGGAAATATGCGGTGGTCCTCTCTCTACCCAAAGGGGGTGACCCCTCATCCCCTGGCAACTATCGCCCCATTTCACTCCTCCCTACCCTTGCCAAACTTCAAGAACACACTGTCCTCTCCCAACTCACCTCTTTTCTATCAGACACCTCCTTTTTCACCCCTTTCCAGTCTGGTTTCAGGAAAATCCACTCAACCACCACCTCTCTCCTATGACTCACAGACTCCATCCTAACCGGGATGGACAATGGGCAAATTACCTCTGCCATTTTTTTCGACCTGACCAAGGCCTTCGACACAGTCTCTCACTCCCTCCTCCTCAGCTCTCTCCCAGCAGCTGGCCTATCTCCCCTCCATCATAAACTGGTTCAAGGCCTACCTTATTGGTAGAACCCAATCAGTTAAGATCTTGGACACCACTTCCCCTCCCCTCCCGATTAGCACTGGAGTCCCCCAGGGCTCGGTATTAGGGCCCCTCCTATTCTCTATCTTCTTAAACAATCTTCCCTCCGTTTGCTCTCCATCCTCCGCTATACATATGTATGCTGATGATACAGTCCTGTATGCATCTGGCTCCTGTCCTGTTAGAGTACAACCAGCTTACAGCAAGACTTTGACACGGTTTAGCGCTGGTTTGCAACCCATAAACTTTTCCTCAGCACCAAAAAAGACAGTCTCCATGACCTTTGGCACAAGGCAGAGACTCTCTAGGCTTCCCTCCCTACCCACTTTTCACACCCTTGAGGGGACTTTACTTGAGAACACATTCTCTTTCGGGTACTTAGGTGTTTGGTTGGACCAACATCTAAACTTCTCTGGACATACTGACGCCATCCAGAATAAACTGCGCCCCAAGTTTGGTGTCCTGTTCAGGAACCACAGTTGCATCCCTCCTATGGCTAGGCGTGAACTTGTTCAGAAGATGATACTGCCCATTTTCGACTACTGTGACATGGTCTATGGTGCTGCCGCTAAGTCCTCCCTGGCCAGACCCTCTTCAATTCCTTCTGCCACTTTGCCCTGGATGGTATCCAGTCAAAATTACGCAACCGCAATGCGCGATCAAAAATAGTGCATACATCTTAGCGCAGTACACAATCGCACAGAAGCAAAGAAGCGTGGATATATAATCGCGCAATGACCTATAACACCGATCGGACTGAATCTAACACTTCCTTGTTGCCTTCCTGCGAGTGACCAAGGGTTTTTCTGCGCTGGCAACAGGAGATGCTAGCAGAATTCTACAGCAGAACACAATTCGCTAGCAGACTGCAATGGCAGCTGCTCCGCCCACACATCCTGACATGTGGACCCGCAAACAGTTCACTGAGGATCAGGAAAACAGATGCACTGCAAAAAAAAAAAAACAGAATCTGACCTCACGCTAATTTAAAAGTTGCCTTGCCAGCGTAAATGAGCAGCACAGCAACTGTGACATCCCAGAAGGGAGAAGAAATGCAATTGTCCCAGATCGCAAAGGGTACAGGACCGCTCACTGGCTGCATGGCTGACTGGCATGTGGGGAGAAGGAGACAGGGACTGCAAGACGGAGTGGTGTAGGCTGTGTTGAGGTTGGTGACAGCAACAGCACGTCAGAAGTTGTACTGATGCTACTGCAGTGTGCTGGTTTGCGTTTAGTGTTTATGTGCATCTGTTGTGTGTGGGACACTGAAGCAGGGAGCAACATGGGCTGTCTTATGGGGTGTCAGGTGTGCTGTCGAGTACTCCCCCACACATCTGTTTTTTGTCATCTTCATTTTTTTATTTCTCATAAAAATCAGCAAGCGGTGTGAGCCTGCTAGAAAATCATCTGCACTGTTCATGCCATTTTATGCAGCGCTTAGATGTTTATGCGCTATAGCGGATATGCGCGCTACTGTATACGCTATATAGGATTGCGCTATATTGGTTGTGCAATTTTGACAGTAACCCGCCCTGGATGCCCCCCCACACCCAAACCCATCACTGCAATCTTTATCGTGCCCTATCCTTCCTCTCTCTTACAAACAGGCGACTCTCCCACTGTGCTAAATTCACCTACAAGCACTGGTTGGGTAAGCTCCCTTCCTACCTCACCTCCTCCTTTATAACATCCTTCCCACCCTCCTATTCCCTTATATCAACTGACTCGCATACCCTGGTTGTCCCCTGCAGATCCACCCAAATTGGCCAATCTAGCTACTCTCACCACTTCCCAAAATTTGGAATCCCCCCTCTCCCCAAAATCCAGCACTCATCCTCTGCCTACTCCATCAGCTCTACCCTCAATAATTACCTTGCACCTAGCTGCTTCTGCCATGTCCTCCCCAATTCCCTCCTCTACGCCCTGGACAAACCCTACCACCATACCCTCATCTTCATTTTTCCCTGTACACACCCACCCCCCCAAATCCCTAGCCCTTCTCCCCTTTCCCCAATTGCCCCTCCATACTGGCCTCCCTTGATCTCTCACAGAACCCTGGATGCTCTCCATGGGTCTCGCTCCTTACCCCCCAAGGGGCTTGTACCGCTCATCTACTCCCTTCCTCCACCATCTTTTAGCGGTCTCTCTGGGACACCGCCTTAACCCCTTCTCTCTGGTCCCCCCCAGTCCCCTTGCAGGGTTTGTCGCATCCTGAAGGGGTCTCCAGGAGCATAACTCTTCTCCCTCCCCCATCTCACCCCTCTGTCCCCTCCCCTCCATCTCACTCCTCTGTCCCCTTCCTCCCTTTTTCTTTCATGTAAGCAGTTTGTTTACTTATTAACCTAGTACTTATTTTTGTTCACTCTTTCTACATGTAATGCTCAACACTGTTGTAACACTGTTTGTAACACCTGCCTTACAACTGTATGTTAATGTTGATCTTGTAACTTGAATGTTGAATGTCTCATTCCAGTTGTACCCCTTCCCCACAAGTCGCACCGGGAGACGAGCGACTTGTTGCTCAGTGTGCCTTCCTGGTGAAACATTTCAATAAATAAATAAATATGCATTTTGTGGGGGTATGTTTTTTTTTTCCAGACCCATTCCCACGCATCCCCGACGTAAGCGTGTGGAGGCACGCATATGCATGCCTTATGGGACGTCCCTCCCTTCCAATCATGCCGTTAACCGCCTGTGCTGGCCACCGGACCTTCATCCAGTGGCAGCGGGACTACGGGCAGCGACGCCCCCCATCCCAGTAGAGGAGAGCCACCAATCGATCCTGCTCCCACCCTCCCCTTCCCCATGCTGGCACCCCGGCGACCCGAGGTCTCTCCCGAACCCAGGTCACCGGCATAGCGCAAGGTAAGGCATCCAGCGCCTCAACCCTCAGCGCCACTGGGCCAGCTAAAGAGTATGCATTCTTGACTCAAACTACAGCCTCACACACTGCCCTTGTTATGTTGTCTACAAACAGCAGCCTGCTATGTTCATATAGTTGTTGGTAACATGTAATCCATTTTTATGCTGGATCTCACATACCGTTTCAAAATCTGAAAATGGCTTTCCATTTTTTGCTATGCAATATGCTGTGTTAAATAAAACTTCGTATTTCTCAAGTTCTCTTGTCATGTTTTTTTTTTTTTTTTGTTTTAAAGGAAGGCTGTCATAAACCCTATTTTCCTGCCAGCCACTACTCACCTGCCAACTTGCAGTGAGAGCGGTTCATGTCTGTTGTAGTACATGTTTTCACTTAAAATGTGCATTTTATGTCCTGAAGTGAGAGGCGCCATGTCCTGGATTGTAGCACCAAGAGCCGCAACCTGCATGCAAATTCGATTTCTTAGCTTCCTGTTGTGTTGAACACGCTTCATGACAATCGAGACAGCCAAAGTTAAAAGAACATTGTGCCTGGTAGTATTGGTTGAGCTCTCGTCTAGAAACAAACCCTTATCGAACCGGAGACAGTCTCAATTTATTTACTCGCTAATGAATTTGCAGCCCTGAAACCAGGCACAGGCAACGACGCGCCACCGCCGCAAGCCCGAACTCAGGGCTGTAAATTCTATTAACAGAATTAAATAGGTTAGACTGCTCCTTTCGGACGGGTTTGTTTCAAGAGGTAGAGTTCAACCAATACTACCAGGCACAAAGTTTCTTTTTACTTTGTGAAAACATACCCCGATCGACACGAAGCGGTGATCCGCACACATCAGGAAGATAACCAAGCTCACCAACTAGCCCACAAGGTCAGTCTCGGTCTTCCAGTGCGGTAGCACTGTCAGAATAGTGCTTCCAGGACAGCACTAGCAACCTCCATCAAGGCACCAAAGGACTACAACTGCATACCATATGCAAGCTGCAAAATGAAAAAAAAATAAAGAATGTACTAATCTGGCATTTCTGCAGCCCTAGTGATTGGCACAAGAGTTTATGACAGCCTTCCTTTAAAAACTAACCCAGAGCAGCTTCAGACATGCAGAGAGGTGGTGCTGATTTTGGAGCTATCTAAGTAATGCTTTGTGCATGACGTGTAAGGATTAACCCGACACAGCGGGTTACTGAGAATGTCACGCCAGAAGGCTGTCATGAGGCCACTGCGCAGAGTGCTGAGAACCACCCAGATGTGGATTAGTTCCCCATGTAACCCAGGCTCTGGAGTGGGTTAATACACTTATAACATGGCCAGGGAAAACGGTGACTGTACGCTGACATACACGGAAGCGGCAGACAAATATTGTGAGACTGGCCATGTTATAAGCCTCAGTATTTCACCTACTGGGAATGGATTCTCCGCAAAGTCTGCACTGAGACAGGCCGAACGGCAGAAGCATTTCAATTTCTACTTTACCCTGATTGTACTGGGAAAATTTTGCAAGGTACAAGGGGTTTTGCTCGTGTGAAAACCATGTTCGGGTGCCATCTGTGGAAAGGACTGTGAGGCGGCAATCTGGATACTGGTAATGTAGGGACTGCAACTTACAAGCAGCCCAGCAACGAATGAAACAGCTGAAAAGTGACAGGAGTTTAAGTGGAGCTGACATTAGCAAAAAGTCTGCTACTTCTTGTTCCCAAATACATTCGACTGAGTAGGTTGTGGGAGGGAGGAATGTGTGCTGCTGCTGCTGCTGCTGCTGCTACAGGGAGGGACACCTCTCATTCCTGGTGTCGTTAGTTTATCTCCAGTCCAAGAATACATGCCTGCTGATGCTGACTCAGGGGCCAAGCAGTATTGTTTTTTTGGTTTTTTCATGGTTCCTATTTATTTCATCATGATAGCCAAGCTGAGAGCAACTTCTCATTTCCAATGGTCCTCGGAAAGGGAAGAGCACTGCCACCTGCAAACGCTGTGTGTCAGCTGTGCAGGGAGCAACCATGGATTAATTATTAATCCATGGTCAACTGATGGCTCCTGAAAAATCGGAGTGGGGCATTTTCCCTGACCATGTTATAAGTTCCCTTGTTAGATTATGCCTCTTTATGGGGGCTATTTTTAGAACACCTGTCAATGACATACAGTTAATCAGCTTCAATTGATGGATACATACTTTTAGAATACACCACCACTTTAAATAATATTATAACATTTGAAAATGTAATGTGAAACATCTCCACAAACACGAAACAAGCAATCTGTAGGAACAGTTGGTTATATGTTTTAAACCATGAAATGTACAGTCAATGATGTTTGATGTCTTCAGAAAAACATGACTGATGTAAAAAACTGTTATTCTTTAGAACAGACAGTACGAGAATCCTCCCATCTCTCCTGCAGATCAACAACAAATGTTCCTGACACTGGCACTTTATGCTCTTGAAGCCCTCTCGCAATTCTTCCCACCTCAATGTATTGCTCTAAGGGTATTTTATCACACGCTTGTTTCTTGCATGGTAACTTGTCAAGTTTGTTGAATAATGGCTTAAGGTCGTTATCTGTAGACGGTTCCGTATGATTTCCTTGAGTCTCCCTCTTATATGCCCCTAATGGCCTCCTGTCACCAGCCAGCTGCACAGAACCACTTGGCAGGTCATCATCTTTTTTTTTTTGTACACTTTATTTATGCACCTGAAGGCAGGGCATCTCTCAGAGGTGCCCACTCGATCTACGCCTCCACTCCCCGCCAAGACCTCCCTCTACTGGGACCCCCACTAGGACTTTCCAGCCCCCAGATCATCCCCCGTGGGAGGGCCCGCGCACCTATCTGGCAGCCTGAGATTAAAAGGTCCATCCTGGAAGAGGCCCTGGAGGACCGGAGGAGGGATGGTTCAGCGCTGGGGATGTGGACTTGGTCACTGGAACCTTCATCGTCTCCCTGTCCCTGTGGGTGTATTTTAGGCTTGTGGTTCCCCCTCTGGAGTGTAGACGTGCAATGACATCCTGGCACAGACATGTCGATGCTCCATCCCCAAGTCAAGGCACCGCAAGTTCCTTGTGCTGCCCCCGATCTCCATTGGGGGTCGGCCGTGGGGGGTGGGGGGTGGGTCCAGGAACAGGACTGAGCACACGCTCAGCAGCTCTCCTCTCCCAGGGAGGGACTCTGCTGCTCCCCCCACAGATCCACTGCCCTCTGTTGGAGGCCTGAGGGTAGTGCAGGTGGGAGTGTGGCATGCAGGGAGGGCGCTATGGAACCGAACCGCAGCATGAGCATGTCTCCACACGTGTACACGCAGCTGTGGCACGGGTGGGGGATTCGAAAAATGGAGCTGGCAGCCTCCGTGAAGCTCCGACCACAGTCCCAGTGATGAGGTCACAGGTTGGATGGATGCGAGCCCTCCAAGGGAGGGCCAGAGCCACCTTCCAGCTCCTGGAGGCATAAATACAATATAGAAAAAAAAAAAACAGAACCACACTGTATTAAAACGTTTTGTTATATCCATTTGTAAGGCTGTGGGTGGAGCCTACAGTCATCTTGCTTCAGCTAGAAAATCTGGGATACCGTGGAACACATTTTCTAATATTTTTTATGTATCCATCCATAAAGTACAGTTACGTAAGAACTTGTCGCAACAGTAGATCTTCGAGAACAGCTCTTGCAGCAGGTTACACCATTAGGACTGAAGCCGGCAGGCACCAGGACCCCACGGAAATTTTCTAGCTAGCAGTATTCAGCGGGGGACTGCCTCCGACGTCAGTCCCACCCCCAACGTCAGGCACAGTACATAAGGAGGCGGTCCCCCAGAATCCCCAGTTCTCCCGCCGGAGACTCCCGGCCGCTGGATGACATCAGAAGAGGAGACTGAGGATCCGTCATCAAATGGCAATCAGAGAGATGCTGAGAACACCTGATCCTAGGAGAAGGATGTTGGAATGAGAATCTACCTCCAGCGGGGATGGTGGGAGGAAAGTACCTGCTGCAAGAGCTGTTCTCGAAGATCTACTGTTACGGTATGTTCTTACGTAACAGTACTATCTTACTTCGAAAAACAGCTCTTGCAGCAGGTTACACCATTAGGACTGATTCTCAAGCAATAATGGAAATCCCACACCACTGGGAGGAGGGAAGGTAGAAATCCTTAATAGAACTTGAACCTAAGACAGAAATCCTTGAAGGACTGCTAGACCAAAACCTGCTCTTCGCCTCAAAGCAATATCCAGGCTATAATGCCTGATGAAAGTGTGCACGGAGCTCCAAGTAGCTGCAGCACAGATGGCTGAGGTGGACACATTCTTTAGGGCCGCAAAGGAGGTAGTCACCTCCTTTGTGGAATGACCCTTGACCGCGCCCGGTAAGGGTTTCGCGCTTCTGGTAACAGAACGTGATACAGTGAATGAGCCACCTGGACAGCGACTGCTTGGAAACCGGAGCTCCCATCATCCTGTGGGCAAAGGAGACGAAAAGCTGGTCTGATTTTCAGTGGTGTTTTGTTCTGGTCAGGTAGTATCGGAGACACCTAGGGGAAGTACATTGGTAGATCGATGTCCTGACTAAGGGTGAGAGCTGAGACCACCTTGGGTAGAAACATATGATTAGTCCATAGGGATACCCTGTCCTGGAGAAAAAACAAATAAGGCTCTTTGCACATGAGTGCATAAAGTTCAGAAATTCTTCTGGCCAAGGTAACGTCAACTAAAAACAACGTCTTTCACGTAAGAAGACGTAGCTCGCAATCCATGGCTGGCTCAAAGGGTGGCAGTGTAAGCTGCTCCAGGACAAAGGGTAGATCCCATGGCGGAATCGGATCCTTAATTGGAGGTCTAAAGTGGAGAACACCTCTCAGGAAGGCTCGTGCCATGTCCAACTGAGACATGGTACGTTGGCCTATCGGAAAATGATAGGCTGAGATGGCACAGAGGTGTACTTTGATCGAGGAGTAGGCCAAGCCTGTCTGAAAAAGAGACAGGAGGTAGTCCAAGACCGACTTTTCTGGACAGTCTAGAGGCGAAAACCCTCGCGCTTGAGCCCATAGGCAAAAAAGGCACCATTTCATGGCGCAAGTAGCATGGGTGGCCGGTTTTCTCGCGGACCTGAGGCGTCAGCTACCTCTTGCGAGACCCCATGCCGAAAAATGGCTATGTCTCTAGGAGCCAAGCATGCAGGCTCAGCGAACAAAGGTCCGGATGGACCAAGGAGCCCGCCTCCTGAGACAACAAGTGAGAGCTGATTGGCAGAGGTGCCGGAGGTTCCTGGGATAGCTGATGTAGTAGAGGGAACCAGATCTGCCTGGGCCAGAATGGCGCGATAAGTATCAGCGTTGCTTGCTCTCTGCGAAGTTTCAGAAGGACCCTCTGGATCAACGGAAAGGGGGGAAAGGCATACAGGAATCTGCCAGCCCAGGAGAGGGACAACGCTTCTCGCCCAAAAACACCAGGCTCTGGACCTAGCGAGCAAAAACTGAGCAGTTTTGCGTTGGATGGGGACACGGAAAGGTCTAACTCTGGTGTACCCTATCTGCGAAACAGATCCTCTATTGCCTCCTGGAGTAGTTCTCACTCATGGACTCTTGCCTGAGAGCTGCTCAGGCCATCTGCGATGACGTTGTCCACTCCTGGGACATCAACAGCAATGAGGTTTGCACCGTGTTGCAAAACCCAATCCCACACCCTCATGGCCTCCCTGCAAAGCGGGTAGAAACGGGTGCCTCCTTGTTTGTTGAGGTAATACATCACCGCAGAATTGTCTGTTTGTAACAGAAGAGTACCCGGTGGAATCTCCGACTGGAAGGCCTGCAGGGCGTAAAGAACTGCTCTCATTTCCAGGATATTTATGTGGAGATGAGTCTCTTGGGCTGTCCACAGGCCCCGAGACCGTACACCGTCGAGGTGTGCACCCCATCTGAGCCCTGAGGCATCTGTGGAGAGTGTCACAATCGGAGATGGCTCAATGAAGGGGACTCTCACTGACAGGTTCTTCGGATCTAGCCACCATTGCCAATCCCGGATTACGGCCTTCGTGATCCGGACTGGGAGCTGCAGATGGTCTTGCTTTTGATCCCATTGGACCGGTAACATCCACTGGGTCACCCGGATGTGGAGACGAGCTATCGGGACTGTTGAAATGGCCGCAGCCATGTGTCCAAGCAGTCAAAGGACCAGTCTGACAGGAATGACCTTCTTCACCAAAATGTCCCTAATGATGGATCTGATGTGTCTTGGGGAAGAAAAGCTTTCCCCTGGATGGTGTCCAGAACTGTGTCTATAAACTGCAGAGTCTGTGATGGAACCAGGTGTGACTTCTCTTGATTGATGATGATGTCCAACATCTCGAACAGAGACCGAGTATAATAAATGGTGGACATCAGGGCCTCCCGAGAGGGTGCCATGAGAAGCCAGGCATCCAGGTATGGGAACACGTAGTGGCCTTGTCTCCTCAGAGTCGCCACTATGACCACCATGCACTTCGTGAATACCCGAGGTGCCGATGATAATCCAAAGGGGAGGGCTCGGAACTGATAATGGTGGCCCTGAAACTCGAAGCGCAGAAACTTCCTGTGCGCTTGAGCAATGGGTATATGCAAGTAAGCATCCTGCATGTCCAAGGAAGCTAGAAAAGCACCCTGCTTGAGCATGGAAATCAGACCTGGGAGGGTCACCATGCGGAAGTGTTTGTACAGGACCGACTCGTTGAGGTCGCTGAGGTCCAGTATAGGATGGAGGTCCCCTGTTTTCTTGGGAACCAGAAAGAAGTGAATAATATCCTGCACTCCTCTGGTTCCGTAATACGTGCTCTATAGCTTCTTTTCCCAGAAGCGCGAGCACCTCCTGCTGTATAAGCAGGGCGTGCTGACCAGAGTAACGGGAAAGCAGGGGAGGTCTTGCCGGTGGGTGTTCAAGAAATTCTATGAAGTGGCCTTTCTTGACCAATTGGAGAACCCACCGGTCGGCGGTAATCGACTGCCACCCTAAAAAGTGGTGAGCGATGCAACCCCCGACCTTTTGTGCCCGTTGACCCAGAGGAGGGGCTGGGAAGGAGTCATGCTGTGGCAGCACTGGTCCCTGCAGGCTGGGCCAGTTTGGTGTAGTGTTGGGCTCTGCCTGGGGATGACTTAGCCTGGGGTTTATGCTGAAAAGTGCCCCTTTGTTGCTAGCCGGAACGTGGCTGCTGCCTTTGTTGCCGGCTGCGAAAACGGCTCTAGTTCCTAAGAAAGGAACCAGGCCTGGATCTGTACATGGCCTGTACAGACATGACTGCCTTCCTAGCATCCTGGAGTTTGGTGATAACCTTCTCCGAGGGTTCACCAAAAAGTACTTCACCGTTGTAGGGGACGTCAAAAATCTTCATCTGTATGGCCGGGGTGAAGCCGGAGACACTGAGCCAAGGAGTGTCAAGACAAACGCCTCAAGATGCCGGCTTGGTGGATGAGTCCGCAGAATCGTATGCGGCTCGTAGTACCTGGGTACCCACATCAGACGCTGTGCGGAGAAGGTTTAGGAGCTCTGCCTTCTGATCACCATCCAGAAGTTTATCGACCAGGTCCTGGCCTTGTTCCCACAGGGCGTTCTGAAATTGTACCATGTGGGTTAGGTAGTCCAGGGACCTGATGGAGCATGTAGCAGCCGCATACATGCACCTTCCCAGGGCATCCAACTGTTTGGATTCCTGGTCCGGTGGCTGTGTACTCATGTGTTGCGGTCTTTGGGAGTGGTCATGTGAGGCTGTAATGACCAGGGAGTCTGCCAGAGGTTGTTGAGCCAAGTACTGGTCCTCTCTCAGGGCCTTGTACAGGGGGTCAGCTTTCTCTGGCACAGCGGGCGTGGAGTGCGGGGCCTTCCACGAGGCTGTGGTGGCGTCCGTGAGGTGTCACCAGGGTGGCTACCTACAGGCTTTGGGTCTTTCTGCTGAAGATAACGGGCAAGGCACTGCCTTCGAGTCGAGGTCTTCAGCATCCCACCCCATGTTGTCCTGGATGTGCCTCATGATCTCAGAGAAAAAGGGATCATCTGGAGGAGACCTGGGAAGGTCATGTGGGTCAGGTAATGGAATGCTGAGTGGAGAAGGAGATCTGGAATAATCCGAGGTATCCAATCTGGAGTCCTCCCCTGACAGAGTATACCGACGACATCTGGGTCGCTTGGGGCTGGGGGACCCTGATGGAGATCTTGAGGGAGGCCTTCTCCGGTCCTTGGATCTACACCAGGAGGTGGAGTCTGCTCCTTAGGGGTTGGTGGTCGTCCTGCTGGCCCCTTTGGTGGAAGAGGAGGCGTAGGAGGAGGAAGAGGAGGAGGAGGTTTTACAGGGACCACATCCTTCTGGATGGTGTCCCACCAGAAAGTAAAGAGATCCTTTACTTCTTGTATATTCATGCCAGCGATGGGCCTGGCGCAGGTGGTCTGTCGCCGGGGTCGGGCGTCGGGTCTGCAGGTGTCTCCGGGGTGGGCGAGGGTTCCCTCGGGAGCCCGGCATCCTCAGCGTCACCCGCCTGGTCTTCGGGCAGTGTCATGTCCTCCTCCGTTGAATCCCTGTGACCGGTGTCCACTGGTGACTGGGGGGCGGTCTTCGGCTCCGGTGAATGCAAGGCAGACATCGGTCGCTTGGCCAACGCCTTCGGGTCTGGCAAATGCCCGGCCGCGCCTGGTGCCTGGCTGGTGTCCGCGGCCCCGGTGAATGCCTGGCCGACTTCGTATGCTTGGCCGACGTCGGGTCCAACGTCTGCTTTAGGGACGTCAGGTCTTTCATCTTCCTGAGTGGTGGATCCGGACCTCTGGGAGGCTGGGAGACTGATCTGGAGTCGGGGTCCCAGCGTCAGGTCAATGAGGAAGACTTGTGGCGTTCGGAAGACTTGGAAGAGGCCCGAGAGGGAGTGGAGAAAGCTGAGGACCTTGAAGTCTTGATAGGCTGGAGAGTCGAAGAGCCACCTGAAGCCCGGACTTTGACCATAGGGGGGTCAGAATGAGCTCTGGAGGGAGAGCGGTCCGACCTGGTGGAGCCTGAGCTACGGGAGTCCGAGGCCCAGTTCAGGGATCTAGACCTTGCCTTCTCCCAGTGCTTGTCCCAGTGTTTTTGGGCCTTGGAAGAAGAATCGCCCCTGAAGGAAGGTTCTTGGTCCATCCTGCTAAGTTTTTTCTTCCAGCAGATAAGCTTGAAGTGCCTTCTGATGGCGGATCCTGGTGCAGCTGTTGAACCCTTGGTAGAATGTGCAGGCCTTGGTTTCGTGGTCCAGGCCTAAGCACTGCACACGGGAGGAGTGAGGATCCTTAAAAGGGATCTATTTTCCGCAGGCACACTTGGAAAGGTGTCCCTCAAGTGAAGGAGCTGGAGAGGACATTAGTTTGGAGAAACTCTTGAAGTTCTAAGTCGTCGTGTGCTAGGTAGAGACCGAGAGGCCGATGCTGGCGAGTCTGTGGCAGGAAAAGAACTGGGGATTCTGGGGGACTGCTTCCTTATGTACTGTGCCTGACGTCGGGGGTGGGACCGACGTCGGAGGTGGTCCCCCGCTGAATACTGCTAGCTAGAAAATTTCTGTGGGGTCCTGCCACCTGCCGGCTTCAGTCCTAATGGTGTAACCTGCGGCAAGAGCTATTTCTCGAAGTAAGATCTGCAAATCACAGGGCTAGAAACAATTGTTTTGTGTGTGGCTGTCCAAGGGACACATGCAATATTCATGTTAACTGTCCCACAGAATCTGTAGCTGTCCTGTTGATTTTTGTTTACTAATCTTGCATTTCTGTTTCCAAATATGAGCTAATAACTAGTGCACCTCCTGGCTGGTGCAGTGCCCTGAAAAGGACTTAATAACTGATGATGTCCTAAAAAGGACTACTAAATATTACCTAATGGATAATACATGACCCTGAAAATGACTTCACAAGTGTGTACCCAATGCACTGCCCTGACAAGGGCTTTTAGTTTACTTCCTCTTCCTGCTCAGTAGTAGCCCAGACAAGGGCCCTTAACACTCTGCCCTGATATGACAATAAGCTTCCTTTGTGCCTGTGTATAGCCTAGACACTAGGTTTCCGCTCCTTAGTAACTCTAAGAAGGGCTTTTAACCAGCCTCTCCATCTCTTGTCTCTAGAGCCCTTCCTGCCCTAACTTGGGGTTTTAAATGGTTGTCTCAGCCCTTTACGTTCCTCTCATCTCTAAATACTGTACCGGGTCTCCCCCTCTTTCTGCCTTGACTATCTACTCTGAAAAGGGCTTTCAAATATGGTTTTCTAACCCTTACAGTGGCTTTTAATGAGCCTTACCTGGCCCCTCTTAGTTAACAGACAGCCCTGAAAAGGGTTTTTAATTTGCATACCCCAAACTCTGCTGCCTGTGAACAAGAGCTGGTCTTGGGCTGCTACTGCAAGTACAACACACAGAGAAATGAGATAGGCAGTGCAGAAAGCAAAAAGAAGACAGGTAACTGCACATGCACGATGACAAGGAACACATGCATAGTTTATTCTTTCCACGGCTTGGTTTTTGTTTCTGTTGCTTGACGAAACTGCTGACTACACAGAAGAGCCCCCAGCCCCTCCTGGGACACTGGGTTGAATGGACATCTTTCAACATGTGACATGATGATATTGGGGCATTCATAGCCCAAACTTACAGGTAGCAGCAACTCCAGGGATGTGGCGCTAATGCTTTTTCACTTGCTTCCTGTCCCAGGGACAGGCAGAGAAATTAAACCAGCTGTCCCTTGGAAAAACTGGGTGTCTGGGACAGGCAGACAGGTGGTTACTTCGACCCCGGACTACTACAGTTAAATATTCCCTTCTTTTTGTTTAGAATGGCTGTAGACAGAACTCCAAGCTGCTTTTCAGAAGGCCATTAGGAAACTGAAACAGCCTGTTAAATATTGGTCGCCTATTAAATTGGAGATTTGTTTACTCCCTTCGAAACACAACAACTTGCCCATTTAAATACTTAGCATTTCAACATTTTCTTGTTATTAGCTTCAGTTGAGCAGGTATTCTCTTTCAAGAAAGATTCATACCTTGTAAATGTCACCCGTTATCAGCAAGGACTCTCCAAAAAAGATTTACACTGCTTTTCTAACCTCTTAAGACACTATCTGATAAGCACTGTCTCAGACATGTCTAAATTCATTAGAAAAAATGGGTAAAAGCATGATCACACTGCCAGTGACATTTTACAGGATTTGCCAGTTGAGATTCAGTGCTTTTTTAACCTCTTAAGACATTATTTGATAAGCACTGTCTCAGGCATTGTTTATTATATACAGCAAACACACACACACACACACACACATATATTGTACACACGATCCTCATAGCCACAACATTCAAAATAAATACTGCAATCTAATCTGTTATAAAAGGATAAAGAATCTGTTTGTTTATTTCAGTCTTGGTTACGTGGAACACAGTAAAGTTCAGTTCATAGTAGATTTCCTTTAAATATTTCTTATCCTATATTTTGTATCATGGATAGCACAGGGGAGATGCTACATCTCATTCACATAGGGATCTTCAGTTTATACATTTTTGCACTGTATTTTCTCAGGATATCCCAGATTAGATGCAATAACTTGTTTTCAGTGTGGTCATGATTTTACCATTTTTATAATGTATTTATTCAGGGTAGCCTAGTCCAGATGTAAAATATTGTTTTCAGCATGTTCTGATTTTACGCAATGCAGCATAATATTGCATAAATGTAGAGCCCCACTGAAAATAAGATCCCAGATCTTCTGTGAACTATCCAGGCTAAATATATAGCAATCAGCAGGCATATTCTAGGAAAACACATTGTAAAATGTGTAAAAGGAAGAAAGCATTGAAACTGCCTCTCAGCAGATCTGCACTATGCTAATTAATTAGAAATAATCAGTAAAAGCATGACCACACTGTAAGTGATACTGGTATTACACAGAATATGCCAGTTGAGACTCTGTATATCATGTATAGAATCTCAGCTGGCATATCTTGTAAAAATTCAATATTTAAAATGGTTTAAATGCTTTACCCAAATGAAATAAATATTTTAAATATCGACTTGGCTAGTCTTTCCTCATAGGTCTTATCCCATGTTCCCTGCGCCATTGTAGTTACCCTCCACTGCACCACCTCCAAACCTTGTCTATGTTTTTATCTCAGATGGGGCCTCCAGATCTGGATGCAGTATTCCAGGTGCGATCTCATGAATGTCTTATACAGACATCAGTCACATCCCCACCTTCTCTTTCTGTAGTTGCTTCAGCTATGCTACAACCCATCCTTCAGTAGGTGGCAGGCTGACCTTGGTGCAGCGAGAGCAATGCATTTTCTTTTTTCAATGCTCTTGCCGCTCCTACAAGCTTTATGCAGCCATATTGGCTCTGATCAGAGTTTGCCCTTCATAGATATGGAAGGAACGATGCTACAAAATTCTTTACATTTTTCCAGGATTTCTAGAATAGATTTTTTAGGGTTGGCAACCGTGATTAGAACATCATCTGCATATAAGGACATCAAATACTCCTTATTGTTAATGTCAATCCCTTTAACATCCTTCTTTGCTGTTATACGTCTTACATACGAGCATATGAATATGCCAGCAGATTTAGGTCTATCACGTCTGCTTAAGATACAGCTCACAGTACAGTCACTGCTGCTGCCCCCCTTCCCCTCCCCCAAGTTTTTCCATCACAAGTTCCCCTACTGGTCTCTTCCCTCCCCTCCTGTACCCTGCCCATGTACCTATCCTATCCCATCCCTTCTTAAAACTTCCTTCTGATCCATTGAAATCACTTCCTCAGGTAGTGCGTTCCAAAGCGCCGCCACCCTTTCCATGAAGTAATGTTTCCTCAGTTCTCTTCTGTACTCCCCCTCCCACACTAGTTTTAGGCTATGACCTCTCGTGGTCCCTTTCCCCTTGAATTTGAACAAACCATCAGTGTTTACTATGTTGATGATGGCCTTCAAGTATTTTAAGGTCTCGATCATATCCCCACTGTCCCTTCTGTTTTCCAGGGAGTACATGTTCAGCTCCCCAAGTCACTTCACACAGGATTTCTCCCCCATTCCCCGGATCACCTTAGACGCCCTCCTCTGGACTCTCTCCAGAAGCATGATATCCGACGTCAGAACTGCACACAGTACTGCAAGAGCAGCCTCATTAAGGATTTGTACAGTGGCAGGATAACCTCCTCCCTCGAAGTGATCCCCTAGTAATACACCCCAGCATTCTGTTTGCCTTTGCCGCTGCTTTCCTGCACTGATCCAAGTGATTCATTTTGCCAATGATCACTACTCCTAGATCTTTTTTCCTCCTCTAAGGCTGTCAACTGTCCTCCTCCAAATGGTAGCTGTACCCAGAGTTCCTATTCTCCAAATGCAGTACACTATACTTCCGAGTGTTAAAACCCAGCTGCCATGTGTCTGACCACTGTTCAAGTCTTTCCAGGCCTTCCTGGAGAGTCCTCCACCCCTCCTCACTGTCCACCACTGCTCCCAGTTTGGAGTCTTTGGTGAACAGGCTCATTTTGCTCATGACTCCCTCCGCAATGTCCGCAAAGAAAGCGTTAAATAACAGTGGACCCAGTACAGATAATTAATGACTCTTCTGGGTGTCGAAAGTTCCCCCCATCAAAAGCCCCTGTTGCTCAGCCAGTTTCCAATCCACTTCACCATCTTTACCCCCACCCCCAGGTTCCTCAGCTTGCCCAGCAGTCTCCCATGTGGCACCGAGTCAAATGCCTTGCTGAAGTCGAGGTACAAGACACCAACCGGCCGACCACCATCCAGAGACCTTGTCACCCAATCAAAAAATTCTATCAGGTTAGTTTGACAAGATCTCCCCTGGACGAATCCATGTTGCCGAACATCTTGAAGACCATTTAGTTTCCCCACTACTGACATCAGGCTGACCGGCCTGTAAGGTCCCGGCTCGCCCCTAGGACCTCTCTTATGGAGGGGCAGAACGTGTGCCATCCTCAAATCCAGTGGTACACATCCCGACAGGAGGGAGGAATTGAATAATTCCATCAGAGGTGCTGCCAGGACATAAACCATTGTCAAACGGTACAGTGTTAAGCTGAAAAACAGAGGTGACAAAGGGCACCCTTGCCTAGTTCCCATTTTAACAGAAATTTGTGGATACCACTCTAGGCATTCCAGCTGTGTGCACATCCATTTTAATTTTCTACAAAATATCCCTTTCCCAGTCTTCTTCTCCCACATTTGCCACCTTTCGGCCTTCCTACTAGGCCCTGTTAATTAGTCTCCACTTCAGGACTCCTCAACTCATTCACTCTTGCAATGCCTTTTTATACCCATCATAACCATTTTGTTTTCCATTTTCTTTTCTTACCTCACCTGTTATCACTATTTCTCCTACAGCTTATCCCTATTTTCTTTCTTTACAAACATTTATTTATTTCTCAGAATTACCACATCTTTGAGTCAGGGACTCTTTTACAAAGGTTCCATGTCAAGAGAGAACAAAAACTGTACAACAGACTGAGAGTTCAAAGTACAGAAACAATGTTGCAGAGCAGTTACAAAGGTTACAGTTACAAGTAAAATTAAATTACACACATACTAGTGGTCACTGGTATGACTGTCTTCAGGTGAGGCTGCAGGTGTACATATCCCTTCTTTCCCCTTATCTGCCTGCTAACTTTGCCTTTTTCTCTTTTAGATAATTCCTGAGGATCTACGGTCAAAACGTCGATTCTAACTCTATTTTCTGTTTTCAACGTGCATTTAATATTACCATTTTGTCTGATATAAATTTAATTTCTATCATTTTAATCTTCCCTAAGAGTTCTTCTGATTTTTTTAACTTTTTGCTTTTTGATAGCGGAGGATGCACTAATTAAATAGTCCCAGTGTCAACACTTCAGGCACTCCCAATTTGTTGCCCACGATGTATCCTCTGGGTTGTTCCTTTCCAAAAATTCGGCTATTTTTGTTTTAATTCCACTGACCATTTCAGTGTACTCTAGCATATAGTTATTTAGCCTCCATCTTTTGGTGTGCTCTGGGTTATCCTTTTCTAGGAATTTTAAAGTGACAGGAGAGTGTTCCAAGATAACTTGTTCCCTAATTTCAGTATTTACTGTCACAAACCCACTTCTGAGGGTCAGGTCCACTGAGCTCACAGTGCCCACTCCTAAGTGCAATCCATGACAGGGAGGGGGAAAACGAGGGATATCCTCTTCGAGTCCCTCTATAGTACTTGCTGGCTTCACAACTGAACACTCGCCACAAAGTCTTAGGGTCCCCTCTTTACTCTGGATCAGGGTATAATACCAGTCTTAAGTCTTGTAGCCAAATGAGAACCCTTTCTCGGCTGTTACACAAAGGGGAAGATCCAGGTCTTACAACCTCTATGGGGTAGCACTAAAACCCCAGTTCTTTCTTCTCCTACCGGCATGAAATAACTGGGCTCAAATCCCTACAGACTCTTCCTTGAGACTTTCGTATTTCTATCTTTACCCAGATTTTCCCTGTACAGACCCTTGTTCGATCTGGTAGCTTATGGTGACACCCCTTTGCAAGAACAGTTTAGTCACAGATTATTATTAAACGTCCCACAACCACACACACACACACACACACACACACACACACACACACAATGATAAATCTCGCTCAGGCAGATTTCTTAAAAACAAATGTTTTTAATAAAATACATAGTTAACAATCATACAGTTACAACTAGAAGATGCACTAATTTGGTCAGAGAATAACAGAAATAAAAGTGGAAAATATACAGGAAAACGCACTTTAACTTATCTAAAGTCTATCTTAAGTTTGTAGTAAGTTGAAGTCCAAAGACAGTAAATAAAAGATTCAATTTCCTTTGTATTGGCAGTCTTGCAACTGGTATGTCAGGAGAAGAGTGTCCCTTGTAGATGCTCAGCAAAGAAATGAGAGAGAGACTCTGATTTTCAAGCGCTTTATACAGTGTCCAAAATCCTGGTTTGGTCCTAACTTTTTAGGCCAGCAGATGTCACTCTTACGCTTGCCCCAAAATTGTCTTATTAAGGTTCTGACATCACAACTTCCTGGCACATATAATAATCATGAATATGACTTCAGAGTTAAAACTTTGATGTCTCAGAATAACACCCTGTAAGCTAATTCACAGTGTCCTGTCAATAATGGCTATTTCCCCAAATCCTGTTTAACATATCCTGGGTTTTGAACTTTACAACAGGGGATAGCTGCCCTCCATTCTCCCAGCCCACTTCTTAGACCCCATACTGGTATGCAACAATCCAGCTATTGCTCTCCCCCCACTTCTCTTTAGGACTATCTCCCCGCAGGATGTGAAACCAATCCTCCAAAACGCCCTTTCTTCTCGCAACCCAAGTTATGACCCCCTCGACTCATGGATACACCGCCTAACATAAGATGTCATGCTAGTCCCCCTCACTGACCTCCTCAATCGATCCTGTGCCTTGGCCAATTCCCGAAGGCATGGAAACAGGCCGAAATCATCCCTATACACAAGAATGGAGACCGCACTGTCCCAAATAACTACAGACCTATCTCCATCCTCCCCCCCCTCTCCAAAGCTCTTGAAAAAATAGTTTCCACCCAACTTGTGACTTATCTATCCAACCACAACATTCTGTGCCCTGAACAGCATGGCTTCTGCCCAGGTCACAGCACCACCACAGCTCTCCTGGAATTCTCCCACCATATACACTCTGTCTTAGATGCCAGGGAATTGGCTGGGGCAGTGTTCATTGACCTGTCCAAGGCCTTTGACACTGTGAACCACCCACTATTGCTTGACACCCTCTGTAAAGTAGGGCTGTCATCTGGCCAGTTAGCCTGGCTCTCCAGCTACCTTCATGGTAGATCCCAACGCATCAAACTAACTGATTGCCTATCCGGCGTTGTTCATTCCTTCCTCAGGAGTCCTCAAGGCTCCATTCTGGGCCCCACATTATTCAGTCTCTTCCTGAACACCCTCCCCAGCTCTTGTGCAGGAAAACTGCTACTATATGCAGATGATGCAGTCCTGCTCTCCTCGCACCCCAATCCAGCCACTCTCCAGAACAGCTTCATAATCCTCCTTCAGCCAAGCTGAAAAATGATTCCTCGACCACCGCCTGGTCCTGAATCTCAAGAAAACAAAGTCAATGATCTTTACTCACCACCAAAGTAGCTACAAAAATGCCCCCCTCTCCATCCTTCCCAACACCCTCCATCCCCTTGAGCAGGTGTCAACATACAAATATCTGGGCATCACCTTTGATTCAGCCTTCTCCTTCCATGCCCATGTCAGTACCCTATCCTCTGCCATGAACACCCGGATTGGGCACCTTTGTCGTCACAAAGACTGCCTCCCTGGCTCCGCCCTACAGTTGGCCATCACTTCCTCCATCCTGTCACTAGTTGATTATGGCCTCCCCATATATGCAGCCGCTGGCCCCACTACCCTCACCAAAGTCCAGACCTCCATCAACAAAGCCTGCAGGCTCCTGGCCGGTGCCCCAAGTGGAACCCACACATGCCGGCTCTATGCCACCACAAACATTCTCAATCTGGAAGAACGTCTGCAATATCACACAGGCATCCTAGCAAAAAAGACTCTTCTTGGTCTGTGTCCTCCTGGTGTCACTGCCCAACTCCAGCCTGCTTCCCACTCAGCCGCCACCGTACCGCCTGCAAGGCTACCTTCCAGGTGCCTAGAGCCAGGACCTCCCTTGCCCAAAGGTCCTTTTATTACAGAGCACCGTCCTGGTATAACTCCCTCCCCAAACACATCTCAGACACCCTAAAATTGGTCTATTCAAACTGCCCTCACGCAACCACCTGCTTGCTTTCCGAGGTGTACGCGTGCCTACGGTAAGGCATTCCGCTGTTCCACTGGCCATAGCCTGGCCTCACTCCGCCTTCCTCCTGGCTATTGCCTACATGACCTACCAGGTCCTAACAGTGTTTTCTGCCCCGTACTTTGGTAAACTTCCTATGTTCTATGCTATGTATAAAGTACTTTGGTAAAATACCTATGTATTATGCTATGTATAATGTACGTATTGCACCTGTATTGTCCCATCCTGTCTCGCCGCACTATTTGTTGTCCCCCTTCCTGTGATGAGGTGCCTTTGTAAATGAGTCTGTGACTCAAAGGTTGTAAATCCGATTTATGAACTAAATAAATAAATAAAATATCCTTAAGGGTTTTATTACCTTGCCTTCCCTCAATTAAGACAGAAGGCATCTCCACTCCTAGGAGTGTACTTTCAGGCTTCCTGGTACTAAAACCCTTTCCTTCCACAGTTTACGTAAATATCAGCCATTTTAAAGAAATACAATCCATTCTCTTCATATTGGCATTTAAACATAGAGAGAAATCACATAAAACACAACATCATATATTTGTACACATGGCTGGCAGGGGCATAGCTCGCCACATTTACCACCCTACACACCATGTCTCTTGGAATATATATTTGGCCTAGTCTAGATCCAAACTTATGGCACTGGGACCAAAAGGAAAACTCCATATCTGGATCAGTTGTGTTCCAGGACAGTAGCTGCTGCTGTTTTCACAGGGTTCTTGTGGATTTTACTTGGTAGGTTAGTTCTTTTCCTTCTTGCTTCTTGCTTCTAAGGGGCTAGCAGGGTATTGTTCTGGGGGATCCTGGATGTTTGTAAACTGATTTAGTGGCTGTAAGTGGGGCTCTTTTTGTGGATGTTTCACTTTGTAACAGGCTGCGCTGGTAGAGGCCTATTTCTTCTGATTTAAAACCTGTTTGGTGGGATTTGCTTGGGCCTGGTTCTTTAGCTGCAGGGCTTGGAGGGAGACACAGGGCTGATACACTCTCTCTGTCAGGTGTCTGCCCAAGACCCGCCCTCCCAGAAGTCTGCAAATTTATAGGGAAGACCTGCCCTGCAATTGAGGAAAAGGCTGCTGGTGCAGCTCATGTAGTTCTAGCCACTGGGGTTGAATTTCAAGGCGAAGAGAGGAGCTTGGAGTTGTTCTATTTTCCTTACATGTTTAATGTGTTGTACTGCACCTAGTAACAGAGTTACTGGTGTACAGTGGGACTGTCTCTCAGGATTAGTGGGTGACCTGATTAGGCAGTAGGGGTATCTTGAATAGGGGAACCTGGTGGCTCACCCAAGAATCCTATTTGAAAGGGGATGGAACCACACATCATTAGGGCCGCATCTTTGGGAGGGTGGTGGGGTGCACAGGGTGGAGCAGCCATGATACTGGACTGGGCTTGAAGTTTGGTGGTTGCCCAGTGCTACCAGCTAGCACAGCTTAGGGAGGAGGTTGCAGGGATGAGGAGAAAGCTGGGGAAGGGGTGGTATGGTTGGGGAAGGGCTAGAAATCTCCCAGGGTTGCACCAAGCACTGGGGCGGGGTATAGGGAAAGGAGTGCAGGAGAAATACTCCAGAGATCACATAGGGACCCTGCAGAGGGGCCCAAAGGACACTACAAAGAAGCAGGCAGGTAACGGAACCCTCACAAAGGGGGACGGAGGGAACAACATTCTTCAGGGAAGTAGGAGGATAGCCAGTGCTGGACAGAAGGAAGCAAGGCAGGAGGTGGATCAGACCTTATACTTAGTAACACGCCAATTCTCTTCTTCTGCTCAAGGATGGGGGGATGTAGCCACGACAGAGGTGGTTAGAGACGGAAGGGTGTGGGAGGGGGCAGGAGGCAGGGCCAGATAGCAGGAAGAACAGGGGGACCTGGAATGCAGGAGAATGGGGAGCAGTGAATCGGAGCAGGAGGGGCAGGGGAAGAGGGAGGAAAGCAATGGAGAAGGACCAGTTGGGAGGAAAGGTAAAGAAGGACCAGAAGTACAAGGAGGATTCAGTAAAGAGAGCTGAGGGGGTAGGCCAGGGGAGCACGACGAGCAAGGAGGAACTAAATGGAGACAGGAAGGAAGGGAGGATGAGCCAGGCTAGTTTAGCAGATGGGGGAGAAGGACCAGTTGTGAGCAGTGAGGGGGGAATTAACAAGGTACAGAAGGATACTCAGGAGGAGGAGAGGCATAGGATTGGAGGGGAGGGAGTGGACATGGTAAATAAGGAGCGGGTGGCATGTGGCACACAGACAGGGGGAGGAACAAGGAGCCAGCTGGGTGGAAGGGCCGGTAGAAAGGATGAGGGACATGGAAGGGGGAATGGAGGAAAAGGAGTGGTCAGAGTGCCCTGCTGGGGATTCATGATCAGGGGTATCAAATGGGATAGGGAGGGAGAAGCCTGGCCAGTTAGAACAAGATGCTTCCTGGACTAACGGTGCACAGGGCTAAGCACGAGGTATATCAGCTGGGAAGGACTGTGGGGGTTCCCCAGACATACTGGTCCACCTGGGCACAAATGACATTGAGGGAAATAGCGAGCTAGAGATACAGGCAAGATTCAGGGAGCTCACCAGGGTCTGTCATGACATAATATGCACAGTTTCCTTCTCAGAAATCCTGCCAGTGCCAAGGGCTAGTGGGGAACACAAAAGAAAAATTAGGGAGATAAACCAGTGTCTCAGGGAGTGGTGTGAGGCCAGAGGGTATGGGTTGATGGGGGATTGGGGGGAGACCTGGGAGGATAAGGAGCTGTATGCTAGAGATAGACTACATCTCAATTTGGATGGGAGGGGAATCCTTAAGTTGAAAATAGAGGAGTTCATTGGTGAAAAGTGGGGTTTAAACTTGTGAAGGGGGGTGGGATGGGAGAAAAGGCAGTCAAGGGGATGCCGATAAAGGAGGGACTCTGTCTCCACCCCCCTGGGGACCAGAAGGGTTGCAGGAAAAGACCAACTGGCAAAGTGCAGACCAGGAGAAACAGAATCCCCAAGGAACACGAGCAGGAAATGGAACTATAGGGAAAAGGGTGGAAGGTGAGTCCTGCTAATGCCAGGAGCTTGGGCAATAAAATGCCTGAGCTCAGGCGTGTAACTGAGGGAGCAGTGGATGTGGCAGGTCACTGAGATTTGAGCCACTGCAAGACATGACTGGGACCTGAACCTGGAGGGTTACACTATGTTCAGGAAGGACAGGGGAGGAAGGGAGGAGGGGAGCAATGATAGTAAAAACTGCATTGGCATAGGGGAGTAGAGGAGGCGGAGGGAACCGTGGAGGCGATTTGGGTCACCTTGATAACAAGGGGGGGCAAGAGAGTAAAAATAGGAGTGGTGTATAGACCCCCTGCCCTGGCGGAGGAGCTGGAGGACAGTCTGGTGGCAGATGTTAGGAGACACTGCAGACTGGGCAGAGGAAAGGTGGTGGTGTTAGGGGACTTAAACATGCCAGGAACAGACTGGGAGACTATGAGATCCTCTGTGACCAGGGAACAGAGGTTGTTGGATGTCTTTCAAGACGATTCCTAACTCAGCAGGTGAGGGAACCGACCAGGGAGGCACGGGTACTGGATGTGGTCCTGGCAGACAGTGACCAGATTGGGGGCCTGGAGGTAAGGGACCCATGAAGGGAGTGACCATGCCACGTCTGGTTCTGCCTGGACCTAGGAGGGTAGAAGGCTGCACAAGACGGAAGTGTAACCGGACTTCAGGGGGTGGATTTTAAGGAAATGGGAAGGATCCTTAAGGAGCATTTGATGGGATTGGGTCAGACATGGGCTGATAGTAGTGGGAAATCATCAGGAGAGGGGTGCAGGATGCTACCAGCACCTGTGCAAGAGTAAGACGAAAATGCGGTAGGGCCTAAGTACCCTGTTGGTGGACCAGGGAGGTCCAGGAGGTAAAGGGAAAGAAAGCAGCCTATAAGAAATTCAAGTGCTCAAGGAGTGAAAGGGATCGAGGGGAGTATCGAGCTGATGGCTAGAAGGGCCACTAGAGTGGTGAGGGTGGCTAAGGCAAGAAAGGAGCAGAACCTGGCCAGGGAAATTAGGAGAGGGAAAAGGGGTTCTTAGATACATTGGGGAAAGACGTAGGGTGAAGGGGCAGATTAGCAGGATTAAATCAGGGGAGAGATGGGCACAAGACCCAGAGGAGCAGGCTGAGGTACTAAATGAGTACTTCACCTCAGTTTTCACCAGGGAAAATGGGGATGCTGCATCATACATGGGAGGAGACAGAGATAATGAGGAGGGGGGGCCCTACCAATCGGGCAGGTCTGGGGAGAGGGGGGCATCACTGGCAGGTGGGGAGGGCTAAGCAGGGAGAAGAGGTACTGGAAGTGGAAATCACAGCAGAGAGAGTGAGGGAAGCCCTCAGCCCTTAAGATGGAGAAAGCACCAGGGCCGGATAAATTACATCCTAGAGTGCTGAAGGAACTTGCAGATGTCCTGGCGAAACCCTGGCAGAGCTTTTCACCACTCTCTGAGGACAGGGTGGGTGCCCAAGACTGGAAGGTGGCGCATGTAGTGCCTATCCACAAGGGGGATCAAGGGAGGTGGCAGGGAACTACAGGCCTGTCAGCCTGACATCAGTGGTGGGCAAGGTGATGGAGGGCATTGTCAAGTGAGAGGCTAGGGGGACCTGGATAAGTCAGGGTGCCTGGACGATAGACAGCATGGATTCATCCCGGGAAATCGTGTCAGACAAACCTGGTGGAGTTCTATGACTGGGTGACCAGTGCCTTGGACCTGGGTAGACCAGTGGATGTCCTCTTCTAGACTTCAGCAAGGCATTTGACTCTGTTCCTCACGTGGGCCTGTTGGATAAACTAGGAGAAATGGGGTGGGAAACCAGATGATCCGGTGGATAGGCAATTGGCTCCAGGACCGGACCCAGAGGGTCGAAGTTGGTGGGATAGTCTCTTCCCAAGGAGGGTCATTAGTGGGGTCCCACAGGATCAGTCCTGGGCCCCTTCTGTTCAACGCCTACGATCTGACATAAGGACAGGAATCAGGAGGAGATGAGTCTCTTGCAGATGACTCAAACTGGGGGCGGTGGTGGATGGGGAGGAGGGGAGGGTGGCCCTGCAGGGGGACCTGGAGGCTCTGGAAAGATGGTCTAGAAAGTGGAAGCTGAGGTTTAATGCAGGGAAATGCAAGGTACTCCACCTGGGGGCCAGAAACCCAGGCCAAGTGTACACCCTGGGGGAATACTACAAGTCTCAATGGCTGAGAGGGACCTGGGGGTGGTGGTGGATGTCAAGATGAACAACTCTGAGACTTGTAGGAGGGCAGCAGCCAAGGCCAACAGGATGCTGGGATGCATCGCTGGGATCACCTCAGAAGGAGGAAGTGATACTCCTCTGTATAACTGCTTGGTGAGGCCGCACCTGGAGTACTGCGTGCAGTTTTGGAGGCCGACTTAAAGAGGGACATTAACCTCCTGAGAGGGTCTAGAGGAGGGCAACCAAAATGATTTGGGGCTTGGGGGACAGGACCTATGAGGAGAGGCTCAAAGAGCTAAATATGTACACTTGAAGAGAGAAGGGACCGGGGACATGGATAGAGGTTCTCAGGTACATGAAGAGGGCAAATAGGGGAGGAACAGTGAGGGTGCTTCGAAGGAAGGAGGAGGGGCCACTAGAGGGCATGGGTGGAAGCTGGAGGGGGGAAGATTCAGGGGAGAAAGGAGGAGGTGCTACTTCACTGAGAGGGTGGTAGAGCCATGGAATGCACTACCTAGGGGGCTGGTGGAGGCAGAGACAGTGGAGGGGTTCAAGAGGGGGTGGGACAGGTACAGGGGAAGGGTTCAGGAAGCAAAATCCAATGGAGCAAGAATATCCGGAACTGGGAAGGGAGAAGCCAGAGAAGGCGAGGGGGACAGCAAGGTCAGCACCCAGGGTGGGGGCTGACCAAACGAGCAGACACGAAAGACCATTAGGCCTATTCTGCTGGCATTTTAGTATGTTAGGATACATTACTCCCCAAGCATCAATCAGGCCTAGATTGTCAACCAGATTCTTTAAATCTTTATTTGTTTTAGATTTACTGGTGCGTACTCTGGATCTATCCAAATTAGGGTCCAATATGGCATTTGTATCATCAACTAGGATTATCGTACTGTCAAGATAGTGGTTTGTTTTGCTGCATATTTCATAGAAAATTTTATGTCTTGGACTTGTAGGTCCATACACATTTATTAGAGTAACATACCATACAGATTTATCAGAGTAACATACTTGCCTTTCAATTCACTATTAACTAAAATACAGTATCCCAATTTGTCCTCTACGATTAAGCTCATCTGAAAATTAAGTTCCTGTTTTATTACAACTATTATTATTATTATGACATTTTTTTAATTTTATTCCACTCCAAATATCTGGCCCACCCATTCTCTCTTCATTAATTTTATATCTTCTCCACAAAAAAGCATTTCTTGAAGGAATACTGTGGATGACATCTAGTTTCTTAGAGTAGTAGTAGAAAAGTTTATTTTTTCAACAGGTTAGTTGTTAATACATCATTGGGAGATAATTGATAACAGGTTCATCTTGAAAATGGGATTATCAGAGTGATGAAGTACTGGGTATCATTTTAATTTATGATTTAGTCCTCTCATATTCCATGTAATTAAATTATTTACAATGTTTTGTTTTTTTAAACAGCACATACATTTTCAGCTCTTTTTGCAATCACAAAAAAAAAAAAATACAAAGGAACCTTACCCGCCCCTAATTTAACCTTATGCCAGACTTATAAGGGAAGGGATTATAATTTGGCTCCATGGAGCCAAGACACAGATCCCTTCCACTCCCTGACTGTGAGAGACCTTGTTAGTTAAGCAATTGCCTTGATTTCTTTCAAAACGCTCATCTGAAATATGAAAAAAGTATTTTAAAAAAATGGCCCCATTAATGTCTATGGAGTGTACCCCCATGCTCTCCATATAATGACATCACAAAACATGCTAGCATGGGGGCGAATCTCACAGTCAGGAAGTGGAAGGGATTGGTGGCTCAGCTCCACTGAGCCAAATTACGATCCCTTCCCATGAAAAATCAGGGCAGAAATAAATTGCAAGTCTGACAGATGTTAAACTGGGGGCTGGTTAGAGTCCTTTCTGGGTTTTTTTTGTTGTTGTGAGCACCAGAAAAGGTGCTCTTATAGTTAAGTTTTATAATGCTCACTGACCATTTAACTCTTCACTGTCCTAGTGCCACAACATACTGCCACATCAAAACTGTTTCTAACCTACACAAGTTCGACTTCCACACAGGGTTTTTCAAGAAAGAATAAAGAGAAAAAGGACAACTGACAGTTTGAAAAAAAGATAAAAATATAAGTAG
The DNA here is from genome assembly GCA_016271365.2 of Neoceratodus forsteri. Lineage (NCBI taxonomy): Eukaryota > Metazoa > Chordata > Ceratodontiformes > Ceratodontidae > Neoceratodus > Neoceratodus forsteri. The sequence continues at coordinate 704,817,176 of CM057459.1, read as the reverse complement.
ACCAAAGAATGAACTCGACTTCGCTATGCTTAGTGCATATCCCCACCCTCCTGCATTTGTCTAATCACATAATCATCACAAACATTTTGAAACAAGTTAACAGATTTGTATAATCTTTAATACTCCTTGCTATTCCCCTTGCATATTCCTGAATGACCTTACTGATCTAGGCCACCCCAACATATGTATATACTTAGTAGGAACAATGACTACATTGTTTTTGAATACCAAAAACTAAAGATGTGTTTACACTGCCATCTTTGCAGCGCATCAACCCATGCGCACTGGTTGATATGCTGCAAATACGGCAGTGTAGATACTCAACGAAGCATGTTAAGAGCACTGCAGATGCATTTTTTGCTCCAACGCAGAAGTGGGGACCTCAATTTGATTGAGCGCATTAAGCTGTGTTGTAAACTCTCTAATGCGCGCAATCCAGTACAAAGCCCAGTCTCCCTGTAGAAAACAAACACACCCCTGGAATGTCCAGCCTCCTCTGATGCACGACAGGCAGCATAGCAAGTGCACGCTGTGTAAACTCTCTCCCGTCTCGGAAGCATCTCTGCAGCGCAAAAGTAGTGGCAGAAAATATCAAGCGCTGCTGCTGTGTAAACACGGCTTAAGACTAACAGAAATGTCTGAATAACAGAAGTAACCTGCTCATGAGAATGATCTATACACTATTGGATCATTCTGCGTTTGTTAATATATGTTATACGCTTCTAACAATCAGTGCGATGTTAATTACTTACTTACAGCAAGGTGATATCATTATCTTCTGCTAATTATCTACAATCATTTGTACCTCAAGGGATCACTGAATTTTACATTTTCATTTAACTCATTCTATTTGCACCAAAGTGTAGCCATTTACGTTTACTGTTGCACTGGTCCTTATTCCCCCTTGCCTCCCTATCTGGGTCAGACCAACACTCCCAGAGCCTCTCTATCTGGGTCAGGCCTACACTCCCCATAGCCTCCCTATCTGGGTCAGGCCTACGCTCACCCTAGCCTTCATATCTGTGACACACCTCCGCCCCCCCCGACTCTGTAGTCTATCAGACCAGCCCATTACCCCCTGGTGCTCCTTGTACTGTTAGGCTCATCCACCATGCTTCTCCACAGCCTAGTCCTTCTCCTTCTGCTCATCCTCCGCTCCTCCTCCACTCACTGCCCCTCCCTCCTACTTTCCATCCCCTCCTCCCCCACCTGTCCATCCCTCATCCCTACCCCGTCCCTCCACTCTCCCTGGCATCCTAAGTGCTACCTCCTACCTGCTCCACGGTTCCACCCTGAAGCTCCCAGATGCCTCCTGCCCCCTCCCTACCATTCCCCATGTCACCTCCTCCTACCAAGAGGCTCCCTGGATCCATGAAGCTCCTTGTAAACGTTGCTATTTCTGGTAGCAGACGACATCAAGCTTAATCCTGCCATCACTTCGCCTATGTAGCTCCCCAAAGGGATGAGGGTTGCCCATCCTGACATCTGCAGCCTCCTCCCGAAGCTGGAGCTGTTGCTACCCCCCATGGTCATCCTCCAACCAGATGTTCTCTTCATCTTTGAGTCTTGGCTCTCCCACAAGATTCAAGATTCTGCAGTGTCTGTACCTGCTTACACCATAGCTGGACAGGATTCCCCCCAAAAGAGATGGTGGTATTGCAATCTACAACTTTGCTGGCCTCCAATTTGTGCCTGTGCTACCAGCCTCTTCCTCTGCCGAATATGAGCTGCCAATCCTCAAACTCACTCTTCTCTGTGCAGTCCCTCTTTTTGCAGCAGGAGTTTCCTGCTTCCCTTGCTTGTCCCCTGCTACGATCACTGAATTCCTCTCCTCCATCTCCTACCACTCTTCCTCGGCAAGTTCTGATACTTGGGGATTTTAACACCGATTTTGTGCACTGAGGGGAGAGAGCCACTTTGTCAAGATGTTAAATCCCTCCAATTATACCTACTAATTTCAGACCCCACCCATCTTAATTATAAATCTTTGAAACACACTCTTCTTATTCAGTTATTTATTTGAATTTGTTGTTTGTAAATAAATAAATAAATAATTTCGGACCCTACACATCTTAACCATAAATCCTTGAACCACACTCTTCAAGACTGGGTGCTCTCCCCTCACCCTCACCGTACTGTGGATGCAGTTATCCTCCCCGATACCCTCAGTGATTATCACATGGTCTACTGTGTGCGCAAGATCCATGCCCCAAAGTCCTCCCTAAATTATCCTCCTCTAGTTCTTCATGTCACTAGATTTATCTCCTCTCCATGTTGACCTGTCAGCCATTGACTGGTCCCACATTTCTACAGCCTCCAACATCAACTTAGTACTTGAATCCTTCCATAGCAAAATTATGGCTGTCTGGGACCACCATGCCCCGCTCAAGAAAACCAGGGTCCAGGGCTCCCACGTTCCCCAAATCTCTGATAAGCTGCTAGCCTGTGTGCTCTAGACCTAAGCCTGGAGGTTAGGTTCCCTTCTTGCCTATTAAATTACCGGACCCATTGCAATGTCTGCACAAAAGCCACTAGGCTTGCAAAATCTGAATACTTTGCATTCATGCTCCAGAACAGCCTTAAATCACCCCTCCACGTTCTGGGAAGTTACTCACTCCCTCTTCACTCCCCTGACCCAATCCACCCCCCCTCCAAATCTTTAAGGCTGGCAACTACTATAGTATATCACTCACCCTACTGTGTCGCTTCATCATTCAACTCCTTCTGCACTACCTGTGCCCTTTCTTGCTTCCTCCCCTTCCCCTCTTCTCAACCACTCCCTCTTTAAAGGCCCTTCTAGCCATCAGCCTGCACAAGGCAGAAGCCCTGATGGCCTGACCCTAAGCTTCTGCATCTTTCTGCACTAGCCATCGCGTTCCCTATTACTCTCCTCCTTAACCTCTCCTTCCCCTCTGGCTGTGTCCCTGATACCTGAAAATAGACTACTGTTATCCCCCTCCTTTGGGGGGGTGATCCCTCCTCTTCTGGTAACTTTCATCCTGTTTCCCTCTCCTCCCCACCCTGGCCAAGCACCGGGAACATCTTGTCATCTCACAACTCACCCCTAGCCCCTGTATTTTCGCTCCTCCCCCTCAATGTTGGTCTGCCATCATGCCCCTTCCACAGCTGTAAGCTGTCCCCCCGGCCCGCCCCTGGACTATGTGGCCTTGAACTGCTCCTCTTCACCGATTCACTTTAGTAACTTTCAGCTCCTGAGCTTCCTTAATGCACTGGCACTGTTAACTCCAGCACCTTCGAAGGCTGGGTGGTATTATACTAATCCTTTCTGGATTGCTCCCAGTACTTTATTTGCATTTCTGCCTTAATACGTAAGCAATAAGACACGACAGGGTGTGTGTTGAACAGATATTACCGCACGCCCTGGGGCGTAGTAAGGCATGAGGCCCTGCCGAGTGCCTTCAGCCCCTGGAAGTGCGGTAATATCTGTTCAACACACATACCCTGGAGTGTTTTACTGCGCTTATAAAAAGGCTTTTTTTTTTTTTTTTTTAATATTTGTCACCTCAAAAAATATTACTGAACTGAAAAAAAAACTGAAATCATTGTGTTAATTTGAGATAAAATAGTCCTTCCACCCACTAGGTGATGACATCATTGTCATCTGACACATTAACATTTTGTACTGTTGTTTGCCCCTAACCCCACATCCTGATCGAGAGAACAAGTGTGGTTAGGAGAGGAAGCAACAGGTTCTCCCCAACAGGTTGCGCAGCTTTCTCAATTAAAAAAAAAAAAAAAAAAAAAAGGAATAAGAGATGCAGATTTGTTTTTCTTGTTTTACTTAAATATACTCGGACAGAAGTGCAGTTTACTATGAGACGGCACCCCGTTCTGGTCTATTTCCAGTTTCATGCGGCAGCAAGCTTCAGTCTCGCCGAACTAGAAGAATGCTTTATGCAGGATAAAACGCTGGTACGCTGCTGCTCTCCGATTTTGACTTCATGGAGACGAGGTTTGGAGCGGACTGACAGCATGACATTCACTCCCTCGCTTACCAAGACTAAAAACAATGGCGGCCTTTAAAAAATTTACGTTCCACTGACACATCTTAACATTCCATTTGGGTGCATTGATTTATTTGCCTGCTCTTTTTTTTCCTATGTGTAATACCTATTTGACACTTCCTTTCTGGCCAATCATGATGCTTCTTTTTACATGCCCATTTTATAGATTGTTTTACATTATTATTTTGCGTTAGCGCAGTTGCCTGTACATTGTGACAGCATAAATGTTATGTATATTTTATTTAATGTATTTATACTGTATTGTATTTTATTGTCTATTGCAGCTGTTCCACTATTGTTCCTTCCTGTATTATCATCACTATCAAATTTACTGGTTAGGGTCAATAAACCACCATGGGCAGACCCTCACAAACTCTGTAATTCACACTTGTGAATTATGGAATTCCATAAACCACAGTTCTACGTCATGGAAAGCTGTGCAATGCCGTGCAAAGTCACGCAACATCGTGCAAACTCACTCTGCACAGTGCTGATCACCAGTAAATATAAAAAATAAAACATGGGGAAGTGTGCTGGGAACTCGGATTTTATGCACGCCCTCAGTGTGTAATGCCCAGATAAACCCCTCAGGCTTCACCCTTGGGGTTTATGGGGCATCACACATCTCAGTTGTGCATAAAATCCTTGTTAACCACACTTCCCCAAGCATTATTCTATACTTCATCTTGAGATTCTTGTATTGTGTATTCCCTAGCCCCCTAACCCTAGAACACATCCTGGAAACAAACTGTTACCAGCTCAGTGTCTTTCCTGGTAAAACTTTTGAAATAAATAAAATAAATATGCTGACACCAAACACTCCTCGGCAGTCGATGTGCAGAATAGGCTCTCATCATTGTTGGACAAGACCGTGCAGGAGGAGTTGTAAGGAGCAGCTCCTCCGTCATCGCCCTCATCAGGAGGAATGAGGTCTGGATGGCACCCATCCTCGTCTGAGTCCTGAGGAGGACGCAAAGGCCCAGGGTTCTGGGGCATGGGCCGTGGCCCTGCTGGAGAAGGAAGGGGGCGCTGCAGGGACTGACCTTGGGGAGGAACCAGCTTAGCCTGTGTGAAATCCCATAAGTCGGTAAGCACAGAGTGGAAGTCCACCGCTATCGGCACTGAACCCATCAGTGTTGGCTGAGGAAACACCAAGGTCGGCGCCAGGGTCAACATCGAGGAGGGTGGCCACACAGGCTGGGGCCTGCAGGGGAGCTTCTCGACGTGGGTCGGCATCGGGGATGGCAAGGGCGACAGGGACTCAGGCTGGGGTTACTCCAGAGAAGGTAGAGGCTCTGGGCCTGAGATGATGACCGCAGAAATGGCCAAGGTCAGCGGCGGGGGTATTGGCTGTGACCCGGCAACTGCTGACACTAAGGCCACTGATGATGAGCCAGCAGAGCCACCTGACTGAATGCCTGTGGAAAATAAGGCCCTGAACAGCAGGGGCTGTGAAGTCAGTGAGGCACCAGAGCCCCTTGAACTGACCCCCACCACCAAAACACTGCTGGGAGGAGCTGCCAATGGTAGCCCTGCAGGGGAAAGGGCATGTGAGGCAAAGGGAGCCACCCATCATGACAAGGGGGCCCCGCCGCGGTCGGTGCATGAAGCGGCAACCAAGATTGAGACGAGGAGGAACAGGTTCTGTCCTTGGGATGGTCCTTGTCTCAATGCTTATGCCTCCCTGTAAATTTGTCTGAGGCCTTGGAAAGCTGCAAGCCCATGGACGTCAAGGGGGAAGCAGAGGAACTTTGAGCCTGAAGCTCTTTCTCCATCTTGGTGACCTTCTGCTTCAGCAGAGAAGTTCTGAGGGTTTGCTCTCTGCGCTTCCAGGTGGCCTGGTTGAAGTCGCAGCAGATCATGCAAGCCTAGGTGTCCCGTTCTGTGCCTAGGCAGCAGACGCAGGCCTCGTGGTCATCCTTCTCGAGGACCTTCTTCCTGCAGGCACACTTTTTGCAAGAAAAGAACTGAGGAAGGCATGGGGGTCACTCACTCTTATAGGATAGGCTGATGTTGGCGTATGACATCGGGGTGGGCGGCCCCTTGGTAGACTGCTAGCTAGAAAAGTTTTTGTGTGGGCCTCGTGCCTGGCGGCTGCAGTTCCATAGCTGTGGCCTGCTGCAAGGGATACCCCCAAAGTTACATATACATTACGTCCATATGGATTAGGATTCAGACCCTTACTTTGGCTTCATTAGTTCTAAAAATCTGTGCTGCTTGCATGTTAATCCTCATGAAATATTCACTCGCTACGTAAGTCCTTAGCAGCTTACAGCAAATATGGGCACCAAGAGATTTATTCTGGCAGGAACTTAGATCTGAACTGACCTTAATCGATTTTGTGCAATAGCTATGTGTAGCTCATAGGTTGTTTTAAGTCTATATGGACCGTAGCAATGCTATATTTTTCTTTTTTTTTTTTTTTTTAAACGCCTCCCATGCTGTATTGCCATAAGTGGGTTTGGGGGACTACCTTTATTATAACAATGCTGTTCTGTATCTCACATTCTGTCAGCCAATCATGCTGCATTAATTTTAAGGGCAATAAGGAGATTTTACAAAACAAACAAAAAAGCAGCTATATAGAACCGTAACAGGCACGGACAAAAAAAATGAATTACGTTACCAGGCTAACAGCAGCAGAAAACAACGTACTGGAGGTGAGATGGAAGTGACTAATGAATCAGAATACACATCAGGGAAGGCACTGCAGACAACTATGCAACTTGTCAAAAGATGGAAAGAATAAATATCTCCAGCTGGAAAATGCTGAAAACCAAGTCAGAGCCTTGAATCTTCAAGTTGTAGGATTGCATGACAGGGTCAAAGGGGACCCACCATATTTCTACATGTGTAACTGGCTGTAGAAATTGTTGGACTGGAACTGGAGGGAGAACCTTTGCTCATTGAGCACGTCTTCAGAATTAGGCCAAGGAGAGTAACTCCAAATGAGAATACCCTGAGGACGATGTTTGTTACCATGTCAGGTGTTCAAGTCAGAAAGAGTTTTACTACAGACTGCCAGATGTAAGAGATCTTCGTGGTGGATGGTGCTATGGCAAAAAAATCTTTCTTGCTCTATCCTATGCTACAAGAAAGGGAGACAAACAGTTTGATAGCATTTGTGGGAAGCTGCGGGACAAAAGAGTTCCACACACTCCATTACTGCTGGCAAAACTAAGCATTATACAGGGAACTTAAACTGTAAATTGAACATTTTAATAAAAATCATACTGACAAAAAGAAATGTGTGCTAGCACCCTGCTACTATCAGGGGTGTAGCCAGGCATTTCAGATCTGCACACAAATGGGCCTTTTCTCCCCCCCCACCCGTTAGGGTAATGCCAGTGTCTACCCCCATGCATGGGTAAATGTAAATGCCATGCATTGCTCCCTAAGACAGCCACATACCAGCCCAGAGCCTGTAAAGTTGTATTGTCCATGGGATGCAATGACAGTGACCAGTCCTTCTAGTTTCGACTCCTATGAATAAAAGTTTAGAAAGGTTCAGCATTTTCTTTGTTAGTTTTCATGCAAAAAGGAAGCAGTTCAGAGTCTATTTGCTACCTTCCCTTAAATAAAATTGTACACCATGGAGTACTTGGAGTATGCCTGGCTACACCCATGGCTACTATATCCAAAGTATGAATCCAGCATGCAAAGTTAAAAAAAGTAACCTCGGGGGAAGGGATTTTTAAATATTGCTAGTAGTGACCATCTTTTATGACTGGAGTCATTAAAAAAATTAATAATAAAAAGCTATTTTAAAACATCAGGAGAAATAAAAGCAGTTTTAAAAACGTCAGATAGAAATAAAATATACTGATCATGAACAAAGTAAAAAACATTGTTTCTTTAAAAAAAAAAAACTATGATGAACTTTTCCCCAACTAACATATACTGCTGCTTTAAATAGGTAATGTTTGCAAGCATATTAAAAGTTAACTTGCGCTCTGTTATTGGACACTCTAAACTGCAATAGCCACTTTAAGGTAGAACTACCTATGGCATGGCAAATAAAATGGAGCCGCAATATAGTCTCTGAGCCTCTCCTTGCCTGCCAAGCCTAATCCGCGCCAGATCTAAAGCTTCTGGTTTTGTGCTTACATTATGAAAATGGGTGATGCTGCCTGACATCTTTTTTGTGTCAGTCTACTGATACACTTCATTGGTGGCAGAATTGTGTATCACAGCTATTCACTACAGTTGTCAAATTTTATATGAGATTTACTCTTTTGTGTGGTGCTATGGATTTTAATGACATGGGGTTTCTCCCTGCATATTGCAGAACTTCGTTAGAGTGTTGTATTTATTAAGAAATGCTACTGCATGGAACATGTTTGTTACATGTAATACACAAGTAGGGTTTTTCTATAGACCACAACCTTAGGGCCTATTCTCTGGACTCTGATGGACGCAATATTCCAATTTGCCTATGGCTCATGAGTACAGCCAGGGGTGTCATGCATCCTGAAATTTTGGAGGGGCACAAAATCCAAACCTCTCTAGGGGGTCTGGGGCATACCCCGGCAAAAACTGAAGTAAACAGGTGCATTTTGGTGACTTTTAACAGGCCATAAAACTAAATACCATTATAATGACAGAACAATGATAAATTGTTCTCGTTCTTTGTTAAGGCTGTGTACAGTGACCTTTTGTAGTTCAGACATTTTTAAAGAACTGAACTTGTGCATTTTGTGCATCTTATCATATATAGAATCAGCTAACTACTTAGTCCATTTCTAGCTCATTCACTAACTGCTAAATGTCAGAAATGCACCATTTGAATTTCCATATAGGTACAGTCATCTACTATAAATGCTATACATGAAAAATAATGACATATGTCATTGGTTCCTGCTGATGTATTTATTTAAAATTTGATACATGGTGAAAGGTACACTGAGCAGTAACCTGTTCCCAGGTTCGACCCGGGGAAGGGTAACATGAATATACAGTAATTAATTTGAACTAGAATTTGCTAGGTAATACATAGAGCTATTCCCTTTGATCCTGCAGTATAACCATTTTTTTTATATGGTAGCTGCCTTTTAAAAATGAGTCTGGAACCCCCACCTTGACTTTGCTCTGAGAACTGCATCAAATTTCAGACAATATTACATCATGATCATGCCCCCCAACCCCTGTACATCGAAGACAGAGCCAGGTTAGGATATTTCAGGAGCTTAAATAAGAAGAACCCTTCCAGACAGAGTGGACTGCAGAGCACATCATCCTCACTACCAGTCTCTCATTATGGTACTGCTATAGATAATGAGACATAGTGATAGTGAAGAACAAAAGAAAAACAGGGCATACAGCCTTTAGCCCAACACAGCACTGCAGTAAATGGCACCACTGGGTCCACCGAAATGAATGAGAAAAGGAAAGCAACAGAATCAGGAAAAACATACAGTTTTTGCTTGGCAAAGTATTATCCGCCTGATGTCCTATTTTGCACGTAGCAAGCAACAGTGATTGCGGGCAGTCAGACTGAAGGGGCAGACTGGCGGTAATTCATTCCAGGTAGATAGACTAGCGTAAAAATCAAAATGATGAATTAAATAAAGTCCAAAATTAATTGAGGGTCCAGTCGGAGTGAGTGGAGTCGAGTCATGACTCGTGTGGAGACCGCTCAAGTCAGACTGGAGTCGGCAACAAAGTCGGCAGTCAGAAACTGGGTAAATAGCAAGACAACCAATTAGCCCATACCCTACTATACTAGCTAGCCGGCCCAGCCCAGAAGAAATGGCTGTGACTTGACCCCATGCCGCATACTTATACCTGACTGATGGCATGCCATGGCTAAGGGGCAGCGGCTGGCTTCTTCAACTTGTTTTCCCAGATGATCTCTTAGTCAAATGAAATTGCAGCAGACAGCTGTTCGGGCCGCTGCTGTTGTTGGAGCGGGAGGTGCCGACACAGAAACATCAAATACCCCGACAGTCCCCAACCAGTTGTTCACAAAGTCCCTCTGCCATTAGTGCCTTATCAAAGGTGTAACTTTAAAAAGGTGTTAAATGGGAATAGCTCAGCAGGAGATGCGACTAAACTGTGGTCTTAGAGGAGGTGACAACTACTTCTTGTTTTACATAAAGGGCGACAACTAGGCAGGAAATAAATAGTGGTGACGTACCGATTCTTTTCTCTGTCATTCTTTTCTTTAGTGTGGCAGCCACAGCGAACCCCCACACACACACACACACACACACAGAGTCTTGGGTCGGGACAAGCGCTACCTTCACTGAGAAATTCTGCTGCACATAAAGTCTATTTTTTGCCCTCCCAGAACCAGTGACCCGACACCATGGTGTCATTGGCTTATGGGTTAATCTAGCCTTGCCCCCCCCCCCCAGTTCCTTGGAGGATAAGATTCCATGTCGAACTCTAACACTGCAGCAACCAGGCACGTTTTGTTTTATTACTTTTGCCGTTTAAATCAGAGGAACCGCACTGCTGTCGCTCGTCCTCATTCTCCCGCTAATCTGCTTGCACTCTATTATGTCCACAGGTTTTACATGCACAGACCAGGAAGCTGGGGTTTAGTAGGTCAGTCTGGGGTGTGTGGGTCAGTGGCTTTTACAGCTCAAAATCTGATCAGACCCACGAAATGTGGATCATTTTGGGGGGTATGTGATGCAGTACCGCGTTGGCAAGGGTTTACCACAGTGAGCCAGGTAAAGAGAAAATACATTTACTTGAATAAATAACTTACTATAAATTCATTCATGATTCAGCAGTGGCTTGTCTTGACTCGCCCTGATGATGATCACTGACTGACTGTGCTCCTTTTGTTGCAATGTCCTGTTTTTTTTTTTCCCAGTGATGAAAAAGATGAAGTCCCCAACCTCCCTCGAGTCAACCAGGCAAGCAGGAAGCACTTTCAACTTCCACCCTCCTCGATTTTTTCTACAGATCTTGTTTTTACTTCCGTCAGAGAGCCGGATTAATGGTTAAAAAAAAGGAAAAGATCGCTGTCCAACCCAGTTTTAAGTCAGTGTTGCTCCGACTATCTCAGTATGCTTTTCCTCAGCCTCTCAGCAGTCGCTTAAAATACAGATAGTCTCCATCAGACGAGGCGAGTTGTTCCTTGCTCTTTCCTCCGCTTTTCACTAATGGCGCCAGAAAAGACGAGTTGGCCTTTCGGCACGTCATCTACCCTGTGTCAAAGTATGATTGGCTAAGCCTAATGGAGCCAATGAGAGTTCATGCTGAACTGACAACAAAAACAAAAGATTGGTCGAGTCGATGAATGCTGATTGTCAGCATGAACTACTAAATTACACCACAGCCAGAAACGAGCGTCGGGTCGATTAATGAGCAGATCGACCTGACCCCAACCCCCCAACCCCACAACCAAAGACTGTGAAAAAAACATTGATTGTTTTATGTCTTCTAATTGCTGAAAATCAATAAAAAAAAAAATGTTTTTTTAACAACATTGGTCTGAAATATTGAGGGGGCACATGCCCCCTTGGGCCTCATGGGCATGACACCACTGAGTACAGCCAATCTGAAAGAAATTTTATGGGATATTTCTCCCCCAAGGAGGTACCATGGAGCAAGGTGGTAATATAAGCTTTATACAAGTCTGACTGTATACGTAGATACTTAGACAGTATCGGCAAATAAGGGCCTATGGCCCACCTAGTCTGCCCATTTGAGTTTGTAACTTCAGTTTATGTTTTCCTAGAACGCTGCTGCCCCTTACCCCTGACCTCCAGAATTCCTTTATATCTATCCCATGCATTCTTAAATCTCGTGATTGTTTCAGCCCCCACCACTTCCTCAGGCAGGGTGTTCCACTTGTCCTAAACCCTTTCTGTGAAGAAATTCTTCCTCACATTTCCTTTGAATCTTCCTCCCTCCAACTTCATCCCATGTCTTCTAGTCCTGGAACATCTTTTTCACTTAAAAATAGTGTATTCTTGCACCCTGTTCCTCCCTGTAATATACTTGTATGTCTCTATCATGTCCCCTCTCTCCCTCCTCTCCTCCAGGGAGTACATATTCAATTCCTTCAACCTGTCCTCATAGGACTTGTGATGCAATCCATGTACCATCTTTGTTGCCCTCCTCTGAACCTTCTCTACCCTGTCTATGTCCTTACATAGGTAAGGTCTCCAGAACTGTACACTGTACTCCAGGTGGGGCCTCACGAGTGTCTTGTATAGTGGAATTATGACCTCCCTTTTCCTGCTGGTGATGCCCTGCCTATGCATCCCAGCATCCTATTTGCTTTACCTGCTGCCTTTGTCACACTGTTTCCCTACTTTGAGGTCATCAGAGATGATAACCCCAAGGTCCCGTTCCTTCTTGGTGCATGCTATATTCTCACCCCCTTCCCCAACTGATATATTGTGCCAGGGATTTTGTGCCCCATATGCATTATCTTGCACTTCTTTGCACTGAATTTCAACTGCCAAACCCCTGACCATTCTTCAAGTTTCTGCAGGTCCCTTCTCATTCTGTCGACACCCTCTGGTGTGTCTACTCTGTTACAGAGGTTTGTGTCACCGGCAAACAGTGAAATTCTGCCTTCTAGGTCCTGCGCAATGTCACTTGATGAAGATGTTGAATAGGACCGGTCCCAGCACTGATCCCTGTGTTGCCCCACTGGTCACTCTTCCCTCTGTGGAGTGACAGCCATTTACCACCACCCTCTGTGTCCGGCCGCCCAGCCAGTTACCTACCCACCACACTACTATCCTGCCCACACCCATATTCCCTAGTTTGTGTAAGTCTTCTATGTGGCACAGTGTCAAAGGCCTTGCTGAAGTCCTGATAGGCCATGTCCACTGCCCTCCCGTGATCCATCTCCCTAGTCACCCAGTCAAAAAAATTCAACAAGGTTGGTCTGACATGACCTCCCTCTGGTGGAACCATGCTACCTTGGATCCTGCAGTCCACTGACAACCAGATGTTCCACTAATATCTCCTTCAGTAGTGCTTCCATGATCGTCCCCACTACCGAAGGGAGACTGACTGGTCTGTAGTTCCCTGCTTCCTCTTTGTTCCCACTTCTGTATAAGTAGACTACATCTGCTGTCCTCCAGTCTTTGGGTACCTCCCCTGTTTCCAGTGATCAGCTGAACAGGATAGCCAGAGGTTCAGCCACCACCTCTCTGAGTTCTTTAAGGACCCTGGGGTGCACCCCATCTGGCCCCATTGCTTTATCAACTCTTATTCCTTCCAGTTCCTTCAGGACCCTTTCTTGTGTAAAGTGACTTATGTCCTTTTCTGCACCATTCTCACCCGTTGTACTCCCTTCACACCCATTACCCTCCTCTTCCTCAGTAAAGACTGAGCAGAAATACCTGTTCAGTATGTCAGCTTTACTGTTGTCATCCTCCACGCAGTCCCCATCCTCCCCCTTCAGTCTCACTATCCCTCCCTTTGCCTTTCTTTTTTCACTTATGTACCAGTAAAAGGTTTTGTTCCCTCTACCCACTGATTTTGCAACGTGCTCTTCTGTCTGAGCTTTGGCTTCCCTTACTGACCTCCCTGCCTCCCTTTGCTTCTCCTGGTACTTCTCCATATCCCCTTCTGCCTGTGTCTTTTTGTATTGCCTGAATGCAATCTTTTTGGCTTTCACTTTCTTTGCTACCTCTTTGGAAAACCATAATGGCCTCCTCCTCTTCCTTTTCCTCTTGCTAACCTGCTTAATGCACAATTCTGTTGCTCCTGTAATCCCCGTTTTAAATACTGCCCACTGTTCCTCAACCCCTGATTCCTGCCCCATTCCCCTTTATGCCTCTTTCAAGTATCTCCCCATTTTCCCAAAGTCTGCCCCCCTAAAATCCAGGATACGTGTTTTTGTGTGGTTTGGTTCTGCTCCTTCTGCGATTTCAAACCACAATGACTGGTGGTCACTGTTCCCCAGGTGCTCCCCCATTGTTACCCCACCACACTGTCCCTGTCTGTGAGCACAAGGTCTAGTATTGCCTTCTGCCAAGTTGGTTCCATGACCAGTTGCTTGAGGAAAGCACCCTGAAGGGAATCCAGGATAAATCTGCTCCTAGTTGATGCTGCTGCTGGGATGCTCCAGTCCACGTCTGGAATATTGAAGTCTCCAACCAGTACTACCTCACCCTTGTCTGCCATCCTTTGGATGGCTAGCATCAGCTCCCTATCCGTTTCTTCCTCCTGGGCTGGTGGTCTATAGATCACACCTGTGCAGATGGCTGGCCCGATTTTCCTTTTCAGCTTAACCCACAGTATCTCTCCCCCACTTTGTTCCTCCTGGATCTCTGTTGCCCTTATGTCATTTTTCACATACAGTGCCACTCCTCCTCACTTCCTACCTGCCTGGTCTCTTCTGAATATGTTGTAGCCAGGAATGGCCATCTCCCAGTCATGGTTATCATTACACCAGGTTTCTGTGATGGCCACAATGTCCAGGTCTGACTGCACCACGACAGCCTCCAGATCCTCCATCTTGTTGCTATGGCTCCTGGCACTGGCACACATGGCTTTCCATGATTTGACCTCCCTAGACTGTTTAGCTGTTCTACTCCAGCCCCTTTCCTGGTTGTCCTTTATCCCTGGTTCTCCTTGCTGTCTGCCCTTCTGCTGAATTTTGCCCCTTTTCTGCCTATCACCTCTTGGGTACTAATCTCCATCTTTTGCACACTGGTTTGTTGAGATATCCACTCCAGTTCACTGGTTCCACTGCTAGCCATGGGGGGTGAGCAAGTGGATACCCTCCTTGGCTAGTTTAAATGCTTGTCAATGTAGCATTTAAACTTATCATTGAATGCTTGGATTCCCCTCCAGGATGGATGCAGGCCGTCAGGCTTGAACAAACCTCCATCCCTCCAGGTGGGTCCCCAGCCACCAATGAATCAAACCCTTCCTCACAGCACCAGTTCTTCAACCATGAGTTAAAGTTCCTGGTGCATGCCCCTATGCTCTCCCATGCATCTCGCAGGTAGTACTTCTGAGAAGGTGACAGAAGTAGCTACTAGCTTGAGACCCCTCCCCAATTTCCTAAACTCTTCCTGAACTTCCTTTGGCTCCCCATTTGCCAGGTCATTAGTACCTAGGTGGATAATGACATCCAGCTCACCCTCCTGTCTTGCCTTCCCAGCGATCCCCAGGATCTTCCTTCTATCCCTCCATGCCATGGCACCTGGTAGGCACCTCACCTCCCTGTCCTCCCCCTTCCCCTCCTGTGTTCCTAGCTGGATCCCTCTTATGATAGAGTCCCCCACCAGGATGCGCGTCCTCCTCCTCTGGTGTCCACTGCTCTCCCCGCTGAGGTCACCTCCTTGGCTAACCTCCACATCCTTTCCTTCCACATCTCAGGGTACCTCTATTTGGTTGCCCCCATTTGCCAGTGTGATATATGAGTTCTTAAGTGGAAAAGGATCTGGGATGTGCCTCTGCCTGACCGTCTTAACCCGCCCTGAGCCCACTGTCATCCAAGTGCTCCTCGATCTCGGCATCCTTTGAGGCAGCGACATTGGACTGGGTGGCCTCTGGATAGGGGTGATGGTACTCCTGACCCAGTTTACTTCCACTCTGAGACTGGCTACCTCATCCCGCAGTCCACAGAGATGCATGCAGATAGGGCAGCACCTCAGTGTCCAGAAGGTCTGCCTGAATATGGCTGCCCCGCAGCTACTGCACTGCACCACTCCCCACATTATACTGCAATTATACTGCTATTCCACTACTTGTCTGTTACTGAAGCTCTCCTAGTTGCCTTTTTATTAAATTTACTGTCCTAAAAATACTGCCACTGATCCTCAGATACTTTTCTTTTAAAACAAGAAAATAAATAAATGAGTCAAAACACTGTCGTAAAGAATACATTTTGTATATTTAGTTCTAAAATGAATGTTTTCTCCACTTATTATTCATGCTGGTCATAAACAGTTCACTAGAATCCACTTTGTTTAAGCACCTCATGTGCTTGAAAGTCTCTATCATGCCCCCTTTCTCCTCCTGGTGTCCAGGGACCCATACATAGTCAGGCTCTCCAATGTCTACTAATACTTATTCCCCTACTGCCCCTGTATAATCTTTGCTGCTCTTCTCTGAACTGCCTCCAGCCTGCTTATGTCTTTCCTCAGGCAGGAATTCCAAAACTAGACACAATATTTCAGCTGTGGGTGTGATGAAAATCCCACTCACCAGGGATTTAAAATTCACTGCCACAAGGTGGTTGTTACCAACAGGGACCAGGAAACCTATTTTTTTTTTCACCTCCTCCTTGCTCAGGGTCAGAAAGGTCAACAGAATAACTGTAGGTAGAGTGCTCCTTCGGAGATGGACTGCAAACAGAGTCCAGCAGAAAATAGTAAAATTACCTTTTTAAATAAGACAAGCAGTCACTGATTCTTTAAAAATATAAGCTTTACTAAAATAATACAAGTATTTACAAAAGAATTTATGCACAGTCAGACAAAAGGATTACAGTTTACTAGAAAGTAAAATAAAGGGAAGTTATACAAGACAGATTGCAAATAGAAGAAATCTGAGCTGTTCTCACTTTAACCTATGTCTTTACCTGCTGCTGTCTGGGGAAAAAAAAAACACTGTTCCCTAAGCTGTCTTTTCTTACCAGACTTCTAACTGCAGGGCTCTGGAATTGTTCATATGTTCCAAGCCTAAGAGAAAGAGCCTGGGGGGGTGCTGTGGAGCACACCTACCAACAAGATGTGTTAAGGGACAGCTCCTTACAACTGAAGCTTAAAAGCCAGAAAACTTTCTTTTATCGAGTTAAAGTTGGAATTTGCTACCCAGAAATAGATTCTACTTACAAAATAGAATCGAACCATGTAAAAAATGATAATTTGGGTCCCACCAATGAAAGGAGCCGGATCAAAAAATCCACCACCTGCAGAAATGGCATCTTTGGCAGTGTCACAACTGCAACTGGGGTCTGATCTCCCGTGGAAGGCCCTGCAGAAATCACTGCAGGCCATCGATAAGATAGAATTTGCATTAACTCGAATGGCTGAACAGGATGCCAAAACTGAAACAGCTACAAAGACAGCAGGAGTCACACTGTTGATGGTAACGAAAGCACTGGCATCTACTTCTAAAATGACCAAAGAAAATTCCCAGCCGAGGTACCGTTTAGAGGTGTTGGAGAATGCGCAATGGCCCCAAAATGTCCGCATAGCTGGGCTGCCAGAGAACTGTGAGGGGAGAAAGCTTGTTGGACTTTTACGCTCCTGGTTGCCGACTACCCTACAATTCACAGCAGAGCTCCCACCGACCAGCTTAGTGAAGGCTTACCGTATCTCTCTAAGGGCCACTGGGAATCAGGGAGATGCACCCAGAACAATCCTGCTGGTTACGGTCAGATCGACCACGAGTGACCTCATCTTGCAAGCTGCCAGAGGATCAGGATCCTTGACTCACCAAGGCAAGATGGTTCACCTCTTCCTGGATCTTTCCTTCGCTACCTCGAGCATGGAGAAAGCGCTTAGATGGAGTCAGGGCAAAGCTCCAGAGTCTGCGCATAGCCCACTCGTTGTTGATGCCAGCCTGCCTGAGAATCTTTTATGGCGGGCAAACGTACCAATTCACGGATCCAGAGGAAGCAGGGAAAAGAGTTGAGAGCATCAGCAAGGAGTTTGCCCAAGCTGGAAAAGACAATTGTAGAACACCTAAAAGGAACATACTGGGGACTTTTAGTGCAAGTAACCTGTGGCAATCTTGTTATAATTAAAATTGTTCTTATCTGATGAGGGCTTGGCTGTTGCCTTGTGTGCAAGGCCCAACAGTTATACGTTTAAGATTCCTCTGGGAAATCGATTTATGGTTGAAAGTTTTCAGGGGGCTGGTGGTATGTGGATAGCAAAATAAGTTTTTCAAACCATTATCAATATTAGAGCTCGACTGTGGTTACAGGGGATTATTACTGCTTAGCAACTGCTGCACGGTTTTCCCTAGGCCCTCTGACCACGGCTCTTAGCCCTGGAGTTAAGGCTTTTAATCTTTGTAAGTGGACTCTTTATCTGTATTTGTTTTCTCTCCCACAGCACATAACTAAATTGGTATACCATTTTTTGAGAGGGGATCATATCAACACAGGAGGCTGAGTTTACCCGGTTTGCATAATATTTCTGATTGGAATGACCACCCATAGTTTTGTACAGTGCAGCATATTTGGGATATTTTACGGACTTGAATTTTCATGGAATATCTCCACATCCGCAATCCAGATTGCATAGACTAAGTATTCTTGTTGCACTGAATGTATAGGCTGTTGAAAGTGGTGAGCTGTTGCATATGATAATTATATGTAATTGTTTTAATTTTGAAAGCAATAAAATATCATTTAGAAAAAAAAAAAAAAAGAGAGAAAAAAAGCCTGTTTACAGCCTTCAATGTATTTCTTACTCCTGTGGGGAGGGGTCTAACTTTCAGCAACAGTCCCGTGTTGTTCCAGCTCTCTTTGAATGAGTGTGTGTGTGTGTGTGTGTGTCTCCACCCACCCATCAGCACCTCCTTGCTACATGGGAACATCTCCAGAAAAAACTCCCCAGGGGTTTATTGCCTCCTTCCTAGCTACTAGAGTGGTCCTGGCTACCGCTGTAGTTCCCTAGCTTTCCTGTTAGCTTATGCCAGCCAGGGTGAATGGTCTGATGTTCTCATGGGAAAGTTGTCATATAGTACTTGATCATGTGATCTGGTAACCATCTTATACCTGAAGCAGATGCATATCTAGAAAATAATAAATGAATTAAAGGAACACATGGCTTTGGTCCCCCTTTTCTGTCACATCTCCCCCCCCCCTCAAGAAATGAAGGTGTGTCTCTTTTGGGCAACCCCCCAAGAGACACTGCCATTCATTTAGGGCCTGGTGAATACCTAAAGGAATATGCCATGCACTTAGCCTTGTCTCGACAGTCCATCTACACTGGCATTCTGCATCCCACTTCGGTGCTGAATGATCATATCATATGACTGTAGTACCAAAATCCAGCGCAATAACTGTGTTTTGCCCACTAGTCCTATGGAGCTAATGTCAAGGGGTTATTATCAGTGACCACAGTGAACTCCCTCCCGTATAGCTATGGCTGCTACTTCTGAAGGGCCCACACTATCCCCAGGCATTCCCTCTCCACTGTGGCATATGACTCTCAACCTGAGCAGAAGCTTCCAGCTCAGGTACACTATGGGGTGCTCCTCCCCTGCGGTGTAACCTGGCTCAGGACGGCACCCAGCCCATGGTCCAAGGCATCCACGTGTACTACAAACTTTATGTCATTATGGAGGCTAGCAAGCACAGGTGACCCACATAATGCCTCCTTCAATTGTTGGAAGGCAGACTCGCAGTTCTCTGTCCAGAGAACATTTTCAGGCATTCTCTTTTTGTCAGGTCTGTCAGGGGCTTGGCCACATCACTGTAGTGAGGGACAAACCACTTGTAGCACCCGGCTGTTCACAGAAATGCCCTTACCTATTTCTTTGTGGCAGGGGTGGGTCAGGCCTAGATAGCACTATCTTTCGCTGGCTCGGGACAGATGCGTCCACTGCCCACCCGGTGCCCAAGGCAGGACACTTCAGCCATGCCTACTTGGCTTTTTCCCGCCTTGTCAGCCCTGCGGCCTTCAGTCTGCCTCCCTCATGTGCCTGATGTGATCTTCCCATGTCTGGCTGTAAATGGCGGTCATCCATGTAAGCCAGTGCATATTCACCTGCCCCAGCCAGGATACGATCCACATTCTTCAACCCAAACGGCATTACTCTGAATTCAAATAAGCTATATGATGTAACAAAAGCAGACCTCTCCCTGGCTGCAGGGGTTAACAGCACCTACCAGTAGCCCTTCGTCAGGTCTAATGTAGTTAGGAACCAGGCTCCCCTCAGCCTTTCCAACGTCTCATCCTTTCTGGTCATGGGGTAGGCATCAGACTCCATACAGCTGTTGAGCTTCCAGTAGTCGACACAGAATTATATGGTACAATCCTTCTTGGGAATCAGGACCAAGGGCTACTGGACTCCTGGATCACTCCAAGGACAAGCATCTCCCACAGTTCCTCCAGCATGGTCTTCTTGACCTCCTTGGGAACCCGGTTGGGGAACTGCCTCAGCGGAACTTGCATCCCGGTGTTCAGCCACTGGTGTAACCTGGATTCCCCGTGAACATGTCCCCAAAATCTCACAGAACCTCCCATCACCTCGCCCTGGGCCGGTGTCAGCTGCCCTGAGAGGGTGAGGTTATTCACCGAGGATCCCTCCCAGGCTTCCCCAAGGAGGTCCACCAGTGACTAAGCCTTGCTTCCCTCCTCTAGCACACTGCACACGGTGAGAATCATTTTCTCCCTATCATAGTAGGGCTTCATCATGTTCACGTGATATAACCTCTGCCTGTACCTTCTGACAGTCAGCCGTACTATACAGTTAACATCACTCAGCTTCCTGGTTATGGAGAATGGGCCCTCCCATGCTGCCTGCAGTTTACTGTGTTGGACAGGGACAAGTACCATCACTCGCTGTCTGACTTCGTACTCCGAGGCTCTGGCCCCACGATCGTACCAGGCTGTTGCTGTTGTTGCACAGTTGCTAAGTGCTCCTGGGCAAGCCCCATGAGCTCCTTAAGCCTGACCCTGAAATTTAGGACATACTCCACAACAAACTCCCCTTGGGAGGCACAGTTACCTTCCCATTCATCCCTGACTAAATCTAGGGCCCCCCCCCTCACCCTGTGACCAAACAGGAGCTCGAAGGGTGAGAACCCTGTGGACTCCTGTGGTTCTTCCCTGTATGCAGAGAGGAGGTGGGGCAAATATTTGTCCCACTCCCTTTTGTGCTGGTCAGCAAATGCCCTGAGCATAATTTCAAGGGTCCCACTGAAGTGCTTGACCAGGCCATCTGTCTACGGGTGACAGGGCGAAGCACAGAACTGTTTCACTCCACACTTCTCCCACTAACTGGTCATTAAGGATGCCATGAAATTTGCCCCCTGGTCTGATAAAATCTCCTGGGGAAATCCTACTCAGCCAAAGAATCCCAGGAGCTCATCGGCCACCTTTTCTGCCTCAATGGAGGACATGGTCACTGCCTCGGGATACCTGGTTGCGCAATTCACAACAACCAGTATGTATCGTTTGCCTGTGTGACTGGGGGTACTCAGGGGCCCCACTATGTCCACGGCTACCCTCTTGAAAGGTTCATCGATAATAGGCAGGGACACCAAAGCTGCCTCAGCCTTGTCCCCGACCTTTCCAACCCGCTGGCACTGTGGACAAGTCCAACAGTAATTTGCCATGTCTGTGTACATGCTTGGCCAAAAGAAACTGTTGGCAAGCCGCTTTTTCATGCGGTTAATACCCAGATGGTTTGAGAAAGGGCTGCTTTCGGCAGTCCCGGGGAACTACCAGCTGCTGGAGTACCTCTCCCTCTAGCCCCCTTTGTGGTGTACACTCCCTGAACAGCTGCCTGCTTTCCTAATAAAAACTGACTTTTTACTCCCTTGAGAAGCCTCTGCTCTATCTGCTATCTCTCTCAGTTTTTGGAGGGTAGGATCAGCCTGCTCTCTTTCTTCAGCCTCCAGCCTTGCGCTCTGCAGTTCAGCATCCCTCAGTGCAAGCTCTGCCTTCAGGATTTCAAGCTGAGGTTGACTGGGCTGCACAGCCTCCCCAGCTCATGCCACAAGGTGCAACCCTTGCTCAGTTGCTGGGACCTCAGTCTCGCTACATTGGTCACTGTTCTCAGCAACCGCCTGCTGATCAGGTATTAGGCTATGCCCATTTGAGACTGTCTGCTCCTCCTACAGCTGATCATGCGCCAACAGGGCTTCCATAAAGTGCATTCTTTGTCATGCCCTCATGGACAATCTCCCTTGCTGCGCTCAGCTCACGAAGCTGCTGTACATGAAATTTGACATAGCTTGAGAAGCTCATATTCTCTAGCTATGCTACACTAAACTGTCTTAAAAAAAAAAAAAAAAAAAAAAGAACCAGCAGTAAACAATGCAACCTTTTGAAATCCTGTTTCGTGACTCTTAAAATTTCTGCTGGCACTCCGTCATCAGTGTAGTGTCTCTCTCCCTCTCTCACACACACTTCCTGCCTCACAGAAAAGCATACTGTCCACTGCTCTGCACTGGACTGGTACCAGTTGCCACACGGATCCCACGCTACCACCAATGTGACGAAATTCCTACTCACCAGGGACTTCACGTTCACCGCCACCACATGGTTTTTACCAACAGGAACCCTGTTTTTTTTTTTTTACCTCCTCCTTGCTCAAGGTCAGGAAGGTCAACACAATAACTGTGGGTAGAGTGCCCCTTCAGAGACGGACTGCACAGCCCAGCAAAAATAGTAAATTACCCTTTTTAAATAAAACAAGCAGTCACCGATTCTTTAAAAACAGAAGCTTTACTAAATTACTACAAGTATTTACGACAGGATGTATGTACAATCAGACAAAAAGATTACAGTTTACTAGAAAGTAAAATAAATGAAAGTTATACAAGACAGATAGTAAATAGAAGAAATCTGAACTGTTCTCACTTTAACTTATGTTTCTACCCGCTGTTGTCAGAAGAAAACACTGTTCCCTAAGCTGTCTTTTCTTACCAGACTTCTAGCTGCAGAGCTCTGGTATTGTCAGATGTTTCAAGCCTAAGAGAAAGAGCCTGCTTACAGCCCCTCAATATATTTCTTACTCCTTAGGGAGGGGTCTCACTCACTTTGAGTGACAGTCCCATGTTGTCCCAGCCCTTAAGACATCCACCCGAGTCCTCTGTGCAACTTGGGAACATCTCCAGGCAGGACTCCCCACTGGATTTATTGCTTCCTCCTTAGCTTTCCTGTTAACTTTACCATGAGAACATCACACCATCCACCCTGGCTGGCATAAGCTGTCATATACTACTTGATCATGTGATCTGGTAACCATCTTGTACCTGAAGCAAATGCCTATTTAGAAAAGAATAAATGATTCAAAGTAATACATGGATTTGGTCCCCTTTTCTGTCACAGTGGAAACACTAGAATTATGCACGGAGCAGTATAACCTCCTCCTTCCTGCTGCTGAACCCCCCACTTATGCAACCCAGTATTTTGTTAGCTGCACCCACCACCTTACTGCCACACACAACTGGCATGAAGGTGCTTGAAACTGCTACCCACAAATCCTCAAGGGAATCAACAGAGTCCAAGAGGGTAGCATCTTTCAGAAAAAGAGATGTGCAAGAACAAGGGGACAGAATTTGAAGATAGAGGGGGGACGGCTCAGGGGCAATGTGAGGAAGTATTTTTTCACAGAGAGGGTGGTGGACACATGGAACAGCCTTCCTGAGGAGGTTGTGAGGTCTAAAACTGTGGGAGAATTCAAGAATGCATGGGACAGACATAAGGCATTTTTTGTGGGGGATAGGAAGAAATAGGCTATTGGTTAAATAGGATATGCAACTTATCCTCTAGGTAGGGAAATGAGCAGACTAGGTGGGCCAAGTGGTCCTAATCTGCCATCAAAGTCTATGTGTGACTCTGAGCAAGTCACTTAACTGCCCAGTGCTCCCAGGTCACCCCTGAAAACAGGCACTTGTGCCTAGTGGGCCTTACTCTGTTACCAATGGCTAAAATAAAAAAATACATAACAAAAGGAGGCCTTGTCCTCTTCCTTGATGCCCTCCACTATTCTTACAGTAACTCCACATCTGCCTCGGTCCTCTTCTCCAACCTCATGGCTGCCTTCAGTTTTACAAAGTAGTCCTCCCTGTTGTCCTGGGCTCATGCTGCTACAGTACTTGTTTTTTGCTGATGCCTATATGAGCTAAAGCCACCTGAAACATCACCAGTAGGAGGGAAGGTGGTTCAAGCCGCCGCTGACCCACTGTTCTCATGTGCTACTGTGTATGTCAAGGTGGGGGGACTGGCTATCCCATCACAGAGGCGGAAGTTTTATCTCAGCACGAGTTACCCACGGGAATTGGTGCCACTGTTCTGTCAGAGTGTCAGTCAATCGAGATTCAACACCAAGTATTAGTGTTTGATGTAAGTGGTTTTCATAGGTGTTGAGGACATGTGCAGAAATATTTAATGTGGTAAATAAAAATTAATTTTTCCATCCCAAAAAGCAAAGTTTTCTGGGGATTGGGGGGGGCGCGCCCTGACCCCTTAGGAAAAAACATCCCCATGTGCCATGACAATAGTATGACAACCCTGTGTAGAAATGCAGAATGCGTTACACTGATCTAGGGTGTTGAGAGATTAGCTGGAGGGGTCTTCCGATGGATCTTATGTTATACCACATGTACACTCCACCCCCCACACACTTTGCAGCACTGAATTTCAACTGTCAAGCCTTGGACCACCTCTCTAACTTTTGCAGGTTCCTCTGCAACTCACTTACCCCTCCTTGCAGCCTACCCTGCCACAGAGCGTAGTCCTCTGAGAAGTGGCACATCTTACCCTGTATTGTTTCTCTTTTGTCACAGAGGAACATACTGAAAAGGACTGGTCCCAGGACTGACCCCCTGTGATACTCTACTTGTGAACTCCCTTTCTCTTATCTGATCCCGTTTAGCACCACCCTGTGCGGTCTCCCCCACCCCATCAACTTCCCACCCATGTAATTTGCTGTTCCAACCTTTAATTTCTTCAGCAACCTTCAGCATGGCACAGAGTTGAATGCCTTGCGAAAGATGAAGCACAGTAAATCTACTGCATGCCCCTTATCCACTACCCTTGTTACTCAGTCAAAACATACTATTAGGTTGTTCTGACAAGACCTCTCCGCCACGAGCCATGCTGCTTTTTTTTTTTTTCCCCAATTGTTTAACCAGGTGAGACACACTAAGCTGAAAGCTTTTTTACAGGTGCAACCTGTGAGCACAGGGAAGTTAAGTGACTTGCTCAGGGCCACACAGTATATGCAAGTGGGGGCTGTGGGATTCAAATCCAGGTCTCCAGATTTGCAGCTCAAAGCCTTAAACCACTGCACTATACTGCCTCCCCTATCCTGGAGTTCATTTTCCAGGTAGTTCATTAGGTCCTCTTTGACTAGTGCCTCCATCAGTTTACCTACAATGAAAGATAGACTGACGGGCCTGTAATATCCCAATTCCTCCCTGTCCCCTCCCTTGTGGAGAGGCGCCATGTCCACTATTCTCTACAGTCTCTTGGAACCATCCCTGATTGTAGTGAGCTACTGAATAGCCCTGTCAGGGGTGTAACAAGTTCTGATGACAAATGCCCGAGTATTCTCAGGTGCATCCCATCTGGCCCTGGAGCTTTATCTATTTTCAGAGCTGCAAGCCCATTTCTAACCTTTTGTCCCATAATTACCAGCTGCTTCATTTCTGGGATCCCCCCTGCAGCAGCGTTTATGTCACTTTATAACATGGGTTCTGAAAATACTGTCTTCTGATTCGTCCAGACAGGTCACCTGACCATTGATTAATCCCCAATATACCCACAGTTGCATGTTCGCAGGGCTTTATTTTACTATTTCTTTAGATAAACCTCTAACATAACATTGCCCATGTTATAAGACGATTAACCCAGTCCAGGGTATGGGTTTGCTGAACATTAATCCACGCTTCACCTCATGACTCCAACCTCCCCCCCCCAGGCATGGATTAATGCTTAGTAAATCCATATCCTGTTGTGGGTTAATCCCTTTTTCCAGCAGAAGCCTGCTATCCTCCAATGTGAATAGTCAGCAGAAGTAATCATATAGGGGTCTATTCACGAATGCCTATGTGCTGTTTAAGGGCAGTGCGTCGGCATTGCCATGACCAAGTGACATACAGGGGTGTACTGTGCACCCCCATGGCATTCATCATGGGCACACTAGTGCCCCATGCGTGGGATCCCACTGCCACAGGGCGCCGGGACGGGAGGGTGCCAGGGGGCACCCACGCCACATGTATGCACGAAAATACTTGCATGCTGTGCTGGTACTGGTGTTCTGTGTGAGGGAGGCCTTGCTGTAAATAGTCAGACACACACAGGTTATCGGTGGGGTGAGGCGGCACCAGGATCCTCCCCGCACACAGCTGCTGCAGCCTTCTGGGCTGCCTAAGAGGGCTGGGGGTGGTGGCTAGAGCAAACGCCCAATGTTTACTTATGGGAGGGTACACACCTTCCCAGGCACTCCCTCTGTCTGCAGAAGAGGTCCGCTACGGGACCCATGTTGGGCATCCCACTGGATACCCACCTGCCACCCGCGCTCCGCCCCTGCCCACCCCCATACCTCCACCATGGAGTTGCGGGCAGGGCCGCGGTCCAGCAGCCGGCGATCATGAATGCTGGCATATGTGCCTAGGTGCAGGATGGCGCGGGTGCTGTACGTGCATTTTGCGCATCATGAGTTGGCCCTCGATTGCTGCCCTCTGCTTGTCCTCCTCTACTACTCTGCCCCCTCAGTCAGCCTAATTATTTCCCCTCTCATCTTCCTTTTTGTTCACCATGTACCTGAAGAATTTTCTTCCCCTCCTTTGACCCCCCCCCACAGTACACAGCTCTGCGTCTGCTTTTGTGTCTCTTGACTGCCTTCTTGGCCTCCTTAATATTTAGCCGATATTTGCTCCATCCCTTGTAGGTAATGATGGTCCTAATTTTGGCCCTCACTGACTCTGTGACCTTCTTAGAGAACCCTATCAGACTCTTGTGCCTATTATCTTGTACAACCACTCTCAGGCATGATTTGGTTGCTTTGAGAATGGCCCCTTTAATTTCTCCTCACCTCTCCACCACCCATGATTTTGTTCACTCCAGCCAACTTATCCCTAACTGTCTGAAATCCAGAGCCACAGCTTTTGACAAGGGTACACTGGTACTCAGGGCCAATGTGAATTGGGTCTGGTATGATTTCTCGACTTGCCTTCTCCTGTCTAATAGTATCCCAATGTTATTTTCCCGACTACATTAATCCAGTCTGCACACTTGCCCGTGGTACTGTCAGCCATCACATAATGTCAATACACTGCGTATCAAGAATAGCAAACACACTGCTATACTTACATACTTGTTCCAAACTGAATAAACAAATACAGTACTAACTGTTTCCCTGAGCAAGCAGCTTCATGCTTGAAAGCTGTCGTTTGACCCTTGTCTTAACCGCGCTATGCTATGCTATGCAGAAATACTTCGAGCTGCATTAATTACATACAGACACTTAAATAAAATGGCAGTCCTGCAGCCTCTTTTTGGTGAAGCTGAATCTGCAAAAGTTGGCTGGACAAGTGCATTGCAGACGTCAGGATTAATTACATACGGACACTTTTAAAATGGTAGTCTCTTTTCAGCCAATTTGAAATTTGCAAACAGTCTGCTAGCATGAGCAGTGAAGCGGCTATCGTTTGTGCTGTTGTTCCTTCCAAGCGCGGGCATGACAAGTTGTCAGTTGCTGGCTACTTATATGTTAAGGAAAGGAGCCGGGGGGATTTGTTTTATTGGTGCTGCCAGCTACGCAAATCTTCAGGTTGTCATGGACGTGCATCACCTACTCTTGTCGGTGGACAACACTATTTAAGAAGCACTGCGGAGCACGACCATTCCCCTGATGCAAATGACAGTCATATAGCAATTTCTTTAGCCTCGCTTAAATCGAGAGTGTTAACAACTAATGACACTCCAGCTCAGCTGATACAAAACGAAACTGTCTAAAGTGTCTGAGGAGGTGCAGCATAACATGCCTAGCTGCCAGTGCCTGCAGCAAGTTGTCAATCATGCAAAGAGAGAAAACATCCCAGTAGAGCCACGAACATTGGCCGACATAAGCATTCAACCCAAATTACAAATTGTGATTGGGAAGCAATTCCTATCGAAAGATTCGACGTTTGGTACTGATAGAGTTTTGCTGTTCAGCACCAAAAAAATATTGAGAAATTAAGCGCTGCTGATTTGTGGCACATGGATGGCACTTTTAGAACAGTTCCCACACTATTTCGGCAGCTTTATTCAACACGTGCCCCTGTGGGTACTGCTGAAACAACTCGCATTGTGCCACTGGCATATACCTTGATGTCTGCGAAGCGTAACGAGTGCTATTTAAAGCTGTTCCAAGATTTAAACAATGCAGCACATGAATTTGACTACAGCCTTTCTCCAAAATTAATTTCTCCAGATTTCGAGCAGGCTGCAATCCACGCTACTAAAGTTGAATTCCCTGACAGATAGTGTGGAGGAAAATCCAGAGCTGCGGTCTAGCAGTTACGTATGGCTCTGATCCAGAGTTTAGTTTACTGATGCGGCAACTAGTAGCACTTGTCTTCCTTCAACCAGATGATATCCCAACAGTGTACAGTGAAATCAAGGGTGAAATGCCTCCTGTTAGTGTGCCAGTCCTTGAGTGGTTCGAAGAGACATACTTGTTTGGCAGAGTACACAGGAGGATGCGAAATAACACGGTCATCAGAGCCAACCCCCTGTACCCACCGCAGTTCTGTTCAGTGCATGATCTTACAATGAATGGCCTGCCCAGAACTCAGAATAATGTTGAGGCATGGCACCGACGTCTGGGCACACTGATTGGAGGCTCACATGTGAGGGTAAAAAGATTTATCAATGAACTGAGGCATGAGCAAATGGTAACGGACTCCACTATTGAGAAAATTAATCGTGGACTGCTGAAATCACCGTTAAAAATGAAATATGCTAAGTGGGAAGAGAAGATTAGCAATATTCTGTCAGACCGAGAAGCAAGATCTGGCAAAGACTTTGTGCAAGGGATTGCGCACAATATGGTGCTGCAAGGAGTGTAACAAATGATTTGAGCGATTTTAATCTTCTACAATAAAAACATGACTTGAGAGATTTTAATCTTCTACAATAAAGATATGATTTTAATAATTTTGGAATATGACGTCTACCAGTAAGTGCTCTCTGTAATAAAAGCAGTCTCTATATGCTTTAAAATGTATGTGGCAATTTTCGCAAATCAGTTTCTGCGCTTTTGGATCTGCTTTATTGGTTGTTTCAGATGTTTCCCATTGATAATCTGCTATGGATCTGCTGCTTTGTATACTACGGATGTCGGGAAAACAACGTTCGGGAAATAAAATGTCGGTAAATATGTTATATCAGGCAACTGACATCAGTCAATTAATTTTCGGGAAAACACATTATGGGCAACCGTACGGATCCCTGTGAATCATATGATGTTGTGACCACTGGACCCCAGTGGTCCCCCAGCCTGCACTCTAGCTACCATTTCTGAGTTGGTGATTACCACACTGAAAGTTGCAGCCTGTCTTATGGGTCCCCTAACAGCAGCAGTCATGCAGTACAACATATCTAGCAGGGCCTGACTTCTGGTGCCCTTAGCTGCTGGAATGTCCCAATCTATGTTTGGTAGATTGAGATTCCCTACTACCAATGCACCCCCCTTTGCGATCCCCATTTCGGTTGTACCCCATGTTCCCTATCCTCTTCATCTTCCTGTCCAGATAGCCTACAGACCACCCCTATACACAGCTTCTTTCCCAGTGCTGTCATGAACAGTACCCACAGCGATTCTGTCGTTATTTGGGCCCTCATGGGCCCAATGGACCCATCTTCTACCACCTCTGTGCCTTACCTGACATAGAGGGCTACCCCATTTCCTTTCCCTCATCTCTCCTATACATGGTATACTCCAGTACCGCCAGATCCCAGTCATTATTCCTGCTGGCCGGTGTTTCTGTAATGACTACAAGGCCTAATCCCTCACCTGCCACCATCGACTGAAGCTCACTAATTTTATTTCCTAGACTCCTGGCATTTAGGTAGACTGGCTTCGAACTTGTCTGTACTCGTCCCCCCTTTGTCAGCTCCTCCCTCTTTGTTCTCTCCTCCCTTCTTGTTTATGTTTATGCACACAAAGTGCACACTGGAACCAGTCCGACTCTTAACTGTGTGGCCCTTGGTGCTGAAGGGTCTTCATTAATAATTCACCCTGGGACACTAACAGCACAAAGAGTCATGGCCAGAGTTTTCATACAGTATTCGCCTCACAGTGGTAATTTTTCCTCTGTTAAAATGCCTATTTAACAGTTTGCTCAAAATCATTTAGCCAGGTCTGCATTCCTGCCCCTCAGAGGGTTCTTCTGGGATCCGGAGCATTTCCAATGATAGAGTGAGTAAAAGTACTTCTGAAAACATTTCTTAATGAGTTGTTTATTTTCAAATGCTGAATACAACAGTACTTTACTCCACTCAGTTGGAGCACTTACTGCTGGCCGTGTTTTAGAAAGTGACCAATCGATGCTTGAGCCAGACTCCCAGTCATCGAAGGAGAATTCTAGGGGTGTTACAGTCATCAGCTACAGGTAGAAAGAGATGGTTGGTTCACCATACAAGAGCCCTTTGGAAACACTGCAGATTGATATCAGATTTGTGGATTTTGCAGTACGGGGAATCCCCCCCAAAATATGGTTCCTCCAGAAAGTGGAGGTCAAGAGCTAGCAAGCAACTGGAACACACAGGAGCAGCCAGCCCCAGCCACGTGGCAGATAGGTGCGAGGAACTGTCCAATGAAGCCTTGCTACAGGCAATACACAAGTTGGATAAGAAAAGTGGACTCCCTGACTGCAAGGCTAGCAGGAATGGACACTAAAATTGGAAAAAGCCACATCTACTGTGAACACCATAGCTGAGACAGCAACAGACACAGACACCATAGTAACGGGAGTTCTGGCAGTGAAACTGCTCCGTCTTAGGAAGGACCACATCAAAAACAATAGAAGGATGGCCATTTCTGGAAATACCAGAGGCACAGGAAGGGTCGGATTTAACATATTTTGTGATTAAACTGACAAAAATTTTGTGGAAGTCAACATTACAGGACAAGTGTTAAAATCTTAACAGATTATCCATCGAATATAACCTGCTTCCTCTGATCAACCCTAGACTGTCTTTGTTGCAACTAGCGGCTCCCATGTCCGGGACCTGGTACTGGCGGCAGCCAAAAGCAAAGGTCAAACTGCTATGGAGGATGGTACCCTCAATTCATTGTTTTCCAGATATTAGTTTTGCGAACCACCGGTGGCATAAGGCTTTTAGTCCGGTTGGACTTGCGTACTCAAGGGGTTGCCCACGCTATCCAGTTTCCTGCCCATCTCTGCATCTTCTATGCAGGTAAAACTTTCCTCTACTCCAACCAGGTGGAGGTCAGAAAACGTCTGGAAGACATATAAACAGACTCTGCTTGACAACAGACAATGCACGTCTCAGATGAGGGAGAGTAAGCTACCTAAACTGTGGTGCGAGTACACCCATTAATACAGACCACTGAATGCTTTAACTGAACTTGCTTGCACTGCAACCGCCATAACGTAAAAAAGGCTTTTTGTTGCATTTCTCATGCAGATATGTTCAGGGACAGTGTGTGTATGAGCGCACACCCGAACGCAAGTAACCCAGTAAAGTAATAACATTTTGAGACTGGCAAGCAAGTGGGGAAGTCGGCTTGAGACTAAAATGATAACTATGGTTTTAAAATGGTAGTTACCACAAGGCTGGCTGGCTATATGCCAGCATGGCTCTTATTACCCGTGAAAAATAAGCACAAATACAGTGAGTCCCAAACACTGTTCTTTTTTCTTGTCCAGAACTGCCAGTAATTTTAAACTGAAATGCTATTTTACTGAGTTGCATGTTTGTAAACACATAACAGTCGGACGTTTTTAACGTTAATCCTATGCAACCACATTTAAAACATTATTTTCTGGAGAGTATTCTTCTTACCACGATGCACATTTGTGGTTTGCTAGTCTTTGAGGGACATGGTAGGAAAAGCGACTGAAAGATTCAGTGTATGATTTTAAAGCATTTGGGTACGCATGAGCGATAATGCTGTGCAATGCAATGTATATGTTGTGTACATGTTGTGTACTAACACAAAGGACTGCATTTTCGGGCATCCTTATTTAGGTTTTTGTTCATGTTCAATGCTGTATGGTTTATTAAGCATAATACTCACACTAAATGTATCAGAACCACAGCTCTTAGATTGTTAACAAAGATGCAGAGTAGCTGTATACAGATTATACAATATGCTTTTTCTGCTACATTGAAAACTGAATAAAATTAAGAGTGGCTTTACGTCGACCCCGATGACTGCAAAGCAACATCACTGAAGGGAGGAGGAGAGGTTACAGAGGGATAAATACCCTCCCTGCCATCAAAGACAGCTGCAGGACAACCTCCGGCATCCTGCTCTAGCACAATGGTTAACAAAGTCCCAAAGGGACCTTTCTATGTTGGGAAGAGGTGGGAGCTGCAAGCCTGCATCAGAGGATGGGGGTAAGAAGACTAGTCTGGATCCATAGGAGGAAGCAGAAAGCACAAATAAAAGAACATGTAGCGCTCGGTGCATCCATATGGGGTATATTCAGGTTCTTGTCCAGGACTCGAGGAGGAGGCGACAGAAAATGTGAGCTACAGGAATTAATTCAGATCATTCATTTCTTTTTTGCCAGAACGGTGTGGGTGGAACCTTTTCTGATTTTTATGTTAGGCTGACCACCCTTTGGTGCACCACTCCTTCCTGTATGTGCTTCTGCATTTTTTTTTTTTAGAAGGTACAGCCTGTCCTACTGCTTGAGCAACATGCAGTGAAATCCTGCTGCTAGTGTTACACACACAGTGTTGCTGTAGGACGCAAAAGCATCAGATGCGCAGCCCTGTGCTGCCAAGTGTCAATTAGTGTGGGGGGGGGGGCAGGACCCCACTCTGCTTTCAATTATCTGTAAAGGTATGTTCCCCAAGATGGTAGGAGGTGGAATACAAAAAAAAAAAAAAGGTAAAAACCAATGGTGAGGCTCAGGCAGATCAGGGCTAGAAATCTGTGAAAAAAGTGGTGTTTGCCTGGAATGCCACCATATCCCAAGCTTAGTATTTCATCTTGAAAACTGGTATACCAACCCTATGTTTTTGTATACCAGTAAGTTTACTCGTTAAATACTGAGAAATATAGTGCTTATTCTGCAGATCTCCCCCCCCCCACAATAAAGTGTACTTGTCAAAAAATGTTCTTGCTGTTTTGTTTTGTTTGTTTACAATGCCACCAGCTTCCCATCGGGATTACTCCTGCTTGTGAATGGACTGATGAAATCACTCTGGCACACAGTAGGGAATTCGAGGCAAGCAGGACTCTCTATCTGCCTGCACCGTGGCACTGAACGCAACATCTTGCTCCATGCCAGCGACCCGTGTTCAAGAACAAGCACAGCTGCTGAGGGTAAGCCAGGGGAGACAGAATCGAGCATCCAAGGGACTGCTCATATCTCCCTGGGTGGGGAGGGGAAGGGATGTTGGCCTAGCCTTAGACTGCCACCAGGTCTTGACATGGTAGCAGTGCAGCACAAGCAGCATGAAGGCAGGGGCCATGGGTACATCATGCATGTGTGTCTCCTTGCACGTGATTGATGTCCTGTAGCAGGGACAGGGAGAAAACAGTGAAAATGGCGAGCCTGCTCTGTCACCCTGCTACACCACAGATGGTCCACTCTGGTTTCTAAGTACGGGGACGGGGGGGGATTCTGCCCTGCCACAAAGGGTAATCTGTGGGGGAAACTCATGACCACGGTGAGTACTGGGAGAGATCGGGACAGGGCTGAAAAGCCCCCCAGACTGAAGCGGATAAAACCTTTGTGGGGGTGAAAAAAACTCTAGTTGCTGCTAATTAGATTTGGAGCTGCAGTCCTATACTGACTGGGAGAGGACAGTTTAACTTGATTTGCTGACAACCTTTTTTTTTTTTTTTAATATCAGAGTGGGCAACCATTGATCAACTGTTCAAACCAGTACCTTTTATTCCTAAAAGACCACTGTAATTTGTACACTTTTTACACATAATAAAAAACTCTCAATTTTTTGAGTTTGTGTGTCTTGGTATTTCTGCAAACCACATTCAATATTGCTGCTAGAAAAAATAAACATTTTGGTTGGTATGCATCTTTCTCCCCCCCACAGCGAACTTACAACATTAACTGCTTCTCTTTTTTTCCACCCACAGCATTAGCAGGCCCAGAATGCACCATCTTTTTATGCACATTTCCCCATATTTAGATCATTCACGGACGTCTTTAAGTAAGTTAAAGAGCAGCTGACGCCTTCTGGACAGGCAACATATACTATGGAGCTGCCTAACCATGTACAAGCTGAACAGCTGCTGAGTGCTGCAATCCCTTCCCTAGCAATAGCACTTTTATGATGCGAAGTAAGGAATAGGTCTGCAGGTGCTCTATTTTTCAGTCAGAGGAACTGGAGTGGGGTGGGATGTCTAAACATATATACAGTAGCTCTGATTCCAGTTCTACATGTATAAGACTAAAAATAGCAAATATTCCATACTTCGCATCATCAGAGTGCTATTTTAGGGGTGGGGATGCAGCGCTTGGGGGTTGCTCGGCTATTACTCGGAAATTACAAGTCAGGCATACAAATGTATTTTATTCTTTCACTTCTGAGCCAAAAAATTGAGAGTGAGCTAAAACAGCACTTTGGCCAGGAAACTCTCTGAGCTGCCTGCCCAAGACTACAGATGGTTTCAGTAGCTCTTTAACTGACTTTTACTGTCGTTTTATAAGTTGTTGGTACAGACTTTCATGTCTGGTTAGGCCCAGCTGAAGAGAGTGACAATCACCCTGTAAATCGAGCGCTGCTATTCTTCATTTTACCAGCTTAAAAGCTGGAATTCTGGAGTCCGGGACAAGGCAATTCACAAGAGACTACCAGGGGGCAGCACTGATGACTGGATTTGCGATTGCAGCGGCCAAATTTCCTCAAGAGTCATGGTTTGCTCTGAATGTGAACGGTATCAGAAAGAGGCTGGCAGTTAAGATAGATGCGATCGATACACATAGTGATCCTGCACACGCGAGTGCAGATTTCAAGCAGGCACTGGGCAGGAACCCCTTGCTGCACTCGACTCAGCAGCAGATCGCTTCAGCAGCGGCCCAGGACCAGCAAGGGGCTTAAAGGCCCTCACCTCCCTGACCTCAATTCCACTCCACTCAGCAGCAGGTCACTTCAGGAGTGGCCCAGGACCAGCAAGGGAAAGTTAACTTGAATTGCTCCCCCTCTCAGAGCACAGTTTACTGTGGGGTGTTTCAGGTTGTTTGGACCATTCATCTGCCTCTGACTGCAACTGATAGGTTTCCGGCAGAGTTCGGAGCACCGTAGGAGCCACAGGGACAACAGCTGAACATTCTGTGTGCTTAAAGGGGACTTTTAACTGACCGTGTTATGCAGCGTGTCTACCAAGCTTCTGTTACAGCCTGTTCTCTAGGATTTCTTTTACAGCCTGTTCTCTAGCAGATGTACTGTATTTTATCTGCTGTTTCACTGAATAGTCTTGGATGTGCACGTCCTACCTGCCTAAGTTGTACAGCAGCAGTCTCGCTTGTTACTCCATCCCTCCAGCTGCCTCGACTGTAGCGCATGCGCAGTAGGGAGCCCAGTGTTAGAGTGTAGGTAACCCCCCCCGCCACTGCATACTAATTACACCCTTTGTCTCTCCCACTACACAGGCCCTCACCTCCCCGATCTCAGTTCCACTCCACTCAGCAGCAGGTTGCTTCAGGAGAGGCCCCGGACCAGCAAGGGGCTTAAAGGTAACTTAAATTGCTCCCCTCTCGGAGCACAGTTTACTGTGGGGTGATCTGTATATGCAGACCATTATGCTTTGCATTGTGGTGGCATTTGTGATTTTGTAATTTTTTGAAACTTGGCTTCCCAGCCAAATGCCTTTTGGGGTAACCACTGCCTCAGTGTTTGCGCACAGAGGTTCTTTGTCTTTTAAATTGTTTTTTGTTTTAATTGGGTTCACCACAACATAACCCAGATAGACCATCTTAGGGTAGCTGGTTCATTCCACTGGGGTGTCAAACAGGCAAGGCATACTGATGAATCCTGGTAGGACGAAACACGTGTTTATGTCTTCTGTTGGCATCCTTTGCAAACTGTGCGCAAGTCCTTTTGGCACCATGCATTTATGCTTAAAGTTGAACCAGCATAATATTCTGTGGTGATTTGCATATGCAGACCACGATGCTTTGCATTGTGGGGGCATTTGTCATTTTGTATTTCTTTGAAACTTGGCTTCCTGGCCAAATGGCCTTTGGGGTAACCACTGCCTCGGTGTTTGTGCACAGAGGTTCTTTGTCTTTTACTGTGGGATGTTAGCCCGTGTCCCTAGTTTTCCATTTGCAGGTTATACCTGTTGCCCAGCAGAGGGCCTACATCCCTTTGACTCCTGCCTCTCTGAAATCTCCCTCCTCTCACTACTCCCTGACACTCTAGCACACCCCTCCTTTCCACTACTATCCACCCAGCTTTCTTTACATCTTGCTTGCCTCCCATACCCTCCTCTCTTTGTCATGCCTCTCCTGCTCACCTCCGCCCTCCTGCCCTGCCACTCCACACCCTGCTCTTCTTTTTGCCACCACTAGGAGTCGCTACCGTACCACCCGTTTAACAGCCTTTCGCCCCTCTCATAGGTGGCACCTCACATCGCTTCCCTAGGTCCCACCAGGCAACTCCGCTAGGTGTCCCCCCTGATTTTCGAACCTGGTACCTCCTGCACCAAAGTCCACCAACCTGCCACTGAGATCACCACACTGAAGGGTGTCAGTATGTTCTTCTTATACCCACTCTGGAACAGCTCCCTTACTAGTATGATGGCTGGCCACACCAGCACTGCCACACTGCTACTTTTAACACTTACTCTGCATTACCATGGACCTTCCAGACCCCCCCTCACCCACCCACTCCCATAGTCAAAGACCCACCCGCCCACTACCATCCTACATCTACTTTGTCAGCACCATCTGCCCGCACCCTCCCCTGCTAGTCTCCCCTTTGCACTGCACTCTCTCCAGCCACCCTGCCCTCTCCTCCACCTAGCCATCCCAGCCCTCCTCCACATGCCCATCCCCTGCTCACTCCCCTCCAGGTCCTCTAATCATCTTCGTCTAACTAATAGCTTGCGTCTTACCGCAGTCCTTAGGATAATCTCCCTGCTACTATTAATATCAGAAAACATCCACCCTAATCCAGGCCCTGTAGCACACAACCAACAAAAGTCGACCAAAGGGCTACGCATAGCCTCAATGAATATCTGTAGTCTACCAAAAAAAATCTGCAACCTTTCAATGCTGGCTAGCGCAGCACCAACCTGACATACTGGCACTAACGGAAACCTGGCTCTCTAAAAAGACACCCCCCCCCCCGACTCTTTTGTCTCTTTCCCTGGCTGGCTTCTCTCTCCACAGGGAAGATAGAATGGGAAAACCGGGTGGTGGGTATGCCTTCTATATACGTGAATCATTACTATGCCAAACCATACCAGCTCCTACGCTGGAGCATGGGGCTCAAGCCCTCTCGCTAAAAAAACTTGTCCCTGACCACACCAGGGCCCCGCTAATTATCACCGTTGCCTATGTCCCTCCTAAAAACCAAGCAGCCACTATTCTAACTCTCTCCGACTACTTCGCTAGCCTTCCCCACAAAATGGAACAGGTACTAGTTGGGGACCTCAACGTAAACTGGCTTGCCAGCTCGGCAACCCAGGTCAAGGACACCTTTGAGGCACATGACCTAACCCAACTGGTATCTCAGCCCACTAGGAAAATCCCCCTCTAATAACTCACACTCCCTGCTAGACATCCTGCTAACAAACCGTCCTCACAGAAGCTCTGATCTTACTGTCCTACCAGACTCCCTGAGTGACCACTTCCCGATCCTTTTCTCCTGCTCTTGCCAACTTCCCAAACTTCAGCCCAATTTCACTTCCTGTCACCATTTTTGACCAGGAGGCCTCACCAAGCTCAGGCAACACCTGGCACACTGGGACTGGTCCCCCATAACAAGGGCCCAGAACACAGATGAAGCCCTAAACTATTTCACCTGCTCCTACAACAGAGCTTGTGATAACTTTGCCCCACTTACCAAAACGCTTTCCAAGAAGCGAAATGCACCTTGGGTTACTCCAGTGCTGCTGCTACAGCTTAAGCAAAGAGACAACCTCTGGCACACAGCCACTGACTCAGACTCACTAGCGGACAGGCAGAAGTACAACATAGCACGTAATAAGTGCACGTGGGCGATACGCAGAACCAAGGCAGATTTCTACATAACAACCTGGATACCTCTTTGGGGAGTGCACGAAAATTCTGGGACAGCATTAAAGACCTTAATGGGAAAACACGCCCCCCCCTTCCCAACTCAACATTAATAACATCACCTCTACTGACCCACAATCTATCGCTGACTGCCTCAATTCCACCCTCTACGACCTTAGTACAGTCCTCCCAATCAATTTCACCCCGTACCGCCCATCCCGGAGTCAAATCTCCAATGCCCTCCTTTCTATCTAAGGGTCATTTCCCCACTGGAAGCAAAAGTCTACCTGTTCAAGGCACTCAGCAGCTCCAACTACTGTAAAGACTCTTTTGACATGAAAATCCTTCACCTGGTTCTTGACACCATCCACTCCCCACTCACAGCTCTCCTCAAATCGCTCCCTGGGTCTGAGGCAGTCCCCAGCCGCCTGGAAAACAGCAGTCATAACTCCAATCCTAAAAAGTGGTGACTGCTCCTCACCCAACAATTTCTGACCCATCTCCATCTTCCCCCACTCTCAAAAGCCCTTGAAAAAATCCTATCAGACCAACTTACCGAGTACCTGCTCACACACAACCTATTATGCATGGAGCAACATGGTTTTTAGATCTGAACAAAGCACAACTACTGCCCTTATGGAGTTCTCTAATTTCCTTCACTCTGCCCTGGATAAAAGTCACCTAGCCGGAGCCGTTTTTTATAGACCTCTCGAAGGCCTTCGGCACAGTCTCACACCCCTTCTGAACACACTCCAGTACATCAGTCAATTGCAAGGTCCCCTCTCCTGGTTCTCCAGCTATCTCACCTCTAGATCGCAATGTGTTAAAATTAACACCACCCTCTCTTCTACCCTGCCGGTGCGCTCTGGGGTTCCACAGGGCTCCATCCTGGGCCCACTGCTCTTTAGCATTTACCTAAACACCCCGCCCAACTCTTGCTCTGGGAATGTGCTTCTGTATGCAGACGATGCAGTTCTCTATGCCTCCCACCCTGACCCCTCTGCACTCCAGGCCTCCCTTCAAGGCCCATTCAGTCAAACACAAAACTGGTTCTCCGACCACCAATTGTTAACATCAAAAAAACAAAGACCGTGCTTTTTGCACATCTCCAAAACAAAGCTAAAGACACCCACCTAAAAATCCTCTCTAGCTCACTTGTCCCGCTGGACCAGGTCCATATCTAAAAATACCTGGGCATCACCTCTGACACCACTCTTTCCTTCCATGCACACATTAACATACTCTCCTCCACCACAAATGCCCGCATTGGCCTCCTATACTGACATGAGGACTGCCTGCCACCAGACACCCTCTGTCTGGCAGTCACATCCTCTGTCCTGTCACTTGGAGACTATGGGCTCACTATTCATGCAGCCTCCGACCCCACCGTGCTGAACAAAATCCAGCTGGCAATCAACAAAGCACGATGGCTCCTTTCTGGGGCAGACAAGCATATGCATACTTGCACCCTCTACTCCCTAACCAATGTTCTCACGCTAGAAGAAAGACTCCATGCCAGTCGTGCCTCCTTGCCAAAAAAAAAAAAAACACCTGGGTATGACCCCCTCTGGGGTTACCGCATCCCTTCTCTCAGCCTCCTCCTCTGTTGTCACACGCAAAGAAC